>CM060945.1:340948191-345748191 GCA_030765085.1 Allium cepa
TCAACCAATTTCCTTAACATAATAGATAATCTATTTCTTAAGATTTATTTAGTTTTGAAATCATTTAAAAACCTTTATATAAGAAAATAACAAGTACGCTCTCTCATATTTATACACTCAACTCATTCTAGGGTTCCACTTACCCTATCCATAATGAGTAATCCCAACAGAGCCAAGGTTCTCGCTTAACCTTCAGCTCTGATACCAAATGTAACTGTAACGAAGCGGATTTTGCCCGTTCAAAAATCGACATCCATACTTCCCATCGTATTCGAATGCCGTAGATTCGAGCGTTCAAATCCGAGTCGCCGGAGCTTATAACACCATTAAGTAAACAAACAACACAGCGGAAGAAATAATGAATATTAATATACAACATCTGATACAACATCCTGGTACAACAGATGATACAATAGATATCGATATACATCAGAGATATGATACAAGAAAATAGCAGCGGAAAAGAAAATAGATAACACCAGCAGCAGAACAAAAAATTCTAAGATAATCTTCAAAAGAGAACTCCAGCAGCAGCTCGAATCATCAATTCGATACCCTAAGACAAGCAAGTCTCGTCCATATCCAAAGACAGAGAAGAACAATATGTTCAGATAAGCAGACTTATATCACATCATATACTTTAAATATCATACTGAATACAACATAATTATTAACATGCAAGCATCAACTATCACCAAAATTTTCACAAGCAACAAGATTACTTAAGTATATAAAAAGAAGTTACTCACAATGCTTAAAGAATGAACAGAGCATTCTTTTGAACCAAGCTTTGAAAACTGGCAAGCAGGAATCTTCCTTGATCCTCTAGTTTGAATTGAGTTTGTATTGTTGGATTTGTTGTTCAAGTTGAAGCTTTTGTTTCAATTTAAATGATATTGCCTCAGCTTTAAAATGGACGAAATGATGAAGAGTGTGATATATAGGAATTGAGTTTTATCTTGTACAAAAAGATATGGCTGACTATTGACAGGGGAAGGTGATATCTGGGTATAAGGTATTGTACAGGGTATTGATATTTTCATTTCGGCTGAAAGATGATATGTTGGTGGCTAATGTACTTGTATTATTATTTTTTCCAGCTGATATGAAATGTTATGGTGTGCTAGGATATGATATTGCATAAATTAGGCTTGTATTATAAGCTAATGCTTATTATATTTTTTTGTTTGATTAACAAAATCTCGGCTGAAATGTTTTTTGTTTGTTATTTTACTTTGTTTTGTTTGATCATACTTTTTGTTTTAATGTTTTATGCTATTTTAAATGCATATGTTTATTTCTTTTTTTCTTGCATTATCTTCTTTGTCTTACTTGTATAACTTGCAGCAACATACATATGTATTTGTACAAGTACTATTTTTATTTTATTTTTTCCAGATTGTTTTCAAAACTAAATGTATATAGATGTTTACTTTTACTTGTGTGGTTATGCCTGGCCTCTATTTCATTTCTTTTGTTATTACTTTATAGTTTTACTTTGTAATTTATATGACACTCTAAAATAATACATTGTTATAATTTATTTTATACTTATGCTTTAGTATTTACAAGGTTTATTCTATTTTAAACATTTACTTCGAGAACTTTTTATATGTTCGTTTCATACTTCATATAACTATAAATTTACTTAAATATTTGTTTAACATCAACACAAACTTTATTTCCTTGTAAAGTTTAACTATCTACTGTTTTATAATTTTCAAATATTCGATTATTAAAATTTTACTAACATTTTGTATAAATTACCAATTATTACACAATTTTTATTCAAAAATTAAATTAATTATCAATTTGAAATAAATTAAAATTCGGGATCGTTACAGACTTCCCCCCTTAAAAGGAATTTCGTCCTCGAAATTCGCAGGCACGAAAATAACAATGATAGATACACCAAGATAGAGAAAAAAATTTCCAGATCAGACTGGATATCTATTGTGCATTTGGCTTACCAAATCAGAATAACAACAATATGAGAACAAACTCATACAATACTACACAGGATACTCGGGTCATTAAATTTATGAATATGCAAGGCGCTGATTAGTTCGAAGGATAACCAACCATTCGTAAAATATATCGAGACCCAAATAATAGATAAAGGTATTTTTATTTTCCACGGCTTCCAAACACTAGATATGGATTCCAAACTTAAATCGGAATATCTCAAAATATATACCAATTTGTCCCTCTTCGGACTTTGATATTCACAAGAAATTACAATAGAATTTCTAATTTGGTTTTAAACGAAATCGTTTTATTGATACAATTCCATTTATCCTTCATATTCTATTAACCAAATTAACTCAATTTAAATTTCAATTTATTTAAAATTTTCAATTTCAAATTTCTAATTCATATTCATTAAGGTCTAGATCAAAACTGATAAGAAACCGATGAAGATACGAAGTAAGAATTTTCCTATAACGATTCATAGAGCCGTCATCACACCGAAACTTCTTTCTGGAGCTATCATGAAGCAATCAAAAAGAATTTAGAAACAAATCAAAGAAAATTGATAGAGAAAAAGATTATTTCCACTGTTGCAGGGTATTGACCATTTATAGTGGTACTTCCCTGTCCCCTATCTCGTTCTCTGCTTGCCCTCATACTCACTATCAGTGGATAGTAAGAGAATTTACTGAGACATTTGAACAGATATCTTAGGGATTACTCATTCTAGGGTGTACTTCACCCTATCTCTAATGAGTTACTTAATGTGTTATACTCCTGAGCTAAAGTTTAACCCTCAGCTCTGATACCACACGTAACGAAGTGAATTTTGCCCGTTCGAAAATCGACATCCATACTTCCCATCGTATTCGAATGCCGTAGATTCGAGCGTTCAAATCCGAGTCGTCGGAGCTTATAACACCATTAAGTAAACAAACAATACAGCGGAAGAAATAATGAATATCAATATACAACATCTGACACAACATCCTGGTACAACAGATGATACAATAGATATCGATATACATCAGAGATATGATACAAGAAAATAGCAGCGGAAAAGAAAATAGATAACACCAGCAGCAGAACAAACAATTCTAAGATAATCTTCAAAAGAGAACTCCAGCAGCAGCTCAAATCATTAATTCGATACCTTAAGACAAGCAAGTCTCGTCCATATCCAAAGATAGAGAAGAACAATATGTTCAGATAAGAAGACTTATATCACAGCATATACTTTAAATATCATACTGAATACAACATAATTATTAACATGCAAGCATCAACTATCACCAAAATTTTCACAAGCAACAAGATTACTTAAGTATATAAAAAGAAGTTACTCGCAATGCTTAAAGAATGAACAGAGCATTCTTTTGAACCAAGCTTTGAAAACTGGCAAGCAGGAATCTTCCTTGATCCTCTAGTTTGAATTGAGTTTGTATTGTTGGATTTGTTCTTCAAGTTGAAGCTTTTGTTTCAATTTAAATGATATTGCCTCAGCTTTAAAATGGACGAAATGATGAAGAGTGTGATATATAGGAATTGAGTTTTATCTTGTACAAAAAGATATGGCTGACTATTGACAGGGGAAGGTGATATCTGGGTATAAGGTATTGTACAGGGTATTGATATTTTCATTTCGGCTGATAGATGATATGTTGGTGGCTAATGTACTTGTATTATTATTATTTTCAGCTGATATGAAATGTTATGGTGTGCTAGGATATGATATTGCTTAAATTAGGCTTGTATTATAAGCTAATGCTTATTATATTTTTTTGTTTGATTAACAAAATCTCAGCTGAAATGTTTTTTTGTTTGTTATTTTACTTTGTTTTGTTTGTTCATACTTTTTGTTTTAATGTTTTATGCTATTTTAAATGCATATGTTTATTTCTTTTTTTCTTGCATTATCTTCTTTGCCTTACTTGTATAACTTGCAGCAACATACATATGTATTTGTACAAGTACTATTTTTATTTTATTTTTTCCAGATTGTTTTCAAATCTAAATGTATATAGATGTTTACTTTTACTTGTGCGGTTATGCCTGGCCTCTATTTCATTTCTTTTGTTATTAAATTATAGTTTTACTTTGTAATTTATATGACATTCTAAAATAATACGTTGTTATAATTTATTTTATACTTATGCTTTAGTATTTATAAGGTTTATTCTATTTTAAACATTTACTTCGAGACCTTTTTATATGTTCGTTTCATACTTCATATAACTATAAATTTACTTAAATATTTGTTTAACATCAACACAAACTTTATTTCCTTGTAAAGTTTAACTATCTACTGTTTTATAATTTTCAAATATTCGATTATTAAAATTTTATCAACATTTTGTATAAATTACCAATTATTACACAATTTTTATTCAAAAATTAAATTAATTATCAATTTGAAATAAATTAAAATTCGGGATCGTTACAGTAACGACCCGGAATTTTCGACTCAGAAAATTCTAGATAGTTAGAGAGAAGAAGAAAGAGATAGAAGAAGAACAGAAAAGAACACACAAACTCACATTCGCAGCGGATAAAATATAATATCAATAATAGTTATACAAAGGAGAATTGTATCATTACACTTATATTTTTATACATCAGAGTTACATCATTACACAGATACCGGACAGTTAAAACTAACTTTTCCCAAATAAACTATAAGATGTATATCACAGCGGATAACCACTCTATACGTTCCTGTCCTCTGCTCTCCTCCTGAGCTCCAGAACGTCCTTACCTGCAAATCTGTAATACTCGGTCTGACCCGAGCATTACATCAAAGTAACACCCGGGTCAGGCTGGAAACCAGCGTGAGTAAACCCATTTAACATATAATACAAAAGCATACAACTTATATAAACCCGGGGTAAATTATATCGATTTACACTTCATAAGTTATTATAGACATCAACCATTTCACACATTAATTTCTAAGTGCCAAAACTTAGATTTAAATGCTCCAATTTACTTAATTCATTCCATTTCAGCCTATTAGTTTCACATTTCAAATTATAAGAATCGAAATGGTTTCGGGTATTCACTAATACCCGACTCTGGTCTCTTCGAAACCATTGCCAACTTAACTAAAATTATTCAAGTGAAATACAATTCAACTTTTAATACAAGATGTCAAAGTAATTCATCATCAACAGATAACCACACCTTCACAGTTTAAATAAAACATAGCATATCACATAGCATCATGAACCACCTATTAGGGATAATAATAAATCAAGGCTTCCAATATCATTCTATTTATTCTTTAATTACATTTAAGTAACTAATCCTTAATTAATTTCATAAACTAATTATCCTTAACCCAACACAATAATTGCCTTTAATTACTTTATTAATTACTAACCATAATTATTAATCACCCTTGATTAATAACAACAATAATTAACTTCCCTTAATTAATTATTCCATAAATTTATTACTCTTAATTAATTATCTCAATTAATCCCCTGCTTAATTACAAAGTAATTAAATCAAAATTACTCTCATCATCAAACATCTTAATTACATCCAGTAATTATCAATTACTTCCCATTAATTACATAAAGTAATTATTCATCAATCGTGAATTGTTTAAATTAATTAAACTGAATTAATTAAACCAAACAAATCTCATTAACCCAATTAATTGCATCAAGTAATTAATTCATTAATTACTTTTATTAAGTAATTAAACATAAACAATTTCACAAGTGATTATTATTAATTAATTAATTTAATTAATTATTATAAATTAATCGCATTAATTAATTGTTAAATAATCTTAAGTTAATGACCTTCATTAACTATTCTTAATTACTTAATTAAGAAATTAACTTATATTAATCATTATTAATTACCAATTAATTAATATTTAATTACCACTTAATTAATCTCTAATTATTTAATTAATTAAATGTTAACTACAATTTAATTAATCCTTAATCACTTTATTAATTAATCTTAGTTATTAATTAAAATTAATTATCAATCCTTAATTATAGATTAATTAATCTTAATTAATTAACCTCAAATCTTAATTAATAAAATTTAAAAAAATTATCAATTACTTAATTAATCATCCACATTATTAAATAAATTGAATAATTATTCATTAAAATAATGAATCCAAATTATTAAAATTCTCATTTATTTTAAGAAAATATATCTTCTTAATTAAGCATTTAAAAACAAATTGTTTTTAAATTTACTTTAAATTCCATTTAAACTTCGTTTTAAAATTTAAGATTTAAAATGAATACAAATTTTATCTTAAAGCAATATTTAAAAACAAAATCAAATCCTTTATCTTATAAAATAAAAGTTTAAAAGAATATAAACCCATTCATTTCAAACATTACAAGATATTTTAAATCAAATTCAATCTAAAAATTTCCATTTGATTTCAAAACTGAAATACAGTTTTGAATTCCTTTTATTCCAGATTTAACTTAAAACTTTAAAGCTTTACTTACATTTCCATCTTCATTTCTAAATTCAAATTATTTAACCATTTCTAAAATAGTTTAAAACAATTTAAATTTAAAAAAAAACTTTTCTTTTATTTAAAAACTGACCTTCAAATCAAATTCCAGTTTTTTAAAACTGGATTTAAAACTTATTTAAAATTTCTATTTCACAAATTTTAACAAATTTTAAACACATAGTTTAAAATTCAAAACCAATGTTCTTTTGTACTTTAAAAGTTTAAAATCTAAATTTAAATTCCAAAATTAAATTCAAACCCATGTTCAACTTCTTTGAATTCATATTCAGTTTCAGCTTTTAAACCTTTTTTTTTTCTAAATTTCCAGTTACATTTTAAAACTTACTTTTAATTTTAAAAACAGAAAAAAATTTCTTTTTTAATAAAACCAAAATTAAATTTTTATGAATTCAAATTATTTCAAAAACCAGAATTCAAACTATTTGAATTCATCTTTAGATTCATGTTTTAATCCTAAGTTCAATTTTTCCAGTTTATTCAAGCTCTACCTTAAATTTTCTTTGAAACAGAGACAAGTTTTTGTTTTATAAAACCTGAAACAAAGAGTTATACCCGAGCAACTTATAAATTTACTTCGAGTAAAAATCATCACCTACTCGAGTTGAAACTTAATTCCCCCAAGACTATCACGAGACAACCAAAAACTGAATCCAACAACACCATCATGTCCACCACAACCCTCTGTGCACATGTACGGCACTTCCGGCCATCACTGGCCAACCACACGACCTCCCCACAGTCGCCGTTCATCCCTTCAGGCCAACCAACCACAACTCGATCGACAACTGCAAGCCTTCAAAAATCGCGACCCTTAATTCCCAAACCTGGAAACAGTCAGAACCCAAAACCACCAACCTGTCATCACCTCCCCTTAACGCCACCGGCCATCGTAGACTCTGTGCTTCCGGTGATGACTTCAACAAACCACCAACCTCCATTTCCCAAAACCTTAAGTAACTCGATCAAGTACATTAGCAAAAAAGATCACATCTTCAAACCACAGTAAAAACTAGGGTTTAAAACCTTAAATCCCAAATTACATCAATCAAAACGAATTTCAACTCAATCCAAAAAAATTCCTATTATCTCTGACATCTCCACCACTTCCAGAAACCTTTTCAACTCAATCAAACCCAAATATCAACTGTACTAACCCCATAGGTAATACACGGTAAAGTTTGAATTTTTTTTCTGGTTTAAGAAATAAAAAATTTAGTTTTACTTTTAAAAATCATAACTTTACATGATGTTTTGAATTTATAATCCTAAAATATTGATTTTAAATGTTTTATATTTTCACTCATACAATTTATTTGCTCTGTTACTTACATTTCCAGTATGTTCTTATTAATTTTACTTGTATAAAATCTTAAAACCTATGTAACAACCCGCATATTTACCGATTTTATATTTAAATATTTTATTTAAATATTTTATCGTTAGTCGGATTTTAGTCCGAAAAGCTACTTTTTGCAAACAGGCAAATTAGGACTCGAGACCACCCCCATTGAGTTCAAAATGCCGTTTGCGATCTTTTTGAGTATAAGCTTCGATATGTTTGGAGAAAGTTGATTTTTGCTACTTTTTCCCGCTTATGACTTTGTTTTGGACTGCACCCTTATTAGCTCAGCCCAACCCCCTTCTCTTCATAACTTCTCCTCTTTGCTTAAAGACTCAAGCTTTAGCAACAATGGTGGAAGAGAATGGGAAATAGAAATTCCTAAGCCTTAGTTTCCATTAGCAAATCCATCTTCTTGCTCCAAACTCAAGTGAACCCATTGGTAAGCATCTCCTTCATCTTCTCCAACTCTTTCTCCATTCAATTTCAGAAAATTCCTAAACCTAATTTAGGAAATGTTTCTCTTTTAAGCTTAGATTCAAGCTTCTTGTGTTGAGATTGAAGTGTGGTTGATCTTCCTATGTCTTCAAGCTTCTCATTCATTGTTTTTGGATTCAAAGGTGAGATTTTTATCTCACATCTATGCTTATATTTATCTTCGATTGTTAGGTATGAATTCCTAACACTTATTCGTGTGCATTTGCTTTTGGTTTGGATTGATTTGGTGAATATTCCAATTTTTAGTGTTTTGGGTTCAAATCTTTAAAAATCCTAACTTTGATGTTTGAATGTGTTTTTGATTGTGCATCGAAGAGCTTTTAGGGCCGGGTAGTCGATAGGCATAAACCCTTAGCGCCGTTGCTCGAGCGAATGCAATTTGATCGAGTTTGCACCTCCTTTGAATTAGGGCAGGGAAGTGCTGGCAATAGGTTCGGCCGACTGAGCCCCTGGGCCGGTCGACCGACCTGCTATCCAGGCACTTTCTGCCTCTGTTTGGAAGTGCCGAATACAGGCTTCGGCCGACCGAGCCCCTGGGCCGGTCGACCGACCTGGTGCCCCTGGCGCTTCCAACCCTTGGTTCGGTCAACCGACTCAGGGAGTCCGGTCTACCGACCTGCTCCTATTTGCAAGTTTTGCCTATTTGCTTGAGAATTCGAACTTCAATCGATTCGTGTTGATTCCCTTTTGTTATTATCACTTATTATCGACTTTGATGACATTTTCTTCGTGATTTATGGGAATATCCATTTTGATGGATTCGGTATCGATTTCTTTGGATTTTATTCACGTCTTTGAATGTGAATCTTTATGAGTTGATTGTTTCTACAATCACATCTATGATTTGTCACTTAAAAATATAAAGGTTTTCTATACTAGTAGTAAATATCAAAACTCTTTCCTCAAACGATTACAATACTATTTTAATACCAAATTTGTTTATAAAACCGTTTTCCAATCTATTAGTATATGCAAGCCTTTACCTCACTCGTATGAGAAATCTAATTAAACGACTTAGTAAAACAAGTGGTTTGAAATGCTTGCGTTTACTTCGTCGGTTAATTCTTGGACTTGTTCGATTGAATCTCTTGTGACAATTTTCTAGTGGAGACCTACAATTTGTTCGTAAATATTTAAGTTAAGCTAGTGGTTATGGGACATGAAGCTAAGCTCATATATTTACTAGCTTACTGTAATCGACACTTCTCTTTGATCATGACGATCATTTTTGTTTTAGACTAGCATTGTGCAATGTCTTTGTCATTTGGTTCATCGGATGTCCCGCTGTACGACGTCGTTGTTCCCTTTGATTGTGATTTGGTTCATCGGATGTCCCGCTGTACGACGTCGTTGTTCCTTTTTATTGTGATTTCTGGATTTCGTGTGTTGATTTCTGGAATTTATGTTTCACCAACTTTTACGATGGGCATTGATATATATGTCATTTATTGTGGCTTGGTGAATGAAATTAGGAGTATGACATTCCTTTTTATCTTGAGTAGATTATTGTGATATTGATTAATCTCTTGTTGATTTTCAATTACTTATTTATCACAGCTTGGCATTGTGATTATTATATGTTTATGTCATATCTCTTATTATATATCACTTCATTTGATATTTATAGCTAGACTGATCCGTTTATTATTTTCTTCTTAAATAATACTCGGGTCAGACTGAGATATTACATGTGCTTCCTCATGGCTTCCTATCTGGAACCATCTTTTGACTTTTGGCTAACTACTTTAGTTTAGTAGTTTTTGTTGTATACATTTGAGATACAGACTCTATGATGTATACTTATTCTTTCGTTTAGCACGTGTTGCTACTCTTTGTATTATTGTGGATCTTTTTGACCACTACTCTGATATACACTTCCATGTGTTAATCATATATATTCATATCTTCTTCCGCCTTTGTGATATGAATTATCTGTGACTGATTTATGTTATGTTTATTTCTATATTTGTTTCTGAAGATATTTGTAACGACCCAGAAATTTTGAACAATTTAATTTGTAAATATTTAATTTAATTTAAATATTTAAATGATAATTTGACTTAAATTTCAAATTATCAGAATGAATTGGTAATTTAAAAATTTAGAATTTAATCTATTTAAAAGTTGAATAGAAATTTAAATTTTGACTTTGAAGTTGAAATTTAATATTGAACTTATATTTTAAATTTGAATTAATGATTATAAAAAATATTGAATTTGAAATAAGAATGAAAATATAATATAAAAATATATATATATATATATAATAAAATAAATAAAGAATATACTAGATAAAATTTTTAACAACATAATTTTAACAAAATAAAAACAAAGCAAACAATTAACAAAAAAACTAATTTAAATTTAAATGAAAAAAAAAATAAAATAAAATAAAATAAAATAAAAAGAAGTAAACATTACCTTACCTACCTTACCTTGTTCCATGCCGTGTTCCATGCCTTTTTCACGCCAAAATCACGTTCTTTTCTTCTATCTTATACCCGGCCCTCTCCCCACTATCTCATTCATACGAGAAAAAAAAAGAAAAAAAAAAGAAAAATGGCGGCTCCAAATCTTTCGTTCTCGTCGTCCTCTTTGCAAGCTTAGGGCTTTTCAAATCAAAGGCACCGGCCTCGATCTGATTTGTGTTGCCTTGCTCGATCGATTCTCGTTGCTCTCTCCCTGGCTACTTCGAGTTGATGGAGTTCGACTTTCCTTCGATTCGAGATAAGGTGAGTTTTCTAACTCACGATAATCTTCACGCAAGTTTTTGAATTTGTTTGAAGTGAATTTCTTGGTTGCATGCTATGTTGTGGGGTGATTTGGTTATCTTTGGCTCGGCTAATTAAATTTTAAACTGATATGCTCAGATTTGTGACTGCATGTTGGATTTTTGTTTCTAGTTGCTGTTATTTGCTCAATTTGTTTGGATTTTGAACTGATGAAAACAGATACTATTTGGTTTTGTTTTAAATTTGATAAGAGCAGATACTATGGATTTTTAATTTTTAAGAACTGATGAGAGCAGATGTTATTAGTTTTAAGTTTTAAACTGGTAGGAACAGACAGTAATTGTGATTTGTTTTAAACTGATAACCACTGATACTTTCATAACTTTGTTCTTTTTAAATTGATAATAACAGATACTATTTGGGTTGTTTTAAAATTGACAAGAACAGATACTACTTGGTTCTGTTCTAATTCTAATAAGAACAGATACTATTTGATTTTTGTTTAAAAATGGGTAAAACAGATTTTACCCAATGTTGTTTTAAACTGTAAGAACAGATGCTGCCCAGTCTTAATTTTTTTTAATTGATAAGAACAAAAATGCTATTTGGTTTTTTTTGTTTGAAACTGATAAAAACAGAAATTTTGTGAAAGAGAATTAGTTAAAAATATAATTTTTGATAAGAAGAAAGGAAATTAAATAATTAGTTAAAATAAATTTATTTAAAGGGAAGAATAATTTATTTAAGTGAATTTAGTTGAAATTAAATTGTTAGTTGGGTAAATTTATTAAAAATAGGATTTAAAGATATTAATTTAAGGTAAAAGATTAGTAGAAATGAATTTTAAAGGAAATTTAATTTTTAACTTTTAGTTAAATAAATTTGCTAAAGAAAATTTGTTTGAAGTTATATCATTAGACAATTAAAATTATTAAACAGGAATTTGGTTTAAAAGAAAATAAATTTTATTAAAGAAAAAAAAATTTGTTAAAGATAAATTTAGATTTATTTATTAAAGAGAAAGAATACTTCGAATTAAATAGTTAGTTAAGAAAGTTAAATAAAAGGAATTGATATAATGATATTAAACAAATATGATTTGTTCAGTTGTTATAAAATAAATAGTTTACGATAATAAATTTGTTTTATCTACTATAGTTACTAAAAAAGAAAACCTTTAGTTAAAATTAAATCTATAGTTAATTAAATTATTTGAAAGAAAGTTTGGTTAATTAAATTTAATTTTTAGTTGAAATAAAATTATTAAAGAAGAAACGGATTTAAATAAAACTATTGATTAATTTAACCATTTACAATGAAAATTTATTATTCGATTATTTCGAATATTAATAAATTGTGTATAATATTTATACAAGGTATAAATGAAGAAAACAAGTTGAATTGGAGGTGGATTGCAAACGGGAATAAAGGTGAGAACTTCTCACTCAAAAGGAATTTCTGTTGTTTATTTAAATTTTAAATAGTTAAATTTAAAATTTGATTGACTGTGTTGATTGAATGATTGAATGATGATTGATATATATATTGGATGTGAATAGACCCTATACGCCGTTAGTAAGCGGAGGTTATTTATTACACACATATACCGCGATATTCCACCTCGAAGTGGAATTGGTATTATATTATATATATAGCAATATATATATATTGGCATATGTATATATTGCAGTTGATTGATTTCCCGCATTTCTTTTTAGCGGATGAGACCCTATGCGCCGTTAGTAAGCGGATATATATTTATAAAATCCCATATACCGCGATATTCCGTCTTGAAACGGAATGGTATTGTGCTAATGTCTGTGGATGCAGGAAAACAGGTTGGAGGGATCCAACTGGATTCCTCACAAATATTTATTGATTTTAAATATTGTGATGTTTGATTGTTTATCATATCGATATATGATATTGGAAAATCGTGATTGACTATTTGATGTGTTGCATCATCGGATCCAAATTTTGGAATTTAAAAACAACGATTTTAATTTCTAAAAGGATTTTTGGAAATATACGTTTATAAAATATTTTTGGAATTGATTCATCTTAAATAAATAAACGTTATAATTTTAATATTATAAAAATTATGATTTTTGAAGAATACAGTTAAAAGTTGATTTTTGAAAATATGGGATTAGTGGTTTTATAAAATAATTTGAACTGGGATTTCTGAATTTATTATAAGGAATTTAAAAATAGGATTTATAAAATTTTTATTTTATAAATCAGAATGATGAAATTATAAAAGAGTTTGAAGATGTTTAAAATAGTAATATAAATTGTTCTATATTAAAAAGATTTATAAATTAATATTTATAAATTAAAAATATTAGAAGTGTAAAACGAACTTTTCTAAGTGTTAGAAAGAATTGTAAATGAATTTCATAAATTGGAATTATAGAATTATAACAGTGAAGTTATAAATAAATTTTATAAGCAGTAGGTTTATAAAATTTATAAAGTTATTAAAGGAATGAGTTGGATAAATAAATGAATCTTATAAGTTATAAAATTTATAAATTTGAGAAGTTCAAAGAAACAATTTTGTAAATAAATAAATTTTAAGTATTTGACTTATAATATGAATTTTTAATATATCACTGTGATATGAACTGAGATAGGTTAATAAAGGAAATTTATAAAAGGAAGTTGTTATAAAATAAATAGAAATAGAATTTATAAACGTTGTTTTATAAATTCGAAATGACTTATTTTGATAAGTAAAATTGTTGTAGTTTATTTATAGAGTTATATTCATGTTTTAGACAGTGAATAATTCCTTAAAATAAAATGAATAGAAAGATGAAATTTGTTAACGTAATATATTCACGTTTTTGAATAGTGAATAATATGTTAAAGGAATTATTTTGAACATGATGTTTTAAATAGAATTAAAACGATTTAATGATGTTTTGAAATATGTAGAGATTCGAAATCATAGATTTCAACATTTATTGTTGAAATAGATGTTTTCGAGAAATAGAAGGAAATAATAGATTATAACACTGTTGTTATAATAGATAATTTCCGAAAGGAAATGTTTTGTATAGTATTGGGATTTATATATCTATTTTATTTCGAATCCCTATACTAGTGATTTTGGGTTGTCGTAACGATGTTTTACGCAACATTCGTTTTAGCCCAAATAAATATGGTTAAGTGAATGATTTCCTTAAAAATATGAAATATATACTTAATTTCGATTAGAGTATATGGAATATTTTCCAAGGTTGAAAATAAATAAAATTTGTGGATTACTTATAAAATAAATGAATATTGGAAATTGTTTTTCCAATGAGAAATGGAAAGTTTAGAGAATTTATCTTTTTGAAGATAAATTGAAAATGAATATTTGAAATCGTATATTCATAAATATTTTGGAAATATAAATTCAATATGGAATTTATAAAGGAAATTTGGAAAATAGGTTTAAAAATAAATATTGATTTATTTTTGAAATATGGAAAGTTATATCTTCTAAAGATATTTTTGGAATTAAATAATTTGGAAAATTATTTGGATTCTGGTGATGTTGGCATATCTATTGATAGATCAATAACCGACTATCGATATTTACCTTTGAATAGGTATTTGTTGTGAATTGTTTGAAATTGAATGCCACACTTATTTTTTTTAAAAAAATAAGCGCTCACTATTCGGGTTAACCGGGAAAGGACCATGGGGTCGTATAACCCATTCCGAATATGTGATACGTCGTTATGAATTGCATTCGAAGACCGGTGTTGAAGACCGGATATTTTCGAAAACGAGAGGGTTTCTTGTTGATTGTCTCTGCACTGGCTGATCCCCGGTATAGAGATCTCCATAAGTGATGGGAAATCCGAACGTGATTAGAAATTATTCGGATTGCAAGGACTTCTTTGTAAGTGCCTTCGGTTCTGTTCGAGCCCGGAACAGACTTGTATGGATTGTATGTCTGACATTACAAGTTGAGATATAAAGCCGATTTCTTTCAAATATATTTCTGTGGTGGCGGAGAATTTATTCTTTTAGCTTAACACCCTTCTCTGAGACGTACGAGTTCAGAGGTTATATAGTTGAAGTTATCAGCGATATATTCCCAGTTTGGTAATGTGACATGCTGAGTGATGCTGAAATGATCATTGTGTTGATTATTTGTGATAGGATCATTTATTTGATCGTCTATCTTAGTGATCATTGTGTTGATCATTTGTTGACCCAAAGCATGGCTTTTGTATAAAGTATGTTTTTGTGGACGTGAATTCGTCGAGCCTCACATCCCGGAAATGGTCAAAACAGGAAAGAAGCAGCAAGGTTATGAGGGGTAGCGCCCTTTAGGATATGTGCATTTCCTTCTGGAAAAGGGTGGTATCATGGTATGGAGCCCAGATACTTACTCATGTTGAAACACTTTGTTTTTATGATTGTGTGAATTGATTAGAGAACTCTCGGATAAAGGTCCCAAAGGACCGGGGGATGGCATATTCGGTCAGTTGTTACCCAGTTAGGGGTAACCCGGCCTTGTGTTGGTAGAGATCCGGTTTGGTTCTCGGGGATGTCGATCCAGAGGCATTCTCATGTGGCAATGGGAAGTTCCTTGGCCTGACCATTTGTTGGAAATCCAATTCCCAATACGAAACCTGTACGGTGTTAGTTGTAGAACCTGCTATTCACTTATGGTGGTCACCACTGTTTGGATAGTAGCTATAGTAGGCATACGATAATGGTCGTATGTTGGCTAAGATTTATATTCTACTTTCGAAATAAATTTTTCTCTACACTATGCACTAGTAATAATATAAAATGTTCTTTTAAATGCGTATCAAGCATCTTTGACTATCATAAGGAGAAATCTCCTCCGATTCTGCGTTTGCATGTGTGTGTGTGCGGGAGGCCTTATGGTAGTCTCATTTTTAAAAGCATTGCGAATTGATTTAAAAATATTCCTCTATTTTGATTTTAAAGATAAATAAACTGTTTTGAGTTCTCGCACCAGTCACATGACTGACTCGGAGTTTATTGTTTTCCTTCCTAAACTCTGGGTGCCCACCAATTTCCACACGGGCAGTCAAGAGTTCAGGTTTATCAGGATATTCTGGATATTCTGGAGTTGCTGGAGGCAAGCTGGATGGCAAGGCGTATTATTTATATAGTATTTCTTTTCCGCTGCACTGTTGTTGTTGTATGCTGTTGTACACTCTGATTATTTGATGTAATGTAATATAATGTGATGTAATAACTGATATAGTTCCTTATTTAAAGATTATTCATTTATCTACTATATGTTGTTCCGCTGCGAATTGTGAGATTCTGTTGTAGTTCTGTTGTACTGTTCTGTTCTTTGTTTTCTTTCTCTTCTTCTACCTCTTTCTTTTTCTTTAAAACCCTCAGTGTTCGTATTTTCGTTCACCTTGAGTTAATCAATGGAGATTAGTGTTTATTCAAGGAGTACGGATTTACGGGTCCTGACAATATTATAGCCACTGTGTAGTAGCTTTGAGTTTGTGTCGGTGTGTCGGATTTCCCTCTTGATAGGAAATGCATGTTATACTATCTGACATATCGATGCTTACGCAAAGCAATTACATGGATGGTCGCTCCTCAACAGCCTTATTCTCCATGCTAGTTGACAGCATTCACCGTAATGTTCTTGGCTAGCGTGGGTATAGAGGTGGGGCGTCATTGCCTAATCCTTGAAGCCAACATATATATCTTGTTTAGAATCCTACAATTTAACAAAACTAATTAAAGATGTCTGAATTTAATTAAAAACTTGTACCAGGGAACAAAAAGAAAAAAAACATAGCAATTTTAACAGCATGCATATAAATGCAATCACATATCAAACAGTAAATTTTGAACATATGAAATATTTATTTATTTATTTTAGCATGCAACAAATTTTCAACCTTTTAATTATTTTTTTAGAAAAGTTACTCATAGGAAATTAAAGAACAGAAAAAGGAAGGTCAGATCACTCACCTGCAAAAGAAGATCATAGACCTTAATCTAAAATCTGAAAATGTTTTCTTCTTGCAAAACTGAAACTTTGAATTGCTTCCCTTTTTTTTTACTTCAACCTTTATTTTACTGCAAATGTTTATCCTGATTTATAGCTACATGCTTCCAGATAAAAGGAAAAGAATGCAGACTTTTGGAAGTTGTTGTCAAAACGGAAAAGGAAAGATCTGCAGTTGCATGCAAGTTTGAGTTGCATATTGCTCTTATGGTTGATGAAATTTGATGAGAGCTTCAATTTTAAACTTTGATTTGTACTTTTTTTTTAAGATGATTCAGATAGCTGTAGTTTGATTTGGATAGAGGAAATTATTGGTTTCAGATTTGTTTTGAGGGGAATTTGCAGGATTTGTTTTGAGCAAATTTCTGGTTTTGAATAAATCTTCAAATGAATTTTAATATGAATGTTGATTTTCAGATTTTGGTTCAGATGTTGGCTGAATATTACTTAAGTTATGAAAAGAATAGGAAAAAGAGATAAAATTTCAATAAGCACATTTTTGATTTAATTAAAATATAAGAAAGAGAAAAATTAAGAAGACACTTGTTGATTATATAAATTCCTAGGCTTACATTTGTCAAATTATGTGTTAATAATCCAACACTTGTATTTTGTATATGAAATTATATTTTCAAAATGTTTTATTCTATAAATTTAGTATTTCTTATGTTCTATATTTTAAATATTTTATACTATATACATTACTTATGCTTTATAAAAATTTATATATTTTGTTCAAATTATATGTATAAACTATACTTATTTATCTTCTTGATTTTTGAAATATAACGAGAGGATTGACACATATTTTATTACCAACATTTGTCAGTTATACTTATTAATCTACTTGCATTTGTATTTTGTATGTTAAATATTTCTTTTATACCCTTATTAAATATATTCTCTTATATTTATAAAATTTCAAAGAATATGTTTTAAACTAAATTATAAATAAATAAAATCATACATATTTTATTTTCAAATCCAATTTATTTCTAAGATACCAATCTTTTAAGTTTCCAATTAGATTAAAGTTTTAAATTTAAATCTTAAAATCTAACTTGTAATAATGATTCTATTTATTCATATCTATATACATATAAACAATCAATTATTATTCATTTTGAAATAAATAACAATTTTTACCAATTTTAAATAATTTATAAAAGAGATTATCATAATTGAATTTGCTTGAAGTTTCTGGGATATCACAGATATCCTTTATTATACTTGTTTATTATTATTAATTTTATTTCTATTTTTAATCCATTTACACATCCAAATATCTTTATTATTAGACTTTATCTGATTAACATACAAATTAATATTTTAATAAATTTAATCCTGTCAGATGCCCGAAAATCCGGGTTATCACAAAAACCCTTCCTAATCGTTGTAAATCACTAAGAAACTCTGCACTCAATCTGTTGGTTAAAAACTGCCACGTAAATGGACCAACCTTTAGAAAATTTCCCTTTTAACATATGGGATTACTCCCATCACCTAAGGCTTACTAATATAAAAAACAATAGTAATACGAACGACTCTAGGCAAACGCTTATAAGTCATCCACTCGGTCTTTGCTCATTACTGGGAATCCATCGGACCCTATTAGGATACAAATCCATGTTACACTTCATCGAGCAAACCCACTCAACTTAAAAGCTCTTGCATCAAGTTAGAATAGTAAACTCTCGGTCGATTCACCTCAACTTTGCAAATAAAGTGACCCATATAAGGTTTATCTTTATCAAAGAATTTATCCACTCCGAAAGGGATAAAGTATAACCCATCTACCAAGTAACCAGCAATAGAATTTAATAGGGAGTAAATTCCTCGAACGGACGTAGATTCACATATCGCTAACTCGGATGCTTCCCTCGATGAACCTCCTTGATTTTAAAGCCTACTTCTATCCCATCGGATCTCCGCTAGGGTTCATTTATTGACCTTTTGATGGTGAATTCCATAGGTATTCGAAAAATAGTTTCGACATCTAAAATCCACTCTTTGAAGTGTAGAGTTCAACAGTTAATTGTAGCGACCCGACTTCCTTTAACACGCCAAAAATAAATACCTGACCTCCTTGCCTTATGCATAGCTAATACATGCGTCGATACACTCATTCATGCAGGCCTATGCACAAACTTTCACACAAACACACTCTAACTTCACAAGTCACACGTCGGACTTTACCGGAGCAACTTGACCCGGTGTACTCCCATACAACTTAGCGCATACGATGGTCGTTATGGCTAGGTGAAATGCCTGCAATGAACTTGTATTCGATAATATTTGTAGGTAACTGACCAATTGCAAACTTATATAAACAACCAAATATACAACAACCCTAGCTACAATTCATGCAATATTTTTATTGTTATATGTCCTCAAATACACACCTAAGTATACTTACCCATACTCATGTACATACATGTATATTTAAAATAAGTAATTCTTTTATTAGCTAATCATATCTTACTTCTATTTACTAAATCTTTTCAATAAAAGTAAAACACCCTTTTTGTAAAATCTCATATCGTTTTATAAAATACAATACTAGCTTATAAATTCGTTTAAGCCTTTGGAATAATAAAACTCTTCATTTATAGTTAAATATTCCTTTTATAAGCATTTCATAAAGTCTTGTAGCCATTTTACAAAATGGCTTGTTCATACTATCTTATAAAAATAACTAATTTATAAACTATCGCTTTCTTATTAACTTATAAAATTGTCTCTTTACGATATCACTTTTATACTATTTTATAAACTCACTTATGAAATATCACTTTCATTTATAACATTATTACTTTGCACAAATAATGTTTATAAATAAACCATCCACTTATAAAAATCATTTCTTTACTTTAAAAAATATTTATAAGTACTAATTAGGTTTCATATTACCTTAATTAGCTGACATACTTTTTCTAGAATTATATGAATTAGTTTTATTATTGCTGATGAAGGATATGCACTTAACTGTATCATGTAATTATCCTCTAGTCAATTACAACATCACTTAAAAATCAATTATTTACCCCCACAATCAAAATTGGAGGTTACTAACTACTTTTGAAAAATAGGAATTAACATCTCAAACTAATAATGAGTGAATATAAACATGTTTAAGGCACAAACATAAGAATTAATCACATTTCTAACTTCCTCCAAAACACTTCATAATTGTTCTATATTAATTAATGAAGTGAAACAAATAAATTAAGTAAGAGAATGATCCTACTCACCTTGTTTCTCCTAAACCAAGCTCTAATTGCCAAAACCCAAATCCATGCTCTCTTGAAATCCAAGATGAAACCAAAAACCGAATTCCATGCTAATTCCTTCATGGGTTTTGTAGAGAATCCCATGAGAAGAATTATGGTTACTTTAAAGAGATTTATTGGAATTTATTTGAGCTTGGATTAGTGGATCAAGAGTTACGAGATTCGAAAGTAATTATGAAAGTGACTAGGGAAATGGAGAGGAGTGAAACGTGAATGAGGAAAAACGAAATGAAATATGAAGAGGGCGTGAACTTATATGCTAACTCACGGGCTTGGCCCAAGTCCATTCCTCCTCCCATGAAAGCACTATTCATCTCCAAAATTGATTGACTGTCTACACATTCAATTTTATACTCATTTTACTCACATCAAAAAAGCGGGCTCAACCATGGGTGTATCGAGTCCCAATTCGTTCATCTGTAAAAATCGAGTATAAGAGGCATTCCATCGCTTAACGATTAAACATTTAGATTAATCATTCAAGTACTTAATCATTAGAATTACAAGGTGTTCAATTCTCTCATTCTTAAAAGAAATTCATCCTCGAAATTCACATAAGTATGACAAAGTAACAAGACTGACCAAACTTTTCGAATCAGTTTTGGAAAATTCCAACAGATGTGTTATCTGCACTACGGAAATGCATCACACACTAAGAAACTTGCGATAACCTACGTCATCCCACATTCCTAAGAATTCATGCCACTCTTAAGAAAGCTTCTCGCTATTAAATGCTAATCAAAGTAAATAGCTATACATCGGCTCTTCGGTAACTAATTGTACTATACAAAGAGGATTGTGGACAAACACAGAATTCAACCATATAACTGATACTTCCATAGTTATACACAACAATCAATTGGAGAATAAGCCCAAATGAGTCAGTATCAAAATATATCACGAACTCCAAGTCACATTAGAAGGCAGTGGGCTCGTATAGATCCCATCTTGACCCCATAGTGGACGTGAATGATATGCAATCTACTCAAGATAGCAATTACTATCACTCTCCAAATATTAGTTTAAATTGTCAAATTATAACTACCGTACAAACAATCAAATACATAAGGCAAGCAATAATCAAATCATAACAAGCAAGAATAAACAACAATAAGTAGCATATAAACTATTAAACATGCAAGCAAGCAATCAACAAAATCAATAATAATGAAAATTAGCAACAACAAAATCAAGCAATAACACACAATATCAAATGGCAGCAAGCAAACATAAGTAGCAGCAACAACAACTAAAAACTAGCAATAACAAGGAACAAGCAGCAACAAGCAATAGCTAGCAACAAGCAATAGCAAGCAACAGAAAATAACAAGAAACAAGCAATATAAGGCAATAAACACTGTCAGTCAATAGCAAACAACAAGCATATAGAAAGATGAACTATTCAAAAGTAGTCTATATCGTCACGCACGGTAACCATCAAGAGTTCAACGCGCATGTCAAACTATAAACCCCAATGAGTATGTTCGTCATTCAAAGGGAATACACGCCTAAGTGGTGTAACCACTTTCGTGAATATAATACATGAAAGGTTATTGCACCTCCCGCAATGAAAAGAAAAACCCATACAATATGTAGAATCATCGAGTCTCAAAACCCTGGAATCAATCCAGCAGTCAATGCCTTAGCTTTTCTTTTCTTCCAAACAAAACTCGTTCACTAGAGGAGAAAATTATACAAAATAAATCATCATAAAATGAGGATTTACAATTTCCTGGGTTTGCTAGGATTCATACCCACCTCGACCGCACAATATTAATAAGGATAATATACTAATTGCACTATGAAGCTCGTCTAGGCAAACATCATCATATCACTTAGAAGATTATCCGAATCACCACAAGACTAATCGAGAAATCATTCCACGAACTATCCCATGCAGTAATAATTATACAACACTAAAATTTTACAGTAACTAAATATCATCCCAAATAACATGATGCCCGTTCCAACCCTTGATTTACTCACAAGATTTCTTTTTTAATTTAGGGTCGGCCATCTGACTCCGTTTGTGCGAACTCCAATCTGGTTCCTTAAATCCAATTACAAAATCACCTCGCACGACTAAGGTCGTGCTTCAAAAATCGCTCGGTTATCTCAAGAATCCGACTCAAGTGCCCATCTATCAGAGTTGAGTGAAAAAACCTTCTCTAACTAGTACAAATCTTAGAAACACGGCTCTCAAACTATCGGTTAAAAAGGGCATGTGAATGGACCAATCTTTAGAAAATGTCCCTTAAGACACATGGGATTACTATTATTACACGAAGTTTACTGATACAAACAAAAATGAGAACGACTCTAGGCAAATTCCTATAAGTCATCCATTCTGTCTCTGCTCATTACTGGGCATTCACCAGGCCCTACTAGGATACATATCCAAGTCGTACATCATTGACCAAACCCACTCAACTTGAAAGCTCATGCATAAATTTTGATTGGTAAACTCTCGATCGCTTCACCTCAGCTTTGCAACTAAGGCAATCCATACAAGGTTTATCTTTACCAAAGATTTTATCTAGTCTGAAAGGTGTCAAGTTTAGCCTGCCTAACAACGCTCAAGTGTCGGAAGGAACGGAAGTGAGTTTCAAAAAATAGAGCATACCTCACCACAAAAGTCCCTTCTGTTTCTCCTAAGCCATAGGGCTGCTAGGACCCGGTAATGCCTATAAGGGACAAGTCATCATCACTCACATACCCTTCAAAAATGTAGTACTTCTCTTTTTTAAGCAATCAAGCCAATCGCAATCAAGTACTTAAGCTTCGCTTTAGTTGGATGACATTTCATAGTGAAATATGCCCATGTTCCATAAGAGTGACATGCTAGGCCAGCTTCTCTTTTGAACAAGCTCGATCTCCCTTATATCATGGTCTTTTTTGCCTCGGTTGAAGTTTCGGTTGCTTTCCACTTTCATTACCTCAACGTTATCTCATGGGTGTTGTTAAGGAGGAGAACCATCCCAACGAGATTTTCAAAACTGGATCCTAATAAGGATAAGGCTAAGCAATGAACTCCCAACCAATGCTTAAGATAAGGCAAATCTCCCTGCCTACAACAGCGGAGTACCGACCATCTCAGACCCTAAAAGAAAAAGGTTAAATTGGTCAATGCTCCTTCATTGAGACTAAAGTGACGCCTAAATTAATTCCAAACTCGGTTACTAATAGAAAACATGATTTATTTTATAAACCTTACGAGTTTATTCTAGTAAGTTTAATCCCATTCCATGTTATGCAGACTGTGGTTATGAATACGCCGAAGTTCTTAACTTTTATCATTACCTGTGTAGTAGTTAGTATGCAATTTGTAGTACTGTCATCATCCCTAGCCTTTTAACATGAGTGCAGTAAATCTGAACCTAACATAAGATTAAGGAAAGAAAATTGTTGGTTCAATTTTTCCGTATGTGCCATTTATATCTGTTAATTTTTGGTATGGGTTAACTAAATATTCCACCAAGTATTCACTCTAAGTGAGGGTTGTCTACCAATTCATACAAATTTAGTTATTTGTGGCTATTTTGAAATGGTTCAGTTTGTACTATTTTAAAGATAACTATGTTAATATGTATTGTCTGAAGAGAGCAACAAGCAGATTTGATGTCTAAATATTTTGACCTTGATTTCTGTACAGTTGTATTAATTGGTTCAATATCGATTTCGAAATTCAATAATATGCTTTGCCGTAATTTCAATCATTCGAAAACAATTTATTTATAGGCCCTAATTTGTTATTTTTTTTAAAACTGGTCAACTTCAATTTCAAATCTATCACTACCTTTTATTTACGTGAGTTATTGATTCCACTTATCTTTCAACTCCATCATTTCCCATTTTCAGATCTTACTTTTATCATTTCCATTATTTTAGCATAAAATTAATTCATATGCTTGAATTTATTAGCATATTGACGAACAGTAATACTCTATTGATTTTATTACCTTTTTCCTAGTGGTAATCTTATTTATCTTTGTTATATTCTCAACAATTACTAAAATTAGTACTAAATATGGATGGTTATGAACCAGTACTTGTAAAACCCTTTTTTAATGTAGCTAATTCAGGTCTGCCGTCATATTACATATTTAATGTTATTGAATATATGTGTTTGTTTACATTCATTCACAAACTTTTGTTACAACATTTAAACTGCATTCTTACCGTGTTCTTCGGGTTGACACGGCAAAGGATTTAAGTTACCAAGAAGAGGTGCAAAAGAATTGGGTATAAAAAAGCAGACATAGCTATCACAACCAGCATCAACTTTGAACTACTACTCCTACAAAACTGGTTTTCCACCACAATGTTTATTTCCATTTGAAACTTTGTAATCTGTTCTTTGGTTTTTTATCAATGCCCTACGTATCTACCACTTTTAGTATTAATGAAAATTATTAGTTTCTACTCAATAACCGATTTTAACATTTAAGTATCTTTACTGATTATCTCAAAATAGAACTACACTGTCCATTGAATTATTTTATCTTTATGTAAAGGCTGAAATTTAGGAGGCAATCCAATGATGGAAATTTTTTGTGTCACAGATTGTGTATACATTTTGTGTTTAAATAGACTTATATATATATATATCTATATATATCTATATATATATATATTTATATAACGCACACTTGGCTAGAAAACCCTCCAAAAATGGTCTAGGTTAAACTCTCATCTAAAGCGGAGCTAAGGCATTAGACTACTGAGTCGTTTCGTTTTCTCAAGCGCTGCGAAAAATGAAACCGTAAAATTTATCTGGCTGTCACTATTGCCTGGCCCATTCGTTTCCTTTTTCAGAATGAATATTCCATAATTACTATGCTCATTCCAATAGGGCAACTAATAATACATTTAACTAAAACATAGTTGTCTAGGAAGAAAAATTGAAAATTAAATAAATATATTTTTAGGTAACAAAGAAAACCAATAAATGCTCTTCTCCTTTAACAAATATAAATTGAAAATTGTATTTGAAAGGGAGTACTACATTCATAAAATCTATCCTTATGGTTAATAAATAATATCCTATATTTTATTTTCACACATACCTTACATTACCCAGATTGAATACAATAACATTTCCATCCTCAAATGGCTTTCCTTTTAAAAATGTTCAAATTTGGAAAAATTAACTATAGAGCACATAAAAATTATCTGTTTCAATCCTTCTAAATTTGTAAATAAATTCTCTCATTGTCAACTACCTAAGCAATAACAACATCACAACAAAAATATCCATCTATTAGTACATAACTCACGACCTAGAAAGTGACTAACACATTTCAAAACTATAACAATTAAATAAACTTTAAACCCGCAAAATAAACACTAACTACAAATCTACAACTACCTAGCATTATTGAACTATCTGTATGCTTAGCACATGCCACACACTAGAGGCATAATTGGATATGTAGAAATTCATTACTATAGACGTAACCTGTTAAATTTCCTATGGAGTAACTGGAGTATATTAACCAATATGTATGTTATTATTCTAATTTTGATAACTATAGACTTCTCAATAATAACGTCCAATTATTTTACCATTTTCAATTACAATCAAAATCCAATAACTGAATTTCGATAATGAATGTCAGATTTGTTAATTATATTTGTAGTCTCTGATTAATTTAAGCAAGAGGATGCAAACTTGGTAAGATCGACCAAATTGCAATATTATAGTAATGTTCGTTCATCCAAACTTTATTCAAATAGTTGGTATTTTGTGTATAACTGATTTATATTTGTCCAAACTATCTTATGTCTTCTGTCTTATGAATATACATAGTTGTAGACATAATTTCTATCATTTTCCATATTTATAGTATTTCTTGAAGGTTCGCACAGTCTCAAACATATATGCTTCTGTAACAAATTGTTATATTACTTCTCATTGACAATCTTAAAAACATGCCATGTGAATTTTGTCCTATAGCTTAATATTAGTTCCAAAATGTTTCTTTTTATCTTGTCTTGCGTTTTAAAATGCTATAATAGTCCACATAAATGGAAAATAACTGACATTAGACTTATCATCGTTAGAAAAGTATTAAAAGGATCTCAAGCTCAAATGATGAATTAAGAAGGCCTACCACTTAGAAAACGGAATCTTGGTAGTTAATTTTAGGTACAAAGTCTTCTTTTTATATACTTTGGTTAATTAATGCGATTACTTTCAAAAATTATATGGAAAATTATGGCAACTTTGCATTTTTTTTTCCACCGTATATTTCCACTATTGTTGTCATTGCCAATAAAATATCTTAGTTGATGGTTTGCAATATTTACATGAGATATCTGACCGATTTAAGGCTAAGGTAGTTTGTGGGTTAGACATTTAATGAACTAATGAAGAACCATACATTTTTATGGTACCATTCTTTTGTTGGATAAATCATTAGCTAACAATACTTGTCGATTCTTTGTACGTATTATTTCACTTGATGCCTAAAGGATATTGAATTTGGACGAAGAGTGGTACTTTATTCATTCAACCAGAGCACTAAACCAAAATATACCGTTAATTCGATAGTTTCGAAGACCGAAGCGTGAGTCAAACCATGTTGATGGAAGATTAAAAGTTTTGCTAGTTCATCCGGTAAGACCGTGAAAACCGTATTGATTGTTATTTCTACTTTTCTCATTAAAATGTAAAATTATTTTAATTAATTTTAAAATTTAACGAATTATAATTATACATTGAACTTTAAAACAATTATTTTGAACAATTCCCAACAAATATTAATTGCAATAATTCTATAATAATTTTTTTTAGCGCAAAATTATAAATTTTCTTATTTTTTAAAATGAAAAAGGTTAGATTCAACAATGATATGTAAAACGTATGCTAATAGTTTATCGTGTCGTCCAAAACTGATAAGATAATACAATAGTTTGGCATTTAAGATCATGAAATTGTTTGTTAAATTGATTATGTGAAGAAGAAATGAAGAGTAAAAAGATAGTTTTTTCTCAAATTTGATACATGTGATTCAAAGAGGTCGGTCTGAAGGCTTTTTTAAGGTTTTGTGGTTGGACCGTGGGTTCTTACACGTACAACGTTATTTTATTTTCATAGCCGTAGCCCTTCAAGGTTAAAAGTTGACCGTGATCGAACCGAGGTAGGGTCGGATCTTTAAAACACGGGTTAATTCCATGAAAGTAATAGTATGACTCTCAATATCAATATCAATCGTAGTAGATTCACTTATTTTCTATAGGCTTTTGTGATTCGTCGTGTTTGTTATTGGAGTACATTGACGAATATTGATTCCGTCTAATCTCATTAACAGTCATGTAGTTTAATTGTGAAATAAAAGTCAATATCTTCAATGCTTACACAACCTTTGTTCATTTATTCAATAGTCATAATTTTAATTAATCTCCAGCTATGATCTTTAGAATTTATCTTTTAATATCTTATTGATGCCGATCAAAATCACTTGACAGCCTTACTGGATAAGTTAGAAGGAGCAATGGAAATCAGGTTAATGCTTATCAAATTGGAGGCATAGTGAAAAAATAGGGTACATAATCAATCAATATATTTTCAAATTTTGATCAACGTTTGGGCTGTGAGAAACATACATAAATAATGACAAGTACATGCAGATTAACAGGGCCGCCTTTTATTTGGTGTTTTGGTTTTGAATGTTTAGTTACCACAATCCAAATCCAATTGTCATACTTAAACTAAGCATCCATATCTCGTTACACTCATTTTGGAATCACCCACAGAGTTAACGACAATAATCCTTGCACTCTGAATCTTGATCTTCATTTCAGATTCACGATCTATCGTTAATTTGGATCGATATGGTTTTCGGATGTCCAAATATGCAAACCCGATCCCGGTCTCATCGAATCCAAAACGTATCTTTTAAGGCCAAGTTGTTTAGTTAAAACAATTCAATTCAATATTATCTATATACACACAGATAGATAATTCACATCTCATAATAGATAATCACATTATCATCATAAATAGATAATTAATATTATCATCCAAACAGATACTTAATATTGTAATACTTAAACTAAGCATCCATACCACATAGTTATTACTCATCTCATATCTGAGTTCACAACCAATCAATGAAATATCAATATCCTCATCCAAAAGCATGATTTATTATTCACAATCTATAATTAATTTAAAATGAATTAAATTAATTACATCTATCTTTAATTAATTTAAAATAAATTAAATTAATTACTCATTTCATAAATCCTGCTCATACAACCATTAATAAATTATAAATCAAATTAATTAATCATTCTCTAATTTCAATAAGTAATTTAGTCTTTAATTAATTTCTCAAATGAATTATTCTAAATCATTCATAGCAACTAACATTTAATTACTTCCTTATTAATTATTCCTTAATTAAACAATTCTTAATTACATCATTAATTATATTAATTAATGATCTCTAATTTATATTAAATTACTTTATTTAAATTAATTACATTAAGTGATTAATATTTAATTAAACACAATTATTAATCACCCTTGATTAATAACAAACCAGTAATTAACTACCCTTAATTACTTATTAACAAATTAATCGTTCCATGATTAATTAATCCTTGATTGATTAATTAATTAATCATTCCATGATTAATTATTCCATAAATTAATCCTTTGGTTAATTACAAAGGAAATTACCCAAATTACTTCACTTCAAATCATCTTCTATTAATTTCATTAAGTAATTATCATCTAATTACTTTCCTAAGTAATTATACTCCATTAATTACACTAAGTAATTACATATATCAAATCATCAAATGATTTCTTAAATTAATTAAACTAAATTAATTAACTTAATTTAATCATATCATCAGTTACTTATGTATGCCGATTAATCACCTTTGATTTAAATAACTTTTGCTACATTCCAGTAGTTTCCTTTAATTTATTTACAGAGATTAATCTTTGAAGAAATCCATAGATTAACTATTTATAATTTATTCCATTCATTCTTAATTTATTACATTGTAATTACCTTATTGATTTATTATTCCATAATTAATCAATTTCTAATTTCATCATTAATTATAATAATTAATGATCTCTAATTACATTTTCACTTGTTATTTTATTAATTATTAATTATATTAAGAATACTAATCTTCAAATCACATTTATTAACCCTTTTGATTAATAACATACGGTAATTAACCGTCCTTAATTAATTACTCCTCAATAACAAGCTTAATCCCTTGCTTAATTTCAAGTAACTATACTCCAATTACTTCCATTAACAACATCATCCAATTAATTACTTCCAGTAATTATTCATCAATTACTTCTCAAGTAATTACACTTCCAAAATTTTCAAGTGATTAAATCTAAATTAATTTAACTTAATTAATCAAATCAATTTAATCGAATTAACTTAATTAATTGCAATGAGTAATTAATCCCTTAATTACTTCCCATTAAGTAATTACACTTAAACAATTACAATGATTATTATTAAATTAATTTATCTAATTAATTATTGAAAATTAATCACATTAATTAATTATAAAATAATCTAGTTAATGACCTTCATTAACATTTGTTTAATTACTTTTCTAATGTGATTAACTTACATTAATCGTTATTAATTATAAATTTGATTAACCATTAATAATTTATAATTAATTAAAATCTAATCTATGGTTCTTAATTACATATTAATTACTTAGTTCATTATTTAAAACTTTAAATAATACATGTAAACTACTAATTACTAATTTAATTAATACAAACCATTAATTATTCATTCTAATTAATTGTAAAGGTTAATAAGCCTCTAAATCTTCAATACTTTAAATGGAACTCATTCTTAAGGTGATTAAATTATTATTTATAAATAAGTTTCAAACATTTATTTCCCAATTTACTTGTAATTTCATTTTAAAACTCCCAATTTAAAGTTAATAGCAATTATCTTTTATAAAGTTTAAATCCAATTTTAAACCGTCACTTTACATGTTTCTTCTCTTTAAAAAAAATACCTTTTGCTAGAAGAAATTTAAAAGAACTTAAATCAATTTTTCTTTGTATTCCCATATCTAAAAGTATAACTCACATTTAAATTTATTTGGACATTTGAATTTATACATCTTTATAAAAAAATACATAAAAAATTCAATTTTATTTTATGTCCAGGTCTAAAAAATGCTTCATGTACACTTCCAAGCTCCATTTTAGAATCCCTTTCCCTTTAAATACATTTAAACTTAATTACTTTTAAGTTATTAAAACATATTAAACTTAAAGAATTTTTTTTTTACTTCCAAACCAAACTTCAAACTGAACCTGACCTCATATTTAAGTTTTGATTAAAATCTTGATTCAATTCTTGATTTAAATTTTAAACCTAAAACTTGAAACCCTAAATCAAATCAGGTTTGAGTTAAAAGCTGTAAAAAGAAAACCAACCCGACCCTCCGCCATTTGCTTCGAGACCAACCCCAATGTCTATGAGCAAACACCCGAGTACACTCTACCTTTTACTTTTTACTTTCCCAATTCAACATCACCAGATACTGATGATGTCGCGTGCACGTGCACCACTCCATGCTAATGCTCTGACCACCGAGACTGCCTCCGATAGGTCGACAATGACCTATACCCTCAGTTCCGATCATTAAAACGATGAAAAAAACATCAAAGCAAAATCGAGCATTCGAGCTCGATACAGGAACCAGAACGCAACCTGGAAATGGCCTCGTTCTTCTCACCACGACTACCGAAACACGCGAAACTCCGGCGGCGATTTGGTCGTCCTCCCCTCAACCATTTCCCAAAGCCGTGTGCAACACGATGCACGATCGAAGCCTCCCCGATAAAATTCCCGACTACCCTAAAAATTAGGTTACCAAACTTCGAATGCCTCCCACCACCACCACCGCTGTCTATGCACCATCGCGCCATTTTTCCAAGCTTCCCCGATCACTCCTCCACCTCTAGGAGGAAAAACTCGACACCTCCACTCGACGAGATCACCCACGGCAACCCCAAATGTACAATACGATTAAACCCAAACTGCTCTTCGATCTTTGCTCTAAAAATTTAGATTTTTACATTAAAAATCATGTAAAGTATAAAGATTTCATCTACATACCTGAATTGGTAAATCGTAAGGTTTAAATTTTGACATATAAAAGGATATGAACAATGTTCTTGATTTCCTGAGCTAAATACAAATTGGTTGGACTTGAAATAAATTTTAACCTCAAGTATATGATATAACAACACTTCTTGTTTCTAACTCTAAGTCCAGATGATAAATAGAACGAGAGAGGGAGATTTTTGGAATCAAGTTCTGTTGTTTTTAAAAAAAAAACTAAGCAGAGAACAATGAAATCAATAGCCTGCACACATACTTCCAGTTTCCACAAATACAGATAATTATATATGCATAAAAAAAACATATCATAGAGATATTTGTTCAGATTAAACCTTTAAATGTTTAAAGAAAGAAATGTTACTCATTGTTTTAAAAGAACAGAGCCTTCAATTTTCACAGGCTTGAAAATTTGCAGGCTAGAATCTCCTACTTCTTGAGTCTCTGATTTGTTGGGTTGCCTTATTGATGTTGAGTGGTTTATTTAAGTTTTTTAAATGAAGTTTATTTTATATTTTGCTCAGCTCGAACTGAAATGGAAATATGACATAGGAAAGCAGCTTACATGGTGATATTTAAAAATAAGTCACAATGTACAAAATTTCGTCTTTTGTACAGGTGATTATTATATTTTAGTACAATACAGCATACATAATCTTTGTTTGAACTGATTTCAAACAGAGATATTTTTATGGTGGAGGCTGATATGAAATGTATTATGTGCTAGAAAGATTAATATTAATTGCTTTTTTTTGTTTAATAATACATAATATTGTCTTCCTTAGCAAGCCTTCACATATATTTATTTATTTTATTTTTTTCAGCTTGCACTCATTTGATTTTGTTTCTAGTTTTTATTTGTTGTCTTTGCACAATCTAGTATATTTCTTTTGTTACTTTAAACTCAAGTATATGCTACTTTTTTCCCCTGTCAGTCTACACTTATTTTGATTTTTGCTAGTTCTCAAGCCTTCTGCTTTGTAATATATATGTTACTTGTTTGATATTGGAATGTATTCTTTTGTTCAATATTTTACTTTGAAAATTAAATGAATGATATTTTAACATGTTGTTTTGAATTTATGTATGAGCTTACTTTATATTTTACAATCTATCTTATTTTTATTTTATACTCTAACTTACATATTTATTAATTATTATAAAAAATAACACATTTATCAATTTGAAATGATTTATAAAAGAAACTATCTATTTATTATTAATCATTTATTTTACTATATATATTAATGTATCATTTGACAAAATTGTATTTAAATCCTATATATTTTAAATCATATTTATCAAGCTATACTTAAAAAGAAAATAGAACAAATCTTTTTGTTAGTAAATTATAAATTTGAACTGAAGCTAGAATAAGTTTTAAATTATTAAACATTTATCTTAAGTATTTAAAACCATATAGTTATTTATTAAATAGCTTTGAACAACTTAATATTAATTAAATCATAATTTCCAATTCACTAAAATGTATATTAGAATTTGAAAACATAATTTTTTAGTTAAATTTTAAAACAAAGCTTTCCTATTTACAGTATATACAAATATATACATATATAAATAGAAAACAATCAATTAGTTTTAAAAGATAAAATTTACCAATTAGATATTTATTAAAAGAAAATTATCAATTCAAATCTTATTAACAAGGATATATCAAATCAATTTAATATTTAATGCAGATTATAAAATTGATATTGCTCAAATTTTTTTCGGGTTGTCACATTCCTCCCCCCTTAAAAAAATTTCGTCCCCGAAATTTAAAAGCAAAGGTAATTTAGTAATTTATTTAAGATTTAAATTTTAAATCACAAGCATATATCAATCATATGCTAACAACCCTAGCAACATATTCATCCAATCAACAAAGCTAACCATCCTGACAAAATTCTGGATAGAGCTTCCTGGAGTTTTTCCCAGTATAATACCGGAATACTTAATCTATAGAATCCAAACAGTCTATCTACTAAGTTATAGAGCTCCTACTAATCTAAATATACAAAACTAAACAGATATCAGACTACAGACGAGTCTGACTCAACAACCAAAACTTCTTGAACTACTGGTTTCCAAAACCAGAGATGGATTACACACGCATTCCCTCCAAGATATGTGAAACACATCGAATCCTAGTTATCCAAACTAGAAATTCACTCCAGAAGATCAAACACTTATCCTCACCAGAACATAGAGAAAATCCAAAACACCTCGGAGCTAGCTTCCCAGACTTACCACATTATAGAGCTCCTTTGAATCAGAGAAAATTCATCCAAAATCAAATCTCCAACTCCTAAATCCAAATTCCTTCGCCTCTTATCCACCAAACCCTTCCGACGATCCAGAGCAGCCTTCATCCCTACTGATCAAACCCAACCTTCCTTATGCTTCTCAGGCAAACTGAACCAAGAACAATCCAGTAGAATGATCTTCTCAAGATCAACCAAAATCAAGAACACATCCTTTGCTACCATCAGTAGAAAACAACCTCTCCTTTCCAGAAAAGAAAAGCAGATGCACTCCCAACTACTTCCGCTGCACAACTCTGATTTGGGTAGATGAGATGAAAATGTTGATGATGCACACAAACATAAACTGGACAATACATTACAAAAATATGGTTCAATAGATCCAAAATAAAACTCAGAAGTTCCTCCAAAACCTGAGCCGCTTTACCAAATCCTCTCTCCAGAAACCATTCTACTACTAAGCTGAACCATCGGTACCACTTCTGGAATCCAGTCGATACCAAACTCAACTCCGGATGCAAGGGCAACCCACTGATCTCTTCAAAGATATCCAAAAAAAGATTTCTGATAAACCAGAGAATGCCCAACTGTCGCAAGTCAATTTTTCGATCAACCCAGGCTAATATCCAAAGAAAACTGTTCTCTCCTTAGCAATCTGAGCGGCTTAAGCCTATCTAGCCAATCTATTGAAGAAATGGATCCACAAAGCTGCCTCTGAACTTCACCTCTAGAGAACTGCTGACAGATGACCTCCTCGCGTGCCGGCAGAACAATCTGAGCCGCAACACTGTTACTGATGCCAAAAACTTCTTAATCCAAAACTCCTCGAAAAACTCGGGCCTCAAAGCCAAACACACACACCCAGCTGAAATCAGCCTCAACACCGAAGCAGACACACTTCCTCATCCAAAGATCCTTGAGAACTTCTTAGGAAACAATCCATAGCCACTGCATCTCAACACACAGCTACTATTTCCTGAGCTACCAAGATAATATTTCTAGCTTCTGCTCAATTGACAAAATCCAAATTCTACTCATCCAAACTTGTACTACAAAAATGGACTTCAAATCTTAACAGGCTTCCCCCAGAGATTTGGTGAAATCCTTACACCACAAATTCACTCGAGACGGTATTAGGTCTACAGTCTCGTCAGATACACTTCCAACCACTGGTAGTCGTGTTACATACACCACTACCCTATCTACCCTTATACTTATATTGGAAACCCCGAACAGGTAACCCAACAAATAGATAGAAATGAATATATACATACATATATATACATACATATATATATGTGTGTGTGTGTATATATATATATATCAAATACGCTCTCTTAAGAAAGAAATCACTCAAGAGCCTAGGTATTCACTCAACCTAGCGCTCTAATACCAACTGTGACGACCCGGCTTCCTACGCCCAAGAAGATGATTCGTTTTAAAGAAAGAAAGGGATAGAAAATAGAAAAGATAGAGAAGAAAGAACAACAACATCAGAATCTCACAGCGGAACGAATAAATTATATTAATCACATAAGTGTTTACATAATATACAACATCAATCAGAGTTATACAGATAATACATCACATACTAGACAGTTATAGACACCTGTCTAGTTATACAACTCAATACACAATACAACACAGAGATACCAACACAGCGGAACACTAAATATAATCTACAACGTAGAAGCCTCCTGCTCCATTGCTCCTCCAGGATTCGTCAAAGATAACCTGAATCCCTCGGCTACTCGTAAAACTTTGAGTACCCAAGAGTTTAGGAAAAAACAAAAATAAACTCCGAGTCATACATGGGTCTGGTGTGAGCAACAGGTTAAAGTTGCTTAATTTTGAAAATCCTTTGAAAACAAAAGGTATCACGTAAGACTTCCCACAAATAAACATGCGTAAGTTTTTACCTTACGCTAACCAAACATTCGATAGGAAATCTAGTGATATTATAATAGGTCTTGGGTTCTCAAGTAAATAGAAAATTGCCGAAATTGTTACATTCATTAAATTCCAGCTACTAGCCATAAAAGTGGGTAATACAATCAAATCCGATGGCACTTATTGGATTTTGGATTCCATATAATGGCAGGGCTACTGGGGTACCGCCCGCCACAGTACGTGGCCTAAATCAACGTACCGAGGATCACTCCCGACCCCTTATAACACAAGGCCGGAATCATTCCTTACTGAACAATCCCGAACAAGATAACCCAGCAATTGGTTGCAGACCAACTGCCCATATAGCCGAATAAAAGGGACATCTAGAAAGGGGTATATCTCGTCCTGCTTGGGCGTGACCCACCTAACCTTGCTGCACCTTCCCTGTTTTAGCCATTCCCTGTTGATGAGGCTTGAGGCAGCGATTACCTTTATAGAACATATCTCTTAGAATGCTCATCGTCCGCCTGACGATGTGTTGAAAGCATTCAATCCATACAAGTTCGTTCCGGGTTCGAACGAAACAGAAGGCATTATCTCGTTACACTCATTTTGGAATCACCCTCAGAGTTAACGACAATAATCCTTGCACTCTGAATCTTCATCTTCACTTCAGATTCACGATCTACTGTTAATTTGGATCGATGTGGTTTTCAGATGTCCAAATATGGAAACCCGATCCCAGTCTCATTGAATCCAAAACATATCTTTTAAGGCTAAGTTGTTTAGTTAAAAAAATTCAATTCAGTATTATCTATATACACACAGATAGATAGTTCAGATCTCATAATAGATAATCACATTATCATCATAAACAGATAATTAATATTATCATCCAAACAGATAGTTAATATTGTCATACTTAAACTAAGCATCCATATCACATAGTTATTACTCATCTCATATCTGAGATCACAATCAATCAATGAAATATCAATATCCTCGTCCAAAAGCATGATTTATTATTCACAATCTATAATTAATTTAAAATGAATTAAATTAATTACTTCTATCTTTAATTAATTTAAAATAAATTAAATTAGTTATTCATTTCATAAATCTTGCTCATACAACCATTAATTAATTATAAATCAAATAATTAATCATTCTCTAATTTCAATAAGTAATTTAGTCTTTAATTACTTTCTCAAATGAATTATTCTAAATCATTCATAGCAATTAACATTTAATTACTTCCTTATTAATTATTCCTTAATTAAACAATTCTTAATTACATCATAAATTATATTAATTAATGATCTCTAATTTATATTAAATTACTTTATTTAAATTAATTACATTAAGTGATTAATCTTTAATTAAACACAATTATTAATCACCATTGATTAACAACAAACCAGTAATTAACTACCCTTTATTACTTATTAACAAATTAATTATTCCATGATTAATTATTCCCATAAATTAATCCTTTAGTTAATTACAAAAGAAATTACCCAAATTACTTCACTTACAAATCATCTTGTGTTAATTTCATCAAGTAAATATCATCTAATTACTTTCCTATGTAATTATACTCCATTAACTACACTAAGTAATTACACATATCAAATCATCAAATTATTTCTTCAATGAATTAAACCAAATTAATTAACTTAATTTAATCCTATCATCAGTTACTTATGTATTCCAATTAATCATTTTTGATTTAAATAAATTTTGCTACATTCTAGTAGTTTCCTTTAATTTATTTACAGAAATTAATCTTTGAATAAATCCATAGATTAACTATTTATAATTTATTCCTTTCATTCTTAATTTATTACATTGTAATTACCTTATTGATTTATTATTCCCAAATTAATCAATTTCTAATTTCATCATTAATTATAATAATTAATGATTTCTAATTACATTTTCACTTGTTATTTTATTAATTATTAATTATATTAAGAATACTAATCTACAAATCACATTTATTAACCCTCTTGATTAATAACATATAGTAATTAACCGTCCTTAATTAATTACTCCTCAATAACAAGCTTAATCCCTTGATTAATTTCAAGTTATACTTCAATTACTTCCATTAACAACATCATCCAATTAATTACTTCCAGTAATTATTCGTCAATTACTTCTCTAAGTAATTACACTTCCAAAATTTCCAAGTGATTAAATATAAATTAATTAAAAATAATTAATTAAATCAATTTAATCGAATTAACTTAATTAATTACAATGAGTAATTAATCCCTTAATTACTTCCCATTAAGTAATTACACTTAAACAATTACAATGATTATTATTACATTAATTAATCTAATTAATTAATGAAAATTAATCACATTAATTAATTACAAAATAATCTAGTTAATGACCTTCATTAACATTTGTTTAATTACTTTTCTAAAGTAATTAAGTTACATTAATCGTTATTAATTATAAATTTGATTAACCATTAATAATTTATAATTAATTAAAATCTAATCTATGGTTCTTAATTACATATTAATTACTTAGTTCATTATTTAAAACTTTAAATAATACATTTAAACTACTAATTACTAATTTAATTAATACAAACCACTAATTATCCATTCTAATTAATTGTAAAGGTTAATAAGCCACTAAATCTTCAATACTTTAAATGGAACTCATTCTTATAGGTGATTAAATTATTATTTATGAATAAGTTTCAAACATTTATTTCCCAATTTACTTTTAATTTCATTTTAAAATTCCCGATTTAAAGTTAATAGCAATTATCTTTTATAAAGTGTAAATCCAATTTTAAACCATAAATTTACATGTTTCTTCTCTTTAAAAAAATACTTTTTGCTAGAAGAAATTTGAAAGAACTTAAATCAATTTTTCTTTGTATTCCCATATCTAAAAGTATAACTCACATTTAAATTTATTTGGACATTTGAATTCATACATCTTTATAAAAAAAATACATCAAAATTTTAATTTTAGTTTTATGTCCAGGTCTTAAAAATGCTTCCTATACACTTCCAAGCTCCATTTTAAAATCCCTTTCCCTTTAAATACATTTAAACTTAATTACTTTTAAGTTATTAGAACATATTAAACTTAAACAAAAAAAAATTACTTCCAAACCAAACTTCAAACTGAACCTGACCTCATATTTAAGTTTTGATTAAAATCTTGATTCAATTCTTGATTTAAATTTTAAACCCAAAACTTGAAACCCCTAATCAAATCAGGTTTGAGTTAAAACCTGTAAAAGGAAAATACAACCTGACCCTCCCTTGTTTGCTTCGAGACCAACCCCAATGCTACGAGCAAACACCCAAGTACACTCTACCTTTTACTTTCTTCTTTCCCAAATCAACATCACCAGATACTGATGATGTCGCGTGCACGTTCACCACTCCATGGTGATGCTCCGACCACTGAGACTGCCTCCGATTGGTCGACAGTGACCTATACCCTCACTTCCGATCATCAAAACGATGAAAAAAACATCAAAGCAAAATCGAGCATTCGAGCTCGATACAGGAACCAGAACGCAACCTGGAAATGGCCTCATTCTTCTCACCACAACCACCGGAACAGGCGAAACTCCGGCGGCGATTTGGTCGTCCTCCCCTCAACCATTTCCCAAAGTCGTGCGCAACACGATGCAAGATCGAAGCCTCCCCGATCAAATTCCTGACCACCCTAAAAATTAGGTTACCAAACTTCGAATGCCTCCCGCCACCACCACCGCTGTCTATGCACCATCGCGCCATTTTTCCAAGCTTCCCCAATCACTCCTCTACCTCTAGGAGGAAAAACTCGACACCTCCAGTCGACGAGATCACCCACGGCAACCCCAAATGTACAATACGATTAAACCCAAACCGCTCTTCGATTTTTGCTCTAAAAATTTAGATTTTTACATTAAAAATCATGTAAAGTATAAAGATTTCATCTACATACCTGAATTGGTAAATCGTAAGGTTCAAATTTTGACATATAAAAGGATATGAACAATGTTCTTGATTTCCTGAGATAAATACAAATTGGTTGGACTTGAAATAAATTTTAACCTCAAGTATATGATATAACAACACTTCTTGTATCTAACTCTAAGTCCAGATGGTAAATAGAACGAGAGAGGGAGATTTTTGGAATCAAGTTCTGTTGTTTTAAAAAAAAAAGGCAGAGAACAATGAAATCAACAGCTTGCACACATACTTCTAGTTTCCACAAATACAGATAATTATATATGCATAAAAAAAACATATCATAGAGATATTTGTTCAGATTAAACCTTTAAATGTTTAAAGAAAAAAATGTTACTCACTGTTTTAAAAGAACAGAGCCTTCAATTTTCACAGGCTTGAAAATTTGCAGGCTAGAATCTCCTACTTGTTGAGTCTCTAATTTGTTGGGTTGCCTTGTTGATGTTGAGTGGTTTACTTAAGTTTTTTAAATGAAGTTTATCTTATATTTTGCTCAGCTGGAACTGAAATGGAAAGATGACATAGGAAAGTAGCTTACAGGGTGATATTAAAAAATAAGATACAGTGTACAAAATTTCGTCTTTTGTACAGGTGATTATTATATTTTAGTACAATACAGCATACATAATCTTTGTTTGAACTGATTTAAAACAGAAATATTTTCATGGTAGAGGCTGATATGAAATGTATTGTGTGCTAGAAAGATTAACATTAATTGCTTTTGTTTGTTCAAGAATACATAATATTGTCTTCCTTAGCAAGCCTTCACATAATTTTTTTTTATCCAGCCTGCACACATTTTATTTTGTTTCTAGTTTTTATTTGTTGCCTTTGTACAAACTGGTATATTTCTTTTGTAACTTTAAACTTAAGTATATGCTACTTTTTTCCCCTGTCAGTCTACAGTTATTTTGATTTTTGCTAGTTCTCAATCTTTCTGCTTTGTAATATACATGTTACTTGTTTGATATTGGAATGTATTCTTTTGTTCAATATTTTACTTTGAAAATTAAATGAATGATATTTTAACATGTTGTTTTGAATTTATGTATGAGCTTACTTTATATTTTACAATCTGTCTTATTTTTATTTTATACTCTAACTTACATATTTATTAATTATTATAAAAAAATAACACATTTATCAATTTGAAATGATTTATAAAAGAAACTATCTCTTTATTATAAATCATTTATTTTTACTATATATACTAATGTATCATTTGACAAAATTGTATTTAAATCCTATATATATATTTTAAATCATATTTATCAACTTATACTTAAAAAGAAAATAGAAAAAAAAAAAATTTATTAAATTTTAAATTTAAACTAAAGCTAGAATAAGTTTTAAACTATTAAACATTTATCTTAAGTATTTAAAACCATATAGTTATTTATTAAATAGCTTTGAATAGCTTAATATTAATTAAATCATAATTTCCAATTCACTAAAATGTATACTAGAATTTGAAAACATAATTTTTTATTTAAATTTTAAAACAAAGCTTTCCTATTTACAATATATATGAATATATACATATATAAATAGAAAACAATCAATTAGTTTTAAAAGATAAAATTTACCAATTAGATATTTATTAAAAGAAAATTTTCAATTCAAATCTTATTAACAAAGATATACCAAATCAATTTAATATTTAATACAGATTATTAAATTGATATTGCTCAAATTTTTTTCGGGTTGTCACAAATGGCGTCAGAGACGTTTACGAGATTTGACATATCCTATGTCTAACATGAATGCAGTAACTTAAGAGATGCCCGAGATTCACATCTCCTAAGGATCCGTTAAACTATTTACTATGTAGTAATATTTCACTATTATAATAGTGTCTAATAGTAAAATAAACTTACTTTTTTCATAGCATTAAGAGGTTATCCATATAGTCCTTAACACGTAATAGTCCCAGTAGTCCATCCAATATCATAGTCCCTCCTGATCGGGAAGCCACCAGAGGATACCACACGGGTTACGGGAGAAAACCAAACTCGTACAAGGTGCGATAGGGTAGGTGACACGACACAACTAGGCAATGCGAGGATAGATATACTAATTACGCTTCCATGTCGGTGGTAACACGTAGCGCGCAGCTACCTCCCTCCTCGAGCCACACCCCCAAATAAAAAAAAAATCAAAAGTGGCCACCGAATCAATCCAAAAGTCAAAGTATAATGTTGAAGGGATGTGTCCGATCAAAGGTACTACCTCATTTACCCGTCAATCGCTCCTGTTTTAGCCACCTTATGCCAACTCACGGGAGTTGGGTCCACGTGTTTACCTCAAAGGAAACGTCTCCGCCATTCTACTTCATTCTGGAATCTCCACTACGTACACGGTTGTTAAAGTGGTTTTCGGAGTTGGCAGAGAGTATGACAACTTTTGATCCCAATCTCTTCAACAAACAAACGTTATTACAACACCAAGGTCTTATCAAAATAGTTTATACTTTTAAAACCAGAATAAAATATCCATTTCAATTCCATATAAATACGATATCATTTCCTCTTTTTAAAACCCAAATCAAATTTGATATCATTTTCAAATATATCCTTTCTAAAACTATAACATTTCAAAGTTATAATATTTCGGAACCAAAACTTGAGATATAGTCTTTCAAAACATAAAACTTTGAATTCCATAACTTTGAAACATACTACACGACTTAAATGTTTTAAATATTTATTTACTTTATATAGTAAAATAGCTTCTTCACCTTCACGAATCAATTCCAATGTGGATTTTAAATTTCCAAATAAACCAATATAAATCTCATATATTTTAAAGCTTTAATTATTCCACCCTTTCAAAACTTATTCTTTGATAATTTCATATATATCAAATTCAATTGCTATTATTTAGATTTGAAACGTTTACTTAATAAATCCAATATAATTTAAGTAAAACTTTTAACTTCAAACAACTGGATGTTCTTTCAATTTATTTAACTTGATAAATACATTTATCTTAACTTTACATTCATTTAAATTATTTTAAACCAAATTAAATTATAAGAATCATAACCTTACAATCCCTAATTTTATTTAAACTTCAAATCAAATTTATTCGAGTACAATTCTTAAATAATTCAATTAAAACCAATTCCATATTTATCTTCTAACTTAACTTTATTTAAGTCAATTAAAAATCTATAGATACAATATCTTAAATAGGCACTTAACCATATAGTATAAAACAATCAAACTTCATTTTTAACTCATTTTTATTAATCAATTTTATACATAGCTCAAACTCAAGAATTCAACTATGTATATATAATAGTATTTATATATTATCAAAAATTAATATTTATTAAATAGTATATTCCTTTCCAAGAACACAGAAATCATTTCAAAATATTTTTATATATAGACCGCGGTGCCTGTATATAATTTTCTATCCTATGGTCAAGTGATACGGATATTTATCATTTCAATCCGTAATTTAAAATAAAATTTTACGGCTATATATCATTTCAAAACGCAATCCCGAATAAAATAAAATGCATAACAACTTGCAGTTTAAAATAATATATAATACAACATCCATTCATCCATCATAAAATCATACATCCATCACAATCATCATACAAAACAGTCAATCAATATCAATATATAACTGATAATATAAAATAGGTAATTAACTGGCAATTATATTCAATAATAAATTAAATAACGATTTAATTTAAATAAATGCGATAACTGAGATGATGATTAAAATATATGAAAAGGTAATAATAAATGCATAATCACCACAAAAATTTAATTTAACAAACCTAAGAAATTTTAGAAATTGTGAGTTGGTTAAAACACTCACCTTTTTAATTTAAATTGAATTTAAATTCAATTTAAACACAAAAATTTGACGGTCTCAGAATTTGTCCAAACCAACGCCAAAGTGTTCGAAATTTCAATACGATCCTAACAAAAAAACCGTGCGTGAATTGGTGCTTGAATGTGAAAGATATAGCGAAAATTGTGATTGAATTTATAAAAAGAACACATATTCTTCTGGCACGTCACACACCCGACATGCGCACGCTTTCTACCAAGTTACTCCATCCTCCCGGAAACCCTCATACATACGTGCAGAAACATGAAGCCGCCGCCTCCAAAATCGCTCACGTCCCTCCCACGCACGTGCCTCCGTAGTCCTTGACACCGATGCCTAAAGTTCGCCGCTGACCCTCGCCCATCACCACGCGACAGTTCGCGTTGTTCGATCGACATACTGACCGGTAGCCGCCCCAAAACCTATCACTAATTTGAGTTTTTAGTGACGATCTAGCCGATGAACTCACGAACCAAACCCACCGATGAACTCCGCAGGACCTCCTCCACACTATGGTAACGTCAATTCGATGATAAGAGGAAGATGATCGAACCACGATGAACGGCCGTGGATTAATTCATGAATTCTGGGCAAACAATGATATGAATCAAAAAACAAACATCACCAGTAGATTACGCTCGTCGAGAGCTTCGAATTGATATAAAATTTGGCATATATTGTGGAGTTTGAAATTTCAGTTTTGGATTTGATTTGGGATTGCAATCGAAATTAGGGTTTGTCTGCCATTGAAGTGAGGTGGTGAATAGAACGTATAGAAATGAGGAACAGAGGCTGCTAGGGTTTATAGCAGGACATATGTAGGCAGGATTGACATTTGAATGGATGGATAAGATAGATTACGCGCTAACACCAAAGTGGCCTAAAAAACCCGTTTCGACTCCGGAATGAATGGGGTCAACCCATATATCAAAATAGATGTTTTAAAATATTTTAAACGCAATGGAAAAGGTTTCAAGTCCAAATTCCATCGTATGAAGAAGCTATGATAAAACCAGTTTATTTCAAATTGATTTCAATTGATTTCAATTTCATTGATTGCAAGGCGTTTTGAGTCCGTACGATCAAACGACATGTCCGATCGCAATGAAACTTGAAATTCTACATAATTCACCATTACGGTTCCGATGAAACCGCTTTCGTCGAAATCCGAGTCAGTGGCCAAAATGGATATTTTTCCATTTAATTAATTAAATAAATAATTTAACAGATTAAATCAAATTTCAAATTTCGATTTTTTAATTTACAAATTTCATCATCTTTGATTCCTTAATCATTTACAATGTTTTAAAAAAAATTCAGACGTAACTGTAAAGTGAATTAATTTATAAATTTCAGTGTTAACTTCAAATTTCATTAAATTTTAAAATTGTAAATAAAATTACCAAAATTTCCATTTAATTAAATTAAATAATAATTATTACATTCATTATTGTCAAATAGATGGGTTTACCATTGGATTCAAAACTATTACATAAATTTTCTCCTATTCCATCTTCATTTCAAATAACGTATTATTTAGCTATATTCAATTTCATTTAATTAAAATTAATCCAATTATTGAACTTTTCATTTCAATTAAATAAAATCTTGGTTTACATTCTTTAAATCAACCAATTCATATTATGAATAAAATTTACATTACTTAAATTTACATTAACAAAACGTTAAATTTGGATTTATCGTAATTGGTTACCAAAGTTTATTTAGACATTAAATATATAGACCTATATTAATTGTCACCTATTTGCTTTCCATTGCCTTTATAAATTTGTTACTTATCAACCCAGATTATTATTCCATATACACACTAATTTATTCCATTCTATTTATGATATCCATTTCATTACATCTTCAATATTTCCATTTTCATCTTCATTTCAATTGCATAATATTAAATTTCAAATGCTTCAATAATTTCATTTTATTAAAAATAAGATTTAGATGGAATGATTTGTTTGTCTTTCATTAAACCGCTATATTCAAAAATCTAGCTTTTCTTTGTATTAACTACTATTTCCATTTTATTATATTTGCCAGATATGTACATTAATTACGATTTATATTCTCAAGCAAATTTATTTACTTGGTTTCATACCCTTGTTACATCAATTACTACCTTAAAAATAAAACCATGTTCCTATTTAATTTACATTTATTAAAATATTATTTCAAATTTCAATTAACAATAGGTAACATACAATAAACATTACCGTTACCCTTTAGTCACATAAACAAGCTTCTATTACTTTCAAATCAATGTTGCCATTTATTTTCATACTACTAATTACATTCCCTTATTAATCACTCTTTCCGTTATTACATAAGTCATCATAAAGTAACAGTTAATACTTTTTTTATTTTTAAGTTGGTAAATTTCTGGTAACGGCAACCATTTGTCACCATTAACTTTAATAATACTTGTATGTTTATTCTTCCCAACCAACTACTATCTACAATGATACTTCACATGTTAGTTCAATAGTTACATTTGTTTTACTCATATTTCCATTATAACTAAGTCATACATTTAAATTATTTTCTTTAATTGGAATTTCATTCAAATTCATAAATTATTAACTTTAATTATTCTTGTTACTTTATACTTAGTTAATTTTCATTATTACATTATTACAACCTTCATTCAAATTCATAAATTTTTTATTTTCTTCAATATAAAATTTTCAAAGTCTCATTAAATTAAAATTTTAAATATTGAAAAATTACGGGTCGTTACACTCTCCTCCACTCAAAACTTTTCGTCCCCGAAAAGGAAAAAGAAGGGAAAAGAAGAGTTAGGAAATCAATATATCTTACTTAAATATTAAATTTATAAACAAATAAATTTACAAAATTAACCAATTTAAGTAAAATATTCCAATTTATAACCATTAGATCTTTTTATACTCAAATTAATAAAGTTTGGAAAACACCTTTCAAAAATTTCTAAGTCCAAAATTTACGGGAGATTTCGGCGGAGTCTCCTTTGTACGGAGAGGCTCAGGAGAAAATATAATATCAAAAATAACAATATGCAACATATATTTTCCAAAATAATATATATCCCAACATTGGAAAACAATATAATAGCGCTATAAACCGTAATCCGAAAACGCACATATTTGTCGGGCAATTAACGCTTAATTACGAAACCAAATGCAGTAGCAATTGCTTCCACAACCTGTATTTCACTTATACAGTCCAAAAGGTTAACAATTATATAATATTTAAGGTTGTTTCAACCACAAACAACAATCAATCCAGCAACAATCAATTGCAACAAAAAGCGTACGACCATCATACAGAATCAACACAACTCAACTATCCATCCATATCAAACAAAACAGGTAGTTGTTCGGGTTCAAAACTTTAAATTGTACAAAATGAAGAATAAACTACTAAGTGCATCATTTACTCAAAAGTCTTAGACGAGACTAAATATATTATTCATACATCCAAGCAAATTTAATGTATCCTTGCCCAAACAACCATAATCAAACAAACAACAATTTCAAACAATGGGTTAAATTAATTTATATTAAACTAATTTTCATATATTTGTTGTTTAATTTCCTTTTCATTCTTATAATAACTTATCCTTTTAATTTACATTTTATTTTCTCACAGTTTTCATTTATCCATATATAATGCAATTTCTTTTATTTGCATTACATTCATTTATTCATTACTTAGTTTCTCTTATTTACAGTATTCATCTTTCTACTTATTTTATTTAATAGCTCCAACCATTTACTTAATTTTATTATCATTCATTTCTATTACTTAATTTCATTTATTTACTTTCATTGATTACTAAATTACATTTATAACAATATAAATTTAATAATCTGTATTTAAAATTAAATTAATATTGATAATTTTGTTAATAATAATTCAAATAGATTTAATAATATTCTTTAATAAATATTTAATTGGTAGATTTTATCTTTTTCAGCTAATGCATTGGTTTCTATTTATAATATAAATATATAGTTTATATTGTAAATAGTTTAGCTTTGTTTTTATTTTAATAAATAAAGCATATTTTCTAATTCTAATATTATTTTTAGCAATTTGAAATTTTTTTTTAATTTAAAATATAAGCATTTCAAGTTATTAAATAAATAATCTAGGTTTAAATTTAATAAATGAATCTTGATTTAAAATTCTAATATATATATTAATAATTTGGGAATTTTGATTTAAATTAATATTATGTTTTCAAACTATTTATTAAATAAGTATATGATTTTAAATTGTTAAGAAAAATGCTTAAATGTTTAAATAATTTTGGCTTGATTTTTAAATTTAAAATGAATTAACAAAAAGTTTTATAGCTTAATAAAATAAGTAATTTATTAATAAAGATATAATTTATTTTATAATTATTTTAATTTGATAATGAGTCATTTCTAAAAATAATATTAATAGTGTATTGTTTTACAATTATATTCTTAATAAAAATAGCATTTGTTATTTCAAATTTAATTTATATATATAACTTGATTTTAAATATTAGATTTTTGAATTTGATTTAAATTTGAATTTGAAATGCAAAGTATAGATTTTTAATTGTTTTGATTTTTATATGCATAAGCTTTTATTTATAAGTATAATTTGGTTTTATTTCTTTTATAAATTTATATACATATTAAATATTAACTAAAAAATTAATTAGGCATAACTATTTTATTAGCATTTAAATTAAAATATAAATTACTTTACAAGGACATGTGTTGATTTCTTAAAGCATCATTTAACATATGTTAAATGATAAACACCCTAAATTGACAAATGTTGAAATTTATATAAGTGCCATTTTTAAATTTGTATTTTCTTTTATTTTTATTAAATCATACCTTTATTTCATAGAAAGGCCTCTTCTCTTCAATTTCCTTTTCTTTTTCAAAATCAAAGTTAAGAAATTCAAAAGCTTAAACTATACACAAATCTGAAAACATGGAAACCCATTTTCAGATTCAAGATCAAGCTAGAAATCCGTAATTCCCTTCATTATCAAATGCAAGTTAAATTCCCCATATCAAAAACCTGCAAAATTGCAAATCCCTGTAGCCTGCATCTTCAAAACCCAAAATCAGTTTGCAAAACTCTTCAATCAAAATACAAGTCCCAGTAAACACATCTTTAAAACCATGCACTTGCTATTTTCAAAACTCCTCATAACAAAAAGCATCTGCACATCTTCAAATCATTTACCTGTAGATCAAAGCCTGCATGTAAATGCATTTCTTCCTTTGGAAATCAAACCTGCATTTCATTTCTACCTGAAACCAATTCTTGCAAGATCATGTCCGCATTATTTAAAAACCTGAAGTCAAACAAGAACTCAAGCCTGCATGCATGTAGTTTTGGTCAGGAAGCATAAGCATTCCAGTTTCAACAGCATGGAAATCAATTTTTAAAAGATCAAGCTTTTCAAAATATAGAGTGCATTGTTCTTGGGTAATCGGGCGAGTAACTCTTTTTAAACTTAAAGATTAATCTAGTTGTTTGATTTATGCTTTAAATAAGTTGTAATTGGTATATATATGTTGAAACTTCCTGTGTATTTGTGATGTGTGATACTTGAATGATTTTGAAATATCTAAAGAACATCTCTGTTCTAGATTTCAAGCCCAGTTTTTCAATTTAAATAATTTTCCCTTTAATCCATTGACTTTTAAGACTTAGAATCTAAATAAATATTGTTTGTTTGATTATAAGCTAAATTTTAAAAATTTATTTAACTTAAATTGAAACTATAATTGTTCCGGGAATAAGATTTGAACATGAAACTTAAATCACTGTAAAATCCAAACATGTTAATTTTGCAATTTAGGTATATAAATCAAATCCTTAAACTAAGATATGATTTTTAAAAATAGAATTTAAGTTTTTAGGTTTGGCTTGAAGGCACGGTATTGTGATGAACTGGAATGGGATTATATGAAAATTCTGGTGATCTTTGTATCGTGGAGGCTCGGGGTTCTTCTAGGTGATGGAGGAGGGTTAGGAGTAGCTAGGAAAAATCATTGTTGGTGATGGAAATCATTGTGGAAGTTGCGGTAGTGGTTTTACTTTTTAAACCCTAGTTTTTAATGGGTTTGAAGAATCGATCATTACGGTTTGTATAGCTGATCGAGTGCTATGATATTTTGGGGATTGATAGCTTGGTCGTAGTTGAAGTCGAGGCCGGAGTGGCTGACTTCCAAGTGGTCGGAGTGGCGAGATTTAGGTGTTGGCAGGCTTGAAGGAGAATCTGATTGTTGTTTTCCAAGTTTGGGAATTGGTACTTGAATTTATTTCAAGGATTTGGATTCGATCTGATGATTGCGTTGAGGTGATGGAATGATTTTGTATATGGGACGATCATCTCTGATGATCGGAGGTGATGGTCGGCAACGTGCATATGCATGGCCCTGTTTTTCTGATGAGGTTTGGTGATGATGGTTTTTGCTCGAGTAGATTTTGTAAGTTTCTCGAAGCAGCAGGGTGTTATACTCGAGGAAGATGGGCATTGGACTCGAGTAAGTTTTGGGGAGTCTAGGGTACTTCACTATTTTACAGGTTTTGATAAAACCTGTAGTATTTATGTTTAAAAATTTTAAATCTGAAGCTATTAAATGTAAAGAAAGGTTTTAAACTAAGTTTTAAATTCAAGTTTGAATTTTAGAACCCAAGTTTAAATTTAAAATCTCAGTTTTAAATTAAAAAAATTAAATATCAACTTCAGTTTTTGACATTAAAAGAAGTTTTTAAATCTGAAAGATTTAAACAACGTGTAAATTTAAATTATTGAATTTTGAAATGAATTTAGTTTAAAACTCTTATGAATTTCTTTTATTAGACAAGCACTTGTTTGCCTTGTAATTTAAAACGGTTTTAAATTGTTTAAACTTTGTTTAAGTTTAAATTATATTCATTTTAAATCTTGTATTTGAAATGAAATTTAAAAGTAAGTCCAAAAGTAATTTGTTTCAAATAAATTTGTTAATGACAATTTAAACACAATTAAGCAATGTTTTATCTTAAAATTTAATTAAGATTAATGTTTTGAAATTAATTTAATTAATAAGCTAATTAAGGAATAATTGGTAATGTAATTAATTAACTGATTAGGGATTAATAAATATTTGATTGAGGGTAATCAATTGGTAACTAGATCATTAATTAGATGATTAATTAATGATTAAAGATTTAAATTAAGCAATTAAGTTAAAATCAAGGTTAATAAATTAAATAATTAAGGATTAATTAAGTTACAGTTAACACTTAATTAATTAAATAATTAGACTTTAATTAATGGTTATTATAGATAATTTAATTTGTGATTACTAATGGTTAATCTAAGTTAATTACTTAATAAAATAATTAAAGAATGGTTAATGAAGGTCATTAACTAGGATTATTTAATAATTAATTAATGTGGTTAATTTTTAATAATTAATTAGATTAATTAATTTAATAATAGTCATTTGTGAATTGTTTAAGTGTAATTACTTAATGAAGTAATTAAGAAATTAATTACTTAAGGAAATTAATTTTGTTAAATGTGATTGTTTAATTTGATTAATTAAGTTTAATCAGTTTTAAACACTGGATGTTTTGATGATAATTACTTTATGTAAGTAATGGATTGGAAGTTACTTGGTAAAGTAATTAATTGGTAATTACAGGATGTGATTAATTGAAGATGATTTAAGAATGGAAGTAATTTAGAGAACAATTAATCAAGGGATTAATTAAGAAATTAATTAAAGAATTAATTAATTTGTTTTGATGAAGTAATTAAGTTAGTTAATTACTGAATATGGTTAATGAAGAGGGATTAATAATTATGGATTAATTACTTAAGGTAATTAATTTAAGAGGATAATTAATTAAATATAATTAAGGATCATTAACTAATACAATTAATGATGTAACTAAAGTTGGTTAATTATGATCAATTAATCAATGATAAGTGATTAAATGTAATAAATTAATGTAATTAATTAACTATTAATGTAATTAATTATAGTTAATTAATAATTGAAGTAATTAAAGGTTAATTACTGTTTTTTGTTAAGAATAATTAATTTGTGAAATTAGAATGTAATTAAAGGATAATTAATCAAGGGTGATTAATTAAGGTGATTAATTTGAATGATTAATTGATTGATTGTAATCAATTAAATGGTAATGTAAGCAAGATTTAATGATGAAGTAATTAATTTAATTTATTTTAAATTAATTAAAGATGAAGTAATTAATTTAATTCACTTTAAATTAATTAGAGATGGATGTAGTTAATTTAATTCATTTTAAATTAATTATAGATGATGTGAATAAGTAAATCTTTGCTTAAGTATGCATGGATGATATTAATTGCCTTGAATGGTTGTGCTCTCAGGAATGAGATAAGTAATGCTGTGTGGAATGAATGCTTTGATTCCATTGTGATTATGATAATGTTGATTACCTATTGTGATTTGTGAGTTATCTATCTGTGTGTATATAGATAATTGAATTGCTTTAAACTTTAAAACAACTTGGACCTAAAAGATGGCATTTTGGATTTCGATGAGACCGGGATCGGGTTTCCATATTTGGATATCCGAAAACCACATCGATCCAAATTAACAGTAGGTCGTGAATCTCAAGTGAAGATGAAGGTTCAGAGTGCAAGGGTTATCGTCGTTAACTCTGAGGGTGATTCCAAAATGAGTGTAACGAGATAATGCCTTCAGTTTCGTTCGAACCCGGAACGAACTTGTATGGATTGAATGCTTTCAGAACATCGTCAGGTGGACGATGAGCATTCTAAGTGATGTGTTCACTAAAGGTAATCGTAGCCTCAAGCCTCATCAACCGAGAATGGCTAAAACAGGGGAGGTGCAGCAACGTTAAGTGGCTCATGCCCAAGTAGGATGAGATTATCCCCTGTCTAGAGGTCCCTTTTATTCGGCTGTGTGGGCGGTTGCTAGTTACAACTGCGGGGTTTTCTTGTTCGAAACTGTTCAATAAGGAATGCTTCCGGCCTTGTGTTGCAGGGGATTGGGAGTGATCATCGGTACGTTGATCTAGGCCATGTACTGTGACGGCGGTACCCCAGTAGCCCTGCCATTGTATGTAATCCAAAATCCAATAAGTGCCAACGGTTTTAATTGTATTACCCACTTTTGTGGCTAGTAGCTGGAATTTAATCATGTAACAATTTAGGCTATTTTCTATTTACTTGAAAACCCTAGACCTATTATAATATCACTGGATTTCCTATCAAATGTTTTGGTGAGCGTACGGTAAAAACTTTTCCTTGTTTATGTGTGGGAAGTCTTTCGTGATACCTTTCTTTTCAAAAGGTTTTTAAAAGTTAAGCAATCTTAACCTGTCACTCACTCCACATCCATGTCTGACCCGGAGTTTATCCTCTGTTTTCTTAAACTCTTGGGTACTCAAATTTTTACGAGTAGCCAAGGGATTCAGGTTAGCTTTGACGAATTGTGGAGGAGCAATGGAGCAAGAGGCTTCTGCATGTAGATATATAGAATTCCTCTGTGTTGGTTTCTCTGAGTAGTTTCCCTTGTACTGTATTGAGTTGTATAACTAGATGGGTGTTTATAATTGTCTAGTATGTAATGAATGATTTGTGTAACTCTGATAATGGTTGTAAACTATGTAATATTTATGTTATTAATATAATTTATTCGTTCCGCTGTTGAGATTCTAATGTTGTTTATTCTTTCTCTTCTTTCTTTCCTCTTTCTATCCCTTTCTTTCTTCAAGATGATATGATTTTCTGTGGTGAGAAAGTCGGGTCGTCTCACTTGGTATCAGAGCATTAGGTTGAGTGAATACCTAGGCTCTAGAGTGGTGTCTATCTTGAGAGAGCGTGTTTGTAATTTTAAATATATTTATATATATTTATTCTACCTATCTGTTGGGTTACCTGTTCGGGTTTTCCAATATAAGTTATAAATGTAGATGGGGTAGTGGTGTGTGTAACACGACTATCATTGGTTGGAGTTTGAATGTTTTGAGGTTGGAAGTGTATCTATGGAGACTGTAGACCTAATACCGTCTCGAGTGAGCTTTGCAGTGGTGTAAAGATTTCATCGATCTCCGAAGGAAACCTGTTAAGGTTCGGAGTCTATCTTTGAAGTTGGATGAGTAGATTTTGGATCTGCTGGCTAGGCAGAAGCAAGTGATGGTATTTTGATACCTCAGGAAGTAGTAGCTGCGTGATGAGATGCAATGACTATGGATGTTCCCGAAGATGTTTTCTTTGGAACAATCTTAAGGAAGTGTGTCTGCTTCGGTGTTCCCTTGCCCGCTTTTGCTCCGATGAAGGCGTTGGGAAAAAAGACTACGTAGGCAAAGGCTGGCTGTGTTCAGCATGGTGTTTCTGTTTGATTTGAGGTCCGAGTTTCTCGAAGTGCTTTGGATTAGGAGATCTTTGGCATCTGTGTCAGCAGTGCAGCTCGGAGTGTTCTATGTTGGCAGGAAGTCTTCTGGCTTAGCAGTTTTCTAGAAGTGGAGATCAGAAGCAGCTGAGTAGACACGTTTCTTCGATGGATTGGCTAGTTAAGTGTAAGCTGTTCGGTTTGATAAAGGGAGAAATGTTTTCCTTGGATTTGGTTTGGGCTGATAGAAAAAGTGACTCGCGATTGTTTGAGTGTTCTCTTGGGTTATCAGAGTTTTTCCAGATATCTTCAGGAAATCAGAGGTTTATTCGCATCTGGAGATTGAGTTTCCTTATCGACTAGAATTACAGGAGTGCTACCGGTGGTTCAGCTTAGTAGAAGGATGGTTCTTAGAGATAGAGTTTGATGAAGCAGCTCAGATTTTAGTGGAGTTTCTGAGTTTTCTTTATGGATACGATGAACCATATTTGTGGGATGTGTTGTCCAGTTTGTGCTCGTGTTCTTCATCAGCATTCTCTTCTACTTCGGATCAGAGTTATGTAACGGAAGCAGTTTGGAAGTGTATTTGCTTTTCTTTTCGGGATAGGAGAAGTTGTTGTCTTATGATGTTTGAGGAGTAGGGTTTGATCTTGGTTGATCATGAGGAGATCATTTTGTTGATATGATTGGTTTTGTTTGTTTCTAGAGACATCAGCAAAGGTTGAGCTGATCAGGAAGGGTGTAGGCAACCCAGGACCGTCCGAAGATTTTATGGATAAGAGATGGAGGAATTTGGATTCCAGAATCAAATATTTGATTTTGGATAAGTTTTCTCCGATCGAAAGGAGCTATGACATTGGGTAAGGCTGGAAAGCTAGCCCTGAAGTGTTTTGGATCTATTCTGTGTTCTTATGAGAATAAGTGTTTGATCTACAGGATTGAATTGCCAGTTTGGATAACTGGAATTCGATGAGTTTCATGTATCTTTGAGGGAATACATGTTTGATCTATCTCTGGTTGTGGAACCAATAGTTCGGGAGTTTTGGTTGTTGAGTCAGACTTGTCTATAGGTCTGATGTCCTGTCTAGTGTTGTAGATCTAGATGAATGGGAACTCTATAGCTTAGTAGTTCTGATTGTTTGGATTCTGTAGAGCGAGTATCCCAGTATATACTTGGGGAAAACTCGAGGAAGTTTTATCCAGAATTTTATCTGGATAGTGAGATTTGTTTGATTGGATGAATTGGTTGTTATGGTTGTTAGCATATGTTTGATATATGCTTGTGTTTTAAAATTTAATCTTTAATGAGATTATTAAATTACCTTTGTTTCAAATTTTGGGGACGAAATTCCTTTAAGGGGGGAGGATTGTAATATCCCGGAATTTTTGACAATATCAATTTAATAATCTGTATTTAAAATTAAACTGATATTGATAATTTTGTTAATAATAATTCAAATATATTTAATAATCTTCTTTAATAAATATTTAATTGGCAGATTTTATCTTTTTCAGCTAATGCATTAGTTTCTATTCATAATATAAATATATAGTTTATATTGCAAATAGATTAGCTTTGTTTTAATTTTAATAAATAAAGCATATTTTTTAATTCTAATACTTTTTTAGTAATTTGAAATTTTGTTTTTATTTAATATATAAACTTTTCAAAGTATTAAATAAATAATTTAGGTTTAAATTTAATAAATGAATCTTGATTTAAAATTCTAATATATATATTAGTAATTTAGGAATTTTGATTTAAATTAATATTAAGTTTTCAAAGCTATTTAATAAATAAGTATATGATTTTAAATTGTTAAGAAAAATGTTTAAAATAATTTTGGCTTGAGTTTTAAATTTAAAATGAATTAACAAAAAGTTTTATAGCTTAATAAAATAAGTAATTTATTAATAAGGATATAATTTCTTGTATAATTATTTTAATTTGATAATGAGTCATTTCTAAAAATAATATTAATAGTGTATTGTTTTGCAATTAGATTCTTAATAAAAATGGCATTTGTTATTTCAAATTTAATTTATATATACAACTTGATTTTAGATATTAGATTTTTGAATTTGATTTAAATTTGAATTTGAAATCCAAAGTATAGATTTTTAATTGTTTTGATTTTTATATGCATAAGCTTTTATTTAAAAGTATAATTTATTTTTATTTCTTTTATAAATTTATATACATATTAAATATTAACTAACAAATTAATTAGGCATAACTATTTTATTAACATTTAAATTAAAATACAAATTACTTTACAAGGACATATGTTGATTTCTTAAAGCATCATTTAACAAATGTTAAATGATAAACAACCTAAATTGACAATGTTGAAATTTATACAAGTGCCATTTTAAATTTGTATTTTCTTTTATGTTTATTAAATCATACCTTCATCTTATAAAAAGGCCTCTTCTCTTCAATTTCCTTTTCTTTTTCAAAATCAAAGTTAAGAAATTCAAAAGCTTAAACTATACACAAATCTGAAAACATGGAAACCCATTTCCAGATTCAAGATTAAGCTAGAAATCAGTAATTCCCTTCATTATCAAATGCAAGTTAAATTCCTCATACCAAAAACCTGCAAAATTGCAAATCCCTGTAGCCTGCGTCTTCAAAACCCAACATCAATTTGCAAAACTCTTCAATCAAAATACAAGTCCCAGTAAACACATCTTCAAAACCATGCACTTGCTATTTTCAAAACACCTCATAACAAAAAGCATCTGCACATCTTCAAATCATTTACCTGTAGAATAAAGCCTGCATGCAACTGCATTTCTTCCTTTGGAAATCAAACCTGCATTTCATTTCAACCTGAAACCAATTCTTGCAAGATCATGTCTGCGTTTTTTAAAAACCTGTAGTCAAACAAGAACTCAAGCCTGCATGCATGTAGTTTTGGTCAGAAAGCATAAGCATTCCAGTTTCAACAGCATGGAACTCAATTTTTAAAAGATCAAGCTTTTCAAAATATAGAGTGCTCTGTTCTTCTGTAATCAGGTGAGTAACTATTTTTAAACTTAAAGATTAATCTGGTTGTTTGATTTATGCTTTAAATAAGTTGTAATTGGTGTATATATGTTGAAAATTCCTGTGTATTTGTGATGTGTGATACTTGTATGATTTTGAAATATCTGTAGAACATCTTTGTTCTAGATTTCAAGCCTAGTTTTTCAATTTAAATCATTTTCCCTTTGATCCATTGATTTTTAGACTTAGGAACTAAATAAATATTGTTTGTTTGATTATAAGCTAAATTTTAAAAATTTATTTAACTTAAATTGAAACTATAATTGCTCCGGGAATAAGATTTAAACAGGAAACTTAAATCACTGTAAAATCCAAACATGTTAATTTTGCAATTTAGGTATATAAATCAAATCCTTAAACTAAGATATGATTTTTAAAACTAGAATTTAAGTTTTTAGGTTTGGGTTGAAGGCACAGTATTATGATGAACTGGAATGGGGTTATTTGAAAATTCTGGTGATCTTTGTATCGTGGAGGCTCGGGGTTCTTCTAGGTGATGGAGGAGTGTTAGGAGTAGCTAGGAAAAATCATTCCTGGTGATGGAAATCATTGTGGAAGTTGCGGTAGTGGTTTTACTTTTTAAACCCTAGTTTTTAATGGGTTTGAAGAATTGATCATTACGGTTTGTATAGTTGATCGAGTGTTATGATACTTTGGGGATTGATAGCTTGGCTGTAGTTAAAGTCGAGGCCGGAGTGGCTGACTTTCAGGTGGTCGAAGTGGCGAGATTTTGGTGTTAGCAGGTTCTAAGGAGAACCTGATTGTTGTTTTCCAGGTTTAGGAATTGGCACTCGAATTTGATTTCAAGGATTTGGATTCGATCTGATGATTGCGTTGAGGTGATGGAATGATTTTGGATATGGGACGATCATCTCTGATGATCAAAGATGATAGTCGGCAACGTGCATGTGCACGGCCCTATTTTTCTGATGAAGTTTGCTGATGATGGTTTTTGCTCGAGTAGATTTTGTAAGTTGCTCGAAGCAGTAGGGTGTTATACTCGGGGAAGATGGACACTAGACTCGAAGTAAGTTTCGGGGAGTCTCGGGTATTTCACTGTTTTACAGGTTTTGATAAAACCTGTAGTACCTGTGTTTAAAAATTTTAAATCTGAAGCTTTTAAATGTAAAGAAAGTTTTTAAACTAAGTTTTAAATTCAAGTTTGAATTTTAGAATCCAAGTTTAAATTTAAAATCTTAGTTTTAAATTAAAAAATAAATAAATATGAACTGCAGTTTTTGAAATTAAAAGAAGTTTTTAAATCTGAAAGATTTAAACAAATTGTAAATTTAAATTATTGAAGTTTGAAATGAATTTAGTTTCAAACTCTTACGAATTTATTTTATTGGATGTAACATTCTTGAATTTTAACCAGGATAATTTGATAATTAATTTAATTTTTGGAAATTAAATTGTGAATCCATTTGTGAATTAATTGGAAATTTCTAGAATAAATATTTTGAGAGATAAATCGGATTCTAAAGATTGTAAATTGAATTATGGGTCGAAATTCAAATAATATTTATTAATAACAATAGTAGTTCGAGATAATATTGGATTTGGAAACAAATGTGTTTTAGAAGTAGATTGAGAATAGATTTGAACTGGGAATTTAAGAATAATTTTTTTAATATATTTAAAAGCTAAAATTGTCTAGATTCAAACTTAAAGTTAATTAAGAAGTAATTAAGCTTCATTAAATTACATGATCACTATTTGTTAATTTATTCTTAAAATTTATTTTAAATCAATAAAGAGATTAAAGAATTAACCAAAAGAAGTGTTTTTGAATCATTGATTGATTTAAATTTCTAAAAGTTATATTTCGAGTTAATGATAATATAAAATAGATGATCTACTTACATAAATGAAAATTAATAAGGGTCTAAACTATAAAATAATATAGATAAAGGTTTAATGTTGTTTCTTTAAATAATAATAATAATAATAATAATAATAATATATACATTTGAATAAAGGTTTGTGAATGTATTTAAAACATTAAAACATTAAAACACAATAGTTCATCTTGAATAGGATTTGATAATTTGATTTCGAATCATGTGTTATTAAATTTTAAATAAAATAGGTGTTTTATAAAAAAGATTAAAAATAAAAACTTGAAACTTAGATCCAAAATTAGAAGGTGTATATGTATGTAAAAGAATTAATACAAAGTTTAAAATATTTATATATATCTTCTAAAATAATAAATAATAAAACATGAACATGATTTATAAAAATAAAATGAAGCAAGGATTTTAAACTAAATTTTAAAATTTATTGTACAAAGGACATAAGCATAAATATACAAAAAAAATATGATTGTGAGCATTTTTACAACAACAATCTATATTTGTAAATATTGTTGTCAAGAATTAATACAAGTGTAAACATATTTTACAAGTGGCAAGATGTTTGTTTTTCTTTTCAAAACTTCAACATCTTTATTCAATCAAAACTGAGAGTTTAAAACAAAAAGAAAAACCTGAAACAATGCAAAGAAACTCAATGCCTTCAACCAAGATCAAAGTATTCAGGTTCAATGATCAAAACAACAATCAAAAATCTGTAACCAGAAACCTGATTCATTTTCCAGAGGCCTTTCAAAGATCTGGAAAAAAAAGCTTCAAATAGTTTCAGAATCCGAAGCAAACTAAAATCAAAGACTGCAAAGAAAGTTCAAAGTAAGTAAACCCAGAAATCAACATTTAAAAGCTTCAGATCCAAGTTCTACTCAAAGATGAACTTTTAGATTTAATGAACCAAAGATCAACTTTCAGATTTAATGAAGTAAAAGATTAAGAACAAGTGCAAGTTCCAGTTTTTGCAAAATTAGTCAAGCTTTTCTCTGTCTCTTTTCTTCATTAACCAAGGTGAACAAATCCTCAACCTTACCTACATCCTAGTTTTCATGCAAGTAGAATTGATGTTTGTCTGTGAATGATTTTGCATATGCTATGATATGTGTTTGGATGTTGATATGAATATGCTTGTGCATGTCAGAATACAGACATGTGGTTTGTTTTCTAGTTCCAGGTTTTCAGAAAACTGTCCAAAACCAAATTGCTTCTTCTCCGTCTTCAATTCAAATCATCAAAATCCCTTTTCTCAAACCTTGTTTAGCTTTAATCCTTGAAAGGAAATTGACTACAACATTACAATGTAATTTTTAAAAAGAAAATATTTAGGAATTATTCAGAGAATAAGTGACTACAGTGGAAATCATATGCAAGTTGAAAATTAATGTTCAAGTTTTCGAATTTGGATTCCATAATATGATTTGTGATAGGGAAAAATGATTTTTAATGATAACTCAGGATTTTAAAGTTGTTATTTGAAGAGAAAACACAAGTTGAACAAATTTGACATTTTTATAACATCTGATGATCGGCATGGAGTTAGTAGTCAAGATTTATGGTGAAGATAACTTGGATGCGGTAGAATCGTGGAAAAATACTCGTGAATTCTATAAAATGCTGGGGTGACAGATTGACGTGATTTTAGGGTTCTATACTCTGATATTGTCGACGAAGTTTGGGAAGAGATTTCGTCGTAACGAGTGAACTATAGGCAATCGGTCCGGTGTGGGTTGCAGCATGTGATCAAGACGAGGCTGCAGTGAAGATTCCATGGCCTCCGATGGCCAGAGGTGAGGGGAGGATGTGATTATGGTGGTTCGGTACTGTTTCAATCTGGGTGTTGAACTGCTCGATTTCAATTCGTGGTCAATTTCGATGATCTGGGTTGTCATGGTGACTCAGTGGATGATGGGTGGTCTTTCGATGACCAGAGCATCGAATGGCAATGGCCGCATCGATCGTGCATATGCCATAATCTGTGCATCTGGAAAAGTATGGTAGTTGAAGAAGATAAGAGTAGTTAGGGTTCGTTCTCGAAGCAATACGCGTGGCGACTTGAAGCAAGGTGGGATCTGGCTCGAAGTAAGGTTAATATTTGCTCGGGTATGTCGCTTTGTTTCAGGTTTTAGTATCAAAGCAGAAACCTGTTCTTTTGTTTTTAAATTTTAAAGTAAAGTTTAAAATACAAACTGGAAATTTTAAATGAGTTAAAATGAGTTTGAATCTGATTTCAAAGTGTTTGAATCTGAGTTTTGAAATATTTTAAATTTTGAAATTTAAATTTTGGTTTAAAAACTTTCAAGTGTAAAGGTATATTGGGTTTTGAATTTGAACTGAAAGTAAAATTTGTAAAATAGAAATTTAAAAATTAGTTTAAATATGAGATTTTAAAATCTGGAGTTTGGGTTGAATTTCAGTTTTTAAAATAAAAGAAGTTTTAAATTTAAATTGTTTAATCACTTTAAAAATATGGTTAAATGATTTGAATTTTTAAAATGAAGATGTAAAATGTAACTAAAGTTTTTAAAGATTCAAGTTAAACCTGGAATAAAGATTAAATCTGTATTTCAGTTTTGAAACTAAAGGAAAATTTTAAATTTGTGATATCACGGGAATTTTAGCAATATCTATTTAATAATCTGTATTTAAAATTAAATTGATTTGATAAAATTTTAATAAAAATTTGCTTGATTTAATAATCCAATTAAATAAATATGTAATTGATGAATTTTATCTTTTAAAAGCTAATAATTGTTTTCCTATTTATAATGTGTGTGTATATATTTATATGTATATATTATGAATGGATAAGTTTGATTTGAAATTAAATAAACAAATAAAATCTTATTTTTAAAATTCTAATATTCATTTGATATTTGGAAGATTATTATTTTATTTAATAAATAATTAATTGGTTTAAAATACTTAAAGTAATTGTTTTAAAATTGTATAATTGTATTTTAAATATTGTTTAAATTTTAATAAGATAAAGCAAAAGTTTATTTTATTTGTTTTAAATATAGCTTAATAATTTTAATTTGGAATTTTATATGAAAATTTAAGATACTTTTTATAAATTAAACATTACTTCTTTTAATTAAGATAAATAAGATATGAAATTTATACTTTCTTTTATAAATAATTTAAATTGATAAATATGTTATTTTCAAATAATAATGATAAATGTATAAATATAGATATGTTTTAAAAAGACAATATTATTATTTTAAAAACTAAAAATATGCTAATATAAACTAGTTTAAATTGGATTTTTAAAATGTATAAATAGAATTTGATTTTGAATTTATTTTGAATTCAAATGAATTAACATAGTTAAATTTTATAAATAAGCTTTAATTTTTTTTTTAAATTGTTTTACTTCATCTGAAAATAAATACATATACATTCATTTATGTAAACTACTATATATGTATTTAATAAAGAAAAGAGGATTTTTATTTATCTTTAAATTAAATAAAAATAAGTAACATGTGTATAAAACAAATGTTAACATTCTAAGCAATTAATGAGACAAGTGTAAACAATTAAACAACTTAATTTGACAAGTGTTAGTTCTTTTTACAAGTGTCCTTTTAATTTTGATTTTCTTTTAATTTTTTTAAATAAATCATTTATACACTTATAAAACATGTTTTCTTTTTCCCTCATTCTACTTCTCTAATCTTCATTTTTTTCAAAGTTAAGAAGAAAAAAATCTCAGCGGAAACAAAGTTGTTTACAAACTTTCAAAAACCAAATTTTCATATTCAAAATTAAATTCAAAGATCTTGAAATTACTCCTCTCTAACCAAAATCTATATCAGTAATTTATCCTCAAAAACAAAATCTGGAAATTCTTTTTAAAACCAAAATCTGAAGTTCCTTTCATATTCATCAACATGAAAATCAAGCCTGCCCCTGAAATTCATTTCAAAAGCACAATCACCAACCTGTAATTCATTTTTTTTCAAGCATGCAAACTCTCCCACAAAACTAAAATCAAAAGCATCTGCCTGCATTTTCCTCTCCTTCAACCTGTTCAAGCCATCACAGCATATAACTGCAAATTAAAGCTTTTACAATTTAAGGATTCAAATGCATTGGAACTTTGGACCTGCATGCAAGAAACTCAGTTTTTTTTAAAAAGCATAAGGGAAAAAGCTTTCAAAACAGTTTTCCAAAAGCTCTGTTCCATCTCTGTTTACAGGTGAGTTACATTACTAACTTAAAAAGATTAAGTGTCAATCTGTTGCATGTTTCTCCTTCTGAGTTAAATATGTTTGTGTGAATGAACATTGATGGGTTTCTGTGCAATTTGGATGTTTAATACATGCATCCATGTGACTGTGCTCTTCTGATTCTAGTTCCAGATTCTTATATATATAAATAAAAATAAAATCCTCTTGTTCTTGTTTAAATTTTGTTAGGGATTAAATCCTGAAGCAAATGTGTTAATTATAACATAGTTTAGTTTAGAAATTTATTTGAGTAAAATAAAGTAGGGTGATGTCTCTGTAAATTGTAAAACTTCAGAGTATGTTAAATAAAGATGAAACTCAAACATTATAAATTATAAATACAGTGTTATAATCTGGAAACTTAAACAAAAAGATGATTTTTAAAACTAAAATCATATTGTTTAGTTAGGGATTGAGACTGTAGTACCCATTTGAACTGAAATTGGATTTTGGCCAATCTCTGTTGACCAATTTAATTTGAGTGTTTGGGGTTTTTGGTGGAGGTAGAGTAGTGATCAGGGAGTGGGGAAAAAATGTCACGAAGATGAATAGTGTGCAGTGGAGGCGAAGGGAGGGTGACGAAGTCTATAAACCTAATTTTAACTGGTCTGGTAAATTTTGATCATCTCGAAGTCAAGAAACGATCGAGTGCAGCAATTCTTGGGGTAATGGGGGCTTGAGTGTTGAAGAAGAGGTGGACGGAGTTCCAACGCCTCCGGTGACCAGAAGAGTAAGGATGAGGAAGGTTTTCGGTTTGGTGAAGGTTGACTGTTGTTTCCTGATTCTGTTCGTGGTGTTCGAATTTTGATTTCGTGATGCTAATGGGGTTTTAATGGTTGTAATGGGTTTTAGGGTTGAACGTCGACTTGTTAGATGTGTTGGTAGAGGCCGGAGATGGCCAGAGCCACCATGCATATGCACGGTGGCGGTGGTGTATCAGGTGAAAGTTTTTGGGGTTGATGTGTTTGTTTTACTCGGGTTATACTCGAGTTAACTCGAGCTTTTGCTCAAAGATAACCTGGGGTTTACTCGAAGTAAACTGAAGAGTGGCTCGGGTTTACCTTCTGTAATCAAAGGTTTTTGAAACCTGTAGTTTTAATTTTAAAAGTTTGTTTTAAAATCTAAATGCAAGGTTTTAAACAGAATTTAAAACTTAAATTTAAAAGGTATGATTTTTCCAATCTGAGTTTGAATTCCAGTGTTTTTTTTAAATTTAATTCAAACTTTTAAAATTAAAATGTTTTAACAATTTTAAAGGGGAGTTTAAATAAATATGAAATTTAAGATAAAGATTTAAATTAAGGTAGAAGATTTAAACACAAGTTGTAAATCTGGAAACAAGAATCAAATTTGAATCAGGTTTTGAAAAGAAAAGAAGTTTTAAATATTTTGAATGTTTTAAACAACTTTAAAACATATATATACAATTTGTATTTTGAAATGAATTTGGGTTTAAATTTCTTTTAACTTCTTTTATAAAATAAGAAAATATTTAGCATAAGTTTTTAAAGGGTTTTAAAATGTTTTTAAAACTTTGTTAAAGTTAAGTTTGATTTTCTTTTTAAATTTTAAAAGTAATTTGAAAACAATTTTAAGTTAAATTGTTTAAGTTACTTTATTAATAATTAAGTAATCATGAATAAGAAATGTTTTATTTTTAAAATAAATTAAGGATTTAATGTTCTTTGTTTCATTAAAATTAATTTAAGTAATTTAATTAATTAATTTGTTTAATTAATTTAAGATTTGGATAAATTAATTAAGTTTAATTAAATTTGTAATTAATATTAATTAATTTAAGTTAATTATTTAAGAAAGATAATTAAGAACTTGTTAATTAGTTAATAAAGGTTATTAACTTGTGATTATTTATTAATTAATTAATGTAATTAATTTTAATAATTAATTAAATTAATTAATTTAGATAATCAACTATGAACTTAATTAAGTATGATTACTTGATGAAAATAATTAAAGATATTAATTACTCTTTATAATTAATTTATTAATTGGATTAGCTTAAATTAATTAATTAAGTTTAATTAATTTAGAAATCATTAAATGGGTTGATAAGTAATCAATGAGGAATAATTACTTAGAGAAGTAATTAAGTTAAGTAAATCACTGGAGGTAATTAATTTAAGTATGGTATTTTAGGATTAATTACTTTGTGTAATTAATAATGAGGATAATTACTTTGTGAAAATGATTAATAATTAATTACTTAGTGTAATTAATTTAAGCATTGATTAATTAAGTCTTTTCAAAATAATTAAGTGGTGTAATTAATTAAAAGTAATTAATTACTAATGAAATTAATCAAGAAGTGATTAATAAATATAATTATTTATTAAATGTAATTAATTAAGGAAGTACTTAAGGGTAGTTAATTACTAAATGTAATTAATCAAGTATGATTAATAATTGTGGTGTAATTAGGGTCAATTACTTAATGTAATTAATTTAAAAAGTAATTAATTTAAATATAATTAAGGATCATTAATTCATATGACTAATGAGGTAATTAAGGATTAATTAATTAGGATTAATTAATCAATGATAAGTGATTAAGGAAGTAATTAATTAATGTAATTAATTAAGCATTACTATAATTAATTATAATTAATTAATTTATGAAGTAATTAAAGGTTAATTACTACTTTTGGTTAAGGATAATTAATTTGTAAAATTAATTAAAGATAATTACTTGAATGTAATTAAGGGATAATTAACAATGGTGATTAATTAAGGTAATTGTGACGACCGCTCATGACTCCCGCACTAAAACAAGGAAAATAATGCGCTGAAAGGCGTGCCAGGCAACCATGGGTGACCGTCAAGGGTAGAATAAACATCGCAGAATCTATCGCATAACTCACAGCGCATGGATAAAATACAATAGAGAAATATATGTACAGTGAAGCTTCATAATAGAATATCATCAAATAAGCATCTTAGAAGTTTGATACAATCATCAGAATAGTCAATACATCAAAACCTCACTACAAAGCACTCAAAGTATATACAGCGGAAAAACCCAGTACATAATATGAAATAATATGCAAAAGCCTCCTGCTCGCCTTCGTCATCATCAACGTAGATCTCCAAGAACAACACCTGTCACCTGCTACCTAGTCTGCCCATCCCAACATGGATGAACAGCCCAAGGTAATAAGAGGAGACATAAAACCTTGAGTCAGACAAAGTCTTAGTGAGCAGTAAATCAACTATCAAACATACCAAAAGAGTATAAGGGATAAAAGGAATAGGAACCAAACCATCCCACTCCACCTCTTTCTACAGTGATAGCTCCCAGACACACATTAAGGAGAAGCAAGCATAACATAGCAGGCAATTAAAGTAAAGCAATAATCACTCGAGTCAAGGTCGATGTTTTCCAAATACAAACCCCCAAGGCCTGAACCAAGATCAGATAAGCACCCAGAAAACACCGCTCTTGAGACCGAATGATGATACAACCAAACGTCCAAACATTCATGACTCCGGCTATCACTGTTATCATTGCCTTGATTTCACCGTTAGTTGAATGACCACCTGTCAAGGGCTAATGGTAACCCCGGTTCTAGTCATAACTCTACACGCTACCTGTGCCTAGGACTTATCTACTCTGCCCAGAGTACTCGACTACCTGCCTGTGGTCTTTTGGGTGTCCCGACTACCTACCTGCAGTCGTTTTGGGCGCCCCATGTACTCTTGCTTTGAGTCTGCTAGAACCTTCAACAACAATGAAATCCAAGCCTTCTAGTCATCCTCCTTGACGACTATTCCCAACCTAGCCCAAACTACCTCTTGAGCCATCCATTATCAATCAACTCGAACTACCCTTCAGGTTATCAACATGCTTGGAGTAATCCTTCTCGATTATACCAAGGTTACATCACATCATGCCTCGCCTCATCTTCATCATAGCAAAGGCTCATCTTAACATCATGGTTTGCCTCATCGCATCATGGCAAAATTCCATCTCAACATCATCCAATCCATACATATGAGCTTCAACATCCACTACATATGCCTTAAGCAACTTTCACCATTCAAAAGCCTCTTCCGTAGCCTTTGAATCGTCTTTGACCATACTTGTCCAAATCTATCAACTAGATAATTCTTTCACAACAATCAAACAAGGCAAATATTAATCCAAACAAATAAGTAATCAATCAAGATCTAAATAGGCATTTATAGCTAAAATGGCAATTTCGTAAATAAATGATCATGGATCTAACATACATGAATCAAGGGTTTTTAGCATAGATCTAACAAATATAAATCATGGGTTTTGTCTCTATAACTTGATAAATGAACTTGCATAAGTAATCATCTTCATAAGTAATGGATCTACACTTGGATCTAAAGAAATATGCATAAAATCACTATCTACAATACTCCAACAAACCACCAATCCAATATACTCCTTTGGCTCCACGTGAGAGATAACCACCACTCACCTAATCACCCAAACACTTCAAAAACTATCAACTTCAGATCTGGACAGCAAGGATTCAAGCTTGATTCGTCGAAATCCCGCTTGAAACGATGAAATCTAGCTTGGTTGGATGAAGATCTTCAACTTTGGCTCTTGGATCTTCGATCTTGGATGGATGTTAGAACTAGATTGGAATGGAAAAAAGGAGATGAAGAAATGTTGTAGTCGAGCTCTCAAAATGGCAGCACTTCGTCGCTTCAAAATCTGGTGCCAAAAAGTGAGCCAAACCCCTCTATTTATAGGCTGAAATCCCCCATGAGTCGTCCGCCCCTATGAGTCGTCCACGACTCATGACTCAACGACTCAAGCCACTACGACTCACGACTCAACGCAGCTCAAGGCAATACGACTCAACACACACACGACACAGCATGCACACGACTCAAGCCCCTACCGACTTAACTATGTTGCCGACTCACGACTTAACACTACACAGGGCCACACGACCTAGTTCCCTGCTGACCTAACACTAAGTCGTCTGGACGACTCAACTACCAACCGACTCAACTACCAACGACCTAAGATTTAACTCCTTAAGCCGCTAACCTATGAGTCGGCATTCCCTGAGCTGTTAGTTCCTTTAGGTCAGCCAATCACCTTAAGTCGTTCCATCCTTTGAGTCGGTCCAACACATGAGTCGGTCACCTCTCTTACTCAGTCACCCCAATGAGTCGGTTATCCTATGAGTCGCTCACTACCTTGACTCGGTCCAAACCTTAAGTCGCTGCCTACCAACTCGTCTACTGTCTTAGGTCGTCCAAATCACTAGGTCGCAACATGTTAACACCTTAACTCGTCCAACTGCTAACTCGTCCAAACTTCTATAGCTCGCCCACACAACTTAGGCTATGGGCGACATAAACAACACTAACAACCTAGTAATTCTGCGATTATATCGACACGTAAAATACGGGTCGTTACATTCTCTCCCCCTTAGGAATTTCGTCCCCGAAATTCCAAACAAACAACAGCAATCGAAGCTATTCTGCATGCCTACCATCCATAGCAATCAACAAACCATGCATCCAATTCTAGCCTAGCATGCCGAATTCTAAGACTTAGAACAAGCTACAAATTCATGAGATGTCACGACACCTTAGGGCCATACCTCGAAGAGTTCGGGATGAGCTGCCTTCATCCTCTCTTCCTCCTCCCACGTACAGTCGTTAACATCATAACTCCATTGTATCTTGAGCAACGTAATCATCTTCCTCCTAAGCTGTTTCGTGTCGGTTTCAACAACACGAAGCGGCTTACGAGGTCTCGTAACAACTGGATCAACCTCCAAGTCTTCACAGCTATCAGCAGAAACCACTGCAGTTGGGTCATGCACATACTTCCGTAGATAAGATACATGGAAAACACTGTGCACCCCCGCCATCTTTTCCGGTAACTCCAATCTATAAGCGAGCTTTCCAATTCGCTCGATAACCGGGAATGGTCCAACAAATCTCGGAGTTAACTTTCCTTTCTTCCCGAATCTAATAACATTCTTCAGAGGAGAAATCTTCACAAAAACCATATCACCTATGTCGAATTCCAAATCCTTACGACGATTATTGGCATAACTTTTCTGACGATCTTGGGCTGCCTTCATTCGTTGCCGAATGATCTTTATACAATCCGAAGTCTGTCGAATCATCTCTGGCCCAAGTATCAGTTTTTCTCCAGTTTCCAACCAACATGTCGGAGAGTTACACGGTCTTCCATACAGTGCTTCATATGGTGCCATACCAATACTTGACTGGTAGCTGTTATTATATGCAAATTCCTCCAAATGAAGGTGATCTTCCCATGATCCTCCGAAATCCAAAACACAGGCTCTGAGAAGATCTTCCAAAAATCGGTTGACTCTCTCAGTCTGACCATCTGTTTGAGGGTGATAAGCTGTACTCAAACACAACTTGGTTCCCAAAACTTCCTGGAAGCTCTTCCAAAATCCACTAGTGAACAATGGGTCTCGATCGCTCACTATACTCTTCGGAACACCATGGAATCGAACAATCCACTTAACATACAACTCAGCCAACTTCGATGCAATCCTAGTTGATCGAACATGAATGAACCTTGCACTCTTAGTTAAACGATCTACAATGACCCAAATCCCTTCATTCCCTGTCCTGGTTCTAGGTAGACCATCGATAAAATCCATCGACACTTGCTCCCACTTCCATGTAGGAACCTCTAATGGCTGAAGTAATCCACTGGGCTTCTTCTGCTCAGCTTTCACCAGCTGGCAATTCATACACTTGGAAATAAAATTTCCAACATCCTTCTTCATACCTTCCCAATCATAGGTTCTCTTCATATCCCGATACATCTTATTTCCACCCGGATGAATCGTCAACTTCGAGTGATGACTTTCCCTAAGGACTTCATCTCTCAGTCCATCCACATCGGGAACAACTAGTTGTCCTTGCTTTCGAAGCCAACCCTCTCGATCGACTTCAAATCCTTTATCCTTTTCTGGATTCAATCCATATTCCAAATCTCGGATAATCTTGACAAGCTTATCGTCTCGCTTTTGGCTCTCGCCAATTCTCTCCACAAGAGTAGGCCTTATAGATAAGTTTGCCAACATCTCAGGTTCCAATTCACATCTAGGTCTGAAGTCAAATTCAGCCAAATACTCTAGACTCTTCCATTCCGAAAACATGGCTCCTAATCCTGCATGTCTTCGACTCAACGCATCTGCCACTGCGTTACCTTTTCCCGGAGTATAAGCTATACCAAAATCATACGATGCCAAGAACTCTAGACACCGTTGCTGTCGGAGATTCAAATCCTTTTGGGAGAACAGATACTTCAACGACTTATGATCCGTAAACAACTCGAATCGAACTCCCAATAGGTAATGTCTCCACATCTTCAAAGCAAAAACAATCGCTGCTAACTCCAAATCATGAGTCGGGTAATTCCTTTCATGCGGCTTCAGTTGTCGACTAGCATACGTAACAACTTTATCCTTCTGCATCAGCACTGCTCCAAGTCCAGTACCACATGCATCGGTGTAAACCACCATCTCATCATTCCCACTTGGAATAGTCAAAACAGGAGCACTTGTCAGTCGCTCTTTCAGGATTACGAAAGCTTGCTCACACTTATCATCCCAGCTGAACCCTTGGTTCTTTTTCGTCAATCCTGTTAACGGTGCAGCTATCTTGGAAAAGTCTTTGATAAACTAACGATAGTATACTGCTAATCCAAGAAAACTTCTCACATCAGATGCATTCTTAGGTCTAATCCAATCCTGGATCGCTGCCACCTTAGCGGGATCAACTGCTATTCCATTTCCAGAGATAACATGGCCTAAGAATCTCACTTCACTCTTCCAGAAGTGACACTTCGAAAACTTAGCCTTCAGCTGATGTTTCTGCAAGACTTCCAAAACAATCCTCAAGTGTGTCTTGTGTTCCTCCTCAGTTCTGGAATAAATCAGAATATCATCCACGAACACAAGCACGAACTTATTCAACTGATCTCTGAACACTCTATTCATAAGATCCACAAAATATGCCGGTGCGTTAGTCAATCCAAACGGCATTACCAGCCACTCATAAAATCCGGATGGTGTCCTAAAAGCAGTCTTCGGCACACTATCCTTAGACACTCTCAACTGGTGAAATCCCTTTGCCAAATCCATCTGAGAAAACACCTTAGCCTCGTGAAGCTGATCAAACAAGTCATCTATTCTCGACAATGGATACTTGTTCTTCTTAGTCACCTTATTCAGCTCACGATAATCCACACACAACCTCAACGATCCATCCGCTTTGGTTGCGAACACAACTGGTGCACCCCATTCGGACACACTACGCCGAATGAATCCTTTCTGCAAAAGGTCATCAACTTGCACCTTCAGCTCTTGTTGTTCCCTAGGCGCCATCCGCCTAAGAGGCATCACAACAGGTCTGGCTCCCTCAACTAGATCGATACAAAACTCGATCTCCCTATGCGGCGGTAACCCTTTGACTTCATCAAAGACATCCTTAAATCCATTCACAATAGGCACCGATGACAGTCCATCCCGTGGAACAACCAGCGAATACATGAAGCTCATGAAGACGCCTTCTTCATGCTTACATCGTATCACAACCTTTCGCCCTTCCACATTCCCGACTGTCACCTCCAGCCTCTCACAATCAATCCTTGCCGCATACTTTCTAAGCCAGTCCATACCCAAAATAATTCCGAACCCCGCAAAGTTCAGAACAAAGCAATCACAAACAAAAGAGCAATCATGACTCGACACAACTAGACCACGGCATATCATGCACAAACAAGACGAACCCCCAACTGGATTAGTCACAACCAATGGCCTATCAACAATATCCGGTTCCAAACCTAACCGGCCTACAAGATCATCACAAATAAAAGAATGCGACGCTCCAGTATCAAACAACACTCTAACTGGAACACCACAAATGGAAAGATTACCTTGAACCACCACACTCTTCCCCTTTTCTTCAGCAGTAGGAGCTTTTGAAGACGACGGCACAGCTTCCATAGCATAAGCTTGTAAAATCTGCCTATCTTTCCTTAGTTCTGGGCAATCCTTCTTGATATGTCCCAGCTTATCACAATTGTAACACTTTCCCGGCACCTTGGGATTCTTGCAATCTCTGAAGAGATGGCCCTTCTGCTGACAGTTGTAGCAGGTCACTTCACCCTTCGGCTTCTTCTGGCCATCCTTACCCTTCTGTTGCTGCTGCTTCCTCTTCTTGTTGCCACCTTGCTGTGGTTTAGATCCTTCCTTGGTTACAGCAACAACAGAACTCTCCCTAGGAAACAAACTCTCATGCCTGAGAGCTTTCTCCACAAGCTTCTCAAACGGATCGTCTAGATGATCCACCAACTGTCTCCCAAGATAAGTGTCCAAACCGGTCACAAACTTCTCATTCTTCTGATAGGGAGAATCAATATACGATCTGGCATACTTGGACAAAGCTTCAAACTCAGAAACATACTCAAGAACTGATCTTCCACCTTGCTTGAGTTCCACAAACTTCTTAAACAAGACAGATTTCTGAGCCGTAGAGATGAACTTAGCTTCAAATCTGACTTGGAATTGCTCCCAAGTAATCTCCTCCTCCGGAGTATCAATGGTGATAGAATTCCACCAATCTGAAGCCCTCCCTTGAAGTTGCCTTGATGCAAGCTTCCTCTTAGTTGCATCCTCGATTCCCAAATCACCAAAGATTCTCCTACAAGCATCAATCCATCTCTGCACTTCAATAGTTGATTCCGTTCCCAAGAAAACTTTTCCTCCAAGAGAAGTATTGTCCTTACAAAGCTTAGTAAAATCCACCGGTCTTGGAGCTTGATCTTGAATTCCAACATCTACTGATGACCCCGAAGCTGGTATCCTCCTCATGATCGAAGTCATCATGGCTTTAAACATAGGAGCATAATCAACAGCTTCCCTAGCAGCACGGTCTTCCCTAGCAGCTGGTCTCCCCCTTCGACTCATCCTTAATATCTACAAAAAGGAATGACTTAGAACACCTTGAGAAACAACTGCATAAGGAGTTCAAATCCTTCTAAACTACTATATTATATATAGTAATCATTCATCAAAATACAATTACGTCTCTCTTACGTAGTTACGTCAGCGAGCGTTGGCTAAAATCGATTAACCAAAGCTCTGATACCAAATGTGACGACCGCCCATGACTCCCGCACCAAAACAAGGAAAATAATGCGCTGAAAGGCGTGCCAGGCAACCATGGGTGACCGTCAAGGGTAGAATAAACATCGCAGAATCTATCGCATAACTCACAGCGCATGGATAAAATACAATAGAGAAATATATGTACAGTGAAGCTTCATAACAGAATATCATCAAATAAGCATCTTAGAAGTTTGATACAATCATCAGAACAGTCAATACATCAAAACCTCACTACAAAGCACTCAAAGTATATACAGCGGAAAAACCCAGTACATAATATGAAATAATATGCAAAAGCCTCCTGCTCGCCTTCGTCATCATCAATGTAGATCTCCAAGAACAGCACCTGTCACCTGCTACCTAGTCTGCCCATCCCAACATGGATAACAGCCCAAGGTAATAAGAGGAGACATAAAACCTTGAGTCAGACAAAGTCTTAGTGAGCAGTAAATCAACTATCAAACATACCAAAAGAGTGTAAGGGATAAAAGGAATAGGAACCAAACCATCCCACTCCACCTCTTTCTACAGTGATAGCTCCCAGACACACATTAAGGAGAAGCAAGCATAACATAGCAGGCAATTAAAGTAAAGCAATAATCACTCGAGTCAAGGTCGATGTTTTCCAAATACAAACCCCCAAGGCCTGAACCAAGATCAGATAAGCACCCAGAAAACACCGCTCTTGAGACCGAATGATGATACAACCAAACGTCCAAACATTCATGACTCCGGCTATCACTGTTATCATTGCCTTGATTTCACCGTTAGTTGAATGACCACCTGTCAAGGGCTAATGGTAACCCCGGTTCTAGTCATAACTCTGCACGCTACCTGTGCCTAGGACTTATCTACTCTGCCCAGAGTACTCGACTACCTGCCTGTGGTCTTTTGGGTGTCCCGACTACCTACCTGCAGTCGTTTTGGGCGCCCCATGTACTCTTGCTTTGAGTCTGCTAGAACCTTCAACAACGATGAAATCCAAGCCTTCTAGTCATCCTCCTTGACGACTATTCCCAACCTAGCCCAAACTACCTCTTGAGCCATCCATTATCAATCAACTCGAACTACCCTTCAGGTTATCGACATGCTTGGAGTAATCCTTCTCGATTATACCAAGGTTACATCACATCATGCCTCGCCTCATCTTCATCATAGCAAAGGCTCATCTTAACATCATGGTTTGCCTCATCGCATCATGGCAAAATTCCATCTCAACATCATCCAATCCATACATATGAGCTTCAACATCCACTACATATGCCTTAAGCAACTTTCACCATTCAAAAGCCTCTTCCGTAGCCTTTGAATCGTCTTTGACCATACTTGTCCAAATCTATCAACTAGATAATTCTTTCACAACAATCAAACAAGGCAAATATTAATCCAAACAAATAAGTAATCAATCAAGATCTAAATAGGCATTTATAGCTAAAATGGCAATTTCGTAAATAAATGATCATGGATCTAACATACATGAATCAAGGGTTTTTAGCATAGATATAACAAATATAAATCATGGGTTTTGTCTCTACAACTTGATAAATGAACTTGCATAAGTAATCATCTTCATAAGTAATGGATCTACACTTGGATCTAAAGAAATATGCATAAAATCACTATCTACAACACTCCAACAAACCACCAATCCAATATACTCCTTTGGGTCCGCGTGAGAGATAACCACCACTCACCTAATCACCCAAACACTTCAAAAACTATCAACTTCAGATCTGGACAGCAAGGATTCAAGCTTGATTCGTCGAAATCCCGCTTGAAACGATGAAATCTAGCATGGTTGGATGAAGATCTTCAACTTTGGCTCTTGGATCTTCGATCTTGGATGGATGTTAGAACTAGATTGGAATGGAAAAAAGGAGATGAAGAAATGTTGTAGTCGAGCTCTCAAAATGGCAGCACTTCGTCGCTTCAAAATCCGGTGCCAAAAAGTGAGCCAAACCCCTCTATTTATAGGCTGAAATCCCCCATGAGTCGTCCGCCCCTATGAGTCGTCCACGACTCATGACTCAACGACTCAAGCCACTACAACTCACGACTCAACGCAGCTCAAGGCAATACGACTCAACACACACACGACACAGCATGCACACGACTCAAGCCCCTACCGACTTAACTATGTTGCCGACTCACGACTTAACACTACACAGGGCCACACGACCTAGTTCCCTGCTGACCTAACACTAAGTCGTCTGGACGACTCAACTACCAACCGACTCAACTACCAACGACCTAAGCTTTAACTCCTTAAGCCGCTAACCTATGAGTCGGCATCCCCTGAGCTGTTAGTTCCTTTAGGTCAGCCAATCACCTTAAGTCGTTCCATCCTATGAGTCGGTCCAATACATGAGTCGGTCACCTCTCTTACTCAGTCACCCCAATGAGTCGGTTATCCTATGAGTCACTCACTACCTTGACTCGGTCCAAACCTTAAGCCGCTGCCTACCAACTCGTCTACTGTCTTAGGTCGTCCAAATCACTAGGTCGCAACATGTTAACACCTTAACTCGTCCAACTGCTAACTCGTCCAAACTTCTATAGCTCGCCCACACAACTTAGGCTATGGGCGACATAAACAACACTAACAACCTAGTAATTCTGCGATTATATCGACACGTAAAATACGGGTCGTTACAGTAATTAATTTGAGGATAATTGATTGATTGATTTGTGATCAATTAATGGTTAAGTAAGCAAGATTTAAAATGGTGAAGTAATTAGTTTAAGTCATTTTAAATTAATTAAAGAAAGGTAATTAATTTAATTCACTTTAAATTAATTAGAGATAGAAGTAATTAATTTAATTCATTTTAAATTAATTGTAGATGGTGTGATTATAGATCTATGCTTATGAATGGATGATATGGTTTACCCTGAATGGTTTGAATCTCAGACATGAGATAAATAGTGTTGTGTGATATGGATGCATTGGTTGCATTTTGATGGTATTATAAGTTATCTATTGATGATGATAATATATATTATCAATTTGTGATGATAATATAGATTACTTGTTTATGATAATAACGATGATTATCTATTATGATGATGTGAAGTATCTATCTGTGTGTATATAGATAATTAGATTGAATTGTTTTAAACTTAAAACAACTTGGACCTAAAAGACACGCTTTGGTTTCGATGAGACCGGGATTGGGTTTCCATATTTGGAATCCGAAAACCACATCGATTCCAATTAAACGTTAGGTCGTTAATCCAAGTGGAGCAAGTGAAGACTCGAGGTGTAAGGGCTATATGTCAGTATAACTCTGTGGGTGATTCCGTAATGAGTTTGACGGAATAGTGCTTATAGATTCTAGATGGTGAATCAGAGTGCAAGGGCTATGGTCGTTGACTCTGAGGGTGATTCCAATAATGAGTGCAACGAGATAGTGCCTTCGGTTTCGTTCGAACCCGGAACAAACTTGTACGGATTGAATGCTTTCAGAACATCGTCAGGTGGACGATGAGCATTCTAAGATTTGATGTCCTATAAAGGTAATCGTAACCTCAAGCCTCATCAACAGGGAATGGCTAAACCAGGGGAGGTGCAGCAAGGCTTCGTGGGCGGCTCCCACTGGAGAGAGATTGATCCCTATCTAGAGGTCCCTTTTTATTTCGGCTGTGTGGGCGGTTGGTCGCGACAACTGCCGGGGTTGTCTTGTTCGAAACTGTTCAGTAAGGAATGGGTCCGGCCTTGGTTGTAGGGGAGTGGGAGTACTCCTCGGTACGGTGATCTAGGCCACGTACTGTGACGGACGGTACCCCAGTAGCCCTGCCATTATATGGAATCCAAATTCCAATAAGTGCCAATGATTTTGATTGTATTACCCACTTTTGTGGCTAGTAGCTATAATGTAATAATGTAACAATTTCGGCTATTTCATATTTATCTGAAAACCTTAGACACTATTATAATATCATCGGATTTCCTATCAAATGTTTTGGTTAGCGTAAGGTAAAAACTTTTCCATGCTTATGTGTGGGAAGTCTTACGTGATACCTTTCTTTTAAAGGTTTTTAAAAGTTAAGCAACTTTAACCTGTTACTCACACCAGGCCCATGTCTGACCCAGAGTTTATTTTTGTTTTCCATAAACTCTTGGGTACTCAAATTTTTGCGAGTAGCCAAGGGATTCAGGTTAAGACTCAGGTTAGCTTTGACGAATTATGGAGGAGAAAATGGAGCAGGAGGCTTCTGCGTTGTAATTATATAGTAGTCCGCTGTGTTTGGTATCTCTGAGTTACTTGTGATGATGTATTGAATTGTATAACTAGACAGGTGTTTATAACTGTCTAGTATGTATTGTATTATCTGTGTACTCTGATAGTGTTTGTAAACTATGTAAATATTTCATGTTATTAATATAATTTATTCGTTCCGCTGCTTAGATTCTGATGTGTTGTTTTCTTCTTCTTCTCTTTCTTTCTATTCTCTATCCCTTTCTTTCTTATTAGCGATGCGATTTCCTGGAGTTTGGAAGTTGGGTCGTTACAGTGGTATCAGAGCATTAGATTGAGTGAATACCTAGGCTCTGGAGTGGTGTCTATTTGGAGAGAGCGTATTTGTAGTTTTGATATATATTTATATATATTTATCTCTTTCTACCTATCTGTTGGGTTACCTGTTCAGGTTTTCCAATATAGGTTATAAAGTTAGATAGGGTAGTGGTGTGTGTAACACGATTACTACCATTGGTTGGAGTTTGAATGTTTGAGGTTGGAAGTATTTGTCGAGACTGTAGACCTAATACCATCTCGAGTGAGTTGTACAGTGGTGTAGAAATTTCATCGATCTCTGAAGGAAACCTGTAAAGGTTCAGAGTTCATCTTTGAGGATGGATGAGTTGAGTTTGGATCTATTGGTTGGTAAAAGAGTGTGATGGTATTTTGATACCTCAGGAAGTAGTAGCTGCGTGATTGAGATGCAGTGAATATGGATGTTTCCGAAGATGTTTTCTTTGGAACAAGTTTAGGAAGTATGTCTGCTTCGGTGTTGTGGTTGGGTTCAGTAGGATGTGGTGGTTGGCTTTGAGGGCCGAGTTTCTCGAAGAATTTCAGATAAGGAAGTTTTGGCATTGGTGTCAGCAGTGCAGCTCGGAGTGTCTATGTTGGCAGAAGTTGGCTGGCTGAGTAGTTTCTGAAGGTGGAGTTCAGAAGCAGCAGAGTGGACCCAATACTTTATTGGATTGGCTAATTAAGAGTAAGCTGTTCTGTTTGGTAAAGAGAGAACAGTTTTATTTGGGAGTTGGTCTATATTGATCGCAAAAGTGATTTGCGATAGTTTGAGTATTCTTTTGAGTTATTGAAGAATTTTTGGTTGTCTTTTGAGATGTCGAAGGTTTGTCCACTTCTGAAGATTTAGTTTTCTTATCGTCTGGATTCCAAGCGTGCTACCGGTGGATCAGCTAGTAAAAGGATGATTTATCGAGATAGGTTTGGTAAGGCAGCTCAGGCTTGGTAGAACTTCTGAGTTTTCTTGGATATGTTGAGACATATTTCTGGGAAGTGATGTCCAGTTTGTGCTCATATTCTTCATCAGCGGTGTCTTCTATGCCATTTCAGAGTTGTGCAGCGGAAGCAGTTTGGGAGTATTTCTGTTTTGTCTTTTCTGGATAGAAGAAGTGAGTTTGTTCTTCTAATGTTTGAAGAGTAGAGTTGGTGATCTTGGTCTTGATTGATCTTGAAGAGATCATTGGGTTGGAATGTTTTTTATTCTATTTTTTCCCGGAGGCATCAGCCAAGGTTAAGCTGATCGGTTTGGATATAGGAAGCCCAGGATCGTCAGAAGAGTTTTGGAGATAAGAGACGAAGGAATTTGTATTCCTGAGTCGGAGATTTCTTTTGGATCTCTTCTTTGTTTTGGTTGGATTGGTGTTTGGTTTTCAAGAATTGAATTGCCAGTTTGGATAACTGCGATTCGATGAGTTTCGCGTATCTCTGAAGGAGTACGTGTATGAGTTATCTCTGGAAGTGGAACCAGCCGTTCAAGAAGGTTTAGTGGTTGAGTCAGACTCGTCCGTAGTCTGATATCTTGTCTACTTCTATAGATCTAGATGAGTAGAAGCTCTGTAGCTTCGTAGTTTAGATTGTTTGTATTTTGTAGGGCGAGTATCCCGGTATATATATATATATACTTGGGGAAACTCGTGGGAATTCATCCATAATTTTATCTGGATAATTAAATTTGTTTGATTTGATAAATTGGTTGCAACGGTTGTTTGCATATGTTTGATATATGCTTGTGTTTAAATTTAAAAATCTTAAATGAGATTATTAAATTACCTTTGCTTTTAAATTTCGGGGACGAAATTCTTTTAAGGGGGAAGGAATGTGATATCCTGGGAATTTTAGCAATATCAATTTAATAATCTGTATTTAAAATTAAATTTATTTGATAAAATTTTAATAAAAATTTACTTGATTTAATAATCCAATTAAATAAATGTGTAATTGATGAATTTTATCTTTTAAAAGCCAATAATTGTTTTCCTATTTATAATGTGTGTATATATATTTATATATATATATATATATATATATATATATATATATATTGTGAATGGATAAGTTTGATTTGAAATTAAATAAACAAATAAAATATTATTTTTAAAATTCTAATATTCATTTGATATTTAGAAGATTATTATTTTATGTAATAAATAATTAATTGGTTTAAAATACTTAAAGTAATTGTTTTAAAATTTTATAATTTTATTTTAAATATAGTTCAAATTTTAATAAGATAAAACAAAAGTTTATTTTATTTGTTTTAAATATAGCTTAATAATTATAATTTGGAATTTTATATGAAAATGTAAGATACTTTTTATAAATTAAACATTAATTCTTTTAATTAAGATAAATAAGATATGAAATTTATAATTTATTTTATAAATAATTTAAATTGATAAATATGTTATGTTCAAATAATAATGATAAATGTATAAATATAGATATTTTTTAAAAAGACAATATTATTATTTTAAAAATTAAAAATATTCTAACATAAACTAGTTTAAATTGGATTTTTAAAATGTATAAATAGAATTTGATTTTGAATTTATTTTGAATTCAAATGAATTAACATAGTTAAATTTTATAAATAAGCTTTCATTTTTTTTAAATTGTTTTACTTCATCTAAAAAGAAATACATATCCATTCATTTATGTAAACTACTATATATGTATTTAATAAGGAAAAGAGGATTTTTATTTATCTTTAAATTAAATAAAAATAAGTAACATGTGTATAAAACAAATGTTAACATTTTAAGCAATTAATGAGACAAGTGTAAACAATTAAACTACTTAATTTGACAAGTGTTAGTTCTTTTTACAAGTGTCCTTTTTATTTTGATTTTCTTTTAATTTTTTTTAAATAAATGATTTATACACTTATAAAACATGTTTTCTTTTTCCCTCATTCTTCTTTTCTAATCTTCATTTTTTTCAAAGTTAAGAAGAAAAAAATCTCAGCTGAAACAAAGTTGTTTACAAACTTTCAAAAACCAAATTTTCATATTCAAATTTAAATTCAAAGATCTTGAAATTACTCCTCTCTAACCAAAATCTGTATCAGTAATTTATCCTCAGAAACAAAATTTGGAAATTCTTCTTAAAACCAAAATCTGAAGTTCCTTTCATATTCATCAATATGAAAATCAAGCCTGCACCTGAAATTCATTCAAAAAGCACAATCACCAACCTGTAATTCATTTTTTTTCAAGCATGCAAACTCTCCCACAAAACTAAAATCAAAAGCATCTGCCTGCATTTTCCTCTCCTTCAACCTGTTCAAGCCATCACAGCATATAACTGCAAATTAAAGCTTTTTCAATTTAAGGAATCAAATGCATTGGAACTTTGGACCTGCATGCGAGCAACTCAGTTTTTTTAAAAAGCATAAGGGAAAAAGCTTTCAAAGCAGTTTTCCAAAAGCTCTGTTCCATCTCTATTTACAGGTGTGTAACATTACTAACTTAAAAAGATTAAGTGTGAATCTGTTGCATGTTTCTCCTTCTGAGTTAAATATGTTTGTGTGAATGAACATTGATGGGTTTCTGTGCAATTTGGATGTTTAATACATGCATGTATGTGACTGTGCTCTTCTGATTCTAGTTCCAGATTCTTATATATATAAATAAAAATAAAATCCTATTGTTCTTGTTTAAATTTTGTTAGGGATTAAATCCTGAAGCAAATGTGTTAATTATAACATAGTTTAGTTTAGAAATTTATTTAAGTAAAATAAAGTAAGGTGATGTCTCTGTAAATTGTAAAACTTCAGAGTATGTTAAATAAAGATGAAACTCAAACATTACAAATTATAAATACAGTGTTATAATGTGGAAACTTAAACAAAATAATGATTTTTAAAACTAAAATCATATTGTTTAGTTAGGGATTGAGACTGCAGTACCCATTTGAACTGAAATTGGGTTTTGGCCAATCTCTGATGACCAAGTTAATTTGAGTGTTTGGGGTTTTTGGTGGAGGTAGAGTAGTGATCAAGGAGTGGGGAAAAAATGTCAGGATGATGAATAGTGTGCGGTGGAGGCGAAGGGAGGGTGACGAAGTCTATAAACCTAATTTTAACTAGTCTGGTAAATTTTGATCATCTCGAAGTCAAGAAACGATCGAGTGCAGCAATTCTTGGGGTAATGGGGGCTTGAGTGTTGAAGAAGAGGTGGACGGAGTTCCAACTCCTCCGGTGACCAGAAGAGTAAGGATGAGGAAGGTTTTTGGTTTAGTGAAGGTTGACTGTTGTTTCCTGATTCTGTTCGTGGTGTTCGAATTTTGATTTCGTGATGCTAGTGGGGTTTTAATGGTTGTAATGGGTTTTAGGGTTGAACGTCGACTTGTTAGATGTGTTGGTGGAGGCCGGAGGTGGCCAGAGCCACCGTGCATATGCAAGGTGGGGGTGGTGTATCAGGTGAAAGTTTTTGGGGTTGATGTGTTTGTTTTACTTGGGTTATACTCGAGTTAACTCGAGCTTTTTCTCGAAGATAACCTGGGGTTTACTCGAAGTAAACTGAAGAGTGGCTCGGGTTTACCTTCTGTAATCATAGGTTTTTGAAACCTGTGGTTTTAATTTTAAAAGTTTGCTTTAAAATCTAAGTGCATGGTTTTAAACAGAATTTAAAACTTAAATTTAAAAGGTATGATTTTTCCAATCTGAGTTTGAATTCCAGTCTTTTTTTTAAATTTAATTCAAACTTTTAAAATTAAAATGTTTTAACAATTTTAAAAGGGAGTTTAAATAAATCTGAAATTTAAGATAAAGATTTAAATTAAGGTAGAAGATTTAAACACAAGTTGTAAATCTGGAAACAAGAATCAAATTTGAATCAGGTTTTGAAAAGAAAAGAAGTTTTAAATGTTTTAAACAACTTTAAAACATATATATACGATTTGTATTTTGAAATGGATTTGGGTTTAAATTTCTTTTAACTTCTTTTATAAAATAAGAAAATCTTCAGTATAAGTTTTTAAAGGGTTTTAAAATGTTTTTAAAACTTTGTTAAAGTTAAATTTGATTTTCTTTTTAAATTTTAAATTTAAAATGTAATTTGAAAACAATTTGAAGTTAAATTGTTTTAAGTTACTTTATTAATAATTAAGTAATTATGAATAAGAAAAGTTTTATTTTTAAAATAAATTTAGGATTTAATGATCTTTGTTTCATTAAAATTAATTTAAGTAATTTAATTAATTAATTTGTTTAATTAATTTAAGATTTAGATAAATTAATTAAGTTTAATTAAATTTGTAATTAATATTAATTAGTTTAAGTTAATTATTTAAGAAAGATAATTAAGAATTTTTTAATAAGTTAATAAAGGTTGTTAACTTGAGATTATTTATTAATTAATTAATGTAATTAATTTTAATAATTAATTGAATTAATTAATTTAGATAATCAATTATGAACTTAATTAATTATGATTACTTTATGAAAATAATTAAAGATATTAATTACTCTTTATAATTAATTTATTAATTGGATTAGTTATTAATTAAGTTTAATTAATTTAGAATAATCATTAAATGGGTTGATAAGTAATCATTGAGGAATAATTACTTAGAGAAGTAATTAAGTTAAGTAAATCAGTGTAGGTAATTAATTTAAGTATGGTATTTTGGGATTAATTACTTTGTGTAATTAATAATGAGGATAATTACTTTATGAAAATGATTAATAATTAATTACTTAGTGTAATTAATTTAAGCATTGATTAATTAAGTCTTTTCAAAATAATTAAGTGGTGTAATTAATTAAAGGTAATTAATTACTAATGAAATTAATCAAGAAGTGATTAATAAATATAATTATTTATTAAATGTAGTTAATTAAGGAAGTACTTAAGGGTAGTTAATTACTAAATGTAATTAATCAAGTATGATTAATAATTGTGGTGTAATTAGGGTCAATTACTTAATGTAATTAATTTAAAAAGTAATTAATTTAAATATAATTAAGGATCATTAATTCATATGACTAATGAGGTAATTAAGGATTAATTAATTAGGATTAATTAATCAATGATAAGTGATTAAGGAAGTAATTAATTAATGTAATTAATTAAGCATTAATATAATTAATTATAATTAATTAATTTATGAAGTAATTAAAGGTTAATTACTACTTTTTGTTAAGGATAATTAATTTGTATAATTAATTAAAGATAATTACTTGAATGTAATTAAGGGATAATTAATCAGTGGTGATTAATTAAGGTAATTAATTGAGGATAATTGATTGATTGATTTGTGATCAATTAATGGTTAAGTAAGCAAGATTTAAAATGGTGAAGTAATTAATTTAATTCATTTTAAATTAATTAAAGAAAGGTAATTAATTTAATTCACTTTAAATTAAATAGAAATAGAAGTAATTAATTTAATTCATTTTAAATTAATTATAGATGGTGTGATTATAGATCTATGCTTATGAATGGATGATATGGTTTACCCTGAATGGTTTGAATCTCAGACATGAGATAAATAGTGTTGTGTGATATGGATGAATTGGTTGCATTGTGATGATATTATAAGTTATCTATTGATGATGATAATATAGATTATCAATTTGTGATGATAATATAGATTACCTGTTTGTGATAATAACGATGATTATCTACTATGATGATGTGAAGTATCTATCTGTATGTATATAGATAATTAGACTGAATTGTTTTAAACTTAAAACAACTTTGACCTAAAAGACACACTTTGGATTTCGATGAGACCAGGATCGGGTTTCCATATTTGGAATCCAAAAACCACATCGATTCCAATTAAACGTTAGGTCGTTAATCCAAGTGGAGCAAGTGAAGACTCGAGGTGTAAGGGCTATACGTCAGTATAACTCTGTGGGTGATTCCGTAATGAGTTTGACGGAATAGTGCTTATAGAGTCGAGATGGTGAATCAGAGTGCAAGGGCTATGGTCGTTGACTCTGAGGGTGATTCCAATAATGAGTGCAACGAGATAGTGCCTTCGGTTTTGTTCCAACCCGGAACGAACTTGTACGGATTAAATGCTTTCAGAACATCGTCAGGTAGACGATGAGCATTCTAAGATTTGATGTCCTATAAAGGTAATCGTAACCTCAAGTCTCATCAACCGGGAATGGCTAAAACAGGGGAGGTGCGGCAAGGCTTCGTGGGTTGCTCCCACTGGAGAGCAAGATTGATCCCTGTCTAGAGGTCCCTTTTTATTTCGGTTGTGTGGGCGGTTGGTCGCGACAACTGTCAGGGTTGTCTTGTTCGGAACTGTTCAGTAAGGAATGGGTCCGGCCTTGCATTGCAGGGGAGTGAGAGTACTCCTCGGTACGGTGATCTAGGTCACTTACTGTGACGGGCGGTACCCCAGTAGCCCTGCCATTATATGGAATCCAAAATCCAATAAGTGCCGACGGTTTTGATTGTATTTCCCACTTTTGTGGCTAGTAGCTGGAATTTAATTATGTAACAATTTCGGCTATTTCATATTTATCTGAAAACCCTACACACTATTATAATATCATCGGATTTCCTATCAAATGTATTGGTTAGCGTAAGGTAAAAACTTTTCCATGTTTATGTGTGGGAAGTCTTACGTGATACCTTTCTTTTAAAGGTTTTTAAAAGTTAAGCAACTTTAACCTGTTACTCACACCAGACCCATGTCTGACCCGGTGTTTATTTTTGTTTTCCATAAACTCTTGGGTACTCAAATTTTTACGAGTAGCCAAGGGATTCAGGTTAGGATTCAGGTTAGCTTTGATGATTTATGGAGGAGCAAATGGAGCAGGAGGCTTCTGCGTTGTAATTATATAGTAGTCCGCTGTGTTCGGTATCTCTGAGTTATTTTTGATGTTGTATTGAATTGTATAACTAGACATGTGTTTATAACTGTCTAGTATGTGTTGTATTATCTGTGTACTCTGATAGTGTTTGTAAACTATGTAAATATTTCATGTTATTAATATAATTTATTCGTTCCGCTGTTTAGATTCTGATGTGTTGTTTTCTTCTTCTTCTCTTTCTTTGTATTCTCTATCCCTTTCTTTCTTATTCGCGATGCGATTTCCTGGAGTTTGGAAGTTGGGTCGTTACAAAATTGGATTTGTTTTAAAATTCTTTTAAATTCCTTTATAAAAAATAGATTCTTTAACATGTAATTAAAGGGTTTGAATTGTTTAAAGGCTTTATTAAATCATTTCATTTTAAATCTTAAATTTAAAATGGAATTTAAAGGGAAATTTAAGGGCAAATTGTTTTAAAAATACTTGTTAATGATAATTTTATCATTAATAAGATTAAGGTTTATCTTAAAGATTAATCAGAATTTAATGATTCATAATTCATTAAAAAGATTAAGGTAATTAAGATTTGAAATTAATTAAACTAAATTAATTAACTTAACTAATCTTGGTTATTTATGAATTAATCTAAGATATTTTCTTAAAAAAATAATTAAAGAAATGTTATTCATTAATGAGGATAATTAACTAGGAGTTATTAAGTAATTAAATTAATGTGATTGATTTTTAATTAGATTAATTTATTTTGATAATCAATTATACTTTTTTGAATGTAATTACGTAATGGAAGTAATTAAGGAATTAATTACTTATTCAATTAATTTTGGTAATGTGATTAATTTAAGTTAATCAACTTAAGAAAAATCATTTGATAATTAGATAAGTGTAATTACTTAGTGTAATTAATGGAGATAATTACTTAGGGAAGTAATAAATGATCATTACTGGGAGGTAATTAGTGAGTATGATTTATAAATAAGGTAATTTGATAATTACTTTTGTTATTAATCAAGGATGATTAATTATTGTGTTTAATTAAAATAATTTAAATAAAGTAATTTAATTTAAATATAATTAGAGATCATTAATTAATATAATTAATGATGTAATTTATAATGGACTAATTGAGGAATAATTAATAATGAGGTGATTAATTGATGTAATTAAATAAGGTGATTGATTAATTAATTTATATCAAATGATTTGTAATTAATTAATCAGGATTGGATAACTAATTCATAAGTAATTAATTTAATTGGAAATTAATTGAATTAATTAGGATTAAATGATTAACTAATCCTACCTACAAATGATTATTGAATGTTGGACCTTGCTAATGAATGTTTGCCTTGTATGAATTGCCTTGAATTGATTGATCTGTGATATTCTGTTCTGTGAATTGAGTTGTGTGTAATTTATTTATTTCTTTGTTTATTCATCTGTGATACGTTTATCTATGAACCTGTAAATAAGCGTTATAGATTATACCGCTTATCGATATTTCTATGTTTTGATCTGTGATGATTGAATAATGTTGCACTATTGTGTTAAACCCCTGGACTACACCATACACACATAAATATGGATTTCATGAGGAAATCGGTTAAGTCACAGATATTTGAATTTAATATCTAGAAATGGTTTTAAAGTTTGAATTTTGAATTCAGATAACTTTATAAATGGAATTGGGTTTCCTGAAACAGAAACAAGTAGTTTCAAATAATAATTATGATGAAAAGATTTCAAATTTGAAACTGAATGGTTTTGAAAAGATGAAATTGAATTTTTGTCAAGATAGTTTAACCCTATTTTAAATTTGAAGAGGATTTTAAATGATGTATCTTTTATACAAAAGATTTGAAACCCGGAATTCTTTTGAAAGTTATGAATGAATCTTTGTTTAAAAGATCGGTGAATCTTGTTTTAAATTGAAAGGGGTCTTAAAGATAAATCTTTTGTTTAAAAGATTTGAAAATTGTTTAAAACCAGTGAAGGTTTTTGAAATGAATCTTTTTGTTTAAAAGATTGGGAATGGTAATTTGTTTTAACCATTTGAAAAGATTTTTTTTGGGTTTTAAAGTTGTGACTTAACTGAAATCCCATATCCATATGCTTTTAAATATTGCGCTCACTATTCGGTTTAGCCGGAGAGGACCTTGTGTCATATAACCTATTCCGAATAATGATACGACGTAAATGGATAGAAACTGAAGTCCAGTGGTGAAGACCGGGTATTTGCGAGAGTGATAGGATGACCTATCGATTGTCTCTGCACCGAGTAGCTACGGTATAGAGATTCCCTAAGTGATGGGAAGTCCGATCGGGATTGTGGATTCTTTGATTTGCAAGGGCTTCTTCGGAAGTGCATTCAGTTCTGTTTGAACGCAGAACATGCTAGTATGGATGTGTGTCTGACATTACACTTTGAGATGTAAGACCGATTTCTATCAAATACATTTCTGTTTGGTGGCCCAGATTTATTCTCTTAGCTTAACACCCTTCTCTGGAACGTACGAACTCAGAGGTTATGTAATTGATGGTTACTAGTGATACATTCCCAATTTGGTAATGTGGAATACGAAGTGCAGCTGATCATTTATTGATCAAAGCAAGGCTTTGTGAAAAGCGTAGGTTTGTGGACGAGACTTGGTCGAACCTCACAACCAGGAATAGTCGAAACAGGAAGAATGCGGCAAGGTTATTTGGGGTTAGCGCCCCCTGAGGGAATGTTCATTTCCTTCTGGATAGAGGTGATATCATGGTATGGAGCCCAGATATTTGACCTATGTGGTTACTGCAAATACATTACTTTGTGGTTGTTGGTATCAATTGCTCGGATAAAGGTTGGTTACGATCGGGGGATGGTATACTCGTGTCAGTAGTTACCTAGTTACAGAGGTAACCCGGCCTTGTGTTGGCAGAGATCCGGTTAGGTTCTAGGGGCGTCCCTCTAGAGGCATACCCATGTGGCCCAGGAAGTTCCTTAGCCTGACCATTTGTTGGAAATCCAATTACCAATACGCGCCTTGTACGGTTTTAGTTGTAGAACCTGCCATCTAACATGGTAGTTATAGTAGGAATACTATAATGGTACGTATGCTAGCTAAGATTAATATTATACTTTCGAAATGTTTTCCACTATGCACTAATAATAATATCAAATAGGATTTTGCGTAGTAAGCATATTTGACTATCGTAAGGAGAAATCTTCCCCAAGTCTGCATTTGTATTGTGTGTGCGGCGGGAGGCCTTATGGTAGTTTGATTTTCCAAAAAGCATTGCAGATTTCAAATTTAAATTCTTTCTTTGTTTTAAAAACCAAACTGTTTTTGTTTGCTCATACGAGTCCCATGACTGACCCAGAGTTTATTGTTCCCTTCCTAAACTCTGGGTGCCCACAAATTTTCGCACGGGCAGTCTAGAGTTGGGTTTTTCAAATAGCAGATATAGATATCGATTTGGTAGCTTTTAGCTTTCTCTCTGGCATTCTCTGGAGATATTGGACATTGGAGTCTTCATATTCACGGACCGGTCTTGCTTGTCTTGGTGAAACGTGATGGTGGTTCAAGCTGGTGGTTTGGAGTTTTAGCTTTGGAGCATTGGTTTGGATTTATCTCTTGGCTCTTTGTTTTTCCGCTGCTATTTTCATATTGTTATTCCGCTGTAGCATTGTTATCTTGTATCTCTGATATTGATTCATATTGTATCATTGTTGTATCGAAGGTTGTATATCAATGATATTCATTTCATTTTCTTCCGCAGTGTTGTTTACTTAATTGTGTTATAAGCTCCGGCGAACCAGATTCGACGTTTGGATCTGCAGCATTTGAATACGCGTGTTGTATTCGATGCTGATTTTCGAAGGTCGAGTCAGGATCATTACATTTGGTATCAGAGCTGAAGGTTGAAACTTTAGCTCAGAAGTATAACACATTAAGTAACTCATTAGAGATAGGGTGAAGTATACCCTAGAATGAGTATATCTCTAAGATATCCATTCGAATGCCTCAGTAAATTCTCTTACTATCCACTAATAGTGAGTATGAGTGCAAGAAGAAGACGAGATAGGGGACAGGGGAGTACCACTACAAATAGTCGATACCCTGTGACAGTGGTTATAACTTTCTCTATCAATCTCCTTTGATTCGTATTTTTCAATTCTTTGATGATTCCTGGTAGATCCAGGAAGAAGCTTTGGTATATTTGCATGGGACACAAACTCCAGATGGGTCAGAATTGTTTGTTTGGATGAATTGTTTGCTTTGGTTGCTATGGTTGATAGGTATATTTTAGTTGTTTAAACTAAAAGTTTTGTATTGCGTCCATATATCTGTTTATTATGATGGGTTCCGGTATATTCTACAAGTGGTTAGTTATCTTTTGAACTAATCAATATCCTTGTATATTCGTAGATCTGGTAACCCGAATAACTTGATTCGTCCTTGTATTCATTACTGATATTCTGATTTGGTAAGCCAAATGCATAATTAATATCCAGTTTGATTTGGAAAGAAATTTCTCTATCTTTCATTTATCTGTTCTTTGTTGTCTCCCTGCTTTCAAATTTCAAGGTTGAAATTTGCTTAAGGGGGGATATGTAACATTCCTGAATTTTAACCTGGATAATTTGATAATTAATTTAATTTTTTGAAATTAAATTGTGAATCCATTTGTGAATTAATTGCAAATTTCTAGAATAAATATTTTGAGAGATAAATCGGATTCTAAAGATTGTAAATTGAATTATGGGTCGAAATAAAAATAATATTTACTAATAACAATAGTAGTTCGAGATAATATTGGATTTGGAAATAAATGTGTTTTGTAAGTAGATTGAAAATAGATTTGAATTGGGAATTTAAGAATAAATTTTTTAAATATATTTAAAAGATAAAATTATCTTGATTCAAACTTAAAGTTAATAAAGAAGTAATTAAGCTTTATTTAATTACATGATCACTATTTGTTAATTTATTCTTAAAAATTATTTTAAATCAATAAAGAGATTAAAGAATTAACCAAAAGAAGTGTTTTTGAATCATTGATTGATTTAAATTTCTAAAAGTTAAATTTTGAGTTAATGATAATATAAAATAGATGATCTACTTACATAAATGAAAATTAATAAGGGTTTAAACTATAAAATAGTTTATATAAAGGTTTAATGTTGTTTCTTTTAAAAAAATAATAATATATACATTTGAATAAAGGTTTGTGTATGTATTTAAAACATTAAAACATTAAAACATAATAGTTCATCTTGAATAGGATTTGATAATTTGATTTCGAATCATGTGTTATTAAATTGTAAATAAAATACATGTTTTATAAAAAAGATTAAAAATAAAAACTTGAAACTTATATCCAAAATTAGAAGGTGTATATGTATGTAAAAGAATTAATACAAAGTTTAAAATATTTATATATATCTTCTAAAAAAATAAATAATAAAACATGAACATGATTTGTAAAAATAAAATAAAGCAAGGATTTAAAATTAAATTTTAAAATTTATTGAACAAAGGACATAAACATAAATATACAAAAAATTTGCATGTGTGAGCATTTTTACAATAACAATCTGCATTTGTAAACATTGTTGTCAAGAATTAATACAAGTGTAAATATATTTTACAAATGGCAAGATGTCTATTTTTCTTTTCAAAACTTCAACATCTTTATTTAGTCAAAACCGAGAATTTAAAACAAGAAGAAAAACCTGAAACAATGCAAAGAAACTCAATGCCTTCAACCTGGATCAAAGTATTCAGGTTCAACGATCAAAACAACAATCAAAAATCTGTAACCAGAAACCTGACTCATTTTCTAGAGGCCTTTCAAAGATCTAGGAAACAAAGCTTTAATAGTTTCAGAATTCAAAACAAACTAAAATCAAAGATTGCAAAGAAAGTTCAAAATAAGTAAACCTAGAAATCAACATTTAAAAGCTTCAGATCCAAGTTCTACTCAATGATTAACTGCAGATTCAATGAACCAAAGATCAACTTTCATATTTAATGAAGTAAAAGATTAAGAACAAGTGCAAGTTACAGTTTTTGCGAAATTAGTCAAGCTTCTCTCTGTCTCTGTTCTTCATTAACCAAGGTGAGAAAATCCTCAACCTTACCTACATCCTAGTTTGCATGCAAGTAGAATTGATGTTTGTCTGTGAATGAGTTTGCATATGCTATGATATGTGTTTGGATGTTGATATGAATATGCTTGTGCATGTCAGAATACAGGCATGTAGTTCTGTTTTCTAGTTCCAGGTTTTTAAAAAAAGCAGTCCAAAACAAAATTGCTTCTTCTCTGTCTTCAATTCAAATCATCAAAATCCCTTTTCTCAAACCTTGTTTAGCTTTAATCCTTGAAAGGAAATTGACAACATTACAATGTTATTTTTAAAAATAGTGTCAAATGAAAATATTTAGGAATTATTCAGAGAACAAGTGATTACAGTGGAAATCATATGCAAGTTGAAAATTAATGTTTGAGTTTTCGAATTTGGATTCCATAATATGATTTGTGATAGGGAAAAATGATTGTTAATGATAAACTCAGGATTTTAAAGTTGTTATTTGAAGATAAATCACAAGTTGAACAAATTTGACATTTTTATAACAATCTGATGATCGGTATGGAGTTAGTAGTCAAGATTCATGGTGAAGATAGATTGGATGCGGTAGAATCGTGGAAAAATAATCGCGAATTCTATAAAATGTTGGGGTGATAGATTGACGTGATTTTAGGGTTATGTACTCTGATATTGTCGACGAAGTTTCCGAAGAGATTTCGTCGTAACGGGTGAGCGATCAGTCTGGTGGGGGTTGCTGCATGTGGTCAAGACGAGGCTGCAGTGATGTTTCCATGGCCTCCAATGGCCAGAGGTGAGGGGACGATGTGATTATGGTGGTTCGGTACTGTTTCAATCTAGGTGTTGAACTACTCGATTTCAATTCGTGGTCGGTTTCGACGATCTGGGTTGTCGTGGTGACTTTGGGGATGATGGGTGGTCTTTCGATGATCAGAGCATCGAATGGAAGTGGCCGCGTCGATCGTGCATATGCACACGCCATAATCTGCGTATCTGGAAAATATTGTAGTTGGGAAAGATAACAGTAGCTAGGTTTCGTTCTCGGAGCAATACGCGTGGCGACTCAAAGCAAGGTGGGATCTGGCTCGAAGTAAGGTTAAGATTTGCTCGGGTATGTCGCTTTGTTTTAGGTTTTAGTATCAAAGCAGAAACCTGTTCTTTTGTTTTTAAATTTTAAAGTAAAGTTTAAAATACAAACTGGAAATTTTAAATTAGTTAAAATGAGTTTGAATCTGATTTCAAAGTGTTTGAATTTGAGTTTTGAAATATTTTAAATTTTGAAATTTAAATTTTGGTTTAGAAACTTTTAAGCGTAAAGGTATATTGGGTTTTGAATTTGACCTGAAAGTAAAATTTGTAAAATAGAAATTTAAAAATAATTTTAAATCTGAGATTTTAAAATCTGGAGTTTTGGTTGAATTTCAGTTTTTAAAATAAAAGAAGTTTTAAATTTAGATTGTTTAATCACTTTAAAAATATGGTTAAATGATTTGAATTTTTAAAATGAAGATGTAAAATGTAACTAAGGTTTTTAAAGATTCAAGTTAAACATGGAATAAAGATTAAATCTGTATTTCAGTTTAGAAATTAAAGGAAAATTTTAAAGTGGATTTGTTTTAAAATTCTTTAAAATTCCTTTATAAAACAAATAGATTCTTTAACATGTAATTGAAGGGTTTGAATTGTTTAAAGGCTTTATTAAATTGTTTAATTTTAAATATTAAATTTAAAACGGAATTTAAAGGGAAATTTAAAGGCAAATTGTTTTAAAAATACATATTAATGATAATTTAATCATTAATAAGATTAAGCTTTATCTTAAAGATTAATTATAATTTAATGATTCATAATTCAATAAAAAGATTAAGGTAATTAAGATTTGAAATTAATTAATCTAAATTAATTAACTTAACTAATCCTGGTTTTTTATTAATTAATCTACGATATTTTCTTAAGAAAATAATTAAAGAAATTTTATCCATTAACGAAGATAATTAACTAGGAGTTATTAAGTAATTAAATTAATGTGATTTATTTTTAATTAGATTAATTTATTTAGATAATCAATTATACATTTTTGAATGTAATTACTTAATGAAAGTAATTAAGGAATTAATTAATTATTGAATTAATTTTGGTAATGTGATTAATTTATGTTAATTAATAAATTTAGTTTAATTAACTTAAGAAACATCATTTGACAATTAGATAAGTGTAATTACTCAATGTAATTAATGGAGATAATTACTTAGGGAAGCAGTAAACGATAATTACTGGGAGGTAATTAGGGAATATGATTTATAAATAAAGTAATTTGGATAATTACTTTTGTTATTAATCAAGGATGATTAATAATTGTTTTTAATTAAATTAATTTAAATAAATGAATTTAATTTAAATATAATTAAAGATCATTAATTAATATAATTAATGATGTAGTTTATAATGGAATAATTGAGGAATAATTAATAATGAGGTGATTAATTGATGTAATTAAATAAGGTGATTGATTAATTAATTTATATCAAATGATTTGTAATTAATTAATCAGGATTGGATAATTAATTCATAAGTAATTAATTTAATTGGAAATTAATTGAATTAATTAGGGTTAAATGATTAATTAATCCTACCTATAAATGATTATTGAATATTGGACCTTGCTTATGAATGTTTGCCTTGTATGAATTGCCTTGAATTGATTAATCTGTGATATTCTGTTCTGTGAATTGAGTTGTGTGTAATTTATTTATTTCTTTATTTATTCATCTGTGGTACATTTATCCATGAACTTGTAAATAAGCGTTATAGATTATACCGCTTATCGATATTTCTGTGTTTTGATCTGTGATGATTGAATAATGTTGCATTATTGTGTTAAACCCCTGGACTACACCATACACACACAAATATGGATTTCACGAGAAAATCGGTTAAGTCACAGATATTTGAATTTAATATTTTGAAATGTTTTAAAATTTGAAGTTTGAATTCAGATAACTTTAGAAATGGAACAGGTTTCCTGAAACGGAAACAAGTAGTTTCAAATAATAATTATGATGAAAAGATTTCAAATTAGAAATTAAATGGTGTTGAAATCTGAAATTGAATCTTTATCAAGATAGTTGAACCCTATTTTAAAATTGAAGAGGATTTTAAATGATGTATCTTTTATATAAAAGATTTGAAACCCGGAATTGTTTTGAAAGTTATGAATGAATCTTTGTTTAAAAGATCGGTGAATCTTGTTTTAAACTGAAAGGGGTCTTAAAGATAAATCTTTTGTTTAAAAGATTTGAAAATTATTTAAACCAGTGAAGGATTTTGAAATGAATCTTTTTGTTCAAAAGATTGGGAATGGTAATTTGTTTTAACCATTTGTAAAGAATTTTTTTTGGGTCTTAAAGTTGTGACTTAACTGAAATCCCATATCCATATGCTTTTAAATATTGTGCTCACTATTCGGTTTAGCCGGGAGAGGACCTTATGTCATATAACCCATTCCGAATAATGATACGATGTAAATGAATAGAAATTGAAGACCGGTGGTGAAGACCGGGTAATTGCGAGAACGGTAGGATGACCTATCGATTCTCTACACCGAGTAGCTACGGTATAGAGATTCCCTAAGTGATGGGAAGTCCGATCGGGATTGTGGATTCTCCAATTTGCAAGGGCTTCTTCGGAAGTGCCTTCGGTTCTGTTCGAACCCGGAACAGACTTGTATGGATGTGTGTCTGACATTACACTTTGAGATGTAAAAATGGTTTCTATCAAATACATTTCTGTTTGGTAGCGAAGATTTATTCTCTTAGCTTAACACCCTTCTCTGAGTCGTATGAGCTCAGAGGTTATGTAATTGATGGTTACTAGTGATACATTCCCAATTTGGTAATGTGGCATACGAAGTGCTGCTGATCATTTATTGATCAAACCAAGGCTTTGTGAAAAGCGTAGCTTTGTGGACGAGACTTCTTCGAACCTCACAATCCGGAATGGTCGAAACAGGAAGAATGCGACAAGGTTATTTAGGGGTAGCGCGCCCTAAGGGTATGTTCATTTCATTCTGGATAGAGGTGATATCATGGTATGGAGCACAGATACTTAACCTATGTGGTTACTGCAAATACATTACTTTGTGGTTGGTGGTATCGAGCGCTCGGATAAAGGTTGGTTACGACCGGGGTATGCCATACTCGTGTCAGTAGTTACCTAGTTATAGAGGTAACCGGCCTTGTGTTGGCAGAGATCCAGTTAGGTTCTTGGGGCGTCCCTCCAGAGGCGTACCCATGTGGCCCAGGAAGTTCCTTAGCCTGATTATTTGATGGAAATCCAATTACCAATACACGCCTTGTACGGTTTTAGTTGTTGAACCTGCCATCTAACATGGTAGTTATAGTAGGCATACTATAATGGTACTACGCTGGCTAAGATTAATATTATACTTTCGAAATGTTTTCCACTATGCGCTAATAATAATATCAAAAAGGATTTTGCATAGTAAGCATATTTGACTATCATAAGGAGAAATCTTCCCAAGTCTGCGTTTGCATTGTGTGTGCGGCGTGAGGCCTTATGGTAGTTTCATTTTCCAAAAAGCATTGCGAATTTCAAATTTAAATTCTTTGTTTGTTTTAAAGACCAAATTATTTTTGTTTGCTCATACCAGTCCCATGACTGACCGGGAGTCTATTGTTCCCTTCCTAAACTCTGGGTGCCCACAAATTTTCCACACGGGCAGTCTAGAGTTGGGTTTTTCAGATAGTAGATATTGATATCAATTTGGTAGCTTTTAGCTTTCTCTGGAGATCTTGGATATTGGAGTCTTTATATTCAAGGACCGGTCTTGCTTGTCTTGGTGAAACGTGATGGTGGTTCAAGCTGGTGGTTTGGCGTTTTAGCTTTGGAGCATTGGTTTGGAGTTATCTCTTGGCTATTTGTTTTTTCGCTGCTATTTTCATATTGTTATTCCGCTGTATCATTGTTATCTTGTATCTCTGATATTGATTCATATTGTATCATTGTTGTATCGAAGGTTGCATATCAATGATATTCATTTCTTTTTCTTCCGCTGTGTTATTTACTTAATTGTGTTATAAGCTCCGGCGAACCAGATTCGACATTTGGATTTGCGGCATTTTAATGCGATTGTTGTATTCGGTGCCGATTTTGAAGGTCGAGTCAGGATCGTTACATTAGACAAGCACATGTTTGCCATGTAATTTAAAATGGTTTTAAATTGTTTAAACTTTGTTTAAGTTTAAATTATATTCATTTTAAATCTTGTATTTGAAATGCAATTTAAAAGTAAGTCCAAAAGTAATTTGTTTCAAATAAATTTTTTAATTACAATTTAAACATAATTAAGGAATGTTTTATCTTAAAATTTAATTCAGATTAGTGTTTTGAAATTAATTTAATTAATAAGGTAATTAAGGAATAATTAGTAGTGTAATTAATTAATTGATTAGGGATTAAAAATATTTGATTAAGGGCTAATCAATTGGTAATTAAGATCATTAATTAGATTATTAATTAATGATTAAAGATTTCTTAATTAAGAAATTAAGTTAAATCAAGGTTAATTAATTAAATAATTAAGGATTAATTAAGTTATAGTTAACACTTAATTAATTAACTAATTAGACTTTAATTAATGGATAATTAAAGATAATTTAATTTGTGATTAATAATGGTTAACCTAAGTTAATTGCTTAACAAAATAATTAAAGAAGGGTTAATGAAGGTCATTAACTAGGATTATTTAATAATTAATTAATGTGGTTAATTTTTAATAATTAATTAGATTAATTAATTTAATAATAATCATTTGTGAATTGTTAAGTGTAATTACTTAATGAAGTAATTAAGAAATTAATTACTTAAGGCAATTAATTGTGTTAAACGTGATTGTTTAATTTGATTAATTAAGTTTAATTAATTTTAAACACTGGATGTTTTGATGATAATTACTTTATATAAGTAATGGATTGGAAGTTACTTGGTGAAGTAATTAATTGGTAATTATAGGATGTAATTAATGGAAGATGATTTAAGAATGGAAGTAATTTGGAGAATAATTACTTTGTAATTAATCAAGGGATTAATTAAGGAATAATTAATTTGTTTTGATGAAGTAATTAAGTTAGTTAATTACTGAATATGGTTAATCAAGAGGGATTAATAATTATGGATTAATTACTTAACGTAATTAATTTAGGAGGATAATCAATTAAATATAATTAAGGATCGTTAATTAATACAATTAATGATGTAATTAAAGTTGATTAATTATGATCAACTAATCAATGATAAGTGATTAAAAGTAATTAATTAATGTAATTAATTAAGGATCAATTAATTAATTATAGTTAATTAATTAATTGAAGTAATTAAAGGTTAATTACTGTTTTTGGTTAAGAATAATTAATTTGTGAAATTAGAACGTAATTAAAGGATAATTAATCAAGGGTGATTAATTAAGGTGATTAACTTGAATGATTAATTAATTGATCGTAGTCAATTAAATGGTTATGTAAGCAAGATTTAATGATGAAGTAATTAATTTAATTTATTTTAAATTAATTAAAGATGAAGTAATTAATTTAATTCACTTTCAATTAATTAGAGATGGATGTATTAATTTAATTCATTTTACATAATTATAGATGATGTGATTAAGTAAATCTTTGCTTATGTATGAATGGATGATATTGATTGCCTTGAATGGTTGTGATCTCAGGAATGAGATAAGTAATGCTGTGTGGTAAGAATGCTTCTGTTGCATTATGATTATGATAATGTTGATTACCTATTGTGATTTGTGAGTTATCTATCTATGTGTATATAGATAATCGAATTGGTTTAAACTTTAGAACAACTTGGACCTAAAAGATGGCCTTTTGGAATTTGATGAGACCGGGATCGGGTTTCCATATTTGGATATCCGAAAACCACATCTGATCCAAATTAATGGTAGGTCATGAATCTCAAGTGAAGATGAAGATTCAGAGTGCGAGGGTTATCGTCGTTAAATATGAGGGTGATTCCAAAATGAGTGTAACGAGATAATGCCCTTCAGTTTCATTCAAACCCGGAACGAACTTGTATGGATTGAATGCTTTCAGAACAACGTTAGGTGGACGATGAGCATTCTAAGTGATGTGTTCACTAAAGGTAATCATAGCCTCAAGCCTCATCAACTGGGAATTGCTAAAATAGGGGAGGTGCAACAACGTTAAGTGGGTCATGCCCAAGTAGGACGAGATTTTACCCCGTCTAGAGTTCTCTTTTATTCGGCTGTGTGGGTGGTTGCTAGCTACAACTGCGGGGTTGACTTGTTTGGAACTGTTCAGTAAGGAATGGTTCCAGCCTTGCTTTGCAGGGGATTGGGAGTGATCCTCGTACGTTGATCTAGGCCATGTACTGTGATGGGCGGTACCCCGGTAGCCCTGCCATTGTATGGAATCCAAAATCCAATAAGTGCCAACGTTTTTGATTGTATTACCCACTTTTGTGGCTAGTAGCTGGAATTTAATCACGTAACAATTTCGGCTATTTTCTATTTACTTAAAAACCCTAGACCTATTATAATATCACTGGATTTCCTACCTGTTTTGGTTAGCGTAAGGTAAAAACTTTTCCTTGTTTATGTGAGGGAAGTCATTCGTGATACCTTTCTTTTCAAAAGGTTTTTAAAAGTTAAGCAATCTTAACCTGTTACTCACTCCACACCCATGTCTGACTCGGAGTTTATCTTCTGTTTTCTTAAACTCTTGGGTACTCAAATTTTTACGAGTAGCCAAGGGATTCAGGTTAGCTTTGACGAATTGTGGAGGAGAAATGGAGCAGGAGGCTTCTGCATGTAGATATATAGAATTCCGCTATGTTGATTTCTCTGAGTAGTTTTCCTTGTACCGTATTGAGTTATATAACTAGACAGGTGTTTATAACTGTCTAGTATGTGATGAATGATCTGTGTAACTCTGATAATGGTTGTGAACTATGAAATATTTATGTTATTAATATAATTTATTCGTTCCCTGTTGAGATTCTGATGTTGTTTCTTCGTTATCTTCTTTCTTCCCTCTTTTCTATCCCTTTCTTTCTTCAAGATGATACGATTTTCTGTGGTTGGAAAGTCGGGTCGTCTCAGTGACATTTCAATTACACTTAAGTTTTTAACAACACCATCACCAAATCCTTATTTATTAAAGAATTTCATTAATTACCTTCATTACCTCCAGTGTATTACTTGTATAATATCCATTACATTTTCTTATTAACATTTCAACTTTCTATATCTTTTGGGAAGTCATATATATGCCTTTAAGAATGTAATTGAAAGTTATACAAGTTTTTCCCAATTCTTTTAATTAATTAAATGCTCAATAATAATAACCTTTGTTTTATATGTTACAAACTTAAATTTCTTTTTATTTAATTTATAACTTAGCAATAATCTCTTGTTTCCTTTAGATGTTTCAATTATTAATGACCTACGTTCCAATTTACTATAATAATTGGAACTAGTAATAAATGGAAACTTAAGAATTAAATACCGGGTTTTATTCAAATTATTTAAAATAATAGATAAATGTGTGTACTGGCAACATACATATCTAATTATATTTAAAACAATTTAAAATTTATATTTGTTTATCAAAACAACTCTGCAATAAAACTACTACAGTGGCCTTCCCACTTCGAAGCATGAAAATGAATGTCGATGATGCGTGCACTCATCACCGAATTTATTTTCTAGTGACAGAGAGGGGAGTATAGAACTTATTTGCTTTCGAAGTTTCTTTAAAACAATTCTTACAAATTATATTGAAATATTTATATCAGAAAATACTTCTAAATAAAATTATTATTATCATATTCCAACATCATTCAAATGAATTTTTCAAAACCCCAGAACTTAAGTTCTAAATTTCCAATTTTCATTTATTTTATTTTCAATCTTATTTCAACTATTATTTATAAATTTCATTACCTAACAACCAATATATTTCAACCAAATATATATCTTTTATAAAAATTTAATCTATATATATAGAAAATATAATAGGCAAAATAATTTCATTCACCCATAAAAAACAAATATTACGTCAGTCTGTCCTAATAAGTGTTTAAAAATCCCTTTTGATGTCATAGCGTCCCATACACCAACCAGAATTTTTAAATACAAAACGAAACAGATTAACACAATATTAAAACCTTTTGATAACACTAACAGGTACGCTGATGCAGAACGATCTACGAAACTAGTAAGGTTGAGGTGTTCAAAGTCTTTTGGTCGCATGGAGGAAACTTCGGAGCTAGGTCGATCGGAAACTTTAAGTCGTTGTCGACTTAAAAACGAAATTTTAAGTCGTTGCCGACTTAAGAAATATTGCTCACGACCTAAGGAAAAGACCATAAGTCGCTTGCGACTTAATGAGATGAAGGAAAACGAGTTAAAGAATAATGCAGCTCAGGCCAGAGATAGGAAGGCAAGTGATAAGTCGTACGCGACTCAGGAGGAAGTTAAGTCGTTCAGGGTTGAACAGCTATAAGTCGTTCACGACTCATCAAGAAGCAACGGGAAGTCCATTAGTTGAAAGCCTTAAAACTGCCACGAGTTGCAACTTATGATGATTCGTTGAAGTGATTGAGTCGCCATCTGCTATGAGTCATATTGTATGTTGAGTCGTATGTCGTGTGTTTCTTATGTCGTGTACTGTGTTGTATCGTTAGGTCGTCTACGACCTAAGTCTTGTAATTTCCTTGTTTTCTTTGAGTCTTGAGTCGTTTATTTCTTAAGTCGTATCATTGTGGGGTTGTGTATGTGTGTGTTGTAATATAAGTCGTGAGTCGTTGTCTGTTGCATTTTTTTTCTTAAAAGTCGTAAAGCATTGAAGTTGAGTCGTTAAGCCGTATGTTTGGTGAGTCGCTGCTGACCAGGTCGCGCCTTTAGGAGTTGAGTCGTGCTTGGAGATGAGTCGGTGCCGACTCAATGAGTCGTAAGTCGCAAACGACTCAAGGACCAGGGTTGTGAAACACTATAAATATGCGTGAGTTGTACATTTGAAGATGATTGAGTTTGAATAAAAATTCTTGTTGATTGCTGTGTGCTTTCTTCTTAAATTGGTAGTTGAATGTAATCTCCTATCTCCTCTTTCGGTTAATCGAGTGCGCTCGATTCAACGATCGTAGAAGCCGATTCACGGTATCTAATGCGCTAGATCAACGTACGAAGAATCGTAGATCTTCGAACACGGTATAGTGCGCTATCAACGTGTTTGAGATAGCTAGAATTCGGTATCTTCGGATCAACGAATTCGGGCATTTTGGTATTCATCAATCCACCGATTGCTACTTTCACCGATTGAAGTTTATTTTGATTAATTTGCTGCGTCAGTTTGGTATCAGAGCTAGACTTAGCCAATCATAGCTAAGCCGAGACTTGGAGCCAAATTTTAGAGTTGAAGTTTGAAGTTGTTGTTCATCGTGTTCATCTTGAAGTTGCAACGAGTTTGAAGTTTTTGATCCATTTCATTTTGGATCTAGAGTTGAAAAGGTGTTTGAAGTATTGAGGCCGAGCTAGTGAGTGGAGCCGAGCCATGTTGTTGTTTGAATTTGAAGTGTTGGAGCCGTGCTTTGTAGAGGCCGAGTCAAGCTAGTAAAGATTTGTGCCGAGCGACTTAAGCCTTAAGTCGTTCATCTTGATCGAGTTAGTGGTTGAACCGTGACTTACTTGTGTTGGAGTTGTGTGTTCGATTCGTTGAAATATTTGTTGAAGTGAGAAGTTTTTGAATTATTTGTGAATTTCAATCATGCCGCCAAGGAGAGCTAACCGTCGTCAAAACGTTGAAGTTTTGTATAGAAGGGAAGAAGCCGAGCTTATGGAACAACGTGTTAATGAGAAATTTGATGAAGGCATTGGAAAGTTAGAGAAGTTGATGAATGATTTGAATCAAACTCAAAGGAGGAGATCACCAAACTCGAACCATGGAGGAAACCGAGTTTCGCCATCGGTTGCGGAAGCGAGGAGGGTATCACCGCATTCTTTTAGAGACAGAAGAGAAACATCAATTTCATCAAGGAGAGATCAACATGACTATGGACATGAAGAGAGAAGAAGTCAACGTGAATTTGACAACGAGGCGTATAAAGATGAAGAGAGACATAGTCGAAAAAGCATGCATGAACGAAGGGATGATAATGGTCGAGATCGATGTAGGCGTACTTTTGATTTTGATGAAGAGGGTGATAGAGCTAGCATTCATTATCGAGATCGAGACCAAGTTCAAAATTCTTATCGAAATGTTGAAGATGATCGTCGATGGGAATCGGGTATGAAGATGAAATTCCAGAGTTCAAGGGTGGAATGGTAGCTGAAGAATTTCTTGATTGGTTGTCAAATGTGGAGGAAATCTTTGATTTCAAGGAGGTTTCGGAGAATCGAAGGGTGAAGTTAGTTGCTACTAGGTTGAGGGGGAGAGCTTTGGCATGGTGGCAGCAAACTAAACTTACAAGGGAGAGAATGGGAAAGTCAAAGATTGAATAATGGGAGAAGATGAAGAAGTTGATGAGAGCTACATTTTTACCTTACAACTATCAATCACTTATGTACCAGAGGTTGCAGAATCTGAGGCAAGGGACGAAGTCTGTTAGTGATTATGCTGATGAATTTTACCAACTCATTGCCAGAAATGATATTATGGAGACGGAAGAACAGCTAACTGCTAGATTCATTGGGGGATTGAGAATGCAGATCCAGGATATGGTTAATATGTTTGATCCTAGATCAGTAGCAGAGGCACATCAGAAAGCGTTGGCTTGGGAGAAGCAAGGAAGGCGTGGAGGTGGTGTGTTTACTAATTCCAATAATCAAGTGAAGGGTGTTAGTGGGAGTTCTAATGTTTCTAAACCTGTCAGTAAGCCAGTGGTGAAGGAGGCTGAGAAGCCAAAGGTTAGCAGTGGTTTCAAATGTTACAATTGCCAGGAGTTGGGTCATAAAAGCAATGAATGTCCGAAGCCGAAGAAGAGAGCAATGGTTGCTGAGATTGAAGATGATGGTGAGGAGGCAGAATGTTCAAATGCACCTTATGTTGAAGAGGAAGAACAATTGTCTGGAGATGAAGGTTGTAATCTTATGATGAGGAGGTCATGTCTTACACCAAAGCAAGAGGAGGATTGTAGTTGGTTGAGAAGCAATATTTTTCAGTCGACATGCACTATTCTAGGGAAAGTTTGCAAGTTCGTTATTGATGCTGGAAGCTGTGACAATATTATTTTTACAGAAGAAGTAAGGAAGTTGAACTTGAAAACTAAGAAGCATCCTAAACCGTACAAGCTAGCATGGTTGAGGAAGGGTGGTGAAGTGAAGGTGTGTCGAAGGGCTTGTGTGAACTTTTCTATTGGGAAGAAGTACAAAGACGAAATTTGGTGTGACGTTGTAGACATGGATATGTGTCATCTGTTGTTGGGCAGACCATGGCAGTTTGATAGAGCAGTACAGCATGATGGTCGTGCTAATAGTTACAGTTTCATGTTTGAAGGTACTAAAATCACTTTAGTTCCTAAGAAGCAACAACAGAAGGAGAGCAAGCTGGAGGAGATTGAGGAATTGAAAACTCTGTTGACTTTGAAGGAGTTTGTTAAGGAAGTTGAAGATGAGCCTGAAGTCTATTTGTTGATTGGACGAGAGTGTCGTGAAGAGGTTGAAATTCCAGAAGAAGCGAAGCCAGTTTTGAAAGAATTTGAAGACGTATTTCCAGAGAAGTTGCCTAAGGAGTTACCACCATTGAGGGACATTCAACATCAAATTGATCTTGTTCCGGGAGCAGTTTTACCACATCGACCACATTACCGAATGAGTCCGAAGGAACATGAAGAGTTACGAAGGCAGGTGGAAGAGTTATTAGAGCAGGGACGTGTTCAGGAAAGCTTGAGTCCTTGTGCAGTGCCAGCATTGTTGGTGCCGAAGAAGGATGGAACATGGAGAATGTGTACCGATAGTGGAGCTTTGAACAAGATTACTGTTCGCTACAGATTTCCTATGCCAAGGTTGGATGACTTGCTAGATCAGTTGAGTGGGGCTACTATCTTTTCGAAGATTGATTTGAAGAGTGGATATATTCAGATTCGAATTAGACCAGGAGACGAATGGAAGACCGCGTTCAAGACAAGGGAAGGATTGTATGAATGGTTGGTTATGCCGTTTGGTCTATCGAATGCACCGAGTACATTTATGAGGGTGATGAATCAAATTTTCAGACCGTACATTGGGAAGTTTGTTGTAGTTTACTTTGATGATATTCTGATTTATAGTGCGAGCACAGAGGAGCATGTAGAGCATTTGAGAAAGGTGTTAATTATTCTTCGTAAGGAACAATTTTATGCAGCTACAAAGAAATGTGTGTTCATGACTCGAAGCGTATTATTTTTGGGACATATTGTATCTGAAAAGCGAATCCAGGTGGACCAGAGTAAAATTGAAGCTATTAGAAATTGGCCACAGCCGAGAACTATCACTGAAGTCAGAAGTTTTCATGGATTGGCATCATTCTACCGAAGGTTTATTCCACACTTCAGTAGCGTGATGGCACTGGTTACTGATTGTATGAAAGGGAAGCAGTTTTCTTGGTCGAAGGAAGCGGGGGTTGCTTTCGAACGAATCAAAGAACTTTTAACGACAACGCCAATTCTTGTATTACCAGATTTTTCAGTTGTTGTTTGAACTACACACTGATGCATCAAAGGTTGGGATTGGAGGAGTGTTGAGTCAGAGTGGGAAGCCAGTTGCTTATTTCAGTGAGAAGCTATCAGGGGCGAAGATGAGATATAGTACATACGATGTTGAGTTTTATGCTGTAGTGCAAGAAGTGAAACATTGGAGGCATTATCTATTTCAGAAAGAGTTTGTTCTTTACACTGATCATGAGGCGTTGAAGCATTTGCAGGGGCAGGATAAGATTTCAGCGAGACATGCATCATGGATTGCATATTTACAGCAATTTACCTTTGTTGTTAAGCACAAATCGGGGGTGACGAATCGTGTGGCTGATGCTTTGAGTAGGAGGAATCATTTGTTGACAACATTAAAGGTTGAAGTGACGGGGTTTGAATTATTGCCAGAATTGTATGAAGTAGATCCTTACTTTGTGAAGTTTGTTGAGAAAGTTAAGGATGGAGACACTGATGAATTTATGTTGGTTGATGGATTCTTGTTTAAAGGAAATCGGTTATGTATTCCTGAAAGCAGTTTGAGAATGAAAATTATCAAAGAATTGCACGAAGAAGGACATGTGGGCCGTGATCGTACATTGCATTTGATTTTTCAACCTTATTATTGGCCATCGATGAGAAAAGAAGTTGAAAGATTTGTGGAGAGATGTCATATATGTCAGGTTTCGAAGGGAACATCGACAAATGCAGGATTGTATATGCCGTTACCTGTACCAACTAACCATGGGTTGATATCAGCATGGATTTTGTTTTGGGTCTGCCTAGAACTCAAAGGGGGAATGGTTCTATATTTGTTGTGGTGGACAGATTTTCGAAAATGGCGCATTTTATTGCTTGTAAGAAGACGGCGGATGCTGTTCGTGTTGCTCAGTTATTCTTTAAAGAAATCTATCGTTTGCATGGGTTGCCGGAGTCTATTGTTTCGGACAGAGATACTAGATTTTTGAGTCATTTTTGGCTAAGTTTATGGAAGATGGTGGGAACGAAGCTGAAATTTAGTAGCGCTTATCATCCGCAAACGGATGGACAGACGGAAGTTGTTAACAGATCGTTGGGAAATTTGTTGCGATGTCTTGTGAAAGATAGTCTGAAGAGTTGGGACATGAAGTTATGCCAGGCAGACTTTGCACATAACCATGTAGTAAATCGTAGTACGGGGTTCAGTCCATTCCAAATTGTATATTCCTATCTACCCAGGGGACCGTTGGATTTAGCAGTAGTACCACCCCTGAAGGGGACAGTTAAACGAGCTGCTGATTTTGTTGATGAGTTGAATGAATGTCATAAAATCGTTCAGGAACGATTGGTGAAAGCAAATGAGAAGTATAAGCGAGCTGCAGATTTAAAGTGACGAAATGTTGAATTTAACGAAGGCGGTTTGGTTTATGCAATATTGACAAAAGATCGTTTTCCGGTGGGAACGTACAATAAATTAAAAGCACGGAAAATTGGTCCAGTTGAAGTTTTGAAGAAAATAAATGAGAATGCATATCGATTGAAGTTAACAGATGATGTTCATACTTCTGATGTTTTTAATGTCAAACATTTAATTCCATATCATGGAGGTGAGATTGTTGTGGAAGAGCCTACAAATTCGAGGGCGAATTTTTCTCAACCCGGGAAGGATGATGCAGAACGATCTACGAAACTAGTAAGGTTGAGGTGTTCAAAGTCTTTTGGTCGCATGGAGGAAACTTCGGAGCTAGGTCGATCGGAAACTTTAAGTCGTTGCCGACTTAAAAACGAAATTTTAAGTCGTTGCCGACTTAAGAAATATTGCTCACGACCTAAGGAAAAGATCATAAGTCGCTTGCGACTTAATGAGATGAAGGAAAACGAGTTAAAGAATAATGCAGCTCAGGCCAGAGATAGGAAGGCAAGTGATAAGTCGTACGCGACTCAGGAGGAAGTTAAGTCGTTCAGGGTTGAACAGCTATAAGTCATTCACAACTCATCAAGAAGCAACGGGAAGTCCATTAGTTGAAAGCCTTAAAACTGCCACGAGTTACAACTTATGATGATTCGTTGAAGTGATTAAGTCGCCATCTGCTATGAGTCATATTGTATGATGAGTCGTATGTCGCGTGTTTCTTATGTCGTGTACTGTGTTGTATCGTTAGGTCGTCTACGACCTAAGTCTTGTAATTTGCTTGTTTTCTTTGAGTCTTGAGCCGTTTATTTCTTAAGTCGTATCATTGTGGGGTTGTGTATGTGTGTGTTGTAATATAAGTCGTGAGTCGTTGTCTGTTGCATTTTTTTTCTTAAAAGTCGTAAAGCATTGAAGTTGAGTCGTTAAGCCGTATGTTTGGTGAGTCGCTGCTGACCAGGTCGCGCCTTTAGGAGTTGAGTCGTGCTTGGAGATGAGTCGGTGCCGACTCAATGAGTCGTAAGTCGCAAACGACTCAAGGACCAGGGTTGTGAAACACTATAAATATGCGTGAGTTGTACATTTGAAGATGATTGATTTTGAATAAAATTTCGTGTTGATTGTTGTGTGCTTTCTTCTTAAATTGGTAGTTGAGTGTAATCTCCTATCTCCTCTTTCGGTTAATCGAGTGCGCTCGATTCAACGATCGTAAAAGCTGATTCACGGTATCTAGTGCGCTAGATCAACGTACGAAGAATCGTAGATCTTCGAACACGGTATAGTGCGCTATCAACGTGTTTGAGATAGCTAGAATTCGGTATCTTCGGATCAACAAATTCGGGCATTTTGGTATTCATCAATCCACCGATTGCTACTTTCACCGATTGAAGTTTATTTTGATTAATCTGCTGCGTCATACGCTCTCTCATATATACCCTCAGCGACTCCCATAGGGTATTACTACCCTATTAGTAAAGAGTCAGACCCCATAAAGCTAAGGTTTATCGCTAAACCAAAGCTTTGATACCAGATGTAACGCCCCGTCTTTTTGCACGGTTTAAATCGACGATAAACCACACACGTCAGACTTAAAAGATACAGAAGGGTGAAATGTTATGGGGTAAATAAGAAAAAGAAGGAAGAAATAAAACAAAATAGAATCCTGCAGTGGAATGATAAAATATAATAATCAAATATACAGTTCATGAAGCAGTTTTATAAACATTTGATTATATTTATGCAATATATATCAGAGTTGCACATACCAGTGAACAATAATCGATGCAGCGGAATACAGTATGTAGTGAAACAATATAATATATAATAATAATGAAATCTTCATCTTCGTCCTTCAAAAAGAAGTCCTTCAATTCATGAAATGCTCAGGCTGACCCGAACGAAGTGAAAAGACAAAAAATCGAGTCAGAACTAAAAGATCTTATGTAAGTTAATCAACAAGAATAAATATGAGTGGAACGGCGTCAGAGATGTTGACGGCATTTGACATCTCCTATCCAATGTCTAACGTGAGTGCAGTAACTTAAGAGATGCTCGGGATTCACATCTTCTAAGGATCCGTTAAACTATTTACTATGTAGTAATATTTCACTATTATAACAGTGTCTAATAGTAAAAAAAACTTACATTTTTCATAGCATTAAGGGGTTACTCATATAGCCCTTAACACGTAATAGTCCCAGTAGTCCATCCAATATCGTAGTCCCTCCTGATCGGAAAGCCACCAGAGGATACCACACGGGCTATGGGAGAAAACCAAACTCGTACAAGGCGCGTTAGGGTAGGTGACATGGCACAACTAGGCAATGCCAGGGTAGATATGCCAATTACGCTTACGGGTTGGTGGTAACGCATAGCACGCAACTACTGCCCACCTCGAGGCACACCCCCAAATAAAAAAACTAAAAGTGTCCACCGAATCAATCCAAAAGTCAAAGTATAACATCGAAGGGATGTGTCCGATCAAAGGTGCTACCTCATTAACCCGTCAATCGCTCCTATTTTAGCCACCTTATGCCAACTCACTGGAGTTAGGTCCACGTATTAACCTCAAAGGAAATGCTGCGACCATCCTACTTCATTCTGGAATCTCCACCGCGTACACGGTTGTTAAAGTGGTTTTCGAAGTTGGGAGAGAGTATGACAACTTCCGATCCCGGTCTCTTCAACAGCCAAAGGTTATTATAACACCGCGGTCCTATCAAAATAGTTTATACTTTTAAAACCAGAATAAATATCCATTTCAATTCCATATAAATACGATATCATTTCCTCTTTTTAAAATCCAAGTCAAATTTGGCATCATTTTCAAATATATCCTTTCTAAAACTATAACATTTAAAAGTTATAATATTTCGAAACCAAAACTTGAGATATAGTCTTTCAAAACTTAGAACTTTGAATTTCATAACTTTGAAGCATACTACACCACTTAAATGGATTAAATATTTAATTACTTTATATAGTAAAATAGCTTCTTTACCTTCACGAATCAATTCCAATATGGATTTTAAATTTCCAAATAAACCAATATAATTCTCATATATTTCAAAGCTTTAATTATTCCACCCTTTCAAAACTTATTCTTTGATAATTTCATATATATCAAATTCAGTTGCTATTATTTAGATTTGAAACGTTTACTTAATAAATCCAATATAATTTAAGTAAAACTTTTAACTTCAAACAACTGGATGTTCCTTAAATTTATTTAACTTGATAAATTCATTTATCTCAAACTTTACATTCATTTAAATTACTTTAAACTGAATCAAGTTATAAGAATCATACCCTTTACAATCTCCATTTTCATTTAAACTTCAAATCAAATTTATTCAAATACAATTCTTAAATAATTCAAGTTAAACCAATTCCATATTTATCTTCCAACTAAACTTTATTAAGTCATTTAAAACTCTATATATACAATATCTTAAATAGGTACCTAACCATATAGCATAAAACAACCAAACTTCATTTTTAACTCATTTTTATTAATCAATTTTATACATAGCTCAAATTCAAGAATTCAACTATATATATAATAGTATTTATATATTATCAAAAATTAATATTTATTAAACCATATATTCCTTTCCAAAACCATAGAAATCATTTCAAAATATTTCTATATATAGACCGCGATGCCTGTATATAATTTTATATCCTATGGTTAAGTGATACAGATAATTATCATTTCAATCCATAATTTGAAATAAAATTTTACGGTTATATATCATTTCAAACCGCAATCCCGAATGAAATAAAATGCATAACAACTTGCAGTTAAAATAATATATAATAAAACATCCATTCATCCATCATAAAATCCTTCATCCATCACAATCATCATACAAAACAGTCAATCAATATCAATATATAACTGATAATATAAAACAGGTAATTAACTGGCAGTTATATTCAATAATAAACTAAATAATGATTTAATTTAAATAAATGCGATAACTGAGATGATGATTAAAAATATACGAAAAAGTCATAATAAATGCATAATCACCAAAAAAAAAAAATTAACAAACATAAGAAATTTTAGAAGTTGTGAGTGGGTTAAAGCACTCACCTTTTGAATTTAAATTGAAGTTAAACTCAAAAATTTGACTGTCTCAGAATTCGTCCAAACCAGCACCAAAGTGTTTGAAATTTTAATGCGATCCTAACAAAAAAACCGTGCGTGAATTGGTGTTCGATTGTGAAAGACATAGCGAAAATTGTGATTGAATTTAGATTTTAAAAAAAGAACACATATTCTTCGGCCACGTCACTCACCTGGCATGCGCACGACTTCTACCCAGCTGCTCCATCCTCCCAGAAACCCTAATACACGCATACAGAAACATGAAGCCGCCACCTCCAATATCGCTCACGTCCCTCCCATGCACGCCCCTCCTTAGTCCTCGACCCCGATGCCTGAAGTTCGCCGCTGACCCTTGCCCATCACCGTGCTACAGCTCGCGTTGTTCGATCGATATACTAACCGGTAGCCACCCCAAAACCATGCCCTATTTAGAATTTTTAGTGATGATCTAACCGTTGAACCTACGAACCAAACCCATGGATGAACTCCGCAAGACCTCCTCCACGCCACGGTAACATCGATTCGATGATCAGAGGAAGATGATCGAACCACGATGAACGGTCGTGGATTGATTCACGAATTCTGGGCAAACAACGATCTGAATCAAAAAATGAACACCACCAGTAGATTACGCTCATCGAGAGCTTCAAATTGATTTAAAATATGGCATATATTGTGGAGTTTGAAATTTCAGCTTTGGATTTGATTTGGGATTGCAATCGGAATTAGGGTCTGTCTGCCATTGAAGTGAGGAGGTGAATAGAATGTATAGAAATGAGGAACAGATGCTGCTAGGGTTTATAGCAGGATATATATAGACAGGGTTGACATTTGAATGGATGAATGAGATAGATTACGTGCTAACCCCAAAGTGGCCCAAAATCCCCGTTTCGACTCCGGAATGAAATGGGGTCAACCCATATATCGAAATAGATATTTTAAAATATTTTAAACACATTGGAAAAGGTTTTAAGTCTAAATTCCATAGTATGAAGAAGTTATGCTAAAATTAATTTATTTCAAATTGATTTCAAGGCGTTTTGAGTCCGTACGATCAAACGACAAGTCCGATCGCTACGAAACTTGAAATCCTACAATAATTCACCGTTACGCTTCCGATGAAACTGGTTTCATCGAAATGCGAGTCAGTGGCCAAAATGGCTATTTTTCCATTTAATTAATTAAATAAATAATTTAACAAATTAAATCAAATTTCAAATTTCAATTCTTTAATTTACAAATTTCATCATCTTTGATTCCTTAATCATTTATAATGTTATAAACAAATTCATACGTAACTATAAAGTGGATTAATTTATACATTTCAGTGTTAACTTCCAATTTCATTAAATTTTAAAATTATAAATAAAATTACCAAATTTTCCATTTAATTAAATTAACCAATAATTATTGCATTCATTATTGTCAAATAGATGGGTTTACCATTGGATTCAAAACTATTACATAAATTTTCTCCTATTCCATCTTCATTTCAAATAACGTACTATTTATATATATTCAATTTCATTTAACTACAATTAATCCAATTATGGAACTTTTCATTTCAGTTAAATAAAATCGTGGTTTCCATTCTTTAAATCAACCAATTCATATTATGAAAAAAAATTACATTACTTAAATTTACATTAACAAAACGTTAAATTTGGATTTATCGTAATTGATTACCAAAGTTTATTTACAAATTAAATAAATAAACCTATATTAATTGTCACCTATTTGCTTTCGATTGCCTTTATAAATTTGTTACTTATCAACCCAGATTATTATTCCATATACACACTAATTTATTCCATTCTATTTATGATATCCATTCCATTACATACCTTAATATTTTCATTTTCATCTTCATTTCAATTGCATAATACTAAATTTCAAATGCTTCAATAGTTTCATTTTATTAAAAATAAGATTTAGATGGAATGATTTGTTTGTCTTTCATTAAACCGCTATATTCAAAAATCTAGCTTTTCTTTGTATTAACTACTATTTCCATTTTATTATATTTGCCAGATATGTACATTAATTACGATTTATATTCTCAATCAAATTTATTTACTTGGTTTCATACCCTTATTACATCAATTACTACCTTAAAAATAAAACTATGTTCCTATTTAATTTACATTTATTAAAATTTTATTTCAAATTTCAATTAACAATAGGTAACATACAATAAACATTACCGTTACCCTTTAGTCACATAAACAAGCTTTTATTACTTTCAAATCAATGTTGCCATTTATTTTCATACTACTAATTACATTCCCTTATTAATCACTCTTTCCGTTATTACATAAGTCATCATAAAGTAACAGTTAATACTTTTTTTATTTTTAAGTTGGTAAATTTCTGGTAACGGCAACCATTTGTCACCATTACCTTTAATAATACTTGTATGTTTATTCTTCCCAACCAACTACTATCTATAATGATACTTCACATGTTAGTTCAATAGTTACACTTGTTTTACTCATATTTCCATTATAACTAAGTCATACATTTAAATTATTTTCTTTAATTGGAATTTCATTCAAATTCATAAATTATTAACTTTAATTAGTCTTGTTACTTTCTCCTTAGTTAATTTTCATTATTACATTATTACAACCTTTATTCAAATACACAATTTTTTTATTTTCTTCAATATAAATTTTTCAAAGTCTTATTAAATTAAAATTTTAATTATTGAAAAATTACGGGTCGTTACAATATGTGAAGCATCACAATTTCAATTATTCAAAATGATTAAAGGAGAAGGAAAAGGGGGCACAGGCATAAGACACATGTGTAGAAAGCACTTATCACGTGCGTGTGCGCGTGAGGGGGTTCGGAAAGGGTATGGCTGTTGCCTGCCAACAGTCATATTTTTTCAAATTTCAAATTTTGCATCCTGGAAATAACTTGCTGACCGGACAACAGTTATGCCTCTTTTCCAACGGTCGCGTCCCTTGCCAAAGCAACTGTTCGTATACTGTATAAGCATCTCCCATATCGCTGTTTTAAACAACATATGTTTTTTCTTCTTCCTCGCTAATAAAATACTATTGAATCCATAGACATTGCTACATCTTTGGATTCCGGTTTTATTGTATCTTGGGAAGAACTTTGCCATCCAACCCATTAGCAAACTTTAAAGGAGTGGGGAAAAATATTGCTTCAAGGACAGAATTTATGCGCCTCAAAACCATATCCTCTCAGATTCTACAAAACTGCACAATAATAAGAGCAGTTACATGAGTGTTTTATGTGTGAAACTTCGAGAATATGGAACTAAAACAGAACAAAAACAACTAAGCTGGCCAACAATCCTTTTACCTCCAAACTTTAAAACTTTTACATGCCATGTCTTTATAGCAAGTTGGATCATGCTTCTTTTGTGATATGGTAGGCAAAGATTTTTGTTCTTCTGTAAAAATTATGCTGAATTCCAGTGTCGTTTTTGAGTAGTTTCTTGTGTAAACTTTCAGATTCCACCTCTTATTTATCCACCACATTTTACAAGTTTTGGAGCAAAGACATATGAGAACATGATTTCATAATGTCATCCTTCTTCTCCAAAAGATTTCGTCTTTCTTAAGTACGATAGGGTTTAGTTGTTCAAATGATTCGACCCTAGTTTTGAAGCTCACATATGCGAGATTGTTGGAAAATTTAATTTTAAAATGAATCTTTAAAAGTATTGGAAGGAGTACGGAATACTCTTATTGATTAGTCCTACATTGTTGGGAAATATAAAGTTGTCATGTTTAAATATATAAATATAGGATTCACAAGTGAAAGGGTAGACCCTTTGAGCATCCTATGTTTTCTCTTATGTTGAGAATGGAGAGCATGCTGGCCATCACACATGCACGTCCACCGATTGAACGACCATGGCAGAGCCTGGCTAATGTGATGTAGAGCTCCTTATTGTTTGGCAATATATTTTTAAACCAACTTTGACTTGGTAATAACACCAAGTAAACTCAGATCCGGTATTTTTATCATCAGTTTCAAAACAGAGTTGTCTTCTTCTTCTCCTTTAAAAGCTTTCTTAGATTCAAGTGATATTTTTTGGGTGCTTTTGACTCACCAGTCTTCATGCAATAGGCTATAGATATTGATTTAGGCCTATTTTATTATAGAAGCGGCATCAGAGACTGTCTTGCACGATTTCGACACAGTGGCAAAACATATTAAAGAAAGCGACCTACTTCGCAACTCAGCCATAAATACACTACAGATTCAGATCGAGGTACAACAACGTAAAGATGTTATGGTTTTGACCGTTGATGACTCTACTGGCCCGGCGTCAATATTTTAAGTGTTGAATATGCTAGTATATGATTTTTGTTTGATGAGAATAAACACACACACACATATATATATTAATTTAAATTTATTTGTTAATGTACTATTTTATTTTTAACATAGTTAATAAATATTTGTTGAATTAAATAAATAATAAATTTAAATTCAATCAGATATTTTATTCAAACAAATATTTATTACAATTTTGAATAATACAAAATTGACCTCTCACTATATACACAATTTTCAAAAAATATAATTTTTATTACACAATTATCATTTACATAAGAACCTCACTACATTTCACTCATTCAATCGTATTTGATCTTCAACTTTATTCCAGATTGAATCCAGCATCTGAGTTTATCTGCAAAAATACACATTGATGTAGTAAAATTGAAAATGAAATATTTTTGCAGTGTAAATTAAAATTTATTTTGAAATATTATTTGTGTTAGTTATTTGGGTTGTTGGTCATCATTTAATTTTGAATTCATGACACACGAATAACTTGTGACATGCACAGTGTATCACTATACGTGCCACAAGGCAGTGCACACCAATGTACACTTGATAAAATTGCAGGGACAGGTGGGCACAAGGTCAAACCCAAATCAAAAGCTGCGTTTAACTCAAGTGAAATCACGATACGAGCACAAGGTCAAACCCGAGCTATAAGCTGGATTCAACACAGGTGTAGTCCAAAAATACAAGTACAATAAAATGGTCAAAACGACTAAAATGTCCACTGGCAACAAGTTAATCAAGTACACAAATGAATGGCAACAACATCAAAATTCAATGTCGACCAAAACTACATCAAGAAAAAAATACCAAAGCGAGCTCAATGAACAAACTAAGTACAACAGACTCAAGTACAACAGATAAAACAAATGTGGTCGAGACAACAGAGCTATATAGGCAGTGCTATAAGACAATTCGGTCCAACATATTCGCATAGACCAGGCACCAAGTATACATGAACCGAAGCATGTGCAAAGCAGCAGCAAGCATGAAAACACAAGTAGATGAACAAGGAAACATGTAGACATGTATTCGATGTAATACAATACAACATATATATACATGTAACCAGAACCAAGGAAAATGAACTCAAATACCAAAAGGCACAATTGAAACCAGAAACTCAACAACATGAATGAAAAAAAATGGTCAGGAGCAACCCAGACTCAAGCACACATGAAGTTCAAAGTGAACCAATGGCCAATATCAACATTAAGTACAAACCAAGTGCACATCATACACATAAACAAATGCGACATGAAAACAACTCAAGGTCAATGCATATGAAGCAACCAAACCAGACTGAAGTGTTCAGTCATTATAAATATAAAGTGGAGTTTGAAAGTAGTTTCAAGATTAAAGCAACAACTCAAGTCAGTGCATATCAACTGAATTCAAACGCATGTGAATGATTAACAAAGACACTGATCAGACACAAGAATGAATTAATTGATAAATTACCACTAGTTGGAAAGACTTTAAAAACATCCTCAGTCATTAGACTAAGGAGTTTTCCATAGAGAGTTTGATTTTTGTCTTCGTAGTGAAGAAGAGGCCAGAAAACAGGACCAGAATGAAGAGATGCTTGTTGTATCTACCAACAACACTAAGAAATCTTCAAAAGCGGATCTGAAATCAAATGCGAAAAACTTCAAAAAGCAGAATCGCAAGCCGAATCAGAAACGCAACAATCAGCCTCAGAACAAACAAAAAATGCCTCCCTAAAGAATGGTACTGGATGTTTGTTCTTATGGTACAAGTGTGGCAAATTAGACCATATGACATGAAAGTGTTAAAATGGGCAGAAACCTACACCACAGGCTAACCTGACTGAAGAAGCCCTTATGGCTATGCTTATTGAGATTAACCTAGTCGGTGGATCAGAAGGGTGGTGGCCAGACACTAGTGCTTCTAGCCATGTCTGCTATGATCATGAAATGTTTAAAACATAAAATGCTGCTAATAATATGAACGTTATGTTGGGACATTGTCACACAACTACTATTGCTGGAATTGGGAACGTGGAGTTAAAATTTACCTCTGGAAAGAACTTGTTGCTGAAAGATGTGATGCATACTCTAGAAACGAGAAAAAATTTAGTATCTGGTTTCTATTAAATAAAGCTAGTTTTAGTCAAACTATTGGATCTGACTAGTACACCATCACAAAAAATGGTGTTTTTGTTGGTAAATTGTACGCTATACATGGGATGTTTAGGTTAAATATTGATTTGAATAAAGTTAAATGCTTTGCTTTTTTGCTGTATGTTTTTAATATTTAGCATGCTAAACTTTGTCATGTTAATAAGCGACTGATTCATAACATGGGTAACTTAGGCTTAATCATCAAAGTGACTATAAGTGATTTAGAAAAATGTGAATATTATAGCCAAGCTAAAATTACAAATACCCATATAAATCTATGTTTAGAGAGTCAGAACCTTTAGATTTAATAAATTCTAGTATGTGTGAACTTGATGGCATTCTAACTACGGACGGAAAATGCTACTTTATTACTTTTATTGATAATTGCTCTGATTTCACTTAGGTTTATCTCATCCAAAATAAAGGTGATGTGCTTGGTATGTTTAAGTTATTTTTCACTAAAATGGAAGCTAATTTAATAAGAAAATTAAGAGATTTTAAAGTAATAGAGGAACAGAATATGAATCTAGCTTATTCATTGAATTTTATAACTAAGATGGCATAATAAGAAGAGAACTGCACCTTATTCACCTTAAATGAACGGTAAAGCTAAAAGAAAAATATGTCTCTTACCAAATTAGTTATAGCTGATTTATTAAATTCGGTTGCAGCCTCACACTGGTGGGGAGAAGTTTTGTTAACCGTTTATTATATTTTAAATAGAATTCCAAAATCTAAGAGCAAAATTTCACATTTTGAGATTTTTAAAAATCATAAATCCAACCTATCTTATTTTTAAACTTGGTATTGCTTAGCTTATGTTCATATTCCTGACACTAAAGATATTAAATTAACAAGTCGAGTATATGAATGACTTTTCATTGGTTAAACCATTAAAACTAAAGCACATAGATGTATTAATTTGAATGCTTGAGTTATTATAGAGTCAAATGATGATAATTTCTTTAAATAAAATTTCGTTTAAGCTTAGGAATAGTGAGGGCACATCTACCACTGATAATCCAATAATAAAAAGTAACGAACATAATGCGAAAATTGAATCTGAAACTAGAAAAAGCAAAAGAGCTAGGATAGCTAAGTATTTTGGTCCGGAGTATTATGCTTATGTACTAGAAGAGGACCGAGTAATCTAAAAGAACCTTTGTATTCTTTTGATTCAAACCTCTGGCAAAAGTTATAAATGATGAAATGGAGTTTCCTGATATAATAAATCTTGACATCATATTGACTTACATGTAGGTTGTGAAACTATAGGCTGTAAGAGGTACTTAAAAAGAAGTTAAAACCTGATGGTATAATTAATAAGTATATGACTCGTCTTGTAGCTAGAGAATTTACACAAAGAGAAAATTTGTCTTTTTTAATACCTTTTCACATGTTACAAGAGTAACATCAATTCAGGTATTAATTTCTCTTGCTTTACTTTTCGATCTACTAAGTCACCAAATGGATGTAAAAACTGTTTTTTTGAACGGTGGATTAGAAGAAGAGATTTATATGGACCAATCCAAAGGTTTTGTTATATCTGGTCAAGAGCATAAATTTTTTACAACATAAAGTTTGTTAATTAGATAAATCTCTATATTGTCTTAGATAGGCACCTAAACGATGGCATCAAAAAATTGACAATCTAGTTATTTTACATGGTTTTTAAAGTAAATGAAAGTGGAATTTGAGAATAACATTGCACTATCATATGTTTATATGTAGACGATTTACTTATATTTGGTTCAAATTTTCATGCTATGAATCATGTTAAGTCCATATTAGGTGCTAATTTTGAATTGAAAGATCTTGGTGAAGCTAGCGTAATTCTTGGTATTAAGATTACTAAGTCTTAAAAGGGAATCTATTTGGATCAATCTCATTATATTGAGAAGACGTTAAAGAAATATAGTAACTTTGAAATGTACACCTACTAGTACACCATATAATCCAAGTATACAACTATTTAAGAACAATGATGAAGGTGTAAGACAGTCTGAATATGCGAGCATCATTGGCAGTCTTCGATATGCCTCTGATTGTACTAGACTTGACATTGCTATGTTATGGGATTATTGTGCAGGTTTACTAGCAAACCTAGTATAGAGCATTGTCATGCTATTGAAAGGATCATGTGATATATTAAAACAACTATGAATCTTGGATTACACAATCAGAAGTTTCCCAATGTCCTTGAAGGATATATCGATGCAGATTAGATTATATTATCAAACGATTCCAAAGCCATAGTGGATATATTTTCAGTATTGTAGGAGGATCTGTATCTTGGAAATCTAAGAAACAATTATTTTGGATAAACCCACTATGGAATTAGAAATGATAGCATTAGGTACTGCTAGTGAAGAAACAGATTACTTAAGAAATTTGCTAGCTAAGATCCTTTTATGAGAAAATCGATAATGGCTATGTTGATCCATTGTGATAGTACCACGGCTATTGAAAAAGTGGAGAACCATTATTACAATGTTAAGAGACGACAAATTCAACGTAAGCACAATATTATAGGAGAGTATATCTTTTCAGGATCTGTAAGAGTGAATCATATACACACTGATGAGAATCTGGCGGATCCTTTGACAAATGGATTTGCTAGAGAAAAGTCCTTTCTACATCTAAAAGGATGGGTTATTACCCTTAGAGCGAGAACTCACTCATAATGGTAACCCAACCTAATGATTGGATATCCTAAGAAGTAGGTTTAATGGGTAATAACAACTTATGAAGTGACATTGATTGAACATACCAGTTTCATTAGTTAGAAGCATGTTGTCCTCAAGCAATCGGAGGATGAGTTTAACTCTTAATGAAATCTATAATCTATATAAAGTGGAGTACCTAGCTATATGAGTACTCTTGATAGATTCACCTATGTGAATGTGGAAATGCAACCATTTACTATGGAATTTTTGGGCAAAATTCTAAGAGCGCTCGCTAAACTAGGATAGATGTTCATGGCATTTAAAGCATGGGCTATAGACTTCACCCTAAAATGGTTGTGTGTGGTTTGATGTCATAGATATAGTTCAAGACTACGAGTCACTTTAGTATAATCTAGATCTTACTCACTATGTAAACGTTAAAGTCGAAAGGTACCTTTTTTATGCACAATCTTATAAAATCAAAAACTGCTTGAGAAAAATATTTTTAAAAATTCAAGTGGGGATTGTTGGAAAATTTAATTTAAAAATGAATCGTTAAAAATATTGGAAAGAGTATCAAATATACATCTTATTAAATAGTCCCACAATGCGGGGAATTATAGAGTGGCATTTTTTAAATATAGGATACATAAAAGAAAGGATGGATCCTTTGGGCACTCAATGTTTTTTTTGCGTTGAGGAGGAAACGCATGCTGGCCATCATACACATGCACATGCACCGACTGATCGACTTGACCCGACTTGACCCAACCGGGTCGGGTAGGGCTTGGCTAATGTGATGCGGAGCTTTTTATTTTTTGGCAGTATATTTTTAAACCGACTTTGATTTAACAATTTGACCAAGTAAGCTCAGTTCTGGTATTTTCTCATGACTCGGCCCATTTATCTACTCAAATATTTCCCTATATAAACCAAACTATTTGACAGAGTTTTTTATCAGTTTCCAAATCGAGTTCTCTTCTCCTTCTCCCTTAAAGCTTTCTTAGATCCGAGCAATATTTTTGGGTGCTATTGACTCACTAGTCTTCGTGCAGGAGGATGTTGGTATTGATTTATGGTTATTTTATCCTAGAGGTGGCACTTTATAAGAGACTGCCTTGCACGATTTCGACACTACATCGTAACATCTTAAAGAAAGTGACCTTGTCCGTCACTCATCCATAAATACACTACGGATTTAGATCAAGGTACAACAATTTTAATACATCGTGGCTTCGATCATTAATGACTCTGCTGCCCCGATGCCAATATTTCATGTTTTGGTTGTCTGTTGCACCTTCCAGATTTAATGGCCTGCATTTCAAACGATGGAGCCAAAAGATGGAGTTATTTTTTGCGGAAGGTGGCACATGTGGTGACGATAATAAATCCAACGCTGGCTGAAGAAGCAACATACAATCAGAAAAAGGCTTTGCAGGACTGGATGGACCATGACCAACTCTACAAGGAATATGTTCTTAATGACTTTAACGATGATCTATATGATTATTGGAACTCAGTTAAGTCAGCAATGGATAACTAGGATGTGCTATAAGAGAAATACGTTACCAAGGAACCTAAAGTGAAAAAGTATGCTGTTAGTCGCTATTTGAAGTTTCAGATGAGGATGACAAATATGTGGAGATGTAGTCACACGAGCTTTAGAAAATTGCGCATGACATCATCTTCGAAGGAATGGCTTTAGATGAAAAGTTTTAGGTTGATACATTAATTGATAAATTACAACCTAACTAGAATGACTTTAAATATATTTTAGGCATAAGACTAAGGTGTTTTTGATGGAGAGATTGGTTACTCATCTTCATATCGAAGAAGAGGACAAAAAACAAGATCAGAAATAAGAGGTGCTTGTTGTATCTACCGACAACCCTCAGAAATCCACAAACATAGGTATGAAAATGATTGGGAAAATTTTCAAAAATAAGAATCACAAACCAAATCGGAACCGCAACAATCGGCCTCATAAGAAACAACAAAATGCCTACTTAAAAAAGGGTGCTGGATAGTTATTCTTGTGTTATAACTGAGGCAAATGGGGCCATATGGCACGATAGTTTTGGAATGGGCTTTAACCTATACTATAGGCTAACCTGACTGAAAAACCCTTATGGCTATACTTACTTAAATCAACATAGTCGGTGGATCAGAAGGGTAGTGGGTATAAATTGATGCTTCTCGCCATGTCTGCTATGATTGTGAAATGTTTAATACATATAATGTTGTTAATGACATAAAGGTGATGTTGGGATATTCTCACACAAATACTAATTCTAGAATTGGGAATATGGAGTTAACATTTACCTTTGGAAAGAACTTGTTGCTGAAAGATGTAATGCATACTCCAGAGATGAAGAAAAATTTAGTATATGGTTTCTTGTTAAATAAAGCTCTTTTTACTCAAACTACTGGATCTGACTTGTACGCCGTCAGTAAAAATGGTGTTTTTGTTGGTAAAGGATATGCTGTAGATGGGATGTTAGGTTAAATGTTGATTTGAATAAAGTTAATAATTCTGCTTATATGCTGTGTGATTTTAATTTTTGGCATGTTAGACTTTGTCAGGTTAATAAGCGACTGATTAATAACATGGGTAACATAGGCTTTATCCGTAAAGTATCGATAAGTGATTCAGAAAAATGTGAATATTGTAGCCAAGATAAAATTACAAAGACCCTACATAAATCTATGTTTAGAGAGTTGGAACCTTTAGATTTAGTGATATATGTGAACTTGATGGCACTCTAACTATGGATGGCAAACACCACTTTATTACTTTTATTGATGATTGCTCTGATTCTGCTTATGTTTATGTCATGAAAATTAAAAGCGAAGCGCTAGACATGTTTAAGATATTTGTGATTGAAATCCATAAAACAATAATAAGAAAATTAAGAGATTTTGAAGTGATAGAGGAACGGAATCTAAATCTAGCCTAGTCATTGAATTTTTTAATCAGTATGGCATAATACGTGAGGGAAACACACCATATTCACCTTAAATAAACAGTAAAGCTAAAAGAAAAGTAGGACTCTTATCGAATTAGTTGTAGCCATTTTATTAAATTCGAGTGGAGCTTCACACCGTTAGGGGAAATTTTGTAAACTGTTTGTTAAATTTTAAACAGAATTCCTAAACCTAAGAGCAAAATTTCACCTTTTAAGATTTAAAAAAATCATAAAACCAACTTGTCTGATTTTAAAACTTGGGGTTGCTTAGCATATGTTCGTATTCTTGACCCTAAAAGAATTAAATTAGCAAGTCGAGCACATGAATATGTTTTCATTGGTTATTCCATTATCTGTAAAGCATTTACAGTTTTGATTTGACAGCTTGAGTTATTATTGCATCAAATGACGTTGTTTTTTTTGAAATTAATTTTTCATTTAAGCTTAGGAATAGTAGGGGAACATCTACCATTAATAATCCAAAATAAAAAAATAATGAACATAAAGCAAAAATTGAATCTGAACCTAGAAGAAGTAAAAGAAATAGGATAGCTAATTATTTTTCTTTAGAATATCATGATTATGCACAAGAAGAGGATCCTGCTAATATAAAAGAAGCTCTGTCTTCTTTAGAGTCAGACCTCTGGCAAGAAGCTATAAATGATGAAATAGAATCTCCTGAATCTAGCAAAACTTGGCATCTTGTTGACTTACCCTTAGGTTGTAAAACTATACGTTGTAAGTGGGTACTTAAAAAGAAGTTGAAACTGAATGGCACAATTGATAAATATAAGGCTCATCTTATAGCTAAAGGATTTAGACAAAGAGAAAACATTAACTTTTTTGATACATTTACACCTGTTATAAGAATATCATCAATTCGAGTATTAATTTCTCTTGCTTCACTTTATGATCTACTAATTCACCAAATGGATGTAAAAACGGCTTTTCTGAATGGTGAATTAAAAGAAGATATTTATATGGATCAACCTGAATGTTTTGTTATACCTGGTCAAGAATATAAAGATTGTAAATTAAACAAATCTCTATATGGTCTTAAAAGGGCACCTAAACAACGACATGCAAAATTTGACAAACTAGCTATTTCATATGGTTTTGAAATAAATGAAAGTGGCAAGTGTATTTATTATAAATCGGAGAATAACATTTGCGCCATTGTATATTTATATGTAGATGATTTACTTATATCTGGTTCAAAAATTCATGCGAATCATGGTAAGTCCATACCATATGCCAATTTTGATATGAAAGGTCTTGGTGAAGCATGTGTAATTCTTGGTATTAAGACTAATAAATTTGAAAAGGGGATTTCTTTGGAACAATCTTATTATATTGAGAAGATGTTAAAGAAATATTTTTTTTTGAACGTAAACCTTCTAGTACACCGTATGATCCTGTGTAAAAATATTTAAGAACACTGGTGAAGACGTAAGACGGTCTGAATATGCAAGCATCATTGGCAGTCTTCAGTATGCCACTGACTATAATAGACCGTAAATTGTCTATGTCGTAGGATTATTGTGCAGATTTACTAGAAGATCTAGTTTAGAGCATTGACACATTATTGAAAGGATCATGAGATACCTTAAAAGAACTATGAACCTTGGATTACACTATCAAAAGTTTCCCCTGCCTTTGAAGGATACAACAACACAGATTGGAATACATTGTTAGACGGTTCCAAAGCCACTAGTGGATATATTTTCATTATTGTAAGAGGGCCTATTTCTTGGAAATCTAAGAAATAGACTATTTTAGCTCAATCCGTTATGGAGTCATAAAAGATAACACTAGTTACTACTAGTGAAGAAGCAGATTACTTAAAAAATCCGCTAGTTGAGATCCCATTATGGGAAAAACTGATAACAACTGTGTTTACCATTGCAATTGTACCATGGCTATTAAAAAAGTTGAGAACCGTTATTAGCTTGGTAAGAGATGACAAATTCATGTTAAGCATATACAGTAAGAGTATAAATCTCTTAAAGAACTGTAAGAGTGATCACCAACACAATGATGAAAATCTAACAGATCTTTTAACAAAAGGATTGGGAAGAGAGAAAGTCCTTTCTATTTCTAAAAGAACGTGATTATTTCCCTTAGAATGAGAACTCAGAGAATGAGAAGTCACTCATAATGGTAACCCAACCTAATGACTGGAGATCGTTAGAACTAGGTTCAATGGGTAATAACAAGTTATAAAGCGACATTGATTAAACATGCTAGTTTCATTAGTTAGAAGCATGTAGTCCTGAAGCGATAGGAGGATGAGTTTAACTCTTAATGAAATCTATACTCTATATGGAATGGAGTACCTAACTACAAGAGTACTATTGATATATTTACCTATATGAATGTGGAAATGTTGTCGTTTCCTATGGAAATTTTGGGCAAAATTCCTAGAGCATTCACTAAACGGGGATAGATGTGCATGACCTTTAAAGGATGAGCTATAGATTGCACCGTAGAAAGATTGTGTGTGGTTTGATGTCAGAGGGAGTTCAAGACTACGTGTCACTCTAGTATAATATGCATTATACTCACCATGCAAAGGTTCAAATTGAAAGATACCTTTGTTAAGCGCAATCTTATAAAATCCAAAATTGCTTAAGAAAAGTATTTTTAAAATTTCAAGTGGGGGATTGTTGAAAAATTCAATTTTAAAATGAACCGTTAAAAATATTGGAAGGAGTATAGAATACTACCCTTATTGAATAGTCCCACATTTTGGGGAACTATAGAGTGGTCCTATTTAAATATAGGATTCACAAGATAAAGGATGGGCCCTTTGGGCATCTAATATATTCTCTTGTATTGAGGAGGGAGAGCATGCTGGCCACCACACCTGCATACGTTGACTGATCGACTCGACTCAACTCGACCCAACCTGGTCGGCCTAGGCTTGGATTTGCCAATGTGATTAGAGCTCCTTATTTTTTGGCAGTATATTTTTAAACCAACTGTGACTTGATGTCAGAGGGAGTTCAAGACTATGTATCACTCTAGTATAATCTGCATTATACTCACCATGCAAAGAAGTAAACTCAGATTTGACATTTTCTCATGGCTCGTCCCCATTAGCTACTTAGATTTTTCTCTATATAAACCAGCCTATTTTGCAAAAAAAATTATCAGTTTCAAAACAGAGTTCTCTTCTTTTTCTCCCATAAAGCTTTCTTAGATCCGAGCAATATTTTTTTTGTGCTATTGACTCGCCGGTCTTCATGCAAGAGGCCGTTGATATTGATTTAGGGCTATTTTATTCTGGAAGTGGCACTGCATCAGAGACCGCGTTGCACAATTTTGGCATAGTGGCGAGACGTCCTAAAGAAAGAAACCTAGTCCGTGACTCAGCCACAAATACACTATTGATTCAGATCGAGGTGTAATAATTTTAAGATGTTATGGCTTTGATCGCTGGCGACTTTGCTGCCCTGACATCAATATTTCAGGTTTTGGTTGTATCTGCTATGTCGTTCGGATTCGAGGGCCTGCATTTCAAAACTTGGTGCTAAAAAATGGAGTTCGTTTTGACTATGTGGAAGGTCGTGCATGTGCCGATGATAGAAAAACCAACGCTACCCAATGAAGCAACAGGCGAAAAAGCCTTTGCAGAACTTGATGGACATGATCACCTCTGCAATAATTGTGCTCTTAATGGCTTGAGCAATGATCTGTACGATTACTACAACTCAGATAAGTCAGCAAAGGAGATTTAGGATACGCTGATAAAGAAATACGATATCGAGAATGCTGGAGCGAAAAAACATGCTGTCGTTCTCTATTTGAAGTGTCAGATGAAAGATGACATAATTGTGGAGGCCCAATGACACGGGCTTTGAAAAATTATGCATGAGATCATATCTGAAGGTATGGCTTTAGATGAATAGTTTCTTATTACTGGATTAATTGTTAAATTAACCCCAAGTTGGAAAGACTTTAAAAATATTCTTAGGAATAAGACTAACGAATTTTCCTTATGGAGTTTGATTATTCATCTTCGTATTTAAGAAGAGGCCAGAAAATAGGACCAGAAGAAGAGGCCTTTTTTGTATCTATCAACAACACTAAGAAATCTACAAATGTGGGTCTGAAACCGAATGCAAAAAATTCCAAAAATCAGAATTGAAAACCGAATTAGAACCGCAAAAGTCAAACTTAGAACAAACAATAAACTGCCTCCTTAAAAACGGTGCTAGACAGTTGTTCTTATGGTACAACTAGGGAAACAAGGCCATATGGCACAAGAGTGTCGAAACAGGCCTAAACCAGCATCGTAGGCTAACCTGACTGAAGAGGCCCTAATGGTTATGCTTACTGATATCAACCTAGTCGGTGGATCCGAAGGGTTGTGGGAACTGGTGTGTTTCTCCATATCTGCTATGATAGTGAAATATTTAAAACATATAATGCTGCTAATGACGTGAAGGTGATGTTCGGAGATTCTCACACCACTACTATTGCTAGAATTGGAAATGTGGAATTAGTTACCTCTCGAAAGAACTTATGCTGAAATATGTGATGCATGCTCCAGAGATAAGGAAAATTTGGTGTCTGGCTTCTTTTTAAGTAAAGCTGGTTTTATTCAAACTATTCGATATGACTTGTACACCGTCACTAAAAATGGTGTTTTTGTTGGTAAAAAAATATGCTGTAAATGGGATGTTTGGATTAAATGTTGATTTAAATAAAGTTAATAGATCTGCTTATATGCTCTTTGATTTTAATATTTGGCATGCTAGATTTTATCATGTTAATAAGCGACCGCTTAATGAATGAGTAACTTAGACCTAATCCCTAAAGTATCCATAAGTGATTCAGAAAAATGTGAATATTGTATCCAAGCTAAAATTACAAAGACCCCACATAAATCTGTATTTAGAGCGTTAGAATCTTTAGATTTAATACATTTTGATATATGTGAACCTGACGGCACTCTAACTTGGGATGGAAAATGCTACTTTATTACTTTTATTGATGATCGCTCTAATCTCACTTATGATATTCTCATGAGAAATACAAGTGATGTGCTATATATGTTTAAGTTATTTGTCACATTAAATTGAAAACTAGTTTAATAAGAAAATTACGAGATTTCAATGTGGTAGAGGAACATAATATGAATCTGGCCTATTAATTGAATTTTATAATCAACGTGGCATAATACATGAGAGAACCACACCTTATTCTCCTTAAATGAAGGGTGAAACTGAAAGAAAAAATATACATTTCTTATTCTAAGACTTAGGGTTGCTTAGCATATGTTCGTATTCCTAAACCTAAAAGAACTAAATTAGCAAGTCGAGCATATGAACATGTTTTCATTAGTCATTCCATTAATAGTAAAACATATACATTTCTTGATTTGTATACCCAAGTTATTATGGAGCCAAATGATGTTGATTTCGTTGAAAATAAATTTCCATTTAAGCTTAGGAATAGTAGGGGACATCTACCACTAATAATCCAAGAATAAAAAATATTGAACATAACTTGGGAATTGAATTTGAACCTAAAAGAAGCAAAAAAGTTAGGATAGCTAAAGATTTTGGTATAGAATATTACGCTTATGCACTAGAAGAGGACCTTGCTCATTTAAAAGAAGCTCCGTCTTCATTAGATTCAGACCTTTGGTAAGAAGCTATAAATGATAAAATAGAATCTCCTGAATCTAATATAACTTGGAATTTTGTTGCCTTACCTCCAAGTTGTAAAACTATAGGTTGTAAGTGGATATTAAAAAAGAAGTAGAAACCTGATGGTACAATTGATAAATATAAGGCTCGTCTTATAGCTAGAAGATTTATACAAAGAGAAAACATTGTCTTTTTTGGTACCATTTCAGATGTTACAAGAAAAACATCAACTCGAGTATTAATTTCTCTTACTTCAGTTTATGATCACCTAATTTGCCAAATTGATGTAAAAACTATTTTTTTGAAAGTTGAATCAGAAGAAGAGATTTATATCGACAAACCCGAAGGTTTTGTTATACCTGGTCCAGAGCATAAAGTTTGTAAATTAGATAAATCTCATATGGTCTTAAACAGACACCTAAACAATGGTACGAAAAATTTGATAGTCTACTTATTTCACATGGTTTTAAAATAAATGAAAGTGACAAGTGTATTTATTATAAATCCTAGAATAACATTCGCATTATCATATGTTTGTATGTAGATGATTTAATTATATTTGGTTCAAATATTCAAGATGTGAATCGTGTTAAGTCCATACTATGTGCCAGTTTTGATATGAAAGATCTTGGTGAAGCAAGTGTAAGTCTTGGTATTAAGATTACTAAGTCTGAAAAGAGAATTTCTTTGGATCAATCTCATTATATTGAGAAAATATTAAAGAAATATAATTACTTTGAATGAAAACCTACTATTACACCAATATCCAAGCGAAATTGTTTAAGAACACCGGTGAAGGTGTAAGACGGTCTGAATATGCGAACATTATTAGTAGTCTATGGTATGCCGCTGATTATACTGGAACTAACATTGCCTATGTCATAGGATAATTGTGCAGGTTTACTAGCAGATCTAGTATAGAGTATTGTCATGCATTAAAAGGGTCAAAAGATATAAAAGAACTATGAACCTTGGATTACTCTATCAGAAGTTTCACTATCCTTGAAGAGTATAGCAATGCAGATTGGAATATGTTATCTGACGATTCTAAAGCCATCAGTAGATATATTTTTAGTATTGCAGGAGGTGTTGTTTCTTGGAAATCTAAGAAATCGACAATTTTGGCTCAGTCCACTATGGATTCAAAAATGATACCAGTTTAGATCCATTATGTGTTGACAATCTAAGAAATCTAGCCGAGATCCCTTTTTGAGAAAAACCGATACCAAATGGTTGATCCATTATGATAGTACCGCAGCTACATCAGAAGTTGAGAACTACTATTACAACGGCAAGGGACAAAAAATTCATCGTAAGCATATTACTATAAGAGAGTGTATCTCTTCAGGATCTGTAAGAGTGGATCATGCACGTACAAATGAGAATCTGGTGGACACTTTAACGAAAGTATTGGCCAAATAAAAAGTCCTTTCTACATCTAAAAGAACGGACTATTTCCGTTAGAATAAGAATTCAGAGAATGAGAAGTCACTTATAATGGTAACCCAACCTAATGACTGGAGATTCCAAGAACTAGGTTCAATGGGTGATAGCAAGTTATGAATCGACATTGATTGAAGATGCTAGTTTCATTTGTTAGAAGCATGTTGTCCTTAAGGGATAGGAAGATGAGTTTAACTGTTAATGAAATCTTCAATCTATTTAGAGTGGGTACCTGGCTACAGGAATACTCATGATAGATTCGTATATGTGGATGTGGAAATGTGGCTGTTTCTTATGGAATTTTTGGGCAAAATTACTAGAGCGTTCACTAAACTAGGATAGGGATGCATGGCCTTTAAAGTACAGGCTATAGACTGCACCTAGAAAGGTTGTGTGTGGTTTTATGTCAGAGATAAAATTCAAGAAAACGAGTCACTCTAGTATAATCCAGATCTTATTCACAATGCAAAGGTTCTAATCGAAAGATATCTTTGTTTATGTGCAATCTTATAAAATCAGAAATTGCTCAAGAAAAATATTTTTAAAAATTCAAATGATTGATTGTTGGAAAATTTAGTTTTTAAATGAATTGTTAAAAATATAGGAAGGAGTATATAATGCCCCTCTTGTTTAATAGTCTCACATTACGGGGAACTATAGGGTGGTCATATTTAAATATAGGATTCACAAGAGAAATGATGGACCCTTTAAGCACCCAATGTTTTCTCTTATGTTAAGGAGGGAGACCATACTGGCCACCACACATGCACGCGTGCCGACCGACCGACTCGACCTCACTCGACCCAAACAGGATTTGGCCGGGCCAGGCTTGGCTTGGCTAATGTGATGTGGAGCTCCTTTTTTTTGAAGTATATTGCTTAACTGACTTTGCCTTGGTAATAAGACAAAGTAAACTCGGATCTGATATTTTCTGATGACCCACCCGATTAAATACTTAGATTTTTCCTTATATAAACCAAGCTAATTAACAGAATTTTTTATCATTTTCAAAATCGGGTTCACTTCTTATTCTCCATTAAAGTTGTCTTAGATCCAAGTGATATTTTTCTAGGGCTACCGACTCACCAATCTTTATGCAAGAGGCTATTGATATTAATTTGGGATTGTTTTATCTTGGAGGTGGTGTTGCATTAGAGATTGCCTTGCATGATTTTGGAAAAGCGGCGATATATCTTAAAGAAAGCGACCTAGTCCACGATTCAACTACAAATACACCACAGATTCAGGTCGAGGTACAATAATTTTTGTAACGACCCGACATTTTCAACCATTCGCATCCGCACATGTCGGACTTGAATTGCACAAAAATACCGCGTTGTAAATATTTTTTTGGTAATACTCAGAATATACAGTAAATAAATAATCACAGATCACAGACACAGAGTAATATAATGCAACGGAAGTAGAGGAGATAGTAGTTCATGAAGCTACTACATATATATGTAAGATACATTAGAGTTAAACAAGATACAACAAAAGAGTAACAAGGTAAAAATATGAATACATAACTGGAAGCAACTGGATAACTGGAATCAACTGAGTATCTGAAGAGAATAGATAGCTGGGTCTTCAAACAAAGCTCCAACTCCAAAGGTGAGTCTCAAATGATGTATCACTCAGACTGACCCGAGCGTAAAGCAAAACACAAAACACTCGAGTCAGGACATACATATTTATGAACAGTAAATCGACTCAAGTGAACAGTAACAAATGCATCAGTAACTTAAAGGATGCTTGGGATCGCCCATCCTTTAAGGATCTGTTAAAATATTTACTATGTAGTAATATTTCGCTATTATAATAATGTCAATTAATAAAATAAACTTACGTTTTTCATAGCATTAAGGGGTTACCCATATAGCCCTTAACACGCAATAGTCCCAGTAGTCCATCCAATATCATAGTCCCTCCTGATCGAGAAGCCACTAGAGGATACCACACAGGCTATGGGAGAAAACCAAACTCGTACAAGGCGCGATAGGGTAGGTGACACGGCACAACTAGGCAATGCCAGTGTAGATATACCAATTACGCTTCTGGGCCGGTGGTAATACGTAGCGCGCAGCTATGGCTCACCTCGAGCCAAACCCCCAAATAAAAAAAATCAAAAGTGGCCACCGAATCAATCCAAAAGTCAAAGTATAATATCGAAGGGATGTGTCCGATCAAAGGTGCTACCTCATTAGCCCGTCAATCGCTCCTGTTTTAGCCACCTTATGCCAACTCATGGGAGTCGGGTCCACGTATTTACCTCAAATGAAATGCCACCACCATCCTACTTCATTCTGGAATCTCCACCGCGTACACGGTTGTCAAAGTGGTTTTGGGTATCGACAGAGAGTATGCCCATATCCAATCCCGGTCTCTTTGCCAACCAATCGTTGTTACAACATCATGGTCATTTCGAAATAGTATATACTTTCAAATACCAAAGATGTCATTTCAAAACTATATTCCTTCCAAAATAGTTTATACTTCGAAACCAAAACCATTTTAATTTCAAAACTATATTCATATCAAAATCATTTCCTATCAAATCCCTTATCAATTCATTATCATTCTTAAATTCAAATATTCAATGTAAATATCATTTTTAAAAATCAATTATGTCATTCATTTATTATTTCAAATATCATTTTAAAACACATCTCAAAATTCCATTCAAAAATTCATTTATCTCATTACATTTCATTCCATTTACACATAACAAAGTAAACCTTATTTATATTCAAATTCAATTTAGATTCCTTTGAAATTCAAATTTAAATGTTAAATTATATTAAAAAATCCTTAAACTTCAAAAATAATCAATTTCAAAAGTTAAATCATTTAACTCTTTAAAATATAACTCCAAAACAGTGTTAATATCTATAATATTTCAAAACATTGTCAAATTTCAGCAACGACGGCACTTACAAAGTGTTATCGTAGCTTATATTAAGTATTTTAGCATATAGTTTAGTTTAGCACCCATAGCACTTACCAAGTACTATAACAGAGATGTTTTGTTTATTTACAGCACAACGACACTTACAAAGTGCTACAGTAGCCATTCTTATTAATTCAAAGCTTAGTTAACTTTAGCAATGGCAACACTTACAAAGTGCTACAGCAGCCTATTATTAAAATTTCTAGAGTTAAATAAACTTAAATTTTAGCTATTTTTAAACTTATAAACCATATTTAGGCTTTAAAATTTCACATTTGAATCATTTTTAACGTATGATTTATCACAACAATTTTTTTTTATAATTAAATATCCAATTTAAACACGATTCATTTGTTAAGTCAAAATTCCATGGTTTTCTTAACTTATTAATTTAATAAAACCTAACATTTTACTTCGAATATCCATTTAAAATTTAAATTTAAATTTCCATTATTTACTTGCATTTTTAAGTATAAATTACAGTCAAAATCACATTTACTTCAAATTTACATACTCAAACTCACAATTCAAAACTTATTATTTAAATTTCTTAAAACCATAAAATATATATTTTTAAATTCAAATTTTTAACATTTAAAAAATACATGTCTTAAGAAAGATCATTTAAAAATATACCACGGGGTATGTATATTATTTTCTATCCTAGGTCAACTGATACGGATATGTGTCATTTCAATCCGCAATTTAAAAAGAAAACCCAGGTTCTATCATTTCAAACCCGCAATCCCAAGTCAAATAAAATACAATAAAAATCACTTGAGCCTATCATTTCAGCTCATAATGAGTTTTCCCTATTCTAATGTCCGTTCGGCTATGTATCATTTCAACTCATAGTTATTTCATTCTAACAGGGATTTGCAGTGTGAGTATATGCATAAACAATATAAACAAATATACTAACATATGAAAGTCACAATATACTGTCATTTATCATAGGTCAGGTGATAATTAACAAAGTTAACATGGTAAATACATGGAATAATATATCATAATATCATCATTGATGCAACCCAAGATGAAGAACGTATGGATCTGCGGCCTAACTCCAACAAGTTAGTGAATACACGGCCTAAAGAAGGAGTTTGGGGTCATCTGCGACTTAAAGAATCAAGAGACAAGAAGACACGACCTAACCAAGCTTTAAGTCGTTCGGTGTTGGAAAGAGTTTTAGGTCGGCCACGACCTAACAGGTCTGAAGAAGAGGAGCTACGACCTAACAAGCTGAAACCATGGGATGAGTCGTTGGAACGACCTATGCTAAGTCGTTGAAGGCTTTAAATCACGATGCTTTCTTAAGTCGCCTCCAGATAAGTCGCTGCCGAGTTATCTTTAGTAGGTCATTCACGACCTAAGTAGAGTCGCTTCTGTATTGAGTCGTTATGTTCTTGAGTTGTTGTATTCGTTGAGTCGCTGGTACTTAAGTCGTAGGTCGTTACCTTGTTTAACTCGTATATGTTGTAATTTCTTTAAGTCGCTATAACTTGTGTTGTGATGAGTCGTAGGTCGACATGTAGATAAGTCGGCCGAATGTGTATTGGTTTGTAACAGGTTGAGTCGACTATTTGATAAGTCGTTAGTCGTGTACTGGGCATGTTGGGGTTGTTAGGTCGCTAACGACCTAAGTAGGTCATAGGATGATTGCCGACCTAAGGGGCAGGTAGTAAAACGCTATAAATTGCTGTTGTGTTGTACATTTAAAGGGGGTTAATGTTTGAATAAACTTTTGTTTGTGAAGCTGTGTGCTTTCATCTAAATTGGTAGTTGAGTGTGATCTCCGATCTCCACTTTCGGTTAATCGAGTGTGCTCGATTCAACGATTATTGAAGCCAATTCACGGTATCAAGTGCGCTTGATCAACGTTTGAAGAATTGTAGATCTTCTTTCACGGTATCGTGCGCGATCAACGTGTCGAAGATAGCTAGAATTTGGTATCGTTGTGATCAACGAATTTGGGCATTTCAGTATCTTCAATCCACCGTTTGCTACTTTCATCGATCTATATCGATTTGTTATTATCCGCTGCGTTAGTTTGGTATCGGAGCTAGACTTAGCCAATCATAGCTAAGCCGAGTCTTGGAGCCAAGGAGTTTCAAGTTGGTGTTCATCATGTTCATCTTGAAGTTGAAACAAGTTAGAAGCTTTCGATCCATTTCATTTTGGATCAAAGTTGGAAAGGTGTTTGAGTTTGAGCCGAGTTGGGTAGAGCCGTACATCACTTGTTTAAGTCGAGAATTTGAAGTGAAGGCCGAACATAACTTCATGTTGAGTTTGGGCCATGCATCAGTTTGGTATCATTGGTTGAAGTTAGGACCGAACTTGTTGAACTTTTGCGAGCTAGTCGAAGTTTGATTTGTAGAAGATTTGTGAAGTTTTGAAGTGTTTGTGTTGATTTAATCATGCCACCAAGGAGAGCTAATCGTCATCAAAATGTTGAAGCGTTGTATAGAAGGGAAGAAGCCGAGCAAATGGAGCAACGCATTAATGAGAAATTTGATGAAGGTATTGGGAAGTTAGAGAAATTGATGAATGATTTGAATCAAGGTCAAAGGAGAAGGTCGCTAGTCTCGAACCGTGGAGGAAACCGAGTTTCGCCATCGGTTACGGAAGCGAGAAGGGTGTCACCGCAATCTTTTAGAGAAAGAAGAGAAACATCAATTTCATCAAGGAGAGATCACCATGACTATGGACATGAAGAGAGAAGAACTCCACGTGAGTTTGAAGATGAGCCATATCGAGATGAAGAGAGACATAGTAGAAGAGACATGCATGATCGAAGGGATGTTGATGGTCGAGATCGATATAGACATACATTTGATTTTAATGAAGAGGGTGATAGAGCTAGCATTCATTATCGAGATCGAGACCAGGTTCGAAACTCGTATCGGGATGTTGAGGATGATCGACGATGGGAGTCGGGTATGAAGATGGAAATTCCTGAATTCAAAGGTGGGATGGTAGCTGAAGAGTTCTTAGACTGGTTGTCAAATGTTGAAGAGGTATTTGATTTCAAAGAGGTTCCGGAGAATCGTCGAGTGAAGTTGGTTGCTACTCGTTTGAGAGGTAGAGCCATGGCATAGTGGCAGAAGACTAAACTTACGCGGGAGAGAATGGGGAAGTCAAAGATTGTCGTAAGGGAGAAGATGAAGAAACTGATGAAAGCTACATTTTTACCTTACAATTATCAATCACTTATGTATCAGAGGTTGTAGAATCTGAGGCAAGGGACGAAGACTGTTAATGATTATGCTGATGAATTTTATCAACTAATTGCTCGTAACGACATTATGGAGACAGAGGAACAGCTGACTGCTAGATTTGTTGGAGGGTTGAGAATGCAGATTCAAGACATGGTAAATATGTTTGATCCTAGATCTGTAGCAGAAGCACACCAGAAAGCGTTGGCTTGGGAGAAGCAGGGAAGACGAGGAGGTGGTGTGTTTCCTAATTCCAACAATCAAGTGAAGGGTGTTAGTGGGAGTTCCAATGTTCCTAAAACTGTCAATAAACCAGTTGTGAATGAAGTTGTGAAAGCGAGGGCCAACAACAGTTTCAAATGTTATAATTGCCAGGAAGTGGGTCACAAGAGTAATGAATGTCCGAAGCCGAAGAAACGAATTATGATTGCTGAAGTTGAAGGTGAGGATGTTGGTGGAAGTTATTCTAGTCCAGTTGAGGAGGATGAACAGGATGTTGCGTCAGGAGATGAAGGATGTAATCTCATGATGAGGAGGTCTCGTTTAATACCGAAGCAAGAAGAAGAGTCTAGCTGGTTGAGGAGTAATATCTTTCAGTCAACGTGCACTATTCTGGGAAAGGTTTGTAAATTTGTGATTGACACGGGAAGTTGTGACAATATTATTTCTACCGAAGCTGTGGGAAAGTTGAAGCTGAAGACGGAGAAGCATCCAAATCCTTAAAAGTTAGCATGGTTAAAAAAAGGAGGAGAGGTGAAGGTGGACAGACAAGTTCGAGTTCCATTCTCCATTGGAAAGAAGTATAAAGACGAGATTTGGTGTGATGTTATGGAAATGGATGTTTGTCACTTACTTTTGGGAAGACCATGGCAGTATGATCGAGCAGTAAAGCATAACGATCGGACCAATAGCTACAGTTTTATGTTTGAAGGTGTTAAGATCATTTTGGTCCCAAAGAAGAGACAGCAAGAAGAAAGCAAGTTAGAAGAGATTGAGGAGCTGAAGACTTTATTGACTTTGAAGGAATTCACTGAAGAAGTAGAGGAGAGTCCAGAAGTGTTTTTGTTGATTGGACATGAAGCCACTGAATCTGTAGAAGTTCCAGAGGAAGTAAAACCGGTATTGGAAGAATTCAGAGATGTGTTTCCTGAAGAATTACCAACGGAGTTACCACCGTTGAGGGATATTCAACATCAGATTGATCTTGTGCCAGGGGCAGTATTACCACACAGACCACATTACCGAATAAGTCCAATGGAACATGAGGAGTTATGAAGGCAATTCAAAGAGTTGTTAGAACAGGGGCGTGTTCAGGAGAGCTTGAGTCCTTGTGCAGTGCCCGCCTTATTGGTGCCAAAGAAGGATGGTTCGTGGAGAATGTGTACGAATAGTCGGGCTCTAAACAAGATCACTGTGAGATACAGGTTTCCTATGCCAAGGTTTGATGATTTGATAGATCAGTTGAGTGGAGCTGTTGTATTCTCGAAGATTGACTTGAAGAGCGGATACCATCAAATTCGTATTAGACCGGGTGATGAGTGGATGACTGCTTTTAAAACAAGGGAAGGTTTATATGAATGGCTAGTTATGCCGTTTGGTTTGTCAAATGCTCCAAGTACTTTTATGAGAGTGATGAACCAGATTTTTAGACCATACATTGGGAAGTTTGTGGTAGTTTACTTTGATGATATTTTGATCTACAGCGGGAGTGTGGAAAAGCATGTCCAGCATTTACGTGAAGTACTGTTGATACTACGTCAAGAGCAGTTCTATGCAGCAGCAAAGAAGTGCGTATTTATGACGGACAGTGTTTTGTTTCTGGGATATGTTCTATCGAAGGAAGGAATTCAAGTGGATGAAAGTAAAGTAGAAGCTGTCAGGATTTGGCCACAGCCAAAGACAATTACTGAAGTGAGGAGTTTTCATAGATTGGTATCTTTCTATCGAAGGTTCATTCCACATTTTAGTAGTGTGATGGCACCAATAACCGATTGCATGAAAGGAAAGAAGTTTGAGTGGTCAGAGAAGAAGGGTTGCTTTTGAGAAGATCAAGACACTATTGACGACAACGCCAATTCTAATTTTACCGGATTTTCAGTTGTTGTTTGAATTTCATACTAATGCATCAAAGGTTGGGGTTGGTGGAGTTTTGAGTCAGAAAGGAAACCAGTTGCTTATTTCAGTGAAACGTTGTCTGGAGCTAAGTTGAGGTATAGCACTTATGATGTTGAGTTTTACGCCATTGTTCAAGCCGTGAAGCACCGGAGACATTATCTGTTTCAGAAGGAGTTTGTTCTTTACACTGATCATGAAGCGTTGAAGCACTTACAAGGGCAGGATAGGATTTCAGCGAGGCATGCATCGTGGATTGCTTATCTACAGAAATTTACGTTTTGTTGTGAAACATAAGTTAGGAGTGACGAATCGTGTAACTGATGCATTGAGCAGGAGGAATCATTTGTTGACGACAATGAAAGTTGAGGTGACAGGGTTGAATTATTACCAGAGTTGATTGAAGAAGATCCTTACTTTGCAAAATTTGTTGAGAAAGTCAAGGATGGGAGTGCTGATGAATTTATGTTGGTGGATGGTTTTCTATTTAAAGGAAATCGATTATACATACCAGATAGTAGTTTGAGAATGACGATTATCAAAGAATTACATGAAGAAGGCCATGTGGGTAGAGATCGAACATTGCAGTTGATTTCTCAATCTTATTATTGGCCGTCGATGAGAAGGGATGTTGAATGGTTTGTGCATAGATGTCATGTTTGTCAGGTTTCGAAAGGGACAGCTACAAATGCGGGATTGTATATGCCATTACCTGTTCCTACAAAACCATGGGTAGGCATTAACATGGATTTCGTGTTGGGTTTGCCAAGAACTCAAAGGGGGAATGACTCAATATATGTTGTGGTGGATCGTTTTTCGAAGATGGTACATTTTATTGCTTGTAAGAAGACGGCGGATGTTGTTCATGTCGCACAGTTGTTCTTTAAAGTGATATATAGACTTCATCGTTTACCTGAATATATTGTTTCGGATAGAGATACTCGTTTTCTTAGTCACTTTTGGCTAAGTTTGTGGAAGATGGTTGGAACGAAGCTGAAATTTAGTAGCGCTTACCATCCGCAAACCGATGGGCAAACGGAGGTGGTTAATAGATCATTGGGAAATTTGTTACGATGTTTGGTGAGAGATAATCTGAGAAGTTGGGACATGAAGTTATGTCAAGCCGAGTTTGCTCATAATCATGCGGTGAATCGTAGTACAGGATTCAGTCCATTTCAGATTGTTTATTCAAACTTGCTAAAGGGGCCGTTGGATTTAACAACAATACCACAACCAAAAGGGATAGTTAAACAAGCTGCTGATTTTGTTGAGAGTTTGACGGAATGTCATAAAATCGTTCAAGAACGATTGGACAAGGCGAATGAGAAGTATAAAGATCCGCAGACTTGAAACGAAGAAATATTGAGTTTAATGAAGGAGACTTAGTGTACGTTGTGTTAACAAAGGATCGTTTTCCAGTGGGTGCTTATAACAAGTTGAAAGCCAGAAAAATTGGTCCTGTGGAAATTGTGCAACGGATCAATGAAAATGCTTACAGGGTGAAGCTGCCAGAGGGTGTATACACTTCTTATGTGTTCAATGTTAAACATCCGGTGCCTTATTTTGGAGATGAATCATCCAACGGAGTAGAAGACTTAAATTCGAGGACGAATTTTTCTCAACCAGGGGAGGATGATGCAACCCAAGATGAAGAACTTATGGATCTACGGCTTAACTCCAACGAGTTAGTGAATACACGGCCTAAAGAAGGAGTTTGGGGTCATCTGCAACTTAAAGAATCAAGAGATAAGAAGACACGACCTAACCTGTGACAACCAGGAATTTTCTAGCAATATCAATTTAATAATTTGCATTAAATATTAAATTGATTTGATATATCTTTATTAATTAAATCCGAATTAATACTTTTCTTTTAATAAATATTTAATTGGAAAATTTTATCTGTTAAAAATTAATTGTTTGTTTTCTATTTATATATGTATATATTTGTATACATTGTAAATAGTTGAGGATTTGTTCTAAAGTTTAACTAATAAATTATGTTTTAAATACTAATATATATATATATATTAGTGAATTAGAAATTATGATTTATTTAATATAAACTTTTCAAAGTTAAATAAATAAATAAATATAGGGTTTTAAATACATAAGATAATGTTTAAATAGTTTAAAACTTATTTTACCTTAAGTTTAAATTTTAATTTATTAACAAAAAGATTTGTTTACTTTTCTTTTAGTATAACTTGATAAAAATATGAATTTAAGATTTTATATGAGTTTTAATATAATTTTGTCAAACAATACATTAACATATATTATGAAATATGTAGTTTATAATAAAAAGATAAGTTAATTTATCTACCATGTCAAAGTGATAAATGTGTTTTATAATATAAATAAAATAAGAATGTACATATAGGGATACAAGATTCTAAGTAATAAGTTAAACATAGAAATAAAACAAAATATACATTAAGCTATAGATTATAAGTGAAAATACTGTATATAATAAGTTAAAATAAGAAATAAACATATAGGATCAATTTATAGAACTTCACAAACATTTCAAATACAACAATTAAACTAGAAACAAAAGAATTTTCAAGTTTGTAAACTATCACAAATGAACTTCAGTTTATACATACATACATACATACATACATACATACATACATATATATATATATAAGTGCAAAGCATCAAGACCAATATATGATTGTACAAACAAAATCTAGGAACAAATTATATGTGTGCAGGCCAAACTAAGTAGAACAAAATAAAGACAGTATTAAAACAACTGTATATATGAAGCTTGTTAAGGAAGACATTGTTAAGTATCCTTAAGAAAACAAACAAAAGTCATTAATGTAAAATCTTTTTAGTACACAAAGTATTTCATATTAGCCTACATCTAAAATATCTTTATTTCAAAAATCTGTACAATACAAGATTGTATGCTATATTGTTACAGTTTTATGAAACATAATAATAATATACCCTGTATAAACCTGTCTGCATATATCCCTGTCTCTTTTCTTTTCTATAAATCTGCATATCAGTTCGAACTAGGCAAAAACTAAAATAAATCTTCATTAAAAAAAATGAACAAACAAAATTCAGAAAGCAAAAAGGAGGTTTACAGGAATTCAACACTTCAACTGCAGGTTGTTTCATTATCAAGCCTGTTTCACTTTTTAGTTCAAAAAGTGCCTCTGTTCTTTCACATATCTGGTGAGTAACTTCTTTTATTAAAATACCTAAGTATATTCAGTTATGGTTGTATGTAGTTTATCTGAGATGAAGTTTAAAGTATGTGTATTTGAGGATGCATGTATATATATGGATGGATAGATGGATTGATGTGGTTAAACTTGTTCTGCCTGTTTTAGTTTCAGGCTTGGTTTCTAAGCAAAGAATCCAATTCCTTTGGATCTGATGGTTGATAGTATATAGAATTTAAACAAGACTTGATTGTTTAACTTTAAAATTTAAGTTTAAAATTTATATAACTAAAAATACAAGAGAAATTTTGTCTGGAACCAAAATCTAACTTGCAGTGTTTGCATATGCTTGTTCTTTGTTACTCTCTGTAAACAAAATCTTGCTGTTAAAAATTATTTACTTCTTTCCTAATTTATGATTGCACTTCAGTTTCAAGAAAATGATGTTTGTATCATCTCAAACTAAGTTTAAAAATTTATTTGAGATAAAAACAACTTAAAAATTTATCTCTGGAACCCAAAATTTAGAACAAACTTAAGATTGGCAAAATTTCGAACTTCACCGATCATTGATTAAGGTATACAAAGTGAATCAGTGAACCATAACATGATTTTTAAAGGTTAAAGCATAATTTTTAGTGGCATATTTTGAGAGCAGCTAGTGTTTTTCTGTTTGAAGCATTTAGAGTCGCCGTGGGCGATCAAGTGTTTCTGGAGGGTCCGGCTTGGGTCTGGGGTTGGAGGAGGCTGCCGTGGATCTAGGAAAAATAGGTGGAGGGGGCCATGATGTCGGAGGTAGCGGCGGTGATGATTTTTCTCTGGTAAACTAGTTTTACTGGAGCATTTTGTTTTGACCATCGCGACTTCGACGTAGCGTCGAGTGAAGCATGGTCTTGGGAAAAGGAGGCACGGTGGGTGACGATGCCATGGCAGGAAGCGCGAGCCTTCAAGAGGTCGGAGCTGTGCGAACGCGGTGGAGACAGGTTTGGGGAGGTGAGGTTGTGTTTTTTTTCCAGGTTTTATATTTTCTCTTGTTGATTTCGCGCGAGCCTGGGGGAAACTCGAAGTAGGTTGTTGATTTTCTCGGGGAACATTGTGTGTTTACTCGAAATAAAAAGAGGGAGGGGCTCGGGTTATTGATTTTCAGGTTTGTAAAACCTATAACAGGTTTTTAACAGGTTTTGAACTTTTGTTTTAAAAATTAAATCAAAGTTAAAACTAGTACTTAATCAAAGTTTAAAAAGTGAATTTAAGTTAGTTTTTTGAAATGAAGTTCGAAATAATAAAGTTTTCAAAATTTAAATTATTTAAATAACTTAACAGTGTTTAATAATTAAAATATTTTCAAACTAGTGTCGAGTTCAAATGAAAATATAAACTGTTAAGAAACGATTGAAACAAGTTAACTCAAAATTGAGATCAGGACTTAGATTTGAAATTCTAAATTTGGAAATAAAATAAAGTTTTATAATTTAAATTTATTCAAATAAGTTTTAAGTGAAATTGAACATGCGAGTTTACAAAGGGATTTGAAAAAAAAACATAAATTAGTTTTAAAACTTTATTAATGCTAAGTTGGTTTTTAATTAGAAAGTAAATCGAAATAAATGTTTTAAACATTTTGGAATTGAAAACATAATCAATAATAAGGATGGTTTACTTTAATTCATGAATTTTTTAGAATTTTATATGTATTAACCTTTAAGTTAATTAAGTAAGAATAATTAATGATTGATATTTATTAAATTAGTAATTATAAGTTTAAAAGTAGTAATTAAAGTTAAATAATGAATTAATTAACTAATATGTGATTTAGAACCATATATTAGATTTATTTAAACTAATAAAATTTAATGGTTAATCAAACTTATAATTAATAATGATTAATACAAGTTAATTATTTTAGAAGGAATAATTAAATAAGTGTTAATGAAGATCATTAACTAGATTATTTAAAATTAATTAATGTAATTGATTTTTAATAAATTAATTTGATTAATTAATTCAATAATAATCATTGTGATAGTTTAAATGTAAATTATTTATTTGAAAAATAATTAGAAATTAATTACTTATTAATTGTGCAAATTGATTTGATTTGAGTTAATTAATTTAGTTTAATTAACTGATATTTTGGAAGTAAATTACTTAGAGAAGTAATTGATGAATAATTAATAGAGGTAATTAACTGGAAGATGTTGTTAATGGAAGTAATTAGAATATAATTACTTGAAATTAATCAAAGGATTAATTAAGAGGGTTATTGAGAAGTAATTAATTAAGAACGATTAATTATTATATATATATATTAATCAAGAGGATTAATATTTGTGATTTGAAGATTTGTATTCTTAATATAAATTAACAAATGAAAATGTAATTAGAAATCATTAAATTAATATAATTAATGATGGAATTAGAAATTGGTTTATTTGAGAATAATAAATCAACAAGATAATTAAATGGTAATAAATCGATATAAATGTAATTAATTAACGGATTCATTCAAGATTAATTTCTATAAATAAATTAAGGAAAACTACTGGGATGCAGTCAAGTATATTTAAATCAAAGATGATTAATTTGAATACATAAGAATGGAGAATAAGATTTTAATTAAGTTAATGAATTAATTTAAGAAATCATTTGATGATTTGGTATGTGTAATTACATAGTGAAATTAATGGAGTATAATTACTTAGAATTGTAATTAGATGATAATTACTTGATGAAATTAATACAAGATGATTTGTAAGTGAAGTAATTTGAGTAATTTCTTTTGTAATTAATCAAAGTATTGATTTATGGAAATAATTAATCATGGAATGTGTGACGACCGCCCATGACTCCCGCACGGAAACAAGGGAATGGTGCGCTGAAAGTGTGCCAGGCAGCCATGGACGATAGTCAAGGGTAGAATAAACATTGCAGAATCTATCGTATAACTCACAGCGCATGGACAAAATACAATAGAGAAATATAATATAGTGAAGCTCCCATAGAACAGAATATCATCATCTAATCATAATAGCTTTATACATGGTCTGAATCATGAATACAAGAAGCCTCACTACATAGCACTCAGAGTAATCAACAATCAGCGGAATATCCAGTACATAGAATATGAAAATAATATGTAAAGCCTCCTGCTCGTCTTCGTCATCACCAGCGTGAGCCACTAAGATCATCACCTGCCACCTGTCACCTAGTCTGCCCATCCCAGATGAACAGCCCAAGGTAATAAGAGGAGACATAAAACCTTGAGTCAGACAACAGTCTTAGTGAGTAGTAAATCAACTATCAAACATACCAAAGGAACATAAAGGATAAAAGGAATAGGAACCCAAATCATCCCACTCCACCTCTTTCTACAGTGATAGCCCCCAGACACACACTAAGGAGAAGCAAGCATAGCAAAGCAGATAATTAAAGTAAAGCAATAATCACTCGAGTCAAGGTCGATGTTTTCCAAATAAAAACCCCCAAGGCCTAAACCAAGATCAGATAAGCACCCAGAAAACACCGCTCTTGAGACCGAATGATGATACAACCAAACATCCATGACTCTGGCTATCACTGATATCATTGCCTTGATTTTATCGTTAATTGAATGACCAACTCATCTTTCAACCATCCGTCAAGGGCTAATGGCAACCCCGGTTCTAGACATAACTCCGCACGTCACCGTGACCCGTGCCTAGGTATAACGGATCTACCCAGAGTACTAGCACGTCATCATGACCCGCGCCTGGGTATAACGGATCTACCCAACGTACTCTTGCTTTGAGCTTGCTAGAACCTTCAATAACGATAAGATCTCAGCCTTCTAGTCATCCTCCTCGACGACTATTCCCATTATAGCTCAAGCACCTCTCGAGCCCACCATTATCCACCAACTCGAACCGCATCATCGAGTAATCAACATGCTTGGGATGATCCCGTCTGGATTAAACCAAGGCTTCCGCATCATGCTTTGCTCCAACGCATCTTAGCAAAGTCCATCTCATCATCATACTTCGCCTCAACATATTATGGCAAAGTCCATTTCGTCATCATACTTCGCTTCCTCTAACTATAGCAAAGTCCTCGAACCCATCCATATGAGCTTCATCATCCGCTTCATATGCCACAACAGCTTTCACCATTCAAGAGCCTTTCCACTTAGCTTTTGAATCATCTTCAACCATCTTGTCCCAAATCAACTACAATCTAACTCGAGACAATCAAATCAATCATACATCCAAACAATCAAGCATTCAAACAAGATCTAATCTAGCAATATCAACTATAATGGCAATTTCGTAAATAAATGAGCATAAGTCTAACATATATGAAATCATGGATTTTAACATAGATCTATCAAATATAAAACATGGGTTTTGTCCCTATAACTTGTTAATTGAACTTGCATAGGTAAACATTTTCAAAAGTAATGAATCTAGTCTTGGAACTATGAAAAATGCATGAAATCTCTAACTTTAACACTCAAACAAGCCACCAATCCAATATACTCCTTGGGTCCGCGTGAGAGATAACTACCACTCACCGAATCACCCAAACACTTCAACAACTATCAACTAAAGATCTGGACAGCAAGGATTCAAGCTCGATTCGTCGAAATCTCGCTTGAAATGGTGAAATCTAGCTTCGTCGGATGAAGATCTTCAACTTTGGCTCTTCAATCTTCGATCTTGGATGGATGTTAGCACTCGATCAAAGTGGAGAAAAGAAGTGAAGAAATGTTGTAGTCGAGCTCTCAAAATGGCAGCACTTCGTCGCTTCAAAAACCGGTGCCAAAAAGTGAGCCAAACTCCTCTATTTATAGGCTGATTTCACCCTTAGGTCGTCGTCCAGTTTTAGGTCGTTGCCGACCTAAAGATCCCCGAACTAACTTAGGTCGTTTACGACCTAAGTCTCAATAGTACATGCAACCTAAAACACAGCCGCCTTCCTTAACTCGAACCAACGAACTACGTCTTATCCAAACACACAAGATCTCACGACCTAACTCCTATGCGACCTAACAAACAAGGCCGACTTAGCACACACATGCACTTACACGACCTACCTAGCTGCCGACTTAAAAGCTTACGACCTAACACATAAGCCTTTATACGACCTAACCTAGTCACGACCTATCGAGCAACACGAGTTACGACCTAACAACCCATAGCGGCCTTCCTTAGGTCGTCTAACGACCTAACTAACCTACCGACCTAACTATGCTACGACCTAAAACATGACGACTTAACTAATAGGCCATAACTCGTCTACGACCTAACTTCCTTAGGTCGGTCCATACTTAGGTCGGTCAGAAATCATAACTCGTAACTGTTAGGTCGTTAACCCTAGGTCGCTAACTATCTTAGGTCGCTCAACCGACCTATCTACCTTAGGTCGCTCTACCGACCTATCTACCTTAGGTCGTAAACACTTTTAGATCGCTAACTACATTAGGTCGCTAACTAATTTAAGCCGCTAACTTATAGGTCGCTCGCCCTAACTACTAAACGACCTAACTTACCTAGCAACCTAACACTTCCCTTAGGTCGCTCAACGACCTAACTTAGGTCGTTACCCCTATAGGTCGTTCACAACCTATCTCCTAACTCGCTAACCCGTAAGTCGTAGCCTTCTTAGGTCGTTACCTCGGTCTAACACACTAACTCGGCCACACCTTAAGTCGTCCAAATCTCTAGGTCACTAACTCATCCCAGCCCTTAAGTCGCTCATATCTATAGGTCGCCTACGACCTAATACTTAACATGTTAACTCGTCCAAGTCTATGAGTCGTCCCACATCCTAACTCGGCCACTAGTTAACTCGTTAGCTATTATAACTCGGCCACATGACCTAAGCTCCTACCGACTCAACATCACACGACCTAAGACGCTAAGTCGGTCATGACTCAACTTCGAACGACCTAGGCTACCCTTCAACCTAAGCCTCTACACGAGTTAACTACCATACGACTTAAGCACTAACGACTTAAAGACAACAACAGTTTTACGATCTTTCGATCCGTAAAAAATACGGGTCGTTACATTCTCTCCCCCTTAGGAATTTCGCCCCTGAAATTCCAAACAAACAAGAGCAATCAAAATTATTCCGCATGCCTACCATCCATAGCAATCAACAAACCATGCATCCAATTACTAACCTAGCATGCAGAATTCTAAGACTAGAACAAGCTACAAATTCATGAGATGTCACGACACCTTAGGGCCATACCTCGAAGAGTTCAGGATGAGCTGCCTTCATCCTCTCTTCCTCCTCCCATGTACAGTCGTTAACATCATCACTCCATTGTATCTTGAGCAACGTAATCGTCTTCCTCCTAAGCTGTTTCGTATCGGTTTCAACAATACGAAGCGGCTTACGAGGTCTTCTAAAAACTGGATCAACCTCCAAATCTTCACAGCTATCAGCAGAAACCACTGTGCTCGAGTCGTGCACATACTTCCGTAGATACGATACATGAAAAACATTGTGCACACCCGCCATCTTTTCTGGTAACTCCAATCTATAAGCGAGCTTTCCAATTCGCTCGATAATCGGGAATGGTCCAACAAATCTCGGAGTCAATTTTCCTTTCTTTCCGAATCGAATAACATTCTTCAGAGGAGAAATCTTCACAAAAACCATATCACCTACGTCGAATTCCAAATCTTTTCGACGCTTATCGGCATAACTCTTCTGACGGTCTTGGGCTGCCTTCATTCGTTGCCGAATGATCTCTATACAATCCGAAGTCTGACGAATCATCTCAGGCCCAAGTATCAGCTTTTCTCCAGTTTCCAACCAACATGTTGGAGAGTTACACGGTCTTCCATACAGTGCCTCATATGGTGCCATACCAATACTTGACTGGTAGCTGTTGTTATACGCAAACTCCACTAAATGAAGATGATCTTCCCATGATCCTCCGAAATCCAAGACACATGCTCTCAAGAGATCTTCTAAAACTCGGTTGACTCTCTCAGTCTGACCATCTGTTTGGGGATGATAAGCTGTACTCAAACATAACTCGGTTCCCAAAACTTCCTGAAAGCTCTTCCAAAATCCACTAGTGAACAATGGATCTCGATCGCTCACTATACTCTTCGGAATACCATGGAATCGAACTATCCACTTAACATACAATTCAGCCAACTTCGATGCAGTCCTAGTTGATCGAACAGGAATGAATCTTGCACTCTTGGTCAATCGATCTACAATGACCCAAATCCCTTCATTTCCCGTTATGGTTCTAGGTAAACCATCGATAAAATCCATCGATATTTGCTCCCACTTCCACGTAGGAACTTCTAATGGCTGGAGCAATCCACTTGGCTTCTTCTGTTCAGCTTTTACCAACTGACAGTTCATGCATTTGGAAATAAAATTTCCAATATCCTTCTTCATACCTTCCCAGTAATAGGTTCTCTTCATATCCCGATACATCTTATTTCCACCTGGATGAATTGTCAACTTCGAGTGATGACTTTCCCTTAGAACTTCATCTCTCAATTCATCGATATCGGGAACAACCAGTCGTCCTTGCTTGTGAAGCCAACCCTCTTGATCGACCTCGAAACCTTTATCCTTCTCTGGTTCCAATCCAAATTCCAAATCACGGATAATCTTGACAAGTTTATCGTCTCGCTTTTGGCTTTCGCCAATTCTTTCCACTAAAGTGGGTCTTATAGATAAGTTTGCCAACATTTCAGGTTCCAATTCACATCTAGGCCTGAAGTCAAATCCAGCCAAATACTCGAGACTCTTCCATTCTGAAAACATGGCTCCCAATCCTGCATGTCTTCGACTCAACGCATCAGCTACTGCGTTACCTTTTCCCGGAGTATAGGCTATACCAAAATCATATGATGCTAAAAACTCTAGTTATCGTTGCTGCCGAAGATTCAAATCCTTTTGGGAGAAAAGATACTTCAACGACTTGTGATCCGTAAACAACTCGAATCGAACTCCCAATAGATAATGTCTCCACATCTTCAGAGCAAAAACAATCGCTGCTAACTCCAAATCATGAGTCGGGTAATTCCTTTCATGCGGCTTCAGTTGTCGACTCGCATACGCAACAACTCTATCCTTCTGCATCAGCACTGCTCCAAGTCCAGTACCGCATGCATCGGTGTAAACCACCATCTCATCATTCCCACTTGGAATAGTCAAAACAGGAGCACTTGTTAGTCGCTCTTTCAGGATTCCAAAAGCTTGTTCACACTTAGCATCCCAACTGAATACCTGATTCTTTTTCGTCAACCCTGTCAATGGTGCAGCTATCTTGGAAAAGTCTTTGATAAACCGACGATAATATCCTGCTAATCCAAGAAAACTTCTCACATCAGATGCATTCTTAGGTCTAACCCAATCCTGGATCGCTGCCACCTTAGCGGGATCAACCGCTATTCCATTTCCAGAAATGACATGGCCTAAGAACCTCACTTCACTCTTCCAGAAGTGACACTTAGAAAACTTAGCCTTCAGCTGATGTTTCCGTAAGATTTCCAAAACAATCCTCAAGTGCGTCTTGTGCTCTTCCTCAGTTCTGGAATAAATCAGAATATCATCCACGAACACAAGTACGAACTTGTTCAACTGATCTCTGAACACTCTATTCATAAGATCCACAAAATACGCTGGTGCATTCGTCAATCCAAATGGCATTACCAGCCACTCATAAAAACCGGATGGTGTCCTGAAAGCAGTCTTCGGCACACTATCCTTCGCCACTCTTAACTGGTGAAATCCCGTTGCCAAATCCATCTGAGTAAACACCTTAGCCTCGTGAAGCTGATCAAACAAGTCATCTATTCTCGGCAATGGATACTTGTTCTTCTTAGTCACCTTATTCAGCTCACGATAATCAACACACAACCTCAACGATCCATCCGCTTTGGTTGCGAACACAACTGGTGCACCCCATTCGGACACACTACGCCGAATGAATCCTTTCCATAAAAGGTCATCAACCTGCACCCTCAACTCTTGCTGTTCTCTAGGTGCCATCCGCCTAAGAGGCATCACAACAGGTCTGGCTCCCTCAACTAGATCGATACGAAACTCGATCTCCCTATGCGGCGGTAACCCTTTGACCTCGTCAAAGACATCTTCGAATCCATTCACGATTGGCATCGATGACAGTCCATCCCGTGGAACAACCAGCGAATACATGAAGCTCATGAAGACGCCTTCTTCATGCTTACATCGTATCACAACCTTTCGCCCCTCCACATTCTCGACTGTCACCTCTAATCTCTCACAATCAACCTTTGCCGCATACTTCCTAAGCCAGTCCATACCCAAAATAATTCCGAACCCCGCAAAGTTCAGAACAAAGCAATCACAAACAAAAGAGCAATCATGACTCGATATAACTAGACCACGGCATAGCATACACAAACAAGACGAACCCCCAACTGGATTAGTCACTACCAATGGTTTATCAACAATATCCGGTTCCAAACCCAACCGGTCTACCAACTCATTACAAACAAAAGAATGAGACGCTCCAGTATCAAATAACACTCTAACTGGAACACCACAAATGGAAAGAGTACCTTGAACCACCACACTCTTCCCCTTCTCTTCAGCAGTAGGAGCTTTCAAAGTTGACGGGACAGCCCCCAAAGCATAAGCTTGCACAACCTGCCTGTCCTTTACCGGTTCCGGACAGTTCTTCTTAATATGCCCCAGCTTATCACAGTTGTAGCATTTCAACAACACCTTTGGATTCTTGCAATCCTTGGAGAGATGGCCCTTCTGCCGACAATTGTAGCAGGTCTTTTCCCCCTTCGGCTTCTTCTGACCATCCTTGCCCTTCTGCTGTTGCTGCTTCCTCTTCTTGTTTCCACCCTGCTGTGGTTTAGACTCCTCCTTGGTCACAGCAACAACAGATACGTCCTTAGGAAACAAACTCTCGTGCCTGAGAGCTTTCTCCACTAGCTTCTCAAATGGATCGTCCAGATGATCCACCAACTGCCTTCCAAGATAACTGTCCAAGCCTGTCACGAACTTTTCATTCTTCTGATAAGAAGATTCAATATACGACCGAGCATACTTGGAGAAGGCCTCAAACTCAGAAACGTACTCAAGAACCGATCTCCCACCTTGCTTAAGCTCTACAAACTTCTTGAACAAAACAGATTTCTGAGCCGTAGAAATGAACTTAGCTTCAAATCTAGCTTGGAACTGCACCCAAGTGATTTCTTCCTCCGGAGTATCAATGGTGATAGAGTTCCACCAATCAGCAGCTCTTCCTTGAAGCTGTCTCGATGCAAGCTTCCTCTTGGTTGCATCATCAATTTCCAAGTCACCAAAAATCCTTCTACAAGCATCCATCCATCTTTGGACTTCAATGGTTGACTATGTCCCTAAGAAAACCTTCCCTCCAAGAGCAGTATAATCCTTATAAAGCTTAGCAAAATCCACCGGTCTTGGAGCTTGAACTTGAACTCCAACATCTACAGATGGCCCTGGAGCTGGTATCCTTCTCATGATAGAAGTCATCATGGCTTCAAACATAGCTCCATAATCAGCAACTCCTTCAGCGGCACGGCCTTCCCTTGCAACTGGTCTCCCTCTTCGACTCATCCTTAGTATCTACAAAAAGGACTGATTAGAACACCTTGAGGAACAACTACATAAGGAGTTCAAATCCATCTAAACTACTATATTATATATAGTAATCATCCATCAAAATACAATTACGTCTCTCTTACGTAGTTACGTCAGCGAGCGTTGGCTAAAATCGATTAACCAAAGCTCTGATACCAAAATGTGACGACCGCCCATGACTCCCGCACGGAAACAAGGGAATGTTGCGCTGAAAGTGTGCCAGGCAGCCATGGACGATAGTCAAGGGTGGAATAAACATTGCAGAATCTATCGTATAACTCACAGCGCATGGACAAAATACAATAGAGAAATATAATATAGTGAAGCTCCCATAGAACAGAATATCATCATCTAATCATAATAGCTTTATACATGGTCTGAATCATGAATACAAGAAGCCTCACTACATAGCACTCAGAGTAATCAACAATCAGCGGAATATCCAGTACATAGGATATGAAAATAATATGTAAAGCCTCCTGCTCGTCTTCGTCATCATCAGTGTGAGCCACTAAGATCAGCACCTGCCACCTGTCACCTAGTCTGCCCATCCCAGATGAACAGCCCAAGGTAATAAGAGGAGACATAAAACCTTGAGTCAGACAACAGTCTTAGTGAGTAGTAAATCAACTATCAAACATACCAAAGGAACATAAAGGATAAAAGGAATAGGAACCCAAATCATCCCACTCCACCTCTTTCTACAGTGATAGCCCCCAGACACACACTAAGGAGAAGCAAGCATAGCAAAGCAGATAATTAAAGTAAAGCAATAATCACTCGAGTCAAGGTCGATGTTTTCCAAATACAAACCCCCAAGGCCTAAACCAAGATCAGATAAGCACCCAGAAAACACCGCTCTTGAGACCGAATGATGATACAACCAAACATCCATGACTCTGGCTATCACTGATATCATTGCCTTGATTTTATCGTTAATTGAATGACCAACTCATCTTTCAACCATCCGTCAAGGGCTAATGGCAACCCCGGTTCTAGACATAACTCTGCACATCACCGTGACCCGTGCCTAGGTATAACGGATCTACCCAGAGTACTAGCACGTCATCATGACCCACGCCTGGGTATAACGGATCTACCCAACGTACTCTTGCTTTGAGCTTGCTAGAACCTTCAATAACGATAAGATCTCAGCCTTCTAGTCATCCTCCTCGACGACTATTCCCATTATAGCTCAAGCACCTCTCGAGCCCACCATTATCCACCAACTCGAACCGCATCATCGAGTAATCAACATGCTTGGGATGATCCCGTCTGGATTAAACCAAGGCTTCCGCATCATGCTTTGCTCCAACGCATCTTAGCAAAGTCCATCTCATCATCATACTTCGCCTCAACATATCATGGCAAAGTCCATTTCGTCATCATACTTCGCTTCCTCTAACTATAGCAAAGTCCTCGAACCCATCCATATGAGCTTCATCATCCGCTTCATATGCCACAGCAGCTTTCACCATTCAAGAGCCTTTTCACTTAGCTTTTGAATCATCTTCAACCATCTTGTCCCAAATCAACTACAAGCTAACTCGAGACAATCAAATCAATCATACATCCAAACAATCAAGCATTCAAACAAGATCTAATCAAGCAATATCAACTATAATGGCAATTTCGTAAATAAATGAGCATAAGTCTAACATATATGAAATCATGGATTTTAGCATAGATCTATCAAATATAAAACTTGGGTTTTGTCCCTATAACTTGTTAATTGAACTTGCACAGGTAAACATTTTCAAAAGTAATGAATCTAGTCTTGGAACTAAGAAAAATGCATGAAATCTCTAACTTTAACACTCAAACAAGCCACCAATCCAATATACTCCTTTGGGTCCGCGTGAGAGATAACTACCACTCACCGAATCACCCAAAAACTTCAACAACTATCAACTAAAGATCTGGACAGCAAGGATTCAAGCTCGATTCGTCGAAATCTCGCTTGAAATGGTGAAATCTAGCTTCGTCGGATGAAGATCTTCAACTTTGGCTCTTCAATCTTCGATCTTGATCTTCGATCTTGGATGGATGTTAGCACTCGATCAAAGTGGAGAAAAGAAGTGAAGAAATGTTGTAGTCGAGCTCTCAAAATGGCAGCACTTCGTCGCTTCAAAAACCGGTGCCAAAAAGTGAGCCAAACTCCTCTATTTATAGGCTGATTTCACCCTTAGGTCGTCGTCCAGTTTTAGGTCGTTGCCGACCTAAAGATCCCCGACCTAACTTAGGTCGTTTACGACCTAAGTCTCAATAGTACATGCAACCTAAAACACAGCCGCCTTCCTTAACTCGAACCAACGACCTACGACTTATCCAAACACACAAGATCTCACGACCTAACTCCTATGCGACCTAACAAACAAGGCCGACTTAGCACACACATGCACTTACACGACCTACCTAGCTGCCGACTTAAAAGCTTACGACCTAACACATAAGCCTCTATACGACCTAACCTAGTCACGACCTATCGAGCAACACGAGTTACGACCTAACAACCCATAGTGGCCTTCCTTAGGTCGTCTAACGACCTAACTAACCTACCGACCTAACTATGCTACGACCTAAAACATGACGACTTAACTACTAGGCCATAACTCGTCTACGACCTAACTTCCTTAGGTCGGTCCATACTTAGGTCGGTCAGAAATCATAACTCGTAACTGTTAGGTCGTTAACCCTAGGTCGCTAACTATCTTAGGTCGCTCAACCGACCTATCTACCTTAGGTCGCTCTACCGACCTATCTACCTTAGGTCGTAAACACTTTTAGATCGCTAACTACATTACGACGCTAACTAATTTAAGCCGCTAACTTATAGGTCGCTCGCCCTAACTACTAAACGACCTAACTTACCTAGCAACCTAACACTTCCCTTAGGTCGCTCAACGACCTAACTTAGGTTGTTACCCCTATAGGTCATTCACAACCTATCTCCTAACTCGCTAACCCGTAAGTCGTAGCCTTCTTAGGTCGTTACCTCGGTCTAACACACTAACTCGGCCACACCTTAAGTCGTCCAAATCTCTAGGTCACTAACTCATCCCAGCCCTTAAGTCGCTCATATCTATAGGTCGCCTACGACCTAATACTTAACATGTTAACTCGTCCAAGTCTATGAGTCGTCCCACATCCTAACTCGGCCACTAGTTAACTCGTTAGCTATTATAACTCGGCCACATGACCTAAGCTCCTACCGACTCAACATCACACGACCTAAGACGCTAAGTCGGTCACGACTCAACTTCGAACGACCTAGGCTACCCTTCAACCTAAGCCTCTACACGAGTTAACTACCATACGACTTAAGCACTAACGACTTAAAGACAACAACAGTTTTACGATCTTTTGATCCGTAAAAAATACGGGTCGTTACAGAATGATTAATAAGTAATTAAAGGTAGTTAATTACTTGTTTGTTATTAATCAAGGGGTGATTAATAATTGTGTTTAAGTAAAGATTAATCACTTAATTAATTTAAATAAGTAATTTAATATAAATTGGAGATGATCAGTTAATATCATTAATGATGTAATTAAGAAGTGTAAATTAAGGAATAATTAATAAGGAAGTAATTAAATGTTAATCTGCTTTGAATGATTTAGAATAATTCAATTGAGAAATTAATTGAAAGACTAAATCACTTCTTGTAATTAGAGAATGATTAATTAATTGGATTTATAGTTAATTAATGATTGTGAGAGCAGGATTGATGGAGTGAATGATTAATTTAATTTATTTTAAATTAATTAAAGATGGAAGTAGTTAATTTAATTCATTTTAAACTAATTATAGCTTGTGATTCATAAATCATTGCTTATGGATGATATTGATATTTCATTGTTTGATTGTGATCTCAGAAATGAGATGTGTAATATTTATGTGATATGAATGTATGGTTTAAGGATGATAATATTTAATTATCTGTTTGGATGATGACATTAGTTATCTGTTTATGATGATGATGTGATTATCTATTATGAGGTGTGAATTATCTATCTGTGCATATTAATAATATTGAATTCACTGTTAAGACTAAATAGACAACTTGGCCTTAAAAGACACGTTTTGGATTTTGATGAGACCGAGATAGGTTTTCCTTATTTGGAATATCCGAAAACCACATCCATTCCAAATTAACGATAGGTCGTGAATCTGAAGTGAAGATGAAGATTCTGAATTCAAGGGTTATCGTCGTTAACTCTGAGGGTGATTCCAAAACGACTGCAACGAGATAATGCCTTCGGTTTCATTCGAACCCGGAACGAACTTGTATGGATTGAATGCTTTCAACACATCGTCAGGCGGACGATGAGCATTCTAAGAGATATGTCCTATAAAGGTAATCGTAACCTCGAGCCTCATCAACCGGGAATGGCTAAAACAGGGGAGGTGCAGCAAGGTTAGGTGGGTCATGCCCAAGCAGGACAAGGATATTCCCCTGTCTAGATGTCCCTTTTTATTCGGCTGTGTGGGCAGCTGGTCTGTAGCCAACTGCGGGGTTTATCTTGTTCGGGACTGTTCAATAAGGAATGGTTCCGACCTTGTGTTGCGGGGGTCGGGAGTGATCCTCGGTACGTTGATCTAGGCCACGTACTGTGACGGGCGGTACCCTAGTAGCCCTGCCATTGTATGGAATCCATAATCCAATAAGTGCCAATGGTTTTTATTGTATTACCCACTTTTATGGCTAGTAGCTGGAATTTAATCATGTAACAATTTCGACTATTTTCTATTTACTTGAAAACCCTAGACCTATTATAATATCACTGGATTTCCTATCAAATGTTTTGGTTAGCGTAAGGTAAAAACTTTTCCATGTTTATGTGTGGGAATTCTTACGTGAAACCTTTTCTTTTCAAAAGATTTTTCAAAATTAAACAACTTTAACCTGTTACTCATATCAGACCCATGTCTGACCCGGAGTTTATTTTTGTTTTTTCATAAACTCTCGGGTACCCAAATTTTTACGGGTAGCCAAGGGATTCAGGTTTAGCTTGACGAATTTTGGAGGAGCAATGGAGCAGGAGGCTTCAGCGTTTTAGATATATATTTAGTCCCGCTGTGTTGATATCTCTGAGTCTTATTGTTTGAGTGTATCATATTATGTTGTGTTGTATTAACTGGACAGGTGTTTATAACTGTGAAGTATGAGATATACTATATGTATCACTCTGATTGATGTTATATACTATGTAAGTACTTATGTGATTAATATATTTTATTCGTTCCGCTGTGAGATTCTGATGTTGTTGTTCTTTCTTCTCTATCTTTTCTATTTCTCACCCTTTTCTTTCTCAAAAATGATACTTCTTCCTGGGCATAGGAAGCGGGGTCGTTATAGTGGTATCAGAGCGCTAGGTTGAGTGAATACCTAGGCTCTTGAGTAATTTCTTTCCTGAGAGAGCGTATTTGTAATTTTGATATATATATATATATATATATATATATATATATATATATATATATATATATATTCATCTATTTGTTGGATTACCTGTTTGGGTTTTCCAATATAAGTATAAGGGTAGATTGAGTAGTAGTGTGTGTAACATGACTACCTGTGGTTGGAAGTATATCTGACGAGACTGTAGACCTAATACCGTCTCGAGTAAATTTGGGGTGTAAGGATTTCGCCTAATCTCTTGAGGAAACTGTTAAGATTTGGAGTCCATTTTGTTGTACAAGTGGATGAGTAGAATTTGGATTTTGACAGTTGAGCAGAAGCTAGAAATATTATCTTGGTAACTCAAGAAGTAGTGGTTGTGTGTTGAGATGCAGTAGCGATGGACTGTTTCCGAAGAAGTTCTCAAAGATCTTTGGATAAGGAAGTGTGTCTGCATTAGTTTTGAGATTGAGTTCAGCAGAATGTTGTGTTTGGCTTCGAGGCCTGAGTTTTCCGAGGAATTTTGGATTAAGGAATTTTTGGCATCAGCGGCAGTGTTGCAGCTCAGATTGTTCTGCCGGCACGCGAGGATGTCATTTGTCGGCAGTTCTTCAAAGGTGAAGTCAAGAGGCAGTTTTGCGAATCCATTTCTTCAATGGATTGGCTGGATAGGTTTAAGCTGTTCAGATTGGTAAGGAGAGAATAGTTTTCTTGGGATATTAGCCTGGGTTGATCGCAAAAGAGACTTGCGATAGTTAAGTATTCTCTGGAATGGCAGAAATTTTCCTGAATATCTTTGAAGAGGTCGGTGGTTTGCCCTAGCATCTGAGGAGTTGAGTTTGATATCGGCTGGATTTCAGAAGTAGTACCGATGGTTCAACTTAGTAATAGAAAGGTTTCTAGAGAGAGGAATTGGTAAAGCAGCTCAGAGTTTAGAGGAATTTCTGAGTTTTATTTTGGATCTGTTGAATCATATTTTTATAATGTGTGTCCAGATTGTGCTTATGTGCACCATCAGCATTTTCATCTACCCTAGATCAGAGTTGTGCAGCGGAAGCAGTTGGGAGTGCATTTGTTTTTCTTTTCGGGAAAAAGAGAAATTGTATTCTACTGAGGAAAATAAAGGTTGTGTTCTTGGTTTTGGTTGATTTTGAGAAAATCATTCTACTGGATTGTTTTTGGATTCAGATTGTTTTAGGAGTTATCAGCAAAGGTTGAGCTGATCAGTAAGTTGAAGGCAGCTCTGGATTGTAAGAAGCATTTGGTGGATAAGAGACGAAGGAATTTGGATTTGGGATTCGGAGATTTGATTTTGTATGAATTTTCTCTAATTCAAAGGAGCTCTGTAGATTAGTAGTATAGACTGTTTGAATTCTATAGATCGAGCATTCCGGTATTATACTGGGAAACTCTAGGGAGCTCTATCCAGAATTTTGTCCGGATGGCTTGCTTTGTTGATTGAGTTGATTAGTTGTGATAATTGTTAGCATGCGATTGGTATATGCTTATGATTTAAAATTAATTAATATCTTAAATATATTATTAAATTACCTTTGCTTTTAAATTTCTGGGACGAAATTCTTTTAAGTGGGGAGGAATGTGACAACCCGGAATTTTCTAGCAATATCAATTTAATAATCTGTATTAAATATTAATTTGATTTGATATATCTTTTTTAATTAAATCTGAATTGATACTTTCTTTTAATAAATATTTAATTGGAAAATTTTATCTGTTAAAAATTAATTGTTTGTTTTCTATTTATATATGTATATATTTGTATACATTGTAAATAGTTGAGGATTTGTTTTAAAGTTTAACTAATAAATTGTGTTTTAAATACCAATATATATTTTAGTTAATTAGAAATTATGATTTATTTAATATAAACTTTTCAAAGTTAAATAAATAAATAAATATATGGTTTCAAATACATAAGATAATGTTTAAATAGTTTAAAACTTATTTTAACTTAAGTTTAAATTTTAATTTATTAACAAAAAGATTTGTTTACTTTTCTTTTAGTATAGCTTGATAAAAATATGAATTTAAAATTTTATATGCGTTTTAATATAATTTTGTCAAACAATACATTAACATATATTATGAAATATGTAGTTTATAATAAAAAGATAAGTTAATTTATCTACCATGTCAAAGTGATAAATGTGTTTTATAATATAAATAAAATAAGAATGTACATATAGGGATACAAGATTCTAAGTAATAAGTTAAACATAGAAATAAAACAAAATATACACTAAGCTATAGATTATAAGTGAAAATACTGTATATAATAAGTTAAAATAAGAAATAAACATATAGGATCAATTTATAGAACTTCACAAACATTTCAAATATAATAACAAGATAACAATTAAACTAGAAACAAAAGAATTTTCAAGTTTGTAAACTATCACAAATGAATTGCAGTGCATACATACATACATACATACATACATATATATATATATATATATATATATATATATATATATAAGTGTAAAGCATCAAGACCAATATATGATTGTACAAACAAAATCTAGGAACAAATTATATGTGTGCAGGCCAAACTAAGTAGAACAAAATAAAGACAGTAATAAAACAACTGTATATATGAAGCTTGTTAAGGAAGACATTGTTAAGTATCCGTAAGAAAACAAACAAAAGTCATTAATGTAAAATCTTTTTAGTACACAAAGTATTTCATATCAGCCTCCATCTAAAATATCTTTGTTTCAAAAATCTGTACATTACAAGATTGTATGCTATATTGTTACAGTTTTATGAAACATAATAATAATATACCCTGTATAAACCTGTCTGCATATATCCCTGTCTCTTTTCTTTTCTATAAATCTGCATATCAGTTCGAATTAGGCAAAAACTAAAATAAATCTTCATTAAAAAAAATGAACAAACAAAATTCAGAAAGCAAAAAGGACGTTTACAGGAATTCAACACTTCAACTGCAGGTTGTTTCATTATCAAGCGTGTTTCACTTTTTAGTTCAAAAAGTGCCTTTGTTCTTTCACATATCTGGTGAGTAACTTCTTTTTCTAAAATACCTACGTATATTCAGTTATGGTTGTATGTAGTTTATCTGAGATGAAGTTTAAAGTATGTGTATTTGAGGATGCATGTATATATATGGATGGATAGATGGATTGATGTGGTTAAACTTGTTCTGCCTGTTTTAGTTTCAGGCTTGGTTTCTAAACAAAGAATCCAATTCCTTTGGATCTGATGGTTGATAGTATATAGAATTTAAACAAGACTTGATTGTTTAACTTTAAAATTTAAGTTTAAAATTTATTTAACTAAAAATACAATAGAAATTTTATCTGGAACCAAAATCTAACTTGCAGTGTTTGCATATGCTCGTTCTCTGTTACTCTCTGTAAACAAAATCTTGCTGTTAAAAATTATTTACTTCTTTCCTGATTTATGATTGCACTTCAGTTTCAAGCAAATGATGTTTATATCATCTCAAACTAAGTTTAAAAATTTAGTTGAGATAAAAACAACTTAAAAATTTATCTCTAGAACCCAAAATTTAGAACAAACTTAAGATTGGCAAAATTTCGAACTTCACCGATCATCGATTCAGGTATACAAAGTGAATCAGTGAACCATAACATGATTTTTAAAGGTTAAAGCATAATTTTTAGTGGCATATTTTGAGAGCAGCTAGTGTTTTTCCGTTTGAAGCATTTAGAGTCGCCGTGGGCGATCAAGTGGATCTGGAGGGTCGGGCTTGGGTCTGGGGTTGGAGGAGTGTGACGCCCCACTCCGAGAGCCTCGTTAACAAAGAGTATTACATAGATAATATGTCGGCTAACGCGGACAATAGAGTATAATGGAAGCGACCATGTGCAATCTCACCTTAACTATTCACTAAATAAGTCGAAAAGTAGAAACACATTAGAATTCGACCTATTCAATAAATATTTAAAGCAAAACTACAATGGCTATAGGATCTATCAGAAGAAAATATAACAACTCAAACGTAATATACATCACAGAACAGTCAATCATAATATACACATACACCGATACACAACAAAGTATACAAAATAATACATATCAAGTGGTACAGGAGACCACAATATACAGACGAGACGAAAGAGTATAAATCAGAGTTATAACAGATAAGGACTACAAAAGACGCTATAACAAAATGAAGCTAGCGAATAGTCCATGCGGAAGCAAAATAGGCTAAGTCTCCAAAAGCACCTAACCTGAAACATCTCGGTCTGACCCGAGTATAAAATACCCGGATCAGTCTAGTTAACAAATCAGTTAGATAAACTGAACAATAATAAACCTGCAAGGTCATACAGTATAACAAATATCTCTAGAGGAGATAACACAATCATCAACAAGAAATGAATCATATAGAGCAAGCCTCATATCATCGGCAACATATAGAAACAAAGGATACAAATATCCCAAAACAAGCCAAAAGGCAAATAACAAATACCCATAAGGTATACAAGTTCCACAAGGTAATCGCTATACTCCATGCGGCTCACAATGACCAACACCGAAGGGCGATACCAAGGGAATATACATATCAATGAAACATCATAAAATTTGCTCGAGCTCAGTACTGTACAAACAAGGATCCATGAGCCCGAAGACTCCAAACCCAAGTATCGCACATGCGACACAATAGGCCAACATCAGAGCGAAACTATATAGGGCAACAAACCCGAAGGTACACACCCGAAGGCAACATACCCGAAGGCAACAAACCTAGGGAGACAGTCCGAAGACACTATCCCAGAGGCAACAAACCGTAGTGGTGAAGGTCGAAGACCCAGTACTGGACACCACTAACTGGCGGAATGTGTCACAACTCTCGAAAAGGAATCCGAAAAGTGTTAACGTATGTCCCATAACCACTCGTTCGCACTAAACGGTTTACTATCCGTCAGTCCCTTTCACACTCAAAGCAGTACAAAGTTTACCTCATATCATCGATAAACCAAACCCGAAGGTCAAAACAATCCATCGAATAGGTCAAGGATTAATCGGAAGGATAAACGCACAGATTCATGGTCCGTGTTTTGCCCAACCATTTAATCACCCTCCCACTTCGTTCGAAGTGCGAAAGTGTGTGTGTTTTAAATAGAATTTATAAATTAGAGAAACGAACTTTTAAATGCGATTCGAGAGATTATCATAAAAACCCGTGGATTAAAATTAAAAGGAACCATCAAAGTAAAAACAATTGATAATCATACATAGGATCATCATGAATCAATTCAAATTGAAAATTCAATCCCAAAAGGCAAAGTGGGCTGAAACAGCAGGTTCAGTCGATTGAACAGAGTTTTTCAGTCGACTGACCCTGTACCTGGAAATTTTCTAGGTTCAGGAAACTTTCTGTTTCCAGGTTCAGTCGACTGTGCAGCGTTTTTCAGTCGACTGAATCATGCCTGGAAATTCTCGGGTTTCAGGTTCAGTCGACTGTGCAGAGTTTTCAGTCGACTGAATCTTGCCTGGGCTGTTTTCCAGCCTTATTCAAATGAAGGGCAAACTCTCCCAAAATGCAATCAGACGAACATTGGCTCTAAGGGCTTATGCCAATCGACAACCCGACCCTGTATGTTCCTCGATGCATCACCAAAACATGATTAAAACATCAAAGTTAGGATTTCAAAGATTTTAACCCAAAACACTAAAAATTGGATTATTCCTCAATTCAACCCAAAGCAAATGCAAGTGCATAAGAACAAGGTGTTAGGAATTCATACCTAACATCAATGAAATCAAGAGAAGTAGATGTGAGTTCAAAACTCACCTTTTTACACAAAACAAAGAAGATGAAGAAGCACAATTGCAAGGAATCAACCAACTACACTCCACTTCAACACTACAAGCTTCAATCAAGAATCAAAGAAAGTATTTCCTAAGTTAGGGTTAGGAAAATTACAGAAATTGAAGAGGAGAAGAGATGGAGAAGATGGAGATGAACTTACCAATGGATTCTCTTTGATTTTTGGAGCAAGAATCAAGCTACAAAGGAGAAACTAGGGCTTGCTAATTTCTATTTCTCTTTCCTTTCCCCCATTTCAGTTTTTAGCTTAAGAAAGAAATGAAATGAAGATGAAATGAAGAGAAGGGTTGAGCTAGGGGGTTAAGTGGGCTGGTGGGCTGAACCCAATCCCAAACCCAATAGGAAAAGTAGCCAAAATTTCACAAACTCCAAACATATCAAAGATTATACTCAAAAAGATCGCAAACGCCATTTTGGAACCAATGGAGGTGGTTTCGAGTTCCAATTCGGCCATTTGCAGAAAGTAACATTTCGGACCCCAAAATCCGAATAACGATGCTATATTTAAATCAAACATTTAAATATAAAATCGTTAAATATGCGGGTTGTTATAGATCTCCCCTTCTTACAAAATTGCGTCCCCGCAATTCCTAGAGACGATATTTGTAACAACTACATACAAAAGAAAGAATAAACTTTAGACACAGAAATAGACTTACCATTACGAAGCAAGGATAGAAAACCTGGATAAGATCGCTCGATATACTCTCTGGTTTCCCAAGTACAGTCATTGGGATTAGCGAACCATTGAACTTTAACGAGCTGCACATCCTTGTTCCGAAGGTGTCGCACCTCCGTGTCAAGCACGCGAATAGGTTGCTGTACAAAAGATAAGTCCGGTGAGATCTCAAGCTCTTGCAAATCAGGAGAATCAATTACAGAATCCGATTCTCGAAGACACTTCCGAAGTTGCGAGACGTGAAACACGTCATGAATGCCAGATAAATGAGCTGGAAGTGAAACTCTATAAGCCACAGGGCCAATACGTTCAGTAATAGAAAACGGTCCTATATAACGAGGAGCCAATTTTCCAGTCACACTGAAACGCATAACCCCTTTCAAAGGAGAAACACGAATAAAAACAAGATCGCCGATCGAGAACTCGAGAGGCTTCCTACGGTTGTCCGCATAGGATTTCTGGCGACTCTGTGCCTCTTTCATCCTCAATCGAATAAGATCAATCTTCTCAGAAGAATGACGAACAAAGTCCGGGCCAAGAATAAGCTTCTCCCCAGATTCCAACCAACATGAAGGTGATCGACATGGTCTTCCGTATAAGGCTTCGAAAGGAGCCATACCGATACTAGACTGAAAACTATTGTTGTAGGAGAACTCTACAAGAGGTAGGTGATCCTCCCAACTACCACCGAAATCAAAAATACAAATACGGAGAAGATCTTCCAAAATACGATTCACTCGTTCAGTCTGTCCGTCAGACTGCGGATGATAAGCTGTAGAAAAATTAAGCTTTGTTCCCAAAGCTTGCTGAAGACTCTTCCAAAAATGACTCGTGAATAAAGGATCACGATCACTCACAATAGAACTAGGAACACCGTGAAGTCTCACGATTTCCTTGACATACAACTTAGCCAAATGCGAAGCTGTCCTATTAGACTTAATAGGGACAAAATGAGCAGACTTGGTGAGGCGATCAACAATAACCCAAATACTAGAATGACCTGATCTCGAACGAGGTAGGCCATCAATAAAATCCATAGAAACTTGATCCCATTTCCACAATGGAATCTCAAGAGGTTGAAGAAGTCCAGAAGGACGCTGATGTTCGGCCTTCACACGTTGACATGTCATGCAGTTGCTCACATAACTCGCCACATCGCGCTTCATGCCTTCCCAATAATAAAGACGACGCATATCGGCATACATCTTACTACTACCGGGATGAATGGTATACTTAGAAGGATGGCAATCATCAAGAATGTCATGCCTAAGTGCAAAATCAGAAGGCACAAAAAGACAGTTCTTCTTACGAAGACACCCATGAGAATCAATGCTAAAATCTTGCAACGCCTCATCAGAAGATTCAGACTCACAAAGCTGAATAAAATGCAACAAATCAGGATCACGCCGCTGAGCATTGGCAATACGATCCAATAAAATAGGTCGAGCTCCCAAACTAAATAATAGAATAGGAGAACCAGAAGATGAACCTTGATCACGAATTTCACAAAAAGATAGAGTCTCAAGAATATTCCATTCGGCAAGCATCATAGAAATAACAGCCGAATGTTTACGACTAAGCGCATCTGCAACACGATTACCCTTACCAGGGGTAAACTGGATATCAAAGTCATAGGAAGCAAGAAACTCGAGCCAACGCTGTTGTCTCATATTGAGTTCCTTCTGAGTAAACAAATACTTCAAAGATTTATGATCGGTATAGAGAATGAAGTGCTCGCCCAATAAATAATGTCGCCAAATCTTCAAGGCAAAGACAATGGCGGCTAACTCAAGATCATGAGTGGCATAGCGAACTTCATTCGGAAGCAGTTGCCTAGAAGCATAAGCAACTACCCGATCTCTCTGCATAAGCACAGCACCGAGACCACTACCACACGCATCGGTGTAGACAACAAGATCATGATTCCCTTGGGGAACCACAAGAATAGGAGCATTAGTGAGAAGTTCTTTCAATGTCTGAAAGGAAGCTTCACACTTGTCAGACCAAATAAAACGAATGCCTTTCCGAGTAAGGCAAGTGAGAGGAAGCACAACACGGGAAAAGTTCTTAATGAACCGCCGGTAATAACCCCCCAATCCAAGGAAACTACGAATCTCATGCACATTCTCAGGCCTCTTCCAATTCTGGATGGCTTCGATCTTTGAGGGATCGACAGAAATGCCATCGGAAGATACAACATGGCCTAAGAACTTAACCTTATTCTCCCAAAAGCAGCACTTGGAGAATTTGGCTTTAAGCAGATGACGACGAAGAGTACTCAAGACAATTCTCAAGTGATTAGCATGCTCAGCTTCAGACTTAGAATAAATAAGGATATCATCAATGAAGACGAGAACAAACTTATCGAGATATTCCCGGAATACCCGATTCATGAGGTCAACAAAGAAAGCAGGAGCGTTCGTCAAACCGAACGGCATAACGAGCCACTCAAAAGAACCATAACGAGTGCGGAAAGCGGTAAGAGGTATGCTATCCTCCGCGACTCGTAACTGATGAAAACCTATGGAAAGGTCAAGCTGAGAAAAGACCTTGGCACCACTCAATAGATCGAACATATCATCGATCCTAGGCAAAGGATACCTATTTCTAATGGTTAACTCGTTAAGTTTGCGATAGTCAATGCAAAGCCTAAGAGTTCCACCAGACTTCTTCACAAAAACGACCGCGGATCCCCACGGAGAAAAACTGGACTGAATCAACTGCTTGGACTCGAGCTCTACAAGCTGCTTCTTGAGTTCCTCATTTTCCTTTGTAGACATCCTCGTGGGAGGACGACAAACTGGCTGCGCGCCTGGAATGAGATAAATGCGGAACTCAATTGCCCGTTTGGGTGGCAAACCCGAAACAGGTTCAAAAACATCAGAAAAGTCACAAGCAATAGGAATACGAGATACATCATCACCATCTCGCGAATCAAGAAAATACAAAGCCATCTCGGAATTATCCACATCCCCAAGAACAAGAGATAACTGAGAAGGTGAATCAGGATGACAAAGATATAAAATTCTCTCGGAACAAATAATCCTGGCATCGTACCTCACTAGCCAGTCCATACCAAAAATCATATCAAAACCCAAACGAGAAACAACGTGCAAATTCGCACGGAAACAAAAGCCACATAAAACAATCTCAATATCATCACAAAGCAAACTAAGGGTCGCGGATCCCCCAATAGGATTCGCAATCCTTAAAGAAGTAACCATACAAGAAACATCCAAAGATAAATCATCCACGAGCTTCTTCGATACGAAAGAATGTGAAGCACCCGTATCGAAAAGAACTCGTATACTGTGATCATGAAGTAGAATTGAACCCTCCAAAATAGATGGAGTCATACCTTTGGATTGAGAAGGACCTCCAGAAGGATTAGCCACATTGAGCTTGCCAGATTTTGCATTAGCAGGAGCAGTAGGACAAGCAGAAACATGATGACCTTCCTTCTTGCAATTACGGCAGAAGAGAGGTTTTGGACAAGGTCGAATAATATGATCCGGAGAACCACAATTAAAAAACTTTCGAACGAAGGGTGTTCCGGAAGATTGAGGCTGAGAGCTAGGACCACCGGTCTTCTTCTTCTTATAAGGAAAAGGCTTCTTCTGAATTGGAAACTGCTTCTTGTTGGGGTTTCTGGAAACCTCAACATCAACATCACTATCACACTCCTTCTCGACGGTCTCGAGATGAAGCGCCGAATCAACCAATTCCTCAAAAGAAAGTTTAAGCTGGAGAAACAAGGACTTCTTAAGATATTTCTTAAGGCCAGAAACAAACTTCAAATTCTTCTTATAAGAAGTGCTGATGAATTCAAGACCATACTGAGATAAAGCCTCGAACGATGCGACATACTCAGAAACAGAAGATTTCCCTTGCTTCAACTCAAGGAAGCGACGAGTCAATAAAACTTTTTCAGATTCAGGAACGAAGTTGAGTTCAAATCGTCCCCGAAACTGAGTCCAAGAAAGAGTAGACTCATCAATTTCAGCTACAAGAAGCTCATACCAGTCAAGAGCACGCTCTTGTAATAAGCTAGAAGTTACAAGAACTCTATCATGGTCAGAAAGATCCATGCGAGAGAAAATACGCTCGCACGTGCGAAGCCAAGCTTGGACTTCAAGAACAGACTCGGAGCCCTTAAACGGCTTTCCTCCAAGATGAGCAAAATCACTGCACTGACGTGCAAAAGCAGACTTGCGAGGTGGAGACACTCGAGGAGGAACGGGAGGCTGAGTGCTGCTAAACAATTCCAAAAATTGATCGGCAGACATATATACGCCATCCGGATGCGAGCCACTAGATTGCCCAGCATCCGAACGTCGACCCCTGCCTCTTCCAGACATAAGCTGAAAGTAAGATAAGAACAAGATTATTCACAAGGTAGATATTACAATATGGGATACTGCGGAATAAATGCATTCCTAGACGTATTTCCAATATCTATCTAACCTTGATGGAATAAAGAGACACGATGATTCAAGGATCTGTATCACTTGTACACTTTGATGTACCATAATATGTGCATCTATTCTATGTTTATCACATTTTGTTCTGAACTCAGCTCTGATACCACGCTGTGACGCCCCACTCTGAGAGCCTCGTTAACAAAGAGTATTACATAGATAATACTGTCGGCTAACGCGGACAATAGAGTATAATGGAAGCGACCATGTGCAATCTCACCTTAACTATTCACTAAATAAGTCGAAAAGTAGAAACACATTAGAATTTGACCTATTCAATAAATATTTAAAGCAAAACTACAATGGCTATAGGATCTATCAGAAGAAAATATAACAACTCAAACGTAATATACATCACAGAACAGTCAATCATAATATACACATACACCGATACACAACAGAGTATACAAAATAATACATGTCAAGTGGTACAGGAGACCATAATATACAGACGAGATGAAAGAGTATAAATCAGAGTTATAACAGATAAGGACTACAAAAGACGCTATAACAAAATGAAGCTAGCGAATAGTCCATGCGGAAGCAAAATAGGCTAAGTCTCCAAAAGCACCAAACCTGAAACATCTCGGTCTGACCCGAGTATAAAATAGCCGGATCAGTCTAGTTAACAAATCAGTTAGATAAACTGAACAATAATAAACCTGCAAGGTCATACAGTGTAACAAATATCTCTAGAGGAGATAACACAATCATCAACAAGAAATGAATCATATAGAGCAAGCCTCATATCATCGGCAACATATAGAAACAAAGGATACAAATATCCCAAAACAAGCCAAAAGGCAAATAACAAATACCCATAAGGTATACAAGTTCCACAAGGTAATCGCTATACTCCATGCGGCTCACAAAGACCAACACCGAAGGGCGATACCAAGGGAATATACATATCAATGAAACATCATAAAATTTGCTCGAGCTCAGTACTGTACAAACAAGGATCCATGAGCCCGAAGACTCCAAGCCCAAGTATCACCCATGCGGCACAATAGGCCAACATCAGAGCGAAACTATATAGGGCAACAAACCCGAAGGCACACACCCAAAGGCAACATACCCGAAGGCAACAAACCTAGGGAGACAGTCCGAAGACACTATCCCAGAGGCAACAAACCGTAGTGGTGAAGGTCGAAGACCCAGTACTGGACACCACTAACTGGCGGAATGTGTCACAACTCTCGAAAAGGAATCCGAAAAGTGTTAACGTATGTCCCATAACCACTCGTTCGCACTAAACGGTTTACTATCCGTCAGTCCCTTTCACACTCAAAGCAGTACAAAGTTTACCTCATATCATCGATAAACCAAACCCGAAGGTCAAAACAATCAATCGAATAGGTCAAGGATTAATCGTAAGGATAAACGCACAGATTCATGGTCCGTGTTTTGCCCAACCATTTAATCACCCTCCCACTTCGTTCGAAGTGCGAAAGTGTGTGTGTTTTAAATAGAATTTATAAATTAGAGAAACGAACTTTTAAATGCGATTCGAGAGATTATTTCATAAAAACCCGTGGATTAAAATTAAAAGGAACCATCAAAGTCAAAACAATTGATAATCATACATAGGATCATCATGAATCAATTCAAATTGAAAATTCAATCCCAAAAGGCAAAGTGGGCTGAAACAGCAGGTTCAGTCGACTGAACAGAGTTTTTCAGTCGACTGACCCTGTACCTGGAAATTTTCTAGGTTCAGGAAACTTTCTGTTTCCAGGTTCAGTCGACTGTGCAGCGTTTTTCAATCGACTGAATCATGCCTGGAAACTCTCGCGTTTCAGGTTCAGTCGACTGTGCAGAGTTTTCAGTCGACTGAATCTTGCCTGGGCTGTTTTCCAGCCTTATTCAAATGAAGGGCAAACTCTCCCAAAATGCAATCGGACGAACGTTGGCTCTAAGGGCTTATGCCAATCGACAACCCGGCCCTATATGTTCCTCGATGCATCACCAAAACATGATTAAAACATCAAAGTTAGGATTTCAAAGATTTTAACCCAAAACACTAAAAATTGGATTATTCCTCAATTCAACCCAAACCAAATGCAAGTGCATAAGAACAAGGTGTTAGGAATTCATACCTAACATCAATGAAATCAAGAGAAGTAGATGTGAGTTCAAAACTCACCTTTTTACACAAAACAAAAAAGATGAAGAAGCACAATTGCAAGGAATCAACCAACTACACTCCACTTCAACACTACAAGCTTCAATCTAGAATCAAAGAAAGTATTTCCTAAGTTAGGGTTAGGAAAATTACAGAAATTGAAGAGGAGAAGAGATGGAGAAGATGGAGATGAACTTACCAATGGATTCTCTTTGATTTTTGGAGCAAGAATCAAGCTACAAAGGAGAAACTAGGGCTTGCTAATTTCTATTTCTCTTTCCTTTCCCCCATTTCAGTTTTTAGCTTAAGAAAGAAATGAAATGAAGATGAAATGAAGAGAAGGGTTGAGCTAGGGGGTTAAGTGGGCTGGTGGGCTGAACCCAATCCCAAATCCAATAGGAAAAGTAGCCAAAATTTCACAAACTCCAAACATATCAAAAATTATACTCAAAAAGATCGCAAACGCCATTTTGGAACCAATGGAGGTGGTTTCGAGTTCCAATTCGGCCATTTGCAGAAAGTAACATTTCGGACCCCAAAATCCGAATAACGATGCTATATTTAAATCAAACATTTAAATATAAAATCGTTAAATATGCGGGTTGTTACAAGGAGGCTGCCGTGGATCTAGGAAAAACAGGTGGAGGGGGCCATGATGTCGGAGGTAGCGGCGGTGATGATTTTTCTCTGGTAAACCTAGTTTTACTGGAGCATTTTGTTTTGACCACCGCGACTTCGACGTAGCGTCGAGCGAAGCGTGGTCTTGGGAAAAGGAGGCACGGTGGGTGACGATGCCATGGTAGGAAGCGCGAGCCTTCAAGAGGTCGGAGTTGTGCGAACGTGGGGGTGACAGGTTTGAGGGGAGGTGAGGTTGTGTTTTTTTTTCCAGGTTTTATATTTTCTCTTGTTGATTTCGCGCGCGCCTGGGGGAAACTCGAAGTAGGTTGTTGATTTTCTCGGGGAACATTGTGTGTTTACTCGAAATAAAAAGAGGGAGGGGCTCGGGTTATTGATTTTCAGGTTTGTAAAACCTATAACAGGTTTTTAACAGTTTTTGAACTTTTGTTTTAAAAATTAAATCAAAGTTAAAACTAGTACTTAATCAAAGTTTAAAAAGTGAATTTAAATTAGTTTTTTGAAATGAAGTTCGAAATAATAAAGTTTTCAAAATTTAAATTATTTAAATAACTTAACATTGTTTAATAATTAAAATATTTTCAAACAAGTGCCGAGTTCAAATGAAAATATAAACTGTTAAGAAACGATTGAAACAAGTTAACTCAAAATTGAGATCGGGACTTAGATTTGAAATTCTAAATTTGGAAATAAAATAAAGTTATATAATTTAAATTTATTCAAATAAGTTTCAAGTGAAATTGAACATGTGAGTTTACAAAGGGATTTGAAAAAAAAATCAAATATAAATTAGTTTTAAAACTTAATTAATGATAAATTGGCTTTTAATTAGAAAGTAAATCGAAATAAATGTTTTAAACATTTTGGAATTGAAAACATAATCAATAATAAGGATGGTTTACTTTAATTCATGAAGTTTTTAGAATTTTATATGTATTAACCTTTAAGTTAATTAAGTAAGAATAATTAATGATTGATATTAATTAAATTCGTAATTATAAGTTTAAAAGTAGTAATTAAAGTTAAATAATGAATTAATTAACTAATATGTGATTCAGAACCATAGATTAGATTTATTTAAACTAATAAATTTTAATGGTTAATCAAACTTATAATTAATAATGATTAATACAAGTTAATTATTTTAGAAGGAATAATTAAATAAGTGTTAATGAAGATCATTAACTAGATTATTTAAAATTAATTAATGTAATTGATTTTTAATAAATTAATTTGATTAATTAATTCAATAATAATCATTGTGATAGTTTAAATGTAAATTATTTATTTGAAAAATAATTAGAAATTAATTACTTATTAATTGTGTAAATTGATTTGAGTTAATTAATTTAGTTTAATTAACTGATATTTTGGAAGTAAATTACTTAGAGAAGTAATTGATGAATAATTAATGGAGGTAATTAACTGGAAGATGTTGTTAATGGAAGTAATTACAATATAATTACTTGAAATTAATCGAAGGATTAATTAAGAGGGTTATTGAGAAGTAATTAATTAGGAACGATTAATTACTGTATATATATTAATCAAGAGGATTAATATTTATGATTTGATGATTTGTATTCTTAATATAAATTAACAAATGAAAATGTAATTAGAAATTATTAAATTAATATAATTAATGATGGAATTAGAAATTGGTTTATTTGAGAATAATAAATCAACAAGATAATTAAATGGTAATAAATCGATATAAATGTAATTAATTAATGGATTTATTCAAGATTAATTTCTGTAAATAAATTAAGGAAAACTACTGGAATGCAGTCAAGTATATTTAAATCAAAGATGATTAATTTGAATATATAAGTAATGGATAATAAGATTTAAATTAAGTTAATGAATTAATTTAAGAAATCATTTGATGATTTGGTATGTGTAATTACATAGTGAAATTAATGGAGTATAATTACTTAGAATAGTAATTAGATGATAATTACTTGATGAAATTAATACAAGATGATTTGTAAGTGAAGTAATTTGAGTAATTTCTTTTGTAATTAATCAAAGGATTGATTTATGGAAATAATTAATCATGGAATGATTAATAAGTAATTAAGGGTAGTTAATTACTGGTTTGTTATTAATCAAGGGGTGATTAATAATTGTGTTTAAGTAAAGATTAATCACTTAATTAATTTAAATAAGTAATTTAATATAAATTGGAGATCATTAATTAATATAATTAATGATGTAATTAAGAATTGTAAATTAAGGAATAATTAATAGGGAAGTAATTAAATGTTAATCTGCTATGAATGATTTAGAATAATTCAATTGAGAAATTAATTGAAAGACTAAATTACTTCTTGTAATTAGAGAATGATTAATTAATTTGATTTATAGTTAATTAATTATTGTGAGAGCAGGATTTATGGAATGAATGATTAATTTAATTTATTTTAAATTAATTAAAGATGGAAGTAGTTAATTTAATTCATTTTAAATTAATTATAGCTTGTGATTCATAAATCATTGCTTATGGATGATACTGATATTTCATTGTTTGATTGTGATCTCAGAAATGAGATGAGTAATATTTATGTGATATGAATGTATGGTTTAAGGATGATAATATTTAATTATCTGTTTGGATGATGATATTAGTTATCTGTTTATGATGATGATGTGGTTATCTATTATGAGGTGTGAATTATCTATCTGTGCATATTAATAATATCGAATTCACTGTTAGGACTAAATAGACAACTTGGCCATAAAAGACACGTTTTGGATTTCGATGAGACCGAGATCGGTTTTCCTTATTTGGAATATCCGAAAACCACATCGATTCCAAATTAATTATAGGTCATGAATCTGAAGTGAAGATGAAGATTCAGAATGCAAGGGTTATCGTCGATAACTCTGAGGGTGATTTCAAAACGAGTGTAACGAGATAATGCCTTCGGTTTTGTTCGAACCCGGAACTAACTTGTATGGATTGAATGCTTTCAACACATCGTCAGGCGGACGATGAGCATTCTAAGAGATATGTCCTATAAAGGTAATCATAACCTCAAGCCTCATCAACCAGGAATGGCTAAAACAGGGGAGGTGCAGCAAGGCTAGGTGGGTCATGCCCAAGCAGGACAAGGATATTCCCCTGTCTAGATGTCCCTTTTTATTCGGCTGTGTGGGCAATTGGTCTGCAGCCAACTGCGGGGTTTATCTTGTTCGGGACTGTTCAGTAAGGAATGATTCCGGCCTTGTGTTGCAGTGGGTCGGGAGTGATCCTCGGTACGTTGATCTAGGCCACGTACTGTGACGGGCGGTACCCCAGTAGCCCTGCCATTATATGGAATCCACAATCCAACAAGTGCCAACGGTTTTGATTGTATTACCCACTTTTGTGGCTAGTAGATGGAATTTAATCATGTAACAATTTCGGCTATTTTCTATTTACTTGAAAACCCTAGACCTATTATAATATCACTGGATTTCCTATCAAATGTTTTGGTTAGCGTAAGGTAAAAACTTTTCCATGTTTATGTGTGGGAAGTCTTACGTAACACCTTTTCTTTTCAAAAGATTTTTCAAAATTAAACAACTTTAACCTGTTACTCATACCAGACCCATGTCTGACCCGGAGTTTATTTTTGTTTTTTCATAAACTCTCGGGTACCTAAATTTTTGCGGGTAGCCAAGGGATTCAGGTTTAGCTTGACGAATTTTGGAGGAGCAATGGAGCAGGAGACTTCGGCGTTTTAGATATATATTTAGTTCCGATGTGTTGATATCTCTGAGTCTTATTGTTTAAGTGTATCATATTGTGTTGTGTTGTATTAACTAGACAGGTGTTTATAACTGTCTAGTATGAGATGTACTGTATGTATCACTCTGATTAATGTTATATACTATGTAAGTACTTATGTGATTAATATATTTTATTCGTTCCGCTGTGAGATTCTGATGTTGTTGTTCTTTCTTCTCTATCTTTTCTATTTTCTCACCCTTTTCTTTCTTAAAAACGATACTTCTTCCTGGGCGTAGAAAGCGGGCTCGTTACATAACCAAGCTTTAAGTCGTTCGGTGTTGGAAAGAGTTTTAGGTCGGCCACGACCTAACAGGTCTGAAGAAGAGGAGCTACGACCTAACAAGCTTAAACCATGGGATGAGTCGTTGGAACGACCTATGCTAAGTCGTTGAAGGCTTTAAATCACGATGCTTTCTTAAGTCGCCTCTAGATAAGTCGCTGCCGAGTTATCTTTAGTAGGTCGTTCACGACCTAAGTCGAGTCGCTTCTGTATTGAGTCGTTATGTTCTTGAGTCGTTGTATTCGTTGAGTCGCTGGTACTTAAGTCGTAGGTCGTTACCTTGTTTAACTCATATATGATGTAATTTCTTTAAGTCGCTATAACTTGTGTTGTGATGAGTCGTAGGTCGGCATGTAGATAAGTCGGCCGAATGTGTGTTGGTTTGTAACAGGTTGAGTCGACTATTTGATAAGTCGTAAGTCGTGTACTGGGCACGTTGGGGCTGTTGGGTTGCTAACGACCTAAGTAGGTCATAGGATGATTGCCGACCTAAGGGGCAGGTAGTAAAACGCTATAAATAGCTGCTGTGTTGTACATTTAAAGGGGGTTAATGTTTGAATAAACTTTTGTTTGTGAAGCTGTGTGCTTTCATCTATATTGGTAGTTGAGTGTGATCTTCTATCTCCACTTTCGGTTAATCAAGTGCGCTCGATTCAACGATTGTTGAAGCCAATTCACGGTATCAAGTGCGCTTGATCAACGTTTGAATAATTATAGATCTTCTTTCACGGTATCGTGCGCGATCAACGTGTCGATGATAGCTAGAATTCGGTATCTTTGTGATCAACGAATTTGGCATTTCAGTATCTTCAATCCACCGTTTTCTACTTTCATCGATCTATATCGATTTGTTATTATCCGCTGCGTCAATCATTAACTCACATAAATTTTAATTACTAATCACTTGGCATTCATTTACCATTTCATAAGTAATAATGTCAGAGTGAGAAGGACTCGCCTTTATCAAAACCTTAGAATACAAATAAAATTGATATTTACTTTACCATTTCATTTACCATTTCATTTACCATTTACCATTTACCATACATAAGGAAATATATTTAATTTACATACAAATAAAATTAACAAATTTTGATTTGCAAAACAATTTCAAAACAAGGAAAGATAACCAAACCTTAGAAGCAAAAGGCTTGTACAAGACAACATAAGCTTGGCCAAAATGCAAATAGGCTTGTTCTAACCACACCTAGGCTCGGCCTAGGTCATGTATGCTTGGCATGAGTCATAAGACATGGCTATGAAAGTGGAATGAAAAACATGAGGAAGGAGGAGGAAAGAAAGTGGAAGCGTTTGGGTCAAGGGATGGAAGGTTTTGGTGCACATATGCTCGGCCTATGGTCTGCTACAGGTCAGGTCAGAGGTTATGTTGGTGGCCAGAGGTCGGGTCATGATGGTGGTGGAGCTAGGGGTGGTGGCCGAGGCAAAGTATGGAAGTGGTGGTGTAGTTTTTGTCGGCTAAGCATTGTTTTATGGAATTTTAGCAAGGTTTTGTGGTGATTTGGGTCATGGCACTCACGGCTTGGCTTAGGGAGGAGATGATGATGGTGTAGGCTGTGGATGGAAAGGTGGAGAAGGAAGGTGGAGGTGATGGAGGTTGTGGCTGAACAAAACTAGTGAGGAGCTAGGCAAAAACCAAAGAAAAAATGAAGAAGAAGGATAAAATGGAAGCCATGGATCTACACTTTTTCCTTCGTCACGCAAATGATACAATGAGAAACCTCTTTTTCTCACTTAAATGATAAGAGGCGGCTAGGTTTACAAAAATATTTGAACGGCTAAAGTTTAGGAATAGTTAGAAAATAAAAAGGCAAGGAAATTTAAAAAGGCATAATTTAAGGCGGAAAAGTTCTTGTACATATTTTTCTTAAACAAATGAAAAAAGGAGCTTGAGAACTTTGTCCGTGATTGAAAAGGAGAAAACCACGGCTATGCATTTATGAATAGATATGGTAGAAGATTAAAAGGTGGAAAATATATAAAGGCAAGAAATAAATTAAGAAACGTATGCCTACATTTAAAACGTATCTTAATTGATTTGTTACTTATCCAATAAATATAGATGTATATACACAAAAGAAACCTTCACTAAATATATAAATTTATATACACCATAGAAGTAAATAAGAAGATGGATATAAAAATAAAAAAATGAAACGTAGAAATTAATTATTATTTTTAAAATGTTGTATGTTAACCAAATTTGCAAAGCAAAGATCAGAATTAATTGAAACAAAGCAGAATGGATGTTATAAATATCTACAGTTTTAAAAATAAAATATATACAAAAGAAGCCTCCACTAAACAAAATAAATGCAAGAACATTAAGAAAATAAATTTTAAAAGATATGCGTTTAAGGCAACATAGCATATATTTATTTGAAATTTCTTTCCAAGAAATAAATAAATGATCTAAACACATAACCATTCAATTAATAAATGAATGTCTAAATATATAAGATAGAAAGATGTGATAAAGATAGATATTATGAAAAATAAATAGATAGTTTTAGGGAAATAGAAGATTAAAAGGCACAATATAAGGGAAAGAATCTTGTCTATTTCTTTCTTTGTTTACACGCAATGGAAAAGCCAACAAATACACAAAGAAGGTAACCTATATCTCTTTAAATTCCTAAGTTATTACTAAAAGTAAAAAACAATCAAAATCAAATAAATGTATATTCAAAGTTTATACGCACAAAAATACAAAATAAAATTAGAGAAACAAACATAGGGAAATAAAAAAGGAAAAAGCAACCAAAAGACTCTTGATTTTTCAAACTTTATGTAATGTACAAGTTCAAATAATAAAATATATACACATGGCATGTTATGTTCCCCATGTAAAAAAAATTAGAACATGACATGACAAATAAACATATTATTTATATAAATTAAAATAAAAAATTTTGTTAAATAAAATAATTTACATACAGTAGTTTTAAAAGCATAACTTTCACAATATCAATCAGATTCCAACGAGAAAAAAGCAACATACTTAAAATTTTATTTACTTTCATAAAATAAAGATAAATTTCAAAAGTTAAAAAATTTTAAACTTTAAAATTAAAAGTCAAAGTTTGACCACATTTCTAAAATTCACGTTTCTGGAAAATATTCTAATTATTCATGTTTGGAATTTATCATTCACATCAAGATCGAAATTATATTTAAAGTAACAAAATTTATTCATTTTAATAAAATAAAATAACGTTTTTAAATCAGGAAATTCAAATTAAAAATAATTACAAGATACAGGGTTGTTACACTCTCCCCCATTCAAAACTTTTCGTCCTCGAAAAGGAATGAGGTACGAAAAAATACATAATAAGATAGACTGAAATAGGATTAAGACAAGATGATGAGAGGATTGAAATTATACCTGATAACTTTTGTTACAGGTAAGTTTAACCAGGTGGAGATGATCTTCCCAAGATCCTCTAGAATCAAGAACATAAGCACGAAAAAGATCCTCTAGAATCTGATTCACCCTTTCTGCTTGGCCGATGGTCTGTGGATGACAAGCAGTGCTCAGATTCAAAAATGAGTACCAAAGATTATAGAAAGGATTCCAAACAGACTGGTATAAGCAATAGCTTTCCCATTCTGTAGCAAGATAAGGAAAATAAGGACAACCAAAAGATGGTTTGGAAAACAGAATAAGATAATAAATATGAAACCATGAAAATTTCAAATTAAATTGATAAATAAATTTTTCATAAGTTAAATAAATCTTAACTGCCTCAAATTTCATTATCTTATCAACCAATTATCTTAAACTAACAATTTCTAAAATCATTTATTATACTCATAAAGTTCTCAATAAATTTAATTATTTTCTCTTCCTAATTAAAATTAAATTTATTATTCTAAATTATTTTATCACCTATATTAAGTACATTTACGCTTATTATAACCGCTTTAATTTACTCTTAGTTCCTTTAACATCATTTTATATTGTAAATTATTCCATTACCCTTTTTACTCTATTTACATATGTTAATCTTTTTATAACTAAAATTTAAGTTTATAATATTTATTATAACCACTCAAATTTTATTTATAAAATCTTTTCATACTGTATATTATCCAATTACATTGTGAACTTCAAAATTTAAAGTAAGTTATATTGGAATGCAATTGAGTATTACACAAATGAAACTTTGTAATTCAATTATCTCAAGTTTGAATCATTTATTCAAAAATTTTGATTTTCTTTTTATAATTGAAATTATTCTTTAAGATAAAATTTAAGAATTAAATTTCCGATTCCCTTCAAACCATTTAGAGATAAATAAATATATGTGCATAATATGTCAAATCAAATTTAAGTCATATATCTATATATATTATAAGTCAAGTCATATTTTAGAAATTCTAATCAATTAAATTCCCCGAAGCATCACTATAGCAACACTACAGAATGGTCTCTTCACTTCGAAACTTGAAAATGGATGTCGACGATGCTGCCATCATCACCGAGGTTATTTTCCAGCGACAAAGAGAAGAGCACTAATTTTAAACTTTAAAATTCTTTGAAAACAAATTTCTATTCGGAAATACTTTAAATAATATCCTTTAAAACTTTAAGCACAAGGTTTGAAACCTTCGGAAATTAAATTCTCAAATTCTTGTTTTAAATTTCATTTATATTTCCAAATTAATTCATAACCATTGTTTATAGTTCAATTATTTATATGAGACAAAACCAGTGGTTCACAAAATAATAAATAAAATCAAATACTATTATATCTTAACAACTAGTTAAATTAACTATAAAATTCTGAAAATTATATTTATATATAATATTAGATTTGCAAATATAGGAATAAATTTTTCAAAATAAGGATAGAGATTCAAATTTGGACTCAAATCAAAGAGAATTTTGATTTGAAGATAAGTTGGAAACAAAAGATATGATGATTAAATAACAGAATAAGGAAATGGATAAGCTTATATAAATCGCGGGCAACCTTGACCAGGTCAACCATGACTAAAGAATAAGATCGATGTGGATTTCTAGGGTAAATCAACATTCGATCATAAGAGATAGAGTTCGGAATAATAAGAGACACTAGCATCTAAACCGAGGATATAAAATCTATGGTGAATTGATGCTGTTGTAATGGAGTTTCACCCTTTTATAAATCAATTTGAGATTGGCGAAACCTATGACTCATTACAAAGATCATTAGAAGTGGAGTTATGGGACACTCCAGAATCAAAAGAGGACGAATAGTGTGGGACATGAACGGATTTTGGAACCACAGAGAAACGTCCCAAAATTCAAAGGAAATTCGAATCGAAGAGGAAGAGATTCAAACTTGAATAAGAGTGATTCTGTAAATAAATTTACCATACATACTAAGTTTTTCCTAGAGCCAAAGCTCTGATACCAAAATGTAACGATCCGATATTTTCAACCATTTGCATCCTAACATGTCGGACTTGAATTGCACAAAATACCGAATTGCAAAATAAATTTGGCAAAAAACAGCTTAAACAGTAAATAAATAATCACATATCACAGACACAGAGTAATATAATGCAGCGGAAGTAGAAGAGATAATAGTTCATGAAGCTACTATATATATATATATATATATATATATATATATATAAAAGATACATCAGAGTTAAACAAGATACAACAGAAGAGTAACAAGGTAAAAATCTGAATACATAACTGGAAGCAACTAGGTAGCTGGAATCAACTGAGCATCTGAAGAGAATAGATAGCTTGGTCTTCAAGCAAAGCTCCAACTTTGAAGGTGAGTCTCAAATGTTTTATCACTCACTCTGACCCAAGCGTAAAGCAAAACACAAAACACTCGAGTTAGGACATACATACTTATGAACTATAAATCGACTTAAGTGAACAGGAACAAATGCATCAGTAACTTAAAGGATGCTCAGGATCGCCCATCCTTTAAGGATCCGTTAAGCTTTTTACTATGTAGTAATATTTCACTATTATAATAATGTCTATTAATAAAATAAACTTACTTTTTTTCATAGCATTAAGGGTTACCCATATAGCCCTTAACACGTAATAGTTCAAGTAGTCCATCCAATATCATAGTCCCTCCTGATTGGGAAGCCACCAGAGGATACCACACATGCTACAGGAGAAAACCAAACTCGTACAAGGCGCGATAGGGTAGGTGACACGGCACAACTAGACGATGCCAGGTTAGATATACCAATTACGCTTCCGGGCCGGTGGTAACGTGTAGCGCACAGCTACCGCCCACCTCGAGCCACACCCTCAAATAAAAAAATCAAAAGTGGCCACCGAATCAATCCAAAAGTCAAAGTATAATATCGAAGGGATGTGTCCGATCAAAAGTGCTGCCTCATTAGCCCGTCAATCGCTTCGGTTTAGCCACCTTATGCCAACTCATGGGAGTCGGGTCTAGGTATTTACCTCAAAGGAAACGCCGCCACCATTTTATTTCATTCTGGAATCTCCACCACGTACACGATTGCCAAAGTGGTTTTTGGTATCGACATAGAGTATGCCCATATCCGATCCCGGTCTCTTTGCCAAACAATCGTTATTATAACACCGTGGTCATTTCGAAATAGTATATACTTTCAAAAACCAAAGATATCATTTCAAAACTATATACCTTTCAAAATAGTTTATACTTCGAAACCAAAACCATTTTTATTTCAAAACTATATTCATATTAAAACCATTTCGATCATTTCCTATCAAATCCCTTATCAATTCATTATCATTCTTAAATTCGAATATTCAATTTAAATATCCTTTTTTAAAATCAATTATGTCATTCATTTGTTATTTCAAATATCATTTCAAAACATATCTCAAAATTCCATTCAAAAATTCATTTATCTCATTACATTTCATTCCATTTACACATAACAAAGTAAACCTTATTTAAATTCAAATTCAATTTAGATTCCTTTAAAATTCAAATTCAAATATTAAATTATATTCAAATATTAAATTATATTCAAAACTATTTAAACTTCATAAATAATCAATTCCAAAAGTTAAATCGTTTAACATTTTAAAATATAACTCGAAGACAGTGTTAAAATCTATAATATTTCAAAACATTGTCAATTTCAGCAACGACGGCACTTACAAAGTGTTATCGTAGCTTATATTAAGTATTCCAGCTTATAGTTTAGTTTAGCAACCATAGCACTTACCAAGTACTACATGTTTTGTTTATTTAAAGCAACAACGACACTTACAAAGTGCTACAGTAGCCATTCTTATTAATTCAAAGCTTAGTTAACTTTAGCAACGGCAGCACTTACAAAGTGCTACAATAGCCTATTATTAAAATTTCCAGAGTTAAATAAACTTAAATTTTAGCTATTTTTAAACTTATAAATCATATTTAGGCTTCAAAATTTCACAATTGAATCATTTTTAACATATGATTTATCACAATAAATTTTTTTATAATTAAATATCCAATTTAAACACAATTCATTTGCTAAGTCAAAATTCCACTGTTTTCTTAACTTATTAATTTAATAAAACTTAGCATTTTACTTCAAATATCCATTTAAAATTTAAAATTTAATTTCCATTATTTACTTGCATTTTTAGGTATAAAATAAAGTCAAAATCACAATTACTTCAAATTTACATGCTTAAATTCACAATTCAAAACTTAATATTTAAATTTCTTAAAAACATAACATATATATTTTTAAATCAAAATTTCAAACTTTAAAAAAATACATTCTTAAGAAAAATCATTTAAAAATACACCACGGGGTCTGTATATAATTTTCTATCCTAGGTCAAGTGATACGGATATGTATCATTTCAATACGCAATTTAAAAAGAAAACCCAGTTCTATCATTTCAAACCCGCAATCCCAAGTCAAATAAAATACAATAAAAATCACTTGAGCCTATCATTTCAGCTCATAATGATTTTTCCCTATTCTAATGTCCATTCGGGAATGTCTCATTTCAACCCATAGTGATTTTATTCTAACAGGGAGCTTGCAGTGTGAGTATATGCATAAACAATATAACAAATATACCAACATGTGAATGTCACAACATACTGTCACTTATCATAGGTCAGGTGATAATTAACAAAGTTAACATGGTAAATACATGGAATAATATATCATAATATCATCATTAACTTGCACAAATTTTAATTACTAATCACTTGTCATCCATTTACCGTTTCATAAGTAATAATGTCAGAGTGAGAGGGACTCACCTTTATCAAAGCTAGAGACCCAAATAACACATAAGAATGATTCCTAAAAGTACGACAAGCACGATATTTGAATGGATGGTGAGCCTTATATCAACCCAAAATAATACATACATAAGCAAATATATTTAATTTACATACATATAAAATTAACAAATTTTTATTTGCAAAACAATTTCAAAACAGGGAAAGATAACCAAACCTTAGAAGCAAAAGGCTTGTACAAGACAACTTAAGCTTGGCCAAAATGCAAATGAGCTTGTTCTAACCACACCTAGGCTCGGCCTAGGTCATGTATGCTCGGTCATGAGTCATGAGATTTGGCTATGGGTATGAAAGTGGAAGGAAAAACATGAGGAAGGAGAAAGAAAGCAAGTGGAAGGGTTTGGGTCAAGGGATGGAAGGTTTTGGTGTACATAGGCTCGGCCTATGGTCTGCTACAGGTCAGGTCAGAGGTTATGTTGGTGGCTAGAAGTCAGGTCATGATGGTGGTGGAGCTAGGGGTGGTGGCCGAGGCAAAGTATGGAGGTGGTGGTGGAGTTTTTATTGGCTAAGCATTGTTTTATGGAATTTTAGCAAGATTTTGTGGTGATTTGGTTCATTGCAATCACGGCTTGGCTTAGGGAGGAGATGATGGTAGTGTAGGCCATGGATGGGAAGGTGGAGAAGGAAGGTGGAGGTGATGGAGGTTGTGGCCGAACAAAATTAGTGAGGAGCTAGGCAAAAACCAAAGAAAAAAATGTAGAAGAAGGATAAAATGGGAGTCATGGATCTAGACTTTTTCCTTCCTCACGCCAATGATACAATGAGAAACCTTTTTTTTCACGTGAATGATAAGAGGCGGCTAGGTTTACAAAAAGATTTGAATGGCTAAAGTTTAGGAATAGTTAGAAAATAAAAGGCAAGGAAATTTAAAAAGGCACAATTTAAGAAGGAAAAGATCTTGTATATATTTTTCTTAAACAAATGTAAAGAGGAGTTTGATAACTTTGTATGTGATTGAAAAGAAGAAAATCACGGCTATGCATTTATGAATAGATATGGTAGAAGATTAAAAGGTGGGAAATATATAAAGGCAAGAAATAAATTAAGAAACGTATGCCTATATTTAAAACGTATCTTAATTGATTTGTTACTTATTCAATAAATATAGACGTATATACACAAAAGAAACCTTCACTAAATAAATAAAGTTTATACACGCCATAGAAGTAAATAAGAAGTTGGATATAGAAATAAAAAAAATGAAACATAGAAATTAATTATTATTTTTAAAATGTTGTATGTTACCCAAATTTACAAAGCAAAGGTCAGAATTAATTGAAACAAAGCAGAATGGATGTTATAAATATCTACAGCTTTAAAAATAAAACATATACAAAAGAAGCCACTACTAAAAAAAATAAATGTAAGAACATTAAACAAATAAATATGAAAAGATATGCCTTTAAGGCAACATAACATATATTTATTTGAAATTTCTTTCCAAGAAATATATAAGGGATCTAAACACATAACCATTCAATTAATAAATGAATGTCTAAATAAATAAGATAGAAAGATATGATAAAGATAGATATTATGAAAAATAAATAGATAGTTTTAGGAAAATAGAAAATTAAAAGGCACAATATAAGGGAAAGAATCTTGTCTATTTCTTTCTTTGTTTACACGCAATGGAAAAGGCAACAAATATACAAAGTAGGTAACCTATATCTCTTGAAATTCCTAAGTTATTATTAAATGTAAAAATCAATCAAAATCAAATAAATATATATTCAAAGTTTGTACGAACAAAAATAGAAAATAAAATTAGAGAAACAAACATAGGGAAATAAAAAAGGCAAAAGCAACCAAAAGACTCTTGATTTTCCAACCTTCATGTCATGTACAAGTTCAAATAATAAAATATATACACATGGCATGTCATGTTACCATGTAAACAAAATTAGAACATGACATGACAAATAAACATATTATTTATATAAATTAAAATAAACAATTTTGTTAAATAAAATAATTTACATACAATAGTTTTAAAAGCATAATTTTCACAATAATAATCAGATTCCAACGAGAAAAAAGACCACTATATTTAAAATTTTATTTACTTTCATAAAATAAAGATAAATTTCAAAAGTTCAAATTTTTGAAAATTTTAAATTAAAAATCAAAGTTTAACCACATTGTTAAAAATTCACATGTCCGGAATATATTCTATTTATTCATGTTTGGAATTTATCATTCACATCAAAATCAAAATTATATTTAAAATAACAAAATTTATTCATTTTAATAAAATAAAATAAAGTTTTTATATCTGGAGATTCAAATTTAAAATAATTACAAAATACAGGGTTGTTAAAATTTTTAAGACGTCATGGCTTCGATCGCTGACGACTCTGCTGCCCCTACATTAATATTTTAGGTTTCGATTGTGTCTACCGCACCATTCAAATTCGACGGCCTATATTTTGAATAATGGCGCCAAAAGATGGAGTTCTTTTTGACTATACGGAAGGTGGCGCATGTATCGATGACAGAAAAACCAGCTCTTTCCAAAGAAGCAATAGACGATCAGAAAAAGACTTTGCAGGACTGGATGGACCATGAGTACCTCTGCAAAAATTATATTCCTAATTGCTGGAGCAGTGATCTATACGATTACTACAACTCAGATAAGTCACCAAAGGAGATTTAGGATGCATTGAAAAATAAATACAACACCGAGAAAGCCGGAGGTAAAAAGTATGCTATTAGCTATTTATATTTCAAATGACGGATGACAAATCTATGTAGGCGCAGTCACATAAGCTTCAACTATTGCACATGAGATCATCTCCAAAAGAATTGATTTAGATTAATAGTTTTATATTTCTTTATTAATTGATAAATTACCACCTAGTTAGGAAGACATTAAAAATAATCATAGACATAAGACTAAGAAGTTTTCCTTGAAGAGTTTGATTACTAGTCTTCGTATTAAAGAAGAGGCCAGAAAAGAGGATTCGAAAGAAGAGGTTCTTATTGTGTCTACAAATAACATTAAGAAATCCAAAAATGCGGGTATGAAACCGAATGAAAAAAATTTCAAATATCAGAATCATAAATTGAATTAGAACTGCAACAATCAACCTCAGAAAAAACAAGAAGCGTCGCCCTAAAGAATGGCACTTGATAGTGTTCTTATGTTACAATTGTGTAAAACCAGGTCATATGGCATGAAAGCATCAGAACAGGCCGAAACCTGCACCACAAGGCTAACTTGACAATAGAAGCCCTCGTAAATATGCTTACTGAGAATGGCATTGGACATATATTGGTAAAGGATATGCTGTGATGGGATTTTTTAGGTTAAATGTTGACTTAAATAAAGTCAATAGTTCTGCTTATATGCTGTGTGATTTTGATATTTGGCATGCTAGATTTTGTCATGTTAAGAAGCGAATGATTCATAACATGAGTAACTTAGGCTTAATCCCTAAAGTGCCCATAAAGGATTCAAAAAAATGTGACTATTTTAGCCAAGTTAAATTATAAAGGTCCCACATAAACAGAGAGTTAGAACCTTTGGATTTAATACATTTTTATATATGTGAACTTGATGGCACTCTAATTAGGAATGGCAAATTGTATTTTATTTGTTTTATTGATGATTCCACTGATTTCACTTATGTTTATCTCGTGAAAAATAAAAGTGATGTGCTAGATATGTTTAATTTATATGTCACTGAAATTGTAAACCAATTTAATAAGAATATTAAGAGATTTCCAAATGATAGAGGAACATATTATGAATTTAGCTTATTCATTGAATTTTATAATCAACGTGGCATAATACATTAGAGAACTACATTGTATTCGCCTTTAATTAATGGTAAAGCTAAAAGAAAAAATAGGACTCTTACTGAATTAGTTATAGTCATTTTATTAAATTCGAGTACAGCTTCACACTGGTGGGGGGAAATTTTGTTAACTGTTTGTTATATTTTAAATAGAGTTCCTTAATCAAAGAGCAAAATTTCAACTTTTGATTTTTTCAAAAATCATAAACCCATCTTGTCTTATTTTAAACTTGTGGTTGCTTAGGTACTTATAAGCCTAAAGGTTAGTAAGTCGAGTATATGAATATGTTTTCATTGGTTACTCCATTAACAGTAAAGCATATAGATTATTTGATTTGAATGCTCGAGTTATTATTGAGTCAAATGATCCTAATTTCTTTCATAAAATTCCTTTAAGCTTAGGAATAGTAGGGGAACATCTACCGTTAATAATTCAATAATAAAAATTAATGAACGTAATGCAACAATTGAATCTGAACTAAGAAGAAGTAAAAGAGATAGGGCACCTTCTGGTTGTAAAACTATAGGTTGTAAGTGGGTACTTAAAAAGGAGTTGAAACCTGATGGAACAATTGATAAATATAAGGTATGTTTTCCAGCTAAAAGATTAAGACAAAGAGAAAACATTGACTTTTTTGATACATTTTCACCTATTACAAGAATAATATCAATTCGAGTATTAATTTCTCTTGCTTTACTTTATGATATACTAATTCACCATATGGATAAAAATTCTTTTCTGAATGGTGAAATAGAAGAAAAGATCTATATAGACCAATCCGAAGGTTTTGATATACTTGTTCAAGAGCATAAAGTTTGTAAATTAGATAAATTTCTATACAGCCTTAAAAAGGCACTTAAACATTGGAATGAAAAATTTGACAGTCTAGTTATTTCATATGGTTTTAAAGTAAATGAAAGTGACAAGTATATTTATTATAAATCCGAGAATCACATTTTCACAATCATATGTTTATATGCAAATGATTTACTTTTATTTGGTTCATATATTCATGGTGTGAATCATGTTAAGTCCATATTATGTGACAACTTTGATATGAAAGATCTTGGTGAAGCAATTGTACTTCTTGGTATTAAGATTACTAGGTTTGAAAAGGGAATTTCTTTGGATCAATCTCATTATATTAAGATGATATTAAAGAAATATAATTACTTTAAATGTAAACCTGCTAGTACACTGTATGATCCAAGTGTAAAACTAATTAAGAACACCGATGAAGGTGTAAGATAGTCTGAATATGCAAGCATCATTGGCAGTCTTCGGTAGCCACTGATTGTACTAGACTCGACATTGCCTATGTTGTGGGATTATTGTCCAGGTTACTAGCAGACCTAGTATAGAGCATTGGCATTCTATTGAAATTTTCATGAGATACCTTAAAAGATCTATGAACCTTGGATTACACTATCAGAAGTTTCCCGCTATCCTTGAAGGATATAGCGATGCAGATTAGAATACATTACCAAGCGATTCCAAAGCCATTAGTGGATATATTTTTAGTATAGAAGGAGATGTTTCTTGGATTTATAAGAAATAGACAATTTTGTCTCAATCCACTATGGGGTCAGAAATTACAGCACTAGCTACTGCTTGTAAAGAAGAAGACTACTTAAGAAATCCTCTCCAAGATCCCTTTGTGGGAAGAACCAATACCAGCTTTGTTGATCCATTACGATAGTATCATGGCTGTTGCCAAACTTTAGAATCGTTATTACAATGGTAAGGGATGCCAAATTCTTCCTAAGCATAGTACTGTAAGAGTGTATATCTCTTCAGGTTCTGTACGAGTGGACCATGTACGCACAAGTGATAATCTAGCGGATCCTTTGACGAAAGGATTGGCCAAAGAGAAAGTTCTGTCTACATCTTCTTTTAAAAGAATGGTACTATTGGCCTAAGAATGAGAAATCAGAGAATGAGAAGTCACTCATAATGGTAACCCAAACCTAATGACTGGAGACCCCAAGAAGTCTGCTCAATAGGTAGTACCTGGCTATAGGAGTACCCTTGGTAGATTCACCTATGTGAATATGGAAATGTGGCTATTTTTAATGAAATTTTTGGCCAAAATTCCTGAAGTGTTTACTAAACTGGGATAGACGTGCTTGGGCTTTAAAGCATGTGCTATAGACTACACCCTAGGAAGGTTGTGTGTGTTTTGATGTTAGAGATAGAGTTCATGACAATGAGTAACTATAGTATAATCTGGATTTTAATCAATATGCAAAGTTCAAATCAAAAGCTATTTTGGTTTATATGCAATCTTGTAAAATTAGAAATTTCTCGAGAAAAACATTTTTAGAAATTCAAGTGGGGGATTGGTGGAAAATTTGTTTTTTAAAATGAATATTTAAAAATATTGGAAGGAGTACAGAGTACACCTCTTATTGAATAGTCCCACATTACCGGAAACTATAGAGTGGTCCTATTTAAATATAAGACTCATAAGAGAAAGGATGAGCTCTTTAGGCACCCAATGTTTTCTCTTGTGTTGAGGAAGGAGAACTTGCTGGCCATCATACACGCGCGCATCGACCTATCAACTCAACTCAACCTCGGCCGGGCCTGGCTTATTTGATGTAGAGCTCCTTAATTTTTAGCAGTATAGTTTTAAATCGACTTTGACTTGGTAGTAAGACAAAGTAAACTCAGATCTAGTATTTTCTTATGACTTAGCCTCATTATCTTCTAAGATTTTTCCCTGCATAAACTAAACTATTTGATCGAATTTTTTTGTCACTTTCAAATGGTGTTCTCCTCTTCTTTTTCTTCTTCTTCCATAATGATTTTTTTGACTCCAGCAATATTTTTTAACGCTATTGACAATAGTCTTCTACAAGAGGCTGCTGATATTGATTTAGGACTGTTTTATCCTAGAGGAGGCGCTACATCAGAGACTTCCTTGCATGATTTTGACACAATGGTAAAACGTCTTAAAAAGCGTAATCTATTTTGCAACTATACCACAAATACACTATAGATTCACGTCAAGGTACAAAATTTTCCTTCCCTAAATTCTACTTTGCAAGCTAAAGGGTTTCCTCCCAAAGATTTAAAATGCATATTATTTTTGTATTTGACATTCCCAAGAGAATTGAAAACAATACTGTATGCACTTTTATCCACCAAAATATTTCACAACTGATCAGTGCGTTGCACCTTTAATTGAGCAACCATTCTAGTAAGGTCGGGTAAAAGTAACCCTTTAAAAGGATATTATGGTAAGTATGGTGCAATATGTTGAATCATTGAAGATGAATTTGCTGGTTTTGGTCAATCTATTGCTATATATGGATTTTCTGAAGATTAAAGATAAAGATGCGAAAGCAGGTGGCTATAATGTGTTTGATCCAAGCAGTGAAGAAGGAAAGGAAGAATGCACCATAATATATAATTTTTTGCTTTCAAGAATGTCCATATTTTTTTCCAGCTTGAATAAATTGACCAAAAGCCTCTTTCCCTAGGAAAGAAATTTCTTTACATTTCTATGACTAGGAAAAAATATTTTATTCACAAGACAATGAATTCTATGACAATGATTTCTTTTATGAAAAGGATTGATGTTTGAATAGTCATTTCATATTTTGGGTAGGTTGAGAAAGAAAATGTTCAAATAGTGTACTATTTTATTGGATAATTTTCTTGGCTTCAACCTCATGAAACATAAGTTTTAATAAATGACACATTTTTGTATCATATTCATTTTAGTTTTAGAAATGATGTTAATCCAACATCTTTGTAAATCATGCACAATATTGAATGTACATGATTAGATGTTATGCTGCTGCATATAACATTGAGAAGGTATATATTAAACAATCATAGATATGATTTTTTTTTACAAACATTTGCAACATTTATTATAATAATCATTGTATATATCTAACATGGAAGGGAAAATAAAACATTAAGTGTGATGCTAAGAGCACACAGTTTTCCTCCTCCTAATACTATAGAAAAAATAATAAACATAATAAAATTTGTGTGCTTCCTAATTCCATAGTCATTTCACATGGCAATCAACCATTACGTAAAATCATTTTACACGGCGATTACCCACCGACCAAAGTTATTTTCCATAGCTTCAATCACTAAATTACTGTTGTTCGATGATTGTTAACCATGGAAAATGGCATTGACTGACGGTTGCTTGCCATGCAAAAAAGAATAAAAAATAATGTCTTTGGTAGCCTTTTAAACAGTCAGGTATTAGAAAGAGTATATTGTCAAGCTTCATGGTACTTTTTAGCAACGATATGAGGAAGAGGACAATAAGGCGCTCTTAGCAACACACAACATAAATAATATACCTCAATCAAAGATAAATTTTCATCGTCTTCCAAAATTTAAATTATTCAAAGTACAAAAAATATTATAGAACTCTATTATATACAAGTTACCAACAAAATGGAAAAAGTAGAAGATAAAATTTGACAATAAAAGCGGATAAAAAGATATTCAGACAAATGATTTATGCAAATGACCATGTGCGTAGCACATACCACTCACTAGTTGTTATATGAAAAGTTAGTCAGTGCTCTTACATAACGATGTATATTTTATCTTTTAATTATACTTTTTCTTCATTGTAGATTTTGTTTATAATGTACAAAAAATATTGATTATGTGTATAATTATTGTAGAAAGAGTTTCTATAATGATTTAGATGCATAGTTAGTAAATTTTTTTAGTATTTAGAAGATCTTATGTAAATTTTTTGAATTAATATTAGAGACTTCTATCACAACTAAAAATGTTGTAAATATACAATCTATAATGATTTATGCAACATCAAATAGGAGTTGTCAAAAACAATTTTTTTTCCGTAACAATGGATATTACAATGGCAGGCAAAATGTTGTTAAGGTGATATAACAATGTTCTTAAACCATTGTAAAATACTAATTTCTTGTAGTGACCATGACTAAACCCTAACGCCTTCATCCCATGAGTCCATCTCGAGACGCGTTGCTTTTCGAGCGGAACACCATGCCACTCTCGAATTATCGAATCGATCACCGAAACTCATGATTTAATTTTAATAGGGAGGGCTGTAACATGAATGGGTATGAGATATTTTGTAAAGGAGGATTATAAGAACATTTCAGGAAGGAAAATAAAGTGGATATATATACCAAAATATGTACTTTATTTGATTACTCAAATAACTTGCCATACTGTGATGACCCTGAATTTTGAGCAATACTAATTTGATAATCTTTGTTAATAAGTATTTAAATTGGTTTAATAATCTTCTTTTATAAATATTTAATTGGCAAATTTTATATTTTAAAGCGAATAAATTTATTTTCTATTTATATTGTGACGCCCCACCTCTATGCCCACAATAACAAAGAGTATTAAAGGAAATACTGTCTGTTATTATGAAGAATAAGGCTGGATAGGAGCGGCCATCCGTAGTTAGGCCTTACACTAGCATTGGTTACCTCGATAGGAGTGGTATATATTTTTCAATTTTTTTCATCTCATATTTATTTACTCCCATCGACATACCCAATTCCAGTATAAAACGAACTACGATGGTTCATAATAGTTTAGGACAATAGATATAATAATAACACAGATTATATAAATGCGGAACACAGATGAAACAGAAAGTCTCATATATATATATATAATAACTGATGTCAGTTACAATACATGTGATACAGTACATATGATACAACTACAAATGTCGACTCTGGAAGTTACATATACAAGTACATTATCGTAAATAATATACATGAATATACAACATCCTATACTAAGACAACGACTACTCCAAAAAGTATGAAAAGACTTCATAGCTCTAGCAGCGACCCAAAGTAAGATGTCAACAACCTGTAAATACTCGGTCTGACCCGAGTATTAAATTCAAAAGAAAATAATACACGGGTCAGTCTAATTCAAACTCAGCTATTAGTGCACAGAAGCAATAATAATTAAATAATGAATAGACGACAGTCACAAAAAATCTTGTCTATCCGATCCTTAAATAAAGAAATCGGATAACGATAAATATAACACGTAATAGTGTTAAACAACAAATCAGCAAATTCAAATCATCAACAAAGATAAGTGAAAAGAATATCGATGAAGATAATTTAAAAACATCTGAATTGCCTAAACGGCAATTAACAACAAAATCATCAAATTAACCAATCAAAATACAACTCCAAAACAAAATGAAATATCAATTAAAATACCAACACCGGTAGGGCTGCAGTACACGCACGCGTGCATTGCCTCGCCACTACAGCAAATGGAATATGCTAAAGGTCAATAAATCAAAACAAAATAGAATATCACAAAACCATACCGTGTGGCTGCATTTCACGCTTGCGTGCACTGCCTTGCCACTACATTGATGATGTACCCAATGAATATTGTGTGGCTGCAATTCACGCTTGCGTGCACTGCCTTGCCACAACAGTGACGATGTACACAACCGGGCACAAGGTCAAACCCAAATGAATTACGGTTCAACTCAAGGCAACATAAGTGTACAAGGTCAAATAATCAAATATACAACATGGAATGCAGGCTGACCAAAAAGAAGCCCAACTAAGTACACATGAACCAGACATGAAACGACAATTTTGACAAACCAGTTTCATGAATGCAAAGGTCAGAAAAGTGAGAAATGCACTAAGCAAATGAAGCAACGTACATATATATGTACACATAACTGCACAATGAATTAGAGTGGACAGGGATGGCAACTGCAAATGCAACACAGTCCACCTAAATAACCAACCCAATTGAACCCAGTGAATGCACAAAGCATAGCATCTGCGCCACGACCAGACTGCAATGTCAAAGAATTGATATGGGTTGACACTGGGGCAAGTAACTATCAGATGAAAGAGTGTAGGCATGAATTTCAATGCAACAGGAACTTACAACAGGAGACTACAAGGTGAACCAGCAAAAGCATGGTACCAGTTCAACTCAAAAACAACATGAATTAAGTGTGCAACTGACCTGAATGTCACAAATCGCAACAACATAATGGATGCAACTGATGAATGGTGCAAGGGACAGCACACATAAAGTTCCAGTATAACAATAAGGTTTAGTGGGTTTGAGTTCAAAACAAAACAGATGTCAAGAGAACATCGAAATGCAGTTTAAAATAGGCATGAACATCCAAGCACATGCATAAAAAATATGCACTGGTAACCAAAACAGACTCAAGTTCATCAGGTCCGGGAATAAAAAGGTACAGAGATCACTGCAATCATGAATACAAGTGCAGAACAAAACGGTGAAACAACAGTATACAGGGAATGCAAAGGAATCAACAGAGTTAAGCTCGGGGCAACATGAATGCGAACCCAGTTGTACAAAATGTATGTACATTACTAACTGCACATGAGCAAAAAATGTAAACAGAGGTACAACAAGACACAAAGGCAAGGCACCAATACAACTTCATGAAACAGGATAACATGAAGTAGTAAGCTAAGTACATGAACAAGGAAGTAAGGCACTAGTATAACTACTCAATGCACAGAAAAGTGAAATCGAGACAAAGAAGAATATATGGTCATCAATCCACCAGATTTAAAGAATGCAAACATGATGAAGTCAGGGCCAACACTAATGGCAGCAACTCGATCAAGTCATGAGTTATCGAATGCAGACAGATGAACCATTGTCACGATAAATATACAGTGTAATGAGGACTACAAGGAGATGAACCAATATACTATGTTGTGGGTAATGCAAGTACAACATCAAGTGCCACAACTACACATGACTGCATAGTACAAAAGTGGTCAGTGAAGCCAAAGACTACATGAAATAGGTAGGCAAGCTGTCTCAATGGCCAAGGCAGCAAGCATTGATGAAACACAAATACAAACTGAATAATTTATGGGGAAAAATTGATATGCACAGTGCACAGTGAAGCTCAAGTGTTCAGTAGTGCCACTCGAAACAATGCACCAAATTCATATGTACAACAAACAACACAAGTGATACAACTGCCAAATATCAACCTACTTCAAGTGCGACAGGTAAGGGGTGAGCACAAAGATGGTCAGAGCTGAAGCTCGTAGAAAATAAAGTTGAATTCACAAATCAAGACTAAAGTTGACCAAGTCAGAAATAAATGCCGAGAATATCAAGTAACAAAATCAACATTGGTAAAAAAATCAAGCTTATACCGACAGAAATTCACGCAACAAAATAAGTCGAAGTCCAAGCGAACAGCATTGACAAAAGGATTCAACATCGAAAGACATCAAATATACGAATTTGAATTAGATGTGAGGGTTACTCACCTTCTTCGACGTGGCAGTCGTGAACAACGAGGAGGCGATCGATTGAACAGTTGAAGACGACTTCGATTCTCGAGAAGCCCTAGTTTTTGAGGGATGAACGAAAACAAAAGGGAGCGGCCGCCATTATTTTTTCGTTTGCTTGTTTAGTTTTTTTAGGGTTAACGAACGAAATGAGAAAATGAATAAAAAAAAGGGGAATGGGTTTTGGATTATCACAGCAACCAAAAATAAATGGGCCGGAATTAACTTATGCCCGCGTTTCAACAAATTTCTAAAAGGAATTTGAACCGGGTTTTAAAAACTTCGAACAGCAATTAATTAGCAAATGAATCGCTTAATGTTGAAGACAAATTAGGCAAAACCCCGGGTTGTTACATATATTGTATATATATTGGTATACATATCGTAAATAGGAAGTCTTTGGTTTTAATTTAATAAAAGATATGTTTTCAAATTGTAATATATATGTATGTATATATTGTGATTAGAAGTTATGTTTTAATATTCAATATAATAATTTTCAAGGCTAATATTAAAATGTTTTCTATTTATAATGCATATATATTTATGTATATTATAAATGGGAAAGGTTCAGTTTGAATTTATCGAATAAAAACATGTTTTCATATTTTAATATATATTTTGTAATTTGGAAGTTGTGATTGAATTTAGTATAAAACATTTCTAAAGCTATTTCAAACTTAACCATATATTTTCAAAACACTTAACGTAAATGTTTATTTGTTTAAATTATATTTTTACTTAAGTTTAAAATTTAAATAATATAGTTTGTAAATGTATAAATAAGTATAAAACATAAATTAATAAAATCACATTTCATAAATATAAAAACATAAGTAATTTATAAACAAGGGGTTAAACATAATAATACATTGTGCTAACGTTTGTAAGCTAAGTAAATTTTGCAATGACATTTGTATAATTTATATTAACAGGTGGCACACATTCTTTCTCCTTAAAATTAAATCGTATATATTAAAAAGTATAGAGAAACGTGGTTGTTCAGTTAAAATTTCTCAATTTTGTTTTCTTCTTCCTAAAACTGAAAACCCAAAGTCAAAGAAACGTAAATCAAATTCTACAACAACTCAAGCTGTTTCAACCTGACGTAAATTCAGCTAAATAATCAAGCAAAAGAAGATTCAAACACAACAGAGCTTCAGATCTAATCAAGCGTCATTTTCAGTTTCAACAATCAAAACAAAGTTCAAGATTTAAAGCAATTCTCTGTTTATTATTTCAAGTGAGTAAACCTTTATTTTAAAAATAGTTTAAAAATGTGATTATACTTAGATGCTTATGATGGAATTTTTGTGGAAATATGGTTTGCACATATATTAATGAATATGAATACATGTATGTATATATTATAATCTTATAGGGAATATCTGTATATAAGCCTCTGTTGTTTCACAGGCTTAAGAACAGCCTTTCAAAATTCATACTTTCACATAGATTCGATTTTATGCTTTGATTCCTAAATGAAAACTATTCATAAATATATAATTTCAATTCCAAAAATAGTTTCAATATTTTATATTTAGTAATTAATTCAAATTAGTAAAATTACAGTGAAAAATCAAATTTTAGTCAAAAATCAATGTTTAAGATTTTGGATTTGGATTTTATAATGTGATCTGTTATGCAAAGTGATGAATTTTAGTAATTGAATCATGATTTTAAACAAGTATATGGTGAGATTTTATGAGTTGAACTGATTTGGCAATTTCGCCTGATTTCGACGAACGTGAGGAAGTTGGTCATCACGCATTAGGGTCGAAGAAGCGGGTGGCCTGGTGAACTCGAGAAAAATGGTTAGTGATTTTTCTAATGGTCGTGGAGTCCCATCGGAGGCGATTTATGGTTTTGTTGACTGATTGGGCCGTCGTTGTTTTCATGGCGATTGCGTCGCCATGGACGGGCCAGACTCGATTGCGTGTCGGGAGACGATGTGTGGATCTTTGACGATGATCTGGTTGGAAGGAAAGTGGGCTCCGGTGGACGAAATCGTCGTCAACAAGGTTATTTGTCGATCTGATCTGAGTTCCTATGTGTGGTGGGTTGTTCGATTTCATCTTTCTGGATACTACGTCGATCTGGGTGTTCAAAGCGTTAGGCGGTGTGGTCGACGACTCGGCAAGGTCCGGATGTGGTCGGAGAGGCATGGAGGTGCCATGCACGTGCACGGTACACTTATGTGTCTGGGAAATGTTAGCTTTGGGGAAGAAGGATGGGGATCGGGTTTTACTTGAGTTTTTCTCGTGCTTATCTAAGATGGAAGGTGGTTCGCATGTGACTCGGGAAAGATTTTAGTTGGTTCGGGGTTTTGATGATATGGGTCCGGGTCAGTCTTGTTTGTTCCAAGTTTAAAAGTTTTTAGATAAAACATGTATAGGTTTTTAAATTTAAAATAAGCAGAACCCAGATTTATATTAAGCAAAGGAAATCAACATTTAAAAGTAAAGAAAATATTTAATAAGTTTCAAAGCTAAATAAAAATGAAACAAGTTTTCAAGTAAGAAAATGTTAGCTAAGTTTAAAATGTATTTATAATGAATATGTTTCAAAAGGAATGTTGAACCAAGTTCTTAAAGATATTTTAAAGTGAATAAGTTTTAAAAGGATGATAATTAAGTTTTCAAAGAATAAGTAATTGTCAAACAAGTTTGTACAAGTTTTTAAAGATTTTAAATGTTAAAGTTTAAAGTTTAAATTGTTTTGTTTAAAGTAAATTATATATTTTTAATCATGTAATTTATCCTAAATATTTTTCTAATGATGTAATTAGGTAATAAATGAGGATAAAGAATTTATCTTTAATTAAGATTGAGATTAGTTATAGATAATTAATTAGTAAAATTAATTAAAAGTTAATCATTTAATGAAATTAATAAAGGTTAATTAATTAATGATAATAATCAAACGATAATTACTTAGTAAGTAATTAGTGGATAGTTAATGAATGTAATTTAAAGATCATTAACTAGTAATTATGAGATGATTAATTAATGTAATTAATTTAAGATAATTAAATAGTTTAGCTAATTAAAGATAATCGCTAATGAAATTAATTATGTATAATTAATTAATATAAGTACAAATACTTAGTGTAAGTAATTAACGAATAATTACTGAAATTAATTAATTAAAGGAAATTACTTAAGGGAAGTAATTAGAGGACAATTACTTAATGGAAGTAATTAAGGTTTAATTACCTGGTGTAATTAATTAAAGGATTAATGAATATAATCAACTAAGAGTTAGTTAATTAATGTGAGTAATTAAAGGATAATTAATTACTGAATGTGATTAATCAAGGTTAATTAATAAATGTAATTAATTAAAGCTTACTTGTTAAATGTAATCAATTTAAAGAATAATTAATTAATGAAAGTAATTAAAGGATCATTAATTAATGAACTAATGAGAGTAGTTAAGGTTAATTAATGTGAATGGTTAAGGATAATTAATCTATGATGTCAATTAAAGGTTAATTACTTAATGTAATTAAAATTAATCAAGAATGATTAATTAAGATGGATAATTCATGGTTGATTAATTAATTGATTTGTAATTAATTAATGTTAAGTAAGTAGGATTAAGGTAATCAGAGTGATTATAGTTCGTAATTAATCAAATTGGAGATTAGTTAAATTAATTAGGAATTGAATTAATCTTGTTTATGGGTGATTGAATGATGTTGAATGCCTTGGATTATTTAATATCTTTGTTTTGTGATATGTGCTGCTTTGTGATATGTGCTGCTTTGTGATATGAGATGTTTGGTTGAATTGTGATAGTATGGATTACTTATCTGTGATAATATGAAATATCTATCTATGTAAATATGTTATGCTTAATAATTTAAATTATCTATACCCAACTTGGACATTAAGACAACATTTTTGATTTCGATGAAACCGGGATCGGATTTCCAAATTGGAATATCCGAAAACCACATCAATCCAAATTAAACGATAGGTCGTAAAATCTCAAGTGAAGTTCAAGATAAAGACTCGAAGTCTAAGGGCTATTTGCCGTTAACTCTGAGGGTGATTCCAAAACGAGTTTAACGGAGATAGTACTTTCAGTTTCGAGATGAAAATTCAGAGTGCAAGGGCTATTATCGTTAACTCTAAGGGTGATTCCAAAATGAGTGTAGCGAGATAGTGCCTTCGGTTTCGTTCAAACCCGAAACGGACTTGTATGGATGAATGCTTTCAGAACATCGTTATTGGAGGACGATGAGAATTCCAAGATATGTGTTCCATAAAGGTAATCGTAGCCTCAAGCCTTATCAACCGGGAATGGAAAAAATAGGGGAGGTGCAACAAGGTTAAGTGGGTAGCACCCAAGTTGGATAAGATTTTCCCCTGTCTGGAGGTCTCTTCTTATCCGACTGTGTGGGCGGTTAGTCACGCCAACTGCGGGGTTGTCTTATTCGGAATTATTCAATAAGGAATGGTTCCGGCCTTCTGTTGTAGGGGATCAGGGTGGAACCTCGGTACTCTTACCTAGACCAGTTACTGCGATGGGGGATACCCCAGTAGCCATGCCATTGTATGGAATCCAATCTCCAATAAGTGCCGTACATTTTGATTGTGCCCAACTATGTTGGAACGTGAGATGTAAGCATTCTAGCTATTTCTGTATTTTACTTGAAAACCCTAGACACTGTTATAATATCACTGTATTTCCTATCAATTGTTTTGGTTATCGTAAGCTAAAAACCCGACATGTTTATTTGTGGCGTGGTCTTACGAGATACCTTTGATTTCAAATAATTTTTATAGGTAAGCAATTTTAACCCATTTACTCACATGACACCCATGTCTGACCAAGAGTTTATTTTCTATTTTATTAAACTCTTGGTTACTCAAATTTTTACGAGTAGCCAAGGGATTCAGGTTCGCTTTAACGAATTTATGGAGGTGACTTGGCGTAGGAGGCTTCATCTTATATAGATATTATGCTTCCACTATGCTAGCATTTGTGTCTGTATCTCTGTGTTGATGTACTTGAGTTGTATAATAGACAGACTTTTATAACTGTCTAATTTGAGATGTATAATCTGTGTAACTCTGATATATGGTGATACTACGTAATATCTAGGTGCTTAATATATTTTATTCGTTCCTCCGTGAGATTCTGATTTTGTTTAGTTCTTTCTTTCTCATATTTTCTCTTTTCTATCCCTTTCTTTCTTAATAACGATGTGTCTTTCTCTGGAATGAAAGGCGGGTCGTTACAGTTGGTATCAGAGCGCTGGGTTGGGGGAATACCTAGGCATTCGAATGATATCTTTCTTGAGAGAGCGTACTTGTATTTTTATGTGTGTGTGTATATATATCTATATATCACCTAACTTGTGGGGTTACCTGCGACGACTCGACTTTCTACTCCTAGAAAATCGCATCATCTTGAAGAAAGAAAGGGATAGAAGAAGAAAAGTAAGAGAAAGAAGAACACAAACAACATCAGAGAACTCACAGCGGAACGAATAAAATATAATATAACTTATAAAATATTACATAGTATCTTATTACATCAGAGTACACAACTTAAACAACTGATAATAGACAGTTATAAACTTCTGTCTAACTATACAACTCAAGAACAACAGATACAGGTACAAACAAACTCAGCGGAATCAAAATATAAATCTACACGTCGAAGCCTCCTGCTCCATATTTCCTCCAGAATTCGTCAAGCAAACCTGATCTACTTGACTACTCATACATAATATGAGTACCCAAGAGTTTAATAAAACAGAAAATAAACACTCGGGTCAGACAGGGGTCTGGTGTGAGTAAACGGGTTAAAGTTGTTTAACTTTAGAAAACCTTTGAAAAGAAAAGGTATCACGTAAGACTTCCCACACATAAACATGGAAAAGTTTTTCCCTTACGCTAACCAAAACATTTGATAGGAAATCCAGTGATATTATAATAGTGTCTAGGGTTTTCAAAATAAAATACAGAAATAGCTGGAATGCTTACATCTCAAATTCCAACATAGTTGGGCACAATCAAAACCGTACAGGCACTTATTGGATTTTGGATTCCATCAATGGCAGGGCTACTGGGGTACCGCCCGTCACAGTACGTGGCCTAGATCAACGTACCGAGGAGTACTCCCACTCCCCTGCAACACAAGGCCGGAACCATCCCTTACTGGATAGTCCCGAACAAGACCACCCTGTAGTTGGCGCGTCCAACCACACACTAAGCCGAAATAGAAAGGGACCTCTAGACAGGGGTAAATCTCACTCTCAAGTGGGGGCTACCCACGAAGCCTTGCTGCACCTCCCCTATTTTATCCATTCCCGGTTGATGAGGCTTGAGGTTACGATTACCTTTATAGGACTCATTATCTTAGAATGCTCATCGTCTACCTGAAGATGTTCTGAAAGCATTCAATCCATCCAAGTTCGTTCCGGGTTCGAACGAAACCGATGGCACTATCTCGTTGCACTCATTATTGGAATCACCCTCAGAGTCAACGACCATAGCCCTTGCACTCTGATTCGCCATCTCGAATCTATAAGCACTATTCCGTCAACTCATTACGGAATCACCCACAGAGTTATATTGACGTATAGCCCTTACACCTCGAGTCTTCACTTGCTCCACTTGGATTAACGACCTAACGTTTAATTGGAATCAATGAGGTTTTCGGATTCCAAATATGGAAACCCGATCCCGGTCTCACTGAAACCAAACGCCATTTTAATGTCCAAGTTGTACTTAAGGGTTTAAATAGTTAAACTTATATTCAGGATGATATGTAAATAGATAGATGAATCATATTATCACAATAGATAATTTATAACAATATTCATCTTGACAAAGCAACATATCATATAACAAAGATATCCAATATCAAGCAGTATCAACCAATATCAAACATCCAGTATCAAACAATCATCCAATATCAATCTCCAAATATTGATCATTCAATATCAATAAATTAACCCATTTTAATCAATCAATCCATATTAATCAAACATCCAAAACAGAATTGATTATCTCTTAATCAATTAGATTACTAAAATCCTTCTTCATTAATTATTATCCTAAATAAATTAATCACCTCTAATGATCTTCACTAATTAATCTTCCTTGATTAATTACCTTTAATTACATTCAAGAAATTGTTCTTAACCATATTCAGTAATTAACCTTAATTACTATCATTAATTACAATAATTAATGATCATTCATTAATTAATCAACTATAATTAATTACATTAATTCTTAATTAATTACAATTAACTAATCATACTTAAATTAATCACTTATATTAATCAACCTTGATTAATATCATTAATTACATTAATTAATCAATCCTTATTAATTAATAATTACTTTAATTAATTAAATAATTAACTTATAATTAATCAACTCATTAATCATAATTAGTAATTAACAATTTGTAATTACTTAACTAAATTAATTAACTTCTAATTTAATTAATTTCTAATCTAATTATATTAATGCTTGATTAATTAATTCAATTAATTAATCCTTAATTACTTCATTAAGTAATTATTAACCAATTTAAATTAACAATTAATCCTTATTTAATTAATTAATTTAATTAATTACCCTTGGTAATTAATCTTAAATTAATCACATTCAATAATTAATTAATTATATTAATAAATTAACTAAAATAAATTAAGTACGTAATTCTTAATTACTGACATAAGTAATTATCTCTAATTACTTTCATTAATAAGTCTTAATTACTTCCTTAATTAATCACTAAACAAACAATTAACTTCATCATTAAACAATTCTTAATTCTTTAATTAATTAGTCACTTCATAATTAATTAACTTCAATAATTATATTAATCAATTCCTTAATTGATATCATTAAGTAATTAACTAATAATCACTTCAACTAATTACTCCATGAGTAATTATCATTATTTACTTCCATAAGTAATTAACTTTCTTACTTACATTCACAATTAACCATTAATTGCTTTATTAAGTAATTATACTTAATTAATCCATAATTAAGTGATAATTTAAAATTAACTAACTAATTATTTAAAATTAATTAAACAATTAATTAATTAACTTCTTATATTTTAAAACCCTTAATTAATTAATAAAACATTATTCTTAATTAAACTTTACTTATTAACAAATCATATTTAATTAAGTATTCTTACATTCATAACAAAGATGAATTAATCATACTTATCTTCATAAATAAGTTATTTGAATTAAATCAAATTTTTAATAACTTAAAACAAATGAATTCAAGTTGGTTTACAAAATTATTATTTTACTTTATTTGAAAATAAAGCATTCAGACACAGATTTTAAAATCTAAAACACTTTAAACTTCTAATTCGAACTTATTCATTTTAAATAAATTTGAAAACCTAGTTTTATCATTACTTCAAAATTTTGCTTAAAACTTTGATTTAATACCTTAAATGCAAAACACTTCTTTGTAAATTGAATTTCAAAATTTAATTAAATTAATTACTTCCAAATTCAATCGTCTAAAATATTTTAAATTTGAAATTAGATTCAATTATCAGTTTTTAAAAATTTTGATTTATACTTACTTCAAAGAAACAAGCTTTAACTTTGAAATTTCATTCCTGAATAAAACTTGTTCTACAATACACAGCTTGATCTCAACAACAAACTAATCGCAACCAATCATCTCTGCTCTAACCAGCAATTCACAATCCCTAAAAAGCTCGCGTACGAAGCTTGAAACTCACGAGTAAGCCCCGAAGAAAGAAAAAAAAACAAGTCACTACTTCGAGTTACCCCCGTGTCACACGCGAGTTCCCACCCGAGTCGACCTCGTCTTCCCCAACGCGAAAACTCCAGCAACCCAAAACTGTGCACACGATGCACGGTGCACATGCACGTCCACCGTCGTCCTCCGTTAACCATCGCGACGACCCACCCTAATTCTAAATCCATTCGCGAGTGCAAAGGTGAACCCAGATCCACAAATTTTTGCTCGAATCGAAATTCGAACATTTGGCTTGAAACTGCAACAATTACCGACCACAAAAGCTCCCCTACGGCCATACTCCTCAACGTCGTTGAACTCGCCGACTCCACCATCAGGACACCACCACCATGAACTTCGTCATCACCAAAAATGAAGGAACTCGATTCATCAATTATGTCGCAAAAGCCATTAAAGTTCGAACGAAAAAAACTGTAACCACAACCCTAGTTTTAGCAATTCTCTTCAATCCGCCATTTTTAAAAATTATCCTGTATTTTTCCCATGATCAATAGCTTGCAAGCAAGCTTTGATTAAAATATCAATTCGAATTAATGTACAAATCATCAGAAATCTACAAAATGCCCAATATTGCTCATTACTGCAAAACCCAACAATCACTTCACCAAAAATCCTGATTTTACTTCCTAAAATCATCATCTTCAATTTCTAATATGTTCTTGAATTCAAATTACTGAATTGTGATGATTTATTTTGACATATATATTGTATTTCTGTGTTCCCCAATTTAAAAATTATTTGTAACTCAAAAATTCCATAAACTATTTTAAAAATTGCCTTCAAACATCAACAAACACTTTCCATCTAAACATCAAAGTCAAATAATAATGTTTATTGGGAGATTTGGGACTTTGAAGATTTATTATGGTCTGAAACAACAAGGAACATAGAGTTTATAAAAATAAAAAATAAAAACATAGATCCTTTCACATATATAAGAACATATCTGTAAATTCAATGTTATAAATTCTGAATGATTTTCATGCAATTCCAGTATCAAATCTCAGATTAACACATGCAATAAAAATTAGAATTCAACTTAACTGTTTTTAAAGAAAAAAAAAATTTACTCACCTGTATACTTTGCAGGCAGATTTTATAACAGAGCAGGTTTGACTTCCATTTGCATTTCAGGTTGATAATTCTTTTGCATGGAGATTTAATTTTCAACTTGATTCTTCATTTGAATATGCAGATCTTCAATTGCATGTTTAAATTACAGCTTGGTTTGAACTTTGCAATGCAATTTGAAGTTGTAGATTGAAGTTGAATTGCAGGTTGAAGTTTTATTTTTTTGAATTTTATTTTCAGATTTGAAGAAGATTACATGTTGCCATTAAATTTTGTTGAGAAGTGAAAATAAAGAAAAGGAATGTTTGTACATAAAACTAGTTTCCTTCTAAAAAAATTTATTAAAAATTAAGATAAAAACATTGCCACATGTTGGCTTAAGAATAACATTTGTCATAAATTTGTAAATTTTTCTTACAAGTGTTCTTATGGTGATTATTATATTTACACACGTTTACATTCATCATTAAGTGTTTTTAAACTTTTATGTAATTTAAATGTAAATATAAACTTACATTATTTATGTTACTTTCTAAATAAATGCTTACATATATAAATATAAATTTTCCTTTAAAATCAAAATATTTTAAAACTAATTAAAATATAAACAAATTCCTTATACATGTATTTTATAACCATTTTAAAATCTAACCAATTTAAAAGAAACAAACAAAGCTTGTTTAAATTCCTTTTTAAATTATCATATTTAAAATAAATAACAAACTTATATTGCAAAACAATTGAATTAACCTTTAAATTAACTTTTGAAAACATTGATTTTAAAACAGAGCTTCAATCTACAATATTAATACACTATAAATTATTAATTGATTAAATTTCAATACAATTTCAAATTATAACATATACAAACATATATACTAAAAATTTGAAAATTCATTTTTAATTTGAAACACAATATCTTCTATTCACAATATATATCAATTGTATACATTATAAACAAAATAAAATTTTAACTAGCTTTGAAAAATTATTCTTATCAAATTTAAATTGTCAGAAAGATATTGATTACTATTAACAGATTAAATACTTATTAACCTTTAAAAGATCAAATTCACAAATTTTAAATTATAATTATAAAGAAAATTATCAAATCAATTAAATTATTAACACAGATTATTAAATTCTTATTGCCCAAAATTCCGGGTCGTTACAATCCTCCCCCCTTAAAAGAATTTCGTCCCCGAGATTTAAAAGCAAAGGTAATTTAATATTCCAATACAGATTTTAATTTCAATCAGCAAAGCATTCCTAACAACCGTTACTAACATCCATAGAAATCAAATAAACAAACAAACCTAACTAATTATTCTGACAAAAATCAGAATAAATCTCTAATACTATCTCGAGTTTCCCAAGTATAAATCACCGGGAGACTCGCTCTACAAAAGTCAACAATCTGACTACACAACCAAAATCCAGAGCTCCACTCATGTCTAGATCCTTCAATCTGAACAGAACATCAGATTACTCTCAAATCCAGCTCAACATCCAACTCCAACCGAACTATAGATTCAACAACTAATGATGAATCATACACGTACTCCCTCAGAGACACGTGTTACAAAATGAATTCCAGCTATCCAAACTGGCAATTCAATCTTATCCTATCAAAACACAGATAAGAAAATCTCAAATGCCTCAGCACTAACCAATCAATCTTATCCAATATCTGTTCTCTTAACCAGAGAATTCTAACAACACTGAAGTCTCCAACTTCAAATACCAAACTCCTTATCTCATATCTCATATCTGTAACTCAACAGACAATCCAAGGCTGCCAAACTTTTCCCGATCAGCTCAACTCATCCAGATACTTCCAGAAACAACTAGACCAAAGCAAACAGCTTCTGGATCCTATTCAACAGAAAAGCCTTCAAAGATTCATCGAAATCTAGAACTCAAGCTCTATTATTCAAGAAATATCAAATTGAACTCGCTTCCTTCCTTGCACAGAAGCTACCTCGCTTCCGCTGCACAACTTTGATTCTGAAGTAGATGAGAAAAATGTTGATGAACACAGATACAAACTTATCCAATATATCCGGTAAACTTTGTTCATCAAATCCATCAAAATCTGAGTGACTCATCTGACTCAGTCACACAATCTTATAACATAATCCAATTCAAGAGTTAGATCGGTCCAATTCCAATATCAAAAATAATTCTGAACTACTACATCAACTCTACTACTAGGCTAACTACCAAAATCACTTCTAAAATCAAAACAGTATGGAACTCAACTCCAGATGCTGAAAAACTCCTGATTACATCAGTAGCTCCTACATCCACATGAGAATCCTCAGTCTCAACATAGATCACCCAAGATAGCCTAAGAAAATTCCCAACTAATTGCAAGTCACTTTTGCGATCTTACCTAGTTCAGATTCCAAAGAAACTGTCCTCTCTTTACTAATTAGAACAGCTTTAACTTTTCCAAACAAGGTTAACCTTTCAAGAAAACATCACGACCTTCAGCCCGGACTGCTGAAAGAGAACCACAAGATTTCTGTACGACCAGAGAAACAACCAACATTGCTGCTTCCAAAGTCTACCTCGATGATACTGCAAAGCTAAAAGATCTCCTTGACAGCACACTGAACACTTCGAGCTGAAACTGCTACCACAGCTAACCAAAGACTCTAACCCAAAGGCTTCTCAAAACCCAAAACCTTCAACAAACCACACAACTGACTTCCAAGATGGCAGAAAACTTCTCAAGAAACTTGGACTCCAAACCAAGCATCTACATCTCGCTTACCTTAGGGAATAACAAATGAGACCATGCCAAAGCAAATAACTTATAGACCTTAATCTCATATTCCAAAACAGCCAATCTCCTTGCAGTATCCTTGGAAGTGTAGAAGTAAGCTCTTCGACCATTTCTAAAACTGCTTCAAGAGAAAACACCTTCAGAAAATATCCAAGGATACTGCATCTCATCACGCAGTTACCGAGATATCATCACTTACTTCTACACTTCCAACAAATCCAAACACTAGAGTAAATCGCTTACCCGAGCGAAATTCAGATTCACACTTCAAAGATAAACTCCGAATCTTCAAAAGATTTCCTTCGGATATCAGAGAAATCCTTTCTCCAAACTGCAAATCTTACTCAAGACGGTATTAGGTCTACGGTCTCGACAAATACCTCCAAATCTCAACATAAACTTCCAACCTCAAACATATGGACCTCTTCCATCAATGGTAGTCGTGTTACACACACACCACTACTCCATCTACCTCTAAAAATTATGTTGGAAAATCCGTACAGATAACCCAACCTATTAGGTAGACACACACACACACACACATATGTATGTATATATATATATATATAGTTATATAAAAAAATTACAAGTACGCTCTCTCAAGAAAGACACCACTACACAGCCTAGGTATTCACTCAACCTAATGCTCCCTAAAAAAAGACATACTTCAGAGCCTAGGTTTTCACTCAGCCTAATGCTCTGATACCAAGTGCGACGACCCGACTTTCTACTCCCAGAAAATCGCATCATCTTGAAGAAAAAAAGGGATAGAAGAAGAAAAGAAAGAGAAAGAAGAACACAAACAACATCAGAGAACTCACAGCGGAACGAATAAAATATAATATAACTTATAAAATATTACATAGTAACTTATTACATCAGAGTACACAACTTAAACAACTGATAATAGACAGTTATAAACTTCTGTCTAACTATATAACTCAAGAACAACAGATTCAGGTACAAACAAACACAGCGGAATCAAAATATAAATCTGCACGTCGAAGCCTCCTGCTCCATATTTCCTCCAGAATTCGTCAAGCAAACCTGATCCACTTGACTACTCATAAATAATATGAGTACCCAAGAGTTTAATAAAACAGAAAATAAACATTCGGGTCAGACAGGGGTCTGGTGTGAGTAAACGGGTTAAAGTTGTTTAACTTTAGAAAACCTAAAAGGTATCACGTAAGACTTCCCACAGATAAACATGGAAAAGTTTTTCCCTTACGCAAACCAAAACATTTGACAGGAAATCCAGTGATATTATAATAGTGTCTAGGGTTTTCAAAATAAAATACAGAAATAGCTGGAATGCTTACATCTCACGTTCCAACATAGTTGGGCACAATCAAAAGCCTACAGGCACTTATTGGATTTTGGATTCCATCAATGGCAGGGCTACTGGGGTACCGCCCGTCACAGTATGTGGACAGAGGAGTACTCCCACTCCCCTGCAACACAAGGCCGGAACCATCCGTTACTGGACAGTCCCAAACAAGACCACCCCGTAGTTGGCGCGACCAACCACACACTAAGCCGAAATAGAAAGGGACCTCTTGACAGGGGTAAATCTCACTCTCAAATGGGGGCTACCCACGAAGCCTTGCTGCACCTCCCCTGATTTAGCCATTACCGGTTGATGAGGCTCGAGGTTACAATTACCTTTATAGGGCACATTATCTTAGAATTCTCATCGTCCACCTGATGATGTTATGAAAGCATTCAATCCATACAAGTTCGTTTCGGGTTCGAACGAAACCGAAGGCACTATCTCGTTGCACTCATTATTGGAATCACCCTCAGAGTCAACGACCATAGCCCTTGCACTCTGATTCGCCATCTCGAATCTATAAGCACTATTCCGTCAACTCACTACGGAATCACCCACAAAGTTATACTGACGTATAACCCTTACACCTCGAGTCTTCACTTGCTCCACTTGGATTAACGACCTAACGTTTAATTGGAATTGATATGGTTTTTGGATTCCAAATATGGAAACCCGATCCCGGTCTCACCGAAACCAAACGCCATTTTAATGTCCAAGTTGTACTTAAGGGTTTAAACAGTTAAACTTATATTCAGGATGATATGTAAATAGATAGATGAATCATATTATCACAATAGATAATTCATAACAATATTCATCTTTACAAAGCATCATATCATATAACAAAGATATCCAATATCAACCAGTATCAACCAATATCAAACATCCAATATCAACCAATCATCCAATATCAATCTCCAAATATTGATCATTCAATATCAATCAATTAACCCATTTTGATCAATCAATCCATATTAATCAAACATCCAAAACAGAATTGATTATCTCTTAATTAATTGGATTACTAAAATCCTTCTTCATTAATTATTATCCCAAATAAATTAGTCACCTCTAATGATCTTCACTAATTAATCTTCCTTGATTAATTACCTTTAATTACATTCAAGAAATTGTTCTTAACCATATTCAGTAATTAACCTTAATTATTATCATTAATTACAATAATTAATGATCATTCATTAATTAATCAACTATAATTAATTACATTAATTCTTAAGTAATTACAATTAATTAATCATACTTAAATTAATCACTTATATTAATCAACCTTGATTAATATCATTATTACATTAATTAATCAATCCTTATTGATTAATAATTACTTTAATTAATTAAATAATTAACTTATAATTAATCAACTCATTAATCATAATTAGTAATTAACAATTTGTAATTACTTACCTAAATTAATTAACTTCTAATTTAATTAATTTCTAATTTAATTATATTAATGCTTGATTAATTAATTCAATTAATTAATCATTAATTACTTCATTAAGTAATTATTAACCAATTTAAATTAACAATTAATCCTTATTTAATTACTTAATTTAATTAATTACATTTTAATTAATTACCCTTGGTAATTAATCTTAAATTAATCACATTCAATAATTAATTATATTAATAAATTAACTAAAATAAATTAAGTACTTAATTCTTAATTACTTACATAAGTAATTATCTCTAATTACTTTCATTAATAATTCTTAATTACTTCCTTAATTAATCACTAAACAAACAATTAATTTCATCATTAAACAATTCTTAATTCTTTAATTAATTAATTACTTCATAATTATTTAACTTCAATAATTATATTAATCAATTATTTAATTGATATCATTAAGTAATAAAATAATAATCACCTCAAATAATTACTCCATGAGTAATTATCATTATTTACTTCCATAAGTAATTAACTTTCCTAATTACATTCACAATTAACCATTAATTGCTTTATTAAGTAATTATACTTAATTAATCCATAATTAAGTGATTATTTAAAATTAATTAACTAATTATTTAAAATTAATTAAACAATTAATTAATTAACTTCTTATATTTTAAAACCCTTAATTAATTAATAAAACATTATTCTTAATTAAACTTTACTTATTAACAAATCATATTTAATTAAGTATTCTTACATTCATAACAAAGATGAATTAATCATACTTATCTTCATAAATAAGTTATTTGAATTAAATCAAATTTTTAATAAATTAAAACAAATGAATTCAAGTTGGTTTACAAAATTATTATTTTACTTTATTTGATAATAAAGCATTCAGACACAGATTTTAAAATCTAAAACACTTTAAACTTCTAATTCAAACTTATTTATTTTAAATAAATTTGAAAACTTAGTTTTATCATTACTTCAAAATTTTGCTTAAAACTTTGATTTAATACCTTAAATGCAAAACACTTCTTTGTATATTGAATTTCAAAATTTAATTAAATTAATTATTTCCAAATCCAATCGTCTAAAATATTTTAAATTTGAAATTAAATTCAATTATCAGTTTTTAAAAAATTTGATTTATGCTTACTTCAAAGAAACAAGCTTTAACTTTGAAATTTCATTCCTGAATAAAACTTGTTCTACAATACACAGCTTGATCTCAACAACAAACTAATCGCAACCAATCATCTCTGCTCTAACCAGCAATTCACAATCCCTGAAAAGCTCGCGTACGAAGCTTGAAACTCACGAGTAAGCCCCGAAGAAAGAAAAAAAAAACAAGTCACTACTTCGAGTTACCCCCGAGTCACACGCGAGTTCCCACCCGAGTCGACCTCGTCTTCCCCTACGCGAAAACTCCAGCAACCCAAAACTGTGCACACGAAGCACGGTGCACATGCACCTCCACCGCCGGCCTCCATTGACCATCGCGACGACCCACCCTAATTCTTAATCCATTCGCGAGTGCAAAGGTGAACCCAGATCCACAAATTTTTGCTCGAATCGAAATTCGAACATTTGGCATAAAACTGCAACAATTACCGACCACAAAAGCTCCCCTACGACCATACTCCTCAACGTCGTTGAACTCGCCGACTCCACCATCAGGACGCCACCACCATGAACTTCATCATCACCAAAAATGAAGGAACTCGATTCATCAATTATGTCTCAAAAGCCATTAAAGTTCGATCGAAAAAAAACTTTAACCATAACCCTAGTTTTAGCAATTCTCTTCAATCCACCATTTTTAAAAATTATCCTATATTTTTCCCAGGACTAATAGCTTGCAAGCAAGCTTTGATTCAAATATCAATTCGAATTAATGTAGAAATCATCAGAAATCTACAAAATGCCCAATATTGCTCATTACTGCAAAACCCAACAATCACTTCACCAAAAATCCTGATTTTACTTCCTAAAATCATCATCTTCAATTTCTAATATGTTCCTGAATTCAAATTACTGAATTGTGATGATTTATTTTGACATATATATTGTATTTCTGTGTTCCCCAATTTAAAAATTATTTGTAACTCAAAAATTCCATAAACTATTTTAAAAATTGCCTTCAAACATCAACAAACACTTTCCATCTAAACATCAAAGTCAAATAATAATGTTTATTGGGAGATTTGGGACTTTGAAGATTTATTATGGTCTGAAACAACAAGGAACATAGAGTTTATAAAAATAAAAAATAAAAACATAGATCCTTTCACATATATAAGAACATATCTGTAAATTCAATGTTATAAATTCTGAATGATTTTCATGCAATTCCAGTATCAAATCTCAGATTAACACATGCAATAAAAATTAGAATTCAACTTAACTGTTTTTAAAGAAAAAAAAAAATTTACTCACCTGTATACTTTGCAGGCAGATTTTATAACAGAGCAGGTTTGACTTCCATTTGCATTTCAGGTTGATAATTCTTTTGCATGGAGATTTAATTTTCAACTTGATTCTTCATTTGAATATGCAGATCTTCAATTGCATGTTTAAATTACAGCTTGGTTTGAACTTTGCAATGCAATTTGAAGTTGTAGATTGAAGTTGAATTGCAGGTTGAAGTTTTATTTTTTTGAATTTTATTTTCAGATTTGAAGAAGATTACATGTTGCCATTAAATTTTGTTGAGAAGTGAAAATAAAGAAAAGGAATGTTTGTACATAAAACTAGTTTCCTTCTAAAAAAATTTATTAAAAATTAAGATAAAAACATTGCCACATGTTGGCTTAAGAATAACATTTGTCATAAATTTGTAAATATTTCTTACAAGTGTTCTTATGGTGATTATTATATTTACACATGTTTACATTCATCATTAAGTGGTTTTAAACTTTTATGTAATTTAAATGTAAATATAAACTTACATTATTTATGTTACTTTGTAAATAAATGATTACATATATAAATATAATTTTTCCTTTAAAAGAAAAATATTTTAAAACTAATTAAAATATAAACAAATTCCTTATACATGTATTTTATAACCATTTTAAAATCTAACCAATTTAAAAGAAACAAACAAAGCTTGTTTAAATTCCGTTTTAAATTATCATATTTAAAATAAATAACAAACTTATATTGCAAAACAATTGAATTAACCTTTAAATTAACTTTTGAAAACATTGATTTTAAAACAGAGCTTCAATCTACAATATTAATACATTATAAATTATTAACTGATTAAATTTCAAAACAATTTCAAATTATAACATATACAAACATATATATTACAAATTTGAAAATTCATTTTTAATTTGAAACACAATATCTTCTATTCACAATATATATCAATTGTATATGTTACAAACAGAATAAAATTTTAATTAGCTTTGAAAAATAATTCTTATCAAATTTAAATTGTCAGAAAGATATTGATTACTATTAACAGATTAAATATTTATTAACCTTTAAAAGATCAAATTCACAAATTTTAAATTAAAATTATAATAAAAATTATCAAATCAATTAAATTATTAACATAGATTATTAAATTCTTATTGCCCGAAATTCCGGGTCGTTACATTACCTGTCCGGGTTACCCGCATAAGTTATGCACGCATCTTGAGTTCTAGAGGTAGAAGGGTAGTGATGAGTGTAGCACGACCACCACAAATGGAAGAGGCCCATATGTTGAGGTTGGAAGAGTATCTGCTGTGGCTGTAGACCTAATACCGCCTCGAGTGAGCTTTGAGACATGGTGTAGCTATTTCATCAAATTCCGAAGGAAAGTTTTTTCTAGGATCGAAATCCATCATTAAAATGTAAGCTTGCTAAAGCTCATGTGAACGGATTTTCAAGAGTTTGGATCTGTTGAATGAGCTGAAGCGAGTGATGATATCTTGGCTACTTCAGGAAGGAGCAGCTGCGTGATGGGACGTAGTGACCATGGATATTCCCGAAGATGTTTTCTCTTGGAACAAGTTTATAGTGGTATTTGAGGAACAGTTGATACTTTCCGCAAGGAAGACTCCGCTATAAAGGAATTTTTCTGGATCCTAAGCTATGGAGTTGTGTATTAGAGTATGAGACTAAGGTCAATGAGTTGCCTCGCTTCAGACATGGTCTCATTGTCACCCCTTTAGAAGAGCGAGATGTTTGTGCTTGGTTTGGAGCCCAAATTTCTTGAAGAGATGTCTGCCATCTCCAAGGTTGAATTGTGGAATTTGTTGGAAGCTTTGAGATTTGAAAAGCTTTTGTATAAGGAAATCTTTGGCATTTGGTAGGCAGCAGAGCAGTTCGAAGTGTTTAGCGTGCTAGCAGGTAGGTCATCTGGTTAAGCAATATCCTAGAGGTGGAGTTCAGAAGCAGTAGAATGGACACTTTCCTTCGATGGTTCTAAAGTCTTTGATTTTCAACTGTCAGAAATCCGAGCAAATGGTGGAAATTTTCCCACTTCTTCTGGAAACTCAGCAAGTATGGTGTTTGTGATTGAGGGCGGACCATCAGATTCTTCTAATAGGAAGTCGCTCTTGAAGGATTTGGCCTTATTTTTGATTTCATGGATGGGTTAATCAAGATAAGCTGTTCTGATTTGTGAATAGAGAACAGTTTCTTTGGAACTGAACTTAGTAGGAGCGCAAAAGTGACTTGCGATAGTTCAGAGTTTATTTGAGTAGTCGTTTGCATGGAACTGAGGCATTTCAAGAGGAGATTGAAGCTACCCAAGTTGTTAGAGATTGTCTGGATATCTTCAAAAGGTCAAAGGTTCGCCCGAATCGGAAAATTGAGTTCTGTGTTGACTTAGTTCCAGGAGAAATGTCGGTAGTTCAACGAAGTGTAAGGATGGCCCCTAGAGAGAGAGGTATTGGTAAAGCAGTTCAGGATTACTCGGAGAAGGATTGATCTAACCTAGTTTTCGAGTTGGGATTCTACTGTAGTGATGGTGACTGAGTCGGATGGGTCATTAATATTTTGTGTGATGAACCATATCTTTCGGGATAAGTTTGTGCACGAGTTCATCGACGACATTCTCATCATCTCCAAATCAGAGTTGTGCCGCGGAAGCGAGGTAGCAGCTGTGCAAGAGTGGAAGTTACCTCAGATTCCTACGGAAGTTCGTAATTTACTTGGATTAGTAGATTTCTACTAGAAGTTCATCCAGGATTTTTCTATAATATTTCTTCTCACTTATCCTAGCTAAATAGGAAAGGAAGCCAAGTTCAAATGGACTCTTAAGTGTGAAGAAGATTTTTCAAGATCTGAAGGTGATATTGTCGGGTTCACCTGTTTAGCTATTCCAGATAGGAGAAGTAAGTTTGAAGTCCACTGTTGCTTGTGGAGTAGAGATTGTATTCTGGATTTCAACGGATCTTAGGAGAACCTTTTTGTTGGGTAGGATCCGGAGTTTATCTTATTCTTGGTCCAGATTTTTTTCGAGAGGCATCTGTGAAGGTTTAGTCGATGAAGGAAGGATGAAGGCAGCCCAGGATCGACAGAAGAGTGATGTGGATAAAAGACGAAGGAATTTGGAAGTCAAAATTGGAATTTGGTATTTGATAAGTTTTCTCTAATCAAAGGAGTAATGGGACTGGGTAAGATTGGCAAGCTAGCTCAGAAGTGTATTGGATCTTACCGTATTCTCGAAATGATAAGTTCTTTGGCCTATAGGATTGAATTACCATTTCGGATGGCTGGGATTCAGTGTATTTCACGTATCTCTGAGGGAGTACATGCATGATCCATCACTGGTTGTGGAATCAGCAGTTCAAAAGGATTTGGTAGTTGAGCTGGACTTGAGTGTGGTCTGACATCTTGTTCAATTGTAGATCATGATAAGAAGGAGCTCAGAAGCTTAGTAGTGTAGCTAGTTTAGATTCGTAGAGCGAGTATCCCAGTGATTTGTACCTGGGAAACCCTAGATTAGTATTAGGAAGGTCTATCCTTATTTGTGTCAGGATAGTTAGTTAGATTTGGTTGATAGGTTGAATTGGTTGCTATGGTTTTTAATCTATTAATGTATGCTTTGTTGTTTGAAAAAAAACCTTTGTTGGATTATTAAATTATATTTGCTTTTAAATTTTAGGGACGAAATTCCTTTAAGGGGGAAGGAATGTGATGACCCAGAATTTTGAGCAATAACAATTTGATAATCTTTATTATTAAGTATTTAAATTGGTTTAATAATCTTCTTTTATAAATATTTAATTGGTAAATTTTATCCAGTAAGGTCCCTTTTTATTTGGCTGTGTGGGCGGTTGGCCACGCCAACGGTGGGGTTCTCTTTTTTGGAATTATCCAGTAAGGGATGGTTCCACCTTGTGTTGCAGGGGATTAGGGCAGATCCTTGGTACTCTAATCTAGACCAGGTACTGTGACGGGCAATACCCCAGTAGCCCTGCTATTGTATGGAATCCAATCTCCAATAAGTTCCGTACGTTTTGATTGTGCTTAACTATGTTGGAAGGTGGGATGTAAGCATTCCAGATATTTCTGTTTTTACTTGAAAACCCTAGACACTAGTATAATATCACTGGATTTCCTATCAAATGTTTTGGTTATCGTAAGGTAAAAACCCGACATGTTTATTTGTGGCGTGGTCTTACGAGATACCTTTGATTTCAAATGATTTTCAAAGTTAAGCAATTTTAACCCGTTTACTCACGCCAGACCCATGTTTGACCCAGAGTTTATTTTCTGTTTTATTAAACTCTTAGGTACTCAAATTTTTACAAGTAACCAAGGGATTCTGTTTAGCTTTGATGAATTTGTGGAGGAGACTTGGAGAAGGAGGCTTCAGCGTATATAGATATTATGGTTCCACTGTGTTAGCGTTTGTGTTTATATCTCTCTGTTGATGTATTTGAGTTGTACAATTGACAGACTTTTATAACTGTCTAATTTGAGATGTATAATCTGTGTAACTCTGATGTATGATGATACTATGTAATATCTATGTGATTGATATATTCTATTCGTTCCATTGTGAGATTCTGATTTTGTTCAGTTCTTTCTTTCTCATCTTTTCTCTTTTCTACCCCTTTCTTTCTTAATAATGATGCATCTTTCTGTGGAATGAAAGGCAGTTCGTTACATATACGTTTTAAGCTCGTACAATCACATGGTAAATTGGATTGCTACGAAACTGGCTGGCACACGTCATCTCATTTTTGCAGTCCAGATGACACTAGTCTTGTCACAATCCAAGATAGTGCCCTAGGGCGGTAGTTCACATGTTTCAAGATAGTTTTCCACCATCCAATTCTAGAAATTCTCGAATTGTTCATCTTAAAATAAGCCCTCATCCTAGAAACACAAGCCATCTGCTAAGATCCCACTGGACTTGACTTTGCATATATTTTTTACAAAATACATATAACAAAATGTGAATTGTTAAAATGTCGTGACTCCATATATAATGAAATTTGGACCTATATTAACTCGCAACATCGATCCAGACTCAACTGAAGTAGTCTTGAGTCCTAATTCGGCCTTATGCGAGAAATCATGTTTTTGGACCTTCAATTAATTAGCAATCCAATATTTAAATTAATTATTAAAATATCTAGTCGTTAAAAATTAGGATTGTCACATACATTATGACCATTGTAATCAAATTCTAATATGAACCCATCATAATCATAAAGGAGAAGAAATGCATTTACAATGTGCAATTTTGGTTGCACATGCACAAAATCAAGGTTCCATACACATTACTATTGAAACAGACATAGAATATGAGCTAACGAACTCACGTTGAGTTTGTAGAATGCAAATAATCAATTTTGCTTCTCCTTCTGCTTTGTTTCCCTTTTATCTTAAATTCCTTCCTAAATGAATATTGATCAAAACTTGATCTTTAACTTGGTAGTTGGTGTAATAATGCCAAGAAGCATATATGTGAATTTGGATATTTATGAATTTTATTTGAATTTATACTGATTTTTGAAGTGGTGGAATGGAGGTTAGATTTTGAATTTTAAGAAGAAGAGGAGTAAGTAGAGAGTAATGTAAATGGTTATATTTATAATTGAAGGTGAAATCTCACGATTTAGAAACATCTATACCTCAAGAAATAAGGATTAGGCTTACGGCTAAGCTATGTTGGGCTTGGGTTTGTTTACTAACTCATTTTCTTCTTTACTTTTCATGAAACCAATTTACTCCTTCATGTTCTCGCCTAATAACTTATCCAATAAATTATATTGTATTATATTCTCCCACAATCATGTTACTTTATTTACTATTTCATAAACTATTTTCTATAATTTTATTAATTTAATTTAATCATTTCTATGTAAAATCCTTTACCAATTAAATTCAAACATCTTTAGTATTACGAAGTAAAATTCTCCCTACTATTAAATAAATTCTAAAATTATTTATCTCAAATATTCACCATAATAATTGAATTTGCCAATTTATTTCATATTTTTTTATTATTTAAATGTTAAAATAACTATATTAGTTACTCAATTAACATTTATCACTTTAAAATTATTTACATTTTAAGAAAAAAAATTCCAACAAAATTTCCTAACCATTTCCCTAATTACACATTTATTATTTTAAAAAACATTTAATTAACTAATCTTTTTTTATTACATTCCCAATTTATTGCTTCTCCATAACCGGTTGTTACATACTTCTTCCCTTAAGAAAATTGCATCCTCGTACTTTCTCTTGAGGGAAAATCTATAACTAGTCATTAATTTCTAGCATATCTACACCATTTACTAATTAACAAACAAAGAATAAAGCATGCTTGACTCATGCACATTAGAGAATAACTCAGGGTAAGTTCATTCCATCAGTCTCCCAAGTATAATCCAACAGGTTGTCGGACTACCGTACCTTTACTAAAGGAACCCCCTTACTTCTGAGTTGTTGGATTTCTAGTCAACTATCTGAATTGGATGCTATCAGGGGATATCTCTAGCTTTTGTATGTCTTTTAGCTCCATTATAGTCTCTATATCCTACAAACAGTTCCTTAGTTTGCAAACATGAAAGACGTTATGGATTTTTGAAAAGTTATATGGAAGTGAAACTCTAAAATCAACTCTCCTAATTCGCTTAGTAATCGGATATGAGCCAAAATAACGAGGTGCTAGCTTTCCCAACTTACTGAATCTCAAGAATCCTTCAATGGATATATCTTCATATAAACAAGATCTCCAACTTCAAACTCTATCTCCTTCCTTCTTCGATCGACATAAGACTTCTCACGATCCTGGGCCTTCTTCATCCTCGGTCTAATCAAGTCAATCTTCTATAATGCTTCTCTGATCGAATCTAGACCTAATATAAATTTATCTCTATTTACTAGCTAATAGGATGGTGATCGACATGTTTTATCATAGAAGGCTTAAATAGTGCCATGCTAGTGCTAGATTGATAGCTGTTATCGCAAGCCAACTCAACCAAACAAAAGATTATCTTCCCAGCTACCACCAAAATCAAGCGCACAGGCTTGAAGAAAATCATCAAGAATTTGATTCACCCACTCATTTTTCTAACGATCCGTGGATGATATTTTGTGTTGAAGTTTAGCTTTGTTTCCAATGCTTCTTGATACTTTTTCAAGAATCTACTGCTAAACAAGGGATCACAATCACATACTAAAGAGATATGAACTCCATGAAGTCTAGCTACTTCCTTCACTCGTAATTTAGCTAAATATGGTGTGATTCTATTTGACTTCACCAGTATAAAATGTGCAGACTTAGTCAAACAATCTACCATTACCCATATGATATCATGGCCATTTCTTTAATGTAGGTAATCTATCTATGAAATCCATTGACACTTGATCCCATTTCAATTGAGAAATTTCCAATGGTTGAAGCAAACCACTGGGCATTTGGCCTTCAGCCTTCACAAACTGACATGTCATACACTCCTTCATGAACTTGCCAATATAATGCTTTATTCCTTTCTAGCAGTAAAGACATTACATATCCATGTACATCTTACTATCATCTAGGTGATTAGTTCAACATGATCGATGACAATCATCCATTACTTCTTTATAGAGATCATTGATATCCATAACTACTTATTTATTCCTTCTCTATAAACATCTATATGAATCAAGAGAATAGCTAATAAGATGTTCACCTTCATAACCTAATTCAAACCTTTGAATAAGTGCTAGAATAACTGGATCTTTCTTTTGAGATTCTCTGATCTAATCAACTAGAGATGGTCTAGCTATTAGACTAGCTAGCGTTGCTCCCGAACTAGCTAAAAAAAATCTGCATCACAAATCTTGCACTTGTATAGTACCATTAGATCCTTCCATTTGGCAATCATCTTCGAGACTACTACTTTATGTTTCCTGCTCATGCATCTAATACTCGATTTATTTTCTCATGCATCTACTGGATCTCAATGTTATAAGATGGTAAGAATTCTAGCCATCTCTACTATCTCATGTTGAGATTCTTCTATGTAAACAAATACTTCAATTACTTATGATCTGCTAACAAAAATCACTCCGCAAGTAAATAATAATGTTGAATCTTTAGCATGAAGACTATGGCAACAAGTTCCAAATCATGTGTAACATATTTGATCTCATGAGGCCTCAATTGTCTTCATGCATAAGCTACTAATTTACCCATTTGCATTGATATTGCACCTTATCCAGCGCCACATGCATCAATGTAAACTTCCAGGTCCATGCTACCTTTTAGAACAACAAGTACTGCTGCATGAGTAAGTAATTCCTTCAACTTCTTATATGCTGCCTCACACTTAGCCATCCACTGGAAATAACTCCTTTCTTTATGAGATTAGTGAGTGGTTGGATGATCTTTGAAAAATCCTTAATGAATCATCGATAATATTTAGCTAATCCCAAGAAACTTCAATATTTCGAAACTATGTCAGGAAGTTTCTAGATTTGGATAGCTTCTACTTTAGCTAGATTAATAGAGATACCGGCTTTTGAAACTACATAGCCTAAGAACTTAAATTGCCTCTGCTAGAAGTGACCCTTGGAGAATTTGGCTTTTAGCCTATTCTGCCTTAAAACATCTAATATAGTTCTGAGATGCTCCTCGATTCTACCTTAGATTTAGAATAGACTATTTGAGAAATGCGGATTACGGATCTTAAGGTAGGAATAACACTAGAGGGGGAGAGGTGAATAGTGTTTTATGGATTTTCTAAATCTTTTTGAAACTTGTGTAATTTAATTACCAACAAATGCAGTTCATAGACATAGATATAATCATAGAATCAGACACACATGCAAATACTAAATAAAAGCTGTAAAGGAAAGAACAAACCAAGATTTTGTACTGGTTATGAGTTATCCCACATCAAATCCCACACAAGCGTATGGATTTCTTTTCAAAATAATCTCCCAGCTTACACCCTCGGTTTCAAGGCTATGAGGTACAACATCCTGGATTCGAGCTTGGGAAAACTTTCTCGATTTAACAAGGCTACAAGACCAACTATTGATTTCCGGGGTTACAATCATACCCAATTGATTTCAAGGCTCAACCACACCTTTTACTCAATAGTTTGATTCACAAAAGATCCTATAACGCTGAATAGCACTGAGATCTTATGGAGAGAGTGGCAGAGAGTCAAACAAGAGATAATCAAGGTTGATTCACTTAGTATTTCAGCAGTATAGTTTCGGGATTCTTTAGGATAAATGTGGAAGAGAAGAGGAAAGAAAACAAGTGAAATCTAATGAAAATTCATTTAGAACTACTGTTATTTATCAAAGATTAGCAGCCATATCTATTCGTGAAAGGATACGATGAATAGACACTTCCTTTGAAAATTTAAATTTTGAATTTACCAGGCACCATTTAGGCATTGGGGGTTGAAGGATGCCCACATGCTCTAGGCAAAATTGGTGATTTTGATTTTCTTGTTAAAATTGATTTCTATAATTTGTTAAAACAATTTCTAAACTTTGTAAATATATTTAAATATAGTTTAAACATATAAAAGTAATTTTTAATACATATTCTTAATCTATAAAGTGATTTAAAATTTGTTTATATAAATAGTTTAAAGCTAAATATTTAAAACAAGAGGTAGTTTAAAATCAAGGACAATTTTGAAATCAAAATATTAAAAATGATAAAGATAATTTTGAGGCTAAAATATTTCAAACAAGAGAGATGTCTTTTTGAAAAGAAGGTTTTGAAAACATTTAAAATAACATATATATTTTTGAAAAGCGTTTTCATAAAATTAGTGGATATCAAAATAGGACCACTATATGTTCCACTAGATATTGTCGTAAGTTCCATCCCACTAGGGTTCCGTCCCTTTAACAAGCTCGAAGTGGATTCCATTCCATGAATAAATTTCGAATAAAGATGTAAGTGCTTTCAAGAAGTTTTAGCATAATTCTAGACTCAATTCTCATCTTTTATTCTTGAATTCTTGAAATCTTGATATCTTAATACTCATGAGCCTTCAATTTTGATATCTTCAATCTTGAATCTCTATACTCTACATTCTTCCTTCTTGGTACCTACATGGTTATATTCTGCATATATATATATATATATATATATATAAACTACAATGTTAGTACTTATATTTTATAGCAAGTCCTAAGGTTGTTGTCATCAAAACCATCATCCAAGGACTAACAGACTAGAATGTTATCTATGAAAACCAAGACAAACTTGTCCAGGCAATCTTTTAAAATTCTATCCATCACATGAACGAAGTATGCTAGAGCATTTGCCAATCCAAAATGTATTACTAACAATTCATAGGATCCGTATTAGTCCTAAATACTGTTAATTGAATGTTGTCTTCAATAATTCTAAGCTGGTGAAATCTCATTGCTAATTGTAGTTGTGAAAAGACATTAGCTCCTTTCAACTAATCAAACATGTAATCGATCCTAGGAATGGGATACTTGTTCTTGATATTCAACTCACTTACCTTTTTATAATCAATGCATAACCTAAGAGATTCATATGTCTTCTGCACAAATTCAACTATGATGCCTTATAGTGAACTGCTTGATCTAATAAGTACTTAGACTCCAATTCTACCAATTTCTTCTTAAGCTCTTGACTTTCTTTTGTAGCCACACTTGTCAGCGGTCGATTGATAGGATGAGTTTCGGGAACTAAATCAATTTTGAAAATCAATAGCTCGTTTTTAAGTAGATCAGTAATAGGCAGTAGTGCTCAACAATATCTGGATATTCCCTAACAACTAGGATTCGAGCAATCTCATACTCATCTCGAACTTCCGAAACATAAAGAGATCCATATGGATCTCCACTTTTACTAATAAGACCTACACTTACTCGCTCTATAGAATCTAGGTGGCTGAGGGTGATAATACTTTCAAGGAATAATTGCATCATACCGACCAAGATAATCCATTCTAAGGATGATGCTAAATCCTATATATTCAAACACGTGTAAGTCACAATAAAATGAATAGCCATATAATACTGGCTCAATATTCTTGCACAACATCTCGAGGCTTGCATAACCTTCAATAGGGTTCGCTACCCTTAGAGATGTGAGTAAATAAACAACATTAATGTTAAGCTTACCAACCAGTTCTCCCGATACGACTGAGTGAGATACACTCATATCGAGTAAAATTCTAATAGGAAAATCTGTAAATAAGATCATTGTAAAACCCCATAAAAATTAATAAGAAATAAATAAAATAGGTAAAATAATTAAATTAGATAAGGATAAAAAAGAAATTTTGCAAGAGTCATAATTTGACAATGAAAACTATGTGCTTATATTCATTGTGAAATTTTAATTGATTTCTACGTATAATATATTGAAAATGGAGTCAAATGGAAAAATTATGATGTTTGAGTTATCAGATTTAAAATAATTTAAATATAAATCAAATTCAAATAGTTAAATAATTCTTAAGTTTGAAATTTGAAAGTTAACAGTAACTAGACATAGGGGTTAAATAAATGTTAAATTTAACGGTAATGTAAAATTGCAATTAAGGAAGAAAATAAATATAAAATAATGGCACAAATCCTTTCTAGAACAACTGAACTAGTCAACCGCTCCCTAGGACCGATCAACCGATGGATAGCCGTAGTAGACTGGTGAATTATGGTGGTGGCTAGGGTTTTGTAGCAATGAACGTTCCATATTTTACAAGTTTCAACTGATTTAAATCTAATGGTTCTCGTGCATTCCAACCACTTTAAATAGGTGCCTAACCCCCTCACTTTTATTCCCAAATTATTTCGGGAATCGAGCGTAGCTCTATTAGTTCGTCCCTTTAAAGATTCAGAAAACTCCATTAGGGTTTCAAAAAAGAACTGAAAGAGTTCATTGAAGGCACGTTAAATCTAAAAGAAGGCATATTAAAGGACCAACTATGACCGAAAATCTTAGCTTTTCTTTTTTAGTAATTGATTTGTATAGTTCAGATAGAGAAGTTTTGGTTTACGAAAACATCGTATTAAAAACCACCAAACTTCCCCAATGCCAAATGTCAATTCTAGGTTGAAATATATATATATATATATATATATGTATGTATGTATATGTATATATATATATATGTATATGTATATATATATATGTATATGTATATATATTAAAATAATGGGAATTGTGTATATTTGCATTTTTGATGATTTTACCTTCTATTCCACTTCTTATTCTTTTTCTTTGGATTTGATTAAGGTATTTTATTAGGAAATGGTGTTGAAGACAGGATTTCTTGTTTTTGGTTTACACTGTGTATTTCTACAGATTGAATAGAATTTTCCTTATCTATTTTCATGTAAAAGACGTTGAATAAAGCGTAGAAATAACTACAGTTGTAAGTTCTTATTATTGGTTTATTTCATTATTTAATATAATAGGCTGAGTTTGAATTTTATTTTGTATATAAGTTTTTGATTGAATTTTTCGGTATTGAGTTTGAGGTTGTAAGTTTCTATTATTGGATATTGGATTTTATTTTGAAAGAGTTAACATTTAGACTCTAGTTTAGGGTGTAAACTCTGCACACTTAAAAATTTCCTAGGTGCATATATATGTGTGTGTGTGTATGTGTGTGTGCGCACGTGTGCATGTATGTGTATGTATGTATCTATATTAACGTAAATAACGTACAATTATAACGTATTGATTGCATAGTTAATTAGGTTATTAATTATTGTCAAATCTCCCTTAGGAAAGTAATAAGTTCTTATAAAACCTCAATTATGGATAATGTGAGATGTGTGATAATATATGTAGAGAATGTTATAAATTATGACTAAGTAATAGGGATGCGAGGTTAATCAAAACCCCACAAAAATATGGCTAGCTAATTTGGCTAACAGTAGTGTGAGTTCAGAGCTGATGTGAGACATTGCATATAACAAGTAAGTACAGATGACGTGAGGTTAGTCCCAAGTTCTTCAAGGTAAATTTTCCTAGCTAATCCAGCTACCAAAACCTACGAATAGTCAGACAAATGTGAGAAGTCACCGTGAGGAACTGGTCATAATACGAAGGATATACTTTAGGGATTAATGGTATTAAGTGGATGTGTGAGGGTTTCTCTCTTATCCATATAGGAAGTAGTGAATGGTGGGGATTATGGCTTGGGCATGGAAGAAGATAGCTCGGGAAAGGACTCGCTTCAATAGGATGTATTAAGTGGCCAATGAGATCCCGTGTAATGTCACTTAGATGGCTACTACTGAGGAGTTTGCCTTGGGATAGGTATTAAATGATGGGAACATGCGTCAAATAAGGTATTAAATGATCAGAGTCTGCGTAATTCCCATTAAAAGGTATTGAGTGACTTGGGTACTATCTCTTACATTGATAGGATATTATGGACAATAGATATTATTTATCAGGTTGGCTTGCAAATTGCTTAAAGGCTTATATTTGGAAAGCCTATTATATTTGATAAAGCCTTTGAGCTTATATTTGAAAAGAATAATGATGTTGGAAGAATGCATAAGACATGTTCCTATTTAGATTACACTGCACAAGCACAAGGATTGCAAGGCTTGAGATTTTATTAACTAGACCTGGTTGTAGTAGATGCATCATGATAGAGGGTTCTCGCATTCTTAACTATGGTGAAGCTTTGTCTCTTACCCCTACATGTCCCGACAATGTAGGTTAGTTAGGTAGACAAAGGACTGGCCTAGGTAGTGGAGCAGTTAGGCTATTAAACTAGTGTGTCTGTGATTACCATTTGTAGCCACAATTTTTTTAGGGAGACTATTACATTTGGTATCAGAGCTTAGGTTATCTGATCAATGGGGGTAGGTATATGTATGAGAGGCATACTTGCTATTTTTGAATTTTTTCAGAAATCCCACTATATATAAGTGTATACATATTTTGAGTGTACACAAAAACACTAGGAAAATCTTTACTTCAACATATAATACAATCATAGGAAATGTAGAAGGAAAAGATTGTGACTCCATAGCTAGAAAGGAAATAAATATGCAATAAATAGAAGGTTATAAGAATTTAATAAGGATATAAATGGACTAATTAAAGAGTTAGAGTAGCTATGGAAAGATAGGGAAGGCATAATAGGTAAAATTAGAATGAATAAATAAATGCCTTTAAAAATTATCCGTTAGAGTAATAGACATTTAATACAGACAATTGACATTTATAGAAATAACAAATAAATATGTTAGATATTAATTTAATATTTTAAGGTGGTATAATTGTCACTGAGGTAAATTATGTTACCTTAACTGTACATATAGAGGTTAGTAGGCTTAGCCCAACACATAAAAGTAGACGGGAGATAAGAATCATGTGTTGTAAACAAGTAGAAACAAGGAATGAAGCAAGATGTGAAGGATTGTAACAAGTTATCACAAGAAGGTATACATTAATCATCACAATGAGATAATTGGATTTTTATAAAGATTGATTAAGGAAGAAAAGATGTCCAAAAGAAAGAACAATTAAAGTCAATCTAAATCCAACCCTATGTGAAAGAATTTGATAAAATATTTTTTTAAAAATTCTTTGAATTGTTTTGGATGGGTTTTTTCAAAGGATTTATTGGGAAGTTGTTGTTTTGAAAAAGAAAGGAAATTCATAATTTAAATTTTTGTTAAGTCAAAAGTTTCAGATTAAAAGGGTTTTTGGTAATAAGGATTTTTCATTTTTGAAATACTAGTTTAAAATTGGTTGAGTCAAATATTTTTCGAGTTTTAGAGAAATGGATTCTTCATTTTTAAAATAATATATAATAGAACGTAGGTTGGACTTTATTATTTTTCTTCTATTTCATAAATTTGGAAGTTACATTTTTTTTCAATTTTTTTTATATTCATGAGAATAAATGGAAATGGAATTTTGTTAAATTAAGGAAAAGAGAACAGAAGGATAAGAATAACTAGGATATGAGGAACATTTCCGTATAAGAAAAATATTGAGAATAACAGATAAAGTAGAAGCCAATTAGTTAGGAGAGATAAAAATAGAGGCAATGTTCTAGGATTAAGATAGAAATAGGATTAGCAATCTTGATAGAAATTAATAGGATAGAAGTTATCCTTATCCACTCTACTTTTCATTGTTATTGAAGATGTTTCTAAAATTCTTTTTAACAATTGGATGGAATTAAATGGTATAATTAATAAATGAGTTAGGATAATTTTGTGAATGTTATAAGGAAAAGCCTTTACGCGAGGACGAGAATGTTATACATACATTTTTCTGTTTAGAATTTGCATGAATTAGAACCAAATATTGTAACTTCAAGAAAAAATCTTATGATTTAAATATGAATATTTAATTTATTTAAATAATCAAATTTGGTTCGAATTTACTAAAATAATAAGAAATTCAAAATTTAATAAAACGACTTGACTTATAATGACTATTTTTAAATGGATTTAGGAGCCATAATCTTTAATTTGGAAAATATTTAACTTGTTGTTTGACGATTTTTCGATAAACATTATTTTTTTTGAAATTTCATCGAATAGAATAACCAGTGTACTTTATTGTTATATTGGGATCGTGCCACATTATTGTGAGCGATCGTACTTTTATTTCTATCATTCGTGGTTCGTACACGAATGAAATAATGTGTAGTAGGATACCCTAAATATTTCTTTTCAAAACCTTATTAAATATAGTCAAAAATTCTAAAGTTTGGTCAAATCTTGATATGTGAGTAGGATTGGGATATTTTACTTGTGAATTTTGATATGCTTGGGGTACTAGTTTAACTTGAATTTAAAGCTAGGTGCTTTGATTAGGTTAGAAAAATTGGATAAGAAAATCCAAACTTGACCATACGTTTCATTTTCGTTTCCCTCCTTCTCTTCCCTTCTTACTTAGAGTTAACAAAACAAATAATGGATGATTATTTTGATAAAAAATCAAATTGCGTAGCAAGCTATAAATCATGAAATAAATCGTGTTATGTTTGTTAGGGCGGGATCTTCATTTCGGCATGGGTTTTGAGAGGTGCGATCAATGTTGTAACGACCCGTAAATTCTAGTGGTTTCTATAACATAATTAACTGAATTTTTGCTTGAAAATAAACGATAAAATTTAGCAATGAAAATTTATTATTTGAAATATGTCTATATAAACATAGCAAATGTTAGATTTTCATTGAAAAATATGAAAGTTAGTTCTGTGGTGTAATTTTCAATTTCAATTTAAAATCAATTGAATTTAGTGGTGATAAAATATTTTCGAAAACTGAATATTTTTATATAATAAAATTTCAAACCATTTTCAGAGTGTGACGTCACATTTCATTTCGCCAAAAATTGGACTGCTCTAGCTTCATTATATTATTTTCGATGGTTTAGCAGAAATTTGGCTGCAAATATCGACTTTGGTGGGATGATTGTATAGTTGATATCCTTGTACCACTCTGCTCGTCTTGTTGAGCCAATCTCCACAGTATATTTATTTATGCATTTCGGTGTCCAGTACGCAGCGAAAACCGCAAAACGGTTAACCGTATCGGTACCCTTTTTTGGAGACTTTTGGTTTCTCGTGTCCTTTCATTATCCACCGTGTAAACCAATGGTCATTAGCTATGAAATGAAATTCAACCCTTGACTTTTACTATTCTCCTATCTTCAATGTACAATACTGCTTCATTTTTATTTTTCTACTTTTCTCTTCTTTAGTTCTATTCATTCATCTGAAAGAAAATATTATAATATATAAAGCTAAATTTATTTGTTGCTACCCGTTTCTTCCCTCTATCTCCATTTCTTGAAACTAAACCCAAACGCTAGCCTCCAAGTTTGGCCTTCCCTCTTCCCAAGCCTTTCCACCACCATCCTTATGTATTTTCCGCCATCTTTCCCCTTCGCGCCATTGCAAACCAACCCGTCACCGAAGAATCATTGCTCATACATCTCAATTTTTATTACCACCATGTTTGTTGAGCACCTTCTGCCTCTCCAACTTCCCACATCATCACCCAGCCAACTGACAGCCATGAGAAACCCACTCCTCCCCTGACTGTACGCCTTCTTCCTCATCTTCCTCTAAATAAATGTATATTTATGGGTTGCAATTTGCAGCCTGCCTGCCGTAACTCTCGATCAAGCCCGCTTCCTCCGCGCCAATTTAACAAGTGTGTACGTGGTGGAGATTCGAGAACGACATATGATGGTTTGGCGACGATTCTGTAGGAGGTATTAACGCATCCCAGACACCCACGAGCCAGCTTGATGTGGATAAAATAGGAGCTATACCGAGCCAAGTGAGGTCGCTCCCCCTGTCGGGCACATTTCTTTGATACATTCTATTGCTTGTTTGATTTGATTGGGTACACCTTTGATTTGGGAGTTTGTCTCAAGGTGGGCGGTACTAGCTATTATGCGTTACCACCATTCCGGGAGTGCAAACGTTATTTCTACCCCGACATTGCCTCGCGTGCCTTGTCGCATGCCTTATCGTGCCTTTTACGAGTTTGATTTGTACCGTACCTATGGAGTGCCCTCTGAGTAAACCATCGGTTTGGTGGAGCTTATGATGCTGTATAGACCAAGGGAATATATAAAATGTTTTAAGGGGGATATGAGTAATTCCTTAATGCTATTTTAATAGTTTACTTTACCATAGACATTATCTATGTAGCGTATTGTACTACTATGTACGTAGATAGTTTAACGGATCCTTAGATGATGGAAATCCCAAACATCTTTTAAGTTATTTGTATTTCAGTTGACATTTCACTTCAGTTGAATTTAATGTTATAAGAATGTTAATCCTAACTCAAGTGTTTTGTGTTTTGCTTCATGCTCGAGTCAGATTTAGTGTCAAATCATTTCAAACTCGTCTTTGGATTTTGGAGCTTTGCTTGAAGATCTATCTTTGTCTATTGAGCTTTCCAGTTACTTCAGTTTATTCCAGTTGTTTTGTTCAGACTTGTCGTTGGCATTTGTATTTGTAACTTTTGTGTATTCGAGATATTTGTTGTATTTTACTTTAAACTCTGATGTTTATATGGTAGCTTCATGAAATACTTCCACTGCTTATCATTGTAATGATCTGTGTTGTGATTCTGCGATTGATTTATTTACTCTATATGCTTTCTACATATAAATTAACAATCAGTTGTTTGGAGAAATTCAAGTCTGACATGAGTGGATGATTGTCAATTTGAACAGTTCGAAATACCAGGTTTCTATAGTTGGTATCAGAGCTCTCGTTTAGGGAAAACTTAGCATATGGAGTGAAACTCATTAGAGATTGGGTAATGATACCCTAGAATGAGTGGAATTAATTACATAATCGTCTTCGATCGAGCTTGAAATTCCTTTGTTAGGATCCTCTTTGATTCGGTTTTCTTTTGGATTTTGGAACTCTCCTGCGATAACCAGGATTTTGGTCATCTGATAATTGAATAATTATCTGATTTTACTATAGGAATATTGATTTTATTTGGATAAATTAAAGGAATTCTGATAATTTAGAACTATCTGGATATACATTTTTTATAAATGAATTTAAACTATAATAAATCTTATGATAAACTTAATTGTGTTAATAGATATATGAAAAACTTTATAATAGTGAAATTTTCCAGGATAAAAATAAGTATCAATAGAGATTGTAAATAGAAATTCGATTTAGAATTCAAGAATAAATACCTTATAAATAAAATTGGATTTATGAAATTTATATTTCAAAGGAACAAATATATATATGGTATTAAAACAAGAATTAATAAAAGCTTTGAAATATACATTTTTTTTAGCATGAGATAAGTATAAATTGTATATACATAAAAATTAAATATATGTTAATTTATAAAAACATAATACACTTTCTTTCATATTTGTTAGAATCAATGTGCGTATATATATATATATATGAAAATAATTGTCTTCACATTTGTAAAATTATAAGGTACTTAACAACATAAGGATATGAAATTTTATAAGGAATTTAGATATAAATATACATGTTTTTGACAAATGTAAATATTTTTCATAATAATTAACAAGTGTAGACTTAATAAAAACATAGATTTACAAGTGGTGGATAATGAATACAAATGGAAAAACTAGTATCTTCTTTTAATTTGAGTTTTAAGTAAAATAGGCTTAAGAGAGAGACCGAGCTTCATACTTCACAAACCTGGAAATAAAAGAGAAAAAATAAATAAACTAAAAACCAAAATTAGAGGATGATCAATCTTGCAACAGCTTCATTAGTTTCAAGCTTCAGCGATGCAAGGATTTAATTCAATATCAATTTAGTTTCAAAGCAAATCCAGATTCAATTAAGCAAATTAAAATTTCAGTTTCCAGTAGCAGATCAGCTTCCAGCTTCCTCTGTTCTTCAAATATAGGCGAGAAAAAAAAATTCTTAAGTAAAATCTGATTTAAAACTTTGATGCATGTGATATAATGGCTAAAGAGTTTTTAATGCCTGAATGAATTTAGATGTATGCATGGATGTAAAATTATAGATGTTTGTTTACATATACACCTCTGTTGTTTTACCAGAACTCAAAATCAACATAATTAAATTCATATCTTCTCAATGAAACAATGTTAGAATCTGATCCTAAAAGTGAAAGTGATTGTCAAGTCCTAATTTCATTTTTAAAAATAATTTCCAATAAAAATATTTAGTAAACATTTTGGAAATAAGAAATAATAGTAAACTCTTTCAAATCAGAAAAATTTAGTGTCTTAATTTCTTGTTTTGATTATGTAAACTGATTTGTATTAAAGAATGTTGAATTTTGATATCCATATCATAATTTTTAAGATCTTGGTTATTCTGATATCTCAAGTTGAACGGAGTTTAATTGTTTGGCGATTTCTGGCGATTGGGAACGTGTTGATCATTGACATCATTGCTATATGAAGCTGGGGGTCTAGGGGTTTCGAGAAATTTGTCTCGATGGTTTATCGACCGTCGTCGTGGCGTGGCGAGTTAAATCTAGGGTTTAAGTTGAGTTTTGGGTCATGGATAGCTTCGAGGCAATTGTGGCATCGACATCGCGTCGAGTTAAGTCAGAGTTGTAGGGAAAGGAAGATGGAGGTCAAGCAAAGATTCTGGCAAGAGGACAGGGAGTCCGGTGGTCGGAGATGGCGATGCGAGGTGAACTTTGGTAATTGGTCCTGGAGCCTATTATGGTTCGTTCGATTTTGTATTTTCGTGATGGTTCGACAATCTGTATGGCGGGTCGACTCAGGGGAATGTAGATGATGTGTCGATGGTCGTTGCATGGTTTGAAGCCGGCCAGGTGAAGTGTGCATGTGCACGAGTGCTACTTGTATCAGAAGGATGCTGAGTGTTTTGGGCATCGGAGAAGAGGGATTATACTTCAAGTAGGATGGTGCTTTGCACGCAGTAGTTCTCGAGTTATTGATTTAGAAGAGAAGCATGGGTTTGACATGAGATAAGATAGGTCTAGCTTAGGTTTCTTTGTTATGGTATTAAAGCTATGATAAGAGATAAGGTAAATCCAGTTTTTTTTTTAAAAGCAAAGAAATCTTGTTAACCTGTTTTAAAAATAATGTTGTAGTAAACAAGTTATCGAATTTAATTTTTTTTAAATAAGAATACTTTTTTAATTTAATTTGTGTGGTATTGAATAATTATGATAAGTTAATTAATTAAATTAAATTCCTAAGTATCTCAAATATAACATAATGATGGGATTAAGTAAGTGGTTAAGATTCGCATATCAAACTTTAATCAATTAATAGTTCTCAAATGACTGATTTCCGGCAATTAATTTAATCTAGATAAATGACTTGTCTTTTAAACTTATTAAGTTTTAGGTAATTAAGATTAATTAATTAATTGATAAGTAATTAAAAATTAATTAATGTAATTAATAAATTAACAATAGTAATTAAAGGTTAATTAATGTGAATGGTTAAGGGATAATAAATTTACTTAATTAATTTAAGAGTAATTACTTAGTGTAATTAAAGAATAATTAATTAAGGGTGATTAACTAAGATGGATGATTAACGGATCATTAATTAATTTATTTGTAATTAATTTTTGTTAAGTAAGCAGGATTTAAAGGTAATCTATGTGATTTAAGTTGGTGACTAATTTAATTGGAAATTAATTAAATTTAGGAATTTTATATCTAATAAATCTTATTTATGGTAGATTGAATGATATTGGATGACTTGGATTGTTGATGTCTCTAATGGGCGATTGTGATGTGTTGTGGTATGGTGGGTTGAATAGTAATATTGTGGGTTATCTATCGATGATGAATTATTGTCTGGTATGATATTGTGAACATGAATTGTATTGTTTTAAAACTTAACAACTTGGATTAGAGATGATATTGAATTCGAAGAGACCGGGGCCGGGTATCAGCAATACCCGAAAACACTTTGATTAGTAAACAAATTATTTATAAATTAGATATGTGAAATTATACAGGATGGAATGGAATGAATTGAGTAACATGGACATTTAACCTGAAAACTGTTGTGTGTGAAAAATGATTGACTATAAGAACACGGAAAGGGCACGAGATACCCTGATATTCACATATGTTATAGCTTGGTATTTCATAGTATGTGGGTTTACTCACGTTGGTTTCCAGGCTGAGTCGGGTGTTACTTTGTTGTAATGCTCGGGCCAGACCAAGTATTACAGATTTTAAGGTAATGACATTCTGGAGCTCAAGAGATGAGCTGGATGGCAGGAATGTATGGAGTTTACCGCTGTATATTTGAAAGTTTTATTGTTTGTAGTCTGGAACAGGTTCATATAAATGTCCAGTTATTTGTATATGGTTGTAAGTCTAATGAATTGTATGTAAAGTAACAATTACAGCTTTTCTTTGTAAAAATGCTATTATTTGATATTATATTTAATCCGCTGCGAATGTTAGATGTTATTGTTTTATGTTATTTCTTCTTTCTTCTTTCTTCTTTTTCTTCTTTTCTTTAACAATTTGGAATTTTCGGAGTCGAAAATTTCGGGTCATTACATTTGGTATCAGAGCGAGGTTAAGCGAGAACCTCGGCTCTGGTGGGTTTACTCATTAAGGATATGGTCAATAATACCCTAGACTGAGTTGAGTGTGTGTATATATGAGAGCGTACTTGTTATTTTCTTATATAAAGGTTTAAAAATGGTTTCAATAATGAATGAGTCTTATACATGCTTATATTTTGATACATAAAGATATTGGTGGTTGGTTATTGAAAATGAATAAGAATTTAAGTGTTATAAATATATCCAAATAGGAATTGGATAATATGGACTATACAAATAAAATAAACTAGAAATGGATTCACACCAGAATGTAGAATGGTTATTGTGATGTTTGTTTTCTAATTATGATAAAGAAAAATGAAGTGTGTTAAAGAAGTAAACTTTAGATAAGTATGACTTGCAAATTGAAGTGGGTTTTAAATTATGAAGTTTTGTATCCTAAGATTAAAAACATTTGAAATTGTTTTCAAAACAATTAAAAGAAGTTAATAAATAATATAGAAATTTGTTTTGAATTAAAACAAGGGTGGTTTAAAAAATTTAAAGTATAACTTGGTGTGCAAAGGAAATAAATATGTATATATAAGGGATATACATGAGATCAAAGATGATCTGAAATAAACTCTAAGTGTTGAGTTTCAAATTTTCCTTGGAATGTGATATGAAAGCCTATGGTGATAAGGTTTTGAATTAATAAGTGGGAATATTATTAATGAGAAGTTTAAACTTAGAAATGGAATTTCAAATTGAATAATGTTGACTGGAGTAAATTGAATTGAATTTAACCTAAGGAAAGTTAAATAAGTTTAAGACAAACAACCTGAATTGAAAATTTCAAGATGAAATTGAGATTTAACTTGGGAAGTTAAATGTCTAATTTAAATTAGGAGTTTGTGTGATCTCAAAATGAGTTTGAGATCTGGAAATTGGATATGGATGGATGTTTTAAAATAATTTGAATAATATTATCCTATTGTTATTAGTAATCTTTAATTGAATTTGTTTAATTGAATGAAAACATGGATTATGGTAATATATCCATTATTGAGATAAAAGGGAAATTAAACTTTAATTTGAAATTAAGAATATGAATCACTTTGAACTTAAGATTTTAATGTTAAAAATTGAACTTGTAAATTAAAATTGTTTAAGAATCGGGTTCAAAGTTGGAAGATAAAATTGGATAATAAATTGAATTTTAAAGATAATTTTTTTTAAACTCTTGTTCGAACTTTGAAATAAGTTAAGTAAAGATAATTTGAAATTGAATTTTGAAATTTGGACTCAAAATTAAATCGTTTAAAGATTTAGATTGTAGATTTGAAAATAATGGTAAATTTGATTTAAGGGATTAAATCAACATTTAAAATTTAACTCGAATTTATATAACTGGAGATGGTTTAAAGTTGAGATTTAAACTGAATTTGTTCAAATTGAATTTGATTTGAATTAATTAAAATTGTGATTGAAGATGGATAAGTTTAAAATTCAAGTGGAAAATTTAAATTGGATTAATTTGAGATGAAATTGAAGTTGAATGAGTTCAAATTCAAATGTGAAGTTGATTTGAATTTGGGATGAGAATGGAAGTTAACTTAGTTTGAATTGAAATTGAAAGTTAATTGGATATTGGCAATTGATTGGAAATTGAGATTGGGAATTGAACAGTTTGGCTCTGAACTATTTTCGAATAAATTGTTTTAATGTAAACTATTTTTATATCTATTTTTCCTAGCTATTCACTATACAACTTTTCTGTTTAAACCCAAAACTATCTTATACTTGTTTTACAACTAATTTTGAAACTATTTAACCATTTTACAATAATTTTACAATTGTTTATAAACCAATTACTATTTTACAACTATTTTACCACTATCTAATTATTCTACAAACTATTTAACTGTTCACAACTATTTTATAATTACTTAACTATTTTATTGATATTTTACAACTACTTATCTATTTTAAATTTTCAAGCTATTTTCTTAATCCAAATTGGCCAGAGTGCAAACCGTCTATAATTGATCGACAATTGAGATAAGTATTAAAGTGTTAACCCAAATGGAAATTGGGAGAAATTGTGGATAAGTGAATGGAATCAAAATGAAGGTGAATAGAAAAGAGAATTGATTTAGCTAATGATCAATAAAGATAAATACGTAAAATGTACGTATATTGTTCTATTCATACAATGATTTGATCTAGATTCGAGCACAGAATTTCGAGATAGTATATCGATCCAATTTGGGATTTTTCATTCGATTTTCGATGGCGAACCTGGATATAGATTTTTGATTGGTTCTGGAAATTCTCTATCATAGTTATGACTATGCAAGGAGAATGACGGTTTCTGATCAAGAAACCAAATCTGAGTCCACACTAGGAAGTCGGGTGGATGATACTAGTTCGGAAGTGAAATTGTGTGATCGAACGAGTGATCAGATTGATATAGCTTACGGATGATATGTGTACATTGTACGGGTTTGAATGAAATTGATATTGAAAATTTGTGGATAAGAACTGTAAAATGGTTTTTGAAATGAAGTATATTTTGTGAAATATATGATGAAATAAAGTGGAAATTGGTTATTTCCATGATAGAAATTTACTTTATGGAAGTAAGTAAGATGGTAAATAACTTTATAGAGTAATCGAACTTGAATATTTGATTTGGCAATAAATAAAGTTATATATTTGGTAAAACTCCCTTGTTGAATCTATAGCCAGAAGAAAAGGGTTTTTGAAAGTATTTCAAGTATAAAAAGGAAATTTATACAAGTATGGAGTACTCCAAGGATTTTTCAAGATTATATATATTTTTATGTATATATAAAGGATCTTATGAGAATGATTTTGGGAAAAAGATTTTGGAACCTATGGAATTTGGAAAGGTTTTTGATTTTTGGGGAAAAATCAATTTTGAAAATTTGGAAAGCCTATTTTGAGAATTATCGATTTTGGAATAATCGATTTTGAGAAAAGGAGATTTATATAGGATTCATACTAGGTATATGATTTGAAAAATACTATATGTGTATACTATATAGTATTTTGAGAATGGCTTTGGGGAAAAAGGTGCTCCCTTAAAATTAACTTCTTAGGAGTACCATAGGTTGGTATTGCCTTGTGCCCCAAGGGGAAGGCTCTAAAGTGAATCTTGTGAGGAAGTTCGGACAAACTGAAGTTCCTGAGGATTATTGGATAGTGAAAGTTAAGGGCGTTAATGCATACAGAGGCATTTGGGTTATACTATGACGATAGTGTAACTCGATGTCGCTGCGATCTAATGTGGACCATAGCGGAAAGCGTATGGAGGTGAGTGTCAATGGTCTACATTTGATTTTGCGGCGAAGGCAACGTAACATCGGTAGACTGTGATCCATGGTGGAATGGGGAAATTTCATTCTTTTGCCAGTGAAATTCAAGGGCGCTGATGCTTACAGTTATATGGTTTTTGCTGTGATAGCAATGTAACCCCAGATGTAGCCGCGATCTGTAGCAAGTTCCGTTATAACGACCCTGACTCGACCTTCGAAAATCGGCACCGAATATGACACTCGTATTCAAATGTCGTAGATCCAAACGTCGAATCTGGTTCATCAGAGCTTATAACACAATTAAGTACAACACAGCAGAAGGAAAGAAATGAATATCATTGATATACAACATTCGATACAAAAATGATACAAAATGAATCAATATCAGAGATACAAGATAGCAATGCTATAGTGGAATAAAAAAATAGCCAAGAGGTAACTTCAATCCAATGCTCCAAAGCTAAACTCCAAACTACAAGCTCGAACCACCATCACGTTTCACCAAGCTAAGCAAGACCAATCGTGAATCCGAAGACTCCAAAGAATTCCAAAGAGAAAGCGAAAAGCTACCAAATCGATATCTATATCTACTATCGGAAAAACCCAACTCTAGACTGCCCGTGTGGTAAATTGTGGGCACCCAAAGTTTAGGAAAAGAATAATAAACTCCAAGTCAGTCATGCGACTGGTATGAGCAAACAAAACAGTTTTGTCTGAAAATTAAAGTAGTTTATTCTTATCAAAAGCAAACAAAAGAACTTGAAATAAATTCGCAATGCTTTTTGAAAATGAAACTACCATAAGGCCTCCAGCCACACACACAATGCAATCGCACACTTGGAGGAGATTTCCTCTTATGATAGTCAAAAATGCTTGATACGCGAAAACCATTTGGTATTATTATTAGTGCATAGTGCAGAAAACCTTTCGAAAATATAATATTAATCTTAACCAGCATAGGTACCATTACATTATGCCAGCTATAACTACCACCTGAGGTGGGAGGTTATACAATTGAAATCATGAAGGGCTCCTATTGTTTTGTTTGGATTTCCAACAAATGGTCAGGCTAAGGAACTTCCTGGGCCACATGGGTACGCCTCTAGAGGGACGCCCCGAGAACTTAACTGGATCTCTGCCAATACAAGGTCGGATTACCTCTACAAAAATAGGTAACTTATGCACGAGTATGCCATCCCCCGGTTGTAAACAACCTTTATCCGAGGATCCTCATAACCAACCATCACAAAGAAATATATATTGGCGATATCCATATAAGTTAAGTATATGGGCCCATACCATGATACCACTTCTGTCCAGAAGGAAATGCACATACCTAAGGGGCTCTACTCCCTATAACCTTGCCGCATTTTTCCTGTTTTGACCATTTCGAGATGTGAGGCTCGACGAAGTCTCGTCCACAAATCTATGCTTTTCACAAAGCTATGCTTTGGTCAACAAATGATCGGCAACACTTCGTATGTCACATTACCAAATTGGGAATGTATCACCAGTAAACATCAGCTTCATAACCTCTGAGCTCATACGTCTTAGAGAAGGTGTTAAGCTAAAAGAATAAATCTCCGCCACCAAACAGAAAAGTATTTGATAGAAACCGGTTTTACATCTCAAAGTGTAATGTCAGACACACATCCATACAAGTTTGTTCCGGGTTCGAACAGAACCGAACGCACTTCCAAAGAAGCCTTTGCAAATCCGAATAATCCCTAATCACGTTTATACTTCCCATCACAAAGGTTGATCAAATCTCTATAACGGGGACCAGTCGGTGCAGAGACATTCGACGGGTTATCCTTTTGTTTTCGAAAATATCCGGTCTTCACCACCGGTCTTCAAAACCTATCCATATCATCGTATCGTTATTCGGAATGGGTTATATGACACAAGGTCCTTTCTCGGCTAAACCGAATAATGAGTGCAATATTTAAAAACATATGGATATGGGATTTTAGTTAAATCAAAGCTTAAAGCCTAAAACATTTCATTCAAATGGTTAAAACAAATTACCATTTCCAATCTTCTAAACACAAAAATTCATTTCAAAAACCTTCAATGGTTTAGACAATTTCCACACTTAAATCTTTTAAACAAAAGATTCACTTTAAAAACCCCTTCCAATTTAAAACAAAGTTCACAATTCTTTTAGAAAGATTCATTCATAGCCTTTCAAAACAAACCCCGTCTCAATCTTTTGTATATAAAAGATATACCATTAAAAATCCTCTTCAATTCTAAAATAGGGTTCAACTATCTTTCACAAAGATTCAATTATAGCTTTCAAAACCATTCAATTTCAAATTTGAAATCTTTTCATCATAATTATTATTTGAAACCACTTGTTTCCTTTCGAAAAAACCTGATTATAATTGCACGAGTTAAGGCCTTTCAAATATAAACTTGGGTTAAATTCAATTTCCCAAAACAATACTTTTTAATGGTTAAAAACCCATATAAATATTTTTATAACTTGTATAATCTTTTTAAGCCAAAATTTCCAAATCATTGAATTCAATTTCAAATATTGAATTCAAACTAAAATCAAAATATTTAAAATTTCAATCTAAATCAAATTATTTAAATAACTTTCATCTTCAAAAACTCCTTTTCAGATACTTTTAAAATTTAACCCAATTTCATTTCCAAAACCATTTGGATTCAAAATTCAAACTTTAAACCATTTCAAAATATTAAATTCAAAAATCTGTGGCTTAACCTATTTCCTCGTGATATCCATATTGATATGTGAATAGTGTGGTCGAGGGGTTCTACATAATAACAGTGCAACAACATCATCCATTATAGTCTAAATATAGCAATATCAATAAGCGGTATAAACTATAACGCTTATATCAGACAAGCGGTACAAACCAATTGTAACGCTTATCTTTCATTCACAAATCACAGATGTATATATCATAGATAATAATTTACATTATAGATAATTAATTTCATCACAGAATAAATTATATCACAATTCACAAAACAAAATAATTCATATCACATATTATCACAAATCAGGGACATCAATCAATTCAAAGCACTTCATAGAATCCTAACATCCATGAGTAAGATCAATTAATTATCTGATTTATTTATATCAGATTAATTAATTATGATTAAATTTCTAATCCTGGTTAATTAATCAATACTTAATTACAAACCATTCTCATTAAAATTACTCTTTAATCATTAATTAACCCTTAAACAAATAAATAATCCTTTGATTAATTAGTGTTAATTAATTTCAATAATTAATAAATTAATTCTTAATTAGTTATCCTTGATTAAAATAAATAGTTATTCCCAATCATTTTCATAAATTAATTAACCTTTATTAATTTTCTTTAATCAATAAATTAATTATCACTAATTACTATTGATTAAGTCTTAATCACCATCATAAATTAAATCATATCTTAATTAATTATCTTAATTAATTTACCCTTAATTGCAATTAATTAATCTTAATTATTTTTGTTAATTAATTACTTCTTAATTAATTATGATTCCTTGATCATTTTAAGTTAATTAATCTTTAATTAAATTCTTTAACTAATTAACCTTTAACTAATCAGTTATTCTCAAATTAATTACCTTAATTAACTAATCACATAAACTAATTATTCTTTAGTTGATTATTATTTTTATCACTTGATTGATCAACCCTTAGTCATTTATTTAATTATCATTAATCGCTTTCATCAAAAAATTATCTTTAAGTAATCAACCCTTTAATTATTTCCTTAAGTAATTAATTACATTAATCTATTTGATTAACCTGAAATTAATCACGATGATAAGTTTTCTTTAATTTCTTTCACCAATTTCTATTTGAAAATGCTTAAGAAAATAATTTCAAAACTCAAAAACAATTTTTTTAACATGTTTTAATTTAAAATCGAATCTTTGAAAAACTTGACTGAAACTTGTTTATAATTTAAATTCAAAACTTGGTTTATTTTACTTTAAAACTTATTTATTTTTATATACTTTAAAATTTAAATTTTTAAAACTTACTTCACCTTTAAACTTCAATACTTTATTTTGTTTTTGAAACCTTAAAGAAAACCCGAACCACTTCGAGTATTACCCGAGAAAATTTCCCTTTTACTTCGAGTTTTCTGAAAATCCACCTTAGGGAAAAGAATTTTCCAACTTAAAATTTTTCTATGTATTCCTACAACGACATGCTAACATATTACTCGAGCTATAACTCGAGCTCGAACCCTTCACGCACGATACACGCTTCGAGTTACTTCTCCAGGAAACTTCGTCTTCCCCAAATTTTCGAACGCAACATATACGCATCGTTACGCGTGCACATGCACACTTAGTCGGAGACTCTCTGGCCATCGCCACTCGATCCAACAGGTCGATGATGATCTCGACTCTCAATTCGACAACCCAAACCGAAGTCATCACCCCCAAATCAAAATCCAAACAAATCGTGTCATGCCTATAGCCATTTCCATCAGTAACCCATCCTTCGCCAGCAAACTTGACCTCCGGTCATGTGATGCCCCACTTCTATATGCACGCTAGCCAAGGACACTATGGGGTAATGCCGTCAACTAGCGTGGAGAATAAGGCTGTTGAGGAGCGACTATCCACGTAATTTCTTTGTGTGAGCATCGGTACATCAAGATAGTACAACATGCATTTAGTTTAAGGAGGAAATCCGACATACCGATACAAACTCAAAGCTACTACAAAGTGGCTATATGAAGTCTTCGGAAATAAACAAAGAAATAAGCATAACACCAATCAGTCATAGACATCCATATCACAAAGGCGAAAAAAGATATGAATATATAACACATGAAGGTGTACATCAGAGTAGTGGTCAAACAAGATCCACAATATCCCAAAAGAATAGCTACAAGAGCTAGACAAAAGAATATGAATACAACTATGAGTCTATAACTCAAATGTATACAACAAAAACTACTAATCTAAGTAGTTAGCCAAAAGTCAGGGTGATAATCCCAGAGGTGAAGTCAAGTAGAAGCACCTGTAACATCTCGGTCTGACCCTAGTATTATTTAATAAGAAAATAATAAACGGATCAGTCTAGCTATAAATATCAGATAAAATGATATAGGATAAGAGATATGACATAAACATATGATAACCATAAAGCCATACTGTGATAAGTATGTAATTGAAAATCAACAAGATATTAATCAATATCACCAGAATCTTCTCAAAGATCAAAAGAAATGTCATACTCCTTATTTACCAAATCACCAAACTATAAATATTGACAATAATATCAATGCCAATCACAAAAGTTAATGACACACAAATTCACCAATACACAAAAATTGATAACACATATCAATGAAAATCCCGAAAATTGGTGAAACACAAATTCTAGAAATCATCAATGGAAATCTATAAATAACAAAGTGGGGAGGCCTATCAGAAAACGGGAGCATGAAAATTCACCAACACGTGTATCACAAATGGAACCTATTCCATGGTAGCTAACCATTAATTTTGAGCCGAAGCTCCATAAAAAGGCCCGAATACCATGGGTCGCTACCCCACCAATTTGAGCCGAAGCTCCACAGAAACGGGGTTTAGTCTCCCTCATAGACAAAGATACATCGCACATTTCTAGTCTAAATCACAAAAATGATCATCAACGATCATCAAGAAGTATCAATTACAGTAAGCTAGTAAATATATAAGCTTAGCTTCATGTCCCATAACCACTAGCTTAACTTAAATATTTACGACCAAATTGTAGATTTCCACTAGAAAATTGTCATAAGAGATTCAATCGAACAAGTCCAAAAATTAACCGGCGAAGTAAACGCAAGCGTTTCATACCACTTATTTTACAAAGCCGTTTAATTAGATTTCTCGTACGAGTGAGATAAAGTGACAAAATCACAAAAATGATCGTAGAAACGATCAATCACAAAAATTCACATACGAAGACGTGAATAAAATCCAAAGAATACGATTCCAAATTCATCAAAGTGGAAATACCCTTGCCACACGACATGGCGCGACCTAGTAGATGAGCGACCTGAGGGATGGTGTGACTCAACAGTGCAAACGACCAAAGTGGCAGCGGCATAAGTGCAGGGCGACTTAAAAGGTGGCACGAACTAACTGCATGTGACCTAAGGAATGGCGCGACCTAACGGTGCAAACATGTCGAGCGACCTAAGGGTGGTCAACGACCTAAGGGATAAGGAGGCCGAGCGACTTAGTGGGTGAGCGACCTAAGGGTTAACAAGGCCGAACGACCTAACCGAGCGACGTAGTGGTTGAACGACCTATGCGCAGAAGGCCTAGTGTCTTTCGGGTTGCAGGCCGAGCGACCTAGCAGATAAACAAGGCTGAACGACCTAACGACTAAAGCAAAGCACCTAACGAAACAAGGCCGAGCAACGACCTAAGGTGCAAGCGCGACTTAATGGTTCGAGCGAGGCCTAATTAATAAACAAGGCCATGTGACCTAGGGGAGAGTGACCTAAATTGATGCGACCCAAGCAATAGAAGAAGGCCGAGAGGTTCGTGTGCAGGCCGAACGACCTAGGTAGCTATGACCTAAAGGGGAAAGCCGAACGACCTAGGGATGAAACGACCAAATTTTGCCGCGACCTATGGAGTGCGCGAGCTAGCTGCAGGCCGAGCGGCTTATATGGTGCAGGCCGAGCGACCTAAGGGTTTTGAAGCTCAAAACACACTCAATTTGCAACCGATCGAGCACGGACACTAGGGGATTATGCCAATAGGCTACCCAGTCGTATTGGCTTCTCGGTGCATCACCAACAACGTGTTAAACATCAAAAGATAGGATTTTTAAAGATTTGAACCCAAAACACTAAAAATTGGGATTTTCACCAATTCAAATCCAAAACAAAAGGAAATGCACATGAATAATTGTTAGGAATTCATACCTGACAATCAAAGATAGTTGTAGACAAAGATGTGAGGTAAAAATCTCACCTTTACACAAAATTAATGAAGAAGAAGCTTGAAAGCAAGGAAGAATCAATGGGTTCTCTTTGAATTTGGAGTTAGATGTTGGATTTACAAATGAACTTGATCTTGGAGTTCTAATTTCCCATTCCTTCCTCCATTTTTTATGAAGCTTGAGTGTTAGGAAATGAAAGTAAAGTTATGAAGAGAAGGGGGTTAAGCTAGAGTAAATAGTTTAGGCTAATGGGCTAAACCAAACCCAAAGTCCAAAGTGAAAAAGTGACGAAATTCCACTAACTCCAAACTTATCAAAGTTTACACTTAAAAAGATCGCAAATGGTGTTTTGAACTCAATGGAAGTGGTTCCGAGTCCTAATTCGACCGTATGCAAAAAGTAACTTTTCGGACTATAACCCAACTAAAGATAAAATATTTAAACAAAATATTTAAATATTCAATCATAAAATTTGCGGGTTGTTACAGACTCCCCTCCTTAAAGAAATTGCGTCCTCGCATTATTTAAGAATAAAATATAAGGTAACAACCATGAAAGCATATCAACACAGAAGAAATTTGGAACAAGAAATTCCCATCAAAGAGCACGGGAAAGTAAGTCCGGATGTGTTCACTCGATGAACTTTCTAGATTCCAAAGAGCAGTCCTTAGGAATTGAGGACCATTGAACTTTAACAAGCGGAACATCTTTATTTCGAAGGCGTTTGACCTCCAAAGGAATAACACGAATATGATGTTTCTCATAAGTTAAATTAGGTGAAACTTCAATTTCTTCCACAATGCAGGGCTCAAGAATAGAATCGGAATCTCGAACGCACTTTCGTAATTGAGAAACGTGAAACACGTCATGAATAGCAGAAAATTGAGCCGGTAACAAAAGGTGATAAGCCACGAAACCAATACGTTCGGTGATAGGAAATGGCCCGATATATCGAGGCGCTAATTTTCCCGATCGAATGAAATGTACAACACCCTTCATAGGTGAAACATGAATAAACACAAGATCTCCCGTAGAAAATTCTAATTTCCTTCTCCGATTATCGGCATAGGATTTTTGTCTGCTCTGGGCTTCTTTCATCCTATGACGAATAAGATCAATCTTTTCTGTGGAATCACGAATAAAATCTGGACCTAAAACCAGCTTCTCACCGGCCTCAAGCCAACAAGAAGGAGATCGGCATGGCCTTCCATAGAATGCCTCGAAAGGTGCCATACCGATACTAGATTGGAAGCTGTTATTATAGGAAAATTCAACAAGAGAAATATGATCTTCCCAACTTCCACCAAAATCAAGAACACATGCCCGAAGAAGATCTTCAAGAGTTTGATTCACACGCTCAGTCTGTCCATCGGACTGGGGATGATAAGCGGTGCTAAAATTAAGCTTCATTCCCAAAGTTTTTGAAGACTCTTTCAAAATCCACTAGTAAAAAATGGATCACGATCACTAACAATAGAAGAAGGAACTCCGTGCAATTTTACAATTTCTTTAATTAAGAGTTTGGCCAAGAGAGGAACGGTTCAATTGGACCGAACGGGAATAAAATGGACGGATTTAGTAAGTCTATCAACTATCACCCATAAGCTAACATGACACGAACGAGAACGAGGAAGGCCGTCTATAATATCCATGGAAATTTGATCCCACTTCCGGATTTGAATTTCTAAAGGTTGCAATAATCCACCAGGCCTTTGGTGTTCGGCCTTGACAAGTTGGCAAGTCATGCAACGCTTAACAAAGTTAGCAACATCAGATTTCATTCCCTTCTAATAATAAAGTTGCTTCATATCCGCGTACATTTTACTACTACCGGTATGAATGGTAAATTTAGAACGATGAGAATCTTCAAAAATGTCTTTACGAAAATTACTAATATTTGGCATGATAAGTCTATCAAATTTTTGAATACCGCCACGAGAATCAATATCAAAGTCTTTTAAATCTTCAATATCAATTTTGTCCCTAAAATCTTAGCCAAGAAGAGCCAATTCGGGATCTAGCTTTTGAGCTTCAAGAATGCGGTCTAAAAGAGAAGGATGAGACTCAAGGCTAACATAAAACAAGAGATGAACATAATTCAGAAAATCGATCTCGAATATCACAAGTGGATAGAATTCCGAGATCATTCCATTCGGATATCATCATAGAAACAACCGCTTGTTGCTTGCGACTAAGTGCGTCCGCAACAAGATTTCCATTTCCGGGAGTATAAAGAATATCCAGATCATAAGCTGCAAGGAATTCGAGCCAACGTTGTTGACGCAAATTAAGTTCTTTTTGAGAAAATAGATACTTCAAAGATTTATGATCGATGTAAAGAATAAACTTTTCTCCTAAAAGATAATGACGCCAAATACGAAGGTTGAAAAAATAGCCGCGAGCTCTAAATCATGAGTGGCATATCTAGTCTTGGCAGGCATTAATTGCCCAGAAGCATAAGCAATAACACATTCTATTTGCATAAGAACGGCACCAAACCAACGCGACTAGCATCGGTATAAACAACAAAATCTTGATTTCCCTCTGGAATCACAAGAATAAGAGAATCGGAAAGGAGTTCTTTCAATTTCTGAAAAGAAGCTTCACATTTGTCCGACCAAATGTATTCAACTCCCTTCTTGGTCAAACTAGTAAGAGGCATGAAATTTTTTGAAAAGTCCTTTATAAAACGGCGGTAATAACCTTCCAATCCAAGGAAACTATGAATTTCCGTCACACTCTCCGGTCTCTTCCAATTTTGAATCTCTTCAATCTTTGAAGGATCCATAGAAATTCTGGATTCGAAAATAATATGACCAAGAAACTTCATCGAGATTTCCAAAAGTGGCATTTAGAAAATTTTGCTTTTAATTGATTACTCCTAAGTGTTTCCAACACAATCCGAAGATGCTTTTCATGCTCCTCCTCGGTTTTTGAATACACAAGAATATCATAAATAAAGATGAGAACAAACCGATCGAGGAAGTCTTTGAAAACTCGATTCATAAGGTCAACGAAATAAGCTGGAGCATTCGTTAAACCAAGTGGCATCACAAGCCATTCATAAGATCCATAACGAGTACGGAACGATGTCAAAGGAATGTTATCCTCTGCAATACGAAGCTGATGAAAACCGGTAGCTAAGTCTAATTGTGAAAAAACTCTAGCACCACTAAGTTGATCGAATAGATCATCAATCCGAGGTAAAGGATATTTATTTTTGATTGTAAGATCATTAAGCTTGCAGTAGTCAACGCAAAGCCTAAGTGTACTATCGGATTTCTTCACAAAAAAAACCGAAGCTCCCCAAGGCGTGGAACTAGAGCGAATAAATTGCTTCGTCTCCAATTCGGATAATTGTTTGCGCATCTCCTCATTTTCCTTATTGGACATACGATAAGGAGGACGAGTAATAGGTTGAGCTCCAGGGATGAGATTGATTCCTCAATTGCTTGCTTAGGTGGTAATCCTAAAACGGGCTCAAATATGTCGAAAAATTCACAAACAACGTGAAGAAGAGAAATAATATCTTCCTCATCATCATTATCGTCGTCGTTAGGATTTGAAGAATATAAAGATGCAACTAAACTGGAATCCGAATCTTTAAGGTCAACAGAAATCTGCTTAACAGATTGAGGATGTCAAAGATAAATAGTTCGCTCAGGACATAGGATTTGGGCTTTATAGCGGTTAAGCCAATCCATTCCCAAAAACATTCCAAAGCCTAAGTATCGCATAACATGCAAATCGGCTCGAAAAGAAAAATCACACAAAACAATCTCAACATCTTTACACAATAAACTGATTGTTACGGATCCACCAACCGGATTCGCAATTCTCAAAGAAGTCATTAAACACAAAACATCCAAAGAAAAGGTATCAACAAGTTCTTTTGGTATAAAAGAATGGGACGCACCCGTATCAAAAAGAACTCGAGTAGGATGATCACGAAATAAAATAATGCCATGAAGGATAGAATGAGAAATACCTTTACCACGAGATGTGTTGCCAGGGCCTTGAGCAACATTAAGCTTACCCTCCTTCCTATTTTGAAGTTTGGGACAAGAAAATAAATAATGATCTGGGCTTTTGCAATAGCGACAATTATGGGGCTTTGAACACTTGTTCATATAATGGTCCTTAGAACCATAGTTGTAGCATTGCCCACCACTTGGGGTAGAAGTCTTAGTTGCCAGAGAGACTTCCTTCCATTTCTTATTGTTGGGATAAGGACCTTTAAACTTATTAGGCCTTTTCTTGTTGTTGAAGTTCGGTTTGGCACCCATAACTTCAATGTCACTTTCTTTATCTGCCTCTTCAAGTCGAAGAGCGATATCAACTAGTTGTTCAAAAGAAACTTCTAATTTTAGAAGTAATGGCTTCTTGAGATTTCTATTCAAGCCATAGATCAATCGTTGGTTTTTCTTCAATGAGTTGTTTATATATTCGGCCCCGTATTTCGAAAGTGACTCGAAGGATGCGATATAATCTGCCACGGAGGATTCACCCTGAACAAGGTCAATGAATCGGCGAGCCAAGGTCACCTTCTCAGCTTCTGGCACAAATTTTAATTCGAAGCGTTCCCGGAATTTCTCCCAAGTAAGATCCGCTTCATTTATTTCAAAAATCAGAAGCTCATACCAGTTTAATGCTCTTTCTTGGAGCATAGTAGAAGCCACCTGAACACGGTGAAGATCAATAAGATTCATGCGAGAAAATATTTGATCGCACGATCTCAGCCAAGCCTGGACTTCAATAATGGTTTTAGAACCTTTGAATGGCTTTCCACCCAAATTGGTATAATCACTGCACAAACATGCAAATCCTGACCTAGGGTGAGTAGACTTCGGATTAGATCCGGCTGCTTGAGCATTCCTTACTAGATCAAGAGGCTGCTGGGCAGACATAAGTACTCCATCTTGGGGGAGTAGCATGAGATTGACTGGCGCTGGGACGGCCAGGTCTAACCATTTCTCTTCCTTTAGAAAGAAAGAAAGAAAGAAGAAGGATAAGGTTATTCACCAAATGAATATCAAGCAATCTTGATAGATAAATAAGGAATCATAAAGAAAATAGGATGAATCGGTATGAAGACTCGAATTCAATCCTAAAGCACGACTCCTAAGATGGACTTAGGACAATGATCCTTGCTAGATTATTCTACATTGTTCCGAAGATTAGCTCTGATACTAAGCTATGACTCCCCACCTTTATATCCATGCTAGCCAAGGACACTACGGGGTAATGCCGTCAACTAGCATGGAGAATAAGGCTGCTGAGGAGCGACCATCCTCGTAATTGCTTTGTGCGAGCATCGGTATGTCAGGATAGTACAACATGCATTTGGTTTAAGGAGGAAATCAGACATACCGATACAAACTCAAAGCTACTACATAGTGGCTATATGAAGTCATCGAAAACAAACATAAAAATAAGCATAACACCAATCAGCCACAGACATCCATATCACAAAGGAGGAAAAAGATATGAATATATAACACATGAAAGTGTACATCAGAGTAGTGATCAAACAAGATCCACAATATCCCAAAAGAATAGCTACAAGTGCTAGACAAATGAATATGAATACAACTATGAGTCTATAACTCAAATGTATACAACAAAAACTACTAATCTAAGTAGTTAGCCAAAAGTCAGGGTGATAATCCCAAAGGTGAAGTCAAGCAGAAGCACCTGCAACATCTTGTTCCGACCCGAGTATTATTTAAGAAGAAGAAAATAAACGGATCAGTCTAGCTATAAATATTAGATAAAATGATATAGGATAAGAGATATGACATAAACATATGATAACCATAAAGCCATACTGTGATAAGTATGTAATTGAAAATCAACAAGAGATTAATCAATATCACCAGAATCTTCTCAATGATCAAAAGAAATGCCATACTCCTTATTAACCAAATCACCAAACTACAAATATTGACAATAATATCAATGCAATCACAAAAGTTAATGACACACAAATTCACCAATACACAAAAATTGATAACACATATAAATGAAAATCATGAAAATTGGTGAAACACAAATTCTAGAAATCATTAATGGAAATCCAAAAATCACAAAAGGGGGAGGCCTATCAAAAAATGGGAGCATGAAAACTCGCCAACACATGTATCACAAAATGTAACGCTATTCCATGGTAGCTAACCATTAATTTTGAGCCGAAGCTCCACAAAACGGCTCGAAGACCATGGGTCGCTACCCCACCAATTTGAGCCGAAGCTCCATAGAAACGGGGTTTAGTCTCCCTCGTAGAAAAAGAGACATCGCACATTTGCTAGTCTAAATGACAAAAATTATCATCAACAATCATCATGAAGTGTCAATTACAGTAAGCTAGTAAATATATAAGCTTAGCTTCACGTCCCATAACCACTAGCTTAACTTAAGCATTTATGAACAAATTATAGATTTCCACTAGAAAATTGTCATAAGAGATTTAATCGAACAAGTCCAAGAATTAACCGGCGAAGTAAACACAAGCATTTCATACCACTTGTTTTACGAAGCCGTTTAATTAGATTTCTCGTACGAGTGAGATAAAGTGAAAAATCAAAAAAATGATCGTAGAAACGATCAATCACAAAAATTCACATACAAAGACGTGAATAAAATCCAGAGAATACGATTTCAAATTCATCAAAGTGGAAATACCCTTGCCATACGACACGGCGCGACCTAGTAGATGAGCGACCTAAGGGATGGTGTGACTCAATAATGCAAACGACCTAAGTAGTAGCGGCATAAGTGCAGGGCGACTTAAAAGGTGGCGCGAACTAACTGCATGCGACCCAAGGAATGGCGCGACCTAAGGCGTGGCGCGACCTAACGGTGCAAACAGACCGAGCGACCTAAGGATGGTCAACAACCTAAGAGATAAGGAGGCCGAGTGACTTAGTGGGCGAGCGACCTAAGGGTTAACAAGGCCGAACGACCTAACCGAGCGACCTAGTGGTTGAACGACCTATGCGCAGAAGGCCGAGTGTCTTTGGGGTTCCAGGCTGAATGACCTAACAGCTAAACAAGGCCGAGCGACCTAACGACTAAAGTAGAGCGACCTAATGAAACAAGGCCGAGCGACCTAACGACTAAAGTAGAGCGACCTAATGAAACAAGGCTGAGCAACGACCTAAGGTGCAAGCACGACTTAATGGTCCGAGCGACCTAGCGACCTAATGAATAAACAAGGCCGCGAGACCTAGGGGAGAGCGACCTAAATTGATGCGACCCAAGCAATAGAAGAAGGCCGAGAGGTTCGTGTGCAGGCCGAACGACCTAGGGAGCTATGACCTAAGGGGGAAAGCCTAACGTCCTAGGGACGAAACAACCTGATTTCGCCGCGACCTATGGACTGTGCGAGCTAGCTGCAGGCCGAGGGGCTTATATGGTGCAGACCGAGCGACCTAAGGATTTTGAAGCTCAAAACACACTCAATTTGCAACCGATCGAGCATGAACGCTAGGGGATTATGCCAATAGGCTACCCGGTCATATTGGCTTCTCGGTGCATCAACAAAAATGTGTTAAACATCAAAAGATTGGAGTTTTAAAGATTTGAACCCAAAACACTAAAAATTGGGATTTTCACCAATTCAAATCCAAACCAAAAGCAAATGCACATGAACAGTTGTCAGGAATTCATACCTAACAATCAAAGATAGTTATAGACAAAGATGTGAGATAAAAATCTTACCTTTACACAAAATCAATGAAGAAGAAGCTTGAAAGCAAGGAAGAATCAATGGGTTCTCTTTGAATTTGGAGTTAGATGTTGGATTTGCAAATGAACTTGAGCTTGGAGTTTTAATTTCCCATTCCTTCCTCCATTTTTGATGAAGATTGAGTGTTAGAAAATGAAAGTAAAGTTATAAAGTGAAGGGGGTTGAGCTAGAGTAAATAGTTTAGGCTAATGGGCTAAGCCAAACCCAAAGTCCAAAGTGAAAAAGTGACGAAATTCCACTAACTCCAAAGATATCAAAGTTTACACTCAAAAAGATCGCAAACGGTGTTTTGAACTCAATGGAAGTGGTTCCGAGTCCTAATTCGACCATATGCCAAAAAGTATCTTTTCGGACTATAACCCAACTAAAGATAAAATATTTAAACAAAATATTTAAATATTCTATCATAAAATATGCGGGCTGTTACAGGTCATCTCGCCGTTGCGATCAAAGCTTCGTCACACATCGACACTCCCATTCCCCTAGGTGCGATCTTCTGAAACGACCTAACGACATCGCGGCAAACATCCTAAACTCGGCCAACCCAAACTACCAGTCGAACCCTAATTCGACACAATCATGGCGCTTCACCCATCGAAATTTTTTTAACCATTTTTCCATGAATCTACATTCATTCACCTACCTTCGTCCTGAAGCACGCTCCCCCAAAATGTCGGTGTTCATCAGATATCGACAAAATTATGTTTTCTGTTTAACTCAAGAAACCCAATGAATTACCCCACTAAAAATCAAGATATACATATTAAAATTCATGATTTTCCATCCTGATTACCCTTACGAAATCAAATCTTAAAATTAAATCAATACAGTTATGACCAATTCTTATTTTTACTATCTTTTTTTTTTTTAAATTTTGCAGTGTTTTTACAATTTCCAGTAAATCCATTCATCTTTTATCCTTAAAAGTTTTTTTAAAGTTTAATTCTTGATATTTTATTTTATTTTGTTCAAACACTAACATCAAACACTACATCTTGAAATTTATTTATGCCTGTAAATTGTTTTAAACAGAGGAATATGTCTCTGTAAACTGCATACGCACATCGCATATCTATATTCAAAACATACAGGCATTTATCAAGAACACCAAGTAATCAAAACGATTAACGGGCATATAATTCAAAGAAACTGATTTTAAATCTTAAGTTTGCTCACCTTAGATTAAAGCAGAGACTGGATTTTGAACTTTAACTTCCAGGTTTTTGATTTGCTCCTATCTGGACATTAGTTGTTGAGTTTTCTTGATTGTAGTTTTTTTTCTTTGTTTCCAGGTTTGAAAATCTTTTGAATTGAATCAGATCTTCCTTGAATCCCAATGCATTGCTTTGATTTTGCTTTGTTTTCCAGATCTTTGCAGTTTTAAACCGAGCATTGATTTCTAGGTATTGAAGTTGATTTGCCTTTGAACTTTTCTAGTTTCTCTTTGTTTTTATTTTAGATTTTGATTTTCAGGTTGTAATGCATTTGAACTTTCTTGGTTTCCAGATTACACTTGAAAAAAAACAGGGCTTTGGTTTCTCAAATTTGTTCTGCAGTTTTTTTTAAAAAAAACTTGAGAATCTGATTTAATTTTTATTTTATTTTATTATGCATGTTTGTAAAATTTAATTAAAAGAAAAATTTACTCTTTGGAACTTGTTATTTTTTTCATGTTGATTCATCACACTTGTTTAGTTTTCATAACAAGATGTTTACGCTTGTTTAAAACAAAGAAATTTATGTTTAAGTCCTTAATGTGAATTATTTGTAGATTTTGTTTTTTAAACCTTGTGTTAGTATAAATTATGTTTTATATCCTTTAGTTCATACATTTATAACTTAAGTTCCTTAAGTTAATTTTTTTAAAGCATTTCATTTTAAAAGAAAAGGTGTTTTAAATTCTTTTATCTAATTCATATTCGACTTTAAAACTTTTATTAATTCTTGTGTCACATCATTCATACATTTTTCAACTATCAACACTTATACATTCTTAAAGAAAAAATGTTTTGAGACTAAATTGCACTTTAATAATTGACCATATATATGTATTTCTTAATTTTAAAATTTTATTCTTAAATTCCCAATTCATAATCTATTTTCAATCTACATATAAAACACATTTATTTTCAAATTCAATACTATTATAAAAACTTATGCTTAAATTACAAATCAACTTATTTTTATAATCCATTGGATTTCAAATCAATTAATTTTACTTACAAACTTTTGCTATATTTTCTCATTTGCTCGAATAAAAATTTATTTCAGTTGTATCTCACATTAAATTTTGAAGCTTTATAATTCTAATTATAATCTAAAATATTTATTTATCCTAGAAATTTATAATTAATTTACAACTAGATTCATAATCAAATTCGAAAATAAAATATTATCCAAAATATTTATTTTCGAATTTCTAATTAGAAATTCTATTGAAAAATCATATTCACATTCATTTATATTAATAAAAAAACAAATATCCATTAAACTTTGGAAAATACCAGATTAATCCATAATTTAATTCCAAAAATTAAATTGATTTTAAATATTAACTAGTAAAATTTGTAAGTCGAATAAAATTTTATTTTGAATATCTAAATTTAATTGGATAATTAAATCGATAATTTAATATTTAAAATTACAGAAATAATTGAAAATTGGGTCTAATGTGAATAAAAATGATTTATAAAATTGTATTAAATCATATTGGAGTTAGAATGATGTTATAGAACTTTTAAAATTGAATTAAAAGTTTATTTGTAGAAATTGAATATTTTAATATTTAATTGACGTGTAAAAATAGCCATTTTTCATACAGTCTCGTATTTCGATTATTTTGGTATCGTTAGATATCAAAAATAAATAAAAATTCGATGTTTGAAAATTCAGGTTGAATGCTTATATTAAAAATTATGATGTTTTTAGAAATATAGCTGAAAGGTGATTTTTGGAAATATGAAGTTGATTATTTTATAAAATAATTTAAATGGTGATTTTTGAATTTATTATAAAAGCTTTATATATAAGATTTTAAAAAACTGGATTTTTATAAATCAAAGTGATGGAATTATAAAAGAGTTTTAAAGACGTTTTAAAATGATGTTATAAATGGATTTTGTTAGAGAATAGAATCTATGATTTGTGAAGTTATAAAATGAATGAATTTGTAAATAGAGAATTATAAGTAATTTGCTTATAATTTGGATTTTGGCGTGTGAATGGGATATGGATAGAATTTGTTAATAAAGTGATTTTATAAGTTGAAATTGTTATAAAATATAAAAGGAATTTATAAACATTGTTTTATAAATCCGAAATCGACTTACTTTGTAAGTTAATTATTATAGCTTATTAAAGGAGATATATCCACGATTTTGGACAGTGGATAATCCTTTAAAATAAAATGTGTAGAAACATTGAATTTGGTTAACGAAGTATATTTACGATTTTGGACAGTGAATAATATATTAAAGAAATGTTTTGGGGAAGTGATATTTTAAATAGAATTAAAACGATTTCAAGGTGTTTTAAAATGTTTTGAGTATCGAAACCATAGATTTCAACATTCATTGCTGAAATAGACGTTTTCGAGAAATAAAAGGGAATGGTGGATTATAACACCGTTGTTATAGTAAATGATTTTCCAAAGGAAATGTTTTATATAGTATTGGGATTTAAATATATATATATATCTTAATTTTAAATTCCTATACTAGTGATTTTGGGTTGTCGTAACGATGTTTTACGCAACATTCGTTTTGACTCAAATGAATGTGTTTAAGAGAATGTTTTCCTTAAAGAATAAAATATATACTTAATTGTGATTTAAGTATATTGAATATTTTCCAAATGTTGAAAATAAATAGATTTGTGAATTACTTATTATTAAATAAGTATGATAATGTTTTCCAGCATGAAGTGAAATGTTTTGAGATTATATCTTTTAAAGATAATTGGAAGTGAATATTTGAAATCGATTCAAAAATCATATATTAGTGGATATTTGGAAATTTAAATTCGTATGGAATTTATAAAGGAAAGGGAAATTGTTTTGAAAAATAAACATTGATTTATTTTTGAAGTGTGGAAACAAATTTACGGATTTGGAACGTATGTGGGAACAAATTTACGGATTTGGAACGTAAATTTAAAGTAAACGGTAGGAATTTATTTAACTGGTTTAAATGAACCATTTTGAAATGAAAGTGTATTCTCCCTGGAAAGCCGAATAAAATTTTCGTAATAGCTTTGAAAGATATATACATATATACATATAATTCTAGAATTGGTTTCAAAAAAGGTACTTTGGAGAAATTAACTTCTTAAATTATTTTAAATCCTTTAAGTAAAGATTTGTTAAGTTGATATAGAAAAGATTTATTTCTAAGACTTAACCAATAATTGTTTTAGAAAATAGTTATTTAAATAGTTATACTCTATCTACTAATTTTATTTTGAAAATTAGTTTGAAATTAAGTTATATGTAATATTGGTATAATATTTTTATAACTAATATTTTAAGTAAAGTATTTAAAGAAAAATAGTTTTATTTCAAAGTTTTTTCTTGATATCTTTTGGATAAGTGTTATAAATTATTTTAAAGTATTTGAACTCGGCAGATTTCCAGTGAAAATGAATAAATATTTGGAAGTGTTCCTGCATAAGGAAAATGATTTGAAATTTGTTTTCAAATGGTTGAAATGTGGGAAAATATATCTTGTATAGATAATTTTTGGAAATAAATAATTTGGGAAATTATTTGGAATTTGGTTATGTTGTGCATATCTATTGATAGTTAAATAACCGACTATCAATATTTACCTTTTAATGGGTATTTGTTGTGATTTGCTTGAATTTAAATGCTACACTTATTTAAGAATAAGCGCTCTATATTCGGTTTAGCCGGGAGAGGACCTTTGGGTCATGAATCCCGTTCCGAATAGATACGTCGTAATTGATAGCATTTGAAGACCGGTGTTGAAGATCAGATATTTTCGAAAATGAAAGGATTACCGTCGAATGTCTCTGCATCGGCTAATATCTGATATAGAGATTTTATCACCCTTTGTGATGGGAATTCTGAACATGATTAGTGAATATCCGGATTGCAAGGGCTTCTTTGGAAGTGCCTTCGTTCCATTCGATCCCGGAACGGACTTGTATGGATGTGTGTCTGACATTACAATTTGAGATGTAAAACTGGTTTCTACCAAATATATATCTGTTGGTGGCAGAGAATTTATTCTTTTAGCTTAACACCCTTATCTGAGACGTAGGAGCTCATAGGTTATGTAGTTGATGGTTACTAGTGATACATTCCCAATATAGTAATGCGGCATACGAAGTGCTGCTGATCATTTGTTGATCAAAGCATAGCTTTTGTGAAAAGCGTAGCTTTATGGACGAGACTTCGTCGGACCTCACAACCCGGTAATGGTCAAAACAGGAAAGACGCAGCAAGGTTATAGGGAGTAGCGCCCCTTAGGGTATGTGCATTTCCTTATGGATAGAAGTGGTATCATGGTATGGAGCCCAGATACTTAACTTATGTGATGTCACAAATATATATGACTTTGTGATTGTTGTTGGTTGAGGATCCTCGGATAAAGGTTGTTTACAACCGGGGGATGGCATACTCGTGTCAGTAGTTACCTACTTTTACAGAAGTAACCCGGCCTTGTGTTGGCAGAGATCCGGTTAGGTTCTCAGGCCGTCCCGCTAGAGGCGTGCCCATGTGGCAATAGGAAGTTCCTTAGCCATACCATTTATTGGAAAATCCAAGAAACAATACGAGCCCTGTACACTTTTGGTTGTATAACCTGCCATGGAATGTGGAGGTAACCTGCTATTGAACATGGTAGCTATAGTAGGCATACGATAATGGTCGTATGTTGGCTAAGATTTATATTGTACTTTCGAAATGTTTTCCTGCACTTTTCACTTATAGTAATAGTATCAAAAAAAATTCGGCGTATCAAGCATGTTTGACTATCATAAGGAGAAATCTCCTCCAATTCTGCGTTTGCATTGTGTGTGTGTAGGAGGCCTTATGGTACTTACATTTTCTAAATGCATTGCGGATCTATTTTAAAATATTTCTTTGTTTGTTTTTAAAGATAAATAACTGTTTTTAAGGTCTCACAACAGTCCCATGACTGACCTGGAGTTCATTGTTCCTTCCTAAACTCTGGGTGCCCATCATTTTCCACAAGGGCAGCCTATAGTCAGTTTATCAGGTCATTTTGGAATTCAGGAGTTGCTGTAGAGATCTGGCGGCAAGTTAGATGGCATGGTGTATCAACTTGTATATATTATTCCTTTCCGTTGTTTGTTGTTGTAAACTCTGATAATGTAATGTAATGTGATGTAATGTAATAACTGATATAGTTCTTTTGATTTAAAGATTATTCATTTATCTATTATAAGTTGTTCCGCTGCGATTGTGAGATTCTGATATTGTTCTGTTGCTTCTTCTTTCTTACTTCTTCTATCTTTTTCTTCTTCTTAATCCCTAAGGGTTCGGTTTTCCGGCATTCGATTTGTTCGGCAGTTGATACAGTGGACGTATTAATGTCGACCTTCGTGAGTCAAAAATCCTAATCCTCACATTTGGTATCAGAGCAATTGGTTAAGTGACAACCGTTATTCTGTTGGTTGTTACTCATTAGAGATAGAGTCAACAGTACTCTAGAATGAGTCTGAGTGTAATAATAGATATGAGTGCGTATTTGCTAGTGAATATAATAATTGTTTTAAATTGTGTTGATTGGTTTGTTGAGTGGTATATGGATTCTGGTCAATACGATTAATTAACGTTATTGATAGGAATCTCTAAACACTTGTTCATAACAAATTCGACACGATATCGTTTTAAAATAGGGTAAATGAAATAATTTTATCTAAATTACTTTCGTATATAGAAGGGAAAATTTTCTGGTAATTATTATAATATATGATTGCTTGATTGCTGGAAAGTGATAATATTACATTATTATCATTAATGTTGAAAAAGAAATTGAAATCGTAACTCCAAAGTTAAGAAATAAATTCACATACAAATAGAATTGGAAAATATAAATTGTAAATGTGATTTGTAATTTGAAGTAAAATTCCATAGGAATATTTGGAAACGTTTTGAAAGGGTTTGCAATTTGGAAAAGATTAAATTCCTTTTTGAGTTTGAAATGGTTTTCAAGGGTTTGGAAAAAAGTTTTTGAGAGGGATAAAAGCTCTGAACTCTTTTCGGTCGCTGGAAAATAATTTCGGTGATGATGCAGCATCATTGTGTTCATTTTCGGGTTTCCAAAAGAGGGATTGCTGCCAAGTTGTTTTAAACGGAAGTTGTTTGGAAAATTTTGGTTTAGGTTTTGAAATTCAAAGGATAATTTGAATTGGTTTCAACAAAAAAATGGTTTTGAAATGTTGGAAAGTCTCTGGAATCTGATAAAAATAGTTATGGAATAAAATTCATCAAGTTGAAAATAAATTTAGGGTAGAAACGAATGAATTGAAATTGAGTTTGAACTATGAAAATAAATTTGTGAATGAATGAATTTACAGTTGTGAGTAAATGAAATTGGAAACTAAATTTGAGATTCATCTTGAAATTGCAAGTAAATTTAAAATTTGTCAAGTAGGATCAAATGAAGCTAAGTGCTAAAATAAAATTAGTAAGTAAAACTAATTGAAGAAATGACAAATTTAATATGGGTTGAAATGAATCAAATTCAACATTTATAAATAAAGGGTAAATTAAATTCATATGGAAGTTGAAATCCAGTTTAAATATAAGTGGTTATAAACCGAAATAGTGAATTGAACTGTGTTTGTGAACGAACAAAAGAATAAAAAAACTGAAATTGAAAACTGAATATCGAAAACCTATTTGAATTGTGCGAGATGAAATGAGTTAGAACTTGTAATGAATTAGTAAAAGAAACTAATTTAAAATAGCAAGATGAATCAGTTATGAATGAAAAATAATCGATAAAATTCAATATTCAGAAGGTAAATTGAGTCCAAATAGAATTGAAATTGAAAATTGAATTCAAATAAAATTGATAATGTGAGATAGAACGAAAATGGATATTATGGTTAGCAGGATATACAGGTGGATTAAAGGAAATTGGGATTTTGATTTCGAAGATTAAAAAAATTGAATTGCTCGACAAAAGGTACGTATTTGAATTTCAGTATGAAATTTGATGATTTTCTTATCCAGCCACTTGGCGTTTTCTTTTCTTTTTGAAATCTGGGGGCCGTGGTGCCATTTTTGTAGTTGTACAGAGCTAGCCGTGCAAAGAAGACGCTGGTGAAATTTTTCGAAAATTTAAGGCGTTAGAATATTTTTGAGAAAATTGGAAATTTTAAAAAACTATAACTTTGATTTTGGAGTGAAAAGTTAAACGATATAGTTGGTTTTGAAAAGATAACTAAGTAGGATTCGAAAACTTAGTAAAGTTATTGTAAGAAGTTTAACTATGGATTTTGGAAAAGATAAAATGTTTAAATGAATTTGAAATTTAATTTGAACAAATGGTTTTGAAAAGTTAATGGATTTCAAGATCTTTGCTTACTTGGCAATTTTGAGGATGAAATTCTTTTAAGGGGGGAAGTTTGTGACGATCCAGAATTTCTGTCATTTTAAATTCGTATATTTAATTGATTTTAAATATTAACAAGTAAAATTTGTAAGTCGAGTAAAATTTTATTTCGAATATCTAGATTTAATTGGATAATTAAATCGATAATTTAATATTTGAAATTACAGAAATAATTGGAAATTTGGTTTAATGTGAATGAAAATGATTTATAAAATTATATTAAATCATATTGGAGTTAGAATGATGTTATAGAAATTTTAAAATTGAATTAAAAGTTAATTTGTAGAATTTGAATATTTTAATATTTAATTGACGAGTAAAAATAGCCATTTTTCAAACAGTCTTGGATTTCGACGAAACCAGATTCATCGGATCCGTAATGTTAAATTATTGTAATATTTTAAATTCCGTGTCAATCCGATTTACGGTTTGTCCGGGGCAAGTTAAAACGCACTGAAATCGGTTTAAGTGAATTTTTAAATTTAAATAGTCGATTCAAAAACCTATCTTCGAAATATGATTGAATTGGCTGTCGATATATATTCCATTGTGTTCGGAATAAGGGTAAAACATTATAAATGCCAGGCGGCACGCTTCGTTTGGAGTTCGGAAAAATTTCAGGTGAATAGTGTCGCGTAATTTTCTATATTAGGCCACCATAATTCACAATTTGCACAAACCCTAGTCTTCAAGCTTCAGCCGCCACTTTCGGATTTAATGGTCGAAAATATTCCTCCTTCTGCCTCAATTTTCTTCAAATCCGTTAATTGATTTAAAAACTTCCAACTAGAAAAAGATAGAGCTAAGTGAGATCTACAAATCCATATGGAGATGATCAAGTTTATGAAGTGGATTGGAGGCTAGGGGCTCACGTTGTGGCCGCGTTCAAGACATTGGATCTCGTGTTGGGGAGGGCCGAGCTTGATGGTGTTGAGGCCGTGGGTAGTGGAGTTAGTGAGCGTCGTCGTGGCACTCCCTGATCGTCGTCAGGTGACTCGAGAAGGTTGCGTTAATTCATGAATGGACGACTGCTATGGGTTATCATTTGCATGCAAAACCTGGTGGGGGTAGTAGTTGAAAAGCACAGCCCAGATCTAGGGGAAAGAAACGTACGGATCAGATTGAAAAGGTTAAAAATATAAAGAGAAATTGAAATTAATTTATATCATAAGTTCGTATAAACTTTAAAAGATCTATAACTTTTTGATACGAGGTCGAAAATTGACGAAATGACTTGCGTTGGAATCGTATTGTCGAATGCTACGCGATGGAGCTGGATTGGAGTTGATTAGAGTTAGTGAGAATTTTAGGTAAAATTAAACGTTTATTCGGAATAAAACGCTGAAACCGCTATTGGAAGCAAGGTGAGAACTTCTGACTCAATCGAATTTGTTTCGATTTAAATTTTAAATATTTAATTTTAAAATTGCTTGATTGTGTTGATTGTATGCTTGGATGATAAATTGTTATCTGTTGGATTGAAATAGACCCTATACGCCATATATTAAGCGGAGGTTATCATATAAACACATATACCGCGATATTCCATCTTGAAGTGGAATTGGTATTGGTATTATATATGTACTTGGAGTTGATTTTCCGCATTATATAGCAGATCCGACCCTATTTCACCGCATAATAGCAGATAATATTTTACATAAACCAATGTACTGCGATACCCCATCTTGAAACGGGATTGGTATGGTGCTAACATCTGTGGATGCAGGGAAACAGGTTGGAGGGATCCAACGGGATTTATCAAATAATTGAATTTGTTTCAAAGTTGTGTGTTGATTATTTATAATCGCTATGTGATTTTCTTTGTGATTGAAATCATTGAAGGCTAAAATTTAGCGGAATATAATTTTGGTATCATTGGATACCAGAAATAAATAAAAATTCGATTTTTGAAAATTCAGGTTGAAAGTTTATATTAAAAATTATGATGTTTTGAGAAATATAGTTGAAAGGTGATTTTTGGAAATATGACGTTGATTATTTTATAAAATAATTTAAATGGTGATTTTTGAATTTGTTATAAAAGCTTTATATATAAGATTTTAAAAAGTTGGATTTCTATAAATCAAAGTGATGGATTTATAAAAGAATTTTAAAGACGTTTTAAATGATCTTATAAATGGATTTTATAAAAGAATAGAATCTACGATTTGTGAAGTTATAAAATAAATGAATTTGTAAATAGAGAATTATAAGTAATTTGCTTATAATTTGGATTTTGGCGTCTAAATGAGATATGGATAGAATTTGTTAATAAAGTGATTTTATAAGTTGAAGTTGTTATAAAATATAAATGGAATTTATAGACATTGTTTTATAAATCCGAAATCGACTTATTTTGATAAGTTAATTATTATAGCTTATTAAGGGAGATATATCCGCGATTTTGGAAGTGGATAATCCTTTAAAATAAAATGTGTAGAAACGTTGAATTTGATTAATGAAGTATATTCACGATTTTGGACAGTGAATGATATATTAAAGAAATGTTTTGGGGAAGTGATATTTTAAATAGAATTAAAACGATTTAAAGGTGTTTTAAAATGTATTAAGTATCGAACCATAGATTTCAACATTCATTGTTGAAATTGACATTTTCGAGGAATAAAAGGGAATGGTGGACTATAACACTATTGTTATAGTAAATGATTTTCGAAAGGAAATGTTTTATATAGTATTGGTATTTATATATCTATCTTAATTTCGAATCCCTATACTAGTGATTTTGGGTTGTCGTAAGATGTTTTACGCAACATTCATTTTGACTCAAATGAATGCATTTAAGAGAATGTTTTACTTAAAGAATAAAATATATACTTAATTATGATTTAAGTATATTGAATATTTTCCAAACGTTGAAAATGAATAGATTTGTGAATTACTTATTATTAAATAAGTATGGTAATGTTTTCTAATATGAAGTGAAATGTTTTGAGATTATATCTTTTAAAGATAAATTGAAAGTGAATATTTGAAATCGATTTAAAAATCATATATCAGTGGATATTTGAAAATTTAAATTTACATCGAATTTGTAAAGGAAAGGGAAATTGTTTTGAAAAATAAACATTGATTTATTTTTGAAGTGTGGAAACAAATTTATGGATTTGGAACGTAAATTTAAAGTAAATCAATAAGGATTTATTTAATGTGTTTAAATGAACCATTTTGAAATGAAAGTGTATTCTCCCTGAAAAGCTAAATAAAATTTTCTGAATAGCTTTGAAAGATATATATATATATATATATATATGTATGTATGTATGTATGTATGTATATGTATATGTATATGTATATGTATATATATAATTCTAGAATTGGTTTTGAAAAAGGTACTTTGGAGAAATTAACTTCTTAAATTATTTTAAATCCTTTAAGTAAAGATTTGTTAAGTTGATATAGAAAAGATTTATTTCTAAGATTTAATCAATAATTGTTTTAGAAAATTGTTATTTAAATGGTTATACTCTATCTACTAATTTTATTTTGAAAATTAGTTTGAAATTAAGTTATATGTAATATTGGTATAATATTTTTATAACTAATATTTTAAGTAAAGTGTTTAAAGAAAAATAGTTTTATGTCAAAGTGTTTTCTTGATATCTTTTGGATAAGTGTTATAAATTATTTTAAAGTATTTGAACTCGGCAGGTTTCCAGTGAAAATGAATAAATATTTGGAAGTGTTTCCGCATAAGGAAAGTGATTTGAAATTTGTTTACAAATGGTTGAAGTGTGGGAAAATATATCTTGTATAGATATTTTTGGAAAATAAATAATTTGGGAAATTATTTGGAATCTGGCGATGTTGTGCATATCTATTGATAGTTAAATAACCGACTATCAATATTTACCTTTTAGTGGGTATTTTTTGTGATTTTCTTGAATTTGAATGCTACACTTATTTTAAAAATAAGCGATCGTTATTCGGTTTAGCCGGGAGTGGACCTTTGGGTCATGAATCCCATTACGAATAGTGATACGTCGTAATGGATAGCATTTGAAGACCGGTGTTGAAGACCGGATATTTTCGAAAACGGAAGGATTACCGTCGAATGTCTCTACATCGCCCGATCTCCGATATAGAGATTTTATCACCCTTTGTGATGGGAATTCCGAACGTGATTAGTGAATATCCGGATTGCAAGGACTTTTTTGGAAGTGCCTTCGATTCCGTTCGATCCCGGAACGGACTTGTATGGATGTGTGTCTGACGTTACAATTTGAGATGTAAAGCTGGTTTCTACCAAATATATATCTGTTGGTGGCAGAGAATTTATTCTTTTAGCTTAACACCCTTATCTGAGACGTAGGAGCTCATAGGTTATGTAGTTGATGGTTACTAGTGATACATTCCCAATATAGTAATGTGGCATACGAAGTGCCGCTGATCATTTGTTGATCAAAGCATAGCTTTTGTGAAAAGCGTAGCTTTATGGACGAGACTTCATCGGACCTCACAACCCGGTAATGGTCAAAACAGGAAAGATGCAGAAAAGTTATAGTGAGTAGCGCCCCTTAGGGTATGTGCATTTCCTTCTGGATAGAAATGGTATCATGGTATGGAGCCCAGATACTTAACTTATGTGATGTCACAAATATATATGACTTTGTGATTGTTGTTGGTTGATGATCCTCGGATAAAGGTTGTTTACAACCGGGGGATGGCATACTCGTGTCAGTAGTTACCTACTTTTGCAGAGGTAACCCGGCCTTGTGTTGGCAAAGATCCGGTTAGGTTCTCGGGCCGTCCCGCTAGAGGCGTGCCCATGTGGCAATAGGAAGTTCCTTAGCCTGGCCATTTGTTGGAAAATCCAAAGAAACAATACTAGCCCTGTACGATTTTAGTTGTATAACCTGCCATGGAATGTGGCGGTAACCTGCTATTGAACATGGTAGCCATAGTAGGCATACGATAATGGTTGTATGTTTGCTAAGATTTATATTATACTTTCGAAATGTTTTCCTGCACTTTGCACTTATAGTAATAATATCAAAGAAATTTTTCTACGTATCAAGCATGTTTGACTATCATAAGGAGAATCTCCTCCGATTCTGCGTTTGCATTGTGTGTGTGTGCGGGAGGCCTTATGGTAGTTACATTTTCTTAAAGCATTGCAGATCTATTTTAAAATATTTCTTTGTTTTTTTTTAAAGATAAATAAATTTTTTTAAGTTCTCAGACTAGTCCCATGACTGACCTGGAGTTTATTGTTCCCTTTCTAAACTCTGGGTGCCCATTATTTTCCACATGGGCAGCCTAGAGTCAGGTTATCAGGTCATTCTAGAATTCAAGAGTTGCTGTAGAGATCTGGAGGCAAGCTGGATGGCATGGCGTATCAACTTGTATATAGTATTTCTTTCCGCTGTTTGTTGTTGTAAACTCTGATAATGTAATGTAATGTAATGTGATGTAATAACTGATATAGTTCTTTTGATGTAAAGATTATTCATTTATCTATTATATGTTGTTCCGCTGCGATTGTGAGATTCTGATATTGTTCTGTTGCTTCTTCTTTCTTACTTCTTCTATCGTTTTCTTCTTTTTAAACCCTAAGGGTTCGGTTTTCCGGCATTGGATTTGTTCGGCAGTTGATACAGTGGACGTATTAATGTTGACTTTCGTGAGTCGAAAATCCTAATCCTCACACTATATTTTTATATAGTTTACGGAAATGCTTCGCCAAGTATTTTTACTAGATGATGAAAATCGTCTACTAAATACTTATAGATTTTTAGTCTTACGCCTGATAAACGTATGACCGAATTTCTATGAGAAAAAGGATGGACTGTTTGGGACATCCAGTTATAAAAAGTATTTATATCAAACTATTTTGGCAATATATATATATATATATATATAGATTTTTAAAAGTGTTTAAAATTTTGTTAATAAAAAAGTTGTAGTAAAAAGTGATCAAAGAGTAAAAATTTTCTGATAATAAGCATTTTAATAAATTCTGGCTTCGTTCCTTGTAGAGGACGAAAAGATTCAAAGGAGGAAGGAATGTGATAACAAGGTTTTTTGTCACCTGATAATTGAATAATTATCTAATTTTACTATAGAAATATTGATTTTATTTGGACAAATTAATGGAATTCTGATAATTTAGAAATATCTGGGTATATTTTTTTTTTATAAATGCATTTAGAACTATAATAAATCTTATGATAAATTTAGTTATGTTAATAGATATATGCAAAAATTTATAATAGTGAAATTATCCAGGATAAAAATAAGTATCAATTGAGATTGTAAATAGACATTTGATATAGAATTCAAGAATAAATACCCTACAAATAAAATTGAATTTAATAACTTTATATTTCAAAGGAACAAATATATATATATATATATATATATATATATATATATATGATATTAAAACAAGAATTAATAAAAGCTTTGAAATATACATTTTTTTAACATGAGATAAGTATAAATTGTATGTAAATAAAAATTAAACATATGTTAAATTATAAAAACATAATACACTTTTTTCAAATTTTTTAGAATTAATATATATAAGAAAGTAATTGTTTTCTCATTTATAAAATTATAACGTACTTAAAAACATAAGGAAATAAAATTTTATAAGGGATTTAGACACAAAGATACATGTTTTAGACTAATGTAAATATTTTTCATAATAATGTACAAGTGTAAGCTTAATAAAAACATAGATTTACGAGTGGAGGATAATGAATACAAATGGCAAAACTAGTATCTTCTCCTAATTTGAATTTTGAGTAAAATAGGCTTAAGAGAGAGACCAAGCTTCATACTTCACAAACCTAGAAACAAAAGAGAAAAAATAAATAGACTAAAAACTGAAATTAGAGGATGATCAAGCTAGCAACAACTTCATCAGTTTCAAGCTACAGCAATGCTAGGATTTAAGTCAAGATCAATTCAGTTTCAAAGCATATCCAGATTCGATTAAACAAATCAAAATTTCAGTTTCCAGGTGAGTAAGTAAAACCTGATTCAAAAACCCGATATATGTTATACAATGGCTGAAGAATTTTTGATGCATGAATGAATTTAGATGTACGCATGGACGTAAATATATAGATGTTTGTGTATATATACACCTCTATTTTTTTCCCACAACTCAATATCTGCATAATTAAATTCATATCTTCCCAATGAAACAATGTTAAATTCTGAACCTAAAAGAGAAAGTGATTGTCAGGTCCTAGTTTCATTTTTAAAAATAATTTCAAATAAAAATATATAGTAAACATTTTGGAAATAAGAAATGAGAGTAAACTCTTTCAAATCAGAAAAATTTAATATTTTAATTTCTTGTTTTGACTATAAACTGATTTGTATTAAAGAATGATGAATTTTGATATCCATATCATAACTTTTACGATCTTGGTTATCCTGATATCTCAAGTTGAACTGGGTTTAATTGTTCGGCGATTTCTGGTGATTGGGAACGTGTTGATCATCGACATCATTGCTACAGGGAGCTGGGGGTCTAAGGGTTTCGAGAAAATTATCATGAGGGTTTATCGACCGTCATGGTGACGCTGCAAGTTAAATCTAGGGTTTTAGTTGAGTTTTGGGTCATGGATAGTTTCGAGGCAATTGCGGCAGCGACATCGCGTCGAGTTGAGTCGGAGTTGTAGGGAAAGGAAGATGGAGGTCAGGCGAAGATTTCGGCAAGAGGACAGGGACTCCTATGGTCGGATATGGCGATGCGGGGTGAACTTTGGAAATGGGTCGTGGAGCCTATTGTGGTTCGTTCATTCTATTTTGTGTTTTTGTGATGGTTCAACAATCTGTGTGGTGGGTCGACTCAGGGGATGGTAGTCGATGGTCTGAGCGTGGTTCAAAGCCAGACAGGTGAAGTCTGCATGTGCACGCATGCTACTTGTATCAAAAGGATGCTGGGTGTTTTGGGCATCGGAGAAGAAGGATTATACTTTGGGTAGGGTGGTGCTTTACATGAAGTAGTTCTTGAGTTCTTGATTTAGAAGAGAAGCACAGGTTTGACACGAGAAAAGATAGATCTAGCTCAGGTTTCTTTGTTATGGTATTGAAGCTATGACAAGAGATAAGGTAAATCGAGTTTTTTTTAAAAAGCAAAGAAATCTTATTAACCTGTTTTAAAAACAAAGTTGTAATAAACAAGTTATCAATTTTTTTTAAAATAAGAATGCTTTTTGAATTTAATTTTTGTGGTCTTGAATAATTATGATAGGTTAATTAATTAATTAAATTAAATTCCTAAATATCTCAAATATAACATAATGATGGGATTAAGTAAGTGGTTAAGATTTGTGTATCAAACTTTGATCAATTAAAAATTCTCAAATGACTAATTTCAGGCAACTAATTTAATCTAGATAAATGACTTGTTTTTAAACTAATTAAGTTTTAGGTAATTAAGATTAATTATTTAATTAATAAGTAATTAAAGATTAATTAATGTAATTAATAAATTAACAAGAGTAATCAAAGGTTAATTAATGTGAATGGTTAAGGGATAATTAATTTGCTTAATTAGTTTAAGGGTAATTACTTAGTGTAATTAAAGAATAATTAATTAAGGATGATTAACTAAGGTGGGTGATTAACGGATCATTAATTAATTTATTTGTAATTAATTTATGTTAAGTAAGCAGGATTTAAAGGTAATCTAAGTGATTTAAGTTGGTGACTAATTTAATTGGAAATTAATTAAATTAATTAGGAATTTTATATCTAATAAATCTTGCTTATGGATTATTGAATGATATTGGATGACTTGGATTGTTGATGTCTCTGATGGGTGATTGTGAAGTGCTGTGGTATGGTGGGTTGAATAGTAATATTGTGGGTTATCTATCGATGATGAATTGTTGTGTGGTATGATATCCTAAATATGAATTGTATTGTTTTAAAACTTAACAATTTAGATTAGAGATGATATTGAATTCGAAGAGACTGGGGTCGGGTATCAACAATACTTGAAACCACTTCGATTAGTAAACAAATTCTTTATAAATTGGATATGTAAAATTATAAAGGCTGGAATGGAATGAATTGAGTAACATGGACATTTAACCTGAAAACTGCTGTGTGTGAAAAATGATTGACTATAATAACTCATAAAGGATACGGGTTGCCATGATATTCACATATGTTATAGCTTGGTATTTCATATTATATGGGTTTACTCGTGCTGGTTTCCAGCCTGACTCGAGTGTTACTTTGTTGTAATGCTCGGGTCAGACCAAGTGTTATAGATTTTCAGGTAAGGACATTCTGGAGCTCAGGAGAACGAGATGGATGGCAGGAATGTATGGAGTTTGCCGCTGTATATTTGAGAGTTTTAGTGATTCTAGTCTGGAACAGTATCATATAAATGTCCAGTTATGTGTATATGGTTGTAATTCTGAAGATTTTTATGTAAAGTAACAATTACAGCTTTTCTTTATAAAAATGCTATTATTTGATATTATATTTAATCCGCTGTGGATGTGAGATGTTGTTGTTTTCTGTTCTTTCTTCTTTCTTCTTTTTCTTCTTTTCTCTAACAATCCGGAATTTTCGAAGTCGAAAATTTTGGGTCGTTACATCTCCCTTTTTTTCTAAAATTCATTTTTTTCTTCCATCGTTCTTTTGATACTGTGGCACCCCATAGCTCTATTTTTGTCGATCTCTGAAATAAATTCAACCTCAATTGGAAATTTCATTCTGGTCCGTGTGACTCATTCCATCGGCAGTCCCGCCAAGCTTGGTTTGATTTGTAAAGGGGTGAAACAACTTTACAAAAGGTATCGATTAACCGGAGATTTCTACGTCCTCGGGTTCGATGTTGTTATCTCTCGCAAAGCCCAAATCATTTCTCTAGTAAACGACCAGGGTAATTCTTTTATGATCGAACGTCTAATGCTTCAGATTATGCAGGCATTTTCATTTTTTCGCTGGATTCTCGACTTAGTAATCTTGACTTCCCTGATAGTCTAGAATTATCCTAATGTTCTGGTGAAGTCGCTTTTCTTCTTCCCAAGCGAGAAATTGAATTGCATATCGATCTTATTCCTAGAGCTCGACCTTTAGCCTTTTCTCCCAGACGAATGGTTCTATGAATGGTTAGTCATGCCCTTTGGATTGACCAATGCTGCCGCGTTCTTCGTTAAATTCGTGAATCGTGTTTTCCACGATATTCCCAACAATTTTGTCTTGGTTTTCGTTGATGATATGCTCGTCTTTTCTAAGTTTCTGTTGGCCTAGATAAGGCCGTCGTGACTAATATAAGTCTATCCATCTTAACTCTTTTGTAATTTAATAATCCTATCTTCCTTTCGATCCTATCTTCTTGGTTAGAATTCTCTTGATTGGGGTCCAACTAATTTTGAGTCTCTATCCTTGTTTTAAATCCCTTCTTGAATCATCCCATGAGGGAGTGTATTTGTAATTAATATTAAAATGTTTTATATTATGTTGTTTGAGTTGTTAAGTTTGATTTGGGGTCTCGATCGATTCGTATGGCCAACACTATCAATAGGAATTCCAAAACACATGAACAACGCAAGCCGATAAAGTATTGTTTTCAAACGTGTTAAATGAAATTTAAACATGGTTTACAAAAATTTGATTTGGAAAGAAAATAAATTTAAAATTCAGGATTTGAGAATTTAATCTTCGTTGCCTTCCAAATTTGGTTTATAAAGTTTTGAAAATATATTATTTGAAAATATTTTTGAACGAAAATTGTTTACAAAGAAATTTTTAATATGAGTAAGTCAGTAATTTCATCTTTTGTTGCTGGAAAATAATTTCGGCGACGACTACATCTCCGTCGATATTCATTTTTGAGTCTTGGAAAGGAGAGACCAGTTAGTAGCTTCGCTACACTTTTGTTTGGGAATGGATTTGATTTTAATTTCATTAGTATGATTTTATTATATATATATATATATATATATTTCAAAACTATTTTTGAAATGAAACCGAAAATTTAACTCTTAAGTTTCTGTTTAGTACCGGTTTTCAATTATTGAAATAAAGAAAAAAATTCGAATAATAGTAGCATATAAATAGGAAATGAACTTAAAAAACTTAAAATAGTTGAATTTGAATAAAATTTATTGGTATAATGCTCAATTGCATTGTTAGAGCATATATAACTTACCCGAAATATTCAAAAATTTAAATGTAACAAGAATATGTAATTGAATAATATACAATATAAGTGTAAGTAATAGGATGTTCAAAAAATTTGTTAAGGGAATTTATATATATAATTTAGTTGTTATAGTGAATGTTCTACACTTAATTTATTTTATAAGAAACATTAATTGAAATAAATTGAATAATATTAGAGAGTGCTATTGAAGTTAATAAATATGAACTTAAAAATTGTTGAAATTGAATATTGAAATGGAATTAAACTAAGGAAAATCAAATGGTTTAAATAAATGAGTTAAAGAAAATAAATTTTGTTTTGAAAGAAATTTTTGTAATAAATGTTAATAAATTAAAAACTAATCTATTAATAGAAATACGCTGATTTGAAACCAACCAAAATGTGTATACCATGAATGGATATTAATTGAATAAAATGAATTGAAACCAAATTTGTTGAAAATAAATCAATTTAAAAATGAATGAAATTTGTATGGTCTGAATTAATTGTTGTATTTGGTATTTTGAGTTTCAAATTTATCTTTCTTTCTGTTACTTCTAGTCTCCTATCTCCTTTCTTTTTGGGGATGAAAAGTTTTGAGTAGGGGAGGGTGTAATGACCCATAAATTCTAACTGTTTCTACAATATATTAACCAAATTTGGAAGAAGAGTGGTACTTTATTCATTCAAGAAGAGCACTAAACCAAAATATACCGTTAATTCCATAGTTTCGAAGACCGAACCGCGAGTCAAACCTTGTTGATGGAAGATTAAAAGTTTTGCTAGTTCATCCGATCAGACCGTGAAAACCGTATTGATTGCTATTTCTACTTTTCTCATTAAAATGTAAAATTATTTTAATTAATTTTAAAATTTAAAGAATTATAATTATACATTGAACTGTAAAACAATTATTTTGAACAATTCCCGACAAATATTAATTGCAATAATTCTATAATAATTTTTTTAGCGCAACAATATAAATTTTCTTATTTATTAAGGTGAAAAAGATTAGATTCAACAATGATTCGTAAAATGTATGCTAATTGTAACAACCCGCATATTTAACGATTTTATATTTAAATCTTTTATTTAAATATAGCGTCGTTAGTCGGATTTTTAGGTCTCGAATGTTACTTTTTGACAAAGGCCGAATTAGGACTCGAAACCACCTCCATTGAGTCCAAAATGGCGTTTGCGATCTTTTTAAGTATAAGCTTTGATATGTTTGGAGTAAGTTGAATTTGGCTACCTTTTCTAATTGGGTTTTGGGTTTGGATTCAGCCCATTTCCAAGTTTAATAACCTAACTCAGTCCCTCTCTTCCCCATTCACTCATCTTCACTCCTCAAACTTAAGCAAAAACTGAAAATGGTGGAAAGGAAAGGGAATTAGAAATTCCAAGCCCTAGTTCTTCTTGCTAGCTCAAAATCTTGCTCCAAAAACAAAGAGAAGCCATTGGTAAGCCTCCTCTTCATCTTCTCTATCTCGTTCTCTCTTCAATCTTAGAAATTCCTAAACCTAATTTAGGAAATACTTGTTTTGATCTTAGATTGAAGCTTGTTGAGTTGAAGTGGAGATTGGTTGGCTTTCTCCTTGCAAATTGAACTCCTTCTTCTTAATTTTTGGGTTAAAGGTGAGATTTCTATCTCACATCTATGACTATAATTATCTTTGGTTGTTAGGTATGAATTCCTAACACTTATTCATGTGCATTTGCTCTTGATTTGGATTGGTTTTGTGAATATTCCAAATTTTGGGTTTTTAAGTGAAATTTGTGTGAAAATCCTTTTATGGATGTTTTGATCATGATTTGGTGATGCATCGAGGAGCATATAGGGCCGGGTTGGATTGGCATAAACCCTTAGAGCCAATGTTCGTCCAGTTGCATTTTGGAAGAGTTTGCTCTTCATTTAAATAGGCTGAAAAACAGCCCAGGCATGATTCAGTCGACTGAATTCTCTGTTTAGTCGACTGAATCTGGGACCCGAAAGTTCCCAGGCATGGTTTAGTCGACTGAATTCTCTGTTCATTCAACTAAACCTGGAAACAGAAAGTTCCCAGGCATGGTTTAGTCGACAGAATTCTCTGTTCAGTCGACTGAACCTGGAAACAGAAAGTTTCCAGGAAGAATTCAGTCAACTGAAAATCTCTTCTCAGTCAACTAAATTTGTTGTTTAATCAACTGAATTCTCTGTTTAGTCAACTGCATTTGCTATTTCAGCCCACTTTGCCCTTTGAGATTGAATTTCCAATTTGAATCGATTCGTGATGATCCTATTTGTTGTCATCATTTATTTGGACTTTGATGATTCCTTTTTAATTTCAATCCACGGGTTTTTATAAAATAATCTTTTCAATTGTATTAAAAGCTTACTTCTCTAATTTATAAATTCTATTTAATCACACACACACAATTTCGCACTTCGAGCGGAGTGGAAAGGAGATTAAATGGTTAAGTAAAACACGGACCATGGATCCGTGCGTTTATCTTTTCGATTAATCCCCGACCTATTCGATTGATTGTTTTGACCTTTTGGTCTGGTTTGCCAATGAGATGAGGTGAACTTTGTACTGCTTTGAGTGTGAAATTAACTAACGGATAGTAAACCATTTAGTGCGAACGAGTGGTTATGGGACTCACGTTACCACTTTTCGGATTCCTTTTTTGAGAGTTATGACACATTATGCCAGTTAGTGGTGTCCAGTACTGGGTCTGCGAACCTTCACCACTACGTTTTGTTGCCTTCGGGTGTGTTGCCTTCGGGTCTGCACCTTCAGGTTTGTTGCCTTCGGGTATGTTTCCTTCGGGTATGTTGCCTTCGGGTTTGTACCTTCGAGTTTGTGCCTTCGGGTTTGTTTCCCTATTGTATCGCTTTCGGAGTTAGGTCTTTATGAGCTGCTCGAGTGATATTTGGGTTTGGAGTCTTCGGGCTCATGGATCCTTGTTTATACAGTACTGAGCACGTGCAAATTTTCTGATGCTTCATTGATATGTATATTCCCTAGGTATCGCCCTTCGGTGTTGGTCTTTTTGAGCCGCACGATATATAGCGATTACCTTGTGGAACTTGTGTTACCTTCATTGGTATTTGTTATTTACCTTTATGGCTTGTTTTGGGATATTCCTATCCTTTGTTTATTGTGTTGCCGATGATATGAGGCTTGCTATGATTTGATTCATCTTTTGTTAGATGATTGTCGTATCTCTTTTAGAGATATGTGTTATACTTTATGACCTTGCAGGTTATTGTTGTTCAGTTTATCTAGCTGATTTGTTTTAGCTATACTGACCCGTATATATTATACTCGTGTCAGACCGAGATGTTTCAGGTTAGGTGCTTTTGGACTTAGCCTAATTTGCTTCCGCATGGACTATTCAGCTTGTTCCTTTTTGTTAAAGCTTTTTGTGTAGTCCTATTTTGTTGTAACTCTGATATGTATTCTTTTGACTCGTCTGTATATTGTTGTTTGCTATACCTCTTGACATGTATTAGTTTATATACTCTGTTATGTATCTGTATATGTGAACATGATGACCTACTGTTCTGTGATGTATATTACATTTGAGTTGTTATATTCTATTCCGATAGATCCTCCAACCACCTATGGTTTTGTTTTAAGTATGCATAGAGTATGTCGACCTGCTTGGTATGACTATTGTCGATGTATTCAATAGATAGTTAGAGCAAGGCCATAGATGGTCGCTCCCAACCAGCCTTATTCTCCGTGTTAGTTGACGTCATTACTCTGTAGTATCCATGGCTAGCGTGGTTATAGAGGTGGGACGTCACAGCTTGGTATCAAAGCGAGATTCAGAACAAAATATGATAAACACAGAATAGAAGCACATATTCTAGTACATAAAAGTGTATAAGTAATACAAATCTTTGAACCATCTTACCTTTATTCCTTTTGTGCCTTGGTGGTAGATAGAATGTGGGAATACGTCTAGGAATACATTTGTTCCGTAGTATTCCATATTTGAATTAATGACATCTACCTTGTGAATAATCTTGTTCTTATCTAACTTTCAGCCTATGGCTGGAAGAGGCGGAGGACGACGCTCGGATGCTGGGCAATCCAGTGGCTCGCATCCGGACGACGTTTATATGTCTGCCGATCAGTTTTTGGTGTGGTTTAGGAGCACACAGTATCCAGCTCCTACTCGAATATCTCCTCCATGCAAGTACACCTTCGCACGAGTGTGCAGCGATTTTTCTGATCTTGGAGGGAAGCCGTTTAAAGGCTTCGAGATTGTTCTTGAGGTCCAAGATTGGATTCGCTTGTATGATCATATTTTCTCTCGCAAGAATCTTTCCGATCATGATAAAGTTCTTGTAACTTCTAGCTTATTGCAAGAGCGTGCTCTTGATTGGTACGATGTGACGCCCCACCTCTATACCCACGCTAGCCAAGAACATTACGGTGAATGCTGTCAACTAGCACGGAGAATAAGGCTGTTGAGGAGCGGCCATCCGTGTAATTGCTTTGCGCGAGCACCGATATGTCAGATAGTATAACATGCATTTAATTTCAAGAGGAAATCCGACATACCGATACAAACACAAAGCTACTACACGGTGGCTATAATAATCTTCGGAAACAAATATAGAAATAAACATAACACAAATCAGTCGCAGATAATTCATATCACAAAGGCAGAATAAGATATGAATATTACACATAAAAGTGCTCATCAGAGTAGTGGTCAAAAAGATCCATAATAATACAAAAGGATAGCAACACGTGCTATACAAAAGAATACAACTATGAGTCCATATCTCAAGTGTATACAACAAAAACTGCTAATCTAAGTAGTTAACCAAAATTCAGGATGATAGTCCGATAAGGAGTCAAGCAGAAGCACCTGTAAAATCTCAGTCTGACCCGAGTATTATTTAAGAAGAAAATAATAAACGGATCAGTATAGCTATAAATATCAGATGAAATGATATAGAATAAGAGATATGACTAAACGTGTAATAATCACAATGCCAAGCTGTGATAAATAAATAATTGAAAAATCAATAAGAGATTGATCAATATCACAAAGATCTTCTCAAAGATAAAAATGAATGTCATACTCCTAATTTCCTTCACCGAGCCACAATAAATGACATATAGATCAATGCCAATCGTAAAAGTTGGTGAAACATAAATTCCAGAATTCAACACACAAAATCCAGAAATCACAAGAAAAGGATGGCCAAGACATTGATGTAGTGCAAACGGTACATCCAATGAATCATAAAGCAAAGGCATTGATGTAGTGCAAACGGTACATCCAATGAATCATAAAGCAAAGGCATTGATGTAGTGCAAACGGTACATCCAATGTATCAAAAACAAAGACATTGATGTAGTGCAAACGGTACATCCAATGTATCAAAAGCAAAGACATTGATGTAGTGCAAACGGTACATCCAATGTATCAAAAGCGAAGACAATGATGTAGTGCAAACGGTACATCCAATGTATCAAAAGCGAAGACATTGATGTAGTGCAAACGGTACATCCAATCTATCAAAAGCAAAGACATTGATGTAGTGCAAACTGTACATCCAATGTATCAAAAGCAAAGACATTGATGTAGTGCAAACGGTACATCCAACGTATCAAAAGCAAAGACATTGATGTAGTGCAAACGGTACATCCAACGTATCAAAAGCAAAGACATTGATGTAGTGCAAACGGTACATCCAATGTATCCAATAATTCGGAGCATCGACGTCGTACAGCGTGACGCCCGATGAACCGAATCAAAAGGGACATCGCACAATGCTAGTCTAAAACATAAAATGATCGTCATGATCACCGAGAAGTGTCAATTACAATAAGCTAGTAAATATATGAGCTTAGCTTCATGTCCCAAAACCACTAGCTTAACTTAAATATTTACGAACAAATTGTAGATCTCCACTAGAAAATTGTCACAAGAGATTCAATCGAACAAGTCCAACAAAAAACCGACGAAGTAAACGCAAGCGTTTCATACCACTTGTTTTCTTAAGTCGTTTAATTAGATTTCTCATACGAGTGAGGTAAAGGTTTGTATATACTAGTAGATTAGAAGTCGGTTTGAGAAAACGAGCTTTGTAATAAAATAGTGTTGAAATCATTTTAAGAAAGAGTTTTGATATTTACTAATAGTATAGAAAACCTTTATATTTTTAAAGTGACAAATCACAAAGAAGATTGTAAGAACAATCAATCAGTAAAATTCACATTCGAAGACATGAATAAAATCCAAAGAAACCGATAAAGAATCCATCGAAATGGATATTCAAAAATCCCTAAAAAGGAGTCATCAAAGTCATAATAAATGATAACAACAAATAGGATCATCACGAATCGATTTAAATTGGAATTCTCAAGCAAATAGGCAAATAGGCAAAATAGTGCTGATTCAGACGTCTGAAATCAAGGATTCAGACGTATGAATCTGGAAAATAAATATTTTCCAAATACAGAATTCAGACGTCTGAATCCCTGGATCCAGACGTCTGAAATAGGCACTTTTTAGCCTATTTCCTTTCTCGTTCCAAATGAACCAATTCAGACGTCTGAAACCATATATTCAGACGTCTGAATCTGGGAATAAAAATCTTTCCAGAACAATATTCAGACGTCTGAATATTACGTTTTAGACGTCTGAATGAAGGGTTCAGGGCATTCCCTGAACCTAGGCCAAAAATGGCCAAACGAATATCGGAAACGATCGAACGAGCAAATGGCGATGACTAAGGAATTACGTCGAACGACAACCCAGCCTAAATGGCTCTTCAATACGCCTCAAATATCAATGTCCAAATATCCATAATAGGATTTTCATAAATTAGACCAAAACACCAAAAATTGGAATATACACGAAATCATTTCAAACCAAAATCAATTGCACATGAATAAGTGTTAGGAATTCATACGTAACAATCGAAGATAATTATAGACAAAGATGTGAGATAAAAATCTCACCTTTGAACCCAAATTAATGAAGGAGAAGCTTTAAAAACAAGCTACGATCAATTCCTCTTCAATAACAACTCAAGAAGCTTCAATCTAAGCTTAAAAGAGAAACATTTCCTAAATTAGGTTTAGGAATTTTCTGAAATCAAAGAGAGAATGAGTTGGAGAAGAAGAAGGAGATGCTTACCAATGGGTTCACTTGAGTTTGGAGCAAGAAGATGGATTTGCTAAAGGAAACTAGGGCTTACGATTTCCTAATTCTTTTTCTCCTCCCCCATTTTTGATGAAGCTTGAATGTATTAGGAAATTATGAAGTAATGAAGAGAAGGGGTTGAGCTGAGCTAATAAGGGTGCAGTCCAAACCAAAGTCATAAGCGGGAAAATGTAGCAAAAATCAACAATCTCCAAACATATCGAAGCTTATACTCAAAAAGGTCGCAAACGGCATTTTGAACTCAATGGAAGTGGTCTCGAGTCCTAATTCGACTGTTTGCAAAAAGTAGCTTTTCGGACCAAAATCCGACGAACGATAAAATATTTAAATAAAATATTTAAATATAAAATCGATAAATATGTGGGTTGTTACAGACTCCCCTCCTTAAAGAAATTGCATCCTCGCAATACTTAACAAGAAAATAAGAAGTAACAACCATAGAAGCATATCAACACAAAAGAAAAATTGAAATAGGAAGTTCACCATAAGGAGCATGAAAGAGTTAGCCTGAACGGGATCTTTCGATGAATTCTCAGGATTCCCAAGAGCAATCCTTAGGATTTGAGAACCATTGAACTCTCACAAAAAGAACATCTTTATTTCGATGGCACTCAACCTCCGAAGCAATGATGCGAATAGAATGTTGCTCATAAGTCAAATCTGGTGAAACTTCAATTTCCTCAATATCACCGGGCTCAAGAATAAAATAGAAAACCTAAAACCATTTCCATAGTTAAAAGACGTAAAAAACGTCAAGAATAGCAGAAAATTGAGCCAGTGTAACGGCGTAGTACAGAAACGGTACGCCCGAGAAACTAGAAACTCGAATAATTTGGAACACCGACGTAGTACAAAAACGGTACGTCCAATGAACCAAAAAGTCAGGACATCGATGTAGTTCAAAAACGGTACATCCGATGAACCGAACACCATAAAAGAACATCGGACGCAAGTCCATAAAAGAAACGAGATGAAACTCAATAAAACGAAGTACATCAAAACTCCCCATGAACTTGGTAAAAAGATAATTTCATTTGGCCATTATCAAAGAAACAACCACTTGTTGCTTACGACAAAGCGCATTGGCAACACGATTTCCCTTCCAGGAATAAAAAGAATATCAAGATCATAAGATGTCAGGAACTCGAGTCAACATGGAGTCCCATATGAGAAAATAATTATTCCAAAGATTTATGATCGGGGTAGAGAACAGATTTCTCATCCAAAAATGATGATGCCAAACTCTAAAAGCGAAAACAATAGCCGCAAGCACTAGATCATGAGTGGCATACCTAGTCTCAATCGACTTTTAATGATTTAGAAGCACAAGTGATAGTACGTTATCTTATGTAAGAGAACGGCATCCAAACCAATACGATGAGCGTTGGTACAAAAGATAAAGTCTTGGTTCCCCCTCGGGAATCACAAGAACAAGAGTATCGAAAAGAAAGAATTTCTTTTAAATAATCTTCTTTCATGAAAAGTTAACACTTTCAAAATTACATTTATCATTATGTAATAATCTTTCTAGAAACATTTACTATTTTCAAGTCAATATACTGTGTCTGATTGTCTCATCAAAGCGTTTAGGAAATTCCTATCGATAACGTTGATCAAGCGCGTCGACCAGAATTCTTAAAGCACTGAACAGGCAATACAATCACAAAATCATCTTTTATATGATAAACATGTTTCTCAAAATCCTTTAAGAATATTCTTTGCTCGTTTTAAGATCAAAATCGAATTGTACTTATAAATAAATCTTACGAAAAAGATTTACAAAATTTTAAATTTCTATTATCATCCAAAACCAATAAATACAAGAATGGTCTCATCGAAATATTCATAGAATATTTGATATATAAAATGGATGAAATAAGCTGGACAAATTGAATGACAAAATAAGTCATTCATTAGAATCATAACGAGTGCGGAGTGCGTAAGTGGAGTGCTAACTCAGGTGACTCGTAGCCAAATGAAAATCGGTGGAAAGGTCAAACTGAAAAGACCTTAGCACCACACAAAAGATTACTTAGGTGATAATCCTAAGACAAGCTAAAAAAATACCGGAAAATTTCTCTAACTACATGAATGAGAGAAATGACACTTTCCTTATAAGTGGGCTTAAGGAATAAAATGATGCCATCAAGTTGGAATCAAAATCATAAAGGAAAAATAGAAATCTGCTTAACAGATTGAAAATGTCGAAGAGGAATAGTCCACACAAGAAAATAGGATATGGGCTTCACAACGATTAAGCCAATCCTTACAAAAATCAATTCCGAAGCCTAAGTAAAAATATCAGCTCGGAAAGATAAATCACATAAAATAATTTCGACATCAATAGAAAGCAAATTGAGTGTTGCGGATCAACCATCCGGATTCGCAGCTCTCAAAAAACTCATCAAGCCCAAAAATATTTTTAAAGAAAAAGAATCAACAACTCAACTAAGAAGACCACGAAATAAAACAATGCCATCAAGGATTGAGTGAAAAATACCTTGACCACGAGAAGTGTTACCAGGGGCTTGCACAATATTTAGCTTTCTCATGTCCTTGTTCAAAAGTTTGGGACATGCAGATAAAAAATGACCCGGTTTCTTGCAATAGCGACAAGAATGGGGTTTTGGACACATATTCGCATAGTGTTCCTTAGAATTACAATTGTAGCATCCTCCACGATTAGAAATTGGAGTCTTTGCTACAAAAGTAGTTTGCTTCACTCTCTTATTGGGATTAAGGCTCTTGAACTTAATATGCCTCTTCTTGGAAGTCCCAATATCACAAACACTTCCTTTACCAACCTCTCCATGAAGAAGAGTAACATCCACCAGCTGATTGAAAGAAACTTCAAGTTTCAAAGGTAGAACCATTTCGGGGTTCTTACTCAAAGCATAGATAAACTCTTGATTCTTTACAAGATCCAAAAGTTGTTGAGCAGACATGAATACTCCATCCAAGGGAGTAACAATAGATTGACCGGCGCTGGGACGGTCAGGTCTAACCATTTCTCTTCTTTAAGAAAGAAAGAAAGAAGAGGAAAAAGTTATTCTCAAAATAAATATCAAGCAATCTTGATAGATAAAACAAGGAATCATAAAAGAAAATAGGATAGGACGGTACGAAGACCTGAATAAAATCCTAAAGCACGACTCCTAAGATGGACTTAGGACGATGATCCTTGTTATAATATTCCATATTGTTCCGAAGTTTGGCTCTGATACCAAGCTGTGACGCCCCACCTCTATACCCACGCTAGCCAAGAACATTACGGTGAATGCTGTCAACTAGCACGGAGAATAAGGCTGTTGAGGAGCGACCGTCCGTGTAATTGCTTTGCGCGAGCACCGATATGTCAGATAGTATAACATGCATTTAATTTCAAGAGGAAATCTGACGTACCGATACAAACCCAAAGCTACTACACAGTGGCTATAATAATCTTCGGAAACAAATATAGAAATAAACATAACACAAATCAGTCGCAGATAATTCATATCACAAAGGCGGAATAAGATATGAATATTACACATAAAAGTGCTCATCAGAGTAGTGGTCAAAAAGATCCATAATAATACAAAAGGATAGCAACACGTGCTATACAAAAGAATACAACTATGAGTCCATATCTCAAGTGTATACAACAAAAACTGCTAATCTAAGTAGTTAACCAAAAGTCGGGATGATTGTCCGATAAGGAGTCAAGCAGAAGCACCTGTAAAATCTCAGTCTGACCCGAGTATTATTTAAGAAGAAAATAATAAACGGATCAGTCTAGCTATAAATATCAGATGAAATGATATAGAATAAGAGATATGACTAAACGTATAATAATCACAATGCCAAGCTGTGATAAATAAATAATTGAAAAATCAATAAGAGATTGATCAATATCACAAAGATCTTCTCAAAGATAAAAATGAATGTCATACTCCTAATTTCCTTCACCGAGCCACAATAAATGACATATAGATCAATGCCAATCGTAAAAGTTGGTGAAACATAAATTCCAGAATTCAACACACGAAATCCAGAAATCACAAGAAAAGGATGGCCAAGACATTGATGTAGTGCAAACGGTACATCCAATGAATCATAAAGCAAAGGCATTGATGTAGTGCAAACGGTACATCCAATGTATCAAAAGCAAAGACATTGATGTAGTGCAAACGGTACATCCAATGTATCAAAAGCAAAGACATTGATGTAGTGCAAACCGTACATCCAATGTATCAAAAGCAAAGACATTGGCAAACGGTACATCCAATGTATCAAAAGCAAAGACATTGATGTAGTGCAAATGGTACATCCAATGTATCAAAAACAAAGACATTGATGTAGTGCAAACGGTACATCCAATCTATCAAAAGCAAAGACATTGATGTAGTGCAAACGGTACATCCAACGTATCAAAAGCAAAGACATTGATGTAGTGCAAACGGTACATCCAACGTCTCAAAAGCAAAGACATTGATGTAGTGCAAACGGTACATCCAATGTATCAAACAATTCGGAGCATCGACGTCGTACAGCGTGACGCCCGATGAACCGAATCAAAAGGGACATCGCACAATGCTAGTCTAAAACATAAACGTCATGATCACCGAGAAGTGTCAATTACAATAAGCTAGTAAATATACGAGCTCAGCTTCATGTCCCATAACCACTACCTTAACTTAAATATTTACGAACAAATTGTAGATCTCCACTAGAAAATTGTCACAAGAGATTCAATCGAACAAGTCCAAGAATTAACCGACGAAGTAAACGCAAGTGTTTCATGCCACTTGTTTTACTAAGTCGTTTAATTAGATTTCTCATATGAGTAAGGTAAAGGTTTGTATATACTAATAGATTAGAAGTCGGTTTGAGAAAACGAGCTTTGTAATAAAATAGTGTTGAAATCATTTGAAGAAAGAGTTTTGATATTTACTAATAGTATGGAAAACCTATATATTTTTAAAGTGACAAATCACAAAGAAGATTGTAAGAACAATCAATCAGTAAAATTCACATTCGAAGACGTGAATAAAATCCAAAGAAACCGATAAAGAATCCATCGAAATGGATATTCAAAAATCCCTAAAAAGGAGTCATCAAAGTCATAATAAATTATAACAACAAATAGGATCATCACGAATCGATTTAAATTGGAATTCTCAAGCAAATAGGCAAATAGGAAAAATAGTGCTGATTCAGAGGTCTGAAATCAAGGATTCAGACGTCTGAATCTGGAAAATAAATATTTTCCAAAGACAGAATTCAGACGTCTGAATCCTTGGATCCATACGTCTGAAGTAGGCACTTTTTAGCCTATTTCCTTTCTGGTTCCAAATGAACCAATTCAGACGTCTGAAACCATATATTCAGACGTCTGAATCTGGGAATAGAAATCTTCCCAGAACAATATTCAGACGTCTGAATATTACGTTTCAGACGTCTGAATGAAGGGTTCAGGGCATTCCCTGAACCTAGGCCAAAAATGGCCAAACGAATATCGGAAACGATCGAACGAGCAAATGGCGATGACTAAGGAATTACGTCGAACGATAACCCAGCCTAAACGGCTCTTCAATACGCCTCAAATATCAATGTCCATATATCCATAATAGGATTTTCATAAATTAGACCAAAACACCAAAAATTGGAATATACACGAAATCAATCCAAACCAAAATAAATTGCACATGAATAAGTGTTAGGAATTCATACCTAACAATCGAAGATAATTATAGACAAAGATGTGAGATAAAAATCTCACCTTTGAACCCAAATTAATGAAGGAGAAGCTTTAAAAACAAGCTAAGATCAATTCCTCTTCAATAACAACTCAAGAAGCTTCAATCTAAGCTTAAAAGAGAAACATTTCCTAAATTAGGTTTAGGAATTTTCTGAAATCAAAGAGAGAATGAGTTGGAGAAGAAGAAGGAGATGCTTACCAATGGGTTCACTTGAGTTTGGAGCAAGAAGATGGATTTGCTAAAGTAAACTAGGGCTTAGGATTTCCTAATTCTTTTTCTCTTCCCCCATTTTTGATGAAGCTTGAATGTATTAGGAAATTATGAAGTAATGAAGAGAAGGGTTGAGCTGAGCTAATAAGGGTGCAGTCCAAACCAAAGTCATAAGCGGGAAAAAGTAGCAAAAATCAACTATCTCCAAACATATCGAAGCGTACACTCAAAAAGGTCGCAAACGGCATTTTGAACTCAATGGAAGTGGTCTCGAGTCCTAACTCGACTGTTTGCAAAAAGTAGCTTTTCGGACCAAAATCCGACGAACGATAAAATATTAAAATAAAATATTTAAATATAAAATCGATAAATATGCGGGTTGTTACATACGAGCTCCTTTTAGCCGAATTTGATGAGTCTTCTCTTTCTTGGACCCAGTTTCAAGAACGATTCGAACCCAGGTTCATTCCAGAATCTGAGAAAGTTTTATTGGCTCGTTGCTTTCTTGAGTTGAAGCAAAGGGTGTCTTCCGTTTTTGAGTATGTTGCATCATTCGAGGCCTTTTCTAAGTATGGTCTTGAATTCATTAGCCCCTCGTATAGGAAGAATCTGAAGTTTGTGTTTAGTCTTAAGAAATGTTTCAAGAAGTCTTTAATGCTCTAGATTAAGCTTTCTTTTGAGGAGTTGGTTGATTCGGCACTTCATCTCGATGCCTTCGAGAAGGAGTGTGATTGCGGGGATGATGTTGGGGTTCGCAAGAACACCAACAAGAAGCAGTTTCCATTCGGTAAGAGGAAAATTTCCCCTTCCAAGAAGAAAAAGACCGTTGAATCTAATTCTTAGTCTTAGTCTGCTGGAACACCTTCCATTCGGAAGTGTTTCAATTGTGGTTCTCCTGATCATATGATTCGAGATTGTCCTAAGCCTCTCTTCTGCCGCTACTGCAAGAAGAAAGGCCATCGTAGTTCCTCTTGTCCCATTGCTCCGAATAATTCTCCATCTGGCAAGTTAAATGTAACAGATGCTTCTGGAGGTTCTTCTCAGGGATAAGGTTGTTGAGTCACAAGCTTTATGAAAGTTTTTGATTTCTGACAAATAAGGCGATTGATTTCTGACAAACAAGGCGATCGACAAAAACAAGGTCAATAGAGCTGTATATGGTACTCTAGATTATAGGTTGATTATTTGTTGTTGTAATAGTAATAAATTTGTTAAAATCTATCCTCAAATAATCATGCATATCAAGGGAATCAATATATATACGAATAATTTATAAGTTGCATGCAGTTGCACAATTCAATGTGCAATTTAACAGGCACCGGTCGACCGGTCAATATAGGTGCGGTCGACCGTTCCTGTGTAAATTGCACAGTGAACGTGCACACATGCACATAACGTATATATATATTTGAATTCCTGTCTACCGGTCCATTTTTGACCTGTCGACCGTTTTTAAACAGAAAGCAACTTTTCCAAAAGACACTTCTCTTCTCCAAAGGTTGCATCTCCTATCTTTCATCAATGATCATAACTCTTAATGGCAACTGTTCACAAAGAGTTACAACTATTTTTCTCTATATATACTCATCTAAATCATTGATTCAAATACAAGTTTTTACAACGATTTCATATATTCTTTTAATCTAATCTCTGATCTCAATTCTGTATTATAAAAGCTCTAAATTATTTATTGAATCTTTGAAACTATTTCATATCCTTTGATTCAATAATATACTTTCCTTAATCTTTTCAAAACATCATATCGCATACTTTGAGGATAAGATTATAGGAAGGGTGTACTGCTAGTGACAAATCCGTGTTTTCAAGAACACAAGTTGTCAACAACAATTGTATTTGCTCTTTTGTTGAAGTCCTCTGTGTTGTAAGAGGCAAGTGTTGAAGTCCTCAGTGTATTAGAGGCGTGAAATCCCGTTCGGTTGTTCTGTTCCTCCGGGTGAAGCGAGGTAGTTAATAGTGAAAATCCAGATAGAAGTCTGGGACTGGACGTAGGACGGTGCTCCGAACCAGTATAAAAATCTCTGGTGTGATTTTTCTATTTTCTATTTACAATGCTATTATCATCTATTTCCGCATTTGTATTGTAATCCATATTACACGATCCGTGTATACTATATTAGCACATATAATTGTATACACACCGCACTTTCAATTGGTATCAGAGCACGGTCATCATATAACCGTAACACAGTTATTTGATATATTCTTGTAATATGGCAAATAACGCAAGTACTAGCACTCAAAATACCACTTACACAGAAGGGCAATCGACACAAAGACCTCCATTTTTCAATGGTCTTAACTATAGTTATTGGGCAACACGTATGTCATTCTTTATGCAATCAAGTAGCTATGATGCTTGGAATGCTACTCAAAGAGAAATTGTGAATCCAACAACTGATTATTCAGAATGGACTGTGGCTGAGAAAACGGCAGCAGCCGTAAATGCAAGAGCAATAAATATGTTGTTCTGTGCATTAGACCAAAATGAATATAACCGTGTTAGTATCTGCACTACTGCATATCAAATTTGGCAAACGCTAAAAATCACTCATAAAGGTACTAACAAGGTTAAACAAGCCAAAATAGCCATGCTGAAAAGTCAATTTCAAAATTTCAAAATGAAACCAAATGAAACAATCAATGACATGTATTCACGGTTTCAAACTATTCACCATGCACTTATTGGGTTAGGACAAAAGTATTCTGATTTTGATGTTGTTTCAACAGTCCTACATTCTCTGACTAATGAATGGGAAGGAAAAGTATTAGCAATTGAAGAAGCTAATGACCTTTCCGTCATGAAGCCAGATGAATTGATAGGAAATTTAATGTCCTATGAAGCAAATTTGCAGGCTAGAAAAGAACAAAAAGAAGAAAAGAAAAATGTAGCATTTCATGTTGAGAAAGATGAAAATGAATCAGATTCTGAAGATGAAGATTTGGCGTTCATTGCTAAAGGTTTCAAAAAATTCCTAAAATATCGAAAAGCCAGTCGCTACAATAAAAGGAAACCTGGATCAAATAAACCATCTTCATCTGCTATAGAATGTTTCAACTGCCATAAAAAAGGACACATGCAGAAGGATTGTCCAGAACAAAAGAAAAAGTCAGAAAATGACAAATTCAAATATAAGAAGGACAAATAAAAGAAACGAGCCTTCTCAGTAACATGGGATGATTCAGAGTCATCTTCATCAGAAAGTGAAAGTGATTCGGAGAATGAACAAGCTAATGTTTGCTTTATGGCAACAGAAGATGAGGTACAAATTCCTACATTTGATGAATTACTTGATATTAATGCTGAATTGATAGTCAAATATAAAGACTTAAAACGTCAATTAAAAGTAGTCAAAGCAGATTTAAGTAGAGCAGAGTTTGAACGAGATATGTTAAAAGATGAGAAGAAAATATTAGAAGAAGAACTTGAAAATATTCAAGAATCATCATCTAATGTTGACTCTCAAATATCTCTTTTGAGTCAAGAAATAGAAGCTCAAAAAGAGAAAAATAATGCTCTCACTACTGAAAATCATGAACTTAAAGCAAAAGTCAAAATTCTAGACCTAGAAAAAGCTAGTTTACAAACAAAGTTTGATGACATTACTCAAAATGTTTCTAACTTTAACAAAGGTCGAGAAAATTTGACTAAAATCATTGAAAGTTCACAATCTATTTCAGATAAACAAGGTTTGGGATATAACAAACATGAAACTAAGAAACATCTTAGAAATAAAAGGAAGAAGAAAGTACAAAAAACTGAAGCTAAGAAAAATCTTAGTTTATTATATTTCAAACCAAAACCAGTTGTGAAATTTCAGAAGAGAAATGTCAAGACTATCAAAATATGGGTTCCTAAAACAAATAATAATTTGATTAGGAACAAATACATTCAGCAATTCATGAATAATGTACATTTTAATAACAATTATATATATAAAGGGGATACCGGACCCAAATGGCTTTGGACTCCTAAGACCTAACTCTTAGGACCCTATAAAAAGTGGGTACCATGAACTTAATTCTATTTTTTGCAGGTCCCACTGAAGAAAAGAGGAAAGTGGATATTGGACAGTGGTTGCTCAAAGCATATGACGGGAGACAAGAGCTTATTAACAAATATTAAATACTCAGATGGTGGCTCAGTCACTTTTGGAGACAATTCAAAAGGTTATATCATCGGCAAAGGCGATGTGAGCAATTGCGGTACATCTAACTTACCTCTTATTACTAATGTCATGCTAGTTAGAAATCTAAAACACAATTTACGTAGTATTAGTCAGTTATGTGACAAGGGTTTTATAATTTCCTTTTCAAATAATAAGTGTAGTATTTTAGATAAAGACCATAATTTGGTTTTTGAAGGTTATAGAGACAGAAATATATATATTCTAAATATGAATATTAATCATAATTCAGATATGTGTCTTGTGGCTAATGACAATGATCCATGGCTATGGCACAAACGTTTCTGTCATATAAACTTCAGAACTATTGACAAGCTAGCCAAAAACAATCTAGTTAGAGGACTACCCAAAATGAGTTTTAAAGTTAACAACATTTGTGATGCATGTCAATTAGGAAAATTGACCAAATCATCGTTTAAATCCAAGAAAGTCATATCAACATTACAACCACTTGAGTTACTGCACATGGATTTATTTGGACCTACTAGAGTTCAATCAATAAATCACAGTCAATATGTGCTTGTAATTGTTGATGATTTCTCTCGTTATACATGGACAATTTTCTTAAAAAAATAAAAGTGATACTTTCGATCATTTCAAATCTTTCGTCAAAAGAATTCAAAAATCAAAAGGAATTAAAGTTAAAAATATAAGAAGTGATCATGGCGGAGAGTTTGAAAATAATGAATTTGAACATTTTTGTACAAAGAAAGGTATATATCATAATTTTTCGTTTCCCAGAACTCCACAACAGAACGGAGTAGTAGAACGAAAGAACCGAACTTTACAAGAATGTGCAAGAACATTATTGAATGGAACCACCTTACCAAAACATTTCTGGGCAGAAGCTGTCACAACTGCCTGTTATGTTTTAAATCGTGTGTCCATAAGACCTCTTACCAAGAATACTCCTTATGAATTGTTTAACAAAAGAAAGCCCAAAATCTCGTACTTCAAAGTTTTTGGTTCCAAGTGCTTTATTTTAAATACGAAAGACCAGCTTGGAAAATTCGATCCAAAAGCCGATGAAGGAATATTTGTCGGTTATTCGGAACGAAGTAAGGCCTATCAGATATTTAATAAACAAACCAAAACTATTGAAGAATCACTTCATGTCTCTTTTGATGAAATTTATCAGCATCCTCACACAATATCAGATGATGACGAATCAATAGTCATTGATAATCCAATCATCTCAAATACTGATTCTGACTCAGAAGTAATTATTGAGAATACTCCTCAAATATGTGAATTACAATCACCACCAAGAATATTAAGAGACCATCCGGCCCAAAATATAATAGGTGAAATAACATCACATGTCAGAACAAGGAGTCAACTCAATCAAATGGGTCATGTCGCTTTTCTCTCAAATATCGAACCCAAGAATCCAAAAGAAGCTGCTACAGATGATTACTGGATCATTGCCATGCAGGAAGAACTAAATCAGTTTGAGCGCAATGACGTTTGGGAACTTGTTCCGAGACCAACTGATCAGTCAGTAATTGGTACTAAATGGGTCTATAAAAATAAGGCTGACGAACAAGGAAATATCACCAAAAATAAAGCAAGATTAGTAGCACAAGGATACAATCAGGAAGAAGGTATTGATTATGAAGAAACTTTTGCACCAGTTGCTCGACTAGAAGCTATTACAATTCTATTATCTTTTGCTTGTCATCATAATTTCAAACTTTATCAGATGGATGTCAAAAGTGCTTTTCTCAATGGATTTATCAAAGAGAATGTCTATGTCGAACAACCTCCTTTATTCGTACATGAAAAATATCCTGACCATGTGTTCAAACTTAAGAAAGCTCTGTATGGTTTAAAACAAGCACCTCGTGCTTGGTATGAACGATTACGTAGCTATCTTATTAATTCAGGATTTGAAATAGGCAAAGTCGATCAAACTTTGTTTATTAAACATTCTCGAAAAGATATTCTGGTTATCCAAATATATGTAGACGATATCATCTTTGGTTCAACAAACGATAAACTCTGCAAGGAATTTGCAAGTATTATGACCAAAGAATTCGAAATGTCTCATATGGGAGAACTATCTTATTTTCTTGGACTTCAAATCAAACAACTTTCAAACGGTATTTTTATCAATCAAGAAAAATACTGTGAAAATCTTATCAAACGCTTCGGATTACAAAATACATCTGGTAAACCAACTCCTATGAGTACAACTACACATCTTGAAAAAGATGAAAGTGGTAAGAATGTTGACCATAAATTATATCGAAGCATGATTGGTTCTCTTCTTTATCTTACAGCTAGTCGTCCAGATATATTAATGAGTGTTTGTTTATGTGCTCGTTTTCAAGCCGATCCAAAGGAATCACATTTACGAGCAGTGAAACGTATAATTCGTTATCTTAATAATACCAAAGATTTTGGTCTTTTCTATCCAAAAGAATGTCCATTTGAATTAGTATCATATAGTGATGCTGATTTCGGTGGCTCACGAACAGATAGAAAAAGTACAAGTGGTACATGCCATTTTATTGGAAAATCACTTGTCTCTTGGTTTAGTAAGAAACAGAATTGTGTTTCACTATCAACATGTGAAGCTGAATATATATCAGCGGCTCTCGCTTGTACTCAAGTACTATATATGCAACAAACACTTGAAGATTTTGATATTCATTTATCAAATTCTATTATATACTGTGATAACACAAGTGCTATAAATCTTTCTAAAAATCCAGTGAATCACTCTCGAACTAAACACATTGATATCCGTCATCATTTTCTTCGAGATAATATTGAAAAAAGAAATATATGTCTTGAATATGTCCATACTGAAAATCAATTAGCAGACATTTTTACTAAGCCGCTGCTCGAATCTAATTTTATTAGATTACGAAGAGAGCTTGGTTTAATTTCAAGAAAAAATCTTGACTAAGCAATTACTAATGTACACCTTCTCTTTTGGTTATTCTCTTTAATTATAATTTTTTGTTTAAACTAAACTAATGTCTTTTCTCCTAGTAACCGTATCTTTTACTTAACCTATTTTTTATATTAAATATTAGCCATTGCTTTATTTAATGGTTAAAATCTATTTACTCATTTTATAAATTCAGTTTTAAAAACAAAGCTATTTTTAGATTTACAATAAAATTTCTGCTTATATTTTCGTGGTTAAAAGTTATCATTAACTCACATCCATAAGAGTATATATAAGAAACTTATATATATAAGCTTGCAAAAAAATTTTTATTTTGTTCATCTTTACTTCTTATCTAACCATAATACTATATTCAACTTACACTATGGCTCATATTTGTGACAAATGTGCGCAAGAATCTCACATTTCTATTACAAGCTCTGAGTCGGACGAATATTATTCTCCTACTACTCCAAAACAAAAATCGAGCTGTCATCATCAATGCTCTTATATGTCTGATAAAACTCCAAATTCAAAACGAGTTAAAAGGACACTATTCTATTCTCCTCGAACCAAAGCTCAAATTGATGAGATACACCACTACCAAAAACATCAGATAGACCTTCAGAGACAACTCCATTACGGGCAAAGTCAACTTTATCACGAGCAACAACGGACATCGGCACGATTGTCTGTTTTAGAAAAGTTGGCAACATTTTTCTGCGGTTCCAACAAACATGACGTACATGAACCAATGCCGTCTAGGCCATCAACATCTAAAAGTCCTAACTCATGGGATCGGAACTATGAAAAGAATGAAGGAGCTCAGAAACAATGGAGTCCATGGTCGAATCGTATTAAAGGAAACAACGATAATTCTAATGACGAACTTTCTCATTAGATTTATATATAGTTGTTAAATATTTATCTATCTCTTGTGTAATGATGGTTATATTTTTTATTATGTATAAAATATATAATATATATATATATATATAGGTTGATATATAATAAAAAACTTGAAAAAGAATCCTATATGCACAACAGACCAGGACCGGTCGACCGCCCATATTATTGCCGGTCGACTGTTTGCTTTCTGGTTGAAAACGGTCGACCGGCCAAAATTTGTAGGTCGACCGGTTACGCATTTTTCAGTTTTTTTATATATAACCCTATACGTTACTTTACCCTCTACCCTCATTCACTCTCTACTCAAACTATTCTCTATCCCCAAATCACAAACCCTAGTTCCCATTCTTCAATTCCCAAATCACAAATCCTCCAACAATGGCTCCTCCTCAAAAGAAATCAAAGAAAGGAGCAATCTCTGAAACTTCATCTCATACCATCTCCGTCAAAAAATGGCTTCAAACTCCAATTGCTATAACACGATGGAATCAAATGATAAATTACAAGTTTCATCCAGGATCTTTCATCAAATTTGATGATTTCACGTCTTACGGAGTTCGGAGGTTAGCCGATAATGCCAACATTACTCCATTAATAGATTTTTCGGCAAATAGTGTGGAGATAAATCATTTAATGATTAAATTATTTTACGCCAACATGAATCTTGATGAATATCAACCTGATAATCCAAACGGCGTCATCTGGTCTATGGTCTGTGGAAAACAAATTTTTCTTACTCATGCTAGAATTGCCTCTATACTTGGCATACCAAATCGAGGCGAAGAATTTTCATCTACCTTCTGCGAAGTTTTCACTCGAAATAGTACAAGTCATCAGTTTATAGAAGACAATAGTGATGGCACTAAGTCTATTGGACTTCGACCGACAGCAAGGTTACTTCATCGGGTCTTGATGCATTCTCTTTTTCCTAGACTTGGAAATTATGATGCAGTGTACAAAGAAAACTTCAAGGCACTCTATGCTATCTATGGTGAAATCCAAATCAATTGGGTTCACATGCTTTTTGATGAAATTCTCAAGGTAAATAATTCAACCCGGCCTCATTTCTTCTATAATGAATATATCATGAGACTTTTGTTAGCTTGTGGGGTCAATCCTCCTGATTCTGCAACTTCAACACCAAAATGCATTGATTCCATAACCATCAAAAGAATGAAGCTTCCTCCACCTTATCTTGAGATTATGCCTTTTGAAGAATGGCAACAACGAGGACCGAGAAAACAAAGAGCAACTTCCTCTCGACCTCGTCCCGATGAGGTGAAACTTTTAAGATCAAAGTCATCAACAAAAGAATCTCTTGAAACCATTGCGCGTAATCAATTTCTGCTTGAATCTCGTCTCAAGCGTATGGACTCTAAAATTGATAAGCGCTTCAATAAGGTCAAGTCGTTCTTCGGTATGCTATGGGACGCTATATCATGTTCCTCATCCACCTCTGTTCAAGCACAAGATCCAGGAAAACGTCCTGCTGCTCCAGTTTTCACATGGACATCATCTGACGAGGGCGAATCGTCTAGAGGGAACAATGATGAGGAGGAAGAGGAAGAAGATGAAGATGATGACGATGACGACGATGACGATGATGAAGAGGAGATTCGATCTGCTTCATCCTAGATTCTATTATGTTTTAGCTCTTTAAAAACATTTTTCGACACTTGTACTAAATAGTGTCGTTATTTATGCTTTTCAATTAACATTATGTTCTGTAGTAAACTCTGTTATGTCTTTGATGTGTTAATGATTTATTTTTCTATGCTTATCATATTCATTCTACGCATATCATATTCTAGTGATCTGTTACTCCTTTTTGTCGATGACAAAGGGGGAGAAAGGGCTAACAATTGCTTGCAGGAAAGAAATCACATACTCAGGGGGAGATTCAGATTTGCAGATATATATATTGTCATCAATCAAAAAGGGGGAGAATGTTGAGTCACAAGCTTTATGAAAGTTTTTGATTTCTGACAAATAAGGCGATTGATTTCTGACAAACAAGGCGATCGACAAAAACAAGGTCAATAGAGCTGTATATGGTACTCTAGATTATAGGTTGATTATTTGTTGTTGTAATAGTAATAAATTTGTTAACATCTATCCTCAAATAATCATGCATATCAAGGGAATCAATATATATACGAATAATTTATAAGTTGCATGCAGTTGCACAATTCAATGTGCAATTTAACAGGCACCGGTCGACCGGTCATTATAGGTGCGGTCGACCGTTCCTGTGTAAATTGCACAGTGAACGTGCACACATGCACATAACGTATATATATATTTGAATTCCTGTCTACCGGTCCATTTTTGACCTGTCGACCGTTTTTAAACAGAAAGCAACTTTTCCAAAAGACACTTCTCTTCTCCAAAGGTTGCATCTCCTATCTTTCATCAATGATCATAACTCTTAATGGCAACTGTTCACAAAGAGTTACAACTATTTTTCTCTATATATACTCATCTAAATCATTGATTCAAATACAAGTTTTTACAACGATTTCATATATTCTTTTAATCTAATCTCTGATCTCAATTCTGTATTATAAAAGCTCTAAATTATTTATTGAATCTTTGAAACTATTTCATATCCTTTGATTCAATAATATACTTTCCTTAATCTTTTCAAAACATCATATCGCATACTTTGAGGATAAGATTATAGGAAGGGTGTACTGCTAGTGACAAATCCGTGTTTTCAAGAACACAAGTTGTCAACAACAATTGTATTTGCTCTTTTGTTGAAGTCCTCTGTGTTGTAAGAGGCAAGTGTTGAAGTCCTCAGTGTATTAGAGGCGTGAAATCCCGTTCGGTTGTTCGGGTATTGTAAACCTGTTCCTCCGGGTGAAGCGAGGTAGTTAATAGTGAAAATCCAGATAGAAGTCTGGGACTGGACGTAGGACGGTGCTCCGAACCAGTATAAAAATCTCTGGTGTGATTTTTCTATTTTCTATTTACAATGCTATTATCATCTATTTCCGCATTTGTATTGTAATCCATATTACACGATCCGTGTATACTATATTAGCACATATAATTGTATACACACCGCACTTTCAAAGGTTTGTCTCCATCTATTTTAGAAGGTTTCTATTTTTCTTTGTGATTCGATTCCAAATTGACGGCATCATTTTATTCTTTAAACCCACATGACGAGGAAAAATGTTATTTCTCTCATTTGGGTAGTTTGTAAAAAATTTCAGGTATTTTTGGGCTTGTCTCAGGATTATCTTCTAAGCAATCTTTTGAGTGGTGTTAAGGTCTTTTCAGCTTGACCTTGCCACCGGCTTTCATTAGCTTTGAGTTGCGGAAGTTAGCCTTCCATTTACCGCATTCCATACTCGTTATGATTCTTATGAATGACTTATTATGTCATTCATTTTGTCTAGCTTATTCATCCATTTTTTGAATTGAGTATTCTATGAATATTTCGATGACTCCTTTTTGTATTTATTATTTTGGATGGAAAACGGCAATTTAAAATTTTGCAAATCTTTTTCATAAGATATTTATAAGTATAATTGGATTTTTGCTCTTGAAACGAACAAAGAGTATTCATAAAGTTTTTAAGAGCCATTTTCATTATATAGAAGATGATTTTGTGATTGTATTGCCCATTGAGTGCGTTAAGAATTCTGGTCGATGCGCTTGATCAACGTTATCGATAGGAATCTCATAAACGCTTTGATGAGACAATTTGACACGATAAATTGACTTATAAAAGGTAAAAAATTTCTAAAAAATGATTACATAAAGATAATTGTAATTTTGGAAGTTTTAGCTTTTTGGGAAAGAATATTATATAAAGGAACTCTTTTCTGATACTCATATCCTTATGGTCCCCGAAGGGAATCAAAACTTCATTATTTGCACTGATACTAGTCGTATTGGTTTGGGTGTCGTTCTCTTGCAAAATAGAACGTGCTATCTCTTATGATTCTAAATAATTGAAGCCTATCGAGACTAGGTATACCACTTATGGTCTAGTGCTCGTGGCTATTGATTTCACTTTTAGTGTGGTATCATTGTTTTTGGGGAAGAAATTTGTTCTCCTCCTCGATCGTATTTTTTTAAAATATTTATTTTCTCACAAGGAACTTAATTTGTGTCAACAGCGTTGGCTCGAGTTTCTTACCTCCTATGACTTTGGTATCCAGTATACCCCTAGGAAGGGTAATCGTGTTGCTGATGCGCTTAGTCGCAAACATTCGGCTGTTGTTTCTATGATGCTAGCCGAATGGGATATTCTTGAGACTCTATCTTTTTGCGAAATTCGTGATAGAGGTTCATCTTCTGATTCTCATATTCTATTATTTAGTTTGGGAGCTCGACCCATTTTATTGGATCGTATTGCCGATGTTCAGCCGCGTGATCCTGATTTGTTGCATCTCATTCAGCTTTATGAGTCTAGATCCTGTGATGAGGCGTTGCGGGATTTTAGCATTGATTCTCATGGGTGTCTTCGTAAGAAGAACCATCTTTTTGTGCCTTTTGATTTTGCACTTAGGCATGACATTCTTGATGACTATCACCGTTCTAAGTATACCATTCATCTTGGTAGTAGTAAGATGTATGCCGATATGCATCGTCTTTATTATTGGGAAGGCATGAAGCGCAATATGGTGAGTTATGTGAGTAATTGCATAACTTGTCAGCGTATTAAGGCCGAACATCAGCGTCCTTCGGGTCTTCTTCAGCCTCTAGAGATTCCATTGTGGAAATGGGATCAGATTTCCATGGATTTCATTGACGGCCTACCTCGTTCGAGATCGGGCCCTTCTAGCATCTGGGTTATTGTTGATCGCCTCACTAAATCTGCTCATTTTCTTCCTATTAAGTCTAATAGGACCGCTTCGCATTTGGCTAAGTCTTATGTCAAGGAAATCGTGAGACTTCACGATGTTCCTAGTTCTATTGTGAGTGACCGTGATCCCTTATTCGCGAGTCATTTTTGGCAGAGTCTTCAGGAAGCTTTGGGAACAAAGCTTAATTTTTGCACAACTTATCATCCGCAGTCTGACGGACAGACTGAATGGGTATCGTATCTTGGAAGATCTTCTCCGTATCTGTATTTTTGATTTTGGTGGTAGTTGGGAGGATCACCTACCTCTTGTAGAGTTCTCCTAAAATAATAGTTTTCAGTCCGGTATCGGTATGGCTCCTTTCGAAGCTTTATACGGAAGGCCATGTCGATCACCTTCTTCTTGGTTGGAATCTGGGGAGAAGCTTATTCTTGGCCCGGATTCTATTCGTGACTCTTCTGTTAAGATTAATCTTATTCGTTTGAGAATGAAAGAGGCACAGAGCCCCCAGAAATCCTACACGGACAGCCGTAACAAGCCTCTCGAATTCTCATTTGGTGATCTTGTTCTTATTCGTGTTTCTCCTTTGAAGGGGTTATGCGTTTCAGTACGACTGGGAAATTGGCTCCTTGCTTTATAGGACCATTTTCTATTACTAAACGTATTGGCCCTGTGGCTTATAGAGTTTCACTTCCTTCCCATTTATCTTGCATTTACGACGTGTTTCACATCTCTCAACTTCGGATGTGTCTCGAGAGTTGGATTCTATTATCGATTCTCCTGATTCGCAAGAACTTGAGGTCTCATCGGACTTATCTATTGTGCAACAGCCTATTCGCGTGCTTGCCACGGAGGTGCGACACCTTCGAAACAAGGACGTGCCACTCGTTAAAGTTCAATGGTCCGCTATCTCTAATGACTGTACTTGGGGAACCAGAGAGTTTATGGAGCGATCTTATCCGGGTTTTCTATCTTTGCTTAGGAATGGTAAGAATATCTTTTCATCTCAAGCTTATTTCCTTTTCTTTTGAATGTTGTATGTATGTAGTTGTTACAAATATCGTCTCTAGGAATTGCGGGGACGCAATTTTGTAAGGAGGGGAGATCTGTAACAACCAGCATATTTAACGATTTTATATTTAAATTTTTTATTTAAATATAGCGTCGTTAGTCGGATTTTTGGTCCGAAATGTTACTTTTTGCAAATGGCCGAATTAGGACTCGAAACCACCTCCATTGAGTCCAAAATGGCATTTGCGATCTTTTTAAGTATAAGCTTTGATATGTTTGGAGTAAGTTGAATTTGGCTACGTTTTCTAGTTGGGTTTTGGGTTTGGGTTCAGCCCATTTGCAAGTTTAATAACCTAACTCGGTCCCTCTCTTCCCCATTCACTCATCTTCACTCCTCAAACTTAAGAAAAAACTGAAAATGGTGGAAAGGAAAGGGAAATAGAAATTCCAAGCCCTAGTTCTTCTTGCTAGCTCAAAATCTTTCTCCAAAAACAAAGAGAAGCCATTGGTAAGCCTCCTCTTCATTTTCTCTATATTTCTCTCTTCAATCTCAGAAATTCCTAAACCTAATTTAGAAAATACTTGTTTTGATCTTAGATTGAAGATTGTTGAGTTGAAGTGGAGATTGGTTGGCTTTCTCCTTGCCAATTGAAGACCTTCTTAATTTTTGGGTTAAAGGTGAGATTTCTATCTCACATCTATGACTATAATTATCTTTGGTTGTTAGGTATGAATTCCTAACACTTATTCATGTGCATTTGCTCTTGATTTGGATTGGTTTTGTGAAATTTGGGTTTTTAAGTCAAATTTGTGTGAAAATCCTTTTATGGATGTTTTGATCATGATTTGGTGATGCATCGAGGAGCATATGGGGCCAGGTTGTCGATTGGCATAAACCCTTAGAGCCAATGTTCGTCCGGTTGCATTTTGGAAGAGTTTGCTCTTCATTTGAATAGGCTGAAAAACAACCCAGGCATGATTCAGTCGACTGATTTCTCTGTCTAGTCGACTGAATCTGGGACCCAAAAGTTCCCAGGCATGGTTTAGTCGACTGAATTCTTAGTTCAGTCGACTGAACCTGGAAAAAGAAAGTTCGCAGGCATGGTTTAGTCGACTGAATTCTCTGTTCAGTCGAATGAACCTGGAAACAGAAAGTTTCTAGGCAGAATTCAGTCAACTGAAAATCTCTGTTCAGTCAACTGAATTTGCTATTTAGTCAACTCAATTCTCGTATTAGTCAATTGAATTTGTTATTTCAGCCCACTTTTCCCTTTGATATTGAATTTCCAATTTGAATCGATTCGTGATGATCCTATTTGTTGTCATCATTTATTTTGACTTTGATGATTCCTTTTTAATTTCAATCCACGGGTTTTATAAAATAATCTTTTCAATTGTATCAAAAGCTTACTTCTCTAATTTATAAATTCTATTTAAATGCACACACACAATTTCCACTTCGAGCGGAGTGGAAAGGAGATTAAATGGTTAAGTAAAACACGGACCATGAATCTGTGCGTTTATCTTTCCGATTAATCCCCGACCTATTCAATTGATTGTTTTGACCTTTTGGCTGGTTTACCAATGAGATGAGGTGAACTTTGTACTACTTTGAGTGTGAAATTAACTAACAGATAGTAAACCGTTTAGTGCGAACGAGTGGTTATGGGACTCACGTTACCACTTTTCGAATTCCTTTTTTGAGAGTTATGACACATTCTGCCAGTTAGTGATGTCCAGTACTGGGTCTGCGGACCTTCACCACTACGGTTTGTTGCCTTCGGGTGTGTTGCCTTCGGGTCTGCACCTTTAGGTTTGTTGCCTTCGGGTATGTTTCCTTCAAGTATGTTGCCTTCGGGTTTGTAACTTCGGGTTTGTGCCTTCGGGTTTGTTGCCCTATTGTATCGCTTTCGGAGTTAGGTCTATATGAGCCGCTCGAGTGATATTTGCGTTTGGAGTCTTCGGGCTCATGGATCCTTGTTTATACAGTACTGAGCACGTGCAAATTTTCTGATGTTTCATTGATATGTATATTCCCTAGGTATCGCCCTTCAGTGTTGGTCTTTTTGAGCCGCACGATATATAGCTATTACCTTGTGGAACTTGTGTTACCTTCATTGGTATTTGTTATTTGCCTTTATGGCTTGTTTTGGGATATTCCTATCCTTTGTTTATTGTGTTGCCGATGATATGAGGCTTGTTATGATTTGATTCATCTTTTGTGAGATGATTGTTGTATCTCTTTTAGAGATATTTGTTATACTTTATGACCATGCAGGTTATTACTGTTCAGTTTATTTAACTGATTTGTTTAGCTAGACTGACCCGTGTATTTTATACTCGGGTCAAACCGAGATGTTTCAGGTTAGGTGCTTTTGGACTTAGCCTAATTTGCTTCCTCATGGACTATTCAGCTTGTTCCTTTTTGTTAAAGCTTTTTGTGTAGTCCTATTTTGTTGTAACTCTGATATGTAATCTTTTGACTCGTCTGTATACTGTGGTTTGCATACCACTTGACATGTATTAGTTTGTATACTCTGTTATGTATCTGTATATGTGAACATGATGATCTACTGTTCTGTGATGTATATTACATTTGAGTTGTTATATTCTGTTCTGATAGATCCTCTAGCCACCTATGGTTTTGTTTTAAGTATGCATTGGGTATGTCGACCTGCTTGGTATGACTATTGTCGATGTATTCAATAGATAGTTAGAGCAAGGCTATAGATGGTCGCTCCCAACCAGCCTGATTCTCCGTGTTAGTTGACGTCATTACTCTGTAGTGTCCTTGGCTAGCGTGGGTATAGAGGTGGGGCGTCACACTAATATTATATCATGTCGTCCAAAACTAATAAGATAATACAATAATTTGGCGTGTAAGATCATGAAATTATTAGTTAAATTGATTATGTGAAGAAGAAAAATGAAGAGTAAAAGGATAGTTTTTTCTCAAATTTGATACATGTGATTCAAAGAGGTCAGTCTGAAGGCTTTTTCAGGGTTTTGTGGTTGGACCGTGGGTTCTTGCACGTACAACGTTATTTTATTTTCATAGCCATAGCCCTTCAAGGTTAAAGGTTGACCGTGATCGAACCGAGATAGGGTTGGATCTTTAAAACACGGGTTAATTCCATGAAAGTAATGGTATGACTCTCAATATCAATATCAATCATAGTAGATTCACTTATTTTCTATAGGCTTTTGTGATTCATTGTGTTTGTTATTAGAGTACATTGACGCTAATCTCATTAACAGTCATGTAGTTTAATTGCGAAATAAAAGTCAATATCTTCAATGCTTACACAACATACGTTCATTTATTCAATAGTCATAATTTTAATTAATCTCCAGCAATGATCTTTAGAATTTATCTTTTAATATCTTATTGATTCCGATCAAAATCACTTGACAGTAAGAAGCAATGGAGATGAGGTTAATGAGCTTATCAAATTGGGGGCATAATGAAAAAATAGGGTACATAATTAATCAATATATTGTCAAATTTTGATCAACGTTTGGGCTGTGAGAAACATACATAAATAATGACAAGTACATGCAGATTAACCGGGCCTCCTTTTATTTGGCGTTTGGTGTTTTGATTTTGAATGTTTAGTTACCACAATCCAAATCCAATTGTATAATTGATCATGTTACCAAATCCTATGTTGAACTTAATAATAGTGTGACGACCGCCCATGACTCCCGCACCAAAACAAGGAAATAGTGCGCTGAGGAGCGAGCCAGGCAGCCAGGGACGATGATCAAGGTAAGGATAAAACAGCAAACTCTATCGTACAACTCACAGCGCATGGACAAAATACAATAGAGAAATATATGTATATAGTGAAGCTCATTACAGAATAACATCATAAAGACTTTATAAAGGTTTGATACAAGCATCTGAACAATTAATACATCAAGCCTCACTACATAACACTCAAACATATACAAGCAGCGCAACATCCAGTATATATAGTAAGAAAACTAATATGCTAGCCTCCAGCTCGTCTTCGTCATCAACAGCGTTGGTAGCCAAGAACAGCACCTGTCACTTGCTACCAAGTCTGCCCATCCCAACATGGATGAACATCCCAAGGTAATAAGAGTTGAACATAAAACCTTGAGTCAGACAACAGTCTTAGTGAGCAGTAAATTAACTACCAGACATACCAAAAGAGCATAAAGGATAAAAGGAATAGGAACTCAACCATCACACTCCACCTCATTCTACAGTGATAGCCCCCAGACCCACTAAGCATAAACAAGCATAGCAAATCAGACAATTTAACTAGAGTAATTATCACTCGAGTCAAGGTCGATTTTTTCCAAATACAAACCCCAAGGCCTAAACCAAGATTAGATAAGCACCGAGAAAACACCTCTCTTGAGTCCGAATGACGATACAACCAAACATCCATGACTCTGGCTATCACTGTTATCATTGCCTCGATTTCACCGTTAATTGAATGACCACCTGTCAAGGGCTAATGGTAACCCCGGTTCTAGACATAACTCCGCACGTCATCATGACCCGTGCCTAGGACTATCGCATCTGCCCAGAGTACTAACACGTCATCATGACCCGTGTCTGGAACGTCATCGTGACCCGTTCCAACGTACTCTTGCTTTGAGCATGCTAGAACCTTCAATAACGATAAGATCCAAGCCTCCTAGTCATCCTCCTCGACGACTATTCTCACACTAGCTCAAGCGCCTCTCGAGCCCACCATTATCAACCAACTCAAACCGCATCATCGAGTTATCAACATGCTTGAGATGATCCCGTCTGGACTAAACCAAGGCTTCACACATCATGCTTTGCATCAACGCATCTTAGCAAAGTCCCATCTCAACATCATGGTTTTCCCCATCGCATCATGGCAAAGTCCATCATCATTGAATCTATCCATATAAGCTTCCACATCCGCTTCATATGCCACAAGCAGCTTTCACCATTCAAGAGCCTTTCCACTTAGCTTTTGAATCATCTTCGACCAACTTGTCCAAATCAAGTTATCAATCAACTAATCAATCAAATAAAACGTCAATCCAAGTAATCAATCATTCAAACAAGATCAAAATAGACAATTGCAACAATAATGGCAATTTCGTAATTAAAGTGTCCAAATCTAACAAGTATAAATCATAGGCATATGTCTCTACAACTTGATGAATAAACTTATACAAGTAATCATGTACTAAAATAGGTGTCAAAACTTCATAGATGATAGATCTACATGCAAACTTTAGGAAAATGCAAGAAATCACTATCTTTAACACATAAACAAGCCACCAATCCAATATACTCCTTTGGGTCCGTGTGAGAGACAACTACCACTCACCGAATCACCTAAACACCTTAAAAGCAATCAACTCCAGATCTGGACAGCAAGGAACCAAGCTTGATCCGGAAAAATCTCGCTTCAAACGATGAAATCTCTCTTTGTTGGATGAAGATCTTCAACTTTGGCTCTTGGATCTTTGATTTGATCTTCAATTTAGATGGAAGAAATCACTAGGTTAGAGAGGAGAAAAGAAGTGAAGAAGTGTTGTAGTCGAGCTCTCAAAATGGAAGCACTTCGTCGCTTCAAAATCCGGTGCCAAAATAGTGAGATATGGACGAGTATTTATAGGCTGAAACGTCCCTTAAGTCGCCGCCCCTATGAGTCGTCCACGACTCAACAGAACCCCTAAGTTGTCCACGACCTAATACCCACGACCTACGACTTAGCACACTCGCAACCTAACGGCTTACGACCTAACAAACACGGAGCCTCACGCACGACTCAACACAGGCACGACTCAACACATGCAGTGCCTCAACCTAGCGACCTAAGTCCTTAACACACGCGCGCGACTCAACGGCCTACGACTTAAAGCCCTGCCGGCCTAACCACTAAACCTGATGCCGACCCAACGACTCAATATGCACGCGACCTGACAGAGATACGCGACCTAACTCGTACACGAGTTACGACCTACCACTAAGTCGCTCACACGACTCAGCGACCCAACGCTATACGACCTAACTCAGCACATAGAGTCCCACGACTTAAGTCTTCCCCCTTAGGTCGTTCGAACGACTTATCCCTTAGGTTGTTAACCCGTTAACCCTATTAAGCTGCTAACTATCCCCAAGCCGTTAACCACTAGGTCGTTATCACCTTATCCCCTAAGTCGCTGGCTCTCTTAACTCGTAACCCGCTTACAACCTTAAGTCGCTCAATACACTAACTTGCTAACCCTTAAGTCGGTCATATCTATGAGTCGGTCACGACTTAAGCTCTCTCACGACTTAAGCACCACACGAGCTAGCTTCTATACGACTTAAGCTATGGTCGACTCAAACTTTAAACGACTTAACAACATCAACGACTTAAAGCATATAGTTTAACAATGTTTCAATCCGTAAAAATACTGGTCGTTACATTCTCTCCCCCTTAGGAATTACGCCCCCAAAATTCCAAACAACAAGAGCAACCAAAGTTATTCCGCATGCCTACCATCCATAGAAATCAACAAACCATGCATCCAATTACTAGCCTAGCATGCAAAATTCTAAGACTTAGAACAGGCTACAAATTCATGAGATGTCACGACAACTTAGGGCCATACCTCGAAGAGGTCAGGATGAGTTGCCTTCATCCTCTCTTCCTCCTCCCATGTACAGTCGTTAACATCATCACTCCATTGTACCTTGAGCAACGTAATCGTCTTCCTCCTAAGTTGTTTCGTGTCGGTTTCAACAACACGAAGCGGCTTACGAGGTCTCGTAACAACTGGATCAACCTCTAAATCTTCACAGCTATCAGCAGAAACCACCGTATTCGAGTTATGCACATACTTCCGTAGATAAGATACATGAAAAACATTGTGCACACCCGCCATCTTTTCCGGTAACTCCACTCTATAAGCGAGCTTTCCAATTCGCTCGATGATCGGGAATGGTCCAACAAATCTCGGAGTCAATTTCCCTTTCTTCCCGAATCGAATAACATTCTTCAGTGGAGAAATCTTCACAAAAACCATATCGCCTACATCGAACTCCAAATCCTTAAGACGCTTATCGGCATAACTTTTCTGACGATCTTGGGCTGCCTTCATTCGTCGCCGAATGATCTCTATACAATCCGTAGTCTGTCGAATTATTTCTGGCCCAAGTATCAGCTTTTCTCCAGTTTCCAACCAACATGTCGGAGAGTTACACGGCCTTCCATACAATGCTTCATACGGTGCCATACTAATACTTGACTGGTAACTGTTATTATATGCAAATTCCACCAAATGAAGATGATCTTCCCATGATCCCCCGAAGTCCAAAACACATGCTCTGAGAAGATCTTCCAAAACTCGGTTGACTCTCTCGGTCTGACCATCTGTTTGGGGATGATAAGCTGTACTCAAACACAACTCAGTCCCCAAAACTTCCTGGAAGCTCTTCCAAAATCCACTAGTGAACAATGGGTCTCGATCGCTCACTATACTCTTCGGAATACCATGGAATCAAACTATCCATTTAACATACAACTCAGCCAACTTCGATGCAGTTCTAGTTGATCGAACAGGAATGAATCTTGCACTCTTAGTCAAACGATCTACGATGACCCAAATCCCTTCATTTCCTGCCCTGGTTCTAGGTAGACCATCGATAAAATCCATAGATATCTGCTCCCACTTCCATGTAGGAACCTCTAATGGCTGAAGCAATCCACTAGACTTCTTCTGCTCAGCTTTCACCAACTGGCAATTCAAACATTTGGAAATGAAATTTCCAACATCCTTCTTCATACCTTCCCAGTAGTAGGTTCTCTTCATATCCCGGTACATCTTATTTCCACCTGGATGAATTGTCAACTTCGAGTGATGACTTTCCCTCAAAACTTCATCTCTCAATCCATCTATATCGGGAACAACTAGTCGTCCTTGTTTCTGAAACCAACCCTTTCGATCAACTTCAAATCCATTATCCTTTTCTGAGTTCAGTCCAGATTCCAAATCACGGATAATCTTGACAAGCTTATCATCTCGCTTTTGGCCCTCGCCAATTCTTTCCACAAGAGTAGGTCTTATCGATAAGTTTGCCAACATCTCAGGTTCCAATTCACATCTAGGCCTGAAGTCAAATCCAGCCAAATACTCAAGATTCTTCCATTCTGAAAACATGGCTCCCAATCCTGCATGTCTTCGACTCAACGCATCAGCCACTGCGTTACCTTTTCCTAGAGTATAGGCTATACCAAAATCATATGATGCTAAAAACTCTAGCCATCGTTGCTGCCGAAGATTCAAATCCTTTTAGGAGAACAGATACTTCAACGACTTATGATCTGTAAACAACTCGAATCGAACTCCCAATAGATAATGTCTCCACATCTTCAGAGCAAAAACAATCGCCGCTAACTCCAAATCATGAGTCGGGTAATCCCTTTCATGCGGCTTCAATTGTCGACTTGCATATGCAACAACTTTATCCTTTTGCATTAGCACTGCTCCAAGTCCAGTACCACATGCATCGGTGTAAACCAATATCTCATCATTCCCACTTGGAATAATCAAAACAGGAGCACTTGTCAGTCGCTCTTTCAGGATTACGAAAGCTTGCTCACACTTATCGTCCCATGTGAATACCTGATTCTTTTTCGTCAATCCTGTTAACGGTGCAGCTATCTTGGAAAAGTATTTGATAAACCGACGATAATATCCAGCTAATCCAAGAAAACTTCTCACATCAGATACATTCTTAGGTCTCTCCCAATCCTGGATTGCTGCCACCTTAGCGGGATCAACCGCTATTCCATTTCTAGAGATAATATGGCCTAAGAACCTCACTTCACTCTTCCAGAAGTGACACTTCGAAAACTTAGCCTTCAGCTGATGTTTCCGCAAGATTCCCAAAACAATTCGTAAGTGCGTCTTGTGCTCTTCTTCAGTTTTGGAATAAATCAGAATATCATCCACGAACACAAGTACGAACTTATTCAACTGATCTCTGAATACTCTATTCATAAGATCCACAAAATATGCTGGTGCGTTAGTCAACCCAAACGGCATTACCAGCCACTCATAAAAACCGGATGGTGTCCTAAAAGCAGTCTTCGACACACTATCCTTAGCCACTCTCAACTGGTGAAATCCCGTTGCCAAATCCATCTGAGAAAACACCTTAGCTTCGTGAAGCTGATCAAATAAGTCATCTATTCTCGGCAATGGATACTTGTTCTTCTTAGTCACCTTATTCAGCTCACGATAATCCACACACAACCTTAACGATCCATCCGCTTTGGTTGCGAACACAACTGGTGCACCCCATTCGGACACACTATGCCGAATGAATCCTTTCCGAAAAAGGTCATCAACCTGCACCTTCAGCTCTTGTTGTTCTCTAGGCGCCATCCGTCTAAGAGGCATCACAACAGGTCTGGCTCCCTCAACTAGATCGATACGAAAATCGATCTCCCTATGCGGCGGTAACCCTTTGACCTCGTCAAAGACGTCCTCAAATCCATTCACAACCGGCATCGATGACAGTCCACCCCGTGGAACAACCAGCGAATACATGAAGCCCATGAAGACGCCTTCTTCATGCTTACATCGTATCACAACCTTTCGCCCTTCCACATTCCCGACTGTCACCTCCAGTTTCTCACAATCAACCTTTGCCGCATACTTCCTAAGCCAGTCCATACCCAAAATAATTTTGAACCCTGCAAAGTTCAGAACAAAACAATCACAAACAAAAGAGCAATCATGACTCGATACCACTAGACCACGGCATACCATACACAAACAAGACGAACCCCCAACTGGATTAGTCACAACCAATGGTCTATCAACAATTTCCGGTTCCAAACCCAACCGTCCTACAAGATCATCACAAACAAACGAATGCGAAGCCCCAGTATCAAACAACACCCTAACTGGAACACCACATATGGAAAGAGTACCTTGAACCACCACACTCTTCCCTTTCTCTTCCGCAGTAGGAGCTTTCGAAGATGATGGAACAGCCCCCAAAGCATAAGCTTGCACAATCTGTTTGTCCTTCTGTGGTTCTGGACAATTCTTCCTAATATGCCCCAACTTATCACAGTTATAGCACTTCAACAGTACCTTTGGATTCTTGCAATCCCTAGAGAGATGGACCTTCTGCCGACAATTGTAGCAGGTCACTTCACCCTTTGGCTTCTTCTGGCCATCCTTACCCTTCTGCTGTTGCTGCTTCCTCTTCTTATTTCCACCCTGCTGTGGTTTGGACTCTTCCTTGATCACAGCAACAACAGACCCTTCCTTAGGAAACAAACTCTCGTGCCTGAGAGCTTTCTCCACAAGTTATTCAAAAGGATCGTCCAGATGATCCACCAACTGCTTCCCAAGATAACTGTCCAAACCTGTCACAAACTTCTCGTTCTTCTGGTAGGGAGATTCAATATACGACCTAGCATACTTGGACAAAGCTTCAAACTCAGAAACATACTCAAGAACTGGTCTCCCACCTTGCTTAAGTTCCACAAACTTCTTAAACAAAACAGACTTCTGAGCTGTAGAAATGAACTTAGCTTCAAATCTAACTTGGAATTGCTCCCAAGTGATCTCTTCCTCTGGAGTATCAATGGTGATAGAACCCCACCAATCTGCAGCTCTTCCCTGAAGCTGTCTCGATGCAAGCTTCCTTTTAGTTGCATCCTCAATTCCCAATTCACCAAAGATCCTTCTACAAGCATCTATCCGTCTCTAAACTTCAATAGTCCATTCCGTTCCCAAGAAAACCTTTCCTCCGAGAGCAGTATAGTCTTTACACAACTTAGCAAAGTCCACTGGTCATGGAGCTTGAACCTGAACTCCAACATCTACTGATGGCCCCGGAGCTGGCATCCTCCTCATGATCGAAGTCATCATAGCCTCGAACATAGGAGCATAATCAGCAGCCCCCTCAATAGCACGGCCTTCCCTAGCAGCTGGTCTCCCTCTTCGACTCATCCTTAATATCTACAAAAAGGAATGACTTAGAACACCTTGAGAAACAACTGCATAAGGAGTTCAAATCCTTCTAAGATACTATATTATATATATAGTAATCATCCATCAAAATAAAATTACGTCTCTCATACGTAGTTACATCAGCGAGCGTTGGCTAAAATCGTTTAACCAAGCTCTGATACCAAATGTGACGACCGCCTATGACTCCCGCACCAAAACAAGGAAATAGTGCGCTGAGGAGCGTGCCAGGCAGCCAGAGACGATGATCAAGGTAAGGATAAAACAGCAAACTCTATCGTACAACTCACAGCGCATGGACAAAATACAATAGAGAAATATATGTATATAGTGAAGCTCATTACAGAATAACATCATATAGACTTCATAAAGGTTTGATACAAGCATCTGAACAATTAATACATCAAGCCTCACTACACAATACTCAAACATATACAAGCAGCGGAACATCCAGTACATATAGTAAGAAAACTAGTATGCTAGCCTCCAGCTCGTCTTCGTCATCAACAGCGTTGGTAGCCAAGAACAGCACCTGTCACCTAATACCTAGTCTGCCCATCCCAACATGGATGAACAGCCCAAGGTAATAAGAGTTGAACATAAAACCTTGAGTCAGACAACAGTCTTGGTGAGCAGTAAATTAACTAACAGACATACCAAAAGAGCATAAAGGATAAAAGGAATAGGAACTCAACCATCCCACTCCACCTCATTCTACAGTGATAGCCCCCAGACCCACTAAGCATAAACAAGCATAGCAAATCAGACAATTTAAGTAGAGTAATTATCACTCGAGTCAAGGTCGATGTTTTCCAAATACAAACCCCCAAGGCCTAAACCAAGATTAGATAAGCACCCAGAAAACACCTCTCTTGAGTCCGAATGACGATACAACCAAGCATCCATGACTCTGGCTATCACTGTTATTATTGCCTCGATTTCACCGTTAATTGAATGACCACCTGTCAAGGGCTAATGGTAACCTCGGTTCTAGACATAACTCCGCAGGTCATTGTGACCCGTGCCTAGGACTATCGCATCTGCCCAGAGTACTAACACGTCATCATGACCCGTGTCTGGAACGTCATCGTGACCCGTTCCAACGTACTCTTGCTTTGAGCATGCTAGAACCTTCAATAACGATAAGATCCAAGCCTCCTAGTCATCCTCCTCGACGACTATTCTCACACTAGCTCAAGCGCCTCTCGAGCCCGCCATTATCAACCAACTCGAACCGCATCATCGAGTTATCAACATGCTTGGGATGATCCCGTCTGGACTAAACCAAGGCTTCACACATCATGCTTTGCATCAACGCATCTTAGCAAAGTCCCATCTCAACATCATGGTTTTCCCCATCGCATCATGGCAAAGTCCATCATCATCGAATCTATCCATATAAGCTTCCACATCCGCTTCATATGCCACAAGCAGCTTTCACCATTCAAGAGGCTTTCCACTTAGCTTTTGAATCATCTTCGACCAACTTGTCCAAATCAAGTTATCAATCAACTAATCAATCAAATCAAACATCAATCCAAGTAATCAATCATTCAAACAAGATCAAAATAGACAATTGCAACAATAATGGCAATTTCGTAATTAAAGTGTCCAAATCTAACAAGTATAAATCATAGGCATATGTCTCTACAACTTGATGAATAAACTTATACAAGTAATAATGTAGTAAAATAGGTGTCAAAACTTCATAGATGATAGATCTACATGCAAACTTTAGGAAAATGCAAGAAATCACTATCTTTAACACATAAACAAGCCACCAATCCAATATACTCCTTTGGGTCCGTGTGAGAGATAACTACCACTCACTGAATCACCTAAACACCTTAAAAACAATCAACTCCAGATCTGGACAGCAAGGAACCAAGCTTGATCCAGAAAAATCTCGCTTCAAACGATGAAATCTCTCTTTGTTCGATGAAGATCTTCAACTTTGGCTCTTGGATCTTTGATTTGATCTTCAATTTAGATGGAAGAAATCACTAGGTTAGAGAGGAGAAAAGAAGTGAAGAAGTGTTGTAGTCGAGCTCTCAAAATGGCAGCACTTCGTCGCTTCAAAATCCGGTGCCAAAATAGTGAGATATGGACGAGTATTTATAGGCTGAAACGTCACTTAAGTCGCCGCCCCTTTGAGTCGTCCACGACTCAACAGAACCCCTAAGTTGTCCACGACCTAATACCCATGACCTACGACTTAGCACACTCGCAACCTAACGGCTTACGACCTAACAAACACGGAGCCTCACGCACGACTCAACACTGGCACGACTCAACACATGTAGTGCCTCGACCTAACGACCTAAGTCCTTAACACACGCGCGCGACTCAACGGCCTACGACTTAAAGCCCTGCCGGCCTAACCACTAAACCTGATGCCGACCCAACGACTCAATATGCACGCGACCTGACAGAGATACGCGACCTAACTCGTACACGAGTTACGACCTACCACTAAGTCGCTCACACGACTCAGCGACCCAACGCTTACGATCTAACTCAGCACACAGAGTCCACGACTTAAGTCTTCCCCCTTAGGTCGTTCGAACGACTTATCCCTTAGGTTGTTAACCCGTTAACCCTGTTAAGCTGCTAACTTCCCCCAAGCCGTTAACCACTAGGTCGTTATCACCTTATCCCCTAAGTCGTTGGCTCTCTTAACTCGTAACCCGCTTACAACCATAAGTCGCTCAATACACTAACTTGCTAACCCTTAAGTCGGTCATATCTATGAGTCGGTCACGACTTAAGCTCTCTCACGACTTAAGCACCACACGAGCTAGCTTCCATACGACTTAAGCTATGGTCGACTAAAACTTTAAACGACTTAACAACATCAACGACTTAAAGCATATAGTTTAACAATGTTTCGATCCGTAAAAATACGGGTCGTTACAAATAGTGTACAGACGAACGTAAATATTCAAATTTATGTACAAAATTTTGCCAAAAGGGTATATAAATGAATGATCACATTAATAAATGCATGTTACACCTTTTCTCGATCGTGTTAATTATACCTTAACAGTTCATGTTTTTTTTTCTCAACTCTTAACATAGTTCACGACGCCTACTGTATTGGTTATTTATCATTCTATGTATTGGCCACAATTATTGCATTTGACCATGTATAATAATAAAAGGTCTTTCGGTTTAATGGTTTAATTATTGGGTACTTTAACTCACTTCATGATAAATTTCAAAATAGAGAAAATATCCTCCTTAAACGAAATCTAGATTTTCGGTCACTGCTTTCAAATTCGCGCACGTAATATATTCAAATACCCTTTGCGTTTTTTAACATTTAAAACGCGTATAACTTTCTGTAGAAACATTGCATCAACATACCGTTTTCATCAAAAAATCAAAAAATTTATGATCTATAAAATAAGATCCATTGTTGATAAAAAAAATCATATTTACAGCAAATGTGCAATTATTCCATATATTTACAAAGAATTCTGCAACTTTTGAACATTATCGATTTTTCTTCTAATATCAGCAATTATTCCATATAACTGCTGAATTTAATGCAATTATATGAAATAATTGTAGAATTTTATGCAATTATATCGAATAATTATAGAAAATTGTAGTATTTGAAAATAAATATGTAATTTATATCTTTTTCGAGGTGGTTATTTTGTATATTAAGTTTGATTTTAGGACGTGTCCCTTATTTTCACTTAATCAGTTGATTGCTATTCCAGTTTGCTATTCAAATGAACATATCCATGTCAAAATAATAACAGATCCAAAGTCACAAGTTATAGAATTTAGCCAATTCTTTAAATATATAGTTAGTTGAAAAAGACCTCAGCAAAACTGAACTTTGGGACAATTTTTTTTGAATCAAATGACATGTAAATGGAACTATATAGTTAATAAGTGTTGAGGGAGATTGTTTTATGAAGAGGGAGGATGTATATTAGTCCCACATCGGAGAGAGTTGTTTCAATATTTGAGTATTATGTGTAACGCCCCGCCTTTTTGCACGGTTTAAATCGACGATAAACCACACACGTCAGACTTAAAACATACAAAAGGGCGGATTGTTATGGGGTAAATATGAAAAAGAAGGAAGAAATAAAACAAAATAGAATCTTGCAGCAGAACGATAAAATATAATAATCAAATATACAATTCATGAAGCTGTTTTATAAACATTTGATTATATTTATACAATACATATCAGAGTTGCATATACCAGTGAATAATAATCGATGCAGCGGAATACAGTGTGTAGTGGAACAATATAATATATAATAATAATAATAATGAAATCTTCATCTTCGTCCTCCAGAAATAAGGCCTTCAATTCCTGAAATGCTCAGGCTGACCCGAGCGAATTGAAAAGATAAAACACTCGAGTCAGAACTAAAAGATCTTATGTAAGTTAAATCAACAAGAATAAATATGAGTGGAACAGCGCCAGAGATGTTTATGAGATTTGACATCTCCTATCCAGTGTCTAACGTGAGTGCATTAACTTAAGAGATGCTCGGAATTCACATCTCCTAAGGATCCGTTAAACTATTTACTATGTAGTAAATTTCGCTATTATGATAGTGTCTAATAGTAAAATAAACTTACTTTTTTCATAGCATTAAGGTGCTATCCATATAGCCCTTAACACGTAATAGTCCCAGTAGTCCATCCAATATCATAGTCCCTCCTGAACGAAAAGCCACCGGAGGATACCACACGGGCTACGGGAGAATACCAAACTCGTACAAGGTGCGCTAGGGTAGGTGACACGACACAACTAGGCAATGCCAGGATAGATATACCAATTACGCTTCCGGGTCGGTGGTAATGCGTAGCGCACAGCTACGCCCTCCTCGTGCCACACCCCTAAATAAAAAAAATCAAAAGTGGCCACCGAATCAATCCAAAAGTCAAAGTATAACATCGAAGGGATTTGTCCGATCAAAGGTGCTACCTCATTAACCCGCCAATCGCTCCTATTTTAGCCACCATATGCCAACTCACAGGAGTTAGGTCCATGTATTTACCTCAAAGGAAACGCCGCCACCATCCTCCTTCATTCTGAAACCTCCACCGTGTACACGGTTGTTAAAGTGGTTTTCGGAGTTGGCAGAGAGTATGACAACTTCCGATCCCAGTCTCTTCAACAACCAAACGTTATTATAACACCGAGGTCTTATCAAATTAGTTTATACTTTTAAACCAGAATAAAATATCCATTTCAATTCCATATAAATACGATATCATTTCCTCTTTTTAAATCCCAAATCAAATTTGATATCATTCATTTTCAAATATATCCTTTCTAAAACTACAACATTTCAAAGTTATAATATTTCGGAACCAAAACTTGAGATATAGTCTTTCAAAACATAAAAATTTGAATTACATAACTTTGAAACATACTACACCACTTAAATGGTTTAAATATTTAATTACTTTATATAGTAAAATAGCTTCTTCACCTTCACGAATCAAATCTAATGTGGATTTTAAATTTCCAAATGAACCAATATAATTCTCATATATTTCAAAGCTTTAATTATTCCACCCTTTCAAAACTTATTCTTTGATAATTTCATATATATCAAATTCTGCCATTATTTAGATTTGAAACGTTTACTTAATAAATCCAATATAATTTAAGTAAAGCTTTTAACTTCAAACAACTGGATGTTCTTCCAATTTATTTAACTTGATAAATACATTTATCTCAACTTTACATTCATTTAAATTACTTTAAACCAAATTAAATTATAAGAATCATACCCTTCACAATCTCCAATTTTATTTAAACTTCAAATCAAATTTATTCGAGTACAATACTTAAATAATTCAATTTAAACCAATTCCATATTTATCTTCCAACTTAACTTTATTTAAGTCAATTAAAACTCTATATATCAATATCTTAGATAGGTACTTAACCGTATAGTATAAAACAATCAAACTTCATTTTTAACTCATTTCTATTAATCAATTTTATACATAACTCAAATTCAAGAATTCAACTATATATATATATAATAGTATTTATATATTATCAAAAAGTAATATTTATTAAACCGTACATCCTTTCCAAAACCATAGAAATCATTTCAAATTATTTTTATATATAGACCGCGGTGCCTGTATATAATTTTCTATCCTATGGTCAAGTGATACGGATATTTATCATTTCAATCCGTAATTTAAAATAAAATTTTACGGTTATATATCATTATAAAACGCAATCCCGAATAAAATAAAATGCATAACAACTTGCAGTTTAAAATAATATATAATACAACATCCATTCATCCATCATAAAATCATACATCCATCACAATCATCATACAAAACAGTCAATCAATATCAATATATAATTGATAATATAAAATAGGTAATTAACTAGCAGTTATATTCAATAATAAATTAAATAACGATTTAATTTAAATAAATGTGATAACTGAGATGAAGATTAAAATATATGAAAAAGTCATAATAAATGCATAATCACCATAAAAATTTAATTTAACAAACATAAGAAATTTTAGAAGTTGTGAGTGGGTTAAAACACTCACCTTTTGAGTTTAAATTGAATTTAAATTCAATTTAAACAAAAAAATTTGACAGTCTCAGAATTCATCCAAACCAACGCCAACGTGTTCAAAATTTCAATACGATCCTAACAAAAGAACCGCACGTGAATTGTGCTCGAATGTGAAAGATATAGCAAAAATTGCGATTGAATTTAAATTAAAAAAAAAAGAACACATATTCTTCTGCCACGCACACCCAGCATGCACACGCTTTCTACCCAGTTACTCCATCCTCCTGGAAACCCTAATACACGCATGCAGAAACATGAAGCCGCCACCTCCAAAATCTCTCATGTCGCTCCCACACACGCGCCTCCGTAGTCCTTGACGCCGATGCCTGAAGTTCGCCGCTAACCCTCTCCCATCACCACGGGACAGTTCGCGTTTTTCGATCGATATACTGACCGGTAGCCGCCGCAAAACCTTGCCATAATTTGAGTTTTTAGTGACGATCTAGCCATTGAACCTACGAACCAAACCCAACGATGAACTCCGCAAGACCTCATCCATGCCATGGTAACGTCGACTCGATGATAAGAGGAAGATGATCGAACCACGATGAACGGCCATGGATCAATTCACGAATTCTGGGCAAACAATGATCTGAATCGAAAAACGAACACCACCAGTAGATTACGCTCGTCGAGAGCTCCGAATTGATATAAAATTTGGCATATACTGTGGAGTTGGAAATTTCAGTTTTGGATTTGATTTGGGATTGCAATCGAAATTAGGGTTTGTCTTCCATTGTAGTGAGGAGGTGAATAAAACGTATAGAAATGAGGAACAGAGGCTACTAGGGTTTATAGCAGGACATATATAGGCAGGGTTGACATTTGAATGGATGGATAAGATAGATTACGCGCTAACGCCAAAGTGGCCCAAGAAACCTGTTTCGACTCCGGAATGAAATGAGGTCAACCCATATATCAAAATAGATGTTTTAAAATACTTTAAACGCAATGGAAAAGGTTTCAACTCCAAATTCCATCGTATGAAGAAGTTATGCTAAAATAAGTTTATTTCAAATTGATTTCAATTGATTTCAATTTCATTGATTTCAAGGTGTTTTGAGTCTGTATGATCAAAAAACAAGTCTGATAGCTACGAAACTTGAAATCCTACAAAGATTTACCGTTACAGTTCCGATGAAACTGGTTTCGTCGAAATCCGAGTCAGTGGCCAAAATGGATATTTTTCCATTTAATTAAATAAATAAATAATTTAACAAATTAAATCAAATTTCAAATTTCAGTTCTTTAATTTACAAATTTCATCATCTTTGATTCCTTAATCATTTACAATGTTTTAAACAAATTCAGATGTAACTGTAAAGTGGATTAATTTATAAATTTCAGTGTTAACTTCCAATTTCATTAAAATTCAAAGTTATAAATAAAATTACCAAAATTTTCCATTTAATTAAATTAAACAATATTTATTACATTCATTATTGTCAAATAGATGGGTTTACCATTGGATTCAAAACTATTACATAAATTTTCTCCTATTCCATCTTCATTTCAAATAACGTATTATTTAGCCATATTCAATTTCATTTAATTACAATTAATCCAATTATTGAACTTTTCATTTCAATTAAATAAAAGCTTGGTTTCCATTCTTTAAATCAACCAATTCATATTATGAATAAAATTTACATTATTTAAATTTACATTAACAAAACGTTAAATTTGGATTTATCGTAATTGGTTACCAAAGTTTATTTACACATTAAATTAATAAACCTATATTAATTGTCACCTATTGCTTTCCATTGCCTTTATAAATTTGTTACTTATCAACCCAGATTATTATTCCATATATACACTAAATTATTCCATTCTATTTATGATATCCATTCCATTACATACTTCAATATTTCCATTTTCAACTTTATTTCAATTGCATAATATTAAATTTCAAATGCTTCAATAATTTCATTTTATTAAAAATTAGATTTAGATGGAATGATTTGTTTGTCTTTCATTAAACTGCTATATTCAAAAATCTAGCTTTTCTTTGTATTAACTACTATTTCCATTTTATTATATTTGCCAGATATGTACATTAATTACGATTTATATTCTCTATCAAATTTATTTACTTGGTTTCGTACCCTTGTTACATCAATTACTACCTTAAAAATAAAACTATGTTCCTATTTAATTTACATTTATTAAAATTTTATTTCAAATTTCAATTAGCAATAGGTAACATACAATAAATATTAACGTTATCCTTTAGTCACGTAAATAAGCTTTTATTACTTTCAAATCAATGTTGCCATTTATTTTCATACTACTAATTACATTCCCTTATTAATCACTCTTTCCGTTATTACATAAATCATCATAAAGTAACAGTTAATACTTTTTTTATTTTTAAGTTCGTAAATTTCTGGTAACGGTAACCATTTGTCACCATTACCTTTAATAGTACTTCTATGTTTATTCTTCCCAACCAACTACTATCTACAATGATACTTCACATGTTAATTCAATAGTTACACATGTTTTACTCATATTTCCATTATAACTAAGTCATAAATTTAAATTATTTTCTTTAATTGGACTTTCATTCAGGTTCATAAATTATTAACTTTAATTAGTCTTGTTACTTTATCCTTAGTTAATTTTCATTATTACATTATTACAACCTTTATTCAAATTCACAAATTTTTTATTTTCTTCAATATAAAATTTTCAAAGTCTCATTAAATTAAAATTTTAATTATTGAAAAATTACAGGTCGTTACACTCTCCTCCACTCAAAACTTTTCGTCCCCGAAAAGGAAAAAGAAGGGAAAAGAAGAGTTAAGAAATCAATATATCTTACTTAAATATTAAATTTATAAACAAATAAATTTACAAAATTAATTAATTTAAGTAAAAAATTCCAATTTATAACCATTAGATCGTTTTATACTCAAATTAATAAAGTTTGGAAAACACCTTTCAAAAATTTCTAAGTCCAAAATTTAAGGAAGATTTCGGCGGAGTCTCCTTTGCACGGAGAGGCTCGGGAGAAAATATAATATCAAAAATAACAATATACAACATATATTTTCCAAAATAATATGTACCCCAACATTGGAAAACAATATAGTAGCGCTATAAACCGTAATCCGAAAACATACCTATTTGTCGGGCAATTAACGCTTAATTATGAAACCAAATACAGTAGCAATTGCTTCCACAACCTGCATTTCACTTATACAATCCAAAAGGTTAACAATTATATAAAATTAAATACTTAAGGTTGTTTCAACCACAAACAACAATCAGTCAAACATCAATCAATTGCAACAAAAAGCATACGACCATCATACAGAATCAACACAATTCAACTATCCATCCATATCAAACAAAACCGGTAGTTGTTCGGGTTCAAAACTTTAAATTGTACAGAATGAAGAATAAACTACTAGGTGCATCATTTACTCAACAGTCTTAGACGAGACTAAATATATTATTCATACATCCAAGCAAATTTAAGGTATCCTTGCCCAAACAACCATAATCAAACAAACAACAATTTCAAATAATGGATTAAATTAATTTATATTAAACTCATTTTCATATATTTGTTGTTTAATTTCGTTTTCATTCTTATAATAATTTATCCTTTTAATTTACATTTTATTTTCTCACCATTTTCAGTTATCCATATATAATGCAATTTCTTTTATTTGCTTTACACTCATTTATTCATTACTTAGTTTCTCTTATTTACAGTATTCATCTTTCTACTTATTTTATTTAATAGCTCCAACCATTTACTTAAGTTTATTATCATTCATTTCTCTTACTTAATTTCATTTATTTACTTTCATTGATTACTAAATTCCATTTATAATACTTACCTTTCTATTTTAGTGACTGCAATATCTCGGAATTTTTGACAATATCAATTTAATAATCTGTATTTAAAGTTAAATAAATATTGATAATTCTGTTAATAATAATTCAATTAGATTTAATAATCTTCTTTAATAAATATTTAATTGGTAGATTTTATCTTTTTCAGCTAATACATTGGTTTCTATTTATAATATAAATATATAGTTTATATTGTAAATAGATTAGCTTTGTTTTAATTTTAATAAATAAAGCATATTTTCTAATTCTAATATTTTTTTTAGTAATTTGAAAATTTGTTTTTATTCAATATATAAGCTTTTCAAGTTATTAAATAAATAATCTAGGTTTAAATTTAATAAATGAATCTTGATTTAAAATTCTAATATACATATTAATAATTTAGGAATTTTGATTTAAATTAATATTAAGTTTTCAAAGATATTTAATAAATAAGTATATGATTTTAAATTGTTAAGAAAAATGTTTAAATGTTTAAACAATTTTGGCTTGAGTTTTAAATTTAAAATGAATTAACAAAAAGTTTTATAGCTTAATAAAATAAGTAATTTATTAATAAAGATATAATTTCTTTTATAATTATTTTAATTTGATAATGAGTCATTTCTAAAAGTAGTATTAATATTTTATTGTTTTACAATTCGATTCTTAATAAAAAAAACATTTGTTATTTCAAATTTAATTTATATATAACTTGATTCTAATATTATTAGATTTTTGAATTTGATTTAAATTTGAATTTGAAATCCAAAGTATAGATTTTTAGTTGTTTAATTTTTTACATGCATAAGCTTTTATTTATAAGTATAATTTGTTTTTATTTCTTTTATAAATTTATATACATATTAAATATTAACTAACAAATTAATTAGGCATAACTATTTTATTAACATTTAAATTAAAATATAAATTACTTTACAAGGACATGTGTTGATTTCTTAAAGCATCATTTAACAAATGTTAAATGATAAACACCCTAAATTAACAAATGTTGAAATTTATACAAGTGTCATTTTTAAATTCGTATTTTCTTTTATTTTTATTAAATCATACCTTTATCTTATAAAAAGGCCTCTTCTCTTAAATTTCCTTTTCCTTTCCAAATCAAAGTTAAGAAATTTTAAAAGCTTAAACTATACACAAATATGAAAACATGGAAACCCATTTTCAGATTCAAGATCAAGATAGAAATCAGTAATTCCCTTCTTATCAAGTGCAAGTTAAATTCCTCATATCAAAAACTTACAAAATTGTAGATCCCTGTAGCCTGCATCTTCAAAACCCAAAATTAGTTTGCAAAACTCTTCAATCAAAATACAAGTCCCAGTAAACACATCTTCAAAACCATACACTTGCTATTTTCAAAACTCCTCATAACAAAAAGCATCTGCACATCTTCAAATCATTTAACTGTAGATCAAAGCCTGCATGCAACTGCATTTCTTCCTCTGGAAATCAAACTTGCATTTCATTTCAACCTGAAACCAATTCTTACAAGATCATGTCTGCATTTTTATTAAAACCTGAAGTCAAACAAGAACTCAAGCCTGCATGCTTGTAGTTTTGGTCAGGAAGCATAAACATTCCAGTTTCAACAGCATGCAACTCAATTTTTAAAAGATCAAGCTTTTCAAAACATAGAGTGCTTTGTTCATTTGTAATCAGGCGAGTAACTCGTTTTAAACTTAAAGATTAATCTCGTTGTTTGATTTATGCTTTAAATAAGTTTTAATTGGTATATATATGTTGAAAATTCCTGTGTAATTGTGATGTGTGATACTTGTATGATTTTGAAATATATATAGAACATCTTTGTTCAAGATTTCAAGCCCACTTTTTTAATTTAAATCATTTTCCCCTTAATCCATTGACTTTTAAGACTTAGGATCTAAATAAATATTGTTTGTTTGATTATAAGATAAATTTTAAAATTTTATTTAACTTAAGTTGAAACTATAATTTTTCTAGGAACAAGATTTAAACACGAAACTTAAATCACTGTAAAATCCAGACATGTTAATTTTGCAATTTAGGTATATAAATCAAATCCTTAAACTAAGATATGATTTTTAAAACTAGAATTTAAGTTTTTAGGTTTGGGTTGAAGACACGGTATTGTGATGAACTGGAATGGGATTATATGAAAACTCTGGTGATCTTTGTATCGTGGAGGCTCGGGGTTCTTCTAGGTGATGGAGGAGGGTCAGGAGTAGCTAAGAAAAATCATTGTTGGTGTTGGAAATCATTGTGGAAGTTGCGGTAGTGGTTTTACTTTTTAAACCCTAGTTTTTAATGGGTTTGAAGAATCGATCATTACGGTTTGTATATTTGATCGAGTGTTATGATATTTTGGTGGTTGATAGCTTGGCCATAGTTGAAGTCGAGGCCGAAGTGGCTGACTTTCAGGTGGTCGGGGCGGCGAGATTTAGGTGTTGAAGGTTTGAAGGAAAACATGATTGTTGTTTACCAAGTTTGGGAATTAGTACTCGAATTTGATTTCAAGGATTTGGATTCGATCTGATGATTGCGTTGAGGTAATGGAATGATTTTGGATATGGGACGATCATCTCTGATGATCGGAGTGATGGTCGGCAGCGTGCATGTGCACGGCCCTGTTTTTCTGATGAAGTTTGGTGATGATGGTTTTTGCTCGAGTAGATTTTGTATGTTTCTCGAAGCAGTAGGGTGTTATACTCGGGGAAGATGGGCATTGGACTCGAAGCAAGTTTTGGGGAGTCTCGGGTATTTCACAGTTTTACAGGTTTTGATAAAACTTGTAGTATTTATGTTTAAAATTTTTAAATCTGAAGCTTGTAAATGTAAAGAAAGGTTTTAAACTAAGTTTTAAATTCAAGTTTGAATTTTAGAATCCAAGTTTAAATTTAAAATCTCAGTTTTAAATTAAAAAAAAAATTAAATATGAACTTCAGTTTTTGAAATTAAAAGAAGTTTTTAAATCTGAAAGATTTAGACAATGTAAATTTAAATTATTGAATTTTGAAATGAATTTAGCTTCAAACTCTTATGAATTTCTTTTATTAGACAAGCACTTGTTTGCCTTGTAATTTAAAAAGGTTTTAAATTGTTTAAACTTTGTTTAAGTTTAAATTATATTCATTTTAAATCTTGTATTTGAAATGAAATTTAAAAGTAAGTCCAAAAGTAATTTGTTTCAAATAAATTTGTTAACGACAATTTAAACATAATTAAGGAATGTTTTATCTTAAAATTTAATTAAGATTAATGTTTTGAAATTAATTTAATTAATAAGGTAATTAAGGAATAATTGGTAATGTTTTTAATTAAATGATTATGGATTAATAAATATTTGATTGAGGGCTAATCAATTGGTAATTAAGATCATTAATTAGATTATTAATTAATGATTAAAGATTTCTTAATTAAGCAATTAAGTTAAAATCAAGGTTAATTAATTAAATAATCAAGGTTAATTAAGTTACAGTTAACACTTAATTAATTAAATAATTAGACTTTAATTAATGGATAATTAAAGATAATTTAATTTGTGATTAACAATGGTTAATCTAAGTTAATTACTTAATAAAATAATTAAAGAATGGTTAATGAAGGTCATTAACTAGGATTATTTAATAATTAATTAACGTGGTTAATTTTTAATAATTAATTAGATTAATTAATTTAATAATAATCATTTGTGAATTGTTTAAGTGTAATTACTTAATGAAGTAATTAATAAATTAATTACTTAAGGTAATTAATTGTGATTGTATAATTTGATTAATTAAGTTTAATTAATTTTAAACACTGGATGTATTGATGATAATTACTTTATGTAACTAACGGATTGGAAGTTACTTGGTGAAGTAATTAATTGGTAATTACATGATGTAATTAATTGAAGATGATTTAAGAATGGAAGTAATTTGGAGAATGTTTACTTTGTAATTAATCAAGGGATTAATTAAGAAATTGATTAAAGAATAATTAATATGTTTTGATGAATTAATTAAGTTCGTTAATTACTGAATATGGTTAATAAAGAGGGATTAATAATTATGGATTAATTACTTAAGGTAATTAATTTAAGAGGATAATTAATTAAATATAATTAAGGATCATTAATTTATACAATTAATGATGTAATTAAAGTTGATTAATTATGATCAATTAATCAATGATAAGTGATTAAAAGTAATTAAGTAATGTAATTAATTAAGGATTAATGTAATTAATTATAGTTAATTAATTAATTGACGTAATTAAAGGTTAATTACTATTTTTGGTTAAGAATAATTAATTTTTGAAATTAGAATGTAATTAAAGGATAATTAATCAAGGGTGATTAATTAAGGTGATTAATTTGAATGATTAATTAATTGATTGTAATCAATTAAATGATTATGTAAGCAAGATTTAATGATGAAGTAATTAATTTAATTTATTTTAAATTAATTAAAGATGAAGTAATTAATTTAAATCACTTTAAATTAATTAGAGATCGATGTAGTTAATTTAATTCATTTTAAATTAATTATAGATGATGTGATTAAGTAAATCTTTGCTTATGTATGAATGGATGATATTGATTGCCTTGAATGGTTGTGATCTTAGGAATGAGATAAGTAATGCTGTGTGGTATGAATGCTTTGGTTGCATTGTGATTATGATAATGTTGATTACCTATTCTGATTTGTGAGTTATTTATCTGTGTATTAGAATTTTGAATTGGTTTAGACTTTAAAACAGCTTGGACCTAAAAGATGGCATTTTGGATTTCGATGAGACCGGGATCGGGTTTCCATATTTGGATATCCGAAAACAACATCGATCCAAATTAACGGTAGGTCGTGAATCTCAAGTGAAGATGAAGATTCAGAGTGCAAGGGTTATCGTCGTTAACTCTGAGTGTGATTCCAAAATGAGTGTAACGAGATAGTGCCTTCAGTTTCATTCGAACCCGGAATGAACTTGTATGGATTGAATGCTTTCAGAATATCATCAGGTGGACGATGAGCATTCTAAGTGATGTGTTCACTAAAGGTAATCGTAGCCTCAAGCCTCATCAACCGGGAATGGCTAAAACAGGGGAGGTGCAGCAACGTTAAGTGGCCCATGCCCAACTACGATGAGATTTTCCCCTGTCTAGAGGTCCCTTTTATTCGGCTGTGTGGGCAGTTGCTAGCTACAACTGCGGGATTGTCTTGTTCGAAACTGTTCAATAAGGAATGGTTCCAGCCATGTGTTACAGGGGATTGGGAGTGATCCTCGGTATGTTGATCTAGGCTACGTACTGTGACGGGCGGTACCTCGGTAGCCCTGCCATTGTATGGAATCCCAAATCCAATAAGTGCCAACGGTTTTGATTGTATTACCCACTTTTGTGGCTAGTAGCTGGAATTTAATCATGTAACAATTTCGGCTATTTTCTATTTACTTGAAAACCCTAGACCTATTATAATATCACTGGATTTCCTATCAAAATTTTTGGTTAGCGTACAGTAAAATCTTTTCCTTGTTTATGTGTGTAAGTATGTCATGATACCTTTATTTTCAAAAGGTTTTTAAAAGTTAAGCAATCTTAACCTGTTACTCACTCCAGACCCATGTCTGACCCGGAGTTTATCCTCTGTTTTCTTAAACTCTTGGGTACTCAAATTTTTACGAGTAGCAAAGGGATTCGGGTTAGCTTTGACGAATTGTGGAGGAGCAATGGAGCATGGGGCTTCTGCATGTAGATATATAGAATTCCACTGTGTTGGTTTCTCTGAGTAGTTTTCCTTCTACTGTATTGAGTTGTATAACTAGACAGGTTTTTATAACTATCTAGTATGTGATGAATGATCTGTGTAACTCTGACAATGGTTGTAAACTATGTAATACTTATGTTATTAATATAATTTATTCGTTCCGCTGTTGAGATTCTGATGTTGTTTCTTCTTTCTCTTCTTTCTTTCCTCTTTTCTATCCCTTTCTTTCTTCAAGTTGATACGATTTTCTATGGTGAGAAAGTCGGGTCGTCTCACTTGGTATCAGAGCATTAGATTGAGTGAATACCTAGGCTCTAGAGTGGTGTCTATCTTTAGAGAGCGTATTTGTAATTATAAATACACACACACACACACACACACACTCTTATTGGGTTACCGGTTCGGGTTTTCCAATATAAGTTATAAAGGTAGATGGGGTAGTGGTGTGTGTAACACGACTATCATTGGTTGGAGTTTGAATGTTTTGAGGTTGGAAGTGTATCTATGGAGACTGTAAACCTAATACCGTCTCGAGTGAGCTTTGCAGTGGTGTAAAGATTTCATCGATCTCTAAAGGAAACCCGTTAAGGTTCGGAGTCTATCTTTGAAGTTGGATGAGTAGATTTTGGATCTGTTGACTAGGCAAAAGCAAGTGATGGTATTTTGATACCTCAGGGAGTAGTAGCTGCATGATGAGAAGCAGTGACTATGAATGTTCCCGAAGATGTTTTCTTTGGAACAAGTTTAAGAAAGTTTGTTTGCTTCGGTGTGTGGCTGTGTTCAGCATGGTGTTTCTGTTTGATCTGAGGTCTGAGTTTCTCGAAGAGCTTTGGATTAGGAGATCTTTGGCATCTGTGTCAGCAGTGCAGCTCGGAGCATTCTGTGTTCGCAGGAAGTCTTCTGGCTTAGCAGTTTTTTGGAAGTGGAGTTCAGTAGCAAGTGAGTATACATGTTTCTTTGATGGATTGGCTAGTTAAGTGTAAGCTGTTCTGTTTGATAAAGGGAGAATAATTTTCCTTGGATTTGTTTTGGGCTAATAGCAAAAGTGACTTGCGATTGTTTGAGTGTTCTCTTGGGTTATCAGAGTTTTTTTGGATATCTTCAGGAAGTCAGAGGTTTATTCGCATCTGGAGATTGAGTTTCCTTATCGACTAGAATTCCAAGAGTGCCACCGGCGGTTCAGCTTAGTAGAAGGATGGTTCTTAGAGATAGAGTTTGATGAAGCAACTCAGATTTTAGTGGAGTTTCTGAGTTTTCTTTATGGATCTGATGAACCATATTTCTGGATGTGTTGTCCAGTTTGTGCTCGTGTTCTTCATCAGCATTCTTTTCTACTTCGGATCAGAGTTGTGTAGCGGAAGCAGTTTGGAAGTGTATCTGCTTTTCTTTTCCGGATAGGAGAAGTTATTGTCTTCTGATGTTTGAGGAGTAGGGTTTGATCTTGGTTGATCTTTAGGAGATCATTTTGTTGAGATGATTGGTTTTGTTTGTTTCTAGAGACATCAGCAAAGGTTGAGCTGATCAGGAAGGGTGTAGGCAACCCAAGATCGTCCGAAGATTTTATTGATAAGAGACGGAGGAATTTGGATTCCAGAATCGGAGATTTGATTTTGTATAAGTTTTCTCCGATCGAAAGGAGCTATAACATTGAGTAAGGCTGGAAAGATAGCTCTGAAGTGTTTTGGATCTTTTCTGTGTTCTTGTGAGAATAAGTGTTTGATCTACAGGATTGAATTGCTTGACGTATCTTTGAGGGAATACGTGTTTGATCTATCTCTGGTTGTGGAACCAACAGTTCGGGAGTTTTGGTTATTGAGTCAGACTTGTCTATAGGTCTGATATACTATCTAGTGTTGTAGATCTAGATGAATAGGAACTCTATAGCTTAGTAGTTTTGATTGTTTGGATTCTATAGAGCGAGTATCCCGGTATATACTTGGGGAAAACTCGAGGAAGTTTCATCTCGAATTTTATCTGGATAGTGAAATTTGTTTGATTGGATGAATTGGTTGCTATGGTTGTTAGCATATGTTTGATATATGCTTGTGTTCTAAAATTTAATCTTTAATGAGATTATTAAATTACCGTTGTTTTAAGTTTCGGGGACGAAATTCTTTTAAGGGGGGAGGATTGTAATGTCCCGAAATTTTTGACAATATCAATTTAATAATCTGTATTTAAAATTAAACTGATATTTATAATTTTGTTAATAATAATTCAAATAGATTTAATAATCTTCTTTAATAAAAATATTTAATTGGCAGATTTTATCTTTTTCAGCTAATCCATTAGTTTCTATTTATAATATAAATATATAGTTTATATTGTAAATAGATTAGCTTTGTTTTAATTTTAATAAATAAAGCATATTTTCTAATTCTAATATTTTTTTAGTAATTTGAAAATTTGTTTTTATTTAATATATAAGTTTTTCAAAGTTATTACATAAATAATCTAGGTTTAAATTTAATAAATGAATATTCATTTTAAATTCTAATATATATATATATATATATATTAGTAATTTGGGAATTTTGATTTAAATTAATATTAAGTTTCCAAAGCTATTTAATAAATAAGTATATGATTATAAATTGTTAAGAAAAATGTTTAAAATAATTTCGGCTTGAGTTTTAAATTTAAATGAATTAACAAAAAGTTTTATAGCTTAATAAAATAAGTAATTTATTAATAAGGATATAATTTCTTTTATAATTATTTTAATTTGATAATGAGTCATTTGTAAAAATAATATTAATAGTGTATTGTTTTACAATTAGATTCTTAATAAAAATGGCATTTGTTATTTCAAATTTAATTTATATATATAACTTGATTTTAAATATTAGATTTTTGAATTTGATTTCAATTTGAATTTGAAATCCAAAGTATAGATTTTAATTGTTTTGATTTTTATATGCATAAGCTTTTATTTATAAGTATAATTTATTTTTATTTCTTTTATAAATTTATATACATATTAAATATTAACTAACAAATTAATTAGGCATAACTATTTTATTAACATTTAAATTAAAATACAAATTACTTTACAAGGACATGTGTTGATTTCTTAAAGCATCATTTAACAAATGTTAAATGATAAACACCCTAAATTGACAAATGTTGAAATTTATACAAGTGCCATTTTTAAATTTGTATTTTCTTTTATTTTTATTAAATCGTACCTTTATCTTATAAAAAGGCCTCATCTCTTCAATTTCCTTTTCTTTTTCAAAATCAAAGTTAAGAAATTTAAAAGCGTATACTATACACAAATCTGAAAACATGGAAAACCATTTTCAGATTCAAGATTAAGCTAGAAATCAGTAATTCCCTTCATTATCAAATGCAAATTAAATTCCTCATATCAAAAACCTACAAAATTGCAAATCCCTGTAGCCTGCATCTTCAAAACCCAAAACCAGTTTGCAAAACTCTTCAATAAAAATACAAGTCCCAGTAAACACATCTTCAAAACCATGCACTCGCTATTTTTAAAACTCCTCATAACAAAAAGCATCTGCACATCTTCAAATCATTTACCTGTAGATCAAATCCTGCATGAAACTGCATTTCTTCCTCTGGAAATCAAACCTGCATTTCATTTCAACCTAAAACCAATTCTTGCAAGATCATGTCTGCATTTTTTAAAAACCTGAAGTCGAACAAGAACTCAAGCCTACATGCATGTAGTTTTGGTCAGGAAGCATAAGCATTCCAGTTTCAACAGCATGCAACTCAATTTTTAAAAGATCAAGCTTTTCAAAATATAGAGTGCTCTATTCTTCTGTAATCTGGTGAGTAACTTTTTTTAAACTTAAAGATTAATTTGATTGTTTGATGTATGCTTTAAATAAGTTGGAATTGGTATATATATTGAAAATTCCTGTGTATTTGTGATGTGTCATACTTGTATGATTTTGAAATATCTATAGAACTTCTCTGTTCAAGATTTCAAGCCCAGTTTTTCAATTTAAATCATTTTCCCCTTGATCCATTGATTTTTAAGACTTAGGATCTAAATAAATATTGTTTGTTTGATTGTAAGCTAAATTTTAAAAATTTATTTAACTTAAATTGAAGCTATAATTGCTCTGGGAATAAGATTTAAACAAGAAACTTAAATCACTGTAGAATCCAAACATGTTAATTTTGCAATTTAGGTATATGAATCAAATCCTTAAACTAAGATATGATTTTTAAAACAAGAATTCAAGTTTTTAGGTTTGGGTTGAAGGCACAGTATTGTGATGAACTTGAATTGGATTATTTGAAAATTCTGGTGATCTTTGTATCATGGAGGCTCGGGGTTCTTCTAGGTGATGGAGGAGGGTTAGGAGTTGCTAAGAAAAATCATTGTTGGTGATGGAAATCATTGTGGAAGTTGCAGTAGTGGTTTTACTTTTTAAACCCTAGTTTTTAATGGGTTTGAAGAATTGATCATTACGGTTTGTATAGTTGATCGAGTGTTATGATATTTTAGGGATTGATAGCTTGGCCGTAGTTGAAGTCGAGGCCGGAGTGGTTGACTTTCAAGTGGTCGGAGCGGCGAGATTTAGGTGTTGATAGGTTTGAAGGAGAACTTGATTGTTGTTTTCCAGGTTTGGGAATTGGTACTCGAATTTGATTTCAAGGATTTGGATTCGATTTGATGATTGCGTTGAGGTGATGGAATGATTTTGGATATGGGACGATTATCTCCGATGATCAGAGATGATGGTCGGCAACGTTCATATGCACGACCCTATTTTTCTGATGAAGTTTGGTGATGATGGTATTTGCTTGAGTAGATTTTGTAAGTTGCTCGAAGTAGTAGGGTGTTATACTTGGGGAAGATGGGAATTGGAGTCGAAGTAAGTTTTGGGGAGTCTCGGGTATTTCACTGTTTTACAGGTTTTGATAAAACCTGTAGTATCTGTGTTCAAAATTTTTAAATCTGAAGCTTTTAAATGTAAAGAAAGGTTTTAAACTAATTTTTAAATTCAAGTTTGAATTTTAGAATCCAAGTTTAAATTTAAAATCTCAGTTTTAAATTAAAAAGAAATTAAATATGAACTGCAGTTTTTGAAATTAAAAGAAGTTTTTAAATCTGAAAGATTTAAACAAAGTGTAAATTTAAATTATTGAATTTTTAAATGAATTTAGTTTCAAACTCGTATGAATTTCTTTTATTAGATGTAACATTCCTGAATTTTAACCAGGATAATTTGATAATTAATTTAATTTTGGAAATTAAATTGTGAATCCATTTGGGAATTAATTGGAAATTTCTAGAATAAATATTTTGAGATATAAATCTGATTCTAAAGATTGTAAATTGAATTATGGGTTGAAATTCAAATAATGTTTATTAATAACAATAGTAGTTCGAGATAATATTGGATTTGGAAATAAATGTTTTTAATAAGTAGATTGAAAATAGATTTGAATTGGAAATTTAAGAATCAATTTTTTAAATACATTTAAAAGCTAAAATTGTCTTGATTCAAACTTAAAGGTAATTAAGAAGTAATTAAGCTTTATTTAATTACATGATCACTATTTGTTAATTTATTCTTAAAAATTATTTTAAATCAATAAAGTGATTAAAGAATTAACCAAAAGAAGTGTTTTTGAATCATTGATTGATTTAAATTTCTACAAGTTAAATTTTGAGTTAATGATAATATAAAATTGATGATCTACTTACGTAAATGAAAATTAGTAAGGGTTTAAACTATACAATAATTTAGATAAAGGTTTAATGTTGTTTCTTTAAATAATAATAATAATAATATATACATTTGAATAAAGGTTTGTGAATGTATTTAAAACATTAAAACATTAAAACATAATAGTTCATCTTGAATAGGATTTGATAATTTGATTTTGAATCTTTATTAAATTGTAAATAAAATATGTGTTTTATAAAAAAGATTAAAAATAAAAACTTGAAACTTAGATCCAAAATTTGAAGGCGTATATGTATGTAAAAGAATCAATACAAAGTTTAAAATATTTATATATATCTTCTAAAATAATAAATAATAAAACATGAACATGATTTATAAAATTAAAATGAAGAAAGGATTTAAGACTAAATTTTAAAATTTATTGAACAAAGGACATAAACATAAATATACAAAAATTTTACATGCGTGAGCATTTTTAGAATAGCAACCTACATTTGTAAATATTGTTGTCAAGAATTAATACAAGTATAAATATATTTTACAAGTGGCAAGATGTTTGTTTTTCTTTTCAAAACTTCAACATCTTTATTCAATCAAAACCGAGAATTTAAAACAAAAAGAAAAACCTGAAACAATGCAAAGAAACTCAATGCCTTCAACCTGGATCAAAGCATTCGGGTTTAATGATCAAAACAACAATAAAAAAATCTGTAACCAGAAACTTGATTCATTTTCAAGAGGCCTTTCAAAGATCTAGAAAACAAAGCTTCAAATAGTTTCAAAATTCAAAACAAACTAAAATCAAAGACTGCAAAGAAAGTTCAAAGTAAGTAAACCTAGAAATTAACCTTTAAAAGCTTCAGATCCAAGTTCTACTCAATGATTAACTGCAGATTCAATGAACCAAAGATCAACTTTCAGATTTAATGAAGTAAAAGATTAAGAAAAAGTGCAAGTTCCAGTTTTTGCAAAATTAGTCAAGCTTTTCTCTGTCTTTGTTCTTCATTAACCAAGGTGAGCAAATCCTCAACCTTACCTACATCCTGGTTTGCATGCAAGTAGAATTGATGTTTGTCTGTGAATGAGTTTGCATATGCTATGATATGTGTTTGGATGTTGATATGAATATGCTTGTGCGTGTCAGAATACAGACATGTGGTTCCGTTTTCTAGTTCCAAGTTTTCAAAAACCTATCCAAAACCAAATTGCTTCTTCTCTGTCTTTAATTCAAATCATCAAAATCCCATTTCTTTTGTTTTTAAATTTTAAAGTAAAGTTTAAAATACAAACTGGAAATTTTAAATGAGTTAAAATGAGTTTGAATCTGATTTCAAATTGTTTGAATCTGAGTTTTGAAATATTTTAAATTTTGAAATTTAAATTTTGGTTTAGAAACTTTCAAGTGTAAAGGTATATTGGGTTTTGAATTTGAACTGAAAGTAAAATTTGTACAATAGAAATTTAAAAATTAGTTTAAATATGAAATTTTAAAATCTGGAGTTTGGGTTGAATTTCAGTTTTTAAAATAAAAGAAGTTTTAAATTTAAATTATTTAATTACTTTAAAAATATGGTTAAATGATTTGAATTTTTAAAATGAAGATGTAAAATGTAACTAAAGTTTTTAAAGATTCAAGTTAAACCTGGAATAAAGATTAAATCTGTATCTCAGTTTTGAAATTAAAGGAAAATTTTAAATTGGATTTGTTTTAAAATTCTTTTAAATTCCTTTACAAAAAAATAGATTCTTTAACATGTAATTAAAGGGTTTGAATTGTTTAAAGGCTTTATTAAACTATTTTATTTTAAATCATAAATTTAAAATGGAATTTAAAGGGAAATTTAAGGGCAAATTGTTTTAAAAATATTTTTTAATGATAATTTAATCATTAATAAGATTAATGTTTATCTTAAATATTAATTAGAATTTAATGATTCATAATCCATTAAAAAGATTAAGGTAAACTAAATTAATTAACTTAACTAATCCTGGTTATTTATGAATTAATCTAAGATATTTTCTTAAGAAAATAATTAAAGAAATGTTATTTATTAATGAAGATAATTAACTAGGAGTTCTTAAGTAATTAAATTAATGTGATTGATTTTTAATTAGATTAATTTATTTAGATAATCAATTATACTTTTTTGAATGTAATTACTTAATGGAAGTAATTAAGGAATTAATTACTTATTGAATTAATTTTGGTAATGTGAATAATTTTAGTTAATTGATTAATTTAGTATAATTAACTTAAGAAAAATCATTTGATAATTAGATAAGTGTAATTACTTAGTGTAATTAATAGAGATAACTACTTAGGGAAGTAATAAATGATAATTACTGGGAGGTAATAAGTGAATATGATTTATAAGTAAAGTAATTTGGATAATTACTTTTGTTATTAATCAAGGATGATTAATAATTGTGTTTAATTAAATTAATTTAAATAAAGTAATTTAATTTAAATATAATTAGAGATCATTAATTAATATAATTAATGATGTAATTTATAATGGACTAATTGAGGAATAATTAATAATGAGGTGATTAATTGATGTAACTAAATATGGTGATTGATTAATTAATTTATATCAAATGATTTGTAATTAATTAGTCAGGATTGGATAAATAATTCATAAGTAATTAATTTAATTGGAAATTAATTGAATTAATTAGGATTAAATGATTAATTAATCCTACATATAAATGATTATTGAATGTTGGACCTTGCTAATGAATGTTTGCCTTGCATGGCCTTGAATTGATTGATCTGTGATATTCTGTTCTGTGAATTGAGTTGTGTGTATTTTTTATTTCTTTATTTATTCATCTGTGATACATTTATCTATGACTCTGTAAATAAGCATTATAGATTATACCGCTTATCGATATTTCTGTGTTTTGTTCTGTGATGATTGAATAATGTTGCACTATTGTGTTAAACCCCTGGACTACACCATACACACACAAATATGGATTTCACGAGGAAATCGGTTAAGTCACATATATTTGAATTTAATATTTTGAAATGGTTTTAAAGTTTGAATTTTGAATTTAGATAACTTTAGAAATGGAATTGGGTTTCCTGAAATGGAAACAAGTAGTTTCAAATAATAATTATGATGAAAAGATTTCAAATTTGAAATTGAATGGTTTTGAAAGATGAAATTGAATTTTTGCCAAGATAGCTGAACCCTATTTTAAAAATGAAGAGGAATTTAAATGATGTATCTTTTATATAAAAGATTTGAAACCCAAAATTGTTTTGAAAGTTATGAATGAATCTTTGTTTAAAAGATTTGAAAATTGTTCAAACCATTTGAAAAGAAATTTTTTTGGGTTTTAAAGTTGTGACTTAACTAAAATCCCATATCTATATGCTTTTAAATATTGCGCTCACTATTCGGTTTAGCCGGGAAAGGACCTTGTGTCATATAACCTATTCCTAATGATACGACGTAAATGGATAGAAGCTGAAGACCGGTGGTGAAGACCGGGTTTTTACGAGAACGATAGGATGACCCGTCGATTGTCTCTGCACCGAGTAGCTACGGTATAGAGATTCCCTAAGTGATGGGAAGTCCGATCGGGAATATGGATTCTCGGATTTGCAAGGGCTTCTACGGAAGTGCCTTAAGTTCTGTTCGAACCCGGAACAGACTTGTATGGATGTGTGTCTGACATTACACTTTGAGATGTAAAACCGATTTCTATCAAATACATTTCTGTTTGGTGGCGGAGATTTATTCTCTTAGCTTAACACCCTTCTCTGAGACGTACGAGCTCAGAGGTTATGTAATTGATGGTTACTAGTGATACATTCCCAATTCGGTAATGTGGCATACGAAGTGCAGCTGATCATTTGTTGATCAAAGCAAGGCTTTGTGAAATAGCTTTGTGGACGAGACTTCGTCGAATCTCACAACCCAGAATGGTCGAAACAGGAAGAATGCGACAAGGTTATTTGGGGGTAGCGCCTCCTAAGGGTGTGTTCATTTCCTTCTGGATAGAGGTGATATCATGGTATGAGCCTAAATATTTAACCTATGTGGTTACTGCAAATACATTACTTTGTGGTTGTTGGTGTCGAGTGCTCGGATAAAGGTTGGTTACGATCGGGGATGGCATACTCATGTCAGTAGTTACCTAGTTATAAAGGTAACCCGACCTTGTGTTGGCAGAGATTCGGTTAGGTTCTCAAGGCTTCCCTCTAGAGGCGTACCCATGTGGCCCAAGAAGTTCCTTAGCCTGACCATTTTTTGGAAATCCAATTACCAATACATGACTTGTACGGTTTTAGTTGTAGAACCTGCCATCTAACATGGTAGTTATAGTAGGCATACTATAATGGTACGTATGCTGGCTAGGATTAACATTATACTTTCGAAATGTTTTCTACTATGCACTAATAATAATATCAAAAAGGATTCTGCGTAGTTAGTATATCTGACTATCATAAGGAGAAATCTTCCTCAAGTCCGCGTTTGCATTGTGTGTGCGGCGGGAGGCCTTATGGTAGTTTCATTTTCCAAAAAGCATTGCGGATTTCAAATTTAAATTCTTTGTTTGTTTTAAAGACCAAACGGTTTTTTTTTCTCATACCAGTCCCATGACTGACCCGGAGTTTATTGTTCCCTTCCTAAACTCTTAGTGCCCACAAATTTTCCACACGAGCAGTCTAGAGTTGGGTTTTTCAAATTGTAGATATAGATATGGATTTGATAGCTTTTTGCTTTCTCTCTGGCATTCTCTGGAGATCTTGGATATTGGAGTCTTTATATTTGCGGACCGGTCTTGCTTGTCTTGGTGAAACGTGATGGTGGTTCAAGCTGGTGGTTTGGAGTTTTAGCTTTGGAGCATTGGTTTGGAGTTACCTCTTGGCTCTTTGTTTTTCCGCTGCTATTTTCATATTGTTATTCCGTTGTAGCATTGTTATCTTGTATCTCTGATATTGATTCATATTGTATCATTGTTGTATCGAAGGTTGTGTATCAATGATATTCATTTCTTTTCTTCTGCTGTGTTGTTTACTTAATTGTGTTGTAAGCTCCGGCGAACCAGATCCGACGTTTGGATCTGCGGCATTTGAATATGAGTGTTATATTCGGTGCCGATTTTCGAAGATCGAGTCAGGATCATTGCATTTGGTATCAGAGCTGAAGGTTGAAACTTTAGCTCAGGAGTATAACACATTAAGTAACTCATTAGAGATATGGTGAAGTATACCCTAGAATGAGTATATCCCTAAGATATCCATTCGAATGCCTCAGTAAATTCACTTACTATCCACTGATAGTGAGTATGAGTACAAGAAGAAGACGAGATAGGGGACAGGGGAGTAGCACTACAAATGGTCGATACCTTGTGACAGTGGAAACAACTTTCTCTATCAATCTCCTTTGATTCGTCTTTTTCAATTCTTTGATGATTCCTGGTAGATCCAGGAAGAAGCTTTGATATATTTGCATGGGACACAAACTCCAGATGGGACAGAATTGTTTGTTTGGATGAATTGTTTGCTTTGGTTGCTATGGTGATGGGTATATTTTGGTTGTTTAAACTAAAAGTTTTGGATTGCGTCCATATATCTGTTATTCTTATGGGTTTCGGTATATTCTACGAGTGGTTAGTTATCTTTTGAACTAATCAACATCCTTGTATATTCGTAAATCTGGTAACCCGAATAGCTTGATTCGTCCTTGTATTCATTATTGATATTCTGATTTGGTAAGTCAGATGCAAAATTAATATCCAGTTTGATTTGGAAAGATATTTCTCTATCTTTCATTTATCTGTTCTTTGTTGTCTCCCTGCTTTCAAATTTCGAGGTCGAAATTTTCTTAAGGGAGGATCTTTAACATTCCTGAATTTTAACCAGGATAATTTGATAATTAATTTAATTTTTGGAAACTAAATTGTGAATCCATTTGTGAATTAATTGCAAATTCTAGAATAAATATTTTGAGAGATAAATCAGATTCTAAAGATTGTAAATTGAATTATGGGTCGAAATTCAAATAATTTTTTTAATAACAATAGTAGTTCGAGGTAATATTGGATTTGGAAATAAATGTGTTTTATAAGTAGATTGAAAATAGATTTGAATTGGGAATTTAAGAATAAATTTTTTAAATATATTTAAAAGATAAAATTGTCTTGATTCAAACTTAAAGTTAATAAAGAAGTAATTAAGCTTTATTTAATTACATGATCACTATTTGTTAATTTATTCTTAAAAATTATTTTAAATCAATAAAGAGATTAAAGAATTAACCAAAAGAAGTGTTTTTGAATCATTGATTGATTTTAATTTCTAAAACTTAAATTTTGAGTTAATGATAATATAAAATAGATGATCTACTTACATAAATGAAAATTAATAAGGGTTCAAACTGTAAAATAATTTAGATAGAGGTTTAATGTTGTTTTAAAAAAAATAGTAATAATATATACATTTGAATAAAGGTTTTTGAATGTATTTAAAACATTAAACATAATAGTTCATCTTGAATAGGATTTGATAATTGGATTTCGAATCATGTGTTATTAAATTATAAAATATGTGTTTTATAAAAAAGAATAAAAATAAAAACTTGAAACTTAGATCCAAAATTAGAAGGTGTATATGTATGTAAAAGAATTAATACAAAGTTTAAAATATTTATATATATCTTCTAAAAAAATAAATAATAAAAAATGAACATGATTTGCAAAAATAAAATGAAGCAAGGATTTAAAACTAAATTTTAGAATTTATTGAACAAAGGACATAAACATAAATATACAAAAAAATTACATGTGTGAGCATTTTTACAATAACAAACTACATTTGTAAACATTGTTGTCAAGAATTAATACAAGTGTAAATATATTTTAGAAGTAGCAAGATGTTTGTTTTTCTTTTCAAAACTTCAAAATCTTTATTTAATCAAAACTAAGAATTTAAAACAAAAAGAAAAACCTGAAACAATGCAAAGAAACTCAATGCCTTCAACCTGGATCAAAGTATTTAGGTTCAATGATCAAAACAACAATCAAAAATCTGTAACCAGAAACCTGATTCATTTCATAGAGGCCTTTCAAAGATCTGGAAAACAAAGCTTCAATAGTTTCAGAATTCAAAACAAACTAAAATAAAAGACTGCAAAGAAAGTTCAAAGTAAACCTAGATATCAACATTTAAAAGCTTTAGATCCAAGTTCTACTCAATGATTAACTGCAGATTCAATGAACCAAAGATCAACTTTCAGATTTAATGAAGTAAAAGATTAAGAATAAGTGCAAGCTACAGTTTTTGCAAAATTAGTCAAGCTTCTCTCTCTCTCCGTTCTTAATTAACCAAGGTGAGCAAATCCTCAACCTTACCTACATCCTGGTTTTCATGCAAGTAGAATTGATGTTCGTCTGTGAATGAGTTTGCATATGCTATGATATGTGTTTGGATGTTGATATGAATATGCTTGTGCGTGTCAGAATACAGACATGTTATTCTGTTTTCTAGTTCCAGGTTTTCAAAAAATTGTCCAAAACCAAATTGCTTCTTCTCTGTCTTCAATTCAAATCATAAAAATCCCTTTTCTCAAACCTTGTCTAGCTTTAATCCTTGAAAGGAAATTGACTATAACATTACAATGTTATTTTTAAAATAGCGTCAAATGAAAATATTTAGGAATTATTCGGAGAACAAGTGATTACAGTGGAAATCATATGCAAGTTGAAAATTAATGTTCGAGTTTTCGAATTTGGATTCCATAATATGATTTGTGATAGGGAAAAATGATTTTTAATGATAAAACCAGGATTTTAAAATTGTTATTTGAAGAGAAATCACAAGTTGAACAAATTTGACATTTTTATAACAATTTGACGATCGACATGGAGTTAGTAGTCAAGATTCATGGTGAAGATAGATTGGATGCGGTAGAATCGTGGCAAAATAATCGCAAATTCTATAAAATACTGGGGTGATAAATTGACGTGATTTTAGGGTTCTGTAATCTGATATTGTCGACGAAGTTTGGGAAGAGATTTCATCGTAACGGGTGAGCGATCGGTCCGGTGGGGGTTGCAGCACGTGGTCAAGACAAGGCTGCACTGAAGTTTCCATGGCCTCCGATGGCCAGAGGTGAGGGGACTATGTGATTATGGTGGTTCGGTACTATTTCAATCTTGGTGTTGAACTGCTCGATTTCAATTCGTGGTCAATTTCGACGATTTGGGTTGTCATGGTAACTTAAGGGATGATGGGTGGTCTTTCGATGATCAGAGCATCGAATTTAAGTGGCCGCGTCGATCGTGCATATGCACACGCCATAATCTGTGTATCTAGAAAATATGGTAGTTGGGGAAGATAACAGTAGCTAGGATTCGTTCTCAGAGCAATACGCGTGGCGACTCGAAGCAAGGTGGGATCTGGCTCGAAGTAAGGTTAAGATTTGCTCGAGTATGTTGCTTTGTTTCAGGTTTTAGTATCAAAGCAGAAACCTGTTCTTTTGTTTTCAAATTTTAAAGTAATGTTTAAAATACAAACTGGAAATTTTAAATGAGTTAAAATGAGTTTGAATCTGATTTCAAAGTGTTTGAATCTGAGTTTTGAAATATTTTAAATTTTGAAATTTAAATTTTGGTTTAGAAACTTTTAAGTGTAAAGGTATATTGGGTTTTGAATTTGAACTGAAAGTAAAATATGTAAAATAGAAATTTAAAAATAATTTTAAATCTGAGATTTTAAAATCTGGAGTTTGGATTGAATTTCAGTTTTTAAAATAAAAGAAGTTTTAAATTTAAATTGCTTAATCACTTTAAAAATATGGTTAAATGATTTGAATTTTTAAGATGAAGATGTAAAATGTAACTAAAGTTTTTAAAGATTCAAGTTAAACCTAGAATAAAGATTAAATCTGTATTTCAGTTTAGAAATTAAAGGAGAATTTTAAATTAGATTTGCTTTAAAATTCTTTTAAATTCCTTTATAAAACAAATAGATTCTTTAACATGTAATTAAAAGGTTTGAATTGTTTAAAGGCTTTATTAAATTGTTTCATTTTAAATCTTAAATTTAAATCGGAATTTAAAGGGAAATTTAAAGGCAAATTGTTTTAAAAATACTTGTTAACGATAATTTAATCATTAATAAGATTAATGTTTATCTTAAAGATTAATTAGAATTTAATGACTCATAATTCATTAAAAACATTAAGGTAATTAAGATTTGAAATTAATTAATCCAAATTAATTAACTTAACTAATCCTAGTTATTTATGAATTAATCTAAGATATTTTCTTAAGAAAATAATTAAAGAAATGTTATTCATTAATGAAGATAATTAACAAGGAGTTATTAAGTAATTAAATAAATGTGATTGATTTTTAATTAGATTAATTTATTTAGATAATCAATTATACATTTTTGAATGTAATTACTTAATGAAAGTAATTAAGGAATTAATTACTTATTGAATTAATTTTTTTGGCAAAGCCAGCGGGGTTAAATGGCCCCTACCATATATTAGGAAAAAGAATTACATCGATCCATGACAAACCAATAGATCAGAAGAAAGAAAATACAACAACAAAAACACTATTGACTAAAATTACTATGGATGGAGTTGACAAGTATATGCTTCGGAGTAGAAAGACTAGAAAACACCCTACTACTCCTCTCCATCCAAATAACAGTCAAACACTTTTTCAAAAAACGCAACAGCATCGAACTTTTTCGTGATTTCCATCTGGTAGCCTTAAAGATGCTAAACCATTCCATAGTAAAGTCTCTGATCGGGTTTTGTAGTTTTAGCATCTCCATACAGTAACCCCAAATGTATTCTGTATAATCACATTCAAAAAATAGGTGGTGAATAGTTTCCTTTGAATTATTGTAGAAAGTATCATCCAGAATAGTACCCATCATTTTAACTTTATCCAGCGTGTGTAACCCATTGTCAATAATCTTCCAAAGCAGCAGATTCTCTTTAGGAATAGATCCATGATTCCACACTCTAGAATGCCATGGAAACAAAACAAGTTGAGATGGGGGTTGCATATTGAAATAGACTACACTTATTTGATGAGATTTATGACACCAGGCAGCATGAGTATCAATACAAGAAGGTGAATTAGCAAGGATTTTCTCCCAGCAGGCACGGACAGTGGTAGAGCTAGTTGAAGGCAGGAGCAACTTACCTTCAGACCAAACAGATGAAACACTAGCTTGCTCAGTGATACCAGTCATGACTCTGACGTTGTAACCAATCAAATCAGCAAGAATGAACCCCTGATCGGACCAGGGATCAAACCAGAAGGATGTTTTATTCATATGAAGTAAACCAACCTGAAAAATGTGAATAAAACCCCCCTTAACCTTAGAATGTTCCTCCAAGACAACTACAATCCATAGGAATATGCATAGTCCAAAAATGATTGTTCTTGATTAAATTGCTCCTCACCCATGAAGCCAATAAATTATTATCAAATTTGTAAATCGTATCAATACGCCTCGAGATAGCAGCCCTATTCCATTGTTTAATGTTCATGATACCAAGGCCTCCAAACTTGAGAGGAGAGCAAATCTTTTTGAATGCAATAGGAATAGGCTTCTTGGAAAATGGATTGCCATGACAAAGAAAGCCGTTTAGGGAAGAGTTAATCATGGAGATTAATTTGGCAGGCAAAATGAAGATTCTAGCATAGTAAAGGCACATTGAAGTGGCTATGGATTTGACAATCACAAGCCTACCAGCCATAGAGCATTTAGAGATTGGCCATGAAGAAATTTTGGCAGTAATTTTTTCATAAAGTTTGAGACATTGGCTGGTCTTGACTTTTGATGAAAACATAGGAGCTTCTATGTAGTCATCATTTTGATGAATTGGATTGAGACCAAACAAACTGTACATATGACATTTTTCAGATTCAGAGATGCCAGCTATCCTAATCCTGGATTTGTTGTAGTTAATGCTGAGACCAGTGGGACACTTGAATTGTTGAATTAATTTTGGTAATGTGATTAATTTAAGTTAATTAATTAATTTAGTTTAATTAACTTAAGAAAAATCGTTTGATAATTAGATAAGTGAAATTACTTAGTGTAATTACTGGAGATAATTACTTAGGGAAGTAATAAATGATAATTACTGGGAGGTAATTAGTGAATATGATTTATAAATAAAGTAATTTGGATAATTACTTTTGTTATTAATCAAGGATGATTAATAATTGTGTTTAATTAAATTAATTTAAATAAAGTAATTTAATTTATATATAATTAGAGATCATTAATTAATATAATTAATGATGTAATTTATAATGGACTAATTAAGGAATAATTAATAATGAGGTGATTAATTGATGTAATTAAATAAGGTGATTGATTAATTAATTTATATCAAATGATTTGTGATTAATTAATCAGGATTGGATAATTAATTCATAAGTAATTAATTTAATTGGAAATTAATTGAATTAATTAGGATTAAATGATTAATTAATCCTACATATAAATGATTATTGAATGTTGGACCTTGCTTATGAATGTTTTCCTTGTATGAATTGCCTTGAATTGATTAATTTGTGATATTCTGTTCTGTGAATTGAGTTGTGTGTAATTTATTTATTTCTTTATTTATTCATCTATGATACATTTATCCGTGAACCTGTAAATAAGCGTTATAGATTATACCGCTTATCGATATTTCTGTGTTTTGGTCTGTGATGATTGAATAATGTTGCATTATTGTGTTAAACCCCTGGACTACACCATACACACACAAATATGGATTTCACGAGAAAATCGATTAAGTCACAGATATTTGAATTTAATTTTTTGAAATGGTTTAAAAGTTTGAATTTTGAATTCAGACAACTTTAGAAATGGAACTGGGTTTCTTGAAACGGAAACAAGTAGTTTCAAATAATAATTATGATGAAAAGTTTTCAAATAATAATTTTGATGAAAAGTTTTCAAATTTGAAATTAAATGGTTTTGAAAGATGAAATTGAATCTTTGTCAAGATTGTTGAACCCTGTTTTAAAATTGAAGAGGATTTTAAATGATGTATCTTTTATATAAAAGATTTGAAACCTGGAATTGTTTTGAAAGTTATGAATGAATCTTTGTTTAAAAGATCGGTGAATCTTGTTTTAAATTGAAAGGGGTCTTAAAGATAAATCTTTCGTTTAAAAGATTTGAAAATTGTTTAAACCAGTGAAGGTTTTTGGAATGAATCTTTTTGTTTAAAAGATTGGGAATGGTAATTTGTTTTAACCATTTGAAAAGAAATTTTTGTGGGTTTTAAAGTTGTGACTTAACTGAAATCCCATATCCATATGCTTTTAAATATTGCGCTCACTATTCGGTTTAGCCGGGAGAGGACCTTGTGTCATATAACCCATTCCGAATAATGATACGAGGTAAATGGATAGAAATTGGTGAACGGTGGTGAAGACCGGGTATTTGCGAGAATGATAGGATAACCTATCGATTATCTCTGCACCGAGTAGTTACGGTATAGAGATTCCCTAAGTGATGGGAAGTCTGATCGGGATTGTGGATTCTCGGATTTGCAAGGGCTTCTTCCGAAGTGCCTTTGGTTCTGTTCGAACCCGGAACAGACTTGTATGGATGTGTGTATGACATTACACTTTGAGATGTAAAGCCATTTTCTATCAAATACATTTCTGTATGATGGCAGAGATTTATTCTCTTAGCTTAACACCCTTCTCTGAGTCGTACGAGCTAAGAGGTTATGTAATTGATGGTTACTAGTGATACATTCCCAATTTGGTAATGTGGCATACGAAGTGCTGCTAATCATTTGTTGATCAAAGCAAGGCTTTGTAGACGAGACTTCTTCGAACCTCACAACCCGGAATGGTCGAAAAAAGAAGAATGCGGCAAGGTTATTTGGGGGTAGCGCCCCCTGAGGGTATGTTCATTTCCTTCTGGATAGAGGTGATATCATGGTATGGAGCCCAGATATTTAACCTATGTGGTTACTGCAAATACATTACTTTGTGGTTGTTGGTATCGAGCGCTTGGATAAAGGTTGGTTACGACCGAGGGATGGCATACTCGTGTCATTAGTTACCTAGTTACAGAGGAAACCCGACCTTGTGTTGGCAGAGATCCGGTTAGGTTCTTGGGACGTCCCTCCAGAGGCGTACCCATGTGGCCCAGGAAGTTCCTTAGCCTGACCATTTGTTGGAAATCCAGTTACCAATATGAGCCTTGTACGGTTTTAGTTGTAGAACTTGCCATATAACATGGTAGTTATAGTAGGCATACTATAATGGTACGTATGCTGGCTAAGATTAATATTATCCTTTCGAAATGTTTTCCACTATGCACTAATAATAATATCAAAAAGGATTTTGCATAGTAAGAATATTTGACTATCATAAGGAGAAATCTTCCCCAAGTCTCCGTTTGCATTATGTGTGCGGCGAGAGGCCTTATGGTAGTTTCATTTTCCAAAAAGCTTTTCGGACTTCAAATTTAAATTCTTTGTTTGTTTTAAAGACCCAACTATTTTTGTTTGCTATACCAGTCCCATGACTGACCCGGAGTTTATTGTTCCCTTCCTAAACTCTGGGTGCCCACAAATTTTCCACAGGGGCGGTCTAGAGTTGGGTTTTTTCAGATAGTAGATATAGATATTGATTTGGTAGCTTTTAGCTTTTTATTTGGCATTCTCTGGAGATCTTGGATATTGGAGTCTTTATATTCACGGACCGGTCTTGCTTGTCTTGGTGAAACGTGATGGTGGTTCAAGCTGGTGGTGTGGCGTTTTAGCTTTGGAGCATTGGTTTGGAGCCATCTCTTGGCAATTTGTTTTCCACTGTTATTTTCATATTTTTATTCCGCTGTAGCATTGTTATCTTGTATCTCTGATATTTATTCATATTGTATCATTGTTGTATCAAAGGTTGCATATCAATGATATTCATTTCTTTTTCTTCCGTTGTGTTATCTACTTAATTGTGTTATAAGCTCTAGCGAACCAGACTCGACGTTTGGATCTGCGGCATTTGAATACGAGTGCTGTATTTGGTGCCGATTTCGAAGGTCGAGTCAGGATCGTTACATTAGACAAGCACTTGTTTTCCTTGTAATTTAACATGGTTTTAAATTGTTTAAACTTTGTTTAAGTTTAAATTATATTCATTTTAAATCTTGTATTTGAAATGAAATTTAAAAGTAAGTCCAAAAGTAATTTTTTCAAATAAATTTGTTAATGACAATTTAAACATAATTAAGGAATGTTTTATCTTAAAATTTAATTAAGATTATTGTTTTGAAATTAATTTAATTAATAAGGTAATTAAGGAATAATTAGTAATATAATTAATTAATTGATTAGGGATTAATAAATATTTGATTAAGGGCTAATCAATTGGTAATTAAGATCATTAATTAGATTATTAATTAATGATTAAAGATTTCTTAATTAAGCAATTAAGTTAAAATCAAGGTTAATTAATTAAATAATTAAGGATTAATTACGTTATAGTTAACACTTGATTAATTAAATAATTAGACTTTAATTAATGGATAGTTAAAGATGATTTAATTTGTGATTAATAATGGTTAATCTAAGTCAATTACTTAATAATATAATTAAAGAATGGTTAATGAAGGTAATTAACTAGGATTATTTAATAATTAATTAATGTGGTTAATTTTTAATAATTAATTAGATTAATTAATTTAATAATAATCATTTGTGAACACTTTAAGTGTAATTACTTAATGAAGTAATTAAGAAATTAATTACTTAAGGTAATTAATTATGTCAAATGTGATTGTTTAATTTGATTAATTAAGTTTAATTAATTTTAAACACTAGATGTTTTGATGATAATTTCTTTATGTAAGTAATGGATTGGAAGTTACTTGGTGAAGTAATTAATTGGTAATTACAGGATGTAATTAATTGAAGATGATTTAAGAAAGGAAGTAATTTGGAGAATAATTACTCTGTAATTAATCAAATAATTAATTAAGAAATTAATTAAGGAATAACTAATTTGTTTTGATGAAGTAATTAAGTTAGTTAATTACTGAATATGGTTAATCAAGAGAGATTAATAATTATGGATTAATTACTTAAGGTAATTAATTTAAGAGGATAGTTAATTAAATATAATTAAGGATCATTAATTAATAAAATTAATGATGTAATTAAAGTTGATTAATTATGATCAATTAATAAATGATAAGTGATTAAAAGTAATTAATTAATGTAATTAATTAAGGATCAATTAATTAATTATATTTAATTAATTAATTAAATTAATTAAAGGTTAATTTTGTTTTTGGTTAAGAATAATTAATTTGCGAAATTAGCGGTTGGTAAAGGCCCGATGAGATCTATTCCCCAAATAGCAAATGGCCACGGACTGACCATCTGTGTTATCTCGGTGGAAGGTGCTCTTGGGATTTTTGCAAATCTTTGGCATTGGTCACATTTTCGATCATAGCTTGCAGCATCACGATTAATGTCTTGCCAAAATGCCCATAATGGAGAATTTTCTTTGCTAGAATTTAACCACCTGAATGATCTCCACACTCTCCTCCATGTACTTCAGCTAGAATTGTCTTAGCCTCTTCCTTGGTCACACATCGGAGTAATGGCATTGAGAATCCCCGCCTGTACAATCGGCCATCTTGAATTATATATCTAGAGGCTTTTCTTAGCAACTTCTGTCGTTCTTTTGAATTTTCTAGTAGAGAACCGTTGAGCAGATATTCCATTATCGGAGTCATCCATGATTCTTGCTCTTGAGAAACATTCATGACCCAATCAATCTCCATTTCATCACTGCTTGGGGCTGATAAGACTTCTACAGGAACCAATCCCAATAATTGAGCTTCACTAGTGCTTGCGTACTTTTGCGAGAGAATCCGCCTTCATATTCTCTTCTCGGGGTATATGACTTATTGTATAATGATTGAAATCATCAAGAAGTTCCCAGGCTCTTGACAAGTAAGCAGGCAGATTTCCTCCTTTAGTTTGAAATTCTTTCTTGACTTGGCATACAATAAGCTGTGAATCACTGAAGATTTGCAACACTTTGATATTTAGTTCTTTAGCAATCTTCAAGCCGGCAATAAGAGCTTCATATTCTCCTTCATTGTTTGTCTAAGGGAATTCAAGTCTCAATGCATAGCACAATGAACGCCCTTCAGGGGTTTCAAGCACAACCCCAGCTCCAGAAAAGTATTCGTTTCTTGCACCATCAACATACAATTTCCATTGAATTGGGGTATTATCAGTTACCTCTTCCTCACGGTCACCTTTATCCGTACATTCTGCGATGAAATCTGCTAAAGCTTGTCCATTGATTGCTCTCCGGGGATGATAAGTGATATCGTATTGGCTGAGTTCAATATTCCACTTCAGAAGGCGACTCGAAGTCTCAGGGCGAAACAGGACTTGCTTCAGAGGTTGATCAGTGAGGACTTTGGTAGGATGAGCTTGGAAATATGGCCTCAATTTTCTTGATGCAATCAGCAGACAATAGGCGAGCTTTTCCAACTTTGAATAATTCATCTCTGCCCCAGTGAATCTTTTGCTGATATAATTGTTGAATATGCGCTTATATGATTTTTGTTTGATGATAATAAACATATATACACTCATTTAAATGTATTTGATAATATACTATTTATTTTCACAGATTAAATAAATATTTGCTGAATAAAATAAATAACACAGAATTTGAATTCAAACGAATATTTTATTCAAATAAATATTTATTACAATTTTGAATAGCATACAAATTCAAGCTCTCACTATTCACTATACATATACATTTCTGATTACATCACGATTACATCACAAATATTTTTACATTGATAACCTCACTTCATATCACTCACACTCGTATTTTTGTCTTCAACTGCATTCCGGTTTGAATCCAGCATCTGAGCAATCTGCAAAAATATAAACTAACGCGGTAAAATTGAAAAAGAAATATTTTTGCAATTCAAAAATAAAATATGTTTTTTTTGAAAATAATATTTGCCTCAGTTATTTGGGTTGTTCGTCATCATTTAAATTTGAATTCATCATACACGAACAACTTGTGACATACACAGTATATTACTGTATATGCCACAAGGCCGTGCACGCCGATATATACACTTGATTGATTTACAGGGACAGGCAAGCACAGGTCAAACCCAAATGAAAAACCGGGTTTCAACTCACGTGCAATATATTTAAAATCACGACACGAGCACAAGGTCAAACCCGAGCTGTAAAACTGGATTCAACACAAGGCGACATGACATGAATGCTATGTTCAAACATGACACAGCCTCAAACCAGCAGTATACAAGTACAAGACCACCAAGCAAAATCAGTACAACATGTCATGAATGAACTAGCAAAGGTTAGCCATCAACATAACAGCAACACCAACCAGAAAAGAAGCAAACCAAACATGCAAATGCATCAACATGCCACAAGACATAGTAATGCAACAGTGGCTAACCAGAAGTGAAGATTGCAGCAACAACAGTGAGCACACTCATATGAACAAGTGCACAACAACTTCAACAAAGACTCAAGCTACAGTGCATAATGGTCAACACAGTAAGACATGAAGCAATGGTCAAGAGAAGTTTAAAGCAGTAGGGTACATGAAGCAAATGCAACAAAGATGCAAGCTGCAGCATACCAGTGACATGAATGCAGTGTACAACAATGGAACATGACTATCATGGTACAATTCAAAGCTCAAGTAACAAAAGTCAAGTGCAGCAATGAAACAAAATAGTATGACATGAAGCAAATGAATATAGTGAATGAAATGCACAAATACATAGCATCTGTCTCAGGTTAATAAACCAGAGAAATGCACAGTGGAATGAAGTTCAGCTATGCAAACAACAATATACAAGCTCGAGCACAAGAACATGACAGCAAACTGAAGTGCACAGCAACTATTAACTGCCACAAGACCATCATGCAAAGACCAGAAGTACAGAATGAACAAGCAGTGCACCAATGAACCATCAGAGAGTGCAACACAGTGAAATGACCAAGTGCAACTGGAAACAACAATGGATGCAAACTACAAATACATGATACTGTTCAATATCCAAGACTTAAGAATGCATCACTATGACACAGTATACACAAGTGAAGCCAAAAGAAATCAATCCAGTTCCCACACAACTCAATCAAGTAACCAACAGCTAGTGCTATCAAATGAACCAGTAACAATGCAACAATCAACTCAAATGAATACAGCAAGCATGTAACAGAGGTCAAGCATATATAGATATGCAATGACAAAGTGGATCAAAATGAAACATACAAAATGCCCAAGTAAAGTGCACAGTGAAGTATAAAGCAACTACAACAGATGCAGTGAAGCACCTGTGTAAATATATGTATTTCATATCAAGCAAGTGCAGTCAGTTCATGTTAAACCGATCAGAAGATGGCCAGAGACTATAGTTCTCAGTGAAGTCGAAATCAGTGTCAAGGCCGAAGTCATAGTAAAATCGCCATGTCAATGTTGAACAAGTCAACAAAGTATAAATTCCAGAAATCAACAAAGCCGTGGTTATCACGAAAGTAAATTCAAAGCCGTGTCAACCAAGGAATGCAAAAGATACGAAGATGACAAAGTCAGTTCGATTATCAATCGTTCAAGCATAATCAAACGGCCAATCAAAAGAATGTGACAAATTCAAATTATTTTATACGAACGCAAGAATAGGATTTACAAACCCTATATAAATCAAATTCACATCATCGGCAAGATCATCGAATTCCAGAAAGCATAAAATCAGAAAAGCACAAGCAAATAATTACATACCGAATCGAAGAAGGAATTCGATCAAAGAAGTAGCCGAAGTGAGCATCAATCAATCAAGGATACACGCAAGAGATCATAGAATCAATCTACATACTATCGGCACTTCAAAAGCCCTAAATCTGGAAAAGGAATGAAGCCCTAAATTTGCAAGAGGAACGGCCACCATTATACACGCAAACGAACGGAGTAAAGCAAAAGGAGACGGGTCAAAATAATAAAAGAGGCCGGCCTATTGTTTTTAAAAGGGAGAATTCTTTTTTTTATATAAGGGTTTTTAATTAGGGTTATTTTTGTTTTATAATCGTTTTTAATTGTATTTTCTTTTTAAACCGTTTTAATTTTCTAGTCGTGTGACTAGGGTGCAAACTACGGTGTGTAGTTTGGGAATTTGCAACTCGGTGGTTGAGTTGTGGTCAAGGTTTTGAGCGTAGAGTTAGATTAGTCAATAGCGGGTATAGCGAGTTTACGTGTGTAAGCGAGGGACTATCTAATTTCTAGTAGAAACCTTGGGGGCAGCACGTAGGCAGGGTTTTGCCGAAGCTGGGTAAATTCTGTGTTGTTCTGTTCTGCATTTTATTATTCTGCTATTTATTTCTGTGCTGGTAGTATTCTGTGATCTGTGTTAATATTAGTTTATAAACTTCCGCAATTAATTTTTATAATTAACACTATCACCCTATTCACCCCCCCTCTAGGGTGAAATCGATCCTACAAGTGGTATCAGAGCTAGGAACAAAAGGCATTTTTGTTTTAAAATTTTGATTTTACAAAAACCAATTTTTAATTTAAAAATTCGTGTTTCAAAAATCAATTTTTGTTTTAAAAATTCGTGTTTCAAAAATCAATTTTTGTTTTAAAAATTCGTGTTTCAAAAATCAATTTTTGTTTTTAAAAATTCGTGTTTCAAAAATCGGTTTTTGTTTTTAAAAAAATTTGAATTTTTTTAAATGGCTTCTTTTAATAATGCTTTTGCAGAAGGACAATCCATAGTTAGACCACCAATGTTCAATGGTGAATATGCTTACTGGAAAAATAGAATGCAAATTTTTCTGAAAACCATTGACGCTTGGAATATTGTTGAGACAGGTTATAGTATACCAACTATAACTGTAGATAATCAGGAAATAGAGAAACCAAAGGAACAATGGACAGAACTAGAAAATAAATTACAGAATACTAATGCCAAAGCTATGAATTCTATTATTTGTTCATTGGATCAATTTGAATTTAATCGTGTCTCACATTGTCTAACTGCGCAGGAAATATGGCACATACTAGAAGTGACTCACGAAGGAACATCTCAAGTCAAAGAATCTCGCCTTGCAATGCTAAGCAGCGAATACGAGAACTTCAAAATGGGGAAGGAAGAAAATGTCAAAGAGATGTACGGACGACTCTCCAATATCGTATACAAATCAAAAGCTCTCGGAAAAACATACACCGAATTAGAAATAGTCCGGAAAATCCTCAGAGTCCTTCCACGAAGCTTTGAAGCAAAAGTAACTGCCATACAAGAATCGAAAGATTTAAAACAACTTAAAGTTGAGGAACTCATCGGAAATCTCACCACTTATGAGCTTGAAATGAAATTCAAAGAAGAGCGTGAAGGAGGTGACACTCAAAAGAAATCAATAGCTCTCAAAGGAACAACCGAAAGTGATGATGATAACGATGAAGATGATGGAGCTGCAGAATTGGAGCTGTTAATAAGGAAATTTAAAAAATGGAATCAAAAACATGGAAATTCAGCTCGAAATCAAAAAGCAAAAAGCAGAATAGCCAAAGCACTAGACTACTCGGAAGAACAAAAGTTTATTTGTTATAATTGCAACAAACCCGGCCATATCAAGCCCGATTGTCCACAAATTAAATCCAGCCACGGAAAGAAACAGAAAAAGAAAAGTTTTGCAGCCACTTGGGATGAAATAGACGAGAATGATCAAAGCACTGGCAGTGAAAGCGAAAAGGCAGAATTGTGTCTTCGAGGTGATACAACTGACAGTGACGATGACGAGCCAAGTGAGGTATCAAAACTTACCCATTCTGAGTTGCTTATATATTTTCATGAAGTAAATGGTTGTTTTGAACGACTTAGGGAAAAATACGCCAAACTTGAATCTCAAAAAGATACTTTGATAGAATGTAATAAACAACTTGATCAATTAGTTAAAACCTATCAAAGTAGGATCCCTAAGTGTGATAAGTGTCCAACATTTGATGAGGAAATTAAAAAATCAGAAATTAAAATAAAATCGCTTGAAAATGAAATTCTGATTTTAAAGGAGAATGAAAATACTAGGAGAGAGAATTCTATTAAAAAGTGCACACAGTTGTTAAACGAAAATGAATCTCTCAAATCACAAGTCCAACAATTGTATACGACTTTAGATAAATTTTCAAAAAGTGAAAAATCGTTGAATATGCTATTAGGAAAGCAAACTGTTAATACGGTTAGACAAGGACTTGGATATAATAATTCGAAAATTGTTGAAAACAAGATTAATCAAGTTAATTCTATGTGCACAATTTGTAGAAAATTTGGACACAGTCACAATAATTGTTGGTATAGACCTAAACATGTGAAAACTATACCGATTTGGGTTCCAAAAGGCACAAATATAAAATCTCTCAAAGTTAAACAAATTTGGGTGCCAAAGGGAACAATTATAAATAGTTTTGGGTCTACACAAAATTATTTTTCAAAATTTTCTGCCACTAACAACCATGGACCTATAAAAACAAATAGGTCACATAAATCCTTTTCCGTGTAGGTGTGGTGGCAGGCTAAGGAACAACAATAGTGTTCTCTGGATTTTGGCTGTTCCAGAAACACAACGGGCGACAAAGCTAAGTTCCTTAGCCTAGTATAAGGGTGACAGAATCACAATGGACAACGACGAAAAATATCGTAAAGGTAAAGACAGGTAAAGGTATATTTATTTGTACGATATATTAAATGTGATAATTTGTACCATTTTCTGAATAAAATCAGCCAATTATGCGATGATGATATGATGATGATTTAATGATGATTTTAATTCTGACTTTATTCAAAATTGTTAGCCATTTATATTCTTATGCCAAAAACACTATAAAATTCTCTAAAATTACTTGATATATAAGTTTGAGAGAAAAATAGTGTTTTGATTGGATAATAATATTGTTGTTATAATATTTTTGGCTAAATCTATATTCATGTTTTGACACGGCCTCGATTTAAAATCCTAATGAATTCTATTTTAAAAAATTGTAAAAAGGATTTTAATTTTTTTTTGAAATTGTTGAAACTTTTAAGAAATTGCTTTGAAATAAAAATAATGTTTGATGGCTTCTAAAATTGACGCTTTAATATATGTTTGATTGTTGACACGGTTTTCATTTCAAATCCAAGAGAATTTCATTTAAAATTTGTTGATAATAATCATGAGAAAATTTGTTGAAATTTCTTAATCTGGTCTTTGACATTCAACGAGTGAATTTTGAGTGAAATTTAAATTCAGATGCAGATTACACTGGTAATATGGTTGATAGAAAAATTACTAGTGGAACGTGATTAATTTTTGACACATTCATTTGCTGCATCGTTTTTTTCCAAAGAAAATATCTGCATATTTTTCACTTGAAATAATTTTCAAATAGCAAAAAATTTTCTTATAAAACCCCCTCGAGAAAATCATGTTTGACCATATTTACAGATTAGTCATTTTTGAAAAATTATTTTTATAATTTTTGGATTTGATTTTAAATGACTATTTTGACTAATCTAACTCCCTAATGATTATCGAAAAGATCAATAGTGATTGAAAAAGTGATGAGTGTCAATATTTGTCATACATTACTCGAGACAATATATTTAGAAAAATTTCTTTAGAATTTCATAACAAAAGTTATAAAAACTTTTTGTTGGGCAAAAATTCCATGATCATTTCTATTTCTATCATCTTTCTATCGACCATCACTCATCAAAATCATATATAGTATGTAAATTTGTGGTAGTTTACAAAGGAAATTATTCGTTCTTCAATTTGTTTTATCTTCAGATTCATAAAGGAAATTATCTGTGCTTCAATTTATTATATTCTTCAATAAAAATAAATATCCAAAGTATTCACTCTCATTTAAAAGTCCTCACGGTTATGCATGGGTGAATTACTTGGATTTTTGATTATGTGCTTCCATGCTCATTTAAAAGTCCTCACGGTTATGCATGTATGGAACGCATATCAAAATTAAGTGGTTAAATAGACAAGTTGATTCTAATCCCATTTAAAAGTCCTCACGGTCATGCGTGGTTAGAAGATACTTGATTTCATTTTTAAAATTAAATTGGAATACTACTAATCTCATTTAAAAGTCCTAACGGTTATGCATGGTTAGTAGATATTCAAATTTCCCGAAATAAATATACCACAAATAGACAGAACTGTATGATTTTTATGAATTTATCCCCATCATTTCTGAAAGTGGAATATGCGTCTGACATGGGTAATTATGATTTTTGTTTGAAGTTTATTGAAATTTGATATTTATATTCAATTGAGTTAAATGTTTGATTCATGCCGATCACTTTATCTCTATTTTCTCTAACACTATTATTCTTTTGCTGATAACAAAAGGGGGAGAGAAAAGTTAAGATTTTGTCAAATAGAATCAAGCAAAGGTCAAATAATTTTCCATTTGCATATAGACTCATTTGCATATTTTATTTGTATGCATATATGTAGGGGGAGTTTTGTGTAGAGAAGAAGCAATTAAATAGGGGGAGCAATTAGAATATATCAATGATCAAATACATTTAACATATTCAAAATCTTAAATATATGTTTGTTATCATCAAAAGGGGGAGATTGTTGAATATGCGCTTATATGATTTTTGTTTGATGATAATAAACATATATACATTCGTTTAAATGTATTTGATAATATACTATTTATTTTCACAGATTAAATAAATATTTGCTGAATAAAATAAATAACACAGAATTTGAATTCAAAAGAATATTTTATTCAAATAAATATTTATTACAATTTTTAATAGTATACAAATTCAAGCTCTCACTATTCACTATACATATACATTTCTGATTACAACACGATTACATCACAAATATTTTTACATTGATAACCTCACTACATATCACTCACACTCGTATTTTTGTCTTCAACTGCATTCCGGTTTGAATCCAACATCTGAGCAATCTGCAAAAATATAAACTAACGCAGTAAAACTGAAAAAGAAATATTTTTGCAATTCAAAAATAAAATATGTTTTTTTTTGAAAATAATATTTGCCTCAGTTATTTGGGTTGTTCGTCATCATTTAAATTTGAATTCATCATACACGAACAACTTGTGACATACACAGTATATTACTGTATATGCCACAAGGCCGTGCACGCCGATATATACACTTGATTGATTTACAGGGACAGGCAAGCACAGGTCAAACCCAAATGAAAAACCGGGTTTTAACTCACGTGCAATATATTTAAAATCACGACACGAGCACAAGGTCAAACCCGAGCTGTAAAACTGGATTCAACACAAGGCGACATGACATGAATGCTATGTTCAAACATGACACAGCCTCAAACCAGCAGTATACAAGTACAAGACCACCAAGCAAAATCAGTACAACATGTCATGAATGAACTAGCAAAGGTTAGCCATCAACATAACAGCAACACCAACCAGAAAAGAAGCAAACCAAACATGCAAATGCATCAACATGCCACAAGACATAGTAATGCAACAGTGGCTAACCAGAAGTGAAGATTGCAGCAACAACAGTGAGCACACTCATATGAACAAGTGCACAACAACTTCAACAAAGACTCAAGCTACAGTGCATAATGGTCAACACAGTAAGACATGAAGCAATGGTCAAGAGAAGTTTAAAGCAGTAGGGTACATGAAGCAAATGCAACAAAGATGCAAGCTGCAGCATACCAGTGACATGAATGCAGTGTACAACAATGGAACATGACTATCATGGTACAATTCAAAGCTCAAGTAACAAAAGTCAAGTGCAGCAATGAAACAAAATAGTATGACATGAAGCAAATGAATATAGTGAATGAAATGCACAAAGACATAGCATCTGTCTCAGGTTAATAAACCAGAGAAATGCACAGTGGAATGAAGTTCAGCTATGCAAACAACAATATACAAGCTCGAGCACAAGAACATGACAGCAAACTGAAGTGCACAGCAACTATTAACTGCCACAAGACCATCATGCAAAGACCAGAAGTACAGAATGAACAAGCAGTGCACCAATGAACCATCAGAGAGTGCAACACAGTGAAATGACCAAGTGCAACTGGAAACAACAATGGATGCAAACTACAAATACATGATACTGTTCAATATCCAAGACTTAAGAATGCATCACTATGACACAGTATACACAAGTGAAGCCAAAAGAAATCAATCCAGTTCCCACACAACTCAATCAAGTAACCAACAGCTAGTGCTATCAAATGAACCAGTAACAATGCAACAATCAACTCAAATGAATACAGCAAGCATGTAACAGAGGTCAAGCATATATAGATATGCAATGACAAAGTGGATCAAAATGAAACATACAAAATGCCCAAGTAAAGTGCACAGTGAAGTATAAAGCAACTACAACAGATGCAGTGAAGCACCTGTGTAAATATATGTATTTCATATCAAGCAAGTGCAGTCAGTTCATGTTAAACCGATCAGAAGATGGCCAGAGACTATAGTTCTCAGTGAAGTCGAAATCAGTGTCAAGGCCGAAGTCATAGTAAAATCGCCATGTCAATGTTGAACAAGTCAACAAAGTATAAATTCCAGAAATCAACAAAGCCGTGGTTATCACGAAAGTAAATTCAAAACCGTGTCAACCAAGGAATGCAAAAGATACGAAGATGACAAAGTCAGTTCGATTATCAATCGTTCAAGCATAATCAAACGGCCAATCAAAAGAATGTGACAAATTCAAATTATTTTATACGAACGCAAGAATAGGATTTACAAACCCTATATAAATCAAATTCACATCATCGGCAAGATCATCGAATTCCAGAAAGCATAAAATCAGAAAAGCACAAGCAAATAATTACATACCGAATCGAAGAAGGAATTCGATCAAAGAAGTAGCCGAAGTGAGCATCAATCAATCAAGGATACACGCAAGAGATCATAGAATCAATCTACATACTATCGGCACTTCAAAAGCCCTAAATCTGGAAAAGGAATGAAGCCCTAAATTTGCAAGAGGAACGGCCACCATTATACACGCAAACGAACGGAGTAAAGCAAAAGGAGACGGGTCAAAATAATAAAAGAGGCCGGCCTATTGTTTTTAAAAGGGAGAATTCTTTTTTTTATATAAGGGTTTTTAATTAGGGTTATTTTTGTTTTATAATCATTTTTAATTGTATTTTCTTTTTAAACCGTTTTAATTTTCTAGTCGTGTGACTAGGGTGCAAACTACGGTGTGTAGTTTGGGAATTTGCAACTCGGTAGTTGAGTTGTGGTTAAGGTTTTGAGCGTAGAGTTAGATTAGTCAATAGCGGGTATAGCGAGTTTACGTGTGTAAGCGAGGGACTATCTAATTTCTAGTAGAAACCTTGGGGGCAGCACGTAGGCAGGGTTTTGCCGAAGCTGGGTAAATTCTGTGTTGTTCTGTTCTGCATTTTATTATTCTGCTATTTATTTCTGTGCTGGTAGTATTCTGTGATCTGTGTTAATATTAGTTTATAAGCTTCCGCAATTAATTTTTATAATTAACACTATCACCCTATTCACCCCCCCTCTAGGGTGAAATCGATCCTACAATAATAGACCGGGCGCTGAATTTTTGCGTCTTCCAGTACCAACGCCTTACCGAGAGCATGAGATGAGATTGCCAAATATACGAAAAGATCTTCACCATTGTTGGGCTTAGAAAGTATTGGAGGTGTTTCCATATGACGAATCAACTCATCGAAAGCTTTCTGGCATTGAGGAGTCTAGTCAAAGTTTTTCCTTCCTTTCTTCAGAGCATCAAAGAATGGAATGCATTTATCAGTAGCTTTAGAAATGAATCGACTCAAGCATCGACTTTTCCATTAAGACTTTGCAATTCCTTCTTCGTTCTAGGAGCTTTGACTTCCTTTAAGGTAGCTATCTGAGTAGGATTAGCTTCAATGCCTCTAGCGCTCACAATGAAACCCAAGAACTTTCCGGACTCCACCCCAAACGAACATTTGAAAGGATTAAGTTTCATTCCGTACTTTCGGAGGACTGCAAACATTTCTGCCAAGTGATTCATATGGTCTACTGCCTTCTTTGATTACACCAGCATATTGTCAACATAAACTTCCATAGTTTTTCCAATCTGTGGCTTGAACATAGAATTGACGAGTCTTTGGTAAGTTGCCTCGGCATTCTTAAGTCCAAAGGGCATGACTCCATAGCAGTAGAGATCGGCATCAGTGACGAAGCTCATGTCCTCCTGATCCAGCTCATGCATCATGATCTGGTTGTATCCGGAGTAAGCATCCATAAAAGATAACAATTCATGCCTCGCTGTTCCATCCACCAACTGATCTATCCTGGGTAACGGGAAGTAGTATTTGGGGCAGGCTTTGTTTAAGTCTGAGAAGTCGATGCATACTCTCCACTTTTCATTAGCTTTCTTAACCAGTACTGGATTTAAGACCCAATTCGGGTAAGTAGACTCCCTGAAGAAACCATTCTCCATGAGCCGGTCTACCTCTTCTTTCAATGCTGTTAACCTTTCAGGACCTTGGGTTCTTCTTTTTTGCTTTACCGGTGTAAATTTCGGATCAATATTTAGAGCATGTACTGCAATTTCTAGGGATATTCCACACATATCAGCATGAGTCCAAGCGAATACATCCAGATTTGCTTTCAAGAATGATATCAAGGAATTTTGAACCGTCACTCTAAGTTGCGAACCCACATTCACCACTTTGTTCGGATCTTTCGGGTCAACAGGTACTGGCACCTTTACTTCCACTGGCACCACTCTATTCTCCCCTGCCCTAGATTTTCTGGGATCCATTTCTCTTCGTGCCCTGCTATGCTCGCCAGTGCAGGGTCCACCCAGTAATTGCTACAAGGTTGGTTCTTTGATACGGACTGGGGCTGCCGCATCTTTTCCCATCCCTCTCTTCCTCGCTTCATGCAACTCTATAGGTAACATTCTCACCCAGCATTCTGATCCCCTTTAATAACTCCAACTCCATTATCCGTGGGGAATTTCATAGCAAGGCACCACGGGGCGAGAATTGCCTTACAAGCCGCAAGAGTTGGTCGGCCTAGGAAGGCGTTGTAGGCAGAAAATTCATCAACAATTACAAAAGTCTGTTTCCGAACCACCTTTTTCTGCCCCTCTCCAAGCTCTACGAACAAGTCGATAGTTCCAATTGGCTCCTTCGGTTCCCCAGTAAACCCAACAATCTTCTGAGATGAAGCCTGAACATCAGTCATTAGAATTTACATTTGATTGTATGCCTTTTTGAAGAGAACGTTGCAAGAAGCGCCACAATCTACAAGCACTCTTCTCACAATAGCTGGCCCAATGCCTGAAGGGATGACCAAGGGATCCATGGTTGGAGCTTCAACGCCCATAGAGTCTCTGGCTCTGAACACAATGACATCATTAAAAGTATTCTACTGCTTCAAAGGTGCAACATCCTCTAGCACAAAAACACTCTCTTCTGTTGGTGCATACTTCAAGGCACGGACATATCTTTCCATGTCCCCAAGCTTCTGCCTGCTGGGTGAGGACCTCCCGTAATCACATTAATAACAGGCCTTTCTGATTCATGCATAGTGTTCCTCTCACCCGAGCCAGATGGATGAGCTGGAAGTTGCTGACCCTTAGTAGATGAAGTTGGGTCATTCCTATTTCTTTTAACATATTGCTGCAACTTGTTTTCTCTCAGCAGTTCTTCAATCAAACTGTTCAGATGGGGACATTCGTTGTTATCATGACCGGGTTGACTATGAAACTGACAGAATCTCCCACTTTAAGCAGGTTTTTTCCCAACTCTCATCTCAGGCGGTTTAGGATATTCTACCGTGTCTTTGGTAGCAAAAAAGATATTCTCTGGGGTGTCAGTCAAAGGAGTGAAATCCGAAGGTTTTGAGAAGCGAGGTTTCTTCATATCTTTCTGTTTCTTCCCACCATTATTCTCCCTTTTCTGACTTCCAGATTCCTTTTTGGTAGGAGTAGCAGTATTATACTTAACCTCTGTCAATGCCACTTTAACTGGCGCTTGAAGGCTTTCTAAGCGCATGAATTCATCAGCTTTCTTATAGAATTTCTCAAGCGAATTCGATTCTTTCATCTTCAGCCACTTTCCAAATTCGCTTGACTTGTCAATTGCCCTCATCAAGTATGTCAAGACAATTTGTAGCTCTACATTATCCACTTCAGCCAAAGCTATGTTGAAGTGGTTCAAGAAAGATCTAATATATACCCTAGGTTTCTGTTCCAGGCACGACAGTGACATAATATCCTTTGCCTTTGAAGCATACAACCTGAATTGCACTTTAAACTTCCGAGTCAAATCGGCGAACTGGTCTATGGATCGGACCGGAAGCTTGGTGAACCAGAGTAGAGCCACTCCTTCCAAATATACTGGAAAGTAACGGCATTTGATCTCATCAGATGCTCTAGCCCAGTCATGTGCCAATCATATTTATACAGGAATTGATTAGGGTCGCTTGTTTCCTTATAAGCTGGGATGGTAGGAGGAACAAACTTTCATGGGAATTCCTCCCTTAGAATCCTTTCAGTGAACGGAGTTTTGCTCGGAGCGAATCCCTATTCTTTTTCATCCTCATCCCTCTGCATGCTCTCTTTCATGATTTTTCACACTATGCCCGAAAGGTATTCCTCATCATTTAAAGGCTCTACAGGAAAGACTTCAGCCATTTTCTCGGAAGTTTGTCTGGACAAACTTTTGCGAAGAGTTGGCTGCGGTCTCGATCCTCCAGCTTGGGGAGGTGTTTCTTTGGCAGGGCTAGCTGCTCTTTGAGGAATATTTCTTTCTTCAGGATTATGAGCATTATCAACAAGGTTCTCTTCATTATTCACCGGTTGACGGTTAGCTCCGAGCAAAGCATTTAACCTATCAAGCATTAAAGCATTCTGAGTTTCCATCTGCTGGTATAACCCAGATACTCCAGCATCTAACTCTGCTCGTGTAATTCCAGCACTTGGTGCTACTTGACTTGACGAAGGAGAAGTAGCAGTATTCTCACGAACATCACTGGGTCTAGTAGATCCGCACTTTCTTCCAGGGGCCATTATCTCTGATAGACTTCTGGTTTTAAGAGAGGTTTTTTCAACAAACTTTTGCGAAGCAATGACGAAAATAGCATGAGTTGGGTTCTCAGTGAAAGCACCAAAAATGTTAAGGCTAAAAATTGAACGCTAACACCCCGGTGTAAGTAGAGATTAAGTGAATGCACCACCCGTCAATACGAGAATTAGAAGTAAGTAGAGAAGTCACAGAGAAAGCAGTAAAAAGACAACAGTTTTATAGTGGCTTCAAGTTAAGCCTACGTCCACTTTAATCATCTTTACTGCTGAATCAATTACAACTTTACAACAATCTTCAATTACAACACTGCTAGGACAAATAGCTAGACCTCTGATGTAGAAGAACTCTTTGAATCCATGTCGAATGTGTTAGATTTCCTCTTGAAGTTCGTCGAGATGTCTTTCATGTTTGAAGCGTCGAGTGAGTCGAGAATTCAGCAGAGTATAGGCATTCCAGAAATGAGCCAAAGATCCCTTTCCCGTTAGAGTAGGTGGGGCATTTATAGGGAGTTTTCTGAATTAGGTCGTAGGTCGTGAGTGACCTTGGATAGGTCGTAGGTCGTGAGCGACCTAGTGGGAGCGGTTTATGGCTTAACTAGGGTGTACTTGATCACCTCGAACAATCTAGCAAGTCATAGGTCGTGACCGACCTAGGGAGGAAGCAACATAAGATGTTACTTCGGTATTGTTTAGGACGTGAGCGACCTAGGGGAGGATTGTAGGCGACTTAAGGTTGAAAGCGGCCTATAAGCAAGCGGCTTCATTCTGTGATAACTCGCTAGGTCGCTGGATCTTTTAGGTCGCTAGGTCTCTTTAGTCCATAGGTCGTTAGGTCGCAGATCTCTTGTACCTTTAGCCAGCTAAGTCGCTAAGTCTCTCTATTGTGATATACTATTGCCCTGTGTTGATGGTTAGGTCATTGGGTCGTTGATAAGCTTAGGTCGCTAGGTCGCAATATCTTTAGGTCGCTAGGTCGTTGAGGGTCTTTAGGCCGTTAGGTCGTTCATACTTTAATTCTTTCAGGTCGCTTGTTTCCTTAGGTCGCTAAGCCGTGGAATAGAGGAGTTAACAATAACTGTCTAGTATGTGATAAATGATCTATGTAACTCTGATAATGGTTGTAAACTATGTAATATTTATGTTATTAATATAATTTATTCGTTCCGCTGTTGAGATTCTGATGTAGTTTCTTCTTTCTCTTCTTTCTTTACACTTTTCTATCCCTTTCTTTTTTCAAGATGATACGATTTTCTGTGGTGGGAAAGTCGGGTCGTCTCGGTGACATTTCAATTGCACTTAAGTTTATAAAAACACCATCACCAAATCCTTATTTATTAAAGAATTTCATTAATTACCTTCATTAACTCCAGTATATTACTTGTATAATATCTATTACATTTTCTTATTAACATTTCAACTTTCTATATCTTTTGGGAAGTCATATATGGGCCTTTAAGAATGTAATTGAAAGTTATACAAGTTTTTCCCAATTCTTTTAATTAATTAAATGCTCAATAATAATAACCTTTGTTTTATATGTTACAAACTTAAATTTCTTTTTATTTAACTTATAACTTAGAAATAATCTCTTGTTTCCTTTAGGTGTTTCAAATATTAATTACCTACATTCCAATTTACAAAAATAATTGGAACTATTAATAAATGGAAACTTAAGAATTAAATACCGGGTTTTATTCAAATTATTTAAAATAATAGATAAATGTGTATACTGGTAACATATATATATATATATATCTAATTATATTTAAAACAATTTAAAATTTATATTTGCTTATCAAAACAACTCTGCAGTAAAACTACTACGGTGGCCTTCCCACTTCGAAGCTTGAAAATGAATTTCGATGATGCGTGCACTTATCACCGAATTTATTTTCTAGCGACAGAGAGGAGAGTATAGAACTTATTTCTTTTCAAAGTTTCTTTAAGACAATTCTTCCAAATTATATTGAAATATTTATATCAGAAAATTCTTCTAAATAAAATTATTATTATTATATTCCAAAATCATTCAAAAGAATTTTTCAAAACCCCGAAATTTAAGTTCTAAATTTCCAATTTTCATTTATTTTATTTTCAATCTTATTTCAACTATTATTTGTAAATTTCGTTACCCAACAACCAATATATTGCAACCAAATATATATCTTTTATAAAAATTTATTTTATATATAGAGAAAATATAATAGGCAAAATAATTTCATTCACCCATATAAAAAAACAAATATTATGTCAGTCTGTCCTATTAAGTGTTTAGAAATCCCTATTGATGTCATAGCGTCCCATACACCAACTAGAATTTTTAAATACAAAACGGAACAGATTAACACAATATTAAAACCCTTTTAAAACACTAACAAGTACGCTCTCGCATATATACCCTCAGCGACTCCCATAGAGTATTACTACCCTATTAGTAAAGAGTCAGACCCCATAAAGCTAAGGTTTATCGCTAAACCAAAGCTTTGATACCAGATGTAATGCCCATTCTTTTTGCACGGTTTAAACCGATGATAAACCACACACGTCAGACTTAAAACATACAGAAGGGCGGATTGTTATGGGGTAAATTAGAAAAAGAAGGAAGAAATAAAACAAAATAGAATCTTGCAGTGGAATGATAAAATATAATAATCAAATATACACTTCATGAAGCTGTTTTATAAACATTTGATTATATTTATACAATACACATCAGAGTTGCACATACCAGTGAACAATAATCGATGCAGCGGAATACAGTATGTAGTGAAATAATATAATATATAATAATAATATAATATATAATAATAATTATGAAATCTTCATCTTCGTCCTCTAAAAATAAGGCCTTCAATTCATGAAATGCTCAGGCTGACCCGAGCGAATTGAAAAGACAAAAACTCGAGTCAGAACTAAAAGATCTTATGTAAGTTAAATCAACAAGAATAAATATGAGTGGAATGGCGTTAGAGATGTTTACAGGATTTGACATCTCCAATCCAATGTCTAACGTGAGTGCAGTAACTTAAGAGATGCTCGGGATTCACACCTCCTAAGGATCCGTTAACTATTTACTATGTAGTAATATTTCGTTGTTATAATAGTGTCTAATAGTAAAATAAACTTACTTTTTTCATAGCATTAAGGGGTTACCCATATAGCCTTTAATACGTAATAGTCCCAGTAGTCCATCCAATATCATAGTCCCTTCCGATCGGGAAGCCACCAGAGGATACCACACGGGCTACCGGAGAAAACCAAACTCGTACAAGGCGTGCTAGGGTAGGTGACATGGCACAACTAGGCAATGCCAGGGTAGATATACCAATTACGCTTCCGGGTCGGTGGTAACGCGTAGCACGCAGCTACCGCCCACCTCGAGCCACACCCCCAAATAAAAAAACCAAAAGTGGACAGCGAATCAATCCAAAAGTCAAAGTATAATATCGAAGGGATGTGTCCGATCAAAGGTGCTATCTCATGAACCCGTCAATCGCTCCTTTTTTAGCCACCTTATGCCAACTCACGGGCGTTAGGTCCACGTATTTACCTCAAAGGAAACGCCGCCACCATCCTACTTCATTTTGTAATCTCCACCGCGTACACGGTTGTTAAAGTGGTTTTCGGAGTTGGCAGAGAGTATGACAACATCCGATCTCGGTCTCTTCAACAACCAAGCATTATTATAACACCGCGGTGTTATCAAAATAGTTTATACTTTTAAAACCAGAATAAAATATCCATTTCAATTCCATATAAATACGATATCATTTCCTCTTTTTAAAACCCAAATCAAATTTGACATCATTTTCAAATATATCCTTTTTAAACTATAACATTTCAAAGTTATAATATTTCGAAACCCAAACTTGAGATATAGTCTTTCAAAACATAAAACTTTGAATTTCATAACTTTGAAACATACTACACCACTTAAATGGATTAAATATTTAATTACTTTATATAGTAAAATAGCTTCTTCACCTTCACGAATCAATTCCAATATGGATTTTAAATTTCCAAATAAACCGATATAATTCTCATATATTTCAAAGCTTTAATTACTCCACCCTTTCAAAACTTATTCTTTGATAATTTCATATATATCAAATTCAATTGCTATTATTTAGATTTGAAACGTTTACTTAATAAATCCAATATAATTTAAGTAAAACTTTTAACTTCAAACAACTGGATGTTCTTTCAAATTATTTAACTTGATAAATTCATTTATCTTAACTTTACGTTCATTTAAATTACTTTAAACCAAATCAAGTTATAAGAATCATACCCTTTACAATCTCCATTTTTATTTAAACTTCAAATCAAATTTATTCAAGTACAATTCTTAAATAATTCAATTTAAACCAATTCCATATTTGTCTTCCTACTTAACTCTATTTAAGTCATTTAAAACTCTATGTATACAATATCTTAAATAGGTACCTAACCATATAGTATAAAACAACCAAACTTCGTTTTTAACTCATTTTTATTAAACAATTTTATACATAGCTCAAATTCAAGAATTCAACTATATATATAATAGTATTTATATATTATCAAAAATTAATATTTATTATACCGTATATTCCTTTCCAAAACCATAGAAATCATTTCAAAATATTTTTATATATAGACCGTGGTGCCTGTATATAATTTTATATCCTATGGTCAAGTGATACATATAATTATCATTTCAATCCGTAATTTAAAATAAAATTTTACAGTTATATATCATTTCAAACCGTTATCCCGAATGAAATAAAATGCATAACAACTTGTAGTTTAAAATAACGTATAATACAATATCCATTCATCCATCATAAAATCATATATCCATTACAATCATCATACAAAACAGTCAATCAATATCAATATATAACTGATAATATAAAACAGGTAATTAACTGGCAGTTATATTCAATAATAAATTAAATAACAATTTAATTTAAATAAATGCGATAACTGAGATGATGATTAAAAATATACAAAAAGTCATAATAAATACATAATCACCACAAAAATTTAATTTAACAAACATAAGAAATTTTAGAAGTTTTGAGTGGGTTAAAGCACTCACCTTTTGAATTTAAATTGAATTTAAATTCAATTTAAACCCAAAAATTTGACAGTCTCAGAATTCGTCCAAACCAGCACCAAAGTGTTTGAAATTTCAATGCGATCCTAACAAAACAAACCGCGTGTGAATTGGTGTTCGAATGTGAAAGATATATAGAAAATTGTGATGGAATTTAAATTTAAAAAAAAAGGAACACATATTCTTCTACCACGTCACTCTCCTGGCATGCGCACGCCTTTTACCAAGTTTCTCCATCCTCCCAGAAACCCTAATACACGCATACAGAAACATGAAGCCGCCGCCTCCAAAATCGCTCACGTCCCTCCCACGCACGCACCTCCGTAGTCCTCGACGCCGATGCCTGAAGTTCGCCGCTGACCCTCGCCCATCACCATGCTACAGCTCGCATTGTTCGATCGATACACTGACTGGTAGCCGCCCCAAACCCTTGCCCTAATTAGAATTTTTAGTGACGATCTTGCCGTTGAACCTACGAACCAAACCCACCGATGAACTCCACAAGACCTCCTCCACGCCATGGTAACATCGATTCGATGATCAAAGGAAGATGATCGAACCACGATGAACGGGCGTGGATTGATTCACGAATTCTGGGCAAACAACGGTTTGAATCAAAAAACAAACACCACCAGTAGATTACGCTCGTCGAGAGCTTCGGATTGATATAAAATTTGGCATGTATTACAGAGTTTGAAATTTCAGCTTTGGATTTGATTTGGGATTGCAATCGGAATTAGGGTCTGTCCGCCATTGAAGTGAGAAGGTAAATAGAACGTATAGAAATATGGAACAAAGACTGCTAGGGTTTATAGCTGGATATATATAGACAGGGTTGACAGTTGAATGGATGGATTAGATAGATTACGTGCTAATGTCAAAGTGGCCCAAAAACCCCGTTTCGACTCCGAAATGAAATTGGGTCAACCCATATATCAAAATAGATGTTTTAAAATATTTTAAATGCAATGGAAAAGGTTTTAAGACTAAATTCGATCGTATGAAGAAGTTATGCTAAAATCAATTTATTTCAAATTGATTTCAATTGAGTTTCAATTTCATTGATTTCAAGGCGTTTCGAGTCCGTACAATCAAACGACAAGTCCGATCGCTACGAAACTTGAAATCCTACAATAATTTACTGTTACGGTTCTGATGAAACTGGTTTCGTCGAAATCAAAGTCATTGGCCAAAATGGCTATTTTTCCATTTAATTAATTAAATAAATAATTTAACAAATTAAATCAAATTTCAAATTTCAATTCTTTAATTTACAAATTTCATCATCTTTGATTCCTTAATCATTTATAATGTTATAAACAAATTCAGACGTAACTGTAAAGTGGATTAATTTATAAATTTCAGTGTTAACTTCCACTTTCATTAAATTTTAAAATTATAAATAAAATTACCAAAATTTCCATTTAATTAAATTAACCAATAATTATTACATTCATTATTGTCAAATAGATGGGTTTACCATTGGATTCGAAACTATTACATAAATTTTCTCCTATTTCATCTTCATTTCAAATAACATATTATTTAGCTATATTCAATTTCATTTAACTACAATTAATCCAATTATTGAACTTTTCATTTCAATTAAATAAAATCGTGGTTTCCATTCTTTAAATCAACCAATTCATATTATGAATAAAATTTACATTTACATTAACAAAACGCTGAATTTGGATTTATCGTAATTGATTACCAAAGTTTATTTACACATTAAATAAATAAACCTATATTAATTGTCACCTATTTGCTTTCCATTGCCTTTATAAATTTGTTACTTATCAACCCAGATTATTATTCCATATACACACTAATTTATTCCATTCTATTTATGATATCCATTCCATTACATACTTCAATATTTTCATTTTCATCTTCATTTCAATTGCATAATATAAAATTTCGAATGCTTCAATAATTTCATTTTATTAAAAATTAGATTTAGATGGAATGATTTGTTTGTCTTTCAATAAACTGCTATATTCAAAAATCTAGCTTTTCTTTGTACTAACTACTATTTCCATTTTATTATATTTGCCAGATATGTACATTAATTACGATTTATATTCTCAATCAAATTTATTTACTTGGTTTCATACCCTTGTTACATCAATTACTACCTTAAAAATAAAATTATGTTCCTATTTAATTTACATTTATTAAAATTTTATTTCAAATTTCAATTAACAATATGTAACATACAATAAACATTACTGTTACCCTTTAGTCACATAAACAAGCTTTTACTACTTTCAAATCAATGTCGCCATTTATTTTCATACTACTAATTTACATTCCCTTATTAATCACTCTTTCCGTTATTACATAAATCATCATAAATTAACAGTTATTACTTTTTTTTAAGTTGGTAAATTTCTGGTAACGACAACCATTTGTCACCATTACCTTTAATAGTACTTGTATGTTTATTCTTCCCAACCAACTACTATCTATAATGACACTTCACATGTTAGTTCAATAGTTACACTTGTTTTACTCATATTTCCATTATAACTAAGTCATACATTTAAATTATTTTCTTTAATTGGAATTTCATTCAAATTCATAAATTATTAACTTTAATTAGTCTTGTGACTTTCTCCTTAGTTAATTTTCATTATTACATTATTACAACCTTTATTCAAATTCATAAATTTTTTATTTTCTTCAATATAAAATTTTCAAAGTCTCATTAAATTAAAATTTTAATTATTGAAAAATTACGGGTCGTTACAATATGTGAAGCATCACAAGTTCTATTATTCAAAATGATTAAAGGAGAAGGAAAAGGGGGCACTGGCATAAGACACACGTGTAGAAAGCACTTATCACGTGCATGTGTGCGTGAGTGGGTTCGGAAAGGGTATGGTTGTTGCCTGCCAACAGTCATATCTTTTCAAATTTCAAATTTTGCATCCTGGAAATAGCTTGCTGATCGGACAACAGTTATGCCTCTTTTCCAACGGTCACATCCCTTGCCAAAGCAACTGTTCGTATACTGTATAAGCATCTCCCATATCGCTATTTTAAACAACATCTGTTTTTTCTTCTTCCCCGCTAATAAAATATATTGAATCCACAAACATTGCTACATCTTTGGATTCCGGTTTTATTGTATCTTGGGAAGAACTTTGCCATCCAACCCATTAGCAAACTTTAAAGGAGCGGGGAAAAATATTTCTTCAAGGACAGAAATTATAAACCTCAAAACCATATCCTCTCAGATTCTACAAAACAGCACAATAATAAGAGCAGTTACGTGAGTGTTTTATGTGTGAAACTTCGAGAATATGGAACTAAAACAGAACAAAAACAACTAAGCTGGCCAATAATCCTTTTGCCTTTAAACTTTAAAACTTTTACATGCCATGTCTTTGCAGCAAGATGGATCATGCTTCTTTTATGATATGCTAGGCAAAGATTTTTGTGCTTCTGTAAAAATTATGCTGAATTCCAGTGTCGTTTTTGAGTAGTTTCTTGTGTAAACTTTCAGATTCCACCTCTTATTTATCCACTGCATCTTACAAATTTTGGAGCAAAGACATATGAGAACATGTTTTCATAAAGTCATCCTTCTTCTCCAAAAGAATTCATCTTTCTTAAGTACGATAGGGTTTAGTTGTTCAAACGATTCGACCCTAGTTTTGAAGCTCACATATGCGAGATTGTTGGAAAATTTAATTTTAAAATGAATCGTTAAAAATATTGGAAGGAGTACGGAATACTCTTATTGAATAGTCCTACATTGTGGGGAACTATAAAGTTGTCCTGTTTAAATATGTAAATATAGGATTCACAAGAGAAAGGGTAGACCCTTTGAGCATCCAATGTTTTCTCTTATGTCGAGAATGGAAAGCATGCCGGCCATCACACACGCACATTCACCGATTGAACGACCATGGCAGAGCCTGGCTAATGTGATGTAGAGCTCCTTATTGTTTGGAAATATATTTTTAAACCGACTTTGACTTGGTGATAACACCAAGTAAACTCGGATTAGGTATTTTTGTCATCAGTTTCAAAACAAAGCTGTCTTCTTCTTCTCCTTTAAAAGCTTTCTTGGATTCAAGCGATATTTTTTGGGTGCTATTGACTCACCAGTCTTCATGCAATTGCCTGTAGATATTGATTTAGGCCTATTTTATCACAGAGGCGGTCAGAGACTATCTTGCACGATTTCGACACGGTGGCGAAACATACTAAAGAAAGCAATCTACTTCGCAACTCAGCCACAAATACACTACAGATTCAAATCAAGGTACAACAACTTAAAGATGTAACGGTTTCGATCGTTGATGACTCTACTGCCCCGGCGTCAATATTTCAAGTGTTGAATATGTTAGTATATAATTTTTGTTTGATGATAATAAACATATATATATATATATATTCATTTAAATTTATTTGTTAATGTACTATTTTATTTTTCACATAGTTAATAATATTTGTTGAATAAAATAAATAACAAATTTAAATTCAATCAGATATTTTACTCAAAAAAATATTTATTACAATTTTGAATAGTACAAAATTGAGCTCTCACTACATACACAATTTTCAAAAAATACAATTTTTATTACACAATTATCATTTACATAAGAACTTCACTACATTTCACTCATTCATTCGTATTTGATCTTCAACTTTATTCCAGATTGAATCCAGCATCTGAGTTTATCTGCAAAAATACACATTGATGCAGTAAATTGAAAATGAAATATTTTTGCAGTGTAAAATAAAATTTATTTTGAAAATATTATTTGCGTCAGTTATTTGGGTTGTTGGTCATCATTTAATTTTGAATTCATCACACACGAACAACTTGTGACATGCACAATGTATCACTGTACATGCCACAAGGCAGTGCACACCAATGTACACTTGATAAAATTGCAGGGACAAGTGCACACAAGGTCAAACCCAAACCAAAAGCTGCGTTTAACTCAAGCGAAATCACGATACGAGCACAAGGTCAAACCCGAGCTATAAGCTGGATTCAACACAGCTGCAGTCCAAAAATACAAGTACAATAAAATGGTCAAAACGCCTAAAGTGTCAACTGGCAACAAATTAATTAAGTACACAAATGAATGGCAACAACATCAAAATTCAATGTCGACCAAAACTACATCAAGCAAAAAAATACCAAAGCAAGCTCAATGAACAAACTAAGTACAACATACTCAAGTAAAACAGATAAAACAAATGTGGTCGAGACATCCAAGCTATATAGGCAGTGCTACAGACAATTCGGCCCAACAGACTCGCATAGACCAGGCACCAAGTATACATGAACCGAAGCATGTGCAAAGCAGCAGCAAGCATGAAAACACAAGTAGATGAACAAGGCAACATGTAGACATGTATTTGATGTAATACAATACAACATATATATACATGTAACCAGAACAAAGGTAAATGAACTCAAATACCGAAGGACACAATTGAAACCAGAAACACAACAACATGAATGAAATAAAATGGTCAGGAGCAACCCAGACTCAAGCACACATGTAGTTCAAAGTGAACCAATGGCCAATATCAACATTAATTACAAACCAAGTGCATATCATACACATAAACAAATGCAACATGAAAACAACTCAAGGTCAATGCATATGAAGCAACCAGACCAGACTGAAGTGTTCAGACATTATAAATATATAGTGGAGTTTGAAAGCAGTTTCAAGATTAAAGCAACAACTCAAGTCAGTGCATAACAACTAAATGCAAACACATGTGAATGATTAACAAAGACACTGATCAGACACAAGAATGAATTAATTGATAAATTACCCCTAGTTGGAAAGACTTTAGAAACATCCTCAGGCATTAGACTAAGGAGTTTTCCATAGAGAGTTTGATTTTTGTCTTCGTAGTGAAGAAGAGGCCAGAAAACAGGACCAGAATGAAGAGGTGCTTGTTGTATCTACCAACAACACTAAGAAATCCACAAAAGCGGATCTGAAATCAAATGCGAAAAACTTCAGAAAGCAGAATCACAAGACGAATCAGAAACGCTACAATCAGCCTCAGAACAAACAAAAAATGCCTTCGTAAAGAATTGTACTGGATGTTTGTTCTTATGTACAACTGTGGCAAATTAGACCATATGACATGAAAGTGTTAAAAAGGGCAGAAACCTACACCACAGGCTAACCTGACTGAAGAAGCCCTTATGGCTATGCTTATTGAGATTAACCTAGTCGGTGGATCAGAAGGGTGGTGGCCAGACACTAGTGCTTCTAGCCATATCTGTTATGTTCATGAAATGTTTAAAACATAAAATGCTGCTAATAATATGAACATTATGTTGAGAGATTGTCACAAAACTACTATTGCTGGAATTGGGAATGTGGAGCTAAAATTTACCTCTGGAAAGAACTTGTTGCTGAAAGACGTGATGCATACTCTAGAAATGAGAAAACATTTAGTATCTGGTTTCTATTAAAGCTAGTTTTAGTCAAACTATTGGATTTGACTTGTACACCATCGCAAAAAATTGTGTTTTTGTTGGTAAATGGTACGCTATACATGGGATGTTTAGGTTAAATATTGATTTGAATAAAGTTAATAGCTCTGCTTTTATGCTGTATGATTTTAATGTTTGGCATGCTAAACTTTGTCATGTTAATAAGCGACTGATTCATAACTTGGGTAACTTAGGCTTAATCATCAAAGTGACCATAAGGGATTTAGAAAAATGTGAATATTATAGCCAAGCTAAAATTACAAATACCCCATATAAATCTATGTTTAGAGAGTCAAAACCTTTAGATTTAATAAATTCTAGTATATGCGAACTTGATAGCATTCTAACTAGGGATGGAAAATGCTACTTTATTACTTTTATTGATAATTGCTCTGATTTCACTTATGTTTATCTCATCCAGAATAAAAGTGATGTGCTTCGTATGTTTATGTTATTTTTCACTAAAATGTACGCTAATTTAATAAGAAAATTAAGAGATTTTAAAGTAATAGAGGAACAGAATATGAATCTAACCTATTCATTGAATTTTATGACTAAGATGGCATAATATAGAAGAGAACTGCACATTATTCGCCTTAGATGAACGGTAAAGCTAAAAGAAAAAATATGTCTCTTACCAAATTAGTTAAAGGTGATTTATTAAATTCGGGTGCAGCCTCACACTGGTGGGGAGAAATTTTGTTAACCATTTGTTATATTTTAAATAGAATTCCAAAATCTAAGAGCAAAATTTCACATTTTGAGAGTTTTAAAAATCATAAATCCAACTTGTCTTATTTTTAAACTTGGTATTGCTTAGCTTATGTTCATATTCCTGACACTAAAGGAATTAAATTAACAAGTCGAGCATATGAATGACTTTTCATTGGTTAAACCATTAAAACTAAAGCACATAGATGTATTAATTTGAATGCTTGAGTTATTATAGAGTCAAATGATGCTAATTTCTTTAAATAAATTTTCGTTTAGGCTTAGGAATAGTGAGGGCACATCTACCACTGATAATCCAATAATAAAAAATAACGAACATAATGCGAAAATTGAATCTGAACCTAGAAAAAGCAAAAGAGCTAGGATAGCTAAATATTTTGGTCCGGAGTATTATGCTTATGTACTAGAAGAGGACAGAGTAATCTAAAAGAACCTTTGTATTCTTTAGATTTAAACCTCTGGCAAAAGTTATAAATGATGAAATGGAGTTTCCTGATATAATAAAACTTGGCATCATATTGACTTACATGTCGGTTGTAAAACTCTATGCTGTAAGAGGTACTTAAAAAGAAGTTAAAACCTAATGGTATAATTAATAAATATATAAATCGTCCTGTAGCTAAATAATTTACACAAAGAGAAAACATTGTCTTTTTTGATACCTTTTCGCCTGTTACAAGAATAACATCAATTCAGGTATTAATTTCTCTTGCTTTACTTTATGATCTACAAAGTCACCAAATGGATGTAAAAACTGGGTTTTTTAATGGTGGATTAGAAGAAGATATTTATATGGACCAACATAAAGGTTTTGTTATATCTGGTCAAGAGCATAAATTTTTTACAACATAAAGTTTGTTAATTAGATAAATCTCTATATTGTCTTAAATAGGCACCTAAACGATGACATCAAAAATTTGACAATCTAGTTATTTTACATGGTTTTTAAAGTAAATGAAAGTGGAATTTGAGAATAACATTGCACTATCATATGTTTATATGTAGATGATTTACTTATATTTGGTTCAAATTTTCATGCTATGAATCATGTTAAGTCCGTACTATGTGATAATTTTGAATTGAAAGATCTTGGTGAAGCTAGCGCAATTCTTGGTATTAAGATTACTAAGTCTTAAAAGGGGATCTATTTGGATCAATCTCATTATATTGAGAAGACGTTAAAGAAATATAGTAACTTTGAAATGTACACCTACTAGTACACCGTATAATCCATGTATACGACTATTTATGAACAATGATGAAGGTGTAAGATAGTCTGAATATGCGAGCATCATTGGAAGTCTTCGGTATGCCTCTGATTGTACTAGACTTGACATTGCTTATGTTATGGGATTATTGTGCAGGTTTACTAGCAAACCTAGTATAGAGCATTGTCATGCTATTGAAAGGATCATGTGATATCTTAAAAGAACTATGAATCTTGGATTACACGATCAGAAGTTTCCCAATGTCCTTGAAGGATATATCGATGCAGATTAGATTATATTATCAGATGATTCCAAAGCCAAAGTGGATATATTTTCAATATTGTAGGAGGATCTGTATCTTGGAAATCTAAGAAACAAATTATTTTGGATAAACCAACTATGGAGTTAGAAATGATAGCATTAGGTACTGCTAGTGAAGAAATAGATTACTTAAGAAATCTGCTAGCTAAGATCCTTTTATGAGAAAATTGATAATGGCTATGTTGATCCATTGCGATAGTACCACTGCTATTGCAAAAGTGGAGAACCATTATTACAATGTTAAGAGATGACAAATTCAACGTAAGCACAATATTATAGGAGAGTATATCTTTCCAGGATTTGTAAGAGTGAATCATATACACACTGATGAGAATCTGACGGATCCTTTGACAAAAGGATTTGCTAGAAAAAAGTCCTTTCTACATCTAAAAGAATGGGGGTATTACCGTTAGAGTGAAAACTCACTCATAATGGTAACCCAACCTAATGATTGGATATTCCAAGAAGTAGGTTTGATGGGTAATAACAAGTTATGAAGTGACAATGATTGAACATACCAGTCTCATTAGTTAGAAGCATGTTGTCCTGAAGCAATCGGAGGATTAGTTTAACTCTTAATGAAATCTATACTCTATATAAAGTGGAGTACCTAGCTATATGAGTACTCTTGATAGATTCACCTATGTGAATGTGGAAATGCAGCCATTTCCTATGGAATTTTTAGGCAAAATTTTGAAAGCGTTCGCTAAACTAGGATAGACGTTCATGGCTTTTAAAGCATGGGCTATAGACTTCACCCTAAAATGGTTGTGTGTGGTTTGATGTCAGAGATATAGTTTAAGACCATGAGTCACTTTAGTATAATCTAGATCTTACTCACTATGTAAATGTTAAAGTCGAAAGGTACCTTTTTTATGCACAATCTTATAAAATCAGAAATTACTTGAGAAAAATATTTTTAAAATTCAAGTGGGGGATTGTTGGAAAATTTAATCTAAAAATGAATCGTCAAAAATATTGGAAACAGTATAGAATATGCGTCTTATTAAATAGTCCCATAATGCAGGGAATTATAGAGTGGCATTGTTTAAATATAGGATACATAAAAGAAAGGATGGATTCTTTGGGCACTCAATGATTTTTTTTTTGCATTGAGGAGGCAAAGCATGCTGGCCATCATACACATGCACATGCACCGGTCGATCGAATTGACTCGACTTGATCCAACCCGAGTCGGGTAGGGCTTGGCTAATGTGATGTGGAGCTTCTTATTTTTTGGCAGTATATTTTTAAACCGACTTTGATTTAACAATTTGAACAAGTAAGCTCAGGTCTGGTATTTTCTCATGACTCGGCCCCTTTATCTACTCAAATATTTCCCTATATAAACCGAAATATTTGACAGAGTTTTTTATCAGTTTCCCAATCGAGTTCTCTTCTCCTTCTGCCTTAAAGATTTCTTAGATTCGAGCAATATTTTTGGGTGCTATTGACTCACTAGTCTTCGTGCAAGAGGACGTTGGTATTGATTTATGGTTATTTTATTCTAGAGGTGGCATTGTGTAAGAGATTGCCTTGCACGATTTCGACACTACAGCGTAACATCTTAAAGAAAGTGACCTTGTCCGCCACTCAGCCATAAATACACTGCGGATGTAGATCATGGTACAACAATTTTAATACATCGTGGCTTCGATCATTAATGACTCTGCTGCCCCAATGCCAATATTTCTGGTTTTGGTTGTCTGCTGCACCTTTCATATTTGATGGCCTGCATTTCAAACGATGGCGCCAAAAGATGGAGTTATATTTTGTGGAAGGTGGTACATGTGATGACGACAATAAATCCAATGCTGGCTAAAGAAGCAACATACAATCAGAAAAAGGCTTTGTAGGACTGGATGGACCATGACCAACTCTGCAAAGAATATGTTCTTAGTGACTTTACAACTTAGTTAAGTCAGGAATGAAGAACTAGGATGTGCTAAAAAAGAAATACGTTACCAAGGAACCTCAAGTGAAAAAATATGCTGTTAGTCGCTATTTGAAGTTTCAGATGACGGATAACAAATCTGTGGAGATGTAGTCACACGAGCTTTAGAAAATTGTGCATGACATCATCTTCGAAGGAATGGCTCTAGATGAAAAGTTTTAGGTTGATACATTAATTGATAAATTACAACCTAACTAGAATGACTTTAAATATATTTTAGGCATAAGACTAATGTGTTCTTGATGGAGAGATTGGTTACTCATCTTCATATTGAAGAAGAGGACAAAAAACAAGATCAGAAATAAGAGGTGCTTGTTGTATCTACCAACAACCCTAAGAAATCCACAAACATAGGTATGAAAATGATTGGGAAAATTTTCAAAAATCAGAATCGCAAACCAAATCGGAACCGCAACAATCGGCCTCATAAGAAACAACAAAATGCCTACTTAAGAAAGGGTGCTGGATAGTTATTCTTGTGTTATAACTGAGGCAAGTGGGGCCATATGGCACGATAGTTTTGGAATGGGCTTTAACCTATACTATAGGCTAACCTGACTGAAAAACCCTTATGGCTATACTTACTTAAATCAACATAGTCGGTGGATCAGAAGGGTAGTGGGTAGAAATTGATGCTTCTCGCCATATCTCCTATGATTGTGAAATGTTTAATACATATAATGCTGTTAATGACACAAAGGTGATGTTGGGATATTCTCACACAAATACTAATTCTGGAATTGGGAATATGGAGTTAAAATTTACCTTTGGAAAGAACTAGTTGCTGAAAGATGTAAAGCATACTCCGGAGATGAGTAAAAATTTAGTATATGGTTTCTTGTTAAATAAAGCTGTTTTTACTCAAACTATTGGATCTGACTTGTACGCCGTCAGTAAAAATGGTGTTTTTGTTGGTAAAGGATATGCTGTAGATGGGATGTTTAGGTTAAATGTTGATTTGAATAAAGTTAATAATTCTGCTTATATGCTATGTGATTTTAGTTTTTGGCATGTTAGACTTTGTCATGTTAATAAGCGACTGATTCAGAACATGGGTAACATAGTCTTTATCCGTAAAGTACGGATAAGTGATTCAAAAAAATGTGAATATTGTTGCCAAGCTAAAATTACATAGACCCCACATAAATCTATGTTTAGAGAGTTGGAACCTTTAGATTTAATGATATATGTGAACTTAATGGCACTCTAACTATGTAAGGCAAACACCACTTTATTAATTTTATTGATGATTGCTCTGATTCTGCTTATGTTTATGCCATGAAAATTAAAAGTGATGCACTTGACATGTTTAAGTTATTTGTCATTGAAATCCATAAAACAATAATAAGAAAATTAAGACATTTTGAAATGATAAAGGAACGGAATCTAAATCTAGCCTAGTCTTGAATTTTTTAATCAGTTTGGCATAATATGTGAGGGAACCGCACCATATTCACCTTAAATGATCAGTAAAGCTAAAAGTAAAGCAGGACTCCTACCGAATTAGTTGTAGCCATTTTATTAAATTCGAGTGGAGCTTCACACTGTTAGGGGAAATTTTGTAAACTGTTTGTTAAATTTTAAATATAATTCCTAAACCTAAGAGCAAAATTTCACCTTTTAAGATTTTAAAAAATCATAAAACCAACTTGTCTTATTTTAAAACTTAGGGTTTCTTAGGATATGTTCGTATTCTTGACCCTAAAAGAATTAAATTAGCAAGTCGAGCTTATGAACATGTTTTCATTAGTTATTCCATTAACTTAAAGCATTTAGTGATTTGACAGATTGAGTTATTATTGGGTCAAATGATGTTGTTCATTTTTTTGAAAATAAATTTTCATTTAAGCTTAGGAATAGTAGGGGAACATCTACCATTAATAATCCAAAATAAAAAAATAATGAATATAAAGCAAAAATTGAATCTGAACCAAGAAGAAGTAGAAGAAATAGGATAGCTAATGATTTTGGTCTAGAATATTATGCTTATGCAAGAAGAGGATCCTGCTAATATAAAAGAAGCTATGTCTTCTTTAGAGTCAGACCTCTGGCAAGAAGCTATAAATGATGAAATATAATTTCTTGAATCTAGCAAAACTTGGCATCTTGTTGACTAAACCTTAGGTTGTAAAACTATAGGTTGTAAGTGGGTACTTAAAAAGAAGTTGAAACTGAATGGCACAATCGATAAATATAAGGCTCATCTTATAGCTAAAGGATTTAGACAAATAGAAAACATTAACTTTTTTGATACATTTTCACCTGTTATAAGAATATCATCAATTCGAGTATTAATTTCTCTTGCTTCACTTTATGATCTACTAATTCACCAAATGGATGTAAAAATGGCTTTTCTGAATGGTGAATTAAAAGAAGATATTTATATGGATCAACCTGAATGTTTTGTTATACCTGGTCAAAAACATAAAGTTTGTAAATTAAACAAATCTCTGTATGGTCTTAAAAGGGCACCTAAACAATGGCAAGCAAAATTTGACAAACTAGTTATTTCATATGGTTTTGAAATAAATGAAAGTGACAAGTGTATTTATTATAAATCGGAGAATAACATTTGCACCATCGTATATTTATATGTAGATGATTTGCTTATATCTGGTTAAAAAATTCATGCGAATCATGTTAAGTTCATACCATATGCCAATTTTGATATGAAAGGTCTTGGTGAAGCATGTGTAATTCTTGGTATTAAGACTAATAAATTTGAAAAGGGGATTTCTTTGGAACAATCTTATTATATTGAGAAGATGTTAAAGAAGTATATTTTTTTGAACGTAAACCTGCTAGTACACCATATGATCCCGTGTAAAAATATTTAAGAACACTGGTGAAGACGCATGACGGTCTGAATATGCAAGCATCATTGGCAGTCTTCAGTATGCCACTGACTATAATAGACCTTAAATTGTCTATGTCGTGGGATTATTGTGCAGATTTACTAGCAGATCTAGTATAGAGCATTGGCACATTATTGAAAGGGTCATGAGATACCTTAAAAGAACTATGAACCTTGGATTACAGTATCAAAAGTTTCCCCTGCCTTTGAAGGATACAACAACACAGATTGGAATACATTATTAGACGGTTCCAAAGCCACTTGTGGATATATTTTCATTATTGCAAGAGGAGCTGTTTCTTGGAAATCTAAGAAAAAGACTATTTTAGCTCAATCCATTATGGAGTCATAAAAGATAACACTAATTACTACTAGTGAAGAAGCAGATCACTTAAAAAATCTGCTAGTTGAGATCCCATTATGGGAAAAACTGATACCAACCGTGTTTACCATTGCAATTGTACCATGGCTAATATAAAAGTTGAGAACCGTTATTAGCTTGGTAAGAGATGACAAATTCATGTTAAGCATAGTACTGTAAGAGTATATATCTCTTAAAGAACTGTAAGAGTGATCACCAACACACTGATGAAAATCTGACAGATCTTTTGACAAAAGGATTGGCAAGAGAGAAAGTCCTTTCTATTTCTAAAAGAATATGATTATTTCCCTTAGAATGAGAACTCAGTTAATGAGAAGTCACTCATAATAGTAACCCAACCTAATGATGGAGATCGTTAGAACTAGGTTCAATGGGTAATAACAAGTTATAAAGCGACATTGATTAAACATGCTAGTTTCATTAGTTAGAAGCAAGTAGTCCTGAAGCGATAGGAGGATGAGTTTAACTCTTAATGAAATCTATACTCTATATGGAGTGGAGTACCTAACTACAAGAGTACTATTTATGATTTACCTATATGAATATGGAAATGTTGCCGTTTCTTATGGAATTTTTGGGCAAAAATCCTAGAGCATTCACTAAATGGGGATAGATGTGCATGACCTTTAAAGGATGGGCTATAGATTGCACCATAGAAAGGTTATGTGTGGTTTGATGTTAGAGGGAGTTCAAGACGTCGTGTCACTCTAGTATAATATGCATTATACTCACAATGCAAAAGTTTAAACTGAAAGATACCTTTGTTTAAGCGCAATCTTATAAAATCCGAAATTTCTCAAGAAAAGTATTTTTAAAATTTCAAGTAGGGGATTGTAGGAAAATTAATTTTTAAAATGAACCGGTAAAAATATTGGAAGGAGTATAGAATACGACCCTTATTGAATAGTCCAACATTTTGGGGAACTATAGAGTGGTGCTATTTAAGTATAGGATTCACAAGATAAAGGATGGGCCCTTTGGGCATCTAATATTTTCTCTTTTATTGAGGAGGGAGAGCATGCTGGCCACCACACATGCACAAGTTGACTGATCGACTCGACTCGACTCGACCTAATCTGGTCGGCCTGGGCTTGGCTTTGCTAATGTGATGTAGAGCTCCTTATTTTTTGGCAGTATATTTTTAAACCAACTTTGACTTGATGTCAGAGGGAGTTCAAGACTACGTGTCACTCTAGTATAATCTGCATTGTACTCACCATGCAAAGAAGTAAACTCAGATTTGACATTTTCTTATGACTCGTCCCCATTATCTACTCAGATTTTTCTCTATATAAACCAGCCTATTTTGTAGAATTTTTTATCAGTTTCAAAATATAGTTCTCTTCTTTTTCGCCCATAAAGCTTTCTTAGATCCGAGCAATATTTTTTTGGTGCTATTGACTCACCGGTCTTCATGCAAAAGGCTGTTGATATTGATTTAGGGCTATTTTATTCTGGAGGTGGCACTGCATCAGAGACTGCGTTGCATGATTTTGGCATAGTGGCGAGAGGTCTTAAAGAAAGAAACCTAGTCTGTGACTCAGCCACAAATACACTGTTAATTCAGATCGAGGTGTAATAATTTTAAGATGTTATGGCTTTGATCGCTGGTGACTTTGCTGCCCCGACGTCAATATTTCAGGTTTTGGCTGTATCTTCTATGTCGTTCGGATTCGAGGGCCTGCATTTCAAAACATGGCGCTAAAAAATGGAGTTCGTTTTGACAATGTGGAAGGTGGCGCATGTGCGGACGATAGAAAAACTAACGCTGCGCAATGAAGCAACAGGCGATCATGAAAAGCCTTTGCAGAACTTGATGGACATGATCACCTCTGCAAAAATTATGCTCTTAATGGCTTGAGCAATGATCTATACGATTACTACAACTCAAATAAGTCAGCAAAGGAGATTTAGGATACGCTGGTAAAGAAATACGATATCGAGAATGTTGGAGCAAAAAAATATGCTGTCATTCTCTATTTGAAGTTTCAGATGAAAGATGACATAATTGTGGAGGCGCAGTCACACGGGCTTTGAAAAATTATGCATGAGACCATATCTGAAGGTATGGCTTTAGATCAATAGTTTCATATTACTTGATTAATTGTTAAATTACCCCCAAGTTAGAAAGACTTTAAAAATATTCTTAGGAATAAGACCAACGAATTTTCCTTATGGAGTTTGATTATTCATCTTCGTATTTAAGAAGAGGCCAGATAATAGGACCAGAAAGAAGAGGTCTTTTTTGTATCTATCAACAACACTAAGAAATCTACAAATGTGGGTCTGAAACCGAATGCTAAAAATTTCAAAAATCAGAATTGCAAATCGAATTAGAACCGCAAAAGTCAACCTTAGAACAAACGATAAACTGCCACCTTAAAAGCGTTGCTAGATAGTTGTTCTTATGGTACAACTAGGGCAAACAAGGCCATATGGCACAAGAGTGTCGGAACAAGCCTAAACCAGCATCGTAGGCTAATATGACTGAAGAAGCCCTAATGGCTATTCTTACTGATATCAACCTAGTCGGTGGATCAGAAGGGTGGTTGGAACTGGTGTGTCTCGCCATATCTTCTATGATAGTGAAATATTTAAAACATATAATGCTGCTAATGACATGAAGGTGATGTTGGGAGATTCTCACACCACTACTATTGCTAGAATTGCAAATGTGGAATTAGTTACCTCTCGAAAGAACTTATGTTGAAACATGTGATGCATGCTCCAGAGATATGGAAAATTTGGCATCTGGCTTATTTTTAAGTAAAGCTAGTTTTATTCAAACTATTCGATATGACTTGTACACCGTCACTAAAAATGGTGTTTTTGTTGGTAAAAAAATATGCTGTAGATGGGACGTTTGGATTAAATGTTGATTTAAATAAAGTTAATAGATCTGCTTATATGCTCTTTGATTTTAATATTTGGAATGCTAGACTTTATCATGTTAATAAGCGACCGCTTCATGAATGAGTAACTTAGACCTAATCCCTAAAGTATCCATAAGTGATTCAGAAAAATGTGAATATTGTATCCAAGCTAAAATTACGAAGGCCCCACATAAATCTATATTTAGAGCGTTAGAATCTTTAGATTTAATACATTTTGATATATGTGAACCTGACGACACTCTAACTTGGGATGGAAAATGCTACTTTATTACTTTTATTGATGATCGCTCTAATCTCACTTATGATTTTCTCATGAAAAATAAAAGTGATGCACTATATACGTTTAAGTTATCTGTCACATTAAATTGAAAACTAGTTTAATAAGAAAATTATGAGATCTCAATGTGGTAGAGGAATTGAATATGAATCTAGCCTATTAATTGAATTTTATAATCAACGTGGCATAATCCATGAGAGAACCGCACCATATTCTCCTTAAATGGAGGGTGAAACTGAAAGAAAAAAATAGAACTCTTATCGAATTATTTGTAGTCGTTTTGTTAAATTCGGGGCAACTTCACATTGTTGAGGGGAAATTTTGTTAAATGTTTGTTATATTTTAAATATAATTCCTAACTCTAATAGAAAATTTGCACCATATGAGAGTTTTAAAAAAATAAACCAAACTTTTCTTATTCTAAGACTTAGGGTTGCTTAGAATATGTTCGTATTCCTAAACCTAAAAGAACTAAATTAGCAAGTCGAGCATATGAACATGTTTTCATTGGTCATTCCATTAATAATAAAACATATACATTTCTTGATTTGTACGCCCAAGTTATTATGGAGCCAAATGATGTTGATTTCGTTGAAAATAAATTTCTATTTAAACTTAGGAATAGTGGGGGACATCTACCACTAATAATCCAAGAATCAAAAATATTGAACATAACTTGGGAATCGAAATTGAACCTAGAAGAAGCAAAAAAGTTAGGATAGCTAAAGATTTTGGTATAGAATATTACATTTATGCACTAGAAGGGGACCTTGCTCATCTAAAAGAAGCTCCGTCTTCATTAGATTCAGACCTTTGGTAAGAAGCTATAAATGATGAAATAGGATCTCTTGAATCTAATATAACTTGGAATTTTGTTACCTTACCTCCAAGTTGTAAAACTATAGGTTATAGGTGGATATTAAAAAAGAAGTAGAAACCATATGGTACAATTGATAAATATAAGGCTCGTCTTATAGCTAGAAGATTTATACAAAGAGAAAACATTGACTTTTTTGGTACCATTTTAGATGTTATAAGAAAAACATCAACTCGAGTATTAATTTCTCTTACTTCACTTTATGATCCTCTAATTCGGCAAATTGATGTAAAAAATGTATTTTTGAATGCTGAATTAGAAGAAGAGATTTATATCGACTAACCCGAAGGTTTTGTTATACTTGGTCAAGAGCATAAAGTTTGTAAATTAGATAAATCTCATATGGTCTTAAACAGACACCTAAACAACGGTATGAAAAAATTGATATTCTTCTTATTTCACATGGTTTTAAAATAAATGAAAGTGACAATTGTATTTATTATAAATCCTAGAATAACATTCGCATTATCTTATGTTTGTATGTAGATGATTTAATTATATTTGGTTCAAATATACATGCTGTGAATCGTGTTAAGTCCATACTACGTGCCAGTTTTGATATGAAAGATCTTGGTGAAGCAAGTGTAAGTCTTGGTATTAAGATTACTAAGTCTAAAAAGAGAATTTCTTTGGATCAATCTCATTATATTGAGATAATATTAAAGAAATATAATTACTTTGAATGAAAACCTACTATTACACCAATATCCAAGTGAAGTTGTTTAAGAACACCGGTGAAGGTGTAAGACGGTCTGAATATGCAAACATTATTAGTAGTCTATGTTATGCCGCTCATTATACTTGAACTAACATTGCCTATGTCATAGGATAATTGTGCAGGTTTACTAGCAGATCTAGTATAGAGCATTGTCATGCATTGAAAGGGTCATAAGATATAAAAGAACTATGAACCTTGGATTACTCTATCAGAAGTTTCACTATCCTTGAAGTGTATAGCAATGCAGATTGGAATATGTTATCTGACAATTCTAAAGTCATCAGTGGATATATTTTTAGTATTGCAGGAGGTGTTGTTTCTTGGAAATCTAAGAAATAGATAATTTTGGCTCAGTCCACTATGTATTCAAAAATGATACCAGTTTAGATCCATTATGTGTTGACAATCTAAGAAATCTAGCTGAGATCCCTTTTTGAGAAAAACCGATACCAACTGGTTGATCCATTATGATTGTACCTCAGCTACATCAGAAGTTGAGAACTACTATTACAACGGCAAGTGACAACAAATTCATCGTAAGCATAGTACTATAAGAGAGTGTATCTCTTCAGGATCTGTAAGAGTGGATCATGTACGTACAAATGAGAATCTGGTGGACACTTTAACGAAAGGATTGGTCAAAGAAAAAGTCCTTTCTACGTCTAAAAGAATGGACTATTTCTCTTGGAATAAGAATTCAGAGAATGAGAAGTCATAATGGTAACCCAACCTAATGACTGGAGATTCCAAGAACTAGGTTCAGTGGGTGATAGCAAGTTATGAATTGACATTGATTGAAGATGCTAGTTTCATTTGTTAGAAGCATGTTGTCCTGAAGGGATAGGAAGATGAGTTTAACCGTTAATGAAATCTACACTCTATGTAGAGTGGGTACCTAGCTACAGGAATACTCATGATAGATTCGTATATGTGGATGTGGAAATGTGGCCGTTTCTTATGGAATTTTTGGGCAAAATTACTAGAGCGTTCACTAAACTAGGATAGGTATGCATGGCCTTTAAAGCACGGGCTATAGACTGCACCTAGAAAGGTTGTGTGTGGTTTTATGTCAGAGATAGAATTCAAGAAAATGAGTCACTCTAGTATAATCTAGATCTTATTCACAATGCAAAGGTTCTAGTCGAAAGATATTTTTGTTTATGCGCAATCTTATAAAACCAGAAATTGCTCAGGAAAAATATTTTTAAAAATTCAAACGGGTGATTGTTGGAAAATTTAGTTTTAAAATGAATTGTTAAAAATATAGGAAGGAGTATATAATGCCCCTCTTGTTTAATAGTCTCACATTACGGGGAACTATAGGGTGGTCATATGTAAATATAGGATTCACAAGAGAAATGATGGGCCCTTTAAGCACCCAATGTTTTCTCTTATGTTAAGGAGGGAGACCATGCTGGCCACCACACGTGCACGCGTGCCGACCAACCGACTTGACCCTACACGACCCGTACAGGAGTTGGCCAGGCCGGGCTTGGCTTGGCTAATGTGATGTGGAGCTCTTTATTTTTTGGAAGTATATTGTTTAACTGACTTTGCCTTAGTAATAAGACAAAGTAAACTCAGATCTGATATTTTCTAATGACCCGCCCGATTAAATACTTAGATTTTTCCTTATATAAACCAAGTTAATTAATAGAATTTTTCATCAGTTTCAAAATCGAGTTCACTTCTTATTCTCCAATAAAGTTGTCTTAGATCCAAGCGTTATTTTTCTAGGGCTACAGACTCACCAATCTTCATGCAAGAGGCTATTGATATTAATTTAGGATTGTTTTATCTTAGAGGTGGTGCTGCATCAGAGATTGCCTTGCATGATTTTGGAAAAGTGGCGAAACATCTTAAAGAAAGCGACCTAGTCCTCGATTCAACTACAAATACACTGCAGATTCAGATCGAGGTACAATAATTTTTGTAAGGACCCGACATTTTCAACCATTCGCATCCGCACATGTCGGACTTGAATTGCATAAAAATACCGCGTTGTAAATATTTTTTTGGCAATACTCAGAATATACAGCAAATAAATAATCACAGATCACAGACACGTAGTAATGTAATGCAGCAGAAGTAGAAGAGATAGTAGTTCATGAAGCTATTATATATATGTAAGATACTTCAGAGTTAAACAAGATACAACAAAAGAGTAACAAGGTAAAAATATGAATACATAACTGGAAACAAATGGATAACTAGAATCGACTGAGCATCTGAAGAGAATAGATAGCTTGGTCTTCAAACAAAGCTCCAACTCCGAAGGTGAGTCTCAAATGCTATATCACTCAGTCTGACCCGAGTGCAAAGCAAAACACAAAACACTCGAGTCAGGACATACATATTTATGAACTGTAAATCGACTCAAGTGAACAGTAACAAATGCATCAGTAACTTAAAGGATGCTTGGGATTGCCTATCTTTAAAGATCCGTTAAAATATTTATTATGTAGTAATATTTCGCTATTATAATAATGTCAATTAATAAAATAAACTTACGTTTTTCATAGCATTAAGGGGTTACCCATATAGCCCTTAACACGTAATAGTTCCAGTAGTCCATCCAATATCATAGTCCCTCCTGATCGGGAAGCCACTAGAGGATACCACACGGGCTACGGGAGTAAACCAAACTCAAACAAGGCACGATATGGTAGGTGACACAGCACAACTAGGCAATGCCAGTGTATATATACCAATTACGCTTCTGGGCCGATGGGAACGCGTAGCGCGCAGCTACCGCCCACTCGAGCGATACCCCCAAATTAAAAAGAAATCAAAAGTGGCCACCAAATCAATCCAAAAGTCAAAGTATAATATCGAGATGTGTCTGATCAAAGGTGCTACCTCATTAGCCCGTCAATCGCTCCTGTTTTAGCCACCTTATGCCAACTCACGGGAGTCGGGTCCACGTATTTACCTCAAAGGAAATGCCACCACCATCCTACTTCATTCTGGAATCTCCACCACGTACACGGTTGTCAAAGTGGTTTTCGGTATCGACAGAGAGTATGCCCATATCCGATCCCGGTCTCTTTGCCAACCAATCATTATTATTACACCATGGTCATTTCGAAATAGTATATACTTTCAAAAACCAAAGATGTCATTTCAAATCTATATTCCTTTCAAAATAGTTTATACTTCGAAACCAAAACCATTTTTATTTCAAAACTACATTCATATCAAAATCATTTCCTATCTAATCCTTTATCAATTCATTATCAATCTTAAATTCAAATATTCAATGTAAATATCATTTTTTAAAATCAATTAAGTCATTCATTTATTATTTCAAATATCATTTCAAAACACATCTCAAAATTCCATTCAAAAATTCGTTTATCTCATTACATTTCATTCCATTTACACATAACAAAGTAAACATTATTTAAATTTAAATTCGATTTAGATTCCTTTGAAATTCAAATTTAAATGTTAAATTATATTCAAAAATCCTTAAGCTTCATAAATAATCAATTCCAAAAGTTAAATCATTTAACTCTTTAAAATATAACTCCAAAACAGTGTTAAAATCTATAATATTTCAAAGCATTGTCAAATTTTAGCAACGACGGCACTTACAAAGTGTTATCATACTTACATTAAGTATTTTAGCATATAGTTTAGTTTAGCAACCATAGCACTTACCAAGTACTATAGCAGAGATGTTTTGTTTATTTACGGCAACAGCGGCACTTACAAAGTGCTACAGTAGCCATTCTTATTAATTCAAAGCTTAGCTAACTTTAGCAACGGCAGCACTTACAAAGTGCTACAGCAGCCTATTATTAAAATTTCCAGAGTTAAATAAACTTAAATTTTAGCTATTTTTAAAATTATAAATCATATTTAGGCTTCAAAATTCCACAGTTGAATCATTTTTAACGTATCATTTATCATAACAATTTTTTTTATAATTAAATATCCAATTTATACACAATTCATTTATTAAGTCAAAATTCCATTGTTTTCTTAACTTATTAATTTATTAAAACTTAACATTTTACTTGGAATATCCATTTAAAATTTAAAATTTAATTTCCATTATTTACTTGCATTTTTAAGTATAAATTAAAGTCAAAATAACTTTTACTTCAAATTTACATACTCAAACTCACAATTCAAAACTTAATATTTAAATTTCTTAAAACCATAAAATATATATTTTTAAATCAAAATTTCAAACTTTAAAAAAATACATATCTTAAGAAAGATCATTTAAAAATTATACCATGGGGTCTGTATATTATTTTCTATCCTAGGTCAACTGAAACGAATAAGTATCATTTCAATCCGCAATGTAAAAAGAAAACCCGGGTTCAATCATTTCAAACCCGCAATCCCAAGTCAAATAAAATACAATAAAAATCACTTGAGCCTATCATTTCAGCTCATAATGATTTTTCCCTATTCTAATGTCTGTTCGGGTATGTATCATTTCAACCCATAGTTATTTTATTCTAACAGGGAGCTTGCAGTGTGAGTATATGCATAAACAATTTAAACAAATGTACGAACATGTTAATGTCACAACATACTGTCATTTATCATAGGTCAGGTGATACTTAACAAAGTTAACATGGTAAATACATGGAATAATATATCATAATATCATCATTAACTCGCATAAATTTTAATTACTAATCACTTGGCATTCATTTACCATTTCATAAGTAATAATGTCAGAGTGAGAAGGACTCGCCTTTATCAAAGCTAGTGACCCAAACAATACACAAGAATGATTACTAAAAGCATGACAAGCACGATTAGATTTGAATGGCTGGTGAGCCTTATATCAACCCAAAATAATACATACGTAAGCAAATATATTTAATTTACATACAAATAAAATTAACGAATTTTGATTTGCAAAATAGTTCCAAAACAAGGAAAGATAACCAAACCTTATAAGCAAAAGGCTTGTACAAGACAACGTAAGCTTGGCCAAAATGCAAATAGGCTTGATCTAACCACACCTAGGCTCGGCCTAGGTCTATGGATATGAAAGTGGAAGGCAAAACATGAGGAAGGTGAATGCAAGCAAGTGGAAGGGTTTGGGTCAAGGAATGGAAGGTTTTGGTGTGCATAGGCTCGTCCTATGGTCTGCTACAGGTCAGGTCAGAGGTTATGTTGGTGGCCAGAGGTCAGGTCATGATTGTGGTGGAGCTAGGGGTGGTGGCCACGGCAAAGTATGGAGGTGGTGGTGGAGTTTTTGTCCCTAAGCATTGTTTTATGGAATTTTAGCAAGGTTTTGTGATGATTTGGGTCATGGCACTCACGGCTTGGCTTAGGGAGGAGATGATGGTGGTGTAGGCTATGGATGGGAAGGTAGAGAAGGAAGGTGGAGGTGACGGAGGTTGTGGCCGAACAAAACTAGTGAGGAGCTAGGCAAAAAGGAAAGAAAAACTGAAGAAGAATGATAAAATGGAAGCCATGGATCTACACTTTTTACTTCCTCACGTAAATGATACAATGAGAAACCTCTTTTTTTAAATGATAAGAGGCGACTAGGTTTACAAAAAGATTTGAACGGCTAAAGTTTAGGGATAGTTAGAAAATAAAAAGGCAAGGAAATTTAAAAAGGCTCAATTTAAGGAGGAAAAGGTCTTGTATATATTTTTCTTAAACAAATGAAAAGAGGAGTTTGCGAACTTTGTACGTGATTGAAAAGGAGAAAATCATGGCTATGCATTTATGAATAGATATGGTAGAATATTAAAAGGTGGTTAATATATAAAGACAAGAAATAAATTAAGAAACGTATGCCTACATTTAAAACGTATCTTAATTGATTTGTTACTTATCCAATAAATATAGATGTATATACACAAAAGAAACCTTCACTAAATAAATAAAGTTTATACACACCATAGAAGTAAATAAGAAGATGGACATAGAAATAAAAAATGAAACGTAGAAATTAATTATTATTTTTAAAATGTTATATGTTACCCAAATTTACAAAGCAAAGATCAGGATTAATTGAAACAAAGCGGAATGGATGTTATAAATATCTACAGTTTTAAAAATAAAAAATATACAAAAGAAGCCTATACTAAACAATATAAATGCAAGAACATTAAGCAGATAAATTTTAAAAGATATGCGTTTAAGGCAACATAACATATATTTATTTGAAATTTCTTTCCAAGAAATAAATAAGGGATCTAAACACATAACCATTCAATTAATAAATGAATGTCTAAATATATAAGATAGAAAGATGTGATAAAGATAGATATTATGAAAAATAAATAGATAGTTTTAGGAAAATAGAAGATTAAAAGACACAATATAAGGGAAAGAATCATGTCTATTTCTTTCTTTGTTTACACGCAATGGAAAAGGCAACAAATACACAAAGCAGGCAACCTATATATCTTTAAATTCCTAAGTTATTATTAAAAGTAAAAAATAATCAAAATCAAATAAATGTATATTCAAAGTTTATACAAATAAAAATAGAAAATAAAATTAGAGAAACAAACATACGGAAATAAAAAAGGCAAAAGTAACCAAAAGACTCTTGATTTTTCAAACTTTATGTAATGTACAAGTTCAAATAATAAAATATATACACATGGCATGTTTTGTTGCCCATGTAAAAAAAAATTAGAACATGACATGACAAATAAACATATTATTTATATAAATTAAAATAAACAATTTTGTTAAATAAAATAATTTACATACAATAGTTTTAAAACCATAACTTTCACAACGAGAAAAAAAAGCAGCATACATGAAATTTTATTTACTTTCATAAAATAAAGATAAATTTCAAAAGCTCATATTTTTCAAATTTTAAAATTAAAAGTTAAAGTTTGACCACATTGTTAAAAATTCACGTTTCTGGAAAATATTCTATTTATTCATGTTTGGAATTTATCATTCACATCAAGATCAAAATTATATCTAAAGTAACAAAACTTATTCATTTTAATAAAATAAAATAAAGTTTTTAAATCAGGAAATTCAAATTAAAAATAATTACAAAATATAGGGTTGTTACACTCTCCCCTATTCAAAATTTTTCGTCCTCGAAAAGGAATGAGGTACAAAAAAATACATAATGAGATAGACAGAAATAGGATTAAAACAAGATGTTGAGAAGATTGAAATTATACCGGATAAATGTTGTTACAGGTAAGTTTAACCAGGCGGAGATGATCTTCCCAAGATCCTCCAGAATCAAGAACATAAGCACGAAAAAGATCCTCTAGAATTCGATTAACCCTTTCCGCTTGGCCGACGGTCTGTGGGTGACAAGCAGTGCTCAGATTCAAAAATGAGTACCAAAGATTATAGAAAGGTTTCCAAACAGATTGGTATAAGCAATAGCTTTCCCATTCGATAGCAAGAAAAGGAAAATATGGACTACCAAAAGATGGTTTGGAAAACAGAATAAGATAATAAATATGAAACCATGAAAATTTCAACTTAAATTGATAAATAAATTTTTCATAAGTTAAATAAATCTTAACTACCCCAAATTTCATTATCTTATCATCCAATTCTCTTAAACTAACAATTTCTAAAATCATTTATTATACTCATAAAGTTCTCAATAAATTTAATTATTCTCTCTTCCTAATTAAAATTAAATTTATTATTCTCAATATATTTTATCACATATATTAAGTATATTTACACTTATTTTAACTGCTTTAATTTACTCTTAGTTCCTTTAACATCATTTTATATTGTAAATTATTCCATTACCCTTTTTACTCTATTTACATATGTTAATCATTTTATAACTAAAATTTAAGTGTATAATATTTATTATAACCACTCAAATTTTAATTATAAAATCTTTTCATACTGTATATTATCCAATTACATTGTGAACTTCAAAATTTAAGGTAAGTTATATTGGAATTAGTTGAGTATTGCACAAATGGAACTTTCTAATTCAATTATCTCAAGTTTGAATCATTTATTCAAAAAATTTGATTTTCTTTTTATAATTGAAATTATTCTTTAAGATAAAATTTAGGAATTAAATTTTCGATTCCCTACAAACCATTTAGAGATAAATAAATATATGTACATAATATGTCAAATCAAATTTAAGTCATATATCTATATATATTATAAGTCAAGTCATATTTTAGAAATTCTAATCAATTAAATTCCCCGAAGCAACACTATAGTAACACTACAGAATGGTCTCTTCACATCAAAACTCAAAATTGGATGTCGACGATGCTGCCATTATCACCAAGGTTATTTTCCAGTGGCAAAGAGAAGAGCACTAATTTTAAACTTTAAAATTCTTTGAAAACAAATTTCTATTCGGAAATACTTTAAATAATATCCTTTAAAACTTTAAACACAAGGTTTGAAACCTTCGAAAATTAAATTCTCAAATTCTTGTTTAAAATTTCATTTCTATTTCCAAATTAATTCATTACCATTGTTTATAGTTCAATTATTATATGAGACAAAACCATAAATAAAATCAAATACTATTATATCTTAATAACTAGTTAAATTAACTATAAAATTCTGAAAATTATATTTATAAATAATATTAGATTTTCAAATATAGGAATAAAATTTTCAAAATAAGGATAGAGATTCAAATTTTATGGACTCAAATCAAAGAGAATTTTGATTTGAAGATAAGTTGGAAACAGAAGATATGATGATTAAATAACAGAATAAGGAAATGGATAAGCTTATATAATTCGTGGGCAACCTTAACCAGGTCAACCATGACTAAAGAATAAGATTGATGTGGATTTCTGGGGTAAATCTACATTCGATCTTAAGAGATAGAGTTCGGAATAATAAGAGATACTAGCATCTAAACCGAGGATATAAAATCTCTGGTGAATTGATTCTGTTGTAAAGGAGTTTCACCCTTTTTATAAATCAATTTGAGATTGGCGAAACCTATGACTCATTACAAAGATCATTAGAAGTGGAGTTATGAGACACTCCAGATCAAAAGAGGATGAATAGTGAGGGACATGAAGAGATTTTGGGACATGAAGAGATTTTGGAACCACAGAGAAACGTCCCGAAATTCAAAGGAAATTCGAATCGAAGTGGAAGAGATTCAAACTTGAATGAGAGTGATTCTGTAAATAAATTTACCATACATACTAAGTTTTGCCTAAAGCCAAAACTCCGATACCAAAATGTAACGATCCGATATTTTCAACCATTTGCATCCTAACATGCCGGACTTGAATTGCTCAAAATACCGAATTGTAAAATAAATTTGGCAAAAAAAGCATAAACGGTAAATAAATAATCATAGATCACAAACACGGAGTGATATAATGCAGTGACGGCACTTACAAAGTGTTATCATAGCTTATATTAAGTATTTCAGCTTATAGTTTAGTTTAGCAACCATAGCACTTACCAAGCACTATATGTTTTGTTTATTTACAGCAACAGCGGCACTTACAAACTGCTACAGTAGCCATTCTTATTAATTCAAAGCTTAGTTAACTTTAGCAATGGCAGCACTTACAAAGTGCTACAGTAGCCTATTATTAAAATTTTCAGAGTTAAATAAACTTAAATTTTAGCTATTTTCAAACTTATAAATCATATTTATGCTTCAAAATTTCACAATTGAATCATTTTTATTATATGATTTATCACAACAAATTTTTTTATAATTAAATATCCAATTTAAACACAATTCATTTGTGAAGTCAAAATTCCACTATTTTCTTAACTTATTAATTTAATAAAACTTAACATTTTACTTAAAATATCCATTTAAAATTTAAAATTTAATTTCCATTATTTACTTGCATTGTCAAAATCACATTTACTTCAAATTTACATACTTAAATTCACAATTCAAAACTTAATATTTAAATTTCTTAAAAACATAAAATATATATTTTTAAATCAAAATTTCAAACTTTAAAAAAAAAATATCTTAAGAAAAATCATTTAAAAATATACCACGGTGTCTGTATATAATTTTCTATCCTAGATCAAGTGATACAGATATGTATCATTTCAATCCGCAATTTAAAAAGAAAACCCAGGTTCTATCATTTTAAACCCGCAATCCCAAGTCAAATAAAATACAATAAAAATCACTTGAGCATATCATTTCAGATCATAATGATTTTTCCCTATTCTAATGTCCGTTCGGGTATGTATCATTTCAACCCATAGTGATTTTATTCTAACAGGGAGCTTTTAGTGTGAATATATGCAAAAAAATATAAACAAATATACCAACATGTCAATGTCACAATATACTGTCACTTATCATAGGTCAGGTGATAATTAATGTAACGATCGCGATTTTTCGTTGCCGAAAAATCGAACCGTTAGGGTTTTAGAAGAAGAAAGAGGTAGAATGTAACGACCCGCCTTTTTGGACAGTTTAAATCGACGATCAAATACACATGTCGATTCCAAACCATTCAAAAGGGCAGATAGTTATTGGGGTAAATAAGAAAAGAAAAGAAAGAGAAATAAAGGAAATGAAACAACACAGAATCTCGCAGCGGAACGATAAAATATAATAGTCAAATAAACAGTTCATGAAGCTGTCTACTATACTTTGACAATTATTTATACAACATTTATCAGAGTTTATACATATACAACTGAACAATTAAAAAATGCAGCAGATAACATGATGCAAGGGCAATAATAGTAATAGTATACCAAATCTTCGTCTTCGTCCTCCAGAATAGATCTTCACAAAATCTGAAAACTCAGGACTGACCCGAGCGTAATGGAAAGACAAAACACTCGAGTCAGGACTAAATATCCTCTTGCAAGTTAAATAAATCGTAAATAAATATGAGTGTAACGGCGTCGGAGATGTTTACGGGGTTTGACACCTCCTATCCAGTGTCAACGTGTGTGCAATAACTTAAGAGATGTTACGGGATTTTCCATCTCTTAAGGATCCGTTAAACTATCTACTATGTAGTAACATACGCTAAGTAGATAATGCCTATCAGTAATATAAAATATCAAAATAGCGTTAAGGCGTTACCATAATCCCCCTTAACACATTTTTATATTCCCAAAAGCATATACAAGACCGTAGTTTCCCCAAAACCGGAAGTCACCAGAGGGCAATCCATATACTCAAGGTACAAATCAAAACGTAGTGGTCGCGAATAGGATAATCAGTATGACAAGGTACATGAGGCGATACCAACTAGGATACTAGTAGTTGCGTGATCCGGACTGATGTTGGGCATAGCCAGCAGCTACCCCAACACCGCGAAACAACACTCCGAAATCAAGGGGTGCACCCAAATCGCATCACAAATGTAATAGATATGGTATCGAAGAAGTGTGTCCGCTAGAGGTGGCGAACCTCAATGGCCCGGCGCGGCTCCTGTTTTAGTCATGTCAGGGGTCATCCAATATCGTTCTCTTTCTTCAGTCAACGCGTTCACCAAACCATCCACTTCATTCTGGATCAACACTCCGCGTATAATAGTTATTAAAGTGGTTTTCGGTATCGACAGAGAGTATGTCCATATCCGATCCCGGTCTCTTTAATAACTACGTATTATTACACCGTTGGCTCTTTTATATTTCAAATCGATTCATAATTGATATCAAAATATCATATTCTCTTCAAAAATCAAATCCATTTCAAATATCACCATATCTATCAAAATGTCAGATTCCGTTTCAAAAATCAATTTTCGCATCAATATCTCATTTCGATTTCAAAATCATTTCGAATTTCAATTTAGGTTGCAACTTCACTTAACTCAATTCGTATTTAAATTCAAGGTTTAAATATAAACATTTCACCTTATTAACCAGCTTGAAATTTTTTAGAAAATAGTTTAAATAGCTTAAAAGTAGTTTAAATAATTAAAATAGTTAAAAATACTTAAAATCTTTAAAATGGATTTAAAATAGATAAACTAGTTTAAATAATTTAAATTGGGTTAAGTAGATTAAAAATAGATTAAAATAGTTTAAGTATTCAAAATGGTTTATATAACAGAGTAATTTGGAAAACACATTTAAAACAGCTTCAAAACCAATCCATTTCAATTATAACTTCCCAATTCAAATAAATTTCAATTTCCAATTTACCGATTCAATTTCGATCTCAATTCAAATCAATGTCAAATTTTTACTTCAAATTAATTCAATTTTACATTCACCATTAATTTTATTCAATTTCAATTTATATCGATTTTTAGCTTGATTTTCCAAAATATCAAATTTTTAACACTTAACAAAATTATCCTTCAATGTTCAAGTTTAAATCCAAATTTCAAATGTGATTAAGTTCCAAGCTCGATTTCAAAATATCATTTTTATATCACTTTTACTTAGTAATATTCAAAGCTCGAATTAAGGTTAAATCTTTAAACAAATCAAATTTCGAAATTCAATCAAATCCCAAATTTTAAATTTCAAAGTCTCGAATCACATTACTTAACAATTTCTTTTAACCAAGATTTATTTCAATATTCCAAAACTCAAATTTTCAATAAATTCGATTTTTATAAATTGATTTCTATTTATAACCTTTAAATCAAACATTTAAATAAATTTCAAAGCGACGATTTCAAAAATTATTAATTTAGCCAATTCGGTGTCCGTATATACTTTTCTATCCTATGGCCAAGTAATTATTTATTTCAATTAAATGTCAGGGATGAGTATATATTACTTAAATTAAATCACAGTATCATATGTATGCATAACAGGATCTACATGAGCAAATAAACATCCAAACATTCAATTATCAACCAATAGCATCCATCAAAATACATCATCCAATAAACAATACGATTCATGGCAGTTTCATAGTTATCAATGTCAGGTAATTTAATCGCCATTCAAATTTAATTTCAATTTAACTGTCAATTTAATTTTTTTCAACGGTTAATTCAAATAACAAGCTATATGACAATTAAATTTATATCAAACAATGACAAATAAAATTCATATCACTTCATAATGTCAATTTAACTAGCATAAAGATATTTAGTACGGTGTGAGCGTTATAAAACACTCACCTTGATTTTACGATTTTAAATCAAATCGAACGACGTTCGATTTAACCCAAAATTTTCTCTAGCTCCAAACGATTCCAATCCAATTCCATAGCGTAGTGCTCGTCCATACGATTCCAACGCAATTTGTTTCGTAATTTTTCGACCTCGTATGAATAAAATATGATAGTTTAAAGTTAACACGAATTTTTATATAATTAATTACAACTAAAATTTAAATTTTAACCTAATCCTTCATCTAGCCGTCCATTTCAAAGCAACCAGATCTAGGCCGTCCTCGTTTTCTTCTCCCCCTCCAGTAAACACACGCATACTTGAACCCATAGCCGTCGCCCCCTCTTGAATTCTTGTGACCACTACAAGCCTCTTCGAGATGATCGGCCTACGGCATATCAAAGCTCATCACCTACTCCACCCACGCCCGGGAGGACGTGGCACTCGGCCTCCCCCTCTGCGCATAAAACACGTGCGAATGTGGCACGAACGCGGCCAAATTCAGGGCTACCCACTTCGCCAAACAACATCTCAGCCGTTGGATCTATCGTGCTCGACGAGTACTTCGACCTTCCAGTTGGTGATTTTCGCTAACGATCTACAGATGTGAAGAAAAATGAGGAGGAAGGAGGGAGTGTATCGGCCATTGGTTCCATTAGTGGCGGCTCTGAAGTAAAATTAGGGTTTGCTTTGTTTTGAAAAAAAAAAAAAAAAAAAAAGAAAATAATGAGGTGCCTTTATAGAAGAACGACGAACACCATTCAACCCGGGTTTTCCGAACTCCGATTTACGCGCGGTGACCGGCGTTTCTAGGGTTTATCCCGCATTCTGGACACAATGAAACAGGTTTCGGAAGCTAATCCGATCGTATGTGAGACTTATAGCGATAAACGATCAATTTAAATTAAATCGATTTAAACGAATTTCTATGCGTTTTGGCTTGCCCCGGACAAACGGTAAATCTGATTGACACGAAATTTGAAATCTTACAATAATATCACGTTACGGATCTGATGAAACTAGTTTCGTCAAAATCCGAGACCGTTTGAAAAAATGACTATTTTAACTCGTTAAAATAATGTTAAAAACAATTTCGATGTGTTTCGAGCTGCCACGGTCAAACGACAACTCCGATTGCTACGAAAATTGAAATCCGATAATAACTAACTATTACGGATCCAATGGAACTGGTTTCATCCAATTCTGAGACTGTTCAAAAATTGGCTATTTTCAATCGATAAATAAATATTAAAGTATTCACTTTTCACAAATAAATTTTTAATTCAGTTTTAAAAGTTCTATAACTTCACTATAACTCCAATATGATAAAATAAAATTTTACAAATCATTTTTAATCATATTAAACCCGTTATTCAATTATCCAATAAATTCAAAATTTAAAATCTTATTAACTCCATTAAAATCCAAATATAACTTACATTCACTTTGGAAACCAATTTGAATCATATTAAATCAAATTTCAATTATTCACTCTATTTTCATATATTAAATTTCATATCAAATTAATCATATCAAATTCGAAATTTAATTATTCAAACATTCGTAATATTAAATTTAACAAGTTTGATTATTCTTAAATCACTATCTTTTGAGATATTCAAAACGAACTTATAAAAATTTAACTTTTGAAACAAATTTAAAATTATAGAACAACTATTTCCATTATACGGTTATTCAATTCCCATTGTTAAATTATTCAATAAATTCCAAATATTTAATTTAAACAATTTCGCTTATCCAATAATTCATTATCATTTGAAATATTGAAATTGAACTTATAAGATTCAACCTTTAAAAACAATTCACAATTTAGAACACTATTTTCATTTTACAGTTATTCAATTATTCAATAAGTTTTAAATATTTAATTTAAACAATTTACCTGTTCAATATTCAATATTTGATTTTAAATAGATTTTACTTATCAATCAATTACTCTATTATACCCAATGAATTAAGCATTTATTATCCTATTCAACTTTTGATTGCAAAGGCATTCACTAAGTAGCTTTTATTTTTCATTACTTGGATAGTTATTTTTGCAATTCATTCCAGTCATTATTATTTCAAACGAATTACAATTTTTTTCTAACATTAAATCACGAAAACTTATTAAATTAGCTATTTTAATTATCGAAAATTTATGGGTCGTTACACTCTCCCCCACTCAAAACTTTTCGTCCCCGAAAAGGAAAAAGAAGGGAAAAGGAACTAAGTATAGAATTCAACATTAGATGTATTTTATCCAAAGTTACCCACTAAGTCACTCCGAACGGCTTTCTAACTTTAAAAGTTAGTTATCAAAACAAGTTATAAATTTTTTTTTTTTTAAACTTGAAAATTTTTCTAACACCCGGATTTTACGGAAAATTTCGGCAGAGTCTCCTTTGCGCGGCTCGATCGGTACAACTACAAAACGCCTCTACGGGCCCCAAACCAACAAAAGAAAATCCAAAAGCCAAGTGGCTCATCAAAAATCACCAAATCCAATGATAAAATAAACATGTACCTTATATTTTTTATTAGCGAGCATATACGAATAATATAGCGCAAAAGCGAGCTCCAAATGCGAAGCAAGCGCAATCCGCACCTACTAAACACTCAACAAACTATGAGAAACATGCATATATGAAAATAATATCAATATACATCATATAACAACATAACAACTACACGTACCAACATAGCAAATGCAACAAACAACATATGCAACCATCAATCAATTATCATCCAACTATCATCCAACAAATCCATAACCAATCAATGTAAATTCACTTCTCATTAATATTTATTGACTTGGTTTCAAATTTAATCATAGTTGATTCATTAACGTTGGATTTTACTAACATTCATTCTCAATTCAATTAGTTAACATTCACTAATTCATATTTGCATTAATTTACTTCCAATTTGAATCAAATTAAATTCTTTTTAAATTCATTTAACTTCCAATTTGATTTCAATGATTTATAGCTTTCAATTTACACTTAATGAATTATATACAATCAACTAACAATCATATAACAACCAAATCATACCCAACATAACCAAATTATTAATTTTACATTCATTTCGGTTTATCTCCTTCAATTCCAATTATACAATTTAAAAGGATCATTTTATATTTGTCATCTTCCATTTTCAATATTAGCTTAATTAATTCTGTAAGTCGTACATATATCATCCGTGAGCAATATCAATCCAATCGCTTATTCGATCACACAATTTCACTTCCAACTAGTATCGTTCACACGACTCTCTAGTGCGGACTCAGATTTGGTTCCTTGATTGGAAACTGTTACTCTCCTTGCATAGCCATATACTATGATAGAGAATTTCAGAATCAAATTAAAAATCCATATCTAGGGTTCGCCGTCGAAAATCGAGTGAAAAATCCTAACTTGGATCGATATAAATCATCTCAAAATTTTGTGCTCGAATTTGGATCAAATCGTTATGCGAATAAAATAATATACGTACAATCTCACTTATTACCTTCCAATGGATTTCTATCCAATTTATCTATACTAAATTTATTTTATTGACTTCCCCCTTTTTTTCGATTAATTATTCACAATCTATTATTCAGTTAGTATATTCATTTCTTTACATAGCATGCTCTTTAACATTATCATTTCTCAGATATCATAGAATTTTCTTACTCGAGTTCATTTTAAACATTCTATATAATTTAATTAAATCCAATTTCATTTTCCAATTGATTCTTAGCTATAAGAAATTCCTTTATTTTCATTTATTGCATTTTCATAATTTCAGTTAATAACGAATTCATTTGTGGAACATTTTATTAATCATCACTTTAGTTTATAGTCATTCCATAAAAGTCTAACTTCTTATATGTGACTTTTCTTAGTTCATAGTTATCACAAAAGTTACAAATTCAAATTTTTTTTTTTTACTATGCAATTTATATTTATTTTCTATAACCAATTTTCAAAATATAATACGATTCATTTATCTTCTTTCTTAAGTTCACTTACTTGTTCCATTTATCAATTCATCATTTCAGGTTATATTTAAGTATATAACATTTTTATCACAACCAAAATTTTCATTTATATACATTCTAATTCCTTTTTAAGTTTTCCTTACTTGTATATTTCAATTACTTTCAGGTTCTGTTTATCTATACAATATCTCATTACATATCCAAACATCATTTTAACTTTTAACATTTGGTAAGTCTTGTTATGTGTTATCAGAATGTAATTTTTGGTATTATACAAATTTATAGAATTTCGTTTTACTTAATTAGAATGTTCACAAATTTAATTTGTTTAAATCCTTTTTACCTTCAAATTTTAAAGTTTTCCCATCCAATAGCTTAGATATCTCAATCCTCTTATTTTATAAATTCTAGTTATTCACATTTCATTCAAATAATTTGAAATTTTTTTTAATTAACAGAACTTAGAATTTTAAATGCCCGGTTCTTCCCAAATCGTTTGAAATAAACATATATACTTATATCCCTTTAAATTATCAAATCATGCCTTTGGAGTTTAAACCAAAACCCATTTACCCAAAATAATTTCGAAGAAAAGCAAAGCTTCTTAGAAGTCTTCCCCACTTTGAGACTCGAAAATGAACGTCGATGACGCTGCGCAGTCATCACCGAGATTATTTTCCAGCGACATAAGAGAAGAGTACTGAATTCATTCCTTCTTAAAATCCTTTCAAAATATTTCCATAAATAATTTCCAACTAATATTACTATATGCTTCTTCAAAACTTTGAGAACCATTTTCAAAATCTCCGGGTCTTAAATTCAATATTTCCAATTTAAATCTATTTTAATTTATAAGTCACCTTTATAAAACATTCTTATAGGATTTTACTTTCTTGAAATATTCCACAATTTGTTTTATCATTGTTTATTTTGTAATAAACCTTATTTATTAAATTTAAGTATCCAACTAATAATAATAACCAATATTTTCATTCCTAACAACCAGGTAAGCTAGATAAGTCACAATAATTTCTGAAAAATTAATCCTTTATATACAAAATATAATTAGGGAAAAGTTTTTCATTTACCCCATTTTAAAACAATACTATGTCGAATTGTTCTGTCCGAGTGTTTAGAGATCCCTATCAATGACGTTAATTACTCGTATTGACCAGAATCCATAAGCCACTCAACAAATCAACCGACACAATATAAAACATTTTATATCACTAACAAATACGCTCTCTCATATATATATTCACTCAGCGACTCATCATAGGGTATAACTACCCTATTTATAAAGAGTCAGACCCCACAGAGCTAAGGTTATCGCTAAACCAAAGCTCTGATACCAACTGTAACGACCCGCCTTTTTGGACAGTTTAAATCGACGATCAAATACACATGTCGATTCCAAACCATTCAAAAGGGCAGATAGTTATTGGGGTAAATAAGAAAAGAAAAGAAAGAGAAATAAAGGAAATGAAACAACACAGAATCTCGCAGCGGAACGATAAAATATAATAGTCAAATAAACAGTTCATGAAGCTGTCTACTATACTTTGACAATTATTTATACAACATTTATCAGAGTTTATACATATACAACTGAACAATTAAAAAATGCAGCAGATAACATGATGCAAGGGCAATAATAGTAATAGTATACCAAATCTTCGTCTTCGTCCTCCAGAATAGATCTTCACAAAATCTGAAAACTCAGGACTGACCCGAGCGTAATGGAAAGACAAAACACTCGAGTCAGGACTAAATATCCTCTTGCAAGTTAAATAAATCGTAAATAAATATGAGTGTAACGGCGTCGGAGATGTTTACGGGGTTTGACACCTCCTATCCAGTGTCAACGTGTGTGCAATAACTTAAGAGATGTTACGGGATTTTCCATCTCTTAAGGATCCGTTAAACTATCTACTATGTAGTAACATACGCTAAGTAGATAATGCCTATCAGTAATATAAAATATCAAAATAGCGTTAAGGCGTTACCATAATCCCCCTTAACACATTTTTATATTCCCAAAAGCATATACAAGACCGTAGTTTCCCCAAAACCGGAAGTCACCAGAGGGCAATCCATATACTCAAGGTACAAATCAAAACGTAGTGGTCGCGAATAGGATAATCAGTATGACAAGGTACATGAGGCGATACCAACTAGGATACTAGTAGTTGCGTGATCCGGACTGATGTTGGGCATAGCCAGCAGCTACCCCAACACCGCGAAACAACACTCCGAAATCAAGGGGTGCACCCAAATCGCATCACAAATGTAATAGATATGGTATCGAAGAAGTGTGTCCGCTAGAGGTGGCGAACCTCAATGGCCCGGCGCGGCTCCTGTTTTAGTCATGTCAGGGGTCATCCAATATCGTTCTCTTTCTTCAGTCAACGCGTTCACCAAACCATCCACTTCATTCTGGATCAACACTCCGCGTATAATAGTTATTAAAGTGGTTTTCGGTATCGACAGAGAGTATGTCCATATCCGATCCCGGTCTCTTTAATAACTACGTATTATTACACCGTTGGCTCTTTTATATTTCAAATCGATTCATAATTGATATCAAAATATCATATTCTCTTCAAAAATCAAATCCATTTCAAATATCACCATATCTATCAAAATGTCAGATTCCGTTTCAAAAATCAATTTTCGCATCAATATCTCATTTCGATTTCAAAATCATTTCGAATTTCAATTTAGGTTGCAACTTCACTTAACTCAATTCGTATTTAAATTCAAGGTTTAAATATAAACATTTCACCTTATTAACCAGCTTGAAATTTTTTAGAAAATAGTTTAAGTAGCTTAAAAGTAGTTTAAATAATTAAAATAGTTAAAAATACTTAAAATCTTTAAAATGGATTTAAAATAGATAAACTAGTTTAAATAATTTAAATTGGGTTAAGTAGATTAAAAATAGATTAAAATAGTTTAAGTATTCAAAATGGTTTATATAACAGAGTAATTTGGAAAACACATTTAAAACAGCTTCAAAACCAATCCATTTCAATTATAACTTCCCAATTCAAATAAATTTCAATTTCCAATTTACCGATTCAATTTCGATCTCAATTCAAATCAATGTCAAATTTTTACTTCAAATTAATTCAATTTTACATTCACCATTAATTTTATTCAATTTCAATTTATATCGATTTTTAGCTTGATTTTCCAAAATATCAAATTTTTAACACTTAACAAAATTATCCTTCAATGTTCAAGTTTAAATCCAAATTTCAAATGTGATTAAGTTCCAAGCTCGATTTCAAAATATCATTTTTATATCACTTTTACTTAGTAATATTCAAAGCTCGAATTAAGGTTAAATCTTTAAACAAATCAAATTTCGAAATTCAATCAAATCCCAAATTTTAAATTTCAAAGTCTCGAATCACATTACTTAACAATTTCTTTTAACCAAGATTTATTTCAATATTCCAAAACTCAAATTTTCAATAAATTCGATTTTTATAAATTGATTTCTATTTATAACCTTTAAATCAAACATTTAAATAAATTTCAAAGCGACGATTTCAAAAATTATTAATTTAGCCAATTCGGTGTCCGTATATACTTTTCTATCCTATGGCCAAGTAATTATTTATTTCAATTAAATGTCAGGGATGAGTATATATTACTTAAATTAAATCACAGTATCATATGTATGCATAACAGGATCTACATGAGCAAATAAACATCCAAACATTCAATTATCAACCAATAGCATCCATCAAAATACATCATCCAATAAACAATACGATTCATGGCAGTTTCATAGTTATCAATGTCAGGTAATTTAATCGCCATTCAAATTTAATTTCAATTTAACTGTCAATTTAATTTTTTTCAACGGTTAATTCAAATAACAAGCTATATGACAATTAAATTTATATCAAACAATGACAAATAAAATTCATATCACTTCATAATGTCAATTTAACTAGCATAAAGATATTTAGTACGGTGTGAGCGTTATAAAACACTCACCTTGATTTTACGATTTTAAATCAAATCGAACGACGTTCGATTTAACCCAAAATTTTCTCTAGCTCCAAACGATTCCAATCCAATTCCATAGCGTAGTGCTCGTCCATACGATTCCAACGCAATTTGTTTCGTAATTTTTCGACCTCGTATGAATAAAATATGATAGTTTAAAGTTAACACGAATTTTTATATAATTAATTACAACTAAAATTTAAATTTTAACCTAATCCTTCATCTAGCCGTCCATTTCAAAGCAACCAGATCTAGGCCGTCCTCGTTTTCTTCTCCCCCTCCAGTAAACACACGCATACTTGAACCCATAGCCGTCGCCCCCTCTTGAATTCTTGTGACCACTACAAGCCTCTTCGAGATGATCGGCCTACGGCATATCAAAGCTCATCACCTACTCCACCCACGCCCGGGAGGACGTGGCACTCGGCCTCCCCCTCTGCGCATAAAACACGTGCGAATGTGGCACGAACGCGGCCAAATTCAGGGCTACCCACTTCGCCAAACAACATCTCAGCCGTTGGATCTATCGTGCTCGACGAGTACTTCGACCTTCCAGTTGGTGATTTTCGCTAACGATCTACAGATGTGAAGAAAAATGAGGAGGAAGGAGGGAGTGTATCGGCCATTGGTTCCATTAGTGGCGGCTCTGAAGTAAAATTAGGGTTTGCTTTGTTTTGAAAAAAAAAAAAAAAAAAAAAGAAAATAATGAGGTGCCTTTATAGAAGAACGACGAACACCATTCAACCCGGGTTTTCCGAACTCCGATTTACGCGCGGTGACCGGCGTTTCTAGGGTTTATCCCGCATTCTGGACACAATGAAACAGGTTTCGGAAGCTAATCCGATCGTATGTGAGACTTATAGCGATAAACGATCAATTTAAATTAAATCGATTTAAACGAATTTCTATGCGTTTTGGCTTGCCCCGGACAAACGGTAAATCTGATTGACACGAAATTTGAAATCTTACAATAATATCACGTTACGGATCTGATGAAACTAGTTTCGTCAAAATCCGAGACCGTTTGAAAAAATGACTATTTTAACTCGTTAAAATAATATTAAAAACAATTTCGATGTGTTTCGAGCTGCCACGGTCAAACGACAACTCCGATTGCTACGAAAATTGAAATCCGATAATAACTAACTATTACGGATCCAATGGAACTGGTTTCATCCAATTCTGAGACTGTTCAAAAATTGGCTATTTTCAATCGATAAATAAATATTAAAGTATTCACTTTTCACAAATAAATTTTTAATTCAGTTTTAAAAGTTCTATAACTTCACTATAACTCCAATATGATAAAATAAAATTTTACAAATCATTTTTAATCATATTAAACCCGTTATTCAATTATCCAATAAATTCAAAATTTAAAATCTTATTAACTCCATTAAAATCCAAATATAACTTACATTCACTTTGGAAACCAATTTGAATCATATTAAATCAAATTTCAATTATTCACTCTATTTTCATATATTAAATTTCATATCAAATTAATCATATCAAATTCGAAATTTAATTATTCAAACATTCGTAATATTAAATTTAACAAGTTTGATTATTCTTAAATCACTATCTTTTGAGATATTCAAAACGAACTTATAAAAATTTAACTTTTGAAACAAATTTAAAATTATAGAACAACTATTTCCATTATACGGTTATTCAATTCCCATTGTTAAATTATTCAATAAATTCCAAATATTTAATTTAAACAATTTCGCTTATCCAATAATTCATTATCATTTGAAATATTGAAATTGAACTTATAAGATTCAACCTTTAAAAACAATTCACAATTTAGAACACTATTTTCATTTTACAGTTATTCAATTATTCAATAAGTTTTAAATATTTAATTTAAACAATTTACATGTTCAATATTCAATATTTGATTTTAAATAGATTTTACTTATCAATCAATTACTCTATTATACCCAATGAATTAAGCATTTATTATCCTATTCAACTTTTGATTGCAAAGGCATTCACTAAGTAGCTTTTATTTTTCATTACTTGGATAGTTATTTTTGCAATTCATTCCAGTCATTATTATTTCAAACGAATTACAATTTTTTTCTAACATTAAATCACGAAAACTTATTAAATTAGCTATTTTAATTATCGAAAATTTATGGGTCGTTACATAGAAGAAGAAAGAAAAGAAAGAGAAGAGAAAACAGAAAAACAAGTAACAGAACGAGAAACAATAACAGAATCTCACAGTCGCAGCGGAACAACATATAATAGATAAATGAATATCATTAAAACAAAAGAACTATACATTTTATACATACATCACAATACATCATATCATCAGAGTGTACAACAATAAAACAGCGGAAAAGAATACTATATACAATAGATAATAGACTACGCTATCTGGCTCGCCTCCAGATCTGCACAGCAACTCCCGAATCCAGAATAACCTGACAACCTAACTCTAGACTGCCCGTGTGGAAAATAGTGGGCACCCAGAGTTTAGGAAAGGAACAATAAACTCCAGGTCAGTCATGGGACTGGTGTGAGAACTCAAAACAGTTTATCTTTAAACACGCAACAAGAAAGTTTAAATTTTTAAATCCGCAATGCTTTTTGGAAAATGAAACTACCATAAGGCCTCCCGGCACACACACAATGCAAACGCACACATGGGGGAGATTTCTCCTTATGATAGTCAAACATGCTTACTATGAGAAAAATTCTTTGATATTATTACTAGTGCATAGTGGAAAATATTTCGAAAGTATAATATAAATCCTAGCCAGCATAGGTACCATGATACTATGCCTACTATAGCTGCCATGTTAAATGGCAGGTTCTACAACTAAAACCGTACAGGGCGCGTATTGGATGAATGGATTTCCAACAAATGGTCAGGCTAAGGAACTTCCTACTGCCACATGGGATCGCCTCTGGCGGGACGTCCCGAGAACTAACGTTACGGTTAGATCTCTGCCAACACAAGGCCGGGTTACCTCTGTAACTAGGTAACTACTACACGAATATGTCATCCCCCGGTCCTTTGGGACCTTTATCCGAGCGCTCGATACCAACAACACCACACAGAAATATATATAGTGTTTCCACATGAGTAAATATCTGGGCTCCATACCATGATACCACCCTTTTCCAGAAGGAAATGACATACCCTAAAGGGCGCGACCCTCATAACCTTGCCGCATATTCCTGTTTCGACCATTTCCGGGGAGTGAGGTCCTGACAAAGTCTCGTCCACAAAGCTACGCTTTGTGCAACAAAGCCACGCTTCGGGTCCACAGATGACCAAAGCAATAATCACAAAGATAAATGATCAAACAAATGATCATATCACAAATGACCAACCAATGATCATCACACAGCAGCACTCAGCATGCCACATTACCAGATTGGGAAATATCGCTGATAACCTTCAACTACATAACCTCTGAGCTCGTACGTCTCAGAGAAGGGTGTTAAGCTAAGAGAATAAATTCTCCGCCACCAACAGAAATGTATTTGAAAGAAATCTGCTCTATCTCTCAAAATGTAATGTCAGACACGTAACCATACAAGTCTGTTCCGGGTTCGAACAGAACCGAAGGCACTTCCAAAGAAGCCCTTGCAATCCGGGTATTCACAATCCCGATAAAATTTCCCATCACAAAGGAAATCTCCATATCGTAGCTAACGATGCGGAGACAATCGATAGGTCATCCTATCGTTTTCACAAATACCCGGTCTTCAACACCGGTCTTCAAATGCAATCCAAACGACGTATCGCATATTCGGAATGGGATATATGACACAAAGGTCCTCTCCCGGCTAAACCGAATAGCGAGCGCTTATTTTAAAAATAAGTGTAGCATTCAATTTCAAACAATCACAACAATTACCATCCAAGGGTAAATACTGATAGTCGGTTATTTAACTATCAATAAAGATGCGCCACATCATCAGATTCCAAATAATTTTTTCCAAAATTATTAAATCCCAAAATATCTTTACAAGATATATATACACAATTTCCAAATAATTTCCCAATTTATTTGCTTTACCAAAACACCTTCACAATAAAATTTTCCACACTTTACCCATTTGAAAACCCATTTCAAATTAAACACCTTAACCATTTGAAAACAAATTTCAAATTACACAACTCAACCATTTGAAAACAAATTTCAAACCACCATTCATCCTTTATCCCTTTTGAAAACAAATTTCAAAACAACATATAAATCCTTACCGATTTATTTTTAAATTTTACGCTCCAAATTCGTGAATTTTATTTCCATCTTTAAAAATAAATCAACATTTATTTTTAAACCAATTTCCCTTCCTATTATAAATTCCAACGTGAATTAAATCCCAAATACCCATTCATATTTGATTTCAAATCGATTCCAAAATATTCGCTTACACTTTTACCTTTAAAAGGTGAATTCACAAAAACGTTCCATTCCATATTGGAAAATCATTTCTAAACTTATTTAAAAATAAGTAATTCACAATTCAATTTATTTTCAACAATTCGAAAATATTCCATATGCTTAAACCATAGTTAAGTATTAATTTCATTCCTTTAAAGAAATATTCTTTTATTCACATTTATTTGGGTTAAAAACGAATGTTGCGCAAAACATCGTTACGACAACCCAAAAACACTAGTATATGGATTTGAAATTAAAAATAGATATATAAATCCAATACTATACCAATTATCCCCTTCTGTTTCTCGAAAACGTCTATTTCAACAATCAATGTTGAAATCTATGTTTTCAATACTCAATACATTTTAAAACACCTTTAATTCGTTTTAAATTCCATTTAAAACATTCCTTTCCCAAAAACAAACCCATTTTATTTAATAATCTATTCAATATTCAAAATAGTGAATATAGCCCACTTAACAAATTCCCATATTTCAATTTATCAAATTCGATGAATTTCAAATTTATAAACATAGTTTATAAATTCCACTTCTATTATAAACCCCAATTTTATAAATCCCTTTATTAATCCGATGCAATTTACATAACCCAATTTCATACCCAAAAGCCATATTGTAAGTTAAATACTTATAATATTATTTATTTACCAAATCGTTCCTTTGAACTTCACCAATTTAAAATCTTATCACTTACAAGATTTCTTTATGGTTTATAATAATTTCAACTAATGAAATCTTCATTTATTAACAATTTCTATAAAATTCCCCTTTTTAATGCCCAAATCCATTTCTATAAGTTAATAACTTATAAACTTAAAATTTTCCAATAACCATTCGTTTTATAAATTTCACATTCTATAAATCTAAAATTTTAAATGAAATTCATCTTATACATTAACTTAGCACTTTATAAACTCATTTTATAATCCCAAAAATTCTATTTAAAAATATCAATTTAAAAAAAAATCTTTTATATTCATCCTTTATAAAAATTCAAAAATCTAAAATTTAACTATTTTATAAATCTATCTATTTTAAATTTCCCTTTTGGTTATATTCCATAAAAATCATAGTTTAATAATTTTAAAATTTCAAATCTTAATTTATTTTAAATTGCATCAAGTTCAAAATTTTACTAAAAACATATACTTGAAAATTTTCTTTAAAATCCCTTTTTTAAATTCAAATCATTATTTTTAACTTAAAATTTTTGAATCCGATAATGCAACAGCATCATATGGTCAATTACGGGAACTAACAACATATGTCGATATGAACATCAACAATAACACAATATCAATAATCAAATAAATATGTGAGGAATCCAGTTGGATCCCTCCAACCTGTTTCCCTGCAACCACAGACGTTAGCACAATACCAATTCCACTTCGAGGTGGAATATCGCGGTATATGGGATTTTATAAAATATCCGCTTAATAACGGCGCAATAGGGTCTCATCCGCTATACGAGGCGGGAAATCAAATCCGATATATACATATACCAATATATATATATCGCTATATATAATATATATCCTATTATATCTACTACCACAATCAAACAGCAATCATCAATCAACATTAACTACTTAAAATTTTAAACAAAACCTTTCGATTGAGTGAGGAGTTCTCACCTTGATTTTTATTTTCGTTTTTGGCGTTCGTTTCGAATAAAATTAAACGAACGTTTAATTTTACCCGAAATTCAAACGACCTCCAATCGACTCCAAACCAGCTGCATTGCGAAGAGCTCGGCGATACGAAGCCAACGCAAAAAATCTCGTTCGAATCCGACCTCGCATGCAAAAGTTATCGCAGTTTTAAACGTTGAACGAAATATAGAATTCAAATTTAAAATAAAAACAACTACCCTCACCACCATCACGCGGGCCCCCCATCTCCCTTCTTCCTTCCTGATGCGCGCATTCCATCGTTCCCAGGCAATTTGCATGCAAATTGAACCCATCAAATTCGAATTTAGGGTTAATATTTTCAACCACCACACACGCATTTACTTCGATCAGGAACCACCACCAGGACCGCCATGACGAACCCCTCCCACGCCCAGAGACCGGCCACGTACGGCAGCCCCCTTGGCTCGAAAAACGAAAAAAAACGCACGACTTTGAAGACGAATTGCCGGCGATCCGTGACTCCATTCACGATCTCCACCGTTGAGATCGAAGTTCTCGCTGTCGCCTACAACTTTCACGTTGAAAGTTTCTTGAATCGATGAACGGATTGGAAGATTTTGAGGAGAGAAAATGAACAAATTTCGGCCATGAATGATGCAAGTGGCGGCTGTAGCTTGTAGCTAGGGTTTGAAGAGGAATTGACACATATACCCATATTATTTTAATATTAAAATCTCCAATTCGACACTTTTGCAAACGAACTCCAAACGACGCGTTCCGCCAGGCGATCCTAAGGTTTTTCCGCGTTCCGGACGCAATGGAACAGGTTTCGTAAGCTAATTCGGAAGTATGTGTGAGATACGACTATAAACGCTCAATTTAAACTTAAACCGATTTAAACGATTTCTAGGCGTTTTGGCTTGTACCGGACAAACGACAAATCCGATCGACTTGAAATTTGAAATCTTGCAATAATATCACATTACGGATCCGATGAAACTGGTTTCGTCGAAATCCGAGACCGTTTGAAAAATGGCTATTTTTACTCGCCGAAATAAAATTAAAACGATATCGATGCGTTTCGAGCTGCCACGGTCAAACGACAACTCCGTTTGCTACGAAATTTGAAATCCGATAATAATTAACTATTACGGATCCAATGGAACTTGTTTCGTTCAATTCCGAGACTGTTCAAAAATTGGCTATTTTTCAGTCGATAATTAAATATTAAAATATTCAATTTTTTACAAATTAACTCCAAATTCAATTTTACAAGTTCTAAAATATTTCTATAACTTTAATATGATATAACAAAATTTTCCAAATCATTTTCAATCATATTTAACCCAATATCTAATTATTTGTGGAATTTCACTATTAAATAAATCGATTTAATTATCCCATTAAACCCAATATTCGAAAAATAAATTATTCGACTTAAAAATTCCACTTATTAATATTAAAAATAAATTAAATATTCAAATTCAAGTTATCAAAAATTCTGGGTCGTTACAATCTTCCCCCCTTAAAAGAATTTCGTCCTCGAAATTGCAAGTTAAGGAGAATAATTCATAATCCGTTTATTATTTTTCCAAAACTAATAGTTTTATCAACCTTCTAACACCAATCTTTTTATTAAAGATTTACTATCATTTCAATTAGCTTTCCAACTTCAATTATAGGTTTCAAACAACATTGTTTACTCAACAATTCAAATTTAAATTTAAATTCAAATTTCAAACTTTCAAAATTTCTCAAAATTTCTCTAACTCCCTAAATTTTTGAAAAATTTCGCCAGAGTCTCCTTTGCGCGGCTAGATCGGTACGACTACAAAATGGCACTACGGCCCCTCAGAATCAAAAAGAAAAGAGAAAGCCAAGTGGCTGGAGAAGGAAATCATCAAATCTCATATAAAAACTGAAATACGTACCTTTTTGTCGAGCAATTCAATTTTTTTTTTTAACTTCAAAATCAAAATTCCAATCCATTATATACCTGTATATCCTGCTAGCATAATATCCAATTATAATATTCAAACCAATTTGCCAATTCAATTATAAAATTTCCAATACATGCTTCTTATACCACTTTTAGCTTACTATTAAAGTTGCATATTCATTTTCATTCAACTTTGCATTCCAATTTTCATTTGAATTCAATTACATAGCTTTCAAATTTTACTAATTCAATTTCATTAACACTTAATGAATTTACATACAACCAACCAACAAGCAAATAACAACCAATGCACATCCAATACAACCAAATTTATTTATTTTACTTACATTCAATTTGGTTCAACTGTTTTAATTCCAATTGGTTTAACATTCACTTGATTTTCATTCTACTATTAAACTATTTTCAAATGAATTTACACTTGCATGCATCATTTCATATCAACTTATTCATATTCTATTGATTAACATTCAATTCATGCTTTAACTCAATTGCTAGTTCTTTTTTACAAATAAAATTGAATTTCATTTATATAACTTAAGTTCACCTTTTTAACAATTTCATTTACTCACTTTATTCACTTACTTTGATATTAACATCAATTCTTTCAACATTACTTAACTTGCATTCCATTTCAACTTTATTTACATCATTTAATTCACTTGATTATTTAACTTTGATGCAAAGATCGATTTTTTATTCAACTTCACTTAAGTTATTCCATTTAAACATCATTTGTTAATTAAACTTAAGTTTTACTTATCAATTCAATTCGGATTTTAAATTCCAAAGTAAATCCTATTTAACTTTTACTTAAGTCAAATTCATATCAATATTTCAACTCATATTCCATTTTACTTAACTTAATTGTTTAACCACTTCAATAACTGGTTTCACTTACATTTTCCCATTCTATAACTTATAAAACCTTTTATTCAACTTCTAACTTATGTTATAACTTCAAAACCTTTTTCACTTATATTTATCAATTTCAAATTGAATTTTAATTTCAAATTGGTTTATTACAACAAAACTTCAATTTTTAATTCATTTTTGTAGCAAATCCATCACATAGAAACTCGAAAATGATACTGATGATGCTGCAGTCATCACCCTTATTATTTCCCAGTGACAATAGTGAAATCAATGCTAATTATTCTTTCAAAAAGTTTTCTTTTATTCATAAATCACTTTTATAAACCTTTTACTTATATAATTTTTTACTTCTTATATACATACATGATTATCTTACAATTGTAAATCATTATCAATTATAATTTCATCTTATGATTCATTGGTTTATACCATTATTCTTTTACAATAGTTGCTTTTATCAGCTTATTCAAACAACTTTTAATTATTTTATATATATATATATATCATTTACAACAACCAAGCAATCAATTATATACACACTTCAATAATTCTTGAAAAATTATTTTCTTTTTATATATAAAATATAATCGAGGTAAAATTATTTCATTTACCCAATTTAAAACAATATTGTGTCGAATTGTTCTATTCAAGTGTTTAGGAACCCCTTCGATTCAGTTTTCGAGGCTGCGCCGACGAAGGTTCATATACCACTCAACAAACCAATCATCACAATATAAAACAATTTTATATTCACTAACAAATACGCACTCATATCTATTATTACACTCACACTCATTCTAGAGTACTGCTGACTCTATCTCTAATGAGTAACACCCAACAGAGCAGGTTGTCGCTTAACCATATGCTCTGATACCAAATGTAACGATCGCGATTTTTCGTTGCCGAAAAATCGAACCGTTAGGGTTTTAGAAGAAGAAAGAGGTAGAAGAAGAAAGAAAAGAAAGAGAAGAGAAAACAGAAAAACAAGTAACAGAACGAGAAACAATAACAGAATCTCACAGTCGCAGCGGAACAACATATAATAGATAAATGAATATCATTAAAACAAAAGAACTATACATTTTATACATACATCACAATACATCATATCATCAGAGTGTACAACAATAAAACAGCGGAAAAGAATACTATATACAATAGATAATAGACTACGCTATCTGGCTCGCCTCCAGATCTGCACAGCAACTCCCGAATCCAGAATAACCTGACAACCTAACTCTAGACTGCCCGTGTGGAAAATAGTGGGCACCCAGAGTTTAGGAAAGGAACAATAAACTCCAGGTCAGTCATGGGACTGGTGTGAGAACTCAAAACAGTTTATCTTTAAACACGCAACAAGAAAGTTTAAATTTTTAAATCCGCAATGCTTTTTGGAAAATGAAACTACCATAAGGCCTCCCGGCACACACACAATGCAAACGCACACATGGGGGAGATTTCTCCTTATGATAGTCAAACATGCTTACTATGAGAAAAATTCTTTGATATTATTACTAGTGCATAGTGGAAAATATTTCGAAAGTATAATATAAATCCTAGCCAGCATAGGTACCATGATACTATGCCTACTATAGCTGCCATGTTAAATGGCAGGTTCTACAACTAAAACCGTACAGGGCGCGTATTGGATGAATGGATTTCCAACAAATGGTCAGGCTAAGGAACTTCCTACTGCCACATGGGATCGCCTCTGGCGGGACGTCCCGAGAACTAACGTTACGGTTAGATCTCTGCCAACACAAGGCCGGGTTACCTCTGTAACTAGGTAACTACTACACGAATATGTCATCCCCCGGTCCTTTGGGACCTTTATCCGAGCACTCGATACCAACAACACCACACAGAAATATATATAGTGTTTCCACATGAGTAAATATCTGGGCTCCATACCATGATACCACCCTTTTCCAGAAGGAAATGACATACCCTAAAGGGCGCGACCCTCATAACCTTGCCGCATATTCCTGTTTCGACCATTTCCGGGGAGTGAGGTCCTGACAAAGTCTCGTCCACAAAGCTACGCTTTGTGCAACAAAGCCACGCTTCGGGTCCACAGATGACCAAAGCAATAATCACAAAGATAAATGATCAAACAAATGATCATATCACAAATGACCAACCAATGATCATCACACAGCAGCACTCAGCATGCCACATTACCAGATTGGGAAATATCGCTGATAACCTTCAACTACATAACCTCTGAGCTCGTACGTCTCAGAGAAGGGTGTTAAGCTAAGAGAATAAATTCTCCGCCACCAACAGAAATGTATTTGAAAGAAATCTGCTCTATCTCTCAAAATGTAATGTCAGACACGTAACCATACAAGTCTGTTCCGGGTTCGAACAGAACCGAAGGCACTTCCAAAGAAGCCCTTGCAATCCGGGTATTCACAATCCCGATAAAATTTCCCATCACAAAGGAAATCTCCATATCGTAGCTAACGATGCGGAGACAATCGATAGGTCATCCTATCGTTTTCACAAATACCCGGTCTTCAACACCGGTCTTCAAATGCAATCCAAACGACGTATCGCATATTCGGAATGGGATATATGACACAAAGGTCCTCTCCCGGCTAAACCGAATAGCGAGCGCTTATTTTAAAAATAAGTGTAGCATTCAATTTCAAACAATCACAACAATTACCATCCAAGGGTAAATACTGATAGTCGGTTATTTAACTATCAATAAAGATGCGCCACATCATCAGATTCCAAATAATTTTTTCCAAAATTATTAAATCCCAAAATATCTTTACAAGATATATATACACAATTTCCAAATAATTTCCCAATTTATTTGCTTTACCAAAACACCTTCACAATAAAATTTTCCACACTTTACCCATTTGAAAACCCATTTCAAATTAAACACCTTAACCATTTGAAAACAAATTTCAAATTACACAACTCAACCATTTGAAAACAAATTTCAAACCACCATTCATCCTTTATCCCTTTTGAAAACAAATTTCAAAACAACATATAAATCCTTACCGATTTATTTTTAAATTTTACGCTCCAAATTCGTGAATTTTATTTCCATCTTTAAAAATAAATCAACATTTATTTTTAAACCAATTTCCCTTCCTATTATAAATTCCAACGTGAATTAAATCCCAAATACCCATTCATATTTGATTTCAAATCGATTCCAAAATATTCGCTTACACTTTTACCTTTAAAAGGTGAATTCACAAAAACGTTCCATTCCATATTGGAAAATCATTTCTAAACTTATTTAAAAATAAGTAATTCACAATTCAATTTATTTTCAACAATTCGAAAATATTCCATATGCTTAAACCATAGTTAAGTATTAATTTCATTCCTTTAAAGAAATATTCTTTTATTCACATTTATTTGGGTTAAAAACGAATGTTGCGCAAAACATCGTTACGACAACCCAAAAACACTAGTATATGGATTTGAAATTAAAAATAGATATATAAATCCAATACTATACCAATTATCCCCTTCTGTTTCTCGAAAACGTCTATTTCAACAATCAATGTTGAAATCTATGTTTTCAATACTCAATACATTTTAAAACACCTTTAATTCGTTTTAAATTCCATTTAAAACATTCCTTTCCCAAAAACAAACCCATTTTATTTAATAATCTATTCAATATTCAAAATAGTGAATATAGCCCACTTAACAAATTCCCATATTTCAATTTATCAAATTCGATGAATTTCAAATTTATAAACATAGTTTATAAATTCCACTTCTATTATAAACCCCAATTTTATAAATCCCTTTATTAATCCGATGCAATTTACATAACCCAATTTCATACCCAAAAGCCATATTGTAAGTTAAATACTTATAATATTATTTATTTACCAAATCGTTCCTTTGAACTTCACCAATTTAAAATCTTATCACTTACAAGATTTCTTTATGGTTTATAATAATTTCAACTAATGAAATCTTCATTTATTAACAATTTCTATAAAATTCCCCTTTTTAATGCCCAAATCCATTTCTATAAGTTAATAACTTATAAACTTAAAATTTTCCAATAACCATTCGTTTTATAAATTTCACATTCTATAAATCTAAAATTTTAAATGAAATTCATCTTATACATTAACTTAGCACTTTATAAACTCATTTTATAATCCCAAAAATTCTATTTAAAAATATCAATTTAAAAAAAAATCTTTTATATTCATCCTTTATAAAAATTCAAAAATCTAAAATTTAACTATTTTATAAATCTATCTATTTTAAATTTCCCTTTTGGTTATATTCCATAAAAATCATAGTTTAATAATTTTAAAATTTCAAATCTTAATTTATTTTAAATTGCATCAAGTTCAAAATTTTACTAAAAACATATACTTGAAAATTTTCTTTAAAATCCCTTTTTTAAATTCAAATCATTATTTTTAACTTAAAATTTTTGAATCCGATAATGCAACAGCATCATATGGTCAATTACGGGAACTAACAACATATGTCGATATGAACATCAACAATAACACAATATCAATAATCAAATAAATATGTGAGGAATCCAGTTGGATCCCTCCAACCTGTTTCCCTGCAACCACAGACGTTAGCACAATACCAATTCCACTTCGAGGTGGAATATCGCGGTATATGGGATTTTATAAAATATCCGCTTAATAACGGCGCAATAGGGTCTCATCCGCTATACGAGGCGGGAAATCAAATCCGATATATACATATACCAATATATATATATCGCTATATATAATATATATCCTATTATATCTACTACCACAATCAAACAGCAATCATCAATCAACATTAACTACTTAAAATTTTAAACAAAACCTTTCGATTGAGTGAGGAGTTCTCACCTTGATTTTTATTTTCGTTTTTGGCGTTCGTTTCGAATAAAATTAAACGAACGTTTAATTTTACCCGAAATTCAAACGACCTCCAATCGACTCCAAACCAGCTGCATTGCGAAGAGCTCGGCGATACGAAGCCAACGCAAAAAATCTCGTTCGAATCCGACCTCGCATGCAAAAGTTATCGCAGTTTTAAACGTTGAACGAAATATAGAATTCAAATTTAAAATAAAAACAACTACCCTCACCACCATCACGCGGGCCCCCCATCTCCCTTCTTCCTTCCTGATGCGCGCATTCCATCGTTCCCAGGCAATTTGCATGCAAATTGAACCCATCAAATTCGAATTTAGGGTTAATATTTTCAACCACCACACACGCATTTACTTCGATCAGGAACCACCACCAGGACCGCCATGACGAACCCCTCCCACGCCCAGAGACCGGCCACGTACGGCAGCCCCCTTGGCTCGAAAAACGAAAAAAAACGCACGACTTTGAAGACGAATTGCCGGCGATCCGTGACTCCATTCACGATCTCCACCGTTGAGATCGAAGTTCTCGCTGTCGCCTACAACTTTCACGTTGAAAGTTTCTTGAATCGATGAACGGATTGGAAGATTTTGAGGAGAGAAAATGAACAAATTTCGGCCATGAATGATGCAAGTGGCGGCTGTAGCTTGTAGCTAGGGTTTGAAGAGGAATTGACACATATACCCATATTATTTTAATATTAAAATCTCCAATTCGACACTTTTGCAAACGAACTCCAAACGACGCGTTCCGCCAGGCGATCCTAAGGTTTTTCCGCGTTCCGGACGCAATGGAACAGGTTTCGTAAGCTAATTCGGAAGTATGTGTGAGATACGACTATAAACGCTCAATTTAAACTTAAACCGATTTAAACGATTTCTAGGCGTTTTGGCTTGTACCGGACAAACGACAAATCCGATCGACTTGAAATTTGAAATCTTGCAATAATATCACATTACGGATCCGATGAAACTGGTTTCGTCGAAATCCGAGACCGTTTGAAAAATGGCTATTTTTACTCGCCGAAATAAAATTAAAACGATATCGATGCGTTTCGAGCTGCCACGGTCAAACGACAACTCCGTTTGCTACGAAATTTGAAATCCGATAATAATTAACTATTACGGATCCAATGGAACTTGTTTCGTTCAATTCCGAGACTGTTCAAAAATTGGCTATTTTTCAGTCGATAATTAAATATTAAAATATTCAATTTTTTACAAATTAACTCCAAATTCAATTTTACAAGTTCTAAAATATTTCTATAACTTTAATATGATATAACAAAATTTTCCAAATCATTTTCAATCATATTTAACCCAATATCTAATTATTTGTGGAATTTCACTATTAAATAAATCGATTTAATTATCCCATTAAACCCAATATTCGAAAAATAAATTATTCGACTTAAAAATTCCACTTATTAATATTAAAAATAAATTAAATATTCAAATTCAAGTTATCAAAAATTCTGGGTCGTTACAATTAACAAAGTTAACATGGTAAATACATGAAATAATATATCATAATATCATCATTAACTTGCATAAATTTTAATTACTAATCACTTGTCATCCATTTACCATTTCATAAGTAATAATGTCAAAGTGAGAAGGACTCACCTTTATCAAAGCTAGAGACCCAAATAACACACAAGAATGATTCCTAAATGCACGACAAGCACGATTATATTTGAATGGATGGTGAGCCTTATATCAACCCAAAATAATACATACATAAGCAAATATATTTAATTTACATACATATAAAATTAACAAATATTGATTTGCAAAACAATTTCAAAATAAGGAAAGATAACCAAACCTTATAAGCAAAAGGCTTGTACAAGACAACATAAGCTTGGCCAAAATGCAAATGGGCTTGTTCTAACTACACCTAGGCTCGGCCTAGGTCATGTATGCTCGGCATGAGTCATGACACATGGCTATGGGTATGAAAGTGGAAGGAAAAACATGAGGAAGGAGAAGGAAAGAAAGTGGAAGTGTTTGGGTCAAGGAATGGAAGGTTTTGGTGTACATAGGCTTGGCCTATGGTCTGCTACAGGTCAAATAAGAGGTTATGTTGGTGGCCAGAGGTCAGGTCATGATGGTAGTGGAGCTAGGGGTGGTGGCCGAGGCAAAGTATGGAGGTGGTGGTGGAGTTTTTATAGGCTAAGCATTGTTTTATGGAATTTTAGCAAGATTTTGTGGTGATTTGGGTCATGGCACTAATAGCTGGGCTTAGGGAGGAGATGATGGTGGTGTAGGCCATGGATGGTGTTAACGCTTAAATTTGAACGCTAACACCCCGGTGTGTGAAGTGTAGTTGTGAAAGCACCACCCGATAGATCGGGAAAGAATTATAAGCAAGTAATAGCAGAAAAGCAGTAAACAACAGCAATTTTATAGTGGTTCGGCTTATGGGAATAGCCTACGTCCACTTTAAGTACTTTTATTGATGATCACGTTACAAGTTGATACAAATCTTTTCAAGTACAACACACTTTGAATTACAAAAGACTTAGAACAAGTGGCTCAAACTTCGATGTTGACAAAAATCTTCAAATCCATGGTGGATGTAGATGATTTCTTCATGAAGTTCTTTTAGACGTTCTTTGAATCTCAAAAGCTTTAAGTGTTGAAGTAGTCTGGAATTCGGCAGAGTAATGGTGCTTGAAATTGATTGACCAAAAGTCCCCTTCATGTTGGAAGTGGTCGTGTATTTATAGGGGTTTTCGGTCTTAAGTCGTGAGTCGTACCCGACTCATGGGTTACTCGTGGCCGAGTCAGGTTGGGTCGTGGACGACTCACCATGTTGAGCTCAAACTCGCCTTCGGTCTTCTGAATATAAGTTCTAACCCGTTCACGAGTCATCCTTTTTTAGTATGGACATCATAGCAGTGGACTACGACTTAGTGACCTTAGGTCGTGGACGAGTCATGGTGAATTGTCTCATATGATAAGTCGCGGGCTTGTTAGCGGTTCATGGTAGGTCGCGGCCGACCTACTGGATTTGACTCTCGGCTTGGTCCAATGTTATGCTCCTGTTCGAATGAACGATACAAGTGATAAGTCGTTCCCGAGTTAACCAAACATGACTTCCTTCGTGCTAGCATGAGTCGTACACGACTCATCATAAGTCGTAAGTTGTCAACGACTTATGTGTTGTTGACCTTCCTTCCAATGTTTTGAGTCGTTACTCCTTTAGGTCGCATAGCTTTCCTTAGGCCGTTCAACCGTAGCCATTGTTAGGTCTCAACATGTTTTAGGTCGTAGGTCGTTCATCTCCTTAAGTCGTGCCATCCTTAACTCGTAAGGTTCCTTAACTCGTAAAAGCCTTAAACCGTGGAGGCCTTAAGTCGGAGACTGCTTAACTCGTAAGTCCTTCTAGAACTGTTTGCTGCCTTAAGTCGTAGGTCGTAAGCTTCCTGAGTCGTAGTTCTTAGGTCGCAGGCTCCTCAACTCATAGATCTTACCTTGTGGGCTCTTATCTCGTGGACTCTTTAACTCGTTGGTGAAACGGGATTAACACTTGCCCCTCGAAGCACACGTCTTAAGCCGTAAGTCGTGCGCTTCGACTCATCATAACCCGTGCCGATTCAAGTTCCAATATCTCCAGATATAAAAACGCTTGAGTCGTTTCTCCTCTCCCACTTCTTATCTCACAGACGCATCCGCCATTAGAGACTCTCCAACCTCTCAAAAGCAAATTTGAGCTTACTGATCATTAATCCATCCTTTCCTCCACATCGCGTAAGTCATTCTGAACTTCAATCCAACCACGACCATCGCTAAGGCATAAATTTTCGCTTCTTGTTCCCAAATCACCGTCGTACGTCGTACTCGGGCTTTGAATTGAGTTGTGAACGATTCTGACCATTGTTGGCTACGTTGTTGTTGTGATCCTTTAGATTACAACATCGCGTTTGACTCGCCGTACACTTGAAGCGATTCGAATTGGTTTTTTGGGTGCTTTCTGATGATGTGAGGAGAAGATGATGAATTACAATGTCTTGATTTGACTGGCCCGTGGGTACGGAGGAGATGAGGAAGTTCTTAACAGGTTAACGGGTTAGAAAGGAGTTGACTAGTTGAGGAAATGACTTAGGATCTCACGACTTAGTTGGTTTTGCTTTTTGGCCACTGATTCTGAAATACCTTGCAATCTCAACCGTACACGACTCAATGCTTTTAGCCATAAACCACAGACGACTCAAGCTATAAGTCGTGAACGACTTAAGCCATAGGCCGTGAATGATTCAAACCATAAACTGTGAACGACTCAGCACTTGCTACTTTCCCGTGACTCATCCTTTAAACGGTACACGACTTAAACCATAAGCCGTGTACGACTCAGCAGCTTCCATGCGACCCAGTAGCTTTTACTATTGACTTTTAATCCGACCTAGCAAGTTTTACGACTCAAGCCATGAGTCGTAACCGAGTTAGAACTTAGAAGGTTTCTTGTTGCTTCGATCTGGAGCCTTCCCCCTGTTCTTTGACTTACGACTCATAGTACTGCCGACTTATAACATCAGCGATTTAGAGTTGGAACAACCTAACTTAACTTGCCTCACTTTCCTTAGGTCGTAGCCGAGTCATCCAAATAACCAATGACTTAGCTTAACCCGTACAAAGAATTCTTGAGTCGTTGACAACTTAACACTTGTAAATTTTGCTTGAACTTTGAACTGTTGATCTTTGCTGCATTCTTTTACAGATTACTTCAACTTGTAAGCTAATAATCTGTTAATACAACATTCACAGAAAACTGGGACGAATATACTGTCATTGATTGCCCACATCGAACGACAGATTAGTTAATGATAGATGATTAACTTAAATAAATCGTGTGAACGAAGTGCTACCGATTTCAAGTAGAATATTAAAGCAGCACTGGATTGGTCAATTGAAACTGACCAGCCCGCATTAATATTATGCTTGAGCTTTAAATAACAAGTTCCGAAATTACCATAGTCAATCAATCGTCAACCAGTTTAATTCCAGTTATCTTTACTTGTTATTATTATTTTTTATTAGCTTTGCACGACACTTCACACTTTTTAGGAAACGTGCACCTTCGCATTTGAACATCCAGTTGCTTGTGTAGAATGACCTCTCATCAAGAAGAGCCGATGGGCCAGGCTGAAGATGTCTTTCCAGTAGCCATCCCTATAGACAACCCTCCGGAGAGAACATCCACAACTTTGAATCAGCGGGTATTTAACCAACTGCGCGTCCAGTTTGGCATTAATGATGCTGACATCTTATTTCCGGGGCCAAATGACACTGCTGACAATCCTCCCTACGGCTTTGTTGCAGTCAATCGCCAAATGTGCTTAAGTGGGGCGATTCCTCCTTTTAACGACTTTCTCCAACAGTTCCTGCTTCGGTTGTCTATCTCTCCATTCCAATTACACCCCAATGGCTACGCCATTCTGATGGGGTTATGTGTTCTATTCAGGAGAGTTTTGGATCGGTTACCAAGCTTCGAGGAGATCTGCTATTTTTGCTCATTCATGAAAACTAAAGACCATCCCTCCATCGTGGTTGTAAGAAGCGCTCGAAATCGCAAACTTATTACTGATCTCTCCGAAAGCGCTCACGGATTTTTGAATCAGTTTTTCTTCGTTCGCTGCCCTCCAGGGTTTTATGCCATCTGGAGAGTGGGAAGTAAGATTTCCTGTCTCTACTTTTTCCGTTTTGAAACTTTCTCGAGATCTGAACTCTCAGCTGCTAATTTCATTCTTTTCCTGTTTTTAGCACTTCCACCCCCTGCTAGGGACCCAAGTCTTAAGCAAATTTTTGAAAGATTAAATGCCGTGCCGGTAGAAGAGAGGAGCATAAAGTTTCTGCTAAACGATGAACTTTTACATCAATACAGACTCCTCCATCTCTCTCGCTTTACTCGGCCTCGTGAAGCTCCAACGGAGGTTCCTGACTCTCCGGTGAAAACTCCTGATCTTCCGATCTCCACTAAAGAGCACATACGAGGAGAAATTTCTGCAGAAACCTTATTAGTAAAGTGCTCTACTCCCAGAGACGATACGGGACCCTCCGAAAAGCCCGCACTTGCTCCCATTATTGAAGAAGAAGAGGAGCCCCTTTCCCAAACCAGGGAGAGTGCTGACAAAGGAGATGATGGAGGGAATCAGGTTGGGCATGCCGGTGATGACGTCTTTGGGGATTTAAGTGACATAATTATTACTTCCCAAGAGCTCTTTAAAGAAGACCCTGCTCATGGTAAAGCTATACCTCCGACGATTGAAGCAACATCTGCCCTCCAACAGACTCTAACTCCTTCATCTCAAGAATTGTCATCAACAGTGAAATCTATCACTTCCCCCCAACAGAGGAGTGGTTCGTTAGTCCAACGCGAGTAGCTTGCACTTCACACACAACTAAGGATTTTCCAGCACATTTATGCACTTATCTTCTTATACTTTAGAGATTTCTAAAGCTTATCTTTTCTTATTTCAGATTCTTCAATGACACGCGGCGGATCGTATTATCAGGATTTCCAACGCTACGGGGGGCGTGGTCAATATGATTATCGGCGTTACTTTCCCTCCTATAGAGAGTCTGACGAAGAGAGGGCTGCTCGAAAGGCTCGTGAAAGGAGGGATGCAGAAGAGAGTTATGACAGAAGGGATAGGGATGAGCACCATGATTCTCTGCAAAGGAGTGACGACTCTCACAAAAGGAAATCTTACGACGACCGAGGAAAAGGTCATGTAACTGAAGATTCGGGCAAACGAGCCCGACATGGTGAGAGACATACTTCCACTATTCCCGAAAAGCCTACTGCCCCTGCCCCTCTTGACATTACTTCCGACTCTCCCGCTCTTGGGAAGGAGGACATCCAGACAATAATAAGCAGGCCTAAATTTCAAGTGGGACCTGGCCCAGCCACTTTACAAAGCCGTTTTCCATAATGGTGCTTAAAGGGCGTGAGATTCGACCTAGACTTGGTCCCCATTGACAAGTCTGCTATGTTGCGCAATCTTGATGCAGTCAAGCTCGATATCGAGAGGATGTCAAACTGGCAGAAGCTTGTTGATGAGCTTCAAAGAGTTAACCGTGCCAACTTAGAGGCCATGCTCACCATGGAAAATGATAAGGCTGAGTGGCAAAAGGTCCTTGAGCAGCACGACACTGAAATGAGGAGCATTACTTCCTACAACGAGGAGCTCGAAGCAAAGGTTGAGAAGTTGAAAGATGAGCTTGCTGCTTCCTCTACTTCATACTCTCAAAAAGAAGAAGTGCTTCTCAGACAAGTAAGAGATGCTCATGCCAGTCAGAGGGATGCCGAAGATAGGCTCGAGGCACAAAAAAGAATCAGTGAAGGCTATGTCTCTGATATTGCTGAGCTTCGAAAGAAAAACAACTCCCAGGAGGCGGAGATACAAATGCTTAAGCTTCAGCTTGCCAGAACTGAAATTGAGCGCGATGAGGCTGTCGCCGGCAAAATCGCAGCCGAAGAATCTCATGAGGCGACCAAAAACAGCTTCGGCTCAACATTATTCGACCTCTACTTGCATAGCGTCTTGGGGCGTGGAAGCCTCGCCTTTCTTGGTCCCAAGTATGAGATCACTTTAGCTGAAGTGTGGGAGGCCGCCCTCGATATGCTTGGTGCTGAAGGTGCTGGTTATGACGAGCCAGCCCTAGAAAGGCATTATTTTGATGAAGACGCTCGCGCTGCTCTCGCCAGGGGAAAGGAACAACTTGCCAAACTAAGAACTGAAGTGACGGAAGGGGACCAGCTGGGGAAAACCACTTCAACTACTCTAGTCCAGCCACCTTCTTCGTCTGAAGTCGACATTATTGGTTCCAGTTCCCATCTCGCTTCTCCCACCAAAGTTACCGCTGATATTACAAGCACACAAGGTGGAGACGAGGGTGAAGAGAGCGCTGATGCGCAAGCTTATGAAGTCGATATCAGGAAACCAGCTTCTCCAGGTAACTTCACTGTTAATCTCGCTACTGTCAATTCTGCTCAAGCTGGTTACTCGTTTATTTCACATGAGTTTCACGAGCTCCTTGGCTATTTTCTCAACCTTGACGAGCCTTCATCTCCTCTCTTTACTGACTTCATTGGTGAACCCTCATCTCCTCTTTTTACTGACTTTAACCTTTTTTCTTCTGTAGAGAAAGTACCAAGCACTGCTCAAACTTCTACTCCTCCGGTCATCCTTCCTTCATCTCTTCAGGCGGTGCCTCCTTCTGCCTCGCAACCTGGATCACAGGAGGAACAAATAGAGGCTCTTCACGGCTTGGATGATCCCATCGCTTCGCAAGAGCAGAAAGATGAGAGACCTGAGGGAGGTGACATTTCCCTGGAACGGACTCCTTCTGACGACATTGTTCTATCAAAACTTGTCACTCCGGGGAGTGAGTCTTCCTCACAAAGGTGAGAGAAGCGTGGGACATCAAAGAGGAGGGGGAAGAAAATCACCGCCACTGAAGAGGAGCCGGAAGTTGAACCGGTTACACCTGCCTCTCCCACTTCCCTTATACCCACTGGCCGACCTGAAAAGCTGGTTATTCGACCGAGTAAAGGGTCCAAAGGAGGGAAGAAGAAGTGAAGATTTTAGCTTTTTGCCTTTTGTATGAACTGGCCGAGAGTTGTGCGGGTACCGGCCCCCGCTTTTATTTTGAAACCTGTATCTGCATTATAGTTGAATAAAATGATTCTTCGTTTGTACAAACTTCTGTTTGAATTTGAGAATGCATTTACTATTTATTTTTGCACAAGTTTGTTTATATAGTATTGCAGCGGGCTTATGGTATGTTGCTTGAGTATTACTTTACTGAGGCAGCTATACTACTATACCATGTTGCCCCCATACCTTAAGCTTGTTGCAATATTTTATACTTCGAGGGGACTTGCACTCTTATTTGTTAAAGAATAATTATTTTATTTTTTAAAGAAAATTTTTATTGAGTACAACTCCCTTCGTATAAGTTTTTACGCTTTGTCGTTCGAAGAAATCACTTTTCTCTTTTGCTTATGTGCATATTTTACCAAGTGAATTCCTCTATGTGGTAAAGCGGACCTCTGAAGGGTACTTTAACTTCTTTTCTTTTTACAATCATTTTCCATTTGAAAGTTAAAGTACGCTTTTGATGAGGATTTTTTTTTTTTTTTTATACAAAATTGTACCTCTGAGGAGGGATTTTTCACGTTTCAACACTTGGAAGTTTTATTCCAATCTCGGTGAAACGTGTACCCCCAAAGAGTTGTGCCTTCGAAGAAAGCCTTTTCACGTTTCAACACTTAGAAGTTTTATTTCAATCTCGGTGAAACGTGTGCTTCCAAAGAGGTCTTTTTTTTCTTGATTGTGTCCCCGGGAGGGGGTCGTACCTCTAAGGAGGGATTTTTTTTACGTTTCAACACTTGGAAGTTTTATTTCAATCTCGGTGAAACGTGTACCCCCAAAGAGTTGTGCCTTCGAAGAAAGCCTTTTCACGTTTCAACACTTGGAAGTTTTATTTCAATCTTGGTGAAACGTGTGCTTTCAAGAAGGTCTTTGTTTTTGCATTTCAACTTTGGTGAAGTGAAATTCCAAAGAGCGGTCACAGCACTTCAACTCCTGGTGAAATGGGCCTCCGAAGAGGGCTTTTATTTTGTTTGCATTTCAACTCTGGTGAAGTGAAATTCCGAAGAGCGGTCATAACACTTCAACTCCTGGTGAAATGGGCCTCAGAGAGGGTTTTCATCGCCTGGAAGTTACTCTCTCATGGTTGGAGGGTCATGACTTCTCCAATCTTTTTTGTTGAGTAGAGAACTTTCTTTTTTGTGGCGTATGACCCATTAGAGGTCTTTTTTCCTCCGAAGAGTTGCGCCTCCGAAGAGGACTTGTGCCGCTGATGGTAGCTTTGGTTGTTCCTCTGTTCACTTGCTTATGCCTTTTCAGCGATCCTCTTTTCTCTTTTTTTTTTTTTTTCAAGTTTTCATTCCCCTTTTCTCACAAGTGGCTTGTTTAATCCAAGGAAGTGTACTTTATTGCCAGGCAAGTTCGTGAGAACGGGCACTAGCTTCCTAATTGGATGTTTGTTTGTTCAAACAATCTCAATTTATCAACAAGGGCTCGCTTCTATCGAAATCATTAGCCGTTCAATTGAAGTATTTCCTATCTAGGATTTGAATTCGGGGTCTTTGTGACTTGAAATTTGTTTGTTGAATGATGGTGAGAATCGCTCGGTCTTATTATGCGCAAGTTTTATTTCCATTGTCTGCAAAAATTTAAATCGACATTTCAGCAATACATTTTCTGTATTTTTATATCGAAAACAAAGCAAACATATAATGATAATAAGGAACACAAGATTTATAGTGGTTCGGCCATGAAATTGGGCCTACATCCACTTTATATTCTTTCATTATTTACTTGCATCAGTTTCACAATTGCTTTCAATTACAAGAATCATACATTCATAATTCTTTTTACAATGTTTCAACAAAATTTTCAAGTAAAGTATGGACGCAAGTGGTTGCTGTTCCATGCCCTTGGAATTTGATCTCCATCAACAGTGGTGAGCTTGAATGTGCCGTCGAGAAGCTTCTGACCTATTACATATGGTCCTTCCCAATTTGGCCCAAACACACCTGTCGCGGTCATAATTCTTTTTAGGACTAGATCTCCAATTTCAAAGCTGCGTTGACGAACTTTGGAATTGAAATGTCTGGCTATCCTTTGCTGATGAGCTGCAACTCTGAGGTTAGCTTCATCTCTTTTTTCATCAAGGAGATCCAGCGCTTCAAGTTGCAACTCATCATTTTCTGCTTGATTGAAATGGATTCTTCTGTGTGAAGGGACCTCCGTTTCAACCGGGATCATTGCTTCTGATCCGTATGCTAACGAAAAAGGAGTATGCCCAGTTGCAGTTTTGTGAGTAGTTCTGTATGCCCATAGTGCAAGTGGTAGTTTATCGACCCAACCACCTTTTGCTCTTTCGAGTTGCTTTTTGATGGTTGATTTGATGATCTTGTTCACTGCTTCCACTTGCCCGTTTGCCTGCGGATGAGCTACTGCCGAAAAGCTTTTCTGGATTTTGAATCGTTTGCAAAAATCCTGGAATTCCTCGCTTTCAAACTGAGTACCATTGTCTGTGATTATTTTCTGAGGCACACCGTATCTGCAAATGATATTCTTGGTCACAAAGCTTATCATTTTCTTAGAAGTGATAGTAGCCAATGGTTCAGCTTCAGCCCACTTAGTAAAATAATCAACTGCAACAATAGCGTATTTAATCCCTGATTTAGCAGTTGGTAGCGGCCCAATGAGATCCATTCCCCAAATTGCAAATGGCCATGGACTGACCATCTGTGTGAGTTCGGTAGAAGGTGCTCTAGGAATTTTGGCATATCTTTGGCATTTGTCACATTTTCGGGAGTAATCTGCAGCATCCCGATTAATTTCTGGCCAAAAATATCCGTATCGGAGAATTTTCTTTGCTAGTGTTTGACCACCTGAATGATCACCACATTCTCCTCCATGCACTTCAGCTAGGATTATTTTGGACTCTTCCCGGGATACACATCGAAGCAATGGCATTGAGAATCCCCGTCTGTACAATCGGCCATCCTGAATCACATAGCGGGAGGCCTTCCTTAGTAGCTTTCGTCTTTCTATCGAGTTTTCTGGCAGAGAACCTTTGAGTAGGTAATCCAGTATTGGAGTCATCCATGACTCTTGTTCTTGAGATACATTCATAATCCAGTCTATATCCATCTCGTCTATACTTGGCGCTGAAAGGACTTCTACAGGGACCAATCCCAATAGTTGAGCTTCACCAGAACTTGAATATTTTGCGAGGGAATCTGCCTTCATATTCTCTTCCCGAGGAATGTGGCTTATTGAATAGTGATCGAGTTCACATAGGAGTTCCCAAGCCTTTGACAAGTAGGAAGGCAGGTTTCCACCTTTTGCTTGAAATTCCTTCTTGACTTGGCATACAATAAGCTGGGAATCACTGAAAATTTGTAGTGCTCGAATGTTTAGCTCTTTAGCGATTTTCAGACCTGCAATAAGAGCTTCGTATTCTGCTTCATTGTTTGTTGAAGGAAATTCCAGTCTTAGTGCATAACATAATGATCGACCTTCAGGAGTTTCAAGTACCACTCCGGCTCCAGAACAGTAGTCATTTCTTGCGCCATCAACATACATCTTCCACTGGATTGGAGAATCATTGATCGCTTTTTCCTCACCATTATCTTTCTCTGTGAATTCTGCAATGAAATCAGCTAAAGCTTGTCCGTTGATTGCTTTTCGGGGGTGATAGGTGATGTCATATTGACTAAGTTCAATGTTCCATTCTAGAAGGCGACCCGAAGTTTCAGGGCGAAACAGGACTTGCTTCAGAGGTTGATCAGTGAGTACTTTGATAGGATGAGCTTGGAAATATTGCCTCAGTTTCCTCGATGCAACTAGTAGGCAATAGGCGAGTTTTTCCAACTTGGAGTAATTCAGCTCTGCCCCAGTGAGTCTTTTGCTGATATAGTAAACTGGATGTTGAATCCTTTTGTCTTCCCGTATCAGCGCTGCACTTAGAGCATGAGATGATACTGCCAAGTATATAAGAAGATCCTCACCATTGCCTGGCCTAGAAAGTATCGGAGGCGTTTCCATATGACGGATCAACTCTTCAAAGGCTTTTTGGCATTCGGGAGTCCATTCAAAGTTCTTCTTTCCTTTTTTCAGGGCATCGAAGAATGGGATGCATTTATCAGTAGCTTTGGAAATGAACCGACTCAGGGCGGCGATCTTTCCGTTGAGACTCTGCAATTCCTTCTTTGTTCTAGGAGCTTTGACTTCTTTCAAGGCAGTAATTTGAGCTGGACTAGCCTCTATGCCCCTAGCACTGACAATAAAACCTAAGAACTTTCCGGATTCGACCCCAAATGTACATTTCAGGGGGTTAAGCTTCATTTTGTATTTACGGAGGACTGCGAACATTTCTGCTAAGTGTTCAATGTGATCCGCTGCTTTCCTGGACTTTACTAACATGTCGTCGACATAGACTTCCATAGTTTTGCCCAATTGCGGTTTGAACATAGCATTAACAAGTCTTTGGTAGGTTGCCCCTGCGTTTTTTAATCCGAAGGGCATAACTCTGTAGCAATAAAGCCCAACATCTGTAATAAAGCTTGTATTCTCCTGATCCGGCTCATGCATCATGATTTGGTTATAACCGGAGTAGGCATCCATGAAGGATAACAATTCATGTCCCGCAGTTCCGTCTACCAGTTGATCGATCCTGGGTAATGGGAAGCAATCTTTGGGGCAAGCCTTGTTTAGATCAGAAAAATCGATGCACACTCTCCATTTCCCATTAGCTTTCTTGACCAACACAGGATTTGAAACCCAATTCGGATATGTAGATTCTTTGATGAAGTTATTTTCCATGAGTCGATCAACTTCTTCTTTTAATGCTGCTGACCTTTCTGGACCCTGGGTTCTTCTTTTCTGTTTAACTGGCGTAAACTTTGGGTCAATATTCAGAGCGTGTACCGCAACTTCCGGGGATATTCCACACATATCGGCATGAGTCCAAGCAAAGACATCCAAATTCGCCTTCAGGAAAGATATCAAGATATTCTGAATCGAAACATTAAGCTGCGAACCCACATTCAACACCTTATTTGGGTCCTTTGGGTCAACAGGTACCGGAACTGTTGTTTCCACCGGTACTACTCTATTCTCCCCTGTATTGGCTTTTCTGGGATCCATTTCTTTCCGTGCCCCGCTGTGCTCGCCAGTGCAGGGTCCGCTCTGTAATTGCTACAAAGCTGGTTCCTTGATGCGGACTGGAGTTGCCGCATCCTTTCCCATTTCCCTTTTTCTTGACTCTCGCAGCTCTGTCCAATAGCATTCTCGCGCAGCATTTTGATCCCCTTTTATAACTCCTACTCCATTGTCAGTAGGAAATTTAATAGTGAGGCACCACGGGGCTAGGATAGCTTTGAATGCTGCGAGTGTTGGACGGCCAAGAAAAGCATTATAAGCAGAATATTCGTCGACGATCACAAAGGTTTGCTTTCGGACCACTTTCCTTTCTCCTTCCCTAAGTTCTACAAACAGATCGATGGTTCCTACTGGTTGCTTTGGCTCCCCAGTGAAGCCAACGATTTTCTGTGATGAGGCTTGCACATCGATCATAGGGATTTTCATCTGGTCAAATGTCTTCTTGAAGAGAATATTACATGATGCTCCGCAGTCAATGAGGACTCTTCTGACAATGGCTGGTCCAATACCAGCCGAGATGACCAAGGGATCTAAAGTAGGAGCTTCAATACCTGTGGAATCTCTGGCTCTGAAAATAATGTCGTCACTGAAAGTTTTCTGTTGTTTAAGGGGCGTAGTGTCTTCTAGAACAAAGACGTTTTCTTCGGCTGGAGCATATTTCAAAGCCCTGGAATATCTCTCCATCTCACCCCAACTTTTGCCAGCTGGGTGAGGTCCTCCTGAAATGACATTGATAACGGGCCTTCCAGATTCATGCCCCGTAGCTTTCTCTCCTGCCCCAGGCTGATGAACAGGAGCCCGCTGCCCCTGACTCGACGATGCAGGATTGTTGCTATTCTTTTTCACGAATTGCTGCAACTTGTTTTCTCTTAGCAACTCTTCAATCAGATTTTTCAGCTGGCGGCATTCATCAGTTTCATGACCTGGTTGATTGTGGAAGCGGCAGAATTTCCCACTTTGTATGGCTTTTCTCCCAGTTCTCAAAGGGATAGGTTTAGGGAAATCGACGGAATCTTTAGTGGCCAGGTAGATGTGCTCCGGTGTATGTGATAATGGAGTATATTCTGATGGCTTGAAGGATCGGGGCTTCTTCAGATTACCCTGTTTCTTCCCATTACTATTCTCCCTTTTTTGCCCCACCGATTCATTCTTGCGTGGAGCGACAGTGTTGTCTTCTGCTTTTTCCAACACTGTCTTTACTGGTAAAGGACGGCTTTCCAAGCGAATGAATTCGTCTGCTTTTTTGTAGAACTTTTCGAGAGAGGTTGGCTCCTTCATATTTAACCATTTCCCAAATTCGCTTGACTTATCGATAGCCCTCATCAGATAAGTCAATATCATTCGTGGTTCAGCATTGTCCACCTCAGCCAGTGCTATATTGAAGCGGTTCAAGAAGGATCTGATAGACTCACCAGGATTCTGCTCTAAACTCGATAGTGACATAATATCCTTGGCCTTCGAAGCATATAGTCTAAACTGCTCCTTGAATTTTCTGGTCAAGTCTGAAAACTGATCGATAGATCGGACTGGTAACTTGGTGAACCACAGTAAAGCCACGCCTTCCAGGTATACGGGGAAATATCGGCACTTTATTTCATCGGAGGCCCTGGCACCCGTCATGTGCCAATCATACTTATACAAGAACTCATTCGGATCACTTGTCCCTTTGTAAGCTGGAATAGTCGGAGGGACAAACTTCCTTGGAAATTCCGCCTTCAAGATTTTTTCAGTAAACGGAGTTTTACTTGGGGCGAAACCCCATTCCTTCTCATCTTCAACTCTTTGCATACTTTCTTTCATGATCTGCCGGACCATTCCAGAAAGATATTCCTCATCATGCCGAGTTCTAGATCCACCGGCGTCAGGTACTGCCTGCTCAAAGGGACTAGTAGGCCTTTCAGGAGCATTCCTTTCATTAACATCATGAATGTTGCCAGCATAGTTCCTTTCATTACCAGCCGGTTGATTGTTTGCCCCAAGTAAGTCGTTCAACTTATTCAGAATCAGAGCATTCTGGGCACTTTGAGCCTCTAGTTGTGCATTTTGGGCGTTTATCTGCTGGTTTAGCCCTAGAATCACAGCATCCAATTCCGCTTTTGTAACTCCAATAGACGGAGTGGGTAGATTAGGCACAGGGGAAGCGGAGGTTCCCTCTTGAATGTTCCCAGATCTGATAGATCTACTTTTCCTTCCAGGAGCCATAATCTCAGATATACTTCTGGTTTTTAAGGAAATTCTTTCTTCAAATCTCTGCGAAGCAATGATGACAGCTGTCCTGAGTTCAATTCTCAGTGAAAGCACCAAAAATGTTAACGCTTAAATTTGAACGCTAACACCCCGGTGTGTGAAGTGTAGTTGTGAAAGCACCACCCGATAGATCGGGAAAGAATTATAAGCAAGTAATAGCAGAAAAGCAGTAAACAACAGCAATTTTATAGTGGTTCGGCTTATGGGAATAGCCTACGTCCACTTTAAGTACTTTTATTGATGATCACGTTACAAGTTGATACAAATCTTTTCAAGTACAACACACTTTGAATTACAAAAGACTTAGAACAAGTGGCTCAAACTTCGATGTTGACAAAAATCTTCAAATCCATGGTGGATGTAGATGATTTCTTCATGAAGTTCTTTTAGACGTTCTTTGAATCTCAAAAGCTTTAAGTGTTGAAGTAGTCTGGAATTCGGCAGAGTAATGGTGCTTGAAATTGATTGACCAAAAGTCCCCTTCATGTTGGAAGTGGTCGTGTATTTATAGGGGTTTTCGGTCTTAAGTCGTGAGTCGTACCCGACTCATGGGTTACTCGTGGCCGAGTCAGGTTGGGTCGTGGACGACTCACCATGTTGAGCTCAAACTCGCCTTCGGTCTTCTGAATATAAGTTCTAACCCGTTCACGAGTCATCCTTTTTTAGTATGGACATCATAGCAGTGGACTACGACTTAGTGACCTTAGGTTGTGGACGAGTCATGGTGAATTGTCTCATATGATAAGTCGCGGGCTTGTTAGCGGTTCATGGTAGGTCGCGGCCGACCTACTGGATTTGACTCTCGGCTTGGTCCAATGTTATGCTCCTGTTCGAATGAACGATACAAGTGATAAGTCGTTCCCGAGTTAACCAAACATGACTTCCTTCGTGCTAGCATGAGTCGTACACGACTCATCATAAGTCGTAAGTTGTCAACGACTTATGTGTTGTTGACCCTTCCTTCCAATGTTTTGAGTCGTTACTCCTTTAGGTCGCATAGCTTTCCTTAGGCCGTTCAACCGTAGCCATTGTTAGGTCGCAACATGTTTTAGGTCGTAGGTCGTTCATCTCCTTAAGTCGTGCCATCCTTAACTCGTAAGGTTCCTTAACTCGTAAAAGCCTTAAACCGTGGAGGCCTTAAGTCGGAGACTGCTTAACTCGTAAGTCCTTCTAGAACTGTTTGCTGCCTTAAGTCGTAGGTCGTAAGCTTCCTGAGTCGTAGTTCTTAGGTCGCAGGCTCCTCAACTCATAGATCTTACCTTGTGGGCTCTTATCTCGTGGACTCTTTAACTCGTTGGTGAAACGGGATTAACAGATGGGAAGGTGGAGAAGGAAGGTGGAGGTGATGGAGGTTGTGGCCAAACAAAATTAGTGAGGAGCTAAGCAAAAACTAAAGGAAAAAAATGAAGAAGAAGGATAAAATGGAAGCCATGGATCTAGACTTTTTCCTTCCTCATGCCAATGATACAATAAGAAACCTTTTTTTCACGTGAATGACAAGAGGCGGCTAGGTTTACAAAATGATTTGAACGGCTAAAGTTTAGGAATAGTTAGAAAATAAAAAGGCAAGGAAATTTAAAAGGGCATAATTTAAGGAGGAAAAGATCTTGTATATATTTTTCTTAAACAAATGTACAGAGGAGTTTGAGAACTTTGTATGTGATTGAAAAGAAGAAAATCACGGCTATGCATTTATGAATAGATATGGTAGAAGATTAAAAGATGGGAAATATATAAAGGCAAGAAATAAATTAAGAAACGTATGCCTATATTTAAAACGTATCTTAATTTATTTGTTACTTATTCAATAAATATAGATGTATATACACAAAATAAACCTTCACTAAATAAATAAAGTTTATACACACCATAGAAGTAAATAAGAAGATGGATATAGAAATAAAAAATGAAACGTAGAAATTAATTATTATTTTTAAAATGTTGTATGTTACCAAAATTTACAAAGCAAAGGTCAGAATTAATTGAAACAAAGCAGAATGGATGTGATAAATATCTAAAGTTTTAAAAATAAAATACATACAAAAGAAGCCACTACTAAACAAAATAAATGTAAGAACATTAAAAAGATAAAATTTAAAAGATATGCCTTTAAGGCAACATAACATATATTTATTTGAAATTTCTTTCCAAGAAATATATAAGGATGTAAACACATAACAATTCAATTAATAGACGAATGTCTAAATAAATAAGATAGAAAGATATGATAAAGATAGATACTATGAAAAATAAATAGATAGTTTTTGGAAAATAGAAAATTTAAAAGCACAATATAAGGGAAAGAATCTTGTCTGTTTCTTTCTTTGTTCACACGCAATGGAAAAGGCAACAAATACACAAAGTAGGTAACCTATATCTCTTGAAATTCCTGAGTTATTATTAAATGTAAAAATCATTCAAAATCAAATAAATATATATTCAAAGTTTGTACGAACAAAAATAGAAAATAAAATTAGAGAAGCAAACATAGGGAAATAGAAAAGGCAAAAGCAACCAAAAGACTCTTGATTTTCCGAACTTCATGTCATGTACAAGTTCAAATAATAAAATATATACACATGGCATGTCATGTTACCATGTTAACAAAATTAGAACACGATATGACAAATAAACATATTATTTATATAAATTAAAATAAACAATTTTGTTAAATAAAATAATTTACATACAATAGTTTTAAAAGCATAATATTCACAATATTAATCAGATTCCAACGAGAAAAAATAGCAGTATATTTTAAATTTTATTTACTTTCATAAAATAAAGACAAATTTCAAAAGTTCAAATTTTAAAAAAATTAAAATTAAAAATCAAAGTTTGACCACATTCTTAAAAATTCACATGTCTGGAAAATATTCTATTTATTCATGTTTGGAATTTGTCATTCACATCAAAATCAAAATTATATTTAAAATAATTAAATTTATTCATTTTAATAAAATAAAATAAAATATTTAAATCAGGAAATTCAAATTAAAAATAATTACAAAATACGAGGTTGTTACAATTTTTAAGACATCATGGCTTTGGTCACTGACGACTCTGCTGCCCCTACATTAATATTTTAGGTTTCGATTGTGTCTACTGCATCATTCAAATTCGACGGCCTATATTTTGAATGATGGTGCCAAAAGATGGAGTTCTTTTTGACTACGCGGAAGGTGGCGCACGTGTCGATGACAGAAAAACCAACTCTTCCCAAAGAAGCAATAAACAATCAAAAAAAGACTTCGCACGACCGGATAGACCATGAGTACCTCTGCAAAAATTATATTCCTAATGGCTGGAGCAGTGATCTGTACGATTACTACAACTCAGATAAGTCACCATAGGAGATTTGGGATGCATTGAAAAAGAAATACAGCACCAAGGAAGCTGAAGCTAAAAAGTATGCTATGAGTGGCTATTTATATAATCTATGTAGGTGCAGTCACATAAGCTTTAGATATTGCACATGAGATCATCTCCAAAAAGAATTGATTTATATGAATAGTTTTATATTTCTTTATTAATTGATAAATTACCACCTAGTTAGGAAGACATTAAAAATAATCATAGACATAAGACTAAGAAGTTTTCCTTGGAGAGTTGGATTACTAGTCTTCGTATTAAAGAAGAGGCCAGAAAAGAGGATTCGAAAGAAGAGGTGCTTATTGTGTCTACCAATAACATTAAGAAATCCACAAATGCGGGTCTGAAACCGAATGAATTTTTTTTTCAAATATCAGAATCATAAATTGAATTATAACTGCAACAATCAACCTCAGAAAAAACAATGAAATGTCGCCCTAAAGAATGGCACTTAATAGTGTTCTTATGTTACAACTATGGAAAACCTGGTCATATGGCATAAAAGAATCAGAACAGGCCGAAACCTGCACCACAAGGCTAACTTGACTATAAAAGCCCTCGTAAATATGCTTATTGAGAATGGCACTGGACATATATTGGTAAAGGATCTGCTGTGATGGGATTTTTTAGGTTAAATGTTGACTTAAATAAAGTCAATAGTTCTGCTTATATGCTGTGCGATTTTGATATTTGTCATGCTAGATTTTGTCATGTTAAGAAGCGAATGATTCACAACATGAGTAACTTAGGCATAATCCCTAAAGTGTCCATAAAGGATTCAGAAAAATGTGACCATTGTAGCCAAGTTAAAATTATAAAGGTCCCACATAAACAGAGAGTTAGAACCTTCGGATTTAATACATTTTTATATATGTGAACTTGATGGCACTCTAATTAGGAATGGTAAATTCTATTTTATTTGTTTTACTGATGATTCCACTGATTTCACTTATGTTTATCTCATGAAAAATAAAAATGGTGTGCTAGATATGTTTAATTTATATGTCACTGAAATTGAAAACCAATTAAATAAGAACATTAAGAGATTTCGAAATGATAAAGGAACATATTATGAATTTAGCTTATTCATTGAATTTTATAATCAACGTGGCATAATACATAAGAGAACTTCACTGTATTCGCCTTTAATTAATGGTAAAGCTAAAAGAAAAAATAGGACTCTTACCGAATTAGTTATAGTCATTTTATTAAATTCAGGTACAGCTTCACACTGGTGAGGGGAAATTTTGTTAACTGTTTGTTATATTTTAAATAGAATTCCTTAATCAAAGGGCAAAATTTCAACTTTTGATTTTTTTCAAAAATCATATACCCAACTTGTCTTTTTTTAAACTTGGGGTTGCTTAGCATATGTTCGTACTTATAAGCCTAAAGGTTAGTAAGTCGAGCATATAAATATGTTTTCATTGGTTACTCCATTAACAGTAAAGCATATAGATTATTTGATTTGAATGCTCGAGTTATTATTGAGTCAAATGATCCTGATTTCTTTGATAAGCTTAGGAATAGTAGGGGAACAACTACCGTTAATAATTCAATAATAAAAATTAATGAACATAATGCAACAATTGAATCTGAACTAAGAAGAAGTAAAAGAGCTAGGGCACCTTCTGGTTGTAAAACTATAGGTTGTAAGTGGGTACTTAAAAAGAAGTTGAAACCTGATGGAACAATTGATAAATATAAGTTATGTTTTCCAGCTAAAAGATTTAGACAAAGAGAAAACGTTGACTTTTTTGATACATTTTCACATGTTACAAGAATAATGTCAATTCGAGTATTAATTTCTCTTGCTTTACTTTATGATCTACTAATTCACCAGATGGATAAAAAATCCTTTTTTGAATGGTGAAATAGAAGAAAAGATCTATATAGACCAGTCCAAAGGTTTTGATATACTAGTTCAAGAGCATAAAGTTTGTAAATTAGATAAATTTCTATACAGTCTTAAAAAGGAACTTAAACATTGGAATGAAAAATTTGACAGTCTAGTTATTTTATATGGTTTTAAAGTAAATGAAAGTGACAAGTATATTTATTATTAATCCGAGAATCACATTTGCACAATCATATGTTTATATGCAAATGATTTACTTTTATTTGGTTCAAATATTCATGTTGTGAATCATGCTAAGTCCATATTATGTGACAACTTTGATATGAAAGATCTTGGTGAAGCAATTGTAATTCTTGATATTAAGATTACTAGGTTTGAAAAGGGAATTTCTTTGGATCAATCTCATTATATTAAGAAGATATTAAAGAAATATAATTACTTTAAATGTAAACCTGTTAGTACACTGTACGATCCAAGTGTAAAACTAATTAAGAACACCGGTGAAGGTGTAAGATAGTCTGAATATGCAAGCATCATTGGCAGTCTTCGGTAGCCACTGATTGTACTAGACTCGACATTGCCTATGTTGTGGGATTATTGTGCAATTTTACTAGCAGACCTAGTATAGAGCATTGGCATGCTATTGAAATTGTCATGAGATACCTTAAAAGATCTATGAACCTTGGATTACACTATCAGAAGTTTCCCACTATCCTTGAAGGATTAGCGATGCAGATTAGAATACATTTCCAAGCGATTCCAAAGCCATTAGTGGATATATTTTTAGTATAGAAGGAGATGTTTCTTGGATTTATAAGAATTAGAAAATTTTGTCTCAATCCACTATGGGGTCAGAGATGAAAGCACTAGCTACTTCTTGTAAAGAAGAAGATTACTTAAGAAATCTGCTAGCTAAGATCCCTTTGTGGGAAAAACCAATACCAGCTTTGTTGATCCATTACGATAGTACCATGGCTGTTGCCAAACTTTAGAATAGTTATTACAATGGTAAGGGATGCCAAATTCTTCCTTAGCATAGTACTACAACAGTGTATATCTCTTCAGGATCTGTACGAGTGGACCATGTACGCACAGTTGATAATCTAGCGGATCCTTTGACGAAAGGATTGGCCAAAGAGAAAGTTTTGTCTACATCTTCTTTTAAAAGAATGGTACTATTGCCCTTAGAATGAGAAATCAAAGAATGAGAAGTCACTCATAATGGTAACCCAACCTAATGACTGGAGATCCCAAGAACTATGTTCAATGGGTAGTAACAAGTTATGAAGTGACATTGACTGAACATGCTAGTTTCATTAGCTAAAAGCATGTAGTCTTGAAGCGATATAAGGATGAGTTTAACTCTTAATGAAATTTATACTCTATGCAGAGTGGAGTACCTAGCTATAGGAGTACTCTTAGTAGATTCACCTATGCGAATATGGAAATGTGGCTGTTTTCAATGAAATTTTTGGCCAAATTTACTGAAGCGTTTACTAAACTGGGATAGACGTGCTTGGGCTTTAAAGCATGTGCTATAAACTACACCCTAGAAAGCTTGTGTGTGTTTTGATGTTAGAGATATAGTTCATGACAATGAGTAACTCTAGTATAATCTGGATTTTAATCAATATGCAAAGTTCAAATCAAAAGCTATTTTGGTTTATATGTAGTCTTGTAAAATTAGAAATTGCTCAAGAAAAATATTTTTAGAAATTCAAGTAGGGAATTGGTGGAAAATTTATTTTTTAAAATGAATTTTTAAAAATATTGGAAGGAGTACAGAGTACACCTCTTATTGAATAGTCCCACATTACCGCAAACTATAGAGTGGTCCTATTTAAATATAAGACTCATAAGAGAAAGGATGAGCTCTTTAGGCACCCAATGTTTTCTCTTGTGTTGGGGAAGGAGAACTTGCTGGCCATTATACACCCGTGCATCGACATATCGACTCTACTCGACCTCGGCCGGGCCTGGCTTATTTGATGTAGAGCTCCTTAATTTTTAGCAGTATAGTTTTAAATCGACTTTGACTTGATAGTAAGAGAAAGTAAACTCAGATCTAGTATTTTCTTATGACTTAGCCTCATTATCTACTAAGATTTTTCCCTGCATAAACCAAGCTATTTGATCGAATTTTTTGTCAGTTTCAAAATGGTGTTCTCCTCTTCTTTTTCTTCTTCTTCCATAATGATTTGTTTGATTCCAGCAATATTTTTTAAGGCTATTGACAACAGTCTTCTGCAAGAGGCTGTTGATATTGATTTAGGACTGTTTTATCCTAGAAGAGGCACTACATCAGAGACTTCCTTGCACGATTTTGACACAATGGCAAAACGTCTTAAAAAGCGCAATCTATTTCGCGTCTCTACCATAAATACACTATAGATTCAGGTCAAGGTACCAAAGTTTCCTTCCTAAATTCTACCTTGCAAGCTAAAGGGTTTCCTCCCAAAGATTTAAAATGCATATTATTTTGGTCTTTGACTTTCTCAGGAGAATTGAAAACAATACTGTATGCACTTTTATCCATCAAAATATTTCACAACTGATCAGTGCATCGCACCTTTAATTGAGCAACCACTCTAGTAAGGTCGGGTAAAAGTAACCCTTTAAAAGGATATTATGGTAAGTATGGTGCAATATGTGGAATCATTAAAGACGAATTTGCTGGTTTTGGTCAATCTATTGCTATATATGGATTTTTTGAAGATTAAAGATGAAGATGCGAAAGCAGGTGGCTATAATGTGTTTGATCCAAGCAGTGAAGAAGGAAAGGAAGAATGCACCATAATATATAATTTTTTGCTTTCAAGAATGTCCATATTTTTTTCCAGCTTGAATAAATTGACCAAAAGCCTCTTTCCCTAGGAAAGAAATTTCTTCACATTTCTATGACTAGAAAAAATATTTTATTCACAAGACAATGAATTATATGACTTAATGATTTCTTTTATGCGAAGGATTGATGTTTGAATAGTCATTTCATATTTTGGGTTGGTTGAGAAAGAAAATGTTCAAATAATGTACTATTTTATTGGATACTTTTCTTGGCTTCAACCCCATGAAATACAAGTTTTAATACATGATACATTTTTGTATCATATTCATTTTAGTTTTGGAAATGATGTTAATCCAACATCTTTGTAAATCATGCACAATATTGAATGTACATGATTAAATGTTATGCTGTTGCATATAACATTGAGAACGTATATATTAAACAATCATAGATATGAAATTTTTTACAAACATTTGCAACATTTATTATAATAATCATTGTATATATATAACATGTAAGGGAAAATAAAACATAAAGTGTGATGCTAAGAGCACACGGTTTTCCTCTTCCTAATACTATAGAAAAAAAATAAACATAATAAAATTTGTGTGCTTCCTAATTCCGTAGTCATTTCACATGGCAATCAACCATTACGTAAAATCATTTTACACGGCGATTACCCACCGACCAACGTTGTTTTCCATGGCCTTCAATCACTAAATTACTATTGTTCGATGATTCATGGAAAATGGCATTGATTGACGGTCGCTTGCCATGCAAAAAAGAATAAAAAATAATGTCTTTGGTAGCCTTTTAAAAAGTCAGGTATCAGAAAGAGTATATTGTCAAGCTTCATGGTATTTTTTAGCAACGATATTAGGAAAAGGAGAATAAGGCGCTCTTAGCAACACACAACATAAATAATATACCTCAATCAAAGATAAATTTGCATCTTCTTCCAAAATTTAAATTATTCAAAGTACAAAAAATACTATATAAAACTCTATTTTATACAAGTTACCAACAAAATGGAAAAAGTAGAAGATAAAATTTGAAAATAAAAGCGGATAAAAAGATATTCAGACAAATGATTTACGCAACTGACCATGTGTGTAGCACAGACCAATCACTAGTTGCTATATGAAAAGTTAGTCAATGCTCTTACATAACGATGTATATTTTATCTTTTAACTATACTTTTTCTTCATTGTAGAATTTATTTATAATGTACAAAAAATATTGATTATGTATATAATTATTATAGAAAGAGTTTCTACAATGATTTGGATGCATAGTTAGTAAAATTTTATAGTATTTAGAAGATATTATGTAAATTTTTTGAACTAATATTAGAGACATCTATTACAACTAAAAATAGTGTAAATATATGTTAACCCCGTTAAGACAACGAGTTAAGGCCTGGGACGATTTACAACATAAGATACTTAACGGGTCAAGGGAAATCTACGGCTTAGCAAACCTCACGACTTAAGATGCGTGACGATTTAACAAGACAAAGCATGAACGACTTATGAATGGTACGACCTAACAGTTTAACGTGTTAAAGAAATGGCCAACTCAACGACTCAAGGGAGACAGCGACTCAATGGATCAAGGAAGGTACACGACTTAGGGTCTCCACGACCTAACAAGCTAAGGTCCAGACGACTTAAGGAAGTCTACGGCTTAAGAGATGGCACGACCCAAGAAGGAAATAAGTTAACGACCTAAAGCTGTCTATGACTTACGACCTAGCATGAGTCGTAAACGACTTAGGAAAACGAAGTGACTCACATCTCAGAGAAACCCGCGACTTAAAGCCTCTGTGACTTAAGATTTGTCATGTCTCAGGGAAAGCTTATGAGTTAAGGAGCTAACGACCTAACAGGATTAAGACCTAAGCAACTTAGGGAATGTCACGACTTAAGAAAGTCCATGACTTAAAGACGTTACGACCTAAAACCGCAGAGCCAAGATTTAAGTGCTGCCTAACTTTAAACCGTGACCTCTTAACTCGCGAACGAGTTAGGACTTATATCTAGATGAACGAAGAAAAGCTCAGAACCACTTCACTTACCCCACTGCCTGCTGACTCTTGCACCTTGAGTCGAGCGTGACTTACGACTCTACATGAGTCGTGCACGACTCATGACTTGAAAGAAAAATTACTGTCCAGGATCACACCTATAAATACGCAACCACCTCCAATGTTCAAGGGACTTTTTTTTGGATCATTCTCTTAGGGACATCAAGGCTCCACTATCTTCAAGACAATCTAAACTCCATCACTTCAAACTCGCGCAAGATTTTTAGACCATACTTCGCACAAAGATTCGACATGTCCAATCATGGATTCAAAGAACTCTGTCACGACGAAGTCTTCTCTAGCTACTTTTCTTTTTGAATTGAGTTGGATTGTAATTGAAAGAGATTGTAATAAGTTGTAATCCGGTCAGCAATAAAAAGGATTGAAGTGGACGTAGGCTTGATCATAAGCCGAACCACTATAAAACTGCTGTTGTTTACTGTTTTTTTCTGCAGTTTTCTACTTATACTCTGTTCCTGAATCATCGGGTGGTGCTTTCACAACTACACTTTACACACCGGGGTGTTAGCGTTCAAATTTTGGCGTTAACATTTTTGGTGCTTTCACAACTACACTTTACACACCGGGGTGTTAGCGTTCAAATTTTGGCGTTAACATTTTTGGTGCTTTCACTGAGAATTGAACTCAGGCGAATTATCATCATTGCTCCACGAAAGTTTGTTAAAGTAATCTCTCTGAAGACTAGAAGTTTATCTGAAATCATGGCTCCGGGAAGAAGGAGTAGATCTGTTAGATCTGGAAATGTTCAAGAGGGAACCTCCGCTTCCCCAGTACCGAATCAAGCCACTCCACCTGTTGGGGTTACAAAAGCGGAGTTGGATGCTGTAATCTTAGGGCTGAACAAGCAGATAAATGCCCAAATTGCACAATTGGAGGCTCAGAATGCCCAAAATGCCCTAATTTTGAATAAGTTGAACGATTTGCTTGGGGTAAACCGTCAACCAACGGGTAATGAAAGGAACTTTGCTGGCAACATTCATGAAGCTGAAGAAAGAAACATTCCTGAGAGGGCCGCCAGCCCCTTTGAGCGGACATTTCCTGAAGTTGGTGGATCTAAAGCTCGTAATGATGAGGGGTATCTTTCTGAAATGGTTCGACAAATCATGAAAGAAAGCATGCAAAGGAATGAAGACGAGAAGGAATGGGGTTTCGCTCCAAGTAAAACCCCGTTTACCGAAAGGATCTTAAAGGCTGAATTCCCAAGGAAGTTCGTCCCTCCAACTATCCCAGCTTACAAGGGAACAAGTGATCCGAACGAATTCTTGTATAAGTATGATTGGCACATGACAGGTGCTAGAGCTTCTGATGAAATAAAGTGTCGATATTTTCCTGTATATTTGGAAGGTGTAGCTCTGATTTGGTTCACCAAGCTACCAATTCGGTCTATAGATCAGTTTTCTGACCTAACCCGGAAATTCAAGGAGCAGTTCAGACTATATGCTTCAAAAGCCAAAGACATCATGTCGTTGTCAAGTTTAGAACAGAATCCAGGGGAAACTATCAGATCTTTCTTGAATCGCTTTAATATAGCGCTGGCCGAGGTAGACAATGCAGAACCACGGATGATCTTGACCTGTCTGATGAGGCCCATCGACAAGACGAGCGAATTTGGAAAATGGCTTAACATGAAGGAACCAAATTCCCTTGAAAAATTCTACAAGAAAGCAGATGAGTTCATACGCCTGGAAAGCCGCCCTGTACCGGTAAAGGCAGTATTGGAAAAAGATGAAGATAACATTGCTGCTCCACGCAAGAATGAATCTGTAGGACAGAAAAGGGAAAATAACGATGGGAAGAAACAGAAAAATCTGAAGAAGCCTCGTTCCTTCAAGTCATCAGAATATACTCCTTTATCAGATACGCCAGAGCGCATTTACCTTGCCACTAAAGATTCTATCGATTATCCTAAACCTCCCGTTTTGAGAACCGGGAAAAAAGCTGTACAAAGCGGGAAGTTTTGCCGCTTCCATAATCAACCCGGTCATGATACCGATGAATGCCGCCAATTGAAAATTTTGATTGAAGAATTGATAAGGGAAAACAAGCTGCAGCAATTTGTGGAAAAGAATAGCAGCAATCCCGCTTCGTCTAGTCAGGGGCAACGAGCTCCTGCTCATCAACCCAGGACAAGTGAGAAGACTGCAGGGCATGAATCCGGAAGGCCTGTTATTAATGTCATTACGGGAAGACCTCACCCAGCAGGCAGGAGCTGGGGTGAGATGGAAAGGTATACCCGAGCTTTGAAGTATGTACCGGCCGAGGAAGATGTATTTTTTTTGGAAGGCGCTACGCACCTGAAGCAACAAAGAACTTTCAATGATGATATTGTGTTCAGAGCCAGGGATTCCACAGGTATTGAAGCTCCTACCTTGGATCCCTTAGTCATCTCGGCTGGTATCGGGCCAGCTATTGTCAGAAGAGTTCTCATTGATTGTGGCGCATCCTGCAATATCCTCTTCAAGAAAACATTCGACCAAATGAAGATCCCTATGGCTGATGTGCAAGCCTCATCGCAGAAAATCGCTGGCTTCGCTGGGGAGCCAAAACAGCCGATAGGAACCGTTGATTTGCTTGTAGAACTTGGAGAGGGAGAAAGAAAAGTAGTCCGCAAGCAAACTTTTGTGATTGTCGACGAATTTTCTGCTTATAATGCTTTCCTTGGCCGTCCAACTCTCGCAGCATTCAAAGCTGTTCTGGCCCCATGTTGCCTCGCCATTAAATTCCCCACATATAATGGAGTGGGAATTATAAAAGGGGATCAAAATGCTGGGCGGGAGTGTTATCTGACAGAGCTACGAGAAACAAGGAAAAGAGAAATGGGAAAGGATGCGGCAACCCCAGTCCGCATCAAAGAACCAGCCATGTAGCAATTACAGGGCGGACCCTGCAGTGGCGAGCATAGCGGAGCACGGAAAGAGATGGATCCTAGAAAAGCCAGTGCAGGGGAGAATAGAGTGGTACCAGTGGAAACGACAATACCAGTACCTGTTGACCCAAAGGACCCAAACAAGGTGTTGAATGTGGGTCCACAACTTAATGTGTCAATTCAGAATATCTTAATATCTTTTTTAAAGGCAAATTTGGATGTTTTTGCTTGGACTCATGCCGATATGTGCGGAATATCCCCAGAAGTTGCAGTACACGCTCTGAATATTGACCCAAAATTTACACCTGTGAAACAGAAAAGGAGGACTCAAGGTCCAGAAAGGTCAGCAGCATTAAAAGAAGAAGTTGATCGGCTCATGGAGAATAACTTTATCAAAGAATCTACCTATCCGAATTGGGTTTCAAATCCAGTGCTGGTTAAGAAAGCCAACGGAAAATGGAGAGTGTGCATCGATTTTTCAGATCTAAACAAGGCCTGCCCCAAGGACTGCTTCCCGTTACCCAGGATCGATCAACTGGTAGACGGAACAGCGGGACACAAATTGTTATCTTTTATGGATGCCTACTCCGGATATAACCAGATCATGATGCATGAGCCAGATCAGGAGGACACGAGCTTTGTCACCGATGTTGGTCTTTACTTCTATAGAGTTATGCCTTTTGGGCTGAAGAATGCGGGGGCAACCTACCAAAGACTTGTTAATGCTATGTTCAAACCGCAATTGGGTAAGACTATGGAAGTCTACGTCGATGACATGTTAGTAAAGTCTAAGAAAGCAGTGGATCACATAGAACACTTAGCAGACATATTCGCAGTCCTTCGAAAATACGGAATGAAGCTTAACCCTTTAAAATGTTCATTTGGAGTGGAATCCGGAAAGTTCTTAGGTTTCATCGTGAGCGCTAGGGGCATTGAGGCTAGTCCAGCTCAAATTACCGCCTTAAAGGAAGTCAAAGCTCCTAGAACGAAGAAGGAATTGCCGAGTCTCAATGGAAAAGTCGCCGCCTTGAGTCGGTTCATTTCCAAAGCCACTGATAAATGCATCCCATTCTTTGACGCCCTAAAGAAAGGAAAGAAAAACTTTGATTAGACTCCTGAATGCCAAAAAGCCTTTGATGAATTGATTCGCCACATGGAAACGCCTCCAATACTTCCTAGGCCTGGCGATGGTGAGGATCTTCTTATATACTTGGCAGTATCATCTCATGCTTTAAGTGCAGCGTTGATACGAGAAGACAAGAGGATTCAACATCTAGTTTACTATATCAGCAAAAGACTCACTGGGGCAGAGATGAATTACTCCAAGTTGGAAAAACTCGCCTATTGCCTACTGATTGCATCAAGGAAGTTGAGGCAATATTTCCAAGCTCATCCTATCAGAGTCCCGCTGATCAACCTTTAAAGCAAGTCCTGTTTCACCCTGAGACTTCGGGTCGTCTTCTAAAGTGGAATATTGAACTCAGTCAATATGACATCACTTATCATCCCTGAAAAGCAATCAATGGACAAGCTTTAGCGGATTTCATCGTAGAATTCACAGATAAGGGTAATAGTGAGGAGGAAACGATCGATGATTCCCCAATCCAATGGAAGTTATATGTTGATGGCGCGAGAAATGACTACTGTTCTGGAGCCGAAGTTGTACTTGAAACCCCTGAAGGTCGGTCATTATGTTATGCACTAAGATTGGAATTCCCTTCAACGAACAATGAAGCAGAATACGAAGCTCTTATCGCTGTCTTAAGAATTGCTAAAGAACTAAACATCCGAGCATTACAGATCTTCAGTGATTCTCAGCTTATTGTATGCCAAGTCAAGAAGGAATTCCAAGCGAAAGGGGGAAATCTGGCTGCCTACTTGTTAAAGGCTTGGGAACTCCTGGGTGATTTCGACCATTACATGATAAGTCATATTCCTCGAGAAGAAAACACGAAAGCAGATTCTCTTGCAAAGTACTCTAGCACAGGCGAAGCTCAATTTCTGGGGTTGACTCCAGTGGAGGTCCTGTCGGCTCCAAGCATTGATGAGATGGATATTGATTGGATCATGAGCGTGTCTCAAGAGCAAGACTCATGGATGACTCCAATAACAGAATATCTGCTCAATGGCTCTTTACCGAAAAATTCAAAAGAATGAAAGAAGCTACTGAGGAAAGCCTCTCGCTATATAGTCCAGGATGTCCAATTATACAGACGGGGATTCTCAATGCCGTTACTTCGATGTGTATCCAGGGAAGAGTCCAAAACAATCCTAGCTGAGGTACATGGGGGAGAATGTGGTGATCATTTAGGTGGTCAAACTTTAGCAAAGAAGATTCTCCGATACGGATATTTTTGGCCAGAAATTAATCGAGATGCAGTAGACTATTCCCGAAAATGTGACAGATGCCAAAGATTCGCAAAAATTCCTAGAGCACCTTCGACTGAACTAACACAGATGGTCAGTCCATGGCCGTTTGCAATATGGGGGATAGACCTTGTAGGACCGTTACCAACTACCAAATCTGGAATTAAATATGCCATTGTGGCTGTAGATTATTTTACTAAATGGGCAAAAGCTGAACCACTGGCTACTATCACCTCTAAAAAGATGATAAGTTTTGTGACTAAAAATATCGTTTGCAGGTATGGTGTGCCTCAAAAGATAATTACAGACAATGGTACTCAGTTCGAAAGTGAAGAATTCCAAGATTTTTGCAGACGATTCAAAATCCGAAAAAGATTCTCAGCAGTAGCTCATCCGCAGGCAAACGGGCAGGTGGAAGCAGTAAATAAAATTATCAAGTCAACCATCAAGAAGTAACTTGAAAGAGCAAAAGGTAGTTGGACCGATAAGCTACCGCTAGCACTATGGGCATACAGAACTACCCACAAGACTGCGACTGGGCATACTCCGTTTTCATTGGCATACAGATCAGAGGCAATGATTCCGGTAGAAACAGAGTTCCCTTCACATAGAAGAATCCATTTCAATCAAGCGGAGAATGAAAAACTACAGCTTGAGGCACTAGATCTCCTTGATGAAAAAAGAGAAGAGGCTGAGCTCAGAATCGCATCTCATCAGCAAAGGATAGCCAGACATTTCAATTCCAAAGTTCGCCAACGCAGCTTTGAGATTGGAGATCTAGTCCTAAAGAGAATTATGACAGCGACAGGTGTGTTTGGGCCAAATTGGGAAGGACCATATGTCATAGGTCAGAAGCTTCTTGACGGCACATTCAAACTCACTACTGTCGAAAGAGAGAGCCTCTCCCAAGGGGCAGAAACAGAAAGACCTCTTCCCAAAGGCACAATAAAATAGAAAGACCTCTTCCCAGAGGCATAATAAGACAGAAAGACCTCTTCCCAGAGGAAGAAATGAAAAGACCTCCTCCTAGAGGCACAATCAAGCAGAAAGACCTCTTCGAAGGCACACGTTTCACCAAGAATGAAATAAAACTTCCAGGTGTTGAAACGTGAAAAAGTCTTCCTCAGAGGTGCAACTTTTCAAAGAAACAAAAATCAAGAAGCCCTTTACTGTGGCAAGTAAAAAAAAAAAAGAAATCCTCATCAAAAGCACACTTTAACTTTCAAAGGAAGAATGAATTACTTGTTCTAGAAAATTCTCTTCCTCAAAAAGAATTTGAAGTACCTTACAAATACCCGCTTTACCACATAGAAGATTTCATTCAGTAAAATGTGTATATGCACAAAATAAAAAGTGATATCTTCGAAGGTTGAAGCGTAGAAACTTATTTGTGCTCTATTTTTTAATGAAATAATATTCCTCCAAATGTGGAATAATTATTCTCTAAAAAATAAAAGCACAAGTTCCTCATAAAATAAAATATTACAATGGGCTTATGGTATAGGGGCAGCATGGCATAACTACATCGGTAAAATTGCGCTCGAACAATATATACCACAAGCTCACTGCAATATCGTACAAAGAAACTTATACAAAAATGAATAGCAAATGCATTCTCAGATACAGACAGAAGTTTGTACAAACAAAAAGAATCATTTTATTCAACACTATTTATATACAGGTATAGGTTCCAAAGTAAAAAGCAAAAGAAAAGCGGGGGAGGGGGGCCCGACACCCGCACAATTTCCGCTCAGTACATGCACAAAAGACAAAAAGCGATATGAAAGCCACAGAACCAGAGCCATCATTTCTTCTTCCGCCCACCTTTTGAGCCCGCACCTGGCCGAATGACCAACTTTTTAGGCCGGCTTGTAAGGGTAGGAGATGAAGGAGAAAGGGGCTCGGTCGGACTTTCTTCCGTCTCTTCTTCACCAGTTAAAGATCCCTTCTTCTTCTTCTTCTTGGAAACTCCCTGCTTTCCTCTCTTCTTGGAGGAAGACCCACTCCCTGGAGAAAGAAGTTTGGATAACGGTTCAGCGTCGGAGCCAGTTGGTTCTGGAGTCCTCTCGCTTCCTTCAGTTTCTTCTCCTTTCGGATCTTGAGAAGCAACGGGATCATCTAAGCCATGAAGAGCTTCTATTTGCTCCTCTTGTGACCCGGGTTGCAAGGCAGAAGGAGGAGTGACCTTAAGAGGCAGGGAAGGAATAATTGGAGGAGGAGAAGCCTGAACAATGCCCGACGTTTTCTCTGCAGAAGGAAAAAAGTTCAAGTCGGTAAAAAGAGGAGACAATGGCTCGCTGAGATTCAAGAAGTAGTCAAAAAGCTCATCAAGTTCATAATAAATAGATGAACAGTCTACTTGGGCAAGATTGTCAGTAGGGTTACCTGCAGAAGTCGGTTCCCTGACGTCAACTTCGTAAGCCTGTGCCTCGGCACTCTCGTCGCCTTTATCTCCACCTTGTATGCTTATGATATCAGTGGTAACTTTAGTAGGAGATGGGGAATGAGAACTAGAACCGATAATGTCAATTTCGGCTGAAGGAGAAGGTTGAATTGGAGCAGTTGAGATGATTTTTCCTGAATATTCTCCTGCCGTTGTTTCGGCCCTTAATTTTGCAAGTTGTTCTCTCCCCCTAGGGAGAGCGGCACGAGCATCATCATCAATATAGTGCTCCTCAAGAGCTGACTCAGCATAGCCAGCGCCGCTACCACCGAGCATATCGAGTGCGGCCTCCCAAACTTCAGCCAGTGTAATTTCATACTTGGGGCCTAGAAAGGCGAGGCTACCGCGCCCCAAGTTGCTATGCAGATAGAAATCAAATAATGTTGAGCTGATGTTGGCCCTCGTTGCCTCGTGAGATTCTTCAGCTGCAATTTTGCCGGCAACGGCCTCATCACGCTCCATTTCAGCTTTAGAAAGTTGAAGCTTAAGCATTTGAATCTCCGCCTCTTGGGAGCTGGTTTTCTTCCGAAGCTCTGCAACATCAGCAATATAGCCCTCACTAATTCTTTTCTGCACTTCAAGCCTGTCTTCGGCATCCCTTTGGCTGGCATGAGCATCTCTCACTTGTTATAGGAGAACTTCTTCTTTTTGAGAATAGGAAGTAGAGGAAGCAGCAAGCTCTTGTTTCAATTCTTCAACTTTTGCTTCAAGCTTTTCATTATAAGAAGCAATGCTCCTCATCTCAGTGTCATGTTGCTCAAGAACTTCTTGCCACTCGGCTTTATCGTTTTCCATGGTGAGCATGGCCTCTATGTTCGCACGATTAACCCTTTAGAGCTCGTCAACAAGTTTTTGCCATTTCGACATCCTCTCAATATCAAGCTTGATGGCATCGAGGTTTCGTAACATAGCAGACTTGTCAATGGGGACCAAGTCAAGATCAAACCTTACTCCCTTCAGACACCACTGTGGAAACCGACTCTGCAAAGTGGCCGGACCCGATCCGACTTGGAATTTGGGCCTGCTATTATTGTTTGGATGTCTGCCTTCCCGAGAGCAGGAGAGCCGAAAGGAATGTCGAGCGAGGCAGGGGCAGCAACCTTTTAAGTAGTTGTAAAGGTGTGCTACTCACCATGTCGGGCTCGCTTGCTCGAATCTTCAACCATATGACTTTTTCCTCTGTCATCATGGGATTTTCTTTTATGGGAATCGTCGCCTCTCTGCGAAGAGTCGTGGCGCTCCTCCCTCTCTCTTCTCTCGTAACGCTCCTCTTGAGTCTTCTTCTCTTGAGCCTTTCGAGCGGCTCTTTATTCATCAGATTCTCTGTAAGAGGGAAGGTAACGCCTGTAGTCATATTGGCTACGCCTCCCGTAGCGCTGGAAATCATCATAGTAGGATCCGCTGTGCCCCATCGGAGGATCTGAAATAAAAAAGAGCTAAATCTTAGAATTCTTCAAAGTACAAAAAACTAGAAGCATAAAAGTGCCAAAAAAGAAATTCTAAGTGTGTGTGACGTGCAAACTACGCGCATCAAACTACGAACCACTCTTTAATTGAGGAGTGGTTGTGGGTGTAATAGTTAGCGTCAACTCTTGGGTCGACGGAGTCTGTTCCAGGACAGAAGTCGCTTCAACTACTGAAGAAGAAACCCCGGTAGTGATAGGATCATCTTTAAAGATCTCTTGCGAAGTGGCAAAGAGGTCGCTCAGCCCTTCGAAAGTATCGTCCCTGCTCTGCTTGGCAAGGCTAGTTTTTTCGGCTTCTTCGCCAGGTTTCTGTGACAGTCGGGGAGATCCCTGGGGCTCTTCTCCCTCAATAACCGGGGCAAGCTCGACAGATGGCCCCGCAACATCAACCGAAGTGGAGCACTTCACTAGCGAAGCCTCGGGAGCAGGACCTTTTGGTATGGATGTGTCTGTAGAAACCAGAGCATCTGATGCTTTAGGTGGGGAGTCCGGAACCTCACAGGGGTGTGTGGAGCGAGAAGGATGAAGAAGTCCGAACTAGTGAAGGGATTCGTCGTTCAGCAAAAATTTCACATCCCGTTCTTCAACCGGTACTGCTACAAGCCTCTCCAGGGTTGGCTTGTGACTGGAATCTCTACAAGGAGGGGGAAGTACTGAAATAAAAGAAAAGAAATGATGACGAAGTTAACACTTGGCAATTCGAACTTCAAAAGACTCAGAATATAAAAGAGGTAAAGGTAGATGATCTTACTTCCTTCTCTCCACACAGCGTAAAACCCCGGGGGCAACGGACATAGAAAAATTGAGTCAAAAACCCTTGAGCGCTGTCAGGAAGACCGATGATCAATTTACGATTTCGAGCACTTCTCACGACAGTAATAGAGGGGTGATCTTTAGTCCTGGTGAAAGAGCATAGGAAGAAAATCTCGTCAAAGCTCGGGAATCGATCAAGCGTCCTCCTAAACAGCGCACACAACCCCATTAAAATGGCATAACCATTGGGGTGTAATTGGGACGGGGCGATGGCCAATTGACGAAGAAGTTGTTGGAGAAAGTCATTGAAAGGAGGAACGCCCCCACTCAGGCATATTTGTCGATTGACCGATACAAAGCCAGGGGGTGCTACGTCAGCAGTGTTACTTCTCTCAGGAAGAATGGCATCTGATTCAGCAATGCCAAACTGAGAGCACAATTGCGGAAAACTCTGTACGATAAAGTAGAAGAGGCGCTTTCGGGAGGATTGACCAGTGGAGCCGGAATTACAGTTGCCTCTCCAGTCTGAATCGTTGTATCTTCTTCCTGAGAAGTCATTCTACACAAGCAACTAGATATTCAAATGTGAAGGTGCACGTTTCCTAAAAGTGTGAAGTGTCGTGCAAAACTAATAAAAATAGCAAGCAAATATAACTGGAATTAAACTAGTCGATGATTGATCGATTACAAAATTTCAGAACTTGTTAATATAAAGTTCAAGCATAATATTAGTGCAGGATGGTTAGTTTCAATTGACTATTTCAGTGTTGCTTTAATATTTTACTTGAAATTGATGAAAGCACTTCGTTCACACAATTTATTTGAGTTAATTATCTGTTATTAACTAATCTGTCATTTGATGTGGGCAGTCGATGGCAGTATATTTGTCCCATTTTTCTGCAAGTGTTGTGTTCAACAGGTTGATAACATTAAAGTTAGAATAATCTATAAATAAACGCGACAAAGTTCGAGCAGTATATTCTAGCAATTCAAATTGGAAGTCCAATCAAGTTTTGTCGACATCTTGTAGTTTACAAATTTTTGTTCAAGCCATTTAGTCACAGTCCAAAAATCATTAAACCTTAAGTCGTTCATAACCTAACAGGTATGAAATTTGCTTAGAAAACAATTCGGCAGTAAAAGATTGTCCATGTGCTGAGTCGTCCACGACCTAAGGGATAAGTCGCCCATGACTTAAAGATTTCCTGCAAGTTAAGTCGTCGGCTCCTTAAAATCATTGTTCCTATAAGTCGTAAAGCATGGTAAGGAGGAAGGGATTCGGTTGAAAGAAATGGGTATTTCTCTAAGTCCTAGATGGGACGCAACTCAAAGCTCATGTCGCATCTCGTTAAGTCGCGGAAGGTTATAACTTGCCCAAAAATGCTGGGTCGTATCCAATTTAGTATCTCACTTCGCCCAATCAACAGACCCCCCATCCAATCAGAAACTCCTCATCCTCTTGACCCGTTAGCCCAATAAACTCTTAATCAACAACAACCCCAGTTCTGCCACACCACCGAATCGCCACACCACCGAATCGCCACAAATCACGAGTCGTCTTAAGTCAAATCAAACAAACTTTGAGTTCTTCGATGATCAATGCAACAATACTCGCACGGTTAAAGGGGGGAATCAAAGACGGAAGACAGAGCTCAAAAATTGACAATGATGATCAGCAATTAGAACATGGGAAAATTGCTTACGTGATGTGAAGCTAAAGGTGGTTGAAAGAGAATCAAGTCAGGATCGCCGCAGGAAGCTCGGAGATATGCTAATGGCGGATACGACTTAGGAGATTGATAATGTGCAGAAAGAAATAAGAGAAAAGACTCAAGTCTTTTATACACCAAGACAGCGGAACTTGAAGCGGCACAAGTGAGTTAAGGTAAGTCGAAGCACACGACCTACGACTTAGGCGTGTGCTTCGAGGGGCAAATGTTAACCCCGTTAAGACAACGAGTTAAGGCCTGGGACGATTTACAACATAAGATACTTAACGGATCAAGGGAAATCTACGTCTTAGCAAACCTCACGACTTAAGATGCGTGACGATTTAACAAGACAAAGAATGAACGACTTATGAATGGTATGACCTAACAGTTTAACGTGTTAAAGAAATGGCCAACTCAACGACTCAAGGGAGACAGCGACTCAATGGATCAAGGAAGGTACACGACTTAGGGTCTCCACGACCTAACGAGCTAAGGTCCAGACGACTTAAGGAAGTCTACGGCTTAAGAGATGGCACGACTCAAGAAGGAAATAAGTTAACGACCTAAAGCTGTCTATGACTTACGACCTACCATGAGTCGTAAACGACTTAGGAAAACGAAGCGACTCACATCTCAGAGAAACCCACGACTTAAAGCCTCTGCGACTTAAGATATGTCATGTCTCAGGGAAAGCTTACGAGTTAAGGAGCTAACGACCTAACAGGATTAAGACCTAAGCGACTTAGGGAATGTCACGACTTAAGTAAGTCCACGACTTAAAGACGTTACGACCTAAAACCGCAGAGCCAAGATTTAAGTGCTGCCTCACTTAAACCATGACCTCTTAACTCGCGAACGAGTTAGGACTTATATCCAGATGAACGAAGAAAAGCTCAGAACCACTTCACCTACCCCACTGCCTGCTGACTCTTGGACCTTGAGTCGAGCGCGACTTACGACTCTACATGAGTCGTGCACGACTCATGACTTGAAAGAAAAATTACTGACCAGGATCACACCTATAAATACGCAACCACCTCCAACGTTCAAGGGACTTTTTTTGGATCATTCTCTTAGGGACATCAAGGCTCTACTATCTTCAAGACAATCTAAACTCCATCACTTCAAACTCACGCAAGATTTTTAGACCATACTTCGCACAAAGATTCGACATATCCAATCATGGATTCAAAGAACTCTGTCACGACGAAGTCTTCTCTAGCTACTTGTCTTTTTGAATTGAGTTGGATTGTAATTGAAAGAGATTGTAATAAGTTGTAATCCAATCAGCAATAAAAAGGATTGAAGTGGACGTAGGCTTGATCATAAGCCGAACCACTATAAAACTGCTATTGTTTACTGTTTTTTTTTGCAGTTTTCTGCTTATACTCTGTTCCCGAATCATCGGGTGGTGCTTTCACAACTACACTTTACACACCGGGGTGTTAGCGTTCAAATTTTGGCTTTAACAATATACAATCTATATGATTTATGCAACATTAAATAGGAGTTGTCAAAAACAATTTTTTTCCGTAACAATGGATATTACAATGGCAGGCAAAATGTTGTTAAGGTGATACAACAATGTTCTTAAACCATTGTAAAATACTAATTTCTTGTAGTGACCATGACTAAACCCTAACGCCTTCATGCCACGAGTCCATCTCAAGACGCGTTGCTTTTCGAGTGGAACACCATGCCACTCTCGAATTATCGAATCGATCACCGAAACTCATCATTTAATTTTAATAAGGAGGGCTGTAACATGAATGGGTAGGAGATATTTTATAAAGGAGGATTATAAGAACATTTCAGAAAGGAAAATAAATTGGACATATATACCAAAAATATATACTTTATTTGATTACTCAAATAACTTGCCATACTGTGATGGCCCCGAATTTTGGGCAATACTAATTTGATAATCTTTATTAGTGAGTATTTAAATTGGTTTAATAATCTTCTTTTATAAATATTTAATTGGTAAATTTTATATTTTAAAGCGAATAAAATTATTTTCTATTTATAATGTATACATATTAGTGTACATATCGTAAATTGGAAGTCTTTGGTTTTAATTTCATAAAAGATATGTTTTCAAATTGTAATATATATGTATGTATATATTGTGATTAGAAGTTATGTTTTAAAATTCAATATAATAAGTTTCAAGGCTAATATTAGAATTTTTTCTATTTATAATGTATATATATTTATATATATTATAAATGGAAAAGGCTCAGTTTGACTTTATCAAATAAAAACATGTTTTCATATTTTAATATATATTTTGTAATTTGGAAGTTGTGATTGAATTTAGTATAAAACTTTTCTAAATCTATTTAAAAGTTAACCATATATTTTCAAAACACTTAACGTAAATGTTTATTTGTTTAAAATATATTTTTACTTAATTTTAAAATTTAAATAATATAGTTTGTAAATGTATAAATAAGTATAAAACATAAATTAATAATATCACATTTCATAAATATAAAAACATAAGTAATTTATAAACAAGGGGTTAAACATAATAATACATTGTTCTAACATTTGTAAGCTAAGTAAATTTTGCAATGACGTTTGTATAATTTATATTAACAGGTGGCACACATTCTTTCTCCTTAAAATTAAATCGTATATATTAAAAAATATAGAGAAAGCTGGTTGTTCGGTTAAAATTTCTCAATTCTCTTTTCTTCTTCCTAAAACTGAAAACCCAAAGTCAAAGAAAACTAAATCCAATTCTACAACAACTCAAGTCGTTTCAACCTGAAGTAAGTTCAACTAAATAATCAAGAAAAAGAAGATTCAAATACAACAGAACTTCAGATCTAAGCAAGCATCAGTTTCAGTTTCAACAATCAAAACAAAGTTCAAGATTTAAAGCAATTCTCTGTTTATTATTTCAAGTGAGTAAACCTTTATTTAAAAACAGTTTAAAAATGTGATTATACTTAGAAGCTTGTGATGGAATTTTGGTGGAAATATGGTTTGTACATATATTAATGAATATGAATACATGTATGTATATATTGTAGTCTTATTGGGAATATCTGTATATAAGCCTCTGTTGTTTCACAGGCTTAAGAACAGCCTTTGAAAATTCATACTTTCTCATAGATTCGATTTTTGGCTTTGATTCCTAAATGAAAACTGTTCATAAATATATAATATCAATTTCGAAAATAGTTTCAATATTTTATATTTAGTAATTAATTCAAATTAGGAAAATTACAGTGAAAAATCAAATTTTAGTCAAAAATAAATGTTTAAGATTTTGGATTTGGATTTTATAATGTGATCTGTTGTGCAAAGTGATGAATTTTAGTAATTGAATCATGATTTTTAAACAAGTATATGGTGAGATTTTCTGAGTTGAACTGATTTGGCGATTTCGCCTGATTTTGACGAACGTGAGGAAGTAGGTCACCACGCTTTGGGGTCGAAGAAGCGGGTGGCCCGGTGAACTCGGGAAAAATGCTTAGTAATTTTTCCAATGGTCGTGGTGTTCCCATCGGAGGCGATTTAGGGTTTTGTTGACTGATTGGGTCGTCGTTGTTTTCATGGCGATTGCATCGCCATGGAGGGGCCGGACTCGATTGCGTGTGTGGAGACGCTGTGTGGATCTGTGACGATGATCTGGTTGGAGGTAAGTGGGCTCCAGTGAACGGAATCGTCGTCAATAAGGGTGTTTGTCGATCTTGTCTGAGCTCCTATGTGTGGTGGGTTGTTTGATTTCATCTTTCTGGATACTACGTCAATCTGGGCGTTCAAAGCGTTAGGCGGTGTGGTCGACGACTCGGCAAGGTCTGGAAGATGGTCGGAGAGGCATGGAGGTGCCATGCACGTGCACAGTACACTTATGTATCTAGGAAATGTTAGCTTTTGGGGAAGAAGGATGAGGAACGGGTTTTACTTCAGTTTTTCTCGTGTTTATCTCAAGATGGAAGATGGTTCGCATGTGACTCGGGAAAGATTTAAGTTGGTTCGGGGTTTTGATGATATGGGCTTGGGTCTGTCTTGTTTGTTCCAGGTTTATAAGTTTTTAGATAAAACATGTATAGGTTTTTTAATTTAAAATAAGCAGAACCCAGATTTATATTAAGCAAAGGAAATCAACATTTAAAAGTAAAGAAAATATTTAATAAGTTTCAAAGCTAAATAAAAATGAAACAAGTTTTCAAGTAAGAAAATGTTAGCTATGTTTAAAATGTATTTATAATGAATATGTTTCAAAAGGAATGTTGAACCAAGTTCTTAAAGGTATTTTAAAGTGAATAAGTTTTAAAAGAATGATAATCAAGTTTTCAAAGAATAAGTAATTGTCAAACAAGTTTGTACAAGTTTTTAAAGATTTTAAATGTTAAAGTTTAATGTTTAAATTGTTTTGTTTCAAGTAAATTATATATTTTTAATCATGTAATTTATCCCTAAATATTTTTCTAATGATATAATTAGGTAATAAATGAGGATAAAGAATTTATCTTTAATTAAGATTGAGATTAACTATAGATAATTAATTAGTAAAATTAATTAAAAGTTAATCATTTAATGAAATTAATAAAGGTTAATTAATTAATGATAGTAAGTAATTAGTGGATAGTTAATGAATGTAATTTAAAGATCATTAACTAATAATTATGAGATGATTAATTAATGTAATTAATTTAAGATAATTAAATGGTTTAACTAATTAAAGATAATCACTTATGAAATTAATTATGTATAATTAATTAATATAAGTATAAATACTTAGTGTAAGTAATTAACAAATAATTACTGAAATTAATTAATTAAAGGAAATTACTTAAGGGAAGTAATTAGAGGACAATTACTTAATGAAGTAATTAAGGATTAATTACCTGGTGTAATTAATTAAAGGATTAATGAATATAATCAATTAAGAGTTAGTTAATTAATCTAACTATTTAACGGATAATTAATTACTGAATGTGATTAATTTAATTAATGAATGTAATTAATTAAAGCTTACCTGTTAAATGTAATTAATCTAAAGAATAATTAATTAATGAAAGTAATTAAAGGATTATTAATTAATGAATTAATGAGAGTAATTAAGGTTAATTAATGTGAGTGGTTAAGGATAATTAATCTATGATGTTAATTAAAGGTTAATTACTTCATGTAATTAAAATTAATCAAGAATGATTAATTAAGATGGATAATTAATGGATGATTAATTAATTGATTTGTAATTAAATAAAGTAAGTAGGATTAAGGTAATCCAAGTGATTATAGTTGGTAATTAATTAAATTGGAGATTAGTTAAATTAATTAGGAATTGAATTAATCTTGCTTATGGGTGATTGAATGATGTTGAATGCCTTGGATTATTTAATATCTTTGTTATGTGATATGTGCTGCTTTGTGATATGAGATGTTTGGTTGAATTGTGATAATATGGATTACCTATCTGTGATAATATGAAATATCTATTTATGTAAATATTTTATGCCAAATAATTTAAATAATTTATACCCAACTTGGACATTAAGACAACATTTTGGATTTCGATGAGACCGGGATCGGATTTCCAAATTGGAATATCCGAGACCACATCGATCCAAATTAAAAGATAGGTCATGAAATCTCAAGTGAAGTTCAAGATAAAGACTCGAAGTCTAAGGGCAATTTGTCGTTAACTCTATGGGTGATTCCAAAACGGGTTTAACGGAGATAGTGCTTTCAGTTTCGAGATGAAGATTCAGAGTGCAAAGGCTATTATCGTTAACTCTAAGGGTGACTCCAAAATAAGTGTAGCGAGATAGTGCCTTCGGTTTCGTTCAAACCCGAAATGGACTTGTATAGATGAATACTTTCAGAACATCGTTATTGGAGGACGATGAGAATTCCAAGATATGTGTTCCATAAAGGTAATCGTAGCCTCAAGCCTTGTCAACCGGGAATGGAAAAAACAGGGGAGGTGCAACAAGGTTAAGTGGGTAGCACCCAACTAGGATAAGATTTCCCCCTATAAAGAGGTCCATTTTTATCCGGCTGTGTGGGCGGTTGGTCACGCCAACTGCGAGGTTGTCTTATTCAGAATTATTCAGTAAGGAATGATTCCGGCCTTGTGTTGCAGGGGATCAGGGTGGAACCTCGGTGCTCTGACCTAGACCAGTTACTGCGATGGGCGATACCCCAGTAGCCCTGCCATTGTATGGAATCCAATCTCCAGTAAGTGCCGTACATTTTGATTGTGTCCAACTATGTTGGAACGTGAGATGTAAGCATTCCAGCTGTTTCTGTATTTTACTTGAAAACCCTAGACACTATTATAATATCACTGGATTTCCTATCAATTGTTTTGGTTATCGTAAGTTAAAAACCCGACATGTTTATTTATGGCGTGGTCTTACGAGATACCTTTGATTTCAAATGATTTTTAAAGTTAAGCAATTTTAACCCATTTACTCACATGACACCCATGTCTGCCCTAGAGTTTATTTTCTATTTTATTAAACTCTTAGTTACTCAAATTTTTACGAGTAGCCAAGGGATTCAGGTTTGCTTTAACGAATTTAGGGAGGAGACTTGGAGCAGGAGGCTTCAGCGTATATAGATATTATGGTTCCGCCATGCTAGCATTTGTGTCTGTGTCTCTGTGTTGATGTATTTGACTTGTGTAATAAACAGATTTTTATAACTGTCTAATTTGAGATGTATATCTTTGTAACTCTGATATATGGTGATACTACGTAATATCTATGTGATTAATATATTTTATTCTTTCCACAATGAAATTCTGATTTTGTTTAGTTCTTTCTTTCTCATATTTTCTCTTTTCTATCCCTTTCTTTCTTAATAATTATGTGTCTTTCTGTGGAATGAAAGTCGGGTCGTTATAGTTGGTATTAGAGCGCTGGGTTGAGGGAATACCTAGGCGTTAGAATGATATCTTTCTTGAGAGAGCGTACTTGTATTTTTATGTGTGTATATATATATATCTATATATCTACCTAACTTATGGGGTTACATGTCCGGGTTACCCGCATAAGTTATGCAGGCATATTGAGTTCTAGAGGTAGAAGGGCAGTGATGTGTGTAGCACGACTACCACAAATGGAAGAGGCTCATATGTTGAGGTTGGAAGAGTATCTGCTGTGGCTGTAGACCTAATACCGCCTCGAGTGAGCTTTGAGATATGGTGTAGGTATTTCATCAATTTCGGAAGGAAAGTCTTTTCAAGGATCGAAGTCCATCATTAAAATGTAAGCTTGCTAAAGCTCATGTGAATGGATTTTCAAGAGTTTGGATCTGTTGAATGAGCAGAAGCGAGTGATGATATCTTGGCTACTTCAGGAAGGAGCAGCTGCATGATGGGACGCACTGACCATGGATATTCCGGAAGATGTTTTCTCTTGGAATAAGTTTATGGTGGTATTTGAGGAACAGTTGATACTTGCCGCAAGGAAGACTCGGCTATAAAGGAATTTTTATGGATCCCAAGCTATGGAGTTGTCTGTATTAGAGTATGAGACTAAGGTCAATGAGTTGCCTCGCTTCGGACATGGTCTCATTGTCACCCCTTTAGAAGAGCGAGATGTTTATGCTTGGTTTAGAGCCCAAGTTTCTTGAAGAGATGTCTGCCATCTCAAAGGTTTAATTGTGGAATTTGTTGGAAGCTTTGAGATTCGAAAAGCTTTTGGATAAGGAAATCTTTGGCATTTGGTAGGCAGCAGAGCAGTTCGAAGTGTTTAGCGTGCTAGCAGTTAGGTCATCTGGTTAAGAAATATCCTAGAGGTGGAGTTCAGAAGCAACAGATGGACACTTTCCTTCGATGGTTCTGAAGTCTTTGATTTTCAACTGTCAGAAATCCAAGCAAATGGTGGAAATTTGGCCACTTCTTCTGGAAACTCAGCAAGTATGTTATTTGTGATTGAGGATGGACCATCAGATTCTTCTAATAGGAAGTCGCTCTTGAAGGATTTGTCCTTATTTTGGATTTCATGGATGGGTTAGTCAAGATAAGCTGTTCTGATGTGTGAAGAGAGAACAGTTTCTTTGGAACTGAACTTAGTAGGATCGCAAAAGTGACTTGCGATAGTTCAGAGTTTATCTGAGTAGTCGTTTGCATGGAACTGAGGCATCTCAAGAGGAGATTGAAGCTATCGAAGTTGTTAGAGATTGTCTGGATATCTTCCAAAGGTCAAAGGTTCGCCTGAATCGGAAAATTGAGTTCTGTGTTGACTTAGTTCCAGGAGCAATGTCGGTAGTTCAACCAAGTGTAAGGATGGCTCCTAGAGAGAGAGGTATTGGTAAAGCACTCGGAGAAGGATTGATCTAACCTAGTTTTCGAGCTGGGATTCTACTGTAGTGACTGTGACTGAGTCGGACGGGTCACTAATATTTTGTATGATGAACCATATCTTTTGGGAAAAGTTTGTGCTCGAGTTCATCAACGACATTCTCATCATCTTCGAATCAGAGTTGTGCCGCGGAAGCGAGGTAGCAGTTGTGCAAGAGTGGAAGTTACCTCAGATTCCTACGGAAGTTTGTAATTTTCTTGGATTAGTAGATTTCTACTATAAGTTCATCCAGGATTATCTATAAGATTTCTTCTCACTTATCCTCGCTAAATAGGAAAGGAAGCCAAGTTCAAATGGACTCTTAAGTGTGAAGAAGATTTTTCAAGATCTGGAGGTGATATTGTCGGGTGCACCTGTTTAGCTATTCCAGATAGGAGAAGTAAGTTTGAAGTCCATTGTTACTTGTGGAGTAGAGATTGTATTCTGGATTTCAACGGATCTTGGGAGAACCATTTTGTTGGGTAGGATCCGGAGTTTATCTTATTCTTGGTCCAGATTTTTTTCGAGAGGCATCTGCGAAGGTTTAGTAGATCAAGGAAGGATGAAGGCAGCCCAGGATCGGCAGAAGAGTAACGTGGATAAAAGACGAAGGAATTTGGAAGTCAAAGTTGGAATTTGGTATTTGATAAGGTTTCTCTAATCAAAGGAGTAACAGGACTGGGTAAGATTGGCAAGCTAGCTCAGAAGTGTATTGGATCTTACCGTATTCTCGAAAGGATAAGTTCTTTGGCCTATAGGATTGAATTACCATTTCGAATGGCTGGGATTCAATGTATTTCACGTATCTCTGAGGGAGTACATGTATGATCCATCACTGGTTGTGGAATCAGTAGTTCAAAAGGATCTGGTAGTTGAGCTCGACTTGAGTGTGGTCTGATATCTTGTTCAATTGTAGATCAAGATAAGAAGGAGCTCAGAAGCTTAGTGGTGTATCTGGTTTAGATTCGTAGAGCGAATATCCCAGTGATTTGTACCTGGGAAACCCTATATTACTATTAGGAAGGTCTATCCTGATTTGTGTCAGGATAATTAGTTAGATTTGGTTGATAGGTTGAATTGGTTGCTATGGTTGTTAATCTATTAATGTATGCTTTGTTGTTTGAAAAAAAACCTTTGTTGGATTATTGAATTATATTTGCTTTTAAATTTCAAGGACGAAATTCCCTTAAGGGGGGAGGAATGTAATGACCCGGAATTTTGGGCTATACCAATTTGATAATCTTTACTAATAAGTATTTAAATTGGTTTAATAATATTCTTTTATAAATATTTAATTGGTAAATTTTATCTTTTAAAGCTAATAAAATTGTTTTCTATTTATAATGTTTATATATTGGTATATATATTGTAAATAGGAAGCCTTTGGTTCTAATTTAATAAAAGATATGTTTTCAATCGTAATATATATGTAAGTGTATTGTGATTTGAAGTTATGTTTTAAAATTCAATATAACAATTTTCAAGGCTAATATTAAAATGTTTTCTATTTAAAATGTATATATATTTTATATATTATAAATGGGAAAGCTATGGTTTGAATTTAACAAATAAAAAATGTTTTCAAATTTTAATATATATTTTGTAATTTGGAAGTTATGATTGAATTTAATATAAAAAATTTCAAAAGCTATTTAAAAGTTAACCATATATTTTCAAAACACTTAAGGCAAATGTTTATTTGTTTAAAATATATTTTACTTAAGTTTAAATTTATATAAGATAGTTTGCAAATATACATATATATATATATATATATAAAACATAGATTAATAAAATCACATTTCATAAATATAAAAACCTAAGTAATTTATAAATAAGGGGCTAAACATAATATACATTGTTATAACATTTGTAAGCTAAGTAAATTTTACAATGACATTTGTATAATTTATATTAACAAGTGCACACATTCTTCCTCCTTAAAATAAAATCATATATATTAAAAAGTACAGAGAAACCTGGTTGTTCAGTTAAAATTTCACAATTTTCTTTTCTTCTTTCTAAAACTAAAAACTCAAAGTCAAAGAAAACTATATCAAATTCTACAACAACTCAAGCTGTTTCAACTTGAACAAAATTCAATTAAATAATCAAGCAAAAGCAGATTCAAATACAACAGAGCTTCAGATCTAAACAAGCTTCAGTTTCAGTTTCAACAATTTAAACAAAGTTCCAGATTTAAAGTTGTTCTCTATTTATTATTTCAGGTGAGTAAACCTTTATTTTAAAAACAGTTTAAAAATGTGATTATACTTAGATGCTTGTGATCAAATTATAGCGGAAATATGGTTTGTATATATATTTATGAATGTGAATGCACGTATATATATATTGTCATCTTACTGGGAATATCTGTATATAAGACTCTGTTGTTTCACAAGCTTAAGAACAGCCTTTCAAAATTCGTACTTTCCCATAGATTCGATTTTAGGCTTTGATTCCTTAATGAAAACTGTTCATAAATATATAGTATCAATTCTAAAAATAGTTTCAAGATTTTATATTTAGTAATTAATTCAAATTAGGAAAATTACAGCGAAAAATCAAATTTTAGTCAAAAACCAATTTGTAAGATTTGGATTTAGATTTTATAATGTGATTTGTTGTGCAAAATGATGAATTTTAGTAATTGAATCACAATTTTTAAACAAGTATACAGTGAGATTTTCTGGGATGAACAGATTTGGCAATTTCGCCAAATTCCGACGAACGTGGGGATTTTGGTCGTCGCGCTTTGGGGTGGAAGAAACGGGTGGCCTGGTGAACTCGGGAAAAATGGTTAGTAATTTTTCCGATGGTCGTGGCGTCCCATCGGTGGCGATTTAGGGTTTTGTCGGCTGATTGGGTCATCGTTGTTTTCGTGGCGATTACGATGCCGTAGAAGGACCGGACCCGATCGCCTGTACGGGGACGCTACGTGGATTTATGACGATGATTTGGTTAAAGGGAAGTGGGCTCCAGTGGACGGAATCATCATCGGCAAGGGTGTTTTTTGATCTGGTCTGAGTTTCTGTGTGTTTGGGTTGTTCAATTTCGTCTTTCTGGATACCACGTCGATCGGTGTGTTCAAAGGGTTAGGCGGTGTGGTCGACGGCTTGGCAAGGTCGGGAAGATGGTTGGAGAGGCATGGAGGTGCCGAGCACGAGCATGGTGCACTAATGTGTCTGGGAAGTGCTAGCTTTAGGGAAAAAGGATGAGGCTTGGGTTTACTCATGTTTTTATCGTGTTTGTCTCGAGATGGAAGGTGGTTCGCATGTGACTCGAGAAAGATTTTAGTTGGCACCGGGTTTTGATTGTATGGGCTCGGGTCAGTCTTGTTTGTTCCAGGTTAATAAGTTTTTAGATAAAATATGTATAGTTTTTTAAATTTAAAATAAGCAGAACCCAGATTTATTTTAAGGAAAGCAAATCAAAGTTTAAAAGTAAAGAAAATATTTAATAAGTTTCAAAGATAAATAAAAATGAAAAAAGTTTTCAAGTAAGAAAATGTTAGCTAAGTTTAAAATGTATTTAAAATGAATATTTTTCAAAAGGGATGTTGAAACAAGTTCTAAAAGGTATTTTGAAGTGAATATGTTTTAAAAAGGATGATAATTAAGTTTTCAATGAATAATTAATCATCAAACAAGTTTGTACAAGTTTTCAAAAAATTTAAATGCTAAAGTTTAATGTTTAAATTGTTTTGTTTAAAGTAAATTATATTTTTTTAATCATGTAATTGATTCCTAAATATTTTTCTAACGATATAATTAGGTAATTAATGAGGATAACGAATTTATCTTTAATTAAGATTGAGATTAATTAAAGATAATTAATTAGTAAAAGTAATTAAAAATTAATCACCTAATGAAATTAATAAAGGTTAATTAATTAATGATAATAATCAAAGGATAATTACTTAGTAAGTAATTAGTGGATAGTCAATGAATGTAATTTAAAGATCATTAACTAGTATTTATGAGATGATTAATTAATTAAATTAATTTGAGATAATTAAATAATTAAATTAATTAGAGATAATCACTTATGAAATTAATTAAGTATAATTAATTAATGTAAGTACAAATACTTAGTGTAAGTAATTAATGAATAATTACTCAAAGTAATTAATTAAAGGAAATTACACAAGGGAAGTAATTAGAGGAAAATTACTTAATGGATGTAATTAAGGATTAATTACCTGGTGTAATTAATTAAAGGATTAATGAATATAATCATTTAAGAGTTAGTTAATTAATGTAAGTAATTAAAGGATAATTAATTACTGAATGTGATTAATCAAGGTTAATTAGTGAATGTAATTAATTAAAGCTTACTTGTTAATTAGTTAATGAAAGTAATTAAAGGATCATTAACTAATTAATTAATGAGAGTAATTAAAGGTTAATTAATGTGAATTGTTAAGGATAATTAATCTATGTGGTTAATTAAGGGTTAATTACTTAATATAATTAAAATTAGTCAAGAATGATTAATTAAGATGGATAATTAATGGATGAATAATTAACTAATTTGTAATTAATTAATGTTAAGTAAGCAGCATTAAGGTAATCCAAGTGATTAAAGTTGTAATTAATTGAATTGGGGATTAAATAGATTAATTAGGAATCGAATTAATCTTGCTTATGGGTGATTGAATGATGTTGAATGCCTTGGATTATTTAATATCTCTGATATGTGACATGTGCTGCTTTGTGATATGAGATGTTTGGTTAAATTGTGATAATATGGATTATCTATCTGTGATGATGTAAAATATCTATCTATGTAAATGTTTTATGCTAAATAATTTAAATTATTTAAACCCTTAAAACGATTTGGACATTAAGACGGCGTTTTGGATTTTGATGAGACCGGGATCAGATTTCCAAATTGGAATATCCAAAAACCACATCGATCCAAATTAAATGATAGGTCGTGAAATCTCAAGTGAAGTTCAGAATGAAGACTCGAAGTGTAAGGACTTTTTTTCGTTAGCGCTGAGAATAATTCCAAAACGAGTTTAATGGAGATAGTGCTTTCAGTTTCGAGATGAAGATTCAGAGTGCAAGGGCTATTGTCGTTAACTCTGAGGGTGATTCCAAAATGAGTGTAGCAAGATAGTGCCTTCGGTTTCGTTCGAACCTGGAATAGACTTGTATGGATGAATGGTTTCAGAACATTGTCATTGGAGGAGGATGATCATTCCAAGATATGTGTTCTAAAAAGGTAATCGTAGCCTCAAGCCTTATGAAGCAGGAATGGCTAAAACAGGGGGGTGCAGCAAGGTTAAGTGGGTAGCACCCAAGTAGGATAAGATTTTTCCCTGTCTAGAGGTCCCTTTTTATTCGGCTGTGTGGGCAGTTGGTCGCGCCAACTGTGGGGTTCTCTTTTTCGGAATTATCCAGTAAGGGATGTTTCCACCTTGTGTTGCAGGGGATCAGGGCAAATCCTCGGTACTCTGATCTAGACCAGGTACTGTGACGGGCAATACCCCAGTAGCCCTAACATTGTATGGAATTCAATCACCAATAAGTGCCGTATGTTTTGATTGTGCTCAACTATGTTGGATGGTGAGATGTAAGCATTCCAGCTATTTCTGTTTTTTACTTGAAAACCCTAGAAACTAGTATAATATCACAGGATTTCCTAGCAAATGTTTTGGTTATCGTAAGGTAAAAACCCGACATGTTTATTTGTGGCGTGGTCTTACGAGATGCCTTTGATTTCAAATGATTTTAAAAGTTAAGCAATTTTAACCCGTTTAATCACGCCAGACCCATGTCTGACCCAGAGTTTATTTTCGTTTCTATTAAACTCTTAGGTACTCAAATTTTTACAAGTAACCAAGGGATTCAGTTTTGCTTTGACGAATTTATGGAGGAGACTTGGAGCAGGAGACTTCATCGTATATAGATATTATGGTTCCACTGTGCTAGCGTTTGTGTCTATATCTCTCTGTTGATGTATTTGAGTTGTACAATAGGCAGACTTTTAGAACTGTCTAATTTGAGATGTATAATATGTGTAACTCTGATGTATGGTGATACTATGTAATATCTATGTGATTAATATATTCTATTCGTTCCGTTGTGAGATTCTGATTTTGTTTAGTTCTTTCTTTCTCATGTTTTCTCTTTTCTGCCCCTTTCTTTCTTAATAATGATGCATCTTTCTGTGGAATGAAAGGCGGTTTGTTACATACACGTTTTGAGCTCGTACAATCACATGATAAATTGGATTGCCATGAAACTGGCTGGCACACGTCATCTCATTTTTGCAGCCTAGATGATACTAGTCTTGTCACAATCCAAGATAGTGCCCTAGGGCGTTAGTTCACATGTTTCAAGATAGTTTTCCACCATCCATTTCTAGAAATTCTCGAATTGTTCATCTTAAAATAAGCCCTCATCCTAGAAACACAAGCCATCTGCTAACATCCCACTGGACTTTACTATGCATATATTTTTTTACAAAATACATATAACAAAATGTGAATTGTAAAAATGTCGTGACTCCATATATAATGAAATTTGGACCTATATTAACTCGCAACATCGATCCAGACTCAACTGAAGTGGTCTTGAGTCATAATTCGGCCTTATGCGAGAAATCATGTTTCTGGACCTTCAATTAATTAGCAATCCAATATTTAAATTAATTATTAAAATATCTAGTCGTTAAAAATTAGGATTGTCACATACATTATGACCATTGTAATCAAATTCTAATACGAACCCATCATAATCATAAAGGAGAAGAAATGCATTTACAATAAATGTGCAATTTTTGTTGCATATGCACAGAATCAAGGTTCCATGCACATTACTATTGAAAAAGACATAGAATATGAGCTAACGAACTCACGTTGAGTTTGTAGAATGCAAATAATCAATTTTTCTTCTCCTTCTGCTTTGTTTCCCCTTTATCTTAAATTCCCGCCTAAATGAATATTGATCAAAACTTATTCTTCAACTTGGTAGTTGGTGTAAAATGATGCCAAGAAGCATATATGTGAATTTGGATATTTATGAATTTTATTTGAATTTATACTGATTTTTGAAGTGGTGGAAAGGAGGTTAGATTTTGAATTTTAAAAAGAAGAGGAGTAAGTAGAGAGTAATGTTAATGGTTATATTTATAATTGAAGGTGAAATCTCCAGATTTAGAAACATCTATACCTCAAGAAATAAAGATTAGGCTTAGGGCGAATCTAAGTTGGGCTTGGGTTTGTTTACTAACTCATTTTCTTCTTTAATTTTCATGAAACCAATTTACTCCTTCATGTTCTCGCCTAATAACTTATCCAATAAATTATATTGAATTATATTCTCCTACAATCATGTTACTTTATTTACTATTTCATAAATCATTTTCTATAATTTTAATAATTTAATTTAATCATTTCTATGTAAAATCATTTACCAATTAAATTCAAACATCTTTAGTATTACAAAACAAAATTCTCCCTACTATTAAAATAAATTCTAAAATTATTTATCTCAAATATTCACCATAACAATTGAATTTGCCAATTTATTTCATATTTTTTATTATTTAGATGTTAAAATAACTATATTAATTAATCAATTAACATTTATCACTTTAAAATTATATACATTGCAATAAAATATTTTCCAACAAAATTTCCTAATCATTTCCCTAATTACATATTTATTATTTTAAAAAACATTTAATTAACTAATCTTTTTTTATTACATTCCCAATTTATTGCTTCTCGATAACCGGTTGTTACAAGCTTCTTCCCTTAAGAAAATTGCATCCTCGTAATTTCTCTTGAGGGAAAATCTATAACTAGTCATTAATTTCTAGCATATCTACACCATTTATTAATTAACAAACAAAGATTAAAGCATGCTTGACTCATGCACATTAGAGAATAACCCAGGGTAAGTTCATGCCATCAGTCTCCCAAGTATAATCCAACTGGTTGTCGGACCACCGTACCTTTACTAAAGGAACTCCCTTACTTCTGAGTTGTTGAACTTCTAGTCAACTATCTGAATTGGATGCTATCAGGAGATATCTCTAGCTTTTGTATGTCTTTTAGCTCCATTATAGTCTCTATATCCTACAAACACTTCCTTAGTTTGCAAACATGAAAGACGTTATGGATTTTCGAAAAGTGATATGGAAGTGCAACTCTAAAATCAACTCTCCTAATTCGCTTAGTAATCGGATATGATCCAAAATAACGAGGTGCTAGCTTTCCCAATTTATTGAATCTCAAGAATCCTTCAATGGATATATCTTCATATAAACAAGATCTCCAACTTCAAACTCTATCTCCTTCCTTCTTCGATCGACATAAGACTTCTCACAATCCTGGGCCTTTTTCATCCGCGGTCTAATCAAGTCAATCTTCTATAATGTTTCTCTGATCGAATCTAGGCCTAATATAAATTTATCTCTATTTACTGGCTAATAGGATGGTGATCGACATGTTTTATCGTAGAAGGCTTAAATAGTGCCATGCTAGTGCTAGATTGATAGCTGTTATCGCAAGCAAACTCAACCAATCAAAAGATTATCTTCCCAGCTACCACCAAAATCAAGCGCACAGGCTTGACGAAAATCTTCAAGAATTTGATTCACCCACTCATTTTTCTAATGATCTGTGGCTGATATTTTGTGTTGAAGTTTAGCTTTGTTTCCAATGCTTCTTGATACTTTTTCAAGAACCTACTACTAAACAAGGGATCACAATCACATACTATAGAGATACGAACTCCATGAAGTCTAGCTAATTCCTTCACTTATAATTTAGCTAAATATGGTGTGATTATATTTGACTTCACCAGTATAAAATGTGCCGACTTAGTCAAACAATCTACCATTACCCATATGATATCATGGCCATTTCTTAATGTAGGTAATCTATCTATGAAATCCATTGACACTTGATCCCATTTCAATTGAGGAATTTCCAATGGTCGAAGCAAACCACTGGGCATTTGGCCTTCAGCCTTCACAAACTGACATGTCATACACTCCTTCATGAACTTGCCAATATCATGCTTTATTCCTTTCTAGCGGTAAAGACATTACATATCCATGTACATCTTACTATCATCTAGGTGATTAGTTCAACATGATCGATGGCAATCATCCATTACTTCTTTATAGAGATCATTGATATCCGGAACTGCTTATTTATTCCTTCTCTATAAACGTCTATATGAATCAAGAGAATAGCTAATAAGATGTTCACCTTCATAACCTAATTCAAACCTTTGAATAAGTGCTAGAATAACTGGATCTTTCTTTTGAGCTTCTTTGATCTAATCAACTAGAGATGTCTAGCTATTAGACTAGCTAGTGTTGCTCCCGAACTAGCTAAAAAAATCTGTATCACAAATATTGCACTGTATAGTACAATAAGATCCTTCCATTTGGCAATCATCTTCAAGACTACTGCTTTATGTTTCCTGCTTATGCATCTAATACTCGATTTCTTTTCTCATGCATCTGCTGGATCTCAATGTTATAAGCTGCTAAGAATTCCAGCCATCTCTGCTATCTCATGTTGAGATTCTTCTATGTAAACAAATACTTCAATTACTTATGATCTGTAACAAAAATCACTCTGCAAGTAAATAATAACGTTGAATCTTTAGCATGAAGACTATGGCAACAAGTTCCTAATCATGTGTAACATATTTGATCTCATGAGGCCTCAATTGTCTTCATGCATAAGCTAGTATTTTACCCGTTTGAATTAATATTGCACCTAATCCAGCGCCACATGCATCAATGTAAACTTCCAGGTCCATGCTACCTTTTAGAACAACAAGTACTGCTGCATGATTAAGTAATTCCTTCAACTTCTTATATGCTGCCTCACACTTAGCCATCTACTGGAACATACTCCTTTCTTTATGAGATTAGTGAGTGGCTGGATGATCTTTGAAAAATCCTTAATGAATCATCGATAATATCTAGCTAATCCCAAGAAACTTCAATATTTTGAAACTATGTCACGCAGCTTCTAGATTTGGATAGCTTCTACTTTAGCTAGATTAATAGAGATACTGGCTTTTGAAACTACATGGCCTAAGAACTTAATTTGCCTCTGCTAGAAGTGACCCTTGGAGAATTTGGCTTTTAGCCTATTCTGCCTTAAAACATCTAATATAGTTCTGAGATGCTCCTCGATTCTTCCTTAGATTTAGAATAGACTATTTGAGAAATGCGGATTTCGGATCTTAAGGCAGGAATAACACTAGAGGGGGAGAGGTGAATAGTGTTTTATGGATTTTCTAAATCTTTTTAAACCTTGTGTAATTTAATCACCAAGAAATGCAGTTCATAGACATAGATATAATCATAGAATCAGACACAGATGCAAATACTAAATAAAAGCAGTAAAGGAAAGAACAAACCAAGATTTTGTACTAGTTTGGAGTTACACTACATCAAATCCCGTTCAAGCGTACGAATTTCTTTTCAAAATTCTCCCAAATTACACCCTCGGTTTCAAGGCTATGAGGTACAACCTCCTGGATTCGAGTTCAGGAAAATTTTCTCGATTTAACAAGTCTACAAGACCACCTATTGATTTCCGGGGCTACAATCATACCCAATTGTTTTCAAGGCTCAACCAAACCTTTTACTCAATAGTTTGATTCACAAAATATCTTATAACCCTTAATAGCACTGAGATCTTATGAGAGAGTGGAAGAGAGTCAAACAAGAGATAATCAAGTTTGATTCACTTGGTATTTCAACAGAGTATTAGTTTTGGGATTCTTTAGGATAAATGTGGAAGATGAAGAGGAAAGAAAACAAGTGAAATCTGATGAAAATTCATTTAGAACTACTGGTATTTATCAAATATTAGCAGCCATATCTATTCGTGAAAGGATACGATGAATGGACACTTCCTTTGAAAATTTGAATTCTGAATTTAACAGGCACCATTTAGGCATTGGGGGTTGAAGGATGTCCATATGCTCTAGGCAAAATTGGTGATTTTGATTTTCTTATTAAAATTGGTTTCTATAATTTGTTAAAACAATTTCTAAACTTTGTAAATATATTTAAATATAGTTTAAACATATAAAAGTAATTTTTAATACATAATCTTAATCTATAAAGTGATTTAAAATTTGTTTATATAAATAGTTTGAAGCTAAATATTTAAACAAGAGGTAGTTTAAAATTAAGGATAATTTGAAATCAAAATATTAAAAATAATAAAGATAATTTTGAGGCTAAAATATTTCAAACAAGAGAGATGTCGTTTTGAAAAGAAGGTTTTGAAAACATTTAAAATAATAGATATATTTTTGAAAGCATTTTCATAAAATTAGTGGATACCAAAATAGGACCACTATATGTTCCACTAGATATTATCGTAGGTTCCATCCCACTAGGGTTCCATCCCTTTAACAGGCTCGAAGTGGATTCCCTTCCATGAATAAATTTCGAATAAAGATGTAAGTGCTTTCAAGAAGTTTTAGCATAATTCTAGACTCATTTCTCATCTAGTATTCTTGAATTCTTGAACTCTTGATATCTTGATACTCGTGGGCCTTCAATTTTGATATCTTCAATCTTGAATCTCTATGCTCTATAGTCTTCCTTCTTAGTACCTGCATGGTTATATTCTGCATATATATATATATATATATACATATATATATATATATATATATAAACTACAATGTTAGTACTTATATTTTATAGCAAGTCCTAAGGTTGTTGTCATCAAAACCATCATCCAAGGACTAACAGACTAGAATGTTATCTATGAAAACCAGGACAAACTTGTCCAAGCAATCTTTAAAAATTATATCCATCATGTGAACGAAGTATGCTAGAGCATTTGCCAATCCAAAAGGTATTACTAACCATTCATAGGATCCGTATTAGTCCTAAATGTTGTTAATTGAATGTTGTCTTCAACAATTCTAAGCTGGTGAAATCTCATTGCTAATTGTAGTTGTGAAAAGACATTAGCTTCTTTCAACTAATCGAACATGTAATCGATCCTAGGAATGGGACACTTGTTCTTGATAGTCAACTCATTTACCTTTTTATAATCAATGCATAACCTAAGAGATTCATATGCCTTCACAAATACCACTATGATGCACTGTGGTGAACTGCTTCATCTAATAAGTACTTAGACTCCAATTCTACCAATTTCTTCTTAAGCTCTTGACTTTCTTTTGTAACCACTCTTGTCAGCGATCGATTGATAGGATGAATTTTGGGAACTAAATCAATTTAAAAATCAATAGCTCGCCTTTAAGAAGATCAGTAATAGGCAATAGCGCTCAACAATATCTGGATATTCCCTAACAACTAGGACTCGAGCAATCTCATCCTCATCTCGAACTTCCAAAACATAAAGAGATACATATGGATCTCCACTTTTACAAATAAGACCTACACTTACTCGCTCTATAGAATCTAGGTGGCTGAGGGTGATAATACTTTCAAGGCATAATTGAATCATACCAACCAAGCTAATCCATTCTAAGGATGATGCTAAATCCTATATATTCAAATACGTGTAAGTCACAATAAAATGCGTAGCCATATAAAACTGGCTCAATGTTCTTGCACAACATCTCGAGGTTTGCATAACCTTTAATAGGGTACGCAACCCTTAGAGATGTGAGTAAATAAACAACATTATTGTTAAGCTTACCAACCAGTTCTCCCAATACGACTGAGTGAGATACACTCATATCGAATAAAATTCTAATAGGAAAATCTGTAAATAAGATCATTGTAAAACCCCATAAAAATTAATAAGAAATAAATAAAATAGGTAAAATAATTAAATTAGATAAGGATAAAAAAGAAAATTTTGCAAAAGTCAGAATTTGACTATGAAAACTATGTCGTTATATTCATTGTGAAATTTTAATCGATTTCTACGTATAATATATTGAAAATGGAGTCAAATGGAAAAGTTATGATGTTTGAGTTGTAAGATTTAAAATAATTTAAATATAAATCAAATTCAAATAGTTAAATAATTCTTAAGTTTGAAATTTGAAAGTTAACAGTAACTAGACATAGGGGTTAAGTAAATGTTAAATTTAACGGTAATGTAAAATTGCAATTAAGGAAGAACATAAATATGAAATAATGGCACAAATCCTTCATAGAACAACCGAACTAGTCGACCGCTCCCTAGGACCGATCAACCGATGGATAGCCGTATTAGACTGGTGAATCATGGTGGTGGCTAGGGTTTTGTAGCAATGAACGTTCCATATTTTACAATTTTAAACTGATTTAAATCTAATGGTTCTGGTGCATTCCAACCATATTAAATAGGAGCCTAACCCCTTCACTTTTATTCCCAAATTATTTTGGGAATCTAGCATAGCTGTATTAGTTCGTCCCTTTAAAGATTCAGAAAACTCCATTAGGGTTTCAAAAGAGAACTGAAAGAGTTCATTGAAGGCATGTTAAATCTAAAAGAAGGCATATTTAAGGACCAACTATGATCGAAAATCTTAGCTTTTCTTTTTTGGTAATTGATTTGTATAGCTCAGATAGAGAAGTTTTGGTTTACGAAAACATCATATTAAAAACCGCCAAACTTCCCCAATGCCAAATGTCAATTCGAGTTGAAATCTCAATTGTTTATATATATATATATATATATATATATATATATATATATATATTAAAATAATGGGAATTGTGTATATTTGCAGTTTTGATGATTTTACCTTCTATTCCACTTCTTATTCTTTTTCTTTGGATTTGATTAAGGGATTTGATTAGGAAATGGTGTTGAAGACAGGATTTCTTGTTTTTGGTTTACACTGTGTTTTCTACAGAATGAATAAAATTTCCCTTATCTATTTTCATGTAAAAGACGTTGAATAAAGCGTAGAAATAACTACAGTTGTAAGTTCTTATTATTGGTTTATTTCATTATTTAATATAATAGGCTGAGTTTGAATTTTATTTTGTATATAAGTTTTTGATTGGATTTTTCGGTATTGATTTTGAGGTTGTAAGTTTCTATTATTGGATATTGGATTTTATTTTGAAAGAGTTAACATTTAAACGCTAGTTTAGGGTGTAAACTCTGTGCACTTAAAAATTTCCTAGGTGCATATATGTGTGTGTGTGCGCGCGCGCGCGTGCATGTATGTGTATGTATGTATGTATATTAGCGTAAATAACGTATAATTATAACATATTGATTTCATAGTTAATTAGGTTATTAATTATTGTCAAATCTCACTTAGGAAAGTAATAAGTTCTTATAAAACCTCAATTATGGATAATGTGAGATATGTGATAATATATGTAGAGAATGTTATAAATTATGATTAAGTAATAAGGATGCGAGGTTAACCAAAACCACACAAAATATGGCTAGCTAATTTGGCTAACAGCAGTGTGACTTCAGAGCTGATGTGAGACACTGCATATAACAAGTAAGTACAGATGACGCGAGGTTAGCCCCAAGTTCTGCAAGGTAAATTTTCCTAGCTAATCCAACTACCAAAACCTACGAATAGTTAGACAAATGTGAGAACTCACCGTGAGGAACTGGTCATAATATGAAGGATCTACTTTAGGGATTAATGGTATTAAGTGGATATGTGAGGGTTTCTCTCATCTCCATATAGGAAGTAGTAAATGGTAGGGATTATGGCTTGGGCATGGAAGAAGATAGCTCGGGAAAGGACTCGCTTCAATAGGATGTATTAAGTGGCCAATGAGATCCCGTGAAATGTCACTTAGATGGCTACTACTGAGGAGTTTGCCTTGGGATAGGTATTAAATGATGGGAACATGCCTCAAATAAGGTATTAAATGATCGGAGTCTGCGTAATTCCCATTAAAAGGTATTGAATGACTTGGGTACTATCTCTTACATTGATAGGATATTATGGACAATGTATATTATTTATCAGGTTGGCTTGCAAATTGCTTAAAGGCTTATATTTGGAAAGCCTATTATATTTGATAAAGCCTTTGAGCTTATATTTGAAAAGAATAATGATGTAGGAAGAATGCATAAGATATGTTCCTATTTAGATTATACTGCCCAAGCACTAAGATTGCAAGGCTTGAGATTTTATTAACTAGACCTGGTTGTAGTAGATGCACCATGACAAAGGGTTCTCGCATTCTTAACTATGGCGAAGCATTGTCTCTTACCCCTACATGTCCCAAAAATGTAGGTTAGGCAGGCAGACAAAGGACTGGCCTAGGTAGTGGAGCAGTTAGGCTATTAAACTAGTGTGTCTGGGATTACCATTTGTAGCCACCAGTTTTTTAGGGCGACTATTACATTTGGTATCAGCGCTTAGGTTATCTGATCAATGAGGGTAGGTATATGTATGAGAGGCATACTTGCTTTTTTTGAATTTTTTAAGAAATCCCACTATATATAAGTGTATACATATTTTAAGTGTACACAAAAACACTAGGAAAATCTTTACTTCAACATATAATACCATCTTAGGAAACGTAGAAGGAAAAGATTGTGACTCCATAGCTAGAAAGGAAAGAAATGTGCAATAAATAGAAGGTTATAAGAATTTAATAAGGATATAAATGGACTAATTAAAGAGTTAGAGTAACTATGGAAAGATAGGGAAGGCATAATAGGTAAAATTAGAATGAATAAATAAATGCCTTTAAAAATTATCCGTTAGAGTAATAGACATTTAATACAGACAATTGACATTTATAGAAATAATAAATAAATATGTTAGATATTAATTAAATATTATAAGGTGGTATAATTGTAACTAAGGTAAATTATGTTACCTTAACTATACATATAGAGGTTAGTGGGCTTAGCCCAACACATAAAAATAGATGGGAGATAAGAATCATGTGTTGTAAACAACTAGAAACAAGGAATGAAGCAAGATGTGAAGGAGTGTAACAAGTTCTCACAAGAAGGTATACATTAATCATCACAATGAGATAATTGGATTTTTATAAAGATTGATTAAGGAAGAAAAGACTTCCAAAAGAAAGAACAATTAAAGTCAATCTAAATCCAGCCCTATGTGAAAGAATTTGATAAAATATTTTTGAAAAATTCTTTGAATTGTTTTGAACGGGTTTTTCAAAGGATTTATTGGGAAGTTGTTTTTTTGAAAAAGAAAGGAAATTCATAATTTAAATTTTTGTTAAGTCAAAAGTTTCCGATTAAAAGGGTTTTTGGTAAAAAGGATTTTTCATTTTTGAAATACTAGTTTAAAATTGGTTGAGTCAAATATTTTTCGAGTTTTAGAGAAATGGATTCTTCATTTTTAAAATAATATATAATAGAACGTAGGTTGGACTTATAATAATCAAATTTTGTTCGAAAATATTAAGAAATTCGAAATTTAATAAAACGACTTGACTTATAATACCTATTTTTAAATGGATTTAGGAGCCATAATTTTTAATTTGGAAAATATTTAACTTGTTGTTTGACGATTTTTCAATAAACGTTATTTTTTTTGAAATTTTATCGAATAGAATAACCAGTGTACTTTATTGTTATATTGGGATCGTGTCACATTATTGTGAGCGATCGTATTTTTATTTCTATCATCCGTGGTTCGTACACGAATGAAATAATGTGTAGTAGGATACCCTAAATATTTCTTTTCAAAACCTTTTTAAATATAGTCAAAAATTCTAAAGTTTGGTCAAATCTTGATATGCGATGTTGGATTGGGAATATTTTACTTGTGAATTTTGATTTGCTTGGGGTACTAGTTTAACTTGAATTTGAAGCTAGGTGCTTTGATTAGGTTAGAAAAGTTGGATAAGAAAATCCAACACTTGACCATACGTTTCATTTTCATTTCCCTCCTTCTCTTCCCTTCTTACTTGCAGTTAACAAAAAAAATAATGGACGATTATTTTGATAAAAAAATTCAAATTGCGTAGCAAGCTATAAATCATGAAATAAATCGTGTTATGTTTGTTAGGGCGGGATCTTCATTTCGGCATGGGTTTTGAGAGGTGTGATCAATGTAGTAACGACCCGTAAATTCTAATGGTTTGTATAACGTAATTAACTGAATTTTTGCTTGAAAATAAACGATAAAATTTAGCAATGAAAATTTAATATTTGAAATATGTCTATTTAAACATAGCAAATGTTAGATTTTCATTGGAAAACATGGAAGTTAGTTCTGTGGTCTAATTTTCAATTTCAATTTAAAATCAATTAAATTTAATGGTGATAAAATATTTTCGAAACATGAATATTTTTATATAATGAAATTTCAAACCATTTTCAGAGTGTGACGTCATATTTCGTTTCGCCAAAAATTGGACTGCTCTAGCTTCATTATATTATTTTCGATGGTTTAGCAGCATTTTGGCAGCAAATATCGACTTTGGTGGGATGATCATATAACTGATATCTATGTACCACTCTGCTCGTCTTGTTGAAACGATCTCCACAGTATAGTTATTTATGCATTTCGATGTCCACTACGCGGCGAAAACCGCAAAATAGTTAACCGTATCGGTACCCATTTTTGGAGACTTTTTGTTTCTTGTGTCCTTTCATTATCCACCGTGTAAACCAATGGTCATTAGCTATGAAATTTTTCTGAAATTCAACCCTTGACTTTTACTATTCTCCTATCTTTAATGTATAATACTGCTTCATTTTTATTTTTCTACTTTTCTCATCTTTGGTTCTATTCATTCATCTGAAATAAAATATTATAATATATAAAGCTAATTTAATTTGTTGCTACCCGTTTCTTCCCTCTATCTCCATTTCTTGAAACTAAACCCAAATGCTAGCCTCCAAGTTTGGCCTTCCCTCTTCCCAAGCCTTTCCACCACCATCCTTATGTATTTTGCGCCACCTTTCTCCTTCACGCCACTACTGACCTACCCATAACCGAAGAATCATTGCTCATACATCTCCCTTTTTATTGCCACCATATTTGTTGAGCACCCTCTACCAGTCAGACCTCCCACATCATCACCCCAGCCAACTGACAGCCATGAGAAACCCACTCCTCCCCATACTGTACACCTTCTTCCTCGTCTTCCTCTAACAAATGTATATTTATGGGTTGCAATTTGCAGCCTGCTTGTCGTAACTCTCGATCAATCCCGCTTCCTCCACGCCTCACCTTTGTTTTCCACCAGCGAAGCTTTTTGCCGCCTTCCTATCGCAACATTAGACCCACAAAAACCCATCGCCTATAGCAGCTCTCTAACTGATGCAGCAGCCATCGAGATCTGTATCCCTCAAACTTAGCCACAACACAGCAGTTCGCCTCCCCCTGGCCGCCTGCACGCCTACGCCCCGTCCACCCACTTGCATCGCCATTACTCCATCGAACGACAGCCATGACCTCTCTGCCTTTGCCTCCTCCTACATTCATCCACTCCATTGTGTTCCACTGATCTGCTTTCTCACAATCCACCCCTTGCAGCAGTTTATGTATACTATATGTTTTGAGCAAAGTTGTGTATACATATGAACATTTTTAAACGGTACACGTGTATATATATATATTTATGTTTGCGTTTTTATTTGTATACATATTGGGTTGATATATTGGCTTGAAGTATTGAATTCCTGTATCGTTAAAATACATATAAATTATATATATTAGTATAAAAATGATATATTGGTTTAAGAAATGATTTCATGTACTGTACATTTAATATATATTTCATGTAGTATATATATTGATTTAAATATGATATATACAAATATTTTGATTTTGATTTTATGTATTTGGTTTCAAATATAATGTAGGGTTTTATTTTATCTGTTTTGAGTTTCAAGGATAATATAAAGGTTTATCTTATTTTAATATGGGTTTAAACTGAATGTTAAATTTTTTAAAATATATAAATATATTTTGATTTTAATATATATGTGTGTGTGTGTGTGTGTGTGTGTGTGTGTTTTAAATTTAATGTCGATTTTTAAATATATATATTTATATATATTATAAAGATTTTATTTTGAAATATGTGTTTTTATTTTGGATTTTTAAAATGTATAGCAATATATATATTTGTCTCATCGGATCCATCGAGTTTAAAAGTGTGCCAGCTTTGCTTTGCTTTGTTCTGGGTTTGTTGTACATTTCGTGATTCAAAATTCGTTGCTTTTCGTGATGTTTAATTTCTCTAGTCTTGAAAAGTGAGCAATCATCTATGATTAACATTATTATATTCAATAAATTTAATTCACATTGAAATAACAATTGAAATATGTTGTTAAATTTGAACTATTAATTATTTATTTGCTATATATGATATGCCATTATCTGTAACTGTTCACCTATCACATATGACACCATAACCTGTTATTTATATTATGATTAAATTTGTTATTGATAATATATGCCTATTGTTGATATGTTATATTATTACCATATTTGTTCTCACCCTGCAAGTTCCCTGTTAGTTTAGGAATCCCTATGGGTTGAGATGATGCATACTTGAAGGATCTTATAAATTAGGAGAAAATCGTTATGGTTTGAAATGATAAACCCAAGCGATTTTCATTAATTTTGAATTTCGGGATTGCGGGTTAAAATGATGTCCCCGTAGATATTTAAATTACGGATTGAAATGATAAATATTCGTGTCACTTGAACATATGATATAAAATTATATATCAAGCACCGTTGGTCTATATTTTGAAAATGATTTCCAAAGTTTTGAAAGGAAATATACGGGTTTTAATAAATAATGATTTTAAAATATAATATATAATATTATTTTTATATATGTGTAAATTTGGATTTTAAAATTTTATTTTTTGAAAATTTAAAATTTTTCAGTTAGTTTTGAAAATATGATTTTAAAGATTTTTCTTATAATTTATTATTTTAAAACAATACATAATAAGATTTAATTTAACAAAAATTTAAATTAATATATATATATATATATATATATATATATATATATATATATTGTTTAAGTATTTACTTAAAATTATGTTTAAAAATAGATTTTGTTATAACTTTAATAAACAAGGTTGGGAAGTAAATTGAAAATGATTTGAAATTGTATTTGTTTAGGAATTTTATTTAAATAGAAAAAATTTCATTTGAAACTTATTGAATTTGAGATTTTAAAGATATGATTTTATTACTTTATTTTGATTAAAGGTGATTAAATAAATATTTCCAAATTTAAATAAATTGAAATTGAATATTTATTTTGATTTACATGTGTAATTGAGATTTAATTTAAAGGTTAATAAAAGTGATTAGTGAATAACTTTAGAATTAAATATGATTGAAGTTAGATATTTAATCTAGATTTTTATTTAAATTGGTAATTTTAGATTATATTAAAATATTATTATAAATGAATAAGTGAATATTGCAAATTTAAATAAAATTCAGAGTAGAATGTGAAATTTGAATGAAAAGTATCAAATTGAGTTATTGTAAATGTTTGAATATTTAATTTTGAAGCCTACTGAATTTGAAAGTAATTTGAATTCAAACTTGGATTTGAAATCGATATGAATTGAAATGTTTTTTTTATGTAGTTGAATTGAATTGAAATTGATGAACTGGGATTGATTTAAATTGAATTTTGGAATTTAAGTCGATTTGAATCGATTTGTGAAATTGAAGGAAACTATTTTTATTATATAAAGTATTTTTAATATATATAAACTATTTTTGATATATAAACTATTTTAATCTATTACCTATTTTAAATATAAACTATTTTAATTTATAACTATTTCAATATATATAAACTATTTCCAGTATTTAAACTATTTAATTTGAAATTGTTAGGATTTAGACTTAATGGATTTAAATACAAATTTTTAATACGATGTTTAACGTATTTTTTGGTTGAGATTTTGGGAATAATTATGATTTTAAAGTGAATAATGATTTTGAAGGTGACTATCATTTCGAAAGTGATATGATATTGAAATGAATACAATATTTTGATATGAAGTAGGAACTATTTAAAATGATTATAAAAGTGATTTTATAAAATGACCGCGATGTGAAATAAGCGTTTGGTTGTTAAAGAGACCGGGATCGAATATTGTCATACTCTCTGCCAATACCGAAAACCACTTTAACAAGTGTGCACGTGGTGGAGATTCCAGAACGAAGTATGATGGTTTGGCGACGATTCTGTAGGAGGTATTAACGCAGCCCAGACACCCACGAGCCAGCTTGATGTGGATAAAACAGGAGCTATACCGAGCCAAGTGGGAACGCTCCCCCTGTTGGGCACATTTTTTCAGTGCATTCTATTGCTTTTTTGGTTTGATTGGGTGCACCTTTGATTTTGGAGTTTGTCTCAAGGTGGGCGGTAGTAGTTATTATGCGTTACCACCATTCCGAGAGTGCAAACGTTATTTCTACCCCGATATAGCCTCACGTGCCTTGTCACATGCCTTATCGTGCCTTCTACGAGTTTGATTTGTAACGTACCTATGGAGTGCCCTCTGAGTAAACCATCGGTTTGGTGTAGCGTACGATACTGTATAGACCAAGGGAATGTATAAAATGTTTTAATGGGGATATGAGTAATTCCTTAACGCTATTTTAATAGTTTACTTTACCATAGACATTATCTATGTAGTGTATTGTACTACTATGTACATAGATAGTTTAACGGATCCTTAGAGGATGGAAATCCCAAACATCCTTTATGTTATTTGTATTTCAGTTGACATTTCACTTCAGTTGAATTTAATGTTATAAGAATGTTAATCCTAACTCAAGTGTTTTGTGTTTTCCTTCATGCTTGAGTCAGATTTAGTGTCACTTCATTTCAAACTCATCTTTGGATTTTGGAGCTTTGCTTGAAGATCTGTCTTTGTCTATTGAGCTTTCCAGTTACTTTAGTTTATTCTAGTTGTTTTGTTCAGACTTGTAGTTGGCATTTGTATTTGTAACTTTTGTGTATTCGAGATATTTGTTGTATTTTACTTTAAACTCTGATGTTTATATGGTAGCTTCATGAACTACGTCCACTACTTATCGTTGTAATGCTCTGAGTCTGTGATTCTGTGATTGATTTATTTACTATATATGCTAAGATTTTCTACATATATATTAACAATCAGTTGTTTTGAGCAATTCAAGCCTGACATGAGTGGATGTTTGTCAATTTGAATAGTTCGAAACACCAGGTTGCTATAGTTGGTATCAGAGCTCTGGTTTAGGAAAAACTTAGCATATGGAGTGAAACTCATTAGAGGTTGGGTAATGATACCCTAGAATAAGTGGAATTAATTACATAATCGTCTCCGATCAAGCTTGAAATTCCTTTGTTAGGATCCTCTTTGATTCGATTTTCTTTTGGATTTTGGAACTCTCCTGTGATAACCAGGATTTTGGTCATCTGACAATTGAATAATTATCTGATTTTACTATAGAAATATTGATTTTATTTGGATAAATTAAAGGAATTTTGATAATTTAGAAATATCTGGATATATATTTTTTATAAATGAATTTAAAACTATAATAAATCTTATGATAAACTTAATTATGTTAATAGATATATGAAAAACTTTTTAATAGTGAAATTTTCTAGGATAAAAATAAGTATCAATAGAGATTGTAAATAGAAATTTGATTTAGAATTCCATAATAAATACCTTATAAATAAAATTGGGTTTATTAACTTTATATTTGAAAGGAACAAATGTATATATGATATTAAAACAAGAATTAATAAAAGCTTTGAAATATACATTTTTTTTAGCATGAGATAAGTATAAATTATATATACATAAAAATTAAACGTATGTTAAGTCATAAAAACATAATACACTTTCTTTCATATTTGTTAGAATCAATGTGTGTATACATATATATGAAAATAATTGTCTTCACATTTGTAAAATTATAAGGTACTTAACAACATAAGGAAATGAAATTTTAGAAGGGATTTAGACATAAAGATACATGATTTTGACAAATCTAAATATTTTTCGTAATAATTAACAAGTGAAGGATTAATAAAAACATAGATTTACAAGTGGTGGATAATGAATACAAATGAAAAAACTAGTATCTTCTTTTAATTTGAATTTTAAGTAATATAGGCTTAAGAGAGAGACCTGGCTCCATACTTCACAAACCTGGAAATAAAAGAGAAAATATAAATAAACTAAGAACCAAAATTAGAGGATGATCAAGCTAGCAACAACTTCATTAGTTTCAAGCTTCAGCAATGCTAGGATTTAATTCAAGATCAATTCAGTTTCAAAGCAAATCAAGATTCGATTAAGCAAATTAAAATTTCAGTTTCCAATGGCAGATCAGCTTCCAGCTTCCTCTGTTCTTCAAATATAGGCGAGCAAAAAAAAATTCTTAAGTAAAATCTGATTTAAAACCTTGATGTATGTGATATAATGGCTGAAGAATTTTTAGTGCATGAATGAATTTAGATGTATGCATGGATGTAAAAATATAAATCATATATACCTCTGTTGTTTTACCCGAACTCAAAATCAACATAATTAAATTCATATCTTCTCAATGAAGCAATGTCAGATTCTGATCCTAAAAGAGAAAGTGATTGTCAGGTCCTAATTTCATTTTCAAAAATAATTTCCAATAAAAATATTTAGTAAACATTTTGGATATAAGAAATAACAGTAAACTCTTTCAAATCGGAAAATTTTAGTGTCTTAATTTCTTGTTTTGATTATGTAAACTGATTTGTATTATAGAATGATGAATTTTGATATCCATATCAAAAGGTTTAAGATCTTGGTTATCTTGATAACTCAAGTTGAACGGCGTTTAATTGTTTGGCAATTTCTGGCGATTGGGAACATGTTGATCATCGACATCATTGCTACAGGAAGCTGGGGGTCCAGGGGTTTTGAGAAAATTGTCTCGAGGGTTTATCGACCGCCGTGGTGGCGTGGCGAGTTAAATCTAGGGTTTAAGTTGAGTTTTGGGTCGTGGATAGTTTCGAGGCAATTGTGGCATCGACATTGCGTCGAGTTGAGTCAGAGTTGTAGGGAAAGGAAGATGGAGGTCAAGCAAAGATTCTGGCAAGAGGACAGGGAGTCCGGTGGTCGGAGATGGTGATGCGGGGTGAACTTTGGTAATGGGTCCTGGAGCCTATTATGGTTCGTTCGTTCGATTTTGTATTTTCGTGATGGTTCGACAATCTGTATGGCGGGTCGACTCAGGGGAATGTAGACGATGTGTCGATGGTCGTTGCGTGGTTCGAGGCCGGCCAGGTGAAGTGTGCATGTGCACGAGTGCTACTTGTATCAGAAGGATGCTGAGTGATTTGGGCATCGGAGAAGAAGGATTATACTTCAAGTAGGATGGTACTTTGCACGTAGTAGTTCTCGAGTTGTTGATTTTTAAGAGAAGCATGGGTTTGATATGAGAAAAGATAGGTCTGGCTTGGGTTTCTTTGTTATGGTATTAAAGCTATGATAAGAGATAAGGTAAATCCAGTTTTTTTAAAAGCAAAGAAATCTTGTTAGCCTGTTTTAAAAATGATGTTATAGTAAACAAGTTATCAAATTTTAATTTTTTTAAAATAAGAATACTTTTTGTATTTAATTTGCGTGGTCTTGAATAATTATGATAGGTTAATTAATTAAATTAAATTCCTAAGTATCTCAAATATAACATAATGATGGGATCAAGTAAGTGGTTAAGATTTTTATATCAAACTTTAATCAATTAAAGTTCTCAAATGACTGATTTTCGACAATTAATTTAATCTAGATGAATGACTTGTCTTTTAAACTTATTAAGTTTTAGGTAATTAAGATTAATTAATTGATTAATAAGTAATTAAAGATTAATTAATGTAATTGATAAATTAACAATAATAATTAAAGGTTAATTAATGTGAATGGTGAAGGGGTAAAAATTTGCTTAATTAATTTAAGAGTAATTACTTAGTGTAATTAAAGAATAATTAATTAAGGATGATTAACTAAGATGGATGATTAACGGATCATTAATTAATTAATTTGTAATTAATTTATGTTAAGTAAGCAGGATTTAAAGGTAATCTAAGTGATTTAAGTTGGTGACTAATTTAATTGGAAATTAATTAAATTTAGGAATTTTATATCTAATAAATTTTACTTATGGAAGATTGAACGATATTGGATGACTTGGATTGTTGATGTCTCTGATGGGCGATTGTGATGTGTAGTGGTATGGTGGGTTGAATTGTAATATTGTGGGTTATCTATCGATGATGAATTGTTGTATGGTATGATATCATGAACATGAATTGTATTGTTTTAATACTTAACAACTTGTATTAGAGATGATATTGAATTCGAAGAGACCGAGGTTGGGTATCAGCAATACCCAAAAACACTTTGATTGGTAAAAAATTATTTATAAATTGGATATGTGAAATTATATGGGATGGAATGGAATGAATTGAGTAACATGGACATTTAACCTGAAAACTGTTGTGTGTGAAAAATGATTGACTATAAGAACACCTAAAGGGAACGAGATACCCCGATATTCACATATGTTATAGCTTGGTATTTCATATTATGTGGGTTTACTCACGCTGGTTTCCAGGCTGAGTCGGGTGTTACTTTGTTGTAATGCTCGGTCAGACCAAGTATTACAGATTTTCAGGTAATGACATTCTGGAGCTCAAGAGACGAGCTGGATGGCTTGAATTTATGGAGTTTACCGCTGTATAATTGAAAGTTTTATTGTTTGTAGTCTGGAACAGGTTCATATAAATGTCCAGTTATGTGTATATGGTTGTAACTCTAATGAATTGTATGTAAAGTAACAATTACAGCTTTTCTTTATAAAAATGCTATTATTTGATATTATATTTAATCCGCTGCGAATGTGAGATGTTATTGTTTTATGTTCTTTCTTCTTTCTTCTTTTTCTTCTTTTCTCTAACAATCTAGAATTTTCGGAGTCGAAAATTTCGGGTGATTACATTTGGTATCAGAGCGAGGTTAAGCGAGAACCTCGGCTCTGGTGGGTTAACTCATTAAGGATATGGTCAATAATACCCTAGACTGAGTTGAGTGTGTATATATGAGAGCGTACTTGTTATTTCTTATATAAAGGTTTAAAAATGGTTTCAATAATGAATGATTCTTATACATGCTTATATTTTGATACATAAAGAAATTGGTGGTTGGTTATTGAAATTGAATAAGAATTTAAGTGTTATAAATATATCCAAATAGGAATTGGATAATATGGACTATACAAATAAAATAAACTAGAAATGGATTCAAACCAGAAAATAGAATTGTTATTGTGATGTTTGTTTTCTAATTATGATAATGCAAAATAAAGTGTGTTAAAGAAGTAAACTTTAGATAAGTATGACTTGCAAATTGAAGTGGGTTTTAAATTATGAAGTTTTGAATCCTAAGATTAAAAACATTTGAAATTGTTTTCAAAATGATTAAAAGAAATGAATAAATAATATAGAAATTTGTTTTGAATTAAAACAAGAGTGGTTTAAAAATTTAAAGTATAACTTGGTGTGCAAAGGAAATAAATATGTATATATAAGGGATATACATGAGATCAAAGATGATCTGAAATAAACTCTAAGTGTTGACTTTTAAATTTTCCTTGGAATGTGATATGAAAACCCATGGTGATAAGGTTTTGAACTAATAAGTGGGAATATTATTAATGAGAAGTTTAAAATTGGAAATGGAAATTCAAATTGAATAATGTTGAGTGGAGTAAATTGAATTCAATTTAACCTAAGGAAAGTTAAATAAGTTTAAGACAAACGACTTGAATTGGAAATTTCAAGATGAAATTGCGATTTAACTTAGGAAGTTAAATGGCTAATTTAAATTGGGAGTTTGTGTGATCTCAAAATGAGTTTGAGATCTAGAAATTGGATATGGATGGATGTTTTAAAATAATTTGAATAATATCATCCTATTGTTATTAATAATCTTTAATTGAATTTGTTTAATTGAATGAAGAAAAGGATTATGGTAATATATCCATTATTGAGATAAAAGGGAAATTAAACTTTATTTTGAAATTAAGAATATGGAATCACTTTGAACCTAAGATTTTAATGTAAAGAATTGAACTTGTAAATTAAAATTGTTTAAGTATCGGTTTCAATGTTGGAAGATAAAATTGGATAATAAATTGAATTTTAAAGATGATTTTTTTTGAACTCTTGTTTGAACTTTGAAATAAGTTAACTAAAGATAATTTAAAATTGAATTTTGAAATTTGGACTCAAAATTAAATTGTTAAAGATTTAGTTTGTTGATTTAAAAATAAAGGTTAATTTGATTTAAGGGATTAAATCAACATTTAAAATTTAACTCGAATTTATATAATTCGAGATGGTTTAAAGTTGAGATTTAAACTGAATTTGTTCAAATTGAATTTGATTTGAATTAATTAAAATTGTGATTGAAGATGGATAATTTTAAAATTCAAGTGGAAAATTTGAATTGGATTAATTTGAGATGAAATTGAAGTTGAATGGGTTCAAATTCAAATGGGAAGTTGATTTGAATTTGGGATGGGAATGGAAGTTAACTTAGTTTGAATTGAAATCGAAAGTTAATTGGATATTGGCACTTGATTGGAAATTGAGATTGGGAATTGAACAGATTGGCTCTGAACTATTTTCAAATAAATTATTTTAATGTAAACTATTTTTATATCTATTTTTCCTAGCTATTCACTATACAACTTTTCTCTTTAAACCCAAAACTATCTTATACTTGTTTTACAACTAATTTTGAAACTATTTAGCTATTTTACAATAATTTTACAACTGTTTATAAACCAATTACTATTTTACAACTATTTTGCCACTAACTAATTATTCTACAAACTATTTAACTGTTCACAACAAATTTATAATTACTTAACTATTTTATTGCTATTTTACAACTACTTATCTATTTTAAACTTTTCAAGCTATTTTCTTAATACAAATTGGCCAGAGTGCAAACCGTCTATAATTGATTGACAATTGAGATAAGTATTGAAGTGTTAACACAAATGGAAATTGGGAGAAATTATGTGTGAGGCCCCACCTCTATACCCACGCTAGCCAAGGACACTACAGGTTAATGCCGTCAACTAACACGGAGAATAAGGCTTGTTAGGAGCGACCATCTATAGCCTTGCTCCAACTATCTATTGAATACATCGACAATAGACATACCAAGCAGGTCGACATACCCAATGAATACTTAAAACAAAACCATAGGTGGTTGGAGGATCCATCAGAACAGTATATAACAACTCGAATGTAATATACATCACAGAACAGTAGATCATCATATACACATATACAATACATGAAAGAGTATACAAACTAATACATGTCAAGTGGTATAGCAAACCATAATATACAGACGATTCCAGATGAATACATATCAGAGTTACAACAAAAAGGACTACACAAAAAGCTATAACAAAAAGGAGCAAGCTGAATAGTCCATGCGGAAGCAAAATAGGCTAAGTCCAAATGCACCTAACCTGAAACATCTCGGTCTGACCCGAGTATAAAATACACGGGTCAGTCTAGCTAAACAAATCAGTTAGATAAACTGAACAATAATAAACCTACAAGATTCCAAGGTATAACAAATATCTCTAAGGGAGATAACACAATCATCTAACAAAAGATGAACATTACAAAACAAGCCTCCTATCATTGGCAACTCGTAGAAACAAAGGATAGAAATATCCCAAAATAAGCCATAAAGGGAAATAACAAATACCAACGAAGGCAACACAAGTTCCACAAGGTAATTGCTATATATCGTGCGACTCAAAAAGACTAACACCGAAGGGCAATACCTAGGGAATATACATATCAATGAAACATCAAAAAATTTGCACGTGCTTAGTACTGTATAAATAAGGATCCATAAACCCGAAGGCTCCAAACCCAAATATCACCCGTGCGGCTCATAAAAGACTAACTCCGAAAGCGATACAATAGGGCAACAATCTCGAAGGCACAAACCCGAAGGCAACACACCCGAAGGCACAAACCCAAAGGCAACATACCCGAAGGCAACAAACCTGAAGGAGATAGTCCGAAGACACTATCCCAAAGGCAACAAACCGTAGTGTTGAAGGTCCGGAGGCCCAGTACTGGACATCGCTAATTGGCGGAATATGTCGCAACTCCCGAAAAGGAATCCTAAAAGTGGTAACATGAGTCCCATAACCACTCGTTCGCACTAAACAGTTTACTATCCGTTAGTTAATTTGACACTCAAAGCAGTACAAAGTTTACCTCGTTTCATCGGTAAACCAGACCAAAAGGCCAAAACAATCAATCGAATAGATTGGGGATTAATCGGAAAGATAAACGCATGGATTCATGGTTCTTGTTTTACCTAACCATTTAATCTCCCTTCCACTCCACTCGAAGTGCGAAATTGTGTGCGTGCGTTATAAATAGAATTTATGAATTGGAGAAGGAAACTTTTAATACGATTTGAAGGGATTATTTATGAAAACCCATGAATGAAGTCAAAAATAAATTATCAAAGCCAAAGATGCAATAACAACCACTAAGAACCAACTTGAATCAATAAAATTTGGAAAACCAGTCAAAATGAGCAAAAAAAGGAAAAATAGGAGCAGGTCGGTCGACCGGACCTCTTGAGTCGGTCGGCGGACCTGATCCTAAAACTTTCGGGACACAGGTTCGGTCGACCGGACAGGGTCTTCGGTCGGCCGACCCTGCAGCCTGGGCTGTTTCCAGCCTATCCCAAATGATGAGCAAACTTCCCAACTTTCAATCAGACGAGCACGGACGCTAGGGGTTCACGCCTAGCGGCTACCCGGCCCTATAAGCGCTTCGATTCATCACCAAAACAATATCAAAACATTCATAAGAGAACGTTCATAAAAAATTGACTCTGAAACTCAAGTACTGGAATATTCATAAAACCAATCCAAATAAAAACCAAATGCATATGAATAAGTAATAGGAATTCATATCCATCACCCATGACATCAAGAGATAAATATGTGATTTCAAAACTCACCTTTTTACACACAAGCAAAGATGAGAAGCTCAACACAAGAAGGAGATTAACCACTCTTTACCTTAACTCTACAAGCTTCAATCTAAGAATAAAACACATATTTCCCAAATTAGGTTTAGGAAACTTCTGAAATTGAAGAGGAGAAGAGTTGGAGAAGATGAAGAAGAGGCTTACCAATATCTTCTCTTTGATTTTGGAGCAAGAATTTAAGTTGCAAGAAGAAACTAGGGCTTGGAATTTCTAATCCCTCTTCCTTTCCCCCATTTTCATTTTTAGCTTACGTTTGGAGGTGAAAATGAGTGAATGGAAAGAGATGGGCTGAGCTAGGGTATTTAGTTAGCTAGTGGGCTGAACCCAAACCCAAAACCCAACTAGAAAAAGTAGCAAAATTCAACTTACTCCAAACATATCAAACTTTATACTCAAAAAGTTCGCAAACGCCATTTTCGACTCAATGGAGATGCTTTCGAGTCCCAATTTGGCTATTTGCAAAAAGTAACATTTTGGACCTAAAAATCCGACTAACGACACTATATTTAAACAAAACATTTAAATATAAAATCGTTAAATATGTGGGTTGTTACAGATCTCTCCTCCTTACAAAATTGCGTCCCTGCAATTACTAGAGACGATATTTATAACAACTACATATATACAACATTCAAAAGTAGAGGAAATAAGCTTGAGACGAAAAGATATTCTCACCATTCCCAAGCAAAGCTAGAAAACCCAGATAAGATCGCTCGATATACTCTGGTTTCCCAAGTACAGTCATTGGGGTTAACAGACCATTGAACTTTAACGAGCGGCATGTCCTTGTTTCGAAGGTGTCGCACCTCCGTGTCAAGTACGCGAATAGACTGCTGTACAATAGATAAGTCCAGTGAGATCTCAAGCTCTTGCAAATCAGGAGAATCAATAATAGAATCCGACTCCCGAAGACACTTCCGAAGTTGAGAGACATGAAACACGTCATGAATGCCAGATAAATGAGCAGGAAGTTAAACTCTATAAGTCACAGGGCCAATACGTTCAGTAATAGAAAATGGTCCTATGAAGCGAGGAGCCAATTTCCCAGTCGTACTGAAACGCATAACCCCCTTCAAAGGAGAAACATGAATAAAGATAAGATCACCAATCCAGAACTCGAGAGGCTTTCTACGGCTGTCAGCGTAGGATTTCTAGCGGCTTTGTGCCTCTTTCATTCTCAACCGAATAAGATCAATCTTATCGGAACAATCACGAACAAAATCTAGACCAAGAATAAGCTTCTCCCCAGATTCCAGCCAACAAGGAGGTGATCGACATGGCCTTCCATATAAAGCTTCGAAAGGAGCCATACCGATACTAGACTGAAAACTATTATTGTAGGAGAACTCTACAAGAGGTAGGTGATCCTCCCAACTACCACCGCAATCAAAAATACAAATACAAAGAAGATCTTCCAAGATACGATTTACCCGTTCAGTCTGTCCGTCAGACTGCGGATGATAAGCGGTGCTGAAATTAAACTTTGTTCCCAAATCTTGCTGAAGACTCTTCCAAAAATGACCCGTGAATAATGGATCACGGTCACTCACAATAGAACTAGGAACACCATGAAGTCTCACGATTTCCTTGACATATAACTTAGCCAAATGCAAAGTAGTCCTATTAGAATTATTAGGGATAAAATGAGAAGACTTAGTGAGGCGATCAGCAATAACCCAAATGCTAGAATGGCCTGATCTCGAACGAGGTAGGCCGTCAATGAAATCCATAGAAATCTGATCCCATTTCCACAATGGAATCTCTAGAGGCTGAAGAAGACCCGAAGGACGCTGATTTCGGCCTTAATACGCTGACAAGTTATGCAGTTACTCACATAACTCGCCACATCGCGCTTTATGCCTTCCCAATAATAAAGACGACGCATATCCGCATACATCTTACTACTACCAGGATGAATGTTATCCTTAGAACGGTGATAGTCATCAAGAATGTCATGCCTAAGTGCAAAATCAGAAGGCACAAAAAGATGGTTCTTCTTGCGAAGACACCTATGAGAATCAATGCTGAAATCCCACAACGCTTCATCATAGGATCCAGACTCGCAAAGCTGAATAAGATGCAACAAATCAGGATCACGCCGTTGGACATCGGCAATACGATCCAATAAAATGGGTCGAGCTCCCAAACTAAATGATAGAATAGGAGAATCAGAAGATGAACCTCGATCACGAATTTCACAAAAAGATAGAGTCTCAAGAATATCCCATTCGGCAAGCATCATAGAAACAACACCCGAATGTTTGCGACTAAGCACATCAGCAACACAATTACCCTTACCATGGATATACTGGATATCAAAGTCATAGGAGGCAAGAAACTTGAGCCAACGTTGTCGTCTCATATTGAGTTCCTTCTGAGTAAACAAATACTTCAAGGATTTATGATCGGTATAGAGAATGAAGCGCTCGCATAATAAATAGTGTCGCCAAATCTTCAAGGCGAAGACAATGGCGGCTAACTCAAGATCATGAGTGGCATAGCGAACTTCATTCAGACGCAGTTACCTAGAAGCATAAGCAGCTACCCGATCCTTCTGCATAATAACAACACCGAGACCACTACCACAAGCATCGGTGTAGACAACAAGATCCTGATTCCCCTCGGGAACCACCAAAATAGGAGCATTAGTGAGGAGTTCCTTCAATGTCTGAAAGGAAGCTTCACACTTGTCGGACCAAATAAAACGAATGCCTTTCCGAGTAAGGCTGGTGAAAGGAAGCACAACACGGGAAAAATCCTTAATGAACCGACGGTAATAACCCGCCAATCCAAGGAAACTACGAATCTCATGAACATTCTCAGGCCTCTTCCAATTCTGGATGGCTTCGATCTTTGAGTGATCGACAGAAATGCCATCGAAAGATACAACATGGCCTAAGAACTTAACCCTATTCTCCCAAAAATGGCACTTTTAGAATTTGGCTCTAAGCTGATGATGACGGAGAGTACTCAAGACAATTCTCAAGTGATTAGCATCCTCAGCTTCAGACATAGAATAAATAAGGATATCATCAATGAAGACAAGGACGAACTTATCGAGATATTCCTGGAATACTCGATTCATGAGATTAACAAAGAAAGCAGGAGCGTTTGTCAACCCGAACGGCATAACGAGCCACTCAAAAGAACCATAACGTGTGCGGAAAGCGGTAAGAGGTATGCTATCCTCTGCGACTCGTAATTGATGAAAACCCATGGCAAGGTCAAGCTGAGAAAAGACCTTAGCACCACTCAATAGATCGAACATATCATAGATCCTAGGAAATGGATATCTATTCCTAATGGTTAACTCGTTAAGTTTGCAATAGTCAATGCAAAGCCTAAGAGTTCCATCGGTCTTCTTCACGAAGACGACCGCGGATCCCCACGGAAAAAAACGGGACTAAATTAGCTGCTTGGACTCAAGCTCTAAAAGTTGCTTCTTGAGTTCCTCATTTTGTTTGTAGACATCCTCGTGGGAGGACGACTAACTGGCTGCATGCCTGGAATGAGATCAATGCGGAACTCAATTGCCCGCTTAGGTGGAAACCCGAAACAGGCTCGAAAACATCAGAAAAGTCACAAGCAATAGGAATACGAGATATGTCATCATCATCTCGCGAATCAAGAGAGAATAAAGCCATTTCGGAATTATCCACATCCCGAAGAGCAAGAGATAACTGAGTAGGCGAATACGGATGTCGAAGATACAAAATTATCTCCAAACAAATAATGCTGGCATCATATCTCACTAGCCAGTCCATTCCCAAAATCATATCAAATCCCAGACAAGAAATAACATGCAGATTCGCACGAAAAGTAAAGCCACCTAAAACAATCTCAACATCATCACAAAGCATACTAAGGGTTGCAGATCCCCCAATAGGATTCGCAATCCTCAAAGAAGTAACCAAACAAAAAACATCCAAAGATAAATCATCAACGAGCATTTTCGATACGAAAGAATGTGATGCACCCATATCGAAAAGAACTCGAATACTATGATCATGAAATAAAATAGAACCTTCCAAAATAGAGGCAGATATACCTTTGGGCTGAGAAGGACCTTCAGAAGCCTTATCAGCATAAAGCTTGCTAGACTTGGCACCAGCCGGAGCAGTAGGGCAAGTGGAAACATGATGTCCTTCCTTCTTGCAATAACGGCAGAAGAGAGGCTTAAAACAAGCTCGAATCATATGATCAGGAGAACCACAATTGAAACACTTCCGAACGAAAGGTGTCCCAGCAGACTGAGGCTGAGAATTAGAACCACCGGTCTTAGAAGGAAAAGACCTAGACTTCTGGAATGGAAACTGCTTCTTGCTGGGGTTCTTGGAAACCTCAACCTCAACATCACTATCACACTCCATCTCGACGATTTCAAGATGAAGTGCCAAATCAACTAACTCCTCAAAAGAAAGCTTAAGCTGGAGCAACAAAGACTTCTTAAGATATTTCTTAAGACCAGAAACAAACTTCAAATTCTTCTTATAAGAAGTGCTAATGAATTCAAGACCATACTTAGATAAATCCTCGAATGATGCAACATACTCAGAAATAGAAGATTTCCCTTGCTTCAACTCAAGGAAGCGACGGGTCAATAAAACTTTTTCAGATTCAGGAACGAACTTGAGTTCAAATCGCTCCCGAAATTGAGTCCAAGAAAGAGTGGACTCATCAATTTCGGCTACAAGAAGCTCACACCAATCAAGAGCAAGCCCTTGTAATAAGCTAGAAGTTACAAGAACTCTATCTTGGTCAGAAAGATCCATACGAGAGAAAATACGGTAGCACGTGCAAAACCAAGCTTGGACTTCAAGAACAGAATCGGAGCCCTTAAACGGCTTTCCTCCAAGATGAGCAAAATCACTGCACTGACGTGCAAAGGCGGACTTGCGAGGTGGAGAAACTCGAGGAGGAACTGGAGGCTGAGTGCTCCTAAACAACTCCAAAAACTGATCGGCAGACATATAAATGCCATCCGGATGTAAGCCACTGTATTGCCCAGCTTCCGAACGTTGTCCCCAACCTCTTCCAACCATACGCTGAAAGTAAGATAAGAACAAGATTATTCACAAGGTAGATATCATTAATTAAAATGTGGAATACTACGAAACAAAATGCATTCCTAGACGTATTACCACATTCTATCTAACCTTTGATGGTAGAAGGAATAGAGAGACAGGATGATTCAAAAATTTGTATCACTTATTACACTCTGATGTACCAGAATATGTGCATCTATTCTGTGTTTATCATATTTTGTTCTGAACTCAGCTCTGATACCACGCTGTGAGGCTCCACCTCTATACCCACACCAGCCAAGGACACTACAGGGTAATGCCGTCAACTAACACGGAGAATAAGGCTGGTTAGGAGCGACCTTCTATAGCCTTGCTCTAACTATCTATTGAGTACATCGACAATAGACATACCAAGCAGGTCGACATACCCAAATGAATACTTAAAACAAAACCTTAGGTGGTTGGAGGATATATTAGAACAGAATATAACAACTCAAATGTTATATACATCACAGAACATTAGATCATCACATACACATATACAGATACATAACAGAGTATACAAAATAATACATGTCAAATGGTATAGCAAACCACAATATACAGACGATTCCATATGAATACATATCAGAGTTACAACAAAAAGGACTACATAAAAAGCTATAACAAAAAGGAGCAAGCTGAATAGTCCATGCGGAAGCAAAATAGGCTAAGTCCAAATGCACCTAACCTGAAACATCTCGATCTAACCCGAGTATAAAATACACGGGTCAGTCTAGCTAAGCAAATCACTTAGATAAACTGAACAACAATAAACCTGCAAGGTTCCAAGGTATAACAAATATCTTTAAGGGAGATAACACAATCATCTAACAAAAGATGAATAACAAAACAAGCCTCGTATCATCGGCAACTCATAGAAACAAAGGATAGAAATATCCCAAAACAATCCATAAAGGCAAATAACAAATACCAATGAAGGTAACACAAGTTCCACAAGGTATTTGCTATATATCGTGCGGCTCAAAAAGACCAACACCGAAGGGCAATACCTAGGGAATATACATATCAATGAAACATCAGAAAATTTGCACGTGCTCAGTACTGTATAAACAAGGATCCGTAAGCCCGAAGGCTCCAAAACCAAATATCACCCGAGCGGCTCATAAAGACCAACTTCGAAAGTGATACAATAGGGCAACAAACCCGAAGGCACAAACCCGAAGGCAACATACCCGAAGGCAACAAACCCGAAGGCAATATACCCGAAGGCAACAAACTTGAAGGAGACAGTCCGAAGACACTATTTCAAAGGCAACAAACCGTAGTGGTGAAGGTCCAGAGGCCCAGTACTAGACACCACTAACTGGCGGCATGTGTCACAACTCTCGAAAAGGAATCCGAAAAGTGGTAACGTGAGTTCCATAACCACTCGTTCGCACTAAACGGTTTACAATCCATTAGTTAATTTCACACTCAAAGCAGTACAAAGTTTACCTCGTTTCATCGGTAAACCAGACCAAAAGGCCAAAACGATCAATCGAATAGGTCAGGGATTAATTGGAAAGATAAACGCATGGATTCATGGTCCGTGTTTTACCTAACCATTTAATCTCCCTTCCACTCCGCTCGAAGTGAGAAATTATGTGTGTGCGTTTTAAATAGAATTAATGAATTGGAGAAGGAAACTTTTAATACGATTTGAAGGGATTATTTATGAAAACATGTGAATGAAGTCAAAAATAAGTTATCAAAGCCAAAGATGCAATAACAACCACTAAGATCCAACTTGAATCGATAAAATTTGGAAAACCAATCAAAATGAGCAAAAATAGGCAAAACAGGAAAAATAGGAGCAGGTCGGTCGATCGGACCTCCTGAGTCAGTCGGCTGACCTGATCCTGAAACTTTCGGGACACAGGTTCGGTCGACCGGGCAGGGTCTTCAGTCGGCCGACCCTACAACCTGGGCTGTTTCCAGCCTATCCCAAATGATGAGCAAACTTCCCAACTTCCAATCGGACGAGCATGGACGCTAGGGGTTCACGCCTAGCGGCTACCCGGCCCTATAAGCACTTTGATTCATCACCAAAACAAGATCAAAACATTCATAAGTGAACGTTCATTAAAATTTGACTTTGAAACTCAAGAATTGGAATATTCATAAAATCAATCCAAACAAAAACCAAATGCATATGAATAAGAAATAGGAATTCATACCCATCACCCATGATATCAAGAGATAAAGATGTGAGTTCAGAACTCACCTTTTTACACACAAACAAAGATGAGAAGCTCAACACAAGAAGGAGATTAACCACTCTTCACGTTAACTCTACAAGCTTCAATCTGAGAATAAAACACATATTTCCCAAATTAGGTTTAGGAAACTTATGAAATTGAAGAGGAGAAGAGTTGGAGAAGATGAAGAAGAGGCTTACCAATATCTTCTCTTTGATTTTGGAGCAAGAATTCAAGTTGCAAGAAGAAACTAGGGCTTAGAATTTCTAATCCCTCTTCCTTTCCACCATTTTCAGTTTTATCTTAAGTTTGGAGGTGAAAATGAGTGAATGGAAAGAGATGGGCTGAGCTAGGGTATTTAGTTAGCTAGTGGGCTGAACCCGAACCCAAAACCCAACTAGAAAAAGTAGAAAAATTCAAATTACTCCAAACATATCAAAGTTTATACTCAAAAAGATCGCAAATGCCATTTTCGACTCAATGGAGATGGTTTCGAGTCCCAATTCAGCCATTTGCAAAAAGTAACATTTTGGACCTAAAAATCCAACTAACGACACTATATTTAAATAAAACATTTAAATATAAAATCGTTAAATATGTGGGTAGTTACATTATGGATAAGTGAATGGAATTAAAATGAAGGTGAATAGAAAAGAGAATTGATTTAGCAAATGATCAATAAAGATAAATATGTAAAATGTACGTGTATTGTTCTATTCAAACAATGATTTGATCCAGATTCGAGCATAGAATTCCAAGATAGTATATCAATCCAAGTTGGGATTTTTCATTCGATTTTCGATGGCGAAGCTGGATATAGATTTTTCATTGGTTCTAGAAATTCTCTATCATAGTTATGACTATGCAAGGAGCATGACTGTTTCTGATCAAGAAACCAAATCTAAGTCCACACTAGGTAGTCGGGTAGACGATCCTAGTTCAGAAGTGAAATTGTGTGATCGAACGAGTGATCAGATATATAGCTTACGGATGATATGTGTACATTGTACGGGTTTGAATGAAATTGATATTGAAAATTTATGGAAAAGAACTGTTAAATGGTTTTTGAAATGAAGTATATTTTGTGAAATATATGATGAAATAAAGTGAAAATTGGGTATTTCCATGAAAGAAATTTACTTTATGGAAGTAAATAAGATGGTAAATAACTTTATAAAGTAATCGAACTTGAATATTTGATTTGGCAATAAATAAAGTTATATGTTTGGTAAAACTCCCCTTGTTGAATCTATAGCCAGAAGAAAAGGGTTTTTGAAAGTATTTGAAGTATTAAAAGGAAATTTATACAAGTATGGAGTACTCCAAGGATTTTTCAAGATTATATATATGTTTATTTATATATAAAGGATCTTATGAGAATGATTTTGGGAAAACGATTTTGGAACCTATGGAATTTGGAAAGGTTTTTGATTTTTGGGGAAAAATCAATTTTGAAAATTTGGAAAGCCTATTTTAAGAATTATCGATTTTGGAATAATCGATTTTGAGAAAAGGAGAATTATATAGGATTCATACTAAATGTATGATTTGAAAAATACTATATGTGTATAGTATAAAGTGTTTTGATAATGGCTTTGGGGGAAAAGCTGCTCCCTTAAAATGAACTTCTTAGGAGTACCATAGGTTGGTATTGCCTTGAGCCCCAAGGGGAAGGCTCTAAAGTGGATCTTGTGAGGAAGTTCGGACAAACTGAAGTTCCTGAGGATTATTGGGTAGTGAAAGTTAAAGGTGTTGATGCATATAGAGGCATTTGGGTTATGCTACGACGATAGTGTAACTCGATGTCGCTGCAATCTAATGTGGACCATAGCGGAAATCGTGTGGAGGTGAGTGTCAATGGTCTACGTTTGATTTTGCATGGAAGGCAATGTAACATCGGTAGGCTGCGATCCATGGTGGAATAGAGAAGTTTCATTCTTTTGCCATTGAAATTCGAGGGCGCTGATGCCTATATTTATATGGTTTTTGCTGTGATAGCAATGTAACCCCAGATGTAGCTACGATCTGTAGCGGGTTCCTTATAACGACCCTGACTCGACCTTCGAAAATCGGCACCGAATACGACACTCGTATTCAAATGCTGTAGATCCAAACGTCGAATCTGGTTCGTCGGAGCTTATAACACAATTAAGTACAACACAGCAGAAGGAAAGAAATGAATATCATTGATATACAACATTCGATAGAAAAATGATACAATATGAATCAATATCAGAGATACAAGATAACAATGATATAGCGGAATAACAAATAGCCAAGAGGTAGCTTCATTCCAATGCTCCAAAGCTAAACTCCAAACTACAAGCTCGAACCACCATCACGTTTCACCAAGCTAAGCAAGACCAATCGTGAATCCGAAGACTCCAAAGAATTCCAAAGAGAAATCTAAAAGCTACCAAATCGATATCTATATCTACTATCAGAAAAACCCAACTCTAGACTGCCCGTGTGGTAAATTGTGGGCACCCAAAGTTTAGGAAAAGAACAATAAACTTCAGGCCAGCCATGGAACTGGTATGAGCAAACAAAACAGTTTTGTCTGATAACTAAAGCAGTTTATTCTTATCAAAAGCAAACAAAAGAACTTGAAAGAAATTCGCAATGCTTTTTGAAAATGAAACTACCATAAGGCCTCCCGCCACACACACAATGCAATCGCACACTTGGAGGAGATTTCACCTTATGATAGTCAAAAATGCTTGATACGCGAAAACCATTTGGTATTATTATTAGTGCATAGTGCAGAAAACCTTTCGAAAATATAATATAAATCTTAACCAGCATAGGTAACATTATATTATGCCAGATATAGCTACCACCTGAGGTGGCAGGTAATACAATTAAAATAGTAAAGGGCTCGTATTGTTTTGTTTGGATTTCGAACAAATGGTCAGGCTAAGGAACTTCCTGGGCCACATGGGTACGCTTTTGGATGGATGCCCTGAGAACTTAACTGGATCTCTGCCAACACAAGGCCGGGTTACCTCTGCAGAAATAAGTAACTACTACACGAGTATGCCATCCCTCGGTTGTAAACAACCTTTATTCGAGGATCCTCAATACCAACCATCACAAAGTAATATATATCGGCGATATCCACATAAGTTAAGTAACTAGGCCCATACCATGATACCACTTCTATCCAGAAGGAAATGCACATACCCTAAGGGGCGCTCCCTATAACCTTGCCACATTTTTCCTGTTTTGACTATTTCGAGATGTGAGGCTCGACGAAGTCTCGTCCACAAAGCTACGCTTTTCACAAAAGCCATGCTTTGTTCAACAAATGATCAGCAGCATTTCGTATGCCACATTACCAAATTGGGAATGTATCACTAGTAACCATCAACTTCATAACCTCTGAGCTCGTACATCTTAGAGAAGGGTGTTAAGCTAAGAGAATAAATCTCCGCCACCAAACAGAAAAGTATTTGATAGAAACCGGTTTTACATCTCAAAGTATAATGTTAGGCACACATCCATACAAGTCTTTTCTGGGTTCGAACAGAATTGAAGGCACTTCCAAACAAGACCTTGCCAACCCGGATAATCCCTAATCACGTTTAGACTTCCCATCACAAAGGGTGATCAAATCTCTTTACCGGGGACCAGTCGGTGAAGAGACATTTGACAAGTTATCATTTCGTTTTCGAAAATATCCAGTCTTCACCACCGGTCTTCAAATGCTATCCATATCATCGTATCATTATTCGGAATGGGTTATATGACACAAGGTCCTTTCCCGGCTAAGCCGAATAATGAGCACAATATTTAAAAACATATGGATATGGGATTTCAGTTAAATCACAACTTAAAGCCCAAAACATTTCATTCAAATGGTTAAAACAAATTACCATTTCCAATCTTTTAAACAAAAAGATTCATTTCAAAAACCTTCAATGGTTTAAACAATTTCCACACTTAAATCTTTTAAACAAAAGATTCACTTTAAAACCCCCTTTCAATTTAAAACAAGGTTCACAATTCTTTTGCAAAGATTCATTCATAGCCTTTCAAAACAAATCCCGTCTCAATCTTTTATATATAAAAGATACACCATTAAAAATCCTCTTCAATTTTAAAATAGGGTTCAACTATCTTTCACAAAGATTCAATTATAGCTTACAAAACCATTCAATTTCAAATTTGAAATCTTTTCATCATAACTGTTATTTGAAACCGCTTGTTTCCATTTCGAAAAAACCCGATTATAATTGCACGAGTTAATGCCTTTCAAATATAAACTTGGGTTAAATTCAATTTCCCAAACAATACTTTTTAATGGTTAAAAACCCATATAAATATCTTTATAACTTGTATAATCTTTTTAAGCCAAAATTTCCAAATCATTGAATTCAATTTCAAATATTGAATTCAAACTCAAACCAAAATATTTAAAATTTCAACTAAATCAAATTATTTAAAATAACTTTCATCTTCAAAAACTCGTTTTCAAATACTTTTCAAATTTAACCCGATTTCATTTCCAAAATCATTTGGATTCAAAATTCAAACTTTAAACCATTTCAAAATATTAAATTCAAAAATCTGTGGCTTGACCGATTTCCTCGTGAAATCCATCTTGGTGTGCGTAATGTGTGGTCCAGGGGTTCTCCACAATAATGGTGCAACAACATCAACCATTATAGTCCAAATACAGCAATATCAATAAGCGGTATAAACTATAACGCTTATATTAGACAAGTGGTACAAACCAATTGTAACGCTTATCTTTCATTCACAAATCACAAAATTATATATCATAGATTATAATTTACATTACAGATAATTAATTTCATCACAGAATAAATTATATCACAATTCACAAAACAAAATAATTCATATCACATATTATCACAAATCAGGGACATCAATCAATTCAAAGCACTTCATAGAATCCTAACATCTATGAGTAAGATCAATTAATTATCTGATTTATTTATATCAGATTAATTACTTATGAATAAATTTCTAATCCTGGTTAATTAATCAATAATTAATTACAAACCATTTTGATTAATTGCTCTTTAATCATTAATTAACCCTTAAATAAATAAATAATCCTTTGATTAATTAGTCTTAATTAATTTCAATAATTAATTAATTAATTCTTAATTAATTATCCTTAATTAAAATAAATAATTATTCCCAATCATTTTTATAAATTAATTAACCTTTATTAATTTTCATTAATCAATAAATTAATTATCACTAATTACTATTGATTAAGCCTTAATCACCATCATAAATTAAATCATTTCTTAATTTATTATATTAATTTATTTACCCTTAATTGCAATTAATTAATCTTAATTATTTTTATTAATTAATTACTTCTTAATTAATTATGATTCCTTGATCACTTTAAGTTAATTAATCTTTAATTAAATTCTTTAACTAATTAACCTTCAATTAATCAGTTATTCTCAAATTAATTACCTTAATTAACTAATCACATAAACTAATTATTATTTAATTAATTATTATTTTTATCACTTGATTGATCAACCCTTAGTTATTTATTTAATTATCATTAATTGCTTTCATCAAAAAATTATCTTTAAGTAATCAACCCTTTAATTATTTCCTTAAGTAATTAATTACATTAATCTATTTGATTAACCTGAAATTAATCACGATGATAAGTTTTCTTTAATTTCTTTCACCAATTTCTATTTGAAAATGCTTAAGAAAATAATTATTCAAAACTCAAAAACAATTTTTTTAACATGTTTTAACTTTAAATCAAATCTTTGAAAAACTTGACTCAAACTTGTTTATAATTTAAATTCAAAACTTGGTTTATTTTACTTTAAAACTTATTTATTTTTATATACTTTAAAGTTTAAATTTTTAAAATTTACTTTACCTTTAAACTTCAATACTTTATTTTGTTTTTGAAACCTTAAAGAAAACCCGAGCCACTTCGAGTATTACCCGAGAAAATTTCCCTTTTACTTCGAGTTTTCTTAAAATCACCTTAGGGCAAAGAATTTTCCAACTTAAAATTTTTCTATGTATTCCTACAATGGCATGATAACATATTACTCGAGTTATAACTCGAGCTTCAACCCTTCACGCACGATACACGCTTCGAGTTACTTCCCCAGGAAACTTCGTCTACCCCAAATTTTCGAATGCAACATATATGTATCGTCACGCGTGCACATGCACACTTAGTCGGAGACTCTCCGACCATCGCCACTCATTCTAGCAAGTCGACGATGATCTCGACTCTCAATTCGACAACCCAAACCGAAGTCATCACCCCCAAATCAAAATCCAACCAAATCGTCTCATGCCTGTAGCCATTTCCATCAGTCACCCATCCTTCGCCAGCAAATTTGACCTTCGATCATGTGACGCCCCACCTCTATACCCACGCTAGCCAAGGACACTACGGGGTAATGCCGTCAACTAGCGTGGAGAATAAGGCTGTTGAGGAGCGACCATCCACGTAATTGCTTTGTGCGAGCATCGGAATTTCAGGATAGTACAACATGCATTTGGTTTAAGGAGGAAATCCGACATACCAATACAAACTCAAAGCTACTACATAGTGGCTATATGAAGTGTTCGGAAACGAACATAGAAATAAGCATAACACCAATCAGTCATAGACATCCATATCACAAAGGAGGAAAAAGATATGAATATATAACACATGAAAGTGTACATTAGAGTAGTGGTCAAACAAGATCCATAATATCCCAAAAGAATAGCTACAAGTACTAGACAAAAAAATATGAATACAACTATGTGTCTATAACTCAAATGTATACAACAAAAACTACTAATCTAAGTAGTTAGCCAAAAGTCAGGGTGATAATCCCAGAGGTGAAGTCAAGCAGAAGCACCTGTAACATCTCGGTCTGACCCGAGTATTATTTAATAAGAAAATAATAAACAGATCACTCTAGTTGTAAATATCAGATAAAATGATATAGGATAAGAGATATGACATAAACATATGATAACCATAAAGCCATACTGTGATAATTATGTAATTTAAAATCAACAAGAGATTAATCAATATCACCAGAATCTTCTCAAAGAGCAAAAGAAATGTCATACTCCTTATTTACCAAATCACCAAACTATAAATATTGACAATAATATCAATGCCAATCACAAAATTTAATGACACACAAATTCACCAATACACAAAAATTGATAACACATATCAATGAAAATCACGAAAATTGGTGAAACACAAATTCCAGAAATCATCAATGGAAATCCAGAAATCACAAAAGGGGGGAGGCCTATCACAAAACGGGAGCATGAAAACTCACCAACACGTATATCACAAAATGGAACGTTATTCCATGGTAGCTAACCAATAATTTTGAGCCGAAGCTCCAAAAAACGGCCCGACGACCATGGGTCGCTACCCCACCAATTTGAGTCGAAGCTCTATAGAATCGGGGTTTAGTCTCCCTCGTAGACAAAGAGACATCACACATTTGCTAGTCTAAATCACAAAAATGATCATCAACAATCATCAAGAAGTGTCAATTACAGTAATCTAGTAAATATATAAGCTTAGCTTCATGTCCCATAACCACTAGCTAAACATAAATATTTACGAACAAATTGCAGATTTCCACTAGAAAATTGTCATAAGAGATTCAATCGAACAAGTCCAAGAATTAACAGGCGAAGTAAATGAAAGCGTTTCATACCACTTGTTTTACGAAGCCGTTTAATTAGATTTCTCGTACGAGTGAGATAAAGTGACAAATCACAAAAATGATCGTAGAAACTATCAATCACAAAAATTCACATACGAAGCCGTTTCATACCCTTGCCACATGACACGGCGCGACCTAGTAGATGAGCGACCTAAGGGATGGTGTGACTCAACAGTGCAAACGACCTAAGTTGCAGTGGCATAAGTGCAGGGTGACTTAAAAGGTGGCGCGAACTAACTGCATGCGACCTAAGGAATGGCGCGACCTAAGGCGTCGCGAGACCTAACGGTGCAAACAGGCCGAGCGACCAAAGGATGGTCAAAGACCTACGAGATAAGGAGGCCGAGCGACTTAGTGGGCGAGCTACCTAAGGGTTAACAAGGCCAACGACCTAACTGTGCAACCTAGTGGTTGAACGACCTATGCGCAGAAGGCAAGTGTCTTTGGGGTTGCAGGCCGAGCGACCTAGCAGATAAACAAGGCCGAGCGACCTAACGACTAAAGCAAAGCGACCTAACGAAACAAGGCCGAGCAACGACCTAAGGTGCAAGCGCGACTTAATAATCCGAGCGACCTAGCGACCTAACGAATAAACAAGGCCCTGCGACCTACGGGAGAGCGACCTAAATTGATGAGACCCAAGCAATAGAAGAAGGCCGAGAGGTTCGTGTGCAGGCCGAGCGACCTAAGGAGCTATGACCTAAGGGGGAAAGCCGAACGACCTAGGGATGAAACGACCTAATTTTGCCACGACCTATGGAGTGTGCGAGCTAGCCACAGGCCGAGGGGCTTATATGGTGCAGGCCGAGCGACCTAAGGGTTTTAAAGCTCAAAACACACTCAATTTGCAACCGATCGAGCATGGACGCTAGGGGATTATGCCAATAGGCTACCCGGTCGTATTGGCTCCTCGGTGCATCACTAAAAACATGTTAAACATCAAAAGATTGGATTTTTAAAGATTTGAACCCAAAACACTAAAAATTGGGATTTTCACCAATTCAAATCCAAACCAAAAGCGAATACACATGAATAAGTGTTAGGAATTCATACCTAACAATCAAAGATAGTTATAGACAAAGATGTGAGATAAAAATCTCACCATTACACAAAATCAATGAAGAAGAAGCTTGAAAGTAAGGAAGAATCAATGGGTTCTCTTTGAATTTGGAGTTAGATGTTGGATTTGCAAATGAACTTGAGCTTGGAGTTTTAATTTCTCATTCCTTCCTCCATTTTTGATGAAGGTTGAGTGTTAGGAAATGAAAAGTTATGAAGAGAAGGGGGTTGAGCTATAGTAAATAGTTTAGGCTAATGGGCTAAACCAAACCCAAAGTCCAAAGTGAAAAAGTGACGAAATTCCACTAACTCCAAACATATAAAGTTTACACTCAAAAAGATCGCAAACGGTGTTTTGAACTCAATGGAAGTGGTTCCGTATCCTAAGACCGTATGCAAAAAGTAACTTTTCGGACTATAACCCAACTAAAGATAAAATATTTAAACAAAATATTTAAATATTCAATCATTAAATATGAGGGTTGTTACAGACTCCCCTCCTTAAAGAAATTGCGTCCTCGCAATATTTAAGAAGAAAATATAAGGTAAGAACCATGAAAGCATATCAACACAGAAGAAATTTGAAACAAGAAATTCACCTCAAAGAGCATAGGAAAGTAAGTTCGGATGTGTTCGCTCGATGAACTCTCTAGATTCCCAAGAGCAGTCCTTAGGATTCGAGGAACATTGAACTTTAATAAGTGGAACATCTTTATTTCGAAGGCGTTTGACCTACGAAGCAATAATACAAATAGGATGTTGCTCATAAGTAAAATTAGGTGAAACTTCAATTTCTTCCACAACGCCGGGCTCAAGAATAGAATCAGAATCTCAAAGGCACTTCTTGTAATTGAGAAACGCGAAACACGTCATGAATAGCAGAAAATTGAGCCGGTAATAAAATGTGATAAGCCACAGAACCAATACGTTTGGTGATAGGAAATGCCCTGATATATCAAGGCGCTAATTTACCCGATTGACTGAAACGTACAACACCCTTCATAGGTGAAACACGAATAAACACAAGATCTCCCACAGAAAATTCTAATTTCCTTCTCTGGTTATCGGCATAGGATTTTTGTCTGCTCTGGGCTTCTTTCATCCTATGACGAATATGATCAATCTTTTCTGTGGAATCACGAATAAAATCTGGACCTAAAACCAGCTTCTCACCGGCCTCAAGCCAACAAGAAGGTGATCGGCATGACGTTCCATAGAGTGCCTCGAAAGGTGCCATACCAATAACAGATTGGAAGCTGTTATTATAGGAAAACTCAACAAGAGAAATATGATCTTCCCAACTTCCACCAAAATCAAGAACACATGCCTGAAGAAGATCTTCAAGAGTTCAATTCACATGCTCAGTCTGTCCATCGGACTGGGGATGATAAGCGGTGCTAAAATTAAGCTTCGTTCCCAAAGCTCTTTGAAGACTCTTTCAAAATCCACTAGTAAACAATGGATCATGATTCACTAACAATAGAAGAAGGAACTCCATGCAATTTTACAATTTCTTTAATAAAGAGTTTGTCCAAGAGAGGAACGGTTCGATTGGACCGAAAGGGAATAAAATTTGTGGATTTAGTAAGTCTATCAACTATCACCCATAAGCTATCATGGCCCGAACGAGAACGGGGAAGGCCGTCTATAAAATCCATGGAAATTTGATCCCACTTCCAGATTGGAATTTCTAAAGGTTGCAGTAACCCACCAGGCCTTTGGTGTTCGGCCTTGACAAGTTGGCAAGTCACGCAACACTTAACAAAGTTAGCAACATCAGATTTCATTCCCTTCCAATAATAAAGTCGCTTCATATCCGTGTACATTTTACTACTACGGGATGAATGGTAAATTTAGAACAATGAGAATCTTCTAAAATGTCTTTACGAAGATTACTAATATTTGGCATGATAAGTCTACCAAATTTTCGAATACCGCCACGAGAATCAATATCAAAGTCTTTCAATATCAATTTTATCCCTAAAATCTGGGCGAAGAAGAGCCAATTCGGGATCTGGCTTTTCAGCTTCAAGAATGCGGTCTAAAAGAGAAGGATGAGCCTCAAGGCTACATAAAACAAGAAATAAACATAAATCGGAAACACGATCTCGAATCTCACAAGTGTTTAGAATTCTGAGATCATTCCATTCGGATATCATCATAGAAACAACCGCTTGTTGCTTGCGACTAAGTGCGTCCGCAACACGATTTCCTTTCCGCGAGTATAAAGAATATCAAGATCATAAGCTGCAAGGAATTCGAGCCAACTTTGTTGACGCAAATTAAGTTCTTTTTGAGAAAATAGATACTTCAAAGATTTATGATGGGTGTAAAGAATAAACTTTTCTCCTAAAAAATAATGACGCCAAATACGAAGGGCAAAAACAATAGCCGCGAGCTCTAAATCATGAGTGGCATATCTAGTCTCGGCAGGCTTTAATTGCCTAGAAGCATAAGAAATAACACGTTCTCTTTGCATAAGAACGACACCCAAACCAACGCGACTAGCATCGGTATAAACAACAAAATCTTGATTTCCCTTGGGAATCACAAGAATAGGAGCAACGGAAAGGAGTTCTTTCAATTTCTGAAAAGAAGCTTCACTTTTGTCCGACCAAATGTATTTAACTCCCTTTTTGGTTAAACTAGTAAGAGGCACGAAATTTTTTGAAAAGTCTTTTATAAAACGGCGGTAATAACCTGCCAATCCAAGGAAACTACGAATTTCCATCACACTCTCCGGTCTCTTTCAATTTTGAACCGCTTCAATCTTTGAAGGATCCACGGAAATTCCGGATTCGGAAATAATATGATCAAGAAACTTCACACGAGATTGCCAAAAGTGGCATTTAGAAAAAAATTCTTTTAATTGATTACTCCTAAGAGTTTCCAACACAATCCGAAGATGCTTTTCATGCTCCTCCTCGATTTTTGAATACACAAGAATATCATAAATAAAGATGAGAACAACCGATTGAGGAAGTCTTTGAAAACTCGATTCATAAGGTCATGAAATAAGCCGGAGCATTCGTTAAACGAAATGGCATCACAAGCCATTCATAAGATCCGTAACGAGTACGGAACGATGTCAAAGGAATGCTATCCTCAGCAATACGAAGCTGATGAAAACCGGTAGCTAAGTCTAATTGTGAAAAGACTCTAGCACTACTAAGTTGATCGAATAGATCATCAATCCGAGGTAAAGGATATTTATTTTTGATAGTAAGATCATTAAGCTTGCGGTAGTCAACGCAAAGCCTAAGTGTACCATCGGATTTCTTCACAAAAACAGCCGAAGCTCCCCAAAGCGAGGAACTAGAGCGAATAAATTGCTTCGCCTCCAATTCGGATAATTGTTTGCGCATCTCCTCATTTTCCTTATTGGATATACGATAAGGAGGACGAGTAATAGGTTGAGCTCCAGGGAAGAGATTGATTCTGAACTCAATTGGTCGCTTAGGTGGTAATCCTAAAACGGGCTCAAATATGTCGGAAAATTCACGAACAACGTGAATAAGAGAAATAATATCTTCCTCATCATCATTATCGTCGTTATGAGGATTTAAAGAATATAAAGATGCAACTAAACTGGAATCTGAATCTTTAAGGTCAACAGAAATCTGCTTAACAGATTGAGGATGTCGAAGATAAATAGTCCGCTCAGGACATAGGATTTGGGCTTTATAGCGATTAAGCCAATCCATTCCCAAAATCATTCCAAAGCCTAAGTAGCGCATAACATGCAAATCGGCTCGGAAAGAAAAATCACACAAAATAATCTCAACATCTTTACACAATAAACTGATTGTTGCAGATCCACCAACCGGATTCGCAATTCTCAAAGAAGTCATTAAACAAAAAACATCCAAAGAAAAGGTATCAACAAGTTCTTTTGATATAAAAGAATAGGACGCACCCGTATCAAAAAGAACTCGAATAGGATGATCACGAAATAAAATAATGCCATCAAGGATAGAATGAGAAATACCTTTACCACGAGATGTGTTGCTAGGGGCTTGAGCAACATTAAGCTTACCCTCCTTCCTATTTTGAAGTTTGGGACAAGAAGATAAAACATGATCCGGGCTTTTGCAATAGTGACAAGTACGGGGCTTTGAACACTTGCTCGCATAGTGGTCCTTAGAACCACAGTTGTAGCATTGTCCACTACTTTGGGTAGAAGTCTTAGTTGCCGGAGAGACTTGCTTCCATTTCTTATTGTGGGGATAAGGACCTTTAAACTTATTAGGCCTTTTCTTGTTGTTGAAGTTCGGTTTGGCAGCCATAACTTCAACGTCACTTTCTTTATCTGCCTCTTCAATTCAAAGAGAGATATCAACGAGTTGATCAAAAGAAACTTCTAACTTTAGAAATAATGCCTTTGTGACGCCCCACCTCTATACCCACGCTAGCCAAGAACACTACGGAGTAGTGCTGTCAACTAGCGCGGAGAATAAGGCTGTTGAGGAGCGACCATCCATGTAATTGCTTATCACACGGTGGCTATAAATAATCTTCGAAAACAAACATAGAAATAAGCACAACACAAATCAGTCACAGACATCCATATCACAAAGGCGGAAGAAGATATGAATATATAACTAACACATGAAAGTGTACATCAGAGTAGCGGTCAAAAGATCTACAATAATACAAAAGAATAGCAACACGTGCTATACAAAAGAATACAACTATGAGTCTATATCTCAAGTGTATACAACAAAAACTGCTAATCTAAATAGTTAGCCAAAAGTCAGAGTGCCAAATCCCGGGAAGATGTCAAGCAGAAGCACCTATAACATCTCGGTCTGACCCGAGTATTATTTAAGAAAATAATAAACGGATCAGTCTAGCTATAAATATCAGATGACATGGTATAAAATAAAAGATATGGCATAAACATAAAATATTCATACTGACATACTACTATAAGTATGCAAATGATGACCAACAGAAGATCAATCAATAAGATATAAATCGATATCACAAGAATCTTCTCAAAGATCCAAAGAGGGCATCATACCCTAAACTTGTACTCATAACAAGTCAATGACATAAATTGCAGAAATCAACACGAGAAATCCAGAAATCATAAAAAGAGAAAGAGGCCTATCACATGACGGTCCGAAGACCAAGGGGAGCTACCCCACATGTGTGAATGGAATCACACAGATTAAGGTCCAGACTAACCAAAAAGCAAAAAGGTATGTGTGAGTGGAATCACACAAGTGGTGTCTAGTCTAACCTCGCAACAAGAGACGTCGCATAGTTGCTAGTCTAAATCATCAGAATGATCGTCATGATCAACGAGAAGTGACAATTACACTAAGCTAGTAAATATAGAAGTTTAGCTTCATGTCCCATAACCACTTTCTTGACTTAAATATTTATGAATAAACTGTAAATCTTCACTAATAAAATTGTCACAAGAGGTTCAATCGAACAAGTCCAAGAATTAACCGACGAAGTGAACGCAGCGTTTCATACCACTTGTTTTACTAAGTCGTTTAATTAGATTTCTCATCCGAGTGAGGTAAAGGTTTGTATATACTAATAGATTGGAAAACGGTTTAAGAAAAGAGATTTGTTATTAAAAATAGAGTTGAAATTGTTTGTTAAAAGAGTTTTGATATTTACTACTAGTATTGAAACCTTTATATTATAAAGCGACAAAACACAGAAGCAATTGTAGAAACAATCAGTCACAAAGATCGCATACGGAGATGTGAATAAAATCCAAGAAAATCAGCTCAATGTTTTTCAGATAAGATCCCCTACGGAGGGGGAGTCCAGGGGGGTGGAAACCCCCCAAGTTGGGGGTGCGGGGGCAACGCCAGCGCTTGGCGGGGTGCGGGGCAGCGCCCCGTCCAAAACGGTACGACCTAGTGAAGACAAAATGAGGTCTAACGACATAAGAGGAATAGGGTCGAGCGACCTAATGGTTGCGACCTAGGGGTCTAAGGGGTCAAACGACCTAGTGGTGTTCGCGAGTTAGCAGAAGCGAGTGACCTAAGAGAGACGAGCGACTTAAGGAACTCGCGACCTAACATATGAATAGGTCAAGCGACCTAAGTGGTCAGGCGACCTAAGGTCTTACGACCTAACGACCTACGGTCTAAACAAGGTCACGCGACCTAAGGCCAACAACGACCTAATGTGGGATGACCTAAGGTCCAGCGACCTATCGGTATGAGGACTAGCGACCTAATGGAAAACGGCTTAGGGTCTTACGACCTAACGACCTAAGTCAAGTACAAGGTCACGCGACCTAAAATGGTTAAGAGCCGTACGTGTTAACGAGTTAACGACTTAAGGGGTCAACGACCTACGGGATATAGGTCACGCGACCTAACGGTTTACAAGGTCTTGCGACCTAAGGAGACAGGGTCTAGCGACCTACGACCTAGGTCAATACGACCTATGACCTAAGGTCAATACGACCTACGACCTAAAGTCCATATGACCTAACTCAGAAGACGTTAGAAATGGCCAGAACGACCTACGACCTAGGGTCCATACGACCTACGACCTAAGCCCGAACGACCTAACACCGAACAAGCATTTAGATGGCCCAGCGACCTATGGTGCTAACTCACGAGTGACCCAAGGGTTAGGTTGCGAGCGACCTAACTCCGAGCACCAAAAATGGCCAGAACAACCTAAGTGCAGAAAATTCACCAAAACGCTAAAAATTGGTTTTTTTCGCCAATCCAATCCGAATCAAATGCTAATATGCATGCAAAAGTGATAGGGAATCATTCCCAACAGTCCAATATAGTTATAGGCTAGAATTGTGAGATAAAAATCTCCCCTTTGCACTAAAATTTATGAAGATGAAGCTTGAAAGCAAGGAGAAGCAATCTAAAGCTTGAATCCAATATCTTCTACTTGAATTTGGAGTTGAATGTTGGAGTTGCAATTGAATTTGAAGAGTGAGGGGAAGAGGGTTGGAACTTGGCTTAATAGGCTAAACTAACCCAAAGTCCAAAGCGGGAAAAGTTAGTGAAATTTCACTAACTCCAAACCTAGGTTTATACTTAAAAAAGTTGTAAACGGCATTTCGAACTCAATGGAAGTGGTCTCGAGTCCTAATTTGACCGTTTGCAAAAAGTAGCTTTTCGGACCAAAATCCGATTAACGATTTAGTATTTAAATAAAATATTTAAATATAAACTCGATAAATATGAGGGTTGTTACAGACTTCCCTCCTTAAAGAAATTGCATCCTCGTTGTATATATATAAGATGGAAATAAAAAGTAACAACCATAAAAGCATATTAACACAAGAGAAATTTAAAATAAGAAGTTCACCTCAAAGAGCAGGAGTAAGCAAGTCTGGATGTGTACGCTCGATGAATTCTCTGGATTCCCAAGAACAATCCTTAGGATTTGAGGACCATTGAACCTTCACAAGCGGAACATCTTTATTTCGAAGTCGTTTAACCTCAGAAGCTATAATTCAAATAGGATGCTGCTCATAAGTTAAATTCGGCGAAACTTCAACTTTTTCCACAACAGCAGGCTCAAGAATAGAATCGAAATCCCGAAGGCATTTCCGTAATTGAGAAACATGAAAAACATCATGCATAGCAGAAAACTGAGCCGGCAATGCAAGGAGATAAGCCATGGAACCAATACGTTCAGTGATAGGAAATGGCCCAATATATCGAGGCGCTAACTTCCCCGATCGACTGAAATGTACAACACCCTTCATAGGTGAAACACGAATAAAAACAGGATCCCCAACAGAAAATTCTAATTTCCTTCTTCGATTATCGGCATAGGATTTTTGTCTGCTCTGGGCTTCTTTCATCCTATGTCGAATAAGTTCAATCTTTTCCATGGAATCATGAATAAAGTCTGGACCTAAAACCAGCTTCTCACCGGCCTCAAGCCAACAAGAAGGAGATCGGCATGGCCTTCCGTAGAGTGCCTCGAAAGGTGCCATACCAATACTAGATTGGAAGCTATTATTATAGGAATATTCAATAAGTGAAATATGATCTTCCCAACTTCCACCAAAATCAAGCACACAAACACGAAGAAGATCTTCAAGAGTTTGATTCACACGCTCAGTTTGTCCATCGGACTGGGGGTGATAAGCGGTGTTAAAATTAAGCTTTGTTCCTGAAGCTTTTTAAAGACTCTTCCAAAATCCACTAGTAAACAATGGATCACGATCGCTAACAATAGAAGTAGCAACTCCATGCAATTTTACAATTTCCTTGACAAATAGTTTGGCCAAAAGGGGAACGGTTCGGTTAGACCGAACCGGAATAAAATGAGTGGATTTAGTAAGTCTATCAACAATCACCCATAAGCTATCATGACCCGAACGAGAACGGGGAAGGCCATCTATAAAGTCCATGGAAATTTGATCGCACTTCCAAATTGGAATTTCTAAAGGTTGCAATAACCCACCAGGCCTTTGATGTTCGGCCTTGACAAGTTGGCAAGTCATGCAACACTTAACAAAGTTAGCAATATCAGATTTCATTCCCTCCCAATAATAAAGTCGCTTCATATCAGCGTACATTTTACTACTACCAGGATGAATGGTGAATTTAGAACGATGGAAATCTTCTAAAATATCTTTACGAAGATCTACAATATTTGGTACGATAAGTCTACCAAATTTTCGAATGTCGCCACGAGAATCAATATCAAAGTCTTTCAAACCTTCAATATCAATTTTTTCCTTAACATTTTGGCCAAGAAGAGCCAATTCAGGATCTAGCCCTTGAGCTTCAAGAATGCGGTCTAAAAGAGAAGGATGAGCCTCAAGGCTACATAAAACATGCGATGAGCATAAATCGGATGCGCGCTCTCGAATCTCACAAGTGGATAAAATCTCGAGATCGTTCCATTCGAATATCATCATAGAACCAACTGCTTGTTGTTTACGGCTAAGAGCGTCGGCGACACGATTACCCTTACCGAGGGTATAAAGAATATCAAGATCATAAGGTGCAAGAAACTCGAGCCAACGCTGTCGACGTAAATTAAGTTCTTTTTGAGAAAATAAATATTTCAGAGACTTATGATCCGTATAAAGAATAAATTTCTCTCCCAATAGATAATGACGCCAAATCCGAAGGGCGAAAGCAATAGCCGCGAGTTCTAAATCATGTGTGGCATATCTAGTCTCGGCGGGCTTTAATTGCCTAGAAGCATAAGCAATAACACGTTCTTTTTGCATAAGAACGGCACCCAAACCGACGTGACTAGCATCAGTATAAACAACAAAATCTTGATTCCCCATGGGAATAACAAGAATAGGAGCATCGGAAAGGAGTTCTTTCAATTTCTGAAAAGAGGCTTCATATTTGTCCGACCAAATGTATTTAACTCCCTTCTTAGTCAAGAAAGTAAGAGGCACGAAAATATTAGAAAAGTCTTTAATAAAACGACGGTAATAGACCGCCAATCCGAGAAAGCTGCGGATTTCGGTCACACTCTCAGGTCTTTTCCAATCTTGAATCGCTTCAATCTTTGAAGATCCACAGAAATTCTGGATTCGGAAATAATATGACCGAGAAACTTCACACGAGATTGCCAAAAGTGGCATTCAGAAAATTTCGCCTTTAATTGATTACTCCTAAGAGTTTCCAATACAATCCGAAGATGTTTTTCATGTTCCTCCTCGGTTTTTGAATACACAAGAATATCATCAATGAATATGAGAACAAACCGATCGAGGAAATCTTTGAAAACTCGATTCATGAGGTCAACGAAATAAGCGGGAGCATTCGTTAACCCAAATGGCATAACAAGCCATTCATAAGATCCATATCGAGTACGGAATGATGTCAAAGGAATGCTATCCTCTGCGATGCGAAGCTGATGGAAACCGGTAGCCAAGTCCAATTGTGAAAAGACCTTAGCACCACTAAGTTGATCGAATAGATCATCAATCCGAGGTAAAGGATATTTATTTTTAATAGTCAGATCGTTAAGCTTGCGATAGTCAACGCAAAGCCTAAGCGTACCGTCGGATTTCTTCACGAAAATAGCCGAAGCTCCCCAAGGTGAGGAACTAGAGCGAATAAATTGCTTCGTCTCCAATTCAGATAATTGTTTAGGCATCTCCTCATTTTCCTTATTGGACATGCGATAAGGAGGACGAGTAATAGGTTGAGCTCCAGAAACAAGATTAATTATGAAGTCAATTGCTCGTTTAGGTGGTAAACCTAAAACGGGCTCGAATATGTCGGAAAATTCACGAACAACGTGAATACGAGAAATAATATCATCTTCATCATCATCATCATCACGAGGATTTAAAGAATATAAAGATGCCACCAAACAGGATTCTGAATCTTTAAGATTAACAGAAATCTGTTTAACAGATAGTGGATGTCGGAGATGAATAGTCCGCTTAGGACATAGGATATGGGCTTGATAACGGTTAAGCCAATCCATTCCCAAAATTATTCCAAAGCCTAAGTAACGCATGACATGCAAATCGGTTAGGAAAGAAAAATCACATAAAATAATCTCCACGTCTTTACAAAGCAAACTAAGAGTGGCGGATCCACCAACAGGATTCGCAATTTTTAAAGAAGTCATCAATGCAGTAACACTTAAGGAAAAAGTGTCTACCAGTTCCTTTGATATGAAAGAATGGGATGCACCCGTATCAAAGAGAACTCTAATAGGTTGATCATGAAATAAAATAATACCATCAAGAATGGAATGAGAAATACCTTGGCCACGAGATGTGTTGCCAGGGGCTTGAGCCACATTCAACTTTCCTTCCTTCTTGCCTTTACGCTTGAGGCATTGATTTATGTAATGATTCGGGCTCTTACAATAGCGAAAAGATTTGGGCTTAGAGCACTTATTCGCATAATGATCCCCAGACCCACAGTTGAAGCAACTCGCACCACTAGGAGAAGGAGACTTTGCCGTAGGGGTTTCCTGCTTACCCTTTTTGTTGGGATAAGGACCCTTGAATTTGTTTGGCCTCTTCTTGTTGTTGAAGTTTGGTTTAGCGCCTTCCACTTCAACATCACTCTCTCTATCAGCCTCTTCAAGACGAAGAGCGATATCGACGAGTTGATCAAATGCGACTTCTAGTTTCAGGAGTAGTGGCTTCTTAAGATTCTTATTTAAGCCATAAACGAACCTCTGGTTCTTCTTCAATGGGGTGTTGATGTATTCAACCCCATATTTGGAAAGCGACTCGAAGGCTGCGACGTAATCAGTCACAGAGGATTGACCTTGAACAAAGTCTATAAAACGTCGAGCCAAGTTTACTTTCCCAGCTTCTGGTACAAACTTTAACTCGAAGCGTCCCTGAAATTGCTCCCAGGTGAGATCCGCTTCATTAATTTCTAAAATAAGGAGTTCGTACCAGTCCAATGCTCTCTCCTGGAGCATGTTGTAAGCCACCTGAACGCGGTGGAGATCGATAAGGTTCATGTGAGAAAAGATTCGATCGCACGATTTTAACCAAGCCTGGACCTCGATGATATTTTCCGAACCTTTGAAGGGCTTCCCACCCAAGTTGGTGTAATCGCAGCACAAGCGTGCAAATCCCGACTTTGGGTGAGTAGGTTCCGGGTTAGCTCCAGCTGCTTGAGCATTAGTTACTAAATCAAGAAGCTGTTGAGCAGTCATAAAAACTCCATCCGGGGGAGCAGCACCAGATGATCCAGTTGTGGGACGGCCTGGTCTAGACATTCTCTTCCTTTAAGAAAGAAAGAAGAGAAGTAAGAAGGTTATTCACCAATGAACATCAAGCAATCTTGATAGATAAAACAAGGAATCATAAAGGAAATAGGATGAATCGGTACGAAGACTCGAATTAATCCTATGGTATGACTCCTAAGATAGACTTAGGACGATGATCCTTGTTAAGTTATTCTACATTGTTCCGAAGTTTGGCTCTGATACCAAGCTGTGACGCCCCACCTCTATACCCACGCTAGCAAAGAACACTACGGAGTAGTGCTGTCAACTAGCGCGGAGAATAAGGCTGTTGAGGAGCGACCATCCATGTAATTGCTTCTCACACGGCGGCTATAAATAATCTTCGGAAACAAACATAGAAATAAGCATAACGCAAATTAGTCACAGACATCCATATCACAAAGGCGGAAGAAGATATGAATATATAACTAACACATGAAAGTGTACATCAGAGTAGTGGTCAAAAGATCCACAATAATACAAAAGAATAGCAACACGTGATATACAAAAGAATACAACTATGAGTCTATATCTCAAGTGTATACAACAAAAACTGCTAATCTAAATAGTTAGCCAAAAGTCAGATTGCCGAATCCCGGGAAGATGTCAAGCAGAAGCACCTGTAACATCTCGATCTGACCTGAGTATTATTTAAGAAAATAATAAACGGATCAGTCTAGCTATAAATATCAGATGACATGGTATAAAATAAAAGATATGGCATAAACATAAAATATCCATACTGACATACTACTATAAGTATGCAAATGATGACCAACAGAAGATCAATCAATAAGATATAAATCGATATCACAAGAATCTTCTCAAAGATCCAAAGAGGGCATCATACCCTAAACTTGTACTCATAACAAGTCAATGACATAAATTCCAAAAATCAACACGAGAAATCCAGAAATCATAAAAAGAGAAAGAGGCCTATCACATGACGGTCCGAAGACCAAGGGGAGCTACCCCACATGTGTGAATGGAATCACACAGATTAAGGTGCAGACTAACCAAAAAGCAAAAAGGTATGTGTGAGTGGAATCACACAAGTGGTGTCTAGTCTAACCTCGCAACAAGAGACATCGCACAGTTGCTAGTCTAAATCATCAGAATGATCATCATGATCAACAAGAAGTGACAATTACACTAAGCTAGTAAATATAGAAGTTTAGCTTCATGTCCCATAACCACTTGCTTGACTTAAATATTTACGAACAAACTGTAAATCTTCACTAATAAAATTGTCACAAGAGGTTCAATCGAACAAGTCCAAGAATTAACCGACGAAGTGAATGGAAGCGTTTCATACCACTTGTTTTACTAAGTCGTTTAATTAGATTTCTCATCCGAGTGAGGTAAAGGTTTGTATATACTAATAGATTGGAAAACGGTTTAAGAAAAGAGCTTTGTTATTAAAAATAGAGTTGAAATTGTTTGTTAAAAGAGTTTTGATATTTACTACTAGTGTTGAAACCTTTATATTATAAAGTGATAAAACACAGAAGCAATTGTAGAAACAATCAGTCACAAAGATCGCATACGGAGATGTGAATAAAATCTAAGGAAATCAGCTCAACGTTTTTCAGATAAGATCCTATACTGAGGGGGGGTCCACAGGGGTGGCAACCCCCCAAGGTGGGGGTGCGGGGGCAATGCCACCGCTTGGCGGGGTGCGGGGCAGCGCCCCGTCCAAAACGGTACGACCTAGTGAAAACAAAATGAGGTCTAACGACCTAAGAGGAATATGGTCGAGCGACCTAATGGTTGCGACCTAGGGGTCTAAGGGGTCAAACGACCTAGTGGTGTTCGCGAGTTAGCAGAAGTGAGTGACCTAAGAGAGACGAGCGACTTAAGGAACTCGCGACTTAACATTTGAATAGGTCAAGCGACCTAAGTGGTCAGGCGACCTAAGGTCTTACGACCTAACGACCTACGGTCTAAACAAGGTCACGCGACCTAAGGCCAGCAACGACCTAATGTGGGACGACCTAAGGTCCAGCGACCTATCGGTATGAGGACTAGCGACCTAATGGAAAACGGCTTAGGGTCTTACGACCTAACGACCTAAGTCATGTACAAGGTCACGCGACCTAAAATGGTTAAGAGTCGTACGTGTTAACGAGTTAACGACTTAAGGGGGTCAACGACCTACGGGATATAGGTTACGCTACCTAACGGTTTACAAGGTCTTGCGACCTAAGGAGACAGGGTCTAGCGACCTACGACCTAGGTCAATACGACCTACGACCTAAGGTCCATACGACCTAACTCCGAAGACGTTAGAAATGGCCAGAACGACCTACGACCTAGGGTGCATACGACCTAAGCCCGAACGACCTAACACCGAACAAGCATTTAGATGGCCCAGCGACCTATGGTGCTAACTCGCGAGCGACCCAAGGGTTAGGTCGCGAGCGACCTAACTCCAAACACCAAAAATGGCTAGAACGACCTAAGTGCAGAAAATTCACCAAAACGCTAAAAATTGGAGTTTTTCGCCTATCCTATCCAAATCAAATGCTAATATGCATGCAAAAGTGATAGGCAATCATTCCCAACAATCCAATATAGTTATAGGCTAGAATTGTGAGATAAAAATCTCACCTTTGCACTAAAATTTATGAAGATGAAGCTTGAAAGCAAGGAGAAGCAATCCAAAGCTTGAATCCAATATCTTCTACTTGAATTTGGAGTTGAATGTTGGAGTTGCAACTGAATTTGAGCTTGGAGTTTTAATTTCCTATTCTCTTCACCATTAATGCCAAAGCTTGGGTTAGTTAGGAAATTTGTGAAGAGTGAGGAGAAGAGGGTTGGAACTTGGGCTTAATAGGCTAAACTAACCCAAAGTCCAAAGCGGGAAAAGTTAGTGAAATTTCACTAACTCCAAACCTATCGATGTTTATACTTAAAAAAGTTGTAAACGATATTTTGAACTCAATGGAAGTGGTCTCGAGTCCTAATTTGACCTTTTGCAAAAAGTAGCTTTTCGGACCAAAATCCGATTAACGATTTAATATTTAAATATAAACTCGATAAATATGCGGGTTGTTACAGGCTTCTTGAGATTTCTATTCAAGCCATAGACAAATCGTTGGTTTTTCTTCAATGGGGTGTTTATATATTCGACCCCGTATTTAGAAAGTGACTCGAAGGATGCGACATAATCTGCCACGGAGGATTCACCTTGAACAAGGTCAATGAATCGTCGAGCCAAGGTCACCTTCTCAGCTTCTGGCACAAATTTTAATTCGAAACGTTCCCAGAATTTCTCCCAAGTAAGATCTGCTTCATTTATTTCAGAAATCAGAAGCTCATACCAGTCTAATGCTCTTTCTTGGAGCATACTAGAAGCCACCCGAACACGGTGAAGATCAACAAGATTCATGTGAGAAAAGATTCGATTGCACGACCTCAGCTAAGCCTGGACTTTAATAATGGTTTCAGAACCTTTGAATGTCTTTCCACCCAAATTGGTATTATCACTCCACAAACATGCAAATCAAGACCTAGGGTGAGTAGACTCCGGATTAGATCCGGTTGCTTGAGCATTCCTTACTAGATCAAGAAGCTGCTGGGCAGACATAAATACTCCATCTTGGGGAGTAGCACGAGATTGACTAGCGCTGGGATGGCCAAATCTAAGCATTTTCTCTTCCTTTAGAAAGAAAGAAAGAAGAAGGATAAGGTAATTCACCAAATGAATATCAAGCAATCTTGGTAGATAAGCAAGGAATCATAAAGAAAGTAGGATGAATCGGTACGAAGACTCAAATTCAATCCTAAAGCATGACTCCTAAGATGGACTTAGGACGATGATCCTTGCTAGTTTATTCTACATTGTTCCGAAGATTGGCTCTGATACTAAGCTGTGACGCCCCACCCCTATACCCACGCTAGCCAAGGACACTACGGGGGCCGTCAACTAGCGTGGAGAATAAGGCTGTTGAGGAGCGACCATCCGCGTAATTTCTTTGTGCGAGCATCGGTAAGTCAGGATAGTACAACATGCATTTGGTTCAAGGAGGAAATCCCACATACCAATACAAACTCAAAGCTACTACATAGTGGCTTTGTGAAGTCTTCTGAAACAAACATAGAAATAAGCATAACACCAATCAGTCACAGACATCCATATACCAAAGGCGGAAAAAGATATGAATATATAACACATGAAAGTGTACATCAGAGTACTGGTCAAACAAGATCCACAATATCCTAAAAGAATAGCCACAAGTGCTAGACAAAAGAATATAAATACAACTATGAGACTATAACTCAAATGTATACAACAAAAACTACTAATCTAAGTAGTTAGCCAAAAGTTAGGGTGATAATCCCAAAGGTGAAGTCAAGGAGAAGCACCTGTAATATCTCGGTCTGACCCGAGTATTATGTTATAAGAAAATAATAAGCGGATTAGTCTAGCTATAAATATCAGATAAAATGATATAGGATAAGAGGTATGACATAAACCTATGATAACCATAAAGCCATACTGTGATAAGTATGTAATTGAAAATCAACAAGAGATTAGTCAATATCACCAGAATCTTCTCAAAGATCAAAAGAAATGTCATAATCCTCATATACCAATTCACCAAACTATAAATATTGACAATAATATCAATGCCAATCACAAAAGTTAATGACACATAAATTCACCAATACACAAAAATTGATAACACATATCAATGAAAATCACGAAAATTGGTGAAACACAAATTCTAAAAATCATCAATGGAAATCCAAAAATCACAAAAGGGGGGAGCCCCATCACAAAACGGGAGCATGAAAACTCTCAACACGTGTATCACAAAATGGAACGCTATTCCATGGTAGCTAACCATTAATTTTGTGTGACGACCCAACTTCCAGACTCCAGGAAGTCGTATCGCTAATAAGAAAGAAAGAGATACAAAAGAGAAAGAAAGAGAAGAAGAAGAAAACAACACATCAGAATCTAAACAGCGGAATGAATAAATTATATTAATAATCAAAAGTATTACATAAATATACAACAACTATCAGAGTACACAGATAATTCAACACATACTAGACAGTTATAAACTCTTGTCTAGTTATTACAACTCAACACAACATCACAAATAAACTCAGAGATACCAAACACAACGGACTACTATATAACTACAACACAGAAGCCTCCTGCTCCATTTTCTCCTCCATAATTCGTCAAAGCTAACCTGAATCCTAACCTGAATCCCTTGGCTACTCGTAAAAATTTGAGTACCCAAGAGTTTATGGAAAACAAAAATAAACTCCGGGTCAGACATGGGTCTGGTGTGAGTAACAAGTTAAAGTTGCTTAACTTTCAAAAATCCTTTAAAAGAAAGGTATCACGTAAGACTTCCCACACATAAACATGGAAAAGTTTTTACCTTACGCTAACCAAAACATTTGATAGGCTATCCAATGATATTATAATAGTGTCTAGGGTTTACAAATAAATAAGAAATAGCCGAAATTGTTACATTCATTAAATTCCAGCTACTAGCCACAAAAGTGGGTAATACAATCAAAACCGTTGGCACTTATTGGATTTTGGATTCCATACAATGGCAGGGCTACTGGGGTACCGCCCGTCACATTACGTGGCCTAGATCACCGTACCGAGGAGTACTCCCACTCCCATGCAACACAAAGCCGGACCCGTTCCTTACTGAACAGTTTCGAACAAGACAACCCAGGCAGTTGTCGCGACCAACCGCCCACACATCCGAAATAAAAAGGGACCTCTAGACAGGGATCAATCTTGCTCTCGAGTGGGAGCTACACACGAAGCCTTGCTGCACCTCCCCTGTTTTAGCCATTCCCGGTTGATGAGGCTTGAGGCGACGATTACCTTTATAGGACATCAAATCTTAGAATGCTCATCGTCCACCTGACGATGTTCTGAAAGCATTCAATCCATACAAGTTCGTTCTAGGTTCGAACGAAACAGAAGGCACTATCTTGTTGCACTCATTATTGGAATCACCCTCAGAATCAACGACCATAGCCCTTACACTCTGATTCACCATCTCAAATCTATAAGCACTATTCCGTCAAACTCATTACAGAATCACCCATAGAGTTATACTGACGTATAGCCCTTACACCTCGAGTCTTCACTTGCTCCACTTGGATTAACGACCTAACGTTTAGTTGGAATCGATGTGGTTTTCGGATTCCAAATATGGAAACCCGATCACGATCTCATCGAAATCCAAAGCGTGTCTTTTAGGTCCAAGTTGTTTTAAGTTTAAAACAATTCAATCTAGTTATCCATATACACACAGATAGATAATTCACATCATCATAATAGATAATCATCAATATTATCATAATAGGTAATCATTACAAATTGAGAATCTATATTATCACTGTCAATAGATACTAATATCATCATCACAATGCAATACACACAATACTATTTATCTCATGTCTGAGATTCAAACTATTCAGGGTAAACCATATCATCCATTCATAAGCATATATCTATAATCACACCATCTATAATTAATTTAAAATGAATTAAATTAATTACTTCTATCTCTAATTAATTTAAAGTGAATTAAATTAATTACTTATTCTTTAATTAATTTAAAATGAATTAAATTAATTACTTCACCATTTAAAACTTGCTTACTTAACCATTAATTGATCACAAATCAATCAATCAATCATCCTCAAATTAATTACCTTAATTTATCATTATTGATTAATTATCCCTTAATTAAATTCAAGTAATTATCTTTAATTAATTTTACAAATTAATTATCCTTTACCAAAATTAGTAATTAACCTTTAATTACTTCATTAATTAATCAATTACATTAATTAATTACTTTAATGCTTAATTAATTACATTAATTAAATATTTCCTTAATCACTTATCATTGATTAATTAATCTTAATTAATTAATCTTTAATTACATCATTAGTCATATTAATTAATGATCCTTAATTAAATTTAAAATAATTACTTATTTAAATTAATTACAATATGTAATTAACCTTAATTAAACCAAAATTTTAATCACTTTTGATTAATCATATTCAGTAATTAACTAACCTTAATTACTTTCTTAATCACTCCTAAATTCATTATATTTAATAATAAATTCTATTTATTAGTCATCCTTGATTAATCTCATTTGTATTTAATTACCTTTAATTAATTACATCACTTAATTATTTCAAAAGACTTAATCAATTAATGCTTAAATTAATTACACTAAGTAATTAATTATTAATTACTTTCACAAAGTAATTATTCTCATTATTAATTACACAAATAATTAATCCCAAGATATCATATTTAAATTAATTACCTTCGGTTATTTACTTAACTTAATTACTTCTCTAAGTAATTATTCCTCATTGATTACTTACCAATCCATCTAATGACTATTCTAAATTAATTAAATTTAATTAATTAAACTTAATTAATTAATTTAAACTAAACCAATTAATAAATTAATTACAATGAGTAATTAATATCTTTAATTATTTTCATAAAGTAATCATACTTAATTAAGTTCATAATTGATTATCTAAATTAATTAATTCAATTAATTATTAAAATTAATTACATTAATTAATTAATAAATAATCACAAGTTAATAACCTTTATTAACTCATCATCAATTCTTTAATTACCTTTTCTAAGTAATTAACTTAAATTAATTAATATTAATTAAAAATTTAATTAACCTTAATTAATTTATTTCAAATCTTTAATTAATTAAATAAATTAATTAATTATCTTATTTAAATTACCTTATAAATTTAAGGTTTTCAAAATTCATTAAATTCTTTGATTTACTTGAAAACAAAACATCTCTTGTTAATGTTTACATTACCATTAACAAAGTAATTTTAAAACAATTTAACTTAAAATTGTTTCAAATTATATTTAAAATTTAAAATTTAAAATGAAATTAAAGTTAACTTTAACAAAGTTTTAAAACATTCAAAACCTTTAAATCTTATGCTAAAGATTTCTTATTTTATAAAAGAAGTTAAAATAAATTTAAACCCCAAATTCATTTCAAAATACAAATCATATTTAAATATGTTTGAACAACCAATTTGTTTAAACATTTAGATTTCTTTTTAAAACTTCCTTTACTTTCAAAACATTGTTTCAAAATTGAAGTTTGATTCCAGATTTAAACTAATGTTTAAATCTCTACTTAAATATAAAACTTTATCTTAAATTCAATTATTTAAACTCTTTTGAAGTTGTTTAAACATTTTAAATTAATAAAATTTAAACTAGATTTTTAAAACTTGGATTCATACTCAGTTTGAAAACCATAATTAAATTTAGGTTTTATTTCAGTTAAACAATTTGCTTCAGATTAAACTAAATTTCGATTGGGAATAAACAGGTTTTCCTATGAAACCTGTAAACACTTACATACCCGAAACCCCCTTATATTACTTTGAGTAAATCCCTTATCCTCTTCGAGCCATTACACTGATTACTTTAGTATGACTCGAGTCTAAATTGTTCTGCAACCCCATCCCATCCTAACACCATCTCTTGCACCGTGCATATGCACGGTGGACTTGGCCACCTCCGACCACCACCACTGCTTTGAGCACGACGACGATTGCCACCAGATCCTTCAACGAACATCAAAACCTAACAAGCATCACAAAATCAAAGTACGAACACCCAAAATAGAAATGGGAAACAACAGGAAACTTTCTCGAATTTGAAAAACCTTCTTTATCCTCGCTCCTCCGGTCACCGGAGGCGTTGCAAGTTCGTCCAACATCTCTTCGACACCCAAGCAGCCATCTCCCCAAAAATAGTTGCACTCTATCACTATATTCTTCATGCCGATCAAAATTTCCCACTGCCTAGAAACTAGGTTTAACATTTTCCCCTTTTCCAGATAGAATACCAATGCACATAAATCCATCACTAAAAATTGCAATTTGTTTTTAAGTAATCACAATTTAGTTTGAACTTTTGATTCAAACACCTGAAACTAACAATCAACTGGATTTTGACAGATTTTAATTTACTTTGTTATAACTTTGTTTCCAGTAAACTACAGGTGTATATTTTTTTTCATTTCATCTTAAATAAAATCTTAAGCTTATCAATTATGGTATATTAAACATACATTGACCAAATCTCTTATATTATTAAAGATTAATTTTAAAGACACTTAAGTTTTTCTTTCAAAATTTGGGACCTGGAACTTAGAAGAATACTGTAAATATCACAAAACAGAAATCTTACTCCTATACTAAATACAGTTTTTATTACAGGAACAAGCATGCACTTCATATCTACTTAAATTTTAAAATTTATGAGGTTACTCTCAATATAAAAATCAACATACAACCAGATATACACAAGTCATCAATCAAGCAAAAATTTAATGTTTAAGTTTTTAAACAGAAAGTGTTACTCATAAACACTCCATTCAACATGCTATCAGGTATATAAACACAAGCATATTCATTTCAGTCATAAAACAAGCAACAAATTATACTTAAGTTTTAATTTTAAGAAAAAGAAGTTACTCACTTGGAAATGGAGATGAAACAGAGCTTTGATTTTGAAAAACTTTATGCTTTTAAAACTGGAAATTTCTTTTCCTCAAATCTTCAATTGCTAAATGAAACTTAGTTACTTGCTGTGAAAAACATGTATGCAGGTTTGAACAATCCATACTTTTTTATTTTATTTGTGAATTTAACTTGCATGTAGACCTTTTTAACTGTGAACTAGCTGTTAACACTTGCATGCAGACATATGCTTTGATTTTGCTCAAACTTGCATCCAGATTTTTAAGAAATGCAGAGGCTTTTAAATTTTCTTTTACATTTTAAACTAGCTTCAAATCTCAAGTTTTAAAGAATGCAGGCAAGTTTTGTTTTCCAGATGCAGGCCTTTCATTTTTTTTTCTTTTTTTTGAAATGAATTTCAGGTTTGTGGAAGAGAACTACAGATTTGGTCTAAGTTTTCTCTTAACTTTGAGAAAAATGAGCGTTAGAAAAAAAAATGAGATTGAAGAAACATGTCTTATATAAGTGTAATGATTTATTTAAAAATTAAAAGAAAAATTAAAATGAAAAGGACACTTGTTAAAATCTTCAACACTTGTCTTTTGCAAGAGTTCATTTACTATCACATGTATTTAAGATATTAGAAAGCTTAACACTTGTCATTACACCTCTCAATATAATAACATGTGCTTTATAAATGAATTTATTTGTTTTTATTTTATTTTAAAAGTAAATAAAACTCTTTCTCCTTATTTGTATTTATTTATGTATAAGTTATTTTCATAAGTAAATGTATATACATTATCTTTTTTTTTAAGAAAATGAAATGAAGCAATTTATATAAAAATGAAAACTTATTTATAAGATTTACATATATTTATTAATTTGAATTTCAAAATTAAATCAAATTCAAATGTTATTGATACATTAAAATTCCACTTAAATCTAATTTATCAACATATTTTCATTTTAAAATAATAACATTGTCTTATAAAAATCCTATCTATATTTATATTTACACATTCATTATTTGAAAATTGCTCATTTATCAATTTTAAATCATTTATAAAAGAAATCATAAATTACATATCTTATTTATCTTAATTAAAAGAATTAATGTTTAATATATAAAGAGTATCTTAAATTTTCATATAATTCCAAATTATAATTATTATGATATATTTCAAAAAGAAATAAAATAAACTTTTGTTTATCTTATTAAAATTTAAACTATGTTTAGAATGCAATTATATAATTTAAAACAATTTCTTTAAGTATTTAAACCAATTAGTTATTTATTAAATAAAATAAAAATCTTAAAATTATTAAAATGAATATTAGAATTTAAAAACAAGATTTTATTTGTTTATTTATCTAAAATCAAAACTTATCTATCCATATAATATATATAAATATATATACATACATTATAAATAGGAATACAATTATTAGCTTTTAAAAGATAAAATTCATCAATTACACATTTATTTAATTAGATTATTAAATCAAGTAAATTTTTATTAAAATTTTATCAAATCAATTTAATTTTAGATACAGATTATTAAATTGATATTGCTAAAATTTCCAGGATATCACATTTTGAGCCGAAGCTCCACAAAACGGCCCGAAGACCATGGGTTGCCACCCCACTAATTTGAGCCGAAGCTCCACAGAAACAGGGTTTAGTCTCCCTCGTAGACAAAGAGACATCGCACGTTTGCTAGTATAAATTACAAAAATGATCATTAACGACCATCAAGAAGTGTCAATTACAGTAAGCTAGTAAATATATAAGCTTAGTTTCATGTCCCATGACCACTAGCTTAACTTAAATATTTACGAACAAATTATAGATTTCCACTAGAAAATTGTCATAAGAGATTCAATCGAACAAGTTCAAGAATTAACCGGCGAAGTAAACGCAAGCGTTTCATACCACTTGTTTTATGAAGCTGTTTAATTAGATTTCTCGTATAGTGAGATAAAGTGACAGATCACAAAAATGATCGTAGAAACGATCAATCATAAAAATTCACATACGAAGACGTGAATAAAATCCAGAGAATACGATTCCAAATTCATCAAAGTGGAAATACCCTTGCCACATGACACGGCGTGACCTAGTAGATGAGCGACCTAAGGGACGGTGTGACTCAATAGTGAAAACGACCTAAGTGGCAGCGGCATAAGTGCAGGGCAACTTAAAAGGTGGCGCCAACTAACTGCATGCAACCTAATGAATGGCGCGACCTAAGGCGTGGCGCGACCTAACGGTGCAAACAGGCAGAGCGACCTAAAGTTGGTCAACGACCTAAGAGACAAGGTGGCCGAGCGATTTAGTCGGCGAGCGACCTAAGGGTTAACAAGGCCGAACGACCTAACCGAGCAACCTAGTGGTTGAACGAACTATGCGCAGAAGGCCGAGTATCTTTGGGGTTCCAGGCCGAGCGGCCTAGCAGCTAAAGAAGGCCGAGCGATCTAACGACTAAAGCAGAGCGACCTAACAAAACAAGGCTGAGCAACGACCTAAGGTGCAAGTGCGACTTAATGGTCCGAGCGACCTAGCGACCTAGCGACCTAACGAATAAACAAGGCCGTGCGACCTAGGGGAGAGCGACCTAAATTGATGCGACCCAAGCAATAAAAGAAGGCCGAGAGGTTCGTGTGCAGGCCGAATGACCTAAGGAGCTACAACCTAAGAGGGAAAGCCGAACGACCTAGGGACGAAACGACCTAATTTTGCCACGACCTATGGAGTGTGCGAGCTAGCTGCAGGCCGAGGGGCTTATATGTTGCAGGCCGAGCGACCTAAGGGTTTTGAAGCTCAAAACACATTCAATTTACAACCGATTGAGAACGGACGCTAGGGGATTATGCCAATAGGCTACCCGGTCGTGTTGGCTCCTCGGTGCATCACCAAAAACGTGTTAAACATCAAAAGTTTGGATTTTTAAAGATTTGAACCCAAAGCACTAAAAATTGGGATTTTCACCAATTCAAATCCAAACCAAAAGCAAATGTACATGAATAAGTGTTAGAAATTCATACGTAACAATCAAAGGTAGTTATAGACAAAGATGTGAGATAAAAATCTCACCTTTACACAAAATCAATGAAGAAGAAGCTTGAAAGCAAGGAAGAATCAATGGGTTCTCTTTGAATTTGTAGTTAGATGTTGGATTTGCAAATGAACTTGAGCTTGGAGTTTTAATTTCCCATTCCTTCTTCCATTTTTGATGAAGCTTGATTGTTAGGAAATGAAAGTAAAGTTATGAAGAGAAGGGGGTTGAGCTAGAGTAAATAGTTTGGGCTAATGGGCTAAGCCAAACCCAAAGCCCAAAGTGAAAAAGTGACGAAATTCCACTAACTCCAAACATATCAAAGTTTACACTCAAAAGATCGCAAAAGGTGTTTTGAACTCAATGGAAGTGGTTCCGAGTCCTAATTCGACCGTATGCAAAAAGTAACTTTTCGGACTATAACCCAACTAAAGATAAAATATTTAAACAAAATATTTAAATATTCAATCACAAAATATGCGGGTTGTTACAGGTCAACTCGCCGTTGCGATCAAAGCTTCGTCACACATCGACACTCCCATTCCCCTAGGTGCGATCTTCTGAAATGACCCGTCGACATCGCCCCAAACATCCCAAACTCGGCCAACCCAAACCACTAGTCGAACCCTAATACGACTCATGGCATTCACTTATCGGAATTTTTTTTAACCATTTTTCCATGAATCTAAATCCATTCACCTACCTTCGCCCTGAAGCACGCCTCCCCCCCCCCCCCAAATGTCGATATTCATCAGATATCGACAAAATTATGTTTTGTGTTTAACTCGAGAAACCCAATGAATTACCCCACTAAAAATCAAGATATACATAATAAAATTCATGATTTTCCATCCTGATTGCCCTTATGAAATCAAATCTTAAAATTGAATCAATACAGTTATGACCAATTCTTAGTTTTACTGTCTTTTTTTTTTAATTTTGCAGTGTTTTTACAGTTTCCAGTTAATCGATTCATCTTTTATCCTTAAAAGTATTTTTAAAGTTTAATTCTTGATATCTATATTTTATTTTATTCAAACACTAACATCAAACATTACATCTTGAAATTTATTTATGCCTGTAAATTGTTTTAAACAGAGGAATATGTCTCTGTAAACTGCATACACACATCACATATCTATATTCAAAACACACAGGCATTTATCAAGAACACCAAGCAATCAAAACGATTAACACGCATATAATTCGAAGAAACTGGTTTTGAAATCTTAAGTTTGCTCACCTTAGATTAAAGCAGAGACTGGATTTTGAACTTTAACTTCCAGGTTTTTGATTTGCACCTGTCTGGACTTTAGCTGTTGAGTTTTCTTGATTGCTGTTTTTTTCTTTGATTCCAGGTTTGAAAATCTTTTGAATTGAATCAAATCTTCATTGAATCCCAATGCATTGCTTTGATTTTGCTTTGTTTTCAAGATCTTTGCAGTTTTAAACTGAGCATTAATTTCCAGGTTTTGAAGTTGATTTGCCTTAGAACTTTTCTAGTTTCTCTTTGTTTTTATTTCAGATTTTGATTTTCAGGTTGTAATGCATTTGAACTTTCTTGGTTTCCAGATTACACTTGAAAAAAAACAGGGCTTTGGTTTCTCAAATTTGTTCTGCAGATTTTTTTTCGAAAAAAAAACTTGAGAATCTGATTTAATTTTTATTTTATTATGCATGTTTATAAAATTTAATTAAAAGAAAAATTTACTCTTTGCCACTTGTTATTTTTTTTTCATGTTGATTCATCACACTTGTTTAATTTTCATACCAAGATGTTTACACTTGTTTAAAACAAAGAAATTTATGTTTAAGTCCTTAATGCAAATTATTTGTAGATTTTGTTTTTTAAACCTTGCGTTAGTATAAATTATGTTTTATATCCTTTAGTTCATGCATTTACAACTTAAGTTCCTTAAGTTAATTTAAAATTTGAAAGCATTTCATTTTAAAAGAAAAGGTGTTTTAAATTCTTTTATCAAATTCATATTCAACTTTAAAACTTTTATTAGTTCTTGTGTCACATCATTCATACATTGTTCAACAATCAACACTTATACATTCTTAAAGAAAAAATGTTTTGAGACTATATTTCACTTTAATAATTGGTCATATATACGTGTTTCTTAATTTTAAAATTTTATTCTAAAATTCCCAATTCATAATTTATTTTCAATCTACTTATAAAACACATTTATTTTCAAATCCAATACTATTATAAAAACTTATTCTTAAATTCCAAATCAAATTATTTTTATAAACCATTGGATTTCAAATCAATTAATTTTACTTACAAACTTTTGATATATTTTCTCATTTGCTTGAATAAATTTTTTTTCAATTGTTTCTCACATTAAATTTTAAAGCTTTATAATTTTATTTATAATCTAAATTATTTATTTATCCTAGAAATTTATAATTAATTCACAACTAGATTCATAATCAAATTCGAAATTAAAATATGATTCAAAATATTTATTTTAGAATTTCTAATTATTCACATTCATTTATATTAATAAAAAAACAAATTTCTATTAAACTTTGGAAAGTACCAGATTAATCCATAATTTAATTCCAAAAATTAAATTGATTTTAAATATTAACAAGTAAAATTTGTAAGTCGAATAAAATTTTATTTCGAATATCTAGATTTAGTAGGATAATTAAATCGATAATTTAATATTTGAAATTACAGAAATAATTGGAAATTGGGTTTAATGTGAATGAAAATGATTATAAAATTGTATTAAATCATATTGGAGTTAGAATGATGTTATAGAACTTTTAAAATTGAATTAAAAGTTAGTTTGTAGAAATTGAATATTTTAATATTTAATTGACAAGTAAAAATAGCCATTTTTCAAACAGTCTCGGATTTCGATGAAACCCTTTTCATCGGATCCGTAATGTTAAATTATTGTAAGATTTCAAATTTCATGTCAATCAGATTTATGATTTGTCCGGGGCAAGTTAAAACGCATTTTAACCGGTTTAAGTGAATTTTTAAATTTAAATAGTCGATTCAAAAACCTATCTTACAAATATGATTGAACTTGCTCCCGATATATATTCCATTGCGTTCATAATAGGGGTAAAACATCATAACGCCATGCAGCATGCTTCGTTTGGAGTTTGGAAAAATTTCGGGTGAATAGTGTCGCGTAATTTTCTATATAAGGCCGCCATAATTCACAATTTTCACAAAACCCTAGTCTTTAAGCTTCAGCCGCCACTTTCAGATTTAATAGCCAAAAATATTCCTCCTTCTCCCTTAATTTTCTTCAAATCCATTAATCGATTCGTAAAACTTCCAACTAGAAAAAGATAGAGCTAAGTGAGATCTACAAATCCATATGGAGCTGATCAAGTTTAGCGAAGCGGATTGGAGGCTAGGGCCTCACATTGTGATCGCGTTCAAGACATTGGATCTTGTGTTGGGGAGGGCCGAGCTTGATGGTGTTGAGGTCGTGGGTAGTGGAGTTAGTGAGCGTTGTTATGGCACACCTGATCGTCGTCGGGTGGCTCGAGAAGGTTGCGTTAATTCATAAATGGACGGCGGCTATGGGTTATCATTTGCGTGCAAAACCTGATGGGGAAGAAGTTGAAAATCATGGCCAAGATTTAGGGGAAAGAAACGTACGGCTCAGATTGAAATGGTTAAAAATATAAAGAGAAATTGAAATTAATTTATATCATAAATTTGTACAGACTTTAAAAAAGCTATAACTATTTGATACGAGGTCGAAAATTAACAAAACGACTTGCATTAGAATCGTATTGTTGAATACTACGCGATGGAGCTAGATTGTAGTTGATTGGAGCTAGTGAGAATTTTTGCTAAAATTAAACGCACGTTTAATTTTATTCAGAATAAAACGCTAAAACCGATATTGGAAGCAAGGTGAGAACTTCTTACTCAGTCGAATTTGTTTCGATTTAAATTTTAAATAGTTAAATTTAAAATTTCTTGATTGTGTTGATTGTATGCTTGGATGATAAATTGTTATCTGTTGTATTAAAATAGACCCTATACGCCGTATATTAAGCAGAGGTTATTATATAAACACATATACCACGATATTCCACCTTAAAGTGGAATTGGTATTATATATGTACTTGGAGTTGATTTCCTGCATTATATAGCGGATGAGAACCTATTGCGCCGCAAATAGCGGATAATGTTTTATATAAACCCCTGTACCGCGATATCCCGTCTTGAAACGGGATTGGTATTGTGCACACATCTGCGGATGCAGGGAAACAGGTTGGAGGGATCCAACGGGATTCCTCAAATAATTGAATTTGTTTCAAATTTGTGTGTTGATTATATAATCTCTGCGTGATTTTCTTTGTGATTGAAATCGTTGAAGGCTAAAATTTAGTCGAATATAATTTTGGTATCGTTAGATACCGAAAATAAATAAAAATTCGATTTTTGAAAATTCAGGTTGAATGTTTGTATTAAAAATTATGATGTTTTGAGAAATATAGCTAAAAGGTGATTTTTGGAAATAGGAAGTTCATTATTTTAAAAAATAATTTAAATGGTTATTTTTGAATTTATTATAAAAGCTTTATATATAAGATTTTAAAAAATTGGATTTTTAAAAATCAAAGTGATGGAATTATAAAAGAGTTTTAAAGACGTTTTAAAATGATGTTATAAATGGATTTTATAAAAGAATAGAATCTACGATTTGTGAAGCTATAAAATGAATGAATTTGTAAATAGAGAATTACAAGTAATTTGCTTATAATGTGGATTTTGGCGTGTGAATGGGATATGGATAGAATTTGTAAATAAAGTGATTTTATAAGTTGAAGTTGTTATAAAATATAAATGGAATTTATAAACATTGTTTTATAAATCTGAAATCGACTTATTTTGATAAGTTAATTATTATAGCTTATTAAAGGAGATATATCCACGATTTTGGACAGTGGATAAACCATTAAAATAAAATGTGTAGAAACGTTAAATTTGGTTAACGAAGTATATTCACGATTTTGGACAATGAATAATATATTAAAGAAATGTTTTGGAGAAGTGATATTTTAAATAGAATTAAAACGATTTAAAGGTGTTTTAAAATGTATTAAGTATCGAAACCATAGATTTCAACATTCATTGTTGAAATAGACGTTTTCAAGAAATAAAAGGGAATGGTGGACTATAACACCGTTGTTATAGTATATGATTTTCGAAAGGAAACGTTTTATATCGTATTGGGATTTATATATCTATCTTAATTTCGAATCCCTATGCTAGTGATTTTGGGTTGTTGTAACGATGTTTTACGCAACATTCGTTTTGACTCAAATGAATGTGTTTAAGAGAATGTTTTCCTTAAAGAATAAAATATATACTTAATTGCGATTTAAGTATATTGATTATTTTCCAAATGTTGAAAATAAATAGATTTGTGAATAACTTATTATTAAATAAGTATGGTAATGTTTTCCAATATGAAGTGAAATGTTTTGAGATTATATCTTTTAAAGATAAATTGAAAGTGAATATTTGAAATCGATTTGGAAATCATATATTAGTGGATATTTGGAAATTTAAATTCACATGGAATTTATAAAGGAAAGGGAAATTGTTTTGAAAAATAAACATTGATTTATTTTTGAAGTGTGGAAACAAATTTACAGATTTGGAACGTAAATTTAAAGTAAATCGGTAAGGATTTATTTAATTGGTTTAAATGAACCATTTTGAAATGAAAGTGTATTCACCTTGGAAAGTCGAATAAAATTTTCTTAATAGCTTTGAAAGATATATACATATACATATATATATATACACACATAATTCTAGAATTGGTTTTAAAAAAGGTACTTTGGAGAAATTAACTTCTTAAATTATTTTAAATCCTTTAAGTAAAGATTTGTTAAGTTAATATAGAAAATATTTATTTCTAAGATTTAATCAATAATTGTTTTAGAATAGTTATTTAAATAGTTAAACTCTATCTACTAATTTTATTTCGAAAATTAGTTTGAAATTAAGTTATATGTAATATTGGTATAATATTTTTATAACTAGTATTTTATGTAAAGTGTTTAAAGAGAAATAGTTTTATTTCAAAGTGTTTTCTTGATATCTTTTGGACAAGTGTTATAAATTATTTTAAAGTATTTGAACTCGGCAGATTTCCACTGAAAATGAATAAATATTTGGAAGTGTTTCCGCATAAGGAAAATGATTTGAAATTTATTTTCAAATGGTTGAAGTGTGGGAAAATATATCTTGTATAGATATTTTTGGAAAATAAATAATTTGGGAAATTATTTGGAATCTGGTGATGTTGTGCATATCTATTGATAGTTAAATAACTGACTATCAATATTTACCTTTTAATGGGTATTTGTTGTGATTTGCTTGAATTTAAATGCTACACTTATTTTAGAAATAAGCGCTCGTTATTCGGTTTAGCCGGGAGAGGACCTTTGGGTCATGAATCCCATTCCGAATAGTGATACGTCGTAATGGATAGCATTTGAAGACCGGTGTTGAAGACCGGATATTTTCGGAAACTGAAGGATTACCGTCGAATGTCTCTGCATCGGTTGATCTCCGATATTGAGATTTTATCACCCTTTGTGATGGGAATTCCGAACGTGATTAGTGAATATCTGGATTGCAAGGGCCTCTTTGGAAGTGCCTTCGGTTCCGTTCGATCCCGAAACGGACTTGTATGGATGTGTGTCTGACGTTACAATTTGAGATTGAAAGGTGGTTTCTATCAAATACATTTCTGTTGGTGGCGGAGAATTTATTCTTTTATCTTAACACCCTTCTCTGAGACGTACGAGCTAAGAGGTTATGTAGTTGATGGTTACTAGTGATACATTCCCAATTTGATAATGTGGCATACGAAGTGCTGCTGATCATTTGTTGATCAAAGCATAGCTTTTGTGAAAATCGTAGCTTTGTGGACGAGACTTGGTCGGACCTCACGACCCGATAATGGTCAAAACAGGAAAGACGGAGCAAGGTTATAGGGAGTAGCGCCCCTTAGGGTATGTGCGTTTCCTTCTGGATAGTAGTGGTATCATGGTATGGAGCCCGATACTTAACTTATGTGATGTCGCAAATATATATGACTTTGTGATTGTTGTTGGTTGAGGATCCTAGGATAAAGGTTGTTTACAACCAGGGGATGGCATACTCGTGTCAGTAGTTACCTACTTTTGCAGAGGTAACCCGACCTTGTGTTGGAAGAGATCCGGTTAGGTTCTCGGGGCGTCCTGCCATAGGCGTTCCCATGTGGCAACAGGAAGTTCCTAAGCCTGACCATTTGTTGGAAAATCCAAAGAAACAATACGGACCCTTTATGGTTTTAGTTGTATAACCTGCCATGGAATGTGGTCATAACCTGCTATTGAAAATGGTAGCTAATTGTAGGCATACGATAATGGTCGTATGTTGGCTAAGATTTATATTATACTTTCGAAATATTTTCCTGCACTTATAGTAATAATATCAAAGAAATTTTCTGCGTATCAAGCATGTTTGACTATCATAAGGAGAAATCTCCTCCCATTCTGCGTCTGCATTGTGTGTGTGTGCGGGAGGCCTTATGGTAGTTACATTTTCTAAAAGCATTGCGGATCTATTTTAAAATATTTTTTTGTCTGTTTTTAAAGATAAATAACTGTTTTTAAGTTCTCACAACAGTCCCATGACTGACCTGGAGTTTTTTGTTCCCTTCCTAAACTCTGGGTGCCCATCATTTTCCACACGGGCAGCCTAGAGTCAGGTTATCAGGTCATTCTAGAATTCAGGAGTTGCTGTAGAGATCTGGAGGCAAGCTAGATGGCATGGCATATCAACTTGTATAGAGTATTTCTTTCCGCTTTTTGTTGTTGTAAACTCTGATAATGTAATGTAATGTGATGTGATGTAATAACTGATACAGTTCTTTTAATTTAAAGGTTATTCATTTATCTATTATAAGTTGTTCCGCTGCGATTGTGAGATTCTGATATTATTCTGTTGCTTCTTCTTTCCAACTTCTTCTATCTTTTTCTTCTTCTTAAACCCTAAGGGTTCGGTTTTCCGGCATTCGATTTGTTCGGCAGTTGATACAGTGGACATATTAATGTCGACTTTCGTGAGTCGAAAATCCTAATCCTCACATTTGGTATCAGGGCAATTGGGTGACAACCTTGGTTCTGTTGGGTGTTACTCATTAGAGATAGAGTCAATAGTACGCTAGAATGAGTGTGAGTGTAATAATAGATATGAGTGCGTATATGCTAGTGAATATAAAAATTGTTTATATTATGTTGATTGGTTTGTTAAGTGGTATATGGATTCTGGTCAATATGAGTAATTAACGTTATTGATAGGAATCTCTAAACACTTGTACAGAACAAATTCGACACGATATCGTTTTAAAATAGGGTAAATGAAATAATTTTACCTAAATTATTTTCGTGTATAAATGGGAAAATTTTCTGGGAATTATTAAAATATATGATTGCTTGGTTGCTGGAAAGTGATGATATTACATTATTATCATTAATATTGAAAAAGAAATCGAAATCGTAACTCCAAAGTTAAGAAATAAATTCACATACAAATAGAATTGGAAAATGTAAATTGTAAACGTAATTTGTAATTTGAAGTAAAATTCCAGAGGAATATTTGGAAATGTTTTGAAAGGGTTTGCAATTTGGAAAAGATTAAATTCCTTTTTGAGTTTGAAATGGTTTTAAAGGGTTTGGAAAAAAGTTTTTGGGAGGGATAAAAGCTCTAAACTCTTTTCGGTCGCTGGAAAATAACTTCGGTGATGACTGCAGCATCATCGGTGTTCATTTTCGGGTTTCCAAAAGAGGGATTGCTGCCAAGTTGTTTTAAATGGAAGTTGTTTGGAAAATTTGGGTTTAGGTTTTGAAATTCAAAGGATAATTTGAATTGGTTTAAAAAAAATGGTTTTGAAATTGTGGAAAGACTCTGGAATCTTATAAAAATAGTTATGAAATAAAATTCATCAAGTTGAAAATAAATTTGGGGTAGAAACGAATGAATTAAAATTGAGTTTGAACTATGGAAATAAATTTGTGAATGAATGAATTTACAATTGCTAGTGAATGAAATTGGAAACTAAACGTTGAGATTCATCTTGAAATTGCAAGTAAATTAAAAAAAAATTCAAGTAGGATCAAATGAAGCTAAGTACTAAAATAAAATTAGTAAGTAAAACTAATTGAAGAAATGACAAATTTAATATGGGTTGAAATGAATTGAATTCAACATTTATAAAAAAAAGGTAAATTAAATTCATATGGAATTTGAAATCCAGTTTAAATATATGTGGTTATAAATCGAAATATTGAATTGAATTGTGTTTGGGAACGAACAAAAGAATAAAAAAACTGAAATTGAAAACTGAACATCGAAAACCAATTTGAATTTTGGGAGATGAAATGAGTTAGAACTTATAATGAATTAGTAAAAGAAACTAATTTAAAATAGCAAGATGAATCAGTTGTGAATGAGAAATAATCGATAAAATTCAATAGTCAGAAGGTAAATTGAATCCAAATAGAATTAAAATTGTAAATTGAATTCAAAAAAATTGATAATGTGAGATAGAACGAAAATGGATATTATGGTTAGCAGGATATACAGGTGGATTAAAGAAAATTGGGATTTTGATTTCGAAGATAAAAAAAAAGTTGAATTGCTCGACAAAAGGTACGTATTTGAATTTCAGTATGAAATTTGATGATTTTCTAGTCCAGCGACTTGGCTTTTTTCTTTTCTTTTTGAAATCTGGGGGTTGTGTAGCCATTTTTGTAGTCGTACCGAGTTAGCCGTGCAAAGGAGAAGCTGGTGAAATTTTTCGAAAATTTAAGGCGTTAGAATATTTTTGAGAAAATTGAAATTTTTTGAAAACTATAACTTTGATTTTGGAGTGAAAAGTCAAACGATATAGTTGGTTTTGAAAAGATAACTAAGTAGGATTTGAAATCGTAGTAAAGTTATTATAAGAAGTTTGACTATGGATTTTGGAAAAGAATTTTTTTTTAAATGAATCTGAAATTTAATTTGAACAAATGGTTTTGAAAAGTTAATGGATTTCAAGACTTTTTCTTACTTAGCAATTTCGAGGATGAAATTCTTTTAAGGGGGGAAGTTTGTAACGACCCAGAATTTCTGTCATTTGAAATTTGTAATGAACCGATATTTTCAACCATTCGCATCCGCACATGTCGGACTTGAATTGTTCAAAATACCGCGTTGTAAATGAAATTTGGCAAATCTCAAAATATACAGTAATATTTAATCACAGAATCACAGACACAAAAATAGAATACTCGCAGCGGAATTTAAAAATACTTAGTGGTTCATGAAGCCACTATAAATATTCTCAACAAATACAAATTACAAAGTCTTCCATCCCAAATATAGTTTAAATCATCAAATAGAAAATCCAAAAATCCCAAAGTCTTGATTTCATAAATAAGATAACGGACAGAAAGAAGCCAGCAACTTGAAAGGATCTACAGAAGTCCTAGCTCCGAGATGATGACTGAACTGCAACTCAGGCTGAACCGAGTGTAAAATAAGACATAAACACTCGAGTCAGGACATACATACTTATATAGTGTAAGCTAATTCAAGTGTACTGTAATATAAAGCAAGCAACTTAAAGGATGCTTGGGACCGCCCATCCTCTAAAGATCCGTTAAATTATTTACTATGTAGTAATACTTCGCTATTATAATAGTGTCTATTATTAAAATAAACTTACTTTTAAATAGCGTTAAGGCTTTACATTTTCCACCTTAACACATAATATATTCTCATAGTCTATACAGTGCCGTAATCTTCCCAGGAATGGGCGTCGTCAGAGGGCACTCCATAGGTATGGTACAAAACCAAAATCGTATAAGGCACGCTAGGGTAGGTGACACGGCACAACTAGGCAATGCCAGGGTAGATATACCAATTACGCTTCCGGACCGATGGAAATGCGCAGCACACAGCTGCCGCCCACCTTGAACAACACTCCCAAATCAAAGGTGCGCACCAAACAATCACAAAAGTAATAGAATGGCATACGAAGAAGTGCGTCCGATCAGAGGTGCTACCTCATTAATCCGTCGATCGCTCATGTTTTAGCCACCTTATGCCAACTCACGGAAGTCGGGTCCACGTATTTACCTCAAAGGAACGTCACCACCGTCCTACTTCATTCTGGAATCTCCACCGCGTACACGGTTGTTAAAGTGATTTTCGGTATCGACAGAGAGTATGCCAGATATCCGATCCCAGTCTCTTTAACAACCAAACGTTATTATAACCCGTGGTTACAACTTTTAGAAATGGTATTTATACTTTAAAAATCAAAATAAGTTTCAAATACATTTCAATACCATAATATCATTTCAACCATCATTTATTTAAACATCGGTCATTTTATTTAATATAAAATACCATTTAAATCTATTCAATTTATTTAGGAATTAATTTGACTTTCAACTCACATTTAAAAGTTAAATTCTTCCATTTAAAACCATTTAAAGTCAATTCCTTATTTTTTATTAATTGCATATTAAATTCCAAAATTTAAGCCTTTTGCCCTAAAGATTATTTCCATTTATTTTAAACAATCCGAAAATTCAGTTTCCGTAGCATTTATGAAATGCCACCTAAAGTCTGTAAGTCAAAACAGTTCATTTATAAAAGATAGCATTTAAGTGCTGTAATAAATTATTCACTTAACAATCAAATTTTAAATTACCATATATAACTTATTATTAATTATTTCCTTAACTAAAACTCACTTTTAACAAAATTTCAGAATTTCCCAAAATAAGTTATATTCCAAAAATTTTACTTAAACATTTTTTTTTTAACATTTTGACTTATTCAAAAATCATTATAAATTTTATAAAAGGGGGAATTAATTTAAAGGACAAAGATTTGTAAATTTTTTATCTCAAAGACACGACCTCAATATTTTTACCACAAGGACAAACATTCTTCTAAAAATTATTCATAAGGACAAATATTTTTCAAAATTATTCATAAGGACAACAAAACTGCTACCCAACTAAAACTGATACCTAAAAATTGTTACCAATAACTACAAACTGATACCTAAAAACTGCTATCAATAACTAAAAACTGATACCTACAGAAAGTTGTCCTTCAGGATAAAATATTGAAGGTCTGTCCTTGAGGCTAAAAAGCTGTGAAATTTTGTCCTTGACAATAATTTCCTGTTTTATAAAAATCCTTTACATTTGAACCAGAATATTATAAATTCCCATTTAAAATACTTTTAAACATTTCAGAAAAATATTATATAAATCACGGGCTTGTATATAGTTTTCTAGCCTAGTTCAAGTGATACGGATTTATATCATTTCAATCCGCAATTTACAAAATCCCGGGTTCTATCATTTCAAACCCGTAATCCCAAGTTAACAAATAAATAATTAAACAATTAAATAAATGAACAAATGATTATCGTTCAGGCCTATCATTTCAGCCTATAACGATCTCAAATTTACAGGGAACTTACAGTGATGATTAAATCAGTAAATAAGCATTACATTGTATAACTGCAAAACTATTACAATAGATAAACAACTGATGAGGTGTCAATTTAAAATGAGGTTTAACATCATACATTATATCACAGGCAGATAAATTTAATAAATAATTTACAAATACACTTGTGATAAATCACGGATATATAGGTATGTTTGTCTGGTGAGAAATACTCACCTTAAAGCTGCAGAAATTTTGATTCAAAATGAAAATACCTCGAAAAAGAATCGCACAGCGGGTAACGATCAAATTTTCCCCGGATGTCACGCTTAGATTCAAGATTCAAATATCGAATACGTGACTTTAAAAATTACGGTCAAAGCAAAAATTTTGAGACAATTGGAACGAATAGAGTAAAAGAAATTTTGGTTCAGCTTTTGCTCGACTGCCTCACCCCACATCCCGACCCCATCTTCATAGGCTTGGCAATGCTATTTATTATTATTATTATTATTATATATATATATATATAAATTTTTCCAACGGCATGTCCTACTTATCTAGTTTGAAAATATGAATTTTATGCAAAACTTGCGTCTCTGCCTAGATAAACACGTCTTTGCCAAACTCCAAATCAAAACATGCACACATCATAACATCTCCATATTTTTAAAGTCCTTTCCCTATAGTCACGCCTCCCCTTCAGTTTTCAAATAACACGTCCTCCATGCATAGATGCAAACTATCCCACGCAACTATATGCTTCAAAGCATTGCAGGCCTTCAACTGAAACTCTTTATATTCTTTTGCCATTTTATGAACCATGCCTTGCAAAACACGTCCCATTTTGACATTCTATGTCTTCTTTCAAATTTGGAAAGCCTTCTATCAGTTCTACTCAATGATATTACAGGGTTATGCTCGGCAATGGTCTTTTTTTTTCATTATGGCTATAGCAACCTATATCAACTACAGGCACACATGCATGAAATATCTACAGAATGCAACTAAGCTTGACTTCCTATATGATATGCACGGCAAAACATGGCAACACTATCAGGGGGAAAAGAAAGGCATGTACTTAGTCAAAGACGGCAGAAATATGGAGTGAGAAGTAGCCGAGAAAGGTGAAAAAGAAAAGGAAAAAAACTGAAGAAGGAAAACAAAAATATAAGGGAGGGAGAAAGAAAATAGAGAGAATACAAAAGAAGAAGAGGAATAGAAATATTACCTGATTGTATGCAAGCTCACGAGAAGAAACAGAGAGAAGATAGTGGAATTTTGTAACTAAGTATGGTGTATATACACAGATAAACAACTTGCGAAATTTAAGGAAGAGGCAAGCGGAAAAAAAAAATATGTGTGATTTCTTTCCAGTTTTCTTTAGTTTGATTTCTAGAAAAATATGCGCGATTTATATTGCCAGATTTGAATGGATAAGGCTTGCGTTGTTTGATTAGCAAGGTTTAAATGCAGAGAAGAAAGGGCAAGCATTGATGGAAGATAATTTATACGTGATTAATATTGCCAATTTTCTCTCATTCGAATGGATAAGTCTGAGTGATTTTAAATGCAGAGAGGAAAGAATTTGAACCATTCCAAGTTATACGAAAATTCTTGATTTAATGCATTCATTCTGATGCGTGAATTAAAAATGAATACAGGAACATGCGCAAGAAATAATAGATAAGGAAGGTAAGAGGCAAATGCCAAAAATGTTAAAAGAATAAAATTTTATGTCACGCGCAAAGGAAGGCAAATTTGATTTTCTCTCAGATAATATATGCGTGATTTTATTGCCAGATATATGAAAAATTTGATTGCAATGTTATATCTTTTTTTTTTTAATTAATAGTTGTGTGCTATTTTTATAGTCTGAGAGATTTATATACAAACAATCAACAAGTATTAATTTGCTTTGGATGCTACTTCAAGGACAGATTTGAATGCATGCGTTGATTTATGTCACGGAGAGAAAATGGTAAGAAATTTAATTTTCTGGTTGATTGAATTTTAGAAGGCAAGCAATTATATTTGATTGAGAGGAATGAATGGCAAGTGGAATAAAATTTATTTGTGAAAGTTTTTAAATCAAATCTCCATAAAGAGGCAAATGACAAGATGTTAAAGGAAATAAATTTCACTGATATGTCACGCGCAAGGAAAGCAAGTTTGATTTTTTTCCAGATGATATTTGCGTGAAAGGGAAGCACGATTTTGAAAACAATATTGGTAGTGGAAATCTCCTTAATCAGTGCATGATTTTAGAGAAACGGATAGGCACGAAATCAATACGTTTTGGTTGGAAATCTCCTAACTGATTTTATTAATCCATATAGATATTGAAATATAATTTTTTTTTAAATACTCCAAACTGACGCATTACCATACGCCCAAAAATTTATGCAAAAGTAACATTTTTAATTTATACGTTACTTATACCATTACAATGCGTGCCCTTTTTAAATTCGAAATTATCAGTTTATTAATATGCTATAAATTCTTAACATTTATTACTAAATTAAAAAGATAAAACTTTGGTTACATCTCTCTCTGATTCTTATTACCATAAAAAGGCGATTTATTATCCGAATGGACCAAATATTACAAATTTTTAAAGCAAGTATATAATCCATTTTTTTTTATTAAAATTCCCATTTAGAGTTATCCTTAAACAAGGTGAAACTTTCATTTATTATTTAGCATTTTGGAAATGATTTGATCAAATTAAAATATATATAAATTGGGAAGTAAATTTTACTGGAAAGAGAAAAATAACGTAAGAGATATGAGTAAAGAGAAAAACGCATATGAAATAGGCAAGCAGATAGGAGAATGGATACTACGCATGACTGAGATTTAGGAGAAAATTGTGTTTTGAAAAATGCAAGAAATAAATTTTTTTGAATGGAAAAAAATCTATGGAAATCAAATTTTTAAAGTAATGCGTTAAATTTAGAGGCAACATATTTGATTTGAACGCTAGAATATTCCTTCCCTCTAAAAACACATGCCACTGATAAATTTACTCATTTACACTAAGGTCATATTTTTAAGAATGTGTACCATAGCCATAATATTTTATGCCCAAAATATACCGAAATAACGGATTAAAATTCTATACGTTTTCTTATATATATATACGGTATTTATTCCCTAAATTTAGGCGCCATTTTTAACGCGTAATTGCCCGGTTCATTTATACACTAAAAAAAATTCGAAATTCTGACCGTGCTGAGACTCGAACTCATAACCTGTCATGAATAGCCCAGATGTCTTAACCACCTAAGCTATTAATATTTTCTTAATTAAAACTTGATTTTTCTAGAAATTAGGTTATTTACCATCTTCGACAAAAACCAAATTTCCAAATTAAAGTTAATTCTTAACCATGTCAAAATTTCAAAGATCTTATTATTTAATTAAAAATTTGGTCAATTGTTTTTATTTTTACTTTTAATCACTTTAAAATTTAGATTTTTATATAATAAACCCCAAAGTTTTTAAAATACAAGTGAAAAATACTTGTTAAAAATTTGGGTTGTTGCACTCTCCCCCACTCAGAACTTTTCGTCCTCGAAAAGGAAGAAGGTAGGGGAATAGAAACAACCTGAAAGAAAACTAAATTGAAACTTAAATTAGAATCATTAATCTAAACAATAAAAATTAAATTTTAAATTAATCATTGATTTCATCTATTTATACTTAAAATTTTAACATTTATTTATTTACATATTTACTTGTATAATATCCCTACACTAAAAAAATAATTCATTTTTTTTATCCAAATTTTACACAAGGTATTATAACATTCTAATTTAAAATGTTTAATTTTAATCCAAATTTGAAATGGTAATTTAACTTCATTGTTAAAGTAAATTTACCATTTCCCAAAATAAACTAAATTCCCCATTTAGTTTCTTCTTTATTCCAAACTATAATTAAATTTATTTCTCTCAATATATTTTTCTCATCTATGTCAAATATGTTTACACTTATTACAACTGTTTAAATTTATTCCTAGTTCCTTAACATCATGTTATATTAAAAATTATTCCATTACCCTTTAATTTTAATTTCCTCTGTTAATTTTTTTATAACTAGAGTTTAAGTGTATAACATTTATTATAACCACTCAAATTTTATTTATAAATCTTTTTATATTGTATATTATCCAATTACATTGTTAACTTCTGAAAATCAAGGTAGGTTATATTGAAATGAAATTGAGTATTATACAAATAAAATTTTCAAATTCAATTATCTCAAGTTGGAATTATTTATTCAAAATTTTGATTTTTTTATTGAAATTATTCCTCAAGATAAAATTTAAGAATTAAAACCCAAATAAATATATGTACATAATATGTCAAATCAAATTTAAATCATATATATCTATATATTGTAAATCAAGTCATATTTAGAGATTCAAATCAATTAAATTCTCAAGGTAACACTGTAGCAAGACTATAGAATGGTCTTTTCACTTCGAAACTCGAAAATGAATGTCGATGATGTTGCCGTCATTACCGAAATTATTTCCTAGCGATAAAGAGAAGAGCACTAATTTTTAAACATTTAAAATTCTTTGGAAACAAATTTATACTCGAAAATAATTTAAATAATAATATATCCTTTTAAGACTTTAAACACAAGGTTTGAAACTATCAGAAATTAAATTCTTAAATTCTTGTTTTAAATCCATATATGTTTCCAAATAAATTTATAGCCATGTTTTATAGTTCAATTATTTATATAAGACAAAACCAATGGTTTACAAAACCATAAATAAAATCAAACACTATTATCTCTTGACAACTAGTTAAATTAATTATAAAATTCTGAAAATTATACTTATATATAATATTAGATTTTTCCCAAATATAGGAATAAATTTTTCAAAACAAGGATAGAGCTTAAAATTTGATGGATTTAAATCAAAGAGAATTTTGATTTAAAGATAAATTGGAATCAGAAGATCCGATGATTAAATAACATAACAAGGAACTAGATAAGTTTATATAAATCACGGGCAACCTTAACCTGGTCAACCGTGACTTAAAGAGTCAGATCGAATGTAGATTTACCATTCGATCCGAAGAGATAGAGTTCGGAAAAACCAAAGATACTAGCATCTAAACCGAGGTTAAATATAAATCTTTGGTGAATCAATGCTAATTGTAAAGGAGTTTCACCCCTTTATTAGAATATTGGCGAGACCGCCAATTCACTATAAAGATCATCCGAAATGGAGTTATGGGATACTCCAGAATCGAAAGAAAATAAATAGTGAGGGACACGAATGAACTTCGGAACCGCAGGAAACGTTCCAAAATTCAAAGGAAATCGAATCAAAAGGAAGAGATTCAAGCTCGAATGAAAGTGATTCTGTAAATCAAATTTTCCATACATTATAAGTTTTGCCTAGAGCCAAAGCTCTGATACCAAATGTAACGACCCGATATTTTCAACCATTCGCATCCGCACATGTCGGACTTGAATTGTTCAAAATACCGCGTTGTAAATAAAATTTGGCAAATCTCAAAATATACAGTAATAATTAATCACAGAATCACAGACACAAAAACAGAATACTCGCAGCGGAATTTAAAAATACTTAGTGGTTCATGAAGCCATTATAAATAATCTCAACAAATACAAATTACAAAGTCTTCCATCCCAAATATAGTTTAAATCATCAAATAGAAAATCCAAAAATCCCAAAGTCTTGATTTCATAAATAAGATAACGGACAGAAAGAAGCCAGCAACTTGAAAGGATCTACAGAAGTCCTAGCTCCGGGATGATGACTGAACTGCAACTCAGGCTGACCCGAGCGTAAAATAAAACATAAACACTAGAGTCAGGACATACATACTTATATAGTGTAAGCTAATTCAAGTGTACTGTAATATAAAGCAAGTAACTTAAAGGATGCTTGGGACCGCCCATCCTCTAAGGATCCGTTAAACTATTTACTATGTAGTAATACTTCGCTATTATAATAGTGTCTATTAGTAAAATAAACTTACTTTTAAATAGCGTTAAGGCTTTACATTTTCCACCTTAACACATAATATATTCCCATAGTCTATACAGTACCGTAATCTCCCCCGGAATGGGCGTCGTCAGAGGGCACTCCATAGGTATGGTACAAAACCAAAATTGTATAAGGCGCGCTAGGGTAGGTGACACGGCACAACTAGGCAATGCCAGGGTAGATATACCAATTACGCTTCCGGACCGATGGAAACGCGCAGCGCGCAGCTGCCGCCCACCTCGAATAACACTCCCAAATCAAAGGTGCGCACCAAAACAATCACAAATGTAATAGAATGGCATACGAAGAAGTGCGTCCGATCAGAGGTGCTACCTCATTAATCCGTCGATCGCTCCTGTTTTAGCCACCTTATGCCAACTCACGGGAGTCGAGTCTACATATTTACCTCAAAGGAAACGTCACCACCATCCTACTTCATTCTGGAATCTCCACCGCGTACACGGTTGTTAAAGTGGTTTTCGGTATCGACAGAGAGTATGCCAGATATTCGATCCCAGTCTCTTTAACAACCAAACGTTATTATAACCCGTGGTTACAACTTTTAGAAATGGAATTTATACTTTAAAAAACAAAATAAGTTTCAAATACATTTCAATACCATAATATCATTTCAACCATCATTTATTTAAACATCAGTCATTTTATTTAATATAAAATACCATTTAAATCTATTCAATTTATTTAGGAATTAATTTGCCTTTCAACTCGCATTTAAAAGTTAAATTCTTCCATTTAAAACCATTTAAAGTCAATTCCTTATTTTTTATTAGTTACATATTAAATTCCAAAATTTAAGCCTTTTCCCTAAAGATTATTTCCATTTATTTTAAACAATCCGAAAATTCAGTTTCCGTAGCATTTATGTAATGCCACCTAAAGTCTGTAAGTCAAAATAGTTCATTTATAAAAGACAACATTTAAGTGCTGTAATAAATTATTCACTTAGCAATCAAATTTTAAATTCCCAAATATAACTTATTATCAATTATTTCCTTAACTAAAACTCACTTCTAACAAAATTTCAGAATTTCCCAAAATAAGTTATATTCCAAAAAATTTACTTAAACATTTTTTTTTAACATTTTGACTTATTCAAAAATCATTATAAATTTTATAAAAATCCTTTACATTTGAACCAGAATATTATAAATTCCCATTTAAAATACTTTTAAACATTTCAGAAAAATATTATATAAACCACGGGTCTGTATATAGTTTTCTAGCCTAGGTCAAGTGATACGGATTTATATCATTTCAATCTGCAATTTACAAAATCCCGGGTTCTATCATTTCAAACCCACAATCGCAAGCTAACAAATAAATAATTAAACAATTAAATAAATGAACAAATGATTATCGTTCAGGCCTATCATTTCAGCCTATAACGATCTCAAATTTACAGGGAACTTACAGTGATGATTAAATCAGTAAATAAGCATTACATTGTATAACTGCAAAAATATTACAATAGATAAACAACTAATGAGGTGTCAATTTAAAATGAGGTTTAACATCATGCGTTATATCACAGGCAGATAAAATTTAATAAATAATTTACAAATACACTTGTGATAAATCACGGATATATAGGTATGTTTGTCTGGTGAGAAATACTCACCTTAAAGCTGCAGAAATTTTGATTCAAAATGAAAATCCCCCGAAAAAGAATCGCACAGCGGGTAACGATCAAATTTTCCCCGGATGTCACGCCTAGATTCAAGATCCAAATACCGAATACGTGACTTTAAAAATTACGGTCAAAGCAAAAATTTTGGGACAATTGGAACGAATAGAGTAAAAGAAATTTTGGTTCAGCTTTTGCTCGACTGCCTCACCCTACATCCTGACCCCAACTTCATAGGCTTGGCAATGCTATTTATTATTATTATTATGTATATATATATATATTTTCAATGGCATGTCCTACTTATCTAGTTTGAAAATATGAATTTTATGCAAAACTTGCATCTCTGCCTAGATAAACACGTCTCTGCCAAACTCCAAATCAAAACGTGCACACATCATAACATCTCCATATTTTTAAAGTCCTTTCCCTATAGTCACGCCTCCCCTTCAGTTTTCAAATAACACGTCCTCCATGCATAGATGCAAACTATCCCACGCAACTATATGCTTCAAAGCATTGCAGGCCTTCAACTGAAACTCTTTATATTCTTTTGCCATTTTATGAACCATGCCTTGCAAAACACGTCCTATTTTGACATTCTATGTCTTCTTTCAAATTTGGAAAGCCTTCTATCAGTTCTACTCAATGATATTACAGGGTTATGCTCGGCAATGGTCTTTCTTTTTTTCTTTTTTTTTTCATTATGGCTATAACAACCTATATCAACTACAGGCACACACGCATGAAATCTCTACAGAATGCAACTAAGCTTGACTTCCCATATGATATGCACGACAAAACATGGCAACACTATCGGGGGAAAAGAAAGGCATGTACTTAGTCAAAGATGGCAGAAATATGGAGTGAGAAGTAGCCGAGCAAGGTGAAAAAAAAGGAAAAAAAAAACTGAAGAAGGAAAACAAAAATATAAGGGAGGGAGAAAGAAAACAGAGAGAATACAAAAGAAGAAGAGGAATAGAAATATTACCTGATTGTATGCAAGCTCACGAGAAGAAACAGAGAGAAGATAGTGGAATTTTGTAACTGAGTATGGTGTATATATATTGATAAACAACTTGCGAAATTTAAGGAAGAGGCAAGCGAAAAAGAAAAAAAATATATGTGTGATTTCTTTCCAGTTTTCTTTAGTTTGATTTCTAGAAAAATATGCGCGATTCATATTGCCAGATTTGAATGGATAAGGCTTGCATTGTTTGATTAGCAAGGTTTAAATGCAGAGAAGAAACGGCAAGCATTGATGGAAGATAATTTATACGTGATTAATATTGCCAATTTTCTTTCATTCGAATGGGTAAGTCTGAGTGATTTTAAATGCAGAGAGGAAAGAATTTGAACCACTCCAAGTTATACGAAAATTCTTGATTTAATGCATTCATTCTGATGCGTGAATTAAAAATGAATACAGGGACATGCGCAAGAAATAATAGATAAGGAAGGTAAGAGGCAATTGCCAAAAATGTTAAAAGAATAAAATTTTATGTCACGCGCAAAGGAAGGCAAATTTGATTTTCTCTCAGATAATATATGCGTGATTTTATTGCCAGATATATGAAAAATTTGATTGCAATGTTATATCATTTTTTTTCCAATTAATAGTTGCGTGCTATTTTTATAGTCTAAGAGATTTATATACAAAGAATCAGCAAGTATTAATTTGCTTTGGATGCTACTTCAAGGAAAGATTTGAATGCATGCGTTGATTTATGTCACGGAGAGAAAATGGTAAGAAATTTAATTTTCTGATTGATTGAATTTTAGAAGGCAAGCAATTATATTTGATTGAGAGGAATGAATGGCAAGTGGAATAAAATTTATTTGTGAAAGTTTTTAAATCAAATCTCTATAAAGAAGCAAATGACAAGATGTTAAAGGAAATAAATTTCACTGATATGTCACGCGCAAGGAAAGCAAGTTTGATTTCTTTCCAGATGATATTTGCGTGAAAGGGAAGCACGATTTTGAAAACAATATTGGTAGTGGGAATCTCCTTAATCAGTGCATGATTTTAGAGAAACGGATAGGCACGAAATCAATACGTTTTGGTTGGAAATCTCCTAACTGATTTTATTAATCCATATAGATATTGAAATATAATTTTTTTTAAAATACGCCAAACTGACGCATTACCATACGCCCAAAAATTTATGCAAAAGTAACATTTTTAATTTATACGTTTATACGTTACTTATACCATTACAATGCGTGCCCTTTTTAAATTCGAAATTATGAGTTTATTAATATGCTATAAATTCTTAACATTTATTACTAAATTAAAAAGATAAAACTTTGGTTACATCTCTCTCTGATTCTTATTACCATAAAAAGGCGATCTATTATCCAAATGGACCAAATATTACAAATTTTTAAAGCAAGTATATAATCCAATTTTTTTTTTATTGAAATTCCCATTTAGAGTTATCCTTAAACAAGGTGAAACTTTCATTTATTATTTAGCATTTTGGAAATGATTTGATCAAATTAAAATATATATAAATTGGGAAGTAAATTTTACTGGAAAGAGAAAAATAACGTAAGAGATATGAGTAAAGAGAAAAACGCATATGAAATAGGCAAGCAGATAGGAGAATGGATACTGCGCATGACTGAGATTTAGGAGAAAATTGTGTTTTGAAAAATGCAAGAAATAAATTTTGTTGAATGGAAAAAAATCTATGGAAATCAAATTTTTAAAGTAATGCGTTGAATTTAGAGGCAACATATTTGATTTGAACGCTAGAATATTCCTTCCCTCTAAAACCACATGTCACTTATAAATTTACTCATTTACACTAAGGTCATATTTTTAAGAATGTGTACCATAGCCGTAATATTTTATGCCCAAAATATACCGAAATAACGGATTAAAATTCTATACGTTTATATATATATATATACGGTATTTATTCCCTAAATTTACGCGCCCTTTTTAACGCGTAATTACCCAGTTCATTTATACACTAAAAAAAAATTCGAAATTCTGACCGTGCTGAGACTCGAACTCGTGATCTGTCGTGAATAGTCCAGATGTCTTAACCACCTAAGCTATTAATGTTTTCTTAATTAAAACTTGATTTTGCTAGAAATTAAGTTATTTACCATCTTCGACAAAAACCCAAATTTCCAAATTAAAGTTAATTCTTAACCATGTCAAAATTTCAGAGATCTTATTATTTAATTAAAAATTTGGTCAATTTTTTTTATTTTTATTTTTAATCACTTTAAAATTTAGATTTGTATATAATAAACCCCAAAGTTTTTAAAATACAAGTGAAAAATACTTGTTAAAAATTTGGGCTGTTACAAAATTCGTATATTTAATTGATTTTAAATATTAATAAGTAAAATTTGTAAGTCGAATAAAATTTTATTTCGAATATCTAGATTTAATTGGATAATTAAATCGATAATTTAATATTTGAAATTACAGAAATAATTGGAAATTGGGTTTAATGTGAATGGAAATGATTTATAAAATTATATTAAATCATATTGGAGTTAGAATGATATTATAGAACTTTTAAAATTGAATTAAAAGTTAATTTGTAGAAATTGAATATTTTAATATTTAATAGACGAGTAAAAATAGCCATTTTTCAAACAGCCTTGGATTTTGGCGAAACCAGTTTCATCGGATCCATAATGTTAAATTATTGTAAGATTTTAAATTTCGTGTCAATCGGATTTAGTTTGTCCGGGGCAAGTTAAAACGCACTGAAATCGGTTTAAGTGAATTTTTAAATTTAAATAGTCGATTCAAATATCTTCCAAGTATGATCGAATTGGCTCCCGATATATATTCCATTGCGTTCGAAATAGGGTTAAAACACTATAAATGCAAGACGGCACGCTTCGTTTGGAGTTCGGAAAAATTTCGGGTGAATAGCGTCTCGTAATTTTCTTTATAAGGCCACCATAATTCACAATTTGCACAAAACCCTAGTCTTTAAGCTTCAGCCACCACATTCAGATTTAATGGCCGAAAATATTCCTCCTTCTGCCGCAGTTTTCTTCAAATCCGTTAATCAATTCATAAAACTTCCAACTAGAAAAAGATAGAGCTAAGTGGGATCTACAAATCCGTATGGAGATGATCAAGTTTAGCGAAGTGGATTGGAGGCTAGGGGCTCACGTTGTGGCCGCGTTCAAGACATTGGATCTTGTGTTAGGGAGGGCCGAGCTTGATGGTGTTGAGGCTGTGGGTAGTGGAGTTAGTGAGCGTCGTCGTAGCACTCCCTGATCGTCGTCAGGTGGCTCGAGAAGGTTGCGTTAATTCATGAATGGACGGCGACTATGGGTTATTATTTGCGTGCAAAACCTGATGGGGAAGAAGTTGAAAAGCACAGCCAAGATTTAGGGGAAAGAAACATACGGCTCAGATTGAAAAGGTTAAAAATATAAAGAGAAACTGAAATTAATTTATATCATGAATTCGTACAGACTTTAAAAAAGCTATAACTTTTTGATACGGGGTTGAAAATTGACGAAACGACTTGCTTTGGAATCGTATTATCGACTACTACGCGATGGAGCTGGATTGGAGTTGATTGGAGCTAGTGAGAATTTTGGGTAAAATTAAATGCACATTTAATTTTATTCGGAATAAAACGCTGAAACCGCTATTGGAAGCAAGGTGAGAACTTCTCACTCAATCGAGTTTGTTTTGATTTAAATTTTAAATAGTTAAATTTAAAATTGCTTGATTGCGTTGATTGTATGATTGGATGATAAATTGTTATCTGTTGTATTGAAATAGACCCTATACACCACATATTAAGTGGAGGTTATTATATAAACACATATACCGCTATATTCCACCTTGAAGTGGAATTGGTGTTATATATGTACTTGGAGTTGATTTCCCGCATTATATAGCGGATGAGACCCTATTACACCGCATAATAGTAGATAGTATTTTATATAAACCCCATGTAACGCGATATCCCATCTTGAAACGAGATTGGTATTGTGCTAACATCTGTGGATGCAGGGAAACAAGTTGGAGGGATCCAACGGGATTTCTCAAATAATTTAATTTGTTTCAAAGTTGTGTGTTGATTATTTATAAACTCTATGTGATTTTCTTTGTGATTGAAATCGTTGAAGGCTAAAATTTAGCCGAATATAATTTTGGCACCGTTAGATACCGGAAATAAATAAAAATTCGATTTTTGAAATTCAGGTTGAAAGTTTATATTAAAAATTATGATGTTTTGAGAAATATGGTTGAAAGGTGATTTTTGGAAATATGATGTTGATTATATTATAAAATAATTTAAATGGTGATTTTTGAATTTATTATAAAAGCTTTATATATAAGATTTTAAAAAGTTGGATTTTTATAAATCAGAGTGATGGAATTATAAAAGAGTTTTAAAGATGTTTTAAAATGATCTTATAAATGGATTTTATAAACCTAAGACCAAAATTTAAAATTTTGAGATTTTTAAAAATCATAAAACCAACTTGTCTTATTTTAAAACTTGGAGTTGCTTATCATATGTTCGTATTCTTGACCCTAAAAGTATTAAATTAGCAAGTCGAGCACATGAACATGTTTTCATTGGTTATTCCATTAACTGTAAAGCATTCACAGTTTTGATTTGACAGCTTGAGTTATTGTTGGGTCAAATGATGTTGCTTTCTTTGAAAATAAATTTTCATTTAAGCTTAGGAATAGTAGGGGAACATCTACCATTAATAAACCAAAATAAAAAAAATAATGAATTTAAAGTAAAAATTGAATCTGAACCTAGAAGAAGTAAAAGAAATTGGATAGCTAATGATTTTGGTCTAGAATATTATGCTCATGCACAAGAAGAGGATCCTGCTAATATAAAAGAAGCTCTGTCTTCTTTAGAGTCAAACCTCTGGCAAGAAGCTATAAATGATGAAATAGAATTTTCTGAATCCAGCAAAACTTTGCATCTTGTTGACTTACCCTTAGGTTGTAAAACTATAGGTATTAAGTGGGTACTTAAAAAGAAGTTGAAACTGAATGGTACAATTGATAAATATAAGGCTCATCTTATAGCTAAAGGATTTAGACAAAGAGAAAACATTAACTTTTTGATACATTTTCACCTGTTATAAGAATATCATCAGTTCGATTATTAATTTCACTTGCTTCACTTTATGATCTACTAATTCACCAAATGGATGTAAAAACGGCTTTTCTTAATGGTGAATTAAAAGAAGATATTTATACGGATCAACCCGAATGTTTTGTTATACCTGGTTAAGAGCATAAAGTTTGTAAATTAAACAAATCTCTGTATGGTCCTAAAAGGGCACCTAAACAATGGCATGCAAAATTTGACAAACTAGTTATTTCATATGGTTTTGAAATAAATGAAAGTGACAAGTGTATTTATCATAAATCAGAGAATAACATTTGCACCATCATATATTTATATGTAGCTGATTTACTTACATCCGGTTCAAAAATTCATGCGAATCATGTTAAGTCCATACCATATGCCAATTTTGATATGAAAGGTCTTGGTAAGCATGTGTAATTCTTGGTATTAAGACTAATAAATTTCAAAAGGGGATTTCTTTGGAACAATCTTATTATATTGAGAAGATGTTAAAGAAATATATTTTTTTGAACGTAAACCTGCTAGTACACCATATGATCCATGTGTAAAAATATTTAAGAACACTGGTGAAGATGTAAGACGATCTGAATACGCAAGCATCATTGGCAGTCTTCAGTATGCCACTGACTACAATAGACCTTAAATTGTCTATGTCATGGGATTATTATGCAGATTTACTAGCAGATCTAGTATAGAGCATTGGCACATTATTGAAAGGGTCATGAGATACCTTAAAAGAACTATGAACCTTGGATTACACTATCAAAATTTTCCCCTGCCTTTGAAGGATACAACAACACGGATTGGAATACATTGTTAGACGGTTCCAAAGCCACTTGTGGATATATTTTCATTATTGCAAGAGGAGTTGTTTCTTGGAAATCTAAGAAACAGACTATTTTGGCTCAATCGTTATGGAGTCATAAAAGATAACACTAGAAGCAGATTACTTAAAAAATCTGATGGTTAAGATCCCATTATGGGAAAAACTGATACCAGCCGTGTTTACCATTGCAATTGTACCATGACTATTACAAAAGTTGAGAACCGTTATTAGCGTGGTAAGAGATGACAAATTCATGTTAAGCATAGTACTGTAAGAGTATATATCTCTTAAAGAATTGCAAGAGTGATCACCAACGCACTGATGAAAATCTGACAAATCTTTTGACAAAAGGATTGGAAAGAGTGAAAGTCCTTTCTATTTCTAAAAGAAAGTGATTATTTCCCTTAGAATGAGAACTCAGAGGATGAGAAGTCACTCATAATGGTAACCTAAACTAATAATCGGAGATCGTTAGAACTAGGTTCAATGGGTAATAACAAGTTATAAAGCGACATTGATTGAACATGCTAGTTTCATTAGTTAGAAGCATGTAGTCCTGAAGCAATAGGAGGATGAGTTTAACTCTTAATGAAATCTATACTCTATATGGAGTGGAGTACCTAACTACAAGAGTACTATTGATAGATTTACTGTGATGTCCCGGAAATTTAGGCAATAATTATTTAATAATTTCATTGATAATTATTTTTAAATGTGAAAATATTAATTTAATAAATTAATTCAAACTAGAATTATCTTTTGAAAATTTATAGTTTAATTTGAAATCTTATTGTTTTCAATGTTAAAAAAATATTTTATGTATAATGTATAAATGTTTATACATTGTAAATAGAGGATTTGGCTTTAATTTTAATTTATGTTAAATAAAGGATATTTTCTAATTTTGATATAAATGAATAATTTGTAAATTGATTAATCTGATTTAAATTAGTATTGTAAAATTTTCTAAAGTTTTTTTTTTTAAATCTTTCTTATATCTTTATTAAAAGTAAGTAAGTATTTATTTTGTTTTTAAAAATAAATATAGTTTAAATTTCATTCTATGATAAAGGTTTATTTTGTTTTGTTTTATTTTAAAATCTTCTTTTCTTTTGAAATTTAGTTTCATAAAAAAATGTTATTTAAAAAAAAAATTACAAACATTTAAAATGTATTGTTTTATAAAGAAGTTTATAGTGTATATGTTTTTATTTAAAAACTAATGTTAATAAACATTTGAAACTTGCTAAAAATTAATTAGAAATGTTTTAAGATAAGTTCAAATATATATATAAATTTAGGAATTATTTTTAAATATTGAAAATACATGTGTTAAGTTCTTAATCATTAAAGAGACACCTGTAAAATTATCTACACCTAAACATAACAAGTGGCATGTTGTTATTTTTGAAATTCATTCTTTTAAATAAGAAAATATAACAAATGTTTTTCTTTGTTCAAACTTTTTCTCATTGAAAACATGAAAACCAGATTTCAGAAAATCTGAGAATCCAAAAATCCAATTTCTAACTTATGTTCAAGAAACCAAATACAAATCAATTTCTTCAAAGCAAACTACAAATCTGAAAATTTACAAATTCTCAAATCTGCAAACCTATCTTCAAATTTCCTCAAATCTGCAAATAACAACTTCAAATCTGAAAACCTATCGGCAAATCAATTTATACAAACATCTTCAAATCTGCAATCTCTTTCTTCCATAAATTCATCTGCAAATCTATGCAATTGAGATTGGGTCTGTATGCATTCATTAACAAGATAAAAGCAATCAACAATCAAGATAGGAGAGCAATTCCAGTAATCAAATGAAAGCCAGATTTCATCTTGAAGCTTCAATATGCAGCTCCTGGAAATTGAAATATGCATCTCTGGAATTGTTTCTGCATCTTCAATTATTAAATGTGAGTAAGCTTCTTATTTTTTAAAAGCAGTTTTCTTAAATATCAAAATCAAACATAAATCAAAGAACTTATGTTTTTAATTCACAGAATGCAAACTGTTTTAACAAAACTGTTCTGTTTGATTTAAAATGAAATAAGTAACTTAACATGCACAAAATTTGTGACACCTGAGTATATAAAGTGAAAATAATAAAATGATGTGGTGATTACAAACTCATGAATGTTATGTGTGTATAGGAATGAATTTGCTTATATGTTTTTTTCTTATTTCTGGATCTGCATACCTAGTTGGTTGTAAACTGAGATGTTTCTAATAGTAAAGCATTATTATTTAAATTGTTGCTATTACTAAACTTGTGTATAAACAAAGTATGATAGTTAGTATAAATGTGGGTTCAGGAAAAAAATCATGAATTAGTTAAAATATGTTAAAATCTAAAAACCTGTTACCTCTGAAATAATTATACCAGTGGGTATATTTTCAAATAAGAATTGGAATACCAACATCATTAATTATTAGAAACAAGATTATAACATTGATGTATGTTAGAAATAAGAAAATATAAAACAAGTTTCATTTTTTTTAGGTTAACTGTGTAAATTAGCATTTCTGTGTTAAAACAGAAAATGAAAATTTTCGAATAAATCTGTTAAGCCAATGGATCTTAGGTGTTTAGATGCTTCATGTTAGTGGTGTTTTGATGGGAGAATGAAGGAGATGTTGGTGATGGATGATCAGAGAGAGAGAGAGGAGTGGTGATATGAGTGTTTGCAGGTTATAAAAAAAAAACTAGTTTCAATGTGCAGTATTGAAGTTCTAGTGGACTTCTGAGATGCAGGGTTTTTGACTCGAAGCTATCATAGGGTTTTTGTGCTTCTGACTCGAAGCAAGGAGTAGGGAAACTCGAAGTAATAGGAGGGGTTTCTCGGGTTTGGTTGCAGGTTTTAAATCTGTGATTTTACAGTTTTAAACTTTGAAACTCATATTTTAAAAATTATAATTTAAAGGTCTTAATTTGATTTAGATATAAGTTATGTCTGAATTCAAATGGAATTTGATTTCAAGGCTTTAAAAATGAAATTTTTAAAATTTAAACAAGGTTCAAATTCTGTTAAAATCAAGATTTGAAAACAGAACAGTTTTAGGTTTTAAAACCTGTGATTTTGCAGTTTGTAGTTTAATTCATATTTTGAATTTTGATTCAAGTATAAATTAAAAACTGAATTCAAATGTAGTGTGAAATTCGAAGTTTTAAAAAAAATGAAAACCTTAAATTTAAACAAGATTTAAACTGAGTATTAAATCAAGTTAAAAACAGTTTCAGGGTTATTTTTAAAACCAGATTTTCAATTCAAAATAGTTTTGTAAGATTTTAAATTATGTTCACATTTAAATGTTTTAAGCAAGATAAAAAATTCAGTTTTAATCAAGTTTAAAAATAAGTTCAGGTTTGATTTCAAAATCAGACACTAAGCTAAAACAGTTTTTGTAAGTTTTGATAGTGTGGACAGATTTAAATGTTTTTGCAAAACTTAAATGTATTTTGAAATCAAATTGAAACTGTTTCCAAGTTTCTTTGGAAATCAGTTTTGATTTCAAAACCAGTTTGTATAAAAAAAATTGAAAATGCACATATTCAAATGTTTAAAGAAATTGATTTCAAACAAGTTTAAACTTGAAAGAATTTAGTTTTCATTAGTATTGAATTAAAATATGAAGTGTTTAATTTAAATTTGAAAGTTGAAATAATCAATTTATTTCAAAGATTAATTTATTTTAATCAAGTAATTTATTTTAAATCTTTCTTTATATTTAAGTTATGAATGTTCTTTAGCATTCATTTTATTTTAAGAGTTTTATTTATTTAAAATTTGGATAAATGTTTTAAACAGTTAAACATTTGAAATTTTAAAATGGAATTTGAATTGAATTTAGAAATGTTTGGTTTTAAATACATTTGAATATTAATAATTAGTAGATGAATTATTTTGAAAAATATTTAAGATAATTAAGTGTTTACTTAATTATTCCGTTTTAAATAATGATTTAGATTAATTATTAATTAGAAATGATTTATTAATAATTAATCTAATTCAAATTTCCTTAGTTATGTAATTATTGAAAATGTGTTAATTAATAAGAAAAATTATCTAGGATAATTTAGTAATTAATTAATGTAATTAATTTTGATAATTAACTAGATTAATTAATTGAATATAATTAACTGTAATTGGTTAAGTATAATTAATTGTTAAAATAATTAAGGAATTGATTACTTATTGTAATCAATTTGGATGATTTTAAGAATGTAATTACTTAATGTAATTAGTGGAGTAAGATGACTTAGAGAAGTAATAATGATAATTACTGAAATGTAATTAGTAATTTGGATAATTACTTTTGGAATTAATTAAGGAATTAATTAATGATTAATTATTGGATAATTAATTTGTTAATAAGTAATTAAAGAAAGTTAATTACTAAACTTAATATTTATCAAGGTGATTAATAATTAGATTAATTACTAAATGTAATTAATTTTAATTAAGTAATTTATTTAAATATTAAAGATCATTAATTAATATTAATGATGTAATTAAGTATTGTTTAATTAAGTACTAATTAATTAATAAATAAGTAATTAAATGTTAATTACTTATGATTAAGGTTAATTAATTAAAGACTAATTACTTATTGTAATTAGTGAATGATTAATCAAGGATGTTTAATAAAGTTAAATACTTGGTGGGTAATTAATTAACTGGGTTAATTAATGGATGTTAAGCAGGATTTAAATGAGTAATTAATTTAATTTATTTTAAATTAATTAGAGATGGTTGTAATTAATTTAATTCATTTTAAATTAATTATAATTGTTGATTAGTAAATCATTGCTTATGGATGTTACTGATTGAATGGTTGTAATCTCAGTAATGAGATGAGTCGTATCTGTATGATATGAATGCTTGGTTTAAGTATGATGGTTTGTGATGGATTATTTGGTTGTGATGATTATCTGTTTATGGATGATACAAATTATCTGCTATAATATGAATGTGATTATCTATCGTGAGATATAGTTTATCTATCTGTGTGAATTAGATAATAATGAAATAAGTTAATTGTTTAAAACCTTTAAGTATAACTTGGACATTAAGATGGCGTTTGGTTTCGATGAGACCGGGATCGGGTTTCCATATTAGGATATCCGAAAACCACATCGATTCCAAATAAACGTTAGGTCGTTAATCCAAGTGGAGCAAGTGAAGACTCGAGGTGTAAGGGCTATACGTCAGTATAACTCTGTAGGTGATTCCGTAATGAGTTTGACGGAATAGTACTTATAGATTCGAGATGGTGATTTAAAGTGCAATTGTTATCGTCGTTAACTCTGTGGGTGATTCCGTAAAGAGTGTAACGAGATAATGCCTTCGGTTTCGTTCGAACCCGGAACGAACTTGTATGGATTGAATGCTTTCAGAACATCGTCAGGTGGACGATGAGCATTCTAAGAGATGTGTCCTCTAAAGGTAATCGTAGCCTCAAGCCTCATCAACCGGGAATGGCTAAAACATGGGAGGTGCAGCAAAGCTTCGTGGGTAGCACCCACTGGAGAGCAAGATTTATCCCTGTATAGAGGTCCCTTTTATTCGTCTTAGTGGGCAGTTGTTAGTGTACACCTACTGCGGGGTTGTCTTGTTCGGAACTGTTCAGTAAGGAACGGGTCCGGCTTTGTGTTGCAGAGGAGTGGGAGTACTCCTCGGTACGTTGATCTAGGCCACGTACTGTGACGGGCGGTACCCCAGTAGCCCTGCCATTGATGGAATCCATAATCCAATAAGTGCCTGTACGGTTTTGATTGTGCCCAACTATGTTGGAACGTGAGATGTAAGCATTCCAGCTATTTCTGTATTTTATTTTGAAAACCCTAGACACTATTATAATATCACTGGATTTCATATCAAATGTTTTGGTTAGCGTAAGGTAAAAACTTTTCCATTTTTATGTGTGGGAAGTCTTACGTGATACCTTTTGTTTTTAAAGGATTTTCTAAAGTTAAGCAACTTTTATCCTCGTTTACTCACACCAGACCCGTGTCTGACCTGAGTGTTTATTTTCTGTTTTATTAAACTCTTGGGTACTCATATTACGTATGAGTAGTCAAGTGCTTCAGGATTGCTTTGATCGAGTTCTGGAGGAGATAATGGAGCAGGAGGCTTCAGCGTGTAGATATATTTAGTAGTTCCGCTGTGTTTGAGTTGTATCTGTTTTCTCTGATGTACTTGGATTGTAATTGCTAGACAGATGATTATAACTGTCTAGTTTGTGTTGTATTAGCTGTATTACTCTGATGTATATGATACTATGTAAAGTTTTATGTGATATATTATAAGTTATTCGATTCCGCTGTGAGATTTTGATGTTGTCTGTTTTTTCTTTCCTTTCTTTTCTCTTTTCTATCCCTTTCTTTCTTCTTAGCGATGCGACTTCCTGGAGATTGGAAGTTGGGTCGCTACATTGTGGTATCAGAGCTCTTGGTTGAGCGAATGCCTAGACTCTGGAGTGGTTTCTATCTTGAGAGAGCGTAATTTTAATATATATAATATATATATTTATTTCTACCTATTTGATTGGGTTACCTATTCGGGTTTTCCAAGATAAGTAATAAAGGTAGATAGGGTAGTAGTGTGTGTAACACAACTACCAATGGTTGGAGTTCGAGTGTTTGAAGTTGGAGTGATCTGCTAGGGCAGTAGTGAGCATCTTGAGTAGTTCTGCAGTTGGTGAAGAATTTCACCGATCTCTGTAGGAAATCTTTTTAAGATTCGGAGTTTATTTTTGGATTGTAAGCTGGATTTCACTCGTGTGAGTGGATTTTCATGAGTTTGGATTAGTTGGGAGTTCTGAAGCCAGCAAGGATATTATGGTATTTTGGCAACTTCAGGAATGAGTTCTGTCTGTATTTGAGTTGAGACTCAGTTTGGCAGAGTGTTTTGAGCTTGGTTTGGGAGCGAGTTTCCTGAGAGATATCTGTCTTTTGGAAGACTCTGTTGTGAAGAGGCTGGTGTAGCTTTGGGATTCGATGAGTTTTTGGATAAGGAATTTTTGGCAGCAGTAGCAGCAGTGAGTGGCCTGTTCTTCGATGGTTTAGAAGTCTTTGTGATTCTTCTGTCAGTAGTCCGGGCAGATGGTAGAGCTTGTCCATTTCTTCTGGAAGCTCAGTTGAGTGTGATGTTTGTGGTTGCAGTCTACTAGTTCTTCTTTATTTTGAAGGCTTTAGCTGTTCTGATTGTTGATGAGAGAACGATTTCTTGGAATCTAAACTGAGTGGAATCGGAAAAGTGACTTGCGATGGTTCGGAAGTTCTCTGAGTGATCTTTGTTTGGATTGAAGCATCTTTAGAGGATGTTTGAGTTATCGAAGTGGTATTTTCTGCATATCTTCGAAGGAATCAAGATTTGCATCCGCATCGAGAGATTGAGTTCTTTTCCGACTTGGTTCTTGGAGCTTTGCCGATGGTTCAGCATTGTAGGAGATTCTTTGAGTGTGATCTGTATAAGTTGGCAGGATTGATTGGATCCAGTTTTCTGGTTGAATTTTTGCTGTGATGTTTGTGACTGAATCGGATAGGTCACTGAGATTTATGGAATTTGATGAACAAATGTTTCCGGAATAAGTTGATCAAGTTTATACTTGTGTTCATCAACAACATTCTCGAATCAGAGTTGCGCAGTGGAAGCATGGTAGCAGCTATTCCAGAATAGGAGCAACACCGATTCTTTGGAAATTTGAGTTTTTGTCTTGGATCAGAAGATTTCTACAGGAAATTCATTTTGGATCAGGAGACTTGATTGTTCTGTATCTGTTTGTTTTCCAAATAGAGTAGTTTGTTTGGAGTCTTCTGATATTTGTAGTAGAGTTTGTGTCGTAGATTTATTTGACCTAGGAGTTGAGGGCAGCCCAGGATCGATATGAGAGATTTATGGATATGAGTATTGATCTTTCTGCTTTCTCTTGAGAGTTAAGTGTTTGATCTACAGGATTGAATTTCCAGTTCGGGTGGCTGGAATTTGTTTTGTTTTTCACGTATCTCTGAAGGAATACGTGTATGGTTTATCTCTGGTTTTAGAATCAGTAGTTCTGTGAGATGTAGGAGTTGATCAGAACTTATATGTAGTCCTATATTCTGTTTAGATTTGTAGATCTAGATATATAGGAGCTTTAGATCTGAGTGGTATGGCTACTTTAGATTCTGTAGGGCGAGTGTCCCGGTGTTTGTACCTGGGAAACTCTAGGGAATTCTATCCAAAAATTTTGTCTGGATAATTAGAATTGTTTGTTTAAATTGGTTGCTATGGTTGCTAGTATTTGGTTGATAATATATATTTGCTATTTTAAATTTAAAATCTGTATGGAATTATTAAATTACCTTTGCTTTTAAATTTCGTGGACGAAATTCTTTTAAGGAGGAAGGAATGTGATGTCCCGGAAATTTAGGCAATAATTATTTAATAATTTCATTGATAATTATTTTTAAATGTGAAAATATTGATTTAATAAATTAATTCAAACTGGAATTATCTTTTGAAAATTTATAGTTTAATTTGAAATCTTATTGTTTTCAATGTTAAAAAAATATTTTATCTATATATATAAATGTTTATACATTGTAAATAGAGGATTTGGTTTTAATTTTAATTTATGTTAAATAAAGGATATTTTCTAATGTTTATATAAATGAATAATTTGTAAATTGATTAATCTGATTTAAATTAGTAATGTAAAATTTTCTAAAGTTTGTTTTAAAAATCTTTCTTATATCTTTATTAAAAGTAAGTAAGTATTTATTTTTTAAAAAAAATAAATATAGTTTAAATTTCATTCTATAATAAAGATTTATTTTGTTTCGTTTTATTTTAAAATCTTCTTTTCTTTTGAAATTTAGTTTCATAAAAAAATGTTATTTTAAAAAAAAATTTTACAAACATTTACAATGTATAGTTTTATAAAGAAGTTCATAGTGTATATGTTTTTATTTAAAAACTAATGTTAATAAACATTTGAAACTTGCTAAAAATTAATTAGAAATGTTTTAAGATAAGTTCAAATATATATATAAATTTAGGAATTGTTTTTAAATATTGAAAATACATGTGTTAAGTTCTTAATCATAAAAGAGACACTTGTAAAATTATCTACACCTAAACATAACAAGTGGCATGTTGTTATTTTTGAAATTCATTCTTTTAAATAAGAAAATGTAACAAATGTTTTTCTTTGTTCAAAATTTTTCTCATTGAAAACCAGATTTCAGAAAATCTGAAAATCCAAAAATCCAATTTCTAACTTATGTTCAAGAAACCAAATACAAATCAATTTCTTCAAAGCAAACTACAAATCTGAAAATTGACAAATTCTCAAATCTGCAAACCAATCTTCAAATTTCCTCAAATCTGCAAATAACAACTTCAAATCTGAAAACCTATCTGCAAATCCATTTATACAAACATCTTCAAATCTGAAATCTCTTTCTTCCATAAATTCATCTGCAAATCTATGCAATTGAGATTGGGTCTGTATGCATTCATTAACAAGATAAAAGCAATCAACAATCAAGACAGGAGAGCAATTCCAGTAATCAAATGAAAGCCAGATTTCATCTTGAAGCTTCAATATGCAGCTCCTGGAAATTGAAATATGCATCTCTGGAATTGTTTCTGCATCTTCAATTGTTAAATGAGAGTAAGCTTCTTATTTTTTAAAAACAGTTTTCTTAAATATCAAAATCAAACATAAATCAAAGAACTTATGTTTTTAATTCACACAAAGCAAACTGTTTTAATAAAACTGTACTGTTTGATTTAAAATGAAATAAGTAACTTCACATGCACAAAATTTGTGACACCTGAGTATATAAAGTGAAAATAATGAAATGATGTGGTGATTACAAACTCAAGAATGTTATGTGTGTATAGGAATGAATTTGCTTATACGTTTTTTTTCTTATTTCTGGGATCTGCATACCTAGTTGGTTGTAAACTGAGATGTTTCTTAAATAGTAAAGCATTATTATTTAAATTGTTGCTATTACTAAACTTGTGTATAAACAAAGTATGATAATTAGTATAAATGTGGGTTCAGGAAAAAAATCATGAATTAGTTAAAATATGTTAAAATCTAAAAACCTGTTACCTCTGAAATAACTATAGTAGGGAGTATATTTTCAAATAAGAATTGGAATACCAACATCATTAATTATTATAAACAAGATTATAACATTGATGTATGTTAGAAATAAGAAAGTATAAAACAAGTTTCATTTTTTTTAGGTTGACTATGTAAATTAGCATTTCTGTGTTAAAACAGAAAATGAAAATTTTGGAATAAATCTGTTAAGCCAATGGATCTTAGGTGTTTAGATGCTTCATGTTAGTGGTGTTTTGATGGGAGAATGAAGGAGATGTTGGTGATGGATGATCAGAGAGAGAGAGAGGAGTGGTGATATGAGTGTTTGTAGGTTAAAAAAAAAAAACTAGTTTCAGTGTGCAGTATTGAAGTTCTAGTGGACTTCTGAGATGCAGGGTTTTTGACTCGAAGCTATCATAGGGTTTTTGTGCTTCTGACTCGAAGCAAGGAGTAGGGAAACTCGAAGTAATAGGAGGGGTTTCTCGGGTTTGGTTGCAGGTTTTAAATCTGTGATTTTACAGTTTTAAACTTTGAATGAAAACTCATATTTTAAAATTATAATTTAAAGATCTTAGTTTGATTTAGATATAAGTTATGTCTGAATTCAAATGGAATTTGAGTTCAAGGCTTTAAAAATGAAAATTTTAAAATTTAAACAAGGTTTAAATTCTGTTAAAATCAAGATTTGAAAAAAGAACAGTTTCAGGTTTTAAAACCTGTGATTTTGCAGTATGTAGTTTAATTCATATTTTGAATTTTGATTCAAGTATAAATTAAAAACTGAATTCAAATGTAGTGTGAAATTCAAAGTTTTAAAAAAAATGAAAACCTTAAACTTAAACAAGATTTAAACTAAGTATTGAATCAAGTTAAAAACAGTTTCAGGGTTATTTTTAAAACCAGATTTTCAATTCAAAATAGTTTTGTAAGATTTTAAATTATGTTCACATTTAAATGTTTTAAGCAAGATTAAAAATTCAGTTTTAATCAAGTTTAAAAATAAGTTCAGGTTTGGTATCAAAATCAGAAATTAAGCTAAAATAGTTTTTGTAAGTTTTGATAGTGTGGACAGATTTAAATGTTTTTGCAAAACTTAAATGTATTTTGAAATCAAATTGAAACTGTTTCCAAGTTTCTTTGGAAATCAGTTTTGATTTCAAAACCAGTTTGTATAAAAAAAAAATTGAAAATGCACACATTCAAATGTTTGAAGAAATTGATTTCAAACAAGTTTAAACTTGAAAGAATTTAGTTTTCATTAGTATTGAATTAAAATATGAAGTGTTTAATTTAAATTTGAAAGTTGAAATAATCAATTTATTTCAAAGATTAATTTGTTTTAATCAAGTAATTTATTTCAAATCTTTCTTTATATTTAAGAAATGAATGTTCTTTATCATTCATTTTATTTTAAGAGTTTTATTTATTTAAAATTTGGATAAATGTTTTAAACAGTTAAACATTTGAAATTTTAAAATGGAATTTGAATTGAATTTAGAAATGTTTGGTTTTAAATACATTTGAATATTAATAATTAGTAGATGAATTATTTTGAAAAATATTTAAGATAATTAAGTGTTTACTTAATTATTCCATTTTAAATAATGATTTAGATTAATTATTAATTAGAAATGATTTATTAATAATTAATCTAATTCAAATTTCCTTATTTATGTAATTATTGAAAATGTGTAAATTAATAAGAATAATTATCTAGGATAATTTAGTAATTAATTAATGTAATTAATTTTGATAATTAACTAGATTAATTAATTGAATATAATTAACTGTAATTGGTTAAGTATAATTAATTGTTAAAATAATTAAGGAATTGATTACTTATTGTAATCAATTTGGATGATTTTAAGAATGTAATTACTTAATGTAATTAGTGGAGTAGGATGACTTAGAGAAGTAATAATGATAATTACTGAAATGTAATTAGTAATTTGGATAATTACTTTTGGAATTATTTAAGGAATTAATTAATGATTAATTATTGGATAATTAATTTGTTTATAAGTAATTAAAGAAAGTTAATTACTAAACTTAATATTAATCAAGGTGATTAATAATTAGATTAATTACTAAATGTAATTAATTTTAATTAGGTAATTTATTTAAATATTAAAGATCATTAATTAATATTAATGATGTAATTAAGGATCGTTTAATTAAGTACTAATTAATTAATAAATAAGTAATTAAATGTTAATTACTTATGATTAAGGTTAATTAATTAAAGACTAATTACTTATTGTAATTAGTGAATGATTAATCAAGGATGTTTAATAAAGTTAAATACTTAGTGGGTAATTAATTAACTGGGTTAATTAATGGATGTTAAGCAGGATTTAAATGAGTAATTAATTTAATTTATTTTAAATTAATTAGAGACGGTTGTAATTAATTTAATTCATTTTAAGTTAATTATAATTGTTGATTAGTAAATCATTGCTTATGGATGTTATTGATTGAATGGTTGTAATCTCAGTAATGAGATGAGTCGTATCCGTATGATATGAATGCTTGGTTTAAGTATGATGGTTTGTGATGGATTATTTGGTTGTGATGATTATCTGTTTATGGATGATACAGATTATCTGCTATAATATGAATGTGATTATCTATCGTGAGATATAGTTTATCTATCTGTGTGAATTATATAATAATGAAATAAATTAATTGTTTAAAACCTTTAAGTATAATTTGGAATTAAGATGGCGTTTGGTTTCGATGAGACCGGGATCGGGTTTCCATATTTGGATATCCGAAAACCACATCGATTCCAAATAAACGTTAGGTCGTTAATCCAAGTGGAGCAAGTGAAGACTCGAGGTGTAAGGGCTATACGTCAGTATAACTCTGTGGGTGATTCCGTAATGAGTTTGACGGAATAGTACTTATAGATTCGAGATGGTGATTTAAAGTGCAAGAGTTATCGTCGTTAACTCTGTGGGTGATTCCGTAATGAGTGTAACGAGATAATGCCTTCGGTTTCGTTCGAACCCGGAACGAACTTGTATGGATTGAATGCTTTCAGAACATCGTCAGGTGGACGATGAGCATTCTAAGAGATGTGTCCTCTAAAGGTAATCGTAGCCTCAAGCCTCATCAACCGGGAATGGCTAAAACATGGGAGGTGCAGCAAAGCTTCGTGGGTAGCACCCACTGGAGAGCAAGATTTATCCCTGTCTAGAGGTCCCTTTTATTCGGCTTAGTGGGCAGTTGTCAGTGTACACCAACTGCGGGGTTGTCTTGTTCGGAACTGTTCAGTAAGGAACGGGTCCGGCTTTGTGTTGCAGGGGAGTGGGAGTACTCCTCGGTACGTTGATCTTGGCCACGTACTGTGATGGGCGGTACCCTAGTAGCCCTGCCATTGATGGAATCCATAATCCAATAAGTGCCTGTACGGTTTTGATTGCGCCCAACTATGTTGGAACGTAAGATGTAAGCATTCCAGCTATTTCTGTATTTTATTTTGAAAACCCTAAACACTATTATAATATCACTGGATTTCATATCAAATGTTTTGGTTAGCGTAAGGTAAAAACTTTTCCATGTTTATGTGTGGGAAGTCTTACGTGATACCTTTTGTTTTTAAAGGATTTTCTAAAGTTAAGCAACTTTTATCCCCGTTTACTCACACCAGACCCCTGTCTGACCTGAGTGTTTATTTTCTGTTTTATTAAACTCTTGGGTACTCATATTACGTATGAGTAGTCAAGTGTTTCAGGATTGCTATTGTAACGACCCAGAATTTTTAGAAATTAAAATTTGAATATTTAATTAATTTTAAATATTAATAAGTGAATTTATAAGTCAAATAAATTTTTATTTGAATTATTGGATTTAATTGAATAATTAAATCGATAATTTAATATGTTAAATTATGGAGATAATTGAAAATAGGGTTAAATGTGATTGAAAATGATTTGTAAAATTTTATTTTATCATGATGAAGTTAGAACGATATTTTAGAACTTTTAAAATCGAATTAAAAGTTAATTTGTGAAAAATTGAATATTTTAATATTTAATCGACTAGTGAAAATAGTCAATTTTTGAACAGTCTCAGAATTGAACGAAACCAGTTCCATTAGATCCGTAATAGTTAGTTATTACCGGATTTTAATTTTCGTGTCAATCGGAGCTATCGTTTGATCGTGGCAGCTCGAAACGCATCGAATTATTTTTAATTTTAATTTGGCGAGTTAAAATAGCCATTTTTCAAAAAGTCTCAGATTTCGACGAAACTAGTTTCATCGGATCCGTAATGTGATATTATTGTAAGGTTTCAAATTTCAAGTCAATTGGATCTACTGTTTGTCCGGTACAAATTAAAACGCCTAGAAATCGATTTAAATCGGTTTGATTTAAATTGAACGTTTATAGCCATAACTCGCACAGATGTTCGAATTAGCTTTCGAAACCTATTCCATTGTGTCCGGAACACGGGATAAACCCTAGGAACGTCAGTTTCGGCGCGTAAATCGGAGTTCGGAATTTCCGGATGAATAGTGTTCGTTCGTTCTTCTATAAATAGACCAACACCCTTCTCTCTCATTAAAAAAAAAATATAAAACCTAAAACCCTAACTGCAGCCGCCTCTAACATTTTCTAAGGCCAGTATTTCTCCTCTTTCTTCCCTCAATCACTCACAATCCGTTGACATTCACGCGAAGTGTTCAACAGCAACATTGTAGAGCAAGGCGAGAGCTAGAGATCCATACGGTGATGATCGTGTTTGGAGCGACGTGGAGGGAGCAATTGGGGCCGAAACCTGTAGATTTCGCACGCATTTCGAGGAGTCTAGAGCAGGCCGAACTTCAGGTGGTGCATGGTGGAGGTAGCTCTTGCAATGGGCGTTCGAATGGCGGTGGTTTGATGAAGTTTCGTCGAGGGATCGAGGTGCAAAGTTAAACCCTAGTATATGATAAGTGGGTTTGGTGTGCGTTCATGTTTACTGGAGACGTGAAAAACGTGGGAGAAGGGGAGAAGCAATGTGCGGTGGTGATGGCTTTGCTTTGGATCTAGTGGCCAGAAATTACTTAGGTTATAAATTAGTTTATATATGTTGTAATTATTAAGTTTAAATTCGTACAAACTTCAAATATTCATAACTTTTTCATACGAGGTCGAAAACGCGCGAAACCAGTTGCGTTGGAATCGTATGGACGAGCACTACGCGATGAAATTGGATTAGAGTCGTTTGGAGTTAGTGAGAATTTTGGGTAAAATTAAACGTCCGTTTAATTTTATTCGAAATAAATCGCTAAAACGGAATTAAAATCAAGGTGAGAACTTCTCACTCAATCGAATCAGTTTCGATTTTATTTTAAATAGTTAGATTTAAAATATTTGAATGCATGTTTGAATGATGATTGTTATTTATTGATTGTTAAAATAGACATTATGCGCCGTTAGTAAGCGGATGTTATTTATTAAAAACATATACCGCGAATATTTCATAAACAGTGAAATTGGTATTATATATAATAGCAATATATATATATATATTGGCATATGTATATATTGGAGTTATTGATTTCCCGCATTTTTTGTTTAGCGGATGAGACCCTATTGCGCCGTCTATTAAGCGGATAATATTTTAAATCCCATATACCGCGATAATTTCGTACTGGAGCGAAATTGGTATTGTGCTAATGTTTTTGGATGCAGGAAAACAGGTTGGAGGGATCCAACTGGATTCCTCAACAGTATTTATTTGATTTCAGATATTTTGATATTTGATGGATTATCATATCGATATATGATATCGTTGTTGTCGTGATTGACTATTTGGTATGTAGCATCATTGGACCAAACTTTGAAAATTTAAAAATGATTTTTAAAAGTGATTTTTGAAAATATACTATATTTTTGGAATTGATCCATGTTAAATAAATAAACGTTATAATTTTAAAAGTTATAAAATTATGGTTTTTGTGAAATAAAGTTAAAAGCTGATTTTTGGGAAATAAGGGTTGATGATTTTATAAAATAGTAAAATTGGAATTTTTGAATTTATTGTGAAAAGTTGAAATATAGGATTTATAAAATTTAATTATTTTATGAATCAAAATGGTGAAAAAAATAAAGGAGATTAAAGATGTTTTAAAAGAATAATATAAATTGATTTATATTAAGAGATTTATAAATGGATATTTATAAATTGAAATATGGACATTATAAAACGAGTTTTTATAAGTGTTTGAATGAAGTGAAAATGAATTTCATAAATGAATGAAATTTATAGAAGTATAAATGGAGAAGTTATAAATGAGATTTATAAATAGTAAGATTTATAAATTTGTGAAGTTATTAAAAGAATAGTTTTGAATAAATCATTGAATCTTACAAGTTATAAGATTTATAATTATGAAGTTTAAAAGAACGATTTCGTAAAATAATCGTTTTATAAGCATTTAAATTATAATATGAACCTTTAGTTTATAATTGAGTTATAAATCGAATAGATTTATAAAGGAATTTATAAAAGGAAGTTGTTATAAAATAAATAGAAATGGAATTTATAAACGTTGTTTTATAAATTCGGAATGACTTATTTTGATAAGAAAATTGTTATAACTTATTTATGGAGTTATATTCACGTTTTTGAACTGTGAATAATCCTTTAAAATGAAATGAATAGAAATGATGAAATTGTTAATGAAGTATATTCACGTTTTTGAATAGTGAATAACACGTTAAAGAAATTGTTTTGGATTTGGATGTTTTAAATAGAATTAAAACGATCGAACAATGTTTTAAAATGTGTTGAGATTCGAAACCATAGATTTCAACATTTATTGTTGAAATAGACGTTTTCGAGAAATAAAAGAAAATGGTGGACTATAACACTGTTGTTATAGTAAATGATTTCCGAAAGGAAATGTTTTTTATAGTATTGGGATTTATATATCTATTTTAATTTCGAATCCCTATACTAGTGATTTTGGGTTGTCGTAACGATGTTTTACGCAACATTCGTTTTGGCCCAAATAAATATGTTTAAGAGAATGATTTCCTTAAAGAATGAAATGCATACTTAATCTCGATTTAAGTATATTGAATATCTTCTAAGTGTTGAAAATAAATAAAATTTGTGAATTACTTATGAATAAATAAGTATGGAAATGTTTTCCCATATAAAGTGAATATTTTGAGAATTTATCTTTTTGAAGATAAATTGAAATGAATAATTGAAATCGAATATTCATAGATATTTTGGATTATAAATTCGCTAAAGAATTAATATGAATGAAAAGGAGAATTTGTTAAAAAAATAAATGTTGATTTATTTTTGAAGTATTGAAATTTAATATCTAGTGAAGATATTTTGGAAAGTAAATAATTTGGAAAATTATTTAGAATCTGGTGATGTGTGCATATCAATTGATAGTTCAATAACCGACTATCAATATTTCCCTTGAATGGGTAATTGATGTGAATTGTTTGAATTTGAATGCCACACTAATTTTTGAATAAGCGCTCACTATTCGGGTTAACCGGGAAAGGACCATGGGGTCGTATAACCCATTCCGAATATGTGATACGTCGTTATGAATTGCATTGAAGATCGGTGTTGAAGACCGAGTATTTGTGAAAGCGATAGGATGACCTATCGATTGTCTCTGCACTGGGTAGCTCCTGGTATAGAGATTCCTTAAGTGATGGGAAATTCGATCGGGATTGTGAATACCCGGATTGCAAGGGCTTCGTAAGAAGTGCCTTCGGTTTTGTTCGAGCCCGGAACAGACTTGTATGGATTGTATGTCTAACATTACAAGTTGAGATATAAAGCAGATTTCTTTCAAATATATTTCTGTTGGTGGCGAAGAATTTATTCTTTTAGCTTAACACCCTTCTCTAAGACGTACGAGCTCAGAGGTTATATAGTTGAAGTTATCAGCGATATATTCCCAATTTGGTAATGTGGCATGCTGAGTGTTGCTGTAAATGATCATTGTGTTGATTATTTGTGATAGGATCATTTATTTGATCGTCTATCTTTGTGATCATTTCTATGATTATTTGTTGACCCAAAGCATGGCTTTTGTATAAAGTATGTTTTTGTGGACGTGACTTCGTCGAGCCTCACACCCCGTGAATGGTCAAAACAGGAAAGAAGCAGCAAGGTTATGAGGGGTAGCGCCCTTTAGGATGTGTGCATTTCCTTCTGGAAAAGGGTGGTATCATGGTATGGAGCCCAGATACTTACTCATGTTGAAAACACTTTGTTATGATTGTGTGAATTGATTGCGAGCGCTCGGTGAAAAGTTCCCAAAGGACCGGGGGATGGCATATTCGGTCAGTTGTTACTCAGTTAGGGGTAACCCGGCCTTGTGTTGGTAGAGATCCGGTTTGGTTCTCGGGGATGTCCATCCAGAGGCATTCTCATGTGGCAATGGGAAGTTCCTTGGCCTGATCATTCGTTGGAAATCCAATTCCCAATACGAAACTTGTACGGTATTAGTTGTAGAACCTGCCATTTACTTATGGTGGTCACCACTGTTTAGATGGTAGCTATAGTAGGCATAGTTCGAAATGTCTATGTTGGCTAAGATTTATATTCTACTTTCGAAATGAATTTTTCTCTACACTATGCACTAGTAATAATATCAAATGTTCTTTTTAATGCGTATCAAGCATCTTTGACTATCATAAGGAGAAATCTCCTCCGATTCTGCGTTTGCATTGTGTGTGTGTGCGGGAGGCCTTATGGTAGTCTCATTTTTAAAAGCATTGCGAATTGACTTTAAAAAATATTCCTCTATTTTGATTTTAAAGATAAATAAACTGTTTTGAGTTCTCACACCAGTCACATGACTGACTTGGAGTTTATTATTTTCATTCCTAAACTCTGGGTGCCCACCAATTTCCACACGGGCAGTCAGGAGTTAAGGTTTATCAAGATATTCTAGATATTCTGGAGTTGCTGGATGCAAGATGGATGGCATGGCGTAATTACTAGTATATAGTATTTCTTTTTCCGCTGCACTGTTTGTTGTTGTTGTTGTACACTCTGATGATATGATGTAATGTAATGTGATGTAATGTAATAACTAATATAGTTCTTTGTTTAAAGATTATTCATTTATTATTATATGTTGTTCCGCTGCGATTGTGAGATTCTGTTATTCTGTTTCCTTTCTTTCCGTTTCTATTTTTCTAGATATTCTATTTTCTTTTCTCTTTTCTCTATTTTCTATCTTTCTTCTCTCTTCTTCTTTCTTTTTCTTTTCTTAAATTCTTTCTTAAAACCCTCAGTGTTCGGTTTTCCGTCGTTCGATTTCTCGGCAGTCGATAAAGTGAGTATCGATGTTGAATTTTCGGAAGACGAAGAATCGGGTCCTGACAATGTGGTATCAGAGCATATGGTTAAGCGACAACCATGGTTCTCTTGGGTATTACTCATTAGAGATAGAGTCAGTAGTACTCTAGAATAAGTTTGAGTGTAATAATAGCTATGAGAGCGTATTTGTTAGTGAATATATAAAATTGTTTTATATTGTGATGATTGGTTTATTGAGTGGCATATGAACCTTCGTCAGCGTGGTCTCGACAACTATGCCGAAGGGGTTTCTAAACACTTGAATAGAACAATTCGACACAGTATTGTTTTAAAATGGGTAAACGAAATAATTTCACCTTGATTATATTTTATATATAAAGGAATAATTTTTTAGAATTATTAAAGTGTATATAAGTTGATTGTTTGGTTGTTGAATAAGTTGTTTGAATAATCTAAATAAAAGAATAATTGTATAAAAAAAAATAATTATAAGAATTGAATTATAATTAAAGTGATTTACAATTGTGAAATAAACTTATATATATAAGAAGTGAAATTATATGAATATATTTATGAATATGAGTTGTAATAAAAATGAATTTAAGTTATGTAAAACAAGTGATGTTTATGAAATGAAATATAACTTAAGAGTTGTTGAATGAAGTTGATATTAGTATCAAAGTAAAATAATAAAGTTAATGGATTGAATGTTAATCAATTAAATGTAAATAGTTGATATGGAATAATGAATATAACTGTTAATTCATTAAAATCTTATGTTATTGAAAGTTGAATAATTGAATGAAAATCAATTTAATTAAACCAATTGATAAGCAAGGGAATTGGGTTGTGTTAAATAAACATTGGTTGTTATATGATTGTTAGATTGATTGTATATAATTCATTAAGTATTAATGAAATGGAAAGCTAAAGTAAATTGAATTCAAATTAGAAGTAAATAAATTTGAATAGAATTGAATTTGATTTGGTAGTGAACCAACTTGAATATGAATTAGTGAATATAAACTAATTGAAAATGAATGTTAGTAAAAACATTCACTGTTAATAAAACAAATGTGATTAAATTGAAAACCATTTCATTGAATATTAATAAGAATATGAATGAATATATATTGGTTATGAATGCTAGTTGGTTGATGGTTAAATATATAGCTTTTGTTTCATTTGCTATGTTGACATATATAGTTATTATGTTGCTATATGATGTATATTGAGATTATTTTCATATATGCATGATTCTCATGTTGTTTGTTGAGTGATTAGTAGGTGCGGATTGCGTTTGCTTCGCATTTGGAGTTCGCTTTCGCGCTATATTAGCCGTATATGCTTGCTAATAAAATATAAGGTACATATCTCGGATTACATACCGTACTTTTACATTTTTTCCCTGCGGGATGCCTCATTACTTGATGAGATGTATATTTGTGATATATATACTGTCATTTTTTTTTTCGGATCGAGCCGCGCAAAGGAGACTATGGCGAATTTTTCCGAAAATTTAAGGCGTTAGAAAAAAATTTGAGAAAATTGAAATTTTTTGAAAACTTTAACTTTGATTTTGGAATTGAAAGTTAAACAATAGTAATTGTTTTTGAAAAGATAACTAAGTATGATTTGAAAACTTAGTAAAGATTTGTAAGAAATTTAATTATAAATTTTTGGAAAATTAATAGATTCTGTAACTTTTCTTACTTGTTAATTTCGAGGACGAAATTCTTTTAAGTGGGGAAGATTGTAACGACCCAGAATTTTTAGAAATTAAAATTTGAATATTTAATTAATTTTAAATATTAATAAGTGAATTTATAAGTCAAATAAATTTTTATTTGAATTATTGGATTTAATTGAATAATTAAATCGATAATTTAATATGTTAAATTATGGAGATAGTTGAAAATAGGGTTAAATGTGATTGAAAATGATTTGTAAAATTTTATTTTATCATGTTGAAGTTAGAACGATATTTTAGAACTTTTAAAATCGAATTAAAAGTTAATTTGTGAAAAATTGAATATTTTAATATTTAATCGACTAGTGAAAATAGTCAATTTTTGAACAGTCTCAGAATTGAACGAAACCAGTTCCATTGGATCCATAATAGTTAGTTATTACCGGATTTTAATTTTCGTGTCAATCGGAGCTATCGTTTGATCGTGGCAGCTCGAAACGCATCGAATTATTTTTAATTTTAATTTGGCGAGTTAAAATAGCCATTTTTCAAAAAGTCTCGGATTTCTACGAAACCAGTTTCATCGGATCCGTAATGTGATATTATTGTAAGGTTTCAAATTTCAAGTCAATTGGATTTACCGTTTGTCCGGTACAAATTAAAACGCCTAGAAATCGATTTAAATCGGTTTGATTTAAATTGAACGTTTATAGCCACAACTCGCACAGATGTTCGAATTAGCTTTCGAAACCTGTTCCATTGTGTCCGGAACGCGGGATAAACCCTAGGAACGTCAGTTTCGGCGCGTAAATCGGAGTTCGGAATTTCCGGATGAATAGTGTTCGTTCGTTCTTCTATAAATAGACCAACACCCCTCTCTCTTATTAAAAAAAAAAATATAAAACCTAAAACCCTAACTGCAGCCGCCTCTAACATTTTCTAAGGCCAGTATTTCTCCTCTTTCTTCCCTCAATCACTCACAATCCGTTGACATTCACGCGAAGTGTTCAACAGCAACATTGTAGAGCAAGGCGAGAGCTAGAGATCCATACGGTGATGATCGTGTTTGGAGCGACGTGGAGGGAGCAATTGGGGCCGAAACCTGCAGATTTCGCACGCATTTCGAGGAGTCTAGAGCAGGCCGAACTTCAGGTGGTGCATGGTGGAGGTAGCTCTTGCAATGGGCGTTCGAATGGCGGTGGTTTGATGAAGTTTCGTCGAGGGATCGAGGTGCAAAGTTAAACCCTAGTATATGATAAGTGGGTTTGGTGTGCGTTCATGTTTACTGGAGACGTGAAAAACGTGGGAGAAGGGGAGAAGCAATGTGCGGTGGTGATGGCTTTGCTTTGGATCTAGTGGCCAGAAATTACTTAGGTTATAAATTAGTTTATATATGTTGTAATTATTAAGTTTAAATTCGTACAAACTTCAAATATTCATAACTTTTTCATACGAGGTCGAAAACGCGCGAAACCAGTTGCGTTGGAATCGTATGGACGAGCACTACATGATGTAATTAGATTAGAGTCGTTTGGAGTTAGTGAGAATTTTGGGTAAAATTAAACGTCCGTTTAATTTTATTCGAAATAAATCGCTAAAACGGAATTAAAATCAAGGTGAGAACTTCTCACTCAATCGAATCAGTTTCGATTTTATTTTAAATAGTTAGATTTAAAATATTTGAATGCATGTTTGAATGATGATTGTTATCTATTGATTGTTAAAATAGACATTATGCGCCGTTAGTAAGCGGATGTTATTTATTAAAAACATATACCGCGAATATTTCATAAACAGTGAAATTGGTATTATATATAATAGCAATATATATATATATTGGCATATGTATATATTGGAGTTATTGATTTTCCGCATTTTTTGTTTAGCGGATGAGACCCTATTGCGCCTTCTATTAAGCGGATAATATTTTAAATCCCATATACCGCGATAATTTCATACTGGAGCGAAATTGGTATTGTGCTAATGTTTTTGGATGCAGGAAAACAGGTTGGAGGGATCCAACTGGATTCCTCAACAGTATTTATTTGATTTCAAATATTTTGATATTTGATGGATTATCATATCGATATATGATATCGTTGTTGTCGTGATTGACTATTTGGTATGTAGCATCATTGGACCAAACTTTAAAAATTTTAAAATGATTTTTAAAAGTGATTTTTGAAAATATACTATATTTTGGAATTGATCCATGTTAAATAAATAAACGTTATAATTTTAAAAGTTATAAAATTATGGTTTTTGTGAAATAAAGTTAAAAGCTGATTTTTGGGAAATAAGGGTTGATGATTTTATAAAATAGTAAAATCGGAATTTTTGAATTTATTGTGAAAAGTTGAAATATAGGATTTATAAAATTTAATTATTTTATGAATCAAAATGGTGAAAAAAATAAAGGAGATTAAAGGCGTTTTAAAAGAATAATATAAATTGATTTATATTAAGAGATTTATAAATGGATATTTATAAATTGAAATATGGACATTATAAAACGAGTTTTTATAAGTGTTTGAATGAAGTGAAAATGAATTTCATAAATGAATGAAATTTATAGAAGTATAAATGGAGAAGTTATAAATGAGATTTATAAATAGTAAGATTTATAAATTTGTGAAGTTATTAAAAGAATAGTTTTGAATAAATCATTGAATCTTACAAGTTATAAGATTTATAATTATGAAGTTTAAAAGAACGATTTCGTAAAATAATCGTTTTATAAGCATTTAAATTATAATATGAACCTTTAGTTTATAATTGAGTTATAAATCGAATAGATTTATAAAGGAATTTATAAAAGGAAGTTGTTATAAAATAAATAGAAATGGAATTTATAAACGTTGTTTTATAAATTCGAAATGACTTATTTTGATAAGAAAATTGTTATAACTTATTTATGGAGTTATATTCACATTTTTGAACTGTGAATAATCCTTTAAAATGAAATGAATAGAAATGATGAAATTGTTAATGAAGTATATTCACGTTTTTGAATAGTGAATAACACGTTAAAGAAATTGTTTTGGATTTGGATGTTTTAAATAGAATTAAAACGATCGAACAATGTTTTAAAATGTGTTGAGATTCGAAACCATAGATTTCAACATTTATTGTTGAAATAGACGTTTTCGAGAAATAAAAGGAAATGGTGGACTATAACACTGTTGTTATAGTAAATGATTTCCGAAAGGAAATGTTTTGTATAGTATTGGGATTTATATATCTATTTTAATTTCGAATCCCTATACTAGTGATTTTGGGTTGTCGTAACGATGTTTTACGCAACATTCGTTTTGGCCCAAATAAATATGTTTAAGAGAATGATTTCCTTAAAGAATGAAATGCATACTTAATCTCGATTTAAGTATATTGAATATCTTCTAAGTGTTGAAAATAAATAAAATTTGTGAATTACTTATGAATAAATAAGTATGGAAATGTTTTCCCACATAAAGTGAATATTTTGAGAATTTATCTTTTTGAAGATAAATTGAAATGAATAATTGAAATCGAATATTCATAGATATTTTGGATTATAAATTCGCTAAAGAATTAATATGAATGAAAAGGAGAATTTGTTAAAAAAATAAATGTTGATTTATTTTTGAAGTATTGAAATTTAATATCTAGTGAAGATATTTTGGAAAGTAAATAATTTGGAAAATTATTTGGAATCTGGTGATGTGTGCATATCAATTGATAGTTCAATAACCGACTATCAATATTTCCCTTGAATGGGTAATTGATGTGAATTGTTTGAATTTGAATGCCACACTAATTTTTGAATAAGCGCTCACTATTCGGGTTAACCGGGAAAGGACCATGGGGTCGTATAACCCATTCCGAATATGTGATACGTCGTTATGAATTGCATTGAAGATCGGTGTTGAAGACCGAGTATTTGTGAAAGCGATAGGATGACCTATCGATTGTCTCTGCACTGGGTAGCTCCTGGTATAGAGATTCCTTAAGTGATGGGAAATTCGATCGGGATTGTGAATACCCGGATTGCAAGGGCTTCGTAAGAAGTGCCTTCGGTTTTGTTCGAGCCCGGAACAGACTTGTATGGATTGTATGTCTGACATTACAAGTTGAGATATAAAGCAGATTTCTTTCAAATATATTTCTGTTGGTGGCGGAGAATTTATTCTTTTAGCTTAACACCCTTCTCTAAGACGTACGAGCTCAGAGGTTATATAGTTGAAGTTATCAGCGATATATTCCCAATTTGGTAATGTGACATGCTGAGTGTTGCTGTAAATGATCATTGTGTTGATTATTTGTGATAGGATCATTTATTTGATCGTCTATCTTTGTGATCATTTCTATGATTATTTGTTGACCCAAAGCATGGCTTTTGTATAAAGTATGTTTTTGTGGACGTGACTTCATCGAGCCTCACACCCCGTGAATGGTCAAAACAGGAAAGAAGCAACAAGGTTATGAGGGGTAGCGCCCTTTAGGATGTGTGCATTTCCTTCTGGAAAAGGGTGGTATCATGGTATGGAGCCCAGATACTTACTCATGTTGAAAACACTTTGTTATGATTGTGTGAATTGATTGCGAGCGCTCGGTGAAAAGGTCCCAAAGGACCGGGGGATGGCATATTCGGTCAGTTGTTACTCAGTTAGGGGTAACCCGGCCTTGTGTTGGTAGAGATCCGGTTTGGTTCTCGGGGATGTCCATCCAGAGGCATTCTCATGTGGCAATGGGAAGTTCCTTGGCCTGATCATTCGTTGGAAATCCAATTCCCAATACGAAACTTGTACGGTATTAGTTGTAGAACCTGCCATTTACTTATGGTGGTCACCACTGTTTAGATGGTAGCTATAGTAGGCATAGTTCGAAATGTCTATGTTGGCTAAGATTTATATTCTACTTTCGAAATGAATTTTTCTCTACACTATGCACTAGTAATAATATCAAATGTTCTTTTTAATGCGTATCAAGCATCTTTGACTATCATAAGGAGAAATCTCCTCCGATTCTGCGTTTGCATTGTGTGTGTGTGCGGGAGGCCTTATGGTAGTCTCATTTTTAAAAGCATTGCGAATTGACTTTAAAAAATATTCCTCTATTTTGATTTTAAAGATAAATAAACTGTTTTGAGTTCTCACACCAGTCACATGACTGACTTGGAGTTTATTGTTTTCATTCCTAAACTCTGGGTGCCCACCAATTTCCACACGGGCAGTCAGGAGTTAAGGTTTATCAAGATATTCTGGATATTCTGGAGTTGCTGGATGCAAGATGGATGGCATGGCGTAATTACTAGTATATAGTATTTCTTTTTCCGCTGCACTGTTTGTTGTTGTTGTTGTACACTCTGATGATATGATGTAATGTGATGTAATGTAATAACTGATATAGTTCTTTGTTTAAAGATTATTCATTTATTATTATATGTTGTTCCGCTGCGATTGTGAGATTCTGTTATTCTGTTTCCTTTCTTTCCGTTTCTATTTTTCTAGATATTCTATTTTCTTTTCTCTTTTCTCTATTTTCTATCTTTCTTCTCTCTTCTTCTTTCTTTTTCTTTTCTTAAATTCTTTCTTAAAACCCTCAGTGTTCGGTTTTCCGTCGTTCGATTTCTCGGCAGTCGATAAAGTGAGTATCGATGTTGAATTTTCGGAAGACGAAGAATCGGGTCCTGACAGCTTTGATCGAGTTCTGGAGGAGATAATGGAGCTGGAGGCTTCAGCGTGTAGATATATTTAGTAGTTCCGTTGTGTTTGAGTTGTATCTGTTTTCTCTGATGTACTTGGATTGTAATTGCTAGACAGATGATTATAACTGTCTAGTTTGTGTTGTATTAGCTGTATTACTCTGATGTATATGATACTATGTAAAGTTTTATGTGATATATTATAATTTATTCGATTCCGCTGTGAGATTTTGATGTTGTCTGTTCTTTCTTTCCTTTCTTTTCTCTTTTCTATCCCTTTCTTTCTTCTTAGCGATGCGACTTCCTGGAGGCTGGAAGTTGGGTCGTTACATTTACCTATATGAATGTGGAAATGTTGCCATTTCCTATGGAATTTTTGGGAAAAATTCCTAGAGCTGGGGATAGATGTGCATGACCTTTAAAGGATGGGCTATAGATTGCACCGTAGAAAGGTTGTGTGTGGTTTGATGTCAGAGGGATTTCAAGACTACGTGTCACTCTAGTATAATTTGAATTATACTCACCATGCAAAGGTTCAAATGGAAAGATACTTTGTTTAAACGCAATCTTATAAAATCCGAAATTGCTCAAGAAAAGTATTTTTAAAATTTCAAGTGGGGGATTGTTGGAAAATTCAATTTTAAAATGAACCGTTAAAAATATTGGAATGAGTATATAATACTGCTCTTATTGAATAGTCCCACATTTTGAGGAACTATAGAGTGGTCCTATTTAAATATAGGATTCACAAGATAAAGGATGCGCCCTTTGGGCATCTAATATTTTCTCTTGTATTAAGGAGGGAGTGCATGCTGGCCACCACACATGCACACGTTGACTGATCGACTCGACTCAACTCGACCCAACCTGGGTCGGCCTAGGCTTGGCTTTGCTAATGTAATGTAGAGCTCCTTATTTTTTGGCAGTATATTTTTAAACCAACTTTGACTTGGTAATAAGCCGAAGTAAACTCCGATTCGACATTTTCTCATGACTCGTCCCCATTATCTACTCATATTTTTCTCTTTATAAACCACCCTATTTTGTATAATTTTTTATCAGTTTCAAAATCGAGTTCTCTTCTTTTTCTACCATAAATCTTTCTTAGATCCGGGCAATATTTTTTGGGTGCTGTTCACTCACCATTCTTCATGCAAGAGGCCGTTGATATTGATTTAGGGCTATTTTATTCTAGAGGTGGCACTACATCAGAGACTACATTGCATAATTTTGGCATAGTGGCGAGACGTCTTAAAGAAAGAAACCTAGTCCGTGACTCAGCCACAAATACACTGTTGATTCAGATCGAGGTGCAACAATTTTAAGATGTTATGGCTTTGGTCACTGGTGACTTTGTTGCCCCGATGTCAATATTTCAGGTTTTGGTTGTATCTGCTATGCCGTTCAGATTCAAGGGCCTGCATTTCAAAACTTGGCGCTAAAAAATGGAGTTCGTTTTGCCAATGTGGAAGGTGGGGCATGTGCCGACAATAGAAAAACCAACGCTGCCCAACGAAGCAACAGGCGATCAGGAAAAGCCTTTGGAGAACTTGATGGACGTGATCGCCTCTGCAAAAATTATGCTCTTAATGGCTTGAGCAATGATCTGTACAATTACTACAACTCAGATAAGTCAGCAAAGGAGATTTAGGATACACTGATAAAGAAATGCGATATCGAGAATGCTGGAGCGAAAAAATATGCTGTCATTCGCTATTTGAAGTTTCAGATGAAAGATGACATAAATGTGGAGGCGTAGTCACACGGGCTTTAAAAAATTATGCACGAGATTATCTTTGAAGGTATGGCTTTAGATGAATAGTTTCATATTGCTGGATTAATTGTTAAATTACCCCCAAGTTGGAAAGACTTTAAAAATATTCTTAGGAATAAGACTAACGAGTTTTCCTTACGGAGTTTGATTATTAATCTTCGTATTTAAGAAGAGGCCAGAAAATAGGACCAGAAAGAAGAGGCCTTTTTTGTATCTATCAACAACACTAAGAAATCTACAAATGTGGGTCTGAAACCGAATGCAAAAAATTTCAAAAATCAGAATTTCAAACCGAATTAGAACTGCAAAAGTCAACCTTAGAACAAACAATAAACTGCCTCCTTAAAAACGGTGCTAGACAGTTGTTCTTATGTTACAACTAGGGCGAACAAGGCCATATGGCACAAGAGTGTCGAAACAGGCCTGAACCAACATCGTAGGCTAGCCTGACTGAAGAAGCTCTAATGGCTATGCTTACTGATATCAACCTAGTCGGTGGATCAGAAAGGTGGTGGGAACTGGTGTGTCTCGCCATATCTGCTATGATAGTGAAATATTTAAAACATATAATGCTGCTAATGACATGAAGGTGGTGTTGGGAGATTCTCACACCACTACTATTGCTAGAATTGGAAATGTGGAATTAATTACCTCTCGAAAGAACTTATGCTGAAATATGTTATGCATGCTCCAGAGATAAGGAAAATTTGGTATCTGGTTTCTTTTTAAGTAAAGCTGGTTTTATTCAAACTATTCGATATGACTTATACACCGTCACTAAAAATGGTGTTTTTGTTGGTAAAAGATATGCTGTATATGGGATGTTTGGATTAAATATTGATTTAAATAAAGTTAATAGATCTGCTTATACGCTCTTTGATTTTAATATTTGGCATGCTAGACTTTATCATGTTAATAAGCGACCGCTACATGAATGAGAAACTTAGACCTAATCCCTAAAGTATCCATAAGTGATTCATAAAAATGTGAATATTGTATCCAAGCTAAAATTACAAAGACCCCACATAAATCTGTATTTAGAGCGTTAGAATCTTTAGATTTAATACATTTTGATATATGTGAACCTGACTGCATTCTAACTTGGGATGGCAAATGCTACTTTATTACTTTTATTGATGATCGCTCTAATCTCACTTATGATTTTCTCATGAAAAATAAACGTGATGCGCTACTTATGTTTAAGTTATTTGTCACATTAAATTGAAAACTAGTTTAAAAAGAAAATTACGAGATTTTAATGTGGTAGAGGAACATAATATGAATCTAGCCTATTAATAGAATTTTATAATCAACGTGGCATAATACATGAAAGAACCACACCATATTCTCCTTAAATGAAGGGTGAAACTGAAAGGAAAAATAGAACTCTTATTGAATTATTTGTAGTTGTTTTGTTAAATTCGGGTGCAACTTCACATTGGTGAGGGGAAATTTTGTTAATTGTTAGTTATATTTTAAATATAATTCCTAAATCTAATAGAAAATTTGCACCATATGAGAGTCTTAGAAAACATAAACCCAACTTTTCTTATTTAAAAATTAGGGCTGCTTAGCATATGTTTGTATTCCTAAACCTAAAAGAGCTAAATTAGCAAGTCGAGCATATGAACATGTTTTCATTGGTCATTCCATTAATAGTAAAACATATACATTTCTTGATTTGTATGCCCAAGTTATTATGGAGCCAAATGATGTTGATTTCGTTGAAAATAAATTTCCATTTAAGCTTAGGAATAGTAGGGGACATCTACCACTAATAATCCAAGAATAAAAAATATCGAACATAACTTGGGAATTGAATTTGAACCTAGAAGAAGCAAAAAAGCTAGGATAGCTATAGATTTTGGTATAGAATATTATGCTTATGCACTAGAAGAGGACCCTGCTCATCTAAAAGAAGCTTTGTCTTCATTAGATTCAGACCTTTGGTAAGAAGCTATAAATGATGAAATAGAATCTCCTGAACCTAATATAACTTGGAATTTTGTTGTCTTACCTCCAAGTTGTAAAACTGTAGGTTGTAAGTGGATATTAAAAAAGAAGTAGAAACCTGATGGTACAATTGATAAATATAGGGCTCGTCTTATAGCTAGAAGATTTATATAAAGAGAGACTTTTTTGGTACCATTTCAGATGTTATAAGAAAAACATCAACTCGAGTATTAATTTCTCTTACTTCAGTTTATGATCCTCTAATTTGCCAAATTGATGTAAAAACTGTTTTTTTGAATGCTGAATTAGAGAAGAGATTTATTCGACCAACCCAAAGGTTTTGTTATACCTGGTCAAGAGCATAAAGTTTGTAAATTAGATAAATCTCTACATGGTCTTTAACAGTCACCTAAACAATGGTATGAAAAATTTGATAGTCCACTTATTTCCCATGGATTTAAAGTAAATGAAAGTGACAAGTGTATTTATTATAAATCCTAGAATAACATTCGAATTATCATATGTTTGTATGTAGATGATTTAATTATATTTGGTTCAAATATTCATGTTGTGAATCGTGTTAAGTCCATATTTTGTGCCAGTTTTGATACAAAAGATCTTGGTGAAGCAAGTGTAAATCTTGGTATTAAGATTACTAAGTCTGAAAAGAAAATTTCTTTGGACCAATTTCATTATATTGAGAAAATAGTAAAGAAATATAATTACTTTGAATGAAAACCAACCATTGCACCAATATCCAAGTGAAATTGTTTAAGAACACCCGTGAAGGTGTAAGACAGTCTGAATATGCGAACATTATTAGTAGTATATGGTATGCCGCTGATTATACTGGAACTAACATTGCCTATGTCATTGGATAATTATGCAGGTTTACTAGCAGATCTATTATAGAGCATTGTCATGCATTGAAAGGGTCATAAGATATAAAAGAAGAATGAACCTTGGATTACTCTATCAAAAGTTTCACTGTCCTTGAAGAGTATAGCAATGTAGGTTGGAATATGTTATCTGACGATTCTAAAGCCATCAGTGGATATATTTTTAGTATTGCAGGAGGTGTTGTTTCTTGAAAATTTAAGAAATAGACAATTATGGCTCAGTCCACTACGGATTCAAAAATGGTACCAGTTGAGATCCATTATGTGTTGACAATCTAAGAAATCTAGCAGAGATCCCTTTTTGAGAAAAACCGATGCCAGCTGGTTGATCCATTATGATAGTACCGCAGCTACTGCAGAAGTTGATAACTACTATTACAACGGCAAGTGACAACAAATTCATCGTAAGCATAGTACTATAAGAGAGTGTATCTCTTCAGGATCTGTAAGAGTGGATCATGTACGTACTGATGAGAATCTGGTGGACACTTTAACGAAAGGATTGGCCAAAGAAAAAGTCCTTTCTACATCTGAAAGAATGCACTACTTCCCTAAGAATAAGAATTCGGAGAATGAGAAGCCACTTATAATGGTAACCCAACCTAATGACTGGAGATTCCAAGAACTAGGTTCAGTGGGTGATAGCAAGTTATGAACCGACATTGATTGAAGATGCCAGTTTCATTTGTTAGAAGCATGTTGTCCTGAAGGGATAGGAAGTTGAGTTTAACTGTTAATGAAATCTACACTCTATGTAGAGTGGGTACCTATCTACAGGAATAGTCATGATAGATTCGTATATGTGAATGTGGAAATGTGGCCATTTCTTATGGAATTTTGGGCAATATTACTAGAGCGTTCACTAAACTAGGATAATATGCATGGCCTTTAAAGCACGGGCTATAGACTGCACCTAGAAAGGTTGTGTGTGGTTTTATGTCAGAGATAAAATTCAAGAAAATGAGTCATTCTAGTATAATCTAGATCTTATTCATAGTGCAAAGGTTCTAATCGAAAGATATCTTTGTTTATGCGCAATCTTATAAAACCAGAAATTGCTCAAGAAAAATATTTTTAAAAATTCAAACGGGCGATTGTTGGAAAAGTTAGTTTTAAAATGAATTGTTAAAAATATAGGAAGGAGTATATAGTGCCCTTCTTATTTAATTGTCTCACGTTATGGGGAACTATAAGGTGGTCATATTTAAATATAGGATTCATAAGAGAAATGATGGACTCTTTAAGCACCCAATGCTTTCTCTTATGTTAAGGAGGGAGGCCATGCTGTACACGTGCACGCGTGCCGACCGACCGACTCGACCCTACCCGACCCGAACATGGGTTGGCCGGACCGGGCTTGGCTTGGCTAATGTGATTTGGAGCTCTTTATTTTTTGTCAGTATATTATTAAACTGACTTTGCCTTGGTAATAAGACCAAGCAAACTCAGATCTGATATTTTCTGATGACCCGCCCCATTAAATACTTAGATTTTTCCTCATATAAACCAAGCTAATTAATAGAATTTTTTATCAGTTTCAAAATCGAGTTCACTTCTTATTCTCCATTAAAGTTGTTTTAGATCCAAGCGATACTTTTTTGGGGCTACCGACTCACCAATCTTCATGCAAGAGGCTATTGATATTAATTTAGCATTGTTTTATCTTGGAGGTGATGCTACATTAGAGACTTCCTTGCACGATTTTGGAAAAGCGGCGAAACATCTTAAAGAAAGCAACCTAGTCCACGATTCAACTACAGATACACTACAGATTAAGATCGAGGTACAATAATTTTTGTAACGACCCGACATTTTCAACCATTCGCATCCGCACATGTCAGACTTGAATTACTCAAAATGTCATGTTGTAAATATATTTTTTGGGCAATACTCAGAATATACAGTAAATAAATAATCACAGATCTTAGACATAGAGTAATATAATGCAGCGAAAGTAGAAGAGATAGCAGTTCATGAAGCTACTATATATATATATATATATATATATATATATATGTAAGATACATTAGAGTTAAACAAGATACAATAGAAGAGTAACAAAGTAAAAACCTAAATACGTAACTGGAAGCAACTGGATAACTGGAATTAACTGAGTATCTGAAGAGAATAGATATCTGGGTCTTCAAGCAAAGCTCATACTCCGAAGGTGAGTCTCAAATGCTGTATCAATCAGTCTGACCCGAGCGTAAAGTAAAACACAAAACACTCGAGTCAGGACATACATACTTATGAACTGTAAATCGACTCAAGTGAACAGTAGCAAGTGCATCAGTAACTTAAATGATTCTTGGGATCGCCCATCCTTTAAGGATCCGTTAAACTATTTACTATGTAGTGATATTTCGCTATTATAATAATGTCTATTAATAAAATAAGCTTACTTTTTTCATAGCATTAAGGGGTTACCCATATAGCCCTTAACACATAATAGTCCCAGTAGTCCATCCAATATCATAGTCCCTCCTGATCGGGAAGCCACCAGAGGATACCACACGGGCTACGGGAGAAAACCAAACTCGTACAAGTCGCGATAGGGTAGGAGACAAGGCACAACTAGGCAATTCCAATGTAGATATACCAATTACGCTTCCGTGCTGGTTGTAACGCGTAGCGCGCAGCTACCGCCCACCTCGAGCCATACCCCTAAATAAAAAAAATCAAAAGTGGCCACTGAATCAATCCAAAAGTCAAAGTATAATATCGAAGGGATGTGTTCGATCAAAGTCGCTACGACATTAGCCCAGCAATCGCTCCTATTTTAGCCACCTTATGCCAACTCATAGGAGTCGAGTCCACGTATTTACCTCAAAGGAAATGCCTCCACCATCCTACTTCATTTTGGAATCTCCACCGTGTACACGGTTGTCAAAATGGTTTCGGTATTGAAAGAGAGTATGCCCATATCCGATCCCGGTCTCTTTGCCAACCAATCGTTATTATAACACCGTTGTCATTTTGAAATAGTATATACTTTCAAAAACCAAAGATATCATTTCAAAACTATATTCCTTTCAAAATAGTTTATACTTTGAAACCAAAACCATTTTTAGTTCAAAACTATAGTCATATCAAAACCATTTCAATCATTTCCTATCAAATCCCTTATCAATTCATTATCATTCTTAAATTCAAATATTCAATTTAAATAACATTTTTAAAAGTCAATTATGTCATTCATTTATTATTTCAAATATCATTTCAAAACCCATCTCAAAATTCCATTTAAAAATTCATTTATCTCATTACATTTCATTCCATTTACACATAACAAAGTAAACCTTATTTAAATTCAAATTCAATTTACAATCCTTTGAAATTCAAATTTAAATATTAAATTATATTCAAAATTCCTTAAACTTCATAAATAATCAATTCCAAAACTTAAATCATTTAATACTTTAAAATATAACTCCAAAATAGTGTTGAAATCTATAATATTTCAAAACATTGTCAAATTTCAGCAACGTCGGCACTTACAAAGTGTTACCGTAGCTTGCATTAAGTATTTTAGCATATAGGTTAGTTTAGCAACCATAGCACTTACCAAGTACTATAGCAGAGGTGTTTTGTTTTTTTACAGCAACAGCGGTACTTACAAAGTGCTACAGTAGCCATTCTTATTAATTCAAAGCTTAGTTAACTTTAGCAACGGCAGCAATTACAAAGTGCTGCAGCAGCCTATTATTAAAATTGTCAGAGTTAAATAAACTTAAATTTTAGCCATTTTTAATCTTATAAATCATATTTAGGCTTCAAAATTTCACATTTGAATCATTTTTAACGTATGATTTATCACAACAATTTTTTTTATAATTAATTATCTAATTTAAACACAATTCATTTGTTAAGTCAAAATTCCACTGTTTTCTTAACTTATTAATTTAATAAAACTTAACATTTTACTACAAATATCCATTTAAAATTTAAAATTTAATTTCCATTATTTACTTTCATTTTTTAGTATAAATTAAAGTCAAAATCACATTTACTTCTAATTTACTTACTCAAATTCACAATTCAAAACTTAATATTTAAATTTATTAAAATCATAATATATATATATTTTTAAATCAAAATTTCAAACTTTAAAAAAATACATATCTTAGGAAAAATCATTTAAAAATATACCACGGGGTCGGTATATAATTTTCTATCCTAGGTCAAGTGATACAGATATGTATCATTTCAATCCGCAATTTAAAAAGAAAACCCAGGTTCTATCATTTCAAATTCGCAATCCCAAGTCAAATAAAATACAATAAAAATCACTTGACCCTATCATTTCAGCTCATAATGATTTTTCCCTATTATAATATGCGTTCGGGTATGTAACATTTCAACCCATAGTGATTATATTCTAACAGGGAGCTTGCAGTGTGAGTATATGCATTAACAATATAAACAAATATACTAACATGTCAATGTCACAATATACAGTTATTTATCATATGTCAGGTGATAATTAACAAAGTTAACATGGTAAATGCATGGAATAATATATCATAATATCATCATTAACTTGCATAAATTTTAATTACTAATCACTTGTAATCCATTTACCATTTCATAAGTAATAATGTCAGAGTGAGAAGGACTCACCTTTATCAAAGTAGAGACCTAAACAACACACAAGAATGATTCTCAAAAGCACGACAATCATGATTAGATTTGAATGGATGGTAAGCCTTATATCAACCCAAAATAATACATACATAAGCAAATATATTTAATTTACATACAAATAAAATTAACAAATTTTGATTTGCAAAATAATTTCAAAACAAGGAAAGATAACCAAACCTTTGAAGCAAAAATCATGTACAAGAAAACATAAGCTTGGCCAAAATGAAAATGGGCTTGATCTAACCACACCTAGGCTCGGCCTAGGTCTTGTATGCTCGGCCATGAGTCATGAGACATGGCTATGGGTATGAAAGTGGAAGGCAAAACATGAGGAAGGTGAAGGCAAGCAAGTGGAAGGGTTTGGGTCAAGGAATGGAAGGTTTTGGTGTACATAGGCTCGGCCTATGGTCTGCTACAGGTTAGGTCAGAGGTTATGTTGGTGGCCAGAGGTCAGGTCATGATGGTGGTGGAGCTAAGGGTGGTGGCCGAGGCAAAGTATGGAGGTGGTGGTGGAGTTTTTATCGGCTAAGCATTGTTTTATGGAATTTTAGCAAGGTTTTGTGGTGATTTGGGTCATGGCACTCATGGCTTGGCTTAGGGAGGAGATGATGGTGGTGTAGGCCATGGATAGGAAGGTAAAGAAGGAAGGTGGAGGTTATGGAGGTTGTGGCCGAACAAAACTAGTGAGGAGCTAGGCAAAAACCAAAAAAATAATAAAGAAGAAGGATAAAATGGAAGTCGTTGATCTAGACTTTTTCCTTCCTCACGCAAATGATACAATGGGAAACCTTTTTTTCTTCACATGAATGATAAGAGGTGGCTAGGTTTACAAAAAGATTTGAACAACTAAAGTTTAGGAATAGTTAGAACATAAAAAGGCAAGGAAATTTAAAAAGGCACAATTTTAAAAGGAAAAGATCTTGTATATATTTTTCTTATACAAATGAAAAGAGGAGTTTGAGAACTTTGTACGTGATTGAAAGGAGAAAATCACGGTTATGCATTTATGAATAGATATGGTAGAAGATTAAAAGGTGGAAATATATAAAGGCAAGTAATAAATAAAGAAACGTATGCCTATATTTAAAACGTATCTTAATTGATTTGTTACTTATCCAATAAATATAGATGTACATACACAAAAGAAACCTTCACTAAATAAATAAAGTTTATACACACCATAGAAGTAAATAAGAAGACGGATATAGAAATAAAAAATGAAACGCAGAAATTAATTATTATTTTTAAAATGTTGTATGTTACTCAAATTTACAATGCAAAGATCAGAATTAATTGAAACAAAGCAGAATAGATGTTATAAATATATACAGTTTTAAAAATAAAATATATAAAAAAGAAGCCTCTACTAAACAAAATAAATGCAAGAACATTAAGCAAATAAATTTTAAAAGATATGCCTTTAAGGCAACATAACATATATTTATTTGAAATTTCTTTCCAAGAAAGAAATAAGGATCTAAACACATAACCATTCAATTAATAAATGAATGTCTAAATATATAAGATAGAAAGCTATGATAAAGATATATATTATGAAAAATAAACATATAGTTTTAGGAAAATAGAAAATTAAAAGGCACAATATAAGGGAAAGAATCCTGTCTATTTCTTTCTTTGTTTACACGCAATGGAAAAGGCAACAAATACACAAAGCAGGTACCCTATCTCTCTTTAAATTACTAAGTTATTACTAAAAGTAAAAAACAATCAAAATCAAATAAATATATATTCAAAGTTTATACGAACAAAAATAGAAAAGAAAATTAGAGAAACAAACATAGGGAAATAAAAAAGGCAAAAGCAACCAAATGTCTCTTGATTTTTCAAACTTCATGTCATGTACAAGTTCAAATAATAAAATATACACATATGGCATGCCATGTCACCAATGCAAAAAAAATTAGAACATGACATGACAAATAAACATATTATCTATATAAATTAAAATAAACAATTTTGTTAAATAAAATAATTTACATACAATAGTTTTAAAAGCATAACTTTCGCAATATCAATCAGATTCCAACGAGAGAGAAAAGCAGTATACTGAAAATTTTATTTACTTTCATAAAATAAAGATAAATTTCAAAAGTTTAAATTCTTTAAATTTTAAAATTAAAAGTCAAAGTTTGACCACATTGCTAAAAATTCACATTTCTGGAAAATATTCTATTTATTCATGTTTGGAATTTATCATTCACATCAAAATCAAAATTATATTTAAAATAAAAAAAATTATTCATTTTAATAAAATAAAATAAATTTTTTAAATCAGGAAATTCAAATTAAAAATAATTACAAAATACAGGGTTGTACACTCTCCCCCATTTAAAACTTTTTGTCCTCGAAAAGGAATAAGGTACGAAAAAATACATAATAAGATAGAATGAAATAAGATTAAGGCAAGATGACGAGAAGATTGAAATTATACCTGATAACTATTGTTACAGGTAAGTTTAACCAAGTGGAGATGATCTTCCCAAGATCCTCCAGAATCAAGAACATAAGCACGAAAAAGATCCTTTAAAAATCTGATTCACCCTTTCCGCTTGACCGACAGTCTATGGATGACAAGCAGTGCCCAGATTCAAAAATGAGTACCAAAGATTATAGAAAGGTTTCCAAATAGACTAGTATAAGCAATAGCTTTCCCATTCTGTAGCAAGATAAGGAAAATAAGGATAACTGGAAGATGGTTTGGAAAACAGAATAAGATAATAAATTTGAAACCATGAAAATTTCAACTTAAATTGATAAATACAATTTTCATAAGTTAAATAAATCTTGACTACCTCAAATTTCATTATCTTATCATCCAATTATCTTAAACTCACAATTTCTAAAATCATTTATTATACTCATAATGTTCTTAATAAATTTAATTATTCACTCTTCCTAATTAAAATTAAATTTATGATTCTCAATATATTTTATCACCTATATTAAGTATATTTACACTTATTATAACTGCTCTAATTTAATCTTAATTTCTTTATCATCATTTTATAATGTAAATTATTCCATTACCCTTTTTACTCTATTTACAAATGTTAATCTTTTTATAACTAAAATTTAAGTGTATAACACTTATTATAACCACTCAAATTTTATTTATAAAATCTTTTCTCACTGTATATTATCCAATTACATTGTAAACTTCAAAATTTAAGGTAAGTTATATTGGAATGCAATTGAGTATTACACAAATGAAACTTTCTAATTAAATTATCTCAATTTTGAATCATTTATTCAAAAAATTTGATTTTCTTTTTATACTTGAAATTATTCTTTAAGATAAAATTTAAGAATTAAATTTCCGATTCCCTTCAAACCATTTAGAGATAAATAAATATATGTACATAATATGTCAAATCAAATTTAAGTCAGATATCTATATATATTATAAATAAAGTCATATTTTAGAAATTCTAATCAATTAAATTCCCCGAAGCAACACTGTAGCAACACTACAGAATGGTCTCTTCATTTCGAAACTCGAAAATGGATGTCGACGATGCTGCCATCATCACCGAAGTTATTTTCCAGCAACAAAGAGAAGAGCACTAATTTTAAACTTTAGAATTCTTTGAAAACAAATTTTTATTCGGAAATACTTTAAATAATATCCATTAAAATTTTAAACACAGGGTTTGAAACCTTCGAAAATTAAATTCTCAAATTCTTGTTTTTAATTTCATTTCTATTTCAAAATTAATTCATAACCATTGTTTATAGTTCAATTATTTATATGAGACAAAACCAATGGCTTACAAAACCATAAATAAAATCAAATACTATTTTATCTTAACAAGTTGTTAAATTAACTATAAAATTCTGAAAATTATATTTATTTATAATATTAGATTTTCAAAAATAAGAATAAATTTTCAAAATAAGGATAGAGATTCAAATTTGATGGACTCAAATCAAAGAGAATTTTTATTTGAAGATAAGTTGGAAACAGAAGATATGATGATTAAATAACAGAATAAGGAAATGGATAAGCTTATATAAATCGCGGGCAACCTTAACCAGGTCAACCATGACTAAAGAATAAGATCGATGTGGATTTCTAGGGTAAATCTACATTCGATCTCAAGAGATGGAATTCGGAAAAATAAGAGATACTAGCATCTAAACCGAGGATATAAAATCTCTGGTGAATTGATGCTGTTGTAAAGGAGTTTCACCCCTTTTACAAATCAATTTGAGATTGGCAAGACCTATGACTTATTACAAAGATCATTCGAAGTGGTGTTATGGGACATTCCAGAATCAAAATAGGACGAATAGTGAGAGACACGATCGGATTTTGGAACCATAGAGAAACGTCCCAAAATTCAAAGGAAATTCGAATCGAATAGGAAGAGGTTCAAACTTGAACGAGAGTAATTCTATAAGTAAATTTACCATATATACTAAGTTTTTCCTAGAGCCAAAGCTCTGATACCAAAATGTTACGATCCGATATTTTCAACCATTCGCATCCGCACATATCGGACTTCAATTGCTCAAAATACCAAATTGTAAAATAAATTTGGCAAACCACAGCATAAACTGTAAATAAATAATCATAGATCACACACACAGAGTAGTATAATGCAACAAAAGTAGAAGAGATAGTAGTTCATGAAGCTACTATATATATATGTAAGATACATCAGAGTTAAACAAGATTCAACAGAAGAGTGACAAGGTAAAAATCTGAATACATAACTGGAAGCAACTGGGTAACTGGAATCAACTGAGTATCTGAAGGGAACAGATAGTTGTGTCTTCAAGCAAAGCTCCAACTCCGATGGTGAGTCTCAAATGCTGTATTACACATTCTGACCCCAGCGTAAAGCAAAACACAAAACACTCGAGTCAGGACATGCATACTTATGAACTAAAAATCGACTCAAGTGAACAGTAACAAATGCATCAGTAACTTAAAGGATGCTTGGGATCGCCTATACTTTAAGGATCCGTTAAACTATTTACTATGTAATAATATTTCGCTATTATAATAATGTCTATTAATAAAATAAACTTACATTTTTCATAGCATTAAGAGGTTACCCATATAACCCTTAGCAAGTAATAGTCCCAGTAGTCCATCCAATATCATAGTCCCTCCTAATCGGGAAGCCAGTAGAGGATACCACACGGGCGACGGGAGAAAACCAAACTCGTACAAGGCGCGATAGGGCAAGTGACACGGCACAACTAGGCATTGCCAGGGTAGATATACCAATTACGCTTTCGGGCCGATGGTAACGCGTAGCGCGCAGCTACCGCCCACCTCAAGTCTCACCCTCAAATAAAAAAAATAATCAAAAGTGGCCACCGAATCAATCCAAAAGTCAATGTATAATATCGAAGGGATGTGTCTGATCAAAGTTGCTACCTTATTGGCCCTTGAATCGCTCCTGTTTTAGCCACCTTATGCCAACTCATGGGAGTCTGGTCCACGTATTTAACTCAAAGGAAACGCCACCACCATCCTACTTCATTCTGGAATCTCCACCACATACACGGTTGTCAAAGTGGTTTTTGGTATCGACGGAGAGTATGCCCATATCTGATCCCGGTCTCTTTGCCAACCAATCGTTATTATAACACCATGGTCATTTCGAAATAGTAGCTACTTTCAAAAACCAAAGATATCATTTCAAAACTATTGTCCTTTCAAAATAGTTTATACTTCGAAACAATAACCATTTTTATTTCAAAACTATTTTCATATCAAAACCATTTCAATCATTTCCTATCAAATCCCTTATCAATTCATTATCATTCTTAAATTCAAATATTCAACTTAAATATCATTTTTAAAAATCAATTATGTCATCATTTATTATTTCAAATATCATTTGAAAACACATCTCAAAATTCCATTCAAAAATTCATTTATCTCGTTACATTTCATTCCATTTACACATAACAAAGTAAACCTTATTTAAATTCAAATTCAGTTTAGATTCCTTTGAAATTCAAATTTAAATATTAAATTATATTCAAAACTCCTTAAACTTCACAAATAATCAATTCCAAAAGTTAAATCATTTAACACTTTAAAATATAACTCCAAAATAGTGTTAAAATATATAATATTTCAAAACATTGTCAAATTTCAGCAAAGACGGCACTTACAAAGTGTTATCGTAGCTTCTATTAAATATTTCGGCATATAGTTTAGTTTAGCAACCATAGCACTTACCCAGTACTAAAGCAGAGATGTTGTGTTTATTTACAACAATAGCGACACTTACAAAGTGCTACAGTGGCCATTCTTATTAATTCAAAGCTTAGTTAACTTTAGCAACGACAGCGCTTACAAAATGCCACAGCAGCCTATTATTAAAATTTCTAGAGTTAAATAAACTTAAATTTTAGCTATTTTTAAACTTATTAATCATATTTAGGCTTCAAAATTTCACATTTGAATCATTTTTAACATATGATTTATCACAACAAAAAATTTTTATAATCAAATATCCAATTTAAACACAATTCATTTGTTAAGTCAAAATTCCACTGTTTTCTTAACTTATTAATTTAATAAAACTTAACATTTTACTTCATATATCCATTTAAAATTTAATTTCCATTATTTACTTTCATTTTTAAGTATAAATTAAATTCAAAATCACATTTACTTCAAATTTACGTACTCAAATTCACAATTCAAAACTTAATATTTAAATTTCTTAAAAACATAAAATATCTATCTTTAAATCAAAATTTCAAACTTTAAAAAAACATATCTTAAGAAAAATCATTTAAAAATATACCACGAGGTCTGTATATAATTTTCTATCCTAGGTCAAGTGATATAGATATGTAACATTTCAATCCGCAATTTAAAAAGAAAACCCGGGTTCTATGATTTCAAACCCGCAATCCCAAGTCAAATAAAATACAATAAAAATCGCTTGAGCCTATCATTTCAGCTCATAATTATTTTTCCCTATTCTATTGTCCATTCAGGTATGTATCACTTCAACCCATCGTGATTTTATTCTAACAGGGCGCTTGCAGTGTGAGTATATGCATAAACAATGTAAACAAATATGCCAACATGTCAATGTCACAATATTCTATCATTTATCATAGGTCAGGTGATGATTAACAAAGTTAACATGAAAAATACATGGAATAATATATCATAATATCATCATTAACTTGCATAAATTTTAATTACTAATCACTTGTCATCCATTTACCATTTCATAAGTAATAATGTCAGAGTGAGAAGGACTCACCTTTATCAAAGCTAGAGACCCAAAAAACACACAAGAATGATTCCCAAAAGAATGACAAGCACGATTATATTTGAATGGATGGTGAGCTTTATATCAACCCAAAATAATAAATACATAAGAAAATATATTTAGTTTACATACAAATAAAATTAACAAATTTTTATGTGCAAAACAATTTCAAAACAAGGAAAGATAACCAAACCTTAGAAGCAAAGGGCTTGTACAAGACAACATAAGAATGGTCAAAATGCAAATGGGCTTGATCTAACCACACCTAGGCTCAACCTAGGTCATGTATGCTCGGCTATGAGTCATGAGACATGGCTATGAGCATGAAAGTGGAAGGAAAAAAATAAGGAAGGTGAAGGCAAGCAAGTGGAAGGGTTTGGGCCAAGGAATGGAAGGTTTTGGTGTACATAGGCTCGGCCTATGGTCTTCTATAGGTCATGTCAGAGGTTATGCTGGTGGCCAGAGGTCAGGTCATGATGGTGGTGGAGCTAGGGGTGGTGGCCGAGGCAAAGTATGGAGGTGGTGGTGGAGTTTTTGTCGGCTAAGCATTGCTTTATGGAATTTTAGCAAGATTTTGGGGTGATTTGGGCCATGGCACTCACGGCTTGGCTTAAGGAGGATATGGTGGTGGTGTAGGCCGTGGATGGGAAGGTAAAGAAGGAAGGTGGAGGTGATGGAGGTTGTGGCCGAACAAATCTGGTGAGGAGCTAAGCAAAAACTAAACAAAAAAAAGGAAGAAGAAGGATAAAATGGAAGCCATGGATCTAGATTTTTTTCCTTCCTCAAGCAAATGATACAATGAGAAACCTTTTTTTCACGTGAATGATAAGAGGCGGCTAGGTTTAAAAAAGATTTGAACGACTAAAGTTTAGGAATAGTTAGAAAATAAAAATGCAAGGAAATTTAAAAAGGCACAATTTAAGGAGGAAAAGATCTTGTATATATTTTTCTTAAACAATTGAAAAGAGGAGTTTGAGAACTTTGTACGTGATTGAGAAGGAGAAAATCACGACTATACATTTATGAATAGATATGGTATAAGATTAAATGGTGGGAAATATATAAAGGCAAGAAATAAATTAAGAAACGTATGCCTATATTTAAAACGTATCTTAATTGATTCGTTACTTATCCAATAAATATAGATGTATATACACAAAGGAAACCTTCACTAAATAAATAAAGTTTATACACACCATAGAAGTAAATAAGAAGATGGATATAGAAATATAAAAAATGAAACGCAGAGAAAAATTATTATTTTTAAAATGTTGCATGTTACCCAAATTTACAAAGCAAAGATCAGAATTAATTGAAACAAAGCGTAATGGATGTTATAAATATCTGAAGTTTTAAAAATAAAATATATACAAAAGAAGCCTCTACTAAACAAAATAAATGCAATAACATTAAACAAATAAATTTTAAAAGACATGCCTTTAAGGCAACATAACATATATTTATTTGAAATTTCTTTCCAAGAAATAAATAAGTGATCTAAACACATAACCATTCAATTAATAAATGAATGTCTAAATAAATAAGATAGAAAGATATGGTAAAGATAGATATTATGAAAAATAAATAGATAGTTTTAGGAAAATAGAAAATTAAAAGGCACAATATAAGGGAAAGAATCTTGTCTATTTCTTTCTTTGTTTACAGGCAATGGAAAAGGGAAAAAATACACAAAGCAGAACCTATATCTCTTGAAATTTCTAAGTTATTAATAAAAGTAAAAATCAATCAAAATCAAATAAATATATATTCAAAGTTTATACGGACGGAAATAGAAAATAAAATTAGAGAAAAAAACATAGGGAAATAAAAAAGGCAAAAGCAACCAAAAGACTCTTGATTTTCCAAACTTCATGTCATGTACAAGTTCAAATAATAAAACATATACACATGGAATGTCATGTTACCCATGTAAACAAAATTAGAACATGACATGACAAATAAACATATTTTTTATAAAATTAAAATAAACAATTTGTTAAATAAATTAATTTACATACAATAGTTTTAAAAGCATAACATTCACAATATTAATCAGATTCCAATGAGGGAAAAAAGCTGTATACTTAAAATTTTATTTAGTTTCATAAAATAAAGATAAATTTCAAAAGTTCAAATTTTTAAAATTTTAAAATTAAAACTCAAAGTTTGACCAAATTGTTAAAAATTCGCATTTCTGGAAAATATTTTATTTATTCATGTTTGGAATTTATCATTCACATCAATATCAAAATTATATTTAAAGTAACAAAATTTATTCATTTTAAAAAAATAAAATAAAGTTTTTAAATCAGGAAATTCAAATTAAAAATAATTACAAAATATATGGTTGTTACAATTTTTAAGACGTCATGGCTTCGATCACTGACGACTCTGCTGCCCCTACGTTAATATTTTAGGTTCCAATTGTGTCTAGTGCACCATTCAAATTCGACAGCCTATATTTCGAATGATGGTGCCAAAAGATGGAGTTCTTTTTGACTACACGGAAGGTGGCGCACGTGTCGATGACAGAAAAACCAACTCTTCCCGAAGAAGCAATAGACGATCAGAAAAAGACTTTGCAGGACCGGATGGACCATGAGTAACTCTGCAAAAATTATATTCCTAATAGCTGGAGTAGTGATCTGTACAATTACTACAACTCAGATAAGTCACCAAAGGAGATTTGGGATGCATTGAAAAATAAATACAACACCGAGGAATCTGGAGCTAAAAAGTTATGCTATCATTGGCTACTTATATTTCAGATGACGGATGACAAATCTATGCAAGCGCGGTCACATAAGCTTCAGATAATGCGCATGAGATCATCTCCAAAAGAATTGATTTAGATGAATAGTTTTACGTTTCTTTATTAATTGATAGATTACCACTTAGTGGGAAGATATTAAAAATAATCATAGTCATTAGACTAAGAAGTTTTCCTTGGATAGGTTAATTACTCGTCTTCGTATTAAAGAAGAGGCCGGAAAAGAGGGCTCGAAAGAAGAGGTGCTTATTGTCTCAACCAATAACATTAAGAAATCCAGAAATGCGGGTCTGAAACCGAATGCAAAAAATTTCAAATATCGGAATCACAAATTGAATTAGAATTGCAACAATCAACCTCAGAAAAAACAACGAAATATCGCCCTAAAGAATGGTACTTGATAGTTGTTCTTATGTTACAACTGTGGAAAACCAGGTCATATAGCATGGAAGTATCAAAACAGGCCGAAACCTGCACCACAAGGCTAACTTGACTATAGAAGCCCTCGTAAATATGCTTACTGAGAATGGCACTAAACATATATTGGTAAAGGATATGCTGTAGATGGGATTTTTTAGGTTAAATGTCGACTTAAATAAAGTCAATAGTTCGGCTTATATGTTGTGTGATTTTGATATTTGGCATGCTAGATTAGTCATGTTAAGAAGCGATGATTCATAACATGAGTAACTTAGGCTTAATCCCAAAAGTGACCATAAAGGATTCAGAAAAAAGTGACTATTGTAGCCAAGTTAGAATTATAAAGGTCCCACATAAACAGAGAGCTAGAACCTTTGGATTTAATACATTTTTATATGTGTGAACTTGATGGCACTCTAATTAGGAATGGAAAATTCTGTTTTATTTGTTTTATTGATGATTCCACTGATTTCACTTATCTTAACTCATGAAAAATAAATGTGATGTGCCAGATATGTTTAATTTATATGTCACTGAAATTGAAAATCAAGTTAATAAGAACATTAAGAGATTTCAAAATGATAGAGGATCATATTATGAATCTAGCTTATTCATTGAATTTTATAATCAACGTGGCATAATACAAAAGAGAACTACACCGTATTTGCCTATAATTGATGGTAAAGCTAAAAGAAAAAATAGGACTCTTACCGAATTAGTTATAGTCATTTTATTAAATTCAGGTACAGCTTCACATTGGTGAGGGAAAATTTTGTTAACTGTTTGTTATATTTTAAATAGAATTCCTTAATCAAAGAGCAAAATTTCAACTTTTGATTTTATTTAAAAATCATAAACCCAACTTATCTTATTTTAAACTTGGGGTTGCTTAGCATATGTTCATACTTATGAGCCTAAAGGAATTAAATTAGTAAGTGAGCTCATGAATGTGTTTTCATTGGTTACTCCATTAACAGTAAAGCATATAGATTATTTGATTTGAATGCTTGAGTTATTATTGAGTCAAATGATCCTGATTTCTTTAATAAAATTCCTTTAAGCTTAGGAATATTAGGGGTACATCTACCATTAATAATTCAATAATAAAAATTAATGAACATAATGCAAAAATTGAATCTGAACTAAGAAGAAGTAGAAGAGCAGGGCACCTTCTGGTTGTAAAACTATAGGTTGTAAGTGGGTACTTAAAAAGAAGTTGAAAAATGTTGGAACAATTGATAAATATAAGGTATGTCTTCCAGTTAAAAGATTTAGACAAAGAGAAAACATTGACTTTTTTGATACATTTTCACCTATTACAAGAATAATATCAATTCGAGTATTAATTTCTCTTGCTTTACTTTATGATCTACTAATTCACCAAATGGATGTAAAAAATCCTTTTTTAAATAGTGAAATAGAAGAAAAGTTCTATATAGACCAATCCGAAGGTTTTGATATACCTGTTCAATAGCATAAAGTTTATAAATTAGATAAATTTCTATACAGTCTTAGAAAGGCACTTAAACATTGGAATGAAAAATTTTGACAGTCTAGTTATTTATATGGTTTTTTTTTTTGCAAGGCAAAAAACTTTGGGGACAGGGAGACTAAGTTGCCCTGACCTTTGGTTAAGCCGGTTTTAAAGTGGCCGTGCACTATGCCTCATAATTGTGGCCGCTGGGATTCGATCAGGTGCCACTACAACTACATGTAGCAACTCCACTATGTCTTAACCACTGGACCACTAGTACTTGGCAAGTGTATGAAAGTGACAAGTGTATTTATTATAAATCCGAGAATCACATTTGCACAATCCTGTGTTTATATGTAAATGATTTACTTTTATTTTGCTCAAATATTCATGGTGTGAATCATGTTAAGTCCATATTATGTGACAACTTTGATATGAAAGATCGTGGTGAACAATTGTAATTCTTGGTATTAAGATTACTAGGTTTGAAAAGGGAATTTCTTTGGATCAATCTCATTATATTAGAAGATATTAAAGAAATATAATTACTTTAAATGTAAACCTGCTAGTACACTGTATGATCCAAGTGTAAAACTAATTAAGAACACTGGTGAAGGTGTAGATAGTCTGAATATGCAAGCATAATTGGCAGTCTTCGGTAGCCACTGATTGTACTAGACTCGACATTGCCTATGCTGTGGGATTATTGTGCAGATTTAATAGTAGACCTAGTATAGAGCATAGGCACGCTATTGAAATTTTCATGAGAAACCTTAAAAGATCTATGAACCTTGGATTACACTATCAGAAGTTTCCCGCTATCCTTGAAGGATATAGCGATGCAGATTAGAATACATTACCAAGCGATTCCAAAGCCACTAGTGGATATATTTCTAGTATAGAAGGAGATGTTTGTTGGATTTATAAGAAATGGACAATTTTGGCTCAATCCACTATTGCGTCAGAAATGACAGCACTAACCACTGCTTGTAAACAAGAAGATTACTTAAGAAATCTGCTAGCTAAGATCCCTTTGTGGGGAAAACCAATACCAGCTTTGTTGATCCATTACGATAGTACCATGGCTGTTGCAAAACTTTAGAATCATTATTACAAAGGTAAGGGATGCCAAATTCTTCGTAATCATAGTACTGTAAGAGTGTATATCTCTTCAGGATCTGTACGAGGGGACCATGTACGCATAGTTGATAATCTACCGGATCCTTTGATGAAAGGATTGCCAAAGAGAAAGTTCTGTCTGAATCTCCTTTTAAAAGTATGGCACTATTGCCCTTAGAATGAGAAATCAGAGAATGAGAAGTCACTCATAATGGTAACCCAACCTAATGACTGGAGATCCCAAGAACTATGTTCAATGGGTAGTATCAAGTTATGAAGTGACATTGATTGAACATGCTAGTTTCATTAGTTAGAAGCATGTAGTCTTAAAGCGATATGAGGATGAGTTTAACTCTTAATGAAATCTATACTCTACGTGGAGTGGAGTACCTAGCTATATGAGTACTCTTGGTAGATTCACTTATGTGAATATGGAAATGTGGCTGTTTTTAATGAAATTTTTGGCCAAAATTCCTGAATTGTTTACTAAAATGGGATAGACGTGCTTGGGCTTTAAAGCACGTGCTATAGACTACACCCTAGAAAGGTTGTGTGTGTTTTGATGTTAGAGATAGAATTCATGACTACGAGTAACTCTAGTACAATCTGGATTTTAATCAGTATGCAAAGTTCAAATTAAAAGATACTTTTGTTTATATGCAATCTTACGAAATTAGAAATTGCTCGAGAAAAATATTTTTAGAAATTCAAGTGGGGGATTGGTGGAAAATTTATTTTTTAAAATGAACTGTTAAAAATATTGGAAGGAGTATAGAGTACACCTCTTATTGAATAGTCCCACATTATCGGAAACTATAGAGTGGTCCTATTTAAATATATGATTCATAAGAGAAAGGATGAGCTCTTTAGGCACCCGATGTTTTCTCTTGTGTTGAGGAAGGAGAGATTGCTGGCCATCATTCACGCACGCATCGACCTATCGACTCAACTCGACCTCGGCCGGGCCTTGCTTATTTGATGTAGAGCTCCTTCATTTTTAGCTGTATAGTTTGAAATCGACTTTGACTTGGTAGTAAGACAAAGTAAACTCAGATCAAGTATTTTCTTATGACTTAGCCTCATTATCTACTAAGATTTTTCCCTGCATAAACCAAGTTATTTGATCAAATTTTTTATCACTTTCAAAATGGGTTTCTCCTCTTCTTTTTCTTCTTCTTCCATAATGATTTTTTTGATTCCAGCAATAGTTTTTTAAGGCTATTGACACCAGTCTTCGTGCAAGAGGCCGTTGATATTGATTTAGGACTGTTTTATCCTAGAGGAGGCGCAACATAAGAGACTTCCTTGCATGATTTTGACACGATGGCGAAACAATTTAAAAAGCGCAATCTATTTCGCGACTCTACCAAAAATACACTATAGATTCAGGTCGAGGTACAAAAGTTTCCTTCCCTAAAGTCTACCTTGCAACCTAAAGGGTTTCCTTCCAAAGATTTAAAATGCATATTATTTTGGTCTTTGACTTTCTCAGGAGAATTGAAAACAATACTGTATGCACTTTTATCCACCAAAATATTTCACAACTGATCAGTGCGTTGCACCTTTAATTGAGCAACCACTCTAGTAAATTCGGGTAAAAGTAACCCTTTAAAAGCATATTATGGTAAGTATGGTGCAGTATGTGGAATCATTAAAGACGAATTTGCTGGTTTTGGTCAATCTATTGCTATATACGGATTTATTGAAGATTGAAGATGAAGATGCGAAAGCAGGTGGCTATAATGTGTTTGATCCAAGCAGTGAAGATGGAAAGGAAGAATGCACCATAATATATAATTTTTTGCTTTCAAGAATGTCCATATTTTTTTCAGCTTGAATAAATTGACCAAAAGCCTCTTTCCCTAGGAAAGAAATTTCTTCACATTTCTATGACTAGGACAAAATGTTTTATTCGCAAGACAATGAATTCTATGACTTAATGATTTCTTTTATGCGAAGGATTGATGTTAGAATAGTCATTTCATATTTTGGGTTGGTTGAGAAATAAAATGTTCAAATAATGTACTATTTTATTGGATACTTTTCTTGGCATCAACCCATGAAATACAAGTTTTAATACATGATACACTTTTGTATCATATTCATTTTTGTTTTGGAAATGATGTTAATCCAACATCTTTGTAAATCATGCACAATATTGAATGTACATGATTAAATGTTATGCTGTTGCATATAACATTGAGAAGGTATATATTAAACAATCATAGATATGAAATTTCTTACAAACATTTGAAACATTTATTATAATAATCATTGTATATATCTAACATGGAAGGGAAAATAAAACATAAGGTGTGATGCTAAGGGAACACAGTTTTCCTCTTCCTAATACTATAGAAAAAATAATAAACATAATAAAATTTGTATGCTTCCTAATACATAGTCATTTCACTTGGCAATCAACCATTACGTACAATCATTTTACACGACTATTACCCACTGCCCATTGTTGTTTTCCATGGCCTTCAACCACTAAATTACTATTGTTTGATGATTGTTAACCATGGAAAATGGCATTGATCGACGGTTGCTTGCCATGCAAAAAAGAATCAAAAATAATGTTTTTGGTAGCCTTTTAAAAAGTCAGGTATTAGAAAGAGTATATTGTCAAGCTTCATGGTATTTTTTAGCAACAGTATTAGGAAGAGGACAATAAGGCGCTCTTAGCAACACACAACATAAATAATCTACCTCAATCAAAGATAAATTTGCATCGTCTTCCAAAATTTAAATTACTTAAAGTACAAAAAATACTATATAAAAATCTATTTTATACAAGTTACCAACAAAATGGAAAAAGTAGAAGATAAAATTTGACAATAAAAGCGGATAAAAAGATATTCAGACAAATGATTTATGCAAATGACCATGTGCGTAGCACATACCACTCACTAGTAGTTATATGAAAAGTTAGTCAGTGCTCTTACATAATGATGCATATTTTATCTTTTAACTATACTTTTTCTTCATTGTAGATTTTGTTTATAATGTACAAAAAATATTGTTTATGCATATAATTATTGTTGAAAGAGTTTCTACAATGATTTAGATGCATAGTTAGTAAATTTTTACAGCTATAATGATTTATGCAACATTAAATAGGAGTTTTCAAAAACAATTTTTTTCGTAACAATGGATATTACAATGGTAGGCAAAATGTTGTTAAGTTGATACAACAACATTCTTAAACCATTGTAAAATACTAATTTCTTGTAGTGACCATGACTAAACCCTAACGCCTTTATCCCACGAGTCAATCTCAAGACGCGTTGCTTTTCGAGTGGAACACTATGCCACTCTCGAATTATCGAATCGATCATCAAAACTCATGATTTAATTTTAATAAGGAGGGCTATAACATGAATGGGTAGGAGATATTTTATAAAGGAGGATTATAAGAATATTTCAGGAAGGAAAATAAAGTGGATATATATACTAAAATATATACTTTATTTGATTACACAAATAACTTGCCAGACTGTGATGACCCCGAATTTTGGGCAATACTAATTTGATAATCTTTATTAATAAGTATTTAAATTGGTTTAATAATCTTATTTTATAAATATTTAATTGGTAAATTTTATATTTTAAAGCGAATAAAATTATTTTCTATTTACAATGTATTTATTGGTATACATATCGTAAATAGGAAGTCTTTAGTTTTAATTTAATAGAAGATATGTTTTCAAATTGTAATATATATGTATGTATATATTGTGATTAGAAGTTATATTTTTAAATTCAGTATAATAATTTTCAAGGCTAATATTTAAATGCTTTCTATTTATTATGCATATATATTTATATATATTATAAATGGGAAAGGTTCGGTTTGAATTTATCAAATAATTTTTTTCTTCAAATTTTAATATATATTTTGTAATTTGGAAGTTATGCTTTAATTTAATATAAAACTTTTTAAAAGCTATTTAAAAGTTAACCATATATTTTCAAAACACTTAACGTAAATGTTTATTTGTTCAAAATATATTTTTACTTAAGTTTAAAATTTAAATAATATAGTTTTTTAATGTATAAATAAGTATAAAACATAAATTAACAAAATCACATTTCATAAATATAAAAACATAAGTAATTTATGAACAAGGGGTTAAACATAATAATACATTGTTCTAACATTTGTAAGCAAAGTAAATTTTGTAATTACATTTGTATAATTTATATTAACAGATGACACACAATCTTTCTCCTTAAAAGTAAATCATACATATTAAAAAGTATAGAGAAACCTGGTTGTTCGGTTAAAATTTCTCAATTTTCTTTTCTTCTTCATAGAACTGAAAACCCAAAGTCAAAGAAAACTAAATCAAATTCTACAACAACTCAAGCTGTTTCAACCTGAAGCAAATTCAACTAAATAATCAAGCAAAAGCAGATTCAAATACAATAGAGCTTCAAATCTAAACAAGCTTCAGTTTCAGTTTCAATAATCAAAACAAAGTTATAGATTTAAAGCAATTCTGTAACAACCCTTGATTTTTGTATATTATTTAAATTGGACTTTCTTTCATTTTTAAATTAATTTAAATTTGTTTTATTTCAAACATTTCATTTTTAAATATAAATGTTGATTATTAAGTGATTTATAGTACAAACTAGTATAATTTGAATATTTTACTATAAAGTGAATTTATGGTCAAACTGTTCAAACTTTGACTTTTAAACTTCAAATTTAAATTTTTTAAATCTGAAATTTTATCTTTTATTATGAAAATAGATGGAATAACTTGAACACTGCTTTTTGTTTCGTTGAAAACGGAGTTAAACTGCAAAAGTTATATACATTTCAATATTGAGTGTAATTTGATTTATTTAACAATTTTGTCTATTTTAAATTATATAGATTATATTTTCTTTGTCATATTTTATTTTAATATGTGTTAATATGTTACTTTATGTATATTTTTTTCTTTTAATATTTTTGAAGTGATAGTACAATTTTTCTAAAGTTTACTTGAATTATTTTCAATTGATAAAGACTAGTTTCATATATATTGTTATTTTCTTTATTTAAATTATATAATTTAATTTATTTTTATTTATCTTTCTTATTTTTCTTTATTTATGAGATTATTTACTTATATTATCAGCTATTTCATGTTTTACAAAATATAAAAAGAAATGTGAAAGGTTTTGGAAACCCTTTATCTTCCTTGACCTTTTATCTCCCACCCTTTTACTTTAAACCGACACCTTTTCATTTATTCTTTTTATTTGTCCGTTCATTTTTTCTTTTCTACTGCTGTACCTCTTTCTTATTCACGTGAAAACAACTTATAAACTTCTCAAAAAAAAATTGCATGCCCATTGCTTGAAAGGTTTGGGTAAAATCCATCTCCTTCTTCCTTATTTTTCTAGTTTTTCTATTGAATTTTGTATATGTTCTCTACCTTCATAGCTTTGTTCCTCCACCTCCAGCTGCTACGCCGAACCCACCACCACCACAACCAGCCACCACCACCTCCAGATCACCACCCCATCAGGCCGACCTTCCCTAGGAAAGAGATCCACCCTCCATTTACACAAACCATCATCATATAGTCTAGCCAAGCATTATCTTCATCTACCACCACTTCCACTCCCTTAGCCGCCACTTCCACCACCACCAACAGCCCAGACCTGACCATCACCCACTGCCACACCACGCACCAGCACCAGAGCACCAGGCCGAACCCATAGGACCCCTTGGCCGAACCCTTTTTGGCTTGAAAGTGATGATAGTTGCCTTGTAGTTGTAGATCCTAGCAACTATATCTTGCACCATCTTCTAAACCATGTTAGGCCGACCATATAGACTCAAGACCAGATCCAAATTCAACCCTTAATAGTACATTTCATACCTGTAGCTGAAGTATACGAGGTTGAAAGCAAATGCAATTATTTTGGATTTGTTTTATACAAGTATTTCTAGCATTGTTTATTGAAATTTTTGGATGAAATCTTATATTGTTTGTATTGTTTTGTCTTATGTATTCAAGGAGGTTAACCTTGTAACAACCCGCATATTTGTCGATTTTATATTTAAATATTTTATTTAAATATTTTATCGGTAGTCGGATTTTAGTCCGAAAAGCTACTTTTTGCATACGGTCGAATTAGGGCTCGGGACCACTCCCATTGAGTTTAAAATGCCGTTTGCGACCTTTTTGAGTATAAGCTTCGATATGTTTGGAGAAAGTTGATTTCTGCTACTTTTTACTTTGGGTTTGGTTTTTGGGCTCAATCCTATGTTAACTTATGCTCAAATCTGAGCCACTCTTCCCCACTCACCCTCATTCTCTTCTCATTTCAGTTTTTAGAGTGTTAATGGTGGGAGAGATAGGAAATTAAAATTCCAAAACCCTAGTTTCTCTTGCAAATCAAATTCCTTGCTCCAAACTCAAGAAGAACCCATTGGTAAGCTTCTCTTCTTCTTCTCCAACTTATTCTCTTACCAATTTCAGAAATTCCTAAACCTAATCTTGGGAATGTTCTTGTTTTTGAGCTTAGATTCAAGCTCATTTGGGTTGGGTTGAAGAGAGGTTGATTCTCCATTTGCTCTCAAGCTTCTTCTTGTTCGATTTTGTGAAAAGGTGAGATTTTTATCTCACATCTATGACTATAATTATGTTTAGTTGTTGGGTATGAATTCCTAACACTTCTTCATGTGCATTTGCTCTTGATTTGGATTGGTTTTGTGAATATTCCAATTTTTGGGTTTCTAAGACAAATTTGTGTAAAATCCTTTTATGGATGTTTGATCATGCTTTTGGTGATGCATCGAGGAGCATATAGGGCCGGGTTGCCGTTTGGCATAAACCCTTAGAGCCAACGTTCGTCCGATTGCATTTTGGAAGAGTTTGCTCTTCATTTGTATAAGGCTGAAAAACAGCCCAGGCATGATTCAGTCGACTGAAATTCTCTGTTCAGTCGACTGAACCTGAAACCCGAGAGTTTCCAGGCATGATTCAGTCGACTGAAAACTTCTGCACAGTCGACTGAAACTGGAAACAGAAAGTTTTCTGAACCTGGAAAATTTCCATGTACAGGGTCAGTCGACTGAAATTCTCTGTTCAGTCGACTGAACCTGCTGTTTGAGTCCAATTTGCCTTTTTGGATTGAAATCCTAATTTAAATCGATTCGTGATAATCCTATTTGTTGTTATCATCTATTATGACATTGATGACTCTTTTTAGGGATTTTGAATATCCACTTCGCTGGATCCTTTATCGATTTCGTTGGATTTTATTCACGTCTTCGTATGTGAATTTTTGTGATTGATCGTTCTTACAACCTTCTTCGTGATTTGTCACTTTAAAAATATAAAGGTTTCCTATACTAGTAGTAAATATCAAAACTCTTTACTCAAACGATTTCAATACTCTTTTAGTACCAAATTCGTTTATAAAACCGTTTTCCAATCTATTAGTATATACAAACCTTTACCTCACTCGTATGAGAAATCTAATTAAACGGCTTAGTAAAACAAGTGGTATGAAACGCTTGCGTTTACTTTGTCGGTTAATTCTTGGACTTGTTCGATTGAACCTCTTGTGACAATTTTCTAGTGGAGATTTACAGTTTGTTCGTAAATATTTAAGTTAAGCAAGTGGTTATGGGACATGAAGCTAAACTCATATATTTACTAGCTTAGTGTAATTGACACTTCTCGTTGATCATGACGATCATCTTTGTGATTTAGACTAGCAATGTGCGATGTCTCTTTGTCTGCGAGGGAGACTAAACCCCATTTTGTGGAGTTTCGACTCAATTTGTGATGGGGTAGCAACCCATGGTCTTCGGGCCGTTTGTGGAGCTTCGGCTCAATTTGTGATGGTTAGCGACCATGGAATTAGCGTTCCGTTTGTGATACACGTGTTGGTGAGCTTTATGCTCTCATTTGTGATAGGCCTTCCCCCCTTTGTGATTTCTGGATTTCTTGTGTAGATTTCTAGAATTTGTGTTTCACCAATTTTCGTGATTTCCATTGATAAGTTTTATCAATATTTGTGCATTGGTGAATTTGTGTGTCATTGACTTTTGTGATTTCTGGATTTCTTGTGTAGTCTTCTAGAATTTGTGCGTCTTTGACTTTGGTGATTGACATTGATATTATCGTCAATATTTGTGGTTTGATGAACGAAATAATGAGTATGACATTTCTTTGATTCTTGTGTAGATTTGGTGACATTGATTAATCTCTTGATGATTATCAACTAAGTATATATATATATATATCACAGCTTGGCATTGTGATTATTACGTGTTTAGTCATATCTCTTATTCTATATCGTTTCATCTGATATTTATAGTTAGACTGATCCGTTTATTATTTTCTTATTAAATAATACTCGGGTCAGACCGAGATGTTACAGGTGCTTCTGCTTGACTTCTCATCCGGGATTAACTCCTTGACTTTTGGGTTAACTACTTAGATTAGTAGTTATTTTGTTGTATACATTTGAGATATAGACTCCTTAATGTATACTTATTCTTTTGTGTAGTTCGTGTAACTATTCTTTTGTGATATTGTGGATCTTTTTAGACCACTACTCTGATGTACACTTCCTAGTGTAGTATTCATATCTTATTCCGCCTTTGTGATATGAATTGTCTGTGACTGATTTATGTTATGTTTATTTCTATATTTGTTTTCCGAAGGATTTATATAGCCACCGTGTAGTAGCTTTGAGTTTGTGTCGGTATGTCGGATTTCTTCTTGAAATAGAATGCATGTTATATTATCTAACATATCGGTGCTCGCGCAAAGAAATTACATGGATGGTCGCTCCTCAACAGCCTTATTCTCCATGCTAGTCGACAGCATTCACCGTAATGTTCTTGTCTAGCATGGGTATAGAGGTGGGGCGTCACAGCTTGGTATCAGAGCCAAACTTCGGAACAATATGGAATATTATAACAAGGATCATCGTCCTAAGTCTTTCTTAGGAGTTGTGCTTTAGGATTTTATTCGGGTCTTCGTACCGTTCCATCCTATTTTTCTTATGATTCCTTGTTTATCTATCAAGATTTCTTGATATTCAATTTGGTGAATAACCTTTTTCTTCTTCTTCTTTCTTTCTAAAGGAAGAGAAATGTCTAGACCAGGCCGCCCCAGAGCCGTGCCATCTAGCACTCCGCCCCAGGATGGAGTTTTTATGACTGCTCAACAGCTTCTTGATTTGGTAACAAATGTTCAAGCAGCTGGAGCTAACCCGGAACCTACTCACCCAAAGTCGGGATTTGCACGCTTGTGTAGCGATTACACTAATTTGGGTGGGGAATCATTCAAAGGTTCCGAAACTGTTATTGAAGTACAAGCTTGGCTTAGAACATGCGATCGCATCTTTTCGCGCATGAATCTTATTGACCTTCACCGAGTTCAGGTGGCCTCTAGTATGCTCCGAGAAAGAGCATTGGACTGGTACGAGCTTCTTGTTTCTGAAACTAATGAAGCGGATCTCACTTGGGAGAGATTCCGAGAACGCTTCGAGTTGAAATTTGTACCGGAAGCAGGGAAAGTGACGTTGGCTCGACGATTTATAGACCTTGTTCAAGGTGAGTCCTCCGTGACTGATTACGTCGCCTCCTTCGAGTCGCTTTCCAAATATGGGGTTGAATACATCAACACCTCTCTTAAGAAGAACCAGAGATTCGTTTATGGCTTAAACAAAAGCCTCAAGAAGCCATTACTTTTAAAGTTAGAAGTTTCTTTCGACCAACTCGTTGATATCGCTCTTCGTCTTGAAGAGGCGGATAGAGAGAATGATGTTGAAGTGGTGGGTTCCAAACCAAACTTCAACAACAGAAAGAGGTCAAACAAATTTAAAGGCCCTTATCCCAATAAGAAAGGGAAGCAAGCAACCTCCGTGGCAAAGACTTCTTCCTTTGGTCGTGGGGAATGCTATAATTGTGGTTCAAAGGACCATTATGCGAACAAGTGCCCAAAGTCTCTTTCTTGTCGCTACTGCAAAGTTCCCGGTCATGTTATATCTTCATGCCCCAAGCTTCAGGGCAAGAAGGAGGGAAAGTTAAATGTTGCTCAAGCCCCTGGCAACACATCTCGTGGCCAAGGTATTTCTCATTCTATTCTAGATGGAATTATTTTGTTTCGTGATCATCCTATTCGAGTTCTTTTTGATACGGGTGCGTCCCATTCTTTTATATCAAAAGAACTTGTTGATACTTTTTCCTTGGATGTTTTGTGTTTAATGACTTCTTTGAGAATTGCGAATCCGGTTGGTGGATCCGCAACAATCAGTTTATTGTGTAAAGATGTCGAGATTATTTTGTGTGATTTTTCTTTCCGAGCCGATTTGCATGTCATGCGTTATTTAGGCTTTGGAATGATTTTGGGAATGGATTGGCTTAACCGTTATGAAGCTTATATCTTGTGTCCTGAGCGGACTATTCATCTTGGACATCCTCAATCTGTTAATCAGGTTTCTGTTATTCTTAAAGATTCAGATTCTGCTTTGGTTGCATCTTTATATTCTTTAAATCCTCGTGATGATGATGATGATGAGGGTGATATTATTTCTCTTATTCACGTCGTTTGTGAATTTTCCGACATATTCGAGCCCGTTTTAGGATTACCACCTAAACGAGCAATTGAGTTCAGAATTAATCTTATTCCGGGAGCTCAACCTATCACTCGTCCTCCTTATCGTATGTCCAATAAAGAAAACGAGGAGATGCGTAAACAATTATCAGAATTGGAGACCAAGCAATTTATTCGCTCTAGTTCCTCGCCTTGGGGAGCTTCAGCTATTTTTGTGAAGAAATCCGATGGTACACTTAGGCTTTGCGTTGACTACCGCAAGCTTAATGATCTTACTATCAAAAATAAATATCCTTTACCTCGGATTGACGATCTATTCGATCAACTTTGTGGTGCTAGAGTCTTTTCACAATTGGACTTGGCTACCGGTTTTCATCAGCTTCGTATTGCAGAGGATAGCATTCCTTTGACATCGTTCCGTACTCGGTATGGATCTTATGAATGGCTTGTGATGCCATTTGGGTTAACGAATGCCCCTGCTTATTTCGTTGACCTTATGAATCGAGTCTTCAAAGATTTTCTTGATCGATTTGTTCTCATCTTTATTGATGATATTCTTGTGTATTCTAAAACCGAGGAGGAGCATGAAAAACATCTTCGGATTGTGTTGGAAACTCTGAGGAGTAATCAATTAAAGGCAAAATTTTCTAAGTACCACTTTTGGCAATCTCGTGTGAAGTTTCTCGGTCACATTATTTCTGAATCCGGAATTTCCGTGGATCCTTCAAAGATTGAAGCGATTCAAGATTGGAAGAGACCGGAGAATGTGACAGAGATTCGTAGTTTTCTTGGATTGGCGGGCTATTACCGTCGTTTTATTAAAGACTTTTCTAAAATTGCCGTGCCTCTCACTAGCTTGACGAAGAAAGGTGTTAAATACATTTGGTCGGACAAATGTGAAGCTTCTTTTCAGAAATTAAAAGAACTTCTTTCTGATGCTCCTATTCTTGTTATTCCCGAAGGGAATCAAGATTTCGTTGTTTATACCGATGCTAGTCGCATTGGTTTGGGTGTCGTTCTTATGCAAAAGGAACGCGTTATTGCTTATGCTTCTAGGCAATTAAAGCCTGCTGAGACTAGATATGCCACTCATGATTTAGAGCTTGCGGCTATTGTTTTTGCTCTTCGGATTTGGCGTCATTATCTCTTAGAAGAGAAATTTGTTCTTTACACAGATCATAAGTCTTTGAAATATTTATTCTCTCAAAAAGAACTTAATTTGCGTCAACAGCGTTGGCTCGAATTTCTTGCACCATATGATCTTGATATTCTTTATACTCCCGGTAAGGGTAATCGTGTCGCCGATGCTCTTAGCCGTAAACAACAAGCTGTTGTTTCTATGATGATATCCGAATGGAACGATCTCGAGATTTTATCCACTTGCGAAATTCGAGACCGTGTTTCCGATTTATGCTCATCGTTTGTTTTATGTAGCCTTGTGGATCATCCATCTCTTTTAGACCGCATTCTTGAAGCTCAAGGGCTAGATCCCGACTTGGCTCTTCTTGGCCAAAATATTAGGGGTAAAATGGATATTGAAGGTTTGAAAGACTTTGATATCGATTCTCGTGGCGGCATTCGGAAATTTGGTAGACTTGTCGTGCCAAATATTGGTGATCTTCGTAAAGATATTTTAGAAGATTCTCATCACTCTAAATTTACCATTCATCCCGGTAGTAGTAAAATGTACGCAGATACGAAGCGACTTTATTATTGGGAGGGAATGAAACTTGACATCGCTAACTTCGTTAAACGTCGCATGACTTGCCAACTCGTTAAGGCCGAACATCAAAGGCCCGGTGGGTTATTGCAACCTTTAGAAATTCCAGTTTGGAAGTGGGATCAAATTTCCATGGATTTTATAGATGGCCTTTGTAACGACCCTGAAATTCAGACCCAGTTTAAAATTTTTAAATTTGCTTATTTATTGTAGAATTTCGAATTTTCACAAACAAATTCCGATGCCATTCAAACTTCATATTTGGAATGCGTCTAATTAAACATAGCTACTGGTAAATTTTCGTCCGAAAATATGAAAGTTCATTTCGTGCGTATATTTACTTCAATCTAAATCAGTTAGTAATCAATGAAAATAAGTCGTTTTCGAAACCTAAATATTTTTACATAGAAAAATTCTAAACCGTCTTCTGAGCAAGACGACATTTTTCGTTTTTCCAAATTCGGACATCTTTAGCTCCGTCATTCTTATTTTCTGCGAATTTTATGCATTTTCCGTAGTAGAAAATTTCGAAATTTTATAATTCAATCGAATCACTGATATCTATATACCGTTTTGATCATCTCGCCGCGCTGATGTCAACGGTATATTTATTTGTGTCAGTCGGAGTTCGGCGTTGCAAATTATAATTGGTTAACGGAGTACAAATTGGTCAATTACGCAGCACAAACCGGTACCGTATTTGTGTCATCTCGTTTCATATGCCATTCAAATCTCCAGCCGTGTATAACAATCTAATTGCTTTAAAATTCTGAAACTACTTCTGACCCTGCCCATGGTAAATAATTTTATATATATTTATTCGTGTGAGGTTACATCGCTTTTTTTTTCTAATCTGACGTTTGCTTTTTCAAAATGTATAATGCACGCAAACTTCGATTCCACCGTTCAGTTCATTTTGTTATTCTTTTATTGGTAACCCACATCTCGTTCCCATCATCATTTGCTTTGCTGTAACTTCACTCTGCTTCTCATTTTCTTTTACAAATAAATGTCTGTAGGATGCACTTCCTCCCCTTTTCATTTCTTTAACATTTTTCCACCACTTCCTCATGAGCGCTTCTCTTACCTCTCTTCACTCTCTTTTCCCACTCCACCTTATTTTCATTTCGCTTCAGCAAATGATCCTGCCTCATCCATGCTCACCGCCTTCCACCTCCGACCAGCCGCCTCACGTTCCAGTCGAACCCACAACCCGCGCAGCCACGCCTAGAGCACCTCCTTTTGTTCTGCCGAGATCCCGCTCTCCCACACTCACGCACGCCGCTACTTCCTCCTTCATCGCTGCCGTTCCGCCCCAGGCCAGCCTCTCCCTCCTTGGCCCGCCGTTCCGCCCCCACTCATCCTCACATCGTCGCCTCCCCTCATCGATACGCGTGCACCACTCCAGCCGCCTTCCCTCCGCGTGCCGACTCAACCTCCGCCACGTCATCTCCGGCCGAGGCCCATTCGCTTGAACCTGCGCATGGAAAAGCACCGACGTGTGCACCTCCTTCATCTCACCACCCAAGAATTTGCCATTCTCCAACCCTCTGCCTTCCCGCAGTCCGACCCAGCCTCCGCGTCTTGCCTCCCGGAGCTTCTCCCTCCTCTCCATTTTGGCCGAGCAACTCTATATTTGTAAGCGTTTTACATATATTTTTAGGATTTATATATATTCTATGATAGTTTTAAATTGTATATATATTAGCTCCACTATATAGTTAGTTGTTTTATATGGCACAAGTTCTATTTGCAGTACATATATTATACATATTCATGTTTTGTACCTAGGTAAATATATTGGCTAAGATTAGTTTTATATTATGTAGGCTATGCATTCTATCTCTTTTGCCTTCATAGTTTACTACAAACTTATACTATATTTGTGCGCATATCTTTGTGCCTGTGCATATGTTAACTTATGCATATAAGTGTCTGGTTTTTGGTTTACAACTGATATATTATATGGGAGTTACTTTTGTGTTTGAATTTGTGGTTTACAGTTTGATTTGGAAGATATGACATACTATATTTTATGATATTACACTATATAGTTGTTGTGCATGAGTTTATACTTGTTTGTAGTATACATGCAGATCTTTTGACTATAAGGCAAGTTTACTGCTTTATTTTGGGTTATGTATATTATTTTAGTACTTACAAATCATATGTTTCGAGTTTTATTATATATATAGCCGCCAATATGTACTGACTTTTTTTTTTAAATATATTCAATTAGACTTGTTTTGTGTGGTTATGGAGCTTAGGTGTCAGTTGCATGTGTGTTTTATTACCTTCATGTTCACGATATCATATCTCACTCATGTTTTATCGGAATGGGTTGATTCTATTTTTAAAAAGGAGTTTAAGTTACGTAGTTTATACATGTCAAATTCCAGAAAAATCCGACATCGTTTGATTTGTGGTCGAGGATCTGGAAGTTAGACCCAGGCAGATATTCTTTTGTACTTAGAATTTATTTTACACTGCTGCAAACACGACCTGAGTTCATGTTTGACGCATCGTATCTCACTCATGTTTTATCGGAATGGGTTGATTCTATTTTTAAAAAGGAGTTTAAGTTACCTAGTTTATACGTGTCAAATTCCAGAAAAATCCGACATCGTTTGATTAGTGGTCGAGGATCTGGAAGTTAGACCCAGGCAGATGTTCTTTTGTACTTTAAATTATTTTACACTGCTGCAAACACGACCTGAGTTCATGTTTGACGCATCGTATCTTCTCCGTCTTACGTCGGAATCAAGTGATTCTTTGCAGTTTTGAAATACAAGTTTTGATCTTTATTCATACCAAATTTCAGACCATTTCGATCTCGGTAGCACATTGAATTATATTGTTAAACTTTGACGTATGACATGTTTTGTAATTGTTGCTATGTTGAATATTTTGATTGATTTCGGCAATTCCTATTTAACAGTTTTGCTCGTCGATTCGTGCCAATCTTACTTTCCTCTGAGAATCATGCTTGGATTTGTAACTCCATTTCAGTGTCTGTATCAGTGTGCGTATCCGTGCCATCTCCTATTCTCTCTAGCCTCGAAAGGTGAGCAATCACTCACGATTAATATTCTTTTATTTATTAAATCTGATTTCAATTGAAACGACAATTGAAATATGCTGCTTACACTATTATGTATGCTATGACCTGTATCTGTTCACCTATGACATCTGACACCATTATCTGTTAATTATTTATGCCATTATAATATAGTTTGGTTGATAATTGATTGATTGATTGTTGTTTTATTGGACGTTAAATTGTAATGTATAAAATAATAAATATTATGCAATTGAATTCGACGTAGGATAGTTAAAAATTTGAATCGACATATGTGTTGAATTTGATTGGTTTAAGTTGAATAATATGACCCCTTAAATGTTTTATTATTCGACACGTAGAAATAGTTAATTACCCTTGAACTATTTAAATTTATGTTGTATTAATTGTTGAAATATGAAATTGAATAATTGATGTAAAGTGTTGAATTGCATAGAATAATTAGTGAAATAATCTTTAATCTACATGAAATGATAGTGTAGATTCTAGGAATAATTATATTAATTCGCACAAATAACAATGCGATTAATACGATTATTTCGGGATTATTTAAAATTGATTATTTGAATTGTGTTTGATTGTTTTTATTGCTTGTTTGTTTACTTTGACACCATCCCAGTTATCACACTGCAAGTTCCCTTTGTTATGTTTTGATTTTCGAATTGGATTGAAATGATAAATACCCAAATGAATTTGACTTGGGATAGAAAATTAAATAAAACTCGATTGGTCAATAATTTGATTTGAAATAAAATAAAGATTTTATTTGAATAATAAGGTTTGAAATAAAATTTGGAGCGTAAATGTTGATGAAAGGAAGAACATTGATTTAAAACGTATTATTTAACAATTAAATTTGGAATTATTCATTGAATTAAGTTTGAAATGATTTAATAATTAAGGTTGAATTTATAATCAAGTTTGAAATTATTAAGTTTTGAAATTATTAATTATTAAGTTTTGAAATTATTTAATAATTGAATAAGATTGAATAAAAATTGAATTCTTTGATAAGAGAAATTTAACTTTTGAATAAGTGAATTTGAACTTCGTTAATAAATGAAATTGGGTTTCTTTATTTATTAAGTTTTGGAAAAATTTATTTAAGTGAGTTAAAGTGAAATTTGATTTCTCGAATATATGAAATTTAGTTTCCTTATTAATTGAGTTTTGAAGTTGTAACCATGTAAAGAATAAGTGAAATTGAATTTCTTAACAAGAAATAAATGTGTTTTGTTGAAATTAATGGAAGAATTGTAATTTAAGGAATTTGATTTGACAAAATTCGATTCAATTAAATTTGAAAGTTTTGATATAATAAAGTTAACTTAAGTGATTGATTTAATGACTTGGAAATTTAAAAAGAATTGTTTTGGATGTTAAATTAACTTAAGTAATATTGAATAAAAGCGGTTAATAAATTGTAATTGATTTTGAATGTTAAATTAAATTAATTTAAATGATTTCGAAATGAAATTTATATATGAAGTTGAATCAATATTTGAATTGTTTAAAATAAAATTTGAAATTGAATTGTAAGATTTTGAAATGATAATTTGGAAGTTTTGAAATGTAAATTATGGAAATTGATTTAGAAAGACAGATGGAATGTTGGTTTACAAATTCTAATTGGAATTGAAATTGATTGTTTTGAAATATATTAACGACCAATCGGTGTAATAAATACGTAGTTATTAAAGAGACCGGGATCGGATATGGACATACTCTCTGTCGATACCGAAACCACTTTAATAACTATTATACGTGGAGTGTTGATCCAGAATGAAGTGGATGGTTTGGTGAACGTGTTGACTGAAGAAAGAGAACGATATTGGATGACCCCTGACATGACTAAAACAGGAGCCGCGCCGGGCCATTGAGGTTCGCCACCTCTAGCGGACACACTTCTTCGATACCATATCTATTACTTTTGTGATTCGATTTGGGTGCACCCCTCGATTTAGGAGTGTTGTTTCGCGGTGTTGAGATAGCTGCTGGCTATGCTCAACATCAGTCCGGATCACGCAACTACTAGTATCCTAGTTGGTATCGCCTCATGTACCTTGTCATACTGATTATCCTATTCGCGACCACTACGTTTTGATTTGTACCTTGAGTATATGGATTGCCCTCTGGTGACTTCCGGTTTTGGGGAAACTACGGTCTTGTATATGCTTTTGGGAATATAAAATGTGTTAAGGGGGATTATGGTAACGCCTTAACGCTATTTTGATATTTTATATTACTGATAGACATTATCTACTTAGCGTACATTACTACCTAGTAGATAATTTAGCGGATCCTTAGAGGATGGTTATTCCAAACATCCTTTGAGTTACCTGTATTTTGATTGCTATTTCACTTGAGTTAGATTTATTGATATAAGAATATTAATCCTGACTCGAGTGTTTTGTGTTTTGCTTTACGCTCGGGTCAGACTGAGTGGTTCAGCTTTGAGACTCACCTTTGGAGTTGGAGCTTTGCTTGAAGATCCAGCCATCTATTCTGTTTTCAGTATTCGATGATTCTAGTGATGTATTCTGATTTATATCTGATGTATCATATTACTCATTTGTTGTAAACTCTGATGTATCTTATATATTTACATAGTAGCTTCATGAACTACTATCTCTTTTATATTCCGCTGCATATTATTACTCTGTGTCTGTGATGCTGTAACTACTTATTTACTGTATATCTCAGTTTTGCCAAATTTAAATTAACAATTCGATATTTTGAATTATTCAAGTCCGACATGTGCGGATGCGAATAGTCCAAAATAGCGGGTCGTTATAGTTGGTATCAGAGCTTTTGGTAGCTCTAGGCAAAACTCAGCATATAGGGTAAATGTATTTACAGAATCACTCTCATTCGAGTTTCAATCTCTTCTTTTGACTCAATTCCTTTGAATTTTGGAATGTTCCCTCGGTTCCAAAGTTCATTCGTATCCCTCACTACTTGTCCTCTTTCAATTCGGGAGGATCTCATAACTCCACTTCGAATGATCCCTATAATGAATTGGCGGTCTCGCCAAACTTCGAGTGATTTGTAAAAGGGTGAAACTCCTTTCCAATAGGCATCGATTTACCAAAGATTTTCTTTATCCTCGGTTTACGATGCTATTTATTCCCTGCTATACCTGAATTCCATCTCTTGAGATCGAATGTTGATTTACCTCGGAGTTCAGCATCGATCTTATTCTTGAAGTTACGGTCGACCCGGTTAAGGTTGCCCGTGAATTAAATAAGTTGTCCATCTCCCGGTTCTGTTAATTGAATTATCTTATCTTCTGTTTCGAACTTATCATCGAATCAAAATTCTCTTTGATTTGATCACCATCAAATTTGAATCTCTATTCTTATTTTGAAATCCACCCTTGTATCGTCAAGCGAGGAAGTGTCTTTGAAAATTTATATTTAAAACGTTTTATATATATTGTGTTGTTTGAGTTGTTGATGTTGATTTGGGTTTCGATCGATTCGTCTGATCAACGCTATCGATAAGATTTCCAAAACACTTGAACATAACAAACTGACACAATAATATTTTCGAATTTGGTGAATAAAAAAAAATTTGAATGATTATATTATATATAAGTATAAATTTTCTGAAATTAAAAAGTTAATGAATCTATTGTTTGAGAAAAAAAAAATTTAATTTTCATTTATTGATTTATAAATCATTGACTATTTCATAATATAAATAAATGAATTTATAAAACTTGGCTATAATTTGATTTGGAATTAAATGTGTTTATATCAAGAATTTGAGAATTTGAATTTTCGGTGATTTCAAACTTTAATTGGGAAGTTTTAAAAATGTATAGTATTTAAATATTTTCAAACGGAAGTCATTCAAAGAATTTTAAGAGTTTAAAATCAGTGCTCTTCTCTTTGTCGCTGGAAAATTATTTTGGTGATGGCGGCCGCATCATCGACATTCATTTTCGAGTTTCGAAGTGGAGAGACTATTCTGTAGCTTTGCTACGGTTTGTTTTGAAAAATAAATTGATTTGAATTTCTAAACATTGCTTGATTTATAATATATATTGAAGATTTAAATTTGATTTGATATATTATGAATATATATTTTTTATCTCAAGTTTTTGAAGCTAATCGGAAATTAATTCTTAAAATTTGTTAAAGGATGATTTTACAATTTTAAATGAAGCCAAATTATTTTATATAAATACTTAGCTTGAAATAACTGAATTGTAAAATTTTATTTGAATAATACTCAAATTGCATTATATATAACTTACCTAAATATAAATATAAAAAAAAGGGATTAATTATGTAATTGAATATTATACAGTAGAAAATGATATCAAAGAAATTTTAATAAATTGAGTAGTTAAAATAAATGTAAATATACTTAATATATATGTGATAGGGTATATTAAGTAAAATAAATTTAATAATAATTTGTAATAAAGAAGAATTAAATTGTCAAAGAAGGTTTGATTATAATAAATGACTTCAAATTTATGATCTTTGAAGTTGTTAATTTAAGAAAATTGGATACTATATAATATAAATTGTCTTTATGAATAAAATGTAAGTGCGTATAATAAATGTTATTCACTTAAATTCTAATTATAAATGTTTATGAGATAAATGGAATAATAAGTTAAATAAATAATAGGTATGATTAATAGAAGAAATTTTTGTTTTGAAAGTTTAAATTGAATTTCATTTGAAGGGAATCTTTTGTACCTAACATTAACATATGTGAAATCAAATCAATTTTATGGAAGTCTTGAATTTAAAGTCAAATTGTAAAATATAAATTAATTTAAATTGAAGTTTCTATGGTTTAAATTAATTGTTTATTTTGTAATTCAAGTCTATTTCTTCTGCTTGTTTCTATTCTCCTACCTCCTTCCTTTTCGGGGACGAAAAGTTTTGAGTGGGGGAGAATGTAAAGACCCTGAAATTCAGACCCAGTTTAAAATTTTTAAATTTGCTTATTTATTGTAGAATTTCGAATTTTCACAAACAAATTCCGATGCCATTCAAACTTCATATTTGGAATGCGTCTAATTAAACATAGCTACTGGTAAATTTTCGTCCGAAAATATGAAAGTTCATTTCGTGCGTATATTTACTTCAATCTAAATCAGTTAGTAATCAATGAAAATAAGTCGTTTTCGAAACCTAAATATTTTTACATAGAAAAATTCTAAATCGTCTTCTGAGCAAGACGGCATTTTTCGTTTTTCCAAATTCGGACATCTTTAGCTCCGTCGTTCTTATTTTCTGCGAATTTTATGCATTTTCCGTAGTAGAAAATTTCGAAATTTTATAATTCAATCGAATCACTGATATCTGTATACCGTTTTGATCGTCTCGCCGCGCTGATGTCAACGGTATATTTATTTGTGTCAGTCGGAGTTCGGCGTTGCAAATTATAATTGGATAACGGAGTACAAATTGGTCAATTACGCAGCACAAACCGATACCGTATTTGTGTCATCTCGTTTCATATGCCATTCAAATCTCCAGCCGTGTATAACAATCTAATTGCTTTAAAATTCTGAAACTACTTCTGACCCTGCCCATGGTAAATAATTTTATATATATTTATATTCGTGTGAGGTTACATCGCTTTTTTTTTTTCTAATCTGACGTTTGCTTTTTCAAAATGTATAATGCACGCAAACTTCGATTCCACCGTTCAGTTCATTTTGTTATTCTTTTATTGGTAACCCACATCTCGTTCCCATCATCATTTGCTTTGCTGTAACTTCACTCTGCTTCTCATTTTCTTTTACAAATAAATGTCTGTAGGATGCACTTCCTCCCCTTTTCATTTCTTTAACATTTTTCCACCACTTCCTCATGAGCGCTTCTCTTACCTCTCTTCACTCTCTTTTCCCACTCCACCTTATTTTCATTTCGCTTCAGCAAATGATCCTGCCTCATCCACGCTCACCGCCTTCCACCTCCGACCAGCCGCCTCACGTTCCAGTCGAACCCACAACCCGCGCAGCCACGCCTAGAGCACCTCCTTTTGTTCTGCCGAGATCCCGCTCTCCCACACTCACGCACGCCGCTACTTCCTCCTTCATCGCTGCCGTTCCGCCCCAGGCCAGCCTCTCCCTCCTTGGCCCGTCGTTCCGCCCCCACTCATCCTCACATCGTCGCCTCCCCTCATCGATACGCGTGCACCACTCCAGCCGCCTTCCCTCCGCGTGCCGACTCAACCTCCGCCACGTCATCTCCGGCCGGGGCCCATTCGCTTGAACCTGCGCATGGAAAAGCACCGACGTGTGCACCTCCTTCATCTCACCACCCAAGAATTTGCCATTCTCCAACCCTCTGCCTTCCCGCAGTCCGACCCAGCCTCCGCGTCTTGCCTCCCGGAGCTTCTCCCTCCTCTCCATTTTGGCCGAGCAACTCTATATTTGTAAGCATTTTACATATATTTTTAGGATTTATATATATTCTATGATAGTTTTAAATTGTATATATATTAGCTCCACTATATAGTTAGTTGTTTTATATGGCACAAGTTCTATTTGCAGTACATATATTATACATATTCATGTTTTGTACCTAGGTAAATATATTGGCTAAGATTAGTTTTATATTATGTAGGCTATGCATTCTATCTCTTTTGCCTTCATAGTTTACTACAAACTTATACTATATTTGTGCGCATATCTTTGTGCCTGCGCATATGTTAACTTATGCATATAAGTGTCTGGTTTTTGGTTTACAACTGATATATTATATGGGAGTTACTTTTGTGTTTGAATTTGTGGTTTACAGTTTGATTTGGAAGATATGACATACTATATTTTATGATATTACACTATATAGTTGTTGTGCATGAGTTTATACTTGTTTGTAGTATACATGCAGATCTTTTGACTATAAGGCAAGTTTACTGCTTTATTTTGGGTTATGTATATTATTTTAGTACTTACAAATCATATGTTTCGAGTTTTATTATATATATAGCCGCCAATATGTACTGACTTTTGTTTTTAAATATATTCAATTAGACTTGTTTTGTGTGGTTATGGAGCTTAGGTGTGAGTTGCATGTGTGTTTTATTACCTTCATGTTCACGATATCATATCTCACTCATGTTTTATCGGAATGGGTTGATTCTATTTTTAAAAAGGAGTTTAAGTTACGTAGTTTATACATGTCAAATTCTAGAAAAATCCGACATCGTTTGATTTGTGGTCGAGGATCTGGAAGTTAGACCCAGGCAGATATTCTTTTGTACTTAGAATTTATTTTACACTGCTGCAAACATGACCTGAGTTCATGTTTGACGCATCGTATCTCACTCATGTTTTATCGGAATGGGTTGATTCTATTTTTAAAAAGGAGTTTAAGTTACCTAGTTTATACGTGTCAAATTCCAGAAAAATCCGACATCGTTTGATTAGTGGTCGAGGATCTGGAAGTTAGACCCAGGCAGATGTTCTTTTGTACTTTAAATTATTTTACACTACTGCAAACACGACCTGAGTTCATGTTTGACGCATCGTATCTTCTCCGTCTTACGTCGGAATCAAGTGATTCTTTGCAGTTTTGAAATACAAGTTTTGATCTTTATTCATACCAAATTTCAGACCATTTCGATCTCGGTAGCACATAGAATTATATTGTTAAACTTTGACGTATGACATGTTTTGTAATTGTTGCTATGTTGAATATTTTGATTGATTTCGGCAATTCCTATTTAACAGTTTTGCTCGTCGATTCGTGCCAATCTTACTTTCCTCTGAGAATCATGCTTGGATTTGTAACTCCATTTCAGTGTCTGTATCAGTGTGCGTATCCGTGCCATCTCCTATTCTCTCTAGCCTCGAAAGGTGAGCAATCACTCAAGATTAATATTCTTTTATTTATTAAATCTGATTTCAATTGAAACGACAATTGAAATATGCTGCTTACACTATTATGTATGCTATGACCTGTATCTGTTCACCTATGACATCTGACACCATTATCTGTTAATTATTTATGCCATTATAATATAGTTTGGTTGATAATTGATTGATTGATTGTTGTTTTATTGGACGTTAAATTGTAATGTATAAAATAATAAATATTATGCAATTGAATTCGACGTAGGATAGTTAAAAATTTGAATCGACATATGTGTTGAATTTGATTGGTTTAAGTTGAATAATATGACCCCTTAAATGTTTTATTATTCGACACGTAGAAATAGTTAGTTACCCTTGAACTATTTAAATTTATGTTGTATTAATTGTTGAAATATGAAATTGAATAATTGATGTAAAGTGTTGAATTGCATAGAATAATTAGTGAAATAATCTTTAATCTACATGAAATGATAGTGTAGATTCTAGGAATAATTATATTAATTCGCACAAATAACAATGCGATTAATACGATTATTTCGGGATTATTTAAAATTGATTATTTGAATTGTGTTTGATTGTTGTTATTGCTTGTTTATTTACTTTGACATCATCCCAGTTATCACACTGCAAGTTCCCTTTGTTATGTTTTGATTTTCGAATTGGATTGAAATGATAAATACCCAAATGAATTTGACTTGGGATAGAAAATTAAATAAAACTCGATTGGTCAATAATTTGATTTGAAATAAAATAAAGATTTTATTTGAATAATAAGGTTTGAAATAAAATTTGGAGCGTAAATGTTGATGAAAGGAAGAACATTGATTTAAAACGTATTATTTAACAATTAAATTTGGAATTATTCATTGAATTAAGTTTGAAATGATTTAATAATTAAGGTTGAATTTATAATCAAGTTTGAAATTATTAAGTTTTGAAATTATTAATTATTAAGTTTTGAAATTATTTAATAATTGAATAAGATTGAATAAAAATTGAATTCTTTGATAAGAGAAATTTAACTTTTGAATAAGTGAATTTGAACTTCGTTAATAAATGAAATTGGGTTTCTTTATTTATTAAGTTTTGGAAAAATTTATTTAAGTGAGTTAAAGTGAAATTTGATTTCTCGAATATATGAAATTTAGTTTCCTTATTAATTGAGTTTTGAAGTTGTAACCATGTAAAGAATAAGTGAAATTGAATTTCTTAACAAGAAATAAATGTGTTTTGTTGAAATTAATGGAAGAATTGTAATTTAAGGAATTTGATTTGACAAAATTCGATTCAATTAAATTTGAAAGTTTTGATATAATAAAGTTAACTTAAGTGATTGATTTAATGACTTGGAAATTTAAAAAGAATTGTTTTGGATGTTAAATTAACTTAAGTAATATTGAATAAAAGCGGTTAATAAATTGTAATTGATTTTGAATGTTAAATTAAATTAATTTAAATGATTTCGAAATGAAATTTATATATGAAGTTGAATCAATATTTGAATTGTTTAAAATAAAATTTGAAATTGAATTGTAAGATTTTGAAATGATAATTTGGAAGTTTTGAAATGTAAATTATGGAAATTGATTTAGAAAGACAGATGGAATGTTGGTTTACAAATTCTAATTGGAATTGAAATTGATTGTTTTGAAATATATTAACGACCAATCGGTGTAATAAATACATAGTTATTAAAGAGACCGGGATCGGATATGGACATACTCTCTGTCGATACCGAAACCACTTTAATAACTATTATACGTGGAGTGTTGATCCAGAATGAAGTGGATGGTTTGGTGAACGTGTTGACTGAAGAAAGAGAACGATATTGGATGACCCCTGACATGACTAAAACAGGAGCCGCGCCGGGCCATTGAGGTTCGCCACCTCTAGCGGACACACTTCTTCGATACCATATCTATTACTTTTGTGATTCGATTTGGGTGCACCCCTCGATTTAGGAGTGTTGTTTCGCGGTGTTGAGATAGCTGCTGGCTATGCTCAACATCAGTCCGGATCACGCAACTACTAGTATCCTAGTTGGTATCGCCTCATGTACCTTGTCATACTGATTATCCTATTCGCGACCACTACGTTTTGATTTGTACCTTGAGTATATGGATTGCCCTCTGGTGACTTCCGGTTTTGGGGAAACTACGGTCTTGTATATGCTTTTGGGAATATAAAATGTGTTAAAGGGGATTATGGTAACGCCTTAACGCTATTGTGATATTTTATATTACTGACAGACATTATCTACTTAGCGTACATTACTACCTAGTAGATAGTTTAGCGGATCCTTAGAGGATGGTTATTCCAAACATCCTTTGAGTTACCTGTATTTTGATTGCTATTTCACTTGAGTTAGATTTATTGATATAAGAATATTAATCCTGACTCGAGTGTTTTGTGTTTTGCTTTACGCTCGGGTCAGACTGAGTGGTTCAGCTTTGAGACTCACCTTTGGAGTTGGAGCTTTGCTTGAAGATCCAGCCATCTATTCTGTTTTCAGTATTCGATGATTCTAGTGATGTATTCTGATTTATATCTGATGTATCATATTACTCATTTGTTGTAAACTCTGATGTATCTTATATATTTACATAGTAGCTTCATGAACTACTATCTCTTTTATATTCCGCTGCATATTATTACTCTGTGTCTGTGATGCTGTGACTACTTATTTACTGTATATCTCAGTTTTGCCAAATTTAAATTAACAATTCGATATTTTGAATTATTCAAGTCCGACATGTGCGGATGCGAATAGTCCAAAATAGCGGGTCGTTATAGCCTTCCCCGTTCTCGTTCGGGTCATGATAGCTTATGGGTGATTGTTGATAGGCTTACTAAATCTGCCCATTTTATTCCCGTTCGGTCTAATCGAACCTTTCCTCTTTTGGCCAAAATATTTATCAAAGAAATTGTTAAATTGCATGGTGTTCCTACTTCTATTGTTAGTGATCGTGATCAATTGTTTACTAGTGGATTTTGGAAGAGTCTTCAAAAAGCTTTGGGGACGAAGCTTAATTTTAGCACCGCTTATCATCCCCGGTCCGATGGACAAACCGAGCGTGTGAATCAAACTCTTGAAGATCTTCTTCGTGCTGTGTTCTTGATTTTGGTGGAAGTTGGGAAGATCATATTTCACTTGTTGAATTTTCCTATAATAATAGCTTCCAATCTAGTATTGGTATGGAACCTTTTGAGGCACTCTATGGAAGGCCATGCCGATCTCCTTCTTGTTGGCTTGAGGCCGGTGAGAAGCTGGTTTTAGGTCCAGATTTTATTCGGGATTCTACAGAAAAGATTGATCTTATTCGTCATAGGATGAAAGAAGCCCAGAGTAGACAAAAATCCTATGCCGATAACCGGAGAAGGAAGTTAGAATTTTCTGTGGGAGATCTTGTGTTCATTCGTGTTTCACCTATGAAAGGTGTTGTACGTTTCAGTCGATCGGGAAAGTTAGCGCCTCGATATATTGGGCCATTTCCTATCACTGAACGCATTGGTTCCATGGCTTATCGCCTTTTATTACCGGCTCAGTTTTCTGCTATGCATGACGTGTTTCACGTTTCTCAACTTCGGAAATGTCTTCGAGATTCCGATTCTATTCTTGAGCCCGGTGTTGTGGAAGAGATTGAAGTTTCGCCTAATTTAACTTATGAGCAACATCCTATTCGTATTATTGCTTCGGAAGTCAAGCGACTTCGAAATAAAGATGTCCCGCTTGTTAAAGTTCAATGGTCTTCAAATCCTAAGGATTGTTCTTGAGAATCTAGAGAGTACATCGAGCGAACACATCCGGACTTACTTTCTCGTGCTCTTTGAGGTGAACTTCTTATTTCAAACTTCTTTTGTGTTGAATATGCTTTTATGGTTGTTACTATATATCTTCTTCTTGTAATATTGCGAGGACGCAATTTCTTTAAGGAGGGGAGTCTGTAACAACCCGCATATTTGTCGATTTTATATTTAAATATTTTATTTAAATATTTTATCGGTAGTCGGATTTTAGTCCGAAAAGCTACTTTTTGCATACGGTCGAATTAGGGCTCGGGACCACTCCCATTGAGTTTAAAATGCCGTTTGCGACCTTTTTGAGTATAAGCTTCGATATGTTTGGAGAAAGTTGATTTCTGCTACTTTTTACTTTGGGTTTGGTTTTTGGGCTCAATCCTATGTTAACTTATGCTCAAATCTGAGCCACTCTTCCCCACTCACCTTCATTCTCTTCTCATTTCAGTTTTTAGAGTGTTAATGGTGGGAGAGATAGGAAATTAAAATTCCAAAACCCTAGTTTCTCTTGCAAATCAAATTCCTTGCTCCAAACTCAAGAAGAACCCATTGGTAAGCTTCTCTTCTTCTTCTCCAACTTATTCTCTTACCAATTTCAGAAATTCCTAAACCTAATCTTGGGAATGTTCTTGTTTTTGAGCTTAGATTCAAGCTCATTTGGGTTGGGTTGAAGAGAGGTTGATTCTCCATTTGCTCTCAAGCTTCTTCTTGTTCGATTTTGTGAAAAGGTGAGCTTTTTATCTCACATCTATGACTATAATTATCTTTAGTTGTTGGGTATGAATTCCTAACACTTCTTCATGTGCATTTGCTCTTGATTTGGATTGGTTTTGTGAATATTCCAATTTTTGGGTTTCTAAGACAAATTTGTGTAAAATCCTTTTATGGATGTTTGATCATGCTTTTGGTGATGCATCGAGGAGCATATAGGGCCGGGTTGCCGTTTGGCATAAACCCTTAGAGCCAACGTTCGTCCGATTGCATTTTGGAAGAGTTTGCTCTTCATTTGTATAAGGCTGAAAAACAGCCCAGGCATGATTCAGTCAACTGAAATTCTCTGTTCAGTCGACTGAACCTGAAACCCGAGAGTTTCCAGGCATGATTCAGTCGACTGAAAACTTCTGCACAGTCGACTGAAACTGGAAACAGAAAGTTTTCTGAACCTGGAAAATTTCCATGTACAGGGTCAGTCGACTGAAATTCTCTGTTCAGTCGACTGAACCTGCTGTTTGAGTCCAATTTGCCATTTTGGATTGAAATCCTAATTTAAATCGATTCGTGATAATCCTATTTGTTGTTATCATCTATTATGACTTTGATGACTCTTTTTAGGGATTTTTGAATATCCACTTCGCTGGATCCTTTATCGATTTCGTTGGATTTTATTCACGTCTTCGTATGTGAATTTTTGTGATTGATCGTTCTTACAACCTTCTTCGTGATTTGTCACTTTAAAAATATAAAGGTTTCCTATACTAGTAGTAAATATCAAAACTCTTTACTCAAACGATTTCAATACTCTTTTAGTACCAAATTCGTTTATAAAACCGTTTTCCAATCTATTAGTATATACAAACCTTTACCTCACTCGTATGAGAAATCTAATTAAACGGCTTAGTAAAACAAGTGGTATGAAATGCTTGCGTTTACTTTGTCGGTTAATTCTTGGACTTGTTCGATTGAACCTCTTGTGACAATTTTCTAGTGGAGATTTACAGTTTGTTCGTAAATATTTAAGTTAAGCAAGTGGTTATGGGACATGAAGCTAAACTCATATATTTACTAGCTTAGTGTAATTGACACTTCTCGTTGATCATGACGATCATCTTTGTGATTTAGACTAGCAATGTGCGATGTCTCTTTGTCTGCGAGGGAGACTAAACCCCGTTTTGTGGAGTTTCGACTCAATTTGTGATGGGGTAGCAACCCATGGTCTTCGGGCCGTTTGTGGAGCTTCGGCTCAATTTGTGATGGTTAGCGACCATGGAATTAGCGTTCCGTTTGTGATACACGTGTTGGTGAGCTTTATGCTCCCGTTTGTGATAGGCCTTCCCCCCTTTGTGATTTCTGGATTTCTTGTGTAGATTTCTAGAATTTGTGTTTCACCAATTTTCGTGATTTCCATTGATAAGTTTTATCAATATTTGTGCATTGGTGAATTTGTGTGTCATTGACTTTTGTGATTTCTGGATTTCTTGTGTAGTCTTCTGGAATTTGTGCGTCTTTGACTTTGGTGATTGACATTGATATTATCGTCAATATTTGTGGTTTGATGAACGAAATAATGAGTATGACATTTCTTTGATTCTTGTGTAGATTTGGTGACATTGATTAATCTCTTGATGATTATCAACTAAGTATATATATATATATCACAGCTTGGCATTGTGATTATTACGTGTTTAGTCATATCTCTTATTCTATATCGTTTCATCTGATATTTATAGTTAGACTGATCCGTTTATTATTTTCTTATTAAATAATACTCGGGTCAGACCGAGATGTTACAGGTGCTTCTGCTTGACTTCTCATCCGGGATTAACTCCTTGACTTTTGGGTTAACTACTTAGATTAGTAGTTATTTTGTTGTATACATTTGAGATATAGACTCCTTAATGTATACTTATTCTTTTGTGTAGTTCGTGTAACTATTCTTTTGTGATATTGTGGATCTTTTTAGACCACTACTCTGATGTACACTTCCTAGTGTAGTATTCATATCTTATTCCGCCTTTGTGATATGAATTGTCTGTGACTGATTTATGTTATGTTTATTTCTATATTTGTTTTCCGAAGGATTTATATAGCCACCTTGTAGTAGCTTTGAGTTTGTGTCGGTATGTCGGATTTCCTCTTGAAATAGAATGCATGTTATATTATCTGACATATCGGTGCTCGCGCAAAGAAATTACATGGATGGTCGCTCCTCAACAGCCTTATTCTCCATGCTAGTCGACAGCATTCACCGTAATGTTCTTGTCTAGCATGGGTATAGAGGTGGGGCGTCACAAACCTTGTCTCTCCAACACACGTATCATCATCATAGCTGAGAAAATGAACCCCCTTGGTCGAGCTTTTGAATGGTTGTAGCAAGGTCAAGTTATCTTGTCTTTGTTGCCTTTCAATTTCAATTTATTTCAATATATTTTGGTTGAATATTCATAAGTTATATTGTCTTGTTTTGGGGTTGTTTACAAGATGATATCTTGGCTATTTCTCTCCACTCAAATTAAAGGTCGTGCCATCCGGATCCGCTGTGTCATTTTAATTGATATCTCCAGCATAAAAATGTGAGTACATCTCAGCAGACAAGTTATACTTATATAAGTAATAAACTGATCACACTTGAATCTGTAATGCACGTCATCCTGTTTTAATTGCCATATTATATTCATATGATGTTCAAACCTGTATTCACACCTGTTATACCATATGTCACTGTTATTTTATGCTGAATAGTTATTTTTATCAATTTATCACACTGCAAGTTCCCTTTAGATTAGAATCACTATGGGTTGAAATGATACATGCCCGAACGGACTTTAGAATAATAGAAAATTTTTATAGGCTGAAATGATAGGCCTGAATGATTTTCAATTTATTTCATTTACTTGGGACTGCGGGTTTGAAATGATAAAACCCGGATTTTCTTTGTAAATTACGGGTTGAAATGATATATTACCCGCATCACTTTTCCTAGTGTAGAAAATTTTATACAGACCCGCAGTTAATATATGTTTTTCTAAAAATTTTAAAATTATTTTAGAAATGTAAATATTAAAATATTTTGATTTAAATCTAATTAAAAAGGACTTTTGTAAAATATTATTGATTTCTGAATAATTATAAGTGAAATGAATTAATGAAAAAGTTAGAAAATTTTGGATGTAAGTTATTTTGGAAAATTTGATTTAATTATAATTGGAAATTAAATTGAATATGAAATTATGATAAATTTATGATAATTTGAATTTAAATGAATTTAAAGTGATTTTATGTCATATTAATGATTTTTAATAAAGTTGAAATGTGAAATGAATGAATATTTAAGTTGAAATTTTGAAATATAACTAAAATTGGAAATTTACGAAATTGACTTAAAAGTGAATTTTTAGTTAAGTAAATAAAAATAAAACTAAGTTATATTTGAGAATTTGAACTTAAGTGTTAATTTGAAATTTAATGTAATGAATTTAAATTTGAACATTGCAATTGAATAAGTGAATTATTATTAAATCTTGATTTTTGAATGGAAATTTCACTTTATAAAATCATGAACTTAAGGAAAATTAAATAATGTTTATAAATGTGAAAATGTATGATTTATAAGTTAAAAATGTTTTAAATAAAAATATAATTGGTTGTGAAATTATATTGAATATTTGAAGTTATTTAACTGCATTTTTGAAATGCTATCAATTGCATTGTAAATGTTGTAAATGCTGTAGTTGATGATAGTGAACTAAAAAGCTAAATTGAATTAAAGGCTATTATACCAATCTTTTTAAGTGCTATAATTGTTGAATTTAACTAAGTTTATTTGAAATATTAAGTAAACCCTATTAAAACATTTTTTTAAAATGCTGTCTTTTGTTAAATTGAACTGTTTTGAATGTAACTTTCCGTAGCGTTTTCTAAATGCTGTGAAAAGTAATTTTTCATTGTTTTGATAAAATTAAGTGAATAAATGAACTTTGGAAGTTGAAATTTTTTGAAATTTGATAATTTAATTATTAAATATAATAACTTCATTTTAATGATTTAAAATGATTTTTGAAATATAAACAGTTTTGAAACGTAAATTGAAGGTATTTTAAATTGAATAAAATGAATAATGATTTAAAATGGATGTGGTTTTGAAAAGATATGATATTTTGATATATTAAAATGATTTGAAATGAAGTTTTGGAAAGATATGATATTTTGATATATCAAAATGATTTGAAATGAAGTTTTGAAAAGATATGATATTCTTGATATAGTAAAATGATTTGAATGAAGCTTTGGAAAGATATGATACCTTTTGATATATTAAAATGATTCGAAATGAGGCTTTGGAAAGATATGATATTTTTGATACAGTAAAATGATTTGAATGAAGCTTTGGAAAGATATGATATCTTTTGATATATTAAAATGAGTTGAAATGAAGTTTTGGAAAGATATGATATTTTTATATATTAAAATGATTTGAAATGAAGTTTTGGAAAGATATGATATTTTTATTTATTAAAATGATTTGAAATGAAGTTTTGGAAAGATATGATATTTTTGATATAGTAAAATGATTTGAATGAAGCTTTGGAAAGATAAGATAACTTTTGATATATTAAAATGATTTGAAATGAGGCTTTGGAAAGATATGATATTTTTGATATAGTAAAATGATTTGAATGAAGCTTTGGAAAGACATGATATCCTTTGATATATTAAAATGATTTGAAATGAAGTTTTGGATAGACATGATATTTTTGATATAGTAAAATGATTTGAATGAAGCTTTGGAAAGATATGATATCTTTTGATATATTAAAATGATTCGAAATAAAGTTATGGAAAGATATGATATTTTGATATATTAAAATGATTTGAAGTGAAGTTTTGGAAAGATATGATATTTTTGATATAGTAAAATGATTTGAATGAAGCTTTGGAAAGCTATGATATCTTTTGATATATTAAAATGATTTGAAATGAGGCTTTGGAAAGATATGATATTTTTGATATAGTAAAATGATTTGAATGAAGCTTTGGAAAGATATGATATCTTTTGATATATTAAAATGATTTGAAATGAAGTTTTGGAAAGATATGATATTTTGATATATTGCAATGATTTGACAGGAAGTTTTGGAAAGACACGATGTTTTTGAAATGGTTTGGAATTAATTTTATCTTTATTTTGATAAAGATTTGGATTTGAAATAATATTCAGTTTTGAAGTATAAATACCATTTTAAAATTATAACTACGGGCAATAATAACGATTGGTTGGCAAAGAGACTGGGATCGGATATCTGGCATACTCTCTATCGATACCGAAAACCACTTTGACCACTGTGTGCGCGGCGGAGATTCCAGAATGAAGTAGGATGGTGGCGATGATCTTGAGGTATATTACGTGGACCCAACTCCCGTGAGTTGGCATAAGGTGGCTAAAACAGGAGCGATCTCGGGCCAAGTGAGGTCATTCCTCCGATCGGACACATTCCTTCGATACTATGCTCTTAATTGTGATTGATTAGATGGCCATCCTTCGATTTTAATATAGGAGTGTGTTCCGAGGTGGGCGTATGTGGCTGCTGCGTTACCACCAGCCCGTGTGCACGATTGGTGTATCTACCCTGGCATTGCCTTGTGTGTCGTGTCACCTACCATACCGAGCCTTTAATACGAGTTTGTTTTTCTCCCGTAGCCCATGTGGTATCCTCTGACAGTCACCCGGAGTGGAGATGGCATGATATTGGATGGACTACTGGGACTATTATGTGTGAAGGGTGATATGGGTAGCCCGTAATGCTATTTAAAAGTGAGTTTATTTTACTGTAGACATTATTATAATAGCGCAATATTACTATATAGTAAATAGTTTAACGGATCCTTAAAGGATGGGCGGTCCCAGGCATCCTTTAAGTTACCTGTACCTTATTACAGTTCACTTGATTTAGTTTATATTATAGAAGTATATATTGTCCTGACTCGAGTGTTTTGTATTTTGCTTTACGCTTGGGGTCATCTTGAGTTATTCACAGATTTGGATTCCACTTTCTGGAGATTGGAATCGCTGGAGATCATCTGCTTATCTAGTTTTATCTATTCCAGTTCTGTTGTTCTATTCAGCTTGTACTTGGTTATCATCTTGACATTTCTATTGTACTTAATTTATTCTGTTGTATTTTATTTAACTCTGATATTTTTTCATAGTAGCTTCATGAACTACTATCTCTTTTACTTCCGCTGCATTTCTTACTCTGTGTCTGTGTTCTGTGATTATTATTTACTGTATGTTCTGTGATTTGCCAAATTTTATTTACAACGTGGTATTTTGAGCAATTCAAGTCCGGCATGTGTGTTTGCCATTGCACTTGGAGGGTGCAGCATGATAGGGGGTTCTCGCTTCCTGGTTTGGTAGCGAACGGTTGACTCTTACTCCTACATGTCCCCGCTGGGGTTGGTGGTGCAGTCGAGAGGCTGGCCGTAAAGGCAGAACACAGGTACCAATGTATGCTATGGTGGGCGTTACCTCACTGGCGCGGCCCGTTACAGTTGGTATCAGAGCTTTGGATTTGAGGCAAAACTTAGAATATATGGTAAATTTAATTTCAGAATCACTTTCATTCGAGCTTGAATCTCTTTATTTTGTTCGATTTCTTTTGAATTTAGGAAGGTTCCTTGCGGTTCCGAAATCCGTTCTTGTCCCTCACTATTCATCTTCTTTTGATTCTGGAGTATCCCATAACTCCATTTAGTATGATCTTTATAGTGAATTGGCGGTCTCGCCAATATTCTAATTTTCATGTGAAGGGGTGAAACTCCTTTATAATTAGCATCGATTCACCAGAGATTTTATCCTTGATTTAGATGCTAATAACTTTATTATTTCAAACTCTATTCTTGAGATTGAATGTAGATTTACCCCAGAAAATCCACATCGATCTTACTCTTTAGGTCACGGTTGACACGGTTAAGGTTACCCACGGTTTATTTAAACTTATCCATCTCCCTACTCTATTTAACCATCTTGTCTTTTGTTTCTAAACCATCTCCAAACATTTTGAACTATACTTGTAAATCTATGTTTTATATATTGTGTTGTTTGAGTTGTTGATGTTGATTTGAGTTTCCGATCGATTCGTTTGATCAACGCTATCGATAGGATTTCTAAAACACTTTGACAGAACAAACCGACACGATATTATTTTAAAAAAAATTGGTTAATGAAAAAAAATTTGATAAGTGAATTTATGGAACTTAATAAATTGATTTAGACTAATCATTTGAAATGATAATACTTGATTTATCATTTATAGTTCTATAAACGAATTTATAAATGGTTGTTTATAAATTGATTTGGGAAATGAAATGAATTTAAAGCAAGAATTTGAGTATTTAATTTCCGATGGTTTCAAACCTTGTGTTTTCAAGTTTTAAAAGGATATATTATTTAAAGTATTTTCAAGTAGAAATTGGTTTCCAAAGAATTTTAAAGTTTAAAATTAGTGCTCTTCTTTTTGTCGCTGGAAAATAACTTCGGTGATGACTGCAGCATCATCGACGTTCATTTTCGAGTTTCGAAGTGAAGAGACTGTTCTGTAGTTTTGCTACAGCTTTGTTTTGGGAATTTAATCGATTTGAATTTCTAAAATATGACTTGATTTATATAGATATGTGATTTAAAATTGATTTGACATATTATGTATATATAATTACTTATCTTCAAATGGTTTGAAGGTAATCGGAAATTTAGTTGTTAAATTTTAGCATGAAGATAATTTCAATTATAAAAAGAAAATCAAAAATTTGGATAAATGATTCAAACTTGAGATAATTGAATTTAGAAAAGTTTTATTTGTATAATACAAAATTTCGTTCCAATATAACTTACCTTAATTTTCAGAAGTTAACAATGTAATTGGATAATATATAATATAAAAAGGTTTTATAAATAAAATTTGAGTGGTTATAATAAATGTTATACACTTAAATTTTAGTTATAAAAGATTAACCGAGGTAAGTAAAATAAAAAGGTAATTGAATATTTACAATATAAATGATGTTAAAGGAAATAAGAATAAGTTAAAATAATTATAATAATGTAAGTATATTTAGCATAGGTGATAAAATATATTGAGAGGAATGAACTTAATTTTAATTAGGTATAAAGAGGAATTAAATTTATTGTGTACATTTTAAGTATAATATGATTTTCAAATCCATGATTTTTGAAAATGGTTAGTTTATGAAAATTAGATGATAAGATAATGAAATTAGAGATAGTTAAGATTTATTTAACTTGTGTAAAATTAATTATCAATTTAAGTTGAAAATTCCATTGTTTCAAACTTATTATCTTATTTTGTTCTCAAAATTGTCTTTAGTTGTCTTTGTTTTTCCACATCTTGCTATAGACTGGTATAGGCATATATTTATAATCTTTCTGTTTAGAAATCTTTCTATAATCTTTCTGATTAGAAATAATCTTTGATAATCTTTGGTACTCATTTTGCATCTGAGCACTGCTTTCCATCCACAGACCGTCGGTCAAGCGGAAAGAGTGAATCAGATTCTAAAGGATCTTTTCGTGCTTGTGTTCCTGATTCTGGAGAATCTTAGGAAGATCATCTCCACTTCGTTAAACTTACCTATAACAACTGTTATCAGGTATAAATTTCAATCTTCTTGTCATCTTGTCTTAATCTTATTTCACTCTATATTTTTCTGTGCTTTCCCTTTCCTCATTCCTTTTCGGGGAAGAAAAGTTTTGAGTGGGAGAGAGTGTAACATCCCTAGATTTTTGTATATTATTTAAATTGGACTTTATTTTATTTTTAAATTAATTTAAATTTGTTTTATTTCAAAAATATCATTTTTAAATATAAATGTTGATTATTAAGTGATTAATAGTACAAACTAGTATAGTTTGAATATTTTACTGTAAAGTGAATTTCAGGTCAAACTGTTCAAACTTTGACTTTTAAACTTCAAATTTAATTTTTTTTTTAAATCTTAAATTTTATATTTTATTATGAAAATAGATGGAATAACTTGAACACTGCTTTTCGTTTCGTTGAAAACGGAGTTAAACTGCAAAAGTTATGTACATTTCAATATTGAGTGTAATTTGATTTATTTAACAATTTTGTCTATTTTAAATTATATTTTATTGTCATATTTTATTTTAATATTAGTTAATTTGTTACTTTATGTATATTTTTGTCTTTTAATATTTTTGAAGTGACAGTATAAATTTTCTAAAGTTTACTTGAATTATTTTCAATTGATAAAGACTAGTTTCATATATATTGTTATTTTTTTTATTTAAATTATATAATTAAAATTATTTTTATTTATTTTTCTTATTTTTCTTTATTTCTGAGATTATTTACTTATATTATCAGCCATTTTATGTTTTACAAAATATAAAAGGAAATGTGTAAGGTTTTAAAAACCCTCTATCTTCCTTGACCTTTTATCTCTCACCCTTTTACTTTAAACCCACACCTTTTCATTTATTCTTTTTATTTGGCCGTTCATTTTTTCTTTTCTTCTGCTGTACCTCTCCTTTACTCACGTGAAAACAACTGAGAAATTTCTAAAAAAAATATTTGCACGGCCATTGCTTCAAAGGTTTGGGTAAAATCCATCTCCTTCTTCCTTATTTTTCTAGTTTTTCTATTGAATTTTGAATATGTTCTCTACCTTCCTAGCTTTGTTCCTCCACCTCCAGCTGCTAGGCCGACCCCACCACCTCCAGATCACCACCCCATCAGGCCGACCTTCCCTAGGCAAAAGATCCACCCTCCATTTACACAAATCATCATCATATAGTCTAGCCGAGCATTCCCCTCATCTACCACCACATCCACTCCCTTAGCCGCCACTTCCACCACCACCAGCAGCCCAGACCTAGCCATCACCCACTGCCCCACCACACATCACCACCAGAGCACCAGGATGAACCCATAGGACCCCTTGGCCGAACCCTTTTTGCCTTGAAAGTGATGATACTTGCCTTGTAGTTGTAGATCCAAGCACCTATATCTTGCACCATCTTCTAAACCATGTTAGGACGACCACATAGACTCAAGACCAGATCCAAATTCAACCCTTAATAGTACATTTCAGACCTGTAGCTAAAGTATAGGAGGTTGAAAGCAATGCAATGATTTTGGATTTGTTTTATACAAGTATTTCTAGCATTGTTTATTGAAATTTTTGGATGAAATCTTATATTGTTTGTATTGTTTTGTCTTATGTATTCAAGGAAGTTAACCTTGTCTCTCCCACACTCATATCATCATCATAGCTGAGAAAATGAACCCCCTTGGTCGAGCTTTTGAATGGTTGTAGCAAGGTCAAGTTATCTTGTCTTTGTTGCCTTTCAATTTCAATTTATTTCAATATATTTTGGTTGAATATTCATAAGTTATATTGTCTTGTTTTAGGGTTGTTTACAAGATGATATCTTGGCTATTTCTCTCCACTCAAATCAAAGGTCGTGCCTTCTGGATCCGCTGTGTCAATCTAATTGATATCTCCAGCATAAAAATATGAGTACATCTCACCAGACAAGTTATACTTATATAAGTAATAAACTGATCACACTTGATCTGTAATGCACATCATCCTGTTTTAATTGCCATATTATATTCATATGATGTTCACACCTGTATTTACACCTGTTATATCATATGTCACTGTTATTTTATGATGTTCTGTTATTTTTATCAGTTTATCACACTGCAAGTTCCCTTTAGATTAGAATCACTATGGGTTGAAATGATACATACCCGGACGGACTTTAGAATAAGAGAAAATTATTATGGGCTGAAATGATAGGCCTGAATGATTTTCAATTTATTTCATTTACTTGGGACTTCGGGTTTGAAATGATAAAACCCGGATTTTCTTTGTAAAATACGGGTTGAAATGATATATTACCCGTATCACTTTTCCTAGTGTGGAAAATTTTATACATACACGCAGTTAATATATGTTTTTCTAAAAATTTTAAAATTACTTTAGAAATTTAAATATTAAAATATTTTTATTTAAATCTAATTAAAAAGGATTTTTGTAAAATATTATTGATTTTCTGAATAATTATAAGTGAAATGAATTAATGAAAAAGTTAGAAAATTTTGAATGTAGGTTATTTTGGAAAATTTGATTTAATTATAATTGGAAATTTAATTAAATATGAAATTATGATAAATTTATGATAATTTGAATTTAAATGAATTTAAAGTGATTTTATATCATATTAATGATTTTTAATAAAGTTGAAATGTGAAATGAATGAATATTCAAGTTGAAATTTTGAAATATAACTAAAATTGGAAATTTATGAAATTGACTTAAAAGTGAATTTTTAGTTAAGTAAATAAAAATAAAACTAAGTTATGTTTGAGAATTTGAACTTAAATGTTAAGTTGAAATTTAATTTAATGAATTTAAATTTGAACATTGCAATTGAATAAGTGAATTATTATTAAATCTTGATTTTTGAATGGAAATTTAACTTTATAAAATCATGAACTTAAGAAAAATTAAATAACATTTATAAATGTGAAAATGTATGATTTTTATAAGTTAAAAATGTTTTAAATAAAAATATAATTGGTTGTGAAATTATATTGAATATTTGAAGTTATTTAACTGCATTTTTGAAATGCTATTAATTGCAATGTAAATGACATTACAGCATTTGTAAATGCTGTAGTTGATGATAATGAACTAAAAAGCTAAATTGAATTAAAGACTATTATAATAATCTTTTGAAGTGCTATAATTGTTGAATTTAACTAAGTTTATTTGAAATATTAAGTAAACCCTATTACAGTATTTTTTTTAAAATGTTGTCTTTTGTTAAATTGAACTGTTTTGAATGTAATTTTCCGTAGCTTTTTCTAAATGCTGCGAAAAGTAAATTTTCACTGTTTTGATAAACTTAAGTGAATAAATGAACTTTGGAATTTGAAAATTTTGGAAATTTAATAATTTAATTATTAAATATAATAACTTCATTTTAATGATTTAAAATGATTTTTGAAATATAAACTGTTTTGAAATGTAAATTATAGGTATTTTAAACTGAATAAAATGGATAATGATTTGAAATGAATGTGGTTTCGAAAAGATATGATATGTTGATATATTAAAATGATTTGAAATGAAGTTTTGGAAAGATATGAAATTTTGATATATAAAAATGATTTGAAATGAAGTTTTGAAATAATATGATATTTTGATATATTAAAATGATTGGAAATGAAGTTTTGGAAAGATATGATATTTTTGATATCGTAAAATGATTTGAATGAATCTTTGAAAAGATATGATATCTTTTGATATATTAAAATGATTTGAAATGAGGCTTTGGAAAGATATTATATTTTTGATATAGTAAAATGATTTGAATGAAGCTTTGGAAAGAAACGATATCTTTTGATATATTAAAATGATTTGAAATGAAGTTTTGGAAAGATATGATATTTGATATATTAAAATGATGAAGTTTTGGAAAGATATGATATTTTGATATATTAAAATGATTTGAAATGAAGTTTTTGAAAGATATGATATTTTTGATATAGTAAAATGATTTGAATGAAGCTTTGGAAAGATATGATATCTTTTGATATATTAAAACGATTGGAAATGAGGGTTTGGAAAGATATGATATTTTTGATACAGTAAAATGATTTGAATGAAGCTTTGGAAAGATATGATATCTTTTGATATATTAAAATGATTTGAAATGAAATTTTGGAAAGATAGGTATTTTTGATATAGTAAAATGATTTGAACGAAGCTTTGGAAAGATATGATATCTTTTGATATATTAAATGATTTGAAATGAAGTTTTGGAAAGATATGATATTTTGATATATTAAAATGATTTAAAATGAAGTTTTAGAAAGATATGATATTTTTGATATAGTAAAATGATTTGAATGAAGCTTTGGAAATATATGATATCTTTTGATATATTAAAATGATTTGAAATGAGGCTTTGGAAAGATATGATATTTTTGATATAGTAAAATGATTTGAATGAAGCTTTGGAAAGATATGATATCTTTTGATATATTAAAATGATTTGAAATGTAGTTTTGGAAAGATATGATATTTTGATATATTGAAATGATTTGACAGGAAGTTTTGGAAAGATATGATGTTTTTGAAATGGATTGGAATTAATTTTATCTTTATTCTGATAATGATTTGGATTTGAAATGATATTCTGTTTTGAAGTATAAATACCATTTTAAAATTATAACTACGGGCAATAATAATGATTGGTTGGCTAAGAGACCGGGATCGGATATCTGGCATACGCTCTGTCGATACCGAAAACCACTTTGACAACCGTGTACGCGGTGGAGATTCCAGAATGAAGTAGGATGGTGGCGACGATCTTGAGGTATATTACATGGACCCAACTCCCGTGAGTTGGCATAAGGTGGCTAAAACAGGAGCGATCTCGGGCCAAGTGAGGTCATTCCTTCGATCGGACACATTCCTTCGATACTATAATCTTAATTGTGATTGATTAGATGGACATCCTCAGATTTTGATATAGGAGTGTGTTCCGAGGTGGGCGTATGTGGCTGCTGCGTTACCACCAGCTCGTGTGCGTGATTGGTATATCTACCCTGGCATTGCCTTGTGTGCCGTGTCACCTACCATACCGAGCCGTTACTACGTGTTTGTTTTTCTCCCGTAGCTCGTGTGGTATCCTCTGACAGTCACCCGAAGTGGAGATGGCATGATATTGGATGGACTACTGGGACTATTATGTGTGAAGGGTGATATGGGTAGCCCGGAACGCTATTTAAAAGTAAGTTTATTTCACTGTTGACATTATTATAATAGTGCAATATTACAATATAGTAAATAGTTTAACGGATCCTTAGAGGATGGGTGGTCCCAGACATCCTTTAAGTTACTTGTACCTTATTACAGTTCACATGAGTTAGCTTATATTATATGAGTATATATTGTCCTGACTCGAGTGTTTTGTATTTTGCTTTACGCTCGGGTCAACCTGAGTTATTCACAGATTTGGATTCCACTTTCTGGAGATTGGAATCGCTGGAGATCATCTGCTTATCTAGTTTTATCTATTCCGGTTCTGTTGTTCTATTCATCTTGTACTTGGTTATAATCTTGAAATTTCTATTGTACTTAATTTATTCTGTTGTATTTTATTTAACTCTGATATTTTTTCATAGTAGCTTCATGAACTACTATCTCTTTTACTTCCGCTGCATTTCATACTCTGTGTCTGTGTTCTGTGATTGTTATTTACTGTATGTTCTGAGATTTGCCAAATTTTATTTACAACGCGGTATTTTGAGCAATTCAATTCCGGCATGTGTGGATGCGAATGGTAGAAAATATCGGGTTGTTACAAATTCTCTGTTTATTATTTCAGGTGGATAAACCTTTATTTTAAAAACTGTTTAAAAATGTGATTATACTTAGATGCTTGTGATGAAATTTTTGTGGAAATATGTTTTGTACATATATTAATGAATATGAATTCATGTATGTATATATTGTAATCTTATTGGGAATATATGTATATAAGCCTCTGTTGTTTCGTAGGCTTAAGAAAAGCCTTTCAAAATTCAAACGTTCTCATAGATTCGATTTTAGGCTTTGATTCCTAAATGAAAATTGTTCATAAATATATAATATCAATTCTAAAAGTATTTTCAAGATTTTATATTTAGTAATTAATTCAAATTAGGAAAATTACAGTGAAAAATCAAATTTTAGTCAAAAATCGATGTTTAAGATTTTGGATTTGGATTTTATAATGTGATCTGTTGTGCAAAATGATGAATTATAGTAATTGAATCATGATTTTTAAAAAAGTATATGGTGAGATTTTCCGAGTTGAATGGATTTGGCAATTTTGCCTGATTTCGACGAACGTGAGGAAGTTGGTCATCGCACTTTGGGATGGAAGAAGAGGGTGGCCTGTTGAACTCGAGAAAAATGGTTAGTGATTTATCCAATGGTCGTGGCGTCCTCTCGGAGGCGATTTAGGGTTTTGTTGACTGATTGGGTGGTCATTGTTTTCATGGCGACTGCGTCGCCGTGGAGGGGTTGGACTCGTTTACGTGAGGGGGGGCGCTGCGTGGATCTGTGACGATGATCTGATTGGAGGGAAGTAGTCTCCAATGGATGGAATCTTTGTCGACAAGGGTGTTTGTTGATCTGGTTTGAGCTCCTATGTGTGGTGGGTTGTTCGATTTCATCCTTCTAGATACTACGTCGATTTGGGTGTTCAAAGGTTAGGCGGTGTTGTCGACGACTCGGCAAGGTCCAGAAGATGGTCGAAGAGGCATGGAGGTGTCGTGCACGTGCACGGTACAATTATGTGTCTGGGAAATGTTAGCTTTGGGGAAGAGAAATAACAGCTACACATTTATTCGAGAGCTATTAAAGCAATTTTTAAATTGTGAAGGCAACGTTAGTCTGTGGTATATTTTTAAAATAAGAATGCTGAATGAAAATCAACAGTCAAATATGGTGCGGTGTAAATGGAAAGAGTCACGCTGGTTACTGAATAAACTAAAACGAATAACCATTTATTTATTTTTTTAGACGGTGGAAAAATGAAGAAATAAAAGGTCAGTGAAAGTAGGAATGAATATATTAGAAAAGTACCGATTCTAGTAGCAACGGTCATCTTAGATTAAGTTGAAAAATTTATAATAATTTATTACCGTGGCTATGGTTCAAATTGTTTTGAAAGAAAGGAAACCAAAAGGTCACAATTAAAGGTAAGCTTTAAATTTTTAATAAATACAAAACGTATCTAAGTTTATACTTTTACAACTTTCCTGCTGTAGTGTATATATATAATGAACGGTCATAATGAAAGAAGTGGAAACAGGGAGTGTAGGAAAGGAAAGGTTAGAAAAATAGAATTTTCACCCTTAAATTCCGGAGATAAATAAGGTAACGTGCCTCTTAAATGAAATGTATAGCAATGGTCACAAGCTAAAATTTAGCTGAAAGTTTAAAGAAATGAGGGGAAGATGGTTTTTTTAAATTAATCACTTCCCAGAATTAATATGTCAATGAAAAAAGGAAAGGAGATGAATCAGGGAAACATGTTATAACTTATATATAACTATTAAATGGATAGATGGAAGAAAAGGTGAGCAGGTGAGCAAAAGTGGAAGCTGATTTATGAGCGAAATGGAATGTGAGCTGTTGCCTGGGAAGAAAATGGAACAGTTTAAAAATTAAAGGCAATGGACTGCTGAAATTAAATGAGTATAAAACGTGTAAAAGTTATATACTGAAACGGCTATAAATTTCAATTATTATTATAAAACGGGGAATAACGAAAGGCAAGGATGATGATTTCAAAGTTTATTAATGGCTAGGAATGGGAAAGTCTATCTGTGAATTGGAAAAATTATTAAGCAATTGAAATCGGTAGAAAAAGTAACAGCTATACACTGTTTTAGCAACAATCAAAGCAATTAATAGCTTTGCTGGGCGGAAAGAATAAATATGGAAGAACACGTTATAAAGACAAAATGAACCGTTTGAAAATAAGTAAAAGAAATGATGGCACCTAAAATAGTTGTTCCTTGAATTTTCCAAAATAAATTATTTTATGAACATCAATTATTACTGACTTAAATTGAACAGAATCACACCCTAAAATATACTTTCTTAATTTTTGATGAAAATTTATCATTTGCCACATTTAACTATACGTAATCCAAATGGAAAATTTTATTTCAACATATTATTATTGAAAATTTCTCAAAAATCAAATTAAATACCCTAAATAAAACCATTAAAAATTATCAAAATTTTACGGGTCGTTACATCAAGAATGATTAATTAATGGTTGATTAATTAATTGATTTGTAATCAATTAATGTAAAGTAAGTAGGATTAAGGTAATCCAAGTGATTATAGTTGGTAATTAATTAAATTGGAGATTAATTAAATTAATTATGAATTGAATTAATCTTGCTTATAGGTGATGGAATGATGTTGAATGCCATGGATTATTTAATATCTTTTATATGTGATATGTGCTGCTTTGTGATATGAGATGTTTGGTTGAACTGTGATAATATGGATTACCTATCTGTGATAATATGAAATATCTATCAATGTAAATATGTTATGCTAAATAATTTAAATTATTTAAACCCTTAAAACAACTTGGACATTAAGGCAGCGTTTTGGATTTCGATGAGACGGGGATTGGATTTCCAAATTGGAATATCCGAAAACCACATCGATCCAAATTAAACGATAGGTCGTGAAATCTCAAGTGAAGTTCAAGATGAAGACTTGAAGTCTAAGGGCTATTTGTTTTTAACTCTGAGGGTGATTCCAAAACGAGTTTAATGGAGATAGTGCTTTCAGTTTCGAGATGAAGATTCAGAGTGCAAGGGCAATTGTCGTTAACACTAAGGGTGATTCCAAAATGATTGTAGCGAGATAGTGCCTTCGGTTTCATTCAAACCCGAAACGGACTTGTATGGATGAATGCTTTCAGAACATCGTTATTGAAGGACGATGAGAATTCCAAGATATGTGTTCCAAAAAGATAATCGTAGCCTCAAGCCTTACCAACCTGGAATGGAAAAAACAGGGAAGGTGCCACAAGATTAAGTGGGTAGCACCCAAAGAGGATAATATTTTTCCCAGTCTAGAGGTCCCTTTTTGTCCGGCTGTGTGGGTGGTTGGTCACACCAACTGCGAGGTTGTATTATTCGGAATTATTCAATAAGGAATGGTTCCAGCCTTGTGTTGTAGGGGATCAGGGTGGATCCTCGGTACTCTGATCTAGACCAGGTCTACAACGGGCGGTACCCCAGTAGCCCTGCCATTATATGGAATCCAATCTCCAATAAGTGCCGTATATTTCGATTGTGCCCAACTATGTTGAACATGAGATGTAAGCACTCCGGCTACTTCTGTATTTTACTTGAAAACCTTAGACACTATTATAATATCACTGGATTTCCTATCAATTGTTTTGGTTATCGTAAGTTAAAAACCCAATATGTTTATTTCTGGCGTGGTCTTACGAGATAACTTTGAATTCAAATGATTCTTAAAGTTAAGCAATTGTAACCCACTTACTCACATGAGAACCATGTCTGACTCAGAATTTATTTTCTGTTTTATTAAACTCTTGGTTGCTCAAATTTTTACGAGTAGCCAAGGGATTCAGGTTCGCTTTAACTAATTTATGGAGGAGACTTGGAGAAGGAGGCTTCAGCGTATATAGATATTATGGTTCCACCATGCTAGCATTTGTATCTGTATCTCTGTGTTGATGTATTTGAGTTGTATAATAGACGGACTTTTATAACTGTCTAATTTGATATGTATAATCTGTGTAACTCTGATGTATGGTGATACTACATAATATCTATATGATTAATACTTTTTATTCGTTCCGTCATGAGATTCTAATTTTGTTTATTTCTTTCTTTCTCATATTTTATCTTTTCTATGCCTTTCTTTCTTAATAATGATGCATCTTTCTGTGGAATGAAAGGCGGGTCGTTACAGTTGGTATTAGAGCGCTGGGTTGAGGGAATACCTGGGCGTTAGAATGATATCTTTTTTGAGAGAGCGTACTTGTATTTTTATGTATATATATATATATATATATATATCTACCAAATTGGTGGGTTTACCTGTCTGGGTTACCCGCATAAGTTATGCATGCATCTTGAGTTCTAGAGGTAGAAGGGCAGTAATGTGTGTATCACGACTACCACAAATGGAAGAGGCCCATATGTTGTGGTTGGAAGAGTATTTGCTGTGGCTGTAGACCTAATACCGCCTCGAGTGAGCTTTGAGACATGGTGTAGGTATTTCATCAATCTCGGAAGGAAAATCCTTTCAAGGATCGAAGTCCATCATTAAAATGTAAGCTTGCTAAAGCTCATGTGAATGGATTTTCAAGAGTTTGGATATGTTGAATCAGTAGAAGCGAGTGATGATATCTTGGCTACTTCAGGAAGGAGCAGCTGCGTGATGGGACGCAGTGACCATGGACGTTCCTGAAGATGTTTTCTCTTGGAACAAGTTCATGGTGGTATTTGAGGAACAGTTGATACTTTCCGCAAGGAAGACTCGGCTATAAAGGAATTTTTCTGGATCTCAAGCTATGGAGTTGTCTGTATTGGAGTATGAGACTAAGGTCAATGAGTTGCCTCGCTTCAGACATGGTCTCATTGTCACCCCTTTGGAAGAGAGAGATGTTTATGCTTGGTTTGGAGTCCAAGTTTCTTGAGGAGATGTTTGTCATCTCAAAGGTTCAATTGTGGAATTGGTTGGAAGCTTTGAGATTCGAGAAGCTTTTGGATAAGGAAATCTTTGGCATTTGGGAGGCGGCAGAGAAATTCGAAGTGTTTAGCATGCCAGCAGGGGGGTCACTTGGTTAAGCAATATCCTAGAGGTGGAGTTCAGAAGCAACAAAATGGACACTTTCCCTCGATGGTTCTGAAGTCTTTGATTTTCAACTGTCAGAAATCCGAGCAAATGGTGGGAATTTTCCCACTTCTTCTGGAAACTCAGCAAGTACGGTGTTTGTGGTTGAGGATGGACCATCAGATTCTTCTAATAGGAAGTCGCTCTTGAAGGATTTGGCCTTATTTTGGATTTCATGGATGGGTTAGTCAAGATAAGCTATTCTGATGTGTGAAGAGAGAATAGTTTCTTTGGAACTGAACTTAGTAGGATCGCAAAAGTGACTTGCGATAGTTCAGAGTTTATCTGAGTGGTCGTTTGCATGGAATTGAGGCATCTCAAGAGGAGATTGAAGCTATCGAAGTTGTTAGAGATTGTCTAGATATCTTCAAAAGGTCAAAGGTTTGCCCGAATCGAAAAATTGAGTTCTGTGTTGACTTAGTTCCAGGAGCAATGTCGGTAGTTCAACCAAGTGTAAGGATGGCTCCTAGAGAGAGGTATTGGTAAAGCAGTCCAGGATTACTCGAAGAAGGATTGATCTAACCTAGTTTTCTAGTTGGGATTCTGCTGTAGTGATGGTGACTGAGTTGGATGGGTCACGAAGATTTTGTGTGATGAACCATATCTTTCGGGACAAGTTTGTGCTCGAGTTCATCGACGACATTCTCATCATCTTCGAATCAGAGTTATGCCGTGAAAGCGAGGTAGCAACTGTGCAAGAGTGGAAGTTACCTCAGATTCCTATGGAAGTTCGTAATTTACTTGGATTAGTAGATTTCTACTGGAAGTTCATCTGGGATTTTTCTATAAGATTTCTTCACACTTATCCTAGCTAAATAGGAAAGGAAGTCAAGTTCAAATGGACTCTTAAGCGTGAAGAAGATTTTTCAAGATCTGAAGGTGATATTGTCGGGTGCACCTGTTTAGCTATTCCAGATTGGAGAAGTAAGTTTGAAGTCCACTGTTGCTTGTGGAGTAGAGATTATATTCTGGATTTCAACGGATCTTGGGAGAACCTTTTTGTTGAGTAGGAACCGGAGTTTATCTTATTCTTGGTCCATATTTGTTTCGAGAGGCATGTGCGAAGGTTTAGTCGATCAAGGAAGGATGAAGGCAGCCCAGGATCGACAGAAGAGTAATGTGGATAAAAGACGAAGGAATTTGGGAGTCAAAGTTGGAATTTGGTGTTTGATAAGGTTTGTCCAATCAAAGGAGTAACAGGACTGGGTAAGATTGGCAAGCTAGCTCAGAAGTGTATTGCATCTTACTGTGTTCTCGAAAGGAAAGTTCTTTGGCCTACAGGATTGAATTACTATTTCGGATGGCTGGGATTCAATGTATTTCACGTATATATGAGGGAGTACATGTATGATCCATCACTGGTTGTGGAATCAGCAGTTCAAAAGGATCTGGTAGTTGAGCTGGACTTGAGTGTGGTCTAATATCTTGTTCAATTGTAGATCGAGATAAGAAGGAGCTCAGAAGCTTAGTGGTGTAGCTGGTTTAGATTCAGTAGAGCGAGTATCCCGACGATTAGTACCTGGGAAACCCTAGATTAGTATTAGGAAGGTCTATCCTGATTTGTGTCAGGATAGTTAGTTAGATTTGGTTGATAGGTTGAATTGGTTGCTGTGGTTCTTAATCTATTAATGTATGCTTTGTTGTTTGAAAAAAAACCTTTGTTGGATTATTAAATTATATTTGCTTTTAAATTTTAGGGACGAAATTCCTTTAAGGGGGAGGAATGTGATGACCCAGAATTTTGAGCAATAACAATTTGATAATCTTTATTATTAAGTATTTAAATTGGTTTAATAATCTACTTTTATAAATATTTAATTGGTAAATTTTATCTTTTAAAGCTAATAAAATTGTTTTCTATTTATAATGTTTATATAATGGTATATATATTGTAAATAGGAAGTCTTTGGTTTAAATTTAATAAAAGATATGTTTTCAATCGTAATATATATGTAAGTATATATTGTGATTTGAAGTTATGTTTTAAAATTCAATACAACAATTTTTAAGGCTAATATTAAAATGTTTTCTATTTAAAATGTATATATATTTATATATATTATAAATGGGAAAGCTTCGGTTTGAATTTAACAAATAAAAACATGTTTTCAAATTTTAATATATATATTTAGTAACTTGGAAGTTATGATTGAATTTAATATAAAACTTTTCAAAAGTTATTTAAAAGTTAACCATATATTTTCAAAACACTTAAGGCAAATGTTTATTTGTTTAAAATATATTTTTACTTAAGTGTAAAATTTAAATAAGATAGTTTGTAAATATATAGATAAATATAAAACGTAAATTAATAAAATCACATTTCATAAATATAAAAACGTAAGTAATTTATAAATAAGGGGTTAAACATAATATACATTGTTCTAACATTTGTAAGCTAAGTAAATTTTGCAATGACATTTGTATAATTCATATTAACAAGTGCACACATTCTTCCTCCTTAAAATTAAATCATATGTATTAAAAAGTACAGAGAAACCTGGTTGTTCAGTTAAAATTTCTCAATTTTCTTTTCTTCTTTCTAAAACTAAAAACTCAAAGTCAAAGAAAACTAAATCAAATTCTGCAACAACTCAAGCTGTTTCAAACTGAAGCAAATTCAATTAAATAATCAAGAAAAAGCAGATTCAAATACAATAGAGCTTCAGATCTAAACAAGCTTCAGTTTCAGTTTCAACAATTAAAACAATGTTCCAGATTTAAAGCAGTTCTCTGTTTATTATTTCAGGTGAGTAAACCTTTATTTTAAAAATAATTTAAAAATGTGATTATACTTAGATGCTTGTGACAAAATTATAGTGGAAATATGGTTTGTATATATATTTATGAATGTGAATTCATGTATGTATATATTGTAACCTTACTGGGAATATCTGTATATATGCCTCTTTTGTTTCACAAGCTTAAGAACAACCTTTCAAAATTCCTACTTTCCCATAGATTTGATTTTAGGCTTTGATTACTTAATAAAAACTGTTCATAAATATATAATATCAATTCTAAAAATAGTTTCAAGATTTTATATTTAGTAATTAATTCAAATTAGGAAAATTACAGCGAAAAATCAAATTTTAGTCAAAAACCAATTTTTAATATTTTGGATTTGGATTTTATAAATGTGTTGTGCAAAATGATGAATTTTAGTAATTGAATCATGATTTTTAAACAAGTACACGGTGAGATTTTCTGAGTTGAACGGATTTGGCAATTTTGCCAAATTCCGACGAACGTGGGGATGTTGGTCGTCGCGCTTTGGGGTGGAAGAAGCGAGTGGCTTGGCGAACTCGAGAAAAATGGTTAGTAATTTTTCCAATGGTTGTGGCGTCCCATCGGTGGCAATTTAGGGCTTTTTCGACTGATTGGGTCATCGTTGTTTTCGTGGCGATTGCATTGCCGTGGAGGGACCGGACTCGATCGCGTGTGGGGGGGATGCTACGTAGATCTATGACGATGATCTGGTTAGAGGGAAGTGGGCTCCAGTGGACGGAATCATCATCGGCAAGGGTGTTTGTCGATCTGGACTGAGTTCCTGTGTGTGTTGGGTTATTCGATTTCGTCTTTCTGGATACTGCGTCGATCGGGGTGTTCAAAGGGTTAGGCGGTGTGGTCGATGGCTCGGCAAGGTCGGGAAGATGGATGGAGAGGCATGGAGGTGTCGTGCTCGAGCATGGTGCATTTATGTATCTGGGAAGTGTTTGCTTTGGGGAAGAAGGATGAGGCTTGGGTTTTACTCAAGTTTTTCTCGTGTTTGTCTCGAGATGGAAGGTGGTTCACATGTGACTCGAGAAAGATTTTAGTTGGCATCGGGTTTTGATTGTATAGGCTCGGTTCAGTCTTGTTTGTTCCAGGTTTATAAGTATTTAGATAAAATATGTATAGTTTTTAAAATTTGAAATAAGTAGAACCCAGATTTATTTTAGGGAAAGGAAATCAAAGTTTAAAAGTAAAGAAAATATTTAATAAGTTTCAAAGCTAAATAAAAATGAAACAAGTTTTCAAGTAAGAAAATGTTGGCTATGTTTAAAATGTATTTAAAATGAATATGTTTCAAAAGGAATGTAAAGAAGTTCTTAAAGGTATTTTAAAGTGAATATTTTTTTAAAAGGATGATAATTAAGTTTTCAAAGAATAAGTAATTATCAAACAAGTTTGTACAAGTTTTCGAAGATTTTAAATGTTAAAGTTTAATGTTTAAATTGTTTTTTTTAAAGAAAATTATATTTTTTTAATCATGTAATTGATCCTTAAATATTTTTCTAATGATATAATTAGGTAATTAATGAGGATAAAGAATATATCTTTAATTAAGATTGAGATTAATTAAAGACAATTAATTAGTAAAATTAATTAAAAGTTAATCACTTAATGAAATTAATAAAGGTTAATTAATTAATGATAATAATCCAAGGATAATTACTTAGTAAGTAATTAGTGGATAGTTGATGAGTGTAATTTATAGATTATTAACTAGTAATTATCAGATGATTAATTAATGTAATTAATTTGAGATAATTAAATATTTTAATTAATTAAAGATAATCACTTATGAAATTAATTATGTATAATTAATTAATGTAAGTATAAATACTTAGTGTAAGTAATTAACGAACAATTACTCAAAGTAATTAATTAAAAGAAAGTTACACAAGGGAAGTAATTAGAGGACAATTACTTAATGGATGTAATTAAGGATTAATTACCTGGTGTAATTAATTAAAGGATTAATGAATATAATCAATTAAGAGTTAGTTAATTAATGTAAGTAATAAAAGGATAATTAATTACTGAATGTGATTAATCAAGGTTAATTAGTGAATGTAATTAATTAAAGCTTACTTGTTAAATGTAATTAATTTAAAGAATAATTAATTAATGAATGTAAATAAAGCATCACTAATTAATGAACTAATGAGAGTAATTAAAGGTTAATTAATGTGAATTGTTAAGGATAATTAACCTATGTGGTTAACTAAAGGTTAGTTACTTAATGTAATTAAAATTAATCAAGAATGATTAATTAAGATGGATAATTAATGGATGATTAAGTAATTAATTTGTAATTAATTAATGTTAAGTAAGCAGCATTAAGGTAATCCAAGTGATTAAATTTGTAATTAATTGAATTGGAGATTAAATAAATTAATTAGGAATCGAATTAATCTTGCTTATCTGTGATTGAATGATGTTGAATGCCTTGGATTATTTAATATCTCTGATATGTGATATGTGCTGCTTCGTGATATGAGATGTTTGGTTGAATTTTGATAATGTGGATTATCTATCTGTGATAATGTAAAATATCTATCTATGTGAATATGTTATGCTAAATTATTTAAATTATTTAAACCTTTAAAACAATTTGGACATCAATACGGTGTTTTGGATTTCGATGAGACCGGGATCGGATTTCCAAATTAAAATATCCAAAAACCGCATCGATCCAAATTAAACATTAGGTCGTGAAATCTCAAGTGAAGTTTAGGATGAAGACTCAAAGTGCAAGGGCTATTTTTGTTAACTCTGAGAATAATTCCAAAATGAGTTTAATGGAGATAGTGCTTTCAGTTTCGAGATGAAGATTCAGAGTGCAAGGGCTATTGTCGTTAACTCTGAGGGTGATTCCAAAATGAGTGTAGCAAGATAGTGCCTTCGGTTTCGTTCGAACCTGAAACGGACTTGTATGGATGAATGCTTTCAGAACATTGTCATTGGAGGACGATGGTCATTCCATGATATGTGTTCTAAAAAGGTAATCGTAGCCTCAAGCCATATCAACCAGGAATGGCTAAAACAGGGGAGGTGCAGCAAGGTTAAGTGGGTAGCACCCAAGTAGGATAAGATTTTCCCCAGTCTAGAGGTCCCTCTTTATTCGGCTGTGTGGGCAGTTGGTCGCGCCAACTGTGGTTTTTTTTTGGGAATTATCAAGTAAGGGATGGTTCCACCTTGTGTAGGGGATCATGGTAGATCCTTGGTACTCTGATCTAAACTAGGTATTGTGATGGCCGATACCCCAGTAGCCCTGCCATTGTATGGAATACAATTTCCAATAAGTGTCGTACGTTTTGATTGTGCCCAACTATGTTGGAAGGTGAGATATAAGCATTCCAGCTATTTCCGTGTTTTACTTGAAAACCATAGACACTATTATAATATCACTGGATTTCCTATCAAATGTTTTGGTTATCGTAAGGTAAAAACCCAACATGTTTATTTGTGGCGTGGTCTTATGAGATACCTTTGATTTCAAATGATTTTCAAAGTTAAGCAATTTTAACCTGTTTACTCACACAAGACCCATGTCTGACCCAGAGTTTATTTTCTGTTTTATCGAATTCTTAGGTACTCAAATTTTACAAGTAACCAAGGGATTCAGTTTAGCTTTGACGAATTTATGGAGGAGATTTGGAGCAGGAGGCTTCAGCGTATATAGATATTATTGTTCCACTGTACTAGAGTTTGTGTCTATATCTCTGTGTTGATGTATTTGAGTTGTATAATAGAGAGACTTTTATAACTGTCTAATTTGAGATGTATAATCTGTGTAACTCTGATGTATGGTGATACTATGTAATATCTATGTGATTAATATATTTTATTCGTTCCGCTGTGAGATTCTAATTTTGTTTAGTTCTTTCTTTCTCATCTTTTCTCTTTTCTACCCCTTTCTTTCTTAATAATGATGCGTCTTTCTGTGGAATGAAAGGAGGTTCGTTACACATACGTTTTGGGCTGATACAATCACATGGTAAATTGGATTGCCACAAAACTGGCTGGCACACGTCATCTCATTTTTGCAGTCTAGATGACACTAGTCTTGTCACAATCCAAGATAGTGCCCTAAGGCGATAGTTCACATGTTTCAAGATAGTTTTCCACCATCCAACTCTAGAAATTCTCGAATTGTTCATCTCAAAATATCCCTCATCCTAAAAAAACAAGCCATCTGCTAAGATCCCACCAGATTTGACTATGCATATATTTTTTCACAAAATACATTTAACAATATGCGAATTGTAAAAATGTCATGACTCCATATATAATGAAATTTGGACCTATATTAACTCCCAATATCGATCCAGACTCAACTGAAGTGTACTTGAATCCTAATTCAGCCTTATGTGAGAAATCATGTTTTTAGACCTCCAATTAATTAGCGATCCAATATTTAAATTAATTATTAAAATGTCTAGTCGTTAAAAATTAGGATTGTCGCATACATTATTATGATTGTAATAAAATTCTAGTATGAACCCATCATAATCATAAAGGAGAAGAAATGCATTTACGATAAATGTGCAATTTTGGTTGCACATGCACAGAATCAAGGTTCCATACACATTACTATTGAAATAGACATAGAATATGAGCTAACGAACTCACATTGAGTTTGTAGAATGCAAATAATCAATTTTGCTTCACCTTCTGCTTTGTTTCCCCTTTATCGTAAATTCCCACCTAAATGAATATTGATCAAAACTTAATCTTCAACTTGGTAGTTGGCGTACAATGATGCCAAGAAGCATATATGTGAATTTGGATATTTATGAATTTTATTTGAATTTATACTGATTTTCGAAGTGGTGGAATGGAGGTTAGATTTTGAATTTTAAGAAGAAGGGGAGTAAGTAGAGAGTAATGTAAATGGTTATATTTATAATTGAAGGTGAAATCTCCAGATTTAGAAACATATACCTCAAGAAATAAAGATTAGGCTTAGGGCTAAGCTAAGTTGGGTTTGTTTACTAACTCATTTTCTTCTTTACTTTTCATGAAACCAATTTACTCCTTCATGTTCTTGCCTAATAGCTTATCCAATAAATTATATTGTATTATATTCTCCTACAATCATGTTACTTTATTTACAATTTCATAAACCATTTTATATAATTTTATTAATTTAATTTAATCATTTCTATGTAAAATCATTTACCAATTAAATTCAAACATCTTTAGTATTACAAAATAAAGTTCTCCCTACTATTAAAATAAATTCTAAAATTATTATCTCAAATATTCACCATAACAATTGAATTTGCCAATTTATTCATATTCTTTTATTATTTAAATGTTAAAATAACTATATTAATTACTCAATTAACATTTATCACTTTAAAATTATTTACATTTTAATAAAATATTTTCCAATAAAATTTCCTAATCATCTCCCAAATTACACATTTATTATTTTAAAACACATTTAATTAACTAATATATTTTTATTACATTCCCAATTTATTGCTTCTCGATAACCGGTTGTTACAAACTTCTTCCCTTAAGAAAATTGCATCCTCGTAATTTCTCTTGAGGGAAAATCTATACTAGTCATTAATTTCTAGCTTATCTACACCATTTATTAATCAACAAACAAAGATTAAAGCATGCTTGACTTATGCACATTAGAGAATAACTCAGGGTAAGTTCATTCCATCTGTCTCCCAAGTATAATCCAACAGGTTGTCGGACTACCGTACCTCTACTAAAGGAATTTCCTTACTTCTGAGTTGTTGGACTTCTAGTCAACTATCTGAATTGGATGCTATCAGGGGATATATCTAGCTTTTGTATGTCTTTTAGCTCCATTATAGTCTCTATATCCTACAAACACTTCCTTAGTTTGCAAACATGAAAGACGTTATGGATTTTCGAAAAGTGATCTGGAAGTACGACTCTAAAATCAACTCTTCTAATTCGCTTAATAATCGGATACGAGCCAAAATAACAAGGTGTTAGCTTTCCCAATTTACTAAATCTCAAGAATCCTACGATGGTATATCTTCATATAAACAAGATCTCCAACTTCAAACTCTATCTCCTTCCTTCTTTGATCGACATAAGACTTCTCACGATCCTAGGCCTTTTTCGTCCTCGGTCTAATCTAGTCAATCTTCTATAATGCTTCTCTGATCGAATCTAGACCTAATATAAATTTATCTCTATTTACTGGCTAATAGGATGGTGGTCAACAAGTTTTATCGTAGAAGGCTTAAATAGTGCCATGCTAGTTGATAGCTTTTATCGCAAGCAAACTCAACTAAACAAAAGATTATCTTCCTAGCTACCACCAATATCAAGCGCACAGGCTTGAAGAAAATCCTCAAGAATTTGATTCACCCACTCATTTTTCTAATGATCTGTTGCTGATATTTTGTGTTGAAGTTTAGCTTTGTTTCCAATGCTTCTTGGAACTTTTTCAAGAATCTACTATTAAACAAGAGATCACAATCACATACTATAGAGATAGGAACTCCATGAAGTCTAGCTACTTCCTTCACTCATAGTTTAGCTAAATATGGTGTGATTCTATTTGACTTCACCGGTATAAAATGTGCCAACTTACTCAAACAATCTACCATTACCCATATGCTATCATGGCCATTTTTTAATGTAGGTGATCTATCTATGAAATCCATTGACACTTGATCCCATTTCAATTGAGGAATTTCCAATAGTTGAAGCAACCACTGGGCATTTGGCCTTCAGCCTTCACAAACTGACATGCCATACACTCCTTTATGAACTTGCCAATATCGTGCTTTATTCCTTTCTAGCAGTAAAGACATTACATACCCATGTTCATCTTACTGTCATCTAGGTGATTAGTTCAACATGATCGATGGCAATCATCCAGTACTTCTTTATAGAGATCATTAATATCCAGAACTACTTATTTATTCCTTCTCTATAAACATCTATATGAATCAAGAGAACAGCTAATAAGATGTTCACCTTCATAACCTAATTCAAACCTTTGAATAAGTTCTAGAATAACTGGATATTTCTTTTGAGCTTCTTTAATCTAATCAACTAGAGATGGTTTAGCTATTAGACTAGCTAGCATTGCTCCCGAACTAGCTAAAAAAATCTGTGTGACAAATCTTGCACTTGTATAGTACCATAAGGTCCTTCCATTTGGAAATCATCTTCGAGACTACTACTTTATGTTTCCTGCTCATGCATCTAATACTCGATTTCTTTTCTCATGCATCTACTAGATCTCAATGTTATAAGCTGCTAAGAATTCTAGCCATCTCTGCTATCTCATGTTGAGATTCTTCTATGTAAACAAATACTTCGATTACTTATGATCTGTTAACAAAAATCACTCCGCAAGTAAATAATAACGTTGAATCTTTAGTATGAAGACTATGGCAACAAGTTCCAAATCATGTGTAACATATTTGACCTCATGAGGCCTCAATTGTCTTCATGCATAAGCTACTACTTTACACATTTGCATCAATATTGCACAAAATCCAGCGCCACATGCATCAATGTGAACTTCCAGGTCCATGCTACCTTTTAGAACAACAAGTACTGCTGCATGAGTAAGTAATTCCTTTAAATTCTTATATGTTGCCTCACACTTAGCCATCCACTGGAACATAACTCCTTTCTTTATGAGATTAGTGAGTGGATGGATGATCTTTCAAAAATCCTTAATCAATCATCGATAATATCTAGCTAATCCCAAGAAACTTCAATATTTTGAAACTATGTCAGGCAACTTCAAGATTTGGATAGCTTCTAATTTAGCTAGATCAATAGAGATACTGACTTTTGAAACTACATGGCCTAAGAACTTAAATTGCCTTCGCTAGAAGTGACACTTGGAGAATTTGTTTTTTATCCTATTCTGCCTTAAAACATCTAATATAGTTCTGAGATGCTCCTCGGTTCTACCTTAGATTTAGAATAGACTGTTTGAGAAATGCGGATTACGGATCTTAAGGCGGGAATAACACTAGAGGGGAGAGGTGAATAGTGTTTTATGGATTTTCTAAATCTTTTTGAAACTTGTGTAATTTAATTACCAACAAATGCAGTTCATAGACACAAATATAATCACAGAATCAGACAAAGATGCAAATACTAAATAAAAGCAGTAAAGGAAAGAACACACCAAGATTTTATACTGGTTCGGAGTTACCCTACATCTAATCCCGTACAAGCGTACGGATTACTTTTCAAAATAATCACCCAGATTACACCCTTGGTTTCATGGTTATGAGGTACAACCTCCTATATTCGAGTTCAGGGAAACTTTCTCAATTTAACAAGGCTACAAGACCACCTAATTGATTTCTGGGGCTACAATCATACCCAATTGATTTCAAGGCTCAACCACACCTTTTACTCAACAGTTTGATTCACAAAACATCCTATAACTCTGAATAGCACTGAGATCTTATGGAGAGAGTGGCAGAGAGTTAAACAAGAGATAATCAAGTTTGATTCACTTGGTATTTCGGTAGAGTATAGTTTTGGGATTCTTTAGAATAAACGTGGAAGATGAAGAGGAAAGAAAACAAGTGAAATATGATGAAAATTCATTTAGAACTACTGGTATTTATCAAAGATTAGCAGCTATATCTATTCTTGAAAGGATATGATGAATAGACACTTCCTTTGAAAATTTGAATTTTGAATTTAACACGCACCATTTCGGCATTGGGGGTTGAAGGATGTCGACATGCTCTAGGCAAAATTGGTGATTTTGATTTTCTTATTAAAATTGGTTTCTATAATTTGTTAAAACAATTTCTAAACTTTGTAAATATATTTAAATATAGTTTAAACATATAAAAGTAATTTTTAATACATAATCTTAATCTATAAAGTGATTTAAAATTTGTGTATATAAATAGTTTAAAGCTAAATATTTAAAACAAGAGGTAGTTTAAAATCAAGGATAATTTTGAAATCAAAATATTAAAAATGATAAAGATAATTTTGAGGCTAAAATATTTCAAACAAGAGAGATGTCTTTTTGAAAAGACGGTTTTGAAAACATTTCAAATAACAGATATATATTTGAAAAGCATTTTCATAAAATTAGTAGATATCAAAATAGGACCACTATATGTTCCACTAGATATTATCGTAGGTCCATCCCACTAGGGTTCCATCCCTTTAACGGGCTCGAAATGGATTCCATTCCATGAATAAATTTCGAATAAAGATGTAAGTGCTTTCAAGAAGTTTTAGCATAATTCTAGACTAAATTCTCATCTTGTATTCTTGAATTCTTGAACTCTTGATATCTTGATACTCATGAGCCTTCAATTTTGATATCTTTAATCTTGAATCTTTATACTCTACAGTCTTCCTTCTTGGTACCTGCATGGTTATATTCTGCATATATATATATATATATATATATATATATATAAACTACAATGTTAGTACTTATATTTTATAGCAAGTCCTTAGGTTGTTGTCATCAAAACCATCATCCAAGGACTAACAGACACTACACCATTATAAGCTATTAACAACGGGTAAAAACCGTTGTTAAGTCCAAAAGCAACGGGTAAAAACTGTGTTCAACACAGGAGTGGTTGAATTTAGCGAAGGGAGAAACCGTTGCTTTATGTCCAAAAGGCAACTGGTATAAACCGTTGCAAATTGGGACAAAGGAAACGGGTATAAACCGTTGCAAACTGGGCCAAAGGCAACGGATATTAACCGTTGCAAATTGGGCCAAAGGCAACGAGTATAAACCGTTTCTTTATGGACAATAGGTAACGGGTATAAACCGTTGCTTAATGTACAAAAGGAAACGATTACAAACCATTGCTTAATGGACAAAAAATCAATGGGTATAAACCCTTGCTTTCTGTCCAAAAAGCAATGGGTGCAAGCTTTGCTTTATGGCCAAAAAACGTTGCTTTATGTCCAGTAAAAAACGGTTAAAAACCGTTGCTTTTTGCCCAAAGTCACACATAAAGCAACGGTTAACACCCGTTGCACATAGTGTTTTCTCCTGCTCCTACAAAATCACATCTATAACTCACTACTGCGTTACACGCACATCTCAGTATATATACCAGAATATCAATATATATCAAAATATGCCAGAATATCAAAATGTTGGTACACAAGCACTATAAACATAACGCACATATACCATACATATAAAATTATCAAACTTATATACACTCATTGTTTTGCAAACAAAATGGTACTGTGCCGGAATATCATACTTATTACACTGCATTGTTTATTACACTACACTACAAAGATTTCATTAATTACACTACATTGTTTTGCAAGCCGTGAAGTCTACATATAATAAACACATTAAAAGGATGTTGAGCAGGTTAGCTGAAGCTGATATTTCTTTGGCTCATGCTATGGTGCATACAGTATTCTATCCAATTCCTGTGCAAAAGTAAAAACATGACTCAAATCATACAGTGAATTTTAGCTTGGTTAAGTTCAGTTAATAGAGCAACGGAATTCCTGTGTAAGCAATAATAATGCATAAGTAAAAGTGGAAACAAACATTTAACAACTATAACAACACTAACAAAAAAAAACTGCCTTTCAACTTCATCCCATCCCCTCTGCTATACACTTCCACTCACAACCACACTCCTACACACTACGACACTTCCTCATTTTCTCTGTTTTCATCTCATCCACACTTAAGTACTACATCACACCCCCTACTGCCTATTGCCTGTCAACAACATACACCATTAGCTTGGTCAAGTACTACACTTAAGTGCTACACTATTTTTGGGTTTTTGTCCAATGTTGCACCGTTTGTACTGAGCCAGAAATCAAGTAATATGAACAAGTTGCTCGGACATATCTAACCTTAAATTTCCACCTCTTCCGAATGCATTTGATTCTACCATTTTTCTTAATTATCTCATTCGGGTATTGTTAAATCCATAATATTTAAAGTTTGTACGTGCACACACCTATCAAGTTAAATCCAAATATTTTATAATGGTTTTTTCAATAAATATTGCTTGATGTTAATAGTATGTACCAATTTTGCACCATTAATATCCAACAAAAGCTATATTGTAGTATACCTTTAAGTTATTACCTCATCGGTAGGTGTACATTATGTATGCTTAATCTATGATTGATTGCACCTAGAATTTATGAAAACAAAATGATATTGCACATAGCCTCGTTATCATAAATAAGCCAAGTACAGGTTTGGTTCTACTCGGTACTCAGGCAAAAGAGATGTCTACGAACGCGGCGAGTATTTCTGCTGGTAATCCAACATTGATTAAACGAGTTAATTATATGCATTCTAACTGTTATAACTTTTAAATCAATTATATGCATTCTAACAACTGTAATTCCTTTTAATGTCTGCTTCAAAACCAATCCCCTGTCAACTGCACATTCACATCACATCACAAAAACTGTAACAGTCTTCTTTTGACTGCTCCGCAGCCTTCAACTTCCTTTTCATCCACCATTTACACTTCCAACCTGGTTCCCTTGGTACCAGTAAGCCGTCAAACACAAATTACATGTTGAATATGCGCTTACATGTTTTTGTTTGATGATAATAAACATATATATATTCATTTGAATGTATTTGTTAATGTACTATTTTATTTTTCATAGATTAAATAAATATTTGTTGAATAAAATAAATTACATAGAATTTGAATTTGAATTCAAACAGAACAAGTTACACAGAATTTGAATGGAATTTGAATTCAAACAGAAATTTTATTCAAACAAATATTTATTACAATCTTGAATAGTACAAATTCAAGCTCTCACTACAAATATACATTTTTGATTACATCACAATTACATCACAATTCAGTTTACAATAATAACCTCACTACATATCGCTCACACTCGAATTTTGTCTTCAACTGCATTCCGGTTTGAATCCAGCATCGGAGAAATCTTCAAAAATATTCACTAACGCAGTAAAATTGAAAAAGAAATATTTTTTCAATATAAAATGAAATATGATTTTTGAAAATATGGTTTGCCTCAGTTATTTGGGTTGTTCGTCATCATTCACACTTGAATTCATCACACACGAATAGTGTGACATGCACAGTGTATCACTGTACATGTCACAAGGCCGTGCACATCAATATACACTTGATAATGCTATAGGGACAGGTAAGCACAGGTCAAACCCAAATACAGGATTCAACTCGCGTGCAACATAAATAAAATCACGACACGAGCACAAGGTCAAACCCGAGTTTTGAAACTGGGTTCAACACAAGGCTGCAAATGAAGACTACAGGTCTCAATATCAATCATGCCAAAAGTATGGTTACAGCATAAAGGTGGTCAAGGCAAAATTGCAAACAAGCTCAAACCAGAAAGGATCCGGTGATAAAGTCAGAGCAACAAAATCATCACAATGAGAAGACCACAAAACAACAAGTCCCGACCAACCAGAGTGAAGAACATGGATGTCAAAGGCAATACACAAGTGTACAGTGCAGACAATAGTCAAGATCACACAAGCAAATGTCCAAACAACAAACATCACAACACATGCACATCAACCAAACAGTGGCAAATGAAGTACAGTATGCAAACATGAAGGGAATACAACTACAAATGAAAACTGGCAACAAAAAGTTCAAGTGAGTCAAGTTCAGGACAGAAGCTCAAGAAACATCAATGATACAGGAAAAAGTAATGAATAAAACCAAACTACAAAGCCAAGCATGATAAAGTGATACAAATGCAACACAGTGGGAACTGAAATCACAACAGAGTTCAACATAACTCGAAGCACAAGCTAATGCAAACTGCCTTAAAAATGAATCAACAATGTAAACAAGTCACAAGGGACAAGCTAATAATACATGTACAAGACTGCAACAGTATGGCTATATGCATGCTACAGGAGGAATATGAAGTATGTTGTGACATAAGGCACGACCAACAAAACTAGAGGCAACTGGCAATAACAAGTATACATATAGATGCCAACTTCAACTACAAGCCCAAATCAATACACCAGTCTCAAGTGAAAATGCTCAAACTCAAGTGAACAGAAGACAGTGGAAATTACTCAACTGAGGATGCATATACAAAATGACAAAGTGCAACTGGAAACAACAAAAAGTGCAAGCTACAACTTCAAGTAATGTCCAATACAATTACCATGTTCAAAATAACTTCAACCAGACTAGATTGAACCAAGTATCAATAATATCATGGAGTGTATGCAACATGATGAAGCAGTGTAAAACCAAAGTTACAAGCATACAAAATGCTCAATGCAAACTACAATTTCACCGCAAACAAGTGATGACACAAGCACTTACACAAGATTGCCACCAACATAACAGCAGACATGAATGCAATGAAGACAATGCTTGAAATCGAGTAAGTACAGAATGGATGCAATGAAACAAGATAAACGAAGTTACAACAGAGCCAAAGTTCACAGTGAAGTTCTTATTAAACCAACAAGAAAAAGGGCCAGAAAATCAAATAGTAATTCCAAGTCCAATTCGAATTCATGACAGTGTATCAAATTCATATCTTTGAAAAAGTCAGCAATGAAAAAGGGGAAAGTTGTTGCCATGTGAATCAAGAAAATCGAACGCAACAAAATCAAAGCCGTGCGCATCAAGGTTGAAGTTATATCAGGAAAATCGTAAGCATCAAGCAATAGAAAATCAGGAAAGTATCGAATTATACGAACGAATTCAAATGTACTCGAACTCATATAAATACCAAACCCAAGTGATCTTCATTGGCATCGAGTTTGAGTTCGAAAATCACAAAAGTAAAAACAAGCAAAGAGATTACATACCGCAACAGTGAACTCGATCAAAAGAAGCAGCTGCAAACAATTCGCAATCTCGAAGCCCACCAAAACCAATCATAAGCGAAGCAGTAAGCAAGGGCAACAATCGATCATCAGAAATCGAGGATGAGCAAGAGCAGAATACCCAAATTACACAGAAGAGCCGAAGCCCTAATTTGGAAACGAACGTCGGCCGCAATTGTTACAGAAGGAAAAGCAAGAGGATCAGGTTAAAAATATTGGGTCGGCCTTGTTTATTATAAAAGGGGATTATTTGGTTTTAGGGTTTTAATTGAAGGGTTTTTTATTTTTATTTTGAGCAAAAATTAGGAATTAAAGTTTATATTTTAATTTTTGCTCCTGATTTCATTCTTGAAGTTGTTTTTTTCTTTTCGAGTCAAAAGAATTTGTAAATCACCACCTAGGTTGTAGGTTGTGTCAGATTGTCTAGTTAGAATTAGTTCAGTGAGCAGGGTGTGCGAGTTTGCAAAACTCTATAGGCGGGAGCAGAGTTTGCGAGTAAGCGAAACTCTACAGGTGGAGCAGGGTGTGCGGGTCTAGTAGAGTGTTTGTGAGCGGGAGCAAAGGTTTGCGAGTCTAGTAGAGTGTTTGTAAGCGGGATACTGTTTAATTCTAATAGAAATCTGGGAATGCAGCAGTAGGTAGGGGTTGCCGAAGCTGGGTAAATTTTGTGTGTGATTTATTTTTCAGCATATTTATTTCTGCAGTTTGTTTCTGTGTTTAAATCAAGAAAATTTGCTATAACCCTATTCACCCCCCTCTAGGGTTAATCTAGATCCTACAAGTGGTATCAGAGCCTGGTATTTTTATTTAACTCTAGAGTCACGAATTCATCAAATAATGCTTTTTCTGAGGGGCAATCTATTGTTAGGCCACCCATGTTTAACGGGAATGATTATGCTTATTGGAAAGTTAGGATGAGTATTTATCTTAGTTCCGTTGATTATGATGTTTGGGATATTATTGAAACTGGTTATAAATCTCCCACTATAACTGTTGGTGATACTGAGATCCCTAAACCAAAGGATAGGTGGGATGCTAACGATAAGAAATTAAAAACTACAAGTGCCAAAGCAATGAATGCTTTGATCTGTGCTCTTGATAAGAATGAATTTAATAGAATTTCTCATTGTACAACAACACAGGAAATTTGGCACACTTTGGAGGTGACACATGAAGGAACTTCTCAAGTCAAGGAGTCTCGTCAGCCCTATTCAGCAATGAATACGAGAACTTTGTGATGGACAAAGGCGAGAGCATAAAGGACATGTTTGGACGCTTTTCAACCTTGGTATACAACGCTAGAGCGCTTGGGAAGGTATTCGCTGAAGTAGAGCTTGTGAGGAAGGTGCTACGAGTTTTACCGATGAACTTTGAGGCAAAAGTCACGGCAATACAAGAATCAAAGTATTTGAGTAAACTGAGCATGGAGGAGTTGATTGGTAACTTGATGACATATGAGCTTGAGCTAAAAGCAAAGGAGGAACGCAACAACTTCGAACCAAAGAAAAAGACGATTGCCTTAAAAAGCAAAGAAGAAAGCGATGAAGATGAAGAAGATCCAATCGAAGAGCTTGCAATGGCTGTCAATAATCTTAGAAAATGGTCGAGATTCAAGCCACGCAAGAAGAGAACAAAGGGGAATAGGTCAAAAGATTCTGACAACTCCGATAATGAACTGACGTGCTATAACTGCAACAAGCCTGGCCACTTCAAACAAGAATGCTCACTTTTCAAATACAACAAAGGAAAGAAAAAGAAGAAGAAGGCTTTTGCAACAACTTGGGATGATGAAGAAGGAGAGGAAGTTTCGGATAGCAGCTCAGAGGAGGCTAACTTGTGTCTTATGGCAAAATCAGAATCGGAAGCAAGCTCTGAGGAATCTAGTGAGGCAGGTGAGTATTCCTATAGAGATCTTGTTTTTATGTGCCTTGATCTCACTAAAGTAGTTGATGCTCTTGAATCTAAAATTGAAAAACTGAAATCTGATAGGAGAGAACTTGCTCGTGAAAATTTTAGGTTAGAAACTGAACTTGAAAATATTCAAAACCTAGAATGTAAAAAATGTAAAATTTTAGATTCAGAATTGACAAGACTTAAGAATAGCTTTGAGAATCTTGAAAAAGAAAATTTGAATCTTAAGGAAACCATCGACACTAGGAAAAAGGATTTTATAAACCGATGCACCTCACTTGTCACTGAAAACACATCACTTAAAACCAAAGTCCAAAATCTTGAGAAATCTCTGAATAACTTTTCAAGAGGAGAAAAATCATTCAACATGCTATTGGGAAATCAAATTTTTGCTAACAACAGAAAAGGACTAGGCTTTGGGAAAACACAAGTTGAGGATAATGCAAAAGGGAAGAGTGTATTTGATAGATGTGAAATAATTGGACATCGTGTTGAAAATTGTAGTCATAGGAACAAGAACACAAAATTTATACAAGTTTGGGTTCCTAAGAATTCTACAAACAAATTTCATATCTATTGGAACAAGAATAAAAGGACTAAACAAGTTTGGGTTCCAAAGGGTTTATTTATTCATAATGCTTCTGCCACTAACAATCATGGACCTAGAAATAGGTCACAAAAATCTTTCATCGTGTAGGTGTGGTGGCAGGCTAAGGAACAACAACGGTGTTCTCTGGATTTTGGCTGTTCCATAAACACAACGGGCAACAAAGCAAAGTTCCTTAGCCTAGTACAAAGGTGACAGAATCACAATGGGCAATCATGAGAAATTATCGTAAAGGTAAAACAGGTAAAGGTATATTAATTGTGATGATCTGCACCATATTCTGAATGAAATCAGCCAATATTAAGATGTTGTAAAGAAGTGATGTCTTTAATTCTGACCGATTCTTAATTGATATGATTTTTCTTGTTCTTATTTATGACCTTGATTTGTGCTTAAATGATGACCAATCAGATTTTCAACTTTGAACTAATCCATATAAATTTGTTCGGTCAAATGATGGTATTTTATTGATCTTTGATTACTCATGCTACACGTAGATATATTTGTTTTGACATTTTGGTCACTGCTTGTAAATTTGCACGATTTCAAATTTCATGTGAAAGGTGTTAAAAAGGATTTTAAGAAATTGTTGAAACTTCAAGAAATTGTTTTTGAAATAATTATGATGATGATTGACTGTTGATTACTCATGAATATAATTGTTTATCCTACGGTTTCTGAAATTAACACCATGATATTTGTTTGAGTGTGAACATGGCTTCATTTCAAATTTCATTCTGAGATAGTTTGTTGAAATTTCACAATCTGGTCTTTGACATCCAACGAGTGAATATTGAGTGAAATTTAAATTCAGATGCTGATTACACTGGTAATATAGTTAATAGAAAAATTACTAGTGGAACATGATTAATCTTTGAAACATTCATTTGCTGCATCGTTTTTCAAAGAAAATATCTGCATATTTTTCACTTGAAACAATTTTCAAATAGCAGAAATTTTTCTCATATAACCCCTTCGAGAAAATCATGTTCGACCATATTTTCAGATTAGTCATTTTTATTTGATTTTAAATGACAAATTTTGACTAATCCGACTCCCTACTAATTATCAAAAAAATAAATAGTGATTGAAAAGGTGATAAGTGTTGATATTTAACATACATTACTCAAGAGAGTATATTTGGAAAATTTCTTTAGGAATTCAAACAAGATTATAAAACTTTTTGTTGGGTAAAGATTCCATGACCATTTCTATATCTATCATAATTTCTATCGACCATGGTTTATCAAATATTCAATATAGTTTATCGATATGTGGTACTATAATCAGGAATCATTTGTTTTTCATGTCACATTTTTTTAAAAAAAATAAATAAATATCCAAAGTATTCACTATCATTTAAAAGTCCTTACGGTTATGCATGGGTGAATTACTTGGATTTTTGATTATGTGCTTCCATGCTCATTTAAAAGTTCTTACTGTTATGCATGTATGGAACGCATATCAAAATTAATTGATTAAATAGACAAGTTGATTCTAATCTCATTTAAAAGTCCTCACGGTCATGCGTGTTTAGAAGATACTTGATTTCATTTTTTAAAATTAAATTGGAATACTACTAATCTCATTTAAAAGTCCTAACGGTTATGCATGATTAGTAGATATTCAAATTCCTGATATAAATGTACCACAAGAAGATTCAACTGTATGATTTTATATGAACATCATATCCGTCATTTCTTAAAGTGGAATATGCGCCTAACAAGGGTAGTTATGGTTTTTGTTTGATTCTTATTGAAGTTTAACATTTATATTCAATTTGAGTTTAATGTTGGATTAATATTGATCACTTAATCTCTATTTTTCTCTAACACTATTATTCTTTTGCTGATAACAAAAGGGGAGAGAAAAGTTAAGATTTTGTCAAATAGAATCAAGCAAAGGTGAAATAATTTTCCATTTGCATCTAGGCTTATTTGAATATTTCTATGCATATATGTAGGGGGAGCATCATTTAGAGAGGAAGCATTTAAATAAGGGGAGCAATTAGAGTATATAATTGGTCAAATACATTTAACACGGTCAAAATCTTAAATATATGTTTGTAATCATCAAAAGGGGGAGATTGTTGAATATGCGCTTATATGTTTTTGTTTGTTGATAATAAACATATATATTCATTTGAATGTATTTGTTAATGTACTATTTTATTTTTCATAGATTAAATAAATATTTGTTGAATAAAATAAATTACACAGAATTTGAATTTGAATTCAAACAGAACAAGTTACACAGAATTTGAATGGAATTTGAATTCAAACAGAAATTTTATTCAAACAAATATTTATTACAATCTTGAGTAGTACAAATTCAAGCTCTCACTATAAATATACATTTTTGATTACATCACAATTACATCACAATTCAGTTTACAGTAATAACCTCACTACATATCACTCACACTCGTATTTTGTCTTCAACTGCATTCCAGTTTGAATCGAGCATCTGAGAAATCTGCAAAAATATTCACTAACGCAGTAACATTGAAAAAGAAATATTTTTGCAATATAAAATGAAATATGATTTTTGAAAATATGGTTTGCCTCAGTTATTTGGGTTGTTCGTCATCATTCACACTTGAATTCATCACACACGAACAGTGTGACATGCACAGTGTATCACTGTACATGTCACAAGGCCGTGCACATCAATATACAATTGATAATGCTACAGGGACAGGTGAGCACAGGTCAAACCCAAATACAGGATTCTACTCACGTGCAACATAAATAAAATCACGACACGAGCACAAGGTCAAACCCGAGTTTTGAGACTGGGTTCAACACAAGGGTGCAAATGAAGACTACAGGTCTCAATATCAATCATGCCAAAAGTATAGTTACAACATAAAGGCGGTCAAGGCAAAATTGCAAACAAGCTCAAACCAGAATGGATCCAGTGATAAAGTCAGAGCAACAAAATCATCACAATGAGAAGACAACAAAACAACAAGTCTCGACCAACCAGAGTGAAAAACATGGATGTCAAAGGCAATACACAAGTGTACAGTGCAGGCAATAGTCAAGATCACACAGCAAATGTCCAAACAACAAACATCACAGCACATGCACATCAACCAAACAGTGGCAAATGAAGTACAGTATGCAAACATGAAGGGAATACAACTACAAATGAAAACTGGCAACAACAAGTTCAAGTGAGTCAAGTTCAGGCCAGAAGCTCAAGAAACATCAATGATAGAAGAAAAAGTAATGAGTAAAACCAAACTGCAAAGCCAAGCATGGTACAGTGATACAAATGCAACACAGTGGGAACTGAAATCACAACAAAGTTCAACATAACTCGAAGCACAAGCTAATGCAAACTGCCTCAAAAATGAATCAACAATGCAAACAAGTCACAAGGGACAAGCTAATAATACATGTACAAGACAGCAACAGTATGGCTATATGCATGCTACAGGAGGAATATGCAGTATGTTGTGACACAAGGCAAGACCAACAAAACTAGAGGCAACTGGCAATAACAAGTATACATATACATGCCAACTTCAACTACAAGCCCAAATCAATACACCAGTCTCAAGTGAAAATGCTCAAACTCAAGTGAACATAAGACAGTGGAAATTACTCAACTGAGGATGCAGATACAAAATGACAAAGTGCAACTGGAAACAACAAAAAGTGCAAGCTACAACTTCAAGTAATGTCCAATACAATTACCATGTTCAAAATAACTTCAACCAGACTAGATTGAACCAAGTATCAATAATATCATGGAGTGTATGCAACATGATGAAGCAGTGTAAAACCAAAGTTACAAGCATACAAAATGCTCAATGCAGACTACAATGTCACCGCAAACAAGTGATGACACAAGCACTTACACAAGATTGCCACCAACATAACAGCAGACATGAATGCAATGAAGACAATGCTTGAAATCGAGTAAGTACAGAATGGATGCAATGATACAAGATAAACGAAGTTACAACAGAGCCAAAGTTCACAGTGAAGTTCTTGTTAAACCAACCAGAAAAGAGTGCCAAAAAATCAAATAGTAATTCCAAGTCCAATTCGAATTCATGACAGTGTATCAAATTCGTATCTTTGAAAAAGTCAGCAATGAAAAAGGGGAAAGTTGTTGCCGTGTGAATCAAGAAAATTGAACGCAACAAAATCAAAGCCGTGCGCATCAAGGTTGAAGTTATATCAAGAAAATCGTACGAATCAAGCAATAGAAAATCAGGAAAGTATCGAATTAATACGAACGAATTCAAGTGTACTCGAACTCATATAAATACCAAACCCAAATGATCATCATTGGCATAGAGTTTGAGTTCGAAAATCACAAAAGCAAAAACAAGCAAAGAGATTACATACCGTAACAGTGAACTCGATCAAAAGAAGCATCTGCAAACAATTCGCAATCTCGAAGCCCACCAGAACCAATCATAAGCGAAGCAGTAAGCAAGGGCAACAAATCATCAGAAATCGAGGACGAGCAAGAGAAGAAAACCCAAATTTCACAGAAGAGCCGTAGCCCTAATTTGGAAAAGAACGTCGGCCGCAATTTTTACAGAAGGAAAAGCAAGAGGATTGGGTTAAAAATAGTGGGTCGGCCTTGTTTATTATAAAAGGGGATTATTTGGTTTTAGGGTTTTAATTGAAGGGTTTTTTATTTTTATTTTGAGCAAAAATTAGGAATTAAAGTTTACATCTTAATTTTTGCTCCTGATTTTATTTTTGAAGTTGTTTTTTTCCTTTTCGAGTCAATAGAATTTGTAAATCACCACCTAGGTTGTAGGTAGTGTCAGATTGTCTAGTTAGAATTAGTTCAGTGAGCAGGGTGTGCGAGTTTGCAAAACTCTATAGGCGGGAGCAGAGTTTGCGAGTAAGCGAAACTCTATAGGCGGAGCAAGGTGTGCGAGTCTAGTATAGTGTTTGTGAGCGGGAGCAAAGGTTTGCGAGTCTAGTAGAGTGTTTGTAAGCGGGATACTGTTTAATTCTAATAGAAATCTGGGAATGCAGCAGTAGGAAGGGGTTGCCAAAGCTGGGTAAATTTTGTGTGTGATTTATTTTTCAGCATATTTGTTTCTGCAGTTTGTTTCTGTGTTTAAATCGAGAAAATTTGCTATAACCCTATTCACCCCCCCCCCTCGGGTTAATCTAGATCCTACACTACAAACCTACCTGCACTACAACAACATTTCCATATTTCCTATTCAAACCAATCACTACACATTTCATTTCCTCTTCAAACCAAATCACAACCATAACACTGTCAGCATAATTCAACTATCCCGACCAACCTCTCTAACTCCACATTCTGCAATGAACTCCATCATTACAAACTGCCTCCCACTTCCTATTCAACAACTCTACCACAAACCACCAGTATCAACCACTCCAACCACCAGTAAACACTCCAGTAACCACTCCAGTTCCCTACCAAACATTCCAGTCCCCTACTGTAACGATCTCGAATTTCAATTTATTTTAAATTGATAATTAAATTTATTTTTGATTTAAAATTGTGAAATTAAATGGTGATTATATAAAATATCAATTAAATTATGAATTTTTGAAAAATGCATTTAAATTTAATTTGAATTGGGATTTAAAAATATTGTAAAGTAAAATAAAATGCAAACAAATGTACTACAATAATAATAAATTTATATTGACATACAACAAGACAACCAAAAATACACATAAGCAAGAAAATAAGTAAACAAGATAATGTAAACAAGCAACCAAATATAAATATAAGTATGTTCAGACAAAGGTAAAAGAGAATACATAAGACAAGTATGCAACATAAGCTAAACTAATACAAAATAACACAAACAAAAGTATTACAGTACAAAGTACATAAATAAACAAAACCAAGTATATAAAAAAAATAACAATCAAAACAAAGTAAAAATCAAACATGCAAATATATATATAAGTAAACCATATTTAACAAACTCCAACAGCAAATTTAATATAGAACTACATTCAAATTATAAAGCAAAGTAATACAACATGGAATACAAACTAAAGATATATGTATATATACATCAAACTAATATGCTTGTAAACAAATAAGGCAAACCAGGTTTATACAAATAGGAGTAAGACCTGTAGATAAGTATGCAAGCAAGTGAAAATATAAACAAACTAATATTTAACTTTATATCTATGTACACATAGAACAAGTGTATGTAAACTTGTACATGATAATTGAAGCAGTCACCAACATATCATCTCTCAGTCGAACTAACGAAAGTATAGGCGAATATAATAAGTATGTAAAAGCAAAGCAAGAAACAAAAGAACATATAAACAAGTACAAATAAGAAAACAAAAAGGACCAGGGCATTAAATGCCATATTCTCTTGCATGCAAAAGAAGATACTATCAGCCGAGTTAAATAAGCATAGGCATTTAATGGATATCACTTCAGCCCCCAAAAACATCCGCTAGTCAAGATAAGCAAAGAAAAAAAATATCTCTGATGGTTGTACCAATTATAATCAACCTGTAGACTTGCTTCCTATATATCAATATCACCTTCCTCATTCCATTTCGTTCAGCAAGATTGAATATTACAGGGAGATAAACATCATTATATCTAATAAACTTAAACAAGTTCAATTTGTTCAACAAAGAAAAAAAAAAGTAAGAGAAGTTCAGCTTGCAATCTTCACAGCTTGTTTCAAGAAAAGTGGAAGCTCCGATCATTTTCTAGAATCCACCGTGAGTAACTTTATTTTCTACAATCTAAGTATTTAGTTGCTTGACTTAAGTATGAAGATAATCAAATTTGTGTTCATTTATTGATGATGTTTGCATGGGTATTTATAAGTTCACTTCTCTGTGTAATTGTGGAGTGGGATATCGGTATATTGGACCCTGTTAAACCTCTCTGTATTAAAAATTCAAACTCAGATATATTTCAAAGATCATTACTGCTCAATCTATTGATTGTTAGAACAAAACATATAAACAAAATATGTTTGGGTAAGTATAAAGTGGATTTTAAAATTTATTCATGCTAAATAAAGTGGTCTGCTCTGGAAAAGAACATAAGAACAGTAATACTTGAATTAAGTGACAAATTCAAACATCATGAATTATCGATTCAAGTTTACAAACTGTTTACTCAATCAAAAATAGGATTTTTAAAACTCAAATCACAATTTTTAGTTAAGCAGTGAAGTAGCAGTTTGGGTTTGATCGTTTTGGGCATTTTGGGTCGCCGTGAGTGATCTCGTTGACTGGAGGAGTCAAGTTTCCTCATGGAAGTGGAGGAGCGACCAGGGGTTCGTGTAAAAATGGGGCGGCGGTGGTCTGATGGCCGTGGAGGCAGCGGCGAGGGATTTAATTTTGGAAACCTAATTTTTTTTTAGTGGTTAAGGAATCGACTGAAGCGGCGTCTCTCGTGCATCGAGTTGCACTCGGCGGTGGGCGATGGAAGAGGGGTCGATGGCAAAGTGGTGGCCGGTGGTGCTGGTGCTCCGGTGGTCGGAGGAGGGGACGCGACGTGTTGACAGGTTCATGGTGATGTGCGCGAGTTGTTCTAGGTTTTGGTTTTACGTGTTTTCAAATTTTGGGTCGATGGGTTCAAAATTAATTCGAACCTGGAAGCGTCGAACTAGGTCGTGGTTTGGGGTCGTGGGGTTGCGAGCGCCTGTTGCTGATGGTCGCGATGGTAAACGGAGGGCGGCGGCGTTTGTGGACGTGCACAGCGTGCACAAATGTGTCAGGTTGATGATGTAATGGGAGGGAGACCTGAGTGAATTTTTAAGAAAGAAGAAAAAAAAGGGGTTGAACTATTGGCACTGGCAGGAGTTGTTTGTACCAGTAGACAAAACTGTTTGTTTTCTAAAATTTGTGATTTAACATATTTCAAATGAATTTTGTTAAGCAAGTTTTTTTTAGTATAATTAGATAAATAAGTTTTTTTCAAAGCTTGTAAACACGATCCCGAGCGAGTTCAACCTTTAGGTATTTAAAGTTAAATGTTTTTAATATAAATTATCTTGGTGTTCAACTAATTAACTACCAAATGTTTGAAATGATTTTGTATTAAATTTTAATTAATCAATGTCTAGTATGGAAATGATTCCAAGTATTTAAATTTAATAGATTCAAATGGTAAAACGAAGTAGATTGGCGTAAAAACTTCTCTTATATAAGTAATAAATGTTATTTACATTTATTTTAAAGAATTATAAATTGATTTTTTTTAAATTGGATTAATGTTTAAAAGAATAATCATTTTGAATTTTAAATTCAAAATGTAAATTTAATTTAAATTCAAAAGTGAAATGTTTTTCACTCTAATGTTAATGAAGTCATCAATAAGAAATGAATTATATTAGAGATAATTAAGGTATTAAATGATTCAATTAATAAGATAATTAAGGAATGATTTATTATCGAATTTATAAATTAATGATTTAGATTAATTTATAATTAGAGATAAATTTAAAAGTAATTAAAGAAATGCTATTAGTAAATGAAGATAATTAACTAGGAATTATTAAGTATATAAATTGATGTGAATAATTTTGATAATTAATTAGATTAATTGAATAAGAAAATCAATTATAAATTGTAATTACTTAATGAAAGTAATAAATGGGCAAATTACCAATTGAAATTGAATTTGAATATTTTGATTAACTTAATGATAAAGATTAATTGGTAATTAATGATTAATGGTTATGAGGTGATTTCTTAATGAGAAGTAATTAAAAGTTTAATTACTTAAGATAATATATTAAGAGGTTAATTAATTATATAATTGGTTCAGAGGTTAATTTAATTAATATGATTAATTAAGAATAAATTAATTAATCAAAATGTTTGATAAATTAATTTATATCAAATGATTTGTAATTAATAAATCAGGATTAGATAATTAAAATTCATAAGAAATTTATTTTACTTGGAAATAAATTGAATCGATTAGGATTAATCAATTTAATTAATCCTACTTATAAATGACAATTGAATGCTTAACCTTACTTATGAATGATTTTATTGTATGAGATGCCTTGAATTGATTATCCTATCTTATTTGTGATATTTTGTTCTATAGATTGAACTGTGTATATTTATTGCATCTGCATATTATCTGTGAATCTGTGAATGGACGATGAGCGTTATAGTTTATATCGCTTATCAACTATATTTCTGTGTTTTTAATCTTTGATGATTGAATGATGTTGCACTATTGTGTTAAACCCCTGGCCCACACCATATACACACAAATATGGATTTCACGAGGAAATCGATTAAGTCACAGATTTTTGAAAATATTTTTGAATTTTGAATTTTTTTTAAATTCAAATGGTTTTGAAATGTAATAGGGTTTAAATTGAAAAACTTTAGAAACGGAATCTCAAAGATGAAATTTATTTTGAATAACTTGATAATGTTTGAAATTTAAATAATTTGGTTTAAACATAAATACAAGATTTGAAATTTGAATTCTATGATTCGAAACTAGAGATTAAAAATGTTATACCAGTTATATAGGGGTTAAACTATTTTAAAATGTATTAATTTGGGAATATGAATATAAATTAAGAACTTTAACTTGTGCAAATATAATTGGATTTTTCTGAAATGAAAACTGTTTGTTTTCAAATAATAAAAGCCTTCACATAAGAAATGAACATCCAATTTGTGTTGAAAAGAATTTCAAGTTTGAAAATGAAAATGATTTCCATGTTATAGAAACGGTCTGAAATTATAAGTTAAATCTTAGATTTAAAGATTTAACGAGTTAATCCTATCGAAATGAATTTATTTTGGAAATCTATGAATTGATCTTTGTGAAATAAATCTTTTTGTTTAAAGATTTGAAATGGTAATTTGTTTAAACCATTTGAAAGAAAGGTTTGGGTTTTAAGTTGTGGCTTAATTGAAATCCCCAGATCCATATGTTTTTAAATATTGCGCTCACTATTCGGTTTAGCCGGGAGAGGACCTTTGTGTCATATATCCCATTCCGAATATGTGGTACGTCGATATGGATAGCATTTGAAGACCGGTGATGAAGACCGGATATTTTCGAAAACGTAAGGACAACTCGTCGAATGTCTTTGCATCGACTGGTCCCCGGTATAGAGACTCGATATGTGATGGGAAGTCCGAACGTAATTAGTGAATATCCGGATTTCAAGGGCTTCTTTGGAAGTGCCTTCGGTTCTGTTCGAACCCGGAACAGACTTGTATGGATTGTGTGTCTGACATTACAATTTGAGATATAAAGCAGATTTCTTTCAAATACATTTCTGTTGGTGGCGAAGAATTTATTCTTTTAGCTTAACACCCTTCTCTGAGACATACGAGCTCAGAGGTTATGTAGTTGAAGGTTATCAGCAATATATTCCCAATTTGGTAATGTGACATGCTAAGTGTTGCTGTGAAATGATCATTGTTTGATCATTTGTGATATGATCATTTGTTTGATCATTTATCTTTGTGATCATTACTTTGATCATTTGTTGACCCAAACCATGGCTTTGAAACAAAGCGTGGCTTTGTGGACGTGACTTCGTCGAACCTCACACCCCGGAATGGTCAAAACAGGAAAGATGCGACAAGGTTATTAGGGGGTAGCGCCCCTTTAGGGTATGTACATCTCCTTCTGGATAGAAGTGGTATCATGGTATGGAGTCCAGATACTTACTTATGTGGACATCACAAACCTATATATGTCTTGTTTTGTGATTTGATGTTGGGGCCCCGGTAAAAGGTTGTTACAACCGGGAGGTGGCATACTCATGTCAGTAGTTACCCAGTTAGGGGTAACCGGCCTTGTGTTGGCAGAGATCCGGTTAGGTTCTCGGGGACGTCCTTCCAGAGGCGTTCTCATGTGGCAATGGGAAGTTCCTTGTCCTGACCATTTGTTGGAAATCCAAAGAAACAATACGAGCCTTGTACGGTATTAGTTGTAGAACCTGCCATCTAATATGGTAGCTATAGCGGGCATAATATAATGGTACCTATGCTGGCTAAGATTTATATTCTACTTTGGAAATTGTTTTCTACACTATGCACTTATAATAATAATATCAAAGAAATTTTCTGCGTATTAAGCATATTTGACTATCATAAGAAGAAATCTCCTCCAAGTCTGCGTTTGCATTGTGTGTGTGGCGAGAGGTCTTATGGTAGTTTCATTTTCAAAAAGCATTGCGAATTTACTTTAAAATTCTCTTGTTGATTGTTTTTGAAGATAAACTGTTTTTGTTGCTCACACCAGTCCCATGACTGATCCGGAGTTTATTGTTCCTTTCCTAAACTCTAGGTGCTCAAAATTTTCTACACGAGCAGTCCGGAGTTGGGTTTTTCAGATAATTAGATATTGTGGATTACCTGAAGTTTAGTTCAGTCTTTGGTTCGCACCAGTCTTGCCTAGCTTGGTGCATTGTTATGGGGAGTTCGAGCTATTGCTAGATGGGTTCTTGGAGATGGAGTTCAGATTTGGAGTTCTTCGTGGAATATTATCTTAGAGTTATTTGTTCCGCTGCTAGCATTATCTATATTTCTTTTCCGCTGCTATTTTCTTGTATCTCTGATGTATATTGATATTCATTGTATCCTCTGTTGTACCAGATATTGTATCAATGCTGTATATCAATGTATTATTCTTTTATTCCGCTGTGATGTTTACTTAATTGGGTTATAAGCTCCGGCGAATCGGATTTGAACGATCGAATCTACGGCATTCGAATACGATTTAAAGTATGGATGTCGATTCTCGAGCGGGCAAAAATTCGTTTCGTTACATTTGGTATCAGAGCTAAGGTGAAACTTTAGCTCAGGAGTATAACACATTAAGTAACTCATTAGAGATAGGGTGAAGTATCCCTAGAATGAGTATATCCCTAAGATATCCGTTTGACCGCCTCAGTAAATTCTCTTACTATCCACTGATAATGAGTATGAGTGCGAGAAGAGAACGAGATAGGGGACAGGTAAATACGAATGTAAGTGGTCAATAACCTGCAACAGTGGAAACAACTTTCTTATTAATTTCCTTTGATTCGTTTCCAAATCCTTTTGATTTCTTCGTGATAGCTCTAGAAAGAAGTTTCGGTGTGATGATGGCCCTACGTATCGTTGTAAGAAATTTTTACTTCGTATCTTCATTGGTTTTTGATTTTAAATCTTAATGAATATGAATTGGAAATTTGAAACTGAAATTTGAAATAAATTGGAAATTTAAATTGAGTTAAATTGATTAATAGAATATGGAGGATAAATTGAATTGAATCAATAAAACGATATCATTTAAACCCAAATTTGAAATTTTATTATAATTTCTTGTATCTATTGTTGATATTATGATTTGGTGAGCCAAATGCAGAACAGATATCCAGTTTGATCTGAAAAGATATTTCTCTATCTTTCGTCTATCTTCGTTATCTCTCTCTGGCGAATTTCGAGGACGAAATTCCTTTTAAGGGGGAAGTCTGTAACGATCTCGAATTTCAATTTATTTTAAATTGATAATTAAATTTGTTTTTGATTTAAAATTGTGAAATTAATTGGTGATTATATAAAATATCAATTAAATTATGAATTTTTGAAAAATGCATTTAAATTTAATTTGAATTGGGATTTAAAAATATTGTAAAGTAAAATAAAATGCAAACAAATGTACTACAATAATAATAAATTTATATTGACATACAACAAGACAACCAAAAATACACATAAGCAAGAAAATAAGTAAACAAGATAATTTAAACAAGCAACCAAATATAAATATAAGTATGTTCACACAAAGGCAAAAGAGAATACATAAGACAAGTATGCAACATAAGGTAAACTAATACAAAATAACACAAACAAAAGTGTTACAGTACAAAGTAAATAAATAAACAAAACCAAGTATATAAACAAAAATAACAATCAAAACAAAGTAAAAAGCAAACATGCAAATATATATATAAGTAAACCATATTTAACAAACTCCAACAACAAATTTAATATAGAACTGCATTCAAATTATAAAGCAAAGTAATACAAGATGGAATACAAACTAAAGATATATGTATTTATACATCAAACTAATATGCTTGTAAACAAATAAGGCAAACCAGGTTTATACAAATAGGAGTAAGACCTGTAGGTAAGTATGCAGGCAAGTGAAAATATAAACAAACTAATATTTTACTTTATATCTATGTACACATAGAACAAGTGTATGTAAACTTGTACATGATAATTGAAGCAGTCACCAACATATCATCTCTCAGTCGAACTAATGAAAGTATAGGCAAATATAATAAGTATGTAAAAGCAAAGCAAGAAACAAAAGAACATATAAACAAGTACAAATAAGAAAACAAAACGGACCAGGGCATTAAATGCCATATTCTCTTGCATGCAAAAGAAGATACTATCAGCCGAGTTTAAATAAGCATAGGCATTTAATGGATATCACTTCAGCCCCCAAAAACATCTGCTACTCAAGATAAGCAAAGAAAAAAAATATCTCTGATGGTTGTACCAATTATAATCAACCTGTAGACTTGCTTCCTATATATCAATATCACCTTCCTCATTCCATTTCGTTCAGCAAGATTGAATATTACAGGGAGATAAACATCATTATATCTAATAAACTTAAACAAGTTCAATTTGTTCAACAAAGAAAAAAAATAATAAAAAAAGTAAGAGAAGTTCAGCTTGCAATCTTCACAGCTTGTTTCAAGAAAAGTGGAAGCTCTGATCATTTTCTAGAATCCACCGTGAGTAACTTTATTTTCTACAATCTAAGTATTTAGTTGCTTGACTTAAGTATGAAGATAATCAAATTTGTGTTCATTTATTGATGATGTTTGCGTGGGTATTTATAAGTTCACTTCTTTGTGTAATTGTGGAGTGGGATATCAGTATATTGGAACCCTGTTAAACCTCTCTATATTAAAAATTCAAGCTCAGATATATTTCAAAGATCATTACTGCTCAATCTATTGATTGTTAGAACAAAACATATAAACAAAATATGTTTGGGTAAGTATAAAGTGGATTTTAAAATTTATTTCATGCTAAATAAAGTGGTCTGCTCTGGAAAAGAACATAAGAACAGTAGTACTTGAATTAAGTAACAAATTCAAACATCATGAATTATCGATTCAAGTTTACAAACTGTTTACTCAATCAAAAATAGGATTTTTAAAACTCAAATCATAATTTTTGGTTAAGCAGTGAAGTAGCAGTTTGGGTTTGATCGTTTTGGGCATTTTGGGTCGCCGTGAGTGATCTCGTTGACTGGAGGAGTCGAGTTTCCTCCTGGACGTGGAGGAGCGACCAGGGGTTCATGTAAAAATGGGGCGGCGATGGTCTGATTGCCGTGGAGGCAGCTGCGAGGGATTTAAGTAGGGAAACCGAATTTTTTTTAGTGGTTAAGGAATCGACTGAAGCGGCGTCTCTCGTGCATCGAGTTGCACGCGGCGGTGGGCGATGGAAGAGGGGTCGACGGCGAAGTGGTGGCCGGTGGTGCTGGTGCTCCGGTGGTCGAAGGAGGGGATGCGACGAGTTGACAGGTTCGTGGTGATGTGCGCGAGTTGTTCCAGGTTTTGGTTTCACGTGTTTTCAAATTTTGGGTCGATGGGTTCAAAATTAATTCGAACCTAGAAGCGTCGAACTAGGTCGTGGTTTGGGGTCGTGGGGTTGCGAGTGCCTGTTGCTAATGGTTGCGATGGTAAACGGAGGGCGGCGGCCTTTGTGGACGTGCACAGCGTGCACAAATGTGTCAAGTTGATGATGTAATGGGAGGGAGACCTGAGTGAATTTTTAAGAAAGAAGAAAAAAAAAGGGGGTGAACTATTGGCACTGGCAGGAGTTGTTTGTACCAGTAGACAAAACTGTTTGTTTTCTAAAATTTGTGATTTAACATATTTCAAATGAATTTTGTTAAGCAAGTTTTTTTAGTATGATTAGATAAATAGGTTTTTTTCAAAGCTTGTAAACACGATCTCGAGCGAGTTCAACCTTTAGGTATTTAAAGTTAAATGTTTTTAATATAAATTGTCTTGGTGTTCAACTATTAACTAACAAATGTTTGAAATGATTTTGTATTAAATTTTAATTAATCAATGTCTAGTATGGAAATGATTCCAAGTATTTAAATTTAATAGATTAAAATGATAAAACGAAGTAGATTGGCTTAAAAACTTCTCTTATATAAGTAATAAATGTTATTTACATTTATTTTAAAGAATTATAAATTGATTTTTTTTAAATTGGATTAATGTTTAAAAGAATAATCATTTTGAATTTTAAATTCAAAATGTAAATTTAATTTAAATTCAAAAGTGAAATGTTTTTCACTCTAATGTTAATGAAGTCATCAATAAGAAATGAATTATATTAGAAATAATTAAGGTATTAAATGATTCAATTAATAAGATAATTAAGGAATGATTTATTATCGAATTTATAAATTAATGATTTAGATTAATTTATAATTAGAGATAAATTTAAAAGTAATTAAAGAAATGCTATTAGTAAATGAAGATAATTAACTAGGAATTATTAAGTGATTAAATTGATGTGAATAATTTTGATAATTAATTAGATTAATCGAATAAGAAAATCAATTATAAATTGTAATTACTTAATGAAAGTAATAAAGGGGCAAATTACCAATTGAAATTGAATTTGAATATTTTGATTAACTTAATGATAAAGATTAATTGGTAATTAATGATTAATGGTTATGAGGTGATTTCTTAATGAGAAGTAATTAAAAGTTTAATTACTTAAGATAATATATTAAGAGGTTAATTAATTATGTAATTGGTTCAGAGGTTAATTTAATTAATATGATTAATTAAGAATAAATTAATTAATCAAAATGTTTGATAAATTAATTTATATCAAATGATTTGTAATTAATAAATCCGGATTAGATAATTAAAATTCATAAGAAATTTATTTTACTTGGAAATAAATTGAATCGATTAGGATTAATCAATTTAATTAATCCTACTTATAAATGACAATTGAATGCTTAACCTTACTTATGAATGATTGTATTGTATGAGATGCCTTGAATTGATTATCCTATCTGATTTGTGATATTTTGTTCTATAGATTGAACTGTGTATATTTATTGCATCTGCATATTACCTGTGAATCTGTGAATGGACGATGAGCGCTATAGCTTATATCGCTTATCAACTATATTTCTGTGTTTTTAAACTGTGATGATTGAATGATGTTGCACTATTGTGTTAAAACCCTGGCCCACACCATACACACACAAATATGGATTTCACGAGGAAATCGATTAAGTCACAGATTTTTGAAAATATTTTTGAATTTGATTTTTTTTTAAATTCAAATGATTTTGAAATGTAATAGGGTTTAAAGTGAAAAACTTTAGAAACGGAATCTCAAAGATGAAATTTATTTTGAATAACTTGATAAAGTTTGAAATTTAAATAATTTGGTTTAAACTTAAATACAAGATTTGAAATTTGAATTCTATGATTTGAAACTAGAGATTAAAAATGTTATACCAGTTATATAGGGGTTAAACTATTTTAAAATGTATTAATTTGGGAATATGAATATAAATTAACAACTTTAACTTGTGCAAATATAATTGGATTTTTCTGAAATGAAAACTGTTTGTTTTCAAATAATAAAAGCTTTCACATAAGAAATGAACATCCAATTTGTGTTAAAAAGAATTTCAAGTTTGAAAATGAAAATGATTTCCAAGTTATAGAAACGGTCTGAAATTATAAGTTAAATCTTAGATTTAAGGATTTAACGAGTTAATCCTATCGAAATGAATTTATTTTGGAAATCTATGAATTGAATTTTGTGAAATAAATCTTTTTGTTTAAAGATTTGAAATGGTAATTTGTTTAAACCATTTGAAAGAAAGGTTTGGGTTTTAAGTTGTGGCTTAATTGAAATCCCCAGATCCATATGTTTTTAAATATTGCGCTCACTATTCGGTTTAGCCGGGAGAGGACCTTTGTGTCATATATCCCATTTCGAATATGTGGTACGTCGATATGGATAGCATTTGAAGACCGGTGATGAAGACCGGATATTTTCGAAAACGTAAGGACAACTCGTCGAATGTCTTTGCATCGACTGGTCCCCGGTATAGAGACTCCATATGTGAGGGGATGTCCGAACGTAATTAGTGAATATCCGGATTTCAAGGGCTTCTTTGGAAGTGCCTTCGGTTCTGTTCGAACCCGGAACAGACTTGTATGGATTGTGTGTCTGACATTACAATTTGAGATATAAAGAAGATTTCTTTCAAATACATTTCTGTTGGTGGCGAAGAATTTATTCTTTTAGCTTAACACCCTTCTCTGAGACATACGAGCTCAGAGGTTATGTAGTTGAAGGTTATCAGCAATATATTCCCAATTTGGTAATGTGACATGCTAAGTGTTGCTGTGAAATGATCATTGTTTGATCATTTGTGATATGATCATTTGTTTGATCATTTATCTTTGTGATCATTACTTTGATCATTTGTTGACCCAAACCATGGCTTTGAAACAAAGCGTGGCTTTGTGGACGTGACTTCGTCGAACCTCACACCCCGGAATGGTCAAAACAGGAAAGATGCGGCAAGGTTATTAGGGGGTAGCGCCCCTTTAGGGTATGTACATCTCCTTCTGGATAGAAGTGGTATCATGGTATGGAGTCCAGATACTTACTTATGTGGACATCACAAACCTATATATGTCTTGTTTTGTGATTTGATGTTGGGGCCCCGGTAAAAGGTTGTTACAACCGGGAGGTGGCATACTCGTGTCAGTAGTTACCCAGTTAGGGGTAACTCGGCCATGTGTTGGCAGAGATCCGGTTAGGTTCTCGGGGACGTCCTTCCAGAGGCGTTCTCATGTGGTAATGGGAAGTTCCTTGTCCTGACCATTTGTTGGAAATCCAAAGAAACAATAAGAGCCTTGTACGGTATTATTTGTAGAACCTGCCATCTAATATGGTAGCTATAGCGGGCATAATATAATGGTACCTATGCTGGCTAAGATTTATATTCTACTTTGGAAATTGTTTTCTACACTATGCACTTATAATAATAATATCAAAGAAATTTTCTGCGTATTAAGCATATTTGACTATCATAAGAAGAAATCTCCTCCAAGTCTGCGTTTGCATTGTGTGTGGTGGGAGGTCTTATGGTAGTTTCATTTTCAAAAAGCATTGCGAATTTACTTTAAAATTCTCTTGTTGATTGTTTTTAAAGATAAACTATTTTTGTTGCTCACACCAGTCCCATGACTGATCCGGAGTTTATTGTTCCTTTCCTAAACTCTGGGTGCTCAAAATTTTCTACACGAGTAGTCCGGAGTTGGGTTTTTCAGATAATTAGATATAGTGGATTATCTGAAGTTTAGTTCAGTCTTTGGTTCGCACCAGTCTTGCCTAGCTTGGTGCATTGTTATGGGGAGTTCGAGCTATTGCTGGATGGGTTCTTGGAGATGGAGTTCAGATTTGGAGTTCTTCGTTGAATATTATCTTAGAGTTATTTGTTCCGCTGCTAGCATTATCTAGATTTCATTTCCGCTGCTATTTTCTTGTATCTCTGATGTATATTGATATTCATTGTATCCTCTGTTGTACCAGATATTGTATCAATGCTGTATATCAATGTATTATTCTTTTATTCCGCTGTGATGTTTACTTAATTGGGTTATAAGCTCCGGCGAATCGGATTTGAACGATCGAATCTACGGCATTCGAATACGATTTAAAGTATGGATGTCGATTCTCGAGTGGGCAAAAAATCGTTTCGTTACACCTACCATTTCAGTCCCCTCCCCTACATCATAACCAAATTACTTTACCACCCATTAAACCCAATTAGTACGATACGCACATATTTTTTTTAGCTAATCAATTTTTAGTTTATTGGACCTCCTTTCATCGTTCAGGCACATTGATCATTTTTTTTGTTTTTTGATTTTGTCCTTGAATTTTGAATTTACATCCTAGTATTTGATAAATTGTCAATTATCTTGTAAATAAGACAGACCAGGACAAAATACACATGCATTTGCATATGCAAATTTCATATACAACAAACAAAAGAAAATCAGCAATACATGAAAAGAATAAGTCAGAAATATCAATACCTCCAACTAAAGATATCGTATCAAACCCTTTTGATGGATCACATAACCTCCGGCTCCAACACCCCCAAAGGTCTCGGTAAATTGTCGACATATTTTGGCAGTTAGCTCATCCGGCAACAAAATTTTGTCCAACAACACTTTTTCATATGTGGGTGGTACTGGTTTTCCATGAGTTACTAATGCTGTGGAATCTCGGCATATAGTACCTATTATATAAGCATTTCTGGAGTGAATATATGGAATCACATTTATAGAACTAACAAGCTCCCAAACATTTAAGACCATTGTGCAGAGCTACACAAGTCCTAGACCCATTGTGTATGCGATATTCGATCTTTAAAATCATGCAAGATTGGAATCGAAGGTGTAAACTTTTATGATCTTTCTATGTCCTTTTTTGTTTTGGAGTTTACTGATTTATTTTTGGACATAATGGCTATTGTGAGTGTCAATGAAAATTGAAACCAAAACAGATATAAGATAAAGACTACGATGAGTCTAAGTATACAAACTAGATCGCTATTGACAATGAATTCCTTCTCATCTCTGTCATTCATTCGCTGTCTCAAACTCTAGCTCTGCAATAGCATTTTGAACTTTTACGTGATTCTTCAACATTTCTTGCTATCTCTCACTGTTTCTCAAATCTAATCATGAACACATCCTTTTTTTAAATAACACTATACTTTCAACCAAGCAAGAATTTAGTGAAGGTTGTGCCCACCAGAACTTATCCATGTGATCATTGGTATTGATTTGCTAAAATTACTTAAAACTGCTTAATTTGCTCTATCCTATGGTTATAGCATTATAAATATTGCTAAATATTCTCTTATATCTTATGATTATGTTAATTTGGATTTGAAAATGTCATATACACCTCTTGTGAACCTAATTATGACGTACATGTCAAATGTGAACCTTTGTTGCCTAACCTCTTTTTCTATAACAAAAGATAATGTGGAATCTATAAATACACATGCACTAATACTCATTAATTTGTTTATATGAACAATAACAGAGTGCAGTAAACTCGGTTGAAGCACAAAAAGACTGATTGGTCGATTAAAATAGTACCTGTTGCAATTACTTCATCCTCGAAGTTTAGGATTTCACATCTTTGGTCGATTAACTGACTGTTCGGAGTGGCAAACTGAGAAGATGCGATTTCACTGCCTACTTGACGATTATCTTGGGCTATGCTGAGAAGACGCTCCATTTTATCATCCATATTGTCCAGCTTCATCAATTTTTGCTCCACATTTTGCAGTCGCTGCTCATATACTCCTTGGGCCTGTTTGAGCCGTTTGCATGGAATGGCAGCACTCTTAACTTGGCTAGGAGCTATATTGGTCCCAATACTTCGGCTCCTGCCCTTTACATCTTTACCAAACACTGATATAAAGACGGCTTCATCACCACCACTCGTCATTTCCTTTTCTTTTTCAATTTTGTCCTAAAAAGTAAATACATATATATAAATAATGAAAAATTAATTTAGTGGCGTTATTATTGGTTTAACTTACAAAGTAGGAAGATGTCGCATCTGACATGCTGCCATCTTTTTTCTTATGCGTTTTCTCCCATACTTGAAGACGTGATACTTCTGTTCCCGGACTACTTGAATCGACCTGCATACAATGACCTAAAATTATATTTGGAACTAATGGTATATGCAATGTGATGCACCAATTCAATGACACATACCATTTCTTGAGTAATCATAGCGTGACTCTTACGTCTCGAATGATGACCATATTCGAGCATTGATCTATTTTGTTTGCCTCGCTTTCTTTTTCTTTCGCCTCGGGTTTTGATTCGTTTCTTATGAACTCATCCCAATCTTCTTGAGCAATTTTCGGTGGACAATTTCTCATTCTTTCTTCGTCAGTGATGAAATGGTCATAATGATTCTTGCGCAAATCATTCTTGTGTCCCCTAAAGGCCTCGGACATTTTTTTCATAATAAGATCCTTTGATAGAGGATCGAGCTCATAATATTTCTGCATAGCAAAAAATGCATGTAAACCATTTTTTATTTATGTATTGAAAGCATTATAAATGAATTTAAACCATCTAAGTTCGTGTACACAGTTTACATTTCAAAGTATATGGATTTTTACATTTCAACGTATATAGTTTCATCAGTCTCTATGAATAAAGTGATCAATCTAAATATCCTATAAATATCATAAAAGAATACATCATGAAACAGAAACAGTACATAAATATGGTCTCATATGAACCCTCGCTCATTCAGGGCTATTTTACAATCAGAAATAGAAATAGTACAGAAACAGAAACGGTACATAAAAAGGGTGCATATTACAATCAGACGACTATATTTTACAAACAGAAACAGTACATAAAAATGATTATGAGATTGGAGAACTTACCTCCAATTGATTCCACACGTCTTCCTTGTAATTTGGCAAAACTTTTTTCCAACTTGGATATGAGATTGTGGCATGATTTCTTACTAGTTTACCAATCTTCGTAGCGACCTTTGAACAATTTTTTTCGATTGGAGAACCGTAGTTGCCTATATCAATTTTCTCCCATTTTAAAGTGGATGATTGTGAAGTTGTATCATTTGACGGTGGTGTGGCATCTTGTGACATTGTGTCCTGCAAAGTCTAAAATCCAAAAATAATCCCAACAACATTATAACGTACATTTCTTCCCCTTCCAGCCCATCCCTGTGATGCCCGATTGCTGTCGGCCAAATTATTGCACGGAGTCCCCTCCATAACAAGATTAAACGCCTTATATGTCTTAATAAAACTTGCTCCAAGCGATCACTTTTAAGCTGCTGTACATCTGATATATGAACCAACGTCCCCTTATTGATTTGTCTGATCCCAACAACTTCTCACCACACTATGATTTTTGTCAGTCTGACTGACAATAATCGTACTGTGTTGAGAAACTGGTGGGATCAGACAAATCAGAAGGGGACGTTGTTTACTATGTCAGATGTACACCATCTTAACAACAATCGGGCATCACAGGGATGGGCGGGAAGGGGAACATCCACTTTTATGCGGCAGTGATAAAGTCTTCCTGCATCACCAGAATTTTAAACTTAAGCGGATTCAAAGAAATATCTAAAATACTGACTGAAATAAAGGATGAAAAAAAAAATATTACCTTAGCATTGCTGAACTAAAGGGTGCAAATACAATATCTTGAACTGCCTGTCTACCTACAAACACAAAGAAAGAAAGAATAGTCAAGATGATCATATGTATGTATGTGTACATGTGTGTATGTATGTGATCATATGTAAGTACCTTCAACTACAAACACAAAATGAACTCTTGCAATATATCCATCCTTATGGATCCATCAGGATATTATAATGGCACTAATAAAAAATATAATGCATCTATTACTATCATATAACACGCCATTTTACATTTTACACCATTTTAAATAAATATTTTGTTAAGGTACAATAACTTCTATGAAATACAAAGTTAACATATGCATTTGATAAGATCTTCTAATTTTTCATTGTCTTCAAAAGCTGATTGATAAACGGTGGGAAACTCAGTGTCATCCACATTTATGGTCAACCGTTTTGGTGTATGCAAATCCACAAACCATCCGTTATTTTTTAAATCTTTTGAGTAGAACACTTGACTCGCTTCCGATGCAAGAATAAATGGCTCATCATTCACGCTATCTTTATTCTTCAATTTTCCCAAGTTAACTGTGATCAAGCTTGAAACAGAATCTATTTTACAACCATTGGTCTTATCTTTGACCTTTACCTAATCACAATAAAAAACTGTTTGTTTGAAGTCAATGTAATCCAACTCAATTATCTGTTGAATGACTCTGTAATAAGTTGTTTCTGCTTCCTTAAAAATTTCACCTTCCCACTCGCTCTAAATTGTGCAATTGCTCTCATGCATACACCACTATCCTGTGTTAGCTTTCGCTCTTCATAACTCTTCGGAGAAAATAAAAACCCATTCACTTGGTACTTCATATAACTACGGGCATCAAACTTCGGCCTGTTAACTAACCGCCAAAGAGTTGAGTCAACATCGACGGTCTTCAACAACTACAACAAACATAATAAATAAAAAAACATTGTCAAGGAGGTGTATGGTCAACTTGAAAATACGTTGTATACCTCCTTACGTAACCAAAAAGTAAATTTTTAATAGCTTTCCCAGATGTACCCCCGCCTCGAGTTTGAGATTTGGTGCTTTGAACATAGGAGTTATACCTCCTACGAAAAACACACAATAAATACTATATATATGAATTGATTTACAATAATAAGAATTCAAAACAAATTCATGAATTTACTTCTTCCATTCATCCAATCCGTCGTACTTATCAAGGACCCATTTACGCACTTGTTGAAATTGCACTTTAGTTAACGTTATATCTTTACCATTATCTAGTGCTATTTCATCATCAAACTCATCATCCTCGTCTAAAAATGCTTCACGGGTATGTTTATGAGTGCCAGCACCTCCTTTTGGCATATACTCCATGTAGTAAAGACTAGCTTCTTGTACAATATATCCTTCTGCAATACACCCTTCAATATATCTTTTTTTGCGCACATATCCTTTATATGTTTTCATCAACCTATGAAGATGAATAGTTATAAAATGTAGACATCAGTAGCTATTTAAATCGAATAATTATGTACATAACTAAATAGTAATTTACCGTTCAAATGGGTACATCCACCTATATCTAACAGGACCAAAAATCAATGCTTCATCGGCTAAATGAAGCATAAGGTGAATACTGATATCAAAAAATGCAGGCAGAAAATGTTTTTCAATAACACACATTGCTTCTACCAAACTAGACTTTGCTTTTAGAAGATGTTCCCTGTTGATCACCTTTGAGCACAAAATGTTATAAAAGAGACTAATGCGGTGAATAGCATTCCGTAGATCCTTATGTTGCGGAAAACAATGCTGAAGCAATACCGAAAGTAAATGTTGCATTATGACGTGGTAATCATGTGACTTCATATTTTTTAGTTCAGGAGGGTTGATGCTCACATTGTTATGGAAGTTCGAAGAGAATTTGCTCGGCACTTTCAAATTTTTCAAAATGGTGCAAAACCGTATCTTTTCTTCTTTGCTCAAAGTGAAAGTCGCATTTGGTATGGTTACCTTACCTGTTTCAGGATCTTCTATCACCCACAACTTTTGTTTTATACCCATGATTTTCAAATCCTTCCATGCATTGATCCCATCTTTTGACATTCCTTTATGGTTCATAATTGTGTTGATCAAATGTTTCGTGACATTCATCTCTGTATGCATAACAACAATATTATGTCGGGTCAAATTTGTTTTCCAATATGGCAAATCAAAGAACTTCGACCTCCTATACCATGCAGGAACTTCTTCACTGATTGTCTTTTTCCGTTTTCAACCAATTTTCGGTATGTTTTTACTAACTTTCATTTTTATATTCGCTACTTTTTTTCAACTTGATAACCAGTCAGTGGTTTTGGAGGACGCTTAAGTTCTTGCTCGTTGTTGAAATTTGTCTTATCATATCAAAACTTGTGTCCGGACGGAAGAAATCTACGATGTCCCATATAACAAATCTTCTTACTTTCAGGGAGATAAACAGATGTAGTTTCTTCTCCACAAATAGGACATGCAAAGTAGCCGTGAGTTGTACATCCCAATAAAGTCCCAAGAGCGGGATGATCATGGATTGCCCACAACACTCTAGCTCTCATTATGAACTCGGATTTCTTAAAAGAATCAAATGTAACGACTCCTTCCCATAACTGCTTTAACTCGTCTATCAAAGGTTCTAAATAAACATCAATATCCTTCCCCGGTTGATTTGGCCCAGAAATCAACAGTGTTAACATTGAGAACTCTCTTTTCATGAACAAAGACGGAGGAAGGTTATATGGTACTGCAATTACTGGCCAACGGATGTAAGAGTTAGTTAAAGAAGCATTTGGACAGAAATCATCTGTTGCTATTCCAAGCGTGATATTTCGTGGTTCAGCAGCAAACGAAGAATCAAAAGGATCTGTAGTTTTCCATTGAGAAGTATCACGTGGATGACGCATTACGGTTGTAACGGACTTGGCACGACCATGCCAGGTCATCGCTTCTGCTATCCATGGTACAGTATACAGTCTTCTCAATCTAGAAATTAAAGGAAAATGTCTTAAGGTCTTTTGAGGTACTGTGGTAGCTTTTCTCTCTTCGTCGAATGATGTCTTATATCTTGGTGCGTTGCAATTTGTACATGAAACTTTGTTCGCATTATCTTTCCAGTACAAGATGCAGTCATTAATGCATGCATCATAAGTTATGTAATTCATCCTAACTTGCTTAATGATCTTCTTCACGTCGGGGTACTTTGACGGTAGCGTGTTACCTTCGGGGAGTAACTCCTTTATGAATTCGAGTAGTGCAGTCACACCATTGTCTTAAAAGCCGTATTGGGTCTTCAAGCTATTCAGTTTCACAATGGCATACAACTTTGTAATCTCTTTTGGACAAGAAGGATACAATGGCTCTGTTGCAGTTGCACTATCAAAAAATAATTCATCCGTAAACTGCTCACCAATATTAGCATTATCATGCAACTGACTTGTAGGTTGAAAATGATGGAATCTATCTGCATCATTGATCAAATCCTCCATTCTAATATGTTCGGACTCATCAGTATTTGTGGCATGACTAACCGGTTGTTGTTTTTCCTTCTCCGGTATTCTTTCCCCATGAAAACACCACACGGTATATGATTGAACAATACCATATCTAAGCAAATGAAAATGAATGTCATTTAATTTGAATGTATCTTCATTTTTGCACCGCGTGCAAGGGCACAAATACTTTTCCTTATTTCCACCGTTTTTAGCAACAAATTTAACGAAATTTCTCACACCTTCCACATATTCTGTATTTCTTTGATTAGATTGATTCATCCATTGTTTGTCTATACTAAAAGACATACTGAAAGAAAATAACAAGAGCTAATAAGAAATCATGGTTAACAATATCTTATGGCTTTCCACCAAGTTCAACTCTGATATTAACTAAACAGATGTATATTCTTCTGATTTCACTTGAAATTTAACATTAGCATCAAACTGTTTCCAAAAAAAATTCCATTACAACGGCGCCATTTTGTAGCACCAGAGTAATGTCTATGCATTACCCCTCTCCTGATACTTGGCTTGCGCCATTAACAACAATTTTATCCACTTACTAAATATGGTCTCATATTTAGTAAAACAAAATTCATTGCGTCAACTTATACCCTAGCAGTCAATATAAGCAGCTATGTCTAACAAGCATGCAGTACAGTACAACATTTAGGCTTTAGTAAATATGAGAATGCACACTACAACACTACTTCTCTTCCATGTTTCAATGTTTGGCTGATGATACACCACATGTACGAGGACGTGTTAGATTCTCTCACATTGTACAATTCGTAAAACAAATCATATATAAATGTAAAAAGATCATCCTTTGCATAACCAATTGTTTCTTGGTTCTCTAACACTGTACACTTAAAACATCAAATATGTATTCTGATGGTTCAGATTAGAAGGTGCATCTCTACTTTGGCAAACTGTTAAAGAGTAGTAGATATTGACTATAATCAATCCTCAAAAACTTAATGAAACATCAATCCTAAAAGATGAAGATAATGATGGAACTCAAATGACAGCTTATATATGGTAACACTAAACAAACCAATAAGCAAGCATTATAGGGAATAAACTGTTCCTTAACTTGTGTTGCATCCCTTTCTTTATTATTCTAAACTACAAATATAAGCATGTAATCTTTTCCTATTATTCAACCATAGAAACGAATGGATTCACCGTGTACGGACAGCCAGTCGTCGATAATACATATAAAGCACTGAGTAGAAACACACATGCTTGTTTTCCAAATAATTTACTGATTTCTATTAATCATGTGTGGATTACAGATTAATTTGTTACCATTGCATTTGACAATCTTTTAACTAAGTTGTGATAAGTCAATTTTCAAGGTGACTGTAACATTCGGCCTAAATCTCTTTTCAGCGACATGGAACAAGCAAAAGGTGGCAAATTTTTGGCCGAGAAGAATCAGAAAATCCTTGGTACATAGTTAAAAGTTTATCTTATCACCATGAAGATATTCATGTTAAATTTGAACCAGGTTCTTCAAGACTTAGCCGAGCAATGTATGAATTTAAAGGTTCTTTTAATTCTACACATAAGTACTGTGATATAACAATGCACCGCGAATACATGTACACAGAGTTTCCATTTCAATTGACAACAAGTATTATTACAAAACAAAGCTTACCTGGCAGTTATGCGCTCTCTTCGATTATGCCAATGAAACTCGAGGAACCAAATATCAAAGATACATAGATCTGAGATAATTAAGATTTCAAATTAGATTTTATAATACAAGTATGAAACAAAATCAAATTTAAAATAGAATCAAATAATTAAAAATGAGTACCCAACCTGGAGTAGGTATTCAATAAATTCACGTTGTAATACTTCTCCGAACACAGATCTGAGAGGGCCACTGATTGGCGTTGAATGAAGGAAGAACTGGGGCGGCTGGAAGGAAGATGTGTTCACAGCTGGACACGATTAGGGGGAAAGATGGGTTCGCAGTTGGACACGATTAGGTGGAAAGATGGGTTCGCGGTTGGATGGAAGATGATTTCACGATTAGATGGAAAGATGAGCGGGTTGAAGCAAATCGAATTGGTGGAATTGGGTTTTTTTTTATTTAGGTTTTCTTTTCGTTGAAAGAGGACGAAACGAATATCAAAGGAAAGGAGGGAAGGAAAAGTGACGGGCCAATTCTTTTTGGCTCCCAGCGAATATTTGGCACAAAATTAGCGCCACTATTTGCCACAACATTTACGACGGTTACAAACCGTTGCTAATTAGCCACGGTTGAAAACCGTTGCTAGTTGGAACGAAGCGCGCCAAAAATTATGGCACGAAAGGATGAAATTCACCGCCATCATTTCTCTCCAAAGAAGCTACGGTTAATAACCGTTCCCAATTAGCGACGATAAAAAACCATTGCTAACTGAACCAAGACGGTGATTAACCGTTTCTAAATGGCAATGGTTAATAACCGTTGCCAAATGCGCGGATGGTTAGTTGCAAATCTCAGTATTTGGTGTAGTGAGACTAGAATGTTATCTATGAAAACAAAGAAAAACTTGTCCAGGCAATCTTTAAAAACTCTATCTATCATGTGAATGAAGTATGCTAGAGCATTTGCCAATCCAAAAGGTATTACTAACCATTCAAAGGATCTGTATTAGTCCTAAATGCTGTTAATTGAATGTTGTTGTAACAACCTGCATATTTTACGATTGAGTACTTAAATATTTTATTTAAATATTTTATCTTTAGTCGGATTATAGTCCGAAAAGTTACTTTTTGCATACGGTCGAATTAGGACATGAGACCACTTCCATTGGGTTCAAAATGACGTTTGCGATCTTTTTAAGTATAAACATTGATATGTTTGGAGCTAGCTAAAAATTTGACCTTTTTCACTTCGGGTTTGAGTTTGGGTTTAGCCCAATGTTCTAACTTAATACCCCAAACTAAAACCCCCTCTTTATTCACTCCCTCTTCCTCTACTTTTTAGTTCTAAAGACATTAATGGTGAGTGGAATGGGAAATTAAAATTCAAGCCCTAGTTTTCTATTTGCAAATCAACTTCTAGCTCCAAATTCAAGAGAACCCACTGGTAAGCCTTCTCTTCACCTTCTCCAACTCCTTCTCTCTTGAATTTTAGAAATTCCTAAACCTAACTTTGGGAACGTTCTTCTTTTGAGCATAGATTCAAGCTCATTTGGGTTGTGTTGAAGAGTGGTTGATTCTCCCTTTGTTTCCAAGCCTCTTCAACATTGATTTTGTGAAAAGGTGAGATTTTTATCTCACATCTAGGTCTATAACTATCATTGAACATTGGGTATGAATTCCTAATAATTATTCATGTGCATTTGCTTTTAGTTTGGATTAATTAGGTTTATATCCCAACTTTTGGTGTTTTGAAAGAAAATTCTATGGAAATCCTTCTATGGATATTTGAATAAGTTTTTGATGATGCATCGAAGAGCCTATAAGGCTGGGTTGCCGATCGGCGTAATCCCTTAGTGCCCGAGGCTTGTCCGGTTGCGAAATGGGAAGGGTTTCTTCTTCCGTTGATAGGCAGGGAAAACTGCCTTAGCTCCAGCCAGTCGACTGGACTTCTTGGTCAGTCGACTGGCTGAAGCTAATAAGAAGGGTGAAGGCTTCCTGCAGAGGCTCGGGGGCTATGTTTACTGCAGTCAGTCGAGTGACTCACTGAGTTCAGTCGACTGACCTGCATCCCGAGAGTTTTTTGGGACAGTGATCAGTCGACTGAACTCAGTGAGTCAGTCGACCGACCTGCTCATATTTGCCTATGTGAGCCTTGTTTTGCTTGGTTTCCAATTTTTGCCAACTCGTTTTGATTTCTAGTTGTTGTTATCAATTATTCGACTTTGATGACTTCTAATTTGGAATTTTTGGAAATATCCACTTTGATGGATTTGTTGTCGATTTCTTTGGATTTTATTCACGTCTTCGAATGTGAATTTTTACGGTTGATTGTTTCTTCAATCACTTCTATGATTTGTCACTTTAAAATATAAAGGTTTTCTATACTAATAGTAAATATCAAAACCCTTTCATTAAAACGATTTCAACTCTATTTTCAATTACAAAGCTCGTTATCTAAAACCATTTTCCTACCTATTAGTATATACAAGCCTTTACCTCACTCGTATGAGAAATCTAATTAAAAGGCTTAGTAAAACGAGTGGTATGAAATGCTTGCGTTTACTTCGTTGGTTAATTCTTGGACTTGTTCGATTGAATCTTTCGTGACAATTTTCTAGTGAAGATTTACACTTGGTTCGTAAATATTTAAGTTAAGCAAGTGGTTATGGGACATGAAGGTAAACTTTTATATTTACTAACTTAGTGTAATTGACACTTCTTGATGATCCTTGACGGTCATTTTTGTGATTTAGACTAGCAATTGTGCGATGTCTCTTGGTCTGCGAGGGAGACTAGACCCCGTTTCTGTGTGATTTCGACTCACACATGTGGAGTAGCACCCCATGGTCTTCGAGCCATTCGTGTGTCAAAAATTAATGGCTAGCTACCATGAGATAGCGTCTCGTTCGTGTGATACATATGTTGTTGAGTTTTCATGCTCCCGTTCGTGTGATAGGCCTCCCCCTTTTTATGATTTTTGGATTTCGTGTGTTGAATTCTGGAATTTATGCTTCACCAATTTTAGTGATTTTCATTGATATGATTTATCAATTTTTGTGCATTGGTGAATTCGTGTGTCATTGACTTGTTGTGAATACAAGTTTTGAGTATGAAACCCTTTTTGGATCTTTGTGAAGATTCTTGTGGCATTGAACGATCATTTGTTGATCATCATTTGCATGCTTATAGTAGTATGCCATTATGGATATTATATGTTTATGCCATATCTTTTACTTTATATCATGTCATTTGATATTTATAGATAGACTGATCCGTTTATTATTTTCTTATAAATAATACTCGGGTCAGACCGAGATGTTACAGGTGCTTCTGTTTGACTTCTCTGCTGGGATTTGCTACTCTGACTTTTGACTAACTACTTAGATTAGCAATTTTTGTTGTATACACTTAAGATATGGACTAAAAGTTGTATTCTTTTGTATTATTGTGGATCTTTTTGACCACTACTCTGATATACACTTTCATGTGTTAGTTATATATTCATATCTTCTTCCGCCTTTGTGATATGAATTATCTGTGACTGATTTGTGTTGTGTTTATTTCTATATTTGTTTCCGAAGATATTATAGCCACTGTGTAGTAGCTTTGAGTTTGTGTCGGTATGTCGGATTTCCTCTTGAAAAGAATGCAAGTTATATATTATCTGGCATATCGGTACTCGCACAAAGCAATTATACAGATGGTCGCTCCTCAACAGCCTTATTCTCCGTGCTAGTTGACGGCATTACACCGTAGTGTCCTTGGCTAGCGTGGGTATAGAGGTGGGGCGTCACAGGCTTGGTATCAATGCCAAACTTCTGAACAATGTAGAATAATTTAACAAGGATCACCGTCCTAAGTCCATCTTAGGAGTCGTGCCTTAGGATTTAATTCGTGACTTCGTACCGTTTTATCCTATTTTCCTTTATGATTCCTTGTTTTATCTATCAAGATTGTTTGACATTCATTTGGTGAATAACCTTTTTTCTTCTTCTTTCTTTCTTAAGGAAGGGAAATGGTTAGATCAGGCCGACCCAGCGCTGGTCAATTTATTGCTACTCCCCAAGATGGAGTTTTTATGTCTGCCCAGCAGTTTCTTGATTTAGTTAAGAATGCTCAAGCAGCTGGTTCTACTTCGGAACCAACTCATCCTAAGTCTGGATTTGCACGCTTGTGCAACAATTATACCAACTTGGGTGGAAACCTTTCAAGGGTTCTGAAACTATTATTGAAGTCCAGGCTTGGCTGAGATCATGCGATCGAATCTTTTCTTGCATGAATCTTATTGATCTTCACCGAGTTCTGGTGGCTTCTAGTATGCTCTAAGAAAGAGCATTGGACTGGTACGAACTTCTTATTTCCGAAATTCATGAAACGGATCTCACCTGGGAGCAATTCCGGGCACGTTTCGAATTAAAGTTTGTGCCAGAAGCTGAGAAGGTGACTTTGTCTCACCGTTTTATTGACCTTGTTCAAGGTGAATCTTCTGTGACTGACTATGTCGCGTCTTTTGAATCTCTCTCTAAATATGGGGTTGAGTACATCAACACCCCATTGAAGAAGAACCAGAGATTTGTCTATGGGTTAAACAAAATTCTCAATAAACCATTACTTCTAAAATTAGAAGTTTCTTTCGACCAACTCATTGATATCGCTCTTCGTCTTGAAGAGGCGGATAGGGAAAGTGATGTTGAAGTGGTGGGTTCCAAACCAAACTTCAACAACAACAAGAAAAGGCCTAAAAAATTCAAAGGTCCTTATCCCAACAAAAAGGGGAAGCAAGCAACCCCTGTGGCAAAGACTTCTTCCTTTGGTCGTGGAGAATGCTATAATTGTGGTTCAAAGGACCATTATGCAAATAAGTGATCAAGTCCCCCCTCTTGTCGCTACTGCAAAAGTCCCGGCCGTGTTATATCTTCATGCCCCAAGCTTGAGGGCAAGAAGGAGGGAAAGTTAAATGTTTCTCAAGCCCTTGGCAACAATTCTCGTAATCAAGGTATGTCTCATTCTATCCTTGATGGCATTATCATATTTCGTGAACAACCTATTCGAGTTCTTTTTGATACGGGTATATCCCATTCTTTTATTTCAAAAGAACTTGTTGATACTTTTTCTTTAAGTGTTGTAGCTTTAATGACTTCTTTGAGAATTTCGAATCCAGTAGGTGGGTCCGCAACTCTTAGTTTACTTTGTAAAGATGTCGAGATTATTTTGTGTGATTTTCCTTTCCTAGCCGATTTGCATGTCATGCGTTACTTAGGCTTTGGAATGATTTTGGGAATAGATTGGCTTAACCGTTATGAAGCTCATATCCTATGTCCTGAGCGGACTATTTATCTTCGACATCCACTATCTGTCAATCAGAATGTTATTCTTAAAGATTTGGATTCCACTTTGGCTGTATCATTATATTCTTTAAATCCTCATGATGATGATAATGACGATGAGGAAGACGTCATTTCTCTTATTCACGCTGTTCGTGAATTTTCTGACATATTTGAGCCCGTTTTAGGATTACCCCCTAAGCGAGCAATTGAGTTCAGAATTAATCTTACCCCTGGAGCTCAACCTATTACTCGTCCTCCTTATCGTTTATCCAATAAAGAAAATGAGGAGATGCACATACAATTATCCGATTTGGAAATGAAGCAATTTATTCGCTCTAGTTCCTCGCCTTGGGGAGCTTCGGCTATTTTTGTGAAGAAATCCGATGGCACACTTAGGCTTTGCGTTGACTACCGCAAGCTTAATGATCTTACTATCAAGAACAAATATCATTTACCTCGGATTGATGATCTATTCGATCAACTTAGTGGTGCTAAAGTCTTTTCACAATTGGACTTGGCAACCGGTTTTTGTCAGCTTCGTATTGCAGAGGATAGCATTCCTTTGACATCGTTCCGTACTCGATATGGATCTTATGAATGGCTTGTTATGCCATTCGGTTTAACGAATGCTCCAGCATATTTCGTTGACCTAATGAATCGAGTTTTCAAAGACTTCCTCGATCGATTTGTTCTCATCTTTATTGATGATATTCTTGTGTATTCTAAAACCGAGGAGGAGCATGAAAAGCATCTTCGGATTGTGTTGGAAACTCTTAGGAGTAATCAATTAAAAGCAAAATTTTCTAAATGCCATTTTTGGCAATCTCGTGTGAAGTTTCTAGGTCATATTATTTCTGAATCCGGAATATCATTGGATCCTTCAAAGATTGAAGCGATTCAAAGTTGGAAGAAACCGGAGAGTGTAACGGAAATTCATAGTTTCCTTGGATTGGCGGGTTATTACCGTCATTTCATTAAGACTTTTCTATGATTGCCATGCCTCATACTGGCTTGACTAAGAAGGGAGTTAAATACATTTGGTCGGACAAATGTGAAGCCTCTTTTAAGAAATTGAAAGAACTCCTTTCAGATGCTCCTATTCTTGTTATTCCCGAGGGAAACCAAGATTTCTTTGTTTATACCGATGCTAGTCGCGTTGGTTTGGGTGTTGTTCTTATGCAAAAAGAACGTGTTATTGCTTATGCTTCTAGGCAATTAAAGCCGGCCGAGACTAGATATGCCACTCATGATTTAGAGCTCGCGGCTATTGTTTTCGCCCTTCGTATTTGGCGTCATTATCTTTTGGGAGAAAAGTTTATTCTTTATACCGACCATAAATCTTTGAAATATCTATTTTCTCAAAAAGAACTTAATTTGCGTCAACGGCGTTGGCTCAAATTTCTTGCACCTTATGATCTTGATATTCTTTATACTCCCGGAAAGGGAAATCGAGTTGCCGATGCACTTAGTCGCAAGCAACAAGCGGTTGTTTCCATGATGATGTCCGAATGGAATGATCTCGAAGTTTTGTCCACTTGTGAAATTCGAGGTCGTGTTTCCGACTTGTGTTCATCTCTTGTTTTGTGTAGCCTTGAGGCTCATCCTTCTGTTTTCGACCGCATTCTTGAAGCTCAAGGGCTAGATCCTGAATTGGCTCTTCTTGGCCAAAATATTAAGGATAAAATTGATATTGAAGGTTTGAAAGACTTTGATATCGATTCTCGTGGCGGCATTCGGAAATTTGGTAGACTTATCGTGCCAAATATTAGTGATCTTCGTAAAGATAATTTAGAACATTCTCATCGCTCTTAATTTACCATTCATCCCGGTAGTAGTAAAATGTACGCGGATATGAAGCGGCTTTATTATTGGGAGGGAATGAAATCTGATATTGCTAACTTAGTTAAGTGTTGCATGACTTGCCAACTTGTCAAGGCTGAACATCAAAGGCCCGGTGGGTTATTGAAACCTTTAGACGTTCCAATTTGAAAGTCGAATCAAATTTCCATGGATTTTGTTGACGGCCTTTCCCGTTCTCGTTCGGGTCATGATAGCTTATAGGTGATAGTTGATAGACTCAATAAATCTGCCCATTTCATTCCCGTTCGGTCCAATCCAACCGTTCCTCTCTTGGCCAAACTTTTTATCAAAGAAATTGTTAAATTGCATGGAGTTCCTACTTCTATTGTTAGTGATCGCGATCCATTGTTTACTAGTGGATTTTGGAAGAGTCTTCAAAAAGCTTTGGGAACGAAGCTTAATTTTAGCACCGCCTATCATCCCCAGTCCGATGGACAAACCGAGCGTGTGAATCAAACTCTTGAAGATCTTCTTCATGCATGTGTTCTTGATTTTGGTGGAAGTTGACAAGATCATATTTCGCTTGTTAAATTTTCCTACAATAATAGCTTCCAATCTAGTATTGGTATGGCACCTTTCGAGGCACTCTATGGAAGACCATGTCGATCTCCTTCTTGTTGGCTTGAGGTCGGTGAGAAGCTGGTTTTAGGTTCAGATTTTATTCGTGATTCCACAGAAAAGATTGATCTTATTCGTCATAGAATGAAAGAAGCCCAATGTAGACAAAAATCCTATGCCGATAACCGAAGAAGGAAATTAGAATTTTCTGTGGGAGATTTTGTGTTTATTCGTGTTTCACCTATGAAAGGTGTTGTACGTTTCAGTCGATCGAGAAAATTAGCACCTCGATATATTGGGCCATTTCCTATCACCGAACGTATTGGTCCGTGGCTTATCGTCTCTTATTACCGGCTCAATTTTCTACTATTCATGACGTGTTTCACGTTTCTCAATTACGAAAATGCCTTCGAGATCCCGATTATATTCTTGAGCTCGGTGTTGTGGAAGAAATTGAAGTTTCGCCTAATTTAACTTAGGAGAAACATCTTATTCGTATTATTGCTTCAGAGGTCAAGCGCCTTCGGAATAAAGATGTTCCACTTGTTAAAATTCAATGGTCCTCAAATCCTAAGGATTGCTCTTGGGAATCTAGAGAATTCTTCGAGCGAACACATCCGGACTTACTTTCTCATGCCCTTTGAGGTGAACTTCTTATTTCAAATTTCTTTTGTGTTGAATATGCTTTCATGGTTGTTACTATATATTTTCTTCTTAAATATTGCGAGGACGCAATTTCTTTAAGGAGGGGAGTCTGTAACAACCCGCATATTTTACGATTGAGTATTTAAATATTTTATTTAAATATTTTATCCTTAGTCGAATTATAGTCCGAAAGGTTACTTTTTGCATACGGTCGAATTAAGACTTGAGACCACTTCTATTGAGTTCAAAATGACGTTTGCGATCTTTTTAAGTATAAACATTGATATGTTTGGAGCTAGCTAAAAATTTGGCCTTTTTCACTTCGGGTTTGAGTTTGGGTTCATCCCAATGTTCTAACTTAATACCCCAAACTGAAACCCCCTCTTCATTCACTCCCTCTTCCTCTAATTTTCAGTTCTAAAGAGATTAATGGTGAGTGGAATGGGAAATTAAAACTCAAGCCCTAGTTTTCTATTTGCAAATCAACTTCTAGCTCCAAATTCAAGAAAACCCATTGGTAAGCCTTCTCTTCACTTTCTCCAACTCCTTCTCTCTTGAATTTTAGAAATTCCTAAACCTAACTTTGGGAATGTTCTTCTTTTGAGCATAGATTCAAGCTCATTTGGGTTGTGTTGAAGAGTTGTTGATTCTCCCTTTGTTTTCAAGCCTCTTCTACATTGATTTTGTGAAAAGGTGAGATTTTTATCTCACATCTAGGTCTATAACTATCTTTGAACGTTGGGTATGAACTACTAACAATTATTCATGTGAATTTGCTTTTAGTTTGGATTAATTTGGTTTGTATCACAACTTTTGATGTTTTGAAAGCAAATTTTATGGAAATCCTTCTATGGATATTTGAACAAGTTTTTGGTGATGCATCGAAGAGCCTATAGGGCTGGGTTGCCGATCGCCGTAATCCCGTAGTGCTCGAGGCTCGTCCGGTTGCGAAATGGAAAGGGTTTCTTCTTCCGTTGATAGGCAGGGAAAACTGCCTTAGCCCCAGTCAGTCGACAGGACTTCTTGGTTAGTCGACTGGATGAAGCTAATAAGCAGGGTGAAGGCTTCCTGCAGAGCCTTGGGGGCTCTGTTTACTATAGTCAGTTGACTGACTCACTGAGTTCAGCCGACTGACCTGCATCCCGAGAGTTTTTTGGGACTGTGATTAGTCGACTGAACTCAGTGAGTCAGTCGACTGACCTGGTCATATTTGCCTATGTGAGCCTTGTTTTGCTTGGTTTCCATTTTTACCAACTCGTTTTGATTTCTAGTTGTTGTTATCAATTATTCGACTTTGATGACTACTAATTTTTAATTTCTGGAAACATCCACTTTGATGGATTTGTTGTCGATTTCTTTGGATTTTATTCACGTCTTCGAATGTAAATTTTTATGGTTGATTTTTTCTACAATCACTTCTATGATTTGTCACTTTAAAATATAAAGGTTTTCTATACTAGTAGTAAATATCAAAACCCTTACATTAAAACGATTTCAACTATATTTTCAATTACAAAGCTCGTTATCCAAAACCGTTTTCCTACCTATTAGTATATACAAGCCTTACCTCACGCATATGAGAAAACTAATTAAATGGCTTAGTAAAACGAGTGGTATGAAACGCTTGCATTTACTTCGTTGGCTAATTCTTCGACTTGTTCGATTGAATCTTTCGTGACAATTTTCTAGTGAAGATTTACAGTTGGTTCGTAAATATTTAAGTTAAGCAAGTGGTTATGGGACATGAAGCTAAACTTTTATATTTACTAACTTAGTGTAATTGACACTTCTTGATGATCCCTGACGGTCATTTTTGTGATTTAGACTAGCAATTGTGCGATGTCTCTTTTTCTACAAGGGAGACTAGACCCCGTTTCTATGTGATTTCGACTCACACATGTGGGGTAGCGCCCCATGGTCTTTGAGCCGTTCGTGTGTCAAAAATTAATGGCTAGCTACCATGAGATAGCGTCTCGTTCGTGTGATACATATGTTGGTGAGGTTTCATGCTCCCGTTCGTGTGATAGGCCCCCCCCTTTTTATGATTTCTGGATTTCGTGTGTTGAATTCTAGAATTTATGCTTCACCAATTTTAGTGATTTTCATTGATATGATTTATCAATTTTTGTGCATTGGTGAATTCGTGTGTCATTGACTTGTTGTGAATACGAGTTTTGACTATGAAACCCTTTTTGGATCTTCGTGAAGATTCTTGTGGCATTGAACGATCTTTTGTTGATCATCATTTGCATGCTTATAGTAGTATGCCAATAGACTGATCCGTTTATTATTTTCTTATAAATAATACTTGGGTCAGACCGAGATGTTACAGGTGCTTCTGTTTGACTTCTCTGCTGGGATTTGCTACTCTGACTTTTGACTAACTATTTAGATTAGCAATTTTTGTTGTATACACTTGAGATATAGACTCACAGTTGTATTCTTTTGTATAGCACGTGTTGCTATTCTTTTATATTGTTGTGGATCTTTTTGACCACTACTCTGATATACACTTTCATGTGTTTGTTATATATTCATATCTTCTTCCGCCTTTGTGATATGAATTATCTATGACTGATTTGTGTTATGTTTATTTCTATATTTGTTTCCGAAGACATTATAGCCATTGCATAGTAGCTTTGAGATTGTGTCGGTATGTCGGATTTCCTCTTGAAAAGAATGCAAGTTATATATTATTTGGCATATCGGTACTCGCACAGAGCAATTATATAGATGGTCGCTCATCAACGGCCTTATTCTCCGTGCTAGTTGATGGCATTACACCGTAGTGTCCTTGGCTAGCGTGGGTATAAAGGTGGGGCGTCACAGTTGTCTTCAACAATTCAAAGCTGGTGAAATCTCATTGCTAATTGTAGTGGTGAATAGACATTAGCTCCGCTCAACTAATCGAACATGTAATCGATCCTAGGAATGGGATACTTGTTCTTGGTAGCCAACTCATTTAACTTTTTATAATCAATGCATAACCTAAGAGATTCATATGCCTTCTTCACAAATACAACTATGATGCCCTATGGTGAACTGCTTGATCTAATAAGTACTTAGACTCTAATTCTACCAATTGTTTCTTAAACTCTTGACTTTCTTTTGTTGCCACTGTTGTCAGCGGTCGATTGATAGGATGAGTTTCGGGAACTAAATCAATTTAAAAATCAATAGCTCGCTTTTAAGAAGATCAGTAATAAGCAATAGTGCTCAACAATATCTGGATATTCCCTAACAACTAGGATTCGAGCAATCTCATCCTCATCTCCAACTTCCAAAACATAAAGAGATCCATATGGATCTCCACTTTTACTAATAAGACCTACATTTACTCGCTCTATAGAATCTGGGTGGCTGAGGGTGATAATACTTTCAAGGCATAATTGCATCATACCGACCAAGCTAATCCATTCCAAGGATGGTGCTAAATCCAATATATTAAAATACGTATAAGTCATTATGAAATGAATAACCATATAATACTAGCACAATGTTCTTGCACAAAATCTCGAGGCTTGCATAACCTTCAATAGGGTTCGCAACCCTTAGAGATGTTAGTAAATAAACAACATTAATGTTAAGCTTATCAACCAGTTCTCCCGATACGACTGAGTGAGATACACTCATATCGAATAAAATTCTGATAGGAAAATTAGTAAATAAGATCGTTGTAAAACCCCATTAAAATTAATAAGAAATAAATAAAATAGGTAAAATAATTAAATTAGATAAGGATAAAAAAGGAAATTTTGTAAAAGTTAGAATTTGACTATGAAAACTATGTCGTTATATTCATTGTGAAATTTTAATCGATTTCTACGTATAATATATTGAAAATGGAGCCAAATGGAAAAGTTATGATGTTTGAGTTGTCAGATTTAAAATAATTTAAATAGAAATCAAATTCAAATAGTTAAATAATTCTTAAGTTTGAAATTTGAAAGTTAACAGTAACTAGACATAGGGGTTAAGTAAATGTTAAATTTAGCGGTAATGTTAAATTGCAATTACGGAAGAAAATAAATATAAAATAATGGCACAAATCCTTCCTAGAACAAAAGAACCAGTCGACCGCTCCCTAGGACGGATCAACCGATGGATAGTCATAGTAGACTAGTAAATTATGGTGGTGGCTAGGGTTTTGTAGCAATGAACGTTCCATATTTTACAATTTTAAACTTATTTAAATCTAATGGTTCTTGTGCATTCCAACCACTTTAAACAGGAGCCTAACCCCCTCACTTTTATTCCCAAATTACTTTGGGAATGTAGTGTAGCTCTATTAGTTCGTCTCTTAAAGATTCTGAAAACTCCATTAGGGTTTCAAAAGAGAATTGAAAGTGTTCATTGAAGGCATGTTGAATCTAAAAGAAGGCATATTTAAGGACCAACTATGACTGAAAATCTTAGCTTTTATTTTTTAGTAATTGATTTGTATAGTTCAGATAGAGAAGTCTTGGTTTACGAAAACATCATATTAAAAATCACCAAACTTCCCCAATGCCAAATGTCAATTCTAGGTTGAAATATCAATTGTTTATATATATATATATATATATATATATATATATATATATATATATATATATATATATATATATATTAAAATAATGGGAATTGTGTATATTTGCAGGTTTGATGATTTTACCTTCTATTCCACTTCTTATTCTTTTTCTTTGGATTTGATTAAGGGATTTGACTAGGAAATGGTGTTGAAGATAAGAATTCTTGTTTTTGGTTTACCCTGCGTATTTCTACAGATTGAATAGAATTTCTCTTGTCTATTTTCATTTAAAAGAAGTTGAACAAAGTGTAGAAATAACTATAGTTGTAAGTTCTTATTATTGGTTTATTTCATTATTTAATATAGTAGGCTGAGTTTGAATTTTATTTTGTATATAAGTTTTTGATTGAATTTTTGGGTATTGAGTTTGAGGTTGTAAGTTTCTATTATTGGATATTGGATTTTATTTTTAAAGAGTTAACATTTAAACGCTAGTTTAGGGCGTAAACTCTGCGCACTCAAAAATTTCCTAGGTGCATATATATGTGTGTGTGTGTGTGTGTGTGTATGTGTGTGTGTGTGTGTGTGCGTGCATGTATGTGTATGTATGTATGTACATTAGCGTAAATAACGTACAATTATAACGTATTGATTGCATAGTTAATTATGTTTTCAATTATTGTCAAATCTCCCTTAGGAAAGTAATAAGTTCTTATAAAACCTCAATTATGGATAATGTGAGATGTGTGGTAATATATGTAGAGAATGTTATAAATTATGATTAAGTAATAGGGACGCGAGGTTAATCAAAACCACATAAAAATATAGCTAGCTAATTTGGCTAACAGCAGTGTGACTTCGGGGCATATGTGAGACACTGCATTTAACAAGTAAGTACAGATGACGCGAGGTTAGTCCCAAGTTCTGCAAGGCAAATTTTCCTAGCTAATCCAGCTACCAAAACCTACGAATAGTCAGATAAATGTGAGACGTCACCGTGAGGAACTGGTCATAATACGACGGATCTACTTTAGGGATTAATGGTATTAAGTGGATGTGTGAGGGTTTCTCTCTTCTCCATATAGGAAGTAGTAAATGGTAGGGATTATAGCTTGGGCATGGAAGAAGATAGCTCGGGAAAGGACTCGCTTCAATAGGTTGTATTAAGTGGCCAATGAGATCCCCTGTAATGTCAGCTAGATGGCTACTACTGAGTGACTTGTGTACTTCCTCTTATATTGATAGGATATTATGGACAATAGACATTATTTATCAGGTTGGCTTGCAAATTTCTTAAAGGCTTATATTTGGAAAGCCTATTATATTTGATAAAGCCTTTGGCTTATATTTGAAAAGAATAATGATGTAGGAAGAATGCATAAGACATGTTCCTATTTAGATTATACTGCCCAAGCACTAAGACTGCAAGGCTTGAGATTTTATTAAGTAGACCTGGTTGTAGTAGATGCATCATGACAGAGGGTTCTTGCATTCTTAACTATGGCGATGCTTTGTCTCTTACCCCTACATGTCCCGACAATGTAGGTTTGTCAGGCAGACAAAGGACTAGCCTATGTAGTGGAGCAGTTAGGCTATTAAACTAGTGTGTCTGGGATTACCATTTGTAGTCACCCTTTTTTTAGTGCGACTATTACATTTGGTATCAAAGCTTAGGTTATATGATCAACGAGGGTAGGTATATGTATGAGAGGCATACTTTCTATTTTTGAATTTTTTTCAAAAATCCCACTATATATAAGTGTGTACATATTTTTAGTGTACACAAAAACACTAGGAAAATCTTTACTTCAACATATAATACAATCTTAGGAATGTAGAAGGAAAAGATTGTGACTCCGTAGCTAGTAAGGAAATAAATATGCAATAAATAGAAGGTTATAAGAATTTAATAAGGATATAAATGAACTAATTAAAGAGTTAGATAACTATGGAAAGATAGGGTAGGCATAATAGGTAAAATTAGAATGAATAAGTAAATGCCTTTAAAAATTATCCGTTAGAGTAATAGACATTTATTAAAGACAACTGACATTTATAGAAATAGCAAATAAATATGTTAGATATTAATTAAATATTATAAGGTGGTCTAATTGTCACTAAGGTAAATTATGTTACCTTAACTATACATATGGAGGTTAGTGGGCTTAGCCCAACACATGAAAATAGATGGGAGATAAGAATCATGTGTTGTAAACAACTAGAAACAAGGAATGAAGCAAGATGTGAAGGAGTATAACAAGTTCTCACAAGAAGGTATACATTAATCATCACAATGAGATAATTGGATTTTTATAAATATTGATTAAGGAAGAAAAGACGTTCAAAAGAAAGAACAATAAAAGTAAATCTAAATCCAGCCCTACGTGAAAGAATTTGATAAAATATTTTTGAAAATTTTGAAAAATTCTGTGAACTGTTTTGAATGGGTTTTTCAAAGGATTTATTGGGATGTTGTTATTTTGATAAAGAAAGGAAATTCATAATTTAAATTTTTGTTATGTCAAAAGTTTTTGATTAAAAGGGTTTTTGGTAAAAAGGATTTTTCATTTTTGAAATACTAGTTTAAAATTGGTTGAGTCAAATATTTTTCGAGTTTTAGAGAAATGTTCATTTTTAAAATAAATATACAGTAGAATGTAGGTTGGACTTTATGATTTTTCTTCTATTTCATAAATTTGGAAGTTACATTTTTTTTTAATTTTTTTATAATAATGAGAAATGGAAATGTAATTTAATTAAATTAAGGAGAAGAGAACAGAAGGATAAGAATAACTAGGATATGAGGAACATTTCCGTGTAAGGAAAATATTGAGAATAGCAGCTAAAGTAGAAGCCAATAAGTTTGTAACAGCCCTAGTTTTTGGCTATTTATTTTATTTTAATTATTCAATTTTTAAATATATTTTATATAATTCATGTTTAACAATATAGTTTAATTATTTAATTGGGAGATATATTTTATAAAATTGTGAATGTTAAAAAGAGTGAATAATAACTGTGAAAATTTAAGCTATTTTTGAACAGTTGAATTTCGCGTTTAAAGGACGCGTTAATTATAGGGTATAAACAACGTAATAAAACGTGTGTTTTTAAAATGCTATTTTTATCGAAATTTTTAATGTTTTAGACTGCGTCTGTTTAACGTAGTGTAAAAATCAAGTTTTCGAATAAATTTGAAGGAAAATATCAGTCAGAGATTTTATGGTAACCGTTACGTTGTTTTAATTGACGGTCTGTTTTCAAATAAAATTGCATACGTTTTTTTCCTAAAGCCTACATAAATATTTACCATTTCATTTATTGATATCAAAAAAAAAAAAAAAAATCAAAAATAAAACTGAATGAAAACCAACTTGGCAACGTTCAGGACTTTATAAATCAATGCATGCATTTTGAAACTGATACGTGCACCCCACTCTTTTCCTTTGCTCTGTTCTCTTCAGTTTTACACGATGCAAATAATTGAATCAAACCATAACTCACGCATGCATTAAATCCAGTTGTGTAACTGCCTAATTCTTGTATCACGCAACATATTCACAACTGTGGTAACTAATACATTTCTCTGCAAAAATAAGTATGCAGATATCTCGCAACTTATTTTATGATTTAAAGAGTTGCAAATCAAACTTTATCAACTCTGCACATCTATTATCCCATTCCTTAAATCACGCTTTCGTATTTATGGAAGCACATTTTGCTCTGATACTTGAAAACAAACGTAACTGAAGGCTAATCAAAGTATATCAGAACAAATTCTATTTTTAACTGATGCATTCACCTCTCCAATTCATCACGCACTGGCCTATTTATAATTATATCTGAAGCATTCATTCCATTTGCCTCTGGAAATTCATAACTGACTGTTGCAACGTTCGAGCAAGACCTTTTGCATTCATCTGGAAACAAATCTACCATTTCAAAGCCTTTATATGTATTTATCATCAAGTCTACTTTTTTTAAAACTCTCGGCCTCCTTGGATTGATACAAAAATCAACAAATTCTTTTCCTCTGCCCTGATCATCAGGTATCAAACTATAATCACGCGTGACCATCTTGATTCTCTGATGAATTGAAAACCTTAAATCACGTATTCGTATTCATATCAAAATAACTGATATGATTTTGCTTTTACTTCCTCTTCCTATATATGTACTTTCCCACTTCATCATTTTTCCTTTCTGGATCTCAACTTCATTTTTCCTCTCTGATCCAAGCTTCATCAGGTAATTACTTTTTCTTCTTCAGTCCCTTTGTTTTCCTTTCCTAGATGCCTTGCTCGACCATTCCATTTTATTTTGCCATGCTTGCCATAGGACTGTCTGCATAGGACCCATAATTTGTATGAAATAGGTAGGCTAGTGGCTGATCTGGTTCAATAGAAGTCTGAATAGTAGGTAAGTTTCAGATTTCATATCAAAGGATAAGTCTGCATAAGCATCTAGGATTTTCAGTTACATATGACTTAGACTTTTGCATATATACATGAGATAAAACAATGGTGATGTAGAAGGCATGTCTGAGTTGTCAGTTGCATTTATGTTTAAAGTGGTCTGCATATATAAATAGATTTGTAATTTAGGCATGGTCAGTTCAGTCTGAAAGAATTTAAAACATAAGATGAGTGGTAATGTTAGGAGTTGTTGAAAACTGAAGTTGTTTTAGTTGAAGCTAGGTTTTAAATGAGAAGATTGGCAGTGCATTTGGAAAAATAGGTGACTAGAGCAGTGATGCAAAGATAATAAGACATGGTACATATAGGGTGTGAGTTTTCCAGATTTCAAATTCATAAGAAGTTGTCTGCATATACAAAATCCACAGTGGGCAGTACATATCTTTGTATCCCAGTAGGCATGTTAGCTGAACTAAAGAGAGAGGGAAGACCTTTGCATATATACAAGGTTAAGCAGAGGAGGTAGGGAAGCAAATTGTGTCTCTGTGTATATGTTTGTGTCAGTTGGATACAATGTATCTCTGTGATAAAACTGACCAGAGTAGAAGACATGACTGAAGTGCTAGAAAGTAGTGTATATGTGTGTATATGTGACCCAAAGATTGGGACGTGCCTTTGGACCAGTTAATAGGAATTAGTGTAGTGGGATCCTCCACCACTGCTGTATGACAAAGGTGTGCATTCATATTTGCATAGCTTAAGGAGAGGACTTAGGCTATGAGTTTTGGTAGGTGTTAGCCAAGGTGTGGATATAAAACTTAAAAGTTGTTACGTGTGAAGATCGAGTAGCTGTAGCCCAGACAATAAGTATGGGGTTAGAACCATAGGTTATAAATCAATCAGACTTATATATTTCAAAACCAATTACTCCTGACTAATAACAAATCGAAATGCATAACAAAGAGAGAAGTCTGTGCATATACTTTGCATATGTTCATATTTTATTTAGAAGCTTGCATTTATGTTTAGAAGTAAGTCTGCATTTATAACCAAACCTTGGAAGGGCTGTGCACATTGGTATCACTGGATGTGCATGTTAGTGTCACTGAGTGCATGGTCTTCGAAGTTGCTTGGAGTGGGAAGTCTGGAATAGTTGATGTTAAATCAGAATGTAATAGTGATGGCATTTGAGTTGATGGAGGGAAGTACAGAGCAATATATAAGGTAGTAATAGTATTAGTGTTAGAGATGGGGGTTGAGTAAATTAGTCATAGAGTTTACAGACGTGACTCGAAGTTTTGGCAAGATGGACTCGAAGAGTTTGCACATTTTTCTCGAAGAAGTCACCTGATTGGCTCAAAGTATTTAGAGGGATGACTCGGGTAGGGATGTGTTAACTGATGCAGTTCGAATGTGGGAAGAAAAGAAAAAAAATTTAGACTGTAAAGCAATTGTTTGTAGAATCAAACTGAGTAAAAGTGAGGCAAGCATACTCAGGTGTACACATATATATGCATTGTTTAGAAAGGGAGTAGAAGAGGGAGGCTGTGCATGTGGTTGTTGGGAAGTTGACAGTGAGTTGTGTAAAGTTTTGCCTGGTGAACTGGAAAAAAAAAATATAGGAGCTGAAACATGAAGTTGAATCAAATCTTGATAGTAGGTTAACGTAGGAGTAGGAAAATGTGATGTTAATAGTGTTTGGAGTGTGTTTTCTGAAAGAGAAAAAAAAAGAAGAAAAATAAAATGTGTGCACGGGTACATATATATCCCGACTTATAGTAGAGAAGCTTCACCATATTGTTTAGTCGGTCTTTAGGAAATTTGGTCGAAAATTTTAAGCGTTAGCACGGTTCACGTTTTTGGGTATATTTTGGTCACATTACACGGTGGAGTGGTCGAGCAAGTCAAACAAATTTTCGTCCTATTTTAATTTTTCTTTGACCGTAAATTCTAAAGTCGCGTTTCAATATTTTGAAATTTTGTTCTAGATTTGAATCTAGGCGACTTCCGAGAAATTTTGATCGTATTCTCTGTCATTCTTTACCGGTGAATAGCCGTTTGAATTCAAATTTTCTGCAACTCTCAGGTGAGTATTTCTCACCAGACATACGTATTTATATTTTAGTAAATTATTACAAGTGTATGTGTAAATTTGTATTTCACTATTATCTGTCTGTAGTGTAATATAGCATGATGGACCCCATTTAAATTGACACCTCATCAGTTATTATCTGTTGTATTATTTCTGCAGTTATGTTATTGATTATTTACTGCTTAAATCACCACTGCAAGTTTCCGGTTATTATAGATGGTATGGGCTGAAATGATAGGCCTAATTGATTATTATTGTTCATCTATTCTGTTAACTGCTGTAAATTATCTTGGGATTGCGGGTTTGAAATGATAGAACCCGGGGTTTTGTAAATTATGGGTTGAAATGATATACATCCGTATTACCTGACCTAGGCTAGAAAACTATATACAGGCCCGTGGTTCTTACAATATTTTCTGAAATATTTAAAATTATTCTGGAAGTTAAATATTGATTTAATATCTTTAAAGGATTTTATTTGATTTTTGAATAAATTATAAATATTAATAAATAAATAAATATTTGAATAAAATTTTGGAATATAACTTATTTTGGAAATTCTGGATTTTGAAAGAATAAGATTTCAGTTAAGAAATAAATAAATAAATAAGTTATATTTAGGAATATTTATTAAGTTAAACAATCTACTACAGCATTTAAATGCTGTCTCTTTTGAAACTGGACTAGTTTTACCCATAACTTTAGGTAGCATTTCCTAAGTGCTACAGAATCTAGAATTTGATTGCTTTAAAATTTATGGAATTTGATAAATTTTATTTTATGTTAAGTTTTGGAAAATCTTAAGATTTATAACTGGATTTTCCTTAATAAATTTAAGATGAATATTCTGGTATTAAGTAAATTTTGAAATATTTAATGGCTAAAATTTGGAGTTTTATTTATAGAATTTATGGGAATATTCAAGACTAAATAATAAAACATTGATTTGTTGAAAGAATAAAACCCAAACTTAGTTTTGAATAGTAAATACTCCAATTGAATATATATATAGAAGTTGAAATGGTTTTGGGAACATAAAGTGATATTTAAATTATGGTTTAAAACTTTAAATAAAGAAATATATTTGTAAAGCTATGTAAATTATCTTCTTTACAAAATAACCATAAAGCTAAACCATCTATTCTATATACCGTTAAAGATATAATTCAAATATTTGGTTTCCAGATATTATAAAATTTAAGCCGTATGGTTTTGGAAAAGAATTATATATGAATATAACGATATCATATTTTTGGGTTTTTTAAAAAATGATATCGTATCTATAGTTTTGAAATAGAAACGATTATTCTGGTTTAAAGTATAAACTGTTTTTAAATGGCCACGGGTTATAATAACGATGGGTTGGCAAAGAGACCGGGATCGGATATAGACATACTCTCTGTCGATACCGAAAACCACTTTGACTAACCGTGTATGCGGTGGAGATTCCAGAATGAAGTAGGTTGGTGGTGACGGTTTCTTGAAAGGTATATACGTGGACCCGACTCCCGTGAGTTGGCTTAAGGTGGCTAAAACAGGAGCGATTCTCGGATTAATGAGGTAGCTCCTCTGATCGAACGCACTTCTTCGTATACCATTCTATTGCTTATGTGATTGTTTGGGTGCACCCTTGATTTGGGAGTGTTGTTCGAGGTGGGCGGTCGCTGCGGCTTCGCGTTACCACCGGTCCGGATAGCAATTGGTATATCTACCCTGGCATTGCCTCGTTGTGCCGTGTCACCTACCATATCGAGCCTTGTACGAGTTTGGTTTTCTCCCGTAGCCCGTGTGGTATCCTCTAGTTGCTTCCCGAGTAGGAGGAGCTATGGTATTGGATGGACTACTGGGACTATTACGTGTTAAGGTGGAAAATGTAAAGCCTTAACGCTATTTAAAAGTATGTTTATTTTAATATAGACCCTATTATAATAGCGCAATATACTACATAGTAAATAGTTTAACGGATCCTTAGAGGATGGGCGATCCCAAGCCTCCTTTGAGTTACTTGCTCTATATTACAGTACACTTGATTTAACTTACATTATATAAGTATGTATGTCCTGACTCGAGTGTTTTTTTTATTTTACGCTCGGGTCAGCCTGAGTTGCAGCTTCAGTTTCCTCTCCGGAGCTAGGACATTCCGTAGACCATTCGTGCTGCTGGAAGTTTGTTTCAGTCTTTATCTTTTCTGGAATCCCAGACTTTGAAGACTCTATCTCTATTTATGTTTTAAAATTGTATTGAGGATTATAAACAATGTAATTCCTGTTTTGTTAAAGATGTATCAGTGGCTTCATGAACCACTAAAATTTAATTTCCGCTGCGAGATTCTGATATCTGTGTATGTGATTCTGTGATTTATTTACTGTATATTCTGAGTTTTGCCAAATTTATTCTACAACGCAGTATTTTGAACAATTCAAGTCCGACATGTGCGGATGCGAGTGGTTGAAAATACTGGGACGTTACAGTTGGTATCAGAGCTTTGGCTCTAGGCAAAACTTAGAATGTATGGTAAATTTGATTTATAGAATCACATTCATCAGAGTTTGAATCTCTTCCTCTTCGAATTTTGGAACATTCCCTGTGGTTCCAAAGTTCATTCGTGTCCCTCACTTATCATCTACTTTAGATTCTGGAGTGTCCCGTAACTCCACTTCGGATGATCTTTATAGTGAATTGGCGGTCTCGCCATTATTCTAATAAAGGGGTGAAACTCCTTTACCAGTATCATTGATTCACCGGAGGATTATATTTATCCTCAGTTTATATGATAGTATCTTTGGTTATTCCAAACTCTATCTCTTCAGATCAAGTGTAGATTTACTCAACCATATCGATCTGACTCTTTAAGTCCCGGTTGACCCGGTCAAGGTTGTCCGCGATTTATATAAGACTTACCTAGTTTCCTTATTCTGATTTTTATCATCGGATCTTCTGATTTCAACTTATCTTGAATTCTATTTGATTTGAGTTCATCAAAATTTAAATCTTTATCTTTGTTTTGAAAAATTTATTTCTATATTTAAAGATAAAATCTAATATTATATATATATAAGTATAATTTTCAGAATTTTTATAATTAATTTAAATAGTTTGATTTATTTATGGTTTGTAAACCATGTGTTTGTCTAATAAATAATTTGATATAAACAATGGTCATAAATTAATTTAGAAACCGAAATGAATTTAAAACAAGAACTTGAGAATTCAATTTCCGATGATTTCAAATCTTGTGTTTAAAATTTTAAAGGATATATTATTTAAAGTATATTCGAATAGAAATTTGTTTCCAAAGAAATTTTAAAATTAGTGCTTTTCTCTTTGTCGCTGGAAAATAATTTCGGTGATGACTGCAGCATCATCGACATTCATTTTCGAGTTTCGAAGTGAAAAGACCATTCTGTAGTCTGGCTACAGTGTACCTTGAAATTTTAATTTATTTGAAATTCTAAAATATGACTTAATATATATAGATATATAATTTAAATTGATTTGACATATTATGTATATATTTTTATTTATCCCTAAATGATTTGAAGGAAATCAGAAATTAAATTCTTAAAGTTTACCTTGAAAAATAGGATAAAATTCTTGAATAAGAATAATTTCAATTTGAAAGTTTTAGTTGTATAATACTCAAGTTCTTTTCAATATAACTTACCTTGATTTTCAAAAGTTAACAATGAAATTGGATAATATACAACATAAAAGGGTTTTTAGGAAATTTGATTTAATATGGAACCTTAAAAATCTAACCAAGAGATATTTTGTAGTAAGGATTATTTATCTTAAAAATCATAGTTAGTTGATGAATAAATATGTAATAAAATTTGATTGTTATATTTGCTATGATAAATATTTATTTATGAAATAGACATGTCTTGAAAATGAATAATTAGGATTTAAATGGTTTTTCAAATGAAAATTGCAATTATGACTTATTGAAGAAATATCTTATTCATAAAATGGGTATTTCAAATGAAGTGTTAGGTTATTTGTTAAGTTAAGAGTTAAGTAAATTAATGAACTGACTTGAAATACTATTATATCTACTATAGCATATTTTAGGTGCTGCTGTTTCTAAAAATAAATTGTTTTGGAAAATTTTATAATTGAATAAATGAACTTAAGAATATTTCAACTTTGAAATGAATATTATTTGGCATTGAATTTAAAAGGTAAGTGAAGATTATTATAAAAAGTGTTATGATTTTGGTAGTATGATTTCCAAATGATAATATCTATAAATTTTAATGACTTTCAAAGTATTATGATTTCAAATTTATTATCTTATTTTCAAACTATCTTTGAGTGTCCTTGGTTTCCCTATCTGCTACAGAATGGGAAGGCTATTGCTTATACCAGTCCATTTAGAAATCTTTCTATAATCTTTGAAAATCTTTGTTACTCATCGGGACCTAAGCACCCATAGACCGACGGTCAAACTGAAAGGAGTAAAACCGATTCTAGAGAATCTTCTTTGTGCTTCAAATCCGGAACTATTCATTCGTGTTTATCTAGCTTATCTTCCTTTGTTTCTCTTCTTCCGTTCCTTTTCGAGGACGAAAAGTTCTTAAGTGGGGGAGAGTGTAACAGCCCTAGTTTTTGGCTATTTATTTTATTTTAATTATTCAATTTTTAAATATATTTTATATAATTCATGTTTAACAATATAGTTTAATTATTTAATTGGGAGATATATTTTATAAAATTGTGAATGTTAAAAAGAGTGAATAATAACTGTGAAAATTTAAGCTATTTTTGAACAGTTGAATTTCGCGTTTAAAGGACGCGTTAATTATAGGGTATAAACAACGTAATAAAACGTGTGTTTTTAAAATGCTATTTTTATCGAAATTTTTAATGTTTTAGACTGCGTCTGTTTAACGTAGTGTAAAAATCAAGTTTTCGAATAAATTTGAAGGAAAATATCAGTCAGAGATTTTATGGCAACCGTTACGTTGTTTTAATTGACGGTCTGTTTTCAAATAAAATTGCATACGTTTTTTTTCTAAAGCCTACATAAATATTTACCATTTCATTTATTGATATCAAAAAAAAAAAAAAAAAATCAAAAATAAAACTGAATGAAAACCAACTTGGCAACGTTCAGGACTTTATAAATCAATGCATGCATTTTGAAACTGATACGTGCACCCCACTCTTTTCCTTTGCTCTGTTCTCTTCAGTTTTACACGATGCAAATAATTGAATCAAACCATAACTCACGCATGCATTAAATCCAGTTGTGTAACTGCCTAATTCTTGTATCACGCAACATATTCACAACTGTGGTAACTAATACATTTCTCTGCAAAAATAAGTATGCAGATATCTCGCAACTTATTTTATGATTTAAAGAGTTGCAAATCAAACTTTATCAACTCTGCACATCTATTATCCCATTCCTTAAATCACGCTTTCGTATTTATGGAAGCACATTTTGCTCTGATACTTGAAAACAAACGTAACTGAAGGCTAATCAAAGTATATCAGAACAAATTCTATTTTTAACTGATGCATTCACCTCTCCAATTCATCACGCACTGGCCTATTTATAATTATATATGAAGCATTCATTCCATTTGCCTCTGGAAATTCATAACTGACTGTTGCAACGTTCGAGCAAGACCTTTTGCATTCATCTGGAAACAAATCTACCATTTCAAAGCCTTTATATGTATTTATCATCAAGTCTACTTTTTTTAAAACTCTCGGCCTCCTTGGATTGATACAAAAATCAACAAATTCTTTTCCTCTGCCCTGATCATCAGGTATCAAACTATAATCACGCGTGACCATCTTGATTCTCTGATGAATTGAAAACCTTAAATCACGTATTCGTATTCATATCAAAATAACTGATATGATTTTGCTTTTACTTCCTCTGCCTATATATATACTTTCCCACTTCATCATTTTTCCTTTCTGGATCTCAACTTCATTTTTCCTCTCTGATCCAAGCTTCATCAGGTAATTACTTTTTCTTCTTCAGTCCCTTTGTTTTCCTTTCCTAGATGCCTTGCTCGACCATTCCATTTTATTTTGCCATGCTTGCCATAGGACTGTCTGCATAGGACCCATAATTTGTATGAAATAGGTAGGCTAGTGGCTGATCTGGTTCAATAGAAGTCTGAATAGTAGGTAAGTTTCAGATTTCATATCAAAGGATAAGTCTGCATAAGCATCTAGGATTTTCAGTTACATATGACTTAGACTTTTGCATATATACATGAGATAAAACAATGGTGATGTAGAAGGCATGTCTGAGTTGTCAGTTGCATTTATGTTTAAAGTGGTCTGCATATATAAATAGATTTGTAATTTAGGCATGGTCAGTTCAGTCTGAAAGAATTTAAAACATAAGATGAGTGGTAATGTTAGGAGTTGTTGAAAACTGAAGTTGTTTTAGTTGAAGCTAGGTTTTAAATGAGAAGATTGGCAGTGCATTTGGAAAAATAGGTGACTAGAGCAGTGATGCAAAGATAATAAGACATGGTACATATAGGGTGTGAGTTTTCCAGATTTCAAATTCATAAGAAGTTGTCTGCATATACAAAATCCACAGTGGGCAGTACATATCTTTGTATCCCAGTAGGCATGTTAGCTGAACTAAAGAGAGAGGGAAGACCTTTGCATATATACAAGGTTAAGCAGAGGAGGTAGGGAAGCAAATTGTGTCTCTGTGTATATGTTTGTGTCAGTTGGATACAATGTATCTCTGTGATAAAACTGACCAGAGTAGAAGACATGACTGAAGTGCTAGAAAGTAGTGTATATGTGTGTATATGTGACCCAAAGATTGGGACGTGCCTTTGGACCAGTTAATAGGAATTAGTGTAGTGGGATCCTCCACCACTGCTGTATGACAAAGGTGTGCATTCATATTTGCATAGCTTAAGGAGAGGACTTAGGCTATGAGTTTTGGTAGGTGTTAGCCAAGGTGTGGATATAAAACTTAAAAGTTGTTACGTGTGAAGATCGAGTAGCTGTAGCCCAGACAATAAGTATGGGGTTAGAACCATAGGTTATAAATCAATCAGACTTATATATTTCAAAACCAATTACTCCTGACTAATAACAAATCGAAATGCATAACAAAGAGAGAAGTCTGTGCATATACTTTGCATATGTTCATATTTTATTTAGAAGCTTGCATTTATGTTTAGAAGTAAGTCTGCATTTATAACCAAACCTTGGAAGGGCTGTGCACATTGGTATCACTGGATGTGCATGTTAGTGTCACTGAGTGCATGGTCTTCGAAGTTGCTTGGAGTGGGAAGTCTGGAATAGTTGATGTTAAATCAGAATGTAATAGTGATGGCATTTGAGTTGATGGAGGGAAGTACAGAGCAATATATAAGGTAGTAATAGTATTAGTGTTAGAGATGGGGTTGAGTAAATTAGTCATAGAGTTTACAGACGTGACTCGAAGTTTTGGCAAGATGGACTCGAAGAGTTTGCACATTTTTCTCGAAGAAGTCACCTGATTGGCTCAAAGTATTTAGAGGGATGACTCGGGTAGGGATGTGTTAACTGATGCAGTTCGAATGTGGGAAGAAAAGAAAAAAAATTTAGACTGTAAAGCAATTGTTTGTAGAATCAAACTGAGTAAAAGTGAGGCAAGCATACTCAGGTGTACACATATATATGCATTGTTTAGAAAGGGAGTAGAAGAGGGAGGCTGTGCATGTGGTTGTTGGGAAGTTGACAGTGAGTTGTGTAAAGTTTTGCCTGGTGAACTGGAAAAAAAAATTATAGGAGCTGAAACATGAAGTTGAATCAAATCTTGATAGTAGGTTAACGTAGGAGTAGGAAAATGTGATGTTAATAGTGTTTGGAGTGTGTTTTCTGAAAGAGAAAAAAAAAGAAGAAAAATAAAATGTGTGCACGTGTACATATATATCCCGACTTATAGTAGAGAAGCTTCACCATATTGTTTAGTCGGTCTTTAGGAAATTTGGTCGAAAATTTTAAGCGTTAGCACGGTTCACGTTTTTGGGTATATTTTGGTCACATTACACGGTGGAGTGGTCGAGCAAGTCAAACAAATTTTCGTCCCATTTTAATTTTTCTTTGACCGTAAATTCTAAAGTCGCGTTTCAATATTTTGAAATTTTGTTCTAGATTTGAATCTAGGCGACATCCGAGAAATTTTGATCATATTCTCTGTCATTCTTTACTGGTGAATAGCCGTTTGAATTCAAATTTTCTGCAACTCTCAGGTGAGTATTTCTCACCAGACATACGTATTTATATTTTAGTAAATTATTACAAGTGTATGTGTAAATTTGTATTTCACTATTATCTGTCTGTAGTGTAATATAGCATGATGGACCCCATTTAAATTGACACCTCATCAGTTATTATCTGTTGTATTATTTCTGCAGTTATGTTATTGATTATTTACTGCTTAAATCACCACTGCAAGTTTCCGGTTATTATAGATGGTATGGGCTGAAATGATAGGCCTAATTGATTATTATTGTTCATCTATTCTGTTAACTGCTGTAAATTATCTTGGGATTGCGGGTTTGAAATGATAGAACCCGGGGTTTTGTAAATTACGGGTTGAAATGATATACATCCGTATTACCTGACCTAGGCTAGAAAACTATATACAGGCCCGTGGTTCTTACAATATTTTCTGAAATATTTAAAATTATTCTGGAAGTTAAATATTGATTTAATATCTTTAAAGGATTTTATTTGATTTTTGAATAAATTATAAATATTAATAAATAAATAAATATTTGAATAAAATTTTGGAATATAACTTATTTTGGAAATTCTGGATTTTGAAAGAATAAGATTTCAGTTAAGAAATAAATAAATAAATAAGTTATATTTAGGAATATTTATTAAGTTAAACAATCTACTACAGCATTTAAATGCTGTCTCTTTTGAAACTGGACTAGTTTTACCCATAACTTTAGGTAGCATTTCCTAAGTGCTACAGAATCTAGAATTTGATTGCTTTAAAATTTATGGAATTTGATAAATTTTATTTTATGTTAAGTTTTGGAAAATCTTAAGATTTATAACTGGATTTTCCTTAATAAATTTAAGATGAATATTCTGGTATTAAGTAAATTTTGAAATATTTAATGGCTAAAATTTGGAGTTTTATTTATAGAATTTATGGGAATATTCAAGACTAAATAATAAAACATTGATTTGTTGAAAGAATAAAACCCAAACTTAGTTTTGAATAGTAAATACTCCAATTGAATATATATATAGAAGTTGAAATGGTTTTGGGAACATAAAGTGATATTTAAATTATGGTTTAAAACTTTAAATAAAGAAATATATTTGTAAAGCTATGTAAATTATCTTCTTTACAAAATAACCATAAAGCTAAACCATCTATTCTATATACCGTTAAAGATATAATTCAAATATTTGGTTTCCAGATATTATAAAATTTAAGCCGTATGGTTTTGGAAAAGAATTATATATGAATATAACGATATCATATTTTTGGGTTTTTAAAAAAATGATATCGTATCTATAGTTTTGAAATAGAAACGATTATTCTGGTTTAAAGTATAAACTGTTTTTAAATGGCCACGGGTTATAATAACGATGGGTTGGCAAAGAGACCGGGATCGGATATAGACATACTCTCTGTCGATACCGAAAACCACTTTGACTAACCGTGTATGCGGTGGAGATTCCAGAATGAAGTAGGTTGGTGGTGACGGTTTCTTGAAAGGTATATACGTGGACCCGACTCCCGTGAGTTGGCTTAAGGTGGCTAAAACAGGAGCGATTCTCGGATTAATGAGGTAGCTCCTCTAATCGAACGCACTTCTTCGTATACCATTCTATTGCTTATGTGATTGTTTGGGTGCACCCTTGATTTGGGAGTGTTGTTCGAGGTGGGCGGTCGCTGCGGCTTCGCGTTACCACCGGTCCGGATAGCAATTGGTATATCTACCCTGGCATTGCCTCGTTGTGCCGTGTCACCTACCATATCGAGCCTTGTACGAGTTTGGTTTTCTCCCGTAGCCCGTGTGGTATCCTCTAGTTGCTTCCCGAGTAGGAGGAGCTATGGTATTGGATGGACTACTGGGACTATTACGTGTTAAGGTGGAAAATGTAAAGCCTTAACGCTATTTAAAAGTATGTTTATTTTAATATAGACCCTATTATAATAGCGCAATATACTACATAGTAAATAGTTTAACGGATCCTTAGAGGATGGGCGATCCCAAGCCTCCTTTGAGTTACTTGCTCTATATTACAGTACACTTGATTTAACTTACATTATATAAGTATGTATGTCCTGACTCGAGTGTTTTGTTTTATTTTACGCTCGGGTCAGCCTGAGTTGCAGCTTCAGTTTCCTCTCCGGAGCTAGGACATTCCGTAGACCATTCGTGCTGCTGGAAGTTTGTTTCAGTCTTTATCTTTTCTGGAATCCCAGACTTTGAAGACTCTATCTCTATTTATGTTTTAAAATTGTATTGAGGATTATAAACAATGTAATTCCTGTTTTGTTAAAGATGTATCAGTGGCTTCATGAACCACTAAAATTTAATTTCCGCTGCGAGATTCTGATATCTGTGTATGTGATTCTGTGATTTATTTACTGTATATTCTGAGTTTTGCCAAATTTATTCTACAACGCAGTATTTTGAACAATTCAAGTCCGACATGTGCGGATGCGAGTGGTTGAAAATACTGGGACGTTACAAAGTTAGGAAAGATAAATATAGAGGCAATGTTCGAAGATTAAGATAGAAATAGGATCAGCGATCTTGATAGAAATTAACAGGATAGATGTTATCCTTATCCACTCTACTTTTCATTATTATTGAAGATGTTTCTAAAATTCTTTTTAACAATTGGATGGAATTAAATGATATAATTAATAAATAGGTTAGGATAGTTTTGTGAATGTTATAAGGAAAAGCCTTTACGCGAGGACGAGAATGCTATACATACATTTTTCTGTTTAGAATTTGCATGAATTAGAACAAAATATGGTAACTTCCCGAAAAAAGTTTACGTTTTAAATATGAATATTTAATTTATTTAAATAATAAAATTTGATTCGAATTTACTAAAATAATAAGAAATTAAAATTTTAATAAAATGACTTGACTTATAATAGCTATTTTTAAATGGATTTAGAAGCCATAATTTTTAATTTGGAAAATATTTAACTTGCTGTTTGACTATTTTTCGATAAACGTTATTTTTTTGAAATTTCACCGAATAGAATAACCAGTGTACTTTATTGTTATATTGGGATCATGTCACATTATTGTGAGCGATCGTATTTTTATTTTTATCATCCGTGGTTCGTACACGAATGAAATAATGTGTAGTAGAATACCACAAATATTTCTTTTAAAAACCTTTTTAAATACAGTCAAAATTCTAAAGTTTGTTCAAATCTTGAGATGTGATGTTGGATTTGGAAAATTTTACTTGTGAATTTCGATTTGCTTGGGGTACTAATTTAACTTGAGTTTGAAGCTAGGTGCTTTGATTGGGTTAGAAAAGTTGGATAAGAAAATCCAACACTTGACCATACGTTTCATTTTCATTTCCCTCCTCTTCTCTTCTTACTTACAGTTAACAAAACAAATAATGGGCGATTATTTTGAGAAAAAAATCAAATTGTATAGCAAGCTATAAATCATGAAATAAAACGTGTTAAGTTTGTTAGGGCGGGATCTGCATTTCGGCATGGGTTTTGAGAGGTGCGATCAATGTTGTAACGACCCGTAAATTCTAATGGTTTCTATAACGTAATCAACTGAATTTTTGCTTGAAAATAAACGATTAAATTTAGCAATGAAAATTTAATATTTGGAATATGTCTATTTAAACATAGCATATGTTAGATTTTCATTGGAAAATATGAAAGTTAGTTATGTGGTGTAATTTCCAATTTCAATTTAAAATCAATTGAATTTAATGGTTATAAAATATTTTCGAAATCTGAATATTTTTATATAATAAAATTTCAAACCATTTTCTAAGTGTGACGTCATATTTCGTTTCGCCAAAAATTGGATTACTCTAGCTCCATTATATTATTTTCAGTGGTTTAGCAGCATTTTGGCAGCAAATATCGACTATGGTGGGATGTTTGTTTAGCTGATATCTATGTACCACTTTGCTCGTCTTGTTGAGCTGATCTCCGTAATATATTTATTTATGCATTTCGGTGTCTAGGACGCGGCGAAAACCACGAAATGGTTAACCGTATCGGTACCCACATTTGGAGACATTTGGTTTCTTGTGTCCTTTCATCATCCACCGTGTAAACCAATGGTCATTAGTTGTGAAATTTTTCTAAAATTCAGCCAATGACTTTTACTATTCTCCTATCTTCAATGTATAATACTGCTTCATTTTTATTTTTCTACTTTTCTCTTCTTTGGTTCTAATCATTCATCTAAAAGAAAATATTATAATATATAAAGCTAATTTTATTTGTTGCTACCCATTTCTTCCCACTATCTGCATTTCTTGAAACTAAACCCAAACGCTAGCCTCCAAGTTTGGCCTTCCCTCTTCCCAAGCCTTTCCACCACCATCCTTATACATTTTCCACCACCTTTCCCCTTCGCGCCACTGCAGACCTACCCATCACCGAAGAATCATTGCTCATACATCTCCCTTTTTATTGCCACCATGTTTGTTTTGCACCCTCTGCCTCTCCAACTTCCCACGTCATCACCCCAGCCAACTGACAGCCATGAGAAACCCACTCCTCCCCTGACCATACGCCTTCTTCCTCGTCTTCCTCTAAAAAAATGTATATTTATAGGTTGCAATTTGCAGCCTGTCTGCCATAACTCTAGATCGAGCCTGCTTCCTCCGTGCCCCACCTTTGTTTCCCACCAGCGAAACTTTTTGCCGCTTTCCTATCGCAACCTTAGACCCACAAAAACCCATCGCCTATAGCAGCTCTCTGACTGATGCAGCAGCTATCGAGATCCGTCTTCCTCAAACTTAGCCGCAACACAGTAGTTCGCCTCCCTCCGGCCGCCTGCACGCCTATGCCCGTCCAACCACTTGCATCGCTATTACTCCATCGAACGACAGCCATGACCTCTATGCGTTTGCTTCCTCCCGCATTCATCCGCTCCATTGTGTTCCACTGATCTGCTTCCTCATAATCCACCCCTTACAGCAGTTTATATAGATATTATATTTTTTGAACAACGTTGTGTATACATATGAACATTTTTAAATGGTACACGTATATATATTTATGTTTGCGTTTTTATTTGTATACAGATTGGGTTGATATATTGGTTTGAAGTATTGAATTCTTGTACCGTTAAAATACATATAAGTATATATATTAGTATCAAAATGATATATTGGTTTAAGGAATGATTTCAGGTACTGTGCATTTAATATATATTTCACGTAGTGTATATATATATATATATTGATTTTAGTATTGATTTAAATATGATATATATAAAGATTTTTATTTTTATTATATGTATTTGGTTTTCAAATATAATGTAGGGGTTTTATTTTATCTATTTTGATTTTCAAAGATAATATAAAGGTTTATCTTATTTTAATATGGTTTATAAACTGAATTTTAGATTTTTTAAAATATATAAATAGATTTTGATTTTAATATATATAAATAATGATTTTTTATGTATGTGTAAATTTAGATTATATATATATATATATATATATTGATTATAATATATATATATATATATATAATAAATGATGATTTTAAAATACAATATATAAATATTATTTTTTATATATGTGTAAATTTAGATTTTAAAATTTTATGTTTTGAAAATTTAAAATTTTTAAGTTAGTTTGGAAAATATAACTTTTAGGATTTTTCTTATAACTTTAATATTGTAAAACTATATATAATAAGATTTAATTTAACAAAAATTTAAATTAATATATATATATATATATATTTTGTTAAAGTATTTACTTAAAATTATGTTTAAAAATAGATTTTATTATAACGTTAATAAATAATGTTGGGAAGATAAATTGAAAATGATTTGAAATTACATTTGTTTAGGAATTGTATTTAAATAGAAAAAATTTCATTTGAAACTTATTGAATTTGAGATTTTAAAGATACGATTTTATAACTTGATTTTGATTAAAGGTGATTAAATGAATATTTTCAAATTTAAATAAATTGAAATTGAATATTTAGTTTGATTTACATGTGTAATAGAGATTTAATTTAAAGGTTAAAAAGAGTGATTTAGTGAATGACTTTAGAATTAAATATAATTAAAGTCAGATATTTAATCTAGATTTTTATTTAAACTGGTAATTTTAGATATATTAAAATGTTATTATAAATGAATAAGTGAATATTGCAAATTTAAATAAAATTCAGAGTAGAATGTGAAATATGAATGAAAAGTATCAAATTGAGTTATTGTAAATGTTTGAATATTTAACTTTGAATTCTACTGAATTTGAAAGTAATTTGAATTCAAACTTGGATTTCAAATCGATATGAATTGAAATAGTTTTTTTGAGAAGTTGAAATGAATTGAAGTTGATGAAACGGGATTGATTTAAATTGAATTTTGGAATTTAAGTTGATTTGAATCGATTTGTGAAATTGGTGGAAACTATTTTTATTATATAAAGTATTTTTAATATATATAAACTATTTTTAATATATAAACTATCTTAATCTATTACCTATTTTAAATATAAAATATTTTAATTTATAACTATTTCAATGTATATAAACTATTTTCAGTATTTAAACTATTTAAGTTGAAATTTTTGGATTTCGACTTAATGGATTTAAATACAAATTTTTAATACGAAGGTTTAACGTATTTTATGGTTGAGAATTTGTGAATAAATATGATTTTAAAGTGTAATGATTTCGAAGGTGGCTATCATTTCGATAGTGATATGATATTGAAATGAATACAATATTTTGATATGAAGTAGGAACTATTTAAAATGATTATAAAAGTGATTTTATAAAATGACCGCGGTGTGAAATAAGTGTTTGGTTGTTAAAGAGACCAGGATCGAATATTGTCATACTCTCTGCCAATACCCAAAACCACTTTAATAAGTGTGTACGTGGTGGAGATTCTAGAACGAAGTATGATGGTTTGGCGACGCTTTTGTAGGAGGTATTAACGCAGCCCAGACACTCACGAGTCAGCTTAATGTGGATAAAACAGGAGCTATACCGAGCCAAGTGAGGTCTTTCCCCTATCGAGCACATTTCTTCGATACATTCTATTGCTTTTTTCATTTGATTGGGTGCTCCTTTGATTTGGGAGTTTGTCTCGACGTGGGCGGTAGTAGCTATTATACGTTACCACCATTCCGGGAGTGCAAACGTTATTTCTACCTTGACATTGCCTCGCGTCCCTTGCACATGCATTATCTTGCCTTCTACGAGTTTGATTTGTACCATACCTATGGAGTTCCCTCTAAGTAAACCATCGGTTTGGTGGAGCTTACGATACTGTATAGACCAAGGGAATATATAAAATATGTTAAAGGGGATATGAGTAATTCCTTAACGCTATTTTAATAGTTTACTTTACCATAGACGTTATCTGTGTAGCGTTTTTGTACTACTATGTACGTAGATAGTTTAACGGGTCCTTAGAGAATGGAAATCCCAAACATCGTTTAAGTTATTTGTATTTCAGTTGACATTTCACTTTTGTTGAATTTAATGTTATAAGAATGTTAATCCTAACTCAAGTGTTCTGTGTTTTGCTTCATTCTCGAGTCAGATTGAGTGTCACATCATTTGAAACTTGTCTTTGGATTTTCAAGCTTTGCTTGAAGATCTGTCTTTGTTTATTGAGCTTTCCAGTTACTTCAGTTTATTCCAGTTGTTTTGTTCAGACTTGTCGTTGGCATTTGTATTTGTAACTTTTGTGTATTCGAGATATTTGTTGTATTTTACTTTATACTCTGATGTTTATATGGTAGCTTCATGAACTACTTCCAGTGCTTATCGTTATAATACTGTGTCTGTGATTGATTTATTTACTATATATGCTAAGCTTTTCTACATAAATTAACAATCGGTTGTTTTGAGCAATTCAAGTCTGACATGAGTGGATGATTGTAGATTCGAACAGTTCGAAATACCAGGTTTATATAATTGGTATCAGAGCTCTGGTTTAGGAAAAACTTAGCATATGGAGTGAAACTCATTAGAGGTTGGGTAATGATACCCTAGAATGAGTGGAATTAATTACATAATCGTCTTCGATCGAGCTTGAAATTCCTTTGTGAAGATCCACTTTGATTCAGTTTTTTTTTGGATTTTGGAACTCTCCTGTGATAACCAGGATTTTGGTCATCTGATAATTGAATAATTATCTGATTTTACTACAGGAATATTGGTTTTATTTGGATAAATTAAAGGAATTCTGATAATTTAGAAATATCTGGATATATATTTTTTATAAATGAATTTAAAACTACAATAAATCTTATGATAAACTTAATTATGTTAATAGATATATGAAAAACTTTATAATAGTGAAATTTGAAGGATAAAAATAAGTATCAATAGATACTAAATAGAAAGTTGATTTTGAATTCAAGAATAAATACCTTATAAATAAAATTGAATTTATTAACTTTATATTTGAAAGGAACAAATATATATATGATATTAAAACAAGAATTAATAAAAGCTTTGAGATATAAATTTTTTTAACATGAGATAAGTATAAATTGTATGTACATAAAAATTAAACATATGTTAAGTTATAAAAACATAATACACTTTCTTTCATATTTGTTAGAATCAATGTGTGTTTATATATATATATATATATAAGAAAATAATTGTCTTCACATTTGTAAAATTATAAGGTACTTAATGACATAAGGAAATGAAATTTTATAAGGGATTTAGACATAAAGATACATGTTTTGACAAATGTAAATATTTTTCATAATAATTAACAAGTGCAGGCTTAATAAAAACATAGATTTACAAGTGGTGGAGAATGAATACAATTGGCAAAACTAGTATCTTCTTTTAATTCGAATTTTAAGTAAAATAGGCTTAAGAGAGAGACCAGGCTTCGTACTTCACAAACCTGGAAATAAAAGAAAAAAATAAATAAAAGAAAAACCGAAATAAGTGGATGATCAAGCTAGCAACAAATTCATCAATTTCAAGCTTCAGGAATGCTAGGATTTAATTCAAGATCAATTCAGTTTCAAAGCAAATCCAGATTCGATTAAGCAAATCAAAATTTCAGTTACCAGTAGCAGATCAACTTCCAGCTTCCTCTGTTCTTGAAATATAGGCGAGTAAACATTTTTTCTTAAGTAAAATCTGATTTAAAAACCTGATGTATGTGATATAATGGCTGAAGAATTTTTGATGCATGAATGAATTTAGATGTATGCATGGATGTAAAAACATAGATGTTTGTGTATATATACACCTCTATTGTTTTCCCAGAACTCAAAATCAACATAATTAAATTCATATCTTCTCAATGAAACAATGTTAGATTCTGATCCTAAAAGAGAAAGTGATTGTCACATCCTAATTTCATTTTTAAAAATAATTTCCAATAAAAATACTTAGTAAACATTTTGGAAATAAGAAATAACAGTAAACTCTTTCGAATCAGAAAATTTTAATATCTTAATTTCTTGTTTTGATTATGTAAACTGATTTGTATTAAAGAATGATGAATTTTGATATCCATATCATAATTTTTAAGATCTTGGTTATCCTGATATCTTAAGTTTAACGGAGTTTAATTGTTTGGAGATTTCTGGCGATTGGGAACGTGTTGATCATCGACATCATTGCTACAGGATGCTGGGGGTCTAGGGGTTTCGAGAAAATTGTCCCAAGGGTTTATCGACCATCATGGTGGCATGGCGAGTTAAATATAGGGTTTAAGTTGAGTTTTGGGTCGTGGATAGTTTCGAGGCAATTGTGGCATCGACATCGCGTCGAGTTGAGTCAGAGTTGTAGGGAAAGGAAGATCGAGGTCAGGCAAAGATTCTGGCAAAAGAACAGGGAGTCCAGTGGTCGGAGATGGCGATGCGGGGTGAACTTTGGTAATGGGTCCCGGAGCCAATTATGGTTCGTTCGTTCGAGTTTGTATTTTCGTGATGGTTCGACAATCTGTGTGGCAGGTCAACTCAGGGGAATGTAGTCGATGTGTTCATGGTCGTTGAGTGGTTCGAAGCCGGTTAGGTAAAGTGTGCGCGTGCAGGAGTGCTACTTGTGTCAAAAGGATGCTGGGTGTTTTGGGCATCGGAGAAGAAGAATTATACTTCAAGTAGGATGGTGCTTTGCACGAAGTAGTTCTCGAGTTGTTGATTTAGAAGAGAAACATGGTTTGACATGAGAAAAGATAGATCTGGCTTGGGTTTCTTTGTTATGGTATTAATGCTATGACAAGAGATAAGGTAAATCCAGTTCTTTTTAAAAGCAAAGAAATCTTGTTAACCTGTTTTAGAAATGAAGTTGTAGTAAACAAGTTATCGAATTTTAATTTTTTTTAAATAAGAATACTTTTTGAATTTAATTTGTGTGGTCTTGAATAATTATGATAAGTTAATTAATTAAATTAAATTCCTAAGTATCTCAAATATGACATAATGATGGGATTATGTAAGTGGTTAAGATTTGTATATCAAACTTTAATCAATTAAAAGTTCTCAAATGACTGATTTCAGGCAATTAATTAATCTAGATAAATGACTTGTCTTTTAAACTTATTAAGTTTTAGGTAATTAAGATTAATTATGTAACGACCCAACTATCAACACCAGGAAGTCGCATCGCTAAAAAGAAAGAAAGGGATAGAAAAGAGAAAGAAAGGGAAGAAGAAGAAACAACACATCAGAATCTAAACAGCGGAACGAATAAACTATATTAATAACATAAAATATTACATAGTTTACAACAACTATCAGAGTACACAGATAATACAACACATACTAGACAATTATAAAAACCTATCTAGTATTTACAACATAATATAATTCAGAGACAACACAGAACACACAGCGGAATACTATATATCTAACGCAAAAGCCTCCTGCTCCATTGCTCCTCCAATATTCGTCAAAGCTAACCTGAATCCCTTGGCTACTCGAAAAAATTTGAGTACCCAAGAGTTTATGGAAAAACAAAAATAAACTCTGGGTCATACATGGGACTGGTGTGAGTAACAGGTTAAAGTTGCTTAACTTTCAAAAACCTTTTGAAAAGAAAGGTATCACGTAAGACTTCCCATACATAAACATGGAAAAGTTTTTACCTTACGCTAATCAAAACATTTGATAGGAAATCCCGTGATATTATAATAGTGTCTATGAAATAGCCAAAATTGTTACATCTATTAAATTCAAGCTACTAGCCACAAAAGTGGGTAATACAATCAAAACCGTTGGCACTTATTGGATTTTGGATTCCATACAATGGCAGGACTACTGGGGAGCCGCCCGTCACAGTACGTGGCCTAGATCAACGTACCGAGGAGTGCACCCGCTCCCCTGCAACACAAAGCCGGACCTTTTCCTTACTGAACAGTTCCGAACAAGACAACCCCGCAGTTGGCGCGTGATTCCAACTGCCCACACAGCCGAATAAAAAGGGACTTCTAGACAGGGAAAAATCTTGCTCTCCAGTGGGAGCTACCCATGAAGCATTGCTGCACCTCCCCTATTTTAGCCATTCCTGGTTGATGAGGCTTGAGGCTTCGATTACCTTTATAGGACACATCTCTTAGAATGCTCATCGTCCACCTGACGATGTTCTGAAAGCATTCAATCCATACAAGTTCGTTCCGGGTTCGAATGAAACCAAAGACATTATCTCGTTACACTCGTTTTGGAATCACCCTCAGAGTTAATGACGATAACCCATGCACTCTGAATCTCTATCTCGAGCCTATAAGTACTATTTCTGTCAAACTCATCACGGAATCACCCCCAGAGTTATACTGACTAATAGTCCTTACACCTCGAGTCTTTACTCTTCACATAGATTCACGATCGATCGTTAATTTGGATCGATGTGGTTTTCGGATATCCAAATATGGAAACCCGATCCTAGTCTCTCCGAAATCCAAAGCATGACTTTTAGGTCCAAGTTGTTTTAGAGTTTTAAAATAATTTAATTACATTATCTATATACACACAGATAGATAATTCACAGATTCACAACAAATAATCATCACCACAAATAATTCACATTATCCCTATCAAAAGATAATCAATGTCATCATCACAATGCAACCAATACATCCATATCACTCAACATTATTAATCTCATTGCTGAGATTCAAAACCATTCAAAGCAACCAATAACAACCATTCATAAGCAATGATCTATAATCATACTATCTATAATTAATTTAAAATGAATTAAATTAATTACATCATCTCTAATTAATTTTAAATGAATTAAATTAATTACTTACACGATATAAATCTTGCTTACATCATCACTAATTAATTACAAATTAATTAATTAACTAACCTCTAATTTATCATCTTAATTAATCAATCCCGATTAATTTTACTTTAATAAATTTCACAAAATTAATTACTCTAAACCCAATTACAGTAATTAACCTTTAATTACTTCATAAATTAATTAACTATAATTAATTACATTTAACCTTAATTAATTACAATTAATTAACCACACTTAATCACTTATTAATGATTAATTCATATTAATTAATCAATCTTAACTACATCATTAATTATATTAATTAATGATCCTTAATTATATTTAATTAATTACTCTATTAAATTAATTACTTTCAGTAATTAATCTTACTTATCCCATGATTATTAATCACCTTTGATTAATCTCAATCTATAATTAACCATCCTAAATTACTTATCAAATTAATTATTCCTTGATTAATTTCTTTAATTAATTTCTTGATTAATTATACAAAATAATTTAATCTAAATTATTTTCACAATCCCAATATCATCCACTAAATACATCTAGTAATTATCTCTAATTACTTTACTAAGTAATTTACTTTATTAATTACATAAAGTAATTGTTATCAAATCCAATGTTTAAGATTAATTAAACTAAATTAATTAATCTAAACCAATCTCAATAAACTCCATTAATTACATTAAGTAATTAGTGTCTTAATTACTTTTACTTAAGTAATTAAACTTAAATAAATTTAACAATTTATTATCATTAATTAATTAATATAATTAATTATTAAAAATTTATCATATTAATTAATTACTAAATAAAATTTAGTTAATGACCATCATTAACTATTATTAATTCTTTAATTACTTTCTTTAATTACTTTTCTTTAATTACTTCTTAATTAACACTAATTTAAATTCATCCAAATTATTAATTATAAATTAAATAAATAAGTCACTCGTTAATTATCTTATTTATTTAACTATTTTAATATCTTGATCATTTCTAAGATAATCCATTCCTTATTAATAATTTTTATAAACATTAAGGTGTACTTAGAACTTTTAAACTCAAATTTCAAAAATTCAAAATGATATTTATTAAAACATTATCCAACTTAAATTCCATTTATATTCTTTCCAAAATAAATGTAAATAACATTTATTACTTATAATTTAACTTATATAAGATAAGTCGTAATTTACTTAATTTTAATTTAAAAAGTAAGTTTTAAGTACATTACTATTTAAATTATAAATTCAAGTTAACAATCATTTAACTTTTTTTATAAACCATTTATAATGATTTCATTCAAAAAGGAAAATCAAATTAAAATATTTTATTGAAACAAAATTTTAAATAGCAGTTTGAATTTCAAATTTAAGTCCAGTATTCTTAAGGACCTTTAAATCTTCAGTTTTTAAAATAAGAATGAATTATAGTTTCAAAGAGTTTGAAATCTTTTTAAGTTTTTAAAAGTTTGAAAGTGGTTCAGTTTTAAATATATATATCTATATGTATATATATATATATGAAACCTGGAAGTTTTTCTGAAAATTTAATTTCATTTTAAATCTGAAGCTAATTGTAAACTAGCAGTTTGAATTTAAGTTTAAGTCTAGTTTTCTTAAGCGTTTTTGAATCTTCGGTTTCTTTTTAAAATGGAATTTGAATTTTGAATAAAGAGTTTAGAATCATGGTTTAAATCAAAAGTTTATTTCAAATTTAAATTCAAATAATTTAAATAAAGAATGGTTCCAGGTGTATTGAATTTAAAACCTGGATATTTGAATAAGTTTAAAATTTGAATGTTTTCAAACAAGTTTAATATAAATTGTTTATTAGAAGTAAAATTGAATTAATTAACCTAGTTAATTAATAATTTTCTAAATATTTAACTTGATTAAACATCTTGATTTATCATTTACTAATTACAATAAGTAATTAGTCTTTAATTAATTTTATAAAATTAATTAACCTTAATCATAAGTAATTAACATTTAATTACCAACTGTGCGACCCGTCTTTCAATATCCAGAAAGACGTATCATCAATAAGAAAAGAGAAAGATAGAAATAGAAAGATAGAAAGAAAAGAAACAACAATCATCAGAATCTCACAGCGCAAACGAACAAAATATAATATTACACATATCCATTACATAGGTTCGCATATCAGAGTACACAAAATAATACGACTTCATTTCATTGGACATTCATAAGAGTTTTCCATACCATACAACTCAAAACACAACATCAAAAAAAGCCACTACAGCGAATAGAGATAGATGGTACGTCTGGACTCCAGCTCCAGCTTCCAAAAATTTGCTAATCCAAACCTAAATCACTTGGCTAGTCATAAAATTTTGAGTACCCAAGAGTTTATGGAAAAAAAACTCCGGGTCAGACATGGGTCTGGTGTGAGTAAATCAGTTAAAGTTGATTAACTTTAAAATAATTTGAATCAAAAAGTATCACGTAAGACTTCCCACAAATAAATACGGGTAAGTTTTTACCTTACGCTAACCAAAGCATTTGATAGGGAATCCAGTGATATTATAATAGGGTCTAGGGTTTTTTAAATAAAATACAGAAATAGCTGGAATGCTTACAACTCACTTTCCAACATAGTTGGGCACAATCAAAATCGTACGGGCACTTATTGGAGATTGGATTCCATACAATGGCAGGGCTACTGGGGTACCGCCAGTCATAGTACGGGGCCTAGATCACCGTACCGAGGATCACTCCCGATCCCCTGCAACACAAGGCCGGACCCATCCCTTACTGGATAGCTCTGAACAAGAAAACCCCGCAGTTGTGGCCAAACTGCCCACACAGCCGAATATAATAAGGGACTTCTAGACAGGGGTAAATCTCACTCTAAAGTGGGGGCTACCCACGAAGCCTTGCTGCACTTCCCTTATTTTAGCCATTCCCATTTGATGAGGCTTGAGGTTACGATTACCATTAGTGAACACATCACTTAGAACGCTCATCGTCCACCTGACGATGTTTTGAAAGGATTCAATCCATACAAGTTCGTTCCGGGTTTGAACGAAACCGAAGGCATTATTTCGCTACACTCAGTTGGGAATCACCCTCAGAGTTAACGACAATAACCCTTGCACTCTAAAACTCCATCTCGATCCTCACTTGAGATGTCACGACCTAAGGTTTAACTTGGATCGATGTGGTTTTCGGAAATTTAATTCGATTCTCGATTCCAGTCTCATCGAAATCCAAACATGTCTTAAAGGCCAAGTTGCTTAAAGATTTAATCAATTCAATTCAGTTTTAACAGAGCATCCATACAGTATTGTCTACAGATAATAACCAATATCTATCGCAGATATAGAATATCTCATCACAGAGTATCTCAACTATCATTCAACAGATATCAACTATATTCAGATATTCAATTCAAATAATCATCCATAAGCAAGCACTACTTTAATTCGTATTATAATTAATTTAATTAATTTAAATTAAATTAATTACTTAAGAATTTATCACTTAACCTTGCTTAACCAAACATTAATTAGTTACCACAATCATTTAATTATTTAGCCACCTTTTAATTATCTCCATTATTAATTAATGTCTAATTAATTAATAATCTTTATTTAATTATCAATTAATTACTCTAAGTATTTATTAATTAAAACTTGATTTAAAATTAATCATTCCTTAATTGGTTATTAATTAACCCTTAATTTATAACTAATTACCTTAATTAATTCTTAATTAATCACAAATTAATTTATCCTAATTACTTAATTCGTTATTCATTAATAAATCTTAATTATTTAATTAATTAAATCTTTATTACTTGATAAGTAATTAAAGATTAATTAATGTAATTAATAAATTAACGAGAATAATTAAAGGTTAATTAATGTGAATGGTTAAGGGATAATAAATTTACTTAATTAATTTAAGGGTAATTACTTAGTGTAATTAAAGAATAATTAAATAAGGATGAGTAACGGATCATTAATTAATTTATTTGTAATTAATTTATGTTAAGTAAGTAGGATTCAAAGGTAATCTAAGTGATTTGAGTTAGTGACTAATTTAATTGGAAATTAATTAAATTAATTAGGAATTTTATATCTAATGAATCTTACTTATGGAAGATTGAATGATATTGGATGACTTGAATTGTTGATGTCTCTGATGGGCGATTGTGATGTGTTGTGGTATGGTGGGTTGAATAGTAATATTGTGGGTTATCTATCGATGATGAATTGTTGTCAGTTATTATATCCTGAACATAAATTGTATTGTTTTAAAACTTAACAACTTGGATTAGAGATGATATTGAATTTGAAGAGACGGGGGTCGGGTATCAGCAATACCCGAAACCACTTCGATTAGTAAACAAATTATTCATAAATTGGATATGTGAAATTATACAGGATGGAATGGAATGAATTGAGTAACATGGACATTTAACCTGAAAACTGTTGTGTGCGAAAAATGATTGACTATAAGAACTCATAAAGGGAACGAGATACCTTGATATTCACATATGATATAGCTTGGTATTTCATATTATGTGGGTTTACTCACGTTGATTTCCAAGATGAGCCGGGTGTTACTTTGTTGTAATGCTCGTGTCAGACCAAGTATTATAGATTTTCAGGTAATGACATTCTGGAGCTCAAGAGACGAGCTGGATGGCAGGAACGTATGGAGTTTACCATTGTTTATTTGGAAGTTTTATTGTTTGTAGTCTGGAACAGGTTCATATAAATGTCCAGTTATGTGTATATGGTTGTAACTCTAATGAATTAACCATTACAGCTTTTCTTTATAAAAATGCTATTATTTGATATTATACGTAATCCGCTGCGAATGTGAGTTGTTATTGTTTTATGTTCTTTCTCCTTTCTTCTTTTTCTTCTTTTCTCTAGCAATCTAGAATTTTCGGAGTCGAAAATTTTTGGTCATTACATTTGGTATCAGAGCGAGGTTAAGCGAGAACCTCAGCTCTGGTGGGTTTACTCATTAAGGATACGGTCAATAATACCCTAGACTGAGTTGAGTGTATATATATGAGAGCGTATTAGTAATTTTCTTATATAAAGGTTTAAAAATGGTTTCAAAAATGAATGATTCTTATACATGCTTATATTTTGATACATAAAGAAATTGGTGGTTTTGAATAAGAATTTAAGTGTTATAAATATATCCAAATAGGAATTGGATAATATGGACTATACAAACAAAATAAACTAGAAATGGATTCAAACCATAAAATAAAATGGTTATTGTGATGTTTGTTTTCTAATTATGATAAAGCAAAATGAAATGTGTTAAGGAAGTAAACTTTAGATAAGTATGATTTGCAAATTGAAGTGGGTTTTAAATTATGAAGTTTTGAATCCTAAGATTAAAAACATTTGAAATTGTTTTCAAAATGATTAAAAGAAGTGAATAAATAATGTAGAAATTTGTTTTGAATTAAAACCAAGGGTGGTTTAAGAAATTTAAAGCATAACTTGGTCTGCAAAGGAAATAAGTATGTACATATAAGGGATATACACGATATCAAAGATGATCTGAAATAAACTCTAAGTGTTGAGTGTTAAATTTTCCTTGGAATGTGATATGAAAACCCATGGTGACAAGGTTTTGAACTAATAAGTGGGAATATTATTAATGAGAAGTTTAAAATTCGACATGGAAATTCAAATTGAATAATGTTGATCGGAGTAAATTGAATTGAATTTAACCTAGGGAAAGTTAAATATGTTTAAGACAAACAACCTGAATTGGAAATTTCAAGATGAAATTGAGATTTAACTTGGGAAGTTAATAGGCTGATTTAAATTGGGAGTTTGTGTGATCTCAAAATGAGTTTGAGATCTGGAAATTGCATATGGATGGATGTTTTAAAATAATTTGAATAATATTATCCTATTGGTACTAATAATCTTTAACTGGATTTGTTTAAATGAATGAAGAAATGGATTATGGTAATATCTCCATTATTGAGATAAAAGGGAAATTAAACTGTAATTTGAAATTAAGAATATGGAATCATTTTGAACTTACGATTTGAATGTTAAGAATTGAACTTGTAAATTAAAATTGTTTAAGAATCGGTTTCAAAGTTGGAAGGTAAAATTGGGTAATAAATTGAATTTAAAGATAAAATTGTTTTGACCACTTATTTGAACTTTGAAATAAGTTAAGTAAATATAATTTAAAATGGAATTTTGAAATTTGGACTCAAAATTAAATTGTTTAAAGATTTAGATTGTTGCTTTAAAAATAAAGGTTAATTTGATTTAAGGGATTAAATCAACATTTAAAATTTAACTCAAATTTATGTAATTCGAGATGGTTTAAAGTTGAGATTTTAAACTGAATTTGTTCAAATTGAATTTGATTTGAATTAATTAAAATTGTGACTGAAGATGGATAAGTTTGAAATTCAAGTGGAAAATTTGAATTGGATTGATATGAGATGAAATTGAAATTGAATGAGTTCAAATTCGAATGGGAAGTTGATTTGAATTTGGGATGGGATTGGAAGTTAACTTGGTTTGAATTGAAATCGAAAGTTAATTGGATATTGGCAATTGATTGGAAATGAAGATTGGGAATTGAACAGTTTGGCTCTGAACTATTTTCAAATAAATTATTTTAGTGTAAATTGTTTTTATATCTATTTTTCCTAGCTATTCACTATACAACTTTTCTGTTTAAACCCAAAACTATCTTATACTTGTTTTACAACTAATTTAACTATTTTACAATAATTTTACAACTGTTTTATAGACCAATTACTATTTTACAACTATTTTTCCACTGTCTAATTATTCTATAAACTATTTATCTGTTCACAACTATTTTATAATTACTTAACTATTTTATTGCTATTTTACAACTACTTATCTATTTTAAACTTTTCAAGCTATTTTCTTAATACAAGTTAGCCAAAGTGCAAACCGTCTATAATTGATTGCCAATTGAGATGAATATTGAAGTGTTAACCCAAATGGAAATTGGGAGAAATTGTGGATAAGTGAATGGAATCAAAATGAAGGCGAATAGAAAAGAGAATTGATTTAGCTAATGATCAATAAAGATAAATATGTAAGATGTACGTATACTGTTTTATTCATACAATGATTTGATCTGGATTCGGCACAGAATTCCGAGATAGTATATCAATCCAAGTTGGGATTTTTCATTCGATTTTCGACGTCGAACGTGGATATAGATTTTTGATTGGTTCTGGAAATTCTCTATCATAGTTATGACTATGCAAGGAGAATGACGGTTTTTGATCAAGAAACCAAATCTGAGTCCACGCAAGGAAGTCGGGTGGACGATACTAGTTCGAAAGTGAAATTTTGTGATCGAATTAGTGATCAGATTGATATAGCTTACGGATGATATGTGTACATTGTACGGGTTTGAATGAAATTGATATTGAAAATTTATGGATAAGAACTGTAAAATGGTTTTTGAAATGAAGTATATTTTGTGAAATATATGATGAAATAAAGTGGAAATTGGGTATTTCCATGATAGAATTTTACTTTATGGAAGTAAGTAAGATGGTAAATAACTTTATAAAGTAATCGAACTTGAATATTTGATTTGGCAATAAATAAAGTTATGTATTTGGTAAAACTCCCCTTGTTGAATCTATAGCCAGAAGAAAAGGGTTTTTGAAAGTATTTGAAGTATAAAAAGGGAATTTATACAAGTATGGAGTACTCCAAGTATTTTTCAAGATTATATATATTTTTATGTATATATAAAGGATCTTATGAGAATGATTTATGGAAAAAGATTTTGGAACCTATGGATTTTAGAAAGGTTTTTGATTTTTGGGGAAAAATCAATTTTGGAAATTTGGAAAGCCTATTTTGAGAATTATCGACTTCGGAATAATCGATTATGAGAAAAGGAGATTTGTATAGGATTCATACTAGGTGTATGATATGAAAAATACTATATGTGTATGGTATAAAGTGTTTTGCGAATAGCTTTGGCGAAAAAGGTGCTCCCTTGAAATGAACTTCTTAGGAGTAGCATAGGTTGGTACTGCCTTAAGCCCCAAGGGGGAGGCTCTAAAGTGGATCTTTTGAGGAAGTTCGGATAAACTGAAGTTCCTGAGGATTATTGGGTAGTGAAAGTTAAGGGTGTTGACACATGCAGAGACATTTGGGTTATGCTATGATGATAGTGTAACTCGATGTCGCTGCGATCTAATGTGGACCATAGCGGAAATCGTGTGGAGGTGGGTTTCAACGGTCTACGTTTAATTTTGTCAGGAAGGCAACGTAATATCGGTAGACTGTGATCCATAGTGGAATGGAGAAGTTTCATTCTTTTGCCAGTGAAATTCGAAGGCGTTGATGCGTACAGGTATATGGTTTTTGCTGTGATAGCAATGTAACCCCAGATGTAGCTGCAATCTGTAGCGGGTTTCGTGGTGTAATTGAGGGGAGCAGAGTGCCTACAGTTATCTATGGATTTTGCTGGGATTGCAACGTAACCATCAGGTTAACTACGACCATGGAGGGGGTGATGATTTCCAGAGCATTCTCACCAAAGATATTTCCTCCATTTCAAAGATGGTTTCTATATTTTTATATAGTTTTCGAAAACGTTTACCTAAGTATTTTTACTAGATGTTGAAAGCGGGTCTACTAAGCACTTATAAATTTTCAGTCTTACACATGATCAACGCATGACCGAATTTCTATGAGAAAAAGGATGCGCTGTTTGGGACATCGAGTTATAAAAAGTATTTATATAAAACTATTTTGGCAATATATATATATATATATATATATATATATATATTTAAAAGCGTTTAAAAATTTGTTAATAAAAAGAGTTTATAGTAAAAAGTGATCAAAGAGTAATTTTTTTCTGATAATAAGGATTTTATTAAATTCTGACTTCTTTCCTTTTCGACGACGAAAAGATTCAAAGGAGGAAGGAATGTGATACCTGGATTTTTGTCATCTGATAATTGAATAATTATCTTATTTTACTATAGAAATATTGATTTTATTTGGATAAATTAAAGGAATTCTGATAATTTAGAAATATCTGGGTATATATATTTTTTATAAACGAATTTAAAAAAATCTTATGATAAATTTAATTATGTTAATAGATATATGCAAAAATTTGTAATAGTGAAATTATCCAGGACAAAAATAAGTATCAATAGAGATTGTAAATAGAAATTTGATTTAGAATTCAAGAATAAATACCCTACAAATAAAATTGAATGTATTAACTTTATATTTCAAAGGAACAAATATATATATGATATTAAAACAAGAATTAATAAAAGCTTTGAAATATACATTTTTGTACACTTTTTTCATATTTTTTAGAATCAATATATATAAGAAAATAATTGTTTTCACATTTATAAAATTATAACGTACTTAACAGCATAAGGAAATAAAATTTATAAGGGATTTAGACATAAAGATAAATGTTTTAGACAAATGTAAATATTTCCATAATAATTAACAAATGCAGGCTTAATAAAAACATAGATTTATGAGTGGAGGATAATGAATACAAATGGCAAAACTAGTATCTTCTTTTAATTGGAATTTTAAGTAAAATAGGCTTAAGAGAGAGACCAGGCTTCATACTTCACAAACATAGAAATAAAAGAGAAAAAATAAATAAATAACTGAAATTAGAGGATGATCAAGCTAGCAACAACTTCATCAGTTTCAAGCTTCAGCAATGCTAGGATTTAAGTCAAGATCAATTCAGTTTCAAAGCATGTCCAGATTCGATTAAACAAATCAAAATTTCAGTTTCCAATAGCAGATCAGCTTCCATCTTCCTCTGTTCTTCAAATATAGGTGAGTAAACAATCTTTCTTAGGTAAAATCTGATTCAAAAACCTGATATATGTGATATAATGGCTGAAGAATTTTTGATGCATGAATGAATTTAGATGTATGCATGGACGTAAATATCTAGATGTTTGTGTATATATACACCTCTATTGCTTTCCCAGAACTCAAAATCAGCATAATTAAATTCATATCTTCTCAATGAAACAATGTTAGATTCTGATCCTAAAAGAGAAAGTGATTGTCAGGTCCTAATTTCATTTTAAAAAATAATTTCCAATAAAAATATTTAGTAAACATTTTGGAAATAAGAAATAATAGTAAACTCTTTAAAACTAGAAAAATTTAATATCTTAATTCCTTGTTTTGATTATAAACTGGTTTGTATTAAAGAATGATGAATTTTGATATCCATATCATAACTTTTAAGATCTTGGTTATCTTGATATCTCAAGTTGAACGGAGTTTAATTGTTCGGCGATTTCTGGCGATTGGGAATGTGTTGATCATCGACTTCATTGCTACAGGAAGCTGGGGGTCTGGGGGTTTCGAGAAAATTATCATGAGGGTTTATCGACTGTCGTGGTGGCGCGGCAAGTTAAATCTAGGGTTTAAGTTGAGTTTTGGGTCTTGGATAGTTTCGAGCCAATTGTGGCGGCGACATCTCGTCGAGTTAAGTCGGAGTTGTAGGGAAAGGAAGATGGAGGTAAGGTGAAGATTCTGGCAAGAGGACAGGGACTTCGATGGTCGGATATGGCGATGCGGGGTGAACTTTGGCAATGGGTCTTGGAGCCTATTGTGGTTCGTTCATTCGATTTTGTGTTTTTGTGATGGTTCAACAATCCGTGTGGCGGGTGGACTCAGGGGAAGGTAGTCGATGTGTCGATGGTCGGAGCGTGGTTCGAAACCGGCCCTATGAAGTGTGCATGTGCACGCATGCTACTTGTATCAGAAGGATGTTGGGTGTTTTGGGCATCGGAGAAGAAGGATTATACTTCGAGTAGGGTGGTGCTTTGCGCGTAGTAGTTCTTGAGTTGTTGATTTAGAAGAGAGGCACGGGTTTAACACGAGAAAAGATAGATCTGGCTTGGGTTTCTTTGTTATGGTATTAAAGCTATGACAAGAGATAAGGTAAATCGAGTTCTTTTTTAAAAGCAAAGAAATCTTGTTAACTTTTTTTAAAAAAAAGTTGTAGTAAACAAGTTATCAATTTTTTTTAAATAAGAATGCTTTTTGAATTTAATTTTTATGGTCAAGAATAATTATGATAGGTTAATTAATTAAATTAAATTCCTGAGTATCTCAAATATAACATAATGATGGGATTAAGTAAGTGGTTAAGATTTGTGTATCAAACTTTGATCAATTAAAAATTCTCAAATGACTGGTTTCAGGAAATTAATTTAATCAAGATAAATGACTTGTTTTTAAACTTAGTAAGTTTTAGGTAATTAAGATTAATTAATTAATATGTAATTAAATATTAATTAATGTAATTAATAAATTTACGAGAGTAATTAAAGGTTAATTAATGTGAATGGTTAAGGGATAATTAATTTACTTAGTTAGTTTCAGAGTAATTACTTGGTGTAATTAAAGAATAATTATTTAAGAATGATTAATTAAGGTGGGTGATTAACGGATCATTAAGTAATTTATTTGTAATTAATTTATGTTAAGTAAGCGGGATTTAAAGGTAATCTAAGTGATTTAAGTTGGTGACTAATTTAATTGGAAATTAATTAAATTAATTAGGAATTTTATATCTAATAAATCTTGCTTATGGATGATTGAATGATATTGGATGACTTGGATTGTTGATGTCTATGACGGGCGATTGTGAAGTGCTGTGGTATGGTGGGTTGAATGATAATATTGTGGGTTATCTATCGATGATGAATTGTTGTGTGGTATGATATCTTGAATATGAATTGTATTGTTTTAAAACTTAACAATTTGGATTAAAGATGATATTGAATTCGAAGAGACTGGGGTCGGGTATCAACAATACTTGAAACCACTTCGATTAGTAAACAAATTCTTTATAAATTAGATATGAGAAATTATAAAGGATGGAATGGAATGAATTGAGTAACATGGACATTTAACCTGAAAACTGTTGTGTGTGAAAAATGATTGACTATAATAATTCATAAAGGGTACGAGTTACCCTGATATTCACATATGTTATAGCTTGATATTTCATACTATATGGGTTTACTCATGCTGGTTTCCAGCCTGACCTTAGTGTCACTTTGTTGTAATGCTCGGGTCAGACCAAGTGTTATAAATTTTCAGGTAAGGGCATTCTGGAGCTCAGGAGAACGAGCTGGATAGCAGGAACGTATGGAGTTTACCGCTGTATATTTGAGAGTTTTATTTATTGTAGTCTAGAACAGGTTCATATAAATGTCCAGTTATGTGTATATGGTTGTAACTCTGAAGGTTTTTATGTAAAGAAACAATTACAGCTTTTCTTTATAAAAATGCTATTATTTGATATTATATTTAATCCGCTGCGAATGTGAGATGTTGTTGTTTTCTGTTCTTTCTTCTTTCTTCCTTTTCTTCTGTTCTCCAACAATTCGGAACTTTCAAAGTCGAAATTTTCGGGTCGTTACATCTCCCTTTTGTTCTAAAATACATTTTTTTCTCCCATCGTGTTCTTTTGGTACTGTGGCATCCCATTGCTCTATTACTGTCGATCTCTGAAATAAATTCAACCTCAATTGGAAATTTCATTCTGGTGTGTGTGACTCATTCCATCGGCAGTCCCGCCAAGCTTGGTATGATTTGTAAAGGGGTGAAACAACTTTACAAAATGTATCGATTAACCGGAGATTTCTACGTCCTCCTGTTCGATGTTGTTATCACTCGCAAAGCCCAAATCGTTTCTCTAGTAGACGACCAGGGTAATTCTTTTGTGATCGAACGTATAATGCTTCAGGATTATGTAGGAAGTTTCATTTTTTCGCTGGGTTCTCGGCTTAGTAATCTTGACATCCCTGATGGTCTAGAATTATCCTAATGTTCTGGTGAAGTCGCTTTTCTTCTTCCCAAGCGGGAAATTGAATTGCAAATCAATCTTATTCCTGGAGCTTGACCTGTAGCCCTTTCTCCCGGATGAATGGTTCTATGAATGGTTAGTCATGCCCTTTGGACTGACCAATGTTGCTGTCATCTTCGTTTAATTCGTGAATCATGTTTTTCACGATATTCCCAACAAGTTTGTCTTGGTTTTCGTTGGTGATATCCTCGTCTTTTTTAAGTTTCAATTGGCCTAGTTAAGGTCGTCGTGACTAATATAAGTCTATCCATCTTAACTCTTTTGTAATTTAATAATCCTATCTTCCTTTCGATCCTATCTTCTTGGTTAGAATTCTCTTAATTAGGGTCCAACTAGTTTTGAGTCTTTATCCTTGTTTTAAATCGCTTCTTGAATCATCCCATGAGGAAGTGCATTTGTAATTAATATTAAAATGTTTTATATTATGTTGTTTGAGTTGTTAAATTTGATTTGGGGTCTCGATCGATTCGTACAACCAACATTATCAATAGGAATTCCAAAACACTTGAACAACGCAAGCCGATACAGTATTGTTTTCAAACGTGTTAAATGAAATTTAAACATGGATTACAAAAATTTGATATGGAAAGAAAATGAATTTACAATTCAGGATATGAAAATTTTATCTTCGTTGCCTTCCAAATTTGTTTTTCAAAGTTTGGAAAATATATTATTTGGAAATATTTTCGAATAGAAATTGTTTACAGATTTTTTTTTTAATATGAGTAAGTCAGTGATTTCCTCTTTTGTCACTCTAAAATAATTTCAGCGATGACAACATCACCATCGATATTCATTTTCGAGTCTTGGAGAGGAGAGACCAGTTAGTAGCTTTGCTACACTTTTGTTTGGAAATGGATTTGATTTTAATTTCATTAGTATGATTTGATTTAATATATATATATATATATATGTATATTTCAAAACAGATTTGAAATGAAACCGAAAATTTAACTCTTAAGTTTCTATTTAGTACCGGTTTTCAATTATTGAAATAAAGAAAAAAAATTGAATAATAGTAGTGTCTAAATAAGAAATGAAATTAAAAAGCTTAAAATAGTTGAATTTGAATAAAATTTATTGGTATAATGCTCAATTGCATTGTTATTGAATAACATGTATAACTTACCCGAAATATTCAAAAGTTCAAATGTAACAAGAATATGTAATTGAATAATATACAATATAAGTGTAAGTAATAAGATGTTCAAAAAATTTGTTAAGGGAAATTATATATAAAATTTAGTTGTTATAATGAATGTTCTACACTTAATTTATTTTATAAGATTTAATTGGAAGTTCATATGCAATAATAAATTAAATAACAATTTGATTTAAATAAATGAAATTAACTTTGATGATGATTAAAAATATACAAAACAGTCATAATTAAACTTCAAATCACATCATACATCAATTTAGCAAACATAAGAAATCTTAGAAGTTCTGAGTGGGTTAAAACACTTACCTTTTGAATCCAAAAATTCGACGGTCTCAGAATCCATCCAAACCAGCGCCAAAATATTCGGAATTTAGATACGATCCTAACAAAAGAAATCGGGCGTAAAACGGATATCGTATGTGAAAGATAGTTGATTAAAACGTATGAAATCAAAATTAAAATAAAACAAAAATAAAATAAAGAAAGTAGCTTTCACCACGTCAGCATCTTCAAGCATCACTCTGCACGCAGATCGCATGTCCATCCTTGGTTTCGTTAGAACCCTAACACACACTACCGCCATGTGCAGGCTCGCCGCCTCCAATATGATCGCCGCGACCTTCTTCGCGACATCGTGACTCTTCCCCCCGCCCCACCCCCCAATACGCGCCTCATCGCCATCGATCTCGGCTGAAAAATTGAACAGCCGCCACCCAATTTAAATAACCCTAGTTTGCAATTTGCCGACAATCCAACCGTTAATTCCACGAATGAACGCCACAGATCAACTCCCTTCGATCCCTCCAAAAAACCCAGAAACGATCCGTCGAGTTTGATTTCGATGTGATGAACAGCAGAAAATAAATGAACCAATTCCAGCTACACAGAAAATCAGATCCAAAAACAAACTGCAGATCTGCGATGCGTACATCAAGAGCTTCGATATATATATTTTCTGAATTTTTTTTGAAGAGTTTGAAATTTCCCTGATTTTGAATTACAATTGTATTTCGAAATTGTCTGCCTTTGGAATGAGGAGGAGAAGGTGAATAGTACGTATGGACAAATGAGAATGAGGGGAATTATGGTTTATAACCGGGTTTATATAGGTAGGTCAGAAATTAGAATGGATGGATAAGGTTGGATATACGCGTTAACGACAAAGTGGCCCAAAAAGCCCGTTCTGATCCGGAATGAAATTGGGTAAACTCATATATGAAAATAGGTGCTTTAAAATATTTTAAACGCGATGGAATAAGTTTCAAGTCCAAATTCAATCGTATGAAGAAGTTATGCTCAAATCAATATTTTTTCAAATTGATTTCAGTTCATTTCAATTTCATTAATTTCAAGGTGTTTCGAGTCTGTACGATCAAACGACAAGTCTGATCGCTACGGAACTTGAAACCCTACAATAATTCACCGTTACGGATCCGATGAAACTGGTTTCGTCGAAATCCGAGTCAGTGGCCAAAATGGCTATTTTTATATTAATTAAATAAACTAAAAGTAAATTAGTTAAATCAAATTTCCAATTTCAATTAATAAAAATTGACAATTCTTCTCATTTTTATATTTCCAAATCATTCACACTAATTTAACAAATTTATGATGTCAATTTAAAGTTAATTAACTTATCAGTTTCAATGTTAAATTTTCAATTTCATTATTCACAAATTATAATTCTTATCGTCAAAATTTCCATTTAATTACATAAATCAAATATTATTCCATTCATATTTGTCAAATAGATGGATTTATCATTGGATTCAAAAATATTGCATTAATATTTTCTTACTCCATTTTCATTTCAAATAATGAAAAATTAAATGTTTAATCCTACCTATTTGCAATAGACTCAATTATTTAACTTAAATTTCAAATAAAGAAATAAATTCTGATTCCTATTCTTTAAATTCGCTATTTATCATATTATCATCTTAAGTACCCTTTATTTTGGTATATATCCAGATACATTAACATTTTTCCAATTTCTTTATCTCAATTGCGTGCATTTAATTTCAATTGCCCAATAATTACACTTATTATAAATCGGATTTCAATGGATTGATTTATTTCAAATCAAATCTTTTTCTTAAATTCATTACCACTCTATAAACTTAGTTACCCTATTTTCCACATTCATTACCTTAATATACCCAATTTAACACTCCTAAACATTGTGTTACATTTCACATTAATGTAACATTTATTTACATTTATTACAAACCTATTTCCCATCTCAATTTAAAGTTAAATCAATTTCCAAATTATAGTATTAAATTCCAATATATTGAAGCTGTCAAATATATACATTTATTATAATTAGAACATCAACAAATTCATTCAAATAGGTTTCATTTCTTTACATCAACCTATGAATAAAATACGTATTCCCATTGCTTTATTACATTTACCCTTTACAAATACTTACCCACATAAATGCGACATTTGTTTTCATTTAAATGTAATTGATTTACATTCCTCTTATCCAACCAATTTCTTTAATTAATTGGAATTGCACTAGTTAAGTCAATTACTACAATTGCTTTCAAATTAAATTCTATGAACAAAACAAATAGGAAACTTGTAACAATTGCAACCATTTAACTTTAATTCCCTTTAAGTCTATTTCCTATTTACAATCAATTATAACACAAACAGTCATTTCAATCAAATTTGAATTCCATTAAATTGGTTATTCATCAATTGCCATCTTATGTATATAATTAACATTTCTATTAATTTTACATTCAAAATTTTCATTTATTATCTTAACTTACATAAGGTAATGTTTAATTACATTTAATTGCTATTGATTAAATACATTGGTAACGAACAATAGTTGTCACCATTATTCATTTAATAACATTTGAAAATTTATTCTTTACAACCAGTTATTATGATAACTCTCATTAAAAATACATTTATTCCATTTCCATCCATTACACATTATTTTATTCCCATTTACATCCCACTATAATCAGTGCACACATTAATACAACACATATTATAATTCCTTACACAATACTGATCTTATTCAATTACCATTAACTATCTATTTTATACAATAATAAAATGTTTACATTTGTTACTTATATTAAGTTTTACAACCAAGCATAGCATGTTTAAGTACAATGAATTGGAGTTTCATTAAGATTGTTGACAATTAACTTGTATTAACATTGTTTCATTTTAATTTAGTATTATTCCATTATTAAATTACAAATTTTTATTTCTTTCAATATTAACACATAAAATATTATTAAATTACCGAATTTTAAACATTGAAAATTTATGGACCGTTATACTCTCCCCTACTCAAAACTTTTCGTCCCCGAAAAGGAAAAAGAAGAGAAAAGAAGAAATCGAGTAGTCAATACATCTTATTCAAAGTATTAATTTTATAAATAAATAAATCTACAAAGTTTAATAATTTGTACAAAATATATCTATTTATAACTATTAAGTCTTTTTATAATCAAATTAATAAAGTTTGGAAAACATTTTTTTCAAAAATTTTGTAAGTCCAAAATTTACAGAAAATTTCGGCAGATTCTCCTTTGTACGGAGAGGCTCGGGAGAAAATATAATATCAAATATAACAATATATAACATATATTTTCCAACATAATATATATCCCCACATGGGAAAAACAATATAATAGTGCTATAAACCGAAATCCGAAAACGTACCTATTTTTCGGGCAATTAACGCTTAATTATGAAACCAAAAGCAGTAGCAATTGCTTCCATAACTTGTATTTCACTTATATAATCCAAAAAGGTTAACAATCATATAAAATGAAGTATTTTACTTGTTTCAATCAATAACAAACAAATCAATACAGACAACAACAATCACTTGCAACCACATTATCCACATCATATACAAATCAATCATTCATTCATATCAAACAAACAAATAGTTGTTTGGGTTCAAAAATTCAAATTGTATGGAATGAAATTAAACTACTAAGTGTACCCTTTTACACAAAAGTCTTAGGAGAAAGTAAATATATTATACATTCATCTAAACAATTTTAAAGTATCTTTACCCAAACAACCACAACCAAAACAAGCAACAAATCCAACCAATAATTTAAGTTCATCCTTTAGTTTCATTTCATAACCTTTATTGTTTGATTTCCCTTTTTTTCTTTTAATGATTTCTTTTAATTCACGTTTATTTCTTGCAAATTTTCATTTATCCATATATAATGCAAGTTTCTTTTATTTGCATTACATTCATCTATTCATTACTTAATTTCACTTATTTACAGTATTCATCTTTCTACTTATTTTTAAAATAAATAACTTCGTCATTTTCTTAAGTCTATAATTACTTACTTACAACATTTCTCACTATCATATTTTATTATAGTAAGATTTCCATAATAACTTAAGTTTATACAATAATAACATCAATCCTTATTTATTAAAGAAATTTATTGAATACTCCATTACTTCGAATTTATTACTTGTGTAATATCCATTACATTTTCTTATTAAACATTAGAACTTTTAATATTTGGTTAGTTATATATATGCTTTTAAGAATGCAATTGAAAATCATACAAGTTTATCCCATTTCTTTTAATTAATTTAATGTTCAATAATTATATCATTTATTTCATAGGTTACAATTTCCAATTTCATTTAATACCATTTATAACCTAACATTAAATCTATTTTTTTTAGGTTTCAATTATTAGTTAAATTCCATTTCACTAAAGCAATTAAAACCATTAATTAATGGAAACTTAAGAATTTAAATTCCGGGTTTAATTTCAAATCATTTTAAAATAATACATGAATGCATACTTACAACTTATATCCAATTATATTTAAAACAATTAAAATTTATATTTGATTATCAAATTAAATTCGTAGAAAAACTACTACGATGGCCTTCCCACTTCGAAACTCGAAAATGAATGTCGATGATGCGTGCACTCATCGCCGAAATTATTTTCCAGCGACAGAGAGGGGAGTATAACTTATTTCTTTACAGAGTTTCTTTAAAACAATTCTTTCAAATTATATTAAAATATTTATATCAGAAAATACTTCTAAAATATTATTATTATATTTCAAAATCATTCAAAAGAAAGTTTCAAAACCCCGGAACTTGAGTTCTAAATTTCCAATCTTTCATTTATTTTATTTTCAATCTTATTTTACTAATATTTATAGATTACACTACTTAACAATCAATATATTATGACCAAATATAACATTTATAACAAAATTTATTTTATATATAGAAAATATAATAGGAAAAATTATTTCATTCACCTATATTCAAAACAAATATTGTGTCGGTCTGTCCTATTAAGTGTTTTGAAATCCCTATTGATGTCATAGCGTCCCATGCTTCAACCAGAATTTATAAATACAAAATGGAACAAATGAACACAATATTAAAAACTTTTTATAACACTAACAAATACGCTCTCTCATATATATACGCTCAGCGACTCCCATAGGGTATTACTACCCTATTAATAAAGAGTCAAACCCCACTAAACTAAGGTTTATTGCTAAATCAAAGCTCTGATGCCAGATTTAACATCCTGCCTTTTCGTACGCTTTAAATCGACGATAAACCACACAGGTCAGACTTAAACCATACAGAAGGGTGGATTGTTATAGGGTAAATAAGAAAATGCAGAGGAATAAAAAAACGAAACAGAATCTTGCAGCGGAACGACAAAATATAATAATCAAATATATAGTTCATGATGCTGTCTTACAAAAATATTTGATTATACTTATACAATATATATCAGAGTTACACATACCAAAGAATAATAAAAATGCAGCGGAACATTTTGAATGTAGTGGAGTACTATAATAAATAACAGTAATATAAATCTTCGTCTTCGTCCTCCAGAGCTAAAGTCTTCGAATCCTGAACCACTCGGACTGACCCGAGCGAATTGAAAAGACAAAACACTCGAGTCAGAACTAAAAGATCTTACGTAAGCTAAACTAACTGAAATAAATATGAGTGTAACGGTGTCAGAGATGTTTACAGGATTTGACATCTCCGATCCAGTGTCTAACGTGAGTACAGTAACTCAAGAGATGCTCGGGATTCACATCTCCTAAGGATCCGTTAAACTATTTACTATGTAGTAATATTTCGCTATTATAGTAATGTCTACAGTAAAATAAACATACTTTTAAGTAGCTTTAAGGAGTGACCCAATATTCCCCTTAACACGTAATAGTCCCAGTAGTCCATCCAACATCATAGTCCCTCCTGATCGGGAAGCCACCAGAGGATACCACACGGGCTACGGGAGAAAACCAAACTCGTACAAGGCGCAATAGGGTAGGTGACACAGCACAACTAGGCAATGCCATGGTAGATATACCAATTACGCATCTGGGCTGGTGGTAACGCATAACAGCTACTGCCACCCACCTCGAACAACACCCCAAAATCAAAAATAAAAAGTAGCCACCGAATCAATCCAAATGTCAGTGTATAATATCGAAGGAGTGCGTCCGATCAGAGGAATGACCTCATTGGCCTAAGAATCACTCATGTTTTAGCCACCTTATGTCAACTCACGGGGGTCGGGTCCACGTATTTACCTCAAAGGATACGCCGCCACCATCCTACTTCATTTTGGAATCTCCACCGCGTACACGGTTGTCAAAGTGGTTTTCGGAGTTGGCAGAGAGTCTGACAACTTTCGATCCCAGTCTCTTTAACAAACAATCGTTATTATAACACCGCGGTCTTTTCAAAATAGTTTTTACTTCTAAACCAGAATAAAATACCCATTTCAAAACAATATAAATACGATACCATTTCTATTCCAAAACCAAATCAATATGATATCATTTTTCAAAATATCCCTTTTTCAAAAATCATAACACTTTCAAATTTATATACTTCAAAACTAAACATTTGAAATATAACTTTCAAAACATAATACTCTATATTCCATAACTTCTAAAACTTAAATGGTTTAGATATTTAACAGTAATACTAAAATAGTTTGAAATTTCTTCATAAAGTAAAATAATTCCCATGACTTTACAAATTTATTCAATTTAAATTAAATCTAAATCCATAAGATTTCAACTCGGTTTTAATTTCCATAAACCATTTCAATTTCAATATATTTCAAACTTTCAATGTCCTATTATTTAGTTTTGAAATATTTGCACAATAAATTCATAATCAATTAAATTAACTCAAATTTCCAACAACTAAATATTTCCTTCAATTTATTTATAATAGAAATATTCATTTAATTCAATCTTGGAAAATCCAGTTATAAATATCATATCTTTTAAAATTTCAAGTTTAATACATTTACATCAACTTATGGAGTTAAATTCTTAAATACTTCTCAATTTCAAACAAATCTCCAATTTACCTTCAAATCTTAATTTATTTTAAATCTTCATAACTTTTATATTAAAATATGATTTAATTACTTAACCATATTTATTCAAATAAAAATAAACTCCATTATTAAACTTATTGTTATTTACCAAATTCATACATAACTTAAAGACATGAATTTAACTATATATATATAAATAATATTTATATAATCTCAAAAATCAATATTCATTTAACCATATTATATAAAATAATCAAACTTTAATATTGGGCTTATTTTATATTTTAAAGCATATTTATGTAAAGCTAGAATCAAAATATAAAATTGTCGTTTACATAACATCAAAATTAATAATTATATAACCCGTATATTCCTTTACAAAACCATTGAAATCCTTTCAAAATATTTTTATACCACGGTGTCTGTATATAGTTTTCTACCCTATGGTCAAGTGATACGGATGATTTATTATTTCAATCCGTAATTTAAAAATAAAAATTATGGTTATATATCATTTCGAACCGCAATCCCGAATGAAATAAGAATGCATAATAACTTGCTGTCTATAGTAATATAAATACAGCATCCATTCATCCAATATCAATCATCAACCATTTATTTCAATCATCATCCAATTTAAACAACAACATCCATATAGTGCATAAAATAAACAACAAGTAATTACTGATAGATTTCTCTTTAAAAATAAATTAAACAATCTATCTAACTGGCAGATCGTATGCAATAATAAATTAAATAACAATTTGATTTAAATAAATGAAATTAACTAAGATGATGATTAAAAATATACAAAACAGTCATAAATAAACTTCAAATCACATCATATATTAATTTAACAAACATAAGAAATCTTAGAAGTTGTGAGCTGGTTAAAACACTCACTTTTGAATTTAAATTGAATATAAATCCAATTTAAACCCAAAAATTCGACGGTCTCAGGATCCATCCAAACCTGCGCTAAAATTTCCAGAATTAGATACAATCCTAACAAACGAAATCGCGTGTAAAACGGATATCGTATATGAAAGATATGTTGATTAAAACGTATGAAATCAAAACTAAAATAAAACAAAAATAAAATAAAGAAAGTAGCTTTCACCACGTCAGCATCTTCAAGCATCTCCCTGCGCGCAGATCACATGTCCATCCTTGGTTTCGTTCGAACCGTAACACACGCTGCCGCCACGTGCAGGCTCGCTGCCTCCAACATGATCGCCGCGACCTTCTTCGCGACATCGCGACTCTCCCTACCCCCCTCCCCGTACGCACCTCGTCGCCATCGATCTCGGCCGAAAAATTGAACAGCCGCCACCCAATTTAAATAACCCTAGTTCGCAATTTGCTGACAATCCAACCGTTAACTCCATGAATGAACGCCACAGAACAACTCCCCTCGGCCCCCTCTACAAAACCCAGAAACGGTTCGTCGATCCGTCGAGTTTTATTTCGACGTGATGAATGGCCGAAAACAAACGAGCCAATTTCTGCTACATAGAAATTCAGATCCAAAAATGAACTGCATATCTGAGATGCGTACATCAAGAACTTAGATATATATATTTTCTGAATTTTTTTTAAGGAGTTTGAAATTTCACTGATTTTGAATTGCAATTGTATTTTGAAATTATCTGCCATTTGAATGAGGAGGAGAAGACGAATAGTACGTACAAACAAATGAGAATGAGGGGAATAAGGGTTTATAACCGGGTTTATATAAGTAGGTCAGAAATTAGAATGGATGGATAAGGTTGGATATACGCGTTAACGACTGTGATAACCTGAATTTTCTAGACACCTGTAATTGATAAAATTAACTGGATTCAATTAGTAGAATATTGAATTTTGTTTGAATAAACAATTCTGGTCGTAAATATATATCTGGATAAATATTGGTTTGATAATCCTCCAAGTATAATTATTTTAAATTGGTAAATTCATTATTTCAAACCATAATGATAATGGGTTGTTTTAAATATAGATAAATAATTTTTTTTTTGAATTATTAATTACAAATTGAATTTGGATTTATTAAGTAATTCAAAGGATAGGCATTTTAAATATTTGGATTTAAAATATATGTATAGACTTTTATTTATATATAATTTGTTTTACTGCATTTTCTTTAAAAAGAAATTCATATATACATTTACATAAATAAATTAAGTAATGGCTTTTAGTAACATTTTAAAACCAAATATAAGTTACTTAACTACAAGTGTATGCATAAGTGTATGTATATTAAGGCTTCATTATAACAAATGTAATCTAAATATCATTTCAAAATGACAAGTGTTAAAATACAAGACAAGTGTCATTATTTAAATTTTTATTTTCTTTAATTTTAACTTAAATCATAAATATAGTTATATAAACTTGCATGCTTTCTTTCCTTTTTCTTTTCTCATTTTTCATTTCATAAACAAAGAAAAATCTGTAAATCAAAATTTGTAGCATTTTCAAGATTTTCATATCTAAATCAAATGAAATCTGAAAATCACCCTTCATCCTCATATCTAAACACAACCCATCTTCAAACATCATGCAAATCTGATTCAACCTGTTAAAATGCATATCAAATTCCTGTAAATCAATTTGCATTCACTCTCCCCAAAAAAAAGCAAATCTGCATCCCTTCTTTTAAATCTGGAAATAAAGCAAGTGACCTCTGCATGCAACAATTAAAACAAGGAAGTCTGCATTTCTACTTTCTTCAATCTGTAACATGCAAAATCAAATGCATAGCAACCTGCATTTCTCTCTGCAATCTGGAGTGGCCACAGCATGCAAATTTAAGGCATTCAACATTCAAGTTTTCTGCAAGTCTTCAAGTTTAAAACTTTTAAAGAACAAATCTGCAGCAAGATGTATTTCAACATGCAAATAAATTCAAGGCCTGGAAACAAAAATACAATTCTATTCTCTGCAATTTAAGGTGAGTAAACATTTTACAAAAATTAAACAGTAACTATCTGTTGCAAATAAGTTAGTGATAATGTTTATATGAGTTTGCTTCTGTGTAAATAAATATGCAATAAATTTTATTATGCTTTAAATCTGTGCATGCCTAATACTTCCCTGTCAACAGGTTTTAAATGTTTACAAATATATAACGTTTCATATCTGTTTATTCATTCATTTTTAACACTTGGGTTAAAAGAAAATTAGCTAAGTATTAGTATAAACTAGGTACTTAATATATAAACAAGTATTTATGAATTAAAGATATGCTTGTATCTGTGAAAAACTGTAACGACCCGCCGCTCTGACCGCCCCCAGTCGGTAATTAAACCAACTTGAGACGTTCAAAATGACGGATTGTTATTCAGTTTATAGAGTTTAAACAGAAACAGCCACAGAATCACAGAATAATCATAATATTTTACATAAATGAATTTTTATACATATATCAGAGTTTGTACAATGCATTAAATTTTATACAGCGGAATATTTCTTTTAAGTACAAAAATTCTTCGAAAAGATAAAGTGAAGCAATTTCCCCAACTCTCTCTAACTTCGAGGCCTGAAAATCTTCAAGCTGTAAAATACTCGGTCTGACCTGAGTATTACATTCAAAAGAAAATAATACACAGGTCAGTCTAATTCAAACTCAGTTATTAGTTCATAGAGGCAATAATAATCAAACAACAATTAGACGACGGTCAAATATAAATTTACCTATCCGATCCTTTAAAAAGTAATCGGATAACGGTAAATATAACACTTAACAGTGTTAAACAATAACTCAGTAGATTCAAATTATCAATGAGGATAGATGAAGGAATTATTGATGAAGATAATTTAGAAAACAATCAAAATTTGCCTAAACGGCAATTAACAACAAAATCATCAAAATCGATTCAAATATATTGAATTGGCAACATAAAATAATTTTCATCAAAAAGAAAACATCAATTAAAACATTAGATTTGGTAGGGCTGCAGTACACACATGCGTATACGGCCTCGCCACATTTTAAAATGTTAACTTCGTGTGGCTGTAGTTCACGCTTGTGTGCACTGCCTCGCCACTACCGTAACGAAATAGAAATCATCACAACGGTAAAAACTAACAGAAATCAAAGCTGCAGAGGTCAAGTCAGTGACTCAACACAACTGCAACACCAAAACCCATGCAACAAGGCAAGGTCGAAATGCATTTGTTTTGCATATACTCAAGTAAACTCAAGAAAACAAGTTCCAAACAACTTATTACTGCACATTTCAACAAGTGCAAAATTTTCATAAAAAAAGAAACTGCAGGTCAAATACCCATAAAATCAAGGCGGTGTGGCTGCAATTCACACGTACATACATGTGCACTGCCTCGCCAACTTGAGTGCACAAGCTCAAATCAAAATCAGATTCAACGCAAGTACAAACGGCCTCGACCAAAATTCAAAATATCACTGCACAATGAAACTCAAGTAATTCCTGAAATCCAAATAGTTTCAAGAATGTAAGGACTACAAGGAAACTGACTCCAAGCTGCATGTACTCTTGAATACATGAAGTAAATTTGAAAACAAGGCATGCAACAGTGGAACAACAAGGCACAAAGGCTACAAGTATGACTTGAACAAAGCAAGGCTACAGAGCTCGAGCACAAGATATGGCAACAACAATCATGAAATATAAGTGCAAGTACAAAATGAATGCCACGACTACAGAGAGTCAAGGGCAGTCACAACTGTACATATTCAAATGCACTTAAACAAAGAACTCGGAGACATTATCAAGTTAATGTCGAAGTTCAACCAAATCATCAACTTGATACAGTATAATGCACCAGTAACAAATGAATGAAACTAGACGGTGCAACAAACATTCGAAATATTTTTAAACAGCAGTTTCCAAATAACCAAGCAGAGGGTTCCAAAAATCAAAATGGCCGAAGGCCATTTAGAATCAAATCGAATGCACTGTATCACGAGCGCAAGATACAGTAAACTACAAGTAATACAAGTGATGTGCAAAAGTATTCCAGATTCGAATAACACAAGTGCATAGGCAGTTTTACCCAAAACAAATGTCATTAACCAACAGAAGCAATCGAAGTGCAACCGTGGAACAACAAAGCACAGAGGCTACAAATATAAATACAATAGGGCAACATAGACAGTGCAACATGGAACTGCAGGCATATAGACCAACAGAGGTGATATCATACACAAAGTTACAAATACACATATGCACAGTATGGCACAATGTATTTCACAAGCCATGGCCTTAGTCTCATACAAATTGGAATTCAGTCCAACTTTGGGTACAGGCGGGTGAAAATACTATCATGAAGTAAAACTCAAGTCAAAGACAGAATCACTACAGGCTCCAGGTCCGAGACATAGAGGGAAGCTCAACGAAGTCAAGTGAAAAACCAACACAGCAAATAAATTACAGCGGCAAAGCAGAGACAAGGGAAATGCATGCATTGACAAGCTACACATGAGTGCAGACTGCAAATAACAAAAGTGCATATCAATAGATGCAATCTTCAAATGGTACCAGACTCGAGTATACCAAACCAGAGCCACATCGAATAAACATCACATGAAACAGAACATAGGACAGTGAGCAATACACAGCATACATTGATGAGTGCGTGTGCGTAAATGTGATGAATGCAGTGATAACTAATACCGTGATCTCGAATGGTACAAGTGCACTGAGTACAGGCAAAGTAAAACATGCCATAGAAATCAAAGTGGCAGTCTTGGCCACAGTCAAATAGAACAACATCGTCAAAGTCAAAAAAAAAACAAAATCAGTGATCGAAGTCGAATAGAAGCCGAGCCGTGGTGTTCACGAGATAAGGCAGTGTCGTGAATACCAGAAAACCAGAAATTAACAACATCGAAAAGAAATTTCCAAGAAGACGAATAGCTCAAAATCAACGTCAAACCAAATCGAACCAAGCCAAAAACAAAACCGAGAGCACCAATTAATCAACCACGGAAATCACAAGCTTGAACAAATCAGAAATCACACGAATTTGGATTAGATGTGAGTGAAATAAGCCACTCACCTTTGCCTGAAGCGGTCGCAAGAGAGGCGAAGAATCGATCGAGCAAATTGAAGTTGTCGCCTTTGATTTTGAAAACCCTAGTTTTGAAAAGGGGGACGAACGATCGTGGCAGCCATTAATTTTTTTTTCTTTCGTTTGAATGGTTAGGGTTTCGAATGAATGGGGGGGAAGCTTCGTGTTTTAAGGAGAAGGGGAACGTGTTTTTAGCATTGGTTACGGCGTGAATTTAGCTGATAAGGTAAGGCAGTGTACTCTCCTTTTTTTTTCCTTTATTTTATGTTTATTTTTATATTATTTTTTCCATTTTAAATTCAATTTGTTTTGCAAATTATTTTCTTTAATAAACACATAAACGTTTTGAAGTTCAACTATCAAACATAAATTAATATTAACATGTTTTACAATTAGATTTTTTTATACTTGTATTTTGTATTGATAGAATTTTATTCCATTTTATTTAAGTTAAGAAAAATGTTATTTAAAACTAACCATCAATTTATTAATTTACATAAACAAAAATTCGTAAATCCAAACTATTTTTTTCTAAGTCATTAGTTCGAATTTAAAATACAAATTCAATATTCAATTCAATTCCAAAGTCAAATTCAAATTTTATTCAACTTAAATAGATTAAATTCTAAAATTTAATCGCCAATTTATCCTGAAAATTTGAAATTCAAGTCAATCATCATTCGAATATTTAAAATTAATTAAATATTTTCATTTTTTTTAATTGTTCAAAATCCTGGGTTGTTACAATCTTCCCCCCTTAAAAGAATTTCGTCGCGAAATTATAAGTTAGGAAAACGATTGCTAAATTTCACTGATATTTATACCCTACACAATTTTACCAAGTTCCAAACTCATAAATAAATATAGGATTCATTCCATTTATTTTATCTCCCTAGCTTTATTCATCGATTTCTACAATCAAGACGCAAAGGTCTTTTACCAAATTTTTTTTTTTTTAACTTACAAAACTCAGATTTTTAAACTCGAAATTCTTCATGCTAGATATTTGCATATTATATCTTTTCCAAAGCTGTGTGCTTTCAAGATATTTTAAAAATCTTCTTCCTTAATTCATTAGGTTAGAATTATGTAATTCTAATTTCAGACTATTGATTTGCTATTCAAAGTTTGAAAATACTTGCTAACTCGAAGTTTAACAAGTCCATCTTCGTTCTTACAGTCTTTAGGCATACGCTGGCCAGGCGCAGGACTAAAAATCTCCAAGTACTAAATATACTTGTTTCAACTCCCGGTGAAAATACTTTTTAAAAATGGATATGGAAAGCACCTTCCCCCATGGATCACAGTTTACTCGGCGGTTACGCTACTATCCCAGTAGAATCGCTTGTAACTGTAGATTTCACATCTCTCTTGAATTTCGCCATGGTTGTTGCCATAGATCGCGGTTCACACGGCGGTTACGCTACTATCCCAGTAGAATCGCTGGTGACCGTAGGCATCTCGCCCCTCAAATTACGCTTCGGCCTCTAGATCGCAGTTTACATGGCGGTTGCGCCACTATCCCAGTGGAATCGCTTGTAACTGTAGGCATCACGGCCCACGAATTACGCCAGCATCAATTCACATAATCCCAACACGATGATCCATCGTGGGGGATTCCAGTCAGTCCCAATGGACATTCCACTAATGGAAATTCTACGTAGTTAGATTTCCAATGGACACTCCACCGAGTTCCAATCACCTTCACAAATAATAAATGGAAGGTACATTTCCATATCCTCAGTTTTTAGAAAACATATATCATATACATATAGTACTTCATTTCACATTTCGTACATATCATACCTATGTAAACCTACACAGGACTTTTCATAATAATGACTTTCCAAACTGATGGTTTTCGAATTATTACATTCACATATATAAGTTACGAAAACTCAATTCACATCATAACAAATAGAGGATTCCAAAATTTTCCATTTCATTTAAAATTTTCCTCTAAATCGATTTGAAAATTTAAGGTTATCTCAAACCTAATTCACATTCATAATCCAATTCATTATAGACTTCACATTCGATTTGGATTTCACGTTACATCGTCAATTCTCAACACATAATTGGTGTCTATCGATATATAACCTCTAAGCTCGTACGTCTCAGAGAAGGGTGTTAAGCTAAAAGAATAAATTCTCCACCACCAACAGATATATATTTAATAGAGATCAATTGCTATGTCATCAATTCACAATGTTAGACATACAATCCAAATCGACTATGCAAAATTCAAAGCTCAACTTATATTGTTTTTTGATGTCAAAGTTAAACTCAATTTAACTCAAGATTCAATCCTTTTTGGAAAATATTCAAGTTGAACTGATCGTTCAAATTTCCCAAAAAATATCTTTACAAGATATATAATTTTCCAACTTAACCATTTGAAAATTTTCAAATATTCATTTTTTTCAATTTATCTTTAAAAGATAAAATTTCAAACCTTTCATTTCATATTGGAAAACATTTCCTTGCTTATTTAATAATAAGTAATTCACAAGTTCATTTATTTTCAACAGGGAAAATATTCAATATACTTGAATCAAAATTAAGTATATATTCCATTCTTTAAGGAAGGCGTTCTTTTAAACACATTTATTTGAGTCAAAACAAATGTTACGTAAAATATTGTTACAACAACTCAAAAATCACTAGTACAGGGATTCAAAATTTAAGATAGATATATAAATCCCAATACTATAAACAACATTTCCTTTCGGAAACCATTTACTATAACAACAGTGTTATAGTCCACCATTTCCTTATTTCTCGAAAACACCTATTTCAACAATGAATGTTGAAATCTATGTATTCGATACTTAATGCATTTTAAAACATCTTTAAAACCATTAACTTTTTCAATTTCAACTTCAACTTAATTCATAGTTTGAATCCCTCATACTTTTCATAATATTAGTTTTAAACCAATTGCAAACTTTTCAATATTAAGTTTTTCACTTAATTTAATTTTCCACACGTTTAAATTCAAATTCATCACTGAATTTATTAACCCTATAATGGATTATCATGTTGACAACTTCAAATTTGAAATCTAAATCTCATTTGAACTTTGCATTTGCTTTCTATTTCAAAAATAATCAACTAGTTCTTTAGTAAGCCATTCATCAACTTGGTTCCATTAAATTTATATTTCCACATTAACCATTTTAGGCATTAGTTTAAACTTGAAATATAAGCTTTTCATCAAAATTAGTTTGATTCATATAGTTAAGTCAACAAATAAGCTTCCTTCCCAAGATGCTATTTCATTAAAATATTTCCTTCAGTACAAAATTTTACATAGCTTAATACTTTTAAAAGACGTACACAGAAGATTATGGATTACAAAAGATAGTATTACAAAATATATTGATTGGTTTAAGATTCAGAATTTTTAAGGACTATCGACTTCTCGTCTTGTAGTATGCATCTTCGCCAAACTTTCGTCTTCGGATGACACTATTTCAGGTTGTATTAAAGGAGAATTAACACATTCAAAATCAACATGTCCCTAATCCCCACAGTTACTGCAAAAATATGAGATGTTTCCATCCTTATCTATCACCTTAACAGTTTTCGCTCTAGCTGGTTGGGCAATAGCTTGCTTTCCATGTTGTCTTTCGGTGCAGTTTCTGTCTATATGTCCAGTCTGATGACAATGGTAGCAGATTGTCAAACTATCGACGGGTAAATCAAGTATGCACTTTTTCCTTTTCACTTTAGGGCAATGACTAAGAAAATGCCCTTTTTCCCGACATTTAAAACACACAATCTCAGGAGGAGCAAAACGGTCATCCACATTCCTTTTCTTTCTCCTTACTCGGCACTTAATGGCATAATGTCCCTTTTTATGACATCGATAGCAAATAACCTCATCATATGGACCAGGTGCTTGCCTTTCACTGAATCTCCTTTCAATCTCCGCATGTGTCGCTTCTGCTTCTCTACGGGCAATTGCTCTTTGTTCACAGCGTGCTGCTTTTTGTGCTTCGGTTTTCGCCATTATAATTAACAAGATGTTTTCGAAGTTTCCTATCAATATTTAAAATCCTTATTAGTAGAGGTTGGATTATTCAATCATTTTCCCCCATGACATATCCTTTAATATTTTATTCACTGTCCAAAATCGTGAATATACTTCGTTTATTCAATTCAATGTTTCTACACATTTATTTAAAGGATTATCCACTGTCCAAAATCGTAGATAAAATTCCCAACCAACATTTACTATCACAATATTTAACTTAAAGGATAATTCGCTGTCCAAAATCACGAATATATCTCCTTTAATAACTTCTGTGTTTCATTTATCAAATTCAATTGGTTTCGAATTTATAAACAATCTTTGCAAATTCCATTTCTATTTATAAAACTTCGATTTATAAATCTTCTTTATTAATTCCATTCAATTTATATAACTCCATTATATATCAAAGGTCCATTCATAAGTTAAGTACTTATAATCCATTTATTCACTAAATCATTCTTCAAAACATTTGAAATTAATTTTTTCAAAAGAATTCAACATCAAATTCCCAAGTTATAGTTTAATTATCCTCTTGGCTATAACTAAATTGAAATGTTATTTTATTACCCAATTTATTATTTTGGAGATATTCACAATATTTGATTCAAACCAATTTATTAATTCACTTCACTTATATTTTATTTTTCAAAAGTCTCAATAATTCGATAATGGATTTTCGAATGAGAAACTATCGCAATCCTAAATTTAGAGAGGGGAATTTTCGAAAAAGATTTGACTTTTCGAAATACCTTTTATTTTTCAAAGAAAACAATTTTATACTTCTTTAGATTTGAAAAACATTTTTCTTTAAAGTGATCCTAGTAACTATTCATATTAAACATCATAAACTGAGCTTTGTGTAAACCAAAGCTCTGATACCACTTTTGTAACGACCCGCCGCTCTGACCGCCCCCAGTCAGTAATTAAACCAACTTGAGACGTTCAAAATGACGGATTGTTATTCAGTTTGTAAAGTTTAAACAGAAACAGCCACAGAATCACAGAATAATCATAATATTTTACATAAATGAATTTTTGTACATATATCAGAGTTTATACAATGCATTAAATTTTATACAGCGGAATATTTTTTTTAAGTACAAAAATTCTTCGAAAAGCTAAAGTGAAGCAATTTCCCCAACTCTCTCTAACTTCGCGGCCTGAAAATCTTCAAGCTGTAAAATACTCGGTCTGACCCGAGTATTACATTCAAAAGAAAATAATACACAGGTCAGTCTAATTCAAACTCAGTTATTAGTGCATAGAGGCAATAATAATCAAACAACAATTAGACGACGGTCAAATATAAATTTACCTATCCGATCCTTTAACAAGTAATCGGATAACGGTAAATATAACACTTAACAGTGTTAAACAATAACTCAGTAGATTCAAATTATCAATGAGGATAGATGAAGGAATTATTGATGAAGATAATTTAGAAAACAATCAAAATTTTGCCTAAACGGCAATTAACAACAAAATCATCAAAATCGATTCAAAACATATTGAATTGGCAACATAAAATAATTTTCATCAAAAAGAAAACATCAATTAAAACATTAAATTTGGTAGGGCTGCAGTACACACATGCGTATACGGCCTCGCCACATTTTAAAATGTTAACTTCGTGTGGCTGCAGTTCACGCTTGCGTGCACTGCCTCGCCACTACCGTAACGAAATAGAAATCATCACAACAGTAAAAACTAACAAAAATTAAAGCTGTAGAGGTCAAGTCAGTGACTCAACACAACTGCAACACCAAAACCCATGCAACAAGGTAAGGTCGAAATGCAATTGTTTTGCATATACTCAAGTAAACTCAAGAAAACAAGTTCCAAACAACTTATTACTGCACATTTCAACAAGTGCAAAATTTTCATAAAAAAAGAAATTGCAGGTCAAATACCCATAAAATCAAGGCGGTGTGGCTGCAATTCACACGTACATACATGTGCACTGCCTCGCCAACTTGAGTGCACAAGGTCAAATCAAAATCAGATTCAACGCAAGTACAAACGGCCTCGACCAAAATTCAAAATATCACTGCACAATGAAACTCAAGTAATTCCTGAAATCCAAATAGTTTCAAGAATGTAAGCACTACAAGGAAACTGACTCCAAGCTGCATGTACTCTTAAATACATGAAGTAAATTTGAAAACAAGGCATGCAATAGTGGAACAACAAGGCACAAAGGCTACAAGTATGACTTGAACAAAGCAAGGCTACAGAGCTCGAGCACAAGATATGGCAACAACAATCATGAAATACAAGTGCAAGTACAAAATGAATGCCACGACTACAGAGAGTCAAGGGCAGTCACAACTGTACATATTCAAATGCACTTAAACAAAGAACTCGGAGACATTATCAAGTTAATGTCGAAGTTCAACCAAATCATCAACTTGATACAGTATAATGCACCAGTAACAAATGAATGAAACTAGACGGTTCAACAAACATTCGAAATATTTTTAAACAGCAGTTTTCAAATAATCAAGCAGAGGGATCCAAAAATCAAAATGGCCGAAGGCCATTTAGAATCAAATCGAATGCACTGTATCACGAGCGCAAGATACAGTAAACTACAAATAATACAAGTGATGTGCATAAGTATTCCAGATTCGAATAACACAAGTGCACAGGCAGTTTACCCAAAACAAATGTCATGAACCAACAGAAGCAATCGAAGTGCAACCGTGGAACAACAAAGCACAGAGGCTACAAATATAAATACAATAGGGCAACATAGACAGTGCAACATGGAACTATAGGCATATAGACCAACAGAGGTGATATCATACACGAAGTTACAAATACACATATGCACAGTATGGCACAATGTATTCCACAAGCCATGGCCTTAGTCTCATACAAATTGGAATTCAGTCCAACTTTGGGTAAAGGCAGGTGAAAATACTATCATGAAGTAAAACTCAAGTCAAAGGCAGAATCACTACAGGCTCCAGGTACTAGACACAGAGGGAAGCTCAACGAAGTCAAGTGAAAAACCAACACAGCAAATAAATTACAGCGGCAAAGCAGAGACAAGGGAAATGCATGCATTGACAAGCTACACATGAGTGCAGACAGCAAATAACAAAAGTGCATATCAATAGATGCAATCTTCAAATGGTACCAGACTCGAGTATACCAAACCAGAGCCACATCGAATAAACATCACATGAAACAGAACATAGGACAGTGAGCAATACACAGCATACATTGATGAGTGCGTGTGCGTAAATGTGATGAATGCAGTGATAACTAATACCGTGATCTCGAATGGTACAAGTGCACTGAGTACAGGCAAAGTAAAACATGCCAAAGAAATCAAAGTGGCAGTCTTGGCCACAGTCAAATAGAACAACATCGTCAAAGTCAAAAAAAAACAAAATCAGTGACCGAAGTCGAATAGAAGCCGAGCCGTGGTGTTCACGAGATAAGGCAGTGTCGTGAATACCAGAAAACCAGAAATTAACAACATCGAAAAGAAATTTCCAAGAAGACGAATAGCTCAAAATCAATGTCAAACCAAATCGAACCAAGCCAAAAACAAAACCGTGAGCATCAATTAATCAACCACGGAAATCACAAGCTTGAACAAATCAGAAATCACACGAATTTGGATTAGATGTGAGTGAAATAAGCCACTCACCTTTGCCTGAAGCGGTTGCAAGAGAGGCGAAGAATCGGTCGAGCAAATTGAAGTTGTCGCCTTCGATTTTGAAAAACCTTAGTTTTGAAAAGGGGGACAAATGATCGTGGCCGCCATTAATTTTTTTTTTTCTTTCGTTTGAATGGTTAGGGTTTCGAATGAATGGGGGGGAAGCTTCGTGTTTTAAGGGGTAGGGGAACGTGTTTTTAGCATTGGTTACGGCGTGAATTTAGCTGATAAGGTAAGGCAGTGTACTCTCATTTTTTTTCCTTTATTTTATGTTTATTTTTATATTATTTTTTCCATTTTAAATTCAATTTGTTTTGTAAATTATTTTCTTTAATAAACATATAAACGTTTTGAAGTTCAACTATCAAACATAAATTAATATTAACATGTTTTACAATTAGATTTTTTTTTATACTTGTATTTTGTATTGATAAAATTTTATTCCATTTTATTTAAGTTAAGAAAAATGTTATTTAAAACTAACCATCAATTTATTAATTTACATAAATAAAAATTCGTAAAGCCAAACTATTTTTTTCTAAGTCATTAGTTCGAATTTAAAATACAAATTCAATATTCAATTCAATTCCAAAGTCAAATTCAAATTTTATTCAACGTAAATAGATTAAATTCTAAAATTTAATCGCCAATTTATCCTGAAAATTTGAAATTCAAGTCAATCATCATTCGAATATTTAAAATTAATTAAATATTTTCATTTTTTTTAATTGTTCAAAATCCTGGGTTGTTACAAAACAGTAGTAATCTGCTAATTTGCAAAAATCGAATGTTAATTTATATTGATTGAACATATATCTTAGATCATCTTAGAATGGTAGGATTTTTAAGACAAGAATCACAATTTTTAAAATCACGTTGAGTGTGTAATTGGGGTTTATCTGGAAATTGTGTTTCTGCCAAATTCAGTTGGGTTGTGAATCTGAGGTGTTCGGCATTCATCATGAAGTTAGAGGTTGGATTGGAGACTAAGGTAGAAATGGTTGAAGGATTTGTAATCCACTGTGGAGTTTGAAATTGCCCGAATTTGTTTTTAAACCTAGTTTTAGGGGTTGAGCAGTAATTGATCGGCATGGTGGCTTCAGGGTACCGAGTGCTTCTATTTTTGGGGTGATGGCTGTTTGGGTGTCGAAGAAGCGTTAGTCGGCGTTGCAAAGCCTCCGATGGCCGGAGGAGGGTGAACGAACAGTTTCCAGGTTTGGGTTTATTGCATTTTGTTGTTCCAGGTTTGGATATGTTATCTCGAATTTGATTTCGAGGGTAAGAGTTTGATCTGATGATTGAGTAGAGGGAATTGATCGATTTTGGATGTGGGAAGATCAACGTTGACGATCGGAATTTGCCGTGGTGATGGTGCATGTGCACAGAGCACTGTGTCGAGGTGAAGCTTCTTTGGTTCTGTTTTGTATTCGAGTTAAGGGTGATTGACTCGAAGTAAGTTGATGGCGTGCTCGAAGTGTTTGGTTAAATGACTCGAAGTTGGAAATGGGTTGCCTCGGGTTTAGTTTTTGCATCAGGTTTTAAACAGAAACCTGAATAGTTATTTTAAATTCCAAACTGAGGTTTTAAAAATGAAAAGCAAAAGGTATAAACTAAACTATAAATCCATGTTTAGATTCTTGAATTAAAATTTAAGTTTAATCTCAATTTTAAAATAAAATAAGACTTTAAACTTAAACTGGTTAAATACTTTAAAAGTGATTAAGTAGTTGAATTTTTAAAATAAAGTATAAAAGTGTAAGTAGAGATTTAAAATCTGAAGATTTATCTGAATTCAAATTTTAAGTATTTCAGTTTTGAAATATAGGAAGGTTTTGAAATCTAAAATGTTTCGAACAATTTGAAATGTTTAAAGTATAATTCAAATTGATTTGAATTTAAATATGAATTTGGTTTTAAATCCTTTTAAACTTCTTATTTAAATGAGTATATGTTTAACTTGTGAAATAAAAGGTTTAGAAATGTGTTTCAAAACTTTGTTAAAGATAATTAGAAGTCATCTAAAATCTTAAATTTAAAATGACATTTGAAAGAAGATTTAAAGTAAACCATTTTAGAGTGATAACTTGATTATTAATAAGAACAAAATTTTATCTTAAATAAATTAGAATTTAAAGATTTGTAATTCATTAAATTTATAAAGAAATTTAATGGACAATTAATTTATTTGATTAATTAATCATTTGGATTAATTAAATAAGTAAGTAAAGGTTTAAATTAATTAATTAATTGTTAAGATTAATTAATTATGAATAATTAAATTGTAATTAGGGATTATTAATTAGACTTTAAATAATGATTAGTAATTGATCAATCAAGTAATTATGAATTAATTAAGTTACAGTTAACACTTAATTAATTAAATAATTAAAGGTTAATTAATTAGATATGCAAGATTAATTTATAATATTGATTAATGCAAGTTAATTACTTAAGAAAAGTAATTACAGAATGGTTAATGGTTAATGATGGACGTTAACTTAAGATTATTTAACAATTAATTAATGTGATTAATTTTTAATAATTAATTAGATTAATTAGTTAAATGATAATAAAATTGTGGAATTTATTTAAGTCTAATTGCTTAATGGAAGTAATTAAGAAATTAATTACTTAATGTAATTAATGGAGTTTAATATGGGTGATTTAAAGTAATTAATTAAGTTTAATTAATTTTAATCACTTGATGATTTGCTAATAGTTACTTAATGTAATTGATGAAGTAAAATTTCTTAGTGAAGTAACTAATGATAAGTACTGGATGTAATTAGTGGAAGTTAGAACTGTGAAAGTAATTTGGATTAAATTATTTTGTATGATTAATCAAAGGATTAATTAGAGATAATTAAGAAGTAATTTATTTATTTGATGAAGTAATTAAGGATAGTTAATTATTGATGTTATTAATCAAGGATGATTAATAATTATGGTTAGCAATTAATTAATAAAATGATTAAAGGTTAATTACCGTATAGGGTTAAGGATAATCAATTTATGAAATTATTTAAGGGATAATTACTTAAATAAAGGATAAATAGAATGATATTGGAGGCCTGGATTAATTGTTATCCCTAATAGGTGGTTTGTGATGCTATGTGATATGATATGTTAGATTTAAACTGTGAAGGTGTGATTATCTATTGATGATGAATTACTGTGACATCCTATATTAAAAGTAGAATTGTATTTCAGTTGAATAATTTAAGTTAAGTTGATAATGGTTTCGAAGAAACCGGAGTCGGGTATTAGTAAATACCCGAAACACTTCGATTCTTTGATTTTGATATGTGAAACTAATAGGCTGAAGTGGAATGATTTAAGTAAATTTGACCATTTAAATCTAAGTTTTGGCACTTAGAAATTGATGTGTGAAATGGTTGATGTCTATAATAACTTATGAAGTTAAAATCGATATAAGTTACCCCGGGTTTATATAAATTGTATGCTTTTGTATTCCAAGTTAGATGGGTTTACTCACGCTGGTTTCCAGCCTGACCCGGGTGTTACTTTGATGTAATGCTCGGGTCAGACCGAGTATTACATATTTTTCAGGAAAGGACGTTCTAGAGCTCAGGAAGGCGAGCTGGATGGCAGGGGCGTATGGAGGGTTTCCACTATGATGTTGTAGTATCTGGACATGATTGTTTTGTCTAGTGTTTATGTATTTGTATAACTCTGATGTAACAAAATGTAATTAACTGATATAGTTTTCTATGTATAACTGCTTTTTTATTTAATATTATATTTGATCCGATGCGAATGTGAGGTTTCTATGTATTATTTTCTGTTTAATCTTCTTCCTCTTTTCTTCTGTTCCTAACTATCTGAAAATTTCGGGATCGAAATTTTCGGGTCGTTACATTTGGTATCAGAGCTGAAGGTTAAGCAAGAACCTTGGCTCTGGTGGGGTGACTCATTAAGGATAGGGTAAGTGGCACCCTAGAATGAGTTGAGTGTGTATATATATGAGTGAGCGTACTTGTTACTTTCTTATATAAAGATTTTAAATGGTTTTATATAAGATTATATTTTGATATATAAAGCAATATATCTTTCTAACAAATAGTAAATGAATTGGTTGTTAAATTATTGAATTAAATTAAAAGTGATAATAAGAATTAAGTGATAATAGAATTACAACCAGATTGAAATTAAATTAAAGACAAGTTTGAAGTGGATTCAACTAAAAATTTAAATCTTGATTTGGAGAAGTATTTCAGAATAAGATGAATTAGAATTGGTTTCAAAATGTTAACGGAAATAATATTATTCAAACTACTTTGAATATGCTCTTATTTTAGAAATAAGAAATGTTTGAAAATTTTAAAGAAAATTTGTTTGAATTGAAACCAAGGGTAGTTTAAATCTTATGTATATGTATGGATATACTTAAGTAGTAAAAATGGTTTGAGATAAACTCTAAATGTTGAGTTTTAAATTTGAAATAAGATATGATACCCAAAGTGATAAGTTTTTGAACTTAATAAGCAGGAAGATTATTTATGAGAAGTTCAAAATTTGAAATGGAAGTTCAAACTGGGTAAGGTTGACTGGATAAAGTGAATTGAGTTTAAGTTGGGAAAAAGTTAAATAGGTTGGAATGATCAACCTGATTTGGAAATTTTAAGATGAAATTAAGATTTAACTTGGGAAGTTAAATGATTGATTATATTTGAGAGTTGAGTTATCTCAAATTGGGTTTGAAATCCGAAAATTGGAAATGGTTGGATGTTTTGAAATAATTGGATGATATCATCCTATTGTTATTAAAAATCTTTAAAATGCAAATTGGATTTGTTTAAATGAATGAGAAATGGAGTATGGTAATCCATAATTGTGATAAAAAGGTAAATTGATCTAAAGAAATTAAATCAACAATTGAAGTATTAACTCGAATTTATGTAATTCAAGATGGTTCATAGTGAACTGGAATTTGAAGTTGGTTCAAATTAAATTTGATTTGAATTAATTGAAATGGTGATTGAAGATGTATAAGAATAAAATTCAAATTGAAAATTTGAATTTGATTGATTTGAATAATTTGGAATTGTAATTAAAATTTAATAGTTTTAAATTCAAATGGAATTTGATTTAAATTTGAAAAGGAATTGAGAATTAATTCAACTTGAATTGGGAATAAATCAAGTCCAATGAAAATTGGAATTATTTAAAATTGAATTAGGTCAATTAAAATGGAAGTGAAAATTTAAATTGAATTGATGAGAATGGAGATTGGGAAGTGGGTAGTTTTGACTCTGGACTATTTTTAATATAAATTGTTTTAATATAAACCTACTTTTCCAAACTATTTATTATATATACAACCTTTTTTTTAAGCCAAACTATCATATACTTGTTTTACAATTATTTTTGGAACTATTTAACAATTTTCCAACTGTTTTATAAACTAATTACTATCTTACTATTATTTTGCAATTATCTAAAATTTCTGTAATTATTTTAACTTTTTTTTTCTAACTATTTTACACCTATTTTACAAACTAGAAATTATTTTCCAACTACTTATCCATTTTTTTTAAAAAAAATTTCAAGCTAATTTCCAAATAAACTAGTTGGAGTTCAAACTGTTATTGGTGAAATACCCAATCGAGATAGGAATGGAGGTGATAATCTAAATGGATTGAAGCAATTGTGAATAAGTGGATGAAAATCAAAGTGAACGTGAATAGAAATGGAATTGATTTCGCTAATAACCAATAAGGCTAAATACGTAGGGTGTACGTATATTATTCTATTCGCATAGTGATTTGATCCAGATTCGAGCACAGAATTTCGAGATAGTAATATCGATCCGAGTGGGATTTTTCACTCGATTTTCAACGGCGAACCGGGATATGGATTGTTGATTGGTTCTGGATATTCTCTATCATAGTTATGGCTATGTAAGGAGAATGACGGTTTCTGATCAACAAACCAGATCTGTGTCCGCACTAGGAAGTCGGGTGGACGATACTAGTTCGGAAATGAAATTGTGTGATCGAGTGATCGATCAGATTGGTATAGCGTACGGATGATATGTGTACATCGTACGGATTTGAATAAAATTGATACTGGGAATTTGTGGATAAGAAATGTGAAATGGTTTTTGAAATGAAAAATATATTTTGTGAAATATATGATGAAGTAAAGTGGAAATTGAATATTTCTATGTTTGAAATTTTGTTTATGGAAGTAATTGATATCGTAAGTGGTTTTGAAAAGAGTAATCAAATATGAATATCTGATTTTTGAATAAAAAAAGTTATATATCTTTGTTATATAAGATAAAACTCCCCTTGATGAATCTTTTGCCGGAAGAAAATGATTTTTTTGGAAGTGTTTGAAGTATAAAAGAAGTTTTATACAAGTTTGAAATGATCCAAAGTTTTAAAAATTATATATATATCTGTATATATATATATATATATAAAGGATCTTATGAGGATTTTGGAAAAGGTTTTGGGAACCTTTGGATTTGGATTTGGAAAGGCTTTTGATTTTTGGGTAAAATCAATATTGAATTTGGAAAGCCTAGTTTGAGAATTATCGATTTCGGAATAATCGATTTTGTGTTAAGGAGCTCTGTATGAGATCATACTAGGTGTATGATTTAAAGATACTATATTTATAGTATAAAATGTTTTGATGATGCTCTGGGGAAAAAGGCGCTCCCTTAGAATGGACTTCTCAGGAGTACCACCGGGTGGTGCTGCCTTGAGACCAAGGGGGTTCTAAAGTTGATCCTGTGAGGAGTCCGGACAAAACTAGTTCCTGAGGATTTTTGGGTAGCGAAAGTCGAGGGCGCTGATGCCTACAGGGGAATTTGGGTTATGCTGTGACGACAGGGTAACTCGATGTCACTGCGATCTACTGTGGGACCATCGCGAAAATCGATTGGAGGATGAGTGTCAACGGTCTACACTTGATTTTGCCGGGAAGGCAACGCAACATCGGTAGACTGCGATCTATGGTCAAGTGGATTGGAGAAGTTTCATTCTTTTGGCAGCGAAATTCTAGGGCGCTGATGCCTACAGTTATATGGGTTTTTGGCTGCGATAGCTACGTAACCCCAGTTGTAGCTGCGATCTGTAGCGGGTTCCATGGTGTAATCGAGGGGCACGGAGGCCTACAGTTATCTATGGATTTTGTCGGGATGGCAACGTAACCATCGGGTTAAGTGCGACCATGGATGGGGGTGATGATTTCTAGAGCATTCTCACCAAAAGATATATACTCTATCTTTAAAAACTATTTCCTATATTTTCAATAAAATTATTTTCCAAGTATTTTCACTGGATTTTGAAAATGAGTCTGCTAAGTATTTATAGATTTTCATTCGTACGCCTGATCAACGTATGACCGAACTTCTTTAAGAACGAGGATGGACTTGTTGAGACAACGAGTTATAAAAAGTATTTTTATAAAACTATTTTGGTAATATATAAATATATATATTTAAAAAGTGTTTTAAAAATTTCTTAATAAAAAGAGTTTATAGCAAAATTTGTCCAAGAATAAATTTTTAGATAATTATCAATTTAGTAAAATTCTGCTTTCGTTCCTTTTCGAGGACGAAAAGATTCAAAGGAGTGAGGAATGTGATAACCTGAATTTTCTGGACACCTGTAATTGATAAAATTAATTGGATTCAATTAGTAGAATACTGAATTTTGTTTGAATAAACAATTCTGGTCGTAAATATATATCTGGATAAGTATTCGTTTGATAATCCTCCAAGTATAATTATTTTAAATTGGTAAATTCATTATTTCAAACCATAATGATAATGGGTTGTTTTAAATATAGATAAATAATTTATTTATTTTAGAATTATTAATTACAAATTGAATTTGGATTTATTAAGTAATTCAAAGGATAGACATTATAAATATTTGGATTTAAAATATATGTATAGACTTTTATTTACATATAATTTGTTTTATTGCATTTTCTTTGAAAAGAAATTCATATATACATTTACATAAATAAATTAAGTAACGGCTTTTACTAACATTTTAAAACCAAATATAAGTTACTTAACTACAAGTGTATGTATAAGTGTATGTATATTAAGGCTTCATTATAACAAATGTAATCTAAATATCATTTTAAAATGACAAGTGTTAAAATACAAGACAAGTGTCATTATTTAAATTTTTATTTTCTTTAATTTTAATTTAAATCATAAATATAGTTATATAAACTTGCATGCTTTTTTTTCCTTTTTCTTTTCTCATTTTTCATTTCATAAACAAAGAAAATATGTAAATCAAAATTTGTGGCATTTTCAAGATTTTCAGATCTAAATCAAATGAAATTTGAATATCACCCTTCATCCTCATATCCAAACACAACCCATCTTCAAAACATCATGCAAATCTGATTCAACCTGTTAAAATGCATATCAAATTCCTGTAAATCAATTTGCATTCACTCTCCCCCCAAAAAAAGCAAATCCGCATCCCTTCTTTTAAATCTGGAAATAAAGCAAGTGACCTCTGCATGCAACAATTAAAACAATGAAGTCTGCATTTCTACTTTCTTCATTCTGTAACATGTAAAATCAAATGCATAGCAACCTGCATTTCTCTCTGCAATCTGGAATGGCCACTGCATGCAAATTTAAGGCATTCAACATTCAAGTTTTCTGCAAGTATTCAAGTTTAAAACTTTTAAAGAACAAATCTGCAGCAAGATGTATTTCAACATGCAAATAAATTCAAGGCCTGGAAACAAAAATACAATTCTATTCTCTGCAATTTAAGGTGAGTAAACATTTTACTAAAATTAAATAGTAATTATCTGTTGCAAATAAGTTAGTGATAATGTTTATATGAGTTTTCTTCTGTGTAAATAAATATGCAATAAATTTTATTATGCTTTAAATCTGTGCATTCCTAATACTTCCCTGTCAACAGGTTTTAAATGTTTACAAATATATAACTTTCCATATATGTTTATTCATTCATTTTTAACACTTGGGTTAAAAGCAAATTAGCTAAGTATTAGTATAAACTAGGTATTTAATATATAAACAAGTATTTATGAATTAAAGATATGCTTGTATCTGTGAAAAACAGCAGTAATCTGTTAACTTGCAAAAATCGAATGTTAATTTATATTGATTTGAGCATATATCTCATATCATCTTAGAATGGTAGGATTTTTAAGACAAGAATCACAATTTTTAAAATCACATTGAGTGTGTAATTGGGGTTTATCTGGAAATTGTGTTTCGGCCAAATTCAGTTGGGTTGTGAATCTGGGGTGTTCGGCATTCATCATGAAGTTAGAGGTTGGATTGGAGAATAAGGTAAAAATGGTTGAAGGATTTGTAATCCACTGTGGAGTTTGAAATTGCACGAATTTGTTTTTAAACCTAGTTTTAGGGGTTGAGCAGTAATTTGATCGGCATGGTGGCTTCAGGGTACCGAGTGCTTCTATTTTTAGGGTGATGGCTGTTTGGGTGTCGAAGAAGCGTTGGTCGGTGTTGCAAAGCCTTCGATGGCCGGAGGAGGGTGAACGAACAGTTTTCAGGTTTGGATTTATTGCATTTTGTTGTTCCAGGTTTGGATATGTTATCTCGAATTGGATTTCGAGGGTAAGAGTTTGATCTGATGATTGAGTAGAGGGAATTGATCGATTTTGGATGTGGGAAGATCAACGTTGACGATCGGAATTTGCCGTGGTGATGGTGCTTGTGCACAGAGCACTATGTCGAGGTGAAGCTTCTTTGGTTCTGTTTTGTATTCGAGTTAAGGGTGATAGACTCGAAGTAAGTTGACGGCGTGCTCGAAGTGTTTGGTTAAATGACTCGAAGTTGGAAATGGGTTGCCTCGGGGTTAGTTTTTGCATCAGGTTTTAAACAGAAACCTAAAGAGTTATTTTAAATTCCAAACCGAGGTTTTAAAAATGAAAAGCAAAAGGTATAAACTAAACTATAAATCCAAGTTTAGATTCTTGAATTAAAATTTAAGTTTAATCTCAATTTTAAAATAAAATAAGACTTTAAACTTAAAATGGTTAAATACTTTAAAAGTGATTAAGTAGTTGAATTTTTAAAATAAAGTATAAAAGTGTAAGTAGAGATTTAAAATCTGAAGATTTATCTGAATTCAAATTTTAAGTATTTCGGTTTTGAAATATAAGAAGGTTTTGAAATCTAAAATGTTTTGAACAATTTGAAATGTTTAAAGTATAATTCAAATTGATTTGAATTTAAATATGAATTTGGTTTTAAACCCTTTTAAACTTCTTATTTAAATGAGTATATGTTTAACTTGTGAAATAAAAGGTTTAGAAATGTGTTTCAAAACTTTGTTAAAGATAATTAGAAGTCGTCTTAAATCTTAAATTTAAAATGACATTTGAAAGAAGATTTAAAGTAAACCGTTTTAGAGTGATAACTTGATTATTAATAAGTAACAAAATTTTATCTTAAATAAATTAGAATTTAAAGATTTGTAATTTGTTAAATTTGTAAAGAAATTTAATGGACAATTAATTTCTTTGATTAATTAATCATTTGAATTAATTAAATAAGTAAGTAAAGGTTTAAATTAATTAATTAATGGTTAAGACTAATTAATTAGGAATAATTAAATTGTAATTAGGGATTATTAATTAGACTTTAAATAATGATTAGTAATTGATCAATCAAGTAATTATGAATTAATTAAGTTACAGTTAACACTTAATTAATTAAATAATTAAAGGTTAATTAATTAGATATGCAAGATTAATTTATAATATTCATTAATGCAAGTTAATTACTTAAGAAAAGTAATTGAAGAATGGTTAATGGTTAATGATGGACATTAACTTAAGATTATTTAACAATTAATTAATGTGATTAATTTTTAATAATTACTTAGATTAATTAGTTAAATGATAATAAATTATGGAATTTATTTAAGTTTAATTGCTTAATGGAAGTAATTAAGAAATTAATTACTTAATGTAATTAATGGAGTTTAATATGGGTGATTTAAATTAATTAAATAAGTTTAATTAATTTTAATCACTTGATGGTTTGCTAATAGTTACTTAATGTAATTGATGAAGTAAAATTTCTTAGTGAAGTAACTAATGATAAGTACTGGATGTAATTAGTGGAAGTTAGAACTGTGAAAGTAATTTGGATTAAATTATTTTGTATGATTAATCAAAGGATTAATTAGAGATAATTAAGAAGTAATTTATTTATTTTGTTGAAGTAATTAAGGATAGTTAATTAATGATGTTATTAATCAAGGGTGATTAATAATTATGGTTAGCAATTAATTAATAAAATGATTAAAGGTTAATTACCGTATAGGGTTAAGGATAATCAATTTATGAAATTATTTAAGGGATAATTACTTAAATAAAGGATAAATAGAATGATATTGGAGGCCTTGATTAATTGTTATCCCTAATAGGTGGTTTGTGATGCTATGTGATATGATATGTTTGATTTAAACTGTGAAGGTGTGATTATCTATTGATGATGAATTACTGTGAGATCCTATATTAAAAGTAGAATTGTATTTCAGTTGAATAATTTAAGTTAAGTTGATAATGGTTTCGAAAAGACCGGAGTCGGGTATTAGTAAATACCCGAAACCACTTCGATTCTGATATTTTGATATGTGAAACTAATAGGCTGAAGTGGAATGATTTAAGTAAATTTGACCATTTAAATCTAAGTTTTAGCACTTAGAAATTGATGTGTGAAATGGTTGATGTCTATAATAACTTATGAAGTGAAAATCGATATTAGTTACCCTGGGTTTATATAAATTGTATGCTCTTGTATTCCAAGTTAGATGGGTTTACTCACGCTGGTTTCCAGCCTGACCCGGGTGTTACTTTGATGTAATGCTCGGGTCAGACCGAGTATTACATATTTTTCAGGAAAGGACGTTCTGGAGCTCAGGAAGGCGAGCTGGATGGTAGGGGCGCATGGAGGGTTTCCATTATGATGTTGTAGTATCTGGACATGATTGTTTTGTCCAGTGTTTATGTATATGTATAACTGCTATTTTATTTAATATTATATTTGATCTGTTGCGAATGTGAGGTTTCTGTGTCTTATTTTCTGCTTAATCTTCTTCCTCTTTTCTTCTATTCCCAACTATCTGAAAATTTCGGGATCGAAATTTTCGGGTCGTTACAACGACAAAGTGGTCCAAAAAGCCCATTCTGACCCGGAATGAAATTGTGTAAACCCATATATCAAAATAGGTGTTTAAAAATATTTAAATGCGATGGAACAAATATAAATTCCAAATTCCATCGTATGAAGAAGTTATGCTCAAATCAATATTTTTTTCAAATTGATTTCAATTGATTTCATTTTCATTAATTTCAAGGCGTTTCGAATCGTACGATCAAACGACAAGTCCGATCTGTATGAAACTTGAAACCCAACAATAATTCACCGTTACGGATCCGTTGAAACTAGTTTCGTCGAAATCCGAGTCAGTGGCCGAAATGACTATTTTTATACTAATTAAATAAATTAAAAGTAAATTAATTAAATCAAATTTCCAATTTCAATTGTTAAAATTGAAAATTCTTCTCATTTTTATATTTCCAAATCATTCACACTAATTTAACAAATTTATGATGTCAATTTAAAGTTAATTAACTTATCAATTTCAATGTTAAATTTTCAATTTCATTATTCACAAATTATAATTATTATCGTCAAAATTTCCATTTAATTACATAAATCAAATATTATTCCATTCATATTTGTCAAATAGATGGATTTATCATTAGATTCAAAACTATTGCATTAATATTTTCTTATTTCATTTTCATTTCAAATAATGAAAATGTTTAATCCTACCTATTTGCAACAGACTCAATTATTTAACTTAAATTTCAAATAAATAAATAAATCCTGATTCTCATTCTTTAAATTCACTATTTATCATATTATCATCTTAGGTACCATTTATTTTGGTATATATTCAGATACATTAACATTTTTTCCAGTTTCTTTATATCAATTGCGTACATTTAATTTCAACTACCCAATAATTACACTTATTATAAATCGGATTTCAATGGATTTATTTGTTCCAAATCAAATCTTTTTCTTAAATTCATTACCACTCTATAAACTTAATTACCTATTTTCCACATTCATTACCTTAATATACCTAATTTAACACTTCTAAACGTTGTGTTACATTTCACATTAATGTTACATTTATTCACATTTATTGCTAACCTATTTCCCGTCTCAATTTAAAGTTAAATCAATTTCCAAATTATAGTATTAAATTCCAATATACTGAAGTTGTCAAATATATACATTTATTAAAATTAGAACTTCAACAAATTCATTCAAATAAGTTTTATTTCTTTACATTACCTTATGAATAAAATATGTATTCCCATTGCTTTATTACATTTACCCTTTACAATTACTTACCTACATAAATGAGACTTTTGTTTTCATTTAAATGTAATTGATTTACATTCCTCTTATCCAACCAATTTCTTTAATTAATTGGAATTGTACTAATTAAGTCAATTACTACAATTGCTTTCAAATTAAATTCTATGAACAAAACAAATAGGAAATTTGTAACGATTGTAACCATTTAACTTTAATTCCCTTTAAGTTTATTTCCTATTTACAATCAATTATAACCTAAACAGTCGTTTCAATAAAATTTGAATTGCATTAAATTGGTTATTCATCAATTGCCATATTATGCATATAATTAACATTTCTATTGATTTTATATTCAAAATTTTCAATTATTATATTAACTTACATAAGGTAATGTCTAATTACATTTAATTGCTATTGATTAAATACATTGGTAACGAATAATTGTTTTCACCATTCTACATTTTATGACATTTGTAAATTTATTCTTTACAACCAATTATTAGAACAACTCTCATCAAAAATATATTTATTCCATTTCCATCCATTACACATTATTTTATTTCCTTTTATATCCCACTATAATCAGTGCACACATTAATACAACACATATTATAATTCCCTACACAATACTGATCTTATTCAATTACCATTAAATATCTATTTTATACAATAATTAAATGTTTACATTAGTTACTTATATTAAATTTTATAACCAAGCATAGCATGTTTAAATACAATGAATTGGAGTTTCATTAAGATTGTGGACAATTAACTTGTATTAATATTATTTCATTTTAATTTAGTATTATTCCATTATTAAATTACAAATTTTTATTTCTTCCAATATTAACTCATAAAATATTATTAAATTACCAAATTTTAAACATCGAAAACTTATGGGTCGTTATAGAACAACAATAACAGAATCTCACTGCGGAAACAAAAAAAAAATTAATACTTCACATAGATATTACATAGTCATTACACATCAGAGTTACACAGATGCAACATCACAATAGACAATCGTAAGGCATGTCTATTCATTACATTCCAAATACAACATACAAAAGATACCAACACAGCGGAAAATAGATATATAGATACGCCAAGGCTCCTATTCCAAGCTTTTCCAAAATTCGTCAAGCTTAACATGATCACTTGGCTACCCATAAAAATTTGAGTGCCCAAGAGTTTAAGAAAAACAGGATAAACTCCGGCTCAGACATAGGTCTGGTGTGAGTAAAAGGTTAAGTTGTTTAACTTGAAAAAAACCATTGAAATAAAAGGCATCTCGTAAGAATCTCCGCAAATAAACATAAACAAATTTTTCCCTTACGATAACCAAAACATTTGATAGGAAATCCAGTTATATTATAATAATGTCTAGGGTTTTCAATATGAAGTATCAAATAGCTGGAATGCTTATATCTCACTTTCCAACATAGTTGGGTACAATACAAACCGTACAGGCACCTATTGGAGATTGAAATCCATACAATGGCAGGGCTACTGGGGTACCGCCCGTTACAGTACGTGGTCTAGATCGCTATACCGAGGATCCACCCTGATCCCCTGCAACACAAAATCGGAGCTACCCCTTACTGGATAGTCCACATAAGATAACCCCATGGTTGTGGCCAACAACCACCCTCACAGCCGAATAAAGGGACCTTTAGATAAGGGAAAATCTTATCCTACTTGGGTTCTACCCACTTAGCCTTGCGTGCACCTTCCGTGTTTTAGCCATTCCCAGTTGATGAGGCTTGAGGCTACGTATAACCTTTTAAGAACACATATATTGGAATGCTCATCGTCCTCCATTGACGATGGTCTAATAGCATTCATCCATACAAGTTCTTTTCGAGTTCGAACGAAACCAAAGGCACTATCTTCGTTACACTCGTTTTGGAATCACCCTCAGAGTTAACGACAAATAGCCCTTGCACTCTTAATCTTCATCTCGATCTTCACTTGAGATTTCACGACCTATAGTTTAACTTGGATCGATGTGGTTTTCGAATAACAAATTTGATATTCGATCTCGGCCTCATCGAAATCCAAACGTCATCTTAAAGGCTAAGTTATTTAAGTAAACAATTTGATTTAATTCAGAATTTTGTATTCACACAGTAATTCAGCACAGATAAATAATACACATTTATCACAGCCATATCCAATATATTGCACATCACCGAGCATCATAGATAATTATACTACAAATGTTTATCAATCCTAACATTCTATACAATCAAACATCTATAAGCAAGATTTATTAATCCCATAATTATAATTAATTTAATTAGCTCAAAATAATTAATTATTTATGAATTAATTATTTAACCCAGCTTAACAAAGTAATTACTAAACATTTTAATTAATTATTGAATTAATTAATCATTTTTTAATTGCTTTTATAAATCATTTTGATTAGTCTTTTATTGCTGATTAATTATCCTTAATTATTTATTAATTAATTCATATCGACTACTCAATTTATCCTTAATTACTAATTAATTAATCCCTAATTACAAATTAATTAATCCTTAATTACAAATTAATTAATCCCTGATTACAAATTAATTAATCCCTAATTACAAATTAATAAATCTTAATTACAAATTAATATATCCTTAATTATTAATTAATAAATAATTCTTAATTATTAATTAATTAATTCTTAATAACCAATTAATTCTTAATTAATCTTTAATTACCAAGACCTTAAATAAATTATAAGATAAACCATTTATCTTTATTACTTAGTTATCATTAAAATCTCATCAAATAAATCTTTGAATTACTTGTCATTAACATATAAATTAAAAATATTTTCTCTTTTAAATATTACTTAATTACACATTTATGCTAATTTTAAATAAACTTAAAATTTAACATAATAAATCATACAACCTTTCTTAAACCAAATATTTAATAAACATTTATTATGTAAAGAAATTGATTTTAAGAAATAGTTTAAAAACTTGATTTATTTTAAAATTTAAAACTTGTTTATTTAAAACTTTAAACTGTTATAAAAATTACCCGAGTCCAACCTAGTATATACTCGAGGCCAGACCTGAGATTCTTCTTTTTCTTTAAAAACTTAGTTTAGTTTTAAATTTGAAAAATGTTAACATGTTAATCCACTCGCGTACAAACTCGAAGACGTACCCGAGCCATATCAACATTTCCTCGAGACAAACCCCGAGCCCACTCCATCATCTCCAAACCCACTGACACCAGATCCTCGTGCACATGCACGGATGAACGAAGCCATTCCCATCATCGTTGCTACTTCCATCACGTCACTGACCATCTCCACCTTCGATTAGAACAACCCCAAACATCAACATAACCACAAAATCGACATCGAGCAAACATGGTCAAACTAGGACAGAATTCAACACCCAAGAACAACTTCATCCTAATGACTCCGATCACCGATGTTCTCGCCACCTCGTCCATAGCCTCGTCGAAGATCCCCGCTTCATTTTCCCCAACCTCGGCCAAGTCTGATGCTCCTATGACGATGTAGTGGCCCAATTTCTAGCCTCGACTAAAAACTGGACGAAAAACCTACTTCGATGATTCACCGCCGCCACAGTGATTGATAAATCCCGCGACTATTTTTTCCGAGATCACCGACGTCCAAGCCACCTCAAGTCGTGATCCCGACCACCCCAAGAATTTCGATCACCAAAAAAGACCCAAAACATAAATTCTAATCAACCCAAGAATTCTCTCAATTTATAAACTGAAAAATTATGATTTTTCTTTTAAAAATCATAGTTTTCGAAGACAATTTAAATTTTATACATGAAACATAAATTGTTGAAATCAAATTTTGATAAACTTTGGGTTATTTACTGCATATTTTAATTGTCCAGAAATCTATAAACAAATTATACTTAAACTATTTTTAAAATTAAGATCCTACTATTTTAAACACTTTTTATTTGAACAATCAAGTCTAAAAAGAATTAAAGGACGAGATGTTGATTTTTGAATAGATTTTGAAAACCTGTAAAATAAGAACAGAACAAATTTCTTTATTCACAGACATGCGCACCTAACAATTCATATTTTCATACATGCAAGCAAAATTTTCATTCATGCAAATAATTATCAAAACATTATTTCATTTATCCATCACATGTAACAAGTTAAAACAGGTTATTGTTTGTTTACTCGCCAGAATAATGTTGAATAGAGAGCTTTATACTTGGGAATACTGGAAAATGTTCGATGATCTTATGAAACTTGATAATGCTTTTGATTAGAAGCTTAGTTGTTGAAATCATGCTTTAAAATATGAGACGATTTTTGCTTGATCTAGTTGAGTTTGCTACAAGTTTGAGGTAGTGGTTTTGAAAAGATTGTTGTTGTTAATTTTCTGGTCGTATATTTTTTACAGGCTTTTGGTTCTTTGTTTTTGAAAAATGAAGATATGGAAGAAATGAAAAAGAAGAGATAGATATATTTATAGCATTGTTAATGATTTTTAGAAATAAAAGAAAATAAATAAAATTGTGACACTTGTTTAAATTAGCTTACATTTGTCATTTGTATGTTATAATTAACTTACATTTGTAATATGCATGTGTTAATGTATTTTTAATATGTTTTTATAACTTATATTTTAATTTCTATTTAGTTTAATATATTTCTTTATTTATATTTATAAAATGTTTTAAAGAAAATAATATAAAACTAATTATATACTAACAAAAATCATATATATATATATATATATATATATATATATATATATATATTATTTTTAAATCCAATTTATTTTAAGATATTTATCGTTTGAATTTCAATTAAAATTCAATTTAAAATCAACTCCTATATATACATATATGAACAACACATATTTTATTTCTTTTAAAAGAATAATTTGCCAATTTTAAATAATTTATAAAATAAGATTATCACATAATTATTGCCTGGAATTCCGGCATATCACAGGCAGGCTGGCCGAACGTTGGTGGCATGGTGGAAGGTCGAAGTCACGGCTGAATTTTGGGTTGGGTTCATGAACGGGAGATGGAGGGAATAAGTTTAAGGTTAAGTTTAAGTTTAAATTTAATTAAATTAAGATAAGTTATTTTAATTATCTCGAATTTTAATTAATCCAGAGTAAACTCGTACGAGGTCCAAATTGATTGCAACGAGTCGCATTATGATCGTATCGACAAAGACTATGCTATAGAATTGAAATGAATAGATTCAGAGATGGTTTGAATTTTGGGTTAAAATTGGACATTCGTTCAATTTTAATTCAAAGTGAAACGTTCTGGCAACCACTAAAATCAATGTGAGTTAATCTCACCTTTTTGGTTTACATAAATATACTTTAGTCAATAAAAATTATTTATTCGATGTTTGGATAGTTATTATTGATGGTTATTGACTGATGGATGGTCTACTAGTTTATATTGTTGGTTTGGACATATTCCCGCCTATTGGAGCAGATGAGACCTTGTTACGTTCTCGTGTAAGAGTGGATGACCCTTTGTGTCCTGCCTCAAAGCGGTTGCTTTATATTTTTATGACTATATATATTGTATGCGATGCTGGGGGACAGGGTGGAGGGATCCAACCGAATTTCTCACACTATAGGTTTATTTTCATATATATGTATATATAGTGATATATGACTTTTTGAATGCCATATTGATGACATGGATATGATTTTTCTTAATTAGAGTAGCACTGAGCCTTACAGTTTGGTATTTTAAAATATCAAAAAATAGTGATTGATTTGAAAAGAGATTTTAAAGTTATTTTTGAAATTATATATGTTTTACACATTTTTTCAAGGATTATTTGAAGAAGTAATTTACTTTAAAGTCAAAGGTAAGTTTTTTGGACATTATTTTTAATAGTTTTATAAAATATTTGAAATGAAGATTTTCGAACTGTGAAATAAAGATTTTTAAATCTTAAGATAAGTCCATCATTTATAGAAAAGGATACAGGCTTCAAATAAAATAGAAATATTTTGGTATAAATATTTATTAACCATTTTATTTAAAGTAATATAATATATGTATATGTACATGTACATGTGTTAAAGATTATTTACAAATGTGAGATTTATAAATGTGATGAACTATAAATAAACGAGCTTTATTAATGGGATAGATTTATAAAACATGTTTTATAAATTAAAAGGAAACCATTATCATTTAATAGACTGGAGAAATAAATCAAACGACGGATTTATTTTAAGATGGGGAATGATGTTTCAGAAACTAGTTGATCCTATTTTGAAAATTGAAGGTGAGGGTAAATTCAGGATTGTTAAATGATATTTTATAAGTCGAAAGAAATTTATAAAAGAAATTTACACCTACGGGAGTAAGACTAAAAGTGCTTAAAATTATGTTTATGACCGGGACTTTATGAATAAGTGAGATTTATAAAGGAATGGAGTAATAAATTGGTTCCATATATAATGGGATTTTATGAAATGAAATTTCATAAAATATAGGAGATTATAATATAGTTTATAAATATGGAAATGGTTATGCTGGAGATTAAGTATGGATTTGTAACAACCCGCATATTTATCGAGTTTACATTTAAATATTTTTATTTAAATATTAAATCGTTAATCGGATTTTGGTCCGAAAAACTACTTTTTGCAAACGGTCAAATTAGGACTCGAGACCACTTCCATTGAGTTCGAAATGTCGTTTACAACTTTTTAAGTATAAACATCGATAGGTTTGGAGTTAGTGAAATTTCACTAACTTTTCCCGCTTTGGACTTTGGGTTAGTTTAGCCTATTAAGCCCAAGTTCCAACCCTCTTCTCCTCACTCTTCATAAATTTCCTAACTAACTCAAGCTTTAGCATTAATGGTGAAGAGAATGGGAAATTAAAACTCCAAGCTCAAATTCAATTGCAACTCCATCATTCAACTCCAAATTCAAGTAGAAGATATTGGATTCAAGCTTTGGATTGCTTCTCCTTGCTTTCAAGCTTCATCTTCATAAATTTTAGTGCAAAGGTGAGATTTTTATCTCACAATTCTAGTCTATATCTATCTTGGGCTATTGGAAATGCGTCCCTATCATGTTTGCATGCACATTTGCATTTGGTTTGGATTGGATTGGCGAAAAACTCCACTTTTTAGTGTTTTGGGGTGAATTTCTGGCTTAGGTCGCTCTGTCCCCCTTAGGTCGCCCAGCATCTATAGGTCGTTCGCGTGGAAAAGTCGTCACCTTCATTTGGGTCGTTTCTGGCCTTAGCCCATTCGTCCACTATAGGTCGTTAGGCCTTAGGTCGCTTGGAGTTAGGTCGTAGGTCGGCAGGTCTTCAGCTCGCACGCGTTGAAAAGGCGCGTCTGGAGTTAGGTCGTTCGCGAGTTAACGTTAGGTCGTTTGCGAGTTAGCGCCCTAGGTCACTCGCGTATAGCTCGTTCGGAGTTAGGTCGTTAGGCCTTAGCTCGTATGGCCTATGCAATTTGGTTAGGTCGTCCAACCTCAACACCTTAGGTCGTAAGACCTTAGGTCGTACCCCTTAGGTCGTTAGACCTTAAGCCTTCACTATTGGAACTCGTTAGGTCGTAGCAACCATAGGTCGTAGGTCGCTCACACGGAGTTAGGTCGTAGGTCGCTCACACGGAGTTAAGTCGTAGGTCGTCTCCGACCTTATATCGCTCAGCCAGGTTTCACTTTAAGTCATTAGGTCGTTTGGACCTTGTTTCCAGTTAGGTCGCAAGACCCTTAAACCGTTAGGTCACTAGGTCGCGATGTTTTAGGTCGCTGCACCCTATGCCTCTATAGGTCGTTCGACCTTGCTAACTTTTAGGTCGCGAGTTTTATAAGTCGCTCGCCTCCCTTAGGTCTTCACTAGGTCGCGATGTTTTAGGTCGCTGCACCCTATGCCTCTATAGGTCGTTCGACCTTGCTAACTTTTAGGTCGCGAGTTTTATAGGTCGCTCGACCCTATTCCCCTTAGGTCGTTAGACCTCATTTTGTCTTCACTAGGTCGAACCCCGTAAGCGGTGGCGTTGCCCCCGCACCCCCACCTTGGGGGGTTGCCACCCCCCCTGGACCCCCCCTCCGTAGGTGATCTTATCTGAAAAACATTGAGCTGATTTCCTTGGATTTTATTCACATCTCCGTATGCGATTTTTGTGACTGATTGTTTCTACAATTGCTTCTGTGTTTTGTCATTTTATAATATAAAGGTTTCAATACTAGTAGTAAATATCATAACTCTTTTAACAAACAATTTCAACTCTATTTTTAATAACAAAGCTCTTTTCTTAAACTGTTTTCCAATCTATTAGTATATACAAACCTTTACCTCACTCGGATGAGAAATCTAATTAAACGACTTAGTAAAACAAGTGGTATGAAACGCTTGCGTTCACTTCGTCGGTTAATTCTTGGACTTGTTCGATTGAACCTCTTGTGACAATTTTATTAGTGAAGATTTACAGTTTGTTCGTAAATATTTAAGTTAAGCAAGTGGTTATGGGACATGAAGCTAAACTTCTATATTTACTAGCTTAGTGTAATTGACACTTCTCGTTGATCTTGATGATCGCTTTATGAATTAGACTAGCAATTGCGCGATGTCTCTTTCATTGCAAGGTTAGACTAGACACCACTTGTGTGATTCCATTCACACATACCTTTCTGCTTTTTGGTTATTCTTGACCTCATTCTGTGTGATTCCACTCACACATGTGGGCTAGCTCCCCATGGTCTTCGGACCGTCATGTGATAGGCCTCTTTCCCTTTTTATGATTTCTGGATTTCTCGTGTTGATTTCTGGAATTTATGTCATTGACTTGTTATGAGTACAAGTTTAGGGTATGATGCCCCCTTCGAATCTTTGAGAAGATTCTTGTGATATTGATTATCTCTTATTGATTGATCTTCTGTTGATCATTATTTACATACTTATAGTGGTATGTCGTTATGGATGTTTATGTTTATGCCATATCTTTTATGTTATATCATGTCATCTGATATTTATAGCTAGACTGATCCGTTTATTATTTTCTTAAATAATACTCGGATCAGACCGAGATGTTACAGGTGCTTCTGCTTGACTTCTTCCCAGGGATTCATCACTCTGACTTTTGGCTAACTGTTTAGATTAGCAGTTTTTGTTGTATACACTTGAGATATAGACTCATAGTTGTATTCTTTTGTATAGCACGTGTTGCTATTCTTTTGTATTATCGTGGATCTTATTGACCACTACTCTGATGTACACTTTCATGTGTTAGTTATATATTCATATCTTCTTCCGCCTTTGTGATATGGATATCTGTGACTGATTTGTGATATGATTATTTCTATGTTTGTTTCCGAAGATTATTTATAGCCACCGTGTGATAAGCAATTACATGGATGGTCGCTCCTCAACAGCCTTATTCTCCGTGCTAGTTGACAGCACTTCTCCGGAGTGTTCTTGGCTAGCGTGGGTATAGAGGTGGGGCGTCACAGGATTATTACCATGGAAATATAATTATGTTTTAAAAAGTTGTTAGTTTATATTAATATTGTTTTAAAAGTGATTTATCAATATTTTAATATTTTGAAAGGTTTATCATTTAAAATTTTTAGTATGGTTTGAAATTAAATATAATTACTTATAAATAAAGTTTTCAAAATTAGTTATTAGTAATTATAGAAACGTTAAAGATAAATTATTATTGCTTTAGTTAGGATGTTTGGGATTTATTGACTATTATTTTAATACTTATTTATTTGTAATATTTACTATATATAACGATAGTGTTTTAAGTAAATGATTAGAAATTATGTTTTAAATGTTTCGAGATTTATAAATAGGGGTTTTATAAACAGATGTGAACTATAAGAGGAATCTTATAATATGTTTGGAAAACATAAAGGAAAATTGGTTAAAAGGTAAAAAGGTTTTATAAACATTTTTAGATATTTATAAAAGGATTTTGGATTTATCGATTTATAAAAGGAGTTATATAAATAGTTTTGTGGATTTATGATGGAGTCATGAATGATTTTAGAATTGAATAAAAAGGGGAAAATCTTCCCAAATGTTGGTGAATATACTTATACCGTTGAGATAAATATATGGATATTTTCTAAGTATTGAGAAATAGAGATATGTGGGTATGTTTATATATATATATATATATATATATATATATATATATATATGTTTGTAAAAGTATATTGGTACAAATATTTACAAAGTGATTTAAGAAAATCGAAGAATTTGTTAAAAGAGGCTTAGTGTTGCTTAATGCTTAACAATGTTGGTTTTCAATATGGAATTAAATCTCTGATTGAATGTTTGTTATTCGATAGTAAAATAACCAACTATCAAAATTAAACCCTAAACGTAACTTTGGAAATATGTAGGAGAAACACGTGAGTTATGTGGCGCAGTCACCTCCGATGATCTTGTACTATGTGTATAAATCTCATTTCGTTCTCCTAGGATAATGATAAGGAAACCCATCCACTAATGGTTAGGAGGTGATCCCCGCTCTTTTCTTTGACTATTTATTTCCTAAAGAACCGGGATTGAGTTTACCGAGAATTATCAATGTTGTTTCCGAGATCAGATGTGTTATTCGAAAACCACTTCGATCCAACGAATGCGATTCGAAGTGAAGACATCTTGAAGATGATGGAATTTAAAGTCGGGGCTCTCAAGTGTTTTCATCTAATCTCGAAACGAACTTGTATAGATGAACACTGATAGTACATTATGCTTGGAGGGCAGTGTTAGCATTCTAAGTGGGAAGTGTTATATAAAGGTAAAATGTAGCCGCAAACCTCATCAACTAAGAAATGACAGTAACCAGGCATGTGTAGAGCCAAGTGGGTCACTCCAACAGGGTATGGTCATTTCAAATCTAGATAGGTTAATACCTATCCTTGTATTCTTCGGAGCCCATGTATGGTGATCATATTCCGTACTACTAGTCAAGTGGCAGGCCAGTCCTATGTGGTAGGGGTACATGATGTTCTTATCAAACCCTGGTGCATTTATCTAGAGTTGTACCATCGGAAGGTAGTTCCTTACCTTCTCATAGCAGGGAGTCCATTTTCCAGTACGTGCCTTTATAGTTTTGATTGAAGAACCTAGTATGCTGGAATTTAATTAATGTAAAAATTTCATCTAAGATTAATAAGTATTTATATTTAGAAACTATTATAATACCAAAGAATTTCATATGAAATGTTTTGGTTATCGTAAGGTAAAAACCCATTCGTGTTTATGTGAGGTGCGGTCTAACGACATACTTTTGATTTTAGAAAGGTTTGCTATAACTTTAAAAATCCAAGTGGGTGTATTTTCTCACGCTGGTTTTCCAGATTGACTCGGGTGTTATTTTATTATAATGCTTGGGTTAGACGAGCATATTTACAAATTACCTTGGATGCATTGGAGCTCAGAAGACGAGTTGGCGGTCTTCAAGTCGTATTATCGTATGTGTTATTTTCCATTGCTTTGTTATGGAAATTATTAGCAACTATGAGGCCGGGATGTTGTAACTGGCCAGGATGTTGTAACTGTCCAGGTTCGTGATTGTGATTGTTGTTGTACTCTGATGGATGTATGTATATAATAGTTTCTGTTTTGTAAAGATCATTGATATTATATTATATATTGTTCTGCTACGATTATGATATTTTGTGTTGTTTTAGTTTCCTTTCACTTCTTCTTCTCTTCTTCTTTCTTCTTTCTTTCCCTTAACCATCCGTCTTTCCGTTCAATTTGGGTTAAACATGTGTATTTTATTGTGAACTTAAATAGTGTACATTGGCGGGCCATTACAACTGGTGCACTAGAGTCGTAGTTTTCTTCCCTAATTCAATCAAATATTTTTATCGTTTCTTCCCTCTATTCATTTTACTTGTTGTTTCTTCACTTTGTTAAATTCATACACTACTAAGCACTCATACTTCAGCTACATCATGACCAATGCGATCATATTCTCATATGAACCAAATATTATCAAAAGAGGAGAAGAAAACCATTTATGGTAAATGTGCAATTTCGATTGCACATGCACATGATCAAGATTCCATGCACATTAGTATTGAAATAGACACAAAATGTGAGCGAAAGAACCCACCTTGAGTTTTAGAACGTAAATAATCACTTTTGCTTCACATTCTTCCTTGTTTTCTCTATATTGTAAATTCCGACCTTAATGAATATTGATTATAACTTGATCTTCAACTTGGTAGTTAGTGTAGAAGGATGTTTAGAAGCATATATGCGAATTTGGGGATTTATGGAATTTTATTTGAACTTATATTGATTTTTGAAGTGATGGAATAAAGGTAAGATTTTGAGTTTTAAGAAGAAGAGAAATAAGTAGAGAGTAACGTGAATGTTATATTTATAATTAAAGGTGAAGTCTCTAGATATGGAAAATTCCAGACCTTATGAAATTAAGATTGGGTTTTGGACTAAACTAGTTGGGCTTGGGTTTGTTTACTAACTTGTTTTCTTCTTTTCTTTTCATGAAACCGATTCACACCTTCATGTTCTAGCCCAATATCTTATCCAATAAACTACATTATATTCTCTTAACATCATCTTACTTCCATTACTATTTATAAACCATTTTCTATAATTTTATTTCATTTTATCATTTTTATTTAAATTCGTGTACTAATTAAATTCAAACTACTTTAATATTATAAAATAAAATTCTTTCTATTATTAAAATAAATTCTAAAATCATTTACCTCAAACATCATTTGTTATAAAAATTTAATTTTTTATTTTGTTTCTAATATTTGATTTATCATTTCATAATATACTAATTAATAGATTAATATTTATCATTTTAAAATTCTTTAAAGTATTCTCTAAAATTTTCAAATCATTTCCATAATTCCATATTTATTATTTTAAACATGTTTAATTAACTAATCTTTATTATTACGTTCCAAATTTATTACTTCTGGACAATGGGAAGTTACAAAAAAGACGTGGTAATATATTTATTAACTGATCATGAGAACTAATGGATCCATACTTTGTACTACAGAACTACATCGTCGCAAGAACTTCGAGAAATAGTGGAAAACATTTACAATTTAAATGCCCAGATGCATGGACACCACTCGCGTGCTAGTTATACCTCAATAAATATTGCATTGGATCCGATAACTAGCTATATAATGGCATGGTCAGCATAAGAATCTTGTGAGAATATCGCACTCTTGTGATCTCAACAATAAAGGGATTCTGACTCACTACATTTATCGTCCTAATGTTTCCTTCTTCACGCACTTAATTATAGTGGTTGTTAACCACAACTTAACCGTCTTCTTAGTTAGTGAATAATCATAATGGCGATTGCTTGGATGTTCGCGGCTTGTGGTTAACACCTATGTTTCCCTATCTTTGGAGAAGAGGTACATTTTTCTTTATCTCCATTCTTTTTGTCAAATTCATTCATGACTATGTCCTTGGGAGTTCTTTCATCCATGAGCATCACCCACAACATCATTCTTGACATAACTTCTAGCATGACTTTTAGTTCTTTTGCCCGGCAGCATCACTAAAGCGATCACTTTGATCACTTTTCGACTCGAATTGAACAATACTGCTGGAGTGAAAGATCCGACTTTACCATCTCTTTGTCTACTGTCTCCTCCAATCCTACTCAATCCAATATGTTCGTTGTAGCCTAAATTCCTTCTCAGAACCGAGCTGGTGAGTTTATCCCATCATCACGATCTCTTGCATACGATCCATCTCCTGGAATATTCATCCCTTATTGGCTTGCATTAACAAATCAAATTGCAACATCATCTCTTCCATGAGTATTCATTGCATTTTAGTTCACGTCAGTGACAGTTCCATCTAACTCTTCTCTAATAACGATATTTGGTGGTGGTTGAGTGTGAGATCCATTACTATTTCTATGCTCCATAATATACTTTCCTCATAGCCAACAACTTGACTAAATTAATTTATAAGGTTCTTCATAAAGCTTATCTAATATGATCCCCTAGAAGGTATAAATGAAATCTAAGTATGCTGTGAGATCAAGCCTAAGATTTATTTTCACGGTGAAAGCACAGAAAAAAGTTAGCAAAAAAATTGGTCTAACTCCCCATAGAACTTATGAAGAACCAACGATCCAGAATGTGAGCATTGATTTAGCCTTTGATTTATGTTTATTATGAGTTCAACATATATAGTCTCGGATCTTGATTTAGCAAAAAGTATAAAAAAAAAGGGAAAGGAAAGAAATTAAATGACACATAAACTTTTATAATTGTTCGGGTTTGCTTAAATGCACTAATTTCCAGCAAAAATTACAATTAATAAGTCAAAATCAAGGCCAGATCTAAGTTAAAAAATCAATAGAATCTCCCCTTGGTGAAAATAGTTTGATCTCCTTTTCGAATGATGTTCTTTATATTTATAAGGAATATGTTATGGTTCTCAACTTGACCTCCTTCATCCAAAAAGTTAGCTGGAAAAATATCACCATTAGTCTAAAAAATAGGTAGAATAATATGATCAAGGTGGCTCAACAAATAAAATATATCCCATCGACCTTATCAGTTGATGGACTTGAGGAATTTGTTGTTTTGCTACATTTTGTAATGCTTTGCCCATTGATCTGTCATTGCTTTATGCTTTATTTTCCAACCATGACCTTGCAATATTAGTGAGAATCGACAAACTCATTGATCAGCACCGATCTAGGTCATCGATCAATGGTAATTTCTCGTTTTAACTTACCTTTGTACCATCTTGCATTTGATATCTATGAGCTTTGCATATATTTTACATCATTTTGATATCCAATACCAAGCATCAAGTGTGGAAAATCGGAAATGGAGGAAAAATCTTAGATATCGATCTTAACTTTGATGTAGCCTCATATAATATTCTAAAGCTGTGGTAGAATGTGTGCTAGAATAAAAATAAAGAAATGAAATGAAAACAATTGTAATAAATGATTTTTATTCTTCTAGTAGGCATATACGATTTTATGTGGGGATGCATCAATCAACCTTAGGAGTATGTGGTCTTACATTTGAATCATAGTGCGTTTGCAACACAATTTTGGCGCGTTGACATTCTTGTCAACTTGGAAGTGTCAGACCCATCTGACTAGTATAACGTGAAATTTACAAAATGAAACGTTGAGCCCACCGTTGGAAAATGCACGGTTGGCGTGGATGAGTTTGACGCCACCTCATTTTCCTAATGGTTGGCTCATTTATCCTATAAATTCACCCTCACCCATATTATTGTTCTACCATATCTAATTCGAAAATTAAATCATTTTTTGTTGATTCGACATTAATTTTTTAAGTTTATTTTGTTCATATTTGTATTTCTATTAATATCTAGCTCCTCTATTTTTCTCGATTTTTTTACTTTTTGTTGACAAAATGTTGATCCACGAATCTTCTAGTTCCGTTCGCAACATCATGGATTGGACCGAAGAATGAACGATGACTTTTATCGACATTTGCTATGAACACATCACAACTCAAAAAGGTCGGGTTAGCTATTGGTACTCCAATATTGTTGTTGTCTTCAATGCACGGATGAGCCTCGATTACAACGATAGTCAGATGAATAACAAGTTTGACAACCTCAAGTGCGAATGGAATCCGTGGAATCACTACAAGACACACAGTGTATTCCAACGGAACCTTCCAACGGCCTCCAACGTCATTGACCAACGGCTTCCAACGTCTTCCAACGCCCAGTGTTTTATCGTATATTTTATTAGTTAAAAATTATAGGACGTTGGTAGACGTTGGAATGTGGACGTTGGCGGTCGTTGATAGACGTTGGAAAGTCGCGAGCAAAACTGAAACCCTTCTTCCTCTTCGTTTCATTTGGCTGAACCCATTTTATGCCCCTAAATTCCCAAGCTAGCTCTAATTCTACCCCCCCCCCCCCCCCCCAGGCTGCTCCGACAATCAACAGCTCCTCCGACGACTCCAAGCCTCCCTCTCGTCCTCTCTAACTCCCTAATCTCTCAAGAAAATGTATAAACCCTAATTCCTATATTTAATTAAATTTGTTAAATTAGTGTATTAAATGTTTATATTGCCTTATTGTATGTATAATCTAGTTTATTGAGGCAAAATTTATGTTATTAACTTATGTATTGCAAGATTATATATATTTAAGTTTGTGTTAACAATAGAATAATGTGCGCATACAATTAGTTTTAGGTTTGTTTGGAAACGTTAGTTGTTAGTGAGCATACAATTAGTTTATGTATTTTAGAAAATTTCAAAAACGATATTTTATATTCATGAAACCCTTAGAGTGTCTTTCGGCCCCGTCTGATAAGTATTGTATATGATCGTTATGTGGATATTCGTTTTTTAATAGAACGGACATCTATATTCATCGTATATAATATTTGTTGGATTTGTCCCTGTATTGGACAAGTTACGAACACAATAACGTAATTAAATCTCGTAAAACATTTCATTTTAAATGGTTCATAGAATTTTGACAGCGCTTCCTTTATGTTCCCTGTGTACATGCAAATGTGTACTGTTCAAGGAACTAAAGCGAAGTGCTGTCGAAATTTTGTTGAATCGTTTAAATTGAAATGATTTACGCGATTTAATTACTTTATTTTATTTGTAATGGGAGGTAGGATGACCCATCGACAAAGTGTCAATGATCTATTAATATAAAATTCACCAATAATATTGTTTTAATAAAATGACAATTTTTTAAATTTATATCGTACTTTTTAATTATATACGTAGGTAAATGGACAATTATTTTACTGATCGAAGCTGGATGTACAAAAAAAGAAGGGTCGAAAATGGAGGTTCAATAAGTGAACAGTTTAATAACGGTGTTCGCGTATTTATTGATTTCACTTTAAGTAATAACAGAAACGACGAAGAAATCCGTTGTCCATGTACTAAATGCAAAATGTTAAAGCATTTGATACCAGAAATGGTTAGAATTCATTTGCGTCAATACGGTTTCATGCCGAACTATTTGGTTTGGGATCGTCATGGAGAATCGTTAGCATCTAATCATGTACAAGCTGAGGAGGTAGTGTGTACTGAAATTGATACGACGAATCTCGTAGAACATATGGTTGAAGATGCTGCACGGTCAATGTTTCCTGTTCCTCGGTTAATTGATGACGATGGTAATGCTGAAGAAGAACCAAATATTGGGGCAAAAAAATATATGATTTATTAGATGCCACAAAGAAACCCCTTTGAGAAGGTTGCACAAGCGGAACCCAATTATCAGTAACTGCTGAATATATTGCGATGAAATCTAAAAACAACTTCACGGAAGCTGGATTTACAGCTGTTGTACAAGCTGCGAATGCCTCCCAATAATTTAATGTGTGAAAATCATTATGAAGTAAAAAAATGATGTTAGCTTTTGGCTTAACGTATCATAATATAGATACATGTCTAAACGGTTGCATACTCTTTTGGAAAGAAGATATCAACCTTAGAAATTGTAAAATATGTAATCAGGAAAGGTACAAATCAAGAAAGAAAAAAGGAAAGGAAGTCCCGTATAAACGTATGCATTATTTACCAATTACTCCTAGACTTCAAAGATTATATGCATCTTCTGTAACCGCGCAACATATGAGATAGCATAGTGTTAGAACACGGGAAGAAGGTATGTTAACACACCCAGCTGATGGGGAAGCATGGAAGCATTTTGACCACAAATATCCTGATTTAGCATCTGAGAGTCGTAATGTTCGACTTGGTTTATGTACGGATGGATTTTCACCATTTTCTCAGTTTGGTTCTACATATTCTTCATGGCCTATAATTGTCACACCTTATAATTTACCTCCATGGATGTGTATGAAAACTCCATATATGTTTCTCATAGTTTTCGTCGCTGGTCCTAATGATCCGGCACAAGGAATCGATGTTTATTTACAACCTTTGATTGAAGAATTAAAAACACCATGGTACGAAGGAGTAGAAACATAAGATATTTTCAAAAAAAACTTTCGCATGTATGCTTCTTTGATGTGGACAATCAGCGATTTTCCTACTTATGCAATGCTTTCAGGTTGGAGTACGGCTGCTCGTCTAGCTTGTCCGTACTACATGGAAGTTACAAGAGCATTTTATTTACCTCATGGAAAGAAAATTTCATGGTTTGAATGTCATTGATGTTTTCTTCATATTAATCATCCTTTTAGAAGAGATAATAAAAACTTTACAGCTAATAGATATGAAATATTGAGACCACCTACGGTTTGGTCAAGCGAAGATATTTATGAACTTGTAAAGGATTATCCAAAGATACATGAAACCGGAGAACAAATTGAAATTCAAGGTAAATCATCGATTCATAAGTGGTGCAAACAAAGCATATTTTGGAAGTTGCCTTATTGGAAAAATCCCCTGATTCGTCATAATATTGACGTGATGCATAATGAGAAAAATGTGTTTGATAATGTTTTTAATACACTTTTGAATGTCATGGGGAAGACGTAAGATGATTTGAAATCAAGACGTGATATCGAAGTAATATGTAATCGTCCCGAGCTTCATATAAAGCCAAATGACACAAAAAAGCCAAAAGCTTGCTACGAGCTAGACAATAATCAAGTTAAAGTACTTTAAAAATGGGTGGAAGGACTAAGATTCCCGGATGGTATATCTTCTAATATTCGTAAATGTGTCGACTATAAGAATAATAAACTTAGCGGGATGAAAAGTCATGATTGTCATGTTATGATGGAAAATTTATCACCCGCCGCTTTTAAAGAACTGTTTCCCATAAAAGTTTTGACTGTTGTAATAGAACTTAGTCTTTTTTACAAAGAGATTTTTTCTACTACATTAAAAGGTAATCGTCTACGTAAACTTGAGGAAGAAATCCTGATATTTCTCTGCAAAATGAAAAAAGTATTTCCTCCAGGTTTTTTCAATGTTATGGAACATTTACCTATTCATCTTCCATTAGAAGCACGTCTTCGAGGGCCCATGCAATATGGATGGATGTATCCATTTGAAAGGTATTTAAATCATCTAAAAAAAAGTGAGACAGAAAGCTCGAGTTGAAGGTTCGATTTGCAAATCATACATCGAAGAAGAAGCTTCGTTTTTTTCTCTCATTATTATAGTGACCATGTGAACATATCATTTGAAAGTGCTACACGTAATGATGAAGGCATTGATCAAGATGATTGTCAAATGGCCTTATCAATTTTTAAAAAACAAGGTCGGCCTGCTGGTGCTTGTGTGGAAGTATGGTTGGATGATATAGATTATCATGTTGCACACACATATGTTCTTCTCAACTGTGCTGAAGTTGCACCGTTTGTTAGGTAATTTACTTATATATATCATCAACACATGTGTATACACAAATATATGCACACACGTGTATCTTAATCATAATGCAACATTTGTTATATAATTGCAGTATTTACGAGTCATGACATCCTAACGGCGATATCGGCAAAGAATTCGCTTCTTGGTTTTCTAAGTACCTTTTTGACACAACAAATTGTGTTGTAGAAGAAGGATTGAAACATTTAGCTATGGGACCAAAAAGGAAAGTAAAGACTTATCCAATATTCTTTGTTAATGGATACAAATTTAATACCAAGGAATACGGTGCCGAAAAATTAACTAACAATACTGGTGTATTTGTTAAAGTTAGTGATGATCCAAATGATCATATACATGATTTTTATGGCGTGCTAACCCAGGTTTTGCAATTGACGTATTTCACATGACCCACAGAAGAAGTATTTTTGTTTAAATGCAACTGGTTCAGCAACATTCAAGGTTCTGGAATCAACGTGCACCCAAAATATAATCTTATAGAAATAAAACATACTTCACGTTTTTATAAATACGATCCTTTTGTACTTTCCAAACAAGCTCTTCAAGTTTATTATGCTTCTTACCCATCTCTAAGAAGAGATAAAATACATTGGTCGGCTGTTTTTAAAACAAAGGCAAGGTTTACATTTGATGGACGGAATATTACCGAAGAACAAGCTTACCAAGCAGATATCGAGGAAAATAGAGGAATAATAATAACCGACGATCAAACAGATTTTGGACCTCTAAACGATGAATCAAATGCATTACTTGAAGCATTTGAGAGTACAGAGGAACAAAATATAGAGTGCGAAATAGAGTCTGAATCCGAAAATGACGAGGACCGATCAACTATCTACATTTTGAGAAGGAAAATTTATATTTTTTTTAAACATTATCATGTTTTCATTAAAAATGAAATGGTATTCTAATATATGATATGTATCACATCTCGTTTTTATGTTACGCCGTACTGTATTTTTTACATATAGTCATTTTATTTTCCGTTATAATGCTTCTTTGCAACATGTATTATATAGGTATGTCGTCATGCAGATGTACCGGTGGACATTCTAGGTCTCCCTCTTCCTCACAGAGAGGGCATGCTTGTCCGGACAGTGGTGATGGCGGTGGTCCATCACAGGAGCTATGGCGTCCTGTGGTGTGGCTAAAGCCAAAGGCAGATCAAAGGTAAGTATTAAATTTCAAAATAAAATTTCATTTTCGTACAATCTATTCTGAAAATATATAGTAGCCATGAAATATTAATTGTTTTTTCTCTGTTTAAACACAGTGGTTTCTCTTTGGAGCCGACTCAAGTAGTTCTATCTATATCTCGATGGGCGTACATGGGTTGTATGACCGAATGTTGGCCTAAGTGGACATCGATTCCAGATAATGTTAAAGAGACTATTTGGCAGGATTTTTTGGTATGTCACTTTATATATTAGGAACATGATATATCAATTCATGTTTACATTATTTATAAAAGCTGTATAGCTCTTATTTTGTCAAACGTGCAGGCGGAAGTGGACCTTCAGGATGCTGATATTTCAGTCGTATATCGCCACTCGTGCAGCAAAGTCGCAAAGAACTACCGGGAAACAGTAAACAGTTTGAAAACAGCGGGAAAGAAGCCTCAGTGGATGAGCGCAGCTGTGTGGGATGATTTTGTGAAATGTTGGGGAAACGTGGTGTTTCAAGTAAATTTATCACATGTTTAATTTACATTCTTCTACGCAAATACTAACTAGAAATGTTAAACAATTTTTGTTTTTTAAATTAAATTTACAGAGGCAGTCGGAGAGGAACTCAACCAATAGGAGCAAGAACCCTGTCACACATCGTGGTGGTTCCAAGTAATTTCAGCATCACAGAGAGGACTTGGTATATTTATAAATTACGATAATAATTTAAAGATTTTAAGTTCTAAGTTGTAGATAATGCAACAATTTATATATATAATATATATGTATATGGACATATTTCAGGAGAGACAGCATGGTGGTGCTTTTGTGAGTTACTGGGATGTTTTTGCGCATACTCATGCGTTGAGCCAGGTCGACGAAGAAGGCAACGTTTCATACTCCTGAGATCACGATGCCAAAGTGCAGTCCGCATATATAAGTAACATAATGACTTAACACTTATATAAGTTAATTAAAATAATGTTATCTAAATTCAACTTATTTTGCATAACAGCATAAGTTTCAGCAAGCACGCACTTCCATTCTCGAGGGCTCTGGGCGCGACGAGTTGACCGCCGATGAGGAGGACGTAATTTTTGTGTCTGTCATGGATCCAGCGGCACATGACAGACGCTGTGGTTTTAGGACTCAATCGGTAATAACTTTAACTTAAATTTTAAAATTATTATTCTGAACCAACTGTTACACATTGTGATGGATTATAGTAAACACGAATTACAATTATTAAACACTAATAATTTAAATTTTATTTACAGGCTAACACGGCTCAGATTGAGTATCAGAGGGCTCAAGATAAGGAGGAGATTGCACAGCTCAGAGCCCAGGTCGCCGCGCTCGAGGAACGCAATATCCGCACCGAAGCCAAGACGGAGGAGCTGAACAGGCGTCTTACGGAGTTTATGGAGCAATACGGCCGGTTTCCGTCTTCTAGTGGTTCTGGAGGAGAGTGATTTCATGTATGATTTGATTTGTTTTGCTATGGACATGTATATTTGGAGAGTGTGAGGATTTGATACATTCTGATGTTTTGGATGTTGGTTTGAATGTGATTTTTGAGATGTTGACGTAATAGTTTGGATATTGTTGGATGTTGATGTTTTGTTGGATGTTGATGTTGGATTGGACGTTTTGTTGGATGTTGATGTTGGATGGTTTATGTTGTTTATGTTGATTTGTATTGTGTATATTGATTAGTATATATGCTTATTACTTAAATTTACTATTATGATTGATTATATGTGAGATATGCTGTTGTATATGTGCTCGAAATTGAGCTTTTATAAGATATACGATGTTGGAGGTGGTTGGAAGCATGCATTGTTGGTTCTGTAAAAAAAACACCTAGATTTCCAACGTCCTCCAACGTTCACTAACGACTTACTGGTACAATTATTCCAACTCTTTCAACGTCCTCCATCGGATTTTCCAACGTCTTCCAACGTCTCTCCAACGTCCAATTTGGTCAACATCTTCTTCCACGTGGACAAGCTGAACGTTGGAAGACGTTGATATAAACGCGTTAATTCCGTTGGTGGACGTTCGACGCCGTTGAAATGTATACCAACGGCGTTTCCAACGTCTACCAACGGCTTTCCAACGGACTCCAACGTCCGACCGCCGTTGGAATACACTGTGTTTCTTGCTGTGAACAAGCTATTGCAGATTGAAGACAAGTTTGGAATGTGGAGAACGACACCGTTGGAGGATATGATTAATGGTGGAATTTGGTAGCTACTACGTACACGAAATTCAAAGTGAACCCGCGCTCGAAATTTTAGGAGCTGAATGTGATATCTAAAGGCTGCATCGAAACCCCAGCCTGTAAGTCCGAGATTTCGAAGGCTCCACCTGCCAATTCACCGTTCAACACTCAGATGTACACTAACTTTTTCATAGGCAATGTTGTAGTGATCAGCACTCGTACTCCTCGAGCTTCTGCATATCCTCATTCTTCAATTATTACTTCCTCTTGTAATCGTCGACCGAGTGGAGCTTCGTCTCATAAGGATGAGATGAGAGAGACCATTTGGTAGAAAAATGGATGCGCGATAGAAGACTGTCTAATTTTTCGAATGAGAAATGACATATATTCTGACCGATAGTGAGTTACACTATACCGCTCTCGGTCTGCTGATGAGCAAGCTCGACGAGCTTAGAAGAATTTTTAACTATTTGGTAACATGATTTAGGTGAGAGATGTTGACTTTTATTTGTATTTTCGAACTACCAGTATTTAATAAAATTAACATTTTTTTAGCATTTCATAATTTATAAATAATATAAATTCATTTAACCGTATTAACTAAAAATAAAATAAAATGACGACAAAATAAATTATTTATAACAAAACAATTAAACTGCATCTTTCAGATTACGTGTTTGCAACACAAAAATGCATTTCTCTTCCGTGGATGGCTCTCCTTTGTGTTCCTTCGTCCTTTTCCATCTCTTTAGCGTTGTACAAGAACAGACACTCAATTAACAAGTGGATTTACCATCGTCCTTTAGGATTCATTCTTTCGCATCTATTCTCATTCAATGTCATGACCATATGAGCGGCCAGTGTAGATGTAGTCAGTCAAAACATAATCATGGGAGTAAGATTTTTTTACTGTGCACGTTCTATCATTTTCCCTTTCTGCCTTCTCTATGTTGCCATTTAGTTACTACCAAGATTCTACAATTAGCATAAAAAAGATGTCGAAAAAGAAGTATAATAGATTTGTTTGAAATATGTACACCTCATCTACCTTCGGGTAGAAGATCCTAACAAAGCCAAAACTAGGGTTTTCAATAAAATTTCTTCTCCTAAAAATTCGTCACTAATTATGGTACTTTAGTATACAAGGTCCGAAACCTTTTTGCTGCAGTGTAAAATTTACGTCGACCCTCTGCAATCTACATAGGAATGCCTCGTGTTTGCTGAAATGCAGCACAGAGAAAACTTACATTTTTCAGTAAAGAAAAAAAAAATGCAATGAAAATGTCCACTGATCTCCTATGACAAGCTTCATTTGTGTTTGGATATTTTTACGGTATTATATCAAGGGCATGAAGCATTCTTGTTTTACACACTGTATATTCAGAGTGATGCTAAAAACACAACGCTACATGCTAACTGCACCGCGGTCGGCGGAAAACCGTCATGGTGTAAGAAAAAATTCGTGATATTCTTTAGGATGGTAGGCCGGTACTTTTAACATTTTTATCTATATTTATACAAAATAATACTTTATTCAAACGGATCAATCATTATTATGTCTCAAGCTCTACGAATAATCTTTAAAACCTTTATTTAAAACGTTGTATCTTTGATCATATGAGCTAGAGGTTATTGACTTGTTTTAGAAATGTTTTATTTAATTTTTCGGTACATAATAACTGTACTGTCTAATCTTATTGCTCAACAAGCTGACGTGAGTAAACATAAAAACTTGCTAAACTATTGCAAGAAGGTATGAACTGATGCATTCATCAAGGTGCATGGAACATTTTTTTTTTTTTTGTTTTAGGCCCACAAAATAGAATTTATTTATGTATTTTAAGAGCTGTCTTGTTACATTTTTGTTATTGGGTCATTGCCTTTAAAACTTAATAGAAACTTATGGTACCTTTTTTAACAACAGAACTATTTTGCTAGGTGTTCCAGGTGGTTGATGTTTACCAAAACCATGCATGATCATTTAATTTAATTTAAAGTACTATATATAAAATATATGATACTGTAGACAGCATTCAACCGTATTCTTAACTAGTGTCCTACCAAATGGTAGCATACTTTAAGATATCTACTGGGTTTTTTCTAGCACAAGTTCCTTTCAGTTTTGATTCATGTTTCGAAAGAAAGAAAGAAAGGAAAAATAAAAATAAAAAAATCTTACAGAATGATCTTTTTGTAGACATTTCTTTTACAAATACTGCTCTGATAATTTGTTTCTGTGACCAGTCTTATGTATTAACAAGATTTTGAATTACCATTATCTTTGTCATATATCATAATAGAATATGCTAAAAGCGATTTGAACTTTCTAGCAAAGAAACAAGTTTATTTCTAGTTAGAGAAATATGAATTATTAGATTCATGTTGCCTCAAAGATGATAGTTTCTGAACATATCTGATGTGAAATGTTGGAAAGCAAATGTTCCATTGACCACTGTCATGGTTGCTCTTTTTATACTGACCTGCAAATTTACGACATCTTCTACTGGTATGTATTTACTTTTACCACCTTTTTGTCGGTATAAATTACAATGAAATTTGTTCCTATCAGTTTGTGCTCAGAATTAACATGTTAGAGAGAGCCAAATGCAATGTATTTTATAAAATCTTGGTGTTCTAACTTCTAGTATGGGGAATTTCAATGTTAAATATAACATTTGTTCATGGTATGATTCAGTAGAAATCATATTCTATTCATTAATCAAATGAGCTATCATATACTTCACTTTAATACCACATATTTAACTAAAACATGATATGATGAAGATCATATCTTAGATATCACTGAGTAAACATGACTAGACACATTGTACCAAATCCAAAATAAACTTTTGATTCCAATATTAGCTTGTCCATTTGCGTCAGATTAAGTATACTGCATCAATGGTTCTTGTTTTCTTAAATGCATTGATGATTGATAGGAAACAACATAATTAAGCGTCTGCTCAAATGTAAGCTTGTATTTAAATATAAGCATCTATTTAAGATACATATTTTCCTCCATTTTCTCAACGCAACACTATTAAATTCCAAATCCAACATAAAGAATGCGAAATTACTAGGGACCAAGAAATCTGAACGCATTCTGGCCATCTAAAAAGCACATGAACATTCAGAAAGAAATCGCCTTACTATTGTCCTTTACCCTATCATTTTCTTATGATAAAGAAGTTTAAGATGTTGGGTAAAGATTGAAGAATCTCAAACGCTGGGGAATATTGTAAGCCATCAACTCTGGGGAACGGTAGGACATCTCAAACGCTGAAGTTACAGTGTTACGCTTTATTACGTCTGACGTAAGTACATCTACGGAGTGGAACAAAGTCACAAACTGCTCAAAAATTGAGAGTTTTGTCGAGATGTAAGTCTTACGTCAAACTTAAACCACTAATGCTGTGTTAATACCGTTGTATACTAAAATGCTAATCTCTACGAAATAAATAATAATCAAAGGTAAAGAACCACCGATTTGATGACAAATAGTAAATTAAATGAATATGAACAAAAAATAATAATCAAAAGATTCACAATTTGGACTCAATTTTTTTTTATTGTTTGAATAAATCAGGAGTAAGAAGAGGGATCTACAAATTGGATAGAGATTGATATAGTGTAGAATCTATTCTATAACAGAAAAATAGACACAAGAGAAACCTAGAAAAAAAATTAGGCCAAAAAAACTAGTTTTTTTTAGGCTGAAGAACAATGCTAGTTATAACTAGCATTTTATATAGTGTAAAGTGTAAAAGTTAAATATAATGCTAATGATAAGTAGCATTTTTCCTTCATACTAAACACGAAATTTGGTGTCCTTCGGTTTAATTTTTTTTCAAAGTTTATCATTTTCTCTAATTCCCTAATTCTATTAAATATAAAGTCCAGAATGCTACCATTTATATTTTTTTCATTTATTCTTACTTCGAATTCTCTTTTATGGTTGATTTGAGAAAAAAGTTTCACTTACCATTTAAATAATTACTTACTATTGCACGCTTCAAATTAAATTTACATTGTATATTAATAACAAAATATACTTTCATTTTCTATTTCGGCTATTCAGAAATGTTCCACGCTCATTTTCTCTTCTTATTTTCATTTGCTTAACTTCTAATCTAAAGTGTGCTACTATTGACATCCAGTTTTTTTTCTTCCGACCACCATAACTAAGGCGCCTCAATAATTTATGTTTCATTCTTCTTAACACCAAGTACTATTATTTTCATCAACAAGACACCCAAGCATTTCAAAGTCTCTCTCCTAAACCCGAAATCAAACCAAAACACGCATATTTCTTCGACGATTGTCAAGATGAAGTTTGGTCGTTTGTCACAACCAAATAGCAGTCACGCATGAAAAGTAAACTAACATCTTTATGATCATCACAATTAGAATTATTCACCAAATCTTTATGATCATCATAAATAGGATTATTCATTAAATCTTCACCTTCATTTATTAGGCAAAAAGCGAGGTTATTTCAAGATCTATGGCTTAGAATTTTTGAGATTAAGTACGAGAAATTTTCCTGAAAGAGAAGAAAGGTAGAGTTGTTTTGTACTAAGTGAAATAATAGAATATGACGTCGAGAAGTACATAAAAACTTGAGGATTTTCACTCAAATGGCTTCTTTACGCTGGGTACTAAGTTGTAAGGACAACATTTTTGAAAATAAGTTTTAAGGCCAATTTACAGGAAATAACGAAATTATCATTTTCAGTTATATAGAAATAATAATAAATGAATTTATCATTTTTCTATGTAACTTAAAAAGATAAATAAATTTATCATTTTTCTGTAAATTGACCTTGAAACTAATTATTAGAAGTGTTGTCCTTAAAACTCATTACCCTGTAATGAGAAGCCCTTCGACCTAACTTCTACTAAAAAATATTGATATCTAATAAAATTATAATGGTGGTCAGAAGAAAAAACTGGATGCCAATAGCAATATGCTATCTAAAATAAATCATTTTCTATTTCAGCTATTCAGAAATGTTTCATGCTCATTTTCTCTTATTACTTTCATTTTCTCAGCTTCTTATCGAAAAAAAAAATTAAATTCCTAAATATTATCATATCGTATGATTTTTTCCTAAGTGAAAAATTTGCTCCTTTGACTGTAATCATATAGTTTCCTCTTCTGTTTTTTATGGCATGCTTCATGCTTTCACGTATGCAACCATTTTTTATTTGATTTTATGCTAATTACTATGAATTAGAGTGGCTTGGTGTTGGCACTAAAAAAATTTAATACGTTAAATACAATATTTCTTATTGTTCAAGAAATCTTCTTTTTTATGGATCATGATTGGAAAAGTCAGGTTAGCAGAAATCATTCTTCCAAAAAGCTACACAAATCATCTTTCTTTGATTGCAGGTAAAATATTTTGATTTTATTTTAAGGGTAACTCCAGTATACAAGTTTCGATCGGTCTTTTGAACTTTTTTATTTTAACTAGGATTTGATTTAATTCATCAACAGTTCCTAATTTTGCAATCATCCTAACTTATTTATGATTTTATTAATGTATTACATTGTATTTCTATTTTGTTTAATGTTACCAATCAAAATAGTCCAAAAGATCTTGGCTGATTGGATCGATTAAGCTTGATTCAAAGTTTTGACGTGCATTCCGTTATTTTTCTTTTCATTTAATTCGATATTGAATTTATTGTAGCGGTCCTGACTTGACCTTCGAAAATCGGCACCGAATAGGACACTCGTATTCAAATGCCGTAGATCCAAACGTCGAATCTGGTTCGCCGGAGCTTATAACACAATTAAGTATAACAACACAACGGAAGAAAATAAATGAATATCATTGATATATAACATTGGATACAATATGAATCAATATCAGAGATACAAGATAACAAACGCTACAGCGGAATAACAATATGATATAGCAGAGGAACCAAAAAACTTCAAACAGCAACAACGACTTTAATTCCAAAGTACCAATGCAAAAACTCCAAGCTAGTAGCTCGAACCACCATCAAATTGTACCAAGATAAGCAAGTCCCGCCCATGAATCCAAAGATCCAATATCTAGGATCTCCAAAGAATACCAAAGAGAAAGCTAAAAGCTACCGAATCAATATCTATATCTACTACCTGAAAAACCCAACTCTAGACTGTCCGTGTGAAAAATAGTGGGCACCCAGAGTTTAGGAAGGGAACAATAAACTCGAGTCAGTCATGAGACTGGTATGAGCAAACAGAAATAGTTTTATCTTTAAAAAAACAAACAAAGGAATTTATAATTTTGAAATCCGCAATGTTTTTAGAAAAATGAAACTACCAAAAGGCCTCCCGCCACACGCATAATGCAAAAGCAGACTTGGAGGGGATTTCTCCTTATGATAGTCAAATATGCTTGATACGAGAAAATTTCTTTGATATTATTATAAGTGCATAGTGGAAAACATTTCGAAAGTATAGTACTAATCTTAGCCAACATAGACATTTCATATTATGCCTACTATAGCTACCATCTAAATAGTGGTGACTACCATAAGTAAGTGGCAGGTTATACAACTAAAACCGTACAAGGCTCGTATTTTGAAAGATTGGATTTCCAACAAATGGTCGGGCAAAATAACTTCCTGAATAAAATGAAATGGAACGCCTCTGGAGGGACGCCTCCGAGAACCTAACTGGATCTCTGCTACACAAGGCCGGGTTACCTTTGTAACTAGGTAACTACTGACACGATCATGCCATCCCTCGGTCATTTGCGACCTTTATCTGAGGTACCACTTAACCAACAACCACAAAACAATAAGTTTTTAGCAACCACAAGGCAAGTATCTGGGCTCCATACCATGATACCACCTATAGTCCAGAAGGAAATGAACATACCCTCAGAGGGCGCTACCCTCAAATAACCTTGCTGCCACGATTCCTGTTTCGACCATAATCGGGTTGTGAGGTTCGACGAAGTCTCATCCACAAAGCCACGTTTTTTCACAAAGCCACGCTTCGATCAACAAATGATCAGTAGCACTCAGCATGTGACACTACCAAATTTGGAGTATATCACTAATAACCTTCAACTACATAACCTTTGAGCTCGTACGTCTCAGAGAAGGGTGTTAAGCTAAGAGAATAAATTCTCCGCCACTAATAGATATGTATTTGAAAGAAATCAGCTTTGTATCTCAGTTTGTATGTCAGACATACAATCCATACAAGTCTGTTCCGGGTTCGAACAGAACCGAAGGCACTTCCGAAGAAGCCCTTGCAAATCTGGGAATCCACAATCCCGATCGGACTTCCCATCACAATGGATGCTCAAATCTCTATACCGGGGCCATTCGGTGCAGAGACATACGACAGGTCATCCTTTCGCTTTCGAAAGTATCCGGTCTTCACCACCGGTCTTCAAATGCTATCCATATCGACGTATCATTATTCGGAATGGGTTATATGACACAAGGTCCTCTCCCGGTTAAACCGAATAATGAGCGCAATATTTAAAAACATATAGATATGGGATTTCAGTTAAATCACAGCTTAAAGCCCAAAACCTTTCATTCAAATGGTTAAAACAAATTATCATTTCCAATTTTTTAAACACAAAAGATTCATTTCGAAAACGTTCAATGGTTTAAATAATTTCCACACTTTAATCTTGTAAACGAAAGATTTAATTCACAAAGTTCACCCTATTCACAAAGATCCACTCATGGATTTCAAAACAATTTCTATTTCAATTGGATTAACTCGTTAAATTTTTAAATCAAGATTAAACTTATAGTTTTCAAAATTTGTTTCCAAAGATTCATTCATAGCATTTCAAAACAATTCCAATTCAAATTGGATTAACTCGTCCGGTCTTTGAATCAAAGACTTATTTCGTAGCTTTCAAAATATTTCAATTCCATTTCAAACTTGAAACCTTTCAACATAATTTGGAAATCCTTTATTTAAATGAAAGCTATTATTATTTGAAAAACAAGTTGTTTTCGTTTCGGGAAAATTCGATTACATTTGCTCAAGTTAAAAACCCTTCAAGTATAAAACTTGGGTTGAATTCAAATTCTCAAAACAATATGTTTTAAAATGGTTTAACGTCCATATAAACACATTATAACATTGTATAACATTTTTAAACTATAATCTCCAAACACAAATTTCAATTTCAAACCTTGAATTCAAATTTAATTCAAACTATTTAAATTTCAAAACTTTATCAGGTTATTCAAAGTAACTTTTATCCTCAAAATCCCTTTTCAAAACTTTTCATATTCAACCCAATTGCATTTCCAAACCATTTGAATTCAAAATTCAACTTTTAAAACCATTTCAAAAATCTGTGACTTAACCGATTTCCTCGTGAAATCCATATTTGTGTGTATAATGCAGTCCAGGGGTTTTCTACACAATAGTGCAACATCATCATCACAGATTCAATCAATATCGATAGGCGTTATAACCCATAACGCTTATCTTTATTCACAGTTGCACAGATAAAATAAATTTATCAATCACAAAGATTCATCATTACAATTTGATGCGCGCATCGAATAATCAACTAGAATCCGACTTCATGTCGCATCGAAGTTTAATTGCCGTTTTACGGGCAAAAAGGGATCTTTATATTCATACAACAGTATATTCATCACAGATATAACAGCTCAGCACAAAGCAATTCATATTACAAAGTATCACAATCACAATCACAATCACATAACAGAGTTATCAATCGAATACACAACATTCAATAGAATATAGTCATCCATAAATAAACTCAATTAATTATCTGATTTGTTTGAATCAGATAAGTCATCAATCATGGTTAATTAACATTAATTTATTTCAAATCATTTGATTGATTGTCCTTTAATCATTTATTAATTAAATTAACCAATCTTTAATTAATAAATACTCAACCTTTAATTATTCAAATATCCTTTGATTAATTTCCCTTAATTAATTCCTTAATAAATTAATCAACCCTTAATTAATTACCACTTAATTAATTATTCTTAATTAATTACAAATAGTGATTATCCCTAATTACTTAATCAACTTTAATTAATAGAAATATCCAAAATTATTTACAATAAGTAATTTAATTCCTTAATTACTTTCATTAAGTAATTAACAATTCATAATTGATTATCTTAATTAATTAACCATTAATTGAAATTAATTAAATCTTAATTACTTCTATTAATTAATTATTCCTTACTTAATTACTTTAATTAATAAACCTTTAATTATTAATTTAAATCTTAATTACGGTTAATTATCCTTAATTGATTATTCTTAATTTAATCACCCTAATAAATTAACCACATTAATTAATTATGCTTAAAGTAATTAATCCTTAATATTTGATTTATCAATCTTAAATCTTTATTTATCTACTCTTAATTACTTTCACTAAGTAAGTATTTTTATTTAATCATTCATTGGTTACTTGATTTATTAACCTAATAATTTAATGAATCTAAATTATTAAATTCTATTTATCTTTAAGATAAAATATTTCTTACTTAATAAGAGCATTAAAAAACGAATTGCTTTCAAATTTACTTTAAATTTATTAATTATTTTCAAATTAATTACCTTTATTAATTAATCACATTAATTATTTTATCTAATTAATTAGCCTTTAAATACTTGATTAGAAATCTTTAAAACATTAATTATTCATTCTTAATTACTTCTATTAATTAATTGATAAATTAATTAGTAATCATAAAAAAGTTAAATCTTATTTAATCAATGACCCTTAATTACCAATTTATTTATTCTAATTTAATTATCTCAAACACCAATTAATTGATTTAAACTTTTAATTATTAAATTAATTAATCCAAATCATTAAGTAAATGAATAGATAAATTATTCATTTTAATCAGCTTAATGATTAATGAATTACCATCATTAAGTTTTCATTAACATAAGATGGGAATCATTCTTATTATGATTAATTACCACTTACAAGTATATTGAAACATTGATTTAAAATTTACATTTAAGTTTCATGTTACATTTCAATTTCATGTCAAATTTAAAATAAATACCAATTGCACTGAAAATAAAATTTTAAACACAAGTTTAAATAATTCTTTTGTCATGGAAGAAATCTAAAAGTGTTTAAAGTCAAATTCCTTTTAACTTCACAAATTGAAAGAATACTTTAACCTTAAAACTTATTTTGAACATCTAAATTTTTAAATTTATTTTATCTCTAAATCTTGATTTCAGATTTGGATCTAAATCCAGGCTTAAACCTTGATTTTTAAGTTTGCTTTAAATTCTTCTTTGCCATTCAAAATTTTATACAATTATTCAAATTTCTTCCATGACAAAACAGAGCAGGCTTCTGTTTTAAAAACCTGGCAACTCCAACCCGAGCCATTATCAAGTTCCTTCGAGTCCACAATGAATTTTTTCAGGTAAATACTAGAGACACGCCTGCGAAAAACCCTGATACACCAACCTAACCAACCCAGATTCCAACAATTTGTGCTCGTACACATGCACAAGGCGGCGACGACACTCTGGCGATCGGTGAGGCCTCCAGCAAGTTGCAACCGACCTCGACATCGATCATGTATCAACGAACAACTCGATCCCCTCGTCGTTCAAAATCGAGCGTAGCTCGAGAAACTCGAACCCAGACATCAACCACAACTTCGTCTCGCTGACGTGACTCCGACCATCTGAAGACTCGAGCTCCAAGCCATGGCTTCTTCACCCACCGAGCCATTGTTCCCCAAAACCTCGCGCCACTCGACGCTCCACTGAGGCCGCGACGATCAAAAACTCAATTCCCTCAAAACTTAGGTTTACAAATGAGAAATCTGCGCCGCCGTCGCCACGTGGTCGTTGCTACCTCCGGTCATTTTTCCATCCACCACCGTAGGTTCCTCCACCTCCCCTAGCAACCCTGACACCTCCAGTTCATCATCTTGCCAGCAAATGGGTCGAAACCATTTCCAGTTCATCTGCCAATTTCTCTTTGCACACCCATTGAAAAATTACCTTCTTTGATTTTAAAATCCTATCTTCAGATAACAATTCAAGTTATATAATCAAATTTGAGTTTCAAGACATTCAAATTTATCATGAAGTTAAGTTTTCCTTGTAAACTATTTTTTTTTTGCAGATGCTTCACAACTCCGTCTTACTAGAAACTATTTCCAAGGCTTAAATCAAGTATAAAAAAACTTGTTTTATTCAAACTTCAAAGTCTAATAATAATTAAATGAGGTGATGTTGAATTTCATGTTAATTTTCTTCCTTGAAACCCAAAACAGAGAACAAGTAATATACAGACATATCTATATATGTATACAGAGTTAAATCTGAAAAGAATATCAAAACAAACACTATCTAAATCATGAATCATACATACACAAATTTAATTTAACTTAAATCTTGAAATACGTTGTTTACTCACCTTGCGTATAGAAAAAGAACAGTCTCTACTAGAGACCGGCTTTGAATTTGCTTGCTGAAGCCTTCACTTGATTCTCTAGTTTGACTTGATTATGTTGATGTATTTGTTTGAAACTTTATTTTGGAGTTGCATTTGAATCTGAGTTTTTGTTTTTACTTCTGCTTAGATCTTTAATTTGATCAGCTATTTGATTCAGATTTTTGATTTGCTTGCCCTTTTGCTTCAATCTATTTCCAGATTTGCTTGAATTTTTTTATTAACTCGATTATTTATTTCTTAATTTATTATTCGATTAACCGCCAATTTGATTTGTCGACTTTAATTAATCTGAATAAGAAATTCTTAATTTAAACATTAATTTGAACACTTAATTGTTCATAAATCAATTTTAATTTCAAATTGTATATTATTCTTAATTTCTTTTTAAAATCATTAATTAATACTAAATTTTTACCTTAATTATCATTTGAAAATGTGCCTTACACTTTAAAAATCAATTTATTGTTACATTGAAAATTTAAATGTAAATTAACTTCAATGCTTAATTTAAATTTAATTATTTAATTAAAGGATTAATTTAAATTTTAAACATGGTTAAATAATTTACTTATAGTAATTTTTTTCTTAACATAATCAATATTGTTTACATTGCAAATTTTTAAATTACTTAACATTATAAATTCCTAGTTTTATTGGCCTAAACCAATTTAAAAAAATAAAACCCGAGCAAACATGATAATGACTCGAGTAGAGCTCGAGTATTCCTCGTAACTTCCCTACGTCTTGCTCTCCTCTTCTCGTCCCTGTTTCTTCTTCTTCTTCTTTATTCTTTTTTACTTCTTTCTAGTTTAAGTACCTAAACTATGATAGCACAGATATACTCGCGTGCGCGAGTTTCATCCCGAAGCCAAACGTGCTTTTCTTTGAGTTTCAACTCGAGCATCCCACGACAAATTCACTAACACTCAAAACACGTCGTGCACGTGCACGACGTGGCGCCGCGACTCCGGTGGCCAGCGTGACCATCAACAAGTCGCGATTCATCGCTACATTAGAAATCAAAACCCAGTATTTCGAAAAAAAACGAAATCGAAAAATTGCCTGACGCTCGAAAAACTGAAACGAACACCCTCGCCAAAACGCCTTGCCACCGCCGCTCAGTTCACCAGAAAACCCACACTTCCGGCCAGACCACGTCAACAACCTATGCTAACCTCGCCCTCAACCTCGATGAACTCGATCACTCTTAGGTGATGAAATCACCTTGTTTTCAACCCACTGCAAAACTTCAATTCTAACCATAATTTAGCTTCGTCCCATCGATTCGCGTAGGGAAAAATTTTCGACAATTTTCCTGGGATCAACAATGTTCAAACCAACTACAAGCAGGATTTTATCATTTAAAGATCCATTGTTCGATGGCAATGGTCAAAAGAACATTTTCGGCTCAACTTGAAATTTCACTCAAAATGTTTCACTAAAAATCATCACTGTTGTTTCAAAAATCCTATTTTTAAGTGAGTATTCAAGTTGTTAAATTGAATTTGTAAATCATTATACTCGAATTTAATCAACTTTTGGGATTTCTCTGTAAAAAACAAGTTGTACAACCCATTCATTGTTTATTTCCCTTAAAGCTATTTTTAAAAATTCATATAGATGAAAACAAACTTGTTTTATGTTAGACTCAAAGTCTAAAATAATTAGATGAAAAGAACTTTAAATTTGTTTGCTAGTTTCAAGCCTGTAAAAAAAATAACATAGATGTTTTCCAGATCCTCAACCAAGCAAACATCATATTTCATAGAATTTGCATAAATAGATATGTATACGAATAACATACTTATTTCAGACATAAGATGCATAAGTAAGTATGCCTAAGAAAATTTTAAATTTAAGCTACTCACCTTTGAATATACGGATGAGCAGAGATGTTTCTGTTTTACAACTGTTTTGATCTTCTTTTCTTTTCTTTTTTCTTTAGTAAATTGCTTTTAACTTGAATAAAAAGTGATGTTTGCTTTTCTCTTTATTTTCTTTTTATTTTCTGATCTTTGTGAGGTTTTAGCATTCGAATAAATTGGAACAAAGAGTCTTGTATATAAAGAGGTGTACAGGTTTAGATAGTTTCTTTGACTAGATTATTTTTTTCTTCATTTTACTATTTGGAATGACCTGCTTATGGGCTGATGTGATCTTTGTTCATGCTGGAGAGTATTAGCATTTAATGAAAGCATGTATGTAATGCTTCCATCTCGTTTGCAGCAATAAGTTAGATTTGATTTTTTATATATGTAAGTACTGATTCTTCTTTGTGCTAGAGGTGATGGCATTTAATGCCTTTTCTTCCTTTGTATGTTACAGCAATCTTATTTTATTTTATTTTTCTACAAGTACTGTTTTCGTTACTTTGCTAAATTGTTTGACTATGTATAGTTTATGGGCTGAAGAGTAAATAGCATTTAATGAAAGCATTAAATGAAGGCATGTAATGCAATGCTTCTTTGATACTTACAACATATGCTGTTGCTTTTTTTATAAGTACATTTGGTCTTGTTTTATTATACAATTTATTTTTTTCTCTTGTTTATATTTTCTACACACTTATGTTTAAATGTATGCCTTATATCATTTTATAACTTTATAATATTAATATTAACAATATTTTAATTTCTCTTGGAATTTCTCAATTTGAATCTTAAAATTTCAAATAATTTATCGCATTTTAAATTCAAAATTTTAGGATGCTACAATATCCCCTCCTTTAGAAAATTTTGTCCTCGAAATTGAAAGAGAGAGAAACGCAAACAAAGATATATACGAATTTAGAAAAATAAGGAAATGGCTTACCGGTTTAAGCCAAGATGTCTACTCTGCAATTGGGATATGATTTCTTCATATTATCTTCAGTCTCCCAAGTACAGTCCTTTGGATCGCCACTCCATTGAACTGTGACTAGTTTCACAACTTTGTTCCTCATCACGATCTACAATCTTTATCGGCTCTCTTTTATCTACCAAGTTAGGAGTGATCTCTAGATCCTGCTGAGCAGCTTCTTCAATAATACTATCTGGGTCATGCACATACTTCCAAAGATTTGAAATATGGAACACTTCGTGCACGCCAGACAACCAGCTGGGTAGCTGCACTCGATATGCCAGAGGACCAATCCTTTCCAGAATAGGAAAAGGACCAATATAACGCGGTGCTAGCTTTCCAGTTTTCCCGAATCTCAATACACCCTGCATCGGAGACACTATCGGAAATACAGAATCTCCAACTTCAAATTCTAAATATCTTCTTCAGCGGTCATAATAGTTCTTTTGACGACTTTGAGCAGTTATTAATTTCTTTCGAATAAAATCAACCTTCTCCGTGGCTTCTTTAATCATGTCTGGTCCAAGGACGAATCTATCACCCGATTCAATCCAGCATGTAGGTGATCGACACGGACGACCATATAAAGCTTTGAAAGGAGCCATCTCTATACTGGCCTGATAACTGTTATTATATGAGAACTCTACCTGATGTAAATAGTCCTCCCAAGAACCACCAAAATCGAGAATGCAAGTACGTAAAAGATCTTCTAAAATTCGGTTAACCCTTTCAGTTTGCCCATCAGATTGTGGGTGATAAGCAGTACTGAAATCTAATTTCGTTCCCAAAGCGTCTTGGAATGCCTCCCAAAATCTACTAGTGAAGATTGGGTCACGATCACTCATTATACTGCTGGGAATACCATGGAGACGAACAATTTCCTTTATATATACACCTGCCAAGCTGCTGTAGTACGAGTGGATTTCACTGGAATAAAGTGAGCAGATTTGGTTAGGCGGTCCACTATAACCCAAATTGCTTCATTTTCCTTCTTGGTTCGTGGCAATCCGTCGATGAAATCCATCGATACCTAATCCCACTTCCATTTCGATACTTCCGTAGGCTGAAGTAAACCAGCCACTTTCTTTTGATCGCTTTTGATTTGCTGACAAGTAGCACAGCGACTCACATAAATAGATATGTCTCTTTTCATTATCTTCCACCAGAACGTTCTTTTAATATCTCGATACATTTTATTAACTCCTAGATGGATAATGAGTTTGGACTTGTGGCATTCGTCCAATACTTCACGTTTCAGCTCTGGAATATCAGGGACACAAATTCTTCCTTTCATCCTTATAACTTCATTATCATCAATTTCAAAAATATTATCTTCACCCTTGCATATTCTTTTAGGGATTCCTCGAAGAAACTCATCTTCTTTCTGTTGTCTCGCAATCCTTTTGAGAAGAGTAGGAGCGATAACAAGATGAGCAAGAATAGCGTGCTTTCTACTTAAGGCGTCTACAACTACATTGGCCTTTCCCGGCGTATACCGAATATCTAGGTCATACGATGCCAGAAATTCCAACCAACATTGTTGTCGTAGACTCAGATCTTTCTGGGTAACGTGATATTTCAAGGATTTATGGTCGGTGAATAATTCAAAATTTTCACCTAAAACAAAGAGAGTTTATTAAGTTTATTTCTTTAATTAATTTCGCAAATTGTTAACTGAAAAGATTCTTACCCAGAAGATAATGTCGCCGGATTTTTAAAGCGAAAATAATAGCCAAAAGCTCCAAATCATGTGTTGGGTAATTTCTCTCGTGCGGACGTAATTGTCTACTCGCGTAGGCAACTACCTTTCCATTCTGCATTAATACTGCACCTACCCCATCACCACACGCGTTCGTATAGACAGATAAACCTTGGTTCCCATTAATGATAGCGAGAACAGGAGCAGTAGTCAATCTCTTTTTCAGTTCCTGGAAAGCTTCATCACATTTTGGAGTCCAAACGAATTTAGCATTCTTCATTGTTAGCTTAGTCAATGAGCTAGCCAACTTAGAAAAATCCTGTACAAACTTTCTATAATATCCCGCTAAACCCATAAAACTTTGAACTTCTCTAGGAGTAGTGGGTTACTTCTAGTCCAGAATTGCAGAAGTCTTGCTTGGATCAACAGAAATTCCTTCTTCATTAACAATATGACCGAGAAATATGACTTCTTTGACCCAAAAGTAACACATAGAAAATTTAACGAATAAGACATTCCTCCTTAATATCTACAAAACAGTTTTGATATGTTCAGCATGCTCTTCTTCAGTTTTGGAGTAAATCAAGATATCATCAATAAATGCAAGGACAATTTGTTCAATACTTCTCGAAATACTCGAGTCATTAAATCTACAAAGTAGGCGGGAGCGTTGGTCAGTCCAAAAGGCATAACTAACCACTCATAGAACATGTCAGGACCCTTAAAATCAGTTAAATGAACACATCCTCAGCTATTCACAGCTGATGGAATCCCTGCGCTAAATCCATCTTAGAATAGAATCGAGCGCCATGAAGTTGATCGAATAGATCGTCAATCCTAGGTAAAGGGAATTTGTTTTTGAGAGTTTGTTTATTTAGATCGTGGTAATCTACAAACAATCTCAAAGATCTGTCCGATGTAGCCACAAACACAATGGTTGAAACCCATTCAGAAACATTAGAGCGAATTAATCCTTTCTTTAGCAGATTTCGAGTTTGATCGACTAATTCAATTTTTTCCCTAGGTGCCATCCTGCGACTTGCGTGAACAATAGGACGGGCATTGGGTACTAAGTCAATTCGAAATTCTATTTCTCTTTGTGGAGGTAAGGATTTTACTTCTTCAAATACGTCAGAAAATTCCCGAACAACAGGTATAGACTGCAAACTGGGATCAGGATATCCTAAAGTATACATCAATCTATCTATCTTTGGACTCGGATCCTCACAAGAGATTTCAATAAAATTTCCAAGGCTTGTTTTGACTAAAACTGTCCGATTATTACAATCTAATTTAGCTTCGTATTTCGATAACCAGCTCATTCCGAGTAAAATTTCAAATTCATTAAATTTGAGGACATAAAGGTTGATAGGAAATTGATAGCAAGCATATGAAATAGGAACTCTCTTACAATACAAACAAATATTTGCGTGACCTCCAACCAGATTTTTCACGAAAATAGGATCGTCAACAAATTTAGTTTTAAGTTCTAATTCACTTACGGTTTGTTGAGAGATAAAGCTATGTGAAGCTCCCGTGTCAAATAAAACTCTAACAGTTCTATCATAAATAGTAAGGTTACCTTCCAAAACACCTTTTCCTTTATCTGCCTTTGAAGTTGAAGGGTCTTTTTTTATCGCGTAAACATTTGCCACCTGTGCTTGCTTCATTACGGCGAAATTCTTAATAAGATGTCCAGGCTTGTGACAATTATAGCATTCTCTAGCTCCTTGATCTTTCTTCACAGGTTGCTCCTTCTTAACTTGCTTCTTCGGGTTTGTGCATCTGCTTGAATAATGACCCTTTTCTTGGAAATTGTAACAAGTTATATTCTTTGCCGAATTTCCTTGACTGCTCTTCTTATCTTTGTCCTGTTGTGGCCTCTTGCCCCCAAACTTCATTTTCTTCCAATTCTGATTATTTGAATTTCCTCCTTCCCCTGGAATTTCCTGCATATCCAGTGTGGCGTACCTATATCCCATATCAATAAGATCGGAAAAAGATTCTTTGACACGTGCTGTCATTCTTTCGTGATACTTCTGGTTCATTCCACGGATAAACCTTTCATTTTACTTAAGAGGCGTGTTTAACAACTCCGGGCCAAAACGAGATAGTTCGTTGAACTTATTTAAGTACTTCTCAAACGACAAGCTTTCTTGCTTTAAATCCAATTTTTTTTGGTACATTCTGGAAATTCCCGCCGACGGCATATAACGCTTTTCAAACACCTCCTTAAAACGATTCCATGTAAACTCTTCCTCTGGTTCATCTATAATGACTGTTTCCCACCAGGCTGAAGCTTCTTCTTGGAGTTGCCACGAAGCTATAAGTCTCTTCTGCCCATCCTGCAGTTTTAGCCCTTTAAAAATTTTCTCACACGATCTTACCCATGCTTGAGCCTCAACAATTAACTCTTTGCCGGTGAACGGTTTGCCACGAAGCTTTGAGAAATTTTAATACAAATCAGCCAAATTCGGCTGCTGCTGGATATCTGTTACTGCTACAACTGTTGGAAGATCTTGGTTTGGTGCTGCGGCATTCCCTTGACCCCTAGCTCTTCCTCGACATCCGCTCATTCTTACTATTTGAAATTAGTAAGAAAATTAATTTAGGTATACGGACGAAATATCTTAAGGAATATCAACAGTAAAAAGAAATAGACTAAGAAAATTTAGAATTTTCAGTCTCGGTTACACTCATTCTAGGGTATACTTCACCCTATCTCTAATGAGCCATCTAATGTGTTATACTCCGTAGCTAAAGTTCTTACTCAACCAGAAGCTTTGATACTAATTTGTCACAACCCAAAATTCATCGTTCAAAAGTCGACATCAAATACCTCACTTGTATTCAACTGTCGGAGATTCGAACGTCAAATTTCAGTTCGGATAAGGCTTATAACAACATCAGATGAATATAAAACAGCGGAACATAATGAATATCATGTATATATCACAGATACAACAGTATAATATCCATTACTTCATCAGAGTATTTAATACATACTACACAACTCCAAATAAACATCATAGTAATATAACAATGATCATATATCCAAAAAGTCTTCAAATGAAAGAAGTGATAACGGACTCCAAAAAGCTAAACACCTGAGATCTCCAAAAGCTCCTAGAATATCTCCAAGATAAGAGCTCCAAAATGCTACTAACTTTAGAATACGGAAACCTGCTATTAAGCTGCCCATGTAGAAATTGTAGGCACCCAGAGTTAGGAAAGAAAACGATAAACTCTAGGTCAGTCATGGGACTGGTATGAGTAAACGAAAACAATTGCTTTTAATATAAAAGAATTTTGGTATGCTTCTAAAAATGAAACTATCATAAGACCTCCCGCCACACACACACACAATGCAAACGCAGAATTGGAGGAGATTTCTTCTTATGATAGTCAAATATGCTTGGTATGGGAAAATTTCTTTGATATTATTACTAGTGCATAGTGTAGAAAGCATTTCGAAAATAGAATATTAATCTTAGCTAACATAGACATTTCGAACTATGCCTACTATAGCTACCATCTAAACAGTGTTGACACCATAAGTAAATGGTAGGTTCTACAACTAAAACCGTACAGGATTTCGTATTGGGAATTGGATTTCAAACAATGGTCAGGCTAAGAACTTCTTGGGCCACATGGGTACGCCTCTAGAGGGACGATCCGAGAACCTAACCGGATCTCTGCCAACACAAGGCCGGGTTAGCCCTAACTGGGTAACTACTGACAAGAGTATGCCATTCTCCGGTTGTAACCAACCTTCATCCGGGGCCCCAGCAACAAATCACAAAGTAATATATATATATATATATATATATATATATATATATCTACGATATCCACATAAGTTAAGTATTTGGGCTCCATACCATGATACCACTTCTATCTAGAAGGAAATGCACATACCCTAAGGGGCGCTACCCCCAATAACCTTGTTGCATCTTTCCTGTTTCGACCATTACCGAGTTGTGAGGTTTGACGAAGTCTCGTCCACAAAGCTACGCTTTTCACAAAAGCCACGCTTTGATCAATAAATGATCGGCAGCACTCAGCATGCCACATTACCAAGTTGGGAATATATTACAGATAACCTTCAACTACATAACCTCTGAGCTCGTAAGTCTCAGAAAAGGGTGTTAAGCTAAGAGAATAAATTCTTCACCGCCAACAGAAATGTATTTGAAAGAAATCTTCTTTATATCTCAATTGTAATGTCAGACATACAATCCATACAAGACTGTTCTGGGTTCGAACAGAAACGAAGGCACTTCCGAAGAAGTACTTGCAATCCGGGTATTCACAATCCCGATCTGACTTCCTATCACTTAGGGAATCTCTACACCGTAGCTACTTGGTGCAGAGACAGTCAATAGGTCATCCTATCGTTCTCGCAAATACCCGGTCTTCACCACCGGTCTTCAAATGCTATCCATAATGTCGAATCACACATTCAGAATGGGTTATATGACACAAAGGTCCTCTCCCGGCTAAACCGAATAGTGAGAGTCAATTTTAAAACATGTGGATATGTCGTTCACAAAAATTCACAGGTTCGATGTGGGTTTCAGATAACAAAATGAAATCCGATTCCCTGTAGCATTGAAGTATAAATGCCGTTTTACGGAAACAGGGTTTTCGCATCAATACAGAACAAATCAAAATTACAATGCAGTGCATGGCAATCTACATCACACAGTATCACAAACAGAACAGAAATATCAATATAGTGCACAACCATAGTTAACTATTTTCCAATGTGGTTTAAATAAATTAACCACACGATTATTTTTAGTGATGTTTAAAGTCAATGATTAAAATTTGGATAAAATAAATTAAATCTTAATTAACTCGATTAATTATTTCTTAATTTATTATTTGATTAACCGCCAATTTGATTTGTCGACTTTAATTTATCCGAACAATAAATTCTTAATTTACAAATTAATTTGAACACTTAATTGTTTGTAAATCAATTTTAATTTCAAATTGTACATCATTCCTAATTTCTTTTTAAAATCATTAATTAATACTAATTATTTACCTTAATTATCATTTGAAAAATCTGCTTTACACTTTAAAAATCAATTTATTGTTACATTGAAAATTTAAATGTAAATTAGCTTCAATTCTTAATTTAAATTTAATTACTTAATTAAAGGGTTAATTTAAATTTTAAACATGGTTAAATAATTTACTTATAGTAATTTTTTTACTTAACATAATCAATATTGTTTACATTGCAAATTTTAAAATTACTTAACATTATAAATTCCTAGTTTTATTGGGCCTAATCTAATTTAAAAAAATAAAACCCGAGCAAACATGATAATGACTCGAGCAGAGCTCGAGTTCCCAGCAACTTCCCCGCGTCTTCCTCTCCTCTTCTCGTCCCTGTTTCTTCTTCTTCTTCTTCTTTTTTCTTTTTTTTCTTCTTTCTAGTTTAAGTACCTAAACTATGATAGCCCAGATATACTCGCGTTCGCGAGTTTCATCCCGATGCCAAACGTGCTTTTCTTCGAGTTTCAACTCGAGCATCCCACGGCAAATTCACTGCCACTACGTGCACGACGTGGCGCCGCGACTCCGGTGGCCGTCGCGACCATCAACAAGTCACGATTCATCCCTACATTAAAAATCAAAACCCAGTATTTCGAAAAAAACGAAATAGAAAAATTGCCTGTCGCTCGAAAAACTAAAACGAACATCCTCGGCAAAACGCCTCGCCACCGCCGCTCAGTTCACCAGAAAACCCATGCTTCCGGCCAGACCACGTCAACAACCTATGCTAACCTCCCCTTCAACCTCGATGAACTCGATCACTCCCAGGTGATGAAATCATCTTGTTTTCATCCAACTGCAAAACTTCAATTCTAACCCTAATTTAGCTTCGTCACTTCGATTCGTGAAAGAAAAAAAATTCGACAATTTTCCTGGGATCAACAATGTTCAAACCAACTACAAGCAAGATTTTATCATCCAAAGATCCCTTGTTCGATGGCAATGGCCAAAAGAACATTTTCGGCTCAACTTGAAATTTCACTCAAAATGTTTCACTAAATATCATCACTGTTGTTTTAAAAATCCTATTTTTAAGTAAGTATTCAAGTTATTAAATTGAATTTGTAAATCGTTGTACTCGAATTTAATCAACTTTTGGGAGTTCTCTTATATAAAACAAGTTGTACAACCCATTCATTGTTTATTTCCCTTAAAGCTATTTTTAAAAATTGATATAGATGAAAACAAACTTGTTTTATGTTAGACTCAAAGTCTAAAAATAATCAGATGAAAAGAACTTTAAATTTGTTTGCTAGTTTCAAGCCTGTAAAAAAAATAACATAGATGTTTTCCAGATCCTCAACCAAGCAGACATCATATTTCATAGAATTTGCATAAATAGATATATATACAGATAACATACTTATTTCAGACATAAGAAACATAAGTAAGTATACTTAAGCAAATTTTAAATTTAAGTTACTCACCTTTGAATATATGGATGAGCAGAGATGTTTCTGTTTTGCAACTGTTTTGATCTTCTTTTCTTCTTTTTTTCTTCAGTAAATTTCTTTTATGTTGAATAAAAAGTGATGTTTGCTATTCTCTATATTTCCTTTTTATTTTTTGATCTTTGTGAGGTTTTAGCATTCGAATAAATTGGAACAAAGAGTCTTGTATATAAAGAGGTGTACAGGTTTAGACAGTTTGCTTTAACTACACTATTTTCTTCTTCTTTTTACTAGTTGGAATGACCTGCTTATGGGTTGATGTGATATTTGTTCATGCTGGAGAGTAATAGCATTTAATGAAAGCATGTATGTAATGCTTCCATCTCGTTTACAGCAATATGTTAGATTTGATTTTTTCTATATGTAAGTACTGATTCTTCTTTGTGCTAGAGGTGATGGCATTTAATGCCTTTGCTTCCTTTGTATGTTACAGCAATCTTATTTTATTTTTATTTTTTTGTTAGTACTGTTTTCTTTACTTTGCTAAATTGTTTGAATGAGTATAGTTTACGGGCTGAAGAGTAAATAGCATTTAATGAAAGCATTAAATGAAGGCATGTAATGCAATGCTTCTTTGGTACTTACAACATATGCTGTTGCTTTTTTATAAGTACATTTTATTATACAGTTTATTTTTTTCTCTTGTTTATATTTTCTACACACTTTTGTTTAAATGTATGTATTATATCATTTTATAACTATATAATATTAATATTAACAATATTTTTATTTCTCTTGAAATTTCTCAATTTGAATCTTAAAAGTTCAAATAATTTATCGAATTTAAAATTTAAAATTTTGGGGTGTTACATTTAAGCTATGAATAAAATTTGTTTAAATTATAAAATAAGTTAAATAATAAAGTTTGATTTTATTAAATATATAATATGGATTAGGATTTACGTAAATTATATTTTAATAGAGAGTTTATATTGATTTTTATAAATCAAGGTTGAGAAGATAATTCGAAATTGATTGGGATTTTGTCTGATTAAAAATTATATTTAATAAGAATTCATTTGGAACTTAATTTAAAAGAATATGGTTTTATAACTTAATTCGGGTTTAAGGTGATTAAGTGAATAAATTGAGAAATATTCAGTTTTGAAATTTGAAGTTATATTTAAAGGATACTGGTTCTAGTAAGCAAATATTTCAAAACTGAATAATAGTAGAAGTGAAATTTCTATATAAATGAATTATAAAATTTAGTTTTGAAATATTGAATATTTAAGCTTTGAAATATATGAATTGAAATGGTTTATTTGGGGGTTTAAATCGGTTTGGAATTTATTTGTGAAATTAAAGAAGCTATTTTATTATATAAAGTAATTTAATATTTAAACCATTTAAGTATTAGAAGTTATGTTTCAAAGCAATGAGTTTCAAGGTATATAGATTTGAGAGTGCTATGATATGGAAAATGGATGTATTTGAAATCAAAATGATATCATATTGATTTGGGTTTTAAATTAGAAATGATATCATATTTATATGGTTTTGAAATGTATATTATATTCTGGTTTTAAAGTATAGGCTATTTTGAAAATATCGCGGTGTTATAATAACGTTTGTTTGTTGAAGAGACCGGGATCGGAAGTTTTCATACTCTCTTCCCACTATGAAAACCACTTTAACAACCGTGTATGCGGTGGATATTCCAGAATAAAGTAGGATGGTGATGGCGTTTCCTTCGAGGTAAATACGTGGACCTGACTCCCGTGAGTTGGCATAAGGTGGCTAAAAAAGGAGCGATCGACGAGCTAAGAAGGTAGCACCTTTTATCAGACACATCCCTTCGATATTATAATCTGACTTTTGGATTTATCCGGTGGCCACTTTTGATTTCTTTGAGTTGGAGGTGAAGCACGAAGTGGGCGGTAGCTCTGCGCTATGCATTACCACCGGCACGGAAGCGTAATTTGTATATCTACCCTGGCACTGCCTAGTTGTGCCGTGTCACCTACCATAGCGCGCCTTATACGATTTTGTTTTGTACCATACCTATGGAGTGTCCTCTAACGACGCCCAGTACGGGAAAGATTACGGTACTATATAGACTATGGAAATATAAAAACGTGTTATGGGCTATATGGGTAAACCCTTAACGCCATTTTCAGTATATTATACTTTACTTTAAACATTATTATAATAGCATATATTACTACATAGTAAATAGTTTAACGGATCCTTAGGAGATGTGAATCCTGAGCACCTCTTAAGTTACTGCACTCATATTTATTTATGTTGATTTAACTTATATAAGATCTTTTAGTTCTGACTCGAGTGTTTCGTATTTTCAATTCGCTCGGGTTAGCCTGAGCATTTCAGGATTCGAAGACTTTAGCTTTGGAGGACGAAGATGAAGATTTATATTATTATTATTTATTATAGTATTCCACCACATTCATACTGTTTCCACTGCATTAATTATTATTCTTTGGCATGTGTAACTCTGATGTGTATTGTACAAGTATGATCGAATATTTTGTAAAACAGCTTCATGAACTGTATATTTGATTATTATATTTTATCGTTCCGCTGCAAGATTCTGTTTGTCTTATTTCTTCCTTTTCTTATTTATCCCATAACAGTCCGCCCTTTTATATGGTTTATGTCTGACGTGTGTGGTTTACCATCGATCTAAACCGTGCGGAAAGGCTAGACGTTGCACTAAGCATCCTCTACAACGCTGCATCCTTTGATCGCCATCAAGATGAAGATCCACCATCCACTCTGAAAACCTAACAATTGACGGCCGAAATAAAAAGCCCTATTTCTAGTCAAACCACAAACCGAATCGAAAAATGAATTGTTGATTTAGGTTGCGCTCGTCGAGAGCTTTTCGACGAAATATAATTTGATATTGTCTGTGGAGTTTGAATTTTTGATTTTGAAATTGCAATTGGGAATTTTGGTTGTCTGCCATTGAGATGAGGAAGAATAGAATGAATTGTATGTACAGAACAATGAACATAGGGAATAGGCTAGATTTATAGCAGGGATATATAGGCAAGCTGAAATAGAATGGATCGGATCGATTGGATATACGCGTTGAACGACAAAATGGCCCAAAATGCCTGTTCTGACTCCGGAACAAAATTGGATCAACCCATATATCAAAATAGATGTTTCTAAATATTTTAAATGTGATGGAATAGGTTTCAAGTCCAAACTCTATCGTATGAAGAAGTTATTCTAAAATCAATTTATTTCAAATTGATTTCAATTGATTTCTATTTCATTGATTTCAAGGCGTTTTGAGTCCGTATGATCAAACGGCTAGTCCGATCACTACGAAACTTGAAATCCTACAATATCTCACTGTTACGGAACCAATGAACCTGGTTTTGTCGAAATCCGAGTCAGTGGTCAAAATGGCTATTTTTACATTAATTAATTAAATTAATAATTAATTAATTAAATCAAAATTTTAATTTCAACTCTATAATTGACAGTTTTTATCACTTTTATGTTTCTTAATCATTTATATGAATTTTAAACAAATTTAGATGTCAATTCAAAGTTAAATTTATTTACCCATTACCGTGATTAATTTCAATTTTAATAAATTCATAAATTATCAATTGAAATTCCAATAAATCCATTGATTTAATTTAAAATCTTGCAATTCAATCCATTATCCCCAACTCGATAAAATTAACATTGGTTTACGGTTTATTACATTATTATTCTCAAATTTCATCTAAATCTCCATTTATGTCATATTTGAATATTTAATTTCGTTTAATTGCAATTAATCCTATTATCATAAATTAAATTCCAATATTTTGATAAAACTTTATTTCCATCCATTTTATTCAACCAACTGTCATATTATAAATAAAATTGACATTATTTATTATTATTACTTCATTGATTAATTCAATATTAGCGTTTTTTTTCTTATATTTAATTCATTACGAAATATTCCTATTTACAATCAATTATAACCCTACAATTGTTTCAAATAATTGGGGTTTGCATTAAATTATTTATTTATTAGCTTACATCAACACTCTTACATTTCATACCCGTTATAAATTCATTAATGGATTACAAATTTTTATTCCTTCCAATTAATTAAAATTGATTCCTTTAAATTGATTAGATTTAATTGCCATCTTACTAGGTCCATTTTTACTTAATCTACCAAATTATATTAGTTTTATCCCATTGAACTAATATACGCCAGTTTACATCTTAATTCCATTCTTATACAAATTTTTGGCTTTATACATACATTACGTTTCTATGCAATTTATACATTCACACTTTCCGTTATTATATTAATTGTCATTAAAGAAATGTTCATTATTAGTCATCAATGATTGTTCCAACTCATATCACATTAATCTTATTCAATTCCCATTTATTACACAAATTTATATTAAATAAATCGACATTTACATTTGTTACTTACATTCAACCTGTAACCAAGTTATACCATTTTATATTATTTCATTTATTGCAATTTCATTCAATTTATACAAATTCAGCTTTAATTAACTTCGTTGTTACATTTCATCCTAGTTATTATTTCTTTATTCATTTACAAATTTTATTTGTTTCAATATTATTCCAATTGTACATTTAATGTTTGCATTAGTTTTTATTAAATTCCATTTATAACTAAGTCATAACATTTAAATTATTTTATTAAATGTAACAAAATATCACATATAATTTCCAAAATAATATATCCAAACATGGGAAAAATAATATAATAACATTATAAAACCATAATCCGAAAACGTACCTATTTGTTGGGCAATTAACACTTAATTATGAAACCAAAAGCAGTAGCAATGTGATGACCCTCCTTTCTACCCACAGAAAGGCATATCATCAATAAGAAAAGAAAGAGATAGAAATAGAAAAGATAGAAAGAAAGAATAACAACATCAGAATCTCACAGCGGAAATGGAACAAAATATAATACATCACATAACTATTACATAGTTTTACATATATCTGAGGTACACAACATCATACAAACAAGACAGCCATATATATATCTGCCATTACATACATCCAAAAACATAACATACATCAACTAACACAGCGGAACTAGATAGATACGTCTGGACTCCTTCTCCAAGCTCCTCCAGAACTCAACAATCCAAAACCTATCACTTGGCTACTCATAAATATTTGAGTGCCCAAAAGTTTATGAAAAACAGAAATAAACTCCGGGTCGGACATGGGTCTAGTGTGAGTAAATGGGTTAAAGTTGTTTAATTTTGAAAACCATTTTAAAATAAAGGTATCACGTAAGACTTCCCACACATAAACATGGTAAGTTTTTACCTTACGCTAACTAAAACATTTGATAGCAAATCCAGTGATATTATAATAGCGTCTAGGGTCTTCAAGTAAATAAGAAATAGCTAAAATTGTTACATGATTAAATTCCAGCTACTAGCTACAAAAGTGGGTAATACAAATCAAAACCATAGGGTCTCGTAGGAAAAATGGGTTTCCATCAATGGCAGGTGTAACATCCCGCCTTTTTGCACGGTTTAAATCGATGATAAACCACACACGTCTGACTTAAACCATATAGAAGGGCAGATTGTTATGGGATAAATAAGAAAAAGCAGAAAGAAATAAAACAAAATAGAATCTTGCAGCGGAACGATAAAATATAATAATCAAATATATAGTTCATGAAGCTGTTTTACAAAACATTTGATTATATTTATACAATACGTATCAGAGTACACATACCAGAGAATAATAATTAATGCAGCGGAACAATGTGATGCAGTGGAATAATATAATAAATAATAGTAATACAAATCTTCGCCTTCTTCCTCCAGAATAAAATCTTCAAATCCTGAAATGCTCGGACTGACCCGAGCGAATTGAAAAGACAAAACACTCGAGTCAGAACTAAAATATCTTATGTGAGTTAAATCAACAAAAACAAATATGAGTGCAGTAACTTAAGAGATGTTCGAGATTCACATCTCCTAAGGATCCGTTAAACTATCTACTATGTAGTAATATATGCTATTATAGTAGTGTCTAAAGTAAAGTATAATATACTGAAAATAGCGTTAAGGGGTTACCCATATAGCCCTTAAAACACTTGTATATTCCCATAGTCTATACAGTACCGTAATCTCTCCCGTACTGGGCGTCGTCAGAGGGCACTCCATAGGTATGGTACAAAACAAAATCGTATAAGGCGTGCTAGGGTAGGTGACACGGCACAACAAGGTAATGCCAGGGTAGATATACCAATTATGCTTCCGGGTCGGTGGTAACGCATAGCCGCAGCTACCGCCCACCTCGAGCCACACCCTGAAAAAGAAAAATAAAAAGTGGCCACCGAATTAATCTAAAAGTCAAAGTATAATATCGAAGGGACTTGTCCGATCAAAGGTGCTACCTCATTAGCCCGTCAATCGCACCTGTTTTAGCCACCTTATGCCAACTCATGGGAGTCAGGTCCATGTATTTACCGCAATGGACCACCATCCTTCTTAATTCTGGAATCTCCACCGCGTATACGGTTGTTAAAGTGGTTTTCAGAGTTGGCAGAGAGTATGACAACTTCGATCCCGGTCTCTTCAAAAACCAAACGTTATTATAACACCGTGGTATTTTCAAAATAATTTATACTTTAAACCGGAATATAATATCAATTATAAAACTTTTAAGACATAATACTTTGAAATTCATAACTTCGATACATTTAAATTTTGATAAAACATTTGAAATTCGATATATTTCAAGGCTTTAATATTCCAAAATTCGAAAACTAAATCTGATAATTTAGATTCAAAAATCAAATTTCTATTATTTAGTTTTGAAATATTTTACATAATAAATCCATTTCATTTTAAAAAAAATTCAAATTTCAAATACTAGATATTCTCTTCAATTCATTTATACTTGAAGTAATCATTTAATTCAGCTAGACCCAACACTCCAGTTATAATAATTATACCTTTTAAATTTTCAATTTAATAAATTGCACATCAACCTTTTAGAGTTTAATTCTTAATTAAATTCTGTGACGCCCCACCTCTATACCCACGCTAGCCAAGAACATTACGGTGAATGCTGTCAACTAGCACGGAGAATAAGGCTGTTGAGAAGCGACCATCCGTGTAATTGCTTTGTGCGAGCATCGCTATGTGAGATAGTATAACATGCAAATCTTTTCAAGTGGAAATCCGACATGCCGACACAAACTCAAAGCTACTACACAGTGGCTATAATATCTTCGGAAACAAATATAGAAACAAACATAACATAGATCAGTCATAGACAACTCATATCACAAAGGCGGAAATAGATATGCATATAACACATGAAAGTGTTCATCAGAGTAGTGGTCTAAAAAGATCCACAATATCCCAAAAGAATAGTTACATGAACTACACAAAAGAATAAGTATACATTATGGAGTCTGTATCTCAAATGTATACAACAAAAACTACTAATCTAAGTAGTAAGCAAAAGGTCAGAGTAATGGATCCTCGGAGAGAAGTCAGGTCGAAGCACCTGCAACATCTCGGTCTGACACGAGTATTATTTATAAGAAAATAATAAACGGATCAGTCTAACTATAAATATCAGATAACATGATATATAATAGGAGATATGACTAAACACATAATAATCACAATGCCAAGCTGTGATATATATAAGTAATTGAAAATCAACAAGAGATTAATCAATAACACGATAATCTACTCAAGATAAAAAGGAATGTCATACTCCTAATTTCATTCACCAAGCCACAATAAATGACATATAAGATATGGCATAGACGTATAATATCCATAACGGCATACTACTATATGTATGTAAATGATAATCAACAAACGATTAATCAATGTCAAAGAATCTTCTCAAAGATCCAAAAAGGGTATCATACCCAAAACTTGTATTCACAACAAGTTAATGACACACAAATTCACCTATACACAAGAATTGATAAATCATATCAATAGAAATCACAAAGTTGGTGAAACATAAATTCCAGAAATCAACACAAGAAATCCAGTCAATGACAAACAAATTCACCTATACACAAGAATTGATAAATCATATCAATAGAAATCACAAAAATAAGTGAAGTATAAATTCCAGAATTCGACACACGAAATCCAGAAATTTCACAAAATAAGGGGGGAGGCCTATCACATGAACGGGAGCATGAAAACTCACCAACAGCTGTAACACATGAACGAGAAGCTATCTCATGGTAGCTAGCCATTAATTTGACACACGAATGGTCCGAAGACCTGACACACGAATGGTCCAAAGACCGTGGGTTGCTACCCCACCAATTTGAGTCGAAACTCCACAAAACAGGGTTTAATCTCCAGCGTAGTCAAAGATACATCGTACATTGCTAGTCTAAATCACAAAAATGATCATCATGATCATCGAGAAGTGTCAATTACACTAAGCTAGTAAATATATGAGTTTAGCTTCATGTCCATAACCACATGCTTAACTTAAATATTTACGAACAAACTGTAGATCTCCACTATAAAATTGTCACAAGAGATTCAATCGAACAAGTCCAAGAATTAACCGACAAAGTGAACGCAAGCGTTTCATACCACTTGTTTTACTAAGTCGTTTAATTAGATTTCTCATACGAGTGAGGTAAAGGTTTATATATATACTAATAGATTGGAAAACGGTTTTATAAACGAATTTGGTATTAAAATAGTATTGAAATCGTTTGAGGAAAGAGTTTTAATATTTACTACTAGTATAGAAAACCTTTATATTTTTAAAGTGACAAAACACAAAGAAGATTGTAGGAACAATCAATCACTAAAATTCACATACGAAGATGTGAATAAAAAAAATCTAAAGAAATCGATACCGAATCCATCGAAACGGATATTCACAGAATTCCCAAAGAAAATAAGTCATCAAAGTCAACAACAACTGATAACAACAATTAGGGAAACACACAAATCGATTAGAGTTGGATATTTAAGCAACAAGGCAAAGCAGGCAAAAATCATCAGGTCGGTCGGCCGGACTCCCTGAGTCGGTCGACCGAACCTTAAAACAGAAAGTGCTTAGGCACTTGGAAGCAGGTCGGTCGACCGGACCAGAGGGGTCGGTCGGCCGAACCAGAAACAGAAGTGCAACTGCACGTTTGAAGTAGGTCGGTCGACCGGACCAAAGGGGTCGGTCGGCCGGACCTGTTTCCAGCCTCTTCCCTGCCTATTGCAAATGAGGTTCAATCTTGTCCAAATTGCATTCTCTAGAGCAACGGCGCTAAGGGATTATGCAAATCGACTACCCGGCCTTATATGCTCCTCGATGCGTCACCAAAAACATGTTCAAACATCAAAGTTAGGATTTTTAACGAATTGAACTCAAAACACTGAAAATTAGAATATACACCAATTCAATCCAATCCAAAAGCAAATGCACACGAATAAGTGTTAGGAATTCATACCTAACATTCGAAGATAATTCATAGACTTATATGTGAGATTAAAAATCTCACCTTTTCACAAAATCGAACAAGAAGAAGCTTAAAAGCAAATGGAGAATCAACCTCTCTTCAACACAACCCAATTGAGCTTGAATCTAAGCTCAAAAACAAGAACATTCCTGAAATTAGGTTTAGGAATTTCTGAAATTGGTAAGAGAATAAGTTGGAGAAGAAGAAGAGAAGCTTACCAATGGGTTCTTCTTGAGTTTGGAGCTAGAAATTTGATTTGCAAGAGAAACTAGGGTTTTGGAGTTTTAATTTCCAATCTCTCCCACCATTAAAGCTAGGAAAACTGAAAAGAGAAGAGAATGAGGGTGAATGGGGAAGAGTGGCTCAGATTTGAGCATAAGTAAAACATAGGGCTGAGCCCAAAAACCAAACCCAAAGTGAAAAGTAGCAAAAATCGACTTTCTCCAAACATATTGAAGCTTATACTCAAAAAGGTCGCAAACGGCATTTTAAACTCAATGGGAGGGGTCCCGAGTCTTAATTCGACCGTATGCAAAAAGTAGCTTTTCGGACTAAAATCCGACTAACGATAAAATATTTAAATATAAAATCGATAAATATACGGGTTGTTACAGACTCCCCTCCTTAAAGAAATTGCGTCCTCGCAATATTTAAGAAGAAGATATATATATAGTAACAACCATAAAAGCATATTCAACACAAAAGAAGTTTGAAATAAGAAGTTCACCTCAAAGAGCACGAGAAAATAAGTCCGGATGTTTTCGCTCGATGTACTCTCTAGATTCGCAAGAACAATCCTTAGGATTTGAAGACCATTGAACTTTAACAAGCGGAACATCTTTATTTCGAAGTCGTTTGACGTCCGAAGTAATGATACGAATAGGATGTTGCTCATAAGTTAAATTAGGCGAAAATTCAATCTCTTCCACAACACCGGGCTCAAGAACAGAATCGGAATCTCGAAGACATTTCTGAAGTTGAGAAACGTGAAACACGTCATGCATAGCAGAAAACTAAGCCGGTAATAAAAGGCGATAAGCCATGGAACCAATACGTTCGGTGATAGGAAATGGCCCAATATATCGAGGCGCTAGTTTTCCCGATCGACTGAAACGTACAACACCTTTCATAGGTGAAACACGAATGAACACAAGATCTCCCACAGAAAATTCTAACTTCCTTCTCCGGTTATCGGCATAGGATTTTTGTCTACTCTATGATTCTTTCATCCTATGTCGAATAAGTTCAATCTTTTCTGTGGAATCACGAATAAAATCTGGACCTAAAACCAGCTTCTTACCGGCCTCAAGCCAACAAGAAGGAGATCGGCATGGCCTTCCATAGAGTGCCTCAAAAGGTGCCATACCAATACTAGATTGGAAGGTATTATTATAGGAAAATTCAACAAGTGAAATATGGTCTTTCCAACTTCCGCCAAAATCAAGCACACAAGAACGAAGAAGATCTTCAAGAGTTTGATTCACACGCTCAGTTTGTCCATCGGACTGGGGGTGATAAGCGGTGCTAAAATTAAGCTTCGTTCCTAAAGCTTTTTGAAGACTCTTCCAAAATCCACTAGTAAACAATGGATCACGATCACTAACTATAGAAGTAGGAACTCCATGAAATTTAACAATCTCTTTGATAAAGAGTTTGGCCAAAAGAGGAACGGTTCGGTTAGACCGAACGGGAATAAAATGGGCGGATTTAGTAAGTCTATCAACAATAACCCATAAGCTATCATGACCCGAACGAGAACGGGGAAGGCCGTCTATAAAATCCATGGAGATTTGGTTCCACTTCCAAATTGGAATTTCTAAAGGTTGCAATAACCCACCGGGCCTTTGATGTTCGGCCTTAACGAGTTGGCAAGTCATGCAACGCTTAACGAAGTTAGCGATGTCAAGTTTCATTCCCTCCCAATAATAAAGTCGCTTCATATCTGCGTACATTTTACTACCAGCGGGATGAATGGTGAATTTAGATCGATGAGAATCTTCTAAAATATCTTTACGAAGATCACCAATATTTGGCACGACAAGTCTACCAAATTTCCGAATGCCGCCACGAGAATCGATATCAAAGTCTTTCAAACCTTCAATATCAATTTTATCCTTAATATTTTGGCCAAGAAGAGCCAATTCAGGATCTAACCCTTGAGCTTCAAGAATGCGGTCTAAAAGAGAAGGATGAGCCTCAAGGCTACATAAAGCAAGAGATGAACATAAATCGGGAACACGCTCTCGAATCTCACAAGTGGATAAGATCTCGAGATCGTTCCATTCGGATATCATCATAGAAACAACAGCGTGTTGTTTACGGCTAAGAGCATCGGCAACCCGATTACCCTTACCGGGAGTATAAAGAATATCAAGATCATATGGTGCAAGAAATTCGAGCCAACACTGTTGACGCAAATTAAGTTCCTTTTGAGAGAATAAATACTTCAAGGACTTATGATCGGTATAAAGAACAAATTTCTCTCCCAAAAGATAATGACTCCAAATCCGAAGAGCAAAAACAATAGCCGCGAGCTCTAAATCATGAGTGACATATCTAGTCTCAGCAGGCTTTAATTGCCTTGAAGCATAAGCAATAACACGTTCTTTTTGCATAAGAACGGCACCCAAACCAATGCGACTAGCATCGGTATAAACAACGAAATCTTGATTCCCATCGGGAATAACAAGAATAGGAGCATCAGAAAGAAGTTCTTTTAATTTATGAAAAGAAGCTTCACATTTGTCCGACCAAATGTATTTAATACCTTTCTTCGTTAAGCTAGGGAGAGGCACGGCAATCTTAGAAAAGTCTTTGATAAAACGGCGGTAATAACCTGCCAATCCAAGAAAACTACGAATCTCCGTCACACTCTCCGGTCTCTTCCAATCTTGAATCGCTTCAATCTTTGAAGGATCCACGGAAATTCCGGATTCGGAAATAATATGACCGAGAAACTTCACACGAGATTGCCAAAAGTGGCATTTAGAAAATTTTGCCTTTAATTGATTACGCTTAAGAGTTTCCAACACAATCCGAAGATGATTTTCATGCTCCTCCTCGGTTTTAGAATACACAAGAATATCATCGATCAAGATGAGAACAAACCGGTCGAGGAAGTCTTTGAAAACTCTATTCATAAGGTCAACGAAATATGCCGGAGCATTCGTTAGACCAAATGGCATGACAAGCCATTCATAAGATCCATAAGAAGTATGGAACGATATCAAAGGAATACTATCCTCTGCAATACGAAGATAATGAAATCCAGTAGCTAAGTCTAATTGTGAAAAGACTCTAGCACCACTAAGTTGATCGAATAGATCATCAATCCGAGGTAAATGATATTTATTTTTGATAGTAAGATCATTAAGCTTGCAGTAGTCAACGCAAAGCCTAAGTGTACCATTGGATTTCTTCACGAAAATAGCCGAAGCTCCCCAAGGCGAGGAACTAGAGCGAATAAATTGCTTCGTCTCCAATTCGGATAATTGTTTACGCATCTCCTCGTTTTCTTTATTGGACATACGATAAGGAGGACGAGTGATAGGTTGAGCTCCAGGAATGAGATTAATTCTGAACTCAATTGCTCGCTTAGGTAGTAATCCTAAAACGGGCTCAAATATGTCGAAAAATTCACAAACGACGTGAATAAGAGAAATAATATCACCCCCATCATCATCGTCGTCATCACGAGGATTTAAAGAATACAAAGATGCAACCAAGATGGAATCTGAATCATTAAGATTAATAGAAATATGCTTAACAGATTGAGGATGTCGAAGATGAATAGTCCGCTCAGGACGTAGGATATGGGCTTCATAACGGTTAAGCCAATCCATTCCCAAAATCATTCCAAAGCCTAAATAACGCATGACATGCAAATCGGCTCGGAAAGAAAAATCGCACAAAATAATCTCGACATCTTTACACAATAAACTGATTGTTGCGGATCCACCAACCGGATTTGCAATTCTTAAAGAAGTCATTAAACACAAAACATCCAAAGAAAAGGTATCAACAAGTTCTTTTGATATAAAAGAATGGGACGCACCCGTATCAAAAAGAACTCGAATAGGATGATCACGAAATAAAATAATTCCATCCAGAATAGAATGAGAAATACCTTGGCCACGAGATGTGTTGCCAGGGGCTTGAGCAAAATTAAGCTTTCCCTCCTTCTTGCCCTGAAGCTTGGGGCATGAAGATATAACATGACCGGGAACATTGCAGTTGCGACAAGAAAGAGACTTTGGACACTTGTTCGCGTAATGGTCCTTCGAACCACAATTATAGCATTCCCCACGACCAAATGAAGAAGTCTTTGCCACAGAGGTTGCTTGCTTCCCTTTCTTACTGGGATAAGGACCTTTAAATTTGTTTGGCCTCTTTTTGTTGTTGAAGTTTGGTTTATCGCCCACCACTTCAACATCATTCTCCTTATCCGCCTCTTCAAGACGAAGAGCGATATCAACGAGTTGGTCGAAAGAAACTTCTAATTTTAGAAGTAATGGCTTCTTGAGATTTTTGTTTAAGCCATAGACGAATCTCTGGTTCTTCTTTAAAGGGGTGTTGATGTATTCAACCCCATATTTGGAAAGCGACTCGAAGGAGGCGATGTAATCAGTCACGGAGGACTCACCTTGAACAAGGTCTATAAATCGTCGAGCCAATGTCACTTTCTCAGCTTCTGGTACGAATTTTAACTTGAAGCGTTCTCAGAATTTCTCCCAAGTGAGATCCGCCTCATTAATCTCAGAAATAAGAAGCTCGTACCAGTCCAATGCTCTTTCTCGGAGCATACTAGAGGCCACCTGAACTCGGTGAAGGTCAATAAGATTCATGCGAGAAAAGATTCGATCGCATGACCTTAGACAAGCCTGCACTTCAATAACAGTTTTGGAACCTCTGAATGGCTCCCCACCCAAATTAGTGTAATCGCTGCACAAGCGTGCAAATCCCAACTTTGGGTGAGTAGGTTCCGGGTTAGCTCCAGCTGCTTGAGCATTCGTCACTAAATCAAGAAGCTGTTGAGCAGTCATAAAAACTCCATCCTGGGGCGGAGTGCTAGATGGCACGGCTCTGGGGCGGCCTGGTCTAGACATTTCTCTTCCTTTAGAAAGAAAGAAGAAGAAGAAAAAGGTTATTCACCAAATTGAATATCAAGCAATCTTGATAGATAAAACAAGGAATCATAAAAGAAAATAGGATAGAACGGTACGTAGACCCGAGTAAAATCCTAAAGCACGACTCCTAAGATAGACTTAGGACGATGATCCTTGTTATAAAATTCCATATTGTTCCGAAGTTTGGCTCTGATACCAAGCTGTGACGCACCACCTCTATACCCATGCTAGCCAAGAACATTACGGTGAATGCTGTCAACTAGCACGGAGAATAAGGCTGTTGAGAAGCGACCATCCGTGTAATTGCTTTGTGCGAGCATCGCTATGTCAGATAGTATAACATGCAAATCTTTTCAAGTGGAAATCCGACATGCCGACACAAACTCAAAGCTACTACACAGTGGCTATAATATCTTCGGAAACAAATATAGAAACAAACATAACATAGATCAGTCACAGACAATTCATATCACAAAGGCGGAAATAGATATGAATATAACACATGAAAGTGTTCATCAGAGTAGTGGTCTAAAAAGATCCACAATATCCCAAAAGAATAGTTACATGAACTACACAAAAGAATAAGTATACATTATGGAGTCTGTATCTCAAATGTATACAACAAAAACTACTAATCTAAGTAGTAAGCAAAAGGTCAGAGTAATGGATCCTCGGAGAGAAGTCAGGTCGAAGCACCTGCAACATCTCGGTCTGACCCGAGTATTATTTATAAGAAAATAATAAACGGATCAGTCTAACTATAAATATCAGATAATATGATATATAATAGGAGATATGACTAAATACATAATAATCACAATGCCAAGCTGTGATATATATAAGTAATTGAAAATCAACAAGAGATTAATCAATAACACGATAATCTACTCAAGATAAAAAGGAATGTCATATTCCTAATTTCATTCACCAAGCCACAATAAATGACATATAAGATATGGCATAGACGTATAATATCCATAACGGCATACTACTATAAGTATGTAAATGATAATCAACAAACGATTAATCAATGTCAAAGAATCTTCTCAAAGATCCAAAAAGGGTATCATACCCAAAACTTGTATTCACAACAAGTTAATGACACACAAATTCACCTATACACAAAATTGATAAATCATATCAATAGAAATCACAAAGTTGGTGAAACATAAATTCCAGAAATCAACACAAGAAATCCAGTCAATGACACACAAATTCACCTATACACAAGAATTGATAAATCATATCAATAGAAATCACAAAAATAGGTGAAGTATAAATTCCAGAATTCGACACACGAAATCCAGAAATTTCACAAAATAAGGGGGGAGGCCTATCACATGAACGGGAGCATGAAAACTCACCAACAGCTGTAACACATGAACGAGAAGCTATCTCATGGTAGCTAGCCATTAATTTGACACACGAATGGTCCGAAGACCTGACACACGAATGGTCCAAAGACCGTGGGTTGCTACCCCACCAATTTGAGTCGAAACTCCACAAAACGGGGTTTTATCTCCCGCGCAGTCAAAGAGACATCGCACATTGCTAGTCTAAATCACAAAAATGATCGTCATGATCATCGAGAAGTGTCAATTACACTAAGCTAGTAAATATATGAGTTTAGCTTCATGTCCCATAACCACTTGCTTAACTTAAATATTTACGAACAAACTGTAGATCTCCACTATAAAATTGTCACAAGAGATTCAATCGAACAAGTCCAAGAATTAACCGACAAAGTGATCGCAAGCGTTTCATACCACTTGTTTTACTAGGTCGTTTAATTAGATTTCTCATATGAGTGAGGTAAAGGTTTATATATATACTAATAGATTGGAAAACGGTTTTATAAATGAATTTGGTATTAAAATAGTATTGAAATCGTTTGAGGAAAGAGTTTTAATATTTACTACTAGTATAGAAAACCTTTATATTTTTAAAGTGACAAAACACAAAGAAGATTGTAGGAACAATCAATCACTAAAATTCACAAACGAAGATGTGAATAAAAAAAATCCAAAGAAATCGATACCGAATCCATCGAAACGGATATTCACAGAATTCCCAAAGAATATAAGTCATCAAAGTCAACAACAACTGATAACAACAATTAGGGAAACACACAAATCGATTAGAGTTGGATATTTAAGCAACAAGGCAAAGCAGGCAAAAATCATCAGGTCGGTCGGCCGGACTCCCTGAGTCGGTCGACCGAACCTTAAAACAGAAAGTGCTTAGGCACTTGGAAGCAGGTCGGTCGACCGGACCAGAGGGGTCGGTCGGCCGAACCAGAAACAGAAGTGCAACTGCACGTTTGGAAGCAGGTCGGTCGACCGGACCAGAGGGGTCGGTCGGCCGGACCTGTTTCCAGCCTCTTCCCTGCCTATTGCAAATGAGGTTCAATCTTGTCCAAATTGCATTCTCTCGAGCAACGGCGCCAAGGGATTATGCCAATCGACTACCCGGCCTTATATGCTCCTCGATGCGTCAGCAAAAACATGTTCAAACATCAAAGTTAGGATTTTTAATGAACTGAACTCAAAACACTGAAAATTGGAATATACACCAATTCAATCCAATCCAAAAGCAAATGCACACGAATAAGTGTTAGGAATTCATACCTAACATTCGAAGATAATTCATAGACTTAGATGTGAGATTAAAAATCTCACCTTTTCACAAAATCGAACAAGAAGAAGCTTAAAAGCAAATGGAGAATCAACCTCTCTTCAACACAACCCAATTGAGCTTAAATCTAAGCTCAAAAACAAGAACATTCCCGAAATTAGGTTTAGGAATTTCTGAAATTGGTAAGAGAATAAGTTGGAGAAGAAGAAGAGAAGCTTACCAATGGGTTCTTCTTGAGTTTGGAGCTAGAAATTTGATTTGCAAGAGAAACTAGGGTTTTGGAGTTTTAATTTCCAATCTCTCCCACCATTAAAGCTAGGAAAACTGAAAAGAGAAGAGAATGAGGGTGAATGGGGAAGAGTGGCTCAGATTTGAGCATAAGTAAAACATAGAGCTGAGCCCAAAAACCAAACCCAAAGTGAAAAGTAGCAAAAATCGACTTTCTCCCAACATATCGAAGCTTATACACAAAAAGGTCGCAAACGGCATTTTAAACTCAATGGGAGGGGTCCCGAGTCTTAATTCGACCGTATGCAAAAAGTAGCTTTTCGGACTAAAATCCGACTAATGATAAAATATTTAAATAAAAAATCGATAAATATGCGCGTTGTTACAAATTCAATTCCAAATAAATCTCCAATTTATCTCCCAACCTTAATTTATTTAAATCATTATACACTCTATATTAAAATAAAATTTAAATACTTACATTTATTTTAATAAAATCAAACTCTATTATTAAACTTAATTTTTATTTAACAACTTATACATAGCTTAAATTCAAGAATTTAACTATATATAAAAATAATTATTTATATAATATCAAAATCAATAATCATTAAACCATATTATATAAAATAATCAAACTTTATTATTGGGTTTATTTTATATTTCAAAGCCTATTAATATATAGCTAAAATCAATAATAAATTTGATGTTTATATAACATCTAAAATCAATATTTATATAGCCTGTATATTTTTTTACAAAACCATAGAAATCATTTCAGAATATTTAAAACCATAGAAATCAATATTTATATAGCCTATATATATATATATATATATAGACCGCGGTGTCTGCATATAATTTTCTACCATATGGTCAAGTGATACGGATATTTATCATTTCAATCCGTAACTTGAAATAAAATTTACGGTTATATATCATTTCAAACTGCAATCCCAAATGAAATAAAAATGCATAATAACTTGCAGTTTATAACAATACAAAATATAGTATCCATTCACCCAATATCAAACATCAACCATTTATTACAATCATCATCCAGTTTAAACAATAACATCAATATAGAGCATATAATAAATAACAGGTAATTACTGACAGTTTATATTCAATAATAAATTAAACAATCTATCTAACTGGCAGTTTATATGCAATAATAAATTAAATAATAATTTGATTTAAATAAATGCAATTAACTGAGATGATGATTTAAAAATATACAAAACGATCATAAATAAATTCATAATCACAACATAAATCAGATTTAACGAACATAAGAAATTTTAGAAGTTGTGAGTGGGTTAAACATTCACCTTTTGAATTTAAATTGAATTTGAATCCAATTTAAACCCAAAATTCCAACAGTCTCAAAATTCGCCCAAAGCAGCGCCAAAATGTCTGGAATCCCAATACGAACCTAGCGGAGAAAACGCGCGTGAATTGGATCAAGTATGCAAAAGTTACACGAATAAGAACATTTGAAAACAAAATTAAAAATAAAACTAAAATAAAAGCCTCGTTACGAAATGCTACGTCACCAAGCAAAACGCACGCAACAGAAATCTTCGAATCCCTACCATTAGTTACACGCGCTCGTGCTTCATCCAGGCATCATTGAAAATGAAGCCAAATCGCCGCCGTTCGTCCAAACTTCGCCGTCGCCGCTCACTGCTAAGCCACCGAGACTTGCCAACTCTACTCCACATCCACGCGACTGCCTCTCCCTACCGCTGATCGAGGCCAAAAACGCCCCGGCCGCCGCACCAAAAAAACCCTAAGCCAATTTAACACCACAAACTAGTCGTTGATTGACCAAGCGACCTACACTGATGGACTCCATTCGCAGCTCTCCACACAACGATAACTTCGATTCGACGATCGGCTACAGATCATCACGCATCAACGAACGGCCGAGAATTCACCTTCAATTTCTGGGCAAATGGTGATTCGAATCAAAAAACGAATTGCAGTTTTGAGATGCGTATATCGAGAGCTACGATATAAAAAAATTCTGAATTTTTTTAAGGAGTTTGAAATTTTTGCTTTGGATTGAAATTTGATTTGTGTTTGGATCTAGAATTTGTTTATCTCCCATTGAGGAGGAGAGATAGCTGAATTGTATGCTCAAACAAATGAGAAATAGAGGTAAGCTAGGGTTTATAACCTGGTATTTATAGATAAAGCTAAAATATAATAGATGGATCGGTTTTATAAACGAGTTGAACAATATATGGCCCGAAAAGCCTATTCTGACTCCGGAATGAAATTGGGTCAACCCATATATCAAAATAGATGTTTAAAAATATTTTAAACGCATTGGAAAAGGTTTCAAGTCCAAATTCCATCGTATGAAGAAGATATGCTAAAATCAAAAAAATTCAAATTGATTTCAATTGATTTCAATTAAATCAATTTCAAGGCGTTTTGCGTTCGTGCGATCAAACGATTGGTCCGATCGCTACGAAACTTGAAATCGTACTGTAACGACCCGTAAATTTAACCGGTTTTAATAACGTATTAATTGAAATTTTGTGGGAATTTTAAACGATAAAATTTTGAAATATAAATTTTATATTTGGAACACGTCTAGTTAAACATAGCAACTGGTAAATTTTCGTCCGAAAATATGAAAGTTTATTTCGCGCGTAAATTTACTTCAATTTAATCAGTTAAAAAGCGATGAAAATAAAACGTTTTCAAAACCAAAATATTTTTACATAGAAAAATTCTAAACATCTTCTGAGCAAGATGTCAGTTGGTCGTTTTTCCAAATTCGGGCATTTTTGGCCCCGTCGATCTTAATTTTCTACGATTTTCATGCATTTTCCGCTAGTATAAAAAATTCGAATTGTTATAATTCGATCGTACCACCGATATCTATATACCATTTTGATCGTCTCGTCGTTCTGATCTCTACGGTATATTTGATTGTCAAATTCGGAATCTGATGTACGTTGCGCCTTGCAAAACAGTTATGCGTATCGATACCGTATCCGTGACCGCTTGCTTTCCACGGCCTTTTAAACTACAGCCGTGTTATACAAGAAAATAAATTACTTTAATGATCCATAAATTCTCATGCGTTTTATCTATTCCCAACGTTTATTTTTTCAATTATAATTATGATTCATTTCATAACTACGTTCATTCATGCTCTGCCTTTTAAAGCGGCATTTCATAATTGTCATGTTATACAGAACGTTTCTTTCTTGCAGTGGCATATTTGCATCCTGAAGCCAACTCCTCCCCTTACTTTCTTCTCTTGTTTACGGCCATGGTTATATAAAAATAAATAAAAAATTTGAATCGCCTGAAGCCTATGCGCCGCCACACACTACCTTCATCAAACACACCTCTGTATCCTCTACCGAGCACCATGCAACCATACTTCTCACGCCCGCATCCTCACCTGCACGGCCACCGTTCCACATTAGCTCGGCCCCACCTCCACTCCACCACCCTCCGCTCGCTGAGCCTCACTTCCCCTCCTCATGCCGATGCTCCTCGGCCTCTCTCTCATCCGCTACTCTACCTTGCCTTGCCGAATGCCTGTCGTGAGTCCCCTCTCCTATTTATATATATTTGTTATATATAGAATATGCATGCTGCCGTATATTTTATTGATTACTATATAATAAGATTTGATTACAATGTATCTTTTATAAGTTTATTTACATCTTGCTTGCTGTCACGTTTATTATATATTTTAGTCTATAAGGTTACAGACCAGTTACATATTTTTATATATTTATACTGTTGAGTTTATATATTTTATATTATGGTAGATTGTGTATATATATGTTACTAGTATTTCTCATTGGATATGTTTATATATAATATACCATGAGTTTTGTACGTTTATTAAGTTGTGTATACTAGTTCATATAAGTACGAGTTTGTAATATATATATATTGTTTACAACATTTTATCTAGGAAGAAGAGTTTATATGTTTTCTTTGTTTTGCATTTTACTATCATATATGTAAGTATATATATTAGTTTATATATTTGTATGAGTCTGGTTTGCATCAGTATATTATAATACGTATTGTTTTCTCAGTGGATATCTTAGCTTATAGATTCATTTGCACCGGTAGTCATACGTTTTGTTATATATGTATGTATGTATATATATATATATATATATATATATATATATATATATATATATATATATATATTTCCTCTGAACAGCAGTTAGACCTCATATTCACGATATCATATCTCACACATGTTTTATCGGAATGAGTTGATTCTATTTTTAAAAAAGAGTCGAAGTTACCTAGTTTATGCATGTCAAATTTCAGCAAAATCCGACATCGTTTGATTAGTGGTCGAGGATCTAGAAGTTTGACCCAGGGAGCTGTTCTTTTGTACCTGAAATTATTTTACATTGCTGCAAACACGACCTGAGTTCATGTTTGACGTATCGTATCTCTTCTGTCTTACTTCGGAATACAGTGATTCCCTTTTTGTTTAAAAGATAAAGTTTTCTACTTTCTGTATATAAAATTTTAGCTTCATACGAGGTGGTTCAGTCCTCTGTTTCTTACCTGAAAGTCACACCAGAGAGGTTTTCAGACCTGAACATTGACAGTCGCAACATGGCCTGAGTCTATGTTCGTGACATCGTAACTTTTCTCGTCTCTTGTCCAAATCAAGTGATTCTTTGGCAGTTTGAAATACAGGTTTTGATCTTTATTCATACCAAACTTCAGACCATTTCGATCTCGGTAGCACATAGAATTATATGGTTAAACTTTGACGCAGGACATGTTTTGTAATTATTGCTATGTTGAATGTTTTCACTTGAGTTCGGCAATTTCTATTTAACAGCTTTGCTCTTCGATTCATGCCAATCTAGTTTATTCCGAAAGTCGTGCTTGCGATCCGTGACTCGACTTCGTTGTCTATTCATCTCTCTAGCCTCGAAAGGTGAGCAATCACTCACGATTAATATTCTTTTATTTATTAAATTTGATTTCAATTAAAATGACAATTGAAATATGCTGCTGTTAGTTATTTACACTGTTATATATGCTATTACCTGTATCTGTTCACCTATGATATCTGACACCATTATCTGTTAATTATTTATGCGATGATAATACAATTTGGTTGATAATTGATTGATTGTTTGTTGTTTATATTGGATGTTAAATTGTAATGTATAAAATGATAAATATTACGCAATTGAATTTGACGTAGGATAGTTTAAAAATGTGAATCGACATATGTGTTGAATTTGATTAGTTAATTTGAATAATCTGACCCCTTCTAATTGTTAAGTTAATCGACATGTGGAATTTGATAAATTACACTTTGAACCTTGAACGTATATTGGATAAATTGTTATGCAATTGAAATTGAACGACAAATGAAAAACCGTAATGTAGTAATCTTTAATCTACATGAAATGATAGTGTAGATTCTAGAAATAATTATATTAATTCGCACAAACAACAATGTGAATTAATACGATTATTTCGAGATTATTTGAATTGATTATTGGATTGTGTTTGATTGTTGTTATTGCTTGTTTATTTACTTTGACACCATCCCAGTTATCACACTGCAAATTCCCTTTGTTATGTTTTGATTTTTGAATTGGAATTGGAATCGGGTTGAAATGATAAATACCCAAAATGAACTTGACTTAGGATAGAGAATTAAATAAACCCGATTGGTCAATAATTTTATTTGAAATAAATTAAAGATTTTATTTGAATAATAAGGTTTTGAAATTAATTTGGAACGTAAATTTTGATGAAAGGAAAATGTTAATATTGGAATCTGAAATAAAATATTAATGTAATAACTGATGAAAGAACGTTGTTTGAAATGAATTATTTAATAATTAAATTTGGAATTATTCATTGAATTAAGTTTGAAATGATTTAAAAATTAAGTTTGGATTTATAATTAAATTGAAATTATTAAGTTTTGAAATTATTAATAATTAAGTTTGAAATTATTACGTTTTGAAATTATTAATAATTAAGTTTGAAATTATTTAATAATTGAATAAGATTGAATTATTTGATAATTGAATAAAATTGAATTCTTTGATAAGAGAAATTGAACTTTTGAATAAATGAATTTGAACTTCGTTAATGAATGAAATTGGGTTTCTTTCTTAAATAAGTTTTGGAAAATTATTTAAGTAAGTTAATAAGTGAAATCGAAACTTCTCGATTATGTGAAATTTAGTTCTTTATTAATTGAGTTTGAAATTTGTAACGAAGTCAATAAATAAGTGAAAATTGAATTTCTTTAACAAGAAATAAAATGTAGTTTATTGAAATGAATGGGATTTATTGAAATTAACGTAAGACTGGTAATTTAAAGAATTGATTTAACGAATTTAATTTATTTCAATTTGTTGTTTTGATATAATGAAGTTGAACGTAAGTAATTGATTTAAATGAATTGGAATTTAAATAGAAGTTATTTTGAATGACAAATTTACTTAATGAATATGGAATGAAATCGATAAATGAATTTAAATTGTTTTGAATAAAAATTAAACCATTTAAAATGATTTCGGAATGAAATTTATATATGAACGTGAATCAATATTTGAATTGTTTAAATGAAAGTTGAAATCGAATTATAAGATTTGAATGGTAATTTGGAAGTTTTGAAACGTAAACTTTGGAAATTGATTTAGAAAGACAAACAAAATGTTGATTTATGAATTGAAATTGAAATTAAATTTGATTTGGTTTTTGAAATTTATTAAACGACCAATCGGTGATAATAATTACGAAAGTTATTAAAGAAACCGGAATCGGTTATGGACATACTCTCTGTCTAAACCGAAAACCAATTTAATAACTATATGCGGAGTGGTGATCCAGAATGAAGTGGTTGGAAATGATGTACGTGATGAATGAAGAAAGAGAACGATAATGGATAGCCTTGACACTTGTGTCAAATTGGAAATGACTAAAATCAGGAGCCGTGCCGGGCCAAATGGGGTTAGCCACCTCGAGCGAACACACTTCTTCGTAAACTACTCATTACTTGTTATTGATTGGTGCACCCTCGGAATTTCAGGAGTGTTGTTTCGCGGTGTTGCGATCGTTGCGGCGATGCATTCTCACCAGTCCGGATCAGGAAAACGGTAGTTTCACTACCTTGGGTATTGCCTCATGTGCCTTGTCATACTTGTTTCCCTATATACGCGACCACTACGAATTTGTTTTGTGTTATACCTATGGAGTACTCCCTGATATCCCACTAGTTTACGGTGGAGTTTACAGTGCTGTATAGACTATAACGCTTGTATAAAAATGTGTTAAGGGGAATAATGGTAACGCCTTAACACTATTTTGATATTTTATATTACTGATAGACATTATCTATTTAGCGTATATTACTAAATAGTAGATAGTTAACGGATCCTTAGAGGATGGTGATTCCAACATCCTTTGAGTTACCTGTATTTCGTTTGTTATTTCACTTGAGTTGGATTTATTTATATAAGAATATTAATCCTGACTCGAGTGTCTTGTGTTTTGCTTTACGCTCGGGTCAAACTGAGTGGTTCAGCTTTCGAGGCTCACCTTTGGAGTTGAAGCTTTGCTTGAAGATCCAGCCATCTATTCTGCTTTCAGTATTCGATGATTCCAGTGATGTATTCTGATTTGTACTTGATGTATCGTATTTCTCTTCTGTTGTAAACTCTGATGTATCATATATATTTATATAGTAGCTTCATGAACTACTATCTCTTTTACTTCCGCTGCATATTATTACTCTGTGTCTGTGATTCTGTGACTATTTATTTACTGTATATCTGAGTCTTGCCAAATTTAAATTAACAATTCGGTATTTTGAATTATTCAAGTCCGACGTGTGCGGATGCGAATAGTCCAAAATTGCGGGTCGTTACAGTTGGTATCAGAGCTTTTGGTAGCTCTAGGCAAAACTTAGCATATATGGTAAAATTATTTACAGAATCACTCCCACTCGAGTTTCAATCTCTTCCTTTTTGACTCAATTCCTTTGAATTTTGGAACGTTCCCTCGATTTCAAAATTCATTCATATCCCTTACTATTTATCTTCTTTGATTCTGGAGTATCCCATAACCCCACTTCGAATGACCTTTATAATGGATTGGCGGTCTCGCCAATCTCCGAATCATTTGTAAACGGGTGAAACTCCTTTACAATAAATATCGATTTACCGGAGATTTCTGTATCCTCGGTTTACAATGCTATCTATTTCCTTCTATGTTTGAATTCTAATTCTCAAGATCGGATGTTGATTTATCTTGGAATTCAGCATCAATTATATTCTTGAAGTTACGGTTGACCCGGTTAAGGTTGCCCGTGAATTAAATAAGCTTATCCATCTCCTGATTCAATTAATTGAATTATCTTATCTTCTGTTTCGAACCTATTTTCGAATCCAAATTATCTTTGATTTGATTTCCATCAAAATTTAAATCTCTATCATTAATTTGAAATCCATCCTTGTATCGTCGAGCGAGGAAGTGTATATGATATTAATATAAAAATGTTTTATATATCGTGTTGTTTGAGTTGTTTATGTTGATTTGGGTTTCCGATCGATTCGTCTGATCAACGCTATCGATAGGATTTCCAAAACACTTGAACAGAGCAAACTGACACGATATTGCTTTCAAATTTGGTAAATAAACTAAATTTTGTATGATTATATTATGTATAAGTATAAATTTTTTCGAAACTAAAATGTTAATGAATCCGTTGTTGAAAATTTAATTCTCATTTATTGATTTATAAATCATTGACTATTTTATAATATAAATAAATGAAATGATAAAATTTAGCTGCAATTTGATTTGGAATTTGAAGTGAATTTAAATTGAAATCTGAGAATTTAATTTCCGGTGATTTCAAACTTCGATTTGAAAGTTTTAAAGTGTATAGTATTTAAAATATTTTCAAATAAAAATCATTTCAAGGAATTTTAAAAGTTTAAATTAGTGCTCTCCTATTTTGTCGCTGGAAAATGATCTCGGTGATGGCAGCCGCATCATCGACATTCATTTTCGGGTTTCGAAGGGGAGAGACTATTCTGTAGCTTTGCTACGGGTTGTTTGAAAATAAATTGATTTGAATTTCTTAAAGTATGATTTAATTTGTAATATATATGTATTGATCTATGATTTAATTCTGATTTGTTATATCATATATATTTATTTACCTCTAAATAAATTTGAAGTTACTTGAAAATTTAATTCTTAAATGTATGATAAAGGATAATCTCAAATATATAATGAACCGAAATTTTTAATAAATATGTTAACTGTGACGACCGCCCATGACTCCCGCACCAAAACAAGGAAATAATGCGCTGAAAGGCGTGCCAGGCAGCCATGAACGACAGTCAGGGAAAAACAAAACAAAAGAATCTCTATCGCATAACTCACAGCGCATGGATAAAATACAATAGAGAAATATAATATAGTGAAGCTCCATAGAACAGAACATCATCATATAAGCATCACAGTAGTTTTGTACAACCATCTACTCAAATCCATACATGAAAGCCTCACTACAAATCACTCAACCAAATACAGCAGCGGATACCCAGTACATATAGTAAGAAAACTAATATGCAAAGCCTCCTGCTCGTCTTCGTCATCTTCAGCGTAGAACTCCTAGCACAGCACCTGTCACCTGCTACCTAGTCTGCCCATCCCAAACATGGATGAACAGCCCAAGGTAATAAGAGGAGACATAAAACCTTGAGTCAGACAAAGTCTTAGTGAGCAGTAAATTAACTATCAAACATACCAAAAGAGCATAAGGAATAAAAGGAATAGGAACTAAACCATCCCACTCCACCTCTTCTCACAGTGATAGCCCCCAGACACACACTAAGGAGAAGCAATCATAGCATAGCAGGTAATTAAAATAAAGCAATAATCACTCGAGTCAAGGACGATGTTTTCCAAATACAAACCCCCAAGGCCTAAACCAAGATCAGATAAGCACCCAGAAAACACCGCACTTGAGACCGAATGATAGTACAACCAAACATCCATGACTCTGGCTATCACTGTATCATTGCCTTGATATCACCGTTAGTTGAATGACCACCTGTCAAGGGCTAATGGTAACCCCGGTTCTAGCCATAACTCCGCACGTCGTCGCAGCCCGTGCCTAGGAATTTTCGCAACTACCCAGAGTACTAGCACGTCGTCGCAGCCCGTGCCTGGAACGTCGTCGCAGCCCGTTCCAACGTACCCTTGCTTTGAGCATGCTAGAACCTTCAACAACGATAAGATCTTAGCCTCCTAGTCATCCTCCTCGACGACTATTTCCATACTAGCTCAAGCGCCTCTCAAGCTAACCATTATCACCAACTCGGATCGCATCACCGAGTAATCAACATAACTTTGCACGTCGTCGCAGCCCGTGCTTGGAACGTCTTCGTGACTCGTCCCATCACAACATATGTCTTGCCTCATCACATCATAGCAAAGTCTCTCTTCTTGGAACGTCATCATGACCCGTCCCATTCCAACATCACACCTTGCTTTATCGCATCATAGCAAAGTCCCATCTCAATCATGCTTTGCCTTCTCGTATCATGGCAAGATCCCACATCCTCGAATCCATCCATATGAGCTTCCACATCCGCTTCATATGCTACAGGCAGCTTCCACATTCAAGAGCTTTTCCACCTAGCTTTTGAATCATCTCGAACCATCTTGTTCCAAATCAACCACTAGCTAACTTGAAACAATCCAAATCATTCATCAATACAAACAATCAAGCATTCAAACAAGATTTAATAAGCAATATCAACAAAAATGGCAATATCATAAATAAATGAGCATAAGTCCAACATGCATGATTCATAGGTTTTTAGCATAGATCTATCAAATATAAAACATGGGTTTTGTCTCTAATACTTGTTAAACAAATATGCATAGGTAAACATCTTCAAAAATGATGGATCTACATGCAGACTTAAGGACAATGCGAGAAAATGCTATTTCAAACACATAAACTAGCTACCAATCCACTACACTCCTTTGGGTCCGCGTGAGAGATAACTACCACTCACCAAATCACCCAAACACTACAAAAACTACACACTTCAGATCTGGACAGCAAGGACTTGGGCTTGATCCGGAGAAATTTCACTTGAAACGGTGAAATCTAGCCTCTTCGGATGAAAATCTTCAACTTTGGCTCTTGATCTTTGATCTTGATCTTCAATCTTCAATGGATGTTAGCACTTGATAGAAATAGAGAAAGAAGTGAAGAAAATACTGTAGTCGAGTCTTCAAAATGGCAGCACTTCGTCGCTTCAAAAACCGGTGCCAAAAAGTGAGCCAAACCCCTCTATTTATAGGCTGGAAACTCCTTAGGTCGTCGCCCCTTAGGTCGTCCCCGACCTAACTATGATTCGTTGCCGACTCATCAGCCCCTACGACCTACGACCTAACCAACACAACATACCACCAAGGCCGACTTACGACTTAACCCAGACGCGACCTAAAACACAGGCCGACCTAACGACTCAACGCACTGCCGCATTTCCTAAGTCCTAGGTCGCCTGACGACTTAACTAGCATGCCGACCTACGACCTAAGACCCTGCCGACTCAACTCCTTGCCGACCTAACACAAAGTCGGTCACGACCTAAAAAGCCTCCGACCTAAAATACTGCCGCGTTCCCCAAGTCTTAAGTCGTATGACGACTTAACTATGACACACACGACTCAAGACCCCACGACCTAACTCACTGCCGACTCACTACCTAACTTAGGTCGTTTACGACCTAAGTCTGAACAGTACTCACGCGACCTAACAAACCAGACCGACTCAACGACCTAAGCCCCCCCAACGACTCAACGTGCCTGCTGACCTATCCCCCTAGCGTCCTAACGCTAGCCCTTAGGTCGCTGAACGACCTAACTCTAAGTCGCTAACTCGGCGACTTCCTTAAGTCGCTGCCTACTAACACGCTAACCCCTTAACTCGGCAAACCTTATGAGTCGTAACTCGTTGACTCGGCCACTTCCTAAGGTCGTCTACGACTTACTATAGGTCGGTCACCATCACTAAGTCGCCTAACTTTTAGGTCGTTACTTCTATAACTCGGCAACTCTTAGGTCGGTGAATCTCTTATCTCGGCCAACACTCCAACCCGTAACCCCTCCTTGAGTCGGTCCCCTATGAGTCGGTCACGACTCATCCCTTAGCTCGGCAATGCTCATGAGTCGGTCACAACTCATACTCCACCCGGGTTAACTTCTAAACGACTCAAGCTAGAGGCAACACAAACAACACTATCGACCTGCAAATTCTACGATCTATCGACACGTAAAATACGGGTCGTTACATTCTCTCCCCCTTAGGAATTTCGCCCCCGAAATTCCAAGCAAACAATCAGAAATCAAAGATATTCCGCATGCCTACCATCCAAAGCAATCAACAAACCATGCAACCAATTCTAGCCTAGCATGCAGAATTCTAAGACTCAGAACAAGCTACAAATTCATGAGATGTCACGACACTTTAGGGCCATACCTCGAAGAGTCCGGGATGAGCTGCCTTCATCCTCTCTTCCTCCTCCCATGTACAGTCGTTAACATCATCACTCCATTGTACCTTGAGCAACGTAATCGTCTTCCTCCTAAGCTGTTTCGTATCGGTTTCAACAATACGAAGCGGCTTACGAGGTCTCGAAACAACTGGATAAACCTCCAAGTCTTCACAGCTATCAGCAGAAACCACAGTAGTTGGGTCGTGCACATACTTCCGTAGATAAGATACATGAAAAACATTGTGCACACCCGCCATCTTTTCCGGTAACTCCAATCTATAAGCGAGCTTTCCAATTCGCTCGATAATCGGGAATGGTCCAACAAATCTCGGAGTTAACTTTCCTTTCTTTCCGAATCTAATGACACTCTTCAGAGGAGAAATCTTCACAAAAACCATATCACCTACGTCGAATTCCAAATCCTTACGACGATTATCGGCATAACTTTTCTGACGATCTTGGGCTGCCTTCATTCGTTGCCGAATGATCTCTATACAATCTGAAGTCTGTCGAATCATCTCTGGCCCAAGTATCAGCTTTTCTCCAGCTTCCAACCAACATGTCGGAGAGTTACACGGTCTTCCATATAATGCCTCATATGGTGCCATACCAATGCTCGACTGATAACTGTTATTATAAGCAAACTCCACCAAATGAAGGTGATCCTCCCATGATCCTCCGAAGTCCAAAACACAAGCTCTAAGGAGATCTTCCAAAACTCGGTTGACTCTCTCAGTCTGACCATCTGTTTGAGGGTGATAAGCTGTACTCAAACACAACTCAGTTCCCAAAACTTCCTGGAAGCTCTTCCAAAATCCACTAGTGAACAACGGATCTCGATCGCTCACTATACTCTTCGGAACACCATGGAATCGAACAATCCACTTCACATACAACTCAGCCAACTTCGATGCAGTCCTAGTCGATCGAACAGGAATGAACCTTGCACTTTTAGTCAAACGATCTACGATGACCCAAATCCCTTCATTCCCTGTCCTGGTTCTAGGTAGACCATCAATAAAATCCATCGACACTTGCTCCCACTTCCATGTAGGAACTTCTAATGGCTGAAGTAATCCACTGGGCTTCTTCTGCTCAGCTTTCACTAACTGGCAATTCATACACTTGGAAATAAAACTTCCAACATCCTTCTTCATACCTTCCCAGTAGTAAGCTCTCTTCATATCCCGATACATCTTATTACCACCTGGATGAATTGTCAACTTCGAGTGATGACTTTCCCTTAGAACTTCATCTCTCAATCCATCCACATCGGGAACAACCAATCTTCCTTGCTTTCGAAGCCAACCCTCTCGATCGACCTCGAATCCCTTATCCTTCTCTGGAGTTAATCCAGCTTCCAAATCTCGGATAATCCTGACAAGCTTATCATCTCTCTTTTGGCTCTCACCAATCCTTTCCACCAGAGTAGGCCTTATCGATAAGTTTGCCAACATCTCAGGTTCCAACTCGCATCTAGGCCTGAAATCAAACTCAGCCAAATACTCGAGACTCCTCCACTCTGAAAACATGGCTCCCAAACCTGCATGTCTTCGACTTAACGCATCAGCCACTGCGTTACCTTTTCCCGGAGTATAGGCTATACCAAAATCATAAGATGCTAGAAACTCTAACCACCTTTGCTGTCGAAGATTCAAATCCTTTTGGGAGAACAGATACTTCAACGACTTATGATCTGTAAACAACTCAAATCTAACCCCCAATAGGTAGTGTCTCCACATCTTCAAAGCAAACACAATCGCCGCTAACTCCAAATCATGAGTTGGATAGTTCCTTTCATGCGGCTTCAGTTGTCGACTAGCATACGCAACAACTTTATCCTTCTGCATTAGCACTGCTCCAAGTCCAGTACCACATGCATCGGTGTAAACCACCATCTCATCATTCCCACTTGGAATAGTCAAAACAGGAGCACTCGTCAGTCGCTCTTTTAGGATTTCAAAAGCTTGCTCACACTTAGCATCCCATCTGAACACTTGGTTCTTTTTCGTCAATCCTGTTAACGGTGCAGCTATCTTGGAAAAGTCTTTGATAAACCGACGATAATATCCTGCTAATCCAAGAAAACTTCTCACATCAGATGCATTCTTAGGCCTAACCCAATCCTGGATCGCTGCCACCTTAGCGGGATCAACCGCTATTCCATTTCCAGAAATAACATGACCTAAGAACCTCACTTCATTCTTCCAGAAGTGACACTTGGAAAACTTAGCCTTCAGCTGATGTTTCCTCAAAATTTCCAAAACAATCCTCAAGTGCGTCTTGTGCTCTCCCTCAGTTCTGGAATAAATCAAAATATCATCAACGAACACAAGCACGAACTTATTCAACTGATCTCTGAATACTCTATTCATAAGATCCACAAAATATGCTGGCGCGTTAGTCAACCCAAATGGCATTACCAGCCACTCATAAAATCCGGACGGTGTCCTGAAAGCAGTCTTCGGCACACTATCCTTCGCCACTCTCAATTGGTGAAATCCCGTTGCCAAATCCATCTGAGAAAACACCTTAGCCTCGTGAAGCTGATCAAACAAGTCATCTATTCTCGGTAATGGATACTTGTTCTTCTTAGTCACCTTATTCAGCTCACGATAATCAACACACAACCTCAACGATCCATCCGCTTTGGTTGCAAACACAACGGGCGCACCCCATTCGGACACACTTCTCCGAATGAATCCTTTCCGCAAAAGGTCATCAACCTGCACCTTCAGCTCTTGCTGCTCCCTCGGTGCCATCCGCCTAAGAGGCATCACAACAGGTCTGGCTCCCTCAACTAGATCGATACGAAACTCGATCTCCCTATGCGGCGGCAACCCTTTGACTTCCTCAAAGACATCACCAAACTCATTCACAATAGGCACTGATGACAGTCCATCCCGTGGAACAACTAGCGAATACATGAAGCTCATGAAGACGCCTTCTTCATGCTTACATCGTATCACAACCTTTCGCCCTTCCACATTCCCGATTGTCACCTCAAGCCTCTCACAATCAATCCTAGCCGCATACTTCCTAAGCCAGTCCATACCCAAAATAATTCCGAACCCCGCAAAGTTCAGAACAAAGCAATCACAAACAAACGAGCAATCATGACTCGACACAACTAGACCACGGCATAACATACACAAACATGACGAACCCCCTACCGGATTAGTCACAACCAATGGCCTATCAACAATATCCGGTTTCATACCTAACCGGCTTACCAAATCATCACAAACAAAAGAATGCGACGCTCCAGTATCAAACAACACTCTAACTGGAACACCACAAATAGAAAGAGTACCTTGAACCACCACACTCTTCCCCTTTTCTTCAGCAGTCGGAGCTTTTGAAGACGACGGCACAACTCCCAAAGCATAAGCTTGCACAACTTGCCTGTCCTTCCTCGGTTCTGGACAATCCTTCCTGAAATGCCCTGGCTTATCACAGTTATGGCACTTCGCCGGCGCCTTTGGATTCCTACAATCCTTGGAGAGATGGCCCTTCTTCTGACAATTATAGCAGGTCACTTCGCCCTTTGGCTTCTTCTGGCCATCCTTACTCTTCTGCTGCTGCTGCTTCCTCTTCCTATTCCCACTCTGCTGTGGTTTAGATCCTTCCCTGGTTACAGCAACAACAGAATTTTCCTTAGGGAACAAACTCTCATGCCTAAGGGCTTTCTCCACCAGCTTCTCAAATGGATCGTCCAAGTGATCCACTAACTGCCTCCCAAGATAAGCATCCAGACCAGTCACAAACTTCTCGTTCTTCTGGTAGGGAGAATCAATATACGATCTGGCATACTTAGACAAAGCTTCGAACTCGGAAATATACTCAAGAACTGGTCTCCCACCTTGCTTGAGCTCTACAAACCTCTTGAACAAAACAGACTTCTGAGCCGTAGAGATGAACTTAGCTTCAAATCTAACTCGGAATTGCTCCCAAGTAATCTCTTCTTCTGGTGTATCTATAGTGATAGAATTCCACCAATCAGCAGCTCTTCCCTGAAGCTGTCTCGATGCAAGCTTCCTCTTAGTTGCATCCTCAATCCCTAGATCACCAAAAATCCTTCGGCAAGCATCCATCCATCTCTGCACTTCAATAGTAGACTCCGTCCCTAAGAAAGCTTTTCCTCCAAGAGAAGTATAATCCTTACAAAGCTTGGCAAAATCCACCGGTCTCGGAGTTTGGACTTGAACTCCAACATCAACAGTAGGCCCTGGAACGGGCATCCTCCTCATAATCGAAGTCATCATCGCTTCGAACATAGCCCCATAATCTGCAGCTCCTTCTGTAGCATGGCCTTCCCTAGCAGCTGGTCTTCCTCTACGACTCATTCTTAATATCTGTAAAAAGAATGATTAGAACACCTTAAGAAACAACTGCATAAGGAGTTCAAATCCTTCTAAGCTACTATATTATATATAGTAATCATCCATCAAAATACAATTACGTCTCTCTTACGTAATTACGTCAGCGAGCGTTGGCTGAAATCGATTAACCAAAGCTCTGATACCAAATGTGACGACCGCCCATGACTCCCGCACCAAAACAAGGAAATAATGCGCTGAAAGGCGTGCCAGGCAGCCATGAACGACAGTCAGGGAAAAACAAAACAAAAGAATCTCTATCGCATAACTCACAGCGCATGGATAAAATACAATAGAGAAATATAATATAGTGAAGCTCCATAGAACAGAACATCATCATATAAGCATCACAGTAGTTTTGTACAACCATCTACTCAAATCCATACATGAAAGCCTCACTACAAATCACTCAACCAAATACAGCAGCGGATACCCAGTACATATAGTAAGAAAACTAATATGCAAAGCCTCCTGCTCGTCTTCGTCATCTTCAGCGTAGAACTCCTAGCACAGCACCTGTCACCTGCTACCTAGTCTGCCCATCCCAAACATGGATGAACAGCCCAAGGTAATAAGAGGAGACATAAAACCTTGAGTCAGACAAAGTCTTAGTGAGCAGTAAATTAACTATCAAACATACCAAAAGAGCATAAGGAATAAAAGGAATAGGAACTAAACCATCCCACTCCACCTCTTCTCACAGTGATAGCCCCCAGACACACACTAAGGAGAAGCAATCATAGCATAGCAGGTAATTAAAATAAAGCAATAATCACTCGAGTCAAGGACGATGTTTTCCAAATACAAACCCCCAAGGCCTAAACCAAGATCAGATAAGCACCCAGAAAACACCGCACTTGAGACCGAATGATAGTACAACCAAACATCCATGACTCTGGCTATCACTGTATCATTGCCTTGATATCACCGTTAGTTGAATGACCACCTGTCAAGGGCTAATGGTAACCCCGGTTCTAGCCATAACTCCGCACGTCGTCGCAGCCCGTGCCTAGGAATTTTCGCAACTACCCAGAGTACTAGCACGTCGTCGCAGCCCGTGCCTGGAACGTCGTCGCAGCCCGTTCCAACGTACCCTTGCTTTGAGCATGCTAGAACCTTCAACAACGATAAGATCTTAGCCTCCTAGTCATCCTCCTCGACGACTATTTCCATACTAGCTCAAGCGCCTCTCAAGCTAACCATTATCACCAACTCGGATCGCATCACCGAGTAATCAACATAACTTTGCACGTCGTCGCAGCCCGTGCTTGGAACGTCTTCGTGACTCGTCCCATCACAACATATGTCTTGCCTCATCACATCATAGCAAAGTCTCTCTTCTTGGAACGTCATCATGACCCGTCCCATTCCAACATCACACCTTGCTTTATCGCATCATAGCAAAGTCCCATCTCAATCATGCTTTGCCTTCTCGTATCATGGCAAGATCCCACATCCTCGAATCCATCCATATGAGCTTCCACATCCGCTTCATATGCTACAGGCAGCTTCCACATTCAAGAGCTTTTCCACCTAGCTTTTGAATCATCTCGAACCATCTTGTTCCAAATCAACCACTAGCTAACTTGAAACAATCCAAATCATTCATCAATACAAACAATCAAGCATTCAAACAAGATTTAATAAGCAATATCAACAAAAATGGCAATATCATAAATAAATGAGCATAAGTCCAACATGCATGATTCATAGGTTTTTAGCATAGATCTATCAAATATAAAACATGGGTTTTGTCTCTAATACTTGTTAAACAAATATGCATAGGTAAACATCTTCAAAAATGATGGATCTACATGCAGACTTAAGGACAATGCGAGAAAATGCTATTTCAAACACATAAACTAGCTACCAATCCACTACACTCCTTTGGGTCCGCGTGAGAGATAACTACCACTCACCAAATCACCCAAACACTACAAAAACTACACACTTCAGATCTGGACAGCAAGGACTTGGGCTTGATCCGGAGAAATTTCACTTGAAACGGTGAAATCTAGCCTCTTCGGATGAAAATCTTCAACTTTGGCTCTTGATCTTTGATCTTGATCTTCAATCTTCAATGGATGTTAGCACTTGATAGAAATAGAGAAAGAAGTGAAGAAAATACTGTAGTCGAGTCTTCAAAATGGCAGCACTTCGTCGCTTCAAAAACCGGTGCCAAAAAGTGAGCCAAACCCCTCTATTTATAGGCTGGAAACTCCTTAGGTCGTCGCCCCTTAGGTCGTCCCCGACCTAACTATGAGTCGTTGCCGACTCATCAGCCCCTACGACCTACGACCTAACCAACACAACATACCACCAAGGCCGACTTACGACTTAACCCAGACGCGACCTAAAACACAGGCCGACCTAACGACTCAACGCACTGCCGCATTTCCTAAGTCCTAGGTCGCCTGACGACTTAACTAGCATGCCGACCTACGACCTAAGACCCTGCCGACTCAACTCCTTGCCGACCTAACACAAAGTCGGTCACGACCTAAAAAGCCTCCGACCTAAAATACTGCCGCGTTCCCCAAGTCTTAAGTCGTATGACGACTTAACTATGACACACACGACTCAAGACCCCACGACCTAACTCACTGCCGACTCACTACCTAACTTAGGTCGTTTACGACCTAAGTCTGAACAGTACTCACGCGACCTAACAAACCAGACCGACTCAACGACCTAAGCCCCCCCAACGACTCAACGTGCCTGCTGACCTATCCCCCTAGCGTCCTAACGCTAGCCCTTAGGTCGCTGAACGACCTAACTCTAAGTCGCTAACTCGGCGACTTCCTTAAGTCGCTGCCTACTAACACGCTAACCCCTTAACTCGGCAAACCTTATGAGTCGTAACTCGTTGACTCGGCCACTTCCTAAGGTCGTCTACGACTTACTATAGGTCGGTCACCATCACTAAGTCGCCTAACTTTTAGGTCGTTACTTCTATAACTCGGCAACTCTTAGGTCGGTGAATCTCTTATCTCGGCCAACACTCCAACCCGTAACCCCTCCTTGAGTCGGTCCCCTATGAGTCGGTCACGACTCATCCCTTAGCTCGGCAATGCTCATGAGTCGGTCACAACTCATACTCCACCCGGGTTAACTTCTAAACGACTCAAGCTAGAGGCAACACAAACAACACTATCGACCTGCAAATTCTACGATCTATCGACACGTAAAATACGGGTCGTTACATTAACTTGAAATAACTGAATTGTAAAATGTTATTTGTATAGTACTAAATTGCATTATTCATAACTTACCTAAAATTTTCAAAAGTTAATTATGTAACTGAATATTATACAATATAAATGACATCAAAGGAATTTTTAAATAAATTTGAGTAGTTATAATAAGTGTAAATATACTTAATCTTGTGATAAGGTATATTAAGGGAAATAAATTTAATAATAATTTGGAATAATAAAGAATTAAATTTGTCGAATAAATTATGATCGTAATAAAAGAATATCCAAATTTATGATCTTTGAAATTGTTAATTTAAGAAAATTGGATAATATATAATATAAATTGTCTTTATAAATAAATGTGAGTGCGTGTAATAAATGTTATTCACTTAAGCTTTAAAATTTTAAATGTTAAGTTAAGTGAATAATAGGCAGGATTAATAGAAGAAAGACTGGTTTTGAAAGTTAATAAATTGAATTAAATCAACTTAATGAGGTATCTTTAATTGATTGAATTTAAATTGAATTTCATTTTGCAAAGAGACCTTTTGTACCTAACATTAATAAATGTGATATCAAATCAATTTAATGGAAACCGTGAATTTAATAAAATAAAAATAAAACTAATTGTTGAGTATAGGTTTATTTAAAATTGATATGGTTAAAATTAATTGTTTATAATGTAATTCAAGTTTATTTTCTTTGATTGTTTCTATTCTCCAACTCCTTACTTTTCGGGGACGAAAAGTTTTGAGTGGGGGAGAATGTAACGACCCGTAAATTTAACCGGTTTTAATAACGTATTAATTGAAATTTTGTGGGAATTTTAAACGATAAAATTTTGAAATATAAATTTTATATTTGGAACACGTCTAGTTAAACATAGCAACTGGTAAATTTTCGTCCGAAAATATGAAAGTTTATTTCGCGCGTAAATTTACTTCAATTTAATCAGTTAAAAAGCGATGAAAATAAAACGTTTTCAAAACCAAAATATTTTTACATAGAAAAATTCTAAACATCTTCTGAGCAAGATGTCAGTTGGTCGTTTTTCCAAATTCGGACATTTTTGGCCCCGTCGATCTTAATTTTCTACGATTTTCATGCATTTTCCGCTAGTATAAAAAATTCGAATTGTTATAATTCGATCGTACCACCGATATCTATATACCATTTTGATCGTCTCGTCGTTCTGATCTCTACGGTATATTTGATTGTCAAATTCGGAATCTGATGTACGTTGCGCCTGGTAAAACAGTTATGCGTATCGATACCATATCCGTGACCGCTTGCTTTCCATGGCCTTTTAAACTACAGCCGTGTTATACAAGAAAATAAATTACTTTAATGATCCCTAAATTCTCATGCGTTTTATCTATTCCCAACGTTTATTTTTCCAATTATAATTATGATTCATTTCATAACTACGTTCATTCATGCTCTGCCTTTTAAAGCGGCATTTCATAATTGTCATGTTATACAAAACGTTTATTTCTTTCAGTGGCATATTTGCATCCTGAAGCCAACTCCTCCCCTTACTTTCTTCTCTTGTTTTCGGCCATGGTTATATAACAAAAAAAAAAATTGAATCGCCTGAAGCCTATGCGCCGCCACACACTACCTTCATCAAACACACCTCTGTATCCTCTACCGAGCACCATGCAACCATACTTCACACGCCCGCATCCTCACCTGCACGGCCACCGTTCCACATTAGCTCGGCCCCACCTCCACTCCACCACCCTCCGCTCGCTGAGCCTCACGTCCCGTCCTCATGCCGATGCTCCTCGGCCTCTCTCTCATCTGCTACTCTACCTTGCCTTGCCGAATGCCTGTCGTGAGTCCCCTCTCCTATTTATATATATTTGTTATATATAGAATATGCATGCTGCCGTATATTTTATTGATTACTATATAATAAGATTTGGTTACAATGTATCTTTTATAAGTTTATTTACATCTTGCTTGCTATCACGTTTATTATATATTTTAGTCTATAAGGTTACAGACCAGTTACATATTTTTATATATTTATACTGTTGAGTTTATATATTTTATATTATGGTAGATTGTGTATATATATGTTACTAGTATTTCTCAGTGGATATGTTTATATATGATATGCCATGAGTTTTGTACGTTTATTAAGTTATGTATACTAGTTCATATAAGTATGAGTTTGTAATATATATATTGTTTACAACATTTGATCTAGGAAGAAGAGTTTATATGTTTTCTTTGTTTTGCATTTTACTGTCATATATGTAAGTATATATATTAGTTTATATATTTGTATGAGTCTGGTTTGCATCAGTATATTATAATACGTATTGTTTTCTCAGTGGATATCTTAGCTTATAGATTCATTTGCACCGGTAGTCATACGTATTGTTTTATATATATATATATATATATATATATATATATATATATATATTCTCTGAACAGCAGTTAGACCTCATGTTCTCGATATCATATCTCACTCATGTTTTATCGGAATGAGTTGATTCTATTTTTAAAAAAGAGTCGAAGTTACCTAGTTTATGCATGTCAAATTTCAGCTAAATCCGACATCGTGTGATTAGTGGTCGAGGATCTAGAAGTTTGACCCAGGCAGCTGTTCTTTTGTACTTGAAATTATTTTACACTGCTGCAAACACGACCTGAGTTCATGTTTGACGCATCGTATCTCTTCCGTCTTACTTCGGAATACAGTGATTCCCTTTTTGTTTAAAAGATAAAGTTTTCTACTTTCTGTATATAAAATTTTAGCTTCATACGAGGTGGTTCAGTCCTCTGTTTCTTACCTGAAAGTCAGACCCAGAGAGGTTTTCAGACCTGAACATTGACAGTCGCAACATGGCCTGAGTCTATGTTCGTGACATCGTAACTTTTCTCGTCTCTTGTCCAAATCAAGTGATTCTTTTGCAGTTTGAAATACAAGTTTTGATCTTTATTCATACCAAATTTCAGACCATTTCGATCTCGGTAGCACATAGAATTATATGGTTAAACTTTGACGCAGGACATGTTTTGTAATTATTACTATGTTGAATGTTTTCACTTGAGTTCGGCAATTTCTATTTAACAGCTTTGCTCGTCGATTCATGCCAATCTAGTTTATTCCGAAAGTCGTGCTTGCGATCCGTGAATCGACTTCGTTGTCTATTCATCTCTCTAGCCTCGAAAAATGAGCAATCACTCACGATTAATATTCTTTTATTTATTTAATTTGATTTCAATTAAAACGACAATTGAAATATGCTGCTGTTAGTTATTTACACTGTTATATATGCTATTACCTGTATCTGTTCACCTATGACATCTGACACCATTATCTGTTAATTATTAATGCGATGATAATACAGTTTGGTTGATAATTGATTGATTGTTTGTTGTTTATATTGGATGTTAAATTGTAATGTATAAAGTGATAAATATTACGCAATTGAATTTGACGTAGGATAGTTTAAAAATGTGAATCGACATATGTGTTGAATTTGATTAGTTAATTTGAATAATCTGACCCCTTTTAATAGTTAAGTTAATCGACATGTGGAATTTGATAAATTACACTTTGAACCTTGAACGTATATTGGATAAATTGTTGTAGAATTGAAATTGAACGACAAGTGAAAAACCGTAATGTAGTAATCTTTAATCTACATGAAATGATAGTGTAGATTCCAGAAATAATTATATTAATTCGCACAAACAACAATGTGAACTAATACTATTATTTCGGGATTATTTGAATTGATTATTGGATTGTGTTTGATTGTTGTTATTGCTTGTTTATTTACTTTGACACCATCCCAGTTATCACACTACAAGTTCCCTTTGTTATGTTTTGATTTTTGAATTGGAATTGGAATCGGGATGAAATGATAAATACCCAAAATGAACTTGACTTAGGATAGAGAATTAAATAAACCCGATTGGTCAATAATTTTATTTGAAATAAATTAAAGATTTTATTTGAATAATAAGGTTTTGAAATTAAATTGGAACGTAAATTTTGATGAAAGGAAAATGTTAATATTGGAATTTGAAACAAAATATTAATGTAATAACTGATGAAAGAACGTTGTTTGAAATGAATTATTTAAAAATTAAATTTGGAATTATTCATTGAATTAAGTTTGAAATGATTTAACAATTAAGTTTGGATTTATAATTAAGTTGAAATTATTAAGTTTTGAAATTATTAATAATTAAGTTTGAAATTATTAAGTTTTGAAATTATTAATAATTAAGTTTGAAATTATTTAATAATTGAATAAGATTGAATTATTTGATAATTGAATAAAATTGAATTCTTTGATAAGAGAAATTGAACTTTCGAATAAATGAATTTGAACTTCGTTAATGAATGAAATTGGGTTTCTTTCTTAAGTAAGTTTTGGAAAATTATTTAAGTAAGTTAATAAGTAAAATCGAAACTTCTCGATTATGTGAAATTTAGTTCTTTATTAATTGAGTTTGAAATTTGTAACGAAGTCAATAAATAAGTGAAAATTGAATTTCTTTAACAAGAAATAAAATGTAATTTATTGAAATGAATGGGATTTATTGAAATTAACGTAAGACTGGTAATTTAAAGAATTGATTTGACGAATTTAATTTATTTCAATTTGATGTTTTGATATAATGAAGTTGAACGTAAGTAATTGATTTAAACGAATTTAAATTTAAATAGAAGTTGTTTTGAATGACAAATTTACTTAATGAATATGGAATGAAATCCATAAATGAATTTAAATTGTTTTGAATAAAAATTAAACCATTTTAAATGATTTCGGAATGAAATTTATATATGAACGTGAATCAATATTTGAATTGTTTAAATGAAAGTTGAAATCGAATTATAAGATTTGAATGGTAATTTGGAAGTTTTGAAACGTAAACTTTGGAAATTGATTTAGAAAGATAAACGAAATGTTGATTTATGAATTGAAATTGAAATTAAATTTGATTTGGTTTTTGAAATTTATTGAACGACCAATCGGTGATAATAATTACGAAAGTTATTAAAGAAACCGGAATCGGTTATGGACATACTCCCTGTCTAAACCGAAAACCACTTTAATAACTATACGCGGAGTGGTGATCCAGAATGAAGTGGTTGGAAATGATGTACGTGATGATTGAAGAAAGAGAACGATAATGGATAGCCTTGACACTTGTGTCAAATTGGAAATGACTAAAATCAGGAGTCGTGCCGGGCCAAATGGGTTTAGCCACCTCGAGCGAACATACTTCTTCGTAAACTACTCATTACTTGTTATTGATTGGTGCACCCTCGGAATTTCAGGAGTGTTGTTTCGCGGTGTTGCGATCGTTGCGGCGATGCGTTCTCACCAGTCCGGATCAGCGAACGGTAGTTTCACTACCTTGGGTATTGCCTCATGTGCCTTGTCATACTTGTAACCCTATATACACGACCACTACGAATTTGTTTTGTGTTATACCTATGGAGTACTCCCTGATATCCCACTAGTTTACGGTGGAGTTTACAGTGCTGTATAGACTATAATGCTTGTATAAAAATGTGTTAAGGGGAATAATGGTAAAGCCTTAACACTATTTTGGTATTTTATATTACTGATAGACATTATCTATTTAGCGTATATTACTAAATAGTAGATAGTTAACGGATCCTTAGAGGATGGTGATTCCAACATCCTTTGAGTTACCTGTATTTCGTTTGTTATTTCACTTGAGTTGGATTTATTTATATAAGAATATTAATCCTGACTCGAGTGTCTTGTGTTTTGCTTTACGCTCGGGTCAGACTGAGTGGTTCAGCTTTCGAGGCTCACCTTTGGAGTTGAAGCTTTGCTTGAAGATCCAGCCATCTATTCTGCTTTCAGTATTCGATGATTCGAGTGATGTATTCTGATTTGTACTTGATGTATCGTATTTCTCTTCTGTTGTAAACTCTGATGTATCATATATATTTATATAGTAGCTTCATGAACTACTATCTCTTTTACTTCCGCTGCATATTATTACTCTATGTCTGTGATTCTGTGACTATTTATTTACTGTATATCCGAATCTTGCCAAATTTAAATTAACAATTTGGTATTTTGAATTATTCAAGTCCGACGTGTGCGGATGCGAATAGTCCAAAATAGCGGGTCGTTACACCTACAATAATTCATCGTTATGGATCCGATGAAACTAGTTTCGTCAAAATCGAGTCCATGGCCAAAATGGCTATTTTTCCATTAATAAAATAAACTAATAATAAATTAATTAAATCAAATTTTAAATTTCAATTCGAAAATTGACAAATTTCATCACTTATGATTCCTCAATCATTAACAATGATTTAAACAAATTTAAATGTCAATTTTGAGTTGATTAATTCATCAATTCCAATGTTAACCTCAATTTCAATATTTAATTTCAATTTCATTAAATTTATAAATTATAAAATAAAACTCCAAAATCCATTTATTAAATCCTTAACCCTTGTTATTCGAGTCTTATTATAATAAGAATATAGCTACATTGCTTTTAAATCTTGATTCTTAATATTCTCCCATTTCAACTTAATTCCAATTAACGTACTACTTAATTACCTTTAATTGCAACTAATACTATTATCATACATTAAATTCCCATATTGACAAAACTTTATTTTGTATTCCTTTTATTCAACCAACAGTCATTTCAAAAATAGATTTAACATTAATTCCATATATAACGCTAATTATATTACATTAATATAGGCCTTTTCACATCTTAATTTGAATAAATATTACATTTCTAAATGTGTACTTTTATTAATTGGGCACATTAATTAAGGTTTTTAAAAAAAACCAATTAATGAATTTACCTTAATTCCATTCTTACACTAGTTTATTACTTTACATACATTACGTATTAATTTATCAATTACTATACTTTGAACTTAATTCCCAATTCACCAATTACTACATTAAAATAAATTTTACGTTTCTATTTTAAATTTACATTCACGCTTTCCGTTATTATATTAATTGTCATTAAAGTAACATTTAATTACTTTTATTTATAAATTGGTAAATTACTGGTAAAGACAACATTTATCACCATTATACCTCTTTATAGTACTTGTATATGTTTATCCTTCACAGCAACTGCTATCTATTGTATTATTTCACACAATAATACAATAATTGCAATTGTTCTTATTATATTCCATTTATAACTAAGTCATAACAGTTAAAACAAATTAATATGACAATTAAATAGTAACTTACGACAATTACTATTTCTTTGATTCATTAATTACAATTAATATTCTCAATAAATTTATTTACTTGCTCTCATGCTTTCTATTACACCAATTACTACCTTATAAATAAATTTTACATTTCCTTTTTAATTTACATTCACACTTTCTGTTATTGTATTAATTATCATTAAAGTACATTTAATTATCTTTATTTGTAATTGGTGAATTAACTGGTAACAGCCATTTGTCACCATTTTACCTTTTATAATACTTGTATGTTCATTCTTCACAAACAATTACCATCTATTATATTATAACTTTACAATTTTAATAAATTCATTAATTGTCATTTCATTCAATCTATCGATTTATTAATCTAAATTAGCACTGTTACATTTAAATTTACTTATTAGCTTACAACAAGTGCTACCATTAGTTCATACACTAATTTATTCCATTTCCATTCCTTATACATTATTTTATTAGTAAGCCAACGTTTTAAATTATTAATTTACCTTTTATATCCTATTATAAACTAATGCACACATTAATTAAGATTTTAAGTCAAATTAGTAACTTCATCTTGGTAATGTTCTTTTATTACAATAAGAATATAATTGACATTTACATTGTTTCACTTATTGGAATTACATCCAAGTTATTAACAATTAACTTACATTTATACTGTTACATTCAAGTTATTAAAAATTAACTTAACAATCTTATCCAAGTTATTATTTTCATTAATAATTTACTAAATTTTTATTTCCTTCAACATTAAGTTACCAAAATCTTCTTAAATTAAGAAATTTAATTACCGAATTTTAGAGGTCGTTACACTCTCCCCCACTCAAAACTTTTCGTCCCCGAAAAGGAAAAAGAAGGGAAAAGAAGAATTAAGAAATCATTATATCTTACTTAAAATATTATATTAATACACAAATAAATTTACGAAATTTAACAATTTATATAAAATATCAATTTATAACTATTAAATCCCTTTATACTCAAATTAGTAAAGTTTGGAAAACATTTTCAAATCTTTTTTCTAAGTCCAAAATTTACAGAAAATTTCGACAGAGTCTATTTTGTACGGGGAGGCTCGGAAGAAAATATAATATCAATATTACAATATACAATATAATTTTCAAAATAATTGTGGCGCCCCACCTCTATACCCACGCCAGCCAAGAACACTACGGAGTAGTGCTGTCAACTAGCACGAAGAATAAGGCTGTTGAGGAGCGACCATCCATGTGATTGCTTGTCACACGGTGGTTATAAATAATCTTTGGAAACAAACATAGAAATAAGCATAACACAAATCAGTCACAGACATCCATATCACAAAGGTGGAAGAAGATATGAATATATAACTAACACATGAAAGTGCACATCAAAGTAGTGGTCAAAAAGATCCACAATAATACAAAAGAATAGCAACACATGCTATACAAAAGAATACAACTATGAGTCTATATCTCAAGTGTATACAACAAAAACTGCTAATCTAAATAGTTGGCCAAAAGACAGAGTAGCAAATCCCGGGAAGAAGTCAAGCAGAAGCACCTGTAACATCTCGGTCTGACCCGAGTATTATTTAAGAAAATAATAAACGAGCCAGTCTAGCTATAAATATTAGATGACATGATATAAAATAAAAGATATGGAACAAACATAAAATATCCATACTGACATACTACTATAAGTATGCAAATGATGATCAACAGAAGATCAATCAATAAGAGATAAGTCAATATCACAACAATCTTCTCAAAGATCCAAAGAGGGCATCATAACAAGTCAATGACATAAATTTTAGAAATCAACACAAGAAATCCAGAAATCACAGAAAAAGGGAAAGAGGCCTATCACATGACGGTCCGAAGACCATGGGGAGCTACCCCATATGGGTGAGTCGGAATCACCCAGACGAGGTCTAGGCTAACCAAAAAGCAAAAAGGTATGTGTGAGTGGAATCACACAAATGGTGTCTAGCCAAACCTCGCAACAAAAAGGTATGTGTGAGTGGAATCACACAAATGGTGTCTAGACTAACCTTGCGGACAAAGAGATATGTGTGAGTCGGAATCACACCCATGAGGTCTAGTCTAACCTTGCAAACAAAGAGACATCGCACAATTGCTAGTCTAAATCATAAAATGATCGTCATGATCAAGGAGAAGTGTCAATTACACTAAACTAGTGTTATCTCCTATGTTCAACGACTCAGTGACATAAAGGAATTGGCGACTTAACACATGAAGCGGGTTGAACGACTTAACTTCTGAAGTGAAGCAGCGACCCAAAGGGTAAGCGACTTAAGAAGGACAGCGACTTAGAGAGTTGGACGACTTAAGGGCTAACGACTTAATAGTTTAAGAGAGTTAGACGACTTAAGGGCTTAACGGCTTAAGAGGGGTGAACGACTTAAGGGGAGCAACGACTTAACTAGTAAGTGACTCATGGAGTTATCGACCTAACGGCCCAAACACTCTGTGACCTAAAGTGCTAAAGCAACACCGACCTAGCATCTTCTGCAATAACCGGGGTCCCATAACCACCAAGTCGCTTGGGACTTAAGTCGGCCACGACCTAAGCTATAACAGGCTTATCTCTAAGTCGCCTAACTCCTTAGTTCATTTGAGAAAGGATCATGAGCTACGCTACCCTGTTCTACTGTGACTTGTCGCGCCCGACCTACCGACCTATGACCTTACTTAAGTCACTCACGACCTAATACTTAGAGAATAAATAGAGCTGCTTTCCCAGAGGCAGGGGAGATCTACCAAATGATTAGGTACGACCCTGTTAAGTCGTGACTAGTATCTTCCTAACTCGCGAATGAGTTATGGTATACCTTAGGTCGCGCACGACCTATAGCTCCATCCAAAACTCCCTATAAATACGGCATGTGCTCCAACATGAAGGGGACTTTTGGGACCATTTTCTTCAGAACATTGAGACACTACCATCTTCAAGCCGAGCCTTACTTCAACATTCGAAACTCACAAGAAGCTTCAATCAACTTCAAGCTGGGATTCAACATATTCAACCATGGATTCAGAGAATTCTCTTGCATCGAAGTTTTTCTAGCTACTTGTCTTTTGAAGTGAATTGTAATTGAAAGAAATTGTAAAGGATTGTAATCATATAAGCAATAAAGAAGGATTGAAGTGGACGTAGGCTTGATTATAAGCCGAACCACTATAAACTCTGTGTCCTTTATTGCTTTTTCAGAGAATTACTGCTTTTTCTGTTTCCCGTGTTAACGGGTGGTGCTTTCATTCAATCTCTATTTGCATCGGGGTTTTAGCATCTAACTTTTTGCGTTAACATTTTTGGTGCTTTCACTGAGAACCCAACTCAGAACCTGTCATCATAGCTTCACAGAAGTTTGTAGAAAGGAGTTCTCTAAAAACCAAAAGTTTATCTGAAATAATGGCTCCAGGAAGGAAGCGCAAGTCTGTTAGATCTGACGATGTTCGCGAGACTACTGCAACCTCTCCTCCTTTGAGTCAAACAACTCCAACTGTCGGAGTTACACGAGCAGAGCTAGATGCCGTTGTATCCGGGCTACGTCGACAAATGGAAGCTCAGAATAACCTAATGGTGGAAAGGTTGAATGCTTTATTTGAGGAAAACCGTCAACCGGTGTCTAAAGAGGGAAATTTTGCTGATGAAGTGCAGAATGTAGAAGGAAGAAATATCCCTCAAAGGGCGGCTGATCCAATGGAAAGGACACCTCCCCAAGCCGGAGGATCGGGGCCGCAACCGACTCTCCGTGAGCGATTGTCAAGGCAAAATTCGGAGAGAACGACGGATGTTTGTCCCGCTGAGCCTCAGAATGATGAAGAGTATTTCTCAGGCATGGTTCGTCAGATTATGAAAGAGAGTATGCAGAGAAATGAAAATGAGAAAGAATGGGGTTTCGCTCTGAGCAAAACTCCCTTTACTGAAAAAATCCTGAAGGCAGAATTCCCAAGGAAGTTTGTCCCTCCAACTATTCCATCTTACAAGGGAACGAGCGATCCTAATGAGTTTCTGTATAAGTATGATTGGCACATGACGGGTGCCAGAGCCTCTGATGAAATCAAATGCCGGTATTTTCCGGTATACCTGGAAGGAGTTGCTTTACTTTGGTTCACAAAGCTGCCGGTCCGATCGATAGACCAATTTTCTGATTTGACCCGAAATTCAAGGAACAGTTCCGATTATATGCGTCAAAGGCGAAGGAAATAATGTCGTTATCCAGCTTGGAGTAGAATCCTGGAGAATCCATTAGAGCTTTCCAGAATCGCTTCAATATAGCTCTGGCTGAAGTGGATAATGCGGAGCCGAGAATGATTTTGACATACCTGATGAAGGCTATTGATAAGATAAGTGAGTTCGGGAGATGGTTGAAAATGAAGGAACCAAATTCACTTGACAAGTTTTATAAGAAAGCCGATGAATTCATGCGTCTGGAAAGCCTCCAAGCACTGGCTAAGGTGGTATCGACAGGGGCTGGAAATAGTAATGTTGCTCTGAATAAGAAGGAATCTGGCAATCAGAAGAGGGGGAACGATGCCCAGAAGAAGCAAGGAGATGTAAAGAAAGGACGTCCTTTCAATTTTACCCCTCTGACTGATACCCCGGAAAACATCTACTTTGCAAACAAAGACACGGTCGAATTCTCCGCACCAGCTAAGCAAAGAGTTAATGGAAGAGCTGAGAAGAATGGAAGGTTTTTCCAGTTCCATAACAAGCCCGGGCATGATACTAACGAGTGACGTCACTTAAAGCAAGTAATTGAGGAATTATTGAAGCAAAACAAGCTCCAACAATATGTAAGAAGGAACAAGAATGGCCCAACCTCGTCAACACAAGGACATCAGGTTCCGGTTCATTGTCCTGGCTCAAGTAAGAAGGCGACAACTCATGAATCAGAGAGGCCTGTTATAAATATGGTTACAGGAGGCCCTCACCCAGCTGGCAGGAGTTGGGGCGAGATGGAAAGATACGCCCGTGCTTTGAAGTATGCACCGGCAGATGAAAGTGTTTTTGTGTTAGAAGATGTTGTGCCTCTGAAGCAGCAGAAAACCTTCAATGACGACATTATATTCAGTACTAGGGATTCGATGGGTATTGAAGCTCCTACCATTGATCCTTTGGTCATCTCCGCTGGCATTGGGCCAGCTACTGTTAAAAGAGTTCTGGTTGATTGTGGAGCTTCATGCAACATTCTCTTCAAGAATACTTTTGATCAGATGAAGATTCCAATAGCTGATATTCAAGCTTCGTCACTAAAGATTGCTGGCTTTACTGGGGAGCCGAAACAGCCAATTGGGACTATTGATTTGTTCGTAGAGCTTGGAGAGGGGCGGAGAAAAGTCGCTCGAAAACAGACCTTTGTTATTGTTGAAGAATTTTCTGCCTACAATGCCTTCTTAGGCCGACCAACTCTGGCAGCATTTAAAGCTATTCTTGCCCCGTGGTGTTTGACCATAAAATTCCCCACAGATAATGGAGTCGGTGTGGTGAAAGGGGATCAGAATGCTAGATGAGAATGTTATCTTACAGAGCTGCGTGAATCAAGGAAGAGAGAAATGGGAAAAGATGTGGCAGCCCCAGTCCGCATCAAAGAATCAACCTTGTAGCAATTACAGGGTGGACCCTACACAGGCGAACATAGCGGTGCACGAAGAGAGATGGATCCAAGAAAAGCCAGTGCAAGGGAAAATAGAGTTGTACCAGTTGAAGTGACAGTCCCGGTACCTGTTGACCCGAAAGACCCGAATAAAGTGCTGAATGTGGGTTCGCAGCTTAATGCAACGGTTCAAAATGTTTTGATATCATTTTTGAAAAAGAATCTGGATGTATTCGCCTGGACTCATACCCATATGTGTGGACTATCGCCAGAAGTTGCGGTGCGTACCTTGAATATTGATCCAAAGTTTACACTGGTAAAGCAGAAAAGAAGAACTCAAGGTCCTGAAAGGTCAGCAGCATTGAAAGAAGAGGTCGATCGGCTCATGGAGAATGGTTTCATCAGGGAATCTACTTATCCGAATTGGGTCTCAAATCCTGTACTGGTTAAAAAAGCTAGTGGGAAATGGAGAGTGTGCATTGACTTTTCAGATCTAAACAAAGCCTGCCCCAAAGACTGCTTCCGGTTACCCAGGATTGACCAGTTGGTGGATGGAACGGCGGGGCATGAATTGTTATCTTTTATGGATGCCTATTCCGGATATAGCCAGATCATGATGCATGAGCCAGATCAGGAGGACACGAGCTTTATCACTGATGTTGGTCTCTACTGTTACAGAGTCATGCCTTTCGGACTTAAGAATGCAGGGGCAACTTACCAAAGACTTGTGAATGCCATGTTTAAACCACAGATTGGCAAGACTATGGAAGTTTATGTCGATGATATGCTGGTAAAGTCAAAGAAAGCAAATCACTTGGCAGAGATGTCCTCAATCCTCCGAAAGTACGGTATGAAGCTGAACCCTTTGAAGTGTTCATTTGGAGTAGAATCTGGGAAGTTTCTGGGTTTCATTGTGAGTGCAAGGGGCATTGAAGGTAATCCTGCTCAGATAACTGCCTTAAGAGAAGTCAAAGCTCCTAGAACGAAGAAGGAATTGCAAAGTCTCAATGGAAAGGTTGCTTCCTTGAGTCGGTTCATTTCCAAAGCTACTGATAAATGCATTCCATTATTCGATGCTCTAAAGAAAGAAAGAAAAAACTTTGACTGGACTCCTGAATACCAGAAAGCTTTCGATGAGCTGATTCGTCATATGGAAACGCCTCCTACACTTTCTAAGCCTGACAATGGTGAAGATCTTTTTGTATATTTGGCAATCTCGTCTCATGCCCTCAACGCAGCTTTGGTACGGGAAGATGCGAAAATCCAGCGCCCGGTCTACTACATCAGCAAGAGATTCACTGGGGCATAATTGAACTATTCGAAGTTGGAAAATCTTGCCTATTGTCTACTGATTGCATCAAGAAAATTGAGGCCATATTTCCAAGCTCATCCCATCAAAGTCCTCACTGATCAGCCTTTGAAGCAAGTCCTGTTTCGTCCTGAGACTTCGGGTCGTCTTTTGAAGTGGAATATTGAGCTCAGTCAATATGACATCACTTATCATCCCCGAAGAGCAATCAATGGACAAGCTTTGGAAGACTTCATCGCGGAATGCACAGACAAAGGAGATAGTGAGGAGAGGGTAACCAATAATCCCCCAATTCTATGGAAATTGTATGTTGATGGCGCAAGAAACGATTACTGTTCCGGGGCCGGGGTCGTGCTTGAAACCCTTGAAGGGCGATCATTGTGTTATGCTTTAAGATTGGAGTTCCCTTTGACAAACAATGAAGCAAAGTATGAAGCTCTTATTGCCAATTTAAGAATTGCTAAAGAACTGAACATCAGGGCATTGCAGATCTTCAGTGATTCACAGCTTATCGTGTGTCAAGTCAAGAAGAGTTTCAAACCAAAGGTGGAAATCTGCCCGCCTACTTGTCAAGAGCCTGGGAGCTTCTCGAGGACCTGGACCATTATATAATAAACCATTTACCTCGGGAAGAAAACATGAAGGCAGATTCCCTCGCAAAGTATGCAAGCACTGGTGAAGCTCAATTACTAGGATTAGTTCCTGTGGAAGTCCTGTCAACTCCAAGCATTGATGAAGTGGATATAGACTGGATCATGACCATATCTCAAGAACGGGAATCATGGATGACTCCGATAAAGAATTATCTGCTCAACGGATCTGCGCCAGAGAGTTCAAAAGAACGTCAGAAACTGTTAAGAAAAGCTTCAAGGTATGTAATTCAGGATGGCCGACTTTTCCGACGAGGATTTTCAATGCCATTACTCCGATGTGTGACTGAAGAAGAAGCTAAGACAATTCTAGCTGAGGTACATGGAGGGAAATGTGAAGATCATACAGGTGGACAAACTTTAGCAAAGAAAATTCTCCGTTATGGATACGTTTGGCCGAATATCAACCGAGATGCTGCAGACTACTCCCGAAAGTGCGACAAATGCCAGAGATTTGCTAAAATCCCAAGAGCACCTTCCACTGAGATAACGCAGATGGTCGGTCCGTGGCCATTCGCTATTTGGGGAATGGATCTCATCGGGCCTTTGCCAACTGCAAAATCCGAAATCAGATATGCTATTGTTGCTGTGGATTATTTTACTAAATGGGCTGAATCTGAACCCTTAGCTACTATTACCTCAAAGAAAATGATAAACTTTGTAACTAAGAATATCATTTGCAGGTATGGAGTACCTCAAAAGATAATCACGGACAATGGAACCCAATGTGAAAGTGAGGAGTTCCAAGATTTTTGCAAAAAATTCAAGATCCAGAAAAGTTTCTCAGCAGTGGCTCATCCGCAGGCAAACGGGAAAGTGGAAGCAGTAAACAAAATTATCAAATCAACCATCAAAAAACAGCTGGAAAAAAACAAAAGCTGGTTGGGTCGATAAACTTCCGCTAGCATTATGGGCATATATAACTACGCATAAAACTGCGACGGGGCACACTCCATTTTCATTGGCATATGGATCAGAGGCAATGAATCCGGTAGAAATAGAGGTCCCTTCACATAGAATAATCCATTTCAATTAAGCCGAAAATGAAAAGCTGCAGCTTGAAGCCCTTGACTTCCTTGATGACAAAAGGGAAGAAGCTGAACACAGAACTGCAGCTCACCAGCAAAGAATAGCCAGGCACTTCAATTCCAAAGTTCGCCGGCGCAGCTTTGAAGTGGGGGATCTATTCTTAAAAAGAATTATGACACCTACAGGCGTGCTTGGACCAAACTGGGAAGGGCCGTATGTTATAGGCCAAAAACTTCTTGATGGCACATTCAAACTTGTAACTGTCGAAGGAGACCCAATTCCAAGAGCTTGGAACAACAATCATTTGCGCCCATATTTTACTTAAAGGCTTTAATGAAATATTGTAAAAGAATGATGAATGTACGATTCTTGTAATGAAAGCCGTTGTAAAGTCAGTGCAAGTGAATAATAAGAGCTATAAAGTGGATGTAGGCCCAGTTCTTGGCCGAACCGCTATGAATCTTGTGTTCTTTACTATTATAGACTGTTTTGTTTTATTTTGACATATAAAATACGTTAATTGTGTTACTAAAATGTCGATTTAATAATGCATGCCATAAAAGCAAAGCTTACCCATCGCAAGACCAAGTGATCTCCGACATCACCCAACATGCAAACACTAAACCATTCAAAATTTCCATACTCAAATCCTACGAAAGAAGTGCTTCGAACAAAAGTTAGCGATGTGGCTGGAAGTGGACCATTTCTAACTAACTGCGAACGTTTGTACAAACGAGCATCCAGTTAAATAGCATGTGTCTACCACCACCAACTCGCTTAACTATGAAGTCTATTGCTTTGGATAAAGAAAATTGTTGGCAACTAAAAGGGGATGATATTTGGAAAAGATAACCGGGATCGCCGACATGAATAGATGGCCATGAAACATGGGCGAGCAAGCATCAAACAACAATAGACCTCTTCGGAGGCATAAGCCCTCTTCGGAGGCACAACTCTTCGGAGGATAAAGACCTCAAACGGGGCATGCCAGAAGACTTTCTCAACAAAAAAGATTGGTATGGAATGACCGGGAGCACCTTCCCGACTGGTAGGCAAGGCACTTGTTTACTAGCTGAGACAATTTGTGCAGACAAGCGTCCAAGTAACTCGCGTCCGCCCCGTGAATCTATACGATGATCGGAGGCACCTTCCCAAGTGGAAGGCAAGGCGCTTATTCACTAGTTGAGACAATCTGCGTAAATAAGCGTCCAAGTAACTTGTGTCCGCCCCGTGAATCCGGCCAACCATGAGGAAGAAACTTCCAGGTAGACTCGGAGGCACGCATTCCACCGAGATCTGAAATAAAACTTCACAAGTGCTGGAATGTGAAAAGCCCTCTTCGGAGGCCCATTTCACCATAGTTGAAATGCTAAAAGACCTCGAGCGGGCCTCGCCAGAAAAAGAGAGTTCATTCTCGACATAAAGTTGCGGACTGATCAGTGGCACTGCCCCGTGAATCCATCCAACTAAGAGAAAGAAGCTCCAAACTTTCAGGCAAAAGCCCTACTCAGAGGCACACATTTCACCTTGATCTGAAATAAAACTTCACATGAGTCGAAATGTGAAAAGCCCTCTTCGGAGGCCCGCTTCCCAGCGAACAGGAAAAAAATAAAAGTCTCTCCCAAGAGGCAGAAACAAAAAGACCTCTTCCCAGAGGCACAATCAAACAAAAAGACCTCTTCCCAAAGGCACAATCAAAAACTCTCGTCAGAGGATCGAGCAGGTTGTAACCCCTTTTTCGAAAGGCCCACTGCACTATGAAGTGAAACCCACTTGCCAAAGCAAAAGTGACTTTTTTTTTGTTTTTTTAAAAAAAAAGTGGAGTGCAAAAACCTTGCAACAAAAAAAAACAAAACAACGCCTCCAAAATGAGGTACATCCTACTAAATACGAAAAATATTTCCTTGAAATGGAAATATTATACTATAAAGTACGGATGCAAACCTCCTTCAAACGGAAAAGTTGTTCTGTAAAGAAAGAGTACAACTCTTCTCAAAACAGAGGAATTGTTCTCCAAAAACTTTGCCAATGTGAAGGAGATTGCAATAAACTATGGTATGAGGGCAGCACATTATAGGTACAAGAATGGAAAAATTGCTCAAACAACATACCATAGGCTTACTGTAATATGACACAAAGGAAACATGGAACTTGTATAAAGATAAAGAGTAAATGTATTCTCAATACAAACAGAAGTTTGTATAGGTAAAAGGAACATTTTATTCAACACTACGAAAATTTTATACAGGTACAGGTTTCAGGATAAAGAAAAGCGGGGACTGGTACCCGCACAATCTCCAGTCAACACAAACTTGTATACATGCAAAAAAGCAAAAGGTAAAGAAAAGTAGGGAAAGCGGGGCTCATCACTTCTTTCTCCCACCACCTTTAGAGCCTTCACCTGGTTTAATAGGCAATTTTTCAGGCCGTCTTGGGAAAGTTGGGGGAGAAGGAGAGAGAGCTAGTGCTGGATCAACTTCTGTTTCCTTTTCAGTAACAGAAACGCTTCTTCCTTTCTTCTTTGAAGTTGTACGCTTCCTCCTCCTCCTTGAAGAAGACTCACTCCCTGGAGTGACAAGAGCAGACAATTTTATGTCATCAGAAACGGTTCGCTCCGGAGATACCTCACCTCCTTCAAGTCCTTCGGCCTTCTGCTCCTGCGAAGCGGCTGGATCGTCCAAGTCTTGAAGGGCTCCTATTAATTCTTCCTGTGATCCCGGCTGGGAAGTAGGAGTAATTTGAAAAGTAGGAGGAGGAACAGCTGGAGGAGGAGAATTTTCTATGACACTGGGCGTTCTCGCTATAGAAGAATAGCAAAAAATATTAATATCTCCCGCGAAGAGAGGAGATAACGGCTCATCGAGTCTTAAGTAATAAGCAACAAGTTCATCAAGCTCGGCCGAAGCAAATGAGTAATCCGCTTGACCTGGTTCGACGTTAATATTACCTGGAGAAGTGGGATTCCTAATGTCAACTTCATAAGCTTGTGCTTCGGTGCTCTCTTCGCCTTCATCTCCACCCTGTGCACTTGTAATCTCACAACATGGAAACAAAAACTGTATTGAAATGATTATGGAGGAGCTGGTGGCAAACAAAAAGGATAGATGATCAGAATTACCTAAATCTGTTGTTGAAATAGCGATCAAGGATGCAAAGAGGAGGATTTTGTGTAAACTTTTGAGCTCGGATGCAGCAACGGCGACAAAGTGATAAGCAGTAAGGTAAAGAGGAAGAAGCGACTTAACGGCTTATATAGGAAATAGAGGAAAAGATGGATGGACGCGCGAGTTAACAAGCTTCTTGAGTCGCCCACGACTTAGGGACTAGATCGAAGCACACGACCTACGACCTAGGCAATGTACTTTGAGGGGCAAATGTTAACTTCTATGTTCAGCGACTCAGTGACACAAAGGAATTGGTGACTTAACACATGAAGCGGGTTGAACGACTTAACTTCTGAAGTGAAGCAGCGACTCAAAGGGTAAGCGACTTAAGAAGGACAGCGACTTAGAGAGTTGGAAGACTTAAGGGCTTAACGACTTAACAGTTTAAGAGAGTTGGACGACTTAAGGGCTTAACGGCTTAATAGGGGTGAGTGACTTAAGGGGAGCAGCGACTTAACTAGTAAGCGACTCATGGAGTTATCGACCTAACGGCCTAAACACTCTACGACCTAAAGTGCTAAAGCAACAGCGACCTAGCATCTTCTGCAAAAATCGGGGTCCCACAACCACTAAGTCGCTCGCGACTTAAGTCAGCCACGACCTAAGTTATAACAGCTTATCTCTAAGTCGCCTTACTCCTTAGTTCATTTGAGAAAGGATCAGGAGCTACGCTACCCTGTTCTACTATGACCTTAAGTCACGCCCGACCTACCGACCTATGACCTGACTTAAGTCGCTCACGACCTAATACTTAGAGAATAAATAGAGCCGCTTTCCCAGAGGCAGGGGAGATCTACCAAATGATTAGGTACGAGCCTGTTAAGTCGTGACTCGTATCTTCCTAACTCGCGAACGAGTTATGGTATACCCTAGGTCGCGCGCGACCTATAGCTCCATCCAAAACTCCCTATAAATACGGCATGTGCTCCAAAATGAAGGGGCCTTTTGGGACCATTTTCTTCAGAACATTGAGACTCTACCATCTTCAAGCCGAGCCTTACCTCAACATTTGAAACTCACAAGAAGCTTCAATCAACTTCAAGCTGGGATTCAACATATTCAACCATGGATTCGGAGAATTCTCTTACATCGAAGTTTTTCTAGCTACTTGTCTTTTGAAGTGAATTGTAATTGAAAGAAATTGTAAAGGATTGTAATCATATAAGCAATAAACAAGGATTGAAGTGGACGTAGGCTTGATTATAAGCCGAACCACTATAAACATTGTGTCCTTTACTGCTTTTTCAGCGAATTACTGCATTTTCTGTTTTCCCGTGTTAACGGGTGGTGCTTTTATTCAATCTCTATTTGCATCGGGGTGTTAGCGTCTAACTTTTTGCGTTAACCGCTAGTAAATATAAAAGTTTATCTTCGTGTCAAATAACCACTTGCTTAACTTAAATATTTACGAACAAACTGTAAATCTTCATTAGAAAATTGTTACAAGAGGTTCAATCGAACAAGTCCAAGAATTAACCGACGAAGTGAATGCAAGCGTTTCATACAACTTGTTTTACTAAGCCATTTAATTAGATTTCTCATCCGAGTGTGGTAAAGGTTTGTATATACTAGTAGATTGGAAAACGGTTTAAGAAAAGAGCATTGTTATTGAAAATAGAGTTGAAATCATTTTGTTGAAAGAGTTTTGATATTTACTACTAGTATTGAAACCTTCATATTTCTAAAGTTGTTATCCCGCCTTTTTAGCAAGGTCGTGATACCATAAAATCGACCGAGAAGCCAAAGATAGTTTGTCTCGAAGAATGGTCAACTCCGCATCTCAACAAAACAAGTTCTGTTGAATGTTTTTCAGATAAAATCCCCTACGGAGGGGGGGTCCAGGGGGGTGGCACCCCCTAAGGTGGGGGAGCGGGGGTAACACCCCCTCTACGGGGTTCGACCTGCCCGGTCAGGTCGCGGGGTTCTAGGGGACAGCGCCCCCGGCGGGTTGCGGGGCAGCGCCCCATCCAAAACGGTACGACCTAGTGAAGACCTAAGGGAGGATAGGATCGAGCGACTTAAGAAGCTCACGACTTATCATTATCACGGTCGAGCGACCTGAATAGAACGGCCTTAGGTTGAAGGCCTAGCGACCTAATGTCCAGCGACCTACGACCTAATGGGTTCAAGCAGGGTCAAGGTGGAACGACACAACGGCACGCGACCTAAGGGGTTTATCACTTGAGCGACCTAACATAGGCGAGCGACTTAAGGAACTCGCGGGTTAGAAGAGGCGAGCGACCTACGAGTTAAAGGGGTCGAGTGACCTAGAGGTGTTCGTGACCTAGTGGTCGCGCGACTTAAGCGGTAATGCGACCTAACGGGCTCATGACCCATGGGTTTACGACCTAACGTGGGAACGACCCAAAGAGGCACGCGACCTAGTGGTCGAACGACCTAAAGTTGCAAATGCCAAAGTGGAACGACTGTCGCGACCTAGCGACCTAATGTGCCACGCGACCTGACGACCTAAGTAGGTCGAGCGAGTTAAGGCCTTAAAGACCTAAAGGAATTAAGGAGTCACGACCTAAGGGATAAAGGTCCTGCGACCTAGAGGGGAAATAAGGTCTAACGACCTAGGGTGTATAGGTCAAGCGACCTAACGGTTTATAAGGTCATGCGATCTAACTGGGTGAAGGTCATGCGACCTAACAGGGAAGCCACCAAGCAACCAAATGAAGAACGGGGCATGCGACCTACGACCTAGCGGCACACGCCCTACGACCTAGCGGCACACGACCTACGACCTAGCGGCACACGACCTACGACCTAGCGACCTAACTCCGAACAACAATTTTTGCCAGTGTGACCTAAGTGCAGAAAATCACCAAAAACGCTAAAAAATGGAGTTTTTCGCCAATCCAATCTAAACCAAATGCAAATGTACATGCTAAAGTGATAGGAAATCATTCCCAAACATCCATGATAGATATAGGCAAGAACGTGAGATAAAAATCTCACCTTTGCACCAAAAATCAATGAAAATGAAGACCAAAGCAAAGCAAGAATCAATCCACTTCAATCTCAACACAAGAAGCTTGAATCCAATGTCTTCACTTTGATTTTGGATTTGGATGTTGAATTCGCTAATGAACTTGGGCTTGGAATTTTAATTTCCCTTCCACTCACCATTAATGCTAAAACTAGAGTTAGGTAGGAATTTATGAAGAGATGAGGAGAAGGGGTTGGAACTTAGGTTTAATAGGATAAACCAACCCAAAGTCCAAAGCGGGAAAATTTAGTGAAATTCCACTAACCCCAAACATATTGTAATATCCCGGAATTTTGGACAATATAAATTTAATAATCTGTGTTTAAATTTATATTGAATTGATAATTTATGTTAATAAATTTGATTTGATTTAATAATCTTCTTTATTTAAATATTTAATTTGTGAAATTATTTTTAATAAACTAATAAATCTATTTTCTATTTAATAATGTATATGTATTTATATATATTTTAAATAGATAAGTTGTTAAATTAGTATAGCATAATTTTAATGTTTTGAAAATAGGAATTGTGATTTATTTTTAATTTAAGTTTTTCAAAAATATTTAATAAAATACTATGTGACTTTAAATATATGAGATAAAAGTTTTATTGGTTTAAAATTCATTTTAACTTAAGTTTGCATATTTAAATATGTTACCAAAATGTTTGTGTTATTCTTTTTAAAATATTGTTTTATAAAATGTGAATTGTTAATTTAATTTGAAATTTTAAATACAATTTAAAATACAATTTAAAATGTGAACATGTATTCATGTAAGTTATTGTAAACTCTTTTATAAATTTATTTTAATTATTTAAAGGTATAAGAACTAGTTAACTAAGTTTAAACATTTATTAACACTTAATTAAATAACAAATTACTTAAAGATACATGTGTATGTAATTTAGGAGATAAGTTAAACATGTGTTAAGTATTTAAGATAGGTAGTTAACAGGTGTCTATTTCTTTTACAAGTGTCAAATTTATATCTTTTATTTTTCTTTGTTTTTAATAAATCATAAACTAGCTTTTTAGACTTGCATACTCATTTCTTCTCCTCTTTCTCATTTTTTTTCATTCTAAATCAAAATTTCTTTCAGCTGAGAAATTTTGTTCATCTCTTCAAAATGCATTTCTCAAACAAGTAAACATTTGCATTCAAACTCCTCTTTTTCAAAATACAAATCTGCATTTCCCAAAATACAAACCTGCATGCAACCATGGACGCAAACAAACCTGCATATTTATTTGTTTCTTCAATCTGGAAACAAAGAAAGGCCTGCATTTCAATTTTTTTGTCAAGAAGACTCTGCATTTCAATTTTAAGCAAGGGCCTGCATCTTCTTGGAAGCAGTAGCATGCATTTCTTCAATCTGCAAATAAATGCAGACCAAGTAAAACTGCAATTTCAATTTGCATCTGCAACTTCTTCAAGTCTGTATTCATCCATCTCATTAAAATCTTGGCTCTGCTTAATAATCAGGTGAGTAACTCATTTAAGTTGATTAAATAGGAAAGGCTGTGCATGTTTTATAAATTACAAATAGACTCAAATGAGGTTGCTATGAATATCTTACCTATAAATATTTGCCCGTGTTCAAGTTGATGACTGTGCATGTGTGTTTCTGCAAATTTTCAAACTCATGTTGATCCTTGAGCTCTTCCTTTAGCTTGTTGCTATTATGATTTAAATAATTGAACAAAGTTTGTTTATTTTAGAATAGAATAAGTTTTAAAATTTCATATAAATTAAACAGAATTGTCTGTAACCTGGAAATCAGGTTACACAGAGCAACAATTAATATAGAGTAAAATTCTAACTATATAATTAAATGTATCAGGTTAATTAATAGAAACATCAAACAAATTCATGAATTTTAGATTAAATATTACAATTTATAGAATTTAAAACAAGGTGCAGTTTGAGTTTTCTGTATTTTCCATATTGGTTAAGCACAGTTGATACGTGCATTTGATTTGGTTGAAATTGTTTCTGTTGATAGAGTAGCCATCTAAGATTATAGGAAAATTTCTGAATCGGTTTGCAATTCAGGTTTGAGATTGTAATTTGGGATTTTAGTATAGAACCCTAGTTATTTCTGGGCTGTGAAGAATCGAGCTTATCTGCATTTATAGTGGATCGACTTCAGTGTTGTTTTGGGTATTGTTAAGTGGTGGATTGATGAAGTTTGTTGCCGAAGTTTGGGTGGAGATGGTGGCCGGAGGCGTGTGGGATCTTCGATGACAGGTTGGTGGTTTTGGGGCATGGACTGTTTCTAGGTTTTTGTTTTGAAACCTGAATTCAAATTCAAATTGAATTATGGGATTTTGAGGGTTGAAGGTTGATGTAGGGATTTTTGGTAGATGGAGGATGGCCTGAGATGATGGCCAGTGGTGGCCGGAGTAGGGGAACAGGTGCACATGGGTGTTGTGCATGTTGGTGATGATGAGGTTGTTTTTGGTTGCAGGGTTTATTATCTCGGGATGGTCTCAGGAAAATAGGAGAGTGACTCGAAGCATGTGTAGTTATGACTCGAAGTAAACTGGGTAGGCTCGGGTTATATTTAGTGTTTCAGGTTTTTGAGATTTGGACAGAACATGTTTGCCAGTTTTTTTAAAAATTTAAAAAAGGGTTTTGAATTCAAACTTAAATTTAAACCTAGGATTTAAAACTGAATTTAAATTTGAATTAAATCAGTTTAAACCTTAGGTTTGAAATAATTTAAATTTTGGAAATTTTATTTGGACTTAAGCAAAAGTCAGAAACCTGTTTTTTTTTCTTCAGGTTTTATAAAATTTGAAGTTAAAATTTAAAGTGCAAACTAAAATCTAAAACTAAGTTTAAACTTGGAATTGAATTTGAATTTTAAAAGTTTAAATCCTGGGTTTTGTAATAATTTGACTTTTTCAATTTTAGTTTGGGTTTAAATTAAAAGTAGGAATTTGTTACTGCTAAAAAAAAAAATTAAAAGAAAGTAAAATAATGTAAATTGAATTTAAACTGGGTTTTGAAATTCTGAAAGATGAATATGATTCAAACTAGTTTAAATCTGAAATTTGAAATAATTTAAGATTTAAAAATTTAAATTTGGTTTAAAACTTATAGGTGTGAAAAATGTATGTAGTTTTGAATTTGAGGTGGAAGTTTAAATTTTAAATTGGGAATTTAAAATGAATTCAGATCTGAGTTTTTTTAAATCTGGATTTAAATTCAAACTTCAGTGTTTAAAATAAAATAAGTTTAAGTTTAAATTATAAATTACTTTGGAAAGGTTAAAAAGATTTGAATTCTTTTAAAGGGTGACGTAAATTGTAAACAAAACTTTAAGATTTAGCTTTTAAGATTTAATCTGAAATGAAAATTTGGATTTTGTTTCAGTTTGGAATTTTAAAGAAATTTTAAATTGAATTTTGTTTTGAAACAAAGTGTTTAAAATATTTTGTATAAGGAAGAATGTTTCTTAAATTTGATCTTAAGAAAATTGGTTTCATTTAAATTATTAAATTAATTTAAATGGAATATTAATTATTTAATTAATGAATAATGTGAATAATTAATTAAGTAATTAATAGTTTTTAAGTTGATTAATTAATATTTGAGATTAATTAATTAAGGTTAGTTAATCTATAATTAAGGATGATTAATTAAATTTTAATTTATGATTAAGATTTATTTAATCAAGTGATTAATGATTAATTTAGATTTTAATTAACACTTAATTAATTGATAAATAGAGATTAATTAAATTGTAATTAAATATTAATTAATTGATAATTAATAATGATTAATTGAAGTTAATTCTTAATTACGTAATTAAGAAAGGTTAATGAAGTTCATTGACTCAAGATTATTTTAACAATTAATTAATGTGACTAATTTTTAATAATTAATTAAATTAATTAATTAATAATAATCAATTGTTTAAGTTTTAATTACTCAATGAAAGTAATTAAGGAATTAACTACTTGGTGTAATTAATTTGATTGATGTAACTAGTTTAGATTAATTAAGTTAAATTAATTTAAACATTTGTTGATTGTTGATAATTACTTGTGTAATTAATGGGTTTATAATTACTTAAGGAAGTAATTATTTAATTACTGAATGTAATTAAAGATATTTATTATAGAAGTAATTTGGATTTAAATTACTTTGAAATTAATCAAGTGATTAATGGAGATAATTAATTAAGAGTAATTAAATTATGGGATGAGTAATTAAATGTCACGACCCGAAATTCAACGTTCGAAAATTGACATCAAATACCTAACTTGTACTCGACTGTCAATGACTCAAACATCGAACTCCAGTCGGATGGAGCTTATAACAACATTAGATGAATATATATATAACAGCGGAAATAAAATGAATAACATGCATCATATCACAGATACAACATCACAATAATATCTGTTACAACACCAGAGTACATAATACATGAATCACATCTCCAAATAGAATGTCATAATAGAACAACTACATATCATATGCCAAAAGTCTTCAAAAGGATAGAGAATGATAGTGAACACCAAACTAAGCACCTCGAGATCCAAAAGCTTCCAAAATGTCTCTAAGGTGTGAGGCTCCCAAAAACCAAAATACTCCAAAATATAGCTAGAGCCAAAATATAGAAACCTGCTACTAGGCTGCCCGTGTAGAAATGATGGGCACCTAGAGTTTAGAAAGGAAACAATAAACTCCGGGTCAGTCATGGGACTGGTATGAGTAAACAAAGATAATTGCTTTCAACTAAAACAGATTTTTTTTTTACAAGAAAATCGGTATGCTTTTGGAAAATGAGACTACCATAAGACCTCCCGCCACACACACAATGCGATCGCAGAATTGGAGGAGATTTCTTCTTATGATAGTCAAATATGCTTGATACGGGAAAATTCTTTGATATTATTACTAGTGCATAGTGTAGGAAGCCATTTCAAAGTAGAATATCAATCCTAGCCGGCATAGCCATTCCGAACTATGCCTACTATAGCTACCATCTAAACAGTGGTGACCACCATAAGTAAACGGCAGGTAATACAACTAAAACCGTACGGAATTCGTATTGGGAATTGGGTTTCCAACGAATGGTCAGGCTAAGGAACTTCCTATGCCACATGGGTACGCCTCTGGCGGGACGTCCCGAGAACTAACGTTACGGTTAGATCTCTGCCAACACAAGGCCGGGTTACCTCTGTAACTAGGTAACTACTACACGAATATGCCACTCCCCGGTCCTTTGGGACCTTTATCCGAGGGCCCTCCATCACAAAGCAACAACCACACAGAATAATGAGATTGAAGCAACCACATAGGTAAGCATCTGGGCTCCATACCATGACACTACCTTTTTCCAGAAGGAAATGACATACCCTAAAGGGCGCGACCCTCATAACCTTGCCGCATCTTTCCTGTTTCGACCATTTCCGGGGTGTGAGGTCCGATGAGGTCTCGTCCACAAAGCTATGCTTTACACGAAAGCCATGCTTTGATCACAAATGATCAACAAATGATCATCACTATACAGCAGCACTTAGTATGCCACACTACTAAATTGGGAGTATATTGCTGATAACCTTCAACTACATAACCTCTGAGCTCGTGCATCTCAGAGAGGGGTGTTAAGCGAAGAGAATAAATTCTCCGCCACCAATCAGATATGTATTTGAAAGAAATCGGCCTTATATCTCAAAGTGTAGTGTCGGACATACGACCATACGAGTCTGTTTCGGGTTCGAACAGAACCGAAGGCACTTCGTCCAATAAAGGAAGAAGCCCTTGCAAATCCGGGCGTCCACAATCCCGAGCGAACTTCCCATCACTTAGGGAATCCCTATACTGGAGCAACTCAGTGCAGAGACAATCGATAGGTTGTCCTATCGTTTTCGAAGACCCCCGGTCTTTGCCGTCGGTCTTCAAATGCAATCCATTCGTCGAATCACTATTCGGAATGGGTTATATGACACAAAGGTCCTCTCCCGGCTAATCTGAATAGTGAGCGCTCAAATTAAAACATGTGGGTGTATCAATCACGAAGGTTCACATTCAGGGTTCGATGTGAGTTTCGGATAACAAACTGAAAATCCGACTCTCTCGCATCGAAGTTTAAATGCCGTTTTACGGGCAAAAAGGGGTTACACAAACATATGGAACAAATCATAAATCACAGTCCATTGCAAAGCAATCACAACATCACAACAAAATGTCAATACAGTATAGAGTATTTGATGATGGTCAATCATCGTTGATTCAAGTGATTGTGATTAAAGTGAATTTGCCATATAAATGTCTTTACTAATTATTTTAAATCAATGTTGAATTTTACTTAATTATAAATTAGTTTAATTTGCTTAATTAGTTACTTATCCTTTGATTTATTAAATATATGGATCCTTAATTGTTAATTAATTAAGTTTTAATTATATTTTATAAATTCCCTATTCTTTAATTTTTTACTTTTAGATTGTAAAATCATTTCAAACCTTAAGGGTTAATTTATTCTTCAATTTTTTTTTATATCAATTTGGTTTTTAAATTAGCATTTAAACATTTATTTTACCTTTAAATTTTTTTGTTAAATTAAACTTTAAAAAAAAACAACTTTTATAAAATTATAAATTTTGAAATGCCATTTGTTTCATATGCTATTTATCATTATCATTAAATTTACTTAGAACACAAATTTACTTGAGTTTTCAAAAAAAAATGGCAAAAAAAAACAAAGTAAGTTCTGTTTTAAAATCACTTCCCCGAGACCTGCTTCGGGTTTTCCCCGAGCAAATCCCCCTTTCACTTCGGGTTTTTCCCAAAGTGACCCGTGTTGAATTTTTTTTTCGAATTTTGCTTAAGGGTTTAAAAACGACCCGATAAACGCTGAAACCCCCCCCCCCCCCGAGTGAAACTTCGAGCTTTTCCTCAACCTCCCCGTTCTGTGCTTCGAGTCACCGTTCGTCTTCCCCAACGTCTCACGCTTACACACACCCCATCCACGTACACGTGCACAGCTAGAGCCGCCGCCGATGGTCAGAGCCAAGGCCACGAGCGAGTCGCCTATCGTCCCCTAAAACGATACGAACACCCTGATCTCGATTTTTGTTTGGAAGTCGCGAATCGAGCATCACACCCAAAAATCACCATCAGGAACTTCATCGAAAACTGCCACGCGCCGCCTCCCCAGGCCATTATCGGCCACCAAACTTAGTCCCCAGCCTCGTCATCGTGTCACGCTTCGATCCCCCCCGGTGCGGTAAGGTCCGGTCATCGGTGGAAGGCGCAGTGCCACCGTTTCTGACGTGAACGAAATTGGGTTCCTAAACCCTACTTTAATTTCAAAACAAAAATTTAAGGTTTTATAAATTATTCCAGTATTTTTCTGGAAATCACGAACATTAAATCTAGCTTCGATCACGAATTCGAGGCTTGTAACTACATAGCTCATCAGAAATGCTCAAAGATTCACTTTTAGTTCAAATCCTATTTCCCAGAGAAAAATCAAATGTAAAATTCGAATTCATGTTTCTAAAATCATTAATATTGAAGTGGATTCAAATGACATCCTTGCAGTTAAAATCTGTGAAATTCAAAGTTTAGCAAAATCAAATGGTAACAGTAATCAACAGTATTTCCAGAGAGGTCTACATATCATTGTTTAAATTCATTGCCTGGCACATATTATGTTTTAATTCTTTTCTGTAATAAATCCAGGTTTTAACAAAGACCTAAACTTGTTTACATTCTCTTCTTCTCTTTTTTTTTTTCTGAAGTAAAAGAAAGAGATTTTTAAAATTTCTTTGATATTGATCTCCCTGTAAACCAAAATTCAAATGTGCTGTTTTTTTTTTCTTTTTCTTTTTTTTTTCTTTCTTTTCCCTTTCCTTTAATCCCAGTGAGGCTACACCCCTATTTTGATTTTTTTTTCCTGAAGCATGGTGTAAGCTCAACACAACTTCAATTTGTCACAAATTTGTTTCAGAAGGAATAAGGAAGAGAAAGATTTGGGATGGATGTGATATGCTTTAATCTTGTAAACAAAAACTACATGAAAATTTTGTTCACAGTTTCCAGGAAAAAAATTCTTTATAAAATTTCTTTAGTTCTTACCTGGGATAAAATACAAGTTTAAATCAAAACTTTAACTTGTTTACAATTTTTCCAAAGGCATAGAGAGATTTAAAATTCTTAATGTTCCAGTAAAAAGAAAAAGAAAATCACCAGCTTTTGGTTTGTTACTGGAACCTAGTGCAAGTGCAAGTACAAGACCTCAACTTATTTTTCCAATTCATTTACAGGAGATGGAAAAGAGAAAGATTTGGGTTGGTCTTGGGCAGGATTACTGTAAATCAGAGGGTTAACAAAAACAAGAAAGAGCAATGTCTTTTCCAACATGCATTCTTGGGTTTGATTCATACATCTGAACCATCTACTTTTCAACATTCTTAATCTATTCAAACTAGCACAAATCAAACTTGAGTTTGCCTATGATTTTTTTCTTTTTTTTTTCTTTTTGCTTCCCTGAAGTTTGACAGGGACTAGTATTTAAAAACATCAACATGCACAGTCAACTACCATCATATACAAACATCCTTCCATGCAAACAAGTTAAATTTCCTATGTAACCCAAGCATACACACAGCAATCAAAAGGTTGAGAAAACAAAGTTTAGTCACTTGATTCTAGAAGTTGTTGACAGTCCTACCAAACAGAGAGATGAGCCTGCTACTCTTTCTTTTTTTTCTACTTTAATTCTCTTGGGGTTTTAGATCTGAAATTGATGGGTACAATTCTCTGATTAATTGTGGTTGTATTCATGCATTTAAATTATGAAAAACAGGGATTTCTATTTTACTTACTTTTGAAATTAATAGGAGAGAAGACACTTCTTATTTCTGAAACTTGAAACTAGCAATAAATCTAAAACTTTGATCTTGACTTTCCTGCAACCAATTAAATATTGTTGAATTAAACTCTTGCTTCATTAGGAATTACAACTTCAAATTCAAAATAAATAAATAAAAGTTGCTTGCCTTTTTTTTTCTTAAAATTTTTATTTCCAAAAAGAAAACAGCACTGCCTTAAACCAGAAGCTCCTTTACAAATCTGCAGTTTAAGTTTGAATAGATTGTTGAACTTGATTTAAAAATCAAAATTTCATAAACTATAAATTTTAAAACAAAATTTACCTGAAAGTATCAGACTATTGTTCAGAAGCATGAGAAAGTATTTCAGATTTTTTTTTTAGCTTGAATGGAAGAAGGCAGTTTCCTTTTTCCTTCTGCACCCTCTTTTTTTCTTTCTTTGAATGTTGAAAAAAAAAAGTTGCAAAGGTCTTTTGATTACCGAGTATCAGGTGTTAGGGGATTTAAAAATTCGAATTTTAGAAGGTGAAGAGTTTCTTGAATTTTTTTATTTGAATTTTTTATTAAAGAGTTGATGGTTAGTGCCATTTGTAAAGAAATATCTTAAGCACTAGATTTTGTTAATCATTCAATTCTATGGTGAATGTATGTTTTCAGCCTTTTGTTGTTTTCAAAGCAAAGAAATCTTTATAAATTTTATTTCCTATATTACATATATTTTTATAAACCAATACATGTATATATTTATTCATGGGTATATATATGCATATGTACAATGTCAAAAGAAAGGTTGTTTTGACCATTGTATACTTATTCCTCAATGATTTTCAATGCTACTTAAATTTTTTTTCTAATATTTATTCCAAATTTAAATTCAAATCTTAAATTTTTAAATTTGAATTATAAACATTTCAAATCCAAATGACTTCTAAAGAAAACATTTATCATCTCAATATTTTTTTAACCATAGAATAAAATTAGAATTCATTTCATACAATATTTTCACTTATTTTATTTGTTTTAGATTTTTTTTCAAATTTATTCTCAAATCAAACCCCAAAAGTTTAAATATATATTATTTATTTTAATTGATAATTTTTGGGATGTTACAAATACCCCCTCCTTACGAAAATTTCGTCCTCGAAATTGAAAGTGAGAGAAATATAGACAAAGAATATACGAATTCATAAAGAATAAGGAAATGGCTTACCGGCTAAGCCGAGATATCCACTCTGCATTTGGGATAGGATTTCTGCATATTATCTTCAGTTTCCCAAGTGCAGTCCTCTGGATCGCCACTCCACTGAACTTTAACAAGCTTTACAACTTTGTTCCTTAATTGCTTCTCCTCATGATCCACAATCTTTATCGGTTCTCTTTTAACGGTTAGATTGGGAGTGATGTCGAGATCCTGTTGGGCAGCTTCTTCAATAATGCTGTCTGGATCGTGCACATACTTCCGAAGGCTAGAAATGTGAAATACATCATGCACACCAGACAACCAGCTAGGCAACTGCACACGGTAGGCTAGAGAACCAATCCTCTCCAGAATAGGAAAAGGACCAATATATCGTGGTGCTAGCTTACCGGTCTTCCCAAATCTCAATACACCTCTCATAGGAGATACTTTAAGAAAAACAGAGTCCCCAATCTGGAATTCCAAATCTCCTCTTCTATGATCATAGTAGCTTTTTTGACGACTCTGAGCTGTCTTCAGTTTCTTCCGAATAAAATCAACCTTTTCGGTGGCTTCTTTATTCATATCCGGACCAAGAATGAGTCTATCACCTGCCTCAATCCAGCATGCCGGTGATCGACACGGTCGGCCATATAAAGCCTCAAAAGGAGCCATCTCAATACTGGCCTGATAGCTGTTGTTATAAGAGAATTCGACCAGATGCAAATGGTCCTCCCAAGAACCACCAAAATCAAGTATACAAGCTCGCAATAGATCCTCCAAGATTCGATTGATCCTCTCTGTCTGCCCATCGGACTGTGGGTGATAAGCAGTACTGAAATGCAGCTTAGTTCCCAATGCGTCTTGAAACGACTCCCAAAATCTACTAGCGAAGATCGAATCACGATCACTCACTATGCTGCTAGGAATGCCATGGAGACGGGCAATCTCTTTCACATACAAATTAGCTAGACTTGCAGCTGTGCGGTTAGCTTTTACTGGCAAGAAGTGGGCTGACTTAGTCAAACGATCTACAATGACCCAAATCGCTTCATTGCCCTTCCGAGAGCGAGGCAAACCGTCGACGAAATCCATCGACACGTGGTCCCATTTCCATTTGGGCACCTCTAAAGGCTGAAGTAGACCCGCTATCTTCTTTTGGTCGCTCTTGATTTGTTGGCAAGTGGCACAGCGACTCACATAAATAGATATATCTCTCTTCATCGTCTTCCACCAGAAAGTTCTTTTGATATCTCTATACATCTTGTTAACTCCTGGATGGATGCAAAGCTTAGATTTGTGACATTCGTCTAGAACTTCACGTTTCAGATCAGGGAAGTCTGGAACACATCTTCTTCCTTTCAGCCTTATAACTCCTCTACTATCCATCTCAAAACTAGTGTCTTCTCCTTGGCATATTCTTTTATAAATTCCTCGAAGAAACTCATCTTCATAATGCTTGCTCGCAATCCTCTTAAGAAGAGTAGGAGCGATAACAAGGTGAGAAAGAATAGCATGCTTTCTACTCAAGGCGTCCGCAACCACATTGGCTTTTCCGGTTGTATATAGAATATCCAGGTCATAGGATGCCAGAAATTCTAGCCAACGCTGTTGTCGCAAATTCAGGTCTTTTTGGGTGAAGAGATATTTCAGAGATTTGTGATCGGTGAATAATTCGAATTTTTCACCTAGAAATAAGGAGAGTTCGATAAGTATATTGAATTAAATTAAATTCACAAATTGATAAGAAAGCTGAAAAGATTCTTACCCAAAAGATAATGTCGCCATATTTTTAAAGCGAAGATAACAGCTAGAAGCTCCAAATCATGGGTCGGATAATTTCTTTCATGAGGACGTAATTGTGTACTTGCGTAGGCAATCACCTTCCCATTTTGCATCAATACTGCACCCAAGCCTTCACCGCAAGCATCGGTATAAACAGATAAACCCTGATTCCCGTTGATAATAGCGAGAACAGGAGCGGTGGTTAATCTCTTCTTTAATTCCTCAAAAGCTTCTTCACATTTTGGAGTCCAAATAAACTTTGCATTCTTCATTGTTAGCTTGGTCAATGGACTAGCTAACTTCAAAAAGTCCTGCACAAACTTCCGATAATAACCTGCTAGGCCCAAAAAGCTTCGAACTTCCTTTGGGGTAGTAGGTCTTCTCCAATCAAGAATGGCGGAAATTTTGCTAGGATCCACAGAAATACCCTCTTCATTAACAATATGGCCAAGAAATTTCACTTCTTTGACCCAAAAGTGGCATTTGGAAAATTTAGCATATAGAATATTTCTCCTTAATATTTCCAAGACAATTCTAAGGTGTTCGGCATGCTCCTCTTCGGTCTTGGAATAGACCAAAATATCGTCAATGAATACGAGCACAAATTTATTCAATACATCCCGAAACACACGAGTCATAAGGTCCACAAAGTATGCTGGGGCATTGGTTAGCCCAAAAGGCATGACTAACCATTCATAGAACATATTGGGACCCCTAAAAGCTGTCAAATGAATACAGTCTTCGGCGATTCGTAATTGATGGAATCCTTGGGCTAGATCCATCTTCGAAAAGAAACAAGCGCCGTGCAACTGATCAAATAAATCATCAATTCTGGGCAGTGGGAATTTATTCTTGAGAGTCTGCTTATTGAGATCGCGGTAATCCACGCACAACCTCAAAGATCCGTCAGACTTAGCAACAAATACGACGGCTGAGCCCCATTCAGAAACACTGGGTCGAATCAACCCTTTTTCTAGTAAATCTCTAGTTTGCTCGACTAATTCAACCCTTTCTCTAGGTGCCATCCTGCGACTTGGATGAACAACAGGACGGGCATTGGGCACAAGGTCGATTCTGAATTCTATTTCTCGGTGAGGAGGTAGAGATTTCACTTCATCAAACACGTCTGGAAAATCTCTAACAATAGGAATAGACTGCAAGCTGGGTTCAGGATAACCCAAATTATACATCAACCCTTCCCTTTTAGGACTAGGGTCCTCACAAGAAATTTCGATGAAATCCCCAAATTTGGTTTTGATTGAAATCAACCGATTAGTGCAATCCAATTTGGCTTCATATTTTGCTAGCCAATCCATCCCGAGTAAGACTTCAAACTCGTTGAAGTCAAGAACAAAAGGACTAATAGGGAATTGATGGCAAGAATATGAGATAGGAACATCTCTACATCGAAGACAGAGGTTTGCGGGACCTCCAACTGGATTCCTTACACAATAGGCTCATCAACAAAATCAGGTTCAATATTCAATTCGTTAATAGCTTGTTGAGATATAAAACTGTGTGTAGCGCCAGTATCAAAAAGAACTCTAACAATGCTATCATAAATTGTAAGATTACCTTCCAGAACGCCCTTTCCCTTTTCTGATTTGGAAGATGTAGGCTTGTCTTTGACTGAGTATACTTTAGCTGTCTGGGCTTGCTTCATAACTGGGCAGTCCTTCACTTCATGTCCCACCTTCTGACAATAATAGCACTTTCTGGGCTTTGCTTGAGTGGATTGATCTCTCTTGGGCTTTTTGCAGCTGGTAGAATAGTGGCCTTTTTCCGACCAATTATAGCAAGTGACATTCTCCATAGTGCTCCCTTGATTGCCTTTCTTCTTCTCCTTGCCGTGCCAAGGTTTCTTGCCTCCAAATTTTCTCTTCTTCCAATTCTGATTGCTTGAGTTGCCTTTCTCCCTCGGTGCCTCTTGCATGTCTAGTGTAGCATAACGGTATCCCATATCAACCAAATCTGAGAAAGATTCTTTCACGTGGCCTGTCATCCTTTCGTGGAACTTTTTATTCATCCCACGAATGAATCTCTCATTCTTCTTCAACGGTGTGTTCACTAATTCTGGACCAAAACGTGACAATTCATTGAACTTATTGAGATACTCCTCGAACGACAGACTTCCTTGCTTTAAATCCATGAATTCTTGGTACATACAAGAAATCCCAGATGATGGCAAGTAGCGCTTCTCAAATGCTTCTTTGAATCTACTCCAAGTGAACTCATCCTCAGGCTCATCAATAGTGACCGTCTCCCACCAAGCTAAGGCTTCACCTTGTAGTTGCCAAGTAGCTATGAGACGCATCTGATCATCCTGTAGCTTGAGCCCCTTAAAGATTTTCTCACAAGACCTAATCCATGCCTGGGCCTCAATAATCGTCTCTTTGCCGGTGAATGGCTTACCCCCAAGCCTTGAGAAGTTCTTATATAAGTCAGCCAGATTCGACTGATTCTGAATAGGTAAAGCTGCCTCGGTGGTAGGGGAAACTTGGCTAGGTGCTGTGGCATTTCCTCACCCCCTAACTCTGCCTCTTCTTCCGCTCATCCTTACTATCTGTAATTAGTAAGAAAAAGTGGCTTAGATATTTGGATGAGATATCTTAAGAAATATCGGCAATTAAAGGAAATAGACTAAGAAAGATTTGATGTGTTAATCAATTATACTCATTCTAGGGTATACTTCACCCTATCTCTAATGAGCCATCTAATGTGTTATACTCCGAAGCTAAAGTTCTTACTCAACCTTTAGCTCTGATACCAACTGTCACGACCCGAAATTCAACGTTCGAAAATTGACATCAAATACCTAACTTGTACTCGACTGTCAATGACTCAAACATCGAACTCCAGTCGGATGGAGCTTATAAAAACATTAGATGAATATATATATAACAGCGGAAATAAAATGAATAACATGCATCATATCACAGATACAACATCACAATAATATCTGTTACAACACCAGAGTACATAATACATGAATCACATCTCCAAATAGAATGTCATAATAGAACAACTACATATCATATGCCAAAAGTCTTCAAAAGGATAGAGAATGATAGTGAACACCAAACTAAGCACCTCGAGATCCAAAAGCTTCCAAAATGTCTCTAAGGTGTGAGGCTCCAAAAAAACAAAATACTCCAAAATATAGCTAGAGCCAAAATATAGAAACCTGCTACTAGGCTGCCCGTGTATAAATGATGGGCACCCAGAGTTTAGAAAGGAAACAATAAACTCCGGGTTAGTCATGAGACTGGTATGAGTAAACAAAGATAATTGCTTTCAACTAAAACAGATTTTTTTTACAAGAAAATGGGTATGCTTTTGGAAAATGAGACTACCATAAGACCTCCCGCCACACACACAATGCGATCGCAGAATTGGAGGAGATTTCTTCTTATGATAGTCAAATATGCTTGATATGGGAAAATTCTTTGATATTATTACTAGTGCATAGTGTAGGAAGCCATTTCAAAGTAGAATATCAACCCTAGCCGGCATAGCCATTCCGAACTATGCCTACTATAGCTACCATCTAAACAGTGGTGACCACCATAAGTAAACGGCAGGTAATACAACTAAAACCGTACGGAATTCGTATTGGGAATTGGGTTTCCAACGAATGGTCAGGCTAAGGAACTTCCTATGCCACATGGGTACGCCTCTGGCGGGACGTCCCGAGAACTAACGTTACGGTTAGATCTCTGCCAACACAAGGCCGGGTTACCTCTGTAACTAGGTAACCACTACACGAATATGCCACTCCCCGGTCCTTTGGGACCTTTATCCGAGGGCCCTCCATCACAAAGCAACAACCACACAGAATAATGAGATTGAAGCAACCACATAGGTAAGCATCTGGGCTCCATACCATGACACTACCTTTTTCCAGAAGGAAATGACATACCCTAAAGGGCGCGACCCTCATAACCTTGCCGCATCTTTCCTGTTTCGACCATTTCCGGGGTGTGAGGTCCGATGAGGTCTCGTCTACAAAGCTACGCTTTACACGAAAGCCATGCTTTGATCACAAATGATCAACAAATGATCATCACTATACAGCAGCACTTAGTATGCCACACTACCAAATTGGGAGTATATTGCTGATAACCTTCAACTACATAACCTCTGAGCTCGTGCGTCTCAGAGAGGGGTGTTAAGCTAAGAGAATAAATTCTCCGCCACCAATCAGATATGTATTTGAAAGAAATCGGCCTTATATCTCAAAGTGTAGTGTCGGACATACGACCATACGAGTCTGTTCCGGGTTCGAACAGAACCGAAGGCACTTCGTCCAATAAAGGAAGAAGCCCTTGCAAATCCGGGCGTCCACAATCCCGAGCGAACTTCCCATCACTTAGGGAATCCCTATACCAGAGCAACTCGGTGCAGAGACAATCGATAGGTTGTCCTATCGTTTTCGAAGACCCCCGGTCTTCGCCGTCGGTCTTCAAATGCAATCCATTCGTCGAATCACTATTCGGAATGGGTTATATGACACAAAGGTCCTCTCCCGGCTAATCCGAATAGTGAGCGCTCAAATTAAAACATGTGGGTGTATCAATCACGAAGGTTCACATTCAGGGTTCGATGTGAGTTTCGGATAACAAACTGAAAATCCGACCCTCTTTCGCATCGAAGTTTAAATGCCGTTTTACGGGCAAAAAGGGGTTACACAAACATATGGAACAAATCATAAATCACAGTCCATTGCAAAGCAATCACAGCATCACAACAAAATGTCAATACAGTATAGAGTATTTGATGATGGTCAATCATCGTTGATTCAAGTGATTGTGATTAAAGTGAATTTGCCATATAAATGTCTTTACTAATTATTTTAAATCAATGTTGAATTTTACTTAATTATAAATTAGTTTAATTTGCTTAATTAGTTACTTATCCTTTGATTTATTAAATATATGGATCCTTAATTGTTAATTAATTAAGTTTTAATTATATTTTATAAATTCCCTATTCTTTAATTTTTTACTTTTAGATTGTAAAATCATTTCAAACCTTAGGTTAATTTATTCTTCAATTTTTTTTTATATCAATTTGGTTTTTAAATTAGCATTTAAACATTAATTTTACCTTTAAATTCTTTTGTTAAATTAAACTTTAAAAAAAAAACAACTTTTATAAAATTATAAATTTTGAAATGCCATTTGTTTCATATGCTATTTGTCATTATCATTAAATTTACTCAGAACACAAATTTACTTGAGTTTTCCAAAAAAAATGGCAAAAAAAACAAAGTAAGTTCTGTTTTAAAATCACTTCCCCGAGACCTGCTTCGGGTTTTCCCCGAGCAAATCCCCCTTTCACTTCGGGTTTTTCCCAAAGTGACCCGTGTTGAAATTTTTTTTCGAATTTTGATTAAGGGTTTAAAAACGACCCGATAAACGCTGAAACCCCCCCGAGTGAAACTTCGAGCTTTCCCTCAACCTCCCCGTGCTGTGCTTCGAGTCACCGTTCGTCTTCCCCAACGTCTCACGCTTACACACACCCCATCCACGTACACGTGCACAGCTAGAGCCGCCGCCGATGGTCAGAGCCAAGGCCACGAGCGAGTCGCTTATCGTCCCCTAAAACGATACGAACACCCTGATCTCGATTTTTGTTTGGAAGTCGCGAATCGAGCATCACACCCAAAAATCACCATTAGGAACTTCATCGAAAACTGCCACACGCCGCCTCCCCAGGCCATTATCGGCCACCAAACTTAGTCCCCAGCCTCGTCATCGTGTCACTCTTCGATCCCCCCCTGTGCGATAAGGTCCGTTCATCGGTGGAAGGCGCATTGCCACCGTTTCTGACGTGAACGAAATTGGGTTCTTAAACCCTACTTTAATTTCAAAACAAAAATTTAAGGTTTTATAAATTATTCCAGTATTTTTCTGGAAATCACGAACATTAAATCTAGCTTCGATCACGAATTCGAGGCTTGTAACTACATAGCTCATCAGAAATGCTCAAAGATTCACTTTTAGTTCAAATCCTATTTCCCAGAGAAAAATCAAATGTAAAATTCGAATTCATGTTTCTAAAATCATTAATATTGAAGTGGATTCAGATGACAACCTTGCAGTTAAAATCTGTGAAATTCAAAGTTTAGCAAAATCAAATGGTAACAGTAATCAACAGTATTTCCAGAGAGGTCTACATATCATTGTTTAAATTCATTGCCTGGCACATATTATGTTTTAATTCTTTTCTGTAATAAATCCAGGTTTTAACAAAGACCTAAACTTGTTTACATTCTCTTCTTCTCTTTTTTTTTTCTGAAGTAAAAGAAAGAGATTTTTAAAATTTCTTTGATATTGATTTCCCTGTAAACCAAAATTCAAATGTGCTGTTTTTTTTTTCTTTCTTTTCCCTTTCCTTTAATCCCAGTGAGGCTACACCCCTATTTTGATTTTTTTTCCTGAAGCATGGTGTAAGCTCAACACAACTTCAATTTGTCACAAATTTGTTTCAGAAGGAATAAGGAAGAGAAAGATTTGGGATGGATGTGATATGCTTTAATCTTGTAAACAAAAACTACATGAAAATTTTGTTCACAGTTTCCAGGAAAAAAAAATTTATAAAATTTTCTTTAGTTCTTACCTGGGATAAAATACAAGTTTAAATCAAAACTTTAACTTGTTTACAATTTTTCCAAAGGCATAGAGAGATTTAAAATTCTTAATGTTCCAGTAAAAAGAAAAAGAAAATCACCAGCTTTTGGTTTGTTACTGGAACCTAGTGCAAGTGCAAGTACAAGACCTCAACTTATTTTTCCAATTCATTTACAGGAGATGGAAAAGAGAAAGATTTGGGTTGGTCTTGGGCAGGATTACTGTAAATCAGAGGGGTAACAAAAACAAGAAAGAGCAATGTCTTTTCCAACATGCATTCTTGGGTTTGATTCATACATCTGAACCATCTACTTTTCAACATTCTTAATCTATTCAAACTAGCACAAATCAAACTTGAGTTTGCCTATGATTTTTTTCTTTTCTTTTTTTCTTTTTGCTTCCCTGAAGTTTGACAGGGACTAGTATTTAAAAACATCAACATGCACAGTCAACTACCATCATATACAAACATCCTTCCATGCAAACAAGTTAAATTTCCTATGTAACCCAAGCATACACACAGCAATCAAAAGGTTGAGAAAACAAAGTTTACTCACTTGATTCTAGAAGTTGTTGACAGTCCTACCAAACAGAGAGATGATCCTGCTACTCTTTCTTTTTTTTTCTACTTTAATTCTCTTGGGGTTTTAGATCTGAAATTGATGGGTACAATTCTCTGATTAATTGTGGTTGTATTCATGCATTTAAATTATGAAAAACAGGGATTTCTATTTTACTTACTTTTGAAATTAATAGCAGAGAAGACACTTCTTATTTCTGAAACTTGAAACTAGCAATAAATCTAAAACTTTGATCTTGACTTTCCTGCAACCAATTAAATATTATTGAATTAAACTCTTGCTTCATTAGGAATTACAACTTCAAATTCAAAATAAATAAATAAAAGTTGCTTGCCTTTTTTTTCTTAAAATTTTTATTTCCAAAAAGAAAACAGCACTGCCTTAAACCAGAAGCTCCTTTACAAATCTGCATTTTAAGTTTGAATAGATTGTTGAACTTGATTTAAAAATCAAAATTTCATAAACTATAAATTTTAAAACAAAATTTACCTGAAAGTATAAGACTATTGTTCAGAAGCATGAGAAAGTATTTCAGATTTTTTTTTTTTAGCTTGAATGGAAGAAGGCAGTTTCCTTTTTCCTTCTGCACCCTCTTTTTTTCTTTCTTTGAATGTTGAAAAAAAAAAGTTGCAAAGGTCTTTTGATTACTGAGTATCAGGTGTTAGGGGATTTAAAAATTCGAATTTTAGAAGGTGAAGAGTTTCTTGAATTTTTTTATTTGAATTTTTTATTAAAGAGTTGATGGTTAGTGCCATTTGTAAAGAAATATCTTAAGCACTAGATTTTGTTAATCATTCAATTCTATGGTGAATGTATGTTTTCAGCCTTTTGTTGTTTTCAAAGCAAAGAAATCTTTATAAATTTTATTTCCTATATTACATACATTTTTATAAACCAATACATGTATATATTTATTCATGGGTATATATATGCATATGCACAATGTCAAAAGAAAGGTTGTTTTGACCATTGTATACTTATTCCTCAATGATTTTCAATGCTACTTAATTTTTTTTTTCTAATATTTATTCCAAATTTAAATTCAAATCTTAAATTTTTAAATTTGAAATATAAACATTTCAAATCCAAATGACTTCTAAAGAAAACATTTATCATCTCAATATTTTTTTAACCATAGAATAAAATTAGAATTCATTTCATACAATATTTTCACTTATTTTACTTGTTTTAGATTTTTTTTCAAATTTATTCTCAAATCAAACCCCAAAAGTTTAAATATATATTATTTATTTTAATTGATAATTTTTGGCATGTTACATTAAAGCAGTTAATTACTGAATGGTTATTAATCATGGGTGATTAATATATATGTGTGGATTAATTTTAGATTAATTACTTATGTAATTAATTTATATTGAGAGATTGATTAAATGTAATCATTAATTAATTAATTAATGATGTAATTTGAAATTGATTAAGTAAGGTATAATTAATAATGAATAAATGATTAATGTAATTAATTTAACTAATTAATTAATTAAGAAATTACAAGTTAATTATTTGCAAAGGGTTTAATATAATTAACTTGTGTAAGTAATATCAAATACTAATTACTTATTGTAATTAGAAATAGTTAATCAATAATGATTAAGTGAAATGAGAATTGAGATGATGATTTGTAAATTGATTTGTAATCAATTAATGGACAAAGTAAGCAGAATTTTAATGATGAGGTAATTAATTTAATTCATTTTAAATTAATTATAAATGGTGTGATCATCAGATAGTTGCTTATGTTTTGATGATTGGTATTGGTTGTCTGGTATGGTTTGTAATCTTAGTTATGAGATTAGTAGTGTATGTGATGTGGATGCATTGGTTGCTTTTGGATGATAGTGTGAATTATTTGATTATGATATGAATTATCTATTGATGATAAGGTTGATTATCTATTGTGTTGTGAATTATCTATCGGTGTGTATTTAGATAATGAATTGAATTGTTTTACAAACTTTAAAATAACTTGGCCTTAAAAGACACGCTTTGGATTTCGATGAGACCAGGATCGGGTTTCCATATTTGCTTATCCGAAAACCACATCGATTCCAAATAACGTTAGGTCGTTAATCCAAGTGGAGCGAGTGAAGACTCAATGTGTAAGGGCTATAATTCAGTATAACTCTGTGGGTGATTCCGTAATGAGTTGACGGAATAGTACTTATAGATTCGAGATGGTGATTCAGAGTGCAAGGGTTATCGTCGTCAACTCTGAGGGTGATTCCAAAATGAGTGTAACGAGATAATGCCTTCGGTTTCGTTCGAACCCGGAACGAACTTGTATGGATTGAATGCTTTCAGAACATTGTCAGGAGGACGATGAGCATTCTAAGTGTTATGTCCTATAAAGGTAATCATAGCCTCAAGCCTCATCAACCGGGAATGGCTAAAACAGGGGAGGTGCAGCAAAGCTTCGTGGGTAGCCCCCACTTGAGAGCAAGATTTATCCCTTTCTAGAGGTCCCTTTATTTTCGGCTTAGTGGTGGGTTGTTGATCACCACTGCGGGGTTGTCTTGTTCGTAACTGTTCAGTAAGGAACAGGTCCGGCTTTGTGTTGCAGGGGAGTTAGGGTGGCTCCTCGGTACGATGATCTAGGCCACGTACTGTGAAGGGCGGTACCCCAGTAGCCCAACCATTGTATGGAATCCAAAATCCAATAAGTGCCGTACGTATTAGTTGTGCCCAACTATGTTGGAATGTGAGATGTAAGCATTTCAGCTATTTCTGTATTTTACTTGAAAACCCTAGACATTATTATAATATCATCGGATTTCCTATCAAATGTTTTGGTTAGCGTAAGGTAAATTTTTTTCCATGTTTATGTGTGGGAAGTCTTACATGATACCTTTTCTTTTCAAAGGTTTTTCAAAATTAAGCAACTTTAACCTGTTACTCACACCAGACCCATGTCTGACCCGGAGTTATTTCTGTTTTCTTTAACTCTTGGGTACTCAAATTTTTATGAGTAGTCAAGCGAATTCAGGTTAGGATTCAGGTTAGCTATGACGAATTATGGAGGATCAATGGAGCAGGAGGCTTCTGCGTATAGTTATATAGTTTTCCGCTGTGTTGGTACCTCTGAGTGTTTTCTGTAATGTGATTGAGTTGTAATAACTAGACAGGTGTTTATAACTGTCTAGTATGTGTTGTATATGTCCGTGTAACTCTGATATTTGTTGTATACTATGTAATACTTATGTTATTAATATAATTTATTCGTTCCGCTGTTGAGATTCTAGTGTTGTTTCTTCTTTCTCTTCTTTCTTTTCTCTTTTCTATCCCTTTCTTTCTTAAGGATGATACGACTTTTTGTGGAGAAAAAGTCGGGTCGTCTCAGTTGGCATCAGAGCATTAGGTTGAGTGAATGCCTAGTCTCTGTAGTGGTGTCTATCTTGAGAGAGCGTATTTGTATTTTTATTATATATATATTTTGGTTCTACATATTTGTTGGGTTACCTGTTTGGGTTTTTCCAACATAAGTTATAAAGGTAGATGAGGTAGAAGTGTGTGTAACACGACTACCATTGGTTGGAGTTTGATGGATAAGGTTGGAAGTGTATTTGTCGAGACTGTAGACCTAATACCGTCTCGAGTGAGTTCTGTAGTGGTGAAGGAATTTATCGATCTCTGAAAGTAACCTGTTAAGGTTCGGAGTTCGTCTTTGAAGCGTAGAATTGAGTTTGGATCTGTCGGTAGGGCAGAAGCCAGTGAGTGATGATATTTTGATATCTCAGGAAGAAGTAGCTGCGTGATGAGATGCAGTGACTATGGATATTTCCGAAGATGTTTCTTTGGAACAAGAATTAGAAGTGAGTCTGCTTGGTGATGTGGTTGAGTTTAGTAGAGTATTCTGAGTTGGTAAGGAGTCTTCTGGCTGAGTAGTTTTTCTGAAGTGGAGTTCAGAAGCAGCAGAGTGGATTTGTTTCTCTGGTAAGTTGAGCCAGCATAAGTTGTTCTGTTTGGTAGAGAGAGAGCAGTTTTCTCTGGATTTAGGCTGAGTTGATCGCAAAAGTGACTTGCGATAGTGTATTCTTATGGATTGTTGGAGATTGTCCGGATTTCTTCCAGGAAGTCAGAAGTTTGTCTACATCTAAAGATCGAGTTTTCTTTCCAGGGGTGGAACAGGTGGTTCAGTTAGTAGATGGATGGTTCCTTGAGATAGAAGTTGGTGAAGCAACTCAAGTTTCGAAGAAACATCTGAGTTTTCTTATGGATAAGTGGAACCATATTTCTGTGCTGGGTAGTCTAGCCTATGCTTGTGCTGTTCTTCAGCATTTTCTTCTGTTTCGGATCAGAGTTGTGCAGCGGAAGCAGTTTGGGGGTGTTTTGTTTTGCCTTTTCCGGATAAGAAGAAGTTTGTTCTATCTTCTGTTGTTGAGAAGCAAGGTTTGTGTTCTTGGTTTTTGAGTGATCTTGAGGAGATCATTGGATTGTTTTGATTCAGTCTGTTTCTAGAGGAATCAGCAAGAGTTGAGCTGATCAAGAAGGATGTTGGTAGCCCAGGATCGTCCGAAGAGTTTTTATGGATAAGAGGCAGAGAAATTCGGATTCTGGAATCAGAGATTTGTTTGGGATAAGTTTTTCTCTGATTCAAAGAGCTACAAGTTTGGAAAGCTAGCTCCATAGTGTTTTGGGTTTCTTCTGTGTTTTAGGTTAGATCAGTGTTTGGTTTTCTAGAGTTGAATTGCCAGTTTGGATAACTGGGATTCAGTATGCTTTACGTATCTCTGAGGGAGTACGTGTTTGATATTTCTGGTTGTAGAACCAGCAGTTTAGGATGGTTTGTTTGTTGAGTCAGACTCGTTTGTAGTCTGATATTCTGTATAGAATTGTTTTTAGGAGCTCTATAGCTTAGTAGTATTGATTGATTGGATTTTATAGAGCGAGTATCCCGATATACATATATATAACGGGGAAACTCGTGAAAGTTTTATCCAAAATTCTTTCGGATAATTAGATTTGTTCGGATTGTGTGAATTGGTTGCTATGGTGGTTGGCATATGATTGACATATGCTGTGTTTTAAAATAAAATCTGTCAGTAGATTATTAAATTACCTTTGTTTTAAATTTCGGGGACGAAATTCTTTTAAGGGGGAAGGATTGTAATATCCCGGAATTGTGGACAATATAAATTTAATAATTTGTGTTTAAATTTATATTGAATTGATAATTTTTGTTAATAAATTTGATTTGATTTAATAATCTTCTTTATTTAAATATTTAGTTTGTGAAATTATTTTTAATAAACTAATAAATCTATTTTCTATTTAATAATGTATATGTATTTATATATATTTTAAATAGATAAGTTGTTAAATAGTATAGCATAATTTTAATGTTTTGAAAATAGGAATTGTGATTTATTTTTAATTTAAGTTTTTTAAAAATATTTAATAAAATACTATGTGACTTTAAATATATGAGATAAAAGTTTTATTGGTTTAAAATTCATTTTAACTTAAGTTTGTATATTTAAATATGTTACCAAAATGTTTGTGTATTCTTTTTAAAATATTGATTTATAAAATGTGAATTGTTAATTTAATTTGAAATTTAAAATACAATTTAAAATGTGAACATGTATTCATGTAAGTTATTGTAAACTCTTTTATAAATTTATTTTAATTATTTAAAGGTATAAGAACTAGTTAACTAAGTTTAAACATTTATTAACACTTAATTAAATAACAATTTACTTAAAGATACTTGTGTATGTAATTTAGGAGATACGTTAAACATGTGTTAAGTATTTAAGATAGGTAGTTAACAAGTGTCAAATTTATATCTTTTATTTTTCTTTCTTTTTAATAAATCATAAACTAGCTTTTTAGACTTGCATATTCATTTCTTCTCCTCTTTCTCATTTTTTTTCATTCTAAATCAAAATTTCTTTCAGCTGAGAAATTTTGTTCATCTCTTCAAACTGCATTTCTCAAACAAGTAAACATTTGCATTCAAACTCCTCTTTTTCAAAATACAAATCTGCATTTCCCAAAATACAAACCTACATGCAACCATGAAAGCAAACAAACCTGCAAATTTCTTTGTTTCTTCAATCTGGAAACAAAGAAAGGTCTGCATTTCAATTTTTTTGTGAAGAAGACTCTGCATTTCAATTTTAAGCGAGGGCCTGCATCTTCTTGGAAGCAGAAGCATGCATTTCTTCAATCTCGAAATAAATGCAAACGAAGTAAAACTGCAATTTCAATTTGCATCTGCAACTTCTTCAAGTCTGTATTCATCCATCTCATTAAAATCTAGGCTCTGCTTAATAATAAGGTGAGTAACTCTTTTAAGTTTATTAAATAGCAAAGGCTGTGCATGTTTTATAAATTACAAATAGACTCATATGAGATTGCTATGAATATCTTACCTATAAATATTTGCCTGTGTTCAAATTGATGACTGTGCATGTGTGTTTATGCAAATTTTCAAACTCATGTTGATCCCTGAGCTCTACCTTTAGCTTGTTGCTATTATGATTTAAACAATTGAACAAAGTTTGTTTATTTTAGAATAGAATAAGTTTTAAAATTTCATATAAATTAAACAGAATTGTCTGTAACCTGGAAATCATGTTACACAGAGCAACAATTAATATAGAGTAAAATTCAAACTATATAATTTAATGTATCAGGTTAATTAATAGAAACATCAAACAAATTCATGAATTTTAGATTAAATATTACAATTTATAGAATTTAAAGCAAGGTGCAGTTTGAGTTTTCTGTATTTTCCATATTGGTTAAGCACAGCTGATACATGCATTTGATTTAGTTGAAATTGTTTCTGTTGATAGAGTAGCCATCTAAGATTATAGGAAAATTTCTGAATCGGTTTGCAATTCAGGTTTGAGATTGTAATTTGGGATTTTAGTATAGAACCCTAGTTATTTCTGGGCTGTGAAGAATCGAGCATATCTGCATTTATAGTGGATCGAGTTCAGTGTTGTTTTGGGTATTGTTAAGTGGTGGATTGATGAAGTTGTTGCCGAAGTTTGGGTGGAGATGGTGGCCGGAGGCGTGTGGGATCGTCGATGAAAGGTTGGTGGTTTTGAGCCATGGACTGTTTCCAGGTTTTTGTTTTGAAACCTGAATTCAAATTCGAATTGAATTATGGGATTCTGAGGGTTGAAGGTTGATGTAGGGATTTTTGGTAGATGGAGGATGGCCTGAGATGATGGCCAGTAGTGGCCGGAGTAGGGGAGTGGGTGCACAGGGGTGTTGTGCATGTTGGTGATGATGGGATTGTTTTTGGTTGTAGTGTTTATTGTCTCGGGAAAATAAGAGAGTGACTCGAAGCATGTGTACTTATGACTCGAAGTAAACTGGGTAGACTCGGGTTATATTTAGTGTTTCAGGTTTTTGAGATTTGGACAGAACATGTTTGACAGTTTTTTTAAAAATTTAAACAAGGGTTTTGAATTCAAACTTAAATTTAAACCTAGGATTTAAAACTGAATTTAAATTTGAATTAAATCAGTTTAAACCTTAGGTTTGAAATAATTTAAATTTTGGAAATTTTATTTGGACTTAAGAAAAAATCAGAAACCTGTTTTTTTTTCCAGGTTTTATAAAATTTGAAGTTAAATTTTAAAGTGCAAACTAAAATCTGAAACTAGGTTTAAACCTGGAATTGAATTTGAATTTTAAAAGTTTAAATCCTGGGTTTTGTAATAATTTGACTTTTTAAATTTTAGTTTGGGTTTAAATTAAAAGCAGGAATTTGTTACTGCTAAAACAATTTAAAAGAAAGTAAAATAATGTAAGTTGAATTTAAACTGGGTTTTGAAATTCTGAAAGATGAATATGATTCAAACTATTTTAAATCTGAAACTTGAAATAATTTATGTTTTAAAAAGTTAAATTTGGTTTAAAACTTATAGGTGTGAAAAATATATGTAGTTTTGAATTTGAGGTGGAAGTTTAAATTTTAAATTGGGAATTTAAAATGAATTCAGATCTGAGTTTTTTAAAATTTGGATTTAAATTCAAACTTCAGTGTTTAAAATAAAATAAATTTAAGTTTAAATTATAAATTACTTTGGAAAGGTTAAAAAGATTTGAATTCTTTTAAAGGGTGATGTAAATTGTAAACAAAGCTTTAAGATTTAGCTTTTAAGATTTAATCTGAAATGAAAATTTGGATTTTGTTTCAGTTTGGAATTTTAAAGAAATTTTAAATTGAATTTTGTTTTGAAACAAAGTGTTTAAAATATTTTGTATAAGGAAGAATGTTTCTTAATTTTGATCTTAAGAAAATCGGTTTCATTTAAATTATTAAATTAGTTTAAATGGAATATTAATTATTTAATTAATGAATAATGTGGATGATTAATTAAGTAATTAATAATTTTTAAGTTGATTAATTAAGATTTGAGATTAATTAATTAAGGTTAGTTAATCTATAATTAAGGATGATTAATTAAATTTTAATTTATGATTAAGATTTATTTAATAAAGTGATTAATGATTAATTTAGATTTTAATTAACACTTAATTAATTGATAATTAGAGATTAATTAAATTGTAATTAAATATTAATTAATTGATAATTAATAATGATTAATTGAAATTAATTCTTAATTATGTAATTAAGAAAGGTTAATGAAGGTCATTGACTCAAGATTATTTTAACAATTAATTAATGTGATTAATTTTTAATAATTAATTAAATTAATTAATTAATATTAGTCAATTATTTAAGTTTTAATTACTTTAATGAAAGTAATTAAGGAATTAACTACTTGGTGTAATTAATTTGATTGATGTAATTAATTTAGATTAATTATGTTAAATTAATTTAAACATTTGTTGATTGTTGATAATTACTTATGTAGTTAATGGGTTTATAATTACTTAAGGAAGTAATTAAATAATAATTACTGAATGTAATTAAAGATATTTATTATAGAAGTAATTTGCATTTAAATTACTTTGAAATTAATCAAGTGATTAATGGAGATAATTAATTAAGAGTAATTAAATTGTGGGATGAGTAATTAAAGCAGTTAATTACTGAATGGTTATTAATCATGGGTGATTAATATATATGTGTGGATTAATTTTAGATTAATTACTTATGTAATTAATTTATATTGAGAGATTGATTAAATGTAATCATTAATTAATTAATTAATGATGTAATTTGAAATTGATTAAGTAAGGTATAATTAATAATGAATAAATGATTAATGTAATTAATTTAACTAATTAATTAATTAAGAAATTACAAGTTAATTATTTGCAAAGGGTTTAATATAATTAACTTGTGTAAGTAATATCAAATACTAATTACTTATTGTAATTAGAAATAGTTAATCAATAATGATTAAGTGAAATGAGAATTGAGATGATGATTTGTAAATTGATTTGTAATCAATTAATGGATAAAGTAAGCAGAATTTTAATGATGAGGTAATTAATTTAATTCATTTTAAATTAATTATAAATGGTGTGATCATCAGATAGTTGCTTATGTTTTGATGATTGGTATTGGTTGTCTGGTATGGTTTGTAATCTTAGTTATGAGGTTAGTAGTGTATGTGATATGGATGCATTGGTTGCTTTTGGATGATAGTGTGAATTATCTGATTATGATATGAATTATCTGTTGATGATAAGGTTGATTATCTATTGTGTTGTGAATTATCTATCGGTGTGTATTTAGATAATGAATTGAATTGTTTTAAAAACTTTAAAATAACTTGGCCTTAAAAGACACGCTTTGGATTTCGATGAGACCAGGATCGGGTTTCCATATTTGCTTATCCGAAAACCACATCGATTCCAAATAACGTTAGGTCGTTAATCCAAGTGGAGCGAGTGAAGACTCAATGTGTAAGGGCTATAATTCAGTATAACTCTGTGGGTGATTCCGTAATGAGTTGACGGAATAGTACTTATAGATTTGAGATGGTGATTCAGAGTGCAAGGGTTATCGTCGTCAACTCTGAGGGTGATTCCAAAATGAGTGTAACGAGATAATGCCTTCGGTTTCGTTCGAACCCGGAACGAACTTGTATGGATTGAATGCTTTCAGAACATCGTCAGGAGGACGATGAGCATTCTAAGTGTTATGTCCTATAAAGGTAATCGTAGCCTCAAGCCTCATGAACCGGGAACGGCTAAAACAGGGGAGGTGCAGCAAAGCTTCGTGGGTAGCCCCCACTTGAGAGCAAGATTTATCCCTTTCTAGAGGTCCCTTTATTTTCGGCTTAGTGGTGCGGTTGCTGATCACAACTGCGGGGTTGTCTTGTTCGAAACTATTCAGTAAGGAAAGGGTCCGACTTTGTGTTGCAGGGGAGTTGGGGTGGCTCCTCGGTACGGTGATCTAGGCCACGTACTGTGACGGGCGGTACCCCAGTAGCCCAGCCATTGTATGGAATCCAAAATCCAATAAGTGTCGTACGTATTAGTTGTGCCCAACTATGTTGGAATGTGAGATGTAAGCATTTCAGCTATTTCTGTATTTTACTTGAAAACCCTAGACATTATTATAATATCATCGGATTTCCTATCAAATGTTTTGGTTAGCGTAAGGTAAAAAGTTTTCCATGTTTATGTGTGGGAAGTCTTACGTGATACCTTTTCTTTTCAAAGGTTTTTCAAAATTAAGCAACTTTAACCTGTTACTCACACCAGACCCATGTCTGGCCCGGAGTTATTTCTGTTTTTCTTTAACTCTTGGGTACTCAAATTTTTATGAGTAGTCAAGGGAATTCAGGTTAGGATTCAGGTTAGCTTTGATGAATTGTGGATGATCAATGGAGCAGGAGGCTTCTGCGTATAGTTATATAGTTTTCCGCTGTGTTGGTATCTCTGAGTGTTTTCTGTAATGTGATTGAGTTGTAATAACTAGACAGGTGTTTATAACTGTCTAGTATGTGTTGTATATGTCTGTGTAACTCTGATATTTGTTGTATACTATGTAATACTTATGTTATTAATATAATTTATTCGTTCCGCTGTTGAGATTCTAGTTTTGTTTCTTCTTTCTCTTATTTCTTTTCTCTTTTCTATCCCTTTCTTTCTTAAGGATGATACGACTTTTTGTGGAGAAAAAGTCGGGTCGTCTCACATATCAAAGTTTATACTTAAAAAGATTGTAAACGGCATTTCGAACACAATGGAAGTGGTCTCGAGTCCTAATTTGACCGTTTGCAAAATGTAGCTTTTCGGACCTATATCCGATTAACGACAAAATATTTAAATAAAATATTTAAATATAAAATCGATAAATATGCGGGTTGTTACAATAATATATCCCAATACGGGAAAAATAATAATATAATAGCGCTATAAACCGTAATCCGAAACGTACCTATTTGTCGGGCAATTACCGCTTAATTTTGAAACCAAAAGCAATAGCAATTGCTTCCGTAAATTGTGTTTCACTTATATAATCCAAAAAGGTTAACAATTATATAAAATGAAATATTTAAAGTGGTTTCTGTCACGATCCAAATTCCGGCGTTCGGAAATCGACATCCGTACTCCACTATACTGGAATGTCGTAAATTCAAACGTTGAAATTCGAGTCGTGCCGGAGCTTATAACACATTAAGTACAACACAGCGGAAGAAACAGAATATCTCAATATACAACATTGATATAATATCAGATACAATATGATACAACAGATGATACAATGAATATCAATATACATCAGAGATATGATACAAGATAATAGCAGTGGAAAGAAAAGATAACTCAGCAGCGGAACAACAACTCTAATATGGTCTTCAAGAAAGAACTCCATCTTCAAAGAACCAATCCAGAAATAACTGGAACTCCCAATAAGGATGCACAAAGATAAGCAAGCTCAGTTCAGATCCAAAGACTGAACTAGATCCAGATAACCTACTAAACCTGACCATCTGAAAAACCCAACTCTAGACTGCCCGTGTGGAAAAATAGTGGGCACCCAGAGTTTAGGAAATGAACAATAAACTCCAGGTCAGTTGTGGGACTGGTATGAGCAAACAAAAACATATGGTCCTTTAAAACAACAAAAGAATTTAAATTTGAAATCCGCAATGCTTTTTTTGAAAATGAAACTACCATAAGGCCTCCCGCCACACACACAATGCAAACGCAGAATTGGAGGAGATTTCTCCTTATGATAGTCAAATATGCTTGATACGAGAAAATTTCTTTGATTTTATTACTATAAGTGCAAAGTGTGGAAAACCATTTCGAAAGTATAATATAAATCCTAGCCAGCATAGACATTCCGAACTATGTCTACTATAGCTACCATCTAAACAGTGGTGACCACCAGGTTCTACAACTAAAACCGTACAAGGCACGTATTGGCTGAATGGATTTCCAACGAATGGTCAGGCTAAGGAACTTATACTGTCTATGGGATCGCCTCTGTGGGACGTCCCGAGAACCTAACCGGATCTCTGCCAATACAAGGCCGGGTTACCTCTGTAACTAGGTAACTACTACTCGAGCATGCCATCCCCCGGTCCTTTGGGACCTTTATCCGAGGCGCCTCAAAACCACAAAGCAATCACAAAGTAATAGATCTGCAATATCCACATGAGTAAGTATCTGGGCTCCATACCATGATACCACCCTTTACCAGAAGGAAATGACACACCCTAAAGGGCGCGGCCCTCATAACCTTGCCGCATCTTTCCTGTTTTGACCATTTCCGGGGTGTGAGGTCCAGATGCAGTCTCGTCCACAAAGCTGCGCTTTATACAAAAGCCATGCTTTGATCACAAATGATCAACAAATGATCATCAACACACAGGAGCACTTAGGATGCCACACTACCAAATTGGGAATATATCACTGATAAATATCAACTACATAACCTCTGTGTTCGTACGTCTCAAAGAAGGGTGTTAATCTAAGAGAATAAATTCTCCGCCACCAAGAAGAAATGTATTTGATAGAGATCAGTTCAATATCTCAAAGTGTAATGTCAGACATACAACCATACAAGTCTGTTCCGGGTTCGAACAGAACCGAAGGCACTTCCGAAGAAGCCCTTGCAATCCCGGTATCCACAAACCCGATCGGACTTCCCATCACTTAAGGAATCTCTATACCATAGCTACTTGGTGCAGAGACAATCGATAGGTTATCCTAACGTTCTCGAAGGCACCCGGTCTTCAACGCCGGTCTTCAAATGCAATCCATAACGTCGTATCACTATTCGAAATGGGCTATATGACACAAGGTCCTCTCCCGGCTAAACCGAATAATGAGCGCAATAGTTTAAAACATATGGATATGGGATTTCAGTTAAGTCACAACTCGAAAATCCAAAGCTTTTCTTTCAAATGGTTAAACAAATTACCATTTTAAACTTTTCTATAAAAAGATTCGTTTCACAAAGTTCACCTAGTTTCACAAAGAACATTCATAGATTTCAAACAATTCCATTTCAATTGGATTAACGCATTAAAACTTTAAATTAAAGATTTTAATTTATAGCTTTCAAAACACGTTTCCATAGATTTATTTGTAACTTGGAAGACCGTCTTTATTTTAGACTTGAAATCCTTCTTACACAAATTAGAAATTCATTTCTCATGTGAAAGCTTCTATTATTTGAAAACGAATAGTTTTCGTTTCAGAAAGATTCAATTATATTTACACATGTTAAAATCTTTGGGTTTATTTTTTTTATTTAAAGTCCCAAGACATCACTTTTTAAAATGGTTTAAAAACCCGTATAAGCCCATTTATAGGTTGAATAACCTTTTTAAACCCTAGTTCCCAATCATAGAATTCAATTTCAAATATTGAATACTAATTTAAATCGAATTATTTAAATTTCAAAACTCATAATTTGTTCAAAATAACTTTTATTTTTGAAATTCATTTTCAAAGTTCCTATTCTAATTCCATAACTATTTTGGATTAAATCTTTAAAACAATTTCAAAAATCTGTGACTTAACCAATTTCCACGTGCAATCCATATTTGTGTATGTACAAGCATGGTCCAGGGGTATTACATGATAGTGCACAACATCAATCATCACAGATATGTCGATAAGCGGTATAACCCATAACACTTATCTTCATCAACAGATTCATAGATAAAGTAAATTTATCAATCACAAAGATTCACTGATATGATTCGATGTGGGTTTCGGATAACCAACTAGAATCCGACTCCCTGTCGCATCGAAGTTTAAATGTCGTTTATGGGCAAAAGGGGTTTTCACATACATATAGGAACAACCTACAAATCACAGTCCATCACAAAGCAGTCACAACATCACAACAAAATGTCAATCCAGTATAGAGTGTTTGATGATGGTCAATCATATCTAATTAGGGTGAATATGATTAAGTGTATTAACCACACAATTATTTATAAATTTTAAATCAATGATTAATTACTTTTAACTATAAATTGGTTCAACCTTAATTAGCTTTATTAATTAATTTTTTTCTTAATCGTCTTAATTCGTTAACCCTTAATTTTAATTATTTAAAACTTAATTATTTTTATTTATTTAATCATTCTCTAATAAATCAACTTTAATTATAAAGTAATTACAAATTTTAATTGTTTAAAATCATCATTTAATCATTTTAAAGAATATATATTTTTTTTAGTTAAAAATTTAAGTATTTGATTTACTTCTCAAATATTTTATCAAGATAAATTTTAGACATTTTTTTTATCTAAGTTTTAAAAACCCTTAATTTTATCACAGATGATTTATTTCAAAAAAAACAGATTCTAAAATCAATGTTTAAAATTTGTCAAAAGCTTGGTCTTTACTGTTTTTTTCTTTCAAGCCCGACCCGAGATTTTCCTGAGTCGCCCCCGAGAACCATGCTTTCCTGCTTCGCATTCCTCCCCAAAACGACTCGTATAATATTTTTTTCAAAATTTTATTAAGTTTTAAATATCGACCCGATACACTACTAAAATGCACGGACCCAACCTCGAGTCTTTTCCCAGTTTTCTCGTGCATTGCTTCGAGACACCTGCTTCCTTCCCCCCAAAACTACATGCTGATACAACAACCCCCCTCGTGCACGTGCACCGGCATCGGAGGCGACTCCCACCACTGGAGAACATCGCCGCACGTCAACCACCAACCCAGCAACCATCTCCAGTCATCGAAGTGCCCCATCTCCCCTCAAATCAAAATCGAGCTCTAAAGCTCGAACTCGAAATCAACTGCTCGACTAAAACCACCCCGACCACGCGACGCCGACCACTTGGGCTCGCACCAATGCGACCACATCACCACCAGTGATCCACGAAGCTAACTCCAGACCCTCGTCCAACTCGATGCGCCTGATACAAAGCACTGACCACAACTCAAGCTCCAACTAATATTAGGGTTACAGGAGCAAATTTGTTACCGCCGACACCTCCAGGCTCTGATCACCATTGGGGCAATTTTGCCGAAGCCTCTGATCATCGATGCAACTCCACGCGAAACCCCGACAACCCCAGGCCTCGTGATCACCAAATATCACCCCAAATCCCAATTCCAGGCAAACCCCAAATTCTCATTCATTTCGATTTTAAAAGTTGTGATCTTTGTCTTAAAAATTCTAACTTTCCAAGGTGATTCAAGACATACACTTGAAACAATATAATTTAACATATGATCTGCATTACCTTGGTCCCAGTAAATTTCCCGCTTGAAAATGCTTAAACTTGTTATTTAAATTAGATGATGCTAGACTAAACTAGCTTGTTTGAAAATCAAAGCTTTAAAGTGATTAGATAGGGAGCTTTCAAATTTTGGTTCATTATTTAAATCTCTGTAATAAAAAAAAGGGACACTTCATTGTTAGTTGCTTGTTTTTATTCCCAGGCTTTATTCACTTCCAGATTTTGTTTTTTTTTTCTTTGTTTTTGTTTTGTTTTTGAAACATATTTAAATTTAAAACATTTGAACGTACTTTTTTTTTAGATCCTAGCTTAAACTAAAACTCAACTAACTTGTTGAAGCCAAGGTTTAACAATGATCATAACAAAAAAACTGGCACTTTTAATTTCAAAATTTAAAACCCTGTATCAATCAGGAAGCAAAAATCACACTTTCAGGCAAAGAAAAGCTCAAGCCTAGCAATTAATTTACAAGCAAAAGCCACTCTCACCCATGCAGGCATTTAAACTCCAATAACAGAATAAAGCATGGAGTTTACTCACAGTAGATAGGATGGACAGAGACCAGATCTGGTTTTTATTTCTTTGCCATTTCCAGATTTTTATTTGTTCTCCACTTTGGGTTTGAACTTTGAAAAACTTTGGCCTGAAAATATTTGATTTTAATTGAATTGAAGATTTGAATCAGCTTGTTTTTATTGCTTAACTTTCAGAATTTTTTTAAAAAAATCATGTTTTGAAAACCTATGACTTGTACAGGATTCAAATATCCACACAGAACATATGCATATGCATACATATCCAAGTATGCTTACACGGTATATAGCCTAATTCAACCGTATTCAAATTGAATACATCCAGACAATCACATATACATCATTACAGCACAGGAATATCACATGCATCAGAATCAAAAGATAATGGGTTGAAAGTTTGCTCACCTTTTTTCAGAAGACCGAAGAGTTTCCTGGCAAAATTAAAAGAAGATGAAGCCTCCAACTCCCTACTTTTCTTATTTTGATTTGGAGTTTAGATCTGCAAATGATGGTTATAGATCTATGATAACTTCTTGTTGTATTCACTTATTAAATCAATAACCACAATCTTAATTGACTTACAGTTAAGATTTTTTTTTTTTTTAGTCAGAGAAGCTTCTTTTTCCCTTTTAAGCTTGAAAACTAGAAATGGTTTTGAGTCTTTAAATCTTCAATTTTCCTACGAAATATTGATTGTTATTGTAGTTAATTCTTTTGTTATTACAGACTGTAACTTCAAACTCAAATTTTAAAAATATACTTGCCTTTAATCACTTCAGAAATATACTGCCCTTGCACTGTCAAAAACCTGAAGCACTTGTCTTAGTTTCAAGCTTGAATCTTCTGTTTTTACTTATGATTTGAAAAGAAACTCCTACTTGATTTTGTTTCCAGGATGAACTACTTCCAGTTTTGAATATCACCTTGCATTTGTTCCCAGGTTTGGTAGCTTTCAGATTTTTTTTTTCTTTTTTCTGAGCTTTGTTCTTGCTTGAGTGTTGAAGTTTAAAGATTGCAAAGATCTTTATGATTACTGAACTTCAGATGTTAGGAGATTTAAGATTCGAATTGGAAGGTGAAAAGTTTTCTGAATTTTTTTATTTGATTATTTTATTTTGAGCAATGATACCTTCATGCCATTTGTAAAGAGAAAATCATATGCTTTAGATTTTGTTGATTATGCGACTCTACCTTCGATGTGCAATGTATATTCAGCCTTTGATGTTTACAAAGCAAAAGAATTTAAAAAAATTTATATTTATAAATTATACACTTTAAAAATAAATGTATATATTTATTCTTTTGTATATATACATACATATGTACAATGTTAAAAGAAAAGTTTAACCGAATTTACATTACATATGTTACATCTTAATGATTTTACATGCTACTAATTTTTAAAACATTTATTTTAAATTTAAATTCAATTTTCAATTTCAAACTTGAAATATAAACTTTCATGTCCATTTGTTATATCCACACTCACCCTGAACAAATTTAAATTAAATTTTAAATATGCATTCAATTCATATTTGTAATATATATATATATATATATATAGGATATTAAATTTTAAATGACTTTTTACAATATTTATTATTTCAATATTTTAATCTCAAGATAAAATTGGGATTTAATTCATATATTATTTCCATTTATTTTATTTGTTTTAAATTTTTCTTAATTTATTTCCAAATTAAATCTCAAGAGTTTGAATATATTATTTATTTAAATTGATAACTTTGGGATGTTACTTTTTATCTATAAGATTTTAAATGTAGAAATTCAAAACCTCAATTAAATTTTAAAATCAATACTCAAATACACAAATATCCCATTTACTTTGAAAAAATTCAAATTAATTTACAATTTTATCCAAAAATTTATTTTCATTATTAATTTTAAATTTAATTAAAAATTGGGATCGTTACAGATTTCCCTCCTTAAAAAAATTTAGTCCTCGAATTTTGCAAGGGAGACAACAAGAGAAATATGAAAGATAGAGAAATATCTTTCCAAATCAAAATGGATATCAATTCTGTATTTGGCTTACCAAATAAGAATATCAATAATATGAGAACAAACTCATATAATATTACACAAGATATTCGGGTCCATCGGTCTACGAATATACGAGGGCATTGATTAGTTCGAAGGGATAACTAATCGTTCGTAGAATATATCGGATACCAGAGAATAGATAGATGGATTCAATCTTCCACAATTTCTCAAACACTGGATATGGATTCCAAATTCAGGTCGGAATACTCCAAAATGTATTTCAACTTGTCCCACTTCGGACTTTGATATACACAAGAAATTACGATAGAATTTCCAATTTGTTTTTAAACGAAATCATTTTATCGATACAATTCAAATTCAGCTTCATATTAGTTAACCAATTTACTTTATTTAAAATTTCCAATTTATTTAGTTTAAATTTTCAATTTCAAATTCAAATTCAAATTCATTAAAGTTTAAAATGAAAACCTGATAAGAAATGGATGAAGATACGAAGTAAGGATTTTCTACAATGATTCGTAGGGTCACCATCACACCGAAACTTCTTTCTGGAGCTGTCACGAAGCAATGAAAAGAATTTAGAATCGAATCAAAGGAGATTGAGAAGAAATGTTGTTTCCACTGTTGCAGGGTATTGACCATTTGTAGTGGTACTTCCCTGTCCCCTATCTCGTTCTCTTCTCGCACTCATACTTACTACCAGTGGATAGTAAGAGAATTTACTGAGGCATTGGAACGTATATCTTAAGGATATACACATTCTAGGGTATACTTCACCCTATCTCTAATGAGTTACTTAATGTCTTATACTCCTGAGCTAAAGTTTTAACCCTCAGCTCTGACACCAAAATGTCACTATCCAAATTCCAGCGTTCGGAAATCGACATCCGTACTCCACTGTACTAGAATGCCGCAGATTCAAACGTTGAAATTCGAGTCGTGCCGGAGCTTATAGCACATTAAGTACAACACAGCGAAAGAAACAAAATATCTCAATATACAACATTGATATAATATCAGATACAATATGATACAACAGATGATACAATGAATATCAATATACATCAGAGATATGATACAAGATAATAGCAGCGGAAAGAAAAGATAACTCAGCAGCGGAACAACAACTCTAATATGGTCTTCAAGAAAGAACTCCATCTTCAAAACACCAATCTAGAAATAACTCGAACTCCCAATAATGATGCACAAAGATAAGCAAGTGCAGTTCAGATCCAAAGACTGAACTATCTCCAGGTAACCTACTAAACCTGACCATCTGAAAAACCTAACTCTAGACTGCCCGTGTGGAAAAATAGTGGGCACCCAGAGTTTAGGAAATGAACAATAAACTCCAGGTCAGTCGTTGGACTGGTATGAGCAAACAAAAACATTTGGTCCTTTAAAACAACAAAAGAATTTAAATTTGAAATCCGCAATGCTTTTTTTGAAAGTGAAACTACCAAAGGCCTCCCGCCACACACACAATGCAAACGCGGAATTGGAGGAGATTTCTCCTTATGATAGTCAAATATGCTTGATACGAGAAAATTTCTTTGATATTATTACTATAAGTGCAAAGTGTGGAAAACCATTTCAAAAGTATAATATAAATCCTAGCCAGCATAGAGATTTCGAACTATGCCTACTATAACTACCATCTAAACAGTAGTGACCACCATAAGTAAATGGAAGGTTCTACAACTAAAACCATACAAGGCACGTATTGGATGAATGGATTTCCAACAAATGGTCAGGCTAAGGAACTTCCTACTGTCTATGGGATCGCCTCTGGCGCGACGTCCCGAGAACCTAACCAGATCTCTGCCAACACAAGGCCGGGTTACCTCTGTAACTAGGTAACTACTACTCGAGCATGCCATCCCCCGGTCCTTTGGGACCTTTATCCGAGGCGCCTCAAAACCACAAAGCAATCACAAAGTAATAGATCTGCAGTATCCACATGAGTAAGTATCTGGGTTCCATACCATGATACCACCCTTTACCAGAAGGAAATGACACACCCTAAAGGGCGCGAACCTCACAACCTTGCCGCATCTTTCCTGTTTTGACTAGATCCGGGCTGTGAGGTCCTGATGCAGTCTCGTCCACAAAGCTACGCTTTATACAAAAGACATGCTTTGATCACAAATGATCAACAAATGATCATCAACACAGCAGCACTTAGCGTGCCACACTACCAAATTGGGAATATATCACTGATAAATATCAACTACATAACCTCTGAGCTCGTACGTCTCAAAGAAGGGTGTTAAGCTAAGAGAATAAATTCTCCGCCACCAAGCAGAATTGTGTTTGATAGAGATCAGTTCAATATCTCAAAGTGTAATGTCGGACATACAACCATACAAGTCTGTTCCCGGTTCGAACAGAACCGAAGGCACTTCCGAAGAAGACCTTGCAATCCGGGCATCCACAATCCCGATCGGACTTCCCATCACTTAAGGAATCTCTATACCATAGCTACTCAGTGCAGAGACAATCGCTAGGTTATCCTAACATTCTCGAAGACACCCGGTCTTCAACGCCGGTCTTCAAATGCAATCTATAACGTCGTATCACTATTCGAAATGGGTTATATGACACAAGGTCCTCTCCCGGCTAAACCGAATAATGAGCGCAATAGTTTAAAACATATGGATATGGGATTTCAGTTAAGTCACAACTCGAAAATCCAAAGCTTTTCTTTCAAATGGTTAAACAAATTACCATTTTAAACTTTTCTTTAAAAAGATTCGTTTCACAAAGTTCACCTAGTTTCACAAAGATCATTCATAGATTTCAAACAATTCCATTTCAATTGGATTAACGAATTAAATCTTTAAATTAAAGATTTTAATTTATAGCTTTATAAACACGTTTCCAAAGATTTATTTGTAACTTAGAAGACCGTCTTTATTTTAGACTTGAAATCCTTCTTACACAAATTAGAAATTCATTTCTCATGTGAAAGCTTCTATTATTTGAAAACGAATAGTTTTCGTTTCAGAAAGATTCAATTATATTTACACAAGGTAAAATCTTTGGGTTTATTTTTTTTATTTAAACTCCCAAAACATCACTTTTTAAAATGGTTTAAAAACCCGTATAAGCCCATTTATAGGTTGAATAACCTTTTTAAACCCTAGTCCCAAATCATAGAATTCAATTTCAAATATTGAATTCAAATTTAAATCGAATTATTTAAATTTCAAAACTCAATTAAGTTGTTCAAAATAACTTTTTTTTTTGAAATTCATTTTCAAAGTTCCGATTCTAATTCCATAACTATTTGGGATTAAATTTTTAAAACAATTTAAAAAATTTGTGACTTAAGCCATTTCCACGTGCAATCCATATTTTTGTGTGTACGAGTGTGGTCCAGGGGTATTACATGATAGTGCACAACATCAGTCATCACAGATATATCGATAAGCGGTATAACCCATAACGCTTATCTTCATCAACAGATTCATAGATAAAGTAAATTTATCAATCACAAAGATTCACTAATATGATAGATGTGGGTTTCGGATAACCAACTGGAATCCAACTCCCTGTCGCATCGAAGTTTAAATGTCGTTTACGGTCAAAAGGGGTTTTCACATACATATAGGAACAACCCACAAATCCCAGTCCATCACAAAGCAATCACAGCATCACAACAAAATGTCAATCCAGTATAGAGTATTTGATGATGGTCAATCATCTCTAATTAGGGTGAATATGATTAAGTGTATTAACCACATAGTTATTTATAAATTTTAAATCAATGATTAATTACTTTTAACTATAAATTGGTTCAACCTTAATTAGCTTTATTAATTAATTTTTTTCTTAATCTTCTTAATTCATTAACCCTTAATTTTAATTATTTAAAACTTAATTATTTTTATTTATTTAATCATTCTCTAATAAACCAACTTTAATTAAAAAGTAGTTACAAATTTTAATTGTTTAGAATCATCATTTAATCATTTTAAAAAATATTTTTTTTTTAGTTAAAAATTTAAGTATTTGATTTACTTCTCAAATATTTTATCAAGATAAATTTTAGACATTTTTTTATCTAAGTTTTAAAAACCCTTAATTTTATCACAGATGATTTATTTCAAAAAAAACAGATTCTAAAATAAATGTTTAAAATTTGTCAAAAACTTGGTCTTTACTTTTTTTTTCTTTCAAGCCCAACCCGAGATTTTCCTGAGTCGCCCCCGAGAACCATGCTTTCCTGCTTCGCGTTCCTCCCCAAAATGACTCGTATAATTTTTTTTTTAAAACTTTGATTAAGTTTTAAATATCGACCCGATACACTACTAAAACGCACGGGCCCAACCTCGAGTCTTTTCCCAGTTTTCTCGTGCATTGCTTCGAGACACCTGCTTCCTTCTCCCCAAAACTACATGCTTATACAACAACCCCCATCGTGCACGTGCACCGGCACCGGAGGCGACTCCCACCACTGGAGAACATCGCCGCACGTCAACCACCAGCCCAGCAACCATCTCCAGTCATCGAAATGCCCCATCTCCCCTCAAATCAAAATCGAGCTCTAAGGCTCGAACTGGAAATCAACTGCTTGACTAAAACCACCCCGACCACGCGACGCCGACCACTTGGCCTCGCACCACTGCGACCAAATCACCACCAGTGATCCACGAAGCTAACCCCAGACCCTTGTCCAACTCGATGCGCCTGAGACAAAGCACTGACCACAACTCAAGGTCCAACTAAAATTAGGGTTACAGGAGAAAATTCATTACCGCCGACACCTCCAGGCTCTGATCACCATCGGGGCAATTTTCTCGAAGCCTCTGATCATCGATGCAACTCCACGCAAAACCCCGACAGCCCCAGGCCTCGTGATCGCCGAATATCACCCCAAATCCCAATTCCAGGCAAACCCCAAATTGTCATTCAGTTCGATTTTAAAAATTGTGATCTTCGTCTTAAAAATTCTAACTTTCCAAGGTGATTCAAGACATATACTTGAAACAATATAATTTAACATATGATCTTATTACATATTTGAAGATTTATACCGCATTACCTTGGTCCCAGTAAATTTCCAGCTTGAAAATGCTTAAACTTGTTATTTAAATTAGATGATGTTAGAATAAACTAGCTTGTTTGAAAATCAAATCTTTAAAGTGATTAGATAGGGAGCTTTCAAATTTTGGTTCATTATTTAAATCTCTGTAATAAAAAAAAACAAAGGGACACTTCATTGTTAGTTGCTTGTTTTTATTCCCAGGCTTTATTCACTTCCAGATTTTGTTCATTTTTTTTTCTTTTGTTTCTTTTTGTTTTTGAAACATATTTAAATTTAAAACATTTGAACGTACTTTTTTTTAGATCCTAGCTTAAACTAAAACTCAACTAACTTGTTGAAGCCAAGGTTTAACAATGATCATAACAAAAAAACTGGCACTTTTAATTTCAAAATTTAAAACCCTGTATCAAACAGGAAGCAAAAATCACACTTTCAGGCAAAGAAAAGCTCAAGCCTAGTAATTCATTTACAAGCAAAAGCCACTCACACCCATGTAAGTCATTTAAACTCCAATAACAGAATAAAGCATGGAGTTTACTCACATGTAGATAGGATGGACAGAGACCAGATCTGGTTTTAATTTCTTTGCTATTTCTAGATTTTTATTTGTTTTCCACTTAGGTTTGAACTTTGAAAAGCTTTGGCCTGAAAGTATTTGATTTTAATTGAATCGAAGATTTGAATCAGCTTGTTTTTATTTCTTCACTTTCAGATTTTTTTTTAAAATCATGTTTTGAAAACCTATGACTTGTACAGGATTCAAATATCCACACAGAACATATGCATATGCATACATATCCAAGTATGCTTACACGGTATATAGCCTAGTTCAACCGTATTCAAATTGAATACATCCAGACAATCACACATACATCATCACAGCACAGGAATATCACATGCATCAGAATCAAAAGATAATGGGTTGAAAGTTTGCTCACTTTTTTTCCAGAAGACAGAAGAGTTTCCTGGCAAAATTAAAAGAAGATGAAGCCTGCAACTCCTTACTTTTCTTATTTTGATTTGGAGTTTAGATCTGCAAATGATGGTTGCAGATCTATGATTACTTCTTGTTGTATTCACTTATTAAATCAATAGCCACAATCTTAATTGACTTACAGTTAAGATTTTTTTTTTAGTCAGAGAAGCTTCTTTTTCTCTTTTAAGCTTGAAAACTAGAAATGGTTTTGAGTCTTTAAATCTTCAGTTTTCCTGCGATAGATTGATTGTTATTGTACTTAATTCTTTTTTTTATTACAGATTGTAACTTCAAACTCAAATTTTAAAAATATACTTCTTTTAATCACTTTAGAAATATACTGCCCTTGCACTGTCAAAAACCTGAAGCACTTGTCTTAGTTTCAAGTTTGAATCTTCTGTTTTTACTTATGATTTGAAAAGAAACTCCTACTTGATTTTGTTTCCAGGATGAACTGCTTCCAGTTTCGACCATCACCTTGCATTTGTTCCCAGGTTTGGTAGCTTTCAGATTTTTTTTATTTTTTTTCTGAGCTTTGTTCTTGCTTGAGTGTTGAAGTTTAAAGATTGCAAAGATCTTTATGATTACTGAACTTCAGTTGTTAGGAGATTTAAAATTCGAATTGGAAGGTGAAAAGTTTTCTGAATTTTTTTATTTGATTATTTTATTTTGAGCAATGATACCTTCATGCCATTTGTAAAGAGAAAATCATATGCTTTAGATTTTGTTGATTATGTTACTCTACCTTCCATGTGCAATGTATATTCAGCCTTTAATGTTTACAAAGCAAATGAATTTTATAAAATTTATATTTATAACTTATACACTTTAAAAAGAAATGTATATCTTTATTCTTTTGTATATATACATACATATGTACAATGTTAAAAGAAAAGTTTAACCAAATTTACATTACATATATTACATCTTAATGATTTTACATGCTACTAATTTTTAAAACATTTATTTTAAATTTAAATTCAATTTTCAATTTCAAACTTGAAATATAAACTTTCATGTCCATTTGTTATATCCACACTCACCCTGAACAAATTTAAATTAAATTTTAAATATGCATTCAATTTACTCATATTCGTAATATATATATATATATATATATATATAGGATATTAAATTTTAAATGACTTTTTACAATATTTATTATTTCAATATTTTAATCTCAAGATAAAACTGGGATTTAATTCATATATTATTTCCACTTATTTTATTTGTTTATATTTTTCTTAATTTATTTCCAAATTAAATCTCAAGAGTTTGAATATATTATTTATTTAAATTGATAACTTCGGGATGTTACTTTTTATCTATAAGATTTTAAATGTAGAAATTCAAAACCTCAATTAAATTTTAAAATCAATACTCAAATAAACAAATATCCCATTTACTTTGAAAAAATTCAAATTAATTTACAATTTTATCCAAAAATTTATTTTCATTATCAATTTTAAATTTAATTAAAAATTGGGATCATTACAGTTTCAACCATGAACAAAACAAATCTATACAAACATCAATCACTTGCAACAAGGCATACAACCATCACATAGAATCAACACAAATCAATCATTCATTTATATCAAATAAAACAAATAGTTGATCGGTTCAACTTTAAATTGCACAGGATGGAAAATAAACTACTTAGTGAACCATTTACTCAATAGTCTTAGATGAAACTAAATAGATTATTTATTCGTCCAAACAATTTTAGAGTATCCTTGCCCAAACACCCATAACTAAAACAAACAACAACAATTTCAAACAAAAGATTTAGTTTATCCTTATTAATTCCATTCCATAACCTTTGTTGTCTGATTTCCTTTTTATTCATATAATTATTTCATTTAATTCACAATTATTTCTTTTATTTACAGTATTCATCTTTCTGCTTATTTTCTGTAACAACCCATAATTTTGTGAATATTTTTAATTAAATTTTTATTAGAAATTTTGATTTTTAAACCATTTAAAGGTGAATTTTTAGAATTTTTCCAATGTAAGTTTGGAACGTGTTTGTAATTTATTTTCCAAATGAAATAAATAAACAATTTTTGAAAATTTTATATTTTGGTCAAAATTTGAATTTTCAGTTTAAATTTTAAAAAAATTTGAAATTTAAATTTCAAGCTTTTTCTTTGAAGCCGAATATATTTATGATATCTGTTTTGCTTTTCGTTTCGGTAAATTTTGAATTATACTTTTTAAATTAGATAAATTACAGCGTTTTACACGCAGTTATTTCCTGTATTTCAATTTCTATTTTTCTATGCGCATTTCTATATTTTTATTTTCTATGTTATTTTATTTTATTTTTCTATTTTGTTTATCTAAACTTTATTTATTAGATTTTACTTATGTGTAAATCTTTTCATAAAAGGTTTGGAAGAAATCAAGGAGACATGCGTTACATTTCTTTAATGCTTGCCTTTTTATTTATCTACCCTCTTTATTACTTATCCTGGCCATTCATCATTCATAGCCACGTATTGCTCTTATTAATCACGTATAAACATCTCAAAATATCCTCTTTTCAATTTCATTTAAGAATTATATATATATATATATATATATATATATATATATATATATATATATATATATATATATGTTTCTTTCTCCTTATTTCTTGCCTTTTATTTCCTAGCCATTTTGTTTTCCTATCATCTACTTCTCTTTAGCCGCTCACATCTTTTCTTGCCATCCACTCCACTTCATAATTCACGTACACATTTACTTCACATTTCATTTCTAGAAAGAAATGTATGCAAATAAATGGCTTAGAGAAATTTAAGAGGCATACGTTTCATTGTTTAAACTCTTGCCTTTTTCATTCACATGGCCTTTATTATTTTCTAGCCGTTTCCTCCTCATTCCTAGCCATGTATTACTCTACTCATAGCCTTGCATATCAAGTTGAAAATTTACGTACAAAAAAATTATTTCCCATCTTTCATTTTTCCATTTGCAGTTAAAAATAAAATATATTGTACGTTTCTTCCTCCTTAACTTATGCCTTTCCGTTTCCCTAGTATTCATAACTCCTTAGCTGTTTTTTTTCTTATATAGTCATGTATTTCCTTTTATCATTCAGGTACAAGACTCCTCAAACATATCTCATTTTATTCCGTTTCTCATTTCATCTCTTGAAGGAAAGAATTTTTTTTAAATACATCAAGTATTTGTTGCCATTTTATTTTCCAAACCATTCAAAATCTTTCCTTTTATTTGCATAGCCTCTTTATTACTTACCTTAGCCATTCATTTCTTTAATCTAGCCATGAATTTCTCTTGCCTATCATGCATAAAAACTTCCCAAAACTTCTCATTATCATTTGCTTGAAAAAAAATTTATTTTCAAGCCCTAGATCCATGGCTTCTCTTCCTCTTCTTTATTTTTCTCGTTTTGTTTCTTCTTTTTTCTTCATGCTTATACTCAGCCTCTGGCCTCTAGCACACCTCTAACCATCATGACCAAGCAATATAAGATGATTGTTGAAACCATATGTGGTGTAACCAAGCCATTGATTGACTAAGGCAAGTTATGTCACTTTGATTCATTTACCATTGTTTTAACATCTATTGTTTTGTATTGAATCATATTCTTATATATGTAATATTTATTTTCATACAAGATTTGGATCTAACTCTTCATCCACTTAAGTTCGCATTATGCTTTGTCGTGCTTTTTCGTGCTTTGTGGAGTTTGGATTTTTATTCTCAATTTGTCAATTCTAGCTTTTAAAAGGTGAATTTTTATCACTCTAGACAAATGTACTTATATTTTTTGTGAAAAAAATAACAAGTGAATTTGTAGACATTGATATGTCATTCATCTATGCCTGTGTTGTGATTACATGATGATAAATGCCGTTTATATATTTATTACATCATTTGTTATGATATTATATGTATACTGTTATTTAATTTCTGTTAATCACCACCGCAAGTTCCCAATCACTATGGGTTGAAATGATACATACCCAAACGGACTTTAGGATAATGAATATCACTATGGGCTGAAATGATAGGCTCGAGTGATTTTTTATTGATATTTGTTGTATTTATTTTTCTTGGGATTGCGGGTTTGAAATGATAGAACCCGGATTTTTCTTTTTAAATTACGGATTGAAATGATACATATCTATATCACTCGACCTAGGTTAGAAAATATCATACAAGCCCATGGTTAATATTTTTGAAGTAATATTTTCCTAAAAATTTATAAGTATTTTGAAATTTTGGAATATACGGAATTTTAACTTAAAATTTGATTTAATGATTTGAAATATAAAGAGATATCAGTTTTTATAAGTTAAAATGTTATAAGCTGATAATTGGTTTAAAGTGTAAAATTTTAGTTAATGCAAGAAACATGTAAAGTTTTAATTTATGAAAGAAACGTGTAAAGTTTTTAATTAATGCAAGAAACATGTGAAGTTTTAATTAATGCAAGAAACATGTAAAGTTTTAATTTATGAAAGAAACATGTAAAGTGTTCATTTATGAAAGAAATGTGTAAAGTCTAAACTAATGAAAGAAACGTGTAAAGTTTTTAGTTAATGCAAGAAACATGTAAAGTTTTAATTTATGAAAGAAATGTGTAAAGTCCTAATTAATGAAAGAAACGTGTATAGTTTTTAATTAATGCAAGAAACATGTAAAGTTTTAATTAATGAAAGAAACGTGTAAAGTTTCTAATTAATGAAAGAAACGTGTAAAGTTTTAATTAATGAAAGAAACATGTAAAGTTTTACTTAATGAAAGAAACATGTAAAGTTTTAATTAATGTAATATTGATTAAATGGTAAATGCTCTTTACTGTAATAGAAATGTAAATTAAAACGTACATTTGATAATGTAAGTTTTAATTAGTGTAATATTGTTTAAAATAATAAATGCTCTTTACTGTAATAAATATGTAAATTAAAACGTACATTTGATAATGTAGGTTTTAATTAGTGTAATATTGATTAAGTGATAAATGCTCTTTACTGTAATAGAAATGTAAACTAAAACGTACATTTGATAATGTAAGTTTTTATAAATGTAATATTGATTAAAATAATAAATGTTATTTACTGTAATAAAAAGGTAAATTAAAAAGTACATTTGATAATGTAAGTTTTAATTAGTGTAATATTTATTAAATCATAAATGCTCTTTACTGTAATAGAATTGTAAATTAAAACGTACATTTGATAATGTACGTTTTAATTAGTGTAATATTGATTAAATGGTAAATGCTCTTTATTGCAATAAATGTAAGTTAAAATGTACATTTGACATGTAAGTTTTAATTAATGTAACGGTGTATTTTAAATTTATTAAAGTGATAAATGTTCCTTACTGTAATAATAAAATGTAAGTTGATAATGTACATTTGATATGTAAGATTTAATTAACGAAAATGGCATATTTTAAATGATTAAAATAATAAAGTTTCTTTATTGTAATAATAATGTAAGTTAATAAGGTACTTTTAACTTAACATAAGAATTTCAGCTTTAAATTGGATATTACAGTAACAAAGTTTATTTAACTACAAGGCTATGATAAAATGACCATGTTAAAATTTGTAAGTATATAAATACTTTGATTGTATAAAAGTGGAAATTATTACATTCCAAAAATGCTATGATTCCTTAAGATTACATTTCCAAAATGCTATGATAATTTAAAGGAATATTTCAAGTTTAGTAAATTGAAGGAAATATTTAGTGATTTGGAAACTTCGGTTTTATTTAATGATATATTATTGAATTAGTTTTGAAATGAAAATGATACTATTGTGATATGGTTTTGAAATGAGTATGATATTTTTTTGAAATTATATACTATTTGAAAGAAATGATGTGACTTTGAAATGGATATGCTAGTTTGGTTTGAAAGTATAAATGATTTTGAAATAAATATCCATGGGTTATGATAACATTTGGTTCTTAAAGAGACCGGGATCGGAAGTTGTCATACTCTCTGCCAACTCCGAAAACCACTTTAACAACCGTGTACGCGGTGGAGATTCTAGAATGAAGTAGGATGGTGGCAACGTTTCCTTTGAGGTAAATACGTGGATCCAACTCCCGTAAGTTGGCATAAGGTGGCTAAAACAAGAGCGATCGACGGGTTAATGAGGTAGCACCTTTGATCGGACACATCCCTTCGATATTATACTTTGACTTTTGGATTGATTCGGTGGCCACTTTTGATTTTTTATTTAGGGGTGTGGCTCGAGGTGGGCAGTAGCTGCGCGCTACGCGTTTCCACCGACCCAGAAGCGTAATTGGTATATCTACCTCGACATTGCCTAGTTGTGCCGTGTCACCTACCCTATCGCGCCTTGTACGAGTTTAGATTTGTCCCGTGGTCTGTGTGGTATCCTCTGGTGGCTTCTCGATCAGGAGGGACTATGATATTTGATGGACTACTGGGACTATTACGTGTTAAGGTGGAAAATGCAAAGCCTTAATGCTATTTAAAAGTATGTTTATTTTAATATAGACATTATTATAATAGCGAAATATTACTATATAGTAAATAGTTTAACGGATCCTTAGAGGATGGGCAGTCCGAAGAATCCTTTAAGTTACTTGCACCTTATATTACAGTTCACTTGAGTTGGTTTACATTGCATAAGTATGTATGTCCTGACTCGAGTGTTTTGTGTTTTTCTTTACGCTCCGGTCAGACAGAGTGATACAGTATTTGAGACTCACCTTCGAAGTTGGAAGCTTTGCTTGAAGATATAGCTATTTTTTTCACTTTCGGTTATCCAGTTGATTCCAGTTATCCGGTTGGCTCCAGTGATGTATTCTGATTCATACCTGGTTATCATGTTGAGACCACCATTGTATCTTGTTATCTCTGTTGTATCTTGTTTGACTTTGATGTATGTATATAGTAGCTTCATGAACTACTATTTCTTTACTTCCGCTGCATTTTATCACTCTGTGTCTGTGATCTTTGACTATTTATTTACCGTTTATGCTGTGTTTTGCCAAATTTAAATTACAATTCGGTATTTTAAGCTATTCAAGTCCGACATGTGCGGAGGCGAATGGTTGAAAATATCGGGTCGTTAAATTTGGTATCAAAGCTTTGGCTCTAGGCAAACTTAACATATATGGTAAATTTATTTACAAAATAACTTTCATTTGAGTTGAATTTCTTCCTTTTTGACTTGGGTTTCTTTTGAGTTTTGTAACGTTCCCCGCGGTTTCAAAATTCGTTCTTGTCCCTCACTATTCTTCTTCTTTTGATTCTGGAGTATCTCATAACTCCACTTCGAATGATCTTTATAACGAATTGGCGGTCTCGTCAACATTTAGATGACTTGTAAAGGGGTGAAACTCCTTTGCAATTAGCATTGATTCACAATAGATTTATATATATCCTCGGTTTAGATGTTGTAACTCTTGTTGTTCCGAATTCTATTTCTTAAGATCGAATGTAGAATTACCTCGGAATTCCACGTTGATCTAATTCTTGAAGTCACGGTTAACTCGGTTAATGTTGCCCGCAATTTGTGTAAGCTTATCCATTCCTTATTATGTCAGTTTAATCATCTTATATTTTGTTTCCAACTTATCTTTGAATCAGAATTCTGTTGATTTGAGTCAATCAAATTTGAATCCCTATTCTTGCTTTGTAAACCTATATTTAAAATGTTTTATATATTGTGTTGTTTGAGTTATTGATGTCGATTTTGGTTTCCGATCGATTCATCTGATCAACGCTATCGATAGGATTTTCAAAACACTTGAGCAGAGCAAACTGACACCATATTATTGATTTCAAAATTTAGTAAATGATAAATTTTGTATAATTATATCATGTATGAGTTTGATTTTCTGAATTTTGATAATTAATTGAATAGGTTGTTAAGAAATAATATTTGACTTTATATATATCTTGTAACCATTAGCTTTTGTCTCCTATATAAATAACTGAACTATAAAACATAGCTATAAATTAATTTGGAAATTAAAATGAATATAAATCAAGAACTTGAGAATTTAATTTCCGATGGTTTCAAACTTGGGTTTTTAAAGTTTTAAAAGATATATCGTTTAAAGTATTTTCCAAATAGAGATTGTTTTCAAAGAATTTTTAATGTTTAAATCAGCGCCCTTCTCTTGTCTTTGGAAAATAATTTCTGTGATGACTGCAGCGACATTCATTTTCAAGTTTCGAAGTGAAGAGACCATTCTATAGCTTTGCTACTGTTTTTCTTTGAAAATTTAATTGATTTGAATTTCAAAAATATGACTTGATTTATAATATATATATGGATATATGATTTAAATTTGATTTATTATATATCGTATATATATTTATTTACCTCTAAATGGTTTGAAGTTAATCGGTAATGTAATTCTTAAATTTACTTAAAGAAGGTTTTGAATTATAAAATGAACCAAGAATTTTGAATAAATATTTAAGTTGAAATAATTGAATTAGAAAACTTTATTTGTATAATATTCTATGGCATTTCCATTATAACTTACCTAAATTATTTAAAAGTTAACTATGTCATTGGATAATATACAATATAAAAGGATTTTATAAATAAAATTTGACGGTTTATAATAAATGTTATACAATTAAATTTTAGTTATAAAAGAATTAATAAAGGTAAATAGAATAAAAAGTTAACTGAATAATATACAATATAAAGTGATGTTAAAGGAATTTATAAATAAATTAGAGTAAGTCGTAATAAGTGTAAGTATACTTAATATATGTGATTAGACATATATTAAGTGGAATAAATGTAATAACCATCTGGAATAAAGGAGAATGAAACTTATTAAATAAATTTTTGAGTATAATAAATGATTTCAAATTCACGATTTTAGAAATTGTTAATTGGGTGATAAGATAATGAAATTATAAATAGATAAGATTTAATTAACTTAGAAAAAATCAAATGGATGAAATCAATTATTAATTTAAGTTGAAACTTCATGGTTTTAAAATTTTGTTTTCTAATCTTGTGATGTCCCAGAAATTTGGGCAATATTTATTTAATAATTACATTAATAATTGTTTTAAAATAATGAAATATTGATTTAATAATTTAATTCAAACAGGAATTTTCTTTCGAAGATTAATAATCATTTAATTTGTCAAATGATATTCTTTTCAAAAATTTTAATAATGATAGTTTAATTTGAAAATCTTATTGTTTTCAAATGTTAAAAATATTTAAATGATAAATTTATCTTTCTAAGCTGATTTAAAAATACTTTATTTATAATGTATGAATGTTTATACATTGTAAATAGAAGATTTGATTTTAATTTTAATTTAAATTTAATAAGAATATTTTCTAATTATTATATATAAATGTATAAATTGTAAAATTGATTAAATTGATTTAGATTAGTATTGAAAACTTTTGAAAAGTTTGTTTTAAAAATCCATCTTATATTTTCAAAGAAATGTAAGTAAGTATTTATTTTGTTTATAAAAATAAATATAATTTAAATTTTGTTTTATAATAAAAATTTATTTTGTTTATTTTAAAGAAATAGTTTTTCTTTGAAGTAAGATTTAATTCATTCATGTTAAATTATAACATTTGATTTGAAAACTCCTGAATAAAATGAATTCAATATTATTTTTCTTTTTAAAACTTTTCACTTTTGCAAATTTGTTTTAAATATTATTTTAAAAATAATCAAGCAAACATTTAAAATGTATAATTTTATAAAGAAGTTTATAAGTAAATATGTAATCATTTTAAAGGCTAATGTTAACAAACATTTAAAACAGGCTAAATTAAATTTGTAATGGTTTTAAAATAAATTTAAATACATTTTTATATTAAAGAAATTTCTTTTAAAATTAAGATAAACATGTGTTAGATTCTTAAACCATAAGGTGGACACTTGTAAATATTGGTTATTACTAAACATAACAAGTGGCATTGTTTTAAAAATTTATTTAAATGATATTGATAAGAAATATAACAAATGCATTTTTTGTTCAACCCTTATTCTCATTTGAAATCTGAGAATCAGATTTCAGTAAAATTAAAACCCAAACATAATGCATGTTAAATATCTGTAAAATCAAAATTCAATCAGGATCTGCAATCAAAAATTTGCAATTGCAAAACTGTAATCTGTTGAAGTCAATTCATCTCCAACTTTAAGCAAAGGAATTTGGGGTCAGCTGCAAATTTAAATCAACTACAGCAAGATCAACTTCAGTAATCAAATCTATAAGTAAACTCAGCATGTAGTTTTTAATAACCTACCCATCAACAAGAGAATCAACTTCAACAGTAATCAAAAGGGAAGAAAACTCACCTGATTCAACTAGCAAATTGCAGTTCAACCGGAGATTCAAAAATTGCAGTTCCAGGAATCAGAACTGCAACAGAGTTTGTTCTCTGCATTCTTTTATAAGGTGAGTAAATTTTTGTTTTTAAAAACAGTTCTTTCCTTTTAAAATCAATGCTAAAGTAAATTTCCAGAACTTATGCTTCAAATGCAAATTGTTTTTTTTAAAAATCAAAACCTACTATGAATTAACTGCTATGTCTCCATATATTTTTTTTTAGTAAGTAACTTCACAATTTAAAAAGCTTAAATTTTATGTTGCATGTGGATAAATAGGAATAAGTATGTTGTGTGATTGCATTGTGATGTATGTTCAGTGTGTATATAGATATAAAAATATATATATATATATATGTGTTGTTTACACGTATCTGTATACCTATTTTTCCTATTAAACTAAGAATTTAAATATGAAACTATTACCTCTTGATTTGATCTCTATTAGGATTTGTCATGTGAACAAAAATAGTTTGTTAGTTTGAAATTAAGTTTATAAATTATAATTAAGTTAAATTAAAGAAATTGTTGTCTCTGTAAACAAAAAAATCAGTTAATATTCAAATAAGCAAATCTAAACCTTCTTAAATTATTAAAACGGTTTTATAATTTTAATACATGAATGAAATCATGATTTTTAAAACAAAAATCCCATTTTTAAAGTAACTGTGGAGTGGACATTATTGAGTTGAACAAAATTGGGGTTTGGGGGTTTATATGGTGATTCAGTGGATTTTGGAACTTGTGGTTCTTCCTGGAGGTGGAGGGATGATTGGAGAGTAGGGGAAAATTGAGAGTCGGTCGGCCAGAGGTTGGTGGCGACGGCAATAGTGTTTCCAGTTTCCTAGACCCAGTTTTTGAGTGGTCGAATTTTTGATGCTTCACGTGGTCTCTGATGCACCGAGTTTTCCTTACTTTGGGGATCGGCAGAGGGGACGTAGATGAAGGGATTGCCGGAGTTGCAGGTGATCAAGTGGTCGGAGATGGGTGAGAGCGGTGTTGACAGGTTTGGCCTTTGGTTGCAGTGTCGATGTTCCAGGTTGGATTGATATACTCGATTTCAACATCGAGCTGCAGTGGGGCTTTTTGTGGTCGCGATCAAGTTTGGGAATAGCCGGCGACTTGGTGAGGAGGGTTATGGTGGCTGGAGATCGCCAGAGAGCCGGTGCATATGCACCGTGCATATTGTGTGTTCAGATGAATATTTGGGGGTTGTGCAGTGTGTTGACTCGAAGTGTTTCCTAGGTTTTTGTGCTTCTGTCTCGAAGATGGGGGTTTGAGAACTCGAAGTAAGAAATGGGGTTTCTTGGGTTAGTGTGCTACAGGTTTTAAACCTGTCATTTTGCAGTTTTTTTGAATTTGAATGAAATTCATATTTTAAAGCTGAATTTGATTCAAATGCAAGTTAAATCTGAATTTAAATGAAATTTTGAATTCAAGGTTTTTAGAAATGAAAATTTTAAAATTTAAACAAGATTTAAATTTAGTTTTAAATCAAGATTAATAACAGTTTCAGGTTTACTCTTAAAACCAGATTTTGATTCAAAACAGTTTTTGTAAGTTTTTAAATTATGGACAGATTCAAATGTTTTTAAGCAAGATTTAAATTTGTTTTAGAATCAGGTTAAAAACAGTTTTCAGGTTTCCTTTAAAAACCAGTTTTGAATTCAAAAAAGTTTGTAAATTAAGAAAAAATGAACATATTCAAATGTTTTAAAAGTAGATTTGAAAAAATGAATTTGATTTCAAATAAGGTTTTAACTTGAAAGAATTTATTTCCTTTAATATTTGAATCAAAGATATGAAATGTTAATGTAAATTTGAAAGTTAAAATAATCAATTTATTTTCAAAGCTTGATTTATTTTAATTTAGGTTTTAAGCCTTTCTTTTATATTTAAGTAATGAATGTTCTTTAACATTTATTTGATTTTAAGGTTTATAATTATTTAAATTTAGATTAATGTTTAAATAGTTAAACATTTTAAATATTAATTTTTTATATGGAATTTGAATTTAATTTTAGAAATGTATTGTTTAAATATATTTTGAATGTAATTGAAGTCATTTGACAAGTAAATAAATTATTTTGAGAATAATTAAAATAATTAAGAATTTACTTAATTATTTGGATTTTAATAATGGCTTAGATTAATTTTTAATTAAAGATGATTAATGATAATTAATCTAAGATAATTTTTCTTAAGTAAGTAAGCACTGAAAATGTTGTTAATTAATAAAATAATTAACTAAGGATAACTAAGTAATTGTAACGACCCGAAAATTTCGTTAACTAAATTTGTCATATTTTCCATAATTTTTAATAAAATGAATGTTAGGAATTTGGTGTTGCCATTTGTTCTTATTAAAAGTTAACAATTTAAAATGAGATTTCCAATTCAATAAAATAATGTAATTATTGTGGTTTAATTTATGAATGGAATATGTGAAAACAAGAGTAATTATGGAATAATATATTATTTATTTAGAGTATTGAATAAAAAAAAATTCGTAAGCCAATTTTAATTAATGGTAATAATGCGATATAAGCTAATAAATTTGATCTCAATGCGATAACCATTTAATGAAGGTAATGAAACAGGATTTAGGAAAATTTATACTAGGTATAAATCAAATAGAAGGAAACAAACGCATATATCGAATTGATTTATGAATAAATACTTTGGATAGTAATTGAATGTACAATAATGGTAATTTAAAACTTATTTATTGTAAGACTGCATAAGATCAGTAAATTAAGCGGTGGAAAGATTTTTCCTAGATATACTTTGAAGATGTGAAATTAAAGGTGAATATTAAAATTGGTTAATGTAAAATAACATTGATAAACTGTAAATGGGAATAAATTTGAAAATAAAAATTTATGTTAATACAAGTGGATCAATTATAAACTTAAATGAAACATTCCAATTTAATAAGAGGTATTCGAATGTTATGTTTTATTTAAAGGTAATAATTGGATTTAATTGGAATTTGTGTATGTTGGATTATGTAGGAAAGGGGTATACAAAAGAAACTGTGAATAGTAGAGTAGCAACTGAAAAGGAAGAAATTGAAATAAGGGCAATAAACATTGTATAAATTAATAGTAATAAATGTCAACATTGAATTGTAATAAATATAATTAATATTACAAGTGGGTGAACGTAAAGATAAGGGTTAAGAGTGTTAGAATAGGTATACTAGAATAACTATAAAGTGTAAATGTACGTATTTATAGCAACATGAATTATTGAAGGAAAATAATTGGTAAACGGGGTTTGGGCTAAGGAAATGTTATTAATTGTTTTGAAACCTAATTTATTATGGGAAATTAATTTAGTATAAGCAAAAGCAATGCAAATATCTAATTTATCAGTAAAGTAATAATAAATAGTAATCAATGCAAATTTATGTAACAATAGAATGTGAAATTTGGGGAATAGATGCAAAGTATATATGAGTTGCTAAAAGTATGCATAATAAGAGCAAATTTAATAAATCAATGGGAGTATAGATTTAAGAATAGAAAGTTTGGTAGTAAACAGGATATAAGAAGACAAAGGCAACTAGTAAATTAATAAATGAATTCATGATAGTAAGTAGTAATTAATGCATATATATTTGGCATTAGTGATAAGTACAAAACTTTACCCATTTATCTATTTTATTTAATTAAATCTAAATCTTTGGCAACATTGTTGTAATGATGGTTGTAAGTGAATTTGAATGTAAAAGGGTAACAATTATTTAGGTTAACCATTTTGAGTATGATAAGTTAAGAATGGCAATAGATTGAAATAAATCTAAATTAATTATTTTGTTTGGGTTAATGTGTTCTAGTTAATAAAGGGGAGTTTATAAGAAATGAAGCATGCACTAATGACATGTGTTATAACTCAAATGTTATTTATACCCATAAAATGTCTATTTACTGAATAGAAAGATTTTTAAATCAATAAGCGAATTTATTGAGGTTCCAATTTATAATTTATAACATTTAATGTAGACTCAATTACAACTAATTGACTTAAATCAGGCAGTTAGCATAGATTTGTAATTGGAGTAGTTAATCCTATAAGATGAAGTTAATACTAATTCTATTTATAATTGGACCATTTGTTGATATAGGTTATAGAAAGCAAGATGTATAAATTTAATTAAAGTATCAACATTCAACAATTTTAATTATTGAAAATTAAAATGGAATTTGAGGATAATAAGGTGAAACCATGAACAAATGTTAATGCATCATTATTATTGGTAAAAGATGAGTATATAAAAGTTTGAAAATCAATGATAGGTTTTTGAAAACTTAATTTATAATTTCTAAATATAAGGAAGTGGAGAAATTAACACTGCAATGGGTAGACTTATCAGCTTTTAATTTACATCTACATTTGTTTTGATCAATTTGGAAATTAATAAAATTGTGGATATATTTTGAAACGTAAACGAAACATCTAGATTTACATTTGAAAATACGTTTAAAATAAAATGTAAATGATAAAGAATTTATTTATTTCCTAAATCCGTAACGTGTGTAATTAATATTATTTATCTTTTGGGACCACTTCCGTTTGCATGTTAAAATTCGTGCACACCTATTCTTTTGCGGTCTATCTATAAATAGACGATCATAAACCCTAGCCTCCATTTTCTATCATTTGTATGTACGTTCTTTTCTTCATCTCTTTCTCCTCCTTAATGGTTGCAAAACCTAGATCTATCTACAGTTCAAAAATCAAAAGTCAAAATTTAAAGTCTCTAGAAAAATTCCAGAAAAATATATGTCATAGTTCTGGAGATATGTAATTTGCTGGTATGATTCGTTTTTCGATTCGGGTCTCAGTTTTTCCAGAAAACCATAGTTTATCCACGGCCGTTCATCATCGTCGCAACAAAATTTTTCGGATCGCAAAACCCTTTCTGTGTTTTGACAAGGGAACGTAGGGGAGTGCATCCGTGTGGTTGATTTCGAGAATTGATGGTCAGATCGATGCAATTTATTGGAATAGGGTTTTACAAGTGGGTTCGGCCGTGGCGTTTCACGGCGACCGGAGGCGGTCACGGTGGCCTGGGCAGGATCGGCTCGGTCTGAGGGGACTTTGGAGTTGGTCGGCGTTAGGCAGGAGGCCGGTGGCGTTTGCAAGCCGTGGTCAAAGATGGGTCAACTTGCCTGAACGGGTTCGTTCGTGTTCTCTGCGTGAAGCCTGTAGCGTGCGTGATAACGTGGAGAGGGAGAATGGTTTCACGTGAGTCTCCAGTTATGTTGACGTGGCTTTATTATAATTAGGTTTGTTTGTTTATAGTTCAATTTTTATTTTGATTTTTTTTAATCGTTTAACTCGAATAACTTGCTCATACGTTATCCGTTTCGCCTGAAATTTCTTTTGCTAGGACCGTATTTAAATTCCGGATCTGATGACGTAGGTTTGGACAGATTTGGAGACCGTCAAATTTTGGGTTTAAATCGGATTTAAATTCGATTTAAATTCAAAAGGTGAGTGTTTTCACCCACTCACAACTTCTAAAAAGTTTTTATGTTTTTTAAATTTATTTTAGATATGAGTAGAAATTTATTTATGACTGTTGGCATGTTTTATTCAGCATATCTATTAAATCGCATTTATTAAATTAACTGTTAATTTCTTTTATGTATTGCATATAAATTGGCAGTTAGAATTTATTTATGTGCATATAAACTGCTAGTCAAACAGTTATAAATTTAATTGAATATGAAATGTTAATTAATAACTGCCAATTATTTCATGTTATATTGTATATGCCATATATTGATGTTTGTTTAAACTGGTGATGTTTGAGATAATTTGGTTGATGATTGATGATGGATGAATGGATGTTTTGTTTCATATCATTAAACTGCAAGTTATCATGTATTTTTCATTTCATTCGGGATTGTGGTTCAAAAAGATATACAACCGCAAAATTTTATATCTTTTAACTTGCGGATTGAAATGATAAACATCCGTATCACTTGACCATAGGATAGAAAATTATATACAGGCACCGCGGTAAATATATAAAATTATTTTTGAAATGTTTTTCTATGGTTTTTGCAAAGCTATATATATATGGTTTATGGGTTTTTGATTTGTTTATTAATAAAGGTTTTTATATATAGTAATTTCTGGTTTTAAGCTTTGTATAAATTATTTTGAAGTATAAAATAAAGTTTGATTTTTAAGATCAAATACAATTAACAATTTATTTAAAATTTAAGTTCTGGAGTTTTATTGACTTAAATGAGAATAAGGTCGGAAGATGAATATTGAGTAAAATTTGGAATTAAATAAAAAGGTTATTAATTTTTAAAGGGTATGATTTTTATAACTTGATTTTTTGTGTGGAATGATTTAAATGAATATATCAAGTTTAATAAAATTGAAAGATTATCCAATTATGTAAAGTTAAAAGTTTTACTTAAATTATATTGAATTCATTAAGTAAACATTTCAAGTCTAAATAAGAAGTAATTGAATTTAATATATATGGGATTGTCAAATGAGTTTGTTTTGAAATGGTGAAATATTTAAGCTTTGAAACATAAGAATTGAAATGGTATTTGGAAGTTTAAATCGATATTTGAAATTGATTTGTGAAATCTAGAGAAGCTATTGTGTTTTATAAAGTAATTTAATATTTAACCATTTAAGAGATAGAAATTTGTTTCGAAGTTATGATTTTCAAGGTAGTATGATTTGGAATTATTATATACAAGAGTTGTGATTTCTAAATATTTCACTTTGGAAACCCTATGATTTTGGAAAAGAATATATAATGGAAAATAAAATGACATTATATGATTTTGGGTCTAAATGATATCGTGTTGATTCGGGGTTTTAAAAATATAAACGATATCGTATTTATATGGGTTTAAAATGGATTTTTGTTCTGGTTTTAAAGTATAATTATTTAAATGACCGCGGTGTTATAATAACGTTTGGTTGTTGAAGAGACCGGGATCGGAAGTTGTCATACTCTCTGCCAACTCCGAAAACCACTTTAACAACCGTGTACGCGATGGAGATTCCAGAATGAAGTAGGTTGGTGGCGGCGTTTCCTGCAAGGTAAATACGTGGACCCGACTCCCGTGAGTTGGCATAAGGTGGCTAAAACATGAGCGATTCTCGGGCCAATGAGGTCATTCCTCTGATCGGACACTCCTCTTCGAAATTATACTTTGACTTTGGATTGTTTCAGTGGCCACTTTTACTTTGATTTTTGGGGGAGTTTGTTCGAGATGGGCGGTAGCTGCGGCTATGCGTTTCCATCAGCCCGGATAGCAATTGGTATATCTACCCTGGCATTGCCTAGTTGTGCCGTGTCACCTACCCTAGCGTGCCTTATACGATTTTGGTTTTGTACCATACCTATGGAGTGCCCTCTGACGATGCCCAGTACGGGGGAGATTACGGTACTGTATAGATTATGGGAATATATTTTGTGTTTAGGGCTATATAGGTAACCCCTTAACGCTATTTAAAAGTAAGTTTATTTTAAAAATAGACACTATTATAATAGCGCAATATACTACATAGTAAATAGTTTAACGGATCCTTAGGAGATGTAAATCCCGAGCATCTCTTGAGTTACTGCACTCATATTTATTTCTGTTAATTTAACTCACATAAGATCTTTTAGTTCTGACTCGAGTGTTTTGTCTTTTCAATTCGCTAGGGTCAGTCCGAGCGTTTCTCGATTTGAAGTTTTAGCTCTGGAGGACGAAGACGAAGATTTGTATTACTATTATCTACTATTATTCCACTACATTCATATTTTTCCGCTGCATTGTTATTGGTATGTGTAACTCTGATATGTATTATATAAATGTTTGTAAACAGTTTTATAAACTGTATATTTTATTATTATATTTTATCCTTCCGCTGTGAGATTCTATTTTGTTTATTTCTTCTTTGTTTTTCTTATTTACCCCATAACAATCCGCCTTCCGTATGGTTTGAATCGACATGTGTGTCTGACATTGCACTTTGAGGGTGCAGCATGATAGGGGGTTCTCGCTTCCTGGTTTGGTAGCGAACGGTTGACTCTTACTCCTACATGTCCCTGAGGGGATTGGTGGTGCAGTCGAGAGGCTGGCCGTAAAGGCATAACATAGGTACCAATGTATGCTACGGTGGGCGTTACCCCACTGGCGCGGCCCGTTATAGTTGGTATTAGAGCTTTGGTTTAGCGATAAACCTTGGCTTTGTGGGGGTTTGACTCTTTATTAATAGGGTAGTAATACCCTATGGGAGTCACTGAGTGTATATACGCGAGAACGTATTTGTTAGTGTTATAAAAAGATTTTGATATTGTGTTAATCTGTTCCGTTTTGTATTTATAAATTCTGGTTGTTGCATGGGACGCTATGACATCAATAGGGATTTCTAAACACTTAATAGGACAGACCGACATAATATTTGTTTTTAATATAGGTGAATGAAATAACTTCGCCTATTATATTTTCTATATATAAAATATTTTATTAAGGTATTATATATATATATATTGTTGGTTGCAATAGATTGGTTGCTAGGAATAAAATTTTAAATAATAGGTAAAATGAGATTGAAATTAAAATCAATGAAATTTGGAAATTTTAGAACTTAAGTCCGGGATTTTGGAAATTTTCTTTCAAAGGATTTATGAATTATAATAATTTTGTTTATAAGTATTTTCTTATATAAATATTTAGTATAATTTGGTAGAATTGTTTTAAAGAAGATTTTGGAGAAAATAAGTTTCGTACTTTCCTCTCTGTCGTTGGAAAATAATTTCGGTGATGGCGGCCGCATCATCGACTTTCATTTTCGAGTTCGAAGGGAAAGGGCACTGTAGTAAATTCTACTGCAGATTTATTTTGAAATATCTAAATTTTAATTGTTTAAATATAATTAGAGGTATATAAGTTATAAGAATATACTTATCTATTGAAATTTAACCCGGTATTTAATTCTTAATTTCCATTAATTAATTGTTTCAATTATGGTAGTGAAACAGAAAAAAAAATTAATAATTGAAACCCTAAATAAAATAAGAGACTAAAATACTAAGCTATAAAGGAAGTTAATTTTTTTAACTTATAAGGGAAAATTTAAGATTTATTGAACATTAAATTAATTAAAAGAAGAGATAAAACTTGTATAAATTCATTTGCATTTTCTTTAACATAAATAACTTACCAAATATGAAAAGTTGAAATGTTAAATAAGAGATTGGAATAGAATATTATACAAGTAGAAATTTTGGAAATAATAAAGTATTAAATGAATTTCTGTTACAAATGAGAATTTAATGTTATAAACTTAAGTTATAAATTGAAATTTGACCAAAATTAAAGGTAGGTATTATAAATAGGTGATTTTAAACTTAAGTAAATAAAATGAAATTATTTAATAATAAGGATTGTTGTGTAGGGTTATAAATCTAAGTATGATAAATGCTACTAGTTTAATATAATAAAAGTAGGTAATATAAATAGATGACTGCAAACCCTTGTTAATGAGTTAATAAAATCCTTTATTTATAAGAATGGATGTTATAAGATTTAGAATTTAAGTGAAATTAAAAAGGGTTACTATAATTAAATGTAATAGAAATGGAAGCATTAAATAAATGATTGAAAGTGAGAAGTGCATTAAATGTAACAAAATAGAAGAAATTTACATGACCTAAATAAATGGAAACGGATAATTGGAGGAGTGAATAAAATTAAAGGTTGTTCGAAATAAATGTAAATTATAAAAGGATAATTTAAAGAAATAAATGAAAATAAAAGATAAACTGTTATATGAATGAAATGATCAAACTGTTAATGTATGAAATATAAATTTATAATAAGTTAAATTGATTTGTTGGTTTAAATCGATATTGTTTGCTTTATGGTTGGCTGGGTAAGGAAATTTGAAGTTGTTGGATGAATAAATAATCTAATTCTGTCTCATCTAAGACTGTTGAGTAAATGATGCACTGGATGGTTATTTTTCATTCCGTACCATTTCAAGTTTTGAACCCGAACAACTATTTGCTTGTTTGACTGAATGGTTGTTTTGTTTGTGTGTATGCTGTTTGTTGAAATCGATGATTGTGTATTGATTATTGTTAGTAGTTGAAACTATGAAAATATTTCACTTTAATATAAATAGTTAACCTTTTAGATTATATAAGGGAAATGCAGGTATGGAAGCAATTGCTACTGAATTTGGTTCCATAAATTAAGCGTAATTTGCCCGACAAATAGGTACGTTTCCGGATTACGTTTTGTAGCGATATTTTTATATATTTCCCGTGTTGGGATATACTATTTTGAATATTCTATATGATACTTTGTTATATTTTGGTATTATATTTTCCCGAGCCTCTCCGTACAAAGGAGACTCTGCCAAAAGTTTCCGTAAATTTTGGACTTAGAACTATGTTGAAAATGTTTTTCAAACTTTAATTATTTAAGTATAAAAGGATATAATGATTATAAAACGGGTATATTTTATTTAAGGTAATAAATTTAGTAAATTACTGTTTATAAGTTAAATATTTTGAATAAGATGTATTGTTATTTAATTCTTTCTTCTCCCTTCTTTTCCTTTTCGGGGACGAAAAGTTTTGAGTGGGGGAGAGTGTAACGACCCAAAAATTTCGTTAACTAAATTTGTCATATTTTCTATAATTTTTAATAAAATGAATGTTAGGAATTTGGTGTTGCCATTTGTTCTTATTAAAAGTTAACAATTTAAAATGAGATTTCCAATTCAATAAAATAATGTAATTATTGTGGTTTAATTTTTGAATGGAATATGTGAAAACAAGAGTAATTATGGAATAATATGTTATTTATTTAGAGTATTGAATAAAAAAAATTTGTAAGCCAATTTTAATTAATGGTAATAATGCGATATAAGCTAATAAATTTGATCTCAATGCGATAACCATATAATGAAGGTAATGAAACAGGATTTAGGAAAATGTATACTAGGTATAAATCAAATAGAAGGAAACAAACGTATATATCGAATTGATTTATGAATAAATACTTTGGATAGTAATTGAATGTACAATAATGGTAATTTAAAACTTATTTATAGTAAGACTGCATAAGATTCAGTAAATTAAGCGGTGGAAAGATTTTTCCTAGATATACTTTGAAGATGTGAAATTAAAGGTGAATATTAAAATTGGTTAATGTAAAATAACATTGATTAACCGTAAATGGGAATAAATTTGAAAATAAAAATTTATGTTAATACAAGTGGATCAATTATAAACTTAAATGTAACATTCCAATTTAATAAGAGGTACTTGAATGTTATGTTTTATTTAAAGGTAATAATTGGATTTAATTGGAATTTGTGTATGTTGGATTATATAGGAAAGGAGTATACAAAAGAAACTGTGAATAGTAGAGTAGCAACTGAAAAGGATGAAATTGAAATAAGGGCAATAAACATTGTATAAATTAATAGCAATAAATGCCAACATTGAATTGTAATAAATATAATTAATATTACAAGTGGGTGAACGTAAAGATAAGGGTTAAGAGTGTTGGAATAGAATAACTAGAAAGTGTAAATGTACGTATTTATAGCAACATGAATTATTGAAGGAAAATAATTGGTAAACAGGGTTTGGGCTAAGGAAATGTAATTAATTGTTTTGAAACCTTATTTATTATGGTAAATTAATTTAGCATATGCAAAACCAATGCAAATATCTAATTTATCAGTAAAGTAATAATAAATAGTAATCAATGCAAATTTATGTAACAATAGAATGTGAAATTTGGGGAATAGATGCAAAGTATATATGAGTTGCTAAAAGTATGCATAATAAGTGTAAATTTAATAAATCAATGGGAGTATAGATTTAAGAATAGAAAGTTTGGTAGTAAATAGGATATAAGAAGACAAAGGCAACTAGTAAATTAATAAATGAATTCATGATAATAAGTAGTAATTAATGCATATATATTTGGCATTAGCGATAATTACAAAACTTTACCCATTTATCTAATTTATTTAATTAAATCTAAATCTATGGCAACATTGTTGTAATGATGGTTGTAAGTGAATTTGAATGTAAAAGGGTAACAATTATTTAGGTTAACCATTTTGAGTATGATAAGTTAAGAATGGCAATCGATTGAAATAAATCTAAATTAATTATTTTGTTTTGGTTAATGTGTTCTAGTTAATAAAGGGGAGTTTATAAGAAATGAAGCATGCACTAATGACATGTGTTATAATTCAAATGTTATTTATACCCATAAAATGTCTATTTACTGAATAGAAAGATTTTTAAATCAATAAGCGAATTTATTGAGGTTCTGATTTATAATTTATAACATTTAATGTAGACTCAATTACAATTAATTGACTTAAATCGGGCAGTTAGCATAGATTTGTAATTGGAGTAGTTAATCCTATAAGATGAAGTTAATACTAATTCTATTTATAATTGGACCATTTGTTGATATAGGTTATAAAATGGAAGATGTATAAATTTAATTAAAGTATCAACATTCAACAATTGTAATTATTGAAAATTAAAATGGAATTTGAGGATAATAAGGTGAAACCATGAACAAATGTTAATGCATCCTTATTACTGGTAAAAGATGAGTATATAAAAGTTTGAAAATCAAAGATAGGTTTTTGAAAACTTAATTTATAATTTCTAAATTTAAGGAAGTGGAGAAATTAACACTGCAATGGGTAGACTTATCAGCTTTTAATTTACATCTAAATTTGTTTAGATCAATTTGGAAATTAATAAAATTGTGGATATATTTTGAAACGTAAACGAAACATCTAGATTTACATTTGTAAATACGTTTAAAATAAAATGTAAATGATAAGGAATTTATTTATTTCCTAAATCCGTAACGTGTGTAATTAATATTATTTATCTTTTGGGACCACATCCGTTTGCACGTTAAAATTCGTGCACACCTATTCTTTTGCGATCTATCTATAAATAGACGATCATACACCCTAGCCTCCATTTTCTATCATTTGTCTGTACGTTCTTTTCTTCATCTCTTTCTCTTCCTTAATGGTTGCAAAACCTAGATCTATCTACAGTTCAAAAATCAAAAGTCAAAATTTAAATTCTCCAGAAAAATTCCAGAAAAATATATGTCATACTTCTCGAGATACGTAATTTTCTGGTATGATTCGTTTTTCGATTCGGGTCTCAGTTTTTCCAAAAAACCCTAGTTTATCCACGGTCTTTCATCATCGTCGCAACAAAATTTGTCGGATCGCAAAACCCTTTCTGGGTTTTGACGAGGGAACGTAGGGGAGTGCATCCGTGTGGTTGATTTCGAGAATTGATGGTCAGATCGATGCAATTTATTGGATTAGGGTTTTACAAGTGGGTTCGGCCGTGGCGTTTCACGGCGACCGGAGGCGGTCACGGTGGCCTGGGCAGGAGCGGCTCGGTCTGATGGGACGTTGGAGTTGGTCGGCGTTAGGCAGGAGGCCGGTGGCGTTTGCAAACCATGGTCAAACATGGGTCAACTTGCCTGAACGGGTTCGTTCGTGTTCTCTGTGTGAAGCCTGTAGCGTGCGTGATAACGTGGAGAGGGAGAATGGTTTCACGTGAGTCTCCAGTTATGTTGACGTGGCTTTATTATAATTAGGTTTGTTTGTTTATAATTCAATTTTTATTTTGATTTTTTTTAATCGTTTAACTCGAATAACTTGCTCATACGTTATCCGTTTCGCCTGAAATTTCTTTTGCTAGGACCGTATTTAAATTCCGGATCTGATGACGCTGGTTTGGACAGATTTGGAGACCGTCAAATTTTGGGTTTAAATCGGATTTAAATTCGATTTAAATTCAAAAGGTGAGTGTTTTAACCCACTCACAACTTCTAAAAAGTTTTTATGTTTGTTAAATTTATTTTAGATATGAGTAGAAATTTATTTATGACTGTTGGCATGTTTTATTCAGCATATATGTTAAATCGCATTTATTAAATTAACTGTTAATTTCTTTTATGTATTGCATATAAATTGGCAGTTAGAATTTATTTATGTGCATATAAACTGCTAGTCAAATAGTTATAAATTTAATTGAATATGAAATGTTAATTAATAACTGCCAATTATTTCCTGTTATATTGTATATGCCATATATTGATGTTTGTTTAAACTGATGATGTTTGAGATAATTTGGTTGGTGATAGATGATGGATGAATGGATGTTTTGTTTCATATCATTAAACTACAAGTTATCATGTATTTTTCATTTCATTCGGGATTGTATTTTGAAATGATATACAACCGCAAAATTTTATATCTTCTAAATTGCGGATTGAAAAGATAAACATCTGTATGACTTGACCATAGGATAGAAAATTATATACAGGCGCGGTAAACATATAAAATTATTTTTGAAATGTTTTTCTATTGTTTTTGCAAAGCTATATATATATATGGTTTATGGGTTTTTGATTTGGTTATTAATAAAGGTTTTTATATATAGTAATTTCTGGTTTTAAGCTTTGTATAAATTGTTTTGAAGTATAAAATAAAGTTTGATTTTTTAGATCAAATACAATTAAGCATTTATTTAAAATTTAAGTTCTGGAGTTTTATTGACTTAAATGAGAATAAGGTCGGAAGATGAATATTGAGTAAAATTTGGAATTAAATAAAAAGGTTATTAATTTTTGAAGGGTATGATTTTTATAACTTGATTTTTTGTGTAGAATGATTTTGTAACGACCCAGAATTTTTAATGATTAAAATTTGAATATTTAATTAATTTTAAATATTAATAAGTGAATTTATAAGTCAAATAAATTTTAATTTGAATTATTGGATTTAATTGAATTATTAAATCGATAATTTAATACGTTAAATTATGGAAATAATTGAAAATAGGTTGTGTGGATTGGTGGCAAATCGAAGTGGAAGAGTGGACGTTCGGCCTCGAGATTCGTGCAACATGGGGGGCCGAGTGTGCCGAGCTTCAGGCCGAGTATGAAGGTCGTGGAGGACTTCGACATGGCACATCTTGATCGTGTCGAAGTTGAAAGTGGAGGTTGCTAAAGTTAACCCTAGTATTTGAGATGGGTTCGGCTGTAATAGCGTGAAGGAGCAACGAAGAAGAAAGAGAGAGGGGAGGGTGCGTGCGGCTCTGATGGACTGGAGCAAAATCCTACGGCCCATGTTGATTGTATGTTAAATTATTAAAGTTAGTTATAAATTTGTGTATATAAATCGTGTAATCTTTAAAACTGCATAACTTTTTCATACGAGGTCGAAAAAATGCGAAACCAGTTGCGTTGGAATCGTATGGACGAGCACTACGCGATGGAGTTGGTTTGGAGTCGTTTGGAGTTAGTGAGAATTTCGGGTAAAATTAAACGTCCGTTTAATTTTATTCGAAATAAATCGCTAAAACGGAAATTAAAACCAAGGTGAGAATTTCTCACTCAATCGAATCAGTTTCGATTTTATTTTAAATAGTTAGATTTAAAATATTTGAATGCATGTTTGAATGTTGATTGATATCTATTGATTGTTAAAATAGACATTATACGCCGTTAGTAAGCGGATGTTATTTAATAAAAACATATACCGCGAATATTTCATAAACAGTGAAATTGGTATTATATATAATATTAATATATATATATTGGCATATGTATATATTGGAGTTATTGATTTCCCGCATTTTTTGTTTAGCGGATGAGACCCTATTACGCTGTTATTAAGCGGATAATATTTAATAAGAACATATACTGCGATAATTTCGTACTGGAGCGAAATTGGTATTGTGCTAATGTTTGTGGATGCAGGAAAACAGGTTGGAGGGATCTAACTGGATTCCTCAATAGTTTTTATTTGATTTCAGATATTTTGATATTTGATGGATTATCATATCGATATATGATGGATCGTTGTAGTCGTGATTGACTATTTGGTGTGTAGCATCATTGGACCAAATTTGGAATTTTAAAATGATTTCAAAGTGATTTTTGAAAGTATAAGTTATAAAATATTTTTGGAATTGATCCATGTTAAATAAATAAACGTAATTTTTTTTTTTTAAGTTATAAAAAATTATGATTTTGTGAAATATAGTTAAAAGTTGATGTTTGAGAAATATGGGATTTATGATTTTATAAAAATAGTTTAAATTGGATTTTTGAATCTATTATGAAAAGATTAAAAATAGGATTTATAAAATTTAATTATTTTATAAATCAATAGAATGGTGAAATTATAAAGGAATTTAAAGACGTTTTAAAAGAATAATATAAATTGATTTATATTAAGAGATTTATAAATGGATATTTATAAATTGAGATATAGACATTATAAAACGAGTTTTTATAAGTGTTTGAATGAAGTGAAAATGAATTTCATTAAAGAATGAAATTAATAGAATTATAAACGGTGAAGTTATAAATGGAATTTTATAAACAGTAGGTTTATAAAATTTGTAAAGTTATTAAAAGAATAGACTTGGGTAAATAATTGAATCTCATAAGTTATAAGGTTTATAATTATGAAATTCTAAGGAACGATTTTGTAAAATAATCGTTTTATAAGTAATTAACTTATAATATGAACTTGTAGTTTATAATTGAGTTATAAACTGGAATAGGGTAATAAAAGAATTTATAAAAAGGAAGTTTTTATAAATAAATAAAAATGGAATTTATAAACGTTGTTTTATAAATTCGCAAATGACTTATTTTGATAAGAAAATTGTTGGAACCTATTAAAGGAGTTATATTCACATTTTTAAATAGTGAATAATCCTTTGAATTAAAATGAATAAAAGGATGAAATTTGTTAACGAAGTTTATTCACATTTTTGAATAGTGAATAACACGTTAAAGAAATTGTTTGGATTTGGTGTTTTAAATAGAATTAAAACGACCTAACGATGTTTTAAAATGTGTTGAGATTCGAAACCATAGATTTCAACATTTATTGTTGAAATAGACGTTTTCGAGAAATAAAAGGGAATGGTGGACTATAACACTATTGTTATAGTAAATGATTTCCGAAAGGAAGTGTTTTGTATGGTATTGGGATTTATATATCTATTTAAATTTCAAATCCCTATACTAGTGATTTTGGGTTGTCGTAACGATGTTTTACGTGACATTCGTTTTGGCCCAAATAAATATGTTTAAGAGAATGATTTCCTTAAAGAATGAAATATATACTTAATTTCGATTGAAGTATATTGAATATTTTCCAAGTGTTGAAAATAAATAAAAATTGTGAATTACTTATGAATAAATAAGTATGGAAATGTTTTTCCAATATAAAGTGAATATTAGAGAATTTATCTTTTAGAAGATAAATTGAAAATGAATATTATAAATCGAATTGAAGTCGTATATTCATTAATACTTTGGAAGGTAAATTCACCATTGAATTTATAAAAGAAAGTGGAATTGGTTTAAAAATAAATATTGATTTATTTTTGAAGTATTGAAAATATATATCTTGTAAAGATATTTTGGAAAATAAATAATTTGGAAAATTATTTGGAATCTGGTGATGTGTGCATATCTATTGATAGTTAAATAATCCGACTATCAATATTTCCCTTTGAATGGGTATTTGATGTGAATTGATTGAATTTGAATGCCACACTTATTTTTGAATAAGCGCTCACTATTCGGGTTAACCGGGAAAGGACCATGGGGTCGTATAACCCATTCCGAATATGTGATACGTCGTTATGAATTGCATTGAAGATCGGTGTTGAAGACCGAGTATTTGTGAAAGCGATAGGATGACCTATCGATTGTCTCTGCACTGGGTAGCTCCTGGTATAGAGATTCCTTAAGTGATGGGAAATTCGATCGGGATTGTGAATACCCGTATTGCAAGGGCTTCGTAAGAAGTGCCTTCGGTTTTGTTCGAGCCCGGAACAGACTTGTATGGATTGTATGTCTGACATTACAAGTTGAGATATAAAGCCGATTTCTTTCAAATATATTTCTGTTGGTGGCGGAGAATTTATTCTTTTAGCTTAACACCCTTCTCTGAGACGTACGTGCTCAGAGGTTATGTAGTTGAATGTTATCAGCGATATATTCCCAATTTGGTAATGTGACATGCTGAGTGATGCTGAAATGATCATTGTGTTGATTATTTGTGATAGCATCGTTTATTTGATCGTCTATCCTTGTGATCATTGTGTTGATCATTTGTGACCCAAAGCATGGCTTTTGTATAAAGTATGTTTTTGTGGACGTGAATTCGTCGAGCCTCACAACCCGGTAATGGTCGAAACAGGAATTGTGCGGCAAGGTTTTCAGGGATAACTTCCCTAGGGTATGACCATTCCTTCTGGAAAAGGGTAGTATCATGGAATGGAGCCCAGATACTTACTCATGTTGAAACACTTATTTTTATGGTGTGATGTTGGTTAGAGAGCTCTCGTTTAAAGGTCCCAAAGGACCGGGGGTGGCATATCTGAGGGTTTGTAATATTCCTTGGGAAAAGGAATTCCCGGCTTTGTTTAGCAGAGGACGGTGGTTCTCGGGGCGTCCATCCAGAGGCGTTTCCATGTGGCAATGGGAAGTTCCTTGGCCTGACCATTTGTTGGAAAAATCCATTCTCCAAATACGAAACTTGTACGGTATTAGTTGTAGAACCTATCATTCACTTATGGTGTCGCAACACTGTTTGGATGGTAGCTATAGTAGGCATAGTTCGAAATGTCTATGCTGGCTAAGATTTATATTCTACTTTCGAAATAATTTCCTACACTATGCACTAGTAATAATATCAAATGTTATTTTAAATGCGTATCAAGCATCTTTGACTATCATAAGGAGAAATCTCCTCCGATTCTGCGTTTGCATTGTGTGTGTGTGCGGGAGGCCTTATGGTAGTCTCATTTTTAAAAGCATTGCGAATTGATTAAAAATATTTCTCTATTTTTGATTTCAAAGATAAATAAACTGTTTTGAGTTCTCACACCAGTCACATGACTGACTCGGAGTTTATTGTTTTCCTTCCTAAACTCTGGGTGCCCACCAATTTCCACACGGGCAGTCAAGAGTTAGGTTTATCTGGATATTCAGGAGTTGCAGGAGGCAAGCTGGATGGCATGGCGTATTACTAGTTTATATAGTATTTCTTTTTCCGCTGCACTGTTTGTTGTTGTATGATGTTGTACACTCTGATGATATGATGTAATGAAATGTAATGTAATAACTGGTATAGTTCTTTGTTTAAAGATTATTCATTTATTATTATATGTTGTTCCGCTGCGAATTGTGAGATTCTGTTGTTGTTCTTTTGTTTTCTATTCCGTCCTATTTTCTCTATTTTCCTTTTCCCTATCTTTCTCTATTCCCTTTTCCTTCTATTTTAAAATGTTCTATATTTCTATTTTCTTTCTGTCCATTCTCTATCTTAAAATTTTCTGTTTTCTTTCCTCTCCATTTTTCTATCTCTTATCTCTTCTTCTCTCTTTTTCTTTTCTTAAATTTCTTTTAAAACCCATAACATTCCGTATTTCCGGTCTTCGATTTCTCGGCAGTCGATAAAGTGAGTATCGATGTTGAATTTTCGAAAGTCGAAAATTTTCGGGGCGTTACATTTGGTATCAAAGCATATGGTTAAGCGACAACCATGGTTCTGTTGGGTATTATTCATTAGAGATAGAGTCAGTAGTACTCTAGATTGAGTTTGAGTGTAATAATAGCTATGAGAGCGTATTTGTTAGTGAATATGAAATTGTTTTATATTGTGATGATTGGTTTGTTGAGTGGTATATGAACTTTCGTCAGCGTGGTCCGCAAGACTATGCCGAAGGGGTTTCTAAACACTTGAATAGAACAATTCGACACAATATTGTTTTAAAATTGGGTAAATGAAATAATTTTACCTTGAGTATATTTTATATATAAAGGAATAATTTTTCAGAATTATTAAAGTGTATATAAGTTGATTGTTAAGTTGTTTGAATAATCTAAATAAAGGAATTGTATAAACAAAAAGAATTATAAGAATTGAATTATAATTAAAGTGATTTACAATTGTGAATAAACTTATATATATAAGAAGTGAAACTATATGAACATATCTATGAATATGAGTTGTAAGTAAAAGTGAATTTAAAGTTAAATGGAAATTTACTTTAGAAATGGAAGTGTAACTTAAGTGATATTAAATGGAATTGACTTTGGTATCGAAGTAAATAATCAAGTGGATTAAATCAATATGAACTTAAGTTATATAAATGAAATTCAACTTTTGAAATTGAATTGAATGAATGGATTAAATGTTAATCAATTGAATGTGAATAGTTGATATGGAATAATGAATGTAAGTGTTGATTCATTAAAATCTAATGTTATTAGAAAGTTGAATAATTGAATGAAAATCAATTAAATTAAACCAATTGATAAGTAAAGGAATTTGGTTGTAATTAATATACATTGATTGTTATATGATTGTTAGTTGATTTTATATAATTCATTAAGTATTAATGAAAGTGAATTAATGAAATTGAAAGCTATGTAATTGAATTCAAATTGAAAGTAAATAAATTTGAATAGAATTGAATTTGAATTGGAAGTGAACCAACTTGAATATGAATTAGTGAATATAAACTAATTGAAAATGAATGTTAGTAAGAACATCCAATGTAAATGAATCAAATGAGATTTAAATTTGAAAACCAATTCATTGAATATTAATGAGAATATGAATGAATATTTAGTTGGTTGATGTTTGCATTTGTTGTTTTAATGCATTGCTATGTTGACATATATAGTTATTATGTTGCTATATGTTGTATATCGATACTATTGTCTATATGCATGTTCTCATGTTGTTTGTTGAGTGTTTAGTAGGTGCGGATCGCGTTTGCTTCGCATTTGGAGCTCGCTTTCGCGCTATATTAGCCGTATATGCTTGCTAATAAAATATAAGGTACATATCTCGGATTAAATATCGTACTTTTACATTTTTTTTCCCTGCGGGATGCCTCATTACTTGATGAGATGTATATTTGTGATATATATACTGTCATTTTTTTTTTCGGATCGAGCCGCGCAAAGGAGACTATGGCGAATTTTTCCGGAAATTTAAGGCGTTAGAAAAAATTTGAGAAAATTGGAAAATTTTGAAAACTTTAACTTTGATTTGGAATTGAAAGTTAAACAATAGTAGTTGTTTTTGAAAAGATAACTAATTATGATTTGAAAACTTAGTAAGTTATTGTAAGAAGTTTAATTATGAATTTGGGAAAATTAATAAATTCTATAACTTTTCTTACTTGTTAATTTCGAGGACGAAATTCTTTTAAGTGGGGAAGATTGTAACGACCCAGAATTTTTAATGATTAAAATTTGAATATTTAATTAATTTTAAATATTAATAAGTGAATTTATAAGTCAAATAAATTTTAATTTGAATTATTGGATTTAATTGAATTATTAAATCGATAATTTAATACGTTAAATTATGGAAATAATTGAAAATAGGGTGTGTGGATTGGTGGCAAATCGAAGTGGAAGAGTGGCCGTTCGGCCTCGAAATTCGTGCAACATGGGGGGCCGAGTGTGCCGAGCTTCAGGCCGAGTATGAAGGTCGTGGAGGACTTCGACATGGCACATCTCGATCGTGTCGAAGTTGAAAGTGGAGGTTGCTAAAGTTAACCCTAGTATTTGAGATGGGTTCGGCTGTAATAGCGTGAAGGAGCAACGAAGAAGAAAGAGAGGGGGGAGGGTGCGTGCGGCTCTGATGGACTGGAGCAAAATCCTACGGCCCATGTTGATTGTATGTTAAATTATTAAAGTTAGTTATAAATTTGTGTATATAAATCGTGTAATCTTTAAAACTGCATAACTTTTTCATACGAGGTCGAAAAAATGCGAAACCAGTTGCGTTGGAATCGTATGGACGAGCACTACGCGATGGAGTTGGTTTGGAGTCGTTTTGAGTTAGTGAGAATTTTGGGTAAAATTAAACGTCCGTTTAATTTTATTCGAAATAAATCGCTAAAACGGAAATTAAAACCAAGGTGAGAATTTCTCACTCAATCGAATCAGTTTCGATTTTATTTTAAATAGTTAGATTTAAAATATTTGAATGCATGTTTGAATGTTGATTGATATCTATTGATTGTTAAAATAGACATTATACGCCGTTAGTAAGCGGATGTTATTTAATAAAAACATATACCGCGAATATTTCATAAACAGTGAAATTGGTATTATATATAATATCAATATATATATATTGGCATATGTATATATTGGAGTTATTGATTTCCCGCATTTTTTGTTTAGCGGATGAGACCCTATTACGCCGTTATTAAGCGGATAATATTTAATAAGAACATATACCGCGATAATTTCGTACTGGAGCGAAATTGGTATTGTGCTAATGTTTGTGGATGCAGGAAAACAGGTTGGAGGGATCCAACTGGATTCCTCAATAGTTTTTATTTGATTTCAGATATTTTGATATTTGATGGATTATCATATCGATATATGATGGATCGTTGTAGTCGTGATTGACTATTTGGTGTGTAGCATCATTGGACCAAATTTGGAATTTTAAAATGATTTCAAAGTGATTTTTGAAAGTATAAGTTATAAAATATTTTTGGAATTGATCCATGTTAAATAAATAAACGTAATTTTTTTTTTAAGTTATAAAAAATTATGATTTTGTGAAATATAGTTAAAAGTTGATGTTTGAGAAATATGGGATTTACGATTTTATAAAAATAGTTTAAATTGGATTTTTGAATCTATTATGAAAAGATTAAAAATAGGATTTATAAAATTTAATTATTTTATAAATCAATAGAATGGTGAAATTATAAAGGAATTTAAAGACGTTTTAAAAGAATAATATAAATTGATTTATATTAAGAGATTTATAAATGGATATTTATAAATTGAGATATAGACATTATAAAACGAGTTTTTATAAGTGTTTGAATGAAGTGAAAATGAATTTCATTAAAGAATGAAATTAATAGAATTATAAACAGTGAAGTTATAAATGGAATTTTATAAACAGTAGGTTTATAAAATTTGTAAAGTTATTAAAAGAATAGACTTGGGTAAATAATCGAATCTCATAAGTTATAAGATTTATAATTATGAAATTCTAAGGAACGATTTTGTAAAATAATCGTTTTATAAGTAATTAACTTATAATATGAACTTGTAGTTTATAATTGAGTTATAAACTGGAATAGGTTAATAAAAGAATTTATAAAAAGGAAGTTTTTATAAATAAATAAAAATGGAATTTATAAACGTTGTTTTATAAATTCGCAAATGACTTATTTTGATAAGAAAATTGTTGGAACCTATTAAAGGAGTTATATTCACATTTTTAAATAGTGAATAATCCTTTGAATTAAAATGAATAAAAGGATGAAATTTGTTAACGAAGTTTATTCACATTTTTGAATAGTGAATAACACGTTAAAGAAATTGTTTGGATTTGGTGTTTTAAATAGAATTAAAACGACCTAACGATGTTTTAAAATGTGTTGAGATTCGAAACCATAGATTTCAACATTTATTGTTGAAATAGACGTTTTCGAGAAATAAAAGGGAATGGTGGACTATAACACTATTGTTATAGTAAATGATTTCCGAAAGGAAGTGTTTTGTATAGTATTGGGATTTATATATCTATTTAAATTTCGAATCCCTATACTAGTGATTTTGGGTTGTCGTAACGATGTTTTACGTGACATTCGTTTTGGCCCAAATAAATATGTTTAAGAGAATGATTTCCTTAAAGAATGAAATATATACTTAATTTCGATTGAAGTATATTGAATATTTTCCAAGTGTTGAAAATAAATAAAAATTGTGAATTACTTATGAATAAATAAGTATGGAAATGTTTTTCCAATATAAAGTGAATATTAGAGAATTTATCTTTTAGAAGATAAATTGAAAACGAATATTATAAATCGAATTGAAGTCGTATATTCATTAATACTTTGGAAGGTAAATTCACCATTGAATTTATAAAAGAAAGTGGAATTGGTTTAAAAATAAATATTGATTTATTTTTGAAGTATTGAAAATATATATCTTGTAAAGATATTTTGGAAAATAAATAATTTGGAAAATTATTTGGAATCTGGTGATGTGTGCATATCTATTGATAGTTAAATAATCCGACTATCAATATTTCCCTTTGAATGGGTATTTGATGTGAATTGATTGAATTTGAATGCCACACTTATTTTTGAATAAGCGCTCACTATTCGGGTTAACCGGGAAAGGACCATGGGGTCGTATAACCCATTCCGAATATGTGATACGTCGTTATGAATTGCATTGAAGATCGGTGTTGAAGACCGAGTATTTGTGAAAGCGATAGGATGACCTATCGATTGTCTCTGCACTGGGTAGCTCCTGGTATAGAGATTCCTTAAGTGATGGGAAATTCGATCGGGATTGTGAATACCCGTATTGCAAGGGCTTCGTAAGAAGTGCCTTCGGTTTTGTTCGAGCCCGGAACAGACTTGTATGGATTGTATGTCTGACATTACAAGTTGAGATATAAAGCCGATTTCTTTCAAATATATTTCTGTTGGTGGCGGAGAATTTATTCTTTTAGCTTAACACCCTTCTCTGAGACGTACGTGCTCAGAGGTTATGTAGTTGAATGTTATCAGCGATATATTCCCAATTTGGTAATGTGACATGCTGAGTGATGCTGAAATGATCATTGTGTTGATTATTTGTGATAGCATCGTTTATTTGATCGTCTATCCTTGTGATCATTGTGTTGATCATTTGTGACCCAAAGCATGGCTTTTGTATAAAGTATGTTTTTGTGGACGTGAATTCGTCGAGCCTCACAACCCGGTAATGGTCGAAACAGGAATTGTGCGGCAAGGTTTTCAGGGATAACTTCCCTAGGGTATGACCATTCCTTCTGGAAAAGGGTAGTATCATGGAATGGAGCCCAGATACTTACTCATGTTGAAACACTTATTTTTATGGTGTGATGTTGGTTAGAGAGCTCTCGTTTAAAGGTCCCAAAGGACCGGGGGTGGCATATCTGAGGGTTTGTAATATTCCTTGGGAAAAGGAATTCCCGGCTTTGTTTAGCAGAGGACGGTGGTTCTCGGGGCGTCCATCCAGAGGCGTTTCCATGTGGCAATGGGAAGTTCCTTGGCCTGACCATTTGTTGGAAAAATCCATTCTCCAAATACGAAACTTGTACGGTATTAGTTGTAGAACCTATCATTCACTTATGGTGTCGCAACACTGTTTGGATGGTAGATATAGTAGGCATAGTTCGAAATGTCTATGCTGGCTAAGATTTATATTCTACTTTCGAAATAATTTCCTACACTATGCACTAGTAATAATATCAAATGTTATTTTAAATGCGTATCAAGCATCTTTGACTATCATAAGGAGAAATCTCCTCCGATTCTGCGTTTGCATTGTGTGTGTGTGCGGGAGGCCTTATGGTAGTCTCATTTTTAAAAGCATTGCGAATTGATTAAAAATATTTCTCTATTTTTGATTTCAAAGATAAATAAACTGTTTTGAGTTCTCACACCAGTCACATGACTGACTCGGAGTTTATTGTTTTCCTTCCTAAACTCTGGGTGCCCACCAATTTCCACACGGGCAGTCAAGAGTTAGGTTTATCTGGATATTCAGGAGTTGCAGGAGGCAAGCTGGATGGCATGGCGTATTACTAGTTTATATAGTATTTCTTTTTCCGCTGCACTGTTTGTTGTTGTATGATGTTGTACACTCTGATGATATGATGTAATGAAATGTAATGTAATAACTGGTATAGTTCTTTGTTTAAAGATTATTCATTTATTATTATATGTTGTTCCGCTGCGAATTGTGAGATTCTGTTGTTGTTCTGTTGTTTTCTATTCCGTCCTATTTTCTCTATTTTCCTTTTCCCTATCTTTCTATATTCTCTTTTCCTTCTATTTTAAAATGTTCTATATTTATATTTTCTTTCTGTCCATTCTCTATCTTAAAATTTTCTGTTTTCTTTCCTCTCCATTTTTCTATCTCTTATCTCTTATTCTCTCTTTTTCTTTTCTTAAATTTCTTTTAAAACCCATAACATTCCGTGTTTCCGGTCTTCGATTTCTCGGCAGTCGATAAAGTGAGTATCGATGTTGAATTTTCGAAAGTCGAAAATTTTCGGGGCGTTACAGATTTAAATGAATATATCAAGTTTAATAAAATTGAAAGATTATCCAATTATGTGAAGTTAAAAGTTTTACTTAAATTATATTGAATTCATTAAGTAAACATTTCAAGTCTAAATAAGAAGTAATTGAATTTAATATATATGGGATTGTCAAATGAGTTTGTTTTGAAATGGTGAAATATTTAAAGCTTTGAAACAGAAGAATTGAAATGGTATTTGGAAGTTTAAGTCGATATTTGAAATTGATTTGTGAAATCTAAAGAAGCTATTGTGTTTTATAAAGTAATTTAATATTTAACCATTTAAGAGATGGAAATTTGTTTTGAAGTTGTGATTTTCAAGGTAGTATGATTTGGAATTATTATATACAAGAGTTGTGATTTCTAAATATTTCACTTTGGAAACCCTATGATTTTGGAAAAGAATATATATTGGAAAATAAAATGACATTATATGATTTTGGGTCTAAATGATATCGTATTGATTTGGGGTTTTAAAAATATCAACGATATCGTATTTATATGGGTTTAAAATGGATTTTTGTTCTGGTTTTAAAGTATAATTATTTTAAATGACCGCGGTGTTATAATAACGTTTGGTTGTTGAAGAGACCGGGATCGGAAGTTGTCATACTCTCTGCCAACTCCGAAAACCACTTTAACAACCGTGTACGCGGTGGAGATTCCAGAATGAAGTAGGTTGGTGGCGGCGTTTCCTGCAAGGTAAATACGTGGACCCGACTCCCGTGAGTTGGCATAAGGTGGCTAAAACAGGAGCGATTCTCGGGCCAATGAGGTCATTCCTCTGATCGGACACTCCTCTTCGATATTATACTTTGATTTTGGATTGTTTTAGTGGCCACTTTTACTTTGATTTTTGGGGGAGTTTGTTCGAGATGGGCGGTAGCTGCGGCTATGCGTTTCCATCAGCCCGGATAGCAATTGGTATATCTACCCTGGCATTGCCTAGTTGTGCCGTGTCACCTACCCTAGCGCGCCTTATATGATTTTGGTTTTGTACCATACCTATGGAGTGCCCTCTGACGACGCCCAGTACGGGGGAGATTACGGTACTGTATAGACTATGGGAATATATTTTGTGTTAAGGGCTATATGGGTAGCCCCTTAACGCTATTTAAAAGTAAGTTTATTTTAAAAATAGACACTATTATAATAGCGCAATATACTACATAGTAAATAGTTTAACGGATCCTTAGGAGATGTAAATCCCGAGCATCTCTTGAGTTACTGCACTCATATTTATTTCTGTTAATTTAACTCACATAAGATCTTTTAGTTCTGACTCGAGTGTTTTGTCTTTTCAATTCGCTCGGGTCAGTCCGAGCGTTTCAGGATTTGAAGTTTTAGCTCTGGAGGACGAAGACGAAGATTTGTATTACTATTATCTACTATTATTCCACTACACTCATATTTTTCCGCTGCATTGTTATTGGTATGTGTAACTCTGATATGTATTATATAAATGTTTGTAAACAGTTTTATAAACTGTATATTTTATTATTATATTTTATCCTTCCGCTGTGAGATTCTATTTTGTTTATTTCTTCTCTGTTTTTCTAATTTACCCCATAACAATCCGCCTTCCGTATGGTTTGAATCAGCATGTGTGTCGATTTGAAGCGTGGGAAAAAGGCGGGACGTTACAGTAATTAATTGATGTAATTAATTTTGATAATTAACTAGATTAATTAATTGAATATAATCAATTGTAATTTGTTAAATACAATTAAAAGTAATTAAGGAATTATTTACATATTGTAATTAATTTTGATAACGTGATTTGTTTAAATAAATTAATTTAGTTTAATTAATTTAAGATAATCATTTGATGATTTAATGAGTGAAATTACTTAATGTAATTAATAGAGCAGGATTACTTAGAAAAGTAATAATTGATAATTACTGAAATGTAATTAGTGAAAGGTGATTTATTTTAATAAAGTAATTTGGATAATTACTTTTGTAATTAATCAAGGATTAATTAATAAAGATAATTAATTATTGGGAATTAATTTATTAATAAGTAATTAAGGGAGCTAATTACTGAATTAATATTAATCAAGGTGATTAATAATTAATAAAAGTAATTAATTTTTAAATTAAGTAATTAATTTGAATATTAATTAGAGATCATTAATAATTATAATTAGTGATGTAATTAAGGATTGTTTGATTAAGTAATAATTAAATAAGTTATTAATTAATTGTAATTAATTAGGGATAAATATAATTAGTTATAATTAATTAATAAATAAGTAATTAAATGCTAATTACTTATGAATAAGGTTAATTAATTTGTGAAAATTAATTAAAGACTAGTTACTTTTTGTAATTAGTAAATGATTAATCAAGGTGTTTAGTCAACTTAAATACTTAGTGAATGATTAATTAACTGGGTTAATTAATTAATGGATGTTAAGCAGGATTTAAATATGGTAATTAATTTAATTTATTTTAAATTAATTTGAGGTAGAAGAAATTAATTTAATTTATTTTAAATTAATTATAATTGCTAGTTAATAAATCATCTTATGGATGTTATTGATTGAATGGTTGTGATCTTAGTAATGAGATGAGTTGTATTTGTATGATATGTATGTTTGGTTAAGGTATGATGATGTGTTATTGATTATCTGGTTGGATGATTACCTGTTTGTGATAATGATATAGATTATCCGTTTATGATATGAATGTGATTATCTATTGTGATATGTAGCTTTCTTTTATCTATGTGAAATAGCTAATAAATGAAATGAGTTACTTGTTTAAAACCCTTAAGTACAACTTGGACATTAAGATGGCGTTTGGTTTCGATGAGACCGGGATCGGGTTTCCATATTTGGATATCCGAAAACCACATCGATTCCAATTAAACGTTAGGTCGATAATCTAAGTGGAGCAAGTGAAGACTCGAGGTGTAAGAACTATACGTCAGTTTAACTCTGTGGGTGATTCCGTAATGAGTTTGACGGAATAGTACTTATAGGTTCGAGATGGTGATTTAGAATGCAAGGGTTATCGTCGTTAACTCTGAGGGTGATTCGAATTCGAGTGTAACGAGATAATGCCTTCGGTTTCGTTCGAACCCGGAACAAACTTGTATGGATTGAATGCTTTCAGAACATCTTCAGGTAGACGATGAGCATTCTAAGATTGATATGTCCTATAAAGGTAATTGTAGCCTCAAGCCTCATCAACCGGGAATGGCTAAAACATGGGAGGTGCAGCAAGACTTCGTGGGTAGCCCCTACTGGAACAAGATTTACCCCTGTCTAGAGGTCCCTTTATATTCGGCTGTGTGGCAGTTGGCGACGGCCAATCTACGGGGTGTTCTTGTTCGGAACTTATCAGCAAGGAATGGTTCCGACTTTATGTTGCAGGGGAGCGGGCCTACTCCTTGGTACGGTGATCTAGGCCACGTACTGTGACGGGCGGTACTCCAGTAGCCCTGCCGTTGATGGAATCCATAATCCAATAAGTGCCTGTACGGTTTTGATTGTGCCCAACTATGTTGGAACGTGAGATGTAAGCATTCCAGCTATTTCTGTATTTTATTTTGAAAACCCTAGACACTATTGTAATATCACTGGTTTTCCTATCAAATGTTTTGGTTAACGTAAGGTAAAAACTTTTCCATGTTTATGTGTGGGAAGTCTTACGTGATACCTTTTGTTTTCAAAGGATTTTCTAAAGTTAAGCAACTTTTATTCCCGTTTACTCACACCAGACCCCTGTCCGATCCGAGTGTTTATTTTTTGTTTTATTAAACTCTTGGGTACGCATATTACGTATGAGTAGTCAAGTGATTCAGGATTGCTTTGACAATTTCTGGAGGGGATAATGGAGCAGGAGGCTTCAGCGTGTAGATATATTTAGTGGTTCCGATGTGTTTGAGTTGTATCTGTTTTGTCTGATGAACTTGAATTGTAATTGCTAGACAGCGTTTATAACCGTCTAGTTTGTGTTGTATTAGCTGTTGAACTCTGATGTATATGATACTATGTAAAGTTTTATGTGATAGAATATAATTCATTCGTTCCGCTGTGAGATTCTGTTGTTGTCCGTTTCTTTCTTTCCTTTCTTTTCTCTTTTCTATCGCTTTCTTTATTCATAATGATGCGTCTTTCTATGGAATGAAAGGTGGGTCGTTACATTGTGGTATCAGAGCACTAGGTTGAGCGAATACCTATGCTCTGGAGCGGTGTCCTTTTTGAGAGAGAGAGAGAGAGTGTGTGTGTGTGTATATATATTTCTACCTATTAGATTGGGTTACCTGTTCAGGTTTTCCAATATAAGTTCTAAAGGTAGATAGGGTAGTGGTGTGTGTAACACAACTACCAAGGTTGGAGTCCGAGTATTTGAGGTTGGAAGAGGTCTGCTAGGGCAGTATTGGGCATCTTGAGTAATTTTTGCAGTTTTGTGTGAAGGATTTCACCAATCTATGAAGGGAAATCTTTTTAAGATTCATAGTTTATCTTTGGATTATAAGTTTGGTTGCACTCGTGTTAGTGGATTTTCTGGAGTTTGGATCAGTTGGGAGTACTGAAGTAGTGATGGTATCTTGGCAACCTTAGGAAGGAGTTCTGTCTATATTTGAGTTTGAGACTCAGTTTGGCAGGATGTTTTGGGCTTGGTTTGGGAGCGAGTTTCCTGAGAGATATTTGTCTTTTGAAATCTCTATGGTGAAGTGGCTGGTGTAGCTTTGGGATTCGATGAGTTTTTGGATAAGGAAGTTTTTGGCAGCAGTAGCAGTAGTGAGTGGCCTGTTTCTTCGATGATTCGGAACTCTCTGTGATTCTTCTATCAATAGGCCGAAAAATGGTGGAGTTTGTCCATTTCTTCTGGAAGCTCAGTTGGGAGTGATTTTAGTGGTTAAGAGATGGACCACTAGTTCTTCTTTGATTTGAAGGCTTTAGCTGTTCTGATTGTTGAAGAGAGAATGATTTCTTGGGATCTGAACTAAGTGGAATCGCAAAAGTGACTTGCGATGGTTCATAAGTTCTCTGAGTAATCTTTGTTTGGATTAAAGCATCTTTAGTGGATGTTTGAGTTATCGAAGTGGTTTGGTATTTTCTGGATATATTCGAAGGAGTTATGATTTGCATCCACATAGAGAGATTGAGTTCTGTTTTGACTTGGTTCTTGGAGCTTTACCGGTGGTTCAGCATAGTAGAAGGGCTCTTTTAGAAAGAGATCTATTTAAGCGGGCAGGATTGATTGGATTCAGTTTCCGGTTTGAATTTTTGATGTGATGTTGTGACCGAATCGGATAGGTCACTAAGATTTTGTGGAATTTTATGAACAATGTTTCCGGGATAAGTTGATAAAGTTTGTACTTGTGTTCATCAACAGCATTATCATATCAGAGTTTTGCAGTGGAAGCATGGTGGCAGCTATTCCAGAATAGAAGCAACACCCGATTCTTTGGGAATTTGAGTTTGTCTTGGATCAGAGAATTTTTACAGGAAATTCGTTTTAATATGGAGACTTGGATGTTTTGTGCATTTGTTCTGTTTTCAGAATAGGAGTAAGATCTGGAGATCGTTTATTTCTTTATCCAGGTTTGTTCTGTGAGGCTTCTGTGAAGATTTGTTGTTCTAGAAAGTGGAAGGCAGCCTAGGATCGACAGGAGATGTGTGGATAAAAGATTGGATCTTTCTGTCTTCTCTTAAGGATTAAGTGTTGGTCTATAGGATAGAATTGCCAGTTCGGATGGCTGGAATTTGTTTTGTTTTTCACGTATCTCTGAGGGAGTACGTGTATGGGTTATCTCTGGTTTTAGAATCAGTAGTTCTGGGAAATTTGGAAGTAGATCAGGACTTGTTTGTGGTCCAGTTCTCTGTTTAGATTTATAGATCTAGATATATAGGAGCTCTAGATCTGAGTGATGTAGCTAGTTTGGATTCTGTAGAGCGAGTGTCCCGGTGTTTGTACCTGGGAAACTCTAGGAATTTTTATCCAGAATTTTGTCTGGATAATTAGAATCGTTTGTTTTAATTGGTTGTTATGGTTGCTAGTATTTGGTTGATAACATATGTTTGCTATTTTGAAATTTAAATCTGTATGGGATTATTAAATTATCTTTGCTTTTAAAATTTCGGGGACGAAATTCTTTTAAGGGTGGAGGAATGTGATATCCCAGAAATTTGGGCAATATTTATTTAATAATTTCATTAATAATTGTTTTGAAATAATGAGATATTGATTTAATAATTTAATTCAAACATGAATTTTCTTTTGAAGATTAATAATCATTTAATTTGTCAAATGATATTCTTTTCAAAAAATTTAATAATGATAGTTTAATTTGAAAATCTTATTGTTTTCAAATGTAAAAATATTTAAATGATAAATTTATCTTTCTAAGCTGATTTAAAAATATTTTATTTATAATGTATGAACGTTTATACATTGTAAATAGAAGATTTGATTTTAATTTTAATTTAAATTTAATAAGAATATTTTCTAATTATTATATATAAATGTATAAATTGTAAAATTGATTAAATTGATTTAAATTAGTATTGAAAACTTTTCAAAAGTTTGTTTTAAAAATCTATCTTATATTTTCATAGAAATGTAAGTAAGTATTTATTTTGTTTACAAAAATAAATATAGCTTAAATTTTGTTTTATAATAAAACATTTATTTTGTTTATTTTAAAGAAAATAGTTTTTCTTTGAAATAAGATTTAATTCATTCATGTTAAATTATAACATTTGATTTGAAAACTCCTGAATAAAATGAATTCAATATTATTTTTCTTTTTAAAACTTTTCTCTTTTGCAAATTTGTTTTAAATATTATTTTAAAAATAATCAAACAAACATTTAAAATGAATAATTTTATAAAGAAGTTTATAAGTAAATATGTAATCATTTTAATGGCTAATGTTAACAAACATTTAAAACATGCTAAATTAAATTTGAAATGGTTTTCGAATAAATTTAAATATATTTTTAAATTAAAGAAATTTCTTTTAAAATTAAGATAAACATGTGTTAGATTCTTAAACCATAAGGTGGACAATTGTAAACATTGGTTATTACTAAACATAACAAGCGGTATTGTTTTAAAAATTTATTTAAATGATATTGATAAGAAATATATCAAATGAATTTTTTGTTCAACCCTTATTCTCATTTGAAATCCGAGAATCAGATTTGAGTAAAATTAAAACCCAAACATAATGCATGTTAAAAATCTGTAAAATCAAAATTCAATCAAGATCTGTAATCAAAAATCTGCAATTGCAAAACTGTAATCTGTTGAAGTCAATTCATCTCCAACTTTAAGCAAAGGAATTTTGGGTCAGCTGCAAATTTAAATCAACTACAGCAAGATCAACTTCAGTAATCAAATCTAGAAGTAAACTCAGCATTCAGTTTTTAATAACCTACAAATCAACAAGAGAATCAACTTCAACAGTAATCAAAAGGGAAGCAAACTCACCTGATTCAACTAGCAAATTGCAGTTCAACAGGAGATTCAAAAATTGCAGTTCCAGGAAACAGAATTACAACAGAGTTTGTTCTTTGCATTCTTCTATAAGGTGAGTAAATTTTTGTTTTTAAAAACAGTTCTTTCCTTTTAAAATCAACGCTAAAGTAAATTTCCAAAACTTAAGCTTCGAATGCAAACTGTTTTTTTAAAAAAATCAAAACCTGCTATGAATTAACTGCTTTGTCTCCATATATTTTTTTAGTGAGTAACTTCATAATTTAAAAAGCTTAAATTTTCTGTTGCATGTGGATAAATAGGAATAAGAATGTTGTATGATTGCATTGTGATGTTTGTTCAGTGTGTATAAAGATATAAATTTATATATATGTCTTATTTACAGGTATCTGTATACCTGTTTTTGCTATCAAACTAAGAATCTAAGTATGAAACCATTACCTCTTGATTTGATCTTTGTTAGGATTTGTCATGTGAATAAAAATTGTTTGTTAGTTTGAAGTTAAGTTTATAAATTATAATTAATTTAAATTAAAGAATTTGTTGTCTCTGTAAACAAATAAAAATCAGTTAATATTCAAATAAGAAAATCTAAACCTTCTTAAATTATTAAAATAGTTTTATAATTTGAATACATGAATGAAATCATGATTTTTTTTTAAAATCCCATTTTTAAAGTAACTGTGGAGTGGGCATTATTGAGTTGAACAAAATTTGGGTTTTGGGGTTTATATGGTGATTCAGTGAATTTTTGGAACTTGTGGTTCTTCTTGGAGGTGGAGGGATGATTGGAGAGTAGGGGAAAATTGAGAGTCGGTCGGCCAGAGGTTGGTGGCGACGGCAATAGTGTTTCCAGTTTCCTAGACCTAGTTTTTGAGTGGTCAAATTTTTGATGCTTCAGGTGGTCTCTGATGCACCGAGTGTTGCCTTACTTTGGGGATCGGCAGAGGGGACGTAGATGAAGGGATTTTCGGAGTTGCAAGTGATCAAGTGGTCGGAGATGGGTGAGAGCGGTGTTGACAGGTTTGGCCTTTGCTTGCAGTGTCGATGTTCCAGGTTGGATTGATATACTCGATTTCAACATCGAGCTGCAGTGGGAATTTTTGTGGTCGCGATCAAGTTTGGGAATGGCCGGCGACTTGGTGAGGAGGGTTATGGTGGCTGGAGATCGCCAGAGAGCCGGTGCATATGCACCGTGCATATTATGTGTTCAGATGAATATTTCGGGGTTGTGCAGTGTGTTGACTCGAAGTATTTCCCAGGTTTTTGTGCTTCTGTCTCGAAGATGGGGGTTTGAGAACTCGAAGTAAGAAATGGGGTTTCTCGGGTTAGTGTGCTACAGGTTTAAAACCTGTCATTTTGCAGTTTTTTTGAATTTGAATGTAATTCATATTTTAAAGCTGAATTTGATTCAAATGCAAGTTAAATCTGAATTCAAATGAAATTTTGAATCAAGGTTTTTAGAAATGAAAATTTTAAAATCTAAACAAGATTTAAATTTAGTTTTAAATCAACATTAAAAACAGGTTCAGGTTTACTCTTAAAACCAGATTTTGATTCAAAACAGGTTTTGTAAGTTTTTAAATTATGAACAGATTCAAATGTTTATAAGCAAGATTTAAATTTGTTTTGGAATCAGGCTAAAAACAGTTTTCAGACTTACTTTGAAAATCAGTTTTGAATTCAAAACACTTTGTAAATTAAAAAAAATGAACATATTCACATGTTTTAAAAGTAGATTTGTAAAAATGAATTTGATTTCAAATAAGGTTTTAACTTGAAAGAATTTATTTCCGTTAATATTTGAATCAAAGATATGAAATGTTAATTTAAATTTGAAAGTTAAAATAATCAATTTATTTTCAAAGCTTGATTTATTTCAATTTAGTTTTTAAACCTTTCTTTTATATTTAAGTAATGAATGTTCTTTAACATTTATTTGATTTTAAGGTTATAATTATTTAAATTTAGATTAATGTTTAAATAGTTAAACATTTTAAATATTAATTTTTTTAAATGGAATTTGAATGTAATTTTAGAAGTGTATTGTTTAAATATATTTTGAATGTAATTGAAGTCACTTGATAAGTAAATAAATTATTTTGAGAATAATTAAAATAATTAAGAATTTACTTAATTATTTGGTTTTAAATAATGGCTTAGATTAATTTTTAATTAGAGATGATTAATGATAATTAATCTAAGATAATTTTTCTTAAGTAGGTAATTATTGAAAATGTTGTTAATTAATAAAAATAATTATCTAAGGATAATTAAGTAATTAATTGATGTAATTAATTATGATAATTAACTAGATTAATTAATTGAATATAATCAATTGTAATTTTTAAATACAATTACTTGATAAAAGTAATTAAGGAATTATTAACATATTGTATTTAATTTTGATAATGTGATTTGTTTAAATTAATTAATTTAGTTTAATTAATTTAAGATAATCATTTGATGATTTAATGAGTGAAATTACTTAATGTAATTAATAGAGCAGGATTACTTAGAAAAGTAATAATTGATAATTACTGAAATGTAATTAGTGAAAGGTGATTTATTTTAATAAAGTAATTTGGATATTAATTTTCTAATTAATCAAGGATTAATTAATAAAGATAATTAATTATTGGGAATTAATTTATTAATAAGTAATTAAGGGAGTTAATTACTGAATTTAATATTAATCAAGGTGATTAATAACTAATAAAAGTAATTAATTTTTAAATTAAGCAATTAATTTGAATATTAATTAGAGATCATTAATTATTATAATTAATGGTGTAATTATGGATTGTTTGATTAAGTAATAATTAAATAAGTTATTAATTAATTGTAACTAATTAGGGACAAATATAATTAATTAATAAATGCGTAATTAAATGTTAATTACTTATGAATAAGGTTAATTAATTTGTGAAAATTAATTAAAGACTAGTTACTTATTGTAATTAGTAAATGATTAATCAAGGTGTTTAGTCAAGTTAAAAACATAGTGAATGATTAATTAACTGGGTTACTTAATTAATGGATGTTAAGCAGGATTTAAATGTGGTAATTAATTTAATTTATTTTAAATTAATTTGAGATAGAAGAAATTAATTTGATTTATTTTAAATTAATTATAATTATTGGTTAATAAATCATTGCTTATGGATGTTATTGATTAAATGGTTGTGATCTCAGTAATGAGATGAGTTGTATTTGTATGATATGGATGTTTGGTTAAGGTATGATGATGTGTGATGGATTATCTGGTTGGATGATTACCTGTTTGTGATAATGATATAGATTATCCGTTTATGATATGAATGTGATTATCTATTGTGATATGTAGCTTTTTTTATCTGTGTGAAATAGCTAATAAATGAAATGAGTTAATTGTTTAAAACCCTTAAGTACAACTTGGACATTAAGATGGCGTTTGGTTTCGATGAAACCGGGATCAGGTTTCCATATTTGGATATCCGAAAACCACATCGATTCCAATTAAACGTTAGGTCGTTAATCTAAGTGGAGCAAGTGAAGACTCGAGGTGTAAGAACTATACGTCAGTTTAACTCTATGGGTGATTTCGTAATGAGTTTGATGGAATAGTGCTTATAGGTTCGAGATGGTGATTTAGAGTGCAAGGGTTATCGTCCTTAACTATGAGTGTGATTCGAATACGAGTGTAACGAGATAATGCCTTCGGTTTCGTTTGTACCCGGAACGAACTTGTATGGATTGAATGCTTTCAGAACATCGTCAGGTGGATGATGAGCATTCTAAGATTGATATGTCCTATATAGGTAATCGTAGCCTCAAGCCTCATCAACCGGGAATGGATAAAACAGGGGAGGTGCAGCAAGGCTTCGTGGGTAGCCCCCACTAGAGAGCAAGATTTACCCCTGTCTAAAGGTCCCTTTATATTCGGCTGTGTGGCAGTTGGCGACGGCCAATCTGCGGGGTGGTCTTGTTCGGAACTTTTCAGTAAGGAATGGTTCCGGCTTTGTGTTGCAGAGGAGCGGGCGTAATCCTCGGTACGATGATCTAGGCCACGTACTGTGATGGGCGGTACCCCAGTAGCCCTGCCATTGATGAATCCATAATCCAATAAGTGCCTGTACGGTTTTGATTGTGCCCAACTACGTTGGAACGTGAGATGTAAGCATTCCAGCTATTTCTGTATTTTATTTTGAAAACCCTAGACACTATTGTAATATCACTGGATTTCCTATCAAATGTTTTGGTTAGCGTAATGTAAAAACTTTTCCATGTTTATGTGTGGGAAGTCTTACCTGATACCTTTTGTTTTCAAAGGATTTTCTAAAGTTAAGCAACTTTTATTCCCGTTTACTCACACCAGACCCCTGTTTGACCCGAGTGTTTATTTTCTGTTTTATTAAACTCTTGGGTACGCATATTACGTATGAGTAGTCAAGTGATTCAGGATTGCTTTGACAATTTCTGGAGGAGATAAAGGAGCAGGAGGCTTCAACGTGTAGATATATTTAGTGGTTCTGATGTGTTTGAGTTGTATCTGTTTTGTCTGATGAACTTGAATTGTAATTGCGAGACAGACGTTTATAACCGTCTAGTTTGTGTTGTATTAGCTCTTTAACTCTGATGTATATGATACTATGTAAAGTTTTATGTGATATAATATAATTCATTCGTTCCGCTGTGTGATTCTGATGTTGTCTGTTTCTTTCTTTCCTTTCTTTTCTCTTTTCTATCGCTTTCTTTCTTCTTAATGATGCGTCTTTCTATGGAATGAAAGATGGGTCGTTACATTGTGGTATCGGAGCACTAGGTTGAACGAATACCTATGCTCTAGAGCGGTGTCCTTTTTGAGTGTGTGTGTGTGTGTGTGTGTGTGTGTGTATTTTCTACCTATTAGATTGGGTTACCTGTTCAGGTTTTCCAATATAAGTTCTAAAGGTAGATAGGGTAGCGGTGTGTGTAACACAACCACCAATGTTGGAGTCTGAGTATTTGAGGTTGGAAGAGGTCTTCTAGGGCAGTATTGGGCATCTTGAGTAGTTTTGCAGTTTTGTGTGAAGGATTTCACCAATCTCTGAAGGGAAATCTTTTTAAGATTCAGAGTTTATCTTTGGATTATAAGTTTGGTTGCACTCATGTGAGTGGATTTTCTTGAGTTTGGATCAGTTGGGAGTACTGAAGTAGTGATGGTATCTTGGCAACCTTAGGAAGCAGTTCTGTCTATATTTGAGTTTGAGACTCAGTTTGGCAGGATGTTTTATGCTTGGTTTGGGAGCGAGTTTCCTGAGAGATATCTGTCTTTTGAAAGCTCTATGGTGAAGAGGCTGGTGTAGCTTTGGGATTCAATGAGTTTTTGGATAAGGAAGTTTTTGGCAGCAGTAGCAGTAGCGAGTGGCATGTTTCTTCGATGATTCGGAAATCTCTGAGATTCTTCTATCAGTAGGCCGGCAGATGGTGGAGTTTGTCCATTTCTTCTGGAAGCTCAGTTGGGAGTGATGTTAGTGGTTAAGGGATGGATCACTAGTTCTTCTTTGATTTGAAGGCTTTAGCTGTTCTGATTGTTGAAGAGAGAATGATTTCTTGGGATCTGAACTAAGTGGAATCGCAAAAGTGACATGCGATGGTTCATAAGTTCTCCGAGTAATCTTTGTTCGGATTAAAGCATCTGTAGTGGATGTTTGAGTTATCGAAGTGATTTGGTATTTTCTGGATATATTCGAAGGAGTTAAGATTTGCATCCACATAGAGAGATTGAGTTCTGTTTTGACTTGGTTCTTAGAGCTTTACCGGTGGTTCAGCATAGTAGGAGGGCTCTTTTAGAAAGAGATCTTTTTAAGCGGGCAGGATTGATTGGATTCAGTTTCCGGTTTGAATTTTTGCTGTGATGTTGTGACCGAATCGGATAGGTCACTGAGATTTTATGGAATTTGATAAACAATGTTTCCGGGATAAGTTGATCAAGTTTGTACTTGTGTTCATCAATAGCATTCTCATATCAGAGTTTTGCGATGGAAGCATGGTGGCAGCTATTCCAGAATAGAAGCAACACCCGATTCTTTGGGAATTTGAGTTTGTCTTGGATCAGAGGATTTTTACAGGAAATTTGTTTTAATCTGGAGACTTGGGTGTCTTGTGCATTTGTTCTATTTTCAGAATAGGAGTAAGATCTGGGGATCGTTTATTTCTTTATCCAGGTTTGTTATGTGAGGCTTCTGTGAAGATTTGTTGTTCTAGAATGTGGAAGGCAACCCAGGATCGACAGGAGATTTGTGGATAAGAGATTGGATCTTTCTGTCTTCTCTTAAGGATTAAGTGTTGGTCTACAGTATAGAATTGCCAGTTCGGATGGCTGGAATTTGTTTTGTTTTTCACGTATCTCTGAGGGAGTACGTGTATGGGTTATCTCTGGTTTTAGAATCAGCAGTTCTAGGAAATTTGGAAGTTGATCAGGACTTGTCTGTGGTCCAGTTCTCTATTTAGATTTATAGATCTAGATATATAGGAGCTCTAGATCTGAGTGGTGTAGCTAGTTTGGATTCTGTAGAGCGAGTGTCCCGGTGTTTGTACCTGGGAAACTCTAGGAATTTTTATCCAGAATTTTGTCTGGATAATTAGAACCGTTTGTTTTAATTGGTTGCTATGGTTGCTAGTATTTGGTTGATAGCATATGTTTGCTATTTTAAAATTTAAATATGTATGGGATTATTAAATTATCTTTGCTTTTAAAATTTCAGGGACGAAATTATTTTAAGGGCGGAGGAATGTGATGTCCCAAAAATTTGGGCAATATTTATTTAATAATTTCATTAATAATTGTTTTAAAATAATGAAATATTGGTTTAATAATTTAATTCAAATAGGATTTTTCTTTTGAAGATTAATAATCATTTAATTTGTCAAATGATATTCTTTTCAAAAAATTTAATAATGATAGTTTAATTTGAAAATCTTATTGTTTTCAAATGTTAAAAATATTTAAATGATAAATTTATCTTTCAAAGCTAATTTATAAATATTTTATTTATAATGTATGAATGTTTATACATTGTAAATAGAAGATTTGATTTAAATTTAAATTTAATAAGAATATTTTCTAATTATTATATATAAATGTATAAATTGTAAAATTGATTAAATTGATTTAAATTAGTATTGAAAACTTTTCAAAAGTTTGTTTTAAAAATCTATCTTATATTTTCATAGAAATGTAAGTAAGTATTTATTTTGTTTATAAAAATAAATATAGGTCAAATTTTGTTTTTTAATAAAAATTTATTTTGTTTATTTTAAAGAAAATAGTTTTTCTTTGAAATAAGATTTAATTCATTCATGTTAAATTATAACATTTGATTTGAAAACTCCCGAATAAAATGAATTCAATATTATTTTTCTTTTTAAAACTTTTCTCTTTTGCAAATTTGTTTTAAATATTATTTTAAAAATAATCAAACAAACATTTAAAATGTATAATTTTATAAAGAAGTTTATAAATAAATATGTAATCATTTTAAAGGTTAATGTTAACAAACATTTAAAACATGCTAAATTAAATTTGAAATGGTTTTAGAATAAATTTAAATACATTTTTAAATTAAAGAAATTTCTTTTAAAATTAAGATAAACATGTGTTAGATTCTTAAACCATAAGGTGGACAATTGCAAACATTGGTTATTACTAAATATAACAAGTGGCATTGTTTTAAAAATTTATTTAAATGATATTGATAAGAAATATAACAAATGCATTTTTTGTTCAACCCTTATTCTCATTTGAAATCTGAGAATCAGATTTCAGTAAAATTAAAACCCAAACATAATGCATGTTAAAAATCTGTAAAATCAAAATTCAATCAAGATCTGCAATCAAAAATCTGCAATTGCAAAACTGTAATCTGTTGAAGTCAATTCATCTCCAACTTTAAGCAAAGAATTTAGGGTCAGCTCCAAATTTAAATCATCTGCAACAAGATCAACTTCAGTAATCAGATCTAGAAGTAAACTCTGCATTCAGTTTTTAGTAACCTACAAATCAACAAGAGAATCAACTTCAACAGTAATCAAAAGGGAAGCAAACTCACCTGATTCAACTAGCAAATTGCAGTTCAACAGGAGATTCAAAAATTGCAGTTCCAGGAAACAGAATTGCAACAGAGTTTGTTCTCTGCATTCTTCTATAAGGTGAGTAAATTTTTGTTTTTAAAAATAGTTCTTTCCTTTTAAAATCAATGCTAAAGTAAATTTCCAGAACTTAAGCTTCAAATGCAAACTGTTTTAAAAAAAAAAATCAAAACCTGCTATGAATTAACTGCTCTGTCTCCATAATTTTTTTAGTGAGTAACTTCACGATTTAAAAAGCTTAAATTTTCTGTTGCATGTGGATAAATAGGAAAAAGTATGTTGTATGATTATATTGTGATGTGTGTTCAGTGTGTATATATGTGTGTGTGTGTGTGTGTGTGTGTGTGTGGTTTTTACAGGTATCTGTATACCTGTTTTTGCTATTAAACTAAGTATTTAAGTATGAAACCATTACCTCTTGATATGATCTCTGTTAGGATTTGTCATGTGAACAAAAATTGTTTGTTATTTTGAAATTAAGTTTATAAATTATAATTAAGTTAAATTAAAGAAATTGTTGTCTTTGTAAACAAATAAAAATCAGTTAATATTCAAATAAGCAAATCTAAACCTTCTTAAATTATTAAAACAGTTTTATAATTTGAATACATGAATGAAATCGTGATTTAAAAAAAAATCCAATTTTTAAAGTAACTGTGGAGTGGGCATTATTGAGTTGAACAAAATTGGGGTTTTGGGGTTTATATGGTGATTCAATGGATTTTGGAACTTGTGGTTCTACTTGGAGGTGGAGGGATGATTGGAGAGTAGGGGAAAACTGAGAGTCGGTCGGCCAGAGGTTGGTGGCGACGGCAATAGTGTTTCCAGTTTCCTAGACCTAGTTTTTGAGTGGTCGAATTTTTGATGCTTCACGTGGTCTCTAATGCACCGAGTCTTGCCTTACATTGGGGATCGGCAGAGGGGACGTAGATGAAGGGATTGCCGGAGTTGCAGGTGATCAAGTGGTCGGAGATGGGTGAGAGCGGTGTTGACAGGTTTGGCCTTTGGTTGTAGTGTCGATGTTCCTGGTTGGATTGATATACTCGATTTCAACATCGAGCTGCAGTGGGAATTTTTGTGGCCGCGATCAAGTTTGGGAATGGCCGGCGACTTGGTGAGGAGGGTTGTGGTGGTTGGAGATTGCCAGAGAGCCGGTGCATATGCACCGTGCATATTGTGTGTTCAGATGAATATTTGGGGGTTTGTGTAGTGTGTTGACTCGAAGTGTTTCCCAGGTTTTTTGTGCTTCTGTCTTGAAGATGGGGGTTTGAGAACTCGAAGTAAGAAATGGGGTTTCTCGGGTAAGTGTGCTACAGGTTTAAAACCTGTCATTTTGCAGTTTTTTTGAATTTGAATGTAATTCATATTTTAAAGCTGAATTTGATTCAAATGCAAGTTAAATCTGAATTCAAATGAAATTTTGAATCAAGGTTTTTAGAAATGAAAATTTTAAATTTAAACAAGATTTAAATTTAGTTTTAAATCAAGATTAAAAACAGTTTCAGGTTTACTCTTAAAACCAGATTTTGATTCAAAACAGTTTTTGTATGTTTTTAAATTATGAACAGATTCAAATGTTTTTAAGCAAGATTTAAATTTGTTTTGGAATCAGGTTAAAAAAAGTTTTCAGGTTTACTTTGAAAACTAGTTTTGAATTCAAAACAGTTTGTAAATTAATAAAAATGAACATATTCAAATGTTTTAAAAGTAGATTTGAAAAAATGAATTTGACTTCAAATAAGGTTTTAACTTGAAAGAATTTATTTCCTTTAATATTTGAATCAAAGATATGAAATGTTAATTTAAATTTGAAAGTTAAAATAATCAACTTATTTTCAAAGCTTGATTTATTTTAATTTAGTTCTTAAACCTTTCTTTTATATTTAAGTAATGAATGTTCTTTAACATTTATTTGATTTTAAGGTTTATAATTATTTAAATTTAGATTAATGTTTAAATAGATAAACATTTTAAATATTAATTTTTTTAAAATGGAATTTGAATTTAATTTTAGAAATGTATTGTTTAAATATATTTTGAATGTAATTGAAGTCACTTGATAAGTAAATAAATTATTTTGAGAATAATTAAAATAATTCAGAATTTACTTTATTATTTGGTTTTAAATAATGGCTTAGATTAATTTTTAATTAGAGTTGATTAATGATAATTAATCTAAGATAATTTTTCGTAAGTAAGTAATTATTGAAAATGTTGTCAATTAATAAAAATAATTATATAAGGATCATTAAGTAATTAATTAATGTAATTAATTTTGATAATTAACTAGATTAATTAATTGAATATAATCAATTGTAATTTGTTAAATACAATTACTTGATAAAAGTAATTAAGGAATTATTTTCATATTGTAATTAATTTTGATAATGTGATTTGTTTAAATTAATTAATTTAGTTTAATTAATTTAAGATAATCATTTGATGATTTAATGAGTGAAATTACTTAATGTAATTAATAGAGCACGATTACTTAGAAAAGTAATAATTGATAATTACTGAAATGTAATTAGTTATAGGTGATTTATTTTAATAAAGTAATTTGGGTAATTACTTTTGTAATTAATCAAGGATTAATTAATAAAGATAATTAATTATTAGGAATTAATTTATTAATAAGTAATTAGGGGAGTTAATTACTGAATTTAATATTAATCAAGGTGATTAATAATAAACAAAAGTAATTAATTTTTAAATTAAGTAATTAATTTGAATATTAATTAGAGATCATTAATTATTATAATTAATGATGTAATTAAGGATTGTTTGATTAAGTAATAATTAAATAGGTTATTAATTAATTGTAATTAATTAGGGACAAATATAATTAATTATAATTAATTGATAAATGAATAATTAAATGTTAATTACTTATGAATAAGGTTAATTAATTTGTGAAAATTAATCAAACACTAGTTACTTATTGTAATTAGTAAATGATTAATCAAGGTGTTTAGTCAAGTTAAATACTTAGTGAATGATTAATTAACTGGGTTAATTAATTAATGGATGTTAAGCAGGATTTAAATGTGGTAATTAATTAATTTATTTTAAATTAATTTGATTTATTTTAAATTAATTATAATTGTTGGTTAATAAATCATTGCTTATGGATGTTATTGATTGAATGGTTGTGATCTCAGTAATGAGATGAGTTATATTTGTATGATATGAATGTTTGGTTAGGTATGATGATGTGTGATGGATTATCTGGTTGTATGATTACCTGTTTGTGATAATGATATAGATTATCCGTTTATGATATGAATGTGATTATCTATTGTGATATGTAGGTTTTTTTATCTTTGTGAAATAACTAATAAATGAAATGAGTTAATTGTTTAAAACCCTTAAGTACAACTTGGACATTAAGATGGCGTTTGGTTTCGATGAGACTGGGATCGGGTTTCCATATTTGGATATCCAAAAACCACATCGGTTCCAATTAAACGTTAGGTCGTTAATCTAAGTGGAGCAAGTGAAGACTCGAGGTGTAAGAACTATACGTCAGTTTAACTCTGTGGGTAATTCCGTAATGAGTTTGACGGACTAGCACTTATAGGTTCGAGATGGTGATTTAGAGTGAAAGGGTTATCGTTGTTAACTCTGAGGGTGTATTGAATACGAGTGTAACGAGATAATGCCTTCGGTTACGTTCGAACCCGGAACGTACTTGTATGGATTGAATGCTTTCAAAACATCGTCAGGTAGACGATGAGAATTCTAAGATTGATATGTCCTATAAAGGTAATCGTAGCCTCAAGCCTCCTCAACCGGGAATGGCTAAAACAGGGGAGGTGCAACAAGGCTTCGTGGGTTGTAACGACCCGTATTTTGCGTATCGAAAGATAGTAAAACTGTTGTCATTAGGTCGTTAGTGTTGTTAAGTCGTCCAAAGTTTGAGTCGACCAGAGTTTAGGTCGTCTAGAGCTTGGTCGTGTAGTAGCTTAGGTCGGTGGAGCGACCTAAGGAAAGTGAGCGACCTAGGAGTTAACAACTTAAGGAAGTGAACGACTTAAGGGAGTTAGCGACCTAAGAGAACTAGCGGCATAGGTAAACGACCTAAGGAGGTTAGCGACTTAGGAATTAGCAGCATAGGTGAGCGACCTAAGGAAGTTGGCGACCTATGGATTAGCGGTATAGGAGTAGCGACCTAGGAGACTGAACGAGTTAACGACCTAAGGGGGATAGGTCGGTTGAACGACTTAAGGATGATAGTTTAGGTCGTTGAAGTTTAGGTCGTGGAGACCTTTTGTTTAAGTTAGGTCGAGAGACGACCTAAGGTGGTTAAGTTGTGTAGCGTTAAGTCGCTGAGTCGTTGTGTGTGTTAGGTCGCGATTTTGGTTAAGTTGTTAAGCCGTATGTGTTAGGTCGTTGAGTCTTAGGTAGTGCCTGTGATGAGTCGCTGCATGTGTTAGGTCATTGAGTCTTAGAACGCGCATGAGTTAGGTCGCGTGAGAGCTTGAATCGATAGATCGTGGGTTTTTTAGGTCGTAGGTCGTTGGATTTTTTCAGGTCGTTGGATTTTGTTAAGTCGTGAGCGACTTAAGGGCGAGCGACTTAAGGGATTCCAGCCTATAAATACACGGGTTTGCTTCATTTTTGGGATCCAGATTTTGAAGCGACGAAGTCCTACCATTTTGAGAGCTCGAATGCCGCACTTCTTCACTTCTTTTCTCCTCTTTAATCTTGTGCTTCCTTCCATCCAAATTGAAGATCAAATCGAAGATCCAAGAGCTTAGATTGAATATCTTCATCCATCGAAGAGGGATTTCGTCGTTTGAAGCGGAATTTTGGCGGATCGAGTTTGACCCTTCGCTGTCCAGATCTGGAGTGTGTTGTTTTTGAGGTGTTTGGGTGATTCGGTGAGTAGTGGTTATCTCTCACACGGACCCAAAGGAGTATATTGGATTGGTGGTTTGATTTTGTGTTAAAAATAGTGATTTCATGCATTTTCGTAAACCTAAGTATAGATCCATTGTTCATGAAGATTTGGTATCCATTATAATACATGTTAACCTATACAAGTTCATCCATCAAGTTGTAGAGATAATACTCATGATTCATGCTTGTTAGATTTAGACTCTTTATTTACAAGATTGCCATTTTTGTTATAATTGCTTTTAGATCATGTTTGAATGCTTAACTATTTGGATTAATGATTGACTTGATTGATTGTTATATATTGGTTGATTAGTGGTTGAATTTGGACAAGTTGGTCGAAGATGATTCAAAAGCTAAGGGAAAAGCTCTTGAATTGAAAAGTCGCTCGTGGCATATGTGGCGGATGATAAAGCTCGTATGGACAGATTTGATGATGATGTTGAGATGGGGCTTTGCTATGAATGAGGTGAAGCAAGGCATGATGTTAGTAGCCTTGGTATAATCCAGACGGGATCATTCCAAGCATGTTGATAACTCGAGGGACGGTTCGAGTTCGTGGATAATGGTTGGCTCGAGAGGCGCTTGAGCTAGTATGAGAATAGTCGTTGAGGAGGATGACTAGAAGGCTGAGTTTTCATCGTTATTGAAGGTTCTAGCAGACTCAAAGCAAGAGTACATGGGGACGCCTAAAAGACCTTCTTTGGTGGTCGAGTACTCTGGGCAGATTCGATAGTCCTAGGCACGGGCTACGACGACGTGCAGGGTTTTGTCTAGAACCGGGGTTACCATTAGCCCTTGATGGACGGTTGAAAGTTACGTGTTGGTCATTCAGTTAATGATGGTATCGAAGCAATGATAACAGTGATAGCCAGAGTCATGGATGTTTGGATGTTTTGGCTGTATCGTCATTCGGCCTCAAGAGAGATGTTTTCTAGGTGCTTATCTGATCTTGGTTTAGGCCTTGGGGGTTTGTGCTTGGGAAACATCGACCTTGACTCGAGTGATAATTGCTTTACTTTAAATGTCTGATTTGCTATGTTTACTTCTTCTTTGTGTGTCTGGGGCTATCACTGTAGAAAGAGGTGGGGTGGGAGGGTTGGGTTCCTATTCCTTTTACCTTTATGCTCTTTTGGTATGTTATTAGTTAGTTTACCGCTCACTAAGACTGTTGCCTGACTCAAGGTTTTATGTTCAACTCTTATTACCTTGGGCTGTTCATCCATTTTGGGATGGGCAGACTAGGTAGCAGGTGACAGGTGCTGTTCTTAGTGACCAACGATGCTGATCACGAAGACGAACTGGAGGCTTACGTATTTTTTTTTACTATATGTACTGGATGTTCCGCTGCTTGTATATTCTCTGAGTGATATGTAGTGATGCTTGATGTATTGACTATTCATATTTTTGTATCAAGCTACTATGAGGCTTATTTGATGAGATTCTGTTCTATGGAGCTTCACTATATATATTTTTCTCTATTGTATTTTACCCATGCGCTGTGAGTTATACGATAGACCCTGCTGTTTTTACCTTACCTTGATGATCATCCATGGCTGCCTGGCACACTATTCAGCGCACTATTTCCTTGTTTAGTGCTGCAGTCATGGGCGGTCGTCACATTTGGTATCAGAGCTTTGGTTAATCGATTTTAGCCAACGCTCACTGACGTAACTACGCATGAGAGACGTAATTGTGTTTTGATGGATGATTACTATATATAATATAGTAGCTTAGAAGGATTTGAACCCATTATGCAGTTGTTTCTCAAGGTGTACTAATCATTTTTTTATATATATTACGAATGAGTCGAAGAGGGAGACCAGCTGCTAGGGAAGGCCGTGCCGCTGAGGGGGCTGCTGATTATGCTGCTATGTTCGAGGCTATGATGACTTCGATCATGAGGAGGATGCTAGCTCCGGGGCCAGCAGTAGATGTTGGAGTTCAAGTTCAACCTCCAAGACCTGTGGATTTTGCTAAGCTGTGTAAAGACTATACTGCTCTTGGAGCGAAGGTTTTCTTGGGAACAGAATCAACCATTGAAGTCCAGAGATGGATAGATACTTGTAGAAGAATCTTTGGCGACTTGGGAATTGAGGATGCAACCAAAAGGAAGCTCGCAACAAGACAGCTTCAAGGGAGAGCTTCTGACTGGTGGAACTCTATCGCCACTGATACTCCGGAGGAAGAAATTACTTGGGAGTAATTCCAAGCCAAATTTGAAGCTAAGTTCATTTCTACAGCTCAGAAATCTGTTCTGTTCAAGAAGATTGTGGAGCTCAAGCAAGGTGGAAGACCAGTTCTTGAGTATGTTTCTGAGTTTGAAGCGTTGTCCAAGTATGCTCAGTCGTATATTAAATCTCCATATCAGAAGAATGAGAAGTTTGTGACAGGCTTGGACATTTATCTTGGGAGGCAGTTGGTGGATGATCTGGACGATCCATTTGAGAAGCTTGTAGAGAAGGCTCTTAGGCACGAGAACCTGTTTCCTAAAGAAGAATCTGTTGTTGCTGTGACCAAGGAGGAGTCTAAACCACAACAAGGTGGAAACAAGAAGAGAAAACAGCAGCAGCAGAAGGGTAAGGATGGCCAGCAGAAGCCGAAGGGCGAATTGACCTGCTACAATTGTCAGCAGAAGGGCCATTTCTCCAAAGATTGCAAGAATCCAAAGGTGACGATGAAGTTCCACAACTGTGACAAGCCGGGACATATCAAGAAGAATTGTCCAGAACCACGGAAGGATAGGTAGATTGTGCAAGCCTATACTTTGGGGGCTATGCCATCATCTTCAAAAGCTCCTACTGCAGAAGAGAAAGGAAAGAATGTGGTGGTACAAGGTACTCTTTCCATTTGTGGTGTTCCTGTTAGAGTGTTATTCGATACTGGGGCGTCGCATTCTTTTGTTTGTAATGAACTTGTAGGCCGGTTGGGTTTAGAGCCGGATATTGTTGATAGACCATTCGTTATGACTAATCCAGTTGGGGGTTCGTCCTGTCTGTGTATGATATGTCTTGGTCTGGTTGTATAGAGTAATGATTTCTCTTTTGTTTGCGATTGTTTTGTTCTGAACTTTGTGGGATTTGGAATTATTTTGGGTATGAACTGGATTAGGAAGTATGCGACCAAGGTCGATTGTAAAAGGCTGGAGGTGACAGTCGAGAATGTGGAAGGGCGAAAGGTTGTGATACGATGTAAGCATTAGGAAGGTGTCTTCATGAGCTTCATGTATTCGCTAGTTGTTCCACGGGATGGACTGTCATCGGTGCCAATCGCAAATGGATTTGAGGATGTCATTGATGAGGTCAAAGGGTTACCGCCACATAGAGAGATCGAGTTTCGCATCGATCTAGTTGAAGGAGCCAGGCCTGTTGTGATGCCTCTTAGGTGGATGGCGCCTAGGGAATAGCAAGAGTTGAAGGTGCAAGTTGATGATCTTTTACAGAAAGGATTCATTCGGCGAAGTGTGTCCGAATGGGGTGCACCAGTTGTGTTGGCAACCAAAGCGGATGGATCATTGAGGTTGTGTGTGGATTATCGTGAGATGAATAAAGTGACTAAGAAGAACAAGTATCCATTGCCAAGAATAGATGACTTGTTTGATCAACTTCACGAAGCCAAGGTATTTTCTCAGATGGATTTGGCAACAGGATTTCACCAATTAAGAGTGGCAAAGGATAGTGTGCCGAAGACTGCTTTCAGGACACCATCTGGTTTCTTTGAGTGGCTGGTGATGCCGTTTGGATTGACCAATGCACCAGCGTATTTTGTGGATCTTATGAATAGAGTGTTCAGGGATCAGTTGAACAAGTTCGTACTTGTGTTCATGGATGACATTTTGATTTATTCCAGAACTGAAGAAGAGCACAAGACGCACTTGCGTATTGTTTTGGAAATCTTGCGAAAACATCAGCTGAAGGCTAAGTTTTCGAAGTGTCAACTTCTGGAAGAGAGAAGTGAGGTTCTTAGGCCATATTATCTATGGAAGTGGAATAGCGGTTGATCCCGCCAAGGTGGCAGCAATCCAGGATTGGGTTAGACCTAAGAATGCATCTGATATGAGAAGTTTTCTTGGATTAGCAAGATACTATCGTCGATTTATCAAAGACTTTTTCAAGGTAGCTGCACCATTAACAGGATTGACGAAAAAGAACCAAGTATTCAGATGGGACGCTAAGTGTGAGCAAGCTTTCAGAATCCTGAAAGAGCAACTAACAAGTGCTCCTGTTTTGACTATTCCAAGTGGAAATGATGAGATGGTGGTTTACACCGATGCATGTAGTACTGGACTTGGAGCAGTGCTGATTTAGAAGGGTAAAGTTGTTGCGTATGCAAGTCGACAACTGAAGCCGCATGAAAGGAATTACCTGACTCATGATTTGGAGTTGGCGGCGATTGTATTTTCTTTAAATATGTGGAGGCATTACCTATTGGGGGTTCAATTCGAGTTGTTTACAGATCATAAGTCGTTGAAGTATCTTTTCTCCCAAAAGGATTTGAATCTTAAGCAGCAACGATGGCTAGACTTTTTAGCATCATATGACTTTGGTATAGCCTATACTCCGGGAAAGGGTAACACAGTGGCAGATGCGTTAAGTCGAAGACATGCAGGATTGGGGGCCGTGTTTTCAGATTGGAGGAGTCTCGAGTATTTGGCTGGATTTGACTTCAGGCCCAGATGTGAATTGGAACCTGAGATGTTGGCAAACTTATCGATAAGACCTACTCTTGTGGAAAGAATTGGTGAGAGCCAAAAGCGAGACGATAAGCTTGTCAAGATTATCAGTGATTTGGAATCTGGGTTGGACCCAGAGAAGGATAAAGGATTCGAAGTCGATCGAGAGGGTTGGCTTCGGAAGCAAGAACGACTAGTTGTTCCCGATATAGAAGAATTCTTCCTACATGGAAGTGGGAGCATATATCGATGGATTTTATCGATGGGCTACCTAGAACGAGAACGGAAAATGAAGGGATTTGGGTCATCATAGATCGTTTGACTAAGAGTGCAAGATTCATTCCTGTTCGATCAACCAGGACTGCATCGAAGTCGGCTGAGCTGTATGTTAAGTGGATAGTTCGATTCCATGATATTCCGAAAAGTATAGTGAGCGATCGAGACCCATTGTTCACTAGTGGATTTTGGAAGAGCTTCCAGGAAGTTTTCGGAACCGAGCTGTGTTTGAGTACAGCTTATCACCCCCAAACAGATGGTCAGACCGAGAGAGTCAACCGAGTTTTGGAAGATCTCTTCAGAGCATGTGTTTTGGACTTCGGACGATCACGGGAAGATCATCTTCATTTGGTAGAATTTTCATATAATAACAGTTACCAGTCAAGCATTGGTATGGCGCCGTATGAAGTATTGTATGGAAGATCGTGTAACTCTCCGACATGTTGGTTGGAAATGGGAGAAAAGTTGATGCTTGGGTCAGAAATGATTCGACAGACTTCGGATTGCATAGAGATCATTCGGCAACGAATGAAAGCAGCCCAAGACCGTCAGAAAAGTTATGCCGATAAGCGTCGTAAGGATTTGGAATTCGACGTAGGTGATATGGTTTTTGTGAAGACTTCTCCACTGAAGAATGTTATTCGATACGGGAAGAAAGGAAAATTGACTCCGAGATTTGTTGGACCATTCCCGATCATCGAGTGAATTGGAAAGGTCGCCTATAAATTGGAATTACCAGAAAAGATGTCAGGTGTGCATAATGTTTTTCATGTATCGTATCTACGGAAGTATGTGCACGACTCGAATACAGTGGTTCCTGTCGATAGATGTGAAGATTTTGAGGTTGATTCAGTTGTTAAGAGACCTTGTAAGCCGCTTCGTGTTATGGGAACTGACACGAAACAACTTAGGAGGAAGGTAGTTAGGTTGCTCAAGATACAATGGAGTGATGATATTAATGACTGTACATGGGAGGTGGAAGAGAGGATAAAGGCAGCTCATCCTGAACTCTTCGAGGTATGACCATGAGGTGTCCTGTCATCTCATGACATTGTAACTTGTTCTAGTCTTAAAATTCTGCATGGTAGGCTAGTAATTGGATGCATGGTTTGTTAATTGCTATGGATGGTAGGCATGCAGAATAGTTTTTTTTGGGTTGCTCTTGTTTGTTTGGAATTTCGGGGGCGAAATTCCTAACGGTAGAGAATCTAATGACCCGTATTTTGCGTATCGAAAGATAGTAAAACTGTTGTCATTAGGTCGTTAGTGTTGTTAAGTCGTCCAGAGTTTGAGTCGACCAGAGTTTAGGTCGTCCAGAGCTTGGTCGTGTAGTAGCTTAGGTCGATGGAGCGACCTAAGGAAAGTGAGCGACCTAGGAGTTAACAACTTAAGGAAGTGAACGACTTAAGGGAGTTAGCGACCTAAGAGAACTAGCGGCATAGGTAAACGACCTAAGATGGTTAGCGACTTAGGAATTAGCGGCATAGGTGAGCAACCTAAGGAAGTTGGCGACCTAGGGATTAGCGGTATAGGAGTAGCGACCTAGGAGATTGAACGAGTTAACGACCTAAGGGGGATAGATCGGTTGAACGACTTAAGGATGATAGCTTAGGTCGTTGAAGTTTAGGTCGTGGAGACTATTTGTTTAAGTTAGGTCGAGAGACGACCTAAGGTGGTTAAGTTGTGTAGCATTAAGTCGCTGAGTCGTTTTGTGTGTTAGGTCGTGATTTTGGTTAAGTTGTTAAGCCGTATGTGTTAGGTCGTTGAGTCTTAGGTAGTGCCTGTGATGAGTCGCTGCATGTGTTAGGTCGTTGAGTCTTAGGACGCGCATGAGTTAGGTCGCGTGAGAGCTTGAATAGATTGATCGTGGGGTTTTTAGGTCGTAGTTCATTGGATTTTTTTAGGTCGTTGGATTTTGTTAAGTCGTGAGCGACTTAAGGGCGAGCGACTTAAGGGATTCCAGCCTATAAATACACGGGTTTGCTTCATTTTTGGGATCCGGATTTTGAAGCGACCAAGTCCTGCGATTTTGAGAGCTCGAATGCTGCACTTCTTCACTTCTTTTATCTTCTTTAATCTTGTGCTTCCTTCCATCCAAATTGAAGATCAAATCGAAGATCCAAGAGCTTGGATTGAAGACATCCATCAAAGAGGGATTTCGTCGTTTGAAGTGGAATTTTGGCGGATCGAGTTTGACCCTTCGCTGTCCAGATCTGGAGTGTGTTGTTTTTGAGATTTTTGGGTGATTCGCTGAGTGGTGGTTATCTCTCACACGGACCCAAAGGAGTATATTGGATTGGTGGTTTGATTTTGTGTTAAAAATAGTGATTTCATGCATTTTCGTAAACCTAAGTATAGATCCATTGTTCATGAAGATTTGGCATCCATTATAATACATGTTAACCTATGCAAGTTCATCCATCAAGTTGTAGAGATAGTACTCATGATTCATGCTTGTTAGATTTAGACTCTTTATTTAAAAGATTGCCATTTTTGTTATAATTGCTTTTATATCATGTTTGAATGCTTAACTACTTGGATTAATGATTGACTTGATTGATTGTTATAAATTAGTTGATTATTGGTTGAATTTGGACAAGCTGGTCGAAGATGATTCAAAAGCTAAGGGAAAAGCTCTTGAATTGAAAAGCTGCTCGTGGCATATATGGCGGATGATAAAGCTCATATGGACATATTTGATGATGATGTTGAGATGGGGCTTTGCTATGAATGAGATGAAGCGAGGTATGATGTGAGGTAGCCTTGGTATAATGCAGACGGGATCATTCCAAGCATGTTGATAACTCGAGGGACAGTTCGAGTTCGTGGATAATGGTTGGCTCGAGAGGCGCTTGAGCTAGTATGAGAATAGTCATCGAGGAGGATGACTAGAAGGATGAGATTTCACCGTTATTGAAGGTTCTAGCAGACTCAAAGCAAGAGTACATGGGGACGCCCAAAAGACGACCGTTGGTGGTCGAGTACTCTAGGCAGATTCGATAGTCCTAGGCATGGGCTGCGACGACGTGCAGGGTTTTTGCCTAGAACTGGGGTTACCATTAGCCCTTGATGGACGGCTGAAAGTTACGTGCCGGTCATTCAGTTAACGTTGGTATCGATGCAATGATAATAGTGATAGCCAGAGTCATGGATGTTTGGATGTTTTGGCTGTATCGTCATTCGGTCTCAAGAGCGATGTTTTCTGGGTGCTTATCTGATCTTGGTTTAGGCCTTGGGGGTTTGTGCTTGGGAAACATCGACCTTGACTTGAGTGATAATTGCTTTACTTTAAATGTCTGATTTGCTATGTTTACTTCTGCTTTGTGTGTCTGGAGCTATCACTGTAGAAAGAGGTGGAGTGGGAGGGTTGGGTTCCTATTCCTTTTACCTTTGTGCTCTTTTGGTATGTTGTTAGTTAATTTACCGCTCACTAAGACTATTGTCTGACTCAAGGTTTTATGTTCAACTCTTATTACCTTGGGTTGTTCATCAGTTTTGGGATGGGCAGACTAGGTAGCAGGTGACAGGTGCTGTTCTTAGTGACCAACGATGCTGATGATAAAGACGAACTGGAGGCTTACGTATTTTTTTTTACTATATGTATTGGATGTTTCGCTGCTTGTATATTCTCTGAGTGATATGTAGTGTGGCTTGATGTATTGACTATTCGGATTTTTGTATCAAACTACTATGAGGCTTATTTGATGTGATTCTGTTCTATGGAGCTTCACTATATATATTTTTCTCTATTGTATTTTACCCATGCGCTGTGAGTTATACGATAGACCCTGTTGTTTTTACCATACCTTGATGATCATCCATGGCTGCCTGGCACACTATTCAACGCACTATTTCCTTGTTTAGTGCAGGAGTCATGGGCGGTCGTCACATGGGTAGCCCCCACTGGAGAGCAAGATTTACCCTTGTCTAGAGGTCCCTTTATATTCGGCTGTGTGGCAGTTGGCGACGGCCAATCTGCGGGGTGGTCTTGTTCGTAACTATTCAGTAAGGAATGGTTCCGGCTTTGTGTTGCAGAGGAGCGGGCGTACTCCTCGGCACGTGATCTAGGCCACGTACTGTGACGGGCGGTACCCCAGTAGCCCTGCCATTGATGGAATCCATAATCCAATAAGTGCCTGTACGGTTTTGATTGTGCCCAACTATGTTGGAACGTGAGATGTAAGCATTCCAGCTATTTCTGTATTTTATTTTGAAAACCCTAGACACTATTGTAATATCACTGGATTTCCTATCAAATGTTTTGGTTAGCATAAGGTAAAAACTTTTCCATATTTATGTATGTGAAGTCTTACGTGATACCTTTTGTTTTCAAAGGATTTTCTAAAGTTAAGCAACTTTTATTCCTGTTTACTCACACCAGACCCCTGTCTGACCCGAGTGTTTATTTTCTGTTTTATTAAACTCTTGGGTACTCATATTACGTATGAGTAGTCTAGTGATTCAGGATTGCTTTGACAATTTCTGGAGGAGATAATGGAGCAGGAGGCTTCAGCGTGTAAATATATTTAGTGGTTCTGATGTGTTTGAGTTGTATCTGTTTTCTCTGATGAACTTGAATTGTAATTGCTAGACAGACGTTTATAACTGTCTAGTTTGTGTTGTATTAGCTGTTTAACTCTGATGTATATGATACTATGTAAAGTATTGTGTGATATAATATAATTCCTTCGTTCCGCTGTGAGATTATGATGTTTTCTGTTTCTTTCTTTCCTTTCTTTTCTCTTTTCTATCCCTTTCTTTCTTCTTAATGATGCGTCTTTCTATGGAATGAAAGGCGGGTCGTTACAAATCTCTTATCCTTCGGTTGTTCCTATTCTCCTGCATCCTAAGCGGGGAATTGAATTCCAAATCGATCTTATCTCCTAAAGTTCGATCTGTAGTTCTTCCTCCCAAAATACCTTTACCAGTCTCTTTTAGAAAAAATTTCAAGAATCTTCTTCGTGCTTGTGTCCTTGATTACAGAGGATCTTGGGAAGATCATCTCCATCTTGTTGAATTTACCTATAACGACTATTACCAGGTATAATTTCAACCTTTTTTATATATATTGTCTTAATTCTATATCATTCTATCTGTTGGCTCTATTTTCCATGTTTCGTTCCTTTTCGGGGACGAAAAATTTTGAGTGGGGGAGAGTGTAACAACCCATAATTTTGTGAATATTTTTAGTTAAATTTTTATTTGAAATTTTGATTTTTAAACCATTTAAAAGTGAATTTTTAGAATTTTTCCAATGTAAGTTTGGAACTTGATTGCAATTTATTTTCCAAATGAAATAAATAAACAATTTTTGAAAATTTTATATTTTGGTCAAAATTTGAATTTTCAGTTTAAATTTAAAAAAAATTGAATTTTAAATTTTAATCTTTTTCTTTGAAGCAGAATATATTTATGATATCTGTTCTACTTTTCGTTTCGTTAAATTCTGAGTTATACTTTTTAAATTAGATAAATTACAACGTTTTACACGCAGTTATTTCCTGCATTTCAATTTTTATTTTTCTATGCGCATTTCTATATTTTTATTTTCTATGTTATTTTATTTTATTTTTCTATTTTTTTATCTAAACTTTATTTATTGGATTTTAATTGTGTGTATATCTTTTCATAAAAGGTTTGGAAGAAATCAAGGAGACATGCGTTACATTTCTTTAATGCTTGACTTTTTATTTATCTACCCTCTTTATTACTTATCCTAGCCATTCACCATTCATAGCCATGAATTGCTCTCATTAATCACGTATAAACATCTCAAAATATCCTCTTTTAAATTTCATTTAAGAATTATATATATATATCTGTGTGTGTGTGTGTGTGTGTTTCTTTCTCCTTATTTCTTGCCTTTTATTTCCTAGCCTTTTTGTTTTTCTATCATTTACTCCTCTTCAGCCGTTCAAATCTTTTCTTGCCATCCAATCCACTTCATAATTCACGTACACATTTACTTCACATTTCATTTCTAGAAAGAAATGTATGCAAATAAATGGCTTAGAGAAATTTAAGAGGCATACTTTCATTGTTTAAGCTCTTGCCTTTTTCATTTGCATGGCCTTTATTATTTTTAGCTGTTTCCTCCTCATTCCTAGCCATGAATTACTCTACTCATAGCCATGTATATCAAGTTGAAAATTTACGTACAAAAAAATTATTTCCCATCTCTCATTTTTCCATTTGCATTAAAAAATAAAATATATTGTACGTTTCTTCGTCCTTAACTTATGTCTTTCCGTTTCCCTTGTATTCATAACTCCTTAGCTGTTTCTTTCTTATATAGTCGTGTATTTCCGTTTATCATTCACGTACAAGACTCCTCAATTTTATTCCATTTCTCATTTCATCTCTTGCAAAAAAGAATTTTTTTTATTAAATACATCAAGTATTTGTTGTCATTTTATTTTCCAAACCATTCAAAATCTTGCCTTTTATTTGCATAGCCTCTTTATTACTTACCTTAGCTATTCATTCCTTTAATCTAGCCATGATTTTCTCTTGCCTATCACACATAAAAACTTCCCAAAACTTCTCATTATCTTTTGCGTGAAAGAAAATTTTATTCGAACTCTAGATCCATGGCTTCTCTTCCTCTTCTTTATTTTTCTCTTTTTGTTTCTTCTTTGTTCTTCATGCTTATACTCAGCCTCTGGCCTCCAGCACACCTCTAACCATCATGACCAAGCAATATAAGATGATGGTTGAAATGATATGTGGTGTAACCAAGCTATTGATTGATTAAGGCAAGTTATGTCACTTTGATTCTTTTATTTTTCCATTGTTTTAACATCTATTGTTTTTATTGAATCATATTCTTATGTATGTAATATTTGTTTGCATACTAGATTTTGATTTGACTCTTCATCCACTTAAGTTCGCATTGTGCTTTGTCTTGCTTTTTCGTGCTTTACGGAGTTTGGATTTTTATTCTGATTTTGTCAATTCTAGCTTTTAAAATGTCAGTTTTTATCACTCTAGACATATGTACTTATATTTTTGTGAAAAAAATGACAAGTGAATCTGTAGACATTGATATGTCATTCATATATGCATGTGTTGTGATTACATGATGATAAATTCCGTTTATATATTTGTTACATCATTTGTTGTGATATTATATGTATACTGTTATTTTATTTCTGTTAATCACCAGTACAAGTTCCATATCACTATGGGTTGAAATGATACATACCCAAATGAACTTTAGGATAAGGAATATCACTATAGGCTGAAATGATAGGCTCGAGTTATTTTTTATTGATATTTGTCGTATTTATTTTTCTTAGGATTGCGGGTTTGAAATGATAGAAACCGGATTTTTCTTTTTAAATTACGGAATGAAATGATACATATCTGTATCACTCGACCTAGGTTAGAAAATATTATACAGGCCCATGATTAATATTCTTAAAGTAATAGTTTCCTAAAAATTTATCAAGTATTTTGAAATTTTGGAATATATGAAATTTTAACTTAAAATTTGATTTAAAGATTTGAAATATAAAGAGATATCAGTTTTTATAAGTTACAATGTTATAAGCTGATAATTGGTTTAAAGTGTAAAATTTTAGTTAATGCAAGAAACATGTAAAGTTTTAATTTGTGAAAGAAACGTGTAAAGTTTTTAATTAATGCGAGAAACATGTAAAGTTTAATTAATGCAAGAAACATGTAAATTTTTAATTTATGAAAGAAACCTGTAAAGTTTTAATTTATGAAAGAAATGTGTAAAGTCTAAATTAATGAAAGAAACGTGTAAAGTTTTTAGTTAATGCAAGAAACATGTAAAGTTTTAATTTATGAAAGAAATGTGTAAAGTCCTAATTAATGAAAGAAACGTGTAAAGTTTTTAATTAATGCAAGAAACATGTAAAGTTTCAATTAATGAAAGAAACGTGTAAAGTTTCTAATTAATGAAAGAAACGTGTAAAGTTTTAATTAATGAAAGAAACATGTAAAGTTTTAATTAATGTAATATTGATTAAATGATAAATGCTCTTTACTGTAATAGAAATGTAAATTAAAACGTACATTTGATAATGCAAGTTTTAATTAGTGTAATATTGATTAAAATAATAAATGCTCTTTACTGTAATAAAAATGTAAATTAAAACGTACATTTGATAATGTAAGTTTTAATTAGTGTAACATTGATTAAATGATAAATGTTCTTTACTGTAATACAAATGTAAACTAAAACATACATTTGATAATGTAAGTTTTAACTAGTGTAATATTGATTAAAATAATAAATGCTCTTTAATGTAATAAAAAGGTAAATTAAAACGTACATTTGATAATGTAAGTTTTAATTAGTGTAATATTTATTAAATGATAAATGCTCTTTACTGTAATAGAAATGTAAATTAAAACGTACATTTGATAATGTAAGTTTTAATTAGTATAATATTGATTAAAATGGTAAATGCTCTTTATTGTAATAAGTGTAAGTTAAAACGTACATTTGACATGTAAGTTTTAATTAATGTAATGGTGTATTTTACATTGATTAAAGTGATAAATGTTCCTTACTGTAATAATAAAATGTAAGTTGATAATGTACATTTGATATGTAAGTTTTAACTAATGTAAATGGCATATTTTAAATGATTAAAATGATAAAGTTTCTTTATTGTAATAATAATGTAAGTTAATAAGGTACTTTTAACTTAACATAAGAATTTCAGCTTTAAATTGGATATTACAGCAACAAAGTTTATTTAACTACAAGGCTATGATAAAATGAACATGTTAAAATTTGTAAGTACATAAATACTTTGATTATATAAAAGTGGAAAGTATTACATTCCAAAAATGCTACGATTCCTTAAGGTTACATTTCCAAAATGCTATGATAATTTAAAGGAATATTTCAGGTTTAGTAAATTGAAGGAAATATTCAGTGACTTGGAAATTTGGGTTTTATTTAATGATATATTATTGAATTAGTTTTGAAATGGAAATGATACTATTGTGATATGGTTTTGAAATGAGTAGGATATTTTTTTTAAAGTATATACTATTTTGAAAGAAATGATATGATTTTCAAATGGATATGCTAGTTTGGTTTGAAAGTATAAATGATTTTGAAATAATATCCATGGATTATAATAATGTTTGGTTGTTAAAGAGACCGGGATCGGAAGTTTTCAAACTCTCTGCCAACTTCGAAAACCACTTTTACAACCTTGTACGCGGTGGAGATTCCAGAATGAAGTAGGATGGTGGCAGCGTTTCCTTTGAGGAAAATATGTGGACCCAACTCCCGTGATTTGGCATAAGGTGGCTAAAACAGGAGCGATCGAAGGGTTAATAAGGTAGCACCTTTGATCGGACACATCCCTTCGATATTATACTTTGACTTTTGGATTGATTCAGTGGCCCCTTTTGATTTTTTATTGGGGGTGTGGCTCGAGGTGGGCGGTAGCTGCACGCTACGCGTTACCATCGACCCAGAAGCGTAATTGGTATATCTACCCTGGCATTACCTAGTTGTGCTATGTCACCTACCCTATCGAGCCTTGTACGAGTTTAGATTTCTCCCGTAGCCCGTGTGGTATCCTTTGGGGGCTTCCCGATCAGGAGGGACTATGATATTGGATGGACTGCTGGGACTATTACGTGTTAAGCTGGAAAATGTAAAGCCTTAATGCTGTTTAAAAGTATGTTTATTTTACTATAGACATTATTATAACAGCGAAATATTACTACATAGTAAATAGTTTAACGGATCCTTAGAGGATGGGCTGTCCCAAGCGCCCTTTAAGTTACTTGCACCTTATATTATAGTTCACTTGAGTTGGTTTACATTGCATAAGTATGTATGTCCCGACTCGAGTGTTTTGTGTTTTTCTTTGCGCTCCGGTCAGACTGAGTGATACAGCATTTGAGTCTCTCCTTCGAAGTTGGAAGCTTTGCTTGAAGATATAGCTATCTATTTCACTTTCGGTTATCCAATTGATTCCAGTTATCCGGTTGGTTCCAGTGATGTATTCTGATTCATACCTGGTTATCATGTTGAGACCTACGTAGTATCTTGTTATCTCTGTTGTATCTTGTTTGAATCTGATGTATTTATATAGTAGCTTCATGAACTACTATTTCCTTACTTTTACTGCATTTTATTACTCTGTATCTGTGATCTATGACTATTTATTTACCGTTTATGCTGTGTTTTACCAAATTTAAATTACAATTTGGTATTTTAAGCTATTCAAGTCCGACATGTGCGGATACGAATAGTTGAAAATATCGGGTCGTTACATTTTCAAAATAGATAACTTCAACATTTACTTAAGTCTGTAATTACTTAATTAAACATTTACCTTCTATCATTTTATTATAGTAAAATTTGCATTATAATTTAAGTTTATAACAATTACAACATCAAATTCTTTTTTATTAAAGAATTTCATTGAATACCTTCATTGTTTCAAATTTTTAGTTGTATATTATTCTATTAAAAATTTCTTATTAACATTGTAACTTTTATTGTTTGATAAGTTATACCTATATGCTTTTAAGAATGCAATTGAAAATCACACAAGTTTTTCTTAATTCTTTTAATTAATTAAATGCTCAATAATAATATCCTTTGTTTTATATGTTAAAAAATTAAATTTCTTTTTATTTAATTTACAACTTAGCATTAACTCTCTTATTTCCTTTAGTGGTTTCAACTTATTAATTACCTACGTTCCAATTCGCTACAATAATTGAAACTATTAATTGATGGAAACTTAAGAACTAAATACCAGGTTAAATTTTCAAATCGTTTTAAAATAATAGACAAATATATACTTGCAACATATATTTCCAATTATATTAAAACAATTAAAATTCATATTTGTTTATCAAAATAAATCTATAGCAAAACTACTACACTGGCATTCACACTTGGAAACTCGAAAATGAATGTTGATGATGCGTGCACTCATCACCGAAATTATTTTCCAGCGACAAAGAGGGGAGTACAAAACTTATTTCTTTCCAAAATTTCTTTTAAAACATCCCCTTCAAATTATATTGAAATATTTATATCAGAAAATACTTCTAATAATATTATTATTATATTCCAAATCATTTGAAAGAAATTTTCAAAAACCCCGGGACTTAAGTTCTAAATTCCAATTTCATTTATTTATATTTTAAATCTCATTTCGACTATTATTTATAAATTTCATTACCTAACAACCTGTGACGCCCCACCTCTATACCCACGCTAGCCAAGAACACTCCGGAGTAGTGCTGTCAACTAGCACGTAGAATAAGGCTGTTGAGGAGCGACCATCCATGTAATTGCTTATCACACGGTGGCTATAAATAATCTTCGGAAACAAACATAGAAATAATCATATCACAAATCAGTCACAGATATCCATATCACAAAGGCGGAAGAAGATATGAATATATAACTAACACATGAAAGTGTACATCAGAGTAGTGGTCAGTAAGATCCACGATAATACAAAAGAATAGCAACACGTGCTATACAAAAGAATACAACTATGAGTCTATATCTCAAGTGTATACAACAAAAACTGCTAATCTAAACAGTTAGCCAAAAGTCAGAGTGATGAATCCCTGGGAAGAAGTCAAGCAGAAGCACCTGTAACATCTCGGTCTGACCCGAGTATTATTTAAGAAAATAATAAACGGATCAGTCTAGCTATAAATATCAGATGACACGAGATAACATAAAAGATATGGCATAAACATAAACATCCATAATGACATACCGCTATAAGTATGTAAATAATGATCAACAGAAGATCAATCAATAAGAGATAATCAATATCACAAGAATCTTCTCAAAGATTCGGAAAGGGCATCATACCCCAAACTTGTACTCATAACAAGTCAATGACATAAATTCTAGAAATCAATGCAAGAAGTCCAGAAATCATAGAAAAGAGAAAGAGGCCTATCACATGACGGTCCGAAGACCAAGGGGAGCTACCCCACATGTGTGAATGGAATCACACAGATTAAGGTCCAGACTAACCAAAAAGCAAAAAGGTATGTGTGAGTGGAATCACACAAGTGGTGTCTAGTCTAACCTCGCAACAAGAGACATCGCACAGTTGCTAGTCTAAATCATCAGAATGATCGTCATGATCAACGAGAAGTGTCAATTACACTAAGCTAGTAAATATAGAAGTTTAGCTTCATGTCCCATAACCACTTGCTTAACTTAAATATTTACGAACAAACTGTAGATCTTCACTAATAAAATTGTCACAAGAGGTTCAGTCGAACAAGTCCAGGAATTAACCGACGAAGTGAACGCAAGCGTTTCATACCACTTGTTTTACTAAGTCGTTTAATTAGATTTCTCATCCGAGTGAGGTAAAGGGTTGTATATACTAATAGATTGGAAAACGGTTTAAGAAAAGAGCTTTGTTATTAAAAATAAAGTTGAAATTGTTTGTTAAAAGAGTTTTGATATTTACTACTAGTATTGAAACCTTTATATTTTTTTTAAATGACAAATCACAGAAGAGATTGTAGAAACAATCATCACCAAGATCACATTCGGAGATGTGGATAAAATCCAAGGAAATCAGCTCAAAAGCATCAAAGTGGAAGTTCCCCAACGACCAAACGTGGCCGAGATAACCAGAGATGGTTTGTCTCGAAGAATGGTCAACTCAGCTGTAACATCCTGGAATTTTTGACAATATCAATTTAATAATCTGTAGTTAAAATTAAATTGATATTGATATTCTGTAATAATTATTCAGATGAATTTAATAATCTTTTCAATAATTATTTAAATTGGTTATTTTATCTTTTTAAAATAATAAATTGATTTCTATTTTCAATATAAATATTTGGTTTATATTTTAAATAGATTGGTATTGTTTTAAATTTAGAATAAATCCAATAAAATGTTTTATGGTTTAGTAAAATGAATGTTTTGTTAATAAAAATGTAATCTCTTGTAAAATGATTTTTAATTTAATAATAAGAGAGTTATAAAAGCAATATTAATAATATAATGACTTTTTAAATAAGTTTTAAATAACATTTGAAATTTTAAGTTCAAATTGAATTTATAATTATAACTTGATTTAAAAATATTTGATTTTGAATTTTTGTTTGAATTTAAATTCAAAGTATAAATCTTCATTTGTTTTAATTTTTATTTGTATAAGTTTATAAACATGATTTGTTTTCATTTATAAATTTATACATATAAACTAACAACTTGATTTAAGCTAAAATACATACACTCATTTGTAATTAGTATTAACTTTCCCTAAAGAAAATACAAGTGTTAAATTTATATGTATTCTTTTGACAAGTGTTGTTAAATTGACATGTGTTAAATTTTAGTTTTTCTTTTTCTTTTCTTTAATAAAATCTGAAATATACATTTACATAGTTTACAACTTCATTCATATTTCACTTTTATTTTCCTTCATCAAAGAGAAGCTTCAAATTTTGAATCATCTTCATATTAGAAACAAATCTGCATTCCACAATCAAATAGATAAATCTGCATACCCCAAATTCATATTCAAATCTGCAAAATTCCTCAAGCATAACTCTGTATGATTCAAAATCTGCATGTTCAAATCCTTCATTTACACACCACAAAATGCAAATCTACATCTATTCACCATCAATCTGCATTCACAAATGCATATAAAATCCACAAATCTGTAACCCCTCAATTCAAGTAAATCTGCATAATCAAAATTCTATTCAAACCTGCATTCTCTCAAATCAATAAAGCATCTGCATTTTTACAAGTCTGCACTGTTTTAAACCTTGGTTGATCTAGCATCTGCATGCAAGCAATTAGAGTATGGAAAGCATGAGCAACCCAGATTTTAAACAACAGAGGAAGCACCTGTATTTCTATAAGCCTGCTTGTTTTCTGCAAATTCAAAACAGAGAGGAGCATACCTGCACATCATATGTCTGCAAATTCAAATGATCTGGGGTCTGAATTCATCAAGTGGTGAGTAACAATTTATTTTCAAAACTAAATTAAAATATAGTTGCTTAAATCTATTGCTTGTTGAGTATGATGGATATGCCCGTGTTTGTGTATGAGATGGAATGCTTGCATTTTTGAGTTTTCTGCATATTCAACCGAGCACTGTATTTTTCAAAAGTGAGTAACATTTAAACTCTTTAGTTTTAAAAATAAGTTGCATGTTTTACTGAATGCAAATAATAATTTTGTGCTATCTATGGTTGTTGATGTGGAAATGACTTATGTTCATACTGTTTATATCATCTGTTCTGTTTTTGAATTTATTTCCAGGTAAAACTTTATTAACTACTCTTGCCTTTAAATCAGTTATCTGTTAAAAGGAAATGCAAAGTAAGGTTGTATTAGTTTCATAAGTTAATGTTTAAAAAAAAAATGTCAAGAAGTTAAAATATGAGTTGCCTCTGTGAAACAGAAAACATCATTGCATGTTCAATTTTAATCAAACCAAACCTAATTAATATAATAATTCAGTAATACAAATCAAAAGTATAAAATGAATCTTGATTTTTAAATCAAGTATTGGTATATTTTTTTTTTTTTTAGTGAATGTTCATATACAGTTTGGTCAGGAGCAAAAATATGATTTTGTGCAAATTCTTGAAATCTGTAGATTAAGAAAACTTAAAACTCTTTTGAGTTATAGGGTAAGGATCTTAGATACATATAAAAATCTGAAATGAGTATCATGATTCCTGTAATGGTTGCAGTCTTGAGTTTTTGTATTGAACCCTTGTTTGAAATAAGGGGTAAGGATTTGGCCAGTAAGGAAGGATGGATTGACCGAGTGATGTGATACTTGGTGGTTGTGTAGTTGAAGGGTGTAGGAACTTGTGGCCGGAGGGGTGGATCTGGAAGTGGTCGGAGCAACTCGTAAAGGCCGTTGACAGGTTTACAGTTTAAACCTGTATGAAGTTTACAGGTTTTTGGAATTTGGTGATCTTTTAAATGCTTAGACTTTTAATCGACCTGGTGTTGTAGTTAGGGTATGGATGAGTTTTTGGTAGTTGATGGATCACCACTGGAGGTCGCTAGAGGTGGTGCGACATGATTTCTGGTGAACTTTTGGGTTTGGGGGTGATTCAGGGGAGATGTGGGGAGAGTTGTATAATGACTCGAAGTAGTAGCTTGTGAAACCCGAAGTAAGGCATCTGTAGACTCGAAGCAAGGTTGCAGAAAACCCGAAGTAAAGTTTTGTATGGGGTTAACCTGTAGTTTCCACAAAACACAGTACTGTGTTTTGTTTTAAAATCTGGGTTTTTTTAACTTTTTAAAAATCTGGATTTTTGAAGTTTAAAACCTGTAGTTATAGATTTTAAATAAGGCTTAAGTTTAAATTTAATTTAAGTTTGAACTACTAATTTAAATTTAAAATCCAGGTTTGAATTTGAAACCTGTGTATTTTCTGTTTTCTGCAAATCAGGATTTAAATCTTTTTAAATCTGCAGTTATCTTTTGAGTAAAATTTAAATTCAAAATTTAATTGTAAGTTTAAAATTCTCATTTGATTTTAAATTCCAATTTTTAAAACAGAAACTTAAGTTTAAAAATTTAACTTTATTAACTATATCATGTTGAAAGATAGTTTAAACATTTTGATAATAAGATTTTAAAATGTGAGTAGATTTAAAGTTATTTAAATCTGGAAATTCAAAATTAAAATTTGAAATGCAGTTTTAAATTTTAAAGAAGATTTAAAATTTAAGTTTTCAAATTAAAATGGAAATTTAAATTACTGAAGGTTTTGAAATGACTTTAACTTTAAAATTTCCATAGCATTGTTTGATTTGCAATTTAAAGGGTTTTAAATTTATTTAAAACTTTGATAAGTTTAAAAATTTTCTATTTTAAATTTGAATTTAAATTGAAATTTAAAGTTAATTTCAAAAGTACTTTGTTTTGAATTAAATTGTTTAAAACATAATTAAGTTATGTTTATTTTGAAATTTAAATTTAGATTTATGTTTTAGAATTAATTAACAAGGTAATTAAGATTTGTTAATTAATTTAATTAATTAATTAAATTTGGAATTAATAATTGATTAAGGATTAATCAATTTGGAATTAAGATCATTAATTAAGTTATTAATTAATGATAATTGAATGATAATTTTGTAATTAAGTATTAATTTAAGGTTAATTAATTTAATAAATAACTTTAATTAATGAATGATTAAGGATAATTTAAATGGTAATTAATTTAAGTTAATTACCTTATAAAATAATTTAAGGATGGTTAATGAAGGTCATTAACCATGATTATTTAACAATTAATTAATGTAGTTAATTTTTATAATTAATTAGATTAATTAATTTAATAATAATCATTTATAAATGGTTTGAGTAATTACTTGATAAAGTAATTAAGAAATTAATTACTTAATGTAATTAATTTAATTGAATGAGATGGTTTAATTTAATTAATTAAGTTTAATTAGTTTTAAACACCTGGGTTAAGAATAATTACTTTATGTAATTAATGATTTGGAAATTACTTAGTTAAGTAATTATTTAATAATTACAGGTTGTAATTAAGGAGATGTTTAAGTATGAAGGAATTTGGATTAATTATTTAAATAATTAATCAAGGTATTAATTAAGAAATTAATTTAAGGATAATTAATTTGGTTTAATATAGTAATTAAGTTGTTAATTACTTTGAGTAATTAATTTAAGGAATAATTAAGGATCATTAATTATTTAATTAATGATGTAATTAAGGATGATTAATTAGGATTAATTAATCAATAATAGGTAATTAATAAATGTAATTAATTAAGGATTAAGATAATTAATTATGATTAATTAATTTAATTGAAGTAATTAAAGGGTTAATTACTGTTTAGTGAGAATAATTAATTTGTGGAATTAATTAAGGATAATTACATGAAGGTAATTAAAGGTAATTAATCAAGAGTGATTAATTAAAATAATTTATGATTGATTAATTGATTGTAATCAATTAAATGATTGTGTAAGCAAGATAATTTGGTAAAGCAATTAATTTAATTTATTTTAAATTAATTAAAGATGAAGGAATTAATTTAATTCATTTTAAATTAATTTGAGATAGAGATGATTAATTTAATTCAATTTAAATTAATTATATTTTGGTATGAGTAAATCCTTGCTTATGTATGGATGGATGTCATGGATTGACTTGGATGCTTTGTGATCTCAGAAATGAGATAAATGATATTGTGTGGTATGGATGTTTGATGATATGGTGATGATAACATAGGTTATCTATTGCGATGTTGATATATGGAATATCTATTTGATATTGATGATGTGAATTATCTGTTATATGATAATGTTGATTATCAGTTATGATTTAAGTTATCTATCTGTGTATATATAGATACTGTATTGAATTGTTTTAAAACTTTAAAACAACTTGGACCTTAAAAGACACGCTTTGGTTTTCGATGAGACCGGGATCGGGTTTCCATATTTGGATATCCGAAAACCACATCGATTCCAAATGACGATAGGTCGTGTATCAAAGTGGAGCTTTGTGAAGACTCGAAGTGTAAGAACTATGAGTCATTATAACTCTGTGGGTGATTCCGTAATGAGTTGACGGAATTAGTCCTTATAGATTCGAGATGGTGGTTTAGAGTGCAAGGGTTATTGTCGTTAACTCTGAGGGTGATTCCAATATGAGTGTAACGAGATAATGCCTTCGGTTTCGTTCGAACCCGGAACGAACTTGTATGGATTGAATGCTTTCAGCACATCGTCAGGTGGACGATGAGCATTCTAAGTGATGTGTCCTATAAAGGTAATCGTAGCCTCAAGCCTCATCAACCGGGAATGGCTAAAACAGGGGAGGTGCAGCAAAGCTTCGTGGGTCGCACCCACTGGAGAGCAAGATTGATCCCTGTCTAGAAGTCCCTTTATATTCGGCTGTGTGGGTGGTTGCTAGCTACAACCACGGGGTTGTCTTGTTTGGAACTGTTCAGTAAGGAACGGGTCCGGCTTTGTGTTGCAGGGGATGAAGGGAGTAATCCTCGGTACAGTGATCTAGGCCACGTACTGTGACGGGCGGTACCCCAGTAGCCCTGCCATTGTATGGAATCCAAAAATCCAATAAGTGCCAACGGTTTTGATTGTATTACCCACTTTTGTGGCTAGTAGCTGGAATTTAATCATGTAACAATTTCGGCTATTTTCTTATTTATTTGAAAACCCTAGACACTATTATAATATCATCGGATTTCCTATCAAATGTTTTGGTTAGCGTAAGGTAAAAACTTTTCCATGTTTATGTGTGGGAAGTCTTACGTGATACCTTTTCTTTTCAAAGGTTTTTCAAAGTTAAGCAACTTTAACCTGTTACTCACACCAGACCCATGTCTGACCCGGAGTTATTTCTGTTTTTTCTATAACTCTTGGGTACTCAAATTTTTACGAGTAGCCAAGGGATTCAGGTTAGCTTTTGACGAATTGTGGAGGAGCAATGGAGCAGGAGGCTTCTGCGTTAGATATATAGTTCCGCTGTGTATTCTCTGTATTGTATCTCTTTGTATTGAGTTGTATTGAATTATAATAACTAGACAGGTGTTTATAACTGTCTAGTATGTGTTGTAAGCTGTGTATCTCTGATGCATATGATACTATGTAAAGTATTATGTTATTAATATAATTTATTCGTTCCGCTGTGTTAGATTCTGATGTTGTTTCTTCTTCTCTTCTTTCTATTCTATTCTCTATCCCTTTCTTTCTTAATTCATGACGCGATTTTCTGGGAGGAAAGTCGGGTCGTGACATCAGCATCTCAACAAAGCAAGTTCTGTTAAATGTTTTTCAGATAAGATCGCCTACGGAGGGGGGGTCCAGGGGGGTGGCAACCCCCCAAGGTGGGGGTGCGGGGGCAACGCCACCGCTTACGGGGTTCGACCTAACGACTCAAGGGTCTAACGACCTAACGACTCAAGGGTCTAACGACCTAACGTGTGACGCCCCACCTCTATACCCACGCTAGCCAAGAACACTACGGTGTAGTGCTGTCGACTAGCGCGGAGAATAGGGCTGTTGAGGAGCGACCATCCGTGTAATTTCTTTGCGCGAACATTGATATGTCAGATAGTACAGTATGCATTTCATTTAAGGAGGAAATCCGACATACCGATGCAAACTCAAAGCTATCACGCGGTGGCTATATATAATCCTCGGAAACAAATATAGAAATAAGCATAACATAAATCAGTCACAGATAATTCATATCACAACGGCGGAAATAGATATGAATAAACCACACTTAAAAGTGTTTATCAGAGAAGTGGTCTAACAAGATCCACAATAACACAGAAGATTATAAATAAATGCGGAACACAGATTGAACAGAAAAATCTCATATATATAATAACTGATGGCAGTTACAATACATTTGATATGGTACATATGATGCAACTACAACAGTTGACTCAGGAAGTTATACATACAAGTACATTTTCAATATAATATACATGAATACATATCTTCATATACAATTACATCGACTACTATACATGACGACTACTCCAAAAGATACGAAAGAACTTCATAGCTCAAGCAGCATCCCGAAGCTAAGAATCTACAACCTGTGAATACTCGGTCTGACCCGAGTATTAAATTCAAAAGAAAATAATACCCGGGTCAGTCTAATTCAAACTCAGTTATTAGTGCATAGAAGCAGTAATAATACGAAAAATGTCCTAAAATCAAAAGCAGATAGAATATTAATCAAAGAAATACCGTGTGGCTGCAGTTCACGCTTGCGTGCACTGCCGCACCACAACAGTGATGATGAAACCAATAAATACCGTGTGGCTGCAGTTCACGCTTGCGTGCACTGCCGCGCCACAACAGTGATGATGTAACCAATAAATACCGTGTGGCTGCAGTTCACGCTTGCGTGCACTGCCGCGCCACAACAGTGATGATGTAACCAATAAATATAAAAGATGTACACAATGAATGTACATAACAAACTGCACATGACAAAAAGAGACAGAGGTGCACGAGAAGAAGTATACTCAAATGAGAAAGTGCAAATAAGTAGGCTGCACAAATAGTAGGGCCAGGCAGCACAATGATCATCACAATGATCAAGGAATATACAGGACACAAATGCATCACATGATAAGGTGACACAATGCCACAGTGAAAAATACCAGTGTAAAGGGTCACAAAGCAGTGGTTCCAAAATGAAATGAACCAGAGGAATGCAACAGAATTTTGCATGAATGGCGACAAGTATATGAAATGTACTTGTAAACATATAAATGCAAAGCACAAAAGACTCAAAGAGGAATGAAACTGAGTCAAACAAGGGCAACATCAAGTATCACCACTTCAACGATGAAATGGTTTTAAATAACCATAAATGAACACTGCAATAATCAGAATAGTAGAAAATGAATGCCATACTGAAAATTTCAGTTGCAACATGAATGACCTGAAGGCAGTACAACTAGATGAAACAGGTCAGGCATATATAGATATGCAGTGACAAAGTGGATCAAACGAATACAAACTGAAGTGGTACAAGCAACTGTTATATGACAAAAGGCAACATGCTTGAAGACTACACCAATGACCAAGCTACAAAGATGGCTAGTGTAAATACAACATGAATGTGTTCAGTGATGATACAAGCTGCAAATACTGGTGACTCAAGTGCAACAGTGAATTTCAATATGGAAGTGAAACAGATTAAGTGACTGCATACATGATGGCAAGTCAGTATGCAACATCAACATAATGATATAACATAAACCAGAGGAGATGGCCAGAACCAAGAGTTCAGTGAAGCTCAAATCAATGCACAATATCATTATACATGAATGCAAGTTCATATGTGCAGAGAGTTACAAGTATCAAACAGTTGAAGTCATCAACATGAATATCACAAGTGTCACAGCAAAATGAAGACTATAGTATCAAGTGAAGTTATACAAATCACCAACTACAAGACCATCAAGTACACAGTAAACAAAAGAACAGGCTACAGCAAGCATGCAAATAGGTGCATGGTCCAATGTCAATGCAAAATGCAACAAGACAGTGAATTAAAGGAAAATGGAAAGGCCAAGATCAAATGTGATCAATGCAAACAACAAAGACCACATTGCAAGTCGAAAATCAAGCTCAAGGCAGTAGTGTACAGTAATGCATCAGTGATAGTAAGTGATGAACGCAAAGAAATGGTGATGGCCGAAATGATTGCAGAGTTGTGAAGTGGTCTACACAAATACAAGTGTGTATAAAATTTGAAAAATTCAAAATCGTATCTTTGAAATAGTCAGAAATTAAGAAGAGGAAAGTTTCTGTTTTTATTCAAGAAGGATCGAACGTCTCAAGTAAAAGACGTGGGCATCAAGGTTGAAAGTATATCAGGAAGGTCGTGTGCATCAAGCAACCAAAATTTGGAAAGTATCAAATTTATACGAACAAATACAAGTGCCACAAATTGATATAAATACAAAACCCAATTTACATCATCGGCATCAAAATTATCAAGTAAAAAAGGTGAAAAACCGATTGAATCCTAGCACAAAAATCCCAATCATCATCATCGGCAAGGTCAACACAAGGCATAAACAATGACTAGGAACAATTCACAGTAATGCCGAGGTCAACGAGTCAAAATCATGAAACAAAAGTTGAAAATCAATACGTGGTCCAGCAACAAAATCACGAAATTGCAGATGTAAGAAATCATCATGTGTTTGAATTAGATGCGAGAGAACTCACACAAGTTCAAGTCGAAATCACTAAAATTCAAAGTAATAATAGCCAAGACTTCAAGCAACAACATACACACATAACTCGAGCATGAATTAGATGTGAGCAAACTCACCTTTGCCACGAAATTGAGGACGAAGCCATGAAGTCGCCGCGAGCAAGGAGGAGGCTGTAGCGATCGCCACCCAATCCAAGCAACTAATGCCGGCGCTTCAAAATCCCTAGCTTCGAAAAGAAGATGGATGAAATTGGAGCACGATGCCGCCGCCATTTTTGTTTTCTCGTTCGATTTAGGGCACGCGAATGGGAAGAATGAAGAGAGGGGGATGGGTACGGGTTTTTTACCCATGTTCAATTTCTTTACGGCCCAATAAAAAGAATGGACCATAATTAAAGCCCATAATTCCTTTCTATCCATTTATAAAAGAATTTTAATTCAAATTTAAAAATTCAAAAATGGAAATTTGGGTCAATATTAATCGTTTAATGTCGATTATAAATCGACACGAATATCGGGTTGTTACAGACTCCCCTCCTTAAAGAAATTGCGTCCTCGCAATCATAAGGAACAAACGGATAAAAAGTAACAACCATAAAAGCCTATCATCATAAGAATGACGAAATTTGAAAATAAGAAGTTCACCATGTAGAGCATGAAAGAAAAAGCCTGAACGTGTTTGCTCAAAGTCTAATTTGGTGAAACTTCAGTTTCTTCAACAACACCGGGCTCAAGAATAAAAATCGAAATCCCAAAGGCATTTTCGTAGAAGGAAGACGCGTAAAAACGTCATAAATAACAGAAAATAGAGCCGGTAATCAGAGGCGATAAGCCAAGAAACCAATACGTACAGTGATAGGAAATGGCCCAATATAACGAGGCACTAACTTTCCCGACCGACTGAAACGCATAACACCTATCATAGGTGACACTAATAATTTGGAACAACAGCGTAGTACAATAACGATACGCCCGATGAACCGATAACCATAAAAGAACATCAAGATCACAAGATGCGAGGAACTTGAGTCAACGTGGTTGACGTAAATTAAGTTCCTTATGAGAAAATAAATATTCCCAAGATTCATGATCAGGGTAGAGAACAAATTTCTCACCCAAAAATAATGATGCCAAAGTTTTAAAAGCGAAACCAATAGCCACGATCACTAGATCATGAGTGGCATATATATAGTTTCAATAGGCATAAATGATTCAGAAGTACAAGAAATAGCATGTTTTCTCTAGCAAGAGAACAACATCCAAACCAATACGATTAGCATTGGTACACAAGATAAGGTCTTGATTCCACTCGAGAATCGCAAGAATAGAAGTATCGGAAAAGAGTTGTTTTAAATAATATTCTTTCTCGAAAAGCTAAAACTTTCGAAATTTACAATTTACTTTATGTAATTATCTTTTTAGAAAAATTTACATTTTTAAAATTCAATTTACTGTGTCTGATTGTCTCATCTAAGCGTCTAGGAGATTCCTATCGATAACGTTGATCAAGCGCATCGACCAGAATTCTTAAAGCACTTAATGGGCAATGCAATCACAAAATCATCTTTTAATTTCATAAAAGAAATTCACAATTTTCAATCTCAAACGGACAAGTCCGGAATTAAACCATAAAAATTTTGAAAACAATTTTTTATTTGAAACAATTTGGAAAATAACAAATTTTTAAAACACGTGATTAAGACAGCAACATCGGTAGCAATTGGCATCAAAATATAATACCAATGAATTTTCGTTCATCAAAAATGTCACAAGAATCTTCTCAAAGATAGAAAGGGATATCATACCCTAAACTTGTATTCATAACAAGTCAATAACACACGAATTCACCAATGCACAAGAATTGATAAAACTTATCAATAGAAATCACGAAAATTGGTGAAGCACAAATTCTAGAAATCCTCACAAGAAATCCAGAAAACACAAGCTAAGAGTATGAGAACTCGAACGCGAGTATGAAAACTCGAACCGGAGTATGAAAACTCGAACGGAGTATGAAAACTCGAACGGAGTATGAAAACTCGAACAGAGTATGAAAACTCAAACAGAGTATGAAAACTCAAAGGAGAGTATGGAAACTCACCAACACGCGAGCATGAAAATTCATCAACACATGTAACGCAAAGCGAGAACGGGAGCACAGAATCTCACCTACACGTGAGCATGAAAATCACCAACACGGGCAACGCAAAGCGAGAACGGGAGCACGGAATCTCACCTACACGCGAGCATGAAAAATCATCAACACGTGCAACGCAAAGCGAGAACGGGAGCACGGAATCTCACCTACCCGCGAGCATGAAAAATCATCAACACGTGCAACGCAAAGCGAGAACGGGAGCACGGAATCTCACCTACACATGAGCATGAAAATCACCAACACGTGCAACGCATAACGAGACGCTATCTCATGGTTGCAAGCCATTAAATTTGACACACGAATGGTCCGAAGACCGTGGGGCGCTACCCCACATGTGTGAGTCGGAATCACACAGATGGTGTCTAGACAATCCTCAAAGCCCAAGAGATATGTGTGAGACGAAATCACACCGACGAGGCCTAAGCTATCCACGCCGACAAAGAGATGTGTGTGAGTCAAAATCACACCGACGAGGCCTAAGCTATCCACGCCGACAAAGAGATATGTGTGAGTCAAAATCACACCGACGAGGCCTAAGCTATCCACGCCGACAAAGAGATGTGTGTGAGTCAAAATCACACCGACGAGGCCTAAGCTATCCACGCCGACAAAGAGATGTGTGTGAGTCAAAATCACACCGACGAGGCCTAAGCTATCCACGCCGACAAAGAGATATGTGTGAGTCAAAATCACACCGACGAGGCCTAAGCTATCCACGCCGACAAAGAGATATGTGTGAGTCAAAATCACACCGACGAGGCCTAAGCTATCCACGCCGACAAAGAGGTATGTGTGAGTCAAAATCACACCGACGAGGCCTAAGCTATCCACGCCGACAAAGAGATATGTGTGAGACGAAATCACACAAATGGTGTTTAGGCTAACCAAAAAGGTATGTGTGAATGAAACCACACAAATGGTGTCTAGCCTAACCAAAAAGAGACATCGCACAATTGCTAGTCTAAATCATAAGAATGATCGTCATGATCAACGAGAAGTGTCAATTACACTAAGTTAGTGAATATAAAAGTTTAGCTTCATGTCCCATAACCACTTGCTTAACTCAGATATTTACGAACAAACTGTAAATCTTCACTAATAAAATTGTCACTAGAGGTTCAATCGAACAAGTCCAAGAATTAACCGACGAAGTAAACGCAAGCGTTTCATACCACTTGTTTTACTAAGCCGTTTAATTAGATTTCTCATACGAGTGAAATAAAGATTTGTATATACTAGTAGATTGGAAAACGGTTTGAGAAAAAGAGTTTTGTATTGAAAATAGAGTTGAAAACATTTTGATAAAGAGTTTTGATATTTACTACTAGTATTGAAACCTTTATATTTTTAAAGTGACAAATCACAAAAATGATTGTAGAAACAATCAATCACAAGAATTCACGTACAAAGACGTGAATAGAATCCGAAGGAATCAATATTGAATCCTTCAAAAAGTATGTTCACAAAAATCCCGAAGAAAATATCACCAAAGTTGCTAATAAATGATAGCTACAAATCGGGAAAATAATCAAGAATTGATTAAATTTAGAAATCAAATCAATTCACTAAAATTCACATTCGAAGGCGTGAATAAAATCCAAAGAATTCGATTCCAAATCCGTCAAAGTTGGAATACCCAAAAATTCCAGAAATAGAAGTTATCAAAGTCGATAAAGGCGATAACAACTAAACGGAAAAGAAGAATCGATTATCAATTGGAAAAAAAATCAAAGCAAAATGAGCAAGGTACTCGAGACAGAAAATAGCAGGGCAAAAGTCGATCAAGTCAGCGACTCTATCTCAACTAAGCACTGATAAACTTTTGATTCTTTACAAGATCCAAAAGTCGTTGGGCAGATATGAATATGCCATCCAGAGATGGACTACTTGATTGAATAGCACTAAGATTGCCAGATTCAACCAAATCTTCTTCTTTAAGAAAAGAAAGAAGAAAGAAGAAGGTGATATTCACAAAAATGAATTTCAATCAAACTTGATTGATAAAACAAAGAATCATAAAGAGAATAGGATAGAACGGTACGAAGACCCGAATTAAATCCTAAAGCACGACTCCTAAAATAGACTTAGGACGATGATCCTTGTTATAATAATTCCATATTGTTCCGAAGTTTGGCTCTGATACCAAGCTGTGACGCCCCACCTCTATACCCACGCTAGCCAAGAACACTACGGTGTAGTGCTGTCGACTAGCGCGGAGAATAGGGCTGTTGAGGAGCGACCATCCGTGTAATTTCTTTGCGCGAACATTGATATGTCAGATAGTACAGTATGCATTTCATTTAAGGAGGAAATCCGACATACCGATGCAAACTCAAAGCTATCACGCGGTGGCTATATATAATCCTCGGAAACAAATATAGAAATAAGCATAACATAAATCAGTCACAGATAATTCATATCACAACGGCGGAAATAGATATGAATAAACCACACTTAAAAGTGTTTATCAGAGAAGTGGTCTAACAAGATCCACAATAACACAGAAGATTATAAATAAATGCGGAACACAGATTGAACAGAAAAATCTCATATATATAATAACTGATGGCAGTTACAATACATTTGATATGGTACATATGATGCAACTACAACAGTTGACTCAGGAAGTTATACATACAAGTACATTTTCAATATAATATACATGAATACATATCTTCATATACAATTACATCGACTACTATACATGACGACTACTCCAAAAGATACGAAAGAACTTCATAGCTCAAGCAGCATCCCGAAGCTAAGAATCTACAACCTGTGAATACTCGGTCTGACCCGAGTATTAAATTCAAAAGAAAATAATACCCGGGTCAGTCTAATTCAAACTCAGTTATTAGTGCATAGAAGCAGTAATAATACGAAAAATGTCCTAAAATCAAAAGCAGATAGAATATTAATCAAAGAAATACCGTGTGGCTGCAGTTCACGCTTGCGTGCACTGCCGCACCACAACAGTGATGATGAAACCAATAAATACCGTGTGGCTGCAGTTCACGCTTGCGTGCACTGCCGCGCCACAACAGTGATGATGTAACCAATAAATACCGTGTGGCTGCAGTTCACGCTTGCGTGCACTGCCGCGCCACAACAGTGATGATGTAACCAATAAATATAAAAGATGTACACAATGAATGTACATAACAAACTGCACATGACAAAAAGAGACAGAGGTGCACGAGAAGAAGTATACTCAAATGAGAAAGTGCAAATAAGTAGGCTGCACAAATAGTAGGGCCAGGCAGCACAATGATCATCACAATGATCAAGGAATATACAGGACACAAATGCATCACATGATAAGGTGACACAATGCCACAGTGAAAAATACCAGTGTAAAGGGTCACAAAGCAGTGGTTCCAAAATGAAATGAACCAGAGGAATGCAACAGAATTTTGCATGAATGGCGACAAGTATATGAAATGTACTTGTAAACATATAAATGCAAAGCACAAAAGACTCAAAGAGGAATGAAACTGAGTCAAACAAGGGCAACATCAAGTATCACCACTTCAACGATGAAATGGTTTTAAATAACCATAAATGAACACTGCAATAATCAGAATAGTAGAAAATGAATGCCATACTGAAAATTTCAGTTGCAACATGAATGACCTGAAGGCAGTACAACTAGATGAAACAGGTCAGGCATATATAGATATGCAGTGACAAAGTGGATCAAACGAATACAAACTGAAGTGGTACAAGCAACTGTTATATGACAAAAGGCAACATGCTTGAAGACTACACCAATGACCAAGCTACAAAGATGGCTAGTGTAAATACAACATGAATGTGTTCAGTGATGATACAAGCTGCAAATACTGGTGACTCAAGTGCAACAGTGAATTTCAATATGGAAGTGAAACAGATTAAGTGACTGCATACATGATGGCAAGTCAGTATGCAACATCAACATAATGATATAACATAAACCAGAGGAGATGGCCAGAACCAAGAGTTCAGTGAAGCTCAAATCAATGCACAATATCATTATACATGAATGCAAGTTCATATGTGCAGAGAGTTACAAGTATCAAACAGTTGAAGTCATCAACATGAATATCACAAGTGTCACAGCAAAATGAAGACTATAGTATCAAGTGAAGTTATACAAATCACCAACTACAAGACCATCAAGTACACAGTAAACAAAAGAACAGGCTACAGCAAGCATGCAAATAGGTGCATGGTCCAATGTCAATGCAAAATGCAACAAGACAGTGAATTAAAGGAAAATGGAAAGGCCAAGATCAAATGTGATCAATGCAAACAACAAAGACCACATTGCAAGTCGAAAATCAAGCTCAAGGCAGTAGTGTACAGTAATGCATCAGTGATAGTAAGTGATGAACGCAAAGAAATGGTGATGGCCGAAATGATTGCAGAGTTGTGAAGTGGTCTACACAAATACAAGTGTGTATAAAATTTGAAAAATTCAAAATCGTATCTTTGAAATAGTCAGAAATTAAGAAGAGGAAAGTTTCTGTTTTTATTCAAGAAGGATCGAACGTCTCAAGTAAAAGACGTGGGCATCAAGGTTGAAAGTATATCAGGAAGGTCGTGTGCATCAAGCAACCAAAATTTGGAAAGTATCAAATTTATACGAACAAATACAAGTGCCACAAATTGATATAAATACAAAACCCAATTTACATCATCGGCATCAAAATTATCAAGTAAAAAAGGTGAAAAACCGATTGAATCCTAGCACAAAAATCCCAATCATCATCATCGGCAAGGTCAACACAAGGCATAAACAATGACTAGGAACAATTCACAGTAATGCCGAGGTCAACGAGTCAAAATCATGAAACAAAAGTTGAAAATCAATACGTGGTCCAGCAACAAAATCACGAAATTGCAGATGTAAGAAATCATCATGTGTTTGAATTAGATGCGAGAGAACTCACACAAGTTCAAGTCGAAATCACTAAAATTCAAAGTAATAATAGCCAAGACTTCAAGCAACAACATACACACATAACTCGAGCATGAATTAGATGTGAGCAAACTCACCTTTGCCACGAAATTGAGGACGAAGCCATGAAGTCGCCGCGAGCAAGGAGGAGGCTGTAGCGATCGCCACCCAATCCAAGCAACTAATGTCGGCGCTTCAAAATCCCTAGCTTCGAAAAGAAGATGGATGAAATTGGAGCACGATGCCGCCGCCATTTTTGTTTTCTCGTTCGATTTAGGGCACGCGAATGGGAAGAATGAAGAGAGGGGGGTGGGTACGGGTTTTTTACCCATGTTCTATTTCTTTACGGCCCAATAAAAAGAATGGACCATAATTAAAGCCCATAATTCCTTTCTATCCATTTATAAAAGAATTTTAATTCAAATTTAAAAATTCAAAAATGGAAATTTGGGTCAATATTAATCGTTTAATGTCGATTATAAATCGACACGAATATCGGGTTGTTACATAACGACTCAAGGGTCATACGACCTAACGACTCAAGGGTCATACGACCTAACGACTCAAGGGTCTAACGACCTAACGACTCAAGGGTCATACGACCTAACGACTCAAGGGTCATACGACCTAACGACTCAAGGGTCATACGACCTAACGACTCAAGGGCTAACGACCTAACGACTCAAGGGTCATACGACCTAACGACTCATGGGTCATACGACCTAACGACTCAAGGGTCATACGACCTAACGACTCAAGGGTCATACGACCTAACGACTCAAGGGTCTAACGACCTAACGACTCAAGGGTCTAACGACCTAACGACTCAAGGGTCATACGACCTAACGACTCATGGGTCATACGACCTAACGACTCAAGGGTCAAACGACCTAACGACTCAAGGGTCTAACGACCCAACGACTCAAGGGTCCAACGACTTAAGGGTTGCACGACTTAAGGGTTAGGCCAGGAGCGACCTAATGAGATAAGGTCCAACGACCTACGAGTTAAGTGTCCAGCGACCTATCGGGATAACTCGTAACCGACTTAAGGGTTGCGTGACTGAAGGGCTGCACGACTTAAGGGTTAACTCATAAACGACTCACGACCTATGGATGAACGACTTAACTCCGAACGAGCTAAAAATGGCCAAAACGACCTAGGGTTAACTCGTGAACGACTCACGACCTATGGACGAACGACTTAACTCCGAACGACCTAAAAATGGCCAGAACGACTCATGTGCAGAAAATTCAACAAAACGCTAAAAATTGGAGTTTTTCGCCAATCCAATCCAAACCAAATGCTAACATGCATGCAAAAATGACAGGGAATCATTCCCAACAGTCCAATATAGTTATAGGCTAGAATTGTGAGATAAAAATCTCACCTTTGCACCAAATATCAATGAAAATGAAGTTTTAAGCAAGCAAGAATCAATCCTTCTTCTATCTAAGCACAAGAAGCTTGAATCCAATGTCTTCTTCTTGAATTTGGAGTAGAAAGATGGATTGCAATTGAATTTGAGTTTTGGAATTTTAATTTCCCATTCCCTCCACCATTAATGTCAAAGCTTGATTAGTTAGGAAATTTATGAAGAGTGAGGAGAAGAGGGTTGGAACTTGGGCTTAATAGGCTAAACTAACCCAAAGTCCGAAGCGGGAAAAGTTAGTGAAATTTCACTAACTCCAAACCTATCGATGTTTATACTTAAAAAAGTTGTAAACGACATTTCGAACTCAATGGAAGTGGTCTCGAGTCCTAATTTGACCGTTTGCAAAAAGTAGCTTTTCGGACCAAAATCCGATTAACGAGTTAATATTTAAATAAAATATTTAAATACAAACTCGATAAATATGCGGGTTGTTACACAACCAATATATTGCAACCAAATATATATCTTATTTATAAAAAATTATTTTATATATAGAAAATATAATAGGCAAAATTATTTCATTCACCTATATTAAAAAAAAATATTGTGTCAATCTATCCTATTAAGTGTTTAGAAATCCCTATTGATGTCATAGCGTCCCCTGCATCAACTAGAATTTATAAATACAAAACAAAACAAATTAACACAATATTAAAACCTTTTTTAACACTAACAAATACGCTTTCGCATATATATACACTCAGTGACTCATCATAGCGTATTACTACCCTATTGATAAGAGCCAGACCCCACAAAGCTAAGGTTTATCGCTAAACCAAAGCTCTGATACCAGATGTAACATCCCGCCTTTTTGCACGATTTAAATCGACGATAAACCACATACGTCTGGCTTAAACCATATAGAAGGGCAGATTGTTATGGGGTGAATAAGAAAAAGCAGAAAGAAATAAAACACAATAGAATCTTGCAACGGAACGATAATATATAATAATCAAATATACAGTTCATGAGGCTGTTTTACAAAACATTTGATTATATTTATACAATACGTATCAGAGTACACATACTAGAGAATAATAATTAATGTAGCGGAACAATGTGATGCAGTGGAATAATTTAATAAATAATAGTAATACAAATCTTTGTCTTATTCCTCCAGAATAAAATCTTCAAATCCTGAAATGCTCGGACTGACCCGAGCGAATTGGAAAGGCAAAACACTCAAGTCAGAACTAAAATATCTTATGTGAGTTAAATCAACAGAAATAAATACGAGTGCAGTAACTTAAGAGATGTTCGGGATTCACATCTCCTAAGGATCCATTAAACTATCTACTATGTAGAAATATATGCTATTATAATAGTGTCTAAAGTAAAGTATAATATACTGAAAATAGCGTTAAGGGTTTACCCATATAGCCCTTAACACACTTTTATATTCCCATAGTCTATACAGTACCGTAATCTCCCCCGTACTGGGCGTCGTCAGAGGGCACTCTATAGGTATGGTACAAAACAAAATCATATAAGGCGCGCTAGGGTAGGTGACACGACACAACTAGGAAATGCCGGTGTAGATATACCAATTACGCTTCTGGGCTGGTGGTAACGCATAGCCACGGTTACCAGCCCCCTCGAGCCACACCCCGAAAAGAAAAATCAAAAGTGGTCACCGAATCAATCCAAAAGTCAAAGATAATATCGAAGGGATGTGCCCGATCAAAGGTGCTACCTCATTAGCCCATCAATCGCTCATGTTTTAGCCACCTTATGCCAACTCACGGGAGTCAGGTCCACGTATTTACCTCAAAGGAAACGCCGCCACCATCCTTCTTCATTCTGGAATCTCCACCGCGTACACGGTTGTTAAAGCGGTTTTCGGAGTAGGCAGAGAGTATGACAACTTCCGATCCCTGTCTCTTCAACAACCAAACATTATTATAACACCGCGGTTTTTTCAAAATAATTTATACTTTAAGCAGGAATATAATATCATTTTTCACAAATATCCCTTTTTCCTAAATCATAGCACTTTCAAATTGATATACCTTGAAACCAAACATTTGACATTACAACACTTTTAAGACATAATACTTCGAAATTCATAACTTCGAAACATTTCAATTTCGATAAAACATTTAAAATTCGATATATTTCAAGGCTTTAATATTCCAAAATTCCAAAACTAAATCTGATAATTTAGATTCAAAAATCAAATCTTCTATTATTTAGTTTTGAAATATTTTACATAATAAATCCATTTCATTTTAAACAAAACTCAACTTTCAAATACTATATATTTTCTTCAATTCATTTATACTTGAAGTAATCATTTAATTCACCTAGACCCAACAATCTAGTTAGAATAATTATACATTTTAAATTTTCAATTTAATAAATTTCACATCAACCTTTTAGAGTTTAATTCTTAATTAAATTCAATACCAAATAAATCTCCAATTTATCTCCCAACCTTAATTTATTTAAATCATTATACACTCTATATTAAAATAAAATTTAAATACTTACTCACATTTATTTTAATAAAATCAAACTCTATTATTAAACTTATTTTTTATTTAATAACTTATACATAGCTTAAATTCAAGCATTTAACTTTGTATAAAAATAATTATTTATATAATATCAAAATCAATATTCATTAAACCATGTTATATAAAATAATCAAACTTTATTATTGGGCTTATTTTATATTTTAAAGCCTATTTATATATAGCTAAAATCAATAATAAATTTGACGTTTATGTAACATCTAAAATCAATACTTATATAACCCGTATATTTTTTTTTATAAAACCATAGAAATCATTTCAAAATATTTTTCTATATATGGACCATGGTGTCTGTATATAATTTTCTACCCTATGGTCAAATGATACAAATATTTATCATTTTAATCCGTAATTTAAAATTAAATTTACGGTTATATATCATTTCAAACTGCAATCCCGAATGAAATAAAAATGCATAATAACTTGTATTTTATAATAATATAAAATACAGCATCCATTCACCCAATATCAAACATCAACCATTTATTACAATCATCATCCAGTTTAAACAATAACATTAATATAGAGCATATAATAAATAACAGGTAATTACTGACAGTTTAAATTCAATAATAAATTAAACAATCCATCTAACTGGCAGTTTATATGCAATAATAAATTAAATAACAATTTAATTTAAATAAATGCAATTAACTGAGATAATGATTTAAAAATATACAAAATAGTCGCAAATAAATTCATAATCACAACATAAATCAGATTTAACGAACATAAGAAATTTTAAAAGTTGTGAGTGGGTTAAACACTCACCTTTTGAATTTAAATTGAATTTGAATCCAATTTAAACCCAAAATTCCAACAGTCTCAGAATTCATCCAAACAAGTGCCAAAATGTCCAGAATCCCAATATGAACCTAGCGGAGAAAACCGCGCGTGAATTGGATTAAGTATGCAAAAGTTACACGAATAAGAACATTTGAAAACAAATTTAAAAATAAAACTAAAATAAAAGCCTCGTTACCAAATGCCACGTAACCAAGCAACACGCACGCAATAGAAATCTTCAAAACCCTACCATCAGTTACACGCGCTCGAGCTTCATCCAGGAAACATCGAACACGAAGCCCAGATCGCCGCCGTTCATCCAAACTTCGCCGTCGCCGCTCGCTGCCAGGCAACCGAGACTTGCCGACCCTACTCCCCATCCACGCGACTGCCTCCCACTGCCGCTGATCGAGGCCAAAAACACACCAGCCGCCGCACCCAAAAAACCCTAATCCAATTTATCACCACGATCTAGCCATTGATTGACCAAGCGGCCTACATCGATGGACTCCATTCGCAGCTCTCCACACTACGGTAACTTCGATTCGATGATCGGACATAGATCATCACGCGTCAACGAAAGGCCAAGAATTCACCTTCAATTTATGCACAAATGGTTATTCGAATAGAAAAACGAATTGCAGTTTTGAGATGCGTATATCGAGATCTTCCATATAAAAAATTTCTACTTTTTTTTAAGGAGTTTGAAATTTTTGCTTTGGATTGAAATTTGATTTGTGTTTGGATCTAGAATTTGTTTTTCTACCATTAAGGAGGGGAGATAGCTGAATTGTATGCTCATACAAATGAGAAATAGAGGTAGGCTAGGGTTTATAACTGGGTATTTATAGATAAAGCTGAAATAGAATAGATGGATCGGTTTTATAAACTCGCTGAACAATATATGGCCCAAAAATCCCGTTCTGACCCCGGACCGAAATTGGGTCAACCCGTATATCAAAATAGATGTTTAAAAATATTTTAAACGCAATGAAAAAGGTTTCAAGTCCAAATTCCATCGTATGAAGAAGTTATGCTAAAATCAATATTTTTCAAATTGATTTCAATTGATTAGATTTCAAGGCATTTCGTGTTCGTACAATCAAAGTATCAAACGACAGGTCCGATCGCTACGAAACTTGAAATCATATAATAATTCATCATTACGGATCCGATGAAACTGGTTTTGTCAAAATCCGAGTCTGTGGCCAAAATGGATATTTTCCATTAACAAAATAAATTAATGATAAATTAATTAACTCAAATTTTAAATTTCAATTCTAAAAATTGACAAATTTCATCACTTATGATTCCTCAATCATTTACAATGATCTAAACAAATTTAAATGTCAATGTTGAGTTGATTAATTCATCAATTCCAATGTTAACCTCAATTTCAATATTTAATTTCAATTTCATTAAATTTAGAAATTATAAAATAAAACTCCAAAATCCGTTGATTAAATCCTTAACCGTTGTTATTCGAGTCTTATTACAATAAGAATATAGCTACATTGCTTTTAAATCTTGGTTCTTAACATTCTCCCATTTTAACTTAATTCCAATTAACGTACTATTTAATTACCTTTAATTGGAATTAATCCTATTATCATACATTAAATTCCCATATTGACAAAACTTTATTTTTCATTCCTTTTATTCAACCAACAGTCATTTTATAAATAGATTTAACATTAATTCCATATAAAATGCTAATTATATTACATTAATGTACGCCTATTCACATCTTAATTTGAATAAATATTGCGTTTCTAAATGTGTACTTTTATCAATTGAACACATTAATTAAGGTTTTTAAAAAAACCAATTAATGAATTTACCTTAATTCCATTCTTATACTAGTTTATTACTTTACATACATTACGTATTAATTTATCAATTACCATGCTTTGAACTTAATTCCCAATTCGTCAATTACTACCATAAAATAAATTTTACGTTTCTATTTTAAATTTACATTCACGCTTTCCGTTATTATATTAATTATCATTAAAGTAACATTTAGTTACTTTTATTTATAAATTGGTAAATTATAGGCAACGACAACATTTGTCACCATTATACCTCTTTATAGTACTTGTATATTTATCCTTCGCAACAACTGCTATCTATAATATTATTTCACACTTTAATACAATAATTGCAATTGTTCTTATTATATTCCATATATAACTAAGTCATAACAGTTACAACAAATTAATAGGACAATTAAATAGTAACTTACGACCGTTACTATTTCTTTGATTCATTAATTACAATTAATATTCTCAATAAATTTATTTACTTGGTCTCATGCTTTCTATTACACCAATTACTGCCTTATAAATAAATTTTACGTTTCCTTTTTAATTACATTCACACTCTTCGTTATTATATTAATTGTCATTAAAGTACATTTAATTATCTTTATTTGTAATTGGTGAATTAACTGGTAACAACCATTTGTCACCATTTTACCTTTTATAATACTTGTATGTTCATTCTTCCCAACCAATTACCATCTATTATATTATAGCTTCACAATTTTAATAAATTCATTAATTGTCATTTCATTCAACCTATCAATTTGTTAACCTAGATTAGCACTGTTACGTTTAAATTTACTTATTAGCTTACAACAAGTGCAACATTAGTTCATACACTAATTTATTCCTTATACATTATTTTATTAGTAAGCCAACATTTTAAATTATTAATTTACCTTTTATATCTTATTATAAACTAATGCACACATTAATTAAGATTTTAAGTCAAATTATTCACTTCATCTAGGTAACGTTCTTTTATTAGAATAAGAATATAATTAACATTTACATTGTTTCGCTTATTGGAATTACATCCAAGTTATTAACAATTAACTTACATTTATACTGTTACATTCAAGTTATTAAAAATTAACTTACCAATCTTATCCAAGTTATTATTTCCATTAATAATTCACTAGATTTTTATTTCCTTCAACATTAAATTACCAAAATCTTCTTAAATCAAGAAGTTTAATTACCGAATTTTATGGGTCGTTACAATAGGGCTACTAGGTACTGCCCGTCAAAGTACGGGGCCTAGATCACCGTACTAAGGATCACTCTCGACCCCTTACAACACCAGGCCGGAACCATTACTTACTGAACAGTTCCAAACAAGATAACCCCACAGCTGTGGCCAACAACTGCCTACACAGCCGAAATAAAAGGACACCTAGATAGGGGTATATCTCGTCTTGCTTGGGTACTACCCACCTAACATTGCTGCACCTCCCCTGTTTCAGCCATTTTCGGTTGATGCGGCTTGAGGCGTCGATTACCTTTATAGAACACATCTCTTAGAATGCTCATCGTCCACCTGATGATGTTCTGAAAGCATTCAATCCATACAAGTTCGTTCCGGGTTCGAACGAAACTGAAGGCATTATCTCGTTACACTCAGAGTTAACGACGATAACCCTTGCACTCTGAAACATCATCTCAGTCTTTAGTTGAGATTCCATGACCTATCGTTTAATTTAGATCGATATGATTTTTAGATAATCATAACTGACACTCGATCCCGGTCTCATCGAAATCCAGTCGCCATTTTAAAGGTCAAGTAGTTTAATAGTTTAAACAATTCAATTCAACACTTTGAATTCACATAGCATTTTTCACAGATAAATCATACTCAAACATCATAGAAATATCCAGAATATATCACAGAGTGTCACATAATATCACCAAATAGATATCATAAATCCCGATATTCTACTTATAATCATTCATACGCAAGCATCTTTAATCTTGCTTGATAAATCATTAATTGATCAATTATTTCATTTCATACCATTTTATTTATTAATTACTTCTTAATCAATTTATTAAACCTTAATTACTTAATTAATTACTCCTTAATTATTAATTAATAACCTTTATTATTAAATAATAAAACTTAATTACCGATTAATTTATCACTAATTACTTAGTTAATCAATTATTAGTTCTTAATTGAATTACTTACTTAGTTAACAACTAATCATATATAAATTAACTTCAAGTAGTTAACTAAAATTCTTGATTTCAAAATAATTAACATTTAATCATTTGTTAATCAATCTTTAATAACGAATTTATAAATTTCAATTCACTTAGTTAATGGAATTAAGAATGAATTAACATTCTTAATTTTCTTACAATATAAATAAATTAAATTAGAATCATTATCTTAATTACCTTCTTATTTAACATTTATAATTTTCCTTAATAACCTTGAAATCAAATTATTACTAACTTAAAAGGTTTTAAGGTTAATTAAATTTAAAACTTATCTCACATTAACTACCTAATTAAAGTATTAATTGAATTTTAAAAACATTCTTAAGTATTTACTTAAATAATTAAAACTTGTAATAATTTCTTAGCTTAATTTGTCAAGCCTTTATTAAATCATCAATACTTAAAATTTAATTAAGATAATTAACTTCAAACTTTTAATAGGCTGACAGTTGAAATCAAAACCCGAGAGAATCCCAGGTTCACTCGAGTTGAAACTCGAGTTTCACCAACCATTTCTCGAGTCCCCTCTTCTTCTTATACTTTTCTTCTCCCCCCTTTTTTCCTGTTAAGTTAACTTAAGTTTAAACTCTAAGAGCAGGTAAGCATGCCCACACACTCGGGTTCCAAACCGAAGCAAGCTCTTCAATTTCTCGAGCACCTACTCGTGTCGTTCAACATCAACTTCCTGACACCATTCCAACGTCGTACATGTGCACAGTGCTTCGTAGGCGCTCTGGCGAACTATGCTACCTCCGACGAGTCGCATCTCACCCCTACACTCGATTACAACGATCCACACGATGCCAAAAATCCCAAATCGTAATTTAGCCCTTCGTTCGAAACCTGCAACCTGACTCTCCTCAGTAAATCACTTCGTCCCATCCACGCCGTCCACCTGAGGCGTTATGACTTTGGCCTCACCTCGCCAATCCCCTAGACTACCCTTCCCGAGAGTTTCATGCAACTCGGTCAATCAGAGGTGACGAAATCATCTCGTTTCCAGACCATGACAAAACTCAAGCATTAAATCCTAATCTTGCCTCGTTCTAACATCTCTTGCAATAGAAAAATCATTTAACAATTTTCTTAACTTCATCAATTGCCGAACTAGTTTCGAGCAAAATCTCACTACCCAATATTTGTTCGATCACTTGAAATTGATTAAAACGTGTTTTCTGTTCAACTATGAACTGCTCTTTGCATACTCAACTAAAAATCACCGTATTAGTTTTAAAATCCTATCTTTGAATGTTGTTTCAAGTTATATAATCGAATTAATTTTTAAACTATTCGAATTTATCATATGATTTTCTTTTCACTGTAAAACAGAATATACAGAGTCACTACTTCACTGCCAAGCTTAAAACAAAATTTAGTTCACAGTTTATGTTTAAACTAACTTATTTGTTTGAAGATTAAGGCCTATCAGAGATTAGGGAAGTAAAGTTTAAATTTTTAACTTGATTGTACTCTGTACTTTTAGAAAAACATTGAGATGACAAACATTTATGCATGGAACAAATATGAATAAACATACATAGAGATACACATCTGTATATAATCATATAGCACAACATTTGCCATAAATCACCTGCACAGTTTTCATTATACTTAAATCTTTTTAAAAAAAAGTGTTCACCCACTTGAAGTATGATTAAATAGAGAGCAAAACTTTTTTTTTGAGGCTGCAGTTTGATCTTCCTTTAAATCCTTTTGCTTACTTTGTTTAGTTGAAATTATGTTTAAGTTTGTATTTAAGTTTGTACAGGGTGATATGTATTTTTCTTTTCTTTTTTTGGTTTGCTGTGTTTTATTTGAAGAACAGGAACTAGAATATATGTATATATAAAGAAAACAGGTTTTACAGGCTAGGTGTCTTCTGGTACAAACTTATTCCTTTGGTCAGATTTTGTTTCGTTGACCGACAAGATTTTTTCTAAAATTGAAATGATCTTTTACACATTTCGAATGACCTTGTTTTTGTGCTTGAGATGAAATCATTTAATGCATGTCTCCTTATAGGCTTACATCCTTATTTTTTTTATATGTACATAGATATTTTGTATGTAGATATTTTGTTTTCTCTTTTTTTTCTTGCAATGCATATATAAAATTCACAGCAAACATACTTGTTTGGTTTTGTTTTATACCTTTGCGCTTAATAAAAATTGTTATGGTTAATTTTTTTATGGTTTTAACTTATGTTGCAAACATACAATAACCATTTAAATACTTATTTTTAACATAAATCCTTATTATTTCTATTTTAAGCTTACTATCAAACACTTAATTAATATTCATATATTTTTATACTTATATTTAATATTGATAAGATTAATTTTGTTTTAAGCATTATTATGTATATTACATTAATATGCATATATTTAAATTAAATGTTAATAAGGTAGAGCATTAATTAAATTGAATAAGATAGATTTTATTTTAAATATTTTTGAAAGGCTTTATTTTAAATTTTCAAATCAAAGTTTCCTTCACAATACACACACACACATATGTAAATAAATAGTAAAGGCTAAAAATTTGTTTATTATTTATTTTGTTTTTAAAATGAAGAGTTGTATTTTAATAAATCAGATTAAAACAATATTACCAACATCCCTGGCAGTCACATTCCTCCCCCTTAAAAGAATTTCGTCCCCGAAATTTAAAGCAAAAGATAATTCAAAAGCTTTTATATCAACAAACCAAACATAAATTTCATCCATACATTTGCAAAAATCAAACAGACTATCCTAACAAACATCACTAGCTATTTGGACCCAAATCAGGATAGGCTTTCCTAAAATTATCCAGAGTTTCCTAGGTACAATCTCTGGGATCCACGCTCCACTGTACGTTGAAAAGATTCACTACTTTGCTCCTGAGTTGCCTCTCGTCTTGATCAACAATCTGAACAAGATTCCTGTGACGCCCCACCTCTATACCCACGCTAGGCAAGAACACTACGGAGTAGTGCTGTCAACTAGCGCGGAGAATAAGGTTGTTGAGGAGCGACCATCCATGTAATTGCTTATCACACGGTGGCTATAAATAATCTTCGGAAACAAACGTAGAAATAAGCATAACGCAAATCAGTCACAGACATCCATATCACAAAGGCGGAAGAAGATATGAATATATAACTAACACATGAAAGTGTACATCAGAGTAGTGGCCAAAAGATCCACAATAATACAAAAGAATAGCAACATGTGCTATACAAAAGAATACAACTATGAGTCTATATCTCAAGTGTATACAACAAAAACTGCTAATCTAAAAAGTTAGCCAAAAGTCAGAGTGATGAATCCCTGGGAAGAAGTCAAGCAGAAGCACCTGTAACATCTCGGTCTGACCCGAGTATTATTTAAGAAAAATAATAATCGGGTCAGTCTAGCTATAAATATCAGATGACAAGATATAACATAAAAGATATGGCATAAACATAAAATATCTATAATGACATACCACTATAAGTTTGTAAATAATGATCAACAGAAGATCAATCAATAAGAGATAATCAATATCACAAGAATCTTCTCGAAGATTCGGAAAGGGCATCATACCCCAAACTTGTACTCATAACAAGTTAATGACATAAATTCTAGAAATCAATGCAAGAAGTCCAGAAATCATAGAAAAGAGAAAGAGGCCTATCACATGACGGTCCGAAGACCAAGGGGAGCTACCCCACATGTGTGAATGGAATCACACAGATTAAGGTCCAGACTAACCAAAAAGCAAAAAGGTACGTGTGAGTGGAATCACACAAGTGGTGTCTAGTCTAACCTCGCAACAAGAGACAACGCACAGTTGCTAGTCTAAATCATCAGAATGATCGTCATGATCAACGAGAAGTGTCAATTACACTGAGCTAGTAAATATAGAAGTTTAGCTTCATGTCCCATAACCACTTGCTTAACTTAAATATTTATGAACAAACTGTAAATCTTCACTAATAAAATTGTCACAAGAAGTTCAATTGAACAAGTCCAAGAATTAACCGACGAAGTGAACGCAAGCGTTTCATACCACTTGTTTTACTAAGTCGTTTAATTAGATTTCTCATCCGAGTGAGGTAAAGGTTTGTATATACTAATAGATTGGAAAATGGTTTAAGAAAAGAGCTTTGTTATTAAAAATAGAGTTGAAATTGTTTGTTAAAATAGTTTTGATATTTACTACTAGTATTGAAACCTTTATATTATAAAATGACAAAACACAGAAGCAATTGTAGAAACAATCGATCACAAAGATCGCATACGGAGATGTGAATAAAATCCAAGGAAATCAGCTCAATGTTTTTCATATAAGATCCCCTACGGTGGGGGGGTCCAGGGGGGTGGCAACCCCCCAAGGTGGGGGTGCGGGGGCAATGCCACCGCTTACGGGGTTCGACCTAGTGAAGACAAAAAGGGGGTCTAACGACCTAAGAGGGATAGGGTCGAGCAACCTAACGGTTGCGACCTAGGGGTCTAAGGGGTCAAGCGACTTAGTGGTTGCGACCTAGAGGTGTTCGCGACCTAACGATGACTCACGACCCAACATAGGCGACTTAACAGTGGTCGCGACCTAACAGGATAACTCGTGACCGACTTAAGAGTTGCGTGACTGAAGGGTTGCACGACTTAAGGGTTGCACGACTTAAGGGTTAGGCCAGGAGCGACCTAACGAGATAAGGTCCAACGACCTACGAGTTAAGGGTCCAACGACCTATCGGGATAACTCATAACCGACTTAAGAGTTGCGTGACTAAAGGGTTGCATGACTTAAGGGTTAACTCGTAAACGACTCACGACCTATGGATGAACGACTTAACTCCGAACGAGCTAAAAATGGCCAGAACGACCTAGGGTTAACTCGTAAACGACTCACGACCTATGGATGAACGACTTAACTCCGAACCAGCTAAAAATGGCCAGAACGACCTAGGGTTAACTCGTAAACGACTCACGACCTATGGACGAACGACTTAACTCCGAACGAGCTAAAAATGGCCAGAACGACCTAAGTGTAGAAAATTCACCAAAACGCTAAAAATTGGAGTTTATCGCCAATCCAATCCAAACCAAATGCTAACATGCATGCAAAAATGATGGAGAATCATTCCCAACAGTCCAATATAGTTATAGGCTAGAATTGTGAGATAAAAATCTCACCTTTGCACAAACTCAATGAAGAAGGAGCTTGAAACAATGGAGAAGCAACTACAAGCTAGAATCCAATGTCTTCACTTTGATTTTGGAGTTGAATGATGGATTTAAAGTTGAAACCTAAGCTTGGAGTTTTAATTTCCTCTTCCACTCACCATTAATGCAAAAGCTTGGTTGTTAGGAAATTTATGAAGAGTGAGAAGAAGGAAGGGTGTTTGGGCTTGAGTTATAATAGCAATCTAACCCAAAGTCCAAAGCAGGAAAAGTTAGTGAAATTCCACTAACTCCAAACCTTCCAATGTTTATACTTAAAAAAATTGTAAACAGCATTTCGAACTCAATGGAAGTGGTCTCGAGTCCTAATTTGACCGTTTGCAAAAAGTAGCTTTTCGGACCAATATCCGATCAACGACAAAATATTTAAATAAAATATTTAAATATAAAATCGATAAATATGCGGGTTGTTACAATTCCTGACCACAGTCAAGGTTGGCTCAACCTCCAAATCTTCTTGGACTACTAGTTCTACAACCAATGATGGATCATAGGCAAATTTCCTTAGATGGGATACATGAAGTACATTATGAATTCCAGACATCCGTTTTGGCAATTCAATTCTGTAAGCCACACCACCAATTCTTCCAGCACTCGTAGTGGTCCAATATATCTCGGGGCAAGTTTTCCCATCTTTCCGAATCTAGTAGCTCCTTTGATCGGGGAAACTTTGAAAAAGACTAAATCTCCGATCTCAAATTCTAATAGTCTCCTTCTCTTATCCGCGTACTTCTTTTGATGGTCCTGAGCAGCTTTCATTCTGTTCTTCATAAGCTCCACTTTTGTAGAAGCTTCACGAATCAAATCTAGTCCAAGCACAAGACGATCTCACGACTATATCCAACAGAATGGAGATCTACACGGTCTTCCATATAAAGCTTCATAGGGATCAATCTTAATGCTCGCCTGGAAACTATTATTATATGAGATTCCATGAGATGAAGATGGTCTTCCCAAGATCCACCAAAATACAAGCTCACAGCATATCTTCTAGAATTCGGTTAATGTAAGGACCCGATTTTACGATGCCTGAAAGTCGACATTAATACGTCCACTGTATCAACTGCGAACAATCGAATGCCGGAAAACCGAACCATTATGGTTTAAGAAGAAGTAGGTAGAAGAAGAAAAAGAAACAATAACATAGTCTCACCTATCGCAGCGGAACAAATATAATAGATAAATGAATATCTTTAAAATAGAAAAAAAAACTATATCAGTTATTACATTACGTCACATTACATTATCATGGTTTACAACAAATTGATACACCACTTATGACAATTAATTCATATGTAAACTGAACTTGCAACAAAAGCAATCCTAGCGCAGCGGATACTACATAGTATAAATAATACGTCTCGCCATCTAGCATGCCTCTTGAGCTCCACAACAACTCCTCAATTCCAGAATGACCTGATAACCTGACTCTAGGCTGCCTATGTGGAAAATTGTGGGCACCCACAGTTTAGAAAGGGAACAATAAACTCTAGGTCAGTTGTGGGAATGATGTGAGATCTTAAAATAGTTATTTTCACAAAGAAAATAAAAGGAAATCCGCTATGCTTTTTGATAATGAAACTACCATAAGGCCTCCCGCCACATACACAATGCAAACACAGAATTGGAGGAGATTTCTCCTTATGATAGTCAAACATGCTTGATACGCAAAATCCTTTGATATTATTATTAGTGCATAGTGCAGAAAACTTTTCGAAAAATATAATATTAATCTTAGCCAGCATACAACCATTATTGTATGGCTACTATAGCTACCATGTTCAGTAGCAGGTTACCGCCACATTCCATGGCAGGTTATCCAACTAAAACCGCACAGGGCGCGTATTGTTTCTTTGGATTTCCAACAAATGGTCAGGCTAAGGAACTTCCTACTGCCACATGGGTACGCCTCTGGAGGGACATCCCGAGAACTTAACCAGCACTCTGCCAACACAAGGTCGGGTTACCTCTGTAACTAGGTAACTACTACACGAGTATGCCATCCCCCGGTCCTTTGGGACCTTTATCCGAGGATCCTTTACACTAACAAACACAAAGAAAAGTATTTGCAGTAACCAAAAAGGTTAAATATCAGGGCTCCATACCTGAAACCACCCTTTTCCAGAAGGAAATGACATGCCCTAAAGGGCGCGACCCTCATAACCTTGCCGCATCTTTCCTGTTTCGACCATTTCGGGGGTGTGAGGTCCGACGATGTCTTATCCACAAAGCTACACTTTTCACAAAGTCATGCTTTGATCAACAGACGATCAACCGCACTTCGTATGCCACATTACTAGTTTGGGAATATATCACTAGTAACCATCAACTACATAACCTATGAGCTCGTACGTCTCAGAGAAGGGTGTTAAGCTAAGAAAATAAATTCTCCACTATCAACAAAAATGTATTTGATAGAAACCAGCTTCATATCTCAAAGTGTAATGTCGGGCACACAACCATACGAGTCCGTTCCGGGATCGAACGGAACCGAAGGCACTTCAAAGAAGCCCATGCAAATCCGAATATTCACTAATCATGTCCGGAATCCCCATCACAAAGGGTGATAGAATCTCTATACCAGAGCAACCCGGTGCAGAGACATTCGACAGCTAATACTTTCGCTTTCGAAAATACCCGGTCTTCAACACCGTCTTCAAATGTAATCCCATTTCGTCGTATAATTATTTGGAATGGATTTTATGACACAAGGTCCTCCCCTGGCTAATCCAAATAACGAGCGCTTATTTTTAAAAATAAGTATTCATTCAGATTTCAAACAAATCACAACAATTTTCACTTCGACCTTTTAAATAAAAGATCTATCTCAATTCACAAAGTTTCGATGTGGTTTTCGGATATCCTTTTGGAATTCGACCCTGGGTCGCATCGAAATACAAATGCCATAAAAAGGCTAATATTGATAGTTGGTTATTTATCTATCAATAACATTCAAAACAATTGCTAGATACCAAATAATTTTTCCCCAATTATTATTTTCAAAATATCTCCGCAAGATACAAATTTAACACTTCAACCATTTGAAAACAAATTTCAAATTACTTTTCAGCTTTAAATCCCTTGAAAACAAATTTCAATTCGTTTTTCACTCGTAGAATAAGATTCTCGATATTATTTGTTTCAACTGAATGTCTGTCGAGTTAAAATACTTTAAAACAATTTAAATTACTTATCCAAACATATATACTTGGAAATATTTAAAATAAAACTATTTTAAAACACTTACTTAAATATTAGTTGTGAAAATATATACTAATATCTTATATAACTTCAAGTCCAAAATAATTTTAAAATAAATTAGTAGATAGGATATCACCTACATAAACATCCATTTCCTAAATAAAAAATCAATTTTAATCTTTAAAATAATCCCTTCTATAATTAATTAAATAAATTTTTACATTAAAGATTTAAAAAAATTTCCAAAAATAATTTTTCCAACAATATTCTTCCAAAACAATTTCTAGAACTTTTAACTTGTACTTCAAAAGCTACTATAAAATATACTCGGCTTTCTAGGGAAGAATTTTCTTTCTATTTTTGTCAATTAATAAATGTTCTCGATATATTTTAATTTACACTCCAAATCTATAAATTTCTTTTCACACCTTTAAAAATAAAACAATGTTTATTTTTAAAACAAAATTCCCTTAGACTTTCGAATATCCACTAAGAGCACGAAATCAATTTTCAAATTGATTTCCAAATTTTATTTTTAAACACCAAATAAAATTTCAACTTGATTTCCCAAAGATTTTTTTTAAAACACCAAATCAATTTTTTTATTTGATTTACAAATTTATTGCCTTTAAAAATAAATTCCTTTATTAAATCTTTCCCCATTTTCATGGAATTTATCCAATAAGATTCCACTATAGATTTTCTACTTAGTTTAAAAATCTAATTTTATTTAGTTCCAGTATCTTACGATACCAAAAATATATTCGGCTAAATTTTAGCCTATAATGATTTCAATTACGATATAATCACACATAGATTATCAACACACAGCATATGAAACAAATTCATTATTTGAGGAATCCAGTTGGATCCCTCCAACCTGTTTCCCTGCACCCAAAGACGTTTGCACAACAATTAAATACCCATTCCACTTCGAGGTGGAATAGCGCGGTATAGGGGATTTATAAAATATCATCCGCTATAATGCGGCACAATAGGGTCTCGTCAGCTACATAATGCAGGAAATCAACAACTCCAAATACATATATAATGCCAATTCCACTTCGAGGTGGAATATCGCGGTATATGGATTTAACTATAATAGCCACCGCTATTATGCGGCGCATAGAGTCTAAACTAATGTACTAATAATAAATTAATCACCCAAGCACACAATCAACAATTAAATTTAACTATCACAATTCAGTCATCAATCAATAACAGAAATTTTCTATTATTATTTTGAGTGAGAAGATCTCACCTTTAACAATGCATGCAATCCATTTTCCATTTTAGTTTGTTTTTCACGATCTTTAAACCATGTATAAACAATTATACAATTAATTAATATTAAAAATAAATCAAACAATTTAATTACGATTTAATAATTTTATTTAACCAACGATTTAAATTTTAATGAATAACTAAATTTCAAACTAATTTCCTTTTGAAATAACTTTTAGTAACTAAAATAAATTTTAAATAAGTTAACTAAACAAATATATTACTTAACATTTAAACTAGTAAATTAAAAACGTGTACGTATATTTATTTTAATAGAACTACATATATACCTATAAAAAAATGTTTTTATCAGGTCTGAACTTATGAAATGGCTTCATATAAAATCTGTAAATATATATTTTATTTTAAATAAAAAGTTTTTCCATTTTCAAACTATATATATATATTATTTTTTCTTCCTAAATCTGAAGATATATATTTTTAGTAGATTTATTTTAAATAAATAAATAAAATAGGCTATACCTTAATTCTTCCTGACCACGCAACAACCACGTTAACCCAACCCTAGACGAACCCCGCGAGGCCCCGTCTTCATCGTCGACTTTCGACCAATGTCAAACTACTACAGCCATGCACTGCTACAGCCACCATATCGCAATCCCCTCGACTTCAATTGTTAGAGAATCATTCACCATTTGATCCACGATGGGCTCGAATCCTTCCAACGCCAACTGCCCGATCGCTTATCTCCATCCACCCACCTCGTACGCCCCAGCATTGACTTTGAGCACACGCACCACCCTCAATTTCGCAAAATCGATTAACCTAGCTCGAGCCCCTCCATCGAACTCCTCCTTAGACGCCGAACTCGAACGCGTCTCCTGAATCAAAGAGTGAACGCTACACCCCTAGCACCGCCGCCGCCTTGCTATCGTCATCTACAACTGGGGCCAATCCATTCGAAATCTATTCGATCTCGATGTCGTGAAGTTGAGAGGGGAGGAGACCCTCACAGAATTATTTTTTTCTCGTTCGATAATTTGATTTTGAAAACAAAAGGGATGCAGCCATTTTATTTATTTATTTTCACAAAGTCGATTGAACAAGAAAGGGCGGCTATTATCTTTTGATTTTTTTTGAACTGAGGAAGTAAGAAGGGGTTTGCATGATTTAAACGAGAAAAGGAGACAGAATCATTTACTAGGGTGGTTTACTTCAGAGAAGTTCGGCTGAGGTGAAAGGCTGATGGGAAAGAAAAACAACTGATGGGATGAATGGAAATATATAATTTAAATTCAAATTCAAAACGTCTCGATTTACGTAGCTTAAATTTTAGACCTCCTAACGAGTCGTGCCGCTAGGCGTTTATAATGTTATACGCCTATTCCAAATACAATGGAAAAGGTTTTGGGTCCAAATTCGATCGTATGGAGAAGATAGCTTTTTTGAACCCAGTTTTTATATTAAATTTTTCTATATAAATTTCAGTGCGTTTGCCCATCGTATGGCTAAACGACAACTCTGAATGCTACAAAAATTGAAATCCGATAATAACTAACTATTATGGATCCAATGGAACTGATTTCGTCGAATTCCGAGGCTGTGCCTCGGAAGGCTATTTTTTAGCTATCGATTTAAACAGTAAAACTCCAAAACTGAACAAAAAGTTTTCAAATTCAATCTGAAAATTTGAAATTCAATTTAAACTAATCTCCAAATAATAAAAACCAATTAAATATTCCATTTCAAATGTTAAAATTTTCGGGTCGTCGCATCCTTTCCCCCTTAAAAGAATTTCATCCCGAAATTACTGGTTAAGAAGAATGATCCTTAAACCATTTAGCACTTTCCCAAAACAAATAATTTTCAACAATTTTTCAAAGCAAATCTTTTTACTAAAGATCCGTTTCCACTTCAATTATCTTTCTAAAATCTTCCATAGATTCCAAACAACAATGTTTTCTTAACAATTCAAATTTAAATTCAAATTTCAAACTTTCAAAATTTTCTCAAAATTTTTCTAACACGCTAAATTTTCGAAAAATTTCGCCAGCTTCTCCTTTGCGCGGCTATCTCGGCAGACTACAAAATGGTACCACAGCCCCCTAGATTCAAAAAGAAAGCAAAAAGCCAAGCGGCCAGACAAGAAAATCACCAAATTTCATTCTGAAATTTAAATACATACGTTTTCGTCGAGCTATTCAAATTTATCTTCTGAAATCAAAATCAATTTTACTTACTTGCTTTATAATACCTGTATATCCAATTTAACCATATCCAACTACAGATTCCAAAATCATTTTACACGTTTCCTTAAAGAAGTTTCATATCTACTTCTATTCAAATTAATTTTCCCATTACCATATAAATTCAATTTATCTTCAACTCCGAATATTGAATTTTATCTTTCAATTATAACCGATTCATATTATTATTTTAAGTTAGTTTTATTCACTAATTATCTTCAATTTCCAATTTGAAATCGTTTGAATTTTTAGAAATTTTTGGCAAAGTCTCCTTTGTAAGGAGGAGAATTTGCAATTTGACAAAAGATATAAATATATATACATCGACCCACCCGGTCCAAAAAAACAAAAACAGTTCATATTTCCGATGTTTATTGCGTAGGCGTAGCTTATTTAGCATTTTTAAGCAAGTGGCTTATTTAATTAGCATTTTGCACAATTAAATCCAGCCGAACAACTTCCCTGAACCTGTACTTACTCAACTAAAACATGTCAGTGTCATATATATGAAGTTTAACAATATTTCACTTATTTGCAATAGTTAACCACATGAATTCTAAAAGCAATGCACACTAAACACTTTCCGTAAGCAATTTATATAGTTTTAATACTAATTCAACTGTTTTCAGTTAATTCATATGTCATTTTCATTCAATTTGAAGGGTTTATAACCCGCTTGCTTACATTCAATTCATTTTTAATTTTAAACTATACAATATTATTCAAATTGATCAAGAATTCAATTTTATTTACCTCTGCTAATATATTTACTTTTGTTTACAATTATTGAATTTCGATTCATTTCAAATCATATTCAATTTCGTCATTCCTTTAATTAGTTTTATTTACCAATTTTATTCCAATATTTCACTTTGTTTATAACAATTCAAATTCAATTCCCGTTCAACTCTATTTGCTTACATATTTGAAATGAATTTCAACATTCAATTCATTTTCATGTACTCGCAATTGCAAATTTATTAATACATTCAAAAATTTATTTCCATAATTCAAACTCAATTCCAATTCATTTATATTAACCCCAAACTTATTTTCAACTTGATAGATTTTATTTAAGAAATCATTATACTTAGTCTCCTTAGACATTTCTTTAAATTCACTTCATTTAATTGATTCACTTATACTTATTTTAATTTAACTCCATCCTTTAGGTTAAATTCATTCTATCAATGTCAAATTGTATAACTTATCAACTCATTTCCTAATCCCATAAATATTTAAAATAGGATTCCAGAGTATTTTCAACATTCCAAAAACCATTATTGAAAACAATCCAAATTATCCTTTGAATTTCAAAACCAAACCCAAATTTTCCAAACAACTTCCATTTAAAACAATTTGGCAGCAATTCCTCTTTTGGAAACCCAAAAATGAACATTAGTGATGTTGTAGTCATCACCGAAGTTATTTTCCAGACCGAAAAGAGTTTAGTGCTTTTCATCCCTTCAAATCATTTTTCCAAACCTTTGAAAACTATTTTCAAACCCAAGTGGAATTTAATTTCCAACTTCCCAAATTTCAAATATTTTCAAGAACATTTCCAAATATTTTTTCGGAATTCTATTTCAAAATATAAATCTCATCTACAATTTACATTTACAAATCCCATTTGTATTCTTTTTTTCTTAGCTTTTGGTTTTGATCTCAATTCCTCATACAACGATGATAATAATTTAATATTATCGCTTCCTAGCAACCAAGCTACCATATATTATAATAATTCACAGAAAATTTATTTCTTTTATATACGAAAATAGTTTGGGTAAAATTATTTCATTTTCCCTATTTTAAAACGATATCATGTTGAATTTGTTCTGTACAAGTGTTTAGAGATCCCTATCAATAACGTTGATTACTCATATTGACCATAATTCATATACCACTCAACAAACCAATCAACATAATATAAACAATTTTATATTCACTAATAAATATGCGCTCATATCTATTATTACACTCACACTCATTCTAGAGTACTGCTGACCCTATCTCTAATGAGTAACACCCAACAGAGCCAAGGTTGTCACTTAACCAAACGCTCTGATACCAATCTGTAACGACCCGATTTTAGGACGCCTGAAAGTCGACATTAATACGCCCACTGTATAAACTTCCGAATAATTGAATGTCGAAAAATCAAACCATTAGGGTTTAAGAAGAAGAAGGTAGAAGAAGAAACAGAAACAATAACAAAATCTCACCTATCGCAGCGGAAGAAATATAATAGATAAATGAACTTGCAATAAAAGCAATAAAAGCAATCCCAACGCAGCGGATAATACATAGTATAAATAATACGTATAGCCAGCCAACGTGCCTCTTGAGCTCCACAACAACTCCTGAATTCCAGAATGACCTGATAACCTGAATCTAGGCTGCCCGGGTGGAAAATTGTGGGCACCCAGAGTTTAGAAAGGAAACAATAAACACCAGGTCGGTCGTGGCACTGGCGTGAGATCTTAAAACAGTATTTTCAAAAAGAAAATAAAAAGAAATCCGCTATGCTTGTAACAACCCTAGATTTTGCCTATATATTTTAAATTTGAATTTATTTTATTTTAATGATTTATTTTTATTTCAAACATTTCATTTTAAAAATATAAATATTGATTATTATGTGTATTATAATTTCAAACTTGTGTAAGTTGAATATTTTCCTGAAATGTTGATTTTGGTCAAAATAGTCAAATTTTGATTCTTAACTTAAAAACTAAAAAGTTTGAAATTATAAATTTTATATTTTATTATGAAAATAGATTTAATAACATGAATACTACTTTTCGTTTCGTTGAAAACGGATTTAAATTGTGAAAGTTATACTGTTTTCAATATTGTGTGTATATTAAGTTATTTAACAATATTCTTTGTTTTAATTTATATAAATGATATTTTACTTGATATATCTTATCCTAATTTGTACATTTATGTTATTTTATGTATATTTTTGTATTATAATAATTATAAAATAAAGTAAATAATTTTCCAAAGTCAATGGTGATTTATTTGTAATTTCTGGACACCGTTTTGGATTTTTAAGCAAGTTCTTTAAATCTTTTTCTATTTTCTTTAAATTTAATTTTTTTTGTTAATATTTTGTTTTTAAGTATATTTTGACTTTTAATATTTTTTAAAGTGATTTTATAATTTTTCTAAAGTTTATTGTGTTGATTTCTTTTTTTTGTGGTTGTTTTCTTATTTTCTACTATTTTCTTCAATAAAATGTTATTTACATTTGATTTTTTTATATTTGTTTTGTTAATGTACTTTTATTTTATATTATTATTTATGTTTAAAAATATATTACAAGCTCATATGAATTTTCTAAAAGTTATTTCATGTAATTTCAAATTTTCTAGACTAGTTCACTATTTTTAGCTATTTTCCTTAATTTAACTTTATATAATTAATAAATATTATCTTTTTATATTTTGATAAATTTTCGAAATTTTATCTGGGATTATTATTATTTTCAGAAATATCAATTTATATAAACATATATAAGAAATTTGAAAGGTTTTGTGTCTTTTTAGTTGCTTAAGCCTTTTCATATACCCACCTCTTCATTTCCTAAACTCTTGCATTCAAGTTGTGGCCGACATTATCATATTTCTCAGTCGTATCTTTTTCTTCATTTTTCACGTACAATCAAAATTTCTCATCGCAAAAAAAATCACGGCCATTCCTTGCAAAAGTTTGGTAAAATTCCTTATCTTTTTCATTGTTTTTCCTTTTGTTTATTTAATTTTTGCTCTTGCTTTCTCCTCTTCTAGGATCGGCTCCTCCTTCCTCCTCCTCCCTGGCCGCCTCCACCACCACCACATCAGGCCACCATCACCTCCAGCCCTCTGCCCAAGCCTAGCCGTGCACCACTTGTAGGCAAACTCCACCAAAAATTTCATATACTCTTGAATAACACATTGCCTAACGCCTATGCTATCACCACTTCACCACCAAACCACCTTGGCCGCCACATACATCATCACCACCAGCCACTACCTGACCTGAGACCACCTGCCACACCACCTCCTGACCCCACCAGGCCTAACCATGACCATGCTTGCCTTGGCCGTGAGCATGTGTTGCATTGAAACCTTGTTTGTTGCCTTGTCTTGTAATTTTCATGCATATCCACCTTTGCACCATTACTTCCAAGCTATGGCCGACCCATATGAGCCCAAGACCTGATCCTAACCCACTCCTTAGACATGTATTTCAGATCTATAGTTGAAGCATAGGCGGTAGAAAGCAAGTACAAAAACTTTGGCTTTGTTTTATGCATTTAATTCTAACATTGTTTTATTGAATTTGGTTTTGAAAACTTATGTTATTTGTTTGTTTTGTTTGAATGTTTGCAAGGCTATTAGCTTTGTATCTCCCACACTCGAATCTTCGTCCTGTTATCGTGCCTTCGAAGATCTCAGTTTGTGCATTTGATAATTGTCTCCAGCTTATCCCAATGAGTACCTCTCACCAGATATTATGTACTTATATAAGTAGTAAATTGACACCCTGTGAATCTGTAGAACTATATGATCATGTTATAACTGCTTATATTATTATCATATGATGTTCACACCTGTTATTACACCTATTATATTATATGTCACTGTTATTTCATGCTATTCTGTTTATTTTATCTGTTCATCACACTGCAAGTTCCCTTTAGATTAGAATCACTATGGGTTGAAATGAAACATACCCGAACGGACTTTAGAATAAGGGAAAATTGTTACGGGCTGAAATGATAGGCCTGAATGATTTTCAATTTATTCTATTTACTTAGGACTGCGGGTTTGAAATGATAAGACCCGGATTTTCTTTGTAAATTACGGGTTGAAATGATATATTACCCGTATCACTATACCTAGCGTAGAAAATTATATACAGGCCCGTAGTTAAAATATGTTTTTCTAAAAAAATTAAAATATTTTCGAAATTTAATTATTATAATGTTTTTATTTAAAATCAAATAAAAATATAATTTTTGTAAAATATTATCGATTTTCTGGAAATCTATAAGTTAAATAAACTATGGAAAAGTTAGAAAATCTAAATGTAAGTTATTTTGGAAATTTTGATTTAATTTTTAATGGAATTTGAATTAACTTTGAAAATATGATAAATTTATGATATTTTGAATTTAAATTGATTTTTTTAACATATTAATGGTTTTTGAATAAAGTTAAAATATTAATGAGTGAATATTGAGTTGAATTTGGAAATATAACTTAAATTGGAATTTATGGATTTGGTTTAAAAGTGAAATTTTAAGTTAAGTTAAATAAAATGGAATTAAGTTATATTTGAAAATGTAAACTTAAGTGTTAAGTTGAAATTTAATAATGAATTTAAATTTGAATGTTGAAATTTAATAAGTGAATTATTAATAAATATTGATTTTTGAAAGGAAACTTAACTTTATAAAATCATGAATTTAAGGAAAATTAAATGATGCTTATAAATGTGAAAATGTCTGATTTTATAAGTTAAAAATGATTTAAATAAAAAAAAAAGTGTTTGTGAAATTCTAGTGAATATTTTAAGTTAATTAACATCATTTTTAAATGCTGTCTTTTGTTAAATTGAATTGTTTTGAATGTAACTTTCTGTAGCATTTTCCAAATGCCGCGAAACTTTCATTTTCATTGTTTTAATAAATTTAAGTGCATAAATGAACATTGAAAGGTTTAAATTTTTGGAATTTAATAATTTAATTATTAAATGCAATAACTTCATTTTTATGATTTAAAATGAAGTAATTTGTTTTGAAATATAACTATTTGATATATTAAAATGATTTGAAACGAATTTCGACAAGATATGATATTTTGATATATTAAAATGATTTAAAATGTGGTACTGAAAAAATATAGCTATTTTGATATATTAAAATGATTTGAAATGTGGTTTTGAAAAGATATGATATTTTGATATATTAAAATGATTTGAAACGAAGTTTCGAAAAGATCTGATATTTTGATATATTAAAATGATTTAAAATGTGGTACTGAAAGATATGATATTTTGGTATATTGAAATGATTTGAAAGGTGGTTTTGGAAAAAATATAGCTATTTTGATATATTAAAATGATTTGAAATGTGGTTTTAAAAAGATATGATATTTTGATATATTAAAATGATTTGAAACGAAGTTTCGAAAAGATATGATATTTTGATATATTAAAATGATTTAAAATGTGGTACTGAAAGATATGATATTTTGGTATATTGAAATGATTTGAAAGTTGGTTTTGAAAAAAATATAGCTATTTTGATAAATTAAAATGATTTGAAATGTGGTTTTGAAAAGATATGATATTTTGATATATTAAAATGATTTGAAACGAAGTTTTGAAAGATATAATATTTTGATACTAAAATGATTTGAAAAGAAGTTCTGAAAGATATGATATTTTGGAAATGAAGCTTTCAAAGGTTATGATATTTCCATATATTAAAATGATTTGAAAGGAAGTTTTGAAAGGATATGATAAGTTAATATATTGAAATGGTTAGAAATGACTTGATATTTATTTTGATAAATATTTGAATTGAAAGATATGGTATGATGATATATTGAAATGGTTTGAAAATGATTTAATCTTTATTTTGATAAAGATTTGGGTTGAAATGATATTTTATTTTGAAGTATAAAATATTGTTTTTAAGTTATAACTACGGGTTATAATAACGATTGGTTGTTAATGAGACTGGGATCGAATATTGTCTTATAGCCGGCCAATACCGAAAACCACTTTAACAACCGTGTACGCGGTGAAGATTCCAGAATGAAGTAGGATGGTGGCGACGTTCTTGAGGTATATTACGTGGACCCAACTCCCGTGAGTTGGCATAAATGACTAAAATAGGAGCTATACCGGGCTACACAAAGGGTCGCAACCTTTCATCGAGCATGCTCGATCGGTAACCATTCTATTACTTTTGTGATTCGATGTGTGACACCACTTTGATTCGGGGGTATGTCTCGAGGTGGGCGGAAGCTCCTGGCTTGCCGTCACCGCCGGTCCGAGAGTGCAAACAGTGTATCCACCCTGGCATTGCCTCGCGTGCCGTGTCATCTCCTTATAGCGAGCCCACTAAGATTTTGGTTTTAAAGATCCGACCGCGTTAAGGTTCACCATCCCCTTAACGCTACTTTCTATATGATTATACATTACTGATTAGACACTACTGTATATAGCGCAATATACTACATAGTAAATAGTTTAACGGATCCTTAGAGGATGGGCGGTCCCAAGCATCTTCTAAGTTACTTGTACCTTTACTACAGTTCACTTGAGTCGGTTTACATTGTATAAGTATGTATGTCCTGACTCGAGTGTTTGTATTTTTATTTACGCTTGGGTCAGCCTGAGTTATTCACAGATTTGGATTTCCACTTTCTGGAGATTGAAATCGCTGGAGATTATCAACTTGTCAAGTTTTATCTTTTGCAGTCTGTTGTTCCTTTCAGCTCTTGTATTAGTAGACTTCTATGTAGTGAGACTTCCTATTGTTCTTTATTTTCTTATGTTGTATTTTATTTAACTCTGATATTTTTATATAGTAGCTTCATGAACTACTATTTCTTCTACTTCCGCTGCATTTTAAATACTCTATGTCTGTGATCTGTGATTTTTATTTACTGTATATTCTGAGGTTTGCCAAATTTTTATTTACAACGCGGTATTTTGAGCAATTCAATTCCGTCATGGGTGTCTACCTATACATTTATAATGGATGCGAATGGTTGAAAATATCGGGTCGTTACAATGCTTTTGGAAAATGAAACTACCATAAGGCCTCCCGCCACACACACAATGCAAATGCAGAATTCGAGGAGATTTCTCCTTATGATAGTCAAACATGCTCGATACGCAAAATCCTTTGATATTATTATTAGTGCATAGTGCAGAAAACTTTTCAAAAAATATAATATTAATCTTAGCCAGCATACATCCATTATTGTACGCCCACTATAGCTACCATGTTCAATAGCAGGTTATCGCCACATTCCATGGCAGGTTATACAACTAAAACCGTACAGGGCGCGTATTGTTTCTTTGGATTTACAACAAATGGTCAGGCTAAGGAACTTCCTACTGCCACATGGGTATGCCACTGGAGGGACGTCTAGAGAACTTAACCAGCTCTCTGCCAACACAAGGCCAGGATACCTCTGTAACCAAGTAACTACTACATGAGTATGCCATCCCCCGGTCCTTTGGGACCTTTATCCGAGGATCCTCTACACCAACAACCACAAAGAAAATTATTTGCAGTAACCACAAAGGTTAAATATCGGGGCTCCATACCCTGACACCACCCTTTTACAGAAGAATATGACATACCCTAAAGGGCGCGACCCTCATAACCTTGTCGCATCTTTCCTGTTTCGACTATTTCCAGGGTGTGAGGTCCGACGAAGTCTCATCCACAAAGCTACACTTTTCACAAAGTCATGCTTTGATCAACAAATGATCCAGCACTTCGTATGCCACATTACCAGTTTGGGAATATATCACTAGTAACCATCAACTACATAACCTCTGAGCTCGTGAAGGGTGTTAAGCTAAGAGAATAAATTCTCTGCCACCAACAGAAATGTATCTGATAGAAACCAGCTTTACATCTCAAAGTATAATGTCGGATACACATCCATAAAAGTCCGTTCTGGGATCGACCGGAACCGAAGGCACTTCAAAGAATCCCTTGCAAATCCGGATATTCACTAATCACGTCCGGAATCCCCATCACAAAGGGTGATATAATCTTTATACCGGAGCAACCCGGTGCAGAGACATTCGACAGGTAATCCTTTCGCTTTCGAAAATACCCGGTCTTCAACACTGTCTTCAAATGTAATCCCATTTCGTCATATCGTTATTCGGAATTTATTTTATGACACAAGGTCCTCCCCCGGCTAATTCGAATAACGAGCGCCTATTTTAAAAAATAAGTGTTCATTCAGATTTCAAACAAATCACAAGAATTTTCACTTCGATCTTTTAAATAAAAGATCTACCACAAATCACGAAGGTTCGATGTGGTTTTCGGATATCCACTTGGAATCCGACCCTCGGTCGCATCGAAATTCAAATGCCATAAAAAGGCCAATGTTGATAGTCGGTTATTTAACTATCAATAACATTCACTACAATCACTGGATTCCAAATAATTTTTCCCCAATTATTATTTTCAAAATATCTCTGCAAGATACAAATTTAACAATTCAACCATTTAAAAACAAATTTCAAATTACTTTTCACCTTTCAATCCTTTGAAAACAAATTTCAATTTGTTTTTCACTCGCGGAATAAGATTCCCGATATTATTTGTTTCCATTGAAGGTCTGCCGAGTTAAAATACTTTAAAATAATTTAAATTACTTATCCAAACATATATACTTGGAAATATTTAAAATAAAACTATTTAAAACACTTACTTAAATATTAGTTGTGAAAATATATACTAATATCTTATATAACTTCAAATCCAAACTAATTTTAAAATAAAATTAGTGGACAGGATATCACCTACTTAAACATCCATTTCCTAAATCAAAATCAATTTTAATCTTTAAAATAACCCCTTCTATAATTAATTAATTAAATCTTTACTTTAAAGATTTAAAACAATTTCCAAAAATAATTTTTCCAAACGATATTCTTCCAAAACAATTTCTAGAACTTTTAACTTATACTTTAAAGGCTACTTTAAAATATACTCGGCTTTCCAGGGAAGAATTTTCCTTCCATTTACGTCAATTAATAAATCTTCTTGATTTATTTTAATTTACACTCAAAATCTGTAAATTTCTTTTCACACCTTTAAAAATAAAACAATGTTTATTTTTAAAACAAAATTCCCTTAGACTTCCAAATATCCACTAACAACACCAAATCAATTTTAAATTTATTTCCAAATTTTATTTTTAAACACCAAATCAAATTTCAAATTGATTTCTCAAAGATTTTTTTAAAACACCAAATCAATTTTTTTATTTGTTTTACAAATTTATTGCCTTTAAAAATAAATTCCTTTACTAAATCTTTCCCCATTTTCTTGGAATTTATCCAATAAGATTTCACCATATATTTTCTACTTAGTTTAAAAATTTAATTTTATTTATTTATGGTATCTTACAATACCAAAAATATATTCGGCTAAATTTTAGCCTACAATGATTTCAATTACGATATAATCACACAGAGATTATCAACACACAACATATGAAACAAATTCAATATTTGAGGAATCCAGTTGGATCCCTCCAACCTGTTTCCCTGTACCCACAGACGTTAGCACAACAATTAAACACCAATTCCACTTCGAGGTGGAATATCGCGGTATATGGAATTTATAAAATATCATCCGCTATTATGCGGCGCAATAGGGTCTCATCCGCTATATAATGTGGGAAATCAACAACTCCAAATAAATATATAATATCAGTTCCACTTCAAGGTGGAATATTGTGGTATATGGGTTTAAATATAATATCCTCCGCTATTATGCGGCGCATCGGGTCTAAACTAATATACTGATAATAAATTAATCATCCAAGCACACAATCAACAATTAAATTTAACTATCACAATTCCATCATCAATCAATAACTGAAATTTTCAATTATTATTTTGAGTGAGAAGATCTCACCTTTAACAATGCATGCAATCCATTTTCCATTTCAGTTTGTTTTTCATGATCTTTAAACCTTGTATAAACAATTATACAATTTATTCGAAATAAATCGAACAATTTAATTATCATTTAATAATTTTATTTAACTAATGATTTAAGTTTTAATGAATAATTAAATTTCATACTAATTTCCTTTTGAAATAACTTTTAGTAACTAAAATAAATTTTAAATAAGTTAACTAAACAAACATATTACTTTACAGTTAAACTAGTAAATTAAAAACGTATACATATATTTATTTTATTGAAACTAAATATATACCTATAAAAAAAAAATTATCCGGTCTGAACTTATGAAATTGATTCATATAAAATCTGTAAATATATATTTTATTTAAGTAATATTTTTTCTGTTTTCAAACTATACATTTTTTTCTTCCCAAATCTGGAGATATATATTTTTAGTAGATTTCTTTTAAATAAATAAATAAAACAGGATATACCTTAATGCTTCCGGACCACGCAGCAACCACTTTAACCCAATCCTAGCCGAACCCCGCGAGGCCCTATCTTCACCGCCGACTTTCAACAAATGTCACACTGCTTCAGCCACGCACTGCAACAGCCACCAGGTCGCAATCCCCTCGACTGCAATTGTTAGATAATAATTCACCATTTTGATCCACGACGGGCTCGAATCCTTTCGACGCCAACTGCCCGATCGCTTATCGCCGTCCACCCACCTCGTACGCCCCAGCATCGACTTTGAGCACATGCACCACCCCCAATTTTGCAAAATCGATTAACCTAGCTTATGCCCCACCATCGAACTCCCCCTTCAACGCCAAACTCGAACGCGTCTCCTAACTCCACGCGCGGATGCTACACTCCCCTGGCACCGCCGCCGCCTTGCTATCGTCATCCACAACTGTGACCAATCCATTCGAAATCGTTTCGAACTCGACGTCGTGAAGTTGAGAGGGAGGAGACACTCACGGATTTGATTTATTTTTCTCGTTCGATAATTTGATTTTGAAAACAAAAAGGATGCGGCCATTTTATTTATTTATTTTCACGTAGTCGATTGAACGAGAAGGGGCGGCCGTTATCTTTTGATTTTTATTGAACTAAGGAAGTAAGAAGGGGTTTACGTGATTTAAACGAGAAAAGGAGACACAATCAATTACTAGGGTGGCATACTTCAGAGGAGATCGGCTGAGGTGAAAGGCTGATGGGAAAGAAAAACAGCTAACAGGATGAATGGAAATATTTAATTTAAATTCAAATTCAAAACGTCTCAATTTACGTAGCTTAAATTTTCGACCTCCTAATGAGTCATGCCGCTAGGCGTTTATAGTGTTATATGTCTATTCCGAATGCCATGGAAAAGGTTTCGGATCCAAATTCGGTCGTATAGAGGAGATAGCTTTTTTGAACCCAGTTTTTATATTAAATTTTTCGACATAAATTTTAGTGCGTTTTCCTATCGTATGGCTAAACGACAACTCCGAATGCTACAAAAATTGAAACCCGATAATAACTAATTATTACGGATCCAATGGAGCAGATTTCATCAAATTCCGAGACTGTGCCACAGAAGGCTATTTTTTAGTTATCGATTTAAACAGTAAAACTACAAAACTAAACAAAATGTTTCCAAATTCAATCTGAAAATTGAAATTCAAGTTAAACTAATCTATAAATAATAAAAATCAATTAAATATTCCATTTAAAATGTTAAAAATTTCTAGGTCATCACAGTTAAGTCTCTCCGTCTGTCCATCTGTTTGGGGATGATAGGCTGTACTCAATCTCAAATTTGTTCCTATAGCTGATTGCAGAGCCTCCCAGAATTTACTGGTGAAGATAGGATCACGATCACATAATATACTAACTGGAAAACCATGTAATCTGACTATCTCTCTCAAGAAAATCTCTGCTAGAGAAGCTGCAGTACGAGTTGCCTTAACTGTTATAAAATGAGCGGTTTTAGTTAGACGATCCACAATCACCCATATTCCTTCATTTCCTTTCTTGGTTCTAGGAAAACCGTCGATGAAATCCATCAAAATCATCTCCCGCTTCCATTCTGGAACTTCCAAATGCTGCAACAAATCCGCCGTCTTCTGTTGATATCCTTTAATTTGTTGGCAGATCGCACATCTATTGACAAAAGAGGTAATATCCCTCTTCATTCCTTTCCACCAGAAAACTCTTTTCATGTCTTTATACATCTTTGATATTCCTACGTGGATACTCAATCTGGAACGATGACTCTCTGACAACACCTCCTATCTCCGATCCCTATCATTCGGAACACAAATCCTCCCGTTAATCTTCAATGTTCCTTGGTCATCGATCTCAAAACTTGAACACTGGCCCTTCCTAACTCTTCTGATGATTCTTCTTAATTTCCCATCTGATCCTTGCTTACTCACGATCCTCTCCAAAAGAGATGGAACAACCTCCAAAAGAGACAGAACTGCATTCCTACTAAAAGCATCTGCCACAACATTCGCCTTTCTTGGGGTATACAGGATATCCAAGTCATATGATGCCAGAAACTCGACCCATCGCTGCTGCCTCAGATTAAGATCCTTTTGAGAGAAAAGATATTTCAACGGTTTATGATCCATGAGTAACTCGAACTTCTCTCCCAAATGATAGTGTCTCCAGATCTTTAAAGCAAAAACAATGGCTAACAACTCAAGATCGTGCGTAGCGTAGTTCTTTTCATGTGGCTTTAACTGTCGACTCGCATACGCAATAACTCTACCATTTGGCATCAAAACTGCTCCCAGTCCAACTATATAAGCATCTGTATAAACCTCAAATTTGCTTTCTCCATCCGGAATAGCAAGCATAGGTGCATTTTGTTAACCTTTTCTTCAACTCTTGGAAAGCTTCTTCACACTGGGGTGTCCATTTGAATTTAGATCCCTTCCTTGTCAACTTGGTTAGATATGAAGAAATTTCAGAATGATCTTTGATAAACTTTCTGTAGTAGCCAGCCAATCCCAGAAAACTACAAACTTCAGTCGGTGTCTTCGGTTGCTTCCATTCCAGAATAGTCTCAACCATCGCTGGATCTACAGAGATACCTTCTCCAGAAACAATGTACCCCATAAATTTGACTTTCGATTTTCAAAAATGGCACTTAGAGAACTTCGCCTTCAAAACATGCCTCCTCAGAGTCTTTAACACAATCCTCAAATGCTGCTTGTGCTCTTCAGTCTTAGAGTAGACCAGGATATCATCGATGAATACCAGAACGAACTTCTTCAATACATCTCGAAAGAATTGGTTCATCAGATCGACAATGTAAGAAGGAGCGTTGGTTAACCCGAAAGGCATAAACAACCACTCATAGAAACAATCTGGTCCCCTAAATGCGGTTAAGGGAATACTGTCCTCAGCTACCCTTAACTGATGGAAACCTGAAGCTAAATCCAATTGAGAAAAGACAGAAGCTCCATGCAGCTGGTCAAAGAGATCATCAATATGAGGAAGAGGATATTTATTTCGAATGATCACTTTGTTCAATTCTCGATAGTCAACACAGAATCTTAGCGATCCATCCGACTTGGTGATGAACACCGCAGTAGAACCCCAGCAACAAAAACTAGGCCTAATTAATCCCTTCTCCAAAAGATCCTGAGTTTGCTTTACAAACTCCTTCCTTTCCCTAAGAGCCATCCTCCTACTAGGCTGAATCACTGGTGCTGCTCCCGAAACCAAATCAATGCGAAACTCTATCTCTCGATGTAGAGGTACGCATTTGACTTCCTCGAACACATCAGGAAAATCTTGGACCACATCGATATCTTCAACCTTCTCTTGAGAAGTCACAACTCCATGTAAAAGACTACTCAAATGAATTCCAGAATTATCACACGCCACTCTAGTAATGCTACCTAGATTGGTTTCTGATGAAACTGTTCTCTCATCACAATTCAGGACCGCCTTATACTTATCAAGCCAATACATCCCCAATATAAGGTCAAATCCCTTAAAATCCAACACATAAGGGTTACAAGAAAAACTATAGGACAGATAGGAAATCCTCAAATCCTTACAGATCATATCTAATTTGGTTACTCCTCCTATAGGATTAGATACAAAGATGGACTATCTATAGTACTTGGGGTAAGAAAGAACTTCTTTAAAGATTCTAGAGAAATAAAACTCAAAGAAGCACTCGAATCAAACACAACTTTAATATACTTTCCATCTAAAAGTAATGTACCTTCCAATACTCTCTTCCCTTTAGATGATGTAGATGGTGCACCCTCCAAAGCAAATACCTTATTCTGCTGAGCTTTATGAAGTAGCGAACAATCCTTGATCATATGACCTGGGTGGTGACAATTGAAGCATAGAGATTTCTGAACCAAAGCCGAGCCCATTCTACTATAATACGATTGCTACTGTTGCTGCTGAAATCCTTTCCTAGGACACTTATTCGCTAAGTGACCTTCTTGTTGACATATATAGCATTTGCGAGGTCCGTTATAACTTCCAGTCTTATTCTTTTTCTGCTTCCTCCAATTGGTATTGAACTTCCTCTTATCGGGATTAGCAAAATTCCCTCTCGATACTACTGCTGGTGCCACTGGTTTCTTTTTCATCAAATCCTCATATCTTAGAGCAATATCAATTAACTCAATAAAACATCCTTTCAAGTGCACCGTCATCCTTTCATGAAATTCTGGCCTCAAGCCTTACACAAACATTTCGTTCTTTTTAAGGGGAGTATCAATGAGCCCTGGTCCATAGCAAGATAGTTCTTGAATTTAGTCTCATACTCAGATATAGACATGCTACCCTGCTTCAAATTCAGAAAATCTCGGTACAGACGAGCTTTCCCTGCTGTTAGCGTGAATTTCTCCTCAAATAACTCTTTAAATCTTTCCCAAGAAATGTCTTCCTTAGAGATATTTGATACGGCTGCATCCCACCAGGCTACAACGCCTTCTTGCAATTGCAATAAAGTCATTTCCCTTTTCCACTAATCAGACAACTTCATACTCTTAAAGATCCGCTTAAATGAGCGTAGCCAAGCTTGGACCTCAGTTATAGCCACTGACCCTTTAAATGGTTTGCCTCCAAGGTTGGTGAAGTCCTTGCATAAAGTGGCAAAACTAACCTAAGGCGGTACTGGATACTAGCAGTTTGACTTCGTCCATTATCGGTCGAGGTACTGCCTCTACCTCTGCCTCTCCATCCAGAACACATGTTGACCACCTGAACAGGTAACTCAACAAATTTAGATAGGTATACAGTTATATGAAAATACAAATACGCAATCTCAAGATAGATACTATTTCAGTACCTAGGTATTATCTCAACTTATGCTCTGATACCAACTGTGATGACCCGCCTTTCTACCCACAGAAAGGCGTGTCATCAATAAGAAAAGAAAGAGATAGAAATAGAAAAGATAGAAAGAAAGAATAACAACATCAGAATCTCACAGCGGAAACGGAACAAAATATAATACATCAAATAACTATTGCATAGTTTTACATACATCAAAGTTACATAACATCATACAAGCAATACAGTCATATATATATATATATATATATATATATATATATATATATATATATCTGCCATTACATACATCCCAAAATATAACATACATCAACTAACACAACGGAACTAGATAGATAGATACGTTTGGACTCCTTCTCCAAGCTCCTCCAGAACTCAACAATCCAAAACCTATCACTTGGCTACTCATAAAAATTTGAGTACCTAAGAGTTTATGAAAAACAGAAATAAACTCCGGGTCAGACATGGGTCTGGTGTGAGTAAATGGGTTAAAGTTGTTTAATTTTGAAAACCATTTGAAAATAAAGGTATCATGTAAGACTTCCCACAGATAAACATGGTAAGTTGTTACCTTATGCTAACCAAAATATTTGATAGGAAATCCAGTGATATTATAATATTGTCTAGGGTTTTCAAGTAAATAAGAAATAGCTGAAATAGTTACATGATTAAATTCCAGCTACTAGTCACTGAAATGGGTAACACAAAACAAAACCACAGGGTCTCGTAGGAAGAATGGATTTCCATCAATGGCAGGGCTACTGGGGTACTTCCCGTCACAGTACGGGGCCTAGATCATCGTACCGAGGATAACTTCCGACCCCCTACAACCCAAGGCCGGAACCATTCCTTACTGAATAGTTTCGAACAAGATAACCCTGCAGTTGTGTCCAACAATTGCCCACACAGCCGAAATAAAAGGACATCTAAACAGGGGTATATCTCGTCCTGCTTGGGTGCTGCCCACCTAACCTTGCTGCACCTTCCCTGTTTTAGCCATTCCCGATTGATGAGGCTTGAGGTTGCGATTACCTTTATAGAACACATCTCTTAGAATGATCATCGTCCACCTGACGATGCTCTGAAAGCATTCAATCCATATAAGTTCGTTCCGGGTTTGAACGAAACCGAAGGCATTATCTCGTTACACACAGGATTAACGACGATAACCCTTGCACTCTGAAACATCATCTCGATCTTCACTTGAGATGCCACGACATATCGTTTAATTTGGATCGATGTGGTTTTTGGATAATCATAACTGACACCCGATCCCGGTCACATCGAAATCCAAATGCCATTTTAAAGGTCAAGTTGTTTAATAGTTTAAACAATTCAATTCGACACTTTGAATTCACATAGCATTTATCACAGATAAATCATACTCAAACATCATAGAAATAACCAGAATATATCACAGAGTATCATAGAATATCAACAAATAGATATCACAAATCCAGATATTCTACTTATAATCATTCATAAGCAAGCATCTTTCTACTTGATAAATCATTAATTAATTAATTATTCCATTTCAAACCATTTTATTAATTAGTCACTTCTTAATAAATTTATTGAACCTTAATTACTTAATTAATTACTCCTTAATTATTAATTAATAACCTTAATTATTAATTAATAAAACTTAATTACCCATTAATTTATCACTAATTATAATTAATCAATTATTAATTCTTAATTGAATTACTTAATTAACTACGAATCATATATTAATTAACTTCAAGCAGTTAATTAAAATTCTTGATTTCAAATTAATTAACACTTAATCATTTGTCAATCAATCTTTAATAACGAATTTATAAATTTCAATTCACTTAATTAATTACTATTAACAACGAATTAACATTCTTAATTTTCTTACAATATAAATAAATTAAATTAGAATCATTATGTTAGCTACCTTCTTATTTAACATTTTACAATCTTCCTTAATAACTTTGAAATCAAATTATTACTAAGTTAAAAGGCTTTAAGGTTAATTAAATTTAAAACTTATCTCACATTAACTACCTAATTAAAGTATTAATTGAATTTTAGAAACTTTCTTAAGTATTTACTTAAATAATTAAAACTTGTAATAATTTCTTAGCTTAATTTGTCAAACCTTTATTAAATCATCAATACTTAAAATTTGATTAAGATAATTAACTTCAAACTTTTAATAGGCTGATAGTTGAAATCAAAACCCAAGAGAATCCCAGGTTCGCTCGAGTTGAAACTCGAGTTTTTCCCACCATTTCCCGAGTCCCCTCTTCTTCTCATACTTTTCTTCTCCCCTTTTTTTTCCAGTTAATTTTAAGTTAAAACTTAAGTTTAAACTATAGGAACAGGTAAGCATGCCCACACACTCGGGTTCCAAACTGAAGCAAGCTCTTCATTTTCTCGAGCACCTACTCGTGTCGTTCACCATCAACTTCCTAACACCATTCCTACACGTGCATGGCAATTCGTCGACGCTCTGGCGAACCATGCTACCTCCGGCTAGTCCCGACTCACCCCTACACTCGATTACAACGATCCACACGATGCCAAAAATCCCAGATCGAAATTTTGCCCCTCGTTCAAAATGTACAACCTGACTCTCCTGAGCAAATCACTTCGCCCCATTCACACCGTCCACCTGAGGCACTATGACTTCGGCCTCACCTCACCAATCCCCTAGACTACCCTTCCCTTGAGTTTCATGTAACGCGGTCAATTAGAGGTGAGGAAATCACCTCATTTCCAGACCATGACAAAACTCGAGCATTAAACTCTAATCTTGCCTCGTTTTGACATTTCTTGCAATAGAAAAATCATTTAACATTTTTCTCAACTTCATCAATTGCCGAACTAGCTTCGAGCAAAATCTCAATACCCAATATTTGTTCGATCACCAGAAATTGATTAAAATGTGTTTTCGGTTCAACTATGAACTGCTCTTTGCATACTCAACTAAAAATCACCATATTAGTTTTAAAAATCCTATCTTTGAATGTTGTTTCAAGTTATATAATCGAATTAATATTTTAAACTATTTGAATTTATCATATGATTGTCTTTTCACTGTAAAACTGAATTTACAGAGTCACTACTTCACTACCAAGCTTAAAAAAAATAGTTCATAACTTATGTTTAAACTAACTTATTTGTTAGAAGATTAAGGCCTATCAGAGATTAGGGAAGTAACATTTAAATTTTAACTTGATTGATCTTTGCACTTTCAAAAAAAAACATAAAGATGACAAACATTTATGCACAGAACAAATATGATTAAACATACATAGAGATACTCATCCGTATATAATCATATAGCACAACATTTGCCAAAAATCACATGCACAATTTTAATTATACTTAAATCTTTTAAAAAAAAGTGTTTGCTCACATGAAATATGTTTGTATAGAGAGCAATTCTGTTTTGAAGGCTACAGTTTGATCTTCCTTTAAATCCTTTTGCTTGCTTTGTTTAGTTGAAATGATGTTTAAGTTTGTATTTGAGTTTGTACAGAGTGATATTTTTTTTTCCTTTTTTTTCGGTTTGATGTGTTTTCTTTGAACGAACAGGATCTAGAATAGATGTATATATAAAGAAAACAAGTTTTACAGGGTAGGGTCCTCTGGTACAAGCTTATTTCTTTGGTCAGATTTTGTTTCATTGACCAGGAAGATTTTTTCTGAAATTGAAATGATTTTTAACACACTTCGAATGACCTTGTTTTTGTGCTTGAGATGATATCATTTAACGCATGTCTCCTTATATGCTTACATCCTTATTATTATTATTATTTTATATCTATATAGATATTTTGTGTGTAGATATTTTGTTTTCTCTTTTTTTTCTTGCATTGCATATATAAAATCCACAGCAGACATACTTGTCTGGTTTTGTTTTATACCATTGTGCTTAATAAAAATTGTTATGGTTTTTTTTTTATAGTTTTAACTTACATTTCAAACATACAATAACCATTTAAATACTTATTTTTAGCATAAATCCTTATTATTTCCATTTTAAGCTTACTATCAAACACTTAATTAATATTCAAATATTTTTATACTTATATTTAATATTGATAAGCTTAATTTCATTTTAAGCATTACTATCTATATTACATTCATATGCATATATTTAAATTAAATTTTAATATGGTAGAGCATTAATTAAATTGAATAAGATAGATTTTATTTTAAATATTTTTGAAAGGCTTTATTTTAAATTTTCAAATCAAAGTTTCCTTCACAACACACACACACACACACATACATATATGTAAATAAATAGTAAAGGCTAAAAATCTCATTTATTATTTATTTTGTTTTTAAAATGATGAGTTGTATTTTAGTAAATCAGATTAAAATAATATTACCAAAATCGCGGGCCGTCACAAGCAATTGCTTCCATAGCCTGTATTTCACTTATATAATCCAAAAGAGTTAATAATTATATACAATGAAATGTTAGAGTTGTTTCAACCATAAACAAACAAACCAATACAGCCAACAACCACTTGTAATAAGGCATACAACCATCACATAAAAAATCAACACAAATCAATCATTCATTCATATCAAACAAAACAAATAGTTGTTAGGGTTCAAAAACTTTAAATTGTACGGAATGAAAAAAATAACAACTACTAAGTGCACCATTTACTCAACAGTCTTAGATGGAACTAATGGATTATTCTTTCACCCAAACAAATTTAAAGTATCTTTGCCCAAACAGCTATAAGTCAAGCAAACAACAATTTCAAGCAATAGATCAATTTTATTTTTATTAATTTCATTCGTATAATAATTTATCTTTTTAATTTACATTTTTTCTCTTTTAGTTTCATTTACTTTTATTCATTTCTAACAAAATCTCATTTCACTTATTTATATCATGAAATTTTCCTTTTGTTATATTACATTCATTTATTCACTACTTAATTCCATTTACTTAAGTTTATAATCTTTTATTTATACTACTTATCTTTCTATTATATATAGTTATAGTAACATTTCAATTATAACTTAAGTTTATAACAACCACAACATCCAATTCTTATTTATTAAAGAATTTCATTGAATCCTTCCATTTTTCAAATTTTTACCTGTATAATTTCTATTACATTTTCCTATTAAACATTGTAGCTTTTATTATTTGGTAAGTTATACATACATATATATATATATATGCATTTAAGAATGCAATTGAAATTTATAAAAGTTTATCTCGTTTCTTTATATTAATTTAATATCCAATAGTCATATCCTTTGTTTTATAGTTTTCAACTTCCTTTTTAATTCCATTTATTCGTAGCATTAAATCTCCTATTTCCTTTAGAGGTTTCAATTTGTCAATTGAATTTCATTTCACTACACTAGTTCAAACTACTGATTATCAGAAACTTAAGAACTAAATACCGGGTTTCAAATCATTTTAAAATAATAGATAATGTATATACTTACACTTTATATATCCAATTATATTTAAATCGATTTAAAATTTATTTTTGTTTATCAAAATAAATCAGCAGTAAAACTACTACAGTGGTCTTCCCACTTAGAAACTCGAAAATGAATGTGGATGATGCGTGCACTCATCATCGAAATTATTTTCCAACGACAGAGAGGGGAGGACAGAACTTATTTCTTTTGCAAAATTTGTTTAAGACAATTCTTTCAAATAATATTGAAATATTTATATCAGAAAATGCTTCTAATAATATTATTATTATATCCCAAAATTATTGAAAGAATTTTCAAAACCCTGGGACTTAAGTTCTAAATTCCCAATGTTCATTCATTTTTATTTTCAATCTCATTTCAACTATTATTTATAAATTTCAATACCTAACAACCAATATATTGTAACCAAATATATATCTTATATATAAAATTATTTTATATATGGAAAATATAATAGGCAAAATTATTTCATTCACCCATATTAAAAACAAACATTATGTCGGTCCGTCCAATTAAGTGTTTAGAAATCCCTATTGATGTCATAGCGTCCTATGCATCAACCAGAATTTATAAATACAGTACAGAACAAATTAACACAATATTAAATCCTTTTTATAACACTAACAAATATGCTCCCTCATATATATACACTCAGCGACTCATCATAGGGTATTACTACCCTATTAATAAAGAGTCAAACCCCACAAAGCTAAGGTTTATCGCTAAACCAAAGCTCTGATACCAGATGTAACGTCCTACCTTTTTGTATGCTTTAAATCGACGATAAACCACACATGTCCGACTTAAACCATACAGAAGGACGGATTGTTATGGGAAAAATAGGAAAAAGCAGAGAAAGAAGTAAAACAAACAGAATCTTGCAGCGGAACGTTAAATATAATAATCAAATATACATTTCATGAAGTTGTTTTACAAAATATTTGATTATTCTTATACAATACATATCATAGTTACACTTACCAGAGAATATTAATAATGCAGCAGAATACAATGGTGTAGTGGAATAATATAATATATAATAGTAATAATAATTCTTCATCTTCGTCCTCCAGGATTAAGGCCTTCAAATCCTGAAATGCTCAGGCTAACCCAAGCGAATTGAAAAGACAAAACACTCGAGTCATAACTAAAATATCTTATGTGAGTTAAATCAACAAAAATAAATATGAGTGCAGTAACTCGGGAGATGCTCGTGATTCACATCTCCTAAGGATCCGTTAAACTATTTACTATTAAGTATTATTTTTCTATTATAATAATGTGTAGAGTAAAATAAACTTTCTTTTAAATAGCATTACGGCTTTACATTTTTCACCTTAACATGTAATAGTCCCAGTAGTCCATCCAGTATCAACGCATCTCCATATCGGGAGACTACCTTAAATACTCCACGGGTTACGGGAGAAGACCAAACAAGTACATGGCGCGACAGGGTAGGTGACATGGCACAACTAGGCAATAACAGGGTAGATATACCAATTATGCTTTTAGGCCGGTGGTAACGCGTAGTAGCTACTACCGCCCACCTCGAGCGACACCCCTAAATTAAAAATCAAAAGTGGCCACCGAATCAATCCAAAGTCAGAGTATAATATTGTAGGGATGTGTCTGATAGAAGGTGCTACCTTCTTAGCCCGTCAATCGCTCCTGTTTTAGCCTCCTTATGCCAACTCACGGGAGTTAGGTCCACATATTTACCTTAAAGGAAATGCCGCCACCATCCAACTTCATTCTGGAATCTCCATTGCGTACACGGTAGTTAAAGTGGTTTTCGGAGTTGGCAGAGAGTATGACAACTTTCAATCCCGGTCTCTTCAACAACCAAACGTTATTATAACACCACGGTCATTTCAAAATAATTATTCTTCAAAACCAGAATATAATATCCATTTTGAAATACCATATAAATACCATATCATTTCCATTTCAAAACCAAATCAATATGATATCATTTTAAAAAATCATAGTATTTCAAAGTTATAAAATTTCGGAACCAAAGACTTAAAACTACAACACTTCCAAAACGTAATACTTTTAAATTAATAACTTTGAAACATAACTTCCATCCTTACATGGATTTAAATATTAAAATATTTTATAAAACAAACTAGCCTCTTAAATTTCACAAATCAATTCCAAAACAACCCGAATTTCTAAATTTTAAATTTAATATATTTCAAAGCTTAAATATTCAATAGTTCAAAATTAAATTTTATAATTCATATATATACAAATTTCACTTTTACTATTATTTAGTTTTGAAAAATTTGCTTACTAAAACCAATATCCTTTAAATAAAACTTCGAATTCCAAAAATGAATATTCCTCAATTTATTCACTTAATCACCTTAATCCCGAATTAAGTTATAAAACCATATTCTTTCAAAATATCAATTTCAATAAGTTCCAAATGGATTCTTATTAAATATAACTCTTAATTAGAAAAAATCTTAGTCAATTTCAAAACTATCTTCTCGACCTTGAAAATCAATATAAACTCTATATTAAAATATAATTTAAGTAAATACTTATCCATATTATATTTTAATAAAATCAAACTTTATTATTGAACTTATTTTATACTTTAAACAAATTTTATTCATAGCTTAAACCAAGAATTCAACTATATATAAAAGAACTTTTATAAAATATCCAAATCAATATCTCAAAAATCATATATTTCTTTACAAACCATAGAAATCATTTCAAAATATTTTTATATATAGACTACGGTGTCTGTATATAATTTTCTATCCTATGGCCAAGTGATATGGATATTTATCATTTCTATCCGTAATTTAAAATAAAAATTATGGTTATATCATTTCAAACCGTAGTCCCGAATGAAATAAAAATAAATTCGTAACGAACTAGCAGATTATAATGATATAAAATAAAACATCCATCATCCAAATCACACATCCACCACAATCATCATCCAAAAGAATCAATCAATATCAATATATAACTGAACTATATATAACCATATTTAACAGGCAGTTATTTCAATAATAGATTAGATAACGATTAAATTTTAAATAAATGCAGTTAACTGAGATGATTATTAAAATATACGAAACAATCAAAATTTAATTCAAAATCACAATATAAATTAAAGTTGACAAACATAAGAAATTTTAGAAGTTTTGAGTGGGTTAAAACACTCACCTTTTGAATTTAAATTGAACTTAAATCCAATTTAAACCCAAAATTTGAACAGTCTCCAAATTCATCCAAACCAGCACAAAATGTAAGGAATTTTTCTTGGATCGTAGTGGTGAAAACCCCGCGTAGAACGGACCTCGTACGTAAAAGTTATGTAGTTTATAACATCTCCAAAATCAAAAATAAAATAAATAAAATAGCAAATATATTAAACGTCACCTTCTCTACCGAGAAACCCTAGCCCCCTTCGATCGTTCAAACATGATGCAGCCGCCGGTCTTTATCAATGTTTGACCATGGTTCGTTGCCATCACACGCGTTTATAGGTAGATCAGAGTATGCCGCCGCCACTGCCTCTTCGAGCCGAGCGTCCCCACCCCCATCTCGTGGCGCACACCGTCGCCAAACACCCCAGGCCAAGACCCCTCTCCAGCCACATAATCACCATTTTTCGGCAAATCCAGCGATCAATGTCATAACTTGGCCGTATGGATCGGCCCCCCTCAACGTCCTCTACCACGCTGCAACCTCCGATCGTCATCAAGATGATGATTCACCGTGCACTCCGAAACCCTAACAATGGACGGCCGAAACAAAAAGCCCAATTACTGGTCGAACCACAAACCAAATCGAAAAACAAATTGTAGATTTAGTTTGCGCTCGTCGAGAGCTTTCCGACGATATATAATTTGATATTGTCTGTGGAGTTTGAATTTTTGATTTAATTTTGATTTTGAAATTGCAATTGGGAATTATGGTTGTGTGCCATTGAGATGAGGAAGAACAGAATGAATTGTATGTACAGAACAATGACCATAGGGAATAGGCTAGGGTTTATAACAGGGTATATATAGGCAAGCGGAAATAGAATGGATCGGATCGATTGGATATACGCGTTGAACGACAAAATGGCCCGGAAAGCCCGTTCTGACTCCGGAACAAAATTGGATCAACCCATATATTAAAATAGATGTTTCTAAATATTTTAAACGCGATGGAATAGGTTTCAAGTCCAAATTCCATCGCATGAAGAAGTTATGCTAAAACCAATTTATTTCAAATTGATTTCAGTTTCATTGATTTCAAGGCGTTTCGAGTCCGTACAATCAAACGGCAAGTCCGATCACTATGAAACTTGAAATCCTACAATAATTCACCGTTACGGATCCGATGAAACTAGTTTCATCGTAATCCGAGTCAGTGGCCAAAATGGCTATTTTTACATTAATTAAATAAATTAATAATTAATTAATTAAATCCGATTTTTAATTTCAACTCTATAATTGATAATTTTTATCACTTTTATATTTCTTAGTCATTTATACGAATTTTAAACAAATTTAGATGTCAACTCAAAGTTAAATTTATTTACCCATTACAGTAATTAATTTCAATTTTAATAAATTCATAAATTATCAATTGAAATTCCAATAAATTCATTGATTTGATTTAAAATCTTGCTATTCAATCCATTACCCCCAATTAGATAAAATTAACATTGATTTATGGTTTATTACATTATTATTCTCAAATTTCATCTAAATCTCCATTTATGTCATATTTAAATATTTAATTTCATTTAATTGCAATTAGTCCTATTATCATAAATTAAATTCCAATATTTTGATAAAATTTTATTTTCATCCCTTTTATTCAACCAACTGTCATATTATAAATAAAATTGACATTATTTATTATTATTACTTCATTGATTAATTCAATATTTGCGTTTGTTTTTCCTATATTTAATTCATTACCAAATATTCCTAATGACAATCAATTATAACCTTGCAATTGTTTCAAAAAATTGGGGTTTGCATTAAATTAATTATTTATTAGCTTACATCAACACTCTTGCATTTCATACCTGTTATAAATTCATTAACAGATTACAAATTTTTATTCCTTCCAATTAATTAAAATTGATTCCTATAAATTGATTAGATTTAATTGCCTCTTACTAGATGCAATTTTACTTAATTCACCTAATTACATTAGTTTTATCCCATTGAACTAATATACTCCTATTTACATCTTAATTGCATTCTTGTACCAATTTATTGCTTTATACATACATTACGTTTCTATGTAATTTATACATTCACACTTTCCGTTATTATATTAATTGTCATTAAAGAAATATTCGTTATTAGTCACCAATGATTGTACCAACTCATATCACACTAATCCTATTCAATTCCCATTTATTACACAAATTTATATTAAATAAATCAACATTTACATTTGTTACTTACATTCAACTTACAACCAAGTTATACCATTTTATATTATTTCATTTATTGAAATTTCATTCAATTTATACAAATTCGGCTTTAATTAACTTCGTTGTTACACTTCATCCTAGTTATTATTTCTCTATACATTTAAAAATTTTATTTGTTTCAATATTATTCCATTTATACATTTAATGTTTGCATTAGTTGTTATTATACTCCATTTATAACTAAGTCATAACATTTAAATTATTTTATTAAATTGGCATGTTCATCCAAGTTCATTAATTATTAACTTGTATTAACCTTTTTCCTTAATTTACATTCAATTACTATTAGCAATGAGTTATTTCATTAATTAATGCAATATTTACATTTATTTTCTCATATTCAATTTATATCCAGGTATAACACTTTCACTACTTAATTTATTGGAATTTTAATTAACATTGCTATATTTCATTTCTAGCGTTCATTCCAATATTAAATTATAAAGTTTTTATTTCTTACTAGATTTAATTACAAAAATTGTAACAACCAGGTATTTTCAACCATTCGCATCCATTGTAAGTGTATAGGTAGACACTCATGCTAGAATTGAATTGCTCAAAATACCGCGTTGTAAATAAAAATTTGGCAAATATCAGAATATAAAGTAAATAAAAATCACAGATCACAGACACAGAGTAATAATAATGCAGCGGAATAAAAGAGATAGTAGTTCATGAAGCTACTATATAAATATATCAGAGTTACATAAGATACAACAGAAGAAATAAAGTACAAAAGAAGTCTCAGTATATAGAAATCTACTAATACAATAGCTCGAAAGGACCAACAGACTGCAAAAGATAAAACTTGACAAGCTGATAATCTCCAGCGATTCCAATCTCCAGAAAGTGGAAATCCAAATCTGTGAATACTCAGGCTGAGCCGAGCGTAAATAAAAATACAAACATTCGAGTCAGGACATACATACTTATACAATGTGAACCAACTCAAGTGAACTGTAGTAAAGGAACAAGTAACTTAGATGATGCGTGGGACCGCCCATCCTCTAAGGATCCGTTAAACTATTTACTATGTAGTAATATACGCTATATACAGTATGTCTGATCAGTAAAGTATAATCATATAGAAAATAGCGTTAATGGGATGGTGAACCTTAACGCGGTCGGATCTTTAAAACCAAAATTGTAGTGGGCTCGCTATAAGGAGATGACACGGCACGCGAGGCAATGCCAGGGTGGATACACCGTTTGCATGCACTCCCGGACCGGTGGTAACGGCAAGCCAGCAGCTTCCGCCCACCTCGAACAATACCCCCAAATCAAAGTGGTGCCATCGAATCACAAAAGTAATAGAATGTTTTCCGATGGAGCATTCTCGATGAAAGGATGCGACCCTTTGTGTAGCCCGGTATAGCTCCTGTTTTAGTCATTTATGCCAACTCACGGGGGTTGGGTCCACGTAATATACCTCGAGAACGTCGCCACCATCCTACTTCATTCTGGAATCTCCACCGCGTACACAGTTGTTAAAGTGGTTTTCGGTATTGGCCGGCTATAAGACAATATCCGATCCCGGTCTCTTTAACAACCAATCATTATTATAACCCGTAGTTATAACTTTAAAACAATATTTTATACAAAAATATCATTTCAACCCAAATCTTTATCAAAATAAAGATTAAATCATTTCCAAACCATTTCAATATATCATCATACCATATCTTTCAATTCAAATATTTATAAAAATAAATATCAAGTCATTTCTAACCATTTCAATATATTAAATTATCATATCCTTTCAAAAAGTCCTTTCAAATCATTTTAATATATCAAAATGTCATAACCATTCAAAGCTTCATTTCCAAAGTATCATGCCTTTCAGAACTTCTTTTCAAATCATTTTAACATCAAAATATCATATCTTTCAAAACTTCATTTCAACTCATTTTAATATATCCAAATATCATATTTTTTCAAAACCACATTTCAAATCATTTTAATATACAAATAGTTATATTTCAAAACAAATTACTTCATTTTAAATCATAAAAATGATGTTATTACATTTAATAATTAAATTATTAAATTCCAAAAATTTAAACTTTTCAGTGTTCATTTATGCACTTAAATTTATTAAAACAATGAAAATTCAAGTTTCGCAGCATTTGGAAAATGCTACAAAAAGTTACATTCAAAACAATTCAATTTAACAAAAGACCGCATTTAAAATGCTGTTAATTAACTTCAAATATTCAATAGAATTTCCCAAACTCTTATATTTTTATTTAAATCATTTTTAACTTATAAAATCATACTTCTTCACATTTATAAGCATCATTTAATTTTCCTTAAATTCATGATTTTATAAAGTTAAGTTTCCTTTCAAAAATCAATATTTATTAATAACTCACTTATTAAATTTCAACATTCAAATTTAAATTCATTACATTAATTTCAGTTTAACACTTATGTTTAAAATTTCAAATATAACTTAATCCATTTTATTTAACTTAACTTAAAATTTCACTTTTAAACCAAATTCATAAATTCCAATTTAAGTTATATTTCCAAATTCAACTCAATATTCACTCATTAACATTTTAACTTTATTCAAAAATCATTAATATGTTTTAAAATCATTTTAAATTAATTTAAATTCAAAATATCGTAAATTTATCATATTTTCTAAGTAAATTTAAATTCCATTAAAAATTGAATCAAAATTTCCAAAATAACTTGCATTCAGATTTTCTAACATTTCCATAATTTATTTAAGTTATAGATTTCTAGAAAATCAATAATACTTTACAAAAATTTTATTTTTATTTAATTTTAAATCAAAATATTATAATAATTAAAATTTTAAAATATTTAGAAAACATATTTTAACTAGGGGCCTGTATATAATTTTCTACGCCAGGTAAAGTGATACGGGTAATATATCATTTCAATCCGAAATTTACAAATAAAAATCCGGGTTTTATCATTTCAACCCCGCAATCCCAAGTTAAAATAAATTAAATAAAAACCATTCAAGCCTATCATTTCAGCCCATAACGATTTTTCCCTATTCTAAATTCCGTTCGGGTATGTATCATTTCAACTCATTGTGATTCTAATTTACAGGGAACTTGCAGTGTGATAAACTGATAAAATATATAGAATAGCATGAAATAACAGTAACATATGATATAACAGGTGTTTAAGCATGGGTGAACATCATATGATAATAATATAAGCACATATAACATGATAATATAGTTCTACAGATTCACAGGGTGTCAATTCACATTTGTATAAGTATAAACATCTGATGAGAAATACTCACTCTTTTTTGCTGGCGATATCAATTAGATTGACACAACAGATGCAGAAGGCACGACCTTTGATTTGAATGGAGAGAAATAGCCAAGATATCATCTTGTAAACAACCCCAAAACAAGACAATATAACTTATGAATATTCAACCAAAATATATTGAAATAATTGAAATTGAAAGGCAACAAAGGCAAGATAACTTGACTTTGCTACAACCATTCAAAAGCTCGACTAAGGGGTGGAAAGTGGTCTTGTCATAGGTGGTGGTGGTGGTGGAAGTGGCGGAAAAAGGTGGATGAAGGTGATGGTACCAAAACTAGGTCAACTTGAGTGCATAGGTGGTGGATTTGTGGATTTTGGTGGTGGTGCTTGCCTTGGGGTTGCTTGGCCTGCCATGGTGGTGATCTAGGGTGGATGTTGATCAGAGAATAAAGTGGTGGAGGTTGGCCTAGATCTGGTTGAGGAGGAGTGGAGCCATGAAGTAGAGAACAAGTTGCAAAAATCACATAGAAAAACTAGAAAACAAGAGAAGAGAAAAAGATTTTACCAAATTTTTGCAAGATGGAGGCCATGATTTTTTTTAGGATTGAGAAGCTTTTTTGCGTGAAAAAGATGAGGAAGGCAGCTGAAAATAATGAGGAAAAGAATAGCCAAAATAAAAGATGTATTGATTAAAATGAAACGGTAAAAGAAACGGTGAAACGACTTTACGTTTTTTAGCTTTTAAATCCTTCCATACTTCCTTTTCTTTTAAATCAAGTAAAACAAAATAAACTTCAGAAAGTACATCTAAAAACCGAAACAAAGTGAAATAAAATAAAAATATATAATTAAATTTAAAGAAAATATAAAAAGAATTAAGGAAATTGCTTAAAAATTGAAAACAGGTTTCAAAAATTACAATTAAAACATCAATAGCTTTGGAAAAATATCTACTTCATTCTAAAAATATTCTAAAGCAAAATTTTGAAATAAAATAATTTATTTATCATTTCTAAAATAAAATAAATAATTAAATTGGAAAAAAATAGAAAAGAACAAAAGAAAATGTTTAAAAATTGAAAACAGGGCATGGAAATTACAAGAAAAATACTACTAGCTCTAGAAAAATTCGTACCTCACTCCAAAAATATTAAAAGACAAAAACATACATAAAATAGCATACCAATATATATTGCAATAAAATATGACAAAGAAAAATAAAATTTATACTATTTAAAATAACAAAATTGCAGAATAAACGAATTGCACTCAATATTGAAATATACATAACATTCGAAATTTAAATCCGTTTCCAACGAAACAAAAAGCAGTGTTCCTAAAATTTTATGTACTTTCAAAATAAAAGAAAAAAATTTAAATTTTCAAACTTTTAAAATTTTAAAATAAAAGTCAAAGTTTGACTATTTTGACCAAAATTCACTTTTTGGAAAATATTCTTTTTAGTCATGCTTTGGAATGATAATTCATATCAATACTAAAGTTTATCATTAAAAATAAATAAAATAAGTTTTTTTAAAAAAAAATCAAAATTCAATTAAAATAATTAAAGTATACAATTAAAAATAATCACAAAATACAGGGTTGTTACACTCTCCCCCACTCAAAACTTTTCGTCCCTGAAAAGGAATGAGGTACGGTAAAGCACATAAAAAGATAGAGTGAAACAAGATTAGGAAAATATGACAAGGAGAAGGAAATTATACGTTATGGCTATTGTTATAGGTAAGTTTTACAAGGTGGAGATGATCTTTCCATGATTCTCCAAAATTAAGAACACAAGCACACAAAAATAGATTCAAAATGAGTACCGAAGATTATCAAAGATTATAGAAAGATTTATAATAAAAAGAATATAGAAAGATGCCTACACCAGTCTATAGCAAGGTAAGGATGATGAGGACAGCAAAAAAAATAGTTTGAAAAACAAAATAAGGACATAAATTTACAAGCATCGAAATTTCATCTTAAATAGAGAATAAATCTTTACATAAGTTAAATAAATCTTAACTATCTCAAATTTCATTATTTTTTTATCCAATCATCTAAAATTAACAATTTTTAAAACCATGGGTTTGAAAAATAATCATTTATTACACTCACAATGTACTTAATATATTTTATTCTTCTTTATTCCTAATGAAAATTAAATTTATTCCTCTCAATATATTCATCACTTATGTTAAACATACTTACACTTATTATAACTGCTTTCTTTTATTCTTAGTTCTTTTAACATTATTTTATTGTAAGTTATTCAATTACCCTTTATTATATTTACCTATGTTAATCATTTTATAATTAAAATTTAAGTGTATATCATTTATTATAACCACTCAAATTTTATTTATAAAATCTTTTTAAATTGTATATTATCCAATTACATTATTAACTTCTGAAATTAAGGTAAGTTATATTTGAATGCAATTGTATTATACAAATAAACTTTCCAATTAAATCATTTCATGCTTGATATTCATCTAAAATTTTGATTGATTTTTTTATATAATTGAAATTATTCTTTAAAATAAAATTTAAGAACTAAATTTCCGATTACATTCAAACCATTTAGAGATAAGTAATAATATATACATAATACGTCAAATCAAATTTCAATCATATATCTATATATATTAAAATCAAGTCATATTTTAGAAATTCAAATCAATTAAATTTCCCAAAACAAAGCTGTAGCAAGACTACAGGGCGGTCTCTTCACTTTGAAACTCGAAAATGAACGTCGATGATGTCGCGATCATCACCGAAGTTATTTTCCAGCGACAAAGAGAAGAGCACTTTAAAATTCTTTGGAAACAAATTCTATTTGAAAATACTCTAAATAATATATCCCTTTTTTTAAACTTTAAACCAAAGTTCGAAATAATCAGAATCTAAATTCTCAAATTCTTGTTTAAATTCATTTCAGTTCCCAAATAAATTTACAAAATACTATTTATAGATTCATTTGTAGAACAATAAATGATAAATCAAGTATTACCACTTCAAATAATCAATTTAAATCAGTTTATTAAGTTTCATAAATTTACTTATATATCAAAATTTATTTCATTGACCAAAATTTTAAAATAATATTGTGTCAGTTTGTTCTGTCAAAGTGTTTTAGAAATCTTATCGATAGCGTTGATCAGACGAATCGATCAGAAACCCAGCTCAAAATCAACAACTCAAACAACACAATATATAAACAAAATATAGATTTACAAGTACAATTCAAAATGTTTGAAAATAGGTTGGAAACAAAGACAAGATGATTAAATAACAAAATAGGGAGGTGGATAAGCTTAAATAAATCGCGGGCAACCTTAACCGGGTCAACCGTGACTTAAATAATAAGATCGATGTGGATTTTCTAGGGTAAATCTACATTCGATCCCAAGAGTTAGAGTTTGGAATAACAAAAGATATTAGCATCTAAACCAAGGATAGATATAAATCTCTGGTGCATCGATGCTAATTGTAAAGGAGTTTTCCCCCTTTTTCAATTCAATTTGAAATAGGCGAGACCACCGACTCACTAGAAAGATCATTCGAAGCGGAGTTATGGAATACTCCAGGGTCAAAAGAAGATGAATAGTGAGGGATACGAATGGATTTTGGAACCGTAGGGATGTTCTAAATTCAAAGGAATCGAGTCAAAAGGAAGAGATTCAAACTCGAATGAAAGTGGTTCTGTAAATACATTCACTCGATACGCTGAGTTTTGCCTAGAGCTACCAAAGCTCTGATACCAACTGTAACAACCAGGTATTTTCAACCATTCGCATCCATTATAAGTGTATAGGTAGACACTCATGCCGGAATTGAATTGCTCAAAATACCACGTTGTAAATAAAAATTTGGCAAATCTCAGAATATACAGTAAACAAAAATCACAGATCATAGACACAGAGTAATAATAATGCAGCGGAAATAAAAGAAATAGTAGTTCACGAAGCTACTATATAAATATATCAAAGTTACATAAGATACAACAGAAGAAATAAAGTACAAAATAAGTCTCAATATATAGAAATCTACTAATACAATAGCTGGAAAGGACCAATAGACCGCAAAAGATAAAACTTGACAAGCATATAATCTCCAGCGATTCCAATCTCCAGAAAGTGGAAATCCAAATCTGTGAATACTCAGGCTGACCCGAGCGTAAATAAAAATACAAACACTCGAGTCAGGACATACATACTTATACAATATAAGCCAACTCAAGTGAACCGTAGTAAAGGTACAAGTAACTTAGACGATGCTTGGGACCACCCATCCTCTAAGGATCTGTTAAACTATTTACTATGTAGTAATATACGCTATATACAGTAGTGTTTAATCAGTAAAGTATAATCATATAGAAAATAGCGTTAAGGGAATGGTGAACCTTAACGCGGTTGGATCTTTAAAACCAAAATCGTAGTGGGCTCGCTATAAGGAGATGACACGACACGTGAGGCGATGCCAAGGTGGATACACCGTTTGCATGCACTCCCGGACCGGTGGTGAAGGCAAGCTAGCAGCTTCCTCCCACCTCGAACAATACCCCCGAATCAAAGTGGCGCCACGTATCGAATCACAAAAGTAATAGAATGGTTTCCGATGGAGCATTCTCGATGAAAGGATGTGACCCTTTGTGTAGCCCGGTATAGCTCCTGTTTTAGTCATTTATGCCAACTCATCGGAGTTGGGTCCACGTAATATATCTCGAGAACGTAGCCACCATCCTACTTCATTCTGGAATCTCCACTGCGTACACAGTTGTTAAAGTGGTTTTCGGTATTGGCCGGTTATATGACAATATCCGATCCCGGTCTCTTTAACAACCTATCGTTATTATAACCTGTAGTTATAACTTTAAAACAATATTTTATACAAAAATATCATTTCAACCCAAATCTTTATCAAAATAAAGATTAAATCATTTCCAAACCATTTCAATATATCATCATACCATATCTTTCAATTCAAATATTTATATAAATAAATATCAAGTCATTTCTAACCATTTCAATATATTAAATTATCATATCCTTTCAAAACTTCCTTTCAAATCATTTTAATATATTAAAATGGCATAACCTTTCGGAGCTTCATTTCCAAAATATCATACCTTTCAGAACTTCTTTTCAAATCATTTTAACATCAAAATATCATATCTTTCAAAACTTCGTTTCAAATCATTTTAATATATCAAAATATCATATCTTTTCAAAACCACATTTCAAATCATTTTAATATATCAAATAGTTATATTTCAAAACAAATTACTTCATTTTAAATTATAAAAATGAAGTTATTACATTTAATAATTAAATTATTAAATTCCAAAAATTTAAACTTTTCAGTGTTCATTTATGTACTTAAATTTATGAAAACAATGAAAAATCATGTTTCGCAGCATTTGAAAAATGCTACAAAAAGTGACATTCAAAACAATTCAATTTAACAAAAGACAGCGTTTGAAATGCTGTTAATTAACTTCAAATATTCCATAGAATTTCACAAACACTTATATTTTTATTTAAATCATTTTTAACTTATAAAATCATACTTTTTCACATTTATAAGCATCATTTAATTTTCCTTAAATTCGTGATTTTATAAATTTAAGTTTCCTTTCAAAAATCAATATTTATTAATAATTCAATTATTAAATTTCAACATTCAAATTTAAATTCATTACATTAATTTCGACTTAACACTTAAGTTTAAAATTTCAAATATAACTTAATTCCATTTTATTTAACTTAACTTAAAATTTCACTTTTAAACCAAATTCATAAATTCCAATTTAAGTTATATTTCCAAATTCAACACAATATTCACTCATTAACATTTTAACTTTATTCAAAAATCATTAATATGTTATAAAATCATTTTAAATTAATTTAAATTAAAAATACCATAAATTTATCATATTTTCAAAGTAAATTTAAATTCCATTAAAAATTAAATCAAAATTTCCAAAATAACTTGCATTTAGATTTTCTAACTTTTCCATAATTTATTTAAGTTATAGATTTCTAGAAAATCAATAATACTTTACAAAATTTTTATTTTTATTTAATTTTAAATCAAAATATTATAATAATTAAAATTTTTATAAAACATATTTTAACTACGGTCCTGTATATAATTTTCTACGCTAGGTAAAGTGATACGGGTAATATATCATTTCAACCCGTAATTTACAAACAAAAATCCGGGTTTTATCATTTCAAACCCGCAATCTCAAGTTAAAATAAATTAAATAAAAACCGTTCAAGCCTATCATTTCAGCCCATAACGATTTTTCCCTATTCTAAAGTCCGTTCGGGTATGTATCATTTCAAACCATTGTGATTCTAATTTACAGGGAACTTGCAGTGTGATAAACTGATAAAATATATAGAATAGCATGAAATAACAGTAACATATGATATAAAAGGTGTTTAAGCATTGGTGAACATTATATGATAATAATATAAGCATATATAACATGATGATATAGTTCTACAGATTCACCGGGTGTCAATTCACATTTGTATAAGTATAAATATCTGGTGAGAAATACTCACTTTTTTTTGCTGGAGATATCAATTAGAATGACACAACGGATCCAGAAGGCATGACCTTTGATTTGACTGGAGAGAAATAGCCAAGATATCATCTTGTAAACAACCCCAAAACAAGACAATATAACTTATGAATATTCAACCAGAATATATTGAAATAAATTGAAATTGAAAGGCAACAAAGGCAAGATAACTTGACCTTGCTACAACCATTCAAAAGCTCGACTAAGGGGTGGAAAGTCGTCTAGTCAGAGGTGGTGGTGGTGGTGGAAGTGGCGGCAAAAGGTGGATGAAGGTGATGGTACCAAAACTAGGTCAGCTTGAGTGCATAGGTGATGGATTTGTGGATTTTGGTGGTGGTGCTTTCCTTGGAGTTGCTTGGCCTGCCATGGTGGTGATCTAGGGTGGATGATGATCATAGAATAAAGTGGTGGAGGTTGGCCTAGTTCTGGTTGAGGAGGAGTGGAGCCATGAAGTAGAGAACAAGTTGCAAAAATCACATAGAAAAACTAGAAAACAAGAGAAGAGAAAAAGATTTTACCAAATTTTTGCAAGATGGAGGCCATGATTTTTTTTTAGGTTTTAGAAGCTTTGTTGCGTGAAAAAGATGAGGAAGGCAGCTGAAAAAAATGAGGAAAAGAACGGCCAAAATAAAAGATGTATTGATTAAAATGAAACGGTAAAAGAAACGGTGAAACGACTTTAAGTTTTTTAGCTTTTAAATCCTTCCATGCTTCCTTTTCTTTTAAATCAAGTAAAACAAAATAAACTTTAGAAAGTACATCTAAAAACCGAAACAAAGTGAAATAAAATAAAAAATATATAATTAAATTTGAAGAAAATATAAAAAGAATTAAGGAAATTGCTTAAAAATTGAAAACAGGTTTCAAAAATTACAATTAAAACATCAATGGCTTTGGAAAAATATCTACTTCATTCTAAAAATATTCTAAAGAAAAATTTGTAAATAAAATAATTTATTTATCATTTCTAAAATAATATAAATAATTTATTTGGAGAAAAATAGAAAAGAAATAAAGAAAATGTTTAAAAATTGAAAGCAGGGCAAGGAAATTACAAGAAGAATACTACTGGCTCTAGAAAAATTCGTACCTCACTTCAAAAATATTAAAAGACAAAAACATACATAAAATAGAATACCAATACATATTACAATAAAATATGACAAAGAAAAATAAAATTTATACTATTTAAAATAACAAAATTGCAGAATAAACGAATTGCACTTAATATTGAAATATACATAACTTTCACAATTTAAATCCGTTTCCAACGAAACAAAGAGCAGTGTTCCTAAAATTTTATGTACTTTCAAAATAAAAGAAAAAAATTTAAATTTTCAAACTTTTAAAATTTTAAAATAAAAGTCAAAGTTTGACTATTTTGACCAAAATTCACTTTTTGGAAAATATTCTTTTTAGTCATGCTTTGGAATGATAATTCATATCAATACTAAAGCTTATCATTCAAAATAAATAAAATAAGTTAAAAAAAAAATCAAAACTTAATTAAAATAATTAAAATATACAATTAAAAATAATCACAAAATACAGGGTTGTTACGCTCTCCCCCACTCAAAACTTTTCGTCCCCGTAAAGAAATGAGGTACGGTAAAGCACAGAAAAAGATAGAGTGAAACCAGATTAGGACAAGATGACAAGGAGAAGGAAATTATATGTTATGGCTATTGTTATAGGTAAGTTTTATAAGGTGGAGATGATCTTTCCATGATTCTCCAAAATTAAGAACACAAGCACGCAAAAATAGGTTCAAAATGAGTACCAAAGATTATAGAAAGATTTCTAATAAAAAGAATATAGAAAGATGCCTACACCAGTCTATAGCAAGGTAAGGATGATGGGGACAGCAAAAAAAATAGTTTGAAAAAAAATAAGGACATAAATTTACAAGCATGGAAATTTCATCTTAAATAGAGAATAAATCTTTACATAAGTTAAATAAATCTTAACTATCTCAAATTTCATTATTTTTTTATCCAATCATCTAAAATTAACAATTTTTAAAACCATGGGTTCGGAAAATAATCATTTATTACACTCACCATGTACTTAATATATTTTATTCTTCTTTATTCCTAATTAAAATTAAATTTATTCCTTTCAATATATTTATCACTTATGTTAAATATACTTACACTTATTATAACTGCTTTCTTTTATTCTTAGTTCTTTTAACATTATTTTATTGTAAGTTATTCAATTACCCTTTATTATATTTACCTATATTAATCATTTTATAATTAAAATTTAAGTGTATAACATTTATTATAACCACTCAAATTTTATTTATAAAATCTTTTTATATTGTATATTATCCAATTACATTATTAACTTCTGAAATTAAGGTAAGTTATATTTGAATGCAATTGTATTATACAAATAAACTTTCCAATTAAATCATTTCATGCTTGATATTCATCTAAAATTTTGATTGATTTTTTTATATAATTGAAATTATTCTTTAAAATAAAATTTAAGAACTAAATTTCCGATTATATTTCAAACCATTTAGAGATAAGTAATAATATATACATAATACGTCAAATCAAATTTCAATCATATATCTATATATATTAAAATCAAGTCATATTTTAGAAATTCAAATCAATTAAATTTCCCAAAACAAAGCTGTAGCAAGACTACAGGGCGGTCTCTTCACTTTGAAACTCGAAAATGAACGTCGATGATGTCGCGATCATCACCGAAGTTATTTTCCAGCGACAAAGAGAAGAGCACTTTAAAATTCTTTGGAAACAAATTCTATTTGAAAATACTCTAAATAATATATCCCTTTTTTTAAACTTTAAACCAAAGTACGAAATTATCGGAATTTAAATTCTCAAGTTCTTGTTTAAATTCATTTCAGTTCCCAAATAAATTTACAAAATACTATTTATAGATTCATTTGTAGAACAATAAATGATAAATCAAGTATTACCACTTCAAATAATCAATTTAAATCAGTTTATTAAGTTTCATAAATTTACTTATATATCAAAATTTATTTCATTAACCAAAATTTTAAAATAATATTGTGTCAGTTTGTTCTGTCAAAGTGTTTTAGAAATCTTATCGATAGCGCTGATCAGACGAATCAATCAGAAACCCAACTCAACATCAACAACTCAAACAACACAATATATAAAAAAACATAGATTTACAAGTACAATTCAAAATGTTTGAAAATAGGTTGGAAACAAAAGACAAGATGATTAAATAACAAAATACGGAGGTGGATAAGCTTAAATAAATCGCGGGCAACCTTAACCGGTTCAACCGTGACTTAAATAATAAGATCGATGTGGATTTTCTAGGGTAAATCTACATTCGATCCCAAGAGTTAGAGTTTGGAATAACAAAAGATATTAGCATCTAAACCAAGGATAGATATAAATCTCTGGTGAATCGATGCTAATTGTAAAGGAGTTTTCCCCCGTTTTCAATTCAATTTGAAATTGGCGTGACCACCGACTCACTAGAAAGATCATTCGAAGCGGAGTTATGGAATATTCCAGGGTCAAAAGAAGATGAATAGTGAGGGATACGAATGGATTTTGGAACCGTAGGGAATGTTCCAAAATTCAAAGGAATCGAGTCAAAAGGAAGAGATTCAAACTCGAATGAAAGTGGTTCTGTAAATACATTCACTCCATACGCTGAGTTTTGCCTAGAGCTACCAAAGCTCTGATACCAACTATAACAACCAGGTATTTTCAACCATTCGCATCCATTTTAAGTGTATAGGTAGACACTCATGCCGGAATTGAATTGCTCAAAATACCGCGTTGTAAATAAAAATTTGGCAAATCTCAGAATATACAGTAAATAAAAATCACAGATCACAGACACAGTGTAATAATATTGCAGCGGAAATAAAAGAAATAGTAGTTCACGAAGCTACTATATAAATATGTCAGAGTTACATAAGATACAACAGAAGAAATAAAGTACAAAAGAAGTCTCAATATATAGAAATCTACTAATACAATAGCTGGAAAGGACCAACAGACCGCAAAAGATATAACTTGACAAGCATATAATCTACAGCGATTCCAATCACCAGAAAGTGGAAATCCAAATCTGTCAATACTCAGGTTGACCCGAGCGTAAATAAAAATACAAACACTCGAGTCAGGACATACATACTTATACAATGTAAACCAACTCAAGTGAACTGTAGTAAAGGTACAAGTAACTTAGATGATGCGTGGGACCGCCCATCCTCTAAGGATCCGTTAAACTATTTACTATGTAGTAATATACGCTATATACAGTAGTGTTTAATCATATAGAAAATAGCGTTAAGGGGATGGTGAATCTTAACGCGGTTGGATCTTTAAAACCAAAATCGTAGTGGGCTCGCTATAAGGAGATGACACGACACGTGAGGCGATGCCAAGGTGGATACACCGTTTTCATGCACTCCCGGACCGGTGGTGACGGCAAGCCAGCAGCTTCCGCCCACCTCGAACAATACCCCCGAATCAAAGTGGCGCCACGTATCGAATCACAAAAGTAATAGAATGCTTTCCGATGGAGCATTCTCGATGAAAGGATGCGACCCTTTGTGTAGCCCGGTATAGCTCCTATTTTAGTCATTTATGCCAACTCATGGGAGTTGGGTCCACATAATATACCTTGAGAACGTCGCCACCATCCTACTTCATTCTGGAATCTCCACTGCGTACACAGTTGTTAAAATGGTTTTCGGTATTGGCCGGCTATAAGACAATATCCGATCCCGGTCCCTTTAACAACCAATCGTTGTTATAACCCGTAGTATAACTTTAAAACAATATTTTATACAAAAATATCATTTCGACCCAAATCTTTATCAAAATAAAGATTAAATCATTTCCAAACCATTTCAATATATCATCATACCATATCTTTCAATTCAAATATTTATAAAAACAAATATCAAGTCATTTATAACCATTTCAATATATTAAATTATCATATCCTTTCAAAACTTCCTTTCAAATCATTTTAATATATCAAAATGGCATAACCTTTCGAAGCTTCATTTCCAAAATATCATACCTTTCAGAACTTCTTTTCAAATCATTTTAACATCAAAATATCATATCTTTCAAAACTTCATTTCAAATCATTTTAATATGTCAAAATATTATATCTTTTCAAAACCACATTTCAAATCATTTTAATATATCAAATAGTTATATTTCAAAACAAATTACTTCATTTTAAATTATAAAAATGAAGTAATTACATTTAATAAGTAAATTATTAAATTCCAAAAATTTAAACTTTTCAGTGTTCATTTATGTACTTAAATTTATTAAAACAATGAAAATTCATGTTTCGCAGCATTTGCAAAATGCTACAGAAAGTTACATTCAAAACAATTCAATTTAACAAAAGACAGCATTTAAAACGTTGTTAATTAACTTCAAATATTCAATAGAATTTCACAAAAACTTATATTTTTATTTAAATCATTTTTAACTTATAAAATCATACTTTTTCACATTTATAAGCATCATTTAATTTTCCTTAAATTCGTGATTTTATAAATTTAAGTTTCCTTTCAAAAATCAATATTTATTGATAATTCACTTATTAAATTTCAACATTCAAATTCAAATTCATTGCATTAATTTCGACTTAACACTTAAGTTTAAAATTTCAAATATAACTTAATTCCATTTTATTTAACTTAACTTAAAATTTCACTTTTAAACCAAATTCATAAATTCCAATTTAAGTTATATTTCCAAATTCAACTCAATATTCACTCATTAACATTTTAACTTTATTCAAAAATCATTAATATGTTATAGAATCATTTTAAATTAATTTAAATTCAAAATACCATAAATTTATCATGTTTTCAAAGTAAATTTAAATTCCATTAAAAATTAAATCAAAATTTCCAAAATAACTTGCATTAAGATTTTCTAACTTTTCCATAATTTATTTAACTTATAGATTTCCAGAAAATCAATAATACTTTACAAAATTTTTATTTTTATTTAATTTTAAATCAAAATATTATAATAATTAAAATTTTAAAATATTTTAAAATTTTTAGAAAACATATTTTAACTATGGGCCTGTATATAATTTTCTACGCTAGGTAAAGTGATACGGGTAATATATCATTTCAACCCGTAATTTACAAATAAAAATATGGGTTTTATCATTTCAAACCTGCAATCCCAAGTTAAAATAAATTAAATAAAAACCGTTCAAGCCTATCATTTCAGCCCATAAAGGATTTTTCCCTATTCTAAAGTCTATTCGGGTATGTATTATTTCAACCCATAGTGATTCTAATTTACAGGTAACTTGCAGTGTGATAAACTGATAAAATATACAGAATAGCATGAAATAACAGTAACATATGATATAACAGGTGTTTAAGCATGGGTGAACATCATATGATAATAATATAAACATATATAACAAGATAATATAGTTCTACAGATTCATAGGGTGCCAATTCACATTTGTATAAGTATAAACATCTGGTGAGAAATACTCACTTTTTTTTGCTGGAGATATCAATTAGAATGACACAATGGATCCAGAAGGCACGACGTTTGATTTGAATGGACAGAAATAGCCTAGGAATCATCTTGTAAACAACCCCAAAACTAAACAATATAACTTATGAATATTCAACCAAAATATATTGAAATAAATTGAAATTGAAAGGCAACAAAGGCAAGATAACTTGACCTTGCTACAACCATTCAAAAGCTCGACTAAGGGGTGGAAAGTGGTCTGGTCAGAGTTGGTGGTGGTGGTGGTGGAAGTGGCGGCAAAAGGTGGATGAAGGTGATGGTGCCAAAACTAGGTCATCTTGAGTGCATAGGTGATGGATTTATGAATTTTGGTGGTGGTGCTTGCCTTGGGGTTGCTTGGCCTGCCATGATGTTGATCTAGGGTGGATGATGATCAGAGAATAAAGTGGTGGAGGTTGGCCTAGATCTGGTTGAGGAGGAGTGGAGCCATGAAGTAGAGAACAAGTTGCAAAAATCACTTAGAAAAACTAGAAGACAAGAGAAGAGAAGAAGATTTTACCAAATTTTTGCAAGATGGAGGCCATGATTTTTATTTTTTAGGGTTGAGAAGTGTAACGACCCGATATTTTCAACCATTCGCATCCATTATAAGTGTATCGGTAGACACTCATGCCGGAATTGGATAGCTCAAAATACCGCGTTGTAAATAAAAATTTGACAAATCTCAGAATATACAGTAAATAAAATCACAGATCACAGACACAGAGTATATAAAAATGCAGCGGAAGAAAAAGAGATAGTAGTTCATGAAGCTACTATATAAATATGAGATATATCAGAGTTAAATAAGATACAACAGAAGAGTAACAAGATACATCACTGAAACACTGGATACTGAAACAAAATAGAAGGCTGGATCTTCAAGGAAAGCTCCAACGCCGAAGGTGAATCCGGAATGCTAACTCACTCAATCTGACCCGAGCGTAAAGCAAAACACAAAACCCTCGAGTCAGGACATAAATACTTATAAACTGCAAATCAACTCAAGTGAACAGTAACAAAATGCATCAATAACTTAAAGGATGCTTGGGACGCCCATCCTCTAAGGATCCGTTAAACTATTTACTATGTAGTAATATACGCTATATACGGTAGTGTCTAATCAGTAAAGTATAATCATATAGAAAATAGCGTTAAGGGGATGGTGAACCTTAACGCGGTCGGATCTTTAAAACCAAAATCGTAGTGGGCTCGATATAAGGATATGACACGGCACGCGAGGCAATGCCAGAGTGGATACACCGTTTGCACTCCCGGATCGGTGGTGACGGCAAGCCAGCAGCTTCCGCCCACCTCGAACAATACCCCCGAATCAAAGTGGCGCCACCGAATCGAATCACAACAGTAATAGAATAGTTTCCGATGGAGCATGCTCGATGAAAGGGTGCGACCCTTTGTGTAGCCCGGTATAGCTCCTGTTTTAGTCATATATGCCAACTCACGGGAGTTGGGTCCACGTAATATACCTCGAGAACGTCGCCACCATCCTACTTCATTCTGGAATTTCCACCGCGTACACAGTTGTTAAAGTGGTTTTCGGTATTGGCATGCTATAAGACAATATCCGATCCCGGTCTCTTTAACAACCAATCGTTATTATAACCCATGGATATTTATTTCAAATAATTTATACTTCCAAGACCAAAATATCATACTCATTTCAAAACAATATCACAATTGTATCATTTCCATTTCAAAAATAATTCAATATTATACTATTCAAATAAAACCCAAATTTTCAAATCATTGAATATTTCTTTAAATTTATTAAACTTTAAATATTCCTTTAAATTATCATAGCATTTTGGAAATGTTACCTTAAGGAATCATAGCATTTTTGGAATGTACTACTTTCCACTTTACATTGTATATAATCAAAGTATTGATAAGCTTAAAATTTTAACATGTCAATTTATCATAGACTTATAGTTAAATAAACTTTCTTACTGTAATATACAATTTAAACCGAAATTCTTATGTTAAGTTAAAAGCACCTTATTAACTTACATTATTATTTAACATTTATCATTTTAATCAATTTAAAAGACCATTACATTGATTAAAATCTACGTGTCAAATGTACGTTTTAAATTTTATATTCCTATTACAATAATGAACATTTATTAATTAAATCAATACCACACTACTTAAAACTTTACATGTTTCTTTCTTAATTAAAACTTTACATGTTCTTGCATTAATTAAAACTTTCATGTTCTCTCATTAATTAGGACTTTACACGTTTCTTTCATTAATTAAAAACTTATACGTTTCTTTCATTAATTAAAACTTATACCTTCTTTCATTAGTTAGGAATTTACATGTTCCTATCATTAATTAGAACACCATACGTTCTTTAATTGATTAAAACCTATACGTTTCTTTCATAAATTAAAACCTATACATTTCTTTCATAAATTAAAACCTATACGTTCCTTTCATAAATTAAACCCTATAGTTTCTTTCATAAATTAAAACCTAGACGTTCCTTTCATAAATTAAACCCTATACGTTTCTTTCATAAATTAAACCCTATACCTTTCTTTCATAAATTAAAACCTATACGTTTCTTTCATAAATTAAACCCTATATGTTTCTTTCATAAATTAAAACCTATACGTTTCTTTCATAAATTAAAACCTATACGTTTCTTTCATAAATTAAACCCTATACGTTTCTTTCATAAATTAAACCCTATACGTTTCTTTCATAAATTAAAACCTATACGTTTCTTTCATAAAACCTATACATTTCTTTCATAAATTGAACCATATACGTTTCTTTCATAAATTAAAACCTATACGTTTTAGATTTATATTACCATTTTACAAATTTAACTAAACTTCCAGTTTATTTGATTAATTTAACATCTTTAGTTAAAACTCAAATTTCACATTTTCAAGTCAAGTTATGTTTTAAAATTTCATTTTCAACAGTCATTTATTCAACCACTTAAATTTATAGAAAATCAATAATTCTTTAATAAATCACTTAAATTCAAATATAAATCAATTTATCATATTTACCATTTCCAAATAAAATTAAAGTCCATTTTATTCATGTAACTTAAATATCATTTTTAGTCAAAATTCCAAATTTCAAACATAAGTTATATTTCAAAATCCAGTTAATCCATTCATAAATTACATTTATAACACATAGAAAAATCATAATTTATTTATTTTAAAACCTTTCAAAATCTATTTAAATCAAATTTCATAATTTTATATTTTTAAAATACTTAAAATATTCAAAGCACTTTATAGAATAACCACGGGTCTGTATATAGTTTTCTAACCTAGGTCAAGTGATACGGATATGTATCATTTCAATCCGCAGTTTAAAAGGTAAAAATTCGGGTTCTATCATTTCAAACCCGCAATCCCAAGTTTAAATAAATAAATAAAATAACTCAGGCCTATCATTTCAGCCCATAATGATTTTTTATCCTAACAGGGAACTTGCAGTGTGATCATATACAGAAATAATATAAACAATGTCAATATCACAATATACAGTCATATATCATATGTCAGGTGAAAATTAACAGTTTTAACATGATAATAATATGGTAATAACATGGCATAGCATATGATATGATCATCATTAACTTGCATAAGCATTTTTTTTTTACTAAACACTTGTCATCAATTCACTTTTCATAAGTATAAATGTCAGAGTGAGAAAGACTCACTTTTTCAAGCTGAAGACCAAAACAACTAACACAAGTGCGATTCCAAAACCACGACAAGCACGATATAGCACGACTTTTGATTTTAATGAATGGAGAGCCTTGATATTTGTCTTGTAAACAATAACCAAAACAAGACAATACACACATAAATATTCAATGCAAAACAATGTTGAAACAATGAAAATACGAAGCAACAAAGGAATAGATTACTTGACCTTGCTTTAACCATTCAAATGCTTGGCCTAGGAGGTTCTTGGGTTCATCCATGATGATGATATAGCTCAGGTTTGGCACCATAACTCACGGCTAGAAGGAGTATGGAGTGGTAGGGTTATAACATGAAGCATACAATTGATCAAGGCAACATATATGAAGTTTTTGAGCACAACAAGGCTCGGCCTTGGGTCAAGTGGGGTATAACAACCCGCCTTTTTGGACAGTTTAAACCGACGATCAAATACACATGTCGATTCCAAACCGTTCAAAATGGCAGATAGTTATTGGGTAAATAAGAAAAGAAAGGAAAAGAAATAAAGGAAATGAAACAACACAGAATCTCGCAGCGGAACGATAAAATATAATAGTCAAATAAACAGTTCATGAAGCTGTTTACTATACTTTGACAATTATTTATACAACATTTATCAGAGTTTATACATATACAACAGAACAATTAAAATAATGCAGCAGATAGCATGATGCAAGGGTAATAATAGTAATAGTATACCAAATCTTCGTCTTCATCCTCCAGAATAGATCTTCAAAAATCTGAAAAACTCAGGACTGACCCGAGCGTAATGAAAAGACAAAACACTCGAGTCAGGACTAAATACCCTTATGAAAGTTAAATCAATCGTAAATAAATATGAGTGTAACGGCGTCGGAGATATTTACGGGATTTGACATCTCCTATCCAGTGTCAACGTGCGTGCAATAACTCAAGAGATGTTACGGGATTTTCAATCTCTCAAGGATCCGTGAAACTATCTACTATGTAGTAATATACGCTAAGTAGATAATGCCTATCAGTAATATAAAGTATCAAAATAGCGTTAAGGCGTTACCATAATCCCCCTTAACACATTTTTATATTCCCAAAAGCATATACAAGACCGTAGTTTCCCCAAAACCGGAAGTCACCAGAGGGCAATCCATATGCTCAAGGTACAAATCAAAACGTAGTGGTCGCGAATAGGATAATCAGTATGACAAGGTACATGAGGCGATACCAACTAGGATACTAGTAGTTGCGTGATCCGGACTGATGTTGAGCATAGCCAGCAGCTACCCCAACACCGCGAAACAACACTCCCAAATCAAGGGTTGCACCCAAATCGCATCACAAATGTAATAGAAATGGTATCGAAGAAGCGTGTCCGCTAGAGGTGGCGAACCTCAATGGCCCGGCGCGGCTCCTCTTTTAGTCATGTCAGGGGTCATCCAATATCGTTCTCTTTCTTCAGTCAACGCGTTCACCAAACCATCCGCTTCATTCTGGATCAACACTTCGCGTATAATAGTTATTAAAGTGGTTTTCGGTATCCACAGAGAGTATGTCCATATCCGATCCCGGTCTCTTTAATAACTACGTATTATTACACCGTTGGCTCTTTTACATTTCAAATCGATTCATAATTGATATCAAAATATCATGTTCGCTTCAAAATCAAATTCATTTCAAATATCGGCATAGCCATTCAAAATTTAAGGTTCCTTTTCAAAATCATTTTTTGTCTCAATATCTCATTTCGATTTCAAAATCATTTTGAATTTCAATTTAGGTTGCAACTTCGTTTAATCCAATTCGTATTCAAATTCAAGATTTAAACATAACTTTTCACCTTATTAACCAGTTTGGAATTTTAGAAAATAGTTTTAAGTGGTTTAAAAGTGGTTTTAAATAATTAAAATAATTAAAATACTTAAAATCTTAAAATGGATTGGAAATCGATAAATCAGTTTAAAATAATTTAAATTGGGTTAAGTAGATTAAAATAGATTGAAATAGTTTAAGAATTCAAAGTGGTTTACATAACATATTAATTTGACAAACAAATTAAAACAGCTTCAAAACCAATCCATTCCAATTATAACTTCCCAATTCAAATAAATTTCAATTTCCAATTTACCGATTCAATTTCGATCTCAATTCAAATCAATGTCAATTTTTTTTTACTTCAAATTAATTCAATTTTACATTCACCTTTAATTTATTCAATTTCAATTTATATCGATTTTTAGCTTGATTTTCCAAAATATCAAATTTTTAACACTTAACAAAATTATCCTTAAATGTTCAAGTTTAAATCCAAATTTCAAATGTGATTAAGTTCCAAGCTCGATTTCAAAATATCATTTTTTATATCACTTTTACTTAGTAATATTCAAAGCTCGAATTAAGGTTAAATCTTTAAACAAATCAATTTTCGAAATTCAATCAAATCAATTTTCGAAATTCCTAAGGGTAGAGAATCTAATGACCCGTATTTTGCGTATCGAAAGATAGTAAAACTGTTGTCATTAGGTCGTTAGTGTTGTTAAGTCGTCCAGAGTTTGAGTCGACCAGAGTTTAGGTCGTCCAGAGCTTGGTCGTGTAGTAGCTTAGGTCGGTGGAGCGACCTAAGGAAAGTGAGCGACCTGGGAGTTAACAACTTAAGGAAGTGAACGACTTAAGGGAGTTAGGGACCTAAGAGAACTAGCGGCATAGGTAAACGACCTAAGGTGGTTAGCGACTTAGGAATTAGCGGCATAGGTGAGCAACCTAAGGAAGTTGGCGACCTAGGGATTAGCGGTATAGGAGTAGCGACCTAGGAGATTGAACGAGTTAATGACCTAAGGGGGATAGGTCGGTTGAACGACTTAAGGATGATAGCTTAGGTCGTTGAAGTTTAGGTCGTGGAGAACATTTGTTTAAGTTAGGTCGAGAGACGACCTAAGGTGGTTAAGTTGTGTAGCATTAAGTCGCTGAGTCGTTTTGTGTGTTAGGTCGTGATTTTGGTTAAGTTGTTAAGCCGTATGTCTTAGGTCGTTGAGTCTTAGGTAGTGCCTGTGATGAGTCGCTGCATGTGTTAGGTCGTTGAGTCTTAGGACGCGCATGAGTTAGGTCGCGTGAGAGCTTGAATAGATTGATCGTGGGGTTTTTAGGTCGTAGGTCATTGGATTTTTTTAGGTCGTTGGATTTTGTTAAGTCGTGAGCGACTTAAGGGCGAGCGACTTAAGGGATTCCAGCCTATAAATACACGGGTTTGCTTCATTTTTGGGATCCGGATTTTGAAGCGACCAAGTCCTGCGATTTTGAGAGCTCGATTGCTGCACTTCTTCACTTCTTTTCTCTTCTTTAATCTTGTGCTTCCTTCCATCCAAATTGAAGATCAAATCGAAGATCCAAGAGCTTGGATTGAAGACATCCATCAAAGAGGGATTTCGTCGTTTGAAGTGGAATTTTGGCGGATCGAGTTTGACCCTTCGCTGTCCAGATCTGGAGTGTGTTGTTTTTGAGATTTTTGGGTGATTCGGTGAGTGGTGGTTATCTCTCACACGGACCCAAAGGAGTATATTGGATTGGTGGTTTGATTTTGTGTTAAAAATAGTGATTTCATGCACTTTCGTAAACCTAAGTATAGATCCATTGTTCATGAAGATTTGGCATCCATTATAATACATGTTAACCTATGCAAGTTCATCCATCAAGTTGTAGAGATAGTACTCATGATTCATGCTTGTTAGATTTAGACTCTTTATTTACAAGATTGCCATTTTTGTTATAATTGCTTTTAGATCATGTTTGAATGCTTAACTACTTGGATTAATGATTGACTTGATTGATTGTTATAAATTAGTTGATTATTGGTTGAATTTGGACAAGCTGGTCGAAGATGATTCAAAAGCTAAGGGAAAAGCTCTTGAATTGAAAAGCTGCTCGTGGCATATGTGGCGGATGATAAAGCTCATATGGATAGATTTGATGATGATGTTGAGATGGGGCTTTGCTATGAATGAGATGAAGCGAGGCATGATGTGAGGTAGCCTTGGTATAATCCAGACGGGATCATTCCAAGCATGTTGATAACTCGAGGGACAGTTCGAGTTCGTGGATAATGGTTGGCTCGAGAGGCGCTTGAGCTAGTATGGGAATAGTCATCGAGGAGGATGACTAGAAGGATGAGATTTCATCGTTATTGAAGGTTCTAGCAGACTCAAAGCAAGAGTACATGGGGACGCCCAAAAGACTACCGTTGGTGGTCGAGTACTCTAGGCAGATTCGATAGTCCTAGGCACGGGCTGCGACGACGTGCAGGGTTTTGTCTAGAACTGGGGTTACCATTAGCCCTTGATGGACGGCTGAAAGTTACGTGCCGGTCATTCAGTTAACGTTGGTATCGATGCAATGATAACAGTGATAGCCAGAGTCATGGATGTTTGGATGTTTTGGCTGTATCGTCATTCGGTCTCAAGAGCGATGTTTTCTGGGTGCTTATCTGATCTTGGTTTAGGCCTTGGGGGTTTGTGCTTGGGAAACATCGACCTTGACTTGAGTGATAATTGCTTTACTTTAAATGTCTGATTTGCTATGTTTACTTCTGCTTTGTGTGTCTGGGGCTATCACTGTAGAAAGAGGTGGAGTGGGAGGGTTGGGTTCCTATTCCTTTTACCTTTGTGCTCTTTTGGTATGTTGTTAGTTAATTTACCGCTCACTAAGACTATTGTCTGACTCAAGGTTTTATGTTCAGCTCTTATTACCTTGGGTTGTTCATCAGTTTTGGGATGGGCAGACTAGGTAGCAGGTGACAGGTGCTGTTCTTAGTGACCAACGATGCTGATGATAAAGACGAACTGGAGGCTTACGTATTTTTTTTTACTATATGTATTGGATGTTTCGCTGCTTGTATATTCTCTGAGTGATATGTAGTGTGGCTTGATGTATTGACTATTCAGATTTTTGTATCAAACTACTATGAGGCTTATTTGATGAGATTCTGTTCTATGGAGCTTCACTATATATATTTTTCTCTATTGTATTTTACCCATGCGCTGTGAGTTCTACGATAGACCCTGTTGTTTTTACCTTACCTTGATGATCATCCATGGCTTCCTGGCACACTATTCAACGCACTATTTCCTTGTTTAGTGCAGGAGTCATGGGCGGTCGTCACATGGGTAGCCCCCACTGGAGAGCAAGATTTACCCTTGTCTAGAGGTCCCTTTATATTCGGCTGTATGGCAGTTGGCGACGGCCAATCTGCGGGGTGGTCTTGTTCGTAACTGTTCAGTAAGGAATGGTTCCGGCTTTGTGTTGCAGGGGAGCGGGCGTACTCGTCGGCACGGTGATCTAGGCCACGTACTATGACAGGCGGTACCCCAGTAGCCCTGCCATTGATGGAATCCATAATCCAATAAGTGCCTGTACGGTTTTGATTGTGCCCAACTATGTTGGAACGTGAGATGTAAGCATTCCAGCTATTTCTGTATTTTATTTTGAAAACCCTAGACACTATTGTAATATCACTGGATTTCCTATCAAATGTTTTGGTTAGCGTAAGGTAAAAACTTTTCCATGTTTATGTGTGGGAAGTCTTACGTGATACCTTTTGTTTTCAAAGGATTTTCTAAAGTTAAGCAACTTTTATTCCTGTTTACTCACACCAGACCCCTGTCTGACCCGAGTGTTTATTTTCTATTTTATTAAACTCTTGGGTACTCATATTACGTATGAGTAGTCTAGTGATTCAGGATTGCTTTGACAATTTCTGGAGGAGATAATGGAGCAGGAGGCTTCAGCGTGTAGATATATTTAGTGGTTCTGATGTGTTTGAGTTGTATCTGTTTTCTCTGATGAACTTGAATTATAATTGCTAGACAGACGTTTATAACTGTCTAGTTTGTGTTGTATTAGCTGTTTAACTCTGATGTATATGATACTATGTAAAGTTTTGTGTGATATAATATAATTCCTTCGTTCCGCTGTGAGATTCTGATGTTGTCTGTTTCTTTCTTTCCTTTCTTTTCTCTTTTCTATCCCTTTCTTTCTTCTTAATGATGCGTCTTTCTATGGAATGAAAGGCGGATCGTTACAAATCTCTTATCCTTCGGTTGTTCCTATTCTCCTGCATCCTAAGCGGGGAATTGAATTCCAAGTCGATCTTATATCCTAAAGTTCGATCTGTAGTTCTTCCTCCCAAAATACCTTTACCAGTTTCTTTTAGAAAAAATTTCAAGAATCTTCTTCGTGCTTGTGTCCTTGATTACAGAGGATCTTGGGAAGATCATCTCCATCTTGTTGAATTTACCTATAACGACTGTTACCAGGTATAATTTCAACCTTTTTTATATATATTGTCTTAATTCTATATCATTCTATCTGTTGGCTCTATTTTCCATGTTTCGTTCGTTTTCGGGGACGAAAAATTTTGAGTGGGGGAGAGTGTAACAACCCATAATTTTGTGAATATTTTTAGTTAAATTTTTATTTGAAATTTTGATTTTTAAACCATTTAAAAGTGAATTTTTAGAATTTTTCCAATGTAAGTTTGGAACTTGATTGCAATTTATTTTCCAAATGAAATAAATAAACAATTTTTGAAAATTTTATATTTTGGTCAAAATTTGAATTTTCAGTTTAAATTTAAAAAAAAATTGAATTTTAAATTTTAATCTTTTTCTTTGAAGCAGAATATATTTATGATATCTGTTCTACTTTTCGTTTCGTTAAATTCTGAGTTATACTTTTTAAATTAGATAAATTACAACGTTTTACACGCAGTTATTTCCTGCATTTCAATTTCTATTTTTCTATGCGCATTTCTATATTTTTATTTTCTATGTTATTTTATTTTATTTTTCTATTTTTTTATCTAAATTTTATTTATTGGATATTAATTGTGTGTATATCTTTTCATAAAAGGTTTGGAAGAAATCAAGGAGACATGCGTTACATTTCTTTAATGCTTGACTTTTTATTTATCTACCCTCTTTATTACTTATCCTAGCCATTCACCATTCATAGCCATGAATTGCTCTCATTAATCACGTATAAACATCTCAAAATATCCTCTTTTAAATTTCATTTAAGAATTATATATATATATATGTGTGTGTGTGTGTGTGTGTGTGTGTGTGTGTGTGTGTGTGTTTCTTTCTCCTTATTTCTTGCCTTTTATTTCCTAGCCTTTTTGTTTTTCTATCATTTACTCCTCTTCAGTCGTTCAAATCTTTTCTTTCCATCCAATCCACTTCATAATTCACGTACACATTTACTTCACATTTCATTTCTAGAAAGAAATGTATGCAAATAAATGGCTTAGAGAAATTTAAGAGGCATACTTTCATTGTTTAAGCTCTTGCCTTTTTCATTTGCATGGCCTTTATTATTTTTAGCTGTTTCCTCCTCATTCCTAGCCATTAATTACTCTACTCATAGCCATGTATATCAAGTTGAAAATTTACTTACAAAAAAATTATTTCCCATCTCTCATTTTTCCATTTGCATTTAAAAATAAAATATATTGTACGTTTCTTCGTCCTTAACTTATGTCTTTCCGTTTCCTTGGTATTCATAACTCCTTAGCTGTTTTTTTCTTATATCGCCGTGTATTTCCGTTTATCATTCACGTACAAGACTCCTCAATTTTATTCCATTTCTCATTTCATCTCTTGCAAAAAAGAATTTTTTTTTATTAAATACATCAAGTATTTGTTGTCATTTTATTTTCCAAACCATTCAAAATCTTGCCTTTTATTTGCATAGCCTCTTTATTACTTACCTTAGCTATTCATTCCTTTAATCTAGCCATGAATTTCTCTTGCCTATCACACGTAAAAACGTCCCAAAACTTCTCATTATCATTTGCGTGAAAGAAAATTTTATTCGAACTCTAGATCCATGGCTTCTCTTCCTCTTCTTTATTTTTCTCTTTTTGTTTCTTCTTTGTTCTTCATGCTTATACTCAGCCTCTGGCCTCCAGCACACCTCTAACCATCATGACCAAGCAATATAAGATGATGGTTGAAATGATATGTGGTGTAACCAAGCTATTGATTGATTAAGGCAAGTTATGTCACTTTGATTCTTTTATTTTTCCATTGTTTTAACATCTATTGTTTTTATTGAATCATATTCTTATGTATGTAATATTTGTTTGCATACTAGATTTTGATTTGACTCTTCATCCACTTAAGTTCGCATTGTGCTTTGTCTTGCTTTTTCGTGCTTTACGGAGTTTGGATTTTTATTCTGATTTTGTCAATTCTAGCTTTTAAAATGTCATTTTTTATCACTCTAGACATATGTACTTATATTTTTGTGAAAAAAATGACAAGTGAATCTGTAGACATTGATATGTCATTCATATATGCCTGTGTTGTGATTACATGATGATAAATGCCGTTTATATATTTGTTACATCATTTGTTGTGATATTATATGTATACTGTTATTTTATTTCTGTTAATCACCACTACAAGTTCCATATCACTATGGGTTGAAATGATACATACCCAAATGAACTTTAGGATAAGGAATATCACTATAGGCTGAAATGATAGGCTCGAGTTATTTTTTATTGATATTTGTCGTATTTATTTTTCTTAGGATTGCGGGTTTGAAATGATAGAAACCGGATTTTTCTTTTTAAATTACGGAATGAAATGATACATATCCGTATCACTCGACCTAGGTTAGAAAATATTATACAGGCCCATGATTAATATTCTTAAAGTAATAGTTTCCTAAAAATTTATTAAGTATTTTGAAATTTTGGAATATATGAAATTTTAACTTAAAATTTGATTTAAAGATTTGAAATATAAAGAGATATCAGTTTTTATAAGTTAAAATGTTATAAGCTGATAATTGGTTTAAAGTGCAAAATTTTAGTTAATGCAAGAAACATGTAAAGTTTTAATTTATGAAAGAAACGTGTAAAGTTTTAATTAATGCGAGAAACACGTAAAGTTTTAATTAATGCAAGAAACATGTAAATTTTTAATTTATGAAAGAAACCTGTAAAGTTTTAATTTATGAAAGAAATGTGTAAAGTCTAAATTAATGAAAGAAACGTGTAAAGTTTTTAGTTAATGCAAGAAACATGTAAAGTTTTAATTTATGAAAGAAATGTGTAAAGTCCTAATTAATGAAAGAAACGTGTAAAGTTTTTAATTAATGCAAGAAACATGTAAAGTTTCAATTAATGAAAGAAACGTGTAAAGTTTTAATTAATGAAAGAAACATGTAAAGTTTTAATTAATGTAATATTGATTAAATGATAAATGCTCTTTACTGTAATAGAAATGTAAATTAAAACGTACATTTGATAATGCAAGTTTTAATTAGTGTAATATTGATTAAAATAATAAATGCTCTTTACTGTAATAAAAATGTAAATTAAAACGTACATTTGATAATGTAAGTTTTAATTAGTGTAACATTGATTAAATAATAAATGCTCTTTACTGTAATACAAATGTAAACTAAAACATACATTTGATAATGTAAGTTTTAACTAATGTAATATTGATTAAAATAATAAATGCTCTTTACTGTAATAAAAAGGTAAATTAAAACGTACATTTGATAATGTAAGTTTTAATTAGTGTAATATTTATTAAATGATAAATGCTCTTTACTGTAATGGAAATGTAAATTAAAACGTACATTTGATAATGTAAGTTTTAATTAGTGTAATATTGATTAAAATGGTAAATGCTCTTTATTGTAATAAATGTAAGTTAAAACGTACATTTGACATGCAAGTTTTAATTAATGTAATGGTGTATTTTACATTGATTAAAGTGATAAATGTTCCTTACTGTAATAATAAAATGTAAGTTGATAATGTACATTTGATATGTAAGTTTTAACTAATGTAAATGGCATATTTTAAATGATTAAAATGATAAAGTTTCTTTATTGTAATAATAATGTAAGTTAATAAGGTACTTTTAACTTAACATAAGAATTTCAGCTTTAAATTGGATATTACAGCAACAAAGTTTATTTAACTACAAGGCTATGATGAAATGAACATGTTAAAATTTGTAAGTACATAAATACTTTGATTATATAAAAGTGGAAAGTATTACATTCCAAAAATTCTACGATTCCTTAAGGTTACATTTCCAAAATGCTATGATAATTTAAAGAAATATTTCAGGTTTAGTAAATTGAAGGAAATATTCAGTGATTTGGAAATTTGGGTTTTATTTAATGATATATTATTGAATTAGTTTTGAAATGGAAATGATACTATTGTGATATGGTTTTGAAATGAGTATGATATTTTTTTGAAAGTATATACTATTTTGAAAGAAATGATATGATTTTCAAATGGATATGCTAGTTTGGTTTGAAAGTATAAATGATTTTGAAACAATATCCATGGATTATAATAATGTTTGGTTGTTAAAGAGACCGGGATCGGAAGTTTTCAAACTCTCTGCCAACTCCGAAAACCACTTTTACAACCTTGTACGCGGTGGAGATTCCAGTATGAAGTAGGATGGTAGCAGCGTTTCCTTTGAGGAAAATATGTGGACCCAACTCCCGTGATTTGGCATAAGGTGGCTAAAATAGGAGCGATCGAAGGGTTAATAAGGTAGCACCTTTGATCGGACACATCCCTTCGATATTATACTTTGACTTTTGGATTGATTCGGTGGCCCCTTTTGATTTTTTATTTGGGGGTGTGGCTCGAGGTGGGCGGTAGCTGCACGCTACGCGTTACCATCGACCCAGAAGCGTAATTGGTATATCTACCCTGGCATTGCCTAGTTATGCTGTGTCACCTACCCTATCGAGCCTTGTACGAGTTTAGATTTCTCCCGTAGCCCGTGTGGTATCCTCTGGTGGCTTCCCGATCAGGAGGGACTATGATATTGGATGGACTACTGGGACTATTACGTGTTAAGCTGGAAAATGTAAAGCCTTAATGCTGTTTAAAAGTATGTTTATTTTACTATAGATATTATTATAACAGCGAAATATTACTACATAGTAAATAGTTTAACGGATCCTTAGAGGATGGGTTGTCCCAAGCGCCCTTTAAGTTACTTGCACCTTATATTATAGTTCACTTGAGTTGGTTTACATTGCATAAGTATGTATGTCCCGACTCGAGTGTTTTGTGTTTTTCTTTGCGCTCCGGTCAGACTGAGTGATACAGCATTTGAGTCTCTCCTTCGAAGTTGGAAGCTTTTCTTGAAGATATAGCTATCTATTTCACTTTCGGTTATCCAATTGATTCCAGTTATCCGGTTGGTTCCAGTGATGTATTCTGATTCATACCTGGTTATCATGTTGAGACCTACGTAGTATCTTGTTATCTCTGTTGTATCTTGTTTGACTCTGATGTATTTATATAGTAGCTTCATGAACTACTATTTCCTTACTTTTATTGCATTTTATTACTCTGTATCTTTGATCTATGACTATTTATTTACCGTTTATGCTGTGTTTTGCCAAATTTAAATTACAATTCGGTATTTTAAGCTATTCAAGTCCGACATGTGCGGATACGAATAGTTGAAAATATCGGGTCGTTACATTTTCAAAATAGATAACTTCAATATTTACTTAAGTCTGTAATTACTTAATTAAACATTTACCTTCTATCATTTTATTATAGTAAAATTTGCATTATAACTTAAGTTTATAACAATTACAACATCAAATTCTTTTTTATTAAAGAATTTCATTGAATACCTTCATTGTTTCAAATTTTTAATTGTATATTATTCTATTAAAAATTTCTTATTAACATTGTAACTTTTATTGTTTGATAAGTTATACCTATATGCTTTTAAGAATGCAATTGAAAATCACACAATTTTTTCTTAATTCTTTTAATTAATTAAATGCTCAATAATAATATCCTTTGTTTTATATGTTAAAAAATAAAATTTCTTTTTATTTAATTTACAACTTAGCATTAACTCTCTTATTTCCTTTAGTGGTTTCAACTTATTAATTACCTACGTTCCAATTCGCTACAATAATTGAAACTATTAATTGATGGAAACTTAAGAACTAAATACCAGGTTAAATTTTCAAATCGTTTTAAAATAATAGACAAATATATACTTGCAACATATATATCCAATTATATTAAAACAATTAAAATTCATATTTGTTTATCAAAATAAATCTGTAGCAAAACTACTACAGTGGCCTTCACACTTCGAAACTCGAAAATGAATGTTGATGATGCGTGCACTCATCACCGAAATTATTTTCCAGCGACAAAGAGGGGAGTACAAAACTTATTTCTTTCCAAAATTTCTTTTAAAACATCCCCTTCAAACTATATTGAAATATTTATATCAGAAAATACTTCTAATAATATTATTATTATATTCCAAATCATTTGAAAGAAATTTTCAAAAACCCCGGGACTTAAGTTCTAAATTCCCAATTTCATTTATTTATATTTTAATTCTCATTTCGACTATTATTTATAAATTTCATTACCTAACAACCAATATATTGCAACCAAATATATATCTTATTTATAAAAAATTATTTTAGATATAGAAAATATAATAGGCAAAATTATTTCCTTCACCTATATTAAAAACAAATATCGTGTCAATCTATCCTATTAAGTGTTTAGAAATCCCTATTGATGTCATAGCGTCCCCTGCATCAACTAGAATTTATAAATACAAAACAAAACAAATTAACACAATATTAAAACCTTTTTTAACACTAACAAATACGCTTTCGCATATATATACACTCAGCGACTCATCATAGCGTATTACTACCCTATTGATAAGAGCCAGACCCCACAAAGCTAAGGTTTATCGCTAAACCAAAGCTCTGATACCAGATGTAACATCCCGCCTTTTTGCACGATTTAAATCGACGATAAACCACACACGTCTGGCTTAAACCATATAGAAGGGCAGATTGTTATGGGGTGAATAAGAAAAAGCAGAAAGAAATAAAACAAAATAGAATCTTGCAACGGAACGATAATATATAATAATCAAATATACAGTTCATGAGGCTGTTTTACAAAACATTTGATTATATTTATACAATACGTATCAGAGTACACATACCAGAGAATAATAATTAATGTAGCGGAACAATATGATGCAGTGGAATAATATAATAAATAATAGTAATACAAATCTTTTTCTTATTCCTCCAGAATAAAATCTTCAAATCCTGAAATGCTCGGACTGACCCGAGCGAATTGGAAAGGCAAAACACTCGAGTCAGAACTAAAATATCTTATGTGAGTTAAATCAACAGAAATAAATACGAGTGCAGTAACTTAAGAGATGTTCGGGATTCACATCTCCTAAGGATCCGTTAAACTATCTACTATGTAGAAATATACGCTATTATAATAGTGTCTAAAGTAAAGTATAATATACTGAAAATAGCGTTAAGGGTTTACCCATATTGCCCTTAACACACTTTTATATTCCTATAGTCTATACAGTACCGTAATCTCCCCCGTACTGGGCGTCGTCAGAGGGCACTCTATAGGTATGGTACAAAACAAAATCATATAAGGCGCGCTAGGGTAGGTGACACGACACAACTAGACAATGCCAGTGTAGATATACCAATTACGCTTCTGGGCTGGTGGTAACGCATAGCCGCGGTTACCAGCCCCCTCGAGCCACACCCCGAAAAGAAAAATCAAAAGTGGTCACCGAATCAATCCAAAAGTCAAAGATAATATCGAAGGGATGTGCCCGATCAAAGGTGCTACCTCATTAGCCCATCAATCGATCATGCTTTAGCCACCTTATGCCAACTCACGGGAGTCAGGTCCACGTATTTACCTCAAAGGAAACGCCGCCACCATCCTTCTTCATTCTAGAATCTCCACCGCATACACGGTTGTTAAAGCGGTTTTCGGAGTAGGCAGAGAGTATGACAACTTCCGATTCCTGTCTCTTGAACAACCAAACATTATTATAACACCGCGGTTTTTTCAAAATAATTTATACTTTAAACAGGAATATAATATCATTTTTCACAAATATCCCTTTTTCCTAAATCATAGCACTTTCAAATTGATATACCTTGAAACCAAACATTTGACATTACAACACTTTTAAGACATAATACTTCGAAATTCATAACTTCGAAACATTTCAATTTCGATAAAACATTTAAAATTCGATATATTTCAAGGCTTTAATATTCCAAAATTCCAAAGCTAAATCTGATAATTTAGATTCAAAAATCAAATCTTCTATTATTTAGTTTTGAAATATTTTACATAATAAATCCATTTCATTTTAAACAAAACTCAAATTTCAAATACTATATATTTTCTTCAATTCATTTATACTTGAAGTAATCATTTAATTCACCTAGACCCAACAATCCAGTTAGAATAATTATACATTTTAAATTTTCAATTTAATAAATTTCACATCAACCTTTTAGAGTTTAATTCTTAATTAAATTCAACACCAAATAAATCTCCAATTTATCTCCCAACCTTAATTTATTTAAATCATTATACACTCTATATTAAAATAAAATTTAAATACTTACTCACATTTATTTTAATAAAATCAAACTCTATTATTAAACTTATTTTTTATTTAATAACTTATACATAGCTTAAATTCAAGCATTTAATGTATAAAAATAATTATTTATATAATATCAAAATCAATATTCATTAAACCATGTTATATAAAATAATCAAACTTTATTATTAGGCTTATTTTATATTTTAAAGCCTATTTATATATAGCTAAAATCAATAATAAATTTGACGTTTATGTAACATCTAAAATCAATACTTATATAACCCGTATATTTTTTTTATAAAACCATAGAAATCATTTCAAAATATTTTTCTATATATAGACCATGGTGTCTGTATATAATTTTCTACCCTATGGTCAAATGATACAAATATTTATCATTTTAATCCGTAATTTAAAATTAAATTTACGGTTATATATCATTTCAAGCTGCAATCCCGAATGAAATAAAAATGCATAATAACTTGTAGTTTATAATAATATAAAATACAGCATCCATTCACCCAATATCAAACATCAACCATTTATTACAATCATCATCCAGTTTAAACAATAACACTAACATAGAGCATATAATAAATAACAGGTAATTACTGACAGTTTATATTCAATAATAAATTAAACAATCCATCTAACTGGCAGTTTATATGCAATAATAAATTAAATAACAATTTAATTTAAATAAATGCAATTAACTGAGATAATGATTTAAAAATATACAAAATAGTCATAAATAAATTCATAATCACAACATAAATCAGATTTAACGAACATAAGAAATTTTAGAAGTTGTGAGTGGGTTAAACACTCGCCTTTTGAATTTAAATTGAATTTGAATCCAATTTAAACCCAAAATTCCAACAGTCTCAGAATTCGTCCAAAGAAGTGCCAAAATGTCCAGAATCCCAATACGAACCTAGCGGAGAAAACCGCGCATGAATTGGATTAAGTATGCAAAAGTTACACGAATAAGAACATTTGAAAACAAATTTAAAAATAAAACTAAAATAAAAGCCTCGTTACCAAATGCCACGTAACCAAGCAACATGCACGCAATAGAAATCTTCAAAACCCTACCATCAGTTACACGCGCTTGAGCTTCATCCAGGAAACATCGAACACGAAGCCCAGATCGCCGCCGTTCATCCAAACTTCGCCGTCGCCGCTCGCTGCCAGGCAACCGAGACTTGCCGACCCTACTCCCCATCCACGCGACTGCCTCCCACTGCTGCTGATCGAGGCCAAAAACACACCAGCCGCCGCACCCAAAAAACCCTAATCCAATTTATCACCACGATCTAGCCATTGATTGACCAAGCGGCCTACATCGATGGACTCCATTCGCAGCTCTCTACACTACGGTAACTTCGATTCGATGATCGGACATAGATCATCACGCGTCAACGAAAGGCCGAGAATTCACCTTCAATTTATGCACAAATGGTTATTCGAATAGAAAAACGAATTGCAGTTTTGAGATGCGTATATCGAGAGCTTCCATATAAAAAATTTCTACTTTTTTTTAAGGAGTTTGAAATTTTTGCTTTGGATTGAAATTTGATTTGTGTTTGGATCCAGAATTTGTTTTCCTGCCATTAAGGAGGGGAGATAGCTGAATTGTATGCTCATACAAATGAGAAATAGAGGTAGGCTAGGGTTTATAACTGGGTATTTATAGATAAAGCTGAAATAGAATAGATGGATCGGTTTTATAAACTCGTTGAACAATATATGGCCCAAAAAGCCCGTTCTGACCCCGGACCGAAGTTGGGTCAACCCGTATATCAAAATAGATGTTTAAAAATATTTTAAACGCAATGAAAAAGGTTTCAAGTCCAAATTCCATCGTATGAAGAAGTTATGCTAAAATCAATATTTTTCAAATTGATTCGATTTCAAGGCATTTCGCGTTCGTACAATCAAAGTATCAAACGACAGGTCCGATCGCTACGAAACTTGAAATCCAACAATAATTCATCATTACGGATCCGATGAAACTGGTTTTGTCAAAATCCGAGTCTGTGGCCAAAATGGATATTTTCCATTAACAAAATAAATTAATGATAAATTAATTAAATCAAATTTTAAATTTCAATTCTAAAAATTGACAAATTTCATCACTTATGATTCCTCAATCATTTACAATGATCTAAACAAATTTAAATGTCAATTTTGAGTTGATTAATTCATCAATTCCAATGTTAACCTCAATTTCAATATTTAATTTCAATTTCATTAAATTTAGAAATTATAAAATAAAACTCCAAAATCCGTTGATTAAATCCTTAACCGTTGTTATTCGAGTCTTATTACAATAAGAATATAGCTACATTGCTTTTAAATCTTGGTTCTTAACATTCTCCCATTTTAACTTAATTCCAATTAACGTACTATTCAATTACCTTTAATTGGAATTAATCCTATTATCATACATTAAATTCCCATATTGACAAAACTTTATTTTTCATTCCTTTTATTCAACCAACAGTCATTTTATAAATAGATTTAACATTAATTCCATATAAAACGCTAATTATATTACATTAATGTACGCCTATTCACATCTTAATTTGAATAAATATTACGTTTCTAAATGTGTACTTTTATCAATTGAACACATTAATTAAGGTTTTTAAAAAAAACCAATTAATGAATTTACCTTAATTCCATTCTTATACTAGTTTATTACTTTACATACATTACGTATTAATTTATCAATTACCATGCTTTGAACTTAATTCCCAATTCGTCAATTACTACCATAAAATAAATTTTACGTTTCTATTTTAAATTTACATTCACGCTTTCCGTTATTATATTAATTATCATTAAAGTAACATTTAGTTACTTTTATTTATAAATTGGTAAATTATAGGCAACGACAACATTTGTCACCATTATACCTCTTTATAGTACTTGTATATTTATCCTTCGCAACAACTGCTATCTATAATATTATTTCACACTTTAATACAATAATTGCAATTGTTCTTATTATATTCCATATATAACTAAGTCATAACAGTTACAACAAATTAATAGGACAATTAAATAGTAACTTACGACCGTTACTATTTCTTTGATTCATTAATTACAATTAATATTCTCAATAAATTTATTTACTTGGTCTCATGCTTTCTATTACACCAATTACTGCCTTATAAATAAATTTTACGTTTTCTTTTTAATTACATTCACACTCTTCGTTATTATATTAATTGTCATTAAAGTACATTTAATTATCTTTATTTGTAATTGGTGAATTAACTGGTAACAACCATTTGTCACCATTTTACCTTTTATAATACTTGTATGTTCATTCTTCCCAACCAATTACCATCTATTATATTATAGCTTCACAATTTTAATAAATTCATTAATTGTCATTTCATTCAACCTATCAATTTGTTAACCTAGATTAGCACTGTTACGTTTAAATTTACTTATTAGCTTACAACAAGTGCAACATTAGTTCATACACTAATTTATTCCTTATACATTATTTTATTAGTAAGCCAACATTTTAAATTATTAATTTACCTTTTATATCTTATTATAAACTAATGCACACATTAATTAAGATTTTAAGTCAAATTAATCACTTCATCTAGGTAACGTTCTTTTATTACAATAAGAATATAATTAACATTTATATTGTTTCGCTTATTGGAATTACCTCCAAGTTATTAACAATTAACTTACATTTATACTGTTACATTCAAGTTATTAAAAATTAACTTACCAATCTTATCCAAGTTATTATTTCCATTAATAATTCACTAGATTTTTATTTCCTTCAACATTAAGTTACCAAAATCTTCTTAAATTAAGAAGTTTAATTACCGAATTTTACGGGTCGTTACAATAGGGCTACTAGGTACTGCCCGTCAAAGTACGGGGGCTAGATCACCGTACTAAGGATCACTCTCGACCCCTTACAACACCAGGCCGGAACCATTACTTACTGAACAGTTCCAAACAAGATAACCCCGCAGTTGTGGCCAACAACTGCCTACACAGCCGAAATAAAAGGACACCTAGATAGGGGTATATCTCGTCTTGCTTGGGTACTACCCACCTAACATTGCTGCACCTCCCCTGTTTCAGCCATTTTCGGTTGATGCGGCTTGAGGCTTCGATTACCTTTATAGAACACATCTCTTAGAATGCTCATCCTCCACCTGACGATGTTCTGAAAGCATTCAATCCATACAAGTTCGTTCCGGGTTCGAACGAAACCGAAGGCATTATCTCGTTACACTCAGAGTTAACGACGATAACCCTTGCACTCTGAAACATCATCTCGGTCTTTAGTTGAGATTCCATGACCTATCGTTTAATTTAGATCGATATGATTTTTAGATAATCATAACTGACACTCGATCCCGGTCTCATCGAAATCCAGTCGCCATTTTAAAGGTCAAGTTGTTTAATAGTTTAAACAATTCAATTCAACACTTTGAATTCACATAGCATTTTTCACAGATAAATCATACTCAAACATCATAGAAATATCCAGAATATATCACAGAGTATCACATAATATCACCAAATAGATATCATAAATCCCGATATTCTACTTATAATCATTCATAAGCAATCATTTTTAATCTTGCTTGATAAATCATTAATTGATCAATTATTTCATTTCATACCATTTTATTTATTAATTACTTCTTAATCAATTTATTAAACCTTAATTACTTAATTAATTACTCCTTAATTATTAATTAATAACCTTTATTATTAAATAATAAAACTTAATTACCGATTAATTTATCACTAATTACTTAGTTAATCAATTATTAGTTCTTAATTGAATTACTTACTTAGTTAACAACTAATCATATATAAATTAACTTCAAGTAGTTAACTAAAATTCTTGATTTCAAATTAATTAACATTTAATCATTTATTAATCAATCTTTAATAACGAATTTATAAATTTCAATTCACTTAGTTAATGGAATTAACAACGAATTAACATTCTTAATTTTCTTACAATATAAATAAATTAAATTAGAATCATTATCTTAATTACCTTCTTATTTAACATTTATAATTTTCCTTAATAACCTTGAAATCAAATTATTACTAACTTAAAAGGTTTTAAGGTTAATTAAATTTAAAACTTATCTCACATTAACTACCTAATTAAAGTATTAATTGAATTTTAAAAACATTCTTAAGTATTTACTTAAATAATTAAAACTTGTAATAATTTCTTAGCTTAATTTGTCAAGCCTTTATTAAATCATCAATACTTAAAATTTAATTAAGATAATTAACTTCAAACTTTTAATAGGCTGACAGTTGAAATCAAAACCCGAGAGAATCCCAGGTTCACTCGAGTTGAAACTCGAGTTTCACCAACCATTTCTCGAGTCCCCTCTTCTTCTTATACTTTTCTTCTCCCCCCGTTTTTCCTGTTAAGTTAACTTAAGTTTAAACTCTAAGAACAGGTAAGCATGCCCACACACTCGGGTTCCAAACCGAAGCAAGCTCTTCAATTTCTGGAGCACCTACTCGTGTCGTTCAACATCAACTTCCTGACACCATTCCAACGTCGTACATGTGCACAGTGCTTCGTAGGCGCTCTGGCGAACTATGCTACCTCCGACGAGTCGCATCTCACCCCTACACTCGATTACAACGATCCACACAATGCCAAAAATCCCAAATCGTAATTTAGCCCTTCGTTCGAAACCTGCAACCTGACTCTCCTCAGTAAATCACTTCGCCCCATCCACGCCTTCCACCTGAGGCGCTATGACTTTGGCCTCACCTCGCCAATCCCCTAGACTACCCTTCTCGAGAGTTTCATGCAACTCGGTCAATCAGAGGTGACGAAATCATCTCGTTTCCAGACCATGACAAAACTCAAGCATTAAATCCTAATCTTGCCTCGTTCTAACATCTCTTGCAATAGAAAAATCATTTAACAATTTTCTTAACTTCATCAATTGCCGAACTAGTTTCGAGCAAAATCTCAATACCCAATATTTGTTCGATCACTTGAAATTGATTAAAACGTGTTTTCTGTTCAACTATGAACTGCTCTTTGCATACTCAACTAAAAATCACCGTATTAGTTTTAAAATCCAATCTTTGAATGTTGTTTCAAGTTATATAATCGAATTAATTTTTAAACTATTCGAATTTATCATATGATTTTCTTTTCACTGTAAAACTGAATATACAGAGTCACTACTTCACTACCAAGCTTAAAACAAAATTTAGTTCACAATTTATGTTTAAACTAACTTGTTTGTTTGAAGATTAAGGCCTATCAGAGATTAGGGAAGTAAAGTTTAAATTTTTAACTTGATTGTACTCTGTACTTTTAGAAAAACATAGAGATGACAAACATTTATGCATGGAACAAATATGAATAAACATACATAGAGATACACATCTATATATAATCATATAGCACAACATTTGCCATAAATCACCTGCACAGTTTTAATTATACTTAAATCTTTTTAAAAAAAAGTGTTCACCCACTTGAAGTATGATTAAATAGAGAGCAATTCTGTTTTGGAGGCTGCAGTTTGATCTTCCTTTAAATCCTTTTGCTTACTTTGTTTAGTTGAAATGATGTTTAAGTTTGTATTTAAGTTTGTACAAGGTGATATGTATTTTTCTTTTCTTTTTTTTGGTTTGCTGTGTTTTCTTTGAAGAACAGGAACTAGAATATATGTATATATAAAGAAAACAGGTTTTACAGGCTAGGTGTCTTCTGGTACAAACTTATTCCTTTGGTCAGATTTTGTTTCGTTGACCGGCAAGATTTTTTCTAAAATTGAAATGATCTTCTACACATTTCGAATGACCTTGTTTTTGTGCTTGAGATGAAATCATTTAATGCATGTCTCCTTATAGGCTTACATCCTTATTTTTTTTTATATGTACATAGATATTTTGTAAGTAGATATTTTGTTTTCTCTTTTTTTTCTTGCAATGCATATATAAAATTCACAGCAAACATACTTGTTTGGTTTTTTTTTATACCTTTGCGCTTAATAAAAATTGTTATGGTTAATTTTTTTATGGTTTTAACTTATGTTGCAAACATACAATAACCATTTAAATACTTATTTTTAACATAAATCCTTATTATTTCTATTTTAAGCTTACTATCAAACACTTAATTAATATTCATATGTTTTTATACCTATATTTAATATTGATAAGATTAATTTTGTTTTAAGCATTATTATGTATATCACATTCATATGCATATATTTAAATTAAATGTTAATAAGGTAGAGCATTAATTAAATTGAATAAGATAGATTTTATTTTATATATTTTTGAAAGACTTTATTTTAAATTTTCAAATCAAAGTTTCCTTCACAATACACACACACACACATATGTAAATAAATAGTAAAGGCTAAAAATCTTGTTTATTATTTATTTTGTTTTTAAAATGAAGAGTTGTATTTTAATAAATCAGATTAAAACAATATTACCAACATCCCTGGCAGTCACATTCCTCCCCCTTAAAAGAATTTCGTCCCCGAAATTTAAAGCAAAAGATAATTCAAAAGCTTTTATATCAACAACCCAAACATAAATATCATCCATACATTTGCAAAAATCAAACAGACTATCCTAACAAACATCACTAGCTATTTGGACCCAAATCAGGATAGGCTTTCCTAAAATTATCCAGAGTTTCCTAGGTACAATCTCTGGGATCCTCGCTCCACTGTACGTTGAAAAGATTCACTACTTTTCTCCTGAGTTGCCTCTCGTCTTGATCAACAATCTGAACAGGATTCCTGTGACGCCCCACCTCTATACCCACGCTAGGCAAGAACACTACGGAGTAGTGCTGTCAACTAGCGTGGAGAATAAGGTTGTTGAGGAGCGACCATCCATGTAATCGCTTATCACACGATGGCTATAAATAATCTTCGGAAACAAACGTAGAAATAAGCATAACGCAAATCAGTCACAGACATCCATATCACAAAGGCGGAAGAAGATATGAATATATAACTAACACATGAAAGTGTACATCAGAGTAGTGGTCAAAAGATCCACAATAATACAAAAGAATAACAACATGTGCTATACAAAAGAATACAACTATGAGTCTATATCTCAAGTGTATACAACAAAAACTGCTAATCTAAACAGTTAGCCAAAAGTCAGAGTGATGAATCCCTGGGAAGAAGTCAAGCAGAAGCACCTGTAACATCTCGGTCTGACCCGAGTATTATTTAAGAAAAATAATAAACGGGTCAGTCTAGCTATAAATATCAGATGACAAGATATAACATAAAAGATATGGCATAAACATAAAATATCCATAATGACATACCACTATAAGTATGTAAATAATGATCAACAGAAGATCAATCAATAAGAGATAATCAATATCACAAGAATCTTCTCAAAGATTCGGAAAGGGCATCACACCCCAAACTTGTACTCATAACAAGTTAATGACATAAATTCTAGAAATCAATGCAAGAAGTCCAGAAATCATAGAAAAGAGAAAGAGGCCTATCACATGACGGTCCGAAGACCAAGGGGAGCTACCCCACATGTGTGAATGGAATCACACAGATTAAGGTCCAGACTAACCAAAAAGCAAAAGGTATGTGTGAGTGGAATCACACAAGTGGTGTCTAGTCTAACCTCGCAACAAGAGACATCGCACAGTTGCTAGTCTAAATCATCAAAATGATCATCATGATCAACGAGAAGTGTCAATTACACTAAGCTAGTAAATATAGAAGTTTAGCTTCATGTCCCATAACCACTTGCTTAACTTAAATATTTACGAACAAACTGTAAATCTTCACTAATAAAATTGTCACAAGAGGTTTAATTGAACAAGTCCAAGAATTAGCCGACGAAGTGAACGCAAGCGTTTCATACCACTTGTTTTACTAAGTCGTTTAATTAGATTTCTCATCCGAGTGAGGTAAAGGTTTGTATATACTAATAGATTGGAAAACGGTTTAAGAAAAGAGCTTTGTTATTAAAAATAGAGTTGAAATTGTTTCTTAAAAGAGTTTTGATATTTACTACTAGTATTGAAACCTTTATATTATAAAATGACAAAACACAGAAGCAATTGTAGAAACAATCGATCACAAAGATCGCATACGGAGATGTGAATAAAATCCAAGGAAATCAGCTCAATGTTTTTTAGATAAGATCCCCTACGGAGGGGGGGTCCAGGGGGGGTGGCAACCCCCCGAGGTGGGGGTGCGGGGGCAACGCCACCGCTTACGGGGTTCGACCTAGTGAAGACAAAAAGGGGGTCTAACGACCTAAGAGGGATAGGGTCGAGCAACCTAACGGTTGCGACCTAGGGGTCTAAGGGGTCAAGCGACTTAGTGGTTGCGACCTAGAGGTGTTCGCGACCTAACGATGACTCACGACCCAACATAGCCGACTTAACAGAGGTCGCGACCTAACAGGATAACTCGTGACCGACTTAAGAGTTGCGTGACTGAAGGGTTGCACGACTTAAGGGTTGCACGACTTAAGGGTTAGGCCAGGAGCGACCAAACGAGATAAGGTCCAACGACCTACGAGTTAAGGGTCCAACGACCTATCGGGATAACTCGTAACCGACTTAAGAGTTGCGTGACTAAAGGGTTGCACGACTTAAGGGTTAACTCGTAAATGACTCACGACCTATGGATGAACGACTTAACTCCGAACGAGCTAAAAATGGACAGACTGACCTAGGGTTAACTCGTAAACGACTCACGACCTATGGAGGAACGACTTAACTCCGAACGAGCTAAAAATGGCCAGAACGACCTAGGGTTAACTCGTAAACGACTCACGACCTATGGACGAACGACTTAACTCCGAACGAGCTAAAAATGGCCAGAACGACCTAAGTGTAGAAAATTCACCAAAACGCTAAAAATTGGAGTTTTTCGCCAATCCAATCCAAACCAAATGCTAACATGCATGCAAAAATGATGGGGAATCATTCCCAACAGTCCAATATAGTTATAGGCTAGAATTGTGAGATAAAAATCTCACCTTTGCACAAATTCAATGAAGAAGGAGCTTGAAACAATGGAGAAGCAACTACAAGCTAGAATCCAATGTCTTCACTTTGATTTTGGAGTTGAATGATGGATTTAAAGTTGAAACCTAAGCCTGGAGTTTAATTTCCTCTTCCACTCACCATTAATGCAAAAGCTTGGTTGTTAGGAAATTTATGAAGAGTGAGAAGAAGGAAGGGAGTTTAGGCTTGAGTTATAATGGCAATCTAACCCAAAGTCCAAAGCGGGAAAAGTTAGTGAAATTCCACTAACTCCAAACCAACCAATGTTTATACTTAAAAAAATTGTAAACAACATTTCAAACTCAATGGAAGTGGTCTCGAGTCCTAGTTTGACCATTTGCAAAAATAAGCTTTTCGAACCAATATCCGATTAACGACAAAATATTTAAATAAAATATTTAAATATAGAATCGATAAATATGCGGGTTGTTACAATTCCTGACCACAGTCAAGGTTGGCTCAACCTCCAAATCTTCTTGGACTACTAGTTCTACAACCAATGATGGATCATAGGCAAATTTCCTTAGATGGGATACATGAAGTACATTATGAATTCCAGACATCCGTTTTGGCAATTCAATTCTGTAAGCCACAGCACCAATTCTTCCAGCACTCGGAGTGGTCCAATATATCTCGGGGCAAGTTTTCCCATCTTTCCGAATCTAATAGCTCCTTTGATAGGGGAAACTTTGAAAAAGACTAAATCTCCGATCTCAAATTCTAATAGTCTCCTTCTCTTATCCGCGTACTTCTTTTGATGGTCCTGAGCAGCTTTCATTCTCTTCTTGATATGCTCCACTTTTGTAGAAGCTTCACGAATCAAATCTGGTCCAAGCACAAGACCATCTCACGACTCTATCCAACAGAATGGAGATCTACACGGTCTTCCATATAAAGCTTCATAGGGATCCATCTTAATGCTCGCCTGGAAACTATTATTATATGAGATTCCATGAGATGAAGATGGTCTTCCCAAGATCCACCAAAATACAAGCTCACAGCATATCTTCTAGAATTCGGTTAATGTAAGGACCCGATTTTACGATGCCTGAAATTCAACATTAATACGCCCACTGTATCAACTGCCGAACAATCGAATGCCGGAAAACCGAACCATTAGGGTTTAAGCAGAAGTAGGTAGAAGAAGAAAAGGAAACAATAACATAGTCTCACCTATCGCAGCGGAACAAATATAATAGATAAATGAATATCTTTAAAATAGAAAAAAAAACTATATCAGTTATTACATTACGTCACATTACATTATCATGGTTTACAACAAATTGATACACCACTTATGACAATTAATTCATATGTAAACTAAACTTGCAACAAAAGCGATCCCAGCGCAGCGGATACTACATAGTATAAATAATACGTCTCGCCATCTAGCATGCCTCTTGAGCTCCACAACAACTCCTGAATTCCAGAATGACCTGATAACCTGACTCTAGGCTGCCCATGTGGAAAATTGTGGGCACCCACAGTTTAGAAAGGGAACAATAAACTCTAGGTCAGTTGTGGGAATGATGTGAGATCTTAAAACAGTTATTTTCACAAAGAAAATAAAAGGAAATCCGCTATGCTTTTGGATAATGAAACTACCATAAGGCCTCCCGCCACATACACAATGCAAACACAGAATTGGAGGAGATTTCTCCTTATGATAGTCAAACATGCTTGATACGCAAAATCCTTTGATATTATTATTAGTGCATAGTGCAGAAAACTTTTCGAAAAATATAATATTAATCTTAGCCAGCATACAACCATTATTGTATGGCTACTATAGCTACCATATTCAGTAGAAGGTTACCGCCACATTCCATGGCAGGTTATCCAACTAAAACCGCACAGGGCGCGTATTGTTTCTTTGGATTTCCAACAAATGGTCAGGCTAAGGAACTTCCTACTGCCACATGGGTACGCCTCTGGAGGGACATCCCGAGAACTTAACCAGCACTCTGCCAACACAAGGTCGGGTTACCTCTGTAACTAGGTAACTACTACACGAGTATGCCATCCCCCGGTCCTTTGGGACCTTTATCCGAGGATCCTTTACACTAACAAACACAAAGAAAATTATTTGCAGTAACCAAAAAGGTTAAATATCAGGGCTCCATACCTGAAACCACCCTTTTCTAGAAGGAAATGACATGCCCTAAAGGGCGCGACCCTCATAACCTTGCCGCATCTTTCCTGTTTCGACCATTTCGGGGGTGTGAGGTCCGACGAAGTCTTATCCACAAAGCTACACTTTTCACAAAGTCATGCTTTGATCAACAGACGATCAACCGCACTTCGTATGCCACGTTACTAGTTTGGGAATATATCACTAGTAACCATCAACTACATAACCTATGAGCTCGTACGTCTCAGAGAAGGGTGTTAAGCTAAGAGAATAAATTCTCCACCATCAACAAAAATGTATTTGATAGAAACCAGCTTCATATCTCAAAGTGTAATGTCGGGCACACATCCATACGAGTCCGTTCCGGGATCGAACGGAACCGAAGGCACTTCAAAGAAGCCCATGCAAATCCGAATATTCACTAATCATGTCCGGAATCCCCATCACAAAGGGTGATAGAATCTCTATACCAGAGCAACCCGGTGCAGAGACATTCGACAGCTAATACTTTCGCTTTCGAAAATACCCGGTCTTCAACACCGTCTTCAAATGTAATCCCATTTCGTCGTATAATTATTTGGAATGGATTTTATGACACAAGGTCCTCCCCCGGCTAATCCAAATAACGAGCGCTTATTTTTAAAAATAAGTATTCATTCAGATTTCAAACAAATCACAACAATTTTCACTTCGAACTTTTAAATAAAAGATCTATCTCAAATCACAAAGTTTCGATGTGGTTTTCGGATATCCTTTTGGAATTCGACCCCGGGTCGCATCGAAATACGAATGCCATAAAAAGGCTAATATTGATAGTCGGTTATTTAACTATCAATAACATTCAAAACAATCGCTAGATACCAAATAATTTTTCCCCAATTATTATTTTCAAAATATCTCCGCAAGATACAAATTTAACACTCCAACCATTTGAAAACAAATTTCAAATTACTTTTCAGCTTTAAATCCCTTGAAAACAAATTTCAATTCATTTTTCACTCGTAGAATAAGATTCTCGATATTATTTGTTTCAACTGAATGTCTGTCGAGTTAAAATAGTTTAAAATAATTTAAATTACTTATCCAAACATATATACTTGGAAATATTTAAAATAAAACTATTTTAAAACACTTACTTAAATATTAGTTGTGAAAATATATACTAATATCTTATATAACTTCAAGTCCAAAATAGTTTTAAAATAAATTAGTAGATAGGATATCACCTACTTAAACATCCATTTCCTAAATAAAAAATCAATTTTAATCTTTAAAATAATCCCTTCTATAATTAATTAAATAAATTTTCACATTAAAGATTAAAAAAAATTTCCAAAAAAAATTTTTCCAACAATATTCTTCCAAAACAATTTCTAGAACTTTTAACTTGTACTTCAAAAGCTACTATAAAATATACTCGGCTTTCTAGGGAAGAATTTTCTTTCTATTTTTGTCAATTAATAAATGTTCTCAATTTATTTTAATTTACACTCCAAATCTGTAAATTTCTTTTCACACCTTTAAAAATAAAACAATGTTTATTTTTAAAACAAAATTCCCTTAGACTTCCGAATATCCACTAAGAGCACGAAATCAATTTTCAAATTGATTTCCAAATTTTATTTTTAAACACCAAATCAAATTTCAACTTGATTTCCCAAAGATTTTTTTTAAAACACCAAATCAATTTTTTTATTTGATTTACAAATTTATTGCCTTTAAAAATAAATTCCTTTATTAAATCTTTCCCCATTTTCTTGGAATTTATCCAATAAGATTCCACTATAGATTTTCTACTTAGTTTAAAAATCTAATTTTATTTAGTTCCGGTATCTTACGATACCAAAAATATATTCGGCTAAATTTTAGCCTATAATGATTTCAATTACGATATAGTCACACATAGATTATCAACACACAACATATGAAACAAATTCATTATTTGAGGAATCCAGTTGGATCCCTCCAACCTGTTTCCCTGCACCCAAAGACGTTAGCACAACAATTAAATACCCATTCCACTTCGAGGTGGAATAGCGCGGTATAGGGGATTTATAAAATATCATCCGCTATAATGCGGCGCAATAGGGTCTCATCAGCTACATAATGCAGGAAATCAACAACTCCAAATACATATATAATGCCAATTCCACTTCGAGGTGGAATATCGCGGTATATGGATTTAACTATAATAGCCACCGCTATTATGCGGCGCATAGAGTCTAAACTAATGTACTAATAATAAATTAATCACCCAAGCACACAATCAACAATTAAATTTAACTATCACAATTCAGTCATCAATCAATAACAGAAATTTTCTATTATTATTTTGAGTGAGAAGATCTCACCTTTAACAATGCATGCAATCCATTTTCCATTTTAGTTTGTTTTTCACGATCTTAAAACCATGTATAAACAATTATACAATTAATTAATATTCAAAATAAATCAAACAATTTAATTACGATTTAATAATTTTATTTAACCAACGATTTAAATTTTAATGAATAACTAAATTTCAAACTAATTTCCTTTTGAAATAACTTTTAGTAACTAAAATAAATTTTAAATAAGTTAACTAAACAAATATATTACTTAACAGTTAAACTAGTAAATTAAAAACGTGTACGTATATTTATTTTAATAGAACTACATATATACCTATAAAAAAATGTTTTTATCAGGTCTGAACTTATGAAATGGCTTCATATAAAATCTGTAAATATATATTTTATTTTAAATAAAAAGTTTTTCCATTTTCAAACTATATATATATTATTTTTTCTTCCTAAATCTGAAGATATATATTTTTAGTAGATTTATTTTAAATAAATAAATAAAACAGGCTATACCTTAATGCTTCCAGACCACGCAACAACCACGTTAACCCAACCCTGGACGAACCCCGCGAGGCCCCGTCTTCATCGCCGACTTTCGACCAATGTCAAACTACTACAGCCATGCACTGCTACAGCCACCATATCGCAATCCCCTCGACTTCAATTGTTAGAGAACCATTCACCATTTGATCCACGATGGGCTCGAATCCTTCCAACGCCAACTGCCCGATCGCTTATCTCCATCCACCCACCTCGTACGCCCCAGCATTGACTTTGAGCACACGCACCACCCTCAATTTCGCAAAATCGATTAACCTAACTCGAACTCCTCCTTAGACGCCGAACTCGAACGCGTCTCCTGAATCAAAGAGTGAACGCTACACCCCTAGCACCGCCGCCGCCTTGCTATCGTCATCTACAACTGGGGCCAATCCATTCGAAATCTATTCGATCTCGATGTCGTGAAGTTGAGAGGGGAGGAGACACTCACAGAATTGTTTTTTTCTCGTTCGATAATTTGATTTTGAAAACAAAAGGGATGCAGGCATTTTATTTATTTATTTTCACAAAGTCGATTGAATAAGAAAGGGCGGCTATTATCTTTTGATTTTTTTTGAACTGAGGAAGTAAGAAGGGGTTTGCATGATTTAAACGAGAAAAGGAGACAGAATCATTTACTAGGGTGGTTTACTTCAGAGAAGTTCGGCTGAGGTGAAATGCTGATGGGAAAGAAAAACAACTGGTGGGATGAATGGAAATATGTAATTTAAATTCAAATTCAAAACGTCTCGATTTACGTAGCTTAAATTTTAGACCTCCTAACGAGTCGTGCCGCTAGGCGTTTATAATGTTATACGTCTATTCCAAATACAATGGAAAAGGTTTTGGGTCCAAATTCTATCGTATGGAGAAGATAGCTTTTTTGAACCCAGTTTTTATATTAAATTTTTCTATATAAATTTCAGTGCGCTTGCCTATCGTATGGCTAAACGACAACTCTGAATGCTACAAAAATTGAAATCCGATAATAACTAACTATTACGGATCCAATGGAACTGGTTTCGTCGAATTCCGAGGCTGTGCCTCGGAAGGCTATTTTTTAGTTATCGATTTAAACAGTAAAACTCCAAAACTGAACAAAAAGTTTTCAAATTCAATCTGAAAATTTGAAATTCAATTTAAACTAATCTCCAAATAATAAAAATCAATTAAATATTCCATTTCAAATGTTAAAAATTTCCGGGTTGTCACATCCTTTCCCCCTTAAAAGAATTTCATCCCGAAATTACTAGTTAAGAAGAATGATCCTTAAACCATTTAGCACTTTCCCAAAACAAATAATTTTCAACAATTTGTCAAAGCAAATCTTTTTACTAAAGATCCGTTTCCACTTCAATTATCTTTCTAAAATCTTCCATAGATTCCAAACAACAATGTTTTCTTAACAATTCAAATTTAAATTCAAATTCAAATTTCAAACTTTCAAAATTTTCTCAAAATTTTTCTAACACGCTAAATTTTCTCAAAATTTCGCCAGCTTCTCCTTTGCGCGGCTATCTCGGCAGACTACAAAATGGTACCACAGGCCCCTAGATTCAAAAAGAAAGCAAAAAGCCAAGCGGCCAGACAAGAAAATCACCAAATTTCATTCTGAAATTTAAATACATACGTTTTCGTCGAGCTATTCAAATTTATCTTCTGAAATCAAAATCAATTTTACCCACTTGCTTTATAATACCTGTATATCCAATTTAACCATATCCAACTACAGATTCCAAAATCATTTTACACGTTTCCTTATAGAAGTTTCATATCTATTTCTATTCAAATTAATTTTCCCATTACCATATAAATTCAATTTATCTTCAACTCCGAATATTGAATTTTATCTTTCAATTATAACTGATTCATATTATTATTTTAAGTTAGTTTCATTCACTAATTTTCTTCAATTTCAAATTTGAAATCGTTTGTCGCTAACAAAAAAATTCAAATATTTTCTAACTACTAAAATTTTTAGAAATTTTTGGCAAAGTCTCCTTTGTAAGGAGGGGAATTTGCAATTTGACAAAAGATATAAATATATATACATCGACCCACCCGGTCCAAAAAAACAAAAACAGTTCATATTTCCGATGTTTATTGCGTAGGCGTACCTTATTTAGCATTTTTAAGCAAGTGGCTTATTTAATTAGCATTTTGCGCAATCAAATCCAGCCGAACAACTTCCCTGAACCTGTACTTACTCAACTAAAACATGTCAGTGTCGTATATATGAAGTTTAACAATATTTCACTTATTTGCAATAGTTAACCACATGAATTCTAAAAGCAATGCACACTAAACACTTTCCGTAAGCAATTTATATAGTTTTAATACTAATTCAACTGTTTTCAGTTAATTCATATGTCATTTTCATTCAATTTGAAGGGTTTATAACCCGCCTGCTTACATTCAATTCATTTTTAATTTTAAACTATACCATATTATTCAAATTGATTAAGAATTCAATTTTATTTACCTCTGCTAATATATTTACTTTTGTTTACAATTATTGAATTTTGATTCATTTCAAATCATATTCAATTTCGTCATTCCTTTAATTAGTTTTATTTACTAATTTTATTCCAATATTTCACTTTGTTTATAACAATTCAAATTCAATTCCCGTTCAACTCTATTTGCTTACATATTTGAAATGAATTTCAAGATTCAATTCATTTTCATGTACTCGCAATTGCAAATTTATTAATACATTCAAAAATTTATTTCCATAATTCAAACTCAATTCCAATTCATTTATATTAACCCCAAACTTATTTTCAACTTGATAGATTTTATTTAAGAAATCATTATACTTAGTCTCCTTAGACATTTCTTTAAATTCACTTCATTTAATTGATTCACTTATACTTATTTTAATTTAACTCCATCCTTTAGGTTAAATTCATTCTATCAATGTCGAATTGTAAAACTTATCAACTCATTTCCTAATCCCATAAATATTTAAAATAGGATTCCAGAGTATTTTCAACATTCCAAAAACCATTATTGAAAACAATCCAAATTATCCTTTGAATTTCAAAACCAAACCCAAATTTTCCAAACAACTTCCATTTAAAACAATTTGGCAGCAATTCCTCTTTTGGAAACCCAAAAATGAACATTAATGATGCTGTAGTCATCACCGAAGTTATTTTCCAGACCGAAAAGAGTTTAGTGCTTTTCATCCCTTCAAATCATTTTTCCAAACCTTTGAAAACTATTTTCAAACCCAAGTGGAATTTAATTTCCAACTTCCCAAATTTCAAATATTTTCAAGAACATTTCCTAATATTTTTTCAGAATTCTATTTCAAAATATAAATCTCATCTACGATTTACATTTACAAATCCCATTTGTATTCTTTTTTTTCTTAGCTTTTGGTTTTGATCTCAATTCCTCATACAACGATGATAATAATTTAATATTATCGCTTCCTAGCAACCAAGCTACCATATATTATAATATTTCATAGAAAATTTATTTCTTTTATATACGAAAATTGTTTGGGTAAAATTATTTCATTTTCCCTATTTTAAAACGATATCATGTTGAATTTGTTCTGTACAAGTGTTTAGAGATCCCTATCAGTAACGTTGATTACTCATATTGACCAGAATCCATATACCACTCAACAAACCAATCAACATAATATAAATAATTTTATATTCACTAACAAATATGTGCTCATATCTATTATTATACTCACACTCATTCTAGAGTACTGCTGACCCTATCTCTAATGAGTAACACCCAACAGAGCCAAGGTTGTCACTTAACCAAATGCTCTGATACCAATCTGTAACGACCCGATTTTAGGACGCCTGAAAGTCGACATTAATACGCCCACTGTATAAACATCCGAACAATCGAATGTCGAAAAATCAAACCATTAGGGTTTAAGAAGAAGAAGGTAGAAGAAGAAACAGAAACAATAACAAAATCTCACCTATCGCAGCGGAAGAAATATAATAGATAAATGAATATCTTTAAAACGGAAAAAAAATTAGTTATTACATTGCGTCACATTACATTATCATAGTTTATAACAACATGATACAACACTTACGACAACTATTCCATATGTTAACTGAACTTGCAATAAAAGCAATCCCAACGCAGCGGATAATACATAGTATAAATAATACGTATAGCCATCCAGCGTGCCTCTTGAGCTCCACAACAACTCCTGAATTCCAGAATGACCTGATAACCTGAATCTAGGCTGCCCGGGTGGAAAATTGTGGGCACCCAGAGTTTAGAAAGGAAATAATAAACACCAGGACGGTCGTGGCACTGGCGTGAGATCTTAAAACAGTATTTTCAAAAAGAAAATAAAAAGAAATCCGCTATGCTTGTAACAACCCTAGATTTTGCCTATATATTTTAAATTTGAATTTATTTTATTTTAATGATTTATTTTTATTTCAAACATTTCATTTTAAAAATATAAATGTTGATTATTATGTGTATTATATTTCAAACTTGTGTAAGTTGAATATTTTCCTGAAATGTTGATTTTGGTCAAAATAGTCAAATTTTGATTCTTAACTTAAAAAATTAAAAGTTTGAAATTATAAATTTTATATTTTATTATGAAAATAGATTTAATAACATGAATACTACTTTTCGTTTCGTTGAAAACGGATTTAAATTGTGAAAGTTATACTGTTTTCAATATTGTGTGTATATTAAGTTATTTAACAATATTCTTTGTTTTAATTTATATAAATGATATTTTACTTGATATATCTTATCCTAATTTGTACATTTATGTTATTTTATGTATATTTTTGTATTCTAATAATTTTAAAATAAAGTAAATAATTTTCCAAAGTCAATGGTGATTTATTTGTAATTTCTGGACACCGTTTTGGATTTTTAAGCAATTTCTTTAAATCTTTTTCTATTTTCTTTAAATTTAATTTTTTTTGTTAATATTTTGTTTTTAAGTATATTTTGACTTTTAATATTTTTTAAAGTGATTTTATAATTTTTCTAAAGTTTACTGTGTTGATTTTTTTTTTTGGGATGTTTTCTTATTTTCTACTATTTTCTTCAATAAAATGTTATTTAAATTTGATTTTTTTATATTTGTTTTGTTAATGTACTTTTATTTTATATTATTATTTATGTTTAAAAATATATTACAAGCTCATATGAATTTTCTAAAAGTTATTTCATGTAATTTCAAATTTTCTAGACTAGTTCACTATTTTTAGCTATTTTCGTTAATTTAACTTTATATAATTAATAAATATTATCTTTTTATATTTTGATAAATTTTTGAAATTTTACCTGGGATTATTATTATTTCCAGAAATATCAATTTATATAAACATATATAAGAAATTTGAAAGGTTTTGTGTCTTTTTAGTTGCTTAAGCCTTTTCATATACCCACCTCTTCATTTCCTAAACTCTTGCATTCAAGTTGTGGCCGACTTTATCATATTTCTCAATCGTATCTTTTTCTTCATTTTTCACGTACAATCAAAATTTCTCATCACAAAAAAAATCACGGCCATTCCTTGCAAAAGTTTGGTAAAATTCCTTATCTTTTTCATTGTTTTTCCTTTTGTTTATTTAATTTTTGCTCTTGCTTTCTCCTCTTCTAGGATCGGCTCCTCCTTCCTCCTCCTCCCTGGCCGCCTCCACCACCACCACATCAGGCCACCATCACCTCCAGCCCTCTGCCCAAGCCTAGCCGTGCACCACTTGTAGGCAAACTCCACCAAAAATTTCATATACTCTTGAATAACACATTGCCTAACACCTATGCTATCACCACTTCACCAAACCACCTTGGCCGCCACATACATCATCACCACCAGCCACTACCTGACCTGAGACCACCTGCCACACCATCTCCTGACCCCACCAGGCCTGACCATGACCATGCTTGCCTTGGCCGTGAGCATGTGTTGCATTGAAACCTTGTTTGTTGCCTTGTCTTGTAATTTTCATGCATATCCACCTTTGCACCATTACTTCCAAGCTATGGCCGACCCATATGAGCCCAAGACCTGATCCTAACCCACTCCTTAGACATGTATTTCAGATCTATAGTTGAAGCATAGGCGGTAGAAAGCAAGTGCAAAAACTTTGGCTTTGTTTTATGCATTTAATTCTAACATTGTTTTATTGAATTTGGTTTTGAAAACTTATGTTATTTGTTTGTTTTGTTTGAATGTTTGCAAGGCTATTAGCTTTGTCTCTCCCACACTCGAATCTTCGTCCTGTTATCGTGCCTTCGAAGATCTCAGTTTGTGCATTTGATAATTGTCTCCAGCTTATCCCAGTGAGTACCTCTCACCAGATATTATGTACTTATATAAGTAGTAAATTGACACCCTGTGAATCTGTAGAACTATATGATCATGTTATAACTGCTTATATTATTATCATATGATGTCCACACCTGTTATTACACCTATTGTATTATATGTCACTGTTATTTCATGCTATTCTGTTTATTTTATCTGTTCATCGCACTGCAAGTTCCCTTTAGATTAGAATCACTATGGGTTGAAATGAAACATACCCGAACGGACTTTAGAATAAGGGAAAATTATTACGGGCTGAAATGATAGGCCTGAATGATTTTCAATTTATTCTATTTACTTAGGACTGCGGGTTTGAAATGATAAGACCCGGATTTTCTTTGTAAATTACGGGTTGAAATGATATATTACCCGTATCACTATACCTAGCGTAGAAAATTATATATAGGCCCGTAGTTAAAATATGTTTTTCTAAAAAAATCAAAATATTTTAGAAATTTAATTATTATAATGTTTTGATTTAAAATCAAATAAAAATATAATTTTTGTAAAGTATTATTGATTTTCTGGAAATCTATAAGTTAAATAAACTATGGAAATGTTAGAAAATCTAAATGTAAGTTATTTTGGAAATTTTGATTTAATTTTTAATGGAATTTGAATTAACTTTGAAAATATGATAAATTTATGATATTTTGAATTTAAATTGATTTTTTTAACATATTAATAGTTTTTGAATAAAGTTAAAATATTAATGAGTGAATATTGAGTTGAATTTGGAAATATAACTTAAATTGGAATTTATGGATTTGGTTTAAAAGTGAAATTTTAAGTTAAGTTAAATAAAATGGAATTAAGTTATATTTGAAAATGTAAACTTAAGTGTTAAGTTGAAATTTAATAATGAATTTAAATTTGAATGTTGAAATTTAATAAGTGAATTATTAATAAATATTGATTTTTGAAAGGAAACTTAACTTTATAAAATCATGAATTTAAGGAAAATTAAATGATACTTATAAATGTGAAAATGTCTGATTTTATAAGTTAAAAATGATTTAAATAAAAAAAATAAGTGTTTGTGAAATTCTATTGAATATTTTAAGTTAATTAACATCATTTTTAAATGCTGTCTTTTGTTCATTGAATTGTTTTGAATGTAACTTTCTGTAGCATTTTCCAAATGCCGCGAAACTTGCATTTTCATTGTTTTAATAAATTTAAGTGTATAAATGAACATTGAAATGTTTAAATTTTTGGAATTTAATAATTTAATTATTAAATGCAATAACTTCATTTTTATGATTTAAAATGAAGTAATTTGTTTTGAAATATAACTATTTGATATATTAAAATGATTTGAAACGAAGTTTCGACAAGATATGATATTTTGATATATTAAAATGATTTAAAATGTGGTACTGAAAATTATAGCTATTTTGATATATTAAAATGATTTGAAATGTGGTTTTGATAAGATATGATATTTTGATATATTAAAATGATTTAAAATGTGGTACTGAAAGATATGATATTTTGGTATATTGAAATGATTTGAAAGGTGGTTTTGGAAAAAATATAGCTATTTTGATATATTAAAATGATTTGAAATGTGGTTTTAAAAAATATGATATTTTGATATATTAAAATGATTTGAAACGAAGTTTCGAAAAGATATGATATTTTGATATATTAAAATGATTTAAAACGTGGTACTGAAAGATATGATATTTTGGTATATTGAAATGATTTGAAAGGTGGTTTTGAAAAAAATATAGCTATTTTGATATATTAAAATGATTTGAAATGTGGTTTTGAAAAGATATGATATTTTGATATATTAAAATGATTTGAAACGAAGTTTTGAAAGATATAATATTTTGATACTAAAATGATTTGAAAAGAAGTTCTGAAAGATATGATATTTTGGAAATGAAGCTTTCAAAGGTTATGATATTTCGATATATTAAAATGATTTGAAAGGAAGTTTTGAAAGGATACGATAAGCTAATATATTGAAATGGTTAGAAATGACTTGATATTTATTTTGATAAATATTTGAATTGAAAGATATGGTATGATGATATATTGAAATGGTTTGGAAATGATTTAATCTTTATTTTGATAAAGATTTGGGTTGAAATGATATTTTATTTTGAAGTATAAAATATTGTTTTAAAGTTATAACTACGGGTTATAACAATGATTGGTTGTTAATGAGACTGGGATCGAATATTGTCTTATAGCCGGCCAATACCGAAAACCACTTTAACAACTGTGTACGCGGTGGAGATTCCAGAATGAAGTAGGATGGTGGCGACGTTCTCGAGGTATATTACGTGGACCCAACTCCCGTGAGTTGGCATAAATGACTAAAACAGGAGCTATACCGGGCTACACAAAGGGTCGCACCCTTTCATCGAGCATGCTCGATCGGTAACCATTCTATTACTTTTGTGATTCGATGTGTGACACCACTTTGATTCGGGGGTATGTCTCGAGGTGGGCGGAAGCTCCTGGCTTGCCATCACCGCCGGTCCGGGAGTGCAAACAGTGTATCCACCCTGGCATTGCCTCGCGTGCCGTGTCATCTCCTTATAGCGAGCCCACTAAGATTTTGGTTTTAAAGATCCGACCGCGTTAAGGTTCACCATCCCCTTAACGCTATTTTCTATATGATTATACTTTACTGATTAGACGCTACTGTATATAGCGCAATATACTACATAGTAAATAGTTTAACGGATCCTTAGAGGATGGGCGGTCCCAAGCATCTTCTAAGTTACTTGTACCTTTACTACAGTTCACTTGAGTCGGTTTACATTGTATAAGTACGTATGTCCTGACTCGAGTGTTTGTATTTTTATTTACGCTCGGGTCAGCCTGAGTTATTCACAGATTTGGATTTCCACTTTCTGGAGATTGAAATCGCTGAAGATTATCAACTTGTCAAGTTTTATCTTTTGCAGTCTGTTGTTCCTTTCAGCTCTTGTATTAGTAGACTTCTATGTAGTGAGACTTCCTATTGTTCTTTATTTTCTTATGTTGTATTTTATTTAACTCTGATATTTTTATATAGTAGCTTCATGAACTACTATTTCTTCTACTTCCGCTGCATTTTAAATACTCTATGTCTGTGATCTGTGATTTTTATTTACTGTATATTCTGAGGTTTGCCAAATTTTTATTTACAACGCGGTATTTTGAGCAATTCAATTCCGTCATGGGTGTCTACCTATAAACTTATAATGGATCCGAATGGTTGAAAATATTGGGTCGTTACAATGCTTTTGGAAAATGAAACTACCATAAGGCCTCCCGCCACACACACAATGCAAATGCAGAATTCGAGGAGATTTCTCCTTATGATAGTCAAACATGCTCGATACGCAAAATCCTTTGATATTATTATTAGTGCATAGTGCAGAAAACTTTTCAAAAAATATAATATTAATCTTAGCCAGCATACATCCATTATTGTACGCCCACTATAGCTACCATGTTCAATAGCAGGTTATCGCCACATTCCATGGCAGGTTATACAACTAAAACCGTACAGGGCGCGTATTGTTTCTTTGGATTTCCAACAAATGGTCAGGCTAAGGAACTTCCTACTGCCACATGGGTATGCCACTAGAGGGACGTCTAGAGAACTTAACCAGCTCTCTGCCAACACAAGGCCAGGTTACCTCTGTAACCAGGTAACTACTACATGAGTATGCCATCCCCCGGTCCTTTGGGACCTTTATCCGAGGATCCTCTACACCAACAACCACAAAGAAAATTATTTGCAGTAACCACAAAGGTTAAATATCGGGGCTCCATACCCTGACACCACCCTTTTACAGAAGAATATGACATACCCTAAAGGGCGCGACCCTCATAACCTTGTTGCATCTTTCCTGTTTCGACTATTTCCAGGGTGTGAGGTCCGACGAAGTCTCATCCACAAAGCTACACTTTTCACAAAGTCATGCTTTGATCAACAAATGATCTGCAGCACTTCGTATGCCACATTACTAGTTTGGGAATATATCACTAGTAACCATCAACTACATAACCTCTGAGCTCGTGAAGGGTGTTAAGCTAAGAGAATAAATTCTCTGCCACCAACGGAAATGTATCTGATAGAAACCAGCTTTACATCTCAAAGTATAATGTCGGATACACATCCATAAAAGTCCGTTCTGGGATCGACCGGAACCGAAGGCACTTCAAAGAATCCCTTGCAAATCCGGATATTCACTAATCACGTACGGAATCCCCATCACAAAGGGTGATATAATCTCTATACCGAAGCAACCCGGTGCAGAGACATTCGACAGGTAATCCTTTCGCTTTCGAAAATACCCGGTCTTCAACACTGTCTTCAAATGTAATCCCATTTCGTCATATCGTTATTCGGAATTTATTTTATGACACAATGTCCTCCCCCGGCTAATTCGAATAACGAGCGCTTATTTTAAAAAATAAGTGTTCATTCAGATTTCAAACAAATCACAACAATTTTCACTTCGATCTTTTAAATAAAAGATCTATCACAAATCACGAAGGTTCGATGTGGTTTTCGGATATCCACTTGGAATCCGACCCTCGGTCGCATCGAAATTCAAATGCCATAAAAAGGCCAATGTTGATAGTCGGTTATTTAACTATCAATAACATTCACTACAATCACTGGATTCCAAATAATTTTCCCCAATTATTATTTTCAAAATATCTCTACAAGATACAAATTTAACAATTCAACCATTTAAAAACAAATTTCAAATTACTTTTCACCTTTCAATCCTTTGAAAACAAATTTCAATTCGTTTTTCACTCGCGGAATAAGATTCCTGATATTATTTGTTTCCATTGAAGGTCTGCCGAGTTAAAATACTTTAAAATAATTTAAATTACTTATCCAAACATATATACTTGGAAATATTTAAAATAAAACTATTTAAAACACTTACTTAAATATTAGTTGTGAAAATATATACTAATATCTTATATAACTTCAAATCCAAACTAATTTTAAAATAAAATTAGTGGATAGGATATCACCTACTTAAACATCCATTTCCTAAATCAAAATCAATTTATTCTTTAAAATAACCCCTTCTATAATTAATTAATTAAATCTTTACTTTAAAGATTTAAAACAATTTCCAAAAATAATTTTTCCAAACGATATTCTTCCAAAACAATTTCTAAAACTTTTAACTTATACTTCAAAGGCTACTTTAAAATATACTCGGCTTTCCAGGGAAGAATTTTCTTTCCATTTACGTCAATTAATAAATCTTCTTGATTTATTTTAATTTACACTCAAAATCTGTAAATTTCTTTTCACACCTTTAAAAATAAAACAATGTTTATTTTTAAAACAAAATTCCCTTAGACTTCCAAATATCCACTAACAACACCAAATCAATTTTCAAATTGATTTCCAAATTTTATTTTTAAACACCAAATCAAATTTCAAATTGATTTCTCAAAGATTTTTTTAAAACACCAAATCAATTTTTTTATTTGTTTTACAAATTTATTGCCTTTAAAAATAAATTCCTTTACTAAATCTTTCCCCATTTTCTTGGAATTTATCCAATAAGATTTCACCATATATTTTCTACTTAGTTTAAAAATTTAATTTAATTTATTTATGGTATCTTACAATAACAAAAATATATTCGGCTAAATTTTAGCCTACAATGATTTCAATTACGATATAATCACACAGAGATTATCAACACACAACATATGAAACAAATTCAATATTTGAGGAATCCAGTTGGATCCTTCCAACCTGTTTCCCTGTACCCACAGACGTTAGCACAACAATTAAACACCAATTCCACTTCGAGGTGGAATATCGCGGTATATGGGATTTATAAAATATCATCCGCTATTATGCGGCGCAATAGGGTCTCATCCGCTATATAATGTGGGAAATCAACAACTCCAAATAAATATATAATATCAGTTCCACTTCAAGGTAGAACATCGTGGTATATGGGTTTAAATATAATATCCTCCGCTATTATGCGGCGCATCGGGTCTAAACTAATATACTGATAATAAATTAATCATCCAAGCACACAATCAACAATTAAATTTAACTATCACAATTCCATCATCAATCAATAACTGAAATTTTCAATTATTATTTTGAGTGAGAAGATCTCACCTTTAACAATGCATGCAATCCATTTTCCATTTCAGTTTGTTTTTCATGATCTTTAAACCTTGTATAAACAATTATACAATTTATTCGAAATAAATCGATAATTTTATTTAACTAATGATTTAAGTTTTAATGAATAATTAAATTTCAAACTAATTTCCTTTTGAAATAACTTTTAGTAACTAAAATAAATTTTAAATAAGTTAACTAAACAAACATATTACTTTACAGTTAAACTAGTAAATTAAAAACGTATACATATATTTATTTTATTGAAACTACATATATACCTATAAAAAAAAAATTATCCGGTTTGAACTTATGAAATTGCTTCATATAAAATCTGTAAATATATATTTTATTTTAAGTAATTTTTTTTCTGTTTTCAAACTATACATTTTTTTTCTTCCCAAATCTGGAGATATATATTTTTAGTAGATTTCTTTTAAATAAATAAATAAAACAAGATATACCTTAATGCTTCCGGACCACGCAGCAACCACTTTAACCCAATCCTAGCCGAACCCCACGAGGCCCCATCTTCATCGCCGACTTTCGACAAATGTCACACTGCTTCAGCCACGCACTGCAACAGCCACCAGGTCACAATCCGCTCGACTGCAATTGTTAGATAATAATTCACCATTTTGATCCACGACGGGCTCGAATCCTTTCGATGCCAACTGCCCGATCGCTTATCGCCGTCCACCCACCTCGTACGCCCCAGCATCGACTTTGAGCACATGCACCACCCCCAATTTTGCAAAATCGATTAACCTAGCTTAAGCCTCTCCATCGAACTCCTCCTTCAACGCCAAACTCGAACGCGTCTCCTAACTCCACGCGCGGACGCTTCACTCCCCTGGCACCGCCGCCGCCTTGCTATCGTCATCCACAACTGCGACCAATCCATTCGAAATCGTTTCGGACTCGACGTCGTGAAGTTGAGAGGGAGGAGACACTCACGGATTTGATTTATTTTTCTCGTTCGATAATTTGATTTTGAAAACAAAAAGGATGCGGCCATTTTATTTATTTATTTTCACGTAGTCGATTGAACGAGAAGGGGCGACCGTTATCTTTTTATTTTTATTGAACTAAAGAAGTAAGAAGGGGTTTACGTGATTTAAACGAGAAAAGGAGACACAATCAATTACTAGGGTGGCATACTTCAGAGGAGATCGGCTGAGGTGAAAGGCTGATGGGAAAGAAAAACAGCTAACAGGATGAATGGAATATATAATTTAAATTCAAATTCAAAACATTTCAATTTACGTAGCTTAAATTTTCGACCTCCTAACGAGTCATGCCGCTAGGCGTTTATAGTGTTATATGTCTATTCCGAATGCAATGGAAAAGGTTTCGGATCCAAATTCGATCGTATAGAGGAGATAGCTTTTTTGAACCCAGTTTTTATATTAAATTTTTCGACATAAATTTTATTGCGTTTTCCTATCGTATGGCTAAACGATAACTCCGAATGCTACAAAAATTGAAACATGATAATAACTAATTATTACGGATCCAATGGAGCGGATTTCGTCAAATTCTGAGACTGTGCCTCAGAAGGCTATTTTTTAGTTATCGATTTAAACAGTAAAACTACAAAACTGAACAAAATGTTTCCAAATTCAATCTGAAAATTGAAATTCAAGTTAAACTAATCTATAAATAATAAAAATCAATTAAATATTCCAGTTAAAATGTTAAAAATTTCTAGGTCATCACAGTTAAGTCTCTCCGTCTGTCCATCTGTTTGGGGATGATAGGCTGTACTCAATCTCAAACTTGCTCCCATAGCTGATTGCAGAGCCTCCCAGAATTTACTGGTGAAGATAGGATCACGATCACATAATATACTAACTGGAAAACCATGTAATCTGACTATCTCTCTCAAGAAAATCTCTGCTAGAGAAGCTGTAGTACGAGTTGCCTTAACTGGTATAAAATGAGCGGTTTTAGTTAGACGATCCACAATCACCCATATTCCTTCATTTCCTTTCTTGGTTCTAGGAAAACCGTCGATGAAATCCATCAAAATCATCTCCCGCTTCCATTCTGGAACTTCCAAATGCTGCAACAAATCCGCCGTCTTCTGTTGATATCCTTTAATTTGTTGGCAGATCGCACATCTATTGACAAAAGAGGTAATATCCCTCTTCATTCCTTTCCACCAGAAAACTCTTTTCATGTATTTATACATCTTTGATATTCCTACGTGGATACTCAATCTGGAACGATGACTCTCTGACAACACCTCCTATCTCCGATCCCTATCATTAGGAACACAAATCCTCCCGTTAATCTTCAATGTTCCTTGGTCATCGATCTCAAAACTTGAACACTGACCCTTCCTAACTCTTCTGATGATTCTTCTTAATTTCCCATCTGATCCTTGCTTACTCACGATCCTCTCCAAAAGAGATGGAACAACCTCCAAAAGAGACAGAATTGCATTCCTGCTAAAAGCATCTGCCACAACATTCGCCTTTCTTGGGGTATACAGGATATCCAAGTCATATGATGCCAGAAACTCGACCCATCGCTGCTGCCTCAGATTAAGATCCTTTTGAGAGAAAAGATATTTCAACGGTTTATGATCCATGAGTAACTCGAACTTCTCTCCCAAATGATAGTGTCTCCAGATCTTTAAAGCAAAAACAATGGCTAACAACTCAAGATCGTGCGTAGCGTAGTTCTTTTCATGTGGCTTTAACTGTCGACTCGCATACGCAATAACTCTACCATTTGGCATCAAAACTGCTCCCAGTCCAACTATATAAGCATCTGTATAAACCTCAAATTTGCTTTCTCCATCCGGAATAGCAAGCATAGGTGCATTTGTTAACCTTTTCTTCAACTCTTGGAAAGCTTCTTCACACTGGGGTGTCCATTTGAATTTAGCTCCCTTCCTTGTCAACTTGGTTAGATATGAAGAAATTTTAGAATGATCTTTGATAAACTTTCTGTAGTAGCCAGCCAATCCCAGAAAACTACAAACTTCAGTCGGTGTCTTCGGTTGCTTCCATTCCAGAATAGTCTCAACCATCGCTGGATCTACAGAGATACCTTCTCCAGAAACAATGTGCCCCATAAATTTGACTTTCGATTTTCAAAAATGGTACTTAGAGAACTTCGCCTTCAAAACATGCCTCCTAAGAGTCTTTAACACAATTCTCAAATGCTGCTTGTGCTCTTCAGTCTTAGAGTAGACCAGGATATCATCGATGAATACCAGAACGAACTTCTTCAATGCATCTCGAAAGAATTGGTTCATCAGATCGACAATGTAAGCAGGAGCGTTGGTTAACCCGAAAGGCATAAACAACCACTCATAGAAACAATCTGGTCCCCTAAATGCGGTTAAGGGAATACTGTCCTCAGCTACCCTTAACTGATGGAAACCTGAAGCTAAATCCAAATGAGAAAAGACAGAAGCTCCATGCAGCTGGTCAAAGAGATCATCAATCTGAGGAAGAGGATATTTATTTCGAATGATCACTTTGTTCAATTCTCGATAGTCAACACAGAATCTTAGCGATCCATCCGACTTGGTGATGAACACCGCAGTAGAACCCCAGCAACAAAAACTAGGCCTAATTAATCCCTTCTCCAAAAGATCCTGAGTTTGTGTAACAGAAGCGATTTTTCGTTGCCGAAAAACCGAATAGTTATGGGTTTTAAAAAGAATTTAAGAAAAGAAAACGAAAGAAGAAGACATAGAAGAGAGAAGAAGGTAGAAAATAGAGAGGAAAGAGAATAGAAAATAGAAATTTTTTTCAAATAGAAGAAAAAGAAAATAGAGAACATAGAACGGAACAGAAAACAACAGAACAACATCAGAATCTCACAATTCGCAGTGGAACAACATATAATAATAAATGAATAATCTTTAAACAAAGAACTATATCAGTTATTACATTTTATACATTTCATTTCATTACATCATATCATCAGAGTATACAACATCAAACAACAAACAGTGCAGCGGAAAAAGAAATACTATATAAACTAGTAATACGCTATGCCATCCAGCTTGCCTCCAGCAACTCCAGAATATCCAGAATATCCTGATAAACCTAACTCTTGACTGCCCGTGTAGAAATTGGTGGGCACCCAGAGTTTAGGAAGGAAAACAATAAACTTCGAGTCAGTCATGTGACTGGTGTGGGAACTCAAAACAGTTTATTTAACTTTCAAATCAAAATAGAGGAATATTTTTAAGTCAATTCGCAATGCTTTTAAAAATGAGACTACCATAAGACCTCCTGCCACACACACAATGCAAACGCAGACTTGGAGAAGATTTCTCCTTATGATAGCCAAAGATGCTTGATACGTATTAAAATCAAATCAATTTTTGATATTATTATTAGTGCATAGTGTAGAAAAAATTCATTTCGAAAGTAGAATATAAATCTTAGCCAGCATAGGTACCATTATATTATGCCTACAAATAGCTACCATATTAGATGGCAGGTTCTACAACTAAAACCGTACAAGTCACGTATTGTTTCTTTGGATTTCCAACGAATGATCAGGCCAAGGAACTTCCCATTGCCACATGAAAATGCCTCTGGATGGACATCCCCGAGAACCAAACCGGATCTCTACCAACACAAGGCCGGGTTACCCCTAACTGAGTAACAACTGACCGAATATGCCTTCCCCCGGTCCTTTGGGACCTTTTCACCGAGCGCTCGTAATCAATTCACACAATCATAACAAAGTGTTTTCAACATGAGTAAGTATCTGGGCTCCATACCATGATACCACCCTTTTCCAGAAGGAAATGGACACATCCTAAAGGGCGCTACCCCTCATAACCTTGCCGCATCTTTCCTGTTTTGACCATTCACGGGGTGTGAGGCTCGACGAAGTCACGTCCACAAAAACATACTTTATACAAAAGCAATGCTTTGGGTCAACAAATGATCATAGAAATGATCACCAAGATAGACGATCAAATAAACGATCCTATCACAAATAATCAACACAATGATCATTTCAGCAACACTCAGCATGTCACATTACCAAATTGGGAATATATCGCTGATAACTTCAACTATATAACCTCTGAGCTCGTACGTCTCAGAGAAGGGTGTTAAGCTAAAAGAATAAATTCTTCGCCACCAACAGAAATATATTTGAAAGAAATCTGCTTTATATCTCAATTTGTAACGTCAGACATACAATCCATACAAGTCTGTTCCGGGCTCGAACAAAACCGAAGGCACTTCTTACGAAGCCCTTGTAATCCGGGTATTCACAATCCCGATCGAATTTCCCATCACTTAAGGAATCTCTATACCAGGAGCTACCCAGTGCAGAGACAATCGATAGGTCATCCTATCGCTTTCACAAATACTCGGTCTTCAACACCGATCTTCAATGCAATTCACAACGACGTATCACATATTCAGAATGGGTTATACGACCCCATGGTCCTTTCCCGGTTAACCCGAATAGTGAGCGCTTATTCAAAAATAAGTGTGGCATTCAAATTCAAACAATTCACATCAATTACCCATTCAAAGGGAAATATTGATAGTCGGTTATTGAACTATCAATGGATATGCACACATCACCAGTTTCCAAATAATTTTTCAAATTATTTTTTTTCCCAAAATATCTTTACAAGATATATAATTTCACACTTCAAAAATAAATCAATATTTATTTTTAAACAAGTTCCACTTCCTTTTATAAATTCCATAGTGAATTTATATTTCACAATATCCATGCATATGTGATTTCAATTATTTATTTCAATTTATCTTCAAAAAGATAAATTCTCTAATATTCACTTTATATTGGAAAAACATTTCCATACTTATTTATTCATAAGTAATTCACAAATTTTATTTATTTTCGACACTTAGAAAATATTCAATATACTTAAATCGAGATTAAGTATATATTTCATTCTTTAAGGAAATCATGCTCTTAAACATATTTATTTGGGCCAAAACGAATGTTACGTAAAACATCGTTACGACAACCCAAAATCACTAGTATAGGGATTCGAAGTTTAAATAGATATATAAATCCCAATACTATACAAAACATTTCCTTTCGGAAATCTTTTACTATAACAACAGTGTTATAGTCCACCATTTCCTTTTATTTCTCGAAAACGTCTATTTCAACAATAAATGTTGAAATCTATGGTTTCGAATCTCAACACATTTTAAAACATCGTTAGATCGTTTTAATTCTGTTTAAAATATCACATTTTAAACATTTTCTTTAACATATTATTCACTATTCAAAAACGTGAATATACTACGTTAACAATTTTCATCCTTTTATTCATTTTATTTTAAAGGATCATTCACAGTCAAAAATGTGAATATAACTCCATTAATAGGTTTCAACAATTAACTTATCAAAATAAGTTATTTGCGAATTTATAAAACAACGTTTATAAATTCCATTTCTATTTATTTTATAACAACTTCCTTTATAAATCTCCTTTATTAACCTATTCGATTTATATCCCAATTATGAACTAAAAGTCCATATTATAAGTTAAATGCTTATAAAACGATTATTTTACAAAATCGTTCTTTTAAACTTCATAATTATAAATCTTATAACTTATAAGATTCAATGATTTATTCAAAACTATTCTTTTAATAACTTTATAAAATTTATAAATCATACTATTTATAAATTTCATTTATAACTTCACCATTTTTAATTTTATAAATTCCATTCATTTACAAAATTCATTTTCACTTCATTCAAACACTTATAAAAACTCGTTTTATAATGTCAATATTTCAATTTATAAATATCCATTTATAAATCTCTTAATATAAGTCAATTTATATTATTCTTTAAAACATATTTAATCTCCTTTATAATTTCACCATTCTCTTGATTTATAAAATAATCAAATTTTATAAATCCTATATTTTCAACTTTTATAATAAATTCAAAAATCCTGATTTAATCATTTTATAAAATCATTAGCATCATATTCTCAAAAATCAGTTTTTTAACTATATTTCTTAAAAATCATAATTTTTATAACTTTAAAAATTATAACGTTTATTTATTAAAAATAGATCAAATTCCAAACATATAGTATATTTTCAAAAATCACTTTATAAATTATTTTAAAATTCCAAAACTTGGTCCAATGATGCTACATACCAAATAGTCAATCACGAGAACAACGATATCATATATCGATATGATAATCCATCTAATATCAAAATATCTGAAATCAAATAAAAACTGTTGAGGAATCCAGTTGGATCCCTCCAACCTGTTTTCCTGCATCCACAAACATTAGCACAATACCAATTTCGCTCCAGTACGAAATTATCGCGGTATATGGGATTTAAAATATTATCCGCTTAATAGACGGCGCAATAGGGTCTCATCCGCTAAACAAAAAATGCGGGAAATCAATAACTCCAATATATACATATGCCAATATATATATATATATATATTGCTATTATATATAATACCAATTTCACTGTTTATGAAATATTCGCGGTATATGTTTTTAATAAATAACATCCGCTTACTAACGGCGTATAATGTCTATTTTAACAATCAATAGATATCAATCAACATTCAAACATGCATACAAATATTTTAAATCTAACTATTTAAAATAAAATCGAAACTGATTCGATTGAGTTAGAAGTTCTCACCTTGATTTCAATTCCGTTTTAGCGATTTATTTCGAATAAAATTAAACGGACGTTTAATTTTACCCAAAATTCTCACTAACTCCAAACGACTCCAATCCAATTTCATCGCGTAGTGCTCGTCCATATGATTCCAACGCAACTGGTTTCGCGCGTTTTCGACCTCGTATGAAAAAGTTATGAATATTTGAAGTTTACTCGAATTTAAATCAACTAATTACAACATAACCTTTATATTATAACCTAACTTTCAATCTAAGCCATCCATCACAAGCCAAGAATATCCAGGCCGTCCCCAACCTCTTCCATCATCGCGTTCCATCTCCAGTATTTGCCGAACCATGTAAGAACCCATAGCATGAAATTAGGGTTTGACAATTCGATTACCACACTCAACTTGAACACGATCGGAGACAAGGGTTTTGAAGCCCCTAGCTTACTCCATGCTCGGCCACAATAGGGTGGAGCTCGGCCCCCTATGTTACCTCGAATTGCGTGCCAAACCTGCCACGGTCGGCCCCATTTATCTCCCTTTACGTTGCACCAAAATCCATCATCACCGTATAGATTTCTAGCTCTCGCCTTGCTCTACAATGTTGTAGTCGATCACCTTGCTTGATTGTGAATGGATTGAGAGATTTTGAGGAGGAAGTGAAATCAAATTCTGGCCATTCATTAGGGTAGTGGCGGCTGCAGTTTATTTAGGGTTAGAGTTTTGTAAAAAAAAAATTTATTATGTGAGAGGTAGGGGTCTATTTATAGGGAAAAACGAAACACTATTCATTCTGGAAATTCCAAACTCCGATTTACGCGCCGTAACCAGCGTTTCTAAGGTTTAACCCGCGTTCCGGACACAATGGAACAGGATTCGGAAGCTAATTCGGACATCTGTGCGAGTTATGGCTGTAAACGCTCAATTTAAATTAAACCAATTTAAGCGATTTTCTAGGCGTTTTAATTTGTACCGGACAAACGGTAAATCCAATTGACACGAAATTTGAAACCTTACAATAATATCACATTACGGATCCGATGAAACTGGTTTCGTCGAAATCCGAGACTTTTTGAAAAATGGCTATTTTAACTCGCCAATTTAAAATTAAAAATAATTCGATGCGTTTCGAGCTGCCACGATCAAACGATAGCTCCGATTGACACGAAAATTGAAATCCGGTAATAACTAACTATTACGGACCCAATGGAACAGGTTTCGTTCAATTCTGAGACTGTTCAAAAATTGGCTATTTTCAATAGTCGATTTAAATATTAAAATATTCAATTTTCACAAATTAACTTTTAATTCGATTTTAAAAGTTCTAAAATATCATTCTAACTCCCATATGATAAAATAAAATTTTACAAATCATTTTCAATCATATTTAACTAAATTTTCAATTATTTCCATAATTTAACATATTAAATTATCGATTTAATTATCCAATTAAATCCAATAATTCAAATAAAAATTCATTTGACTTATAATTTCACTTATTAATATTTAAAATTAATTAAATATTCAAATTTAAATTAATAAAAATTCTGGGTCGTTACAATCTTCCCTACTTAAAAGAATTTCGTCCTCGAAATTATCAAGTAAGAAAAGTTATAGAATTCTATTAATTTTCCATAAATCCATAGTTAAATTTCTTATAATACTTTACCAAGTTTCCAAATCATACTTAGTTATCTTTTCAAAAAAAATTATTATTGTTTTACTTTCAATTCCAAAATCAAAGTTAAAGTTTTCAAAAAAATTCCAACTTTTTTCAAATTTTTCTAACGCCTTAAATTTCCGGAAAAATTCGCCATAGTCTCCTTTGCGCGGCTCGATCCGAAAAAAAAATGACAGTATATATATCACAAATATACATCTCATCAAGTAATGAGGCATCCCGAAGGGAAAAAAGTATAAAAGTACGGTATGTAATCCGAGATATGTACCTTATATTTTATTAGCGAGCATATACGGCTAATATAGCGCGAAAGCGAGATCCAAATGCGAAGCAAACGCAATCCGCACCTACTAAACACTCAACAAACAACATGAGAACATGTATGTAGACAATAGTATCGATATACAACATATAGTAACATAATAACTATACATGCTAACATAGCAAATGCAACAAAACAACAAATGCAAACATCAACCAACTATAATCCATAACCAATAAATATTCATTTATATTCTCTTTAATATTCAATGAAATGGTTTTCTATTTAAATCACATTTGATTCATTCACAGTGGATGTTTTTACTAACATTCATTTTCAATTAGTTTATATTCACTAATTCATATTCAAGTTGGTTCACTTCCAAATCAAATTCAATTCTATTTAAGATTCACTTAACTTTCAATTGAATTCCAATTACTTTAGCTTCCAATTTCATTAACTCTTAATGAATTATATACAATCAACTAACAACCATATAACAACCAATGTATATTAATTTCAACCAAATTCCTTTGCTTCTATTCATTCAATTTGGTTTAATTAATTGATTTTCATTCAACTATTCAACTTTCAATAACATAAGATTTTAATGAATTAACACTTATATTCATTATTTCATATCAATTATTCACATTTAATTGATTAATATTCAATCCATTCATTCAATTCAATTTCTAAAGTTGAATTTCATTTATATAACTCAAGTTCAAATCTATCACTTAACTTTATTATTTTACTTTGATACTAATATCAACTTTATTCAACATATTTTAAGTTATATTCATATAGTTTCACTTATTATATATATAAGTTTATTTCACAATTGTAAATCACTTTGATTATAATTCAATTCTTATAATTCTTTTTGCTTATACAATTATTCTTTTGTTTAGATTATTCAAACAACTAAACAATCAACTTATATACACTTTAATAATTCTAAAAAAAATATTTCTTTATATATAAAATATAATCAAGGTAAAATTATTCCATTTACCCAATTTAAAACAATATCGTGTCGGTTTATCTTGTTTAAGAGTTTAGAAATCCCTATCTACGATAGTTAGCTAGACTAGATTGACCGGAATCAATAAACAATCAACCGATAAGTCAACACAATATAAAACAATTTTATATTCACTAACAAATACGCTCTCATAGCTATTATTACACTCAACTCATTCTAGAGTACTGCTGACTCTATCTCTAATGAGTAATACCCAACAGAACCATGGTTGTCGCTTAACCATATGCTCTGATACCAAATGTAACAAAAGCGATTTTTCGTTGCCGAAAAACCGAATAGTTATGGGTTTTAAAAAGAATTTAAGAAAAGAAAAAGAAAGAAGAAGACATAGAAGAGAGAAGAAGGTAGAAAATAGAGAGGAAAGAGAATAGAAAATAGAAATTTTTTTCAAATAGAAGAAAAAGAAAATAGAGAACATAGAACGGAACAGAAAACAACAGAACAACATCAGAATCTCACAATTCGCAGCGGAACAACATATAATAATAAATGAATAATCTTTAAACAAAGAACTAATCAGTTATTACATTTTATACATTTCATTTCATTACATCATATCATCAGAGTATACAACATCAAACAACAAACAGTGCAGCGGAAAAAGAAATACTATATAAAATAGTAATACGCTATGTCATTCAGCTTGCCTCCAGCAACTCCAGAATATCCAGAATATCCTGATAAACCTAACTCTTGACTGCCCGTGTAGAAATTGGTGGGCACCCAGAGTTTAGGAAGGAAAACAATAAACTCCGAGTCAGTCATGTGACTGGTGTGGGAACTCAAAACAATTTATTTAACTTTCAAATCAAAATAGAGGAATATTTTTAAGTCAATTCGCAATGCTTTTAAAAATGAGACTACCATAAGACCTCCTGCCACACACACAATGCAAACGCAGACTTGGAGAAGATTTCTCCTTATGATAGCCAAAGATATTTGATACGTATTAAAATCAAATCAATTTTTGATATTATTATTAGTGCATAGTGTAGAAAAAATTCATTTCGAAAGTAGAATATAAAACTTAGCCAGCATAGGTACCATTATATTATGCCTACTAATAACTACCATATTAGATGGCAGGTTCTACAACTAAAACCGTACAAGTCACGTATTGTTTCTTTAGATTTCCAACGAATTATCAGGCCAAGGAACTTCCCATTGCCACATGAGAATGCCTCTGGATGGACATCCCCGAGAACCAAACCGGATCTCTACCAACACAAGGCCGGGTTACCCCTAACTGAGTGACAACTGACAGAATATGCCATCCCCCGGTCCTTTGGGACCTTTTCACCGAGCGCTCGTAATCAATTCACACAATCATAACAAAGTGTTTTCAACATGAGTAAGTATCTGGGCTCCATACCATGATACCACCCCTTTCCAGAAGGAAATGGACACATCCTAAAGGGCGCTACCCCTCATAACCTTGCCGCATCTTTCCTGTTTTGACCATTCACGGGGTGTGAGGCTCGACGAAGTCACGTCCACAAAAACATACTTTATACAAAAGCAATGCTTTGGGACAACAAATGATCATAGAAATGATCACCAAGATAGACGATCAAATAAACGATCCTATCACAAATAATCAACACAATGATCATTTCAGCAACACTCAGCATGTCACATTACCAAATTGGGAATATATCGCTGATAACTTCAACTATATAACCTCTGAGCTCGTACGTCTCAGAGAAGGGTGTTATGCTAAAAGAATAAATTCTTCGCCACCAACAGAAATATATTTGAAAGAAATCTGCTTTATATCTCAATTTGTAACGTCAGACATACAATCCATACAAGTCTGTTCCGGGCTCAAACAAAACCGAAGGCACTTCTTACGAAGCCCTTGTAATCCGGGTATTCACAATCCCGATCGAATTTCCCATCACTTAAGGAATCTCTATACCAGGAGCTACCCAGTGCAGAGACAATCGATAGGTCATCCTATCGCTTTCACAAATACTCGGTCTTCAACACCGATCTTCAATGCAATTCACAACGACGTATCACATATTCGGAATGGGTTATACGACCCCATGGTCCTTTCCCGGTTAACCCGAATAGTGAGCGCTTATTCAAAAATAAGTGTGGCATTCAAATTCAAACAATTCACATCAATTACCCATTCAAAGGGAAATATTGATAGTCGGTTATTGAACTATCAATGGATATGCACACATCACCAGTTTCCAAATAATTTTCCAAATTTTTTTTTCCCAAAATATCTTTACAAGATATATAATTTCACACTTCAAAAATAAATCAATATTTATTTTTAAACAAGTTCCACTTCCTTTTATAAATTCCATAGTGAATTTATATTTCACAATATCCATGAATATGTGATTTCAATTATTCATTTCAATTTATCTTCAAAAAGATAAATTCTCTAATATTCACTTTATATTGGAAAAACATTTCCATACTTATTTATTCATAAGTAATTCACAAATTTTATTTATTTTCAACACTTAGAAAATATTCAATATACTTAAATCGAGATTAAGTATATATTTCATTCTTTAAGGAAATCATGCTCTTAAACATATTTATTTGGGCCAAAACGAATGTTACGTAAAACATCGTTACGACAACCCAAAATCACTAGTATAGGGATTCGAAGTTTAAATAGATATATAAATCCCAATACTATACAAAACATTTCCTTTCGGAAATCTTTTACTATAACAACAGTGTTATAGTCCACCATTTCCTTTTATTTCTCGAAAACGTCTATTTCAACAATAAAGGTTGAAATCTATGGTTTCGAATCTCAACACATTTTAAAACATCGTTAGATCGTTTTAATTCTGTTTAAAATATCACATTTTAAACATTTTCTTTAACATATTATTCACTATTCAAAAACGTGAATATACTACGTTAACAAATTTCATCCTTTTATTCATTTTATTTTAAAGGATCATTCACAGTCAAAAATGTGAATATAACTCCATTAATAGGTTTCAACAATTAACTTATCAAAATAAGTTATTTGCGAATTTATAAAACAACGTTTATAAATTCCATTTCTATTTATTTTATAACAACTTCCTTTATAAATCTCCTTTATTAACCTATTCGATTTATATCCCAATTATGAACTAAAAGTCCATATTATAAGTTAAATGCTTATAAAACGATTATTTTACAAAATCGTTCTTTTAAACTTCATAATTATAAATCTTATAACTTATAAGATTCAATGATTTATTCAAAACTATTCTTTTAATAACTTTATAAAATTTATAAATCATACTATTTATAAATTTCATTTATAACTTCACCATTTTTAATTTTATAAATTCCATTCATTTACAAAATTCATTTTCACTTCATTCAAACACTTATAAAAACTCGTTTTATAATGTCAATATTTCAATTTATAAATATCCATTTATAAATCTCTTAATATAAGTCACTTTATATTATTCTTTAAAACATATTTAATCTCCTTTATAATTTCACCATTCTCTTGATTTATAAAATAATCAAATTTTATAAATCCTATATTTTTAACTTTTATAATAAATTCAAAAATCCTGATTTAATCATTTTATAAAATCATTAGCATCATATTCTCAAAAATCAGTTTTTTAACTATATTTCTTAAAAATCATAATTTTTATAACTTTAAAAATTATAACGTTTATTTATTAAAAATAGATCAAATTCCAAACATATAGTATATTTTCAAAAATCACTTTATAAATTATTTTAAAATTCCAAAACTTGGTCCAATGATGCTACATACCAAATAGTCAATCACGACAACAACGATATCATATATCGATATGATAATCCATCAAATATCAAAATATCTGAAATCAAATAAAAACTGTTGAGGAATCCAGTTGGATCCCTCCAACCTGTTTTCCTGCATCCACAAACATTAGCACAATACCAATTTCGCTCCAGTACGAAATTATCGCGGTATATGGGATTTAAAATATTATCCGCTTAATAGACGGCGCAATAGGGTCTCATCCGCTAAACAAAAAATGCGGGAAATCAATAACTCCAATATATACATATGCCAATATATATATATATATATTGCTATTATATATAATACCAATTTCACTGTTTATGAAATATTCGCGGTATATGTTTTTAATAAATAACATCCGCTTACTAACGGCGTATAATGTCTATTTTAACAATCAATAGATATCAATCAACATTCAAACATGCATACAAATATTTTAAATCTAACTATTTAAAATAAAATTGAAACTGATTCGATTGAGTGAGAAGTTCTCACCTTGATTTCAATTCCGTTTTAGCGATTTATTTCGAATAAAATTAAACGGACGTTTAATTTTACCCAAAATTCTCACTAACTCCAAACGACTCCAATCTAATTTCATCGCGTAGTGCTCGTCTATACGATTCCAACGCAACTGGTTTCGCGCGTTTTCGACCTCGTATGAAAAAGTTATGAATATTTGAAGTTTACTCGAATTTAAATCAACTAATTACAACATAACCTTTATATTATAACCTAACTTTCAATCTAAGCCATCCATCACAAGCCAAGAATATCCAGGCCGTCCCTAACCTCTTCCATCATCACGTTCCATCTCCAGTATTTGCCGAACCATGTAAGAACCCATAGCATGAAATTAGGGTTTGACAATTCGATTACCACACTCAACTTGAACACGATCGGAGACAAGGGTTTTGAAGCCCCTAGCTTACTCCATGCTCGGCCACAATAGGGTGGAGCTCGGCCCCCTATGTTACCTCGAATTGTGTGCCAAACCTGCCACGGTCGGCCCCATTTATCTCCCTCTACATTGCACCAAAATCCATCATCACCGTATAGATTTCTAGCTCTCGCCTTGCTCTACAATGTTGTAGTTGATCACCTTGCTTGATTGTGAATGGATTGAGAGATTTTGAGGAGGAAGTGAAATCAAATTCTGGCCATTCATTAGGGTAGTGGCGGCTGCAGTTTATTTAGGGTTAGGGTTTTGTAATTTTTTTTTTATTATGTGAGAGGTAGGGGTCTATTTATAGGGAAAAACGAAACATTATTCATTCCGGAAATTCCGAACTCCGATTTACGCGCCGTAACCAGCGTTTCTAAGGTTTACCCCGCGTTTCGGACACAATGGAACAGGTTTCAGAAGCTAATTCGGATATCTGTGCGAGTTATGGCTGTAAACGCTCAATTTAAATTAAACCGATTTAAGCGATTTTCTAGGCGTTTTAATTTGTACCGGACAAACGGTAAATCCAATTGACACGAAATTTGAAACCTTACAATAATATCACATTACGGATCCGATGAAACTGGTTTCGTCGAAATCCGAGACTTTTTGAAAAATGGCTATTTTAACTCGCCAATTTAAAATTAAAAATAATTCGATGCGTTTCGAGCTGCCACGATCAAACGATAGCTCCGATTGACACGAAAATTGAAATCCGGTAATAACTAACTATTACGGACCCAATGGAACTAGTTTCGTTCAATTCTGAGACTGTTCAAAAATTGGCTATTTTCAATAGTCGATTTAAATATTAAAATATTCAATTTTCACAAATTAACTTTTAATTCGATTTTAAAAGTTCTAAAATATCATTCTAACTCCCATATGATAAAATAAAATTTTACAAATCATTTTCAATCATATTTAACTCAATTTTCAATTATTTCCATAATTTAACATATTAAATTATCGATTTAATTATCCAATTAAATCCAATAATTCAAATAAAAATTCATTTGACTTATAATTTCACTTATTAATATTTAAAATTAATTAAATATTCAAATTTAAATTAATAAAAATTCTGGGTCGTTACAGTTTGCTTTACAAACTCCTTCCTTTCCCTAAGAGCCATCCTCCTACTAGGCTGAATCACTGGTGCTGCTCCCGAAACCAAATCAATGCGAAACTCTATCTCTCGATGTAGAGGTACGCATTTGACTTCCTTGAACACATCAGGAAAATCTTGGACCACATCGATATCTTCAACCTTCTCTTGAGAAGTCACAACTCCATGTAAAAGACTACTCAAATGAATTCCAGAATTATCACACGCCACTCTAGTAATGCTACCTAGATTGGTTTCTGATGAAAATGTTCTCTCATCACAATTCAGGACTGCCTTATACTTATCTAGCCAATACATCCCCAATATAAGGTCAAATCCCTTAAAATCCAACACATAAGGGTTACAAGAAAAACTATAGGACAGATAGGAAATCCTCAAATCCTTACAGATCATATCTAATTTGGTTACTCCTCCTATAGGATTAGATACAAAGATGGACTATCTATAGTACTTGGGGTAAGAAAGAACTTCTTTAAAGATTCTAGAGAAATAAAACTCAAAGAAGCACCCGAATCAAACACAACTTTAATATACTTTCCATCTAAAAGTAATGTACCTTCCAATACTCTCTTCCCTTTAGATGATGTAGATGGTGCACCCTCCAAAGCAAATACCTTATTCTGCTGAGCTCTATGAAGTAGCGGACAATCCTTGATCATATGACCTGGGTGGTGACAATTGAAGCATAGAGATTTCTGAACCAAAGCCGAACCCGGTCTACTATAATACGATTGCTACTGTTGCTGCTGAAATCCTTTCCTAGGACACTTATTCGCTAAGTGACCTTCTTGTTGACATATATAGCATTTGCGAGGTCCGTTATAACTTCCAGTCTTCTTCTTTTTCTGCTTCCTCCAATTGGTATTGAACTTCCTCTTATTGGGATTAACAAAATTCCCTCTCGATACTTCTACTGGTGCCACTGGTTCCTGTTCATCAAATCCTCATATCTTAGAGCAATATCAATTAACTCAATAAAACATCCTTTCAAGTGCACCGTCATCCTTTCATGAAATTCTGGCCTCAAGCCTTACACAAACATTTCGTTCTTTTTAAGGGGAGTATCAATGAGCCCTGGTCCATAGCAAGATAGTTCTTGAATTTAGTCTCATACTCAGATATAGACATGCTACCCTGCTTCAAATTCAGAAAATCTCGGTACAGACGAGCTTTCCCTGCTGTTAGCGTGAATTTCTCCTCAAATAACTCTTTAAATCTTTCCCAAGAAATGTCTTCCTTAGAGATATTTGATACTGCTGCATCCCACCAGGCTGCAGCGCCTTCTTGCAATTGCAATAAAGTCATTTCCCTTTTCCACTAATCAGACAACTTCATACTCTTAAAGATCCGCTTAAATGAGCGTAGCCAAGCTTGGACCTCAGTTATAGCCACTGACCCTTTAAATGGTTTGCCTCCAAGGTTGGTGAAGTCCTTGCATAAAGTGGCAAAACTAACCTAAGGCGGTACTTGTAACAAACAGCTAATTTTCGACTTTCGAAAATTCGACATCGACACTCACTTTATCGACTGCCGAGAAATCGAAGGTCGGAAACACGGAATGTTATGGGTTTTAGAAAGAATTTAAGAAAAAGAAAGAAAGAAGAGAGAAGAGATAGAAAATAGAGGGAAAAGAATATAGACAATTTTTAGAAAACAGAGAATTAGAAAAACAGAAGATAGAAAATTTTAAAAATAGAACGGGACAGAAAGGAAACAACAGAACAACAACAGAATCTCACAATTCGCAGCGGAACAACATATAATAATAAATGAATAATCTTTAAACAAAGAACTATATCAGTTATTACATTACATTTCATTTCATTACATCATATCATCAGAGTGTACAACATCATACAACAACAAACAGTGCAGCGGAAAAAGAAATACTATATAAACTAGTAATACGCCATGCCATCCAGCTTGCCTCCAGCAACTCCAGAATATCCAGAATATCTTGATAAACCTAACTCTTAACTGCCCGTGTGGAAATTGGTGGGCACCCAGAGTTTAGGAAGGAAAACAATAAACTCCGAGTCAGTCATGTTACTGGTGTGAGAACTCAAAACAGTTTATTTATCTTTAAAATCAAAATAGAGGAATATTTTTAATCAATTCGCAATGCTTTTAAAAAATGAGACTACCATAAGGCCTCCCGCACACACACACATGCAAACGCAGAATCGGAGGAGATTTCTCCTTATGATAGTCAAAGATGCTTGATACGCATTTAAAATAATATTTGATATTATTATTAGTGCATAGTGTAGAGGAAAATCATTTCGAAAATAAAGATATAAATCTTAGCCAACATACGACCATTATCGTATGCCTACTATAGCTACTATCCAAACAGTGGTGACCACCATAAGTGAATAGCAGGTTCTACAACTAATACCGTACAAGTTTCGTATTGGGAATTGGATTTCCAACAAATGGTCAGGCCAAGGAACTTCCCATTGCCACTGAGAATGCCTCTGGATGGACATCCCCGAGAACCAAACCGGATCTCTACCAACACAAGGCCGGGTTACCCCTAACTGGGTAACTACTGACACGAGCACGCCATTCCCCGATCGTAAACGACCTTTTTCACGGGATCCCGATAACCAACAACCACAAAGTAATAAACTCGTAGTAACCACATAGGTTAAATATCTGGGCTCCATACCATGATACAACCTCTATCCAGAAGGAAATGTACATACCCTAAGGGGAGCTACAGCAACCCCTAATAACCTTGCCGCATCTTTCCTGTTTTGACCATTTCCGGGATGTGAGGCTCGACGAATTCACGTCCACAAAAACACACTTTGTACAAAAAGCCGTGCTTTGGGTCAACAAATGATCAACACAATGATCACTAAGATAGACGATCAAATGAATGATCCTATCACAAATAATCAACACAATGATCATTTCAGCATCACTCAGCATGTCACATTACCAAACTGGGAATATATCGCTGATAACTTCAACTATATAACCTCTGAGCTCGTACGTCTCAGAGAAGGGTGTTAAGCTAAAAGAATAAATTCTCCGCCACCTCAGAAATATATTTGAAAGAAATCGGCTTTATATCTCAACTTGTAATGTCAGGCATACAATCCATACAAGTCTGTTCCGGGCTCGAACAGAACTGAAGGCACTTACTGTAACGACCCAGAATTTTTAATAATTTAAATTTGAATATTTAATTAATTTTAAATGTTAATAAGTGAATTTTTAAGTCAAATAAATTTTTATTTGAATTATTGGATTTAATTGGATAATTAAATCAATAATTTAATATGTTAAATTATGGAAATAATTGAAAATTGAGTTAAATATGATAGAAAATGATTTGTAAAATTTTATTTTATCATATTGAAGTTAGAATGATATTTTAGAACTTTTAAAATCGAATTAAAAGTTAATTTGTGAAAATTGAATATTTTAATATTTAATAATTGACTGTAAAATAGTCAATTTTTGAACAGTCTCAGAATTGAACGAAACTAGTTTCATTGGATCCGTAATAGTAAGTTATTACCGGATTTCAAATTTCGTGTCAATCGGAGCTATCGTTTGATCGTGGCAGCTCGAAACGCATCGAATCGTTTTTAATTTAAATTTGGCGAGTCAAAATAGCCATTTTTCAAAAAGTCTTGGATTTCGACGAAACCAGTTTCATCGGATCCGTAATGTGATATTATTGTAAGGTTTCAAATTTCAAGTCAATTGGATTTACCGTTTGTCCGGTACAAATTAAAACGCCTAGAAATCGACTTAAATCGGTTTAAATTCAAATTGATTGTTTATTGCCGTATCTCACACATACGATGGAATTAGCTTACGAAACCTGTTCCATTGTGTCCGGAATGCAGAAAAACTTTAGAATCGCCTGTCGAAACGCGTCGTTTGGAGTTCGTTTGCATAAGTTATTAAAAAGAGAATTTTATTAGTTTAATAATATAATAACTATTATATATATTCAATTTTTTCCAAACCCTAGCCTTTGCTATCAGCCGTCGTTCTAAACGATTTAATGGCCGAAACCTAGCGATCTTCTCCTCCAAATCGCGACAAATCCACTCAACGATTTCGAAAATTTTCTGAAGCAAGATTGTAGAGCGTTCCAAGATCTCCAGATCCGTACGGTGGAGTGGCGAATAACTCAGCGAATCGTTGGCAAATCGTTCGAGAAGGAGGCGCGTTTCACCTCGTTTTGCGTGCGCCAGGGACCACCGAGTGGCACGTGGTCGGGGGCGAAAGTGGGGTTTGGCGAGGCCGTTCTAATGGCGTGTTCTGATCGATGGGGAATGGAGGGTATTGCATGTGATTTGGAGCCCTAGGGGGCGGCCTATGGGTTCATTTGCGTTCGAATTATTTTACCTGGGAACGTATGCACGGGAGGAAGAAGCACGGTGGGGGCCACGCGCGTGAAGAATATGAATGGGTATTTTCTTTTGTTTTTTTTTTAGTTTAAATTTGAAATTCAAATAGTGTACAGCGTTTAAAATAGTATAACTTTTGCATGCGAGGTCGGATTCGAACGAGATTTTTTGCGTTGGCTTCGTATCGTCGTGCTCTTCGCAATGCAACTGGTTTGGAGTCGATTGGAGCTCGTTTGAATTTCGGGTAAAATTAAACGTTCGTTTAATTTTATTCGAAACGAACGCGAAAACGGAAATTAAAACCAAGGTGAGAACTTCTCACTCAATCGAATAGATTTCGATTTTATTTTAAATAGTTAGATTTAAAATATTTGAATGCATGTTTGAATGATGACTGTAAATTATTGATTGTTAAAATAGACATTATGCGCCGTTAGTAAGCGGATGTTATTTATTATAAACATATACCGCGAATATTTCATAAACAGTGAAATTGGTATTATATATAATATCAATATATATATATATTGGCATATGTATATATTGCAGTTGATTGATTTCCCGTATTTTTTGCGGATGAGACCCTATTACGCCGTTAGTAAGCGGATAATATTTATTAAGAACATATACCGCGATAATTTCGTACTGGAGCGAAATTGGTATTGTGCTAATGTTTTTCGATGCAGGAAACAGGTTGGAGGGATCCAACTGGATTCCTCAACAGTATTTATTTTATTTCAGATATTTTGATATTTGATGGATTATCATATCGATATATGATATCGTTAGTAGTCGTGATTGACTATTTGGTGTGTAGCATCATTGGACCCAGATTTTGGGATTTTAAAATGTTTTTAAAGTGATTTTTGAAAAGATAAAATATTTTTTTGGAATTGATCCATTATAAATAAATAAACGTTATAATTTTTAAAGTTATAAAATTATGGTTTTTGTGAAATATAGTTAAAAGCTGGTTTTTGAGAAATATGAACCAATGATTTTATAAAATAGTTTAAACTGGATTTTTGAGTTTATTATTATTAGTTTGAATATAAGATTTGTAAAATTTGATTATTTTATAAATCAAGAGAACGGTGAAATTTTAAAGGAATTTAAAGACGTTTAAAAGAATAATATAAATTAATTTATATTAAGAGATTTATAAATGGATATTTATAAATTGAATTATGGACATTATAAAACGAGTTTTTATAAGTGTTTGAATGTAGTGAAAATGAATTTCCTAAATGAATGAAATTTATGAAATTATAAACTGTGAAGTTATAAATGAAATTTTATAAGCAATAGGTTTATAAAATTTATAAAGTTATCGAAAGAATGAATTTTGGATGAATAAACAATCTTATAAGTTAAGATTTATAATTTGGGAAGTTAAATGAACGATTTTGTAAAATAATCGTTTTATAAGTAATTAACTTATAATATGAACTTGTAGTTTATAATTGAGTTATAAACTGGAATAGGTTAATAAAGGAATTTATAAAAAGGAAGTTTTTATAAATAAATAGAAACGGAATTTATAAACGTTGTTTTATAAATCCGCAAATGACTTATTTTGATAAGTTAATTGTTATAACTTAGAGATGGAGTTATATTCACGTTTTAGACTGTGAATAATCCTTTAAGTTAAAAAGTATAAAAAGGATGAAATTTGTTAACATAGTATATTCACGTTTTTGAATGGTGAATAATACGTTAAAGAAAATGTTTTGAATGTGATATTTTAAATAGAATTAAAACGATCTAACGATATTTTTAAATGCATTGAGATTCGAAATCATAGATTTCAACATTCATTGTTGAAATAGACGTTTTCGAGAAATAGAAGGAAATAATGGACTATAACACTGTTGTTATAGTAAATAATTTCCGAAAGGAAATGTTTTTGATTAGTATTGGGATTTATATATCTATTTTAAATTCGAATCCCTATACTAGTGATTTTGGGTTGTCGTAACGATGTTTTACGCAACATTCGTTTTGGCCCAAATAAAAATGTTTAAGGGAATGATTACCTTAAAGAATGAATTTTATACTTAATTCGATTTAAGTATATTGAATATTTTCCAAGGTTGAAAATAAAAGATTTGAATTACTTATTTTTAATAAGTATGGAATTATTTTCCAATATGAAGTGAATATTTAGAATTTATCTTTTTGAAGATAAATCGAGAATGAATAATTGAAATCGGTTATTCATGGATATTTTTGAAAATATAAATTCATTATGGAATTTATATGTGAAAGTGGAATTTGTATGAAAATAAATGTTGATTTATTTTTGAAGTGTGAAATAATATATCTTGTAAAAATATTCTGGAAGATAAATAATTTGGAAAATTATTTGGAATCTGGTGATGTGTGCATATCCAGTGATAGTTCAATAACCGACTATCAATATTTCCCTTTGAATGGGTATTTGATGTGAATTGATTGAATTTGAATGCACACTTATTTTTGAATAAGCGCTCACTATTCGGGTTAACCGGGAAAGGACCATGGGGTCGTATAACCCATTCCGAATATGTGATACGTCGTTGTGAATAGCATTGAAGATCGGTGTTGAAGACCGGATATTTGCGAAAGCGATAGGATGAACTATCGATTGACTCTGCACCGAGTTGCTCCGGTATTGAGTTCTCCATATGTGATGGTGAATCCGATCAGGATTGTGAATATCCGGATTGCAAGGACTTCTTTGTAAGTGCCTTCGGTTCTGTTCGATCCCGGAACAGACTTGTATGGATTGTATGCCTGACATTACAAGTTGAGATATAAAGCCGATTTCTTTCAAATATATTTCTGTTGGTGGCGGAGAATTTATTCTTTGCTTAACACCCTTCTTTGAGACGTATGTGCTCAAAGGTTATATAGTTGAAGTTATCAGCGATATATTCCCAATTTGGTAATGTGACATGCTGAGTGATGCTGAAATGATCATTGTGTTGATTATTTGTGATAGGATCGTTTATTTGATCGTCTATCCTTGTGATCATTGTGTTGATCATTTGTTGACCCAAAGCATGGCTTTTGTATAAAGTATGTTTTTGTGGACGTGACTTCGTCGAGCCTCACACACCGTGAATGGTCAAAACAGGAAAGAAGCATCAAGGTTATGAGGGGTAGCACCCTTTAGGATGTGTCCATTTCCTTCTGGAAAAGGGTGGTATCATGGTATGGAGCCCAGATACTTACTCATGTTGAAACACTTTGTTTTTATGATTGTGTGAATTGATTAGAGAGCGCTCTCGGATAAAGGTCCCAAAGGACCGGGGGATGGCATATTCGGTCAGTTGTTGCTCAGTTAGGAGTAACCCGGCCTTGTGTTGGTTGAGATCCGGTTTGGTTCTCGGGGATGTCCATCCAGAGGCATTCTCAGTGGCAATGGGAAGTTCCTTGGCCTGATCATTTGTTGGAAATCCAATTCCCAATACGAAACTTGTACGGTATTAGTTGTAGAACCTGCCATTCACTTATGGTGGTCACCACTGTTTGGATAGTAGCTATAGTAGGCATAGTTCGAAATGTCTATGTCGGCTAAGATTTATATCTTTATTTTCGAAATGATTTGTTATACATTATGCACTAGTAATAATATCAAATGTTATTTTAAATGCGTATCAAGCATCTTTGGCTATCATAAGGAGAAATCTCCTCCGATTCTGCGTTTGCATGTGTGTGTGTGCGGGAGGCCTTATGGTAGTCTCATTTTTAAAAGCATTGCGAATTAATTTAAAAATATTCCTCTATTTTGATTTTAAAGACAAATAAACTGTTTTGAGTTCTCACACCAGTCACATGACTGACTTGGAGTTTATTGTTTTCCTTCCTAAACTCTGGGTGCCCACCAATTTCCACACGGGCAGTTAAGAGTTAGGTTTATCAGGATATTCTGGATATTCTGGAGTTGCTGGAGGCAAGATGGATGGCATGGCATATTACTTATATAGTATTTCTTTTTCCGCTGCACTGTTTGATGTTGTTGATGTTGTATACTCTGATGACATGATGTAATGTAATGTATAAAATGTAATAACTGATAGTTCTTTGTTTAAAGATTATTCATTTATTATTATATGTTGTTCCGCTGCGAATTGTGAGATTCTGATGTTGTTCTTTCTGTTCTTTTTGTTCCTTTCTGTCCCGTCCTATTTTCTTCTGTTTTTCTTTTTCCTTTCTCTTCTCTTTTCTTTCTATTTTTAAAATTTTCTATCTTCTGTTTTTCTAATTCTCTGTTTTCTAAAAAAAAAATTGTCTATCTTCTTTTCCCTCTATTATTCAATTCTTCTTTTTCTCTCTTCTTTCTTTCTTTTTCTTAAATTCTTTCTAAAACCCATAACATTCCGTGTTTCCGACCTTCGATTTCTCGGCAGTCGATAAAGTGAGTATCGATGTTGAATTTTCGAAAGTCGAAAATTTCCGTACGTTACATTTGGTATCAGAGCTCTGATGGTTAAGCGATAACCATGGTTCTGTTGGGTATAACTCATTAGAGATAGAGTCAGTAGTACTCTAGATTGAGTTTGAGTGTAATAATAGCTATGAGAGCGTATTTGTTAGTGAATATAAAATTGTTTTATATTGTGATGATTGGTTTATTGAGTGGTATATGAACTTTCGTCAGCGTGGTCCGCAAGACTATGCCGAAGGGGTTTCTAAACACTTGAATAGAACAATTCGACACAATATTGATTTTAAATTGGGTAAATGGAATAATTTTGCCTTGATTATATTTTATATGTAAAGGAATAATTTTTCAGAATTATTAAAGTGTATATAAGTTGATTGTTAGGTTGTTTGAATAATCTAAATAAAAGAATAATTGTATAAGGAAATGAATTATAAGAATTGAATTATAATTAAAGTGTTTACAATTGTGAAATAAACTTATATATATAAGAAATGAAACTATATGAATATGAGTTGTAAATAAAAGTGAATTTAAAGTTAAATGGAATATAAGTTAAGTGTTGTTGAATAAAGTTGATATTGATATCAAACTAAATTAATGAAGTTAAGTAATAAATATGAACTTGAGTTATATAATAGAATTCAACTTTGTGATTGAATGTTAATCAATTGAATGTAATTTAAGTTGATATGGAATAATGAATGAAAGTATTAATTCATTGAAATCAAACGTTATTAGAAGTTGAATAAATTAAATGAGAATATAAATGAATATTGTTGGTTATGGAATGTAGTTGGTTGATGGTTGAATATATATTGCATTTGCTATATTATGTAGTTGTTATGTTGCTATATGTTGTATATTGAGATTATTTGCATATGTGCATGTTCTCATGTTGTTTGTTGAGTGATTAGTAGGTGCGGATCGCGTTTGCTTCGCATTTGGAGTTCGCTTTTGCGCTATATTAGCCGTATATGCTTGCTAATAAAATATAAGGTACATATCTCGGATTAAATATCGTACTTTTACACTTTTTTCCCTTCGGGATGCCTCATTACTTGATGAGATGTATATTTGTGATATATATACTGTTATTTTTTTTTTCGGATCGAGCCGCGCAAAGGAGACTATGGCGAATTTTTCCGAAAATTTAAGGCGTTAGAAAAATTTGAGAAAATTTTGGGAAAATTTTGAAAACTTTAACTTTGATTTGGAGTTGAAAGTTAAACAATAGGTAGTTGTTTTTGAAAACATAACTAAGTATGATTTGAAAACTTAGTAAAATATTATAAGAAGTTTAATTATAAATTTTGGGAAAATTAATATATTCTCTAAATTTTCTTACTTGTAATTTCGAGGACGAAATTCTTTTAAGGGGGAAAGATTGTAACGACCCAGAATTTTTAATAATTTAAATTTGAATATTTAATTAATTTTAAATGTTAATAAGTGAATTTTTAAGTCAAATAAATTTTTATTTGAATTATTGGATTTAATTGGATAATTAAATCAATAATTTAATATGTTAAATTATGGAAATAATTGAAAATTGAGTTAAATATGATAGAAAATGATTTGTAAAATTTTATTTTATCATATTGAAGTTAGAATGATATTTTAGAACTTTTAAAATCGAATTAAAAGTTAATTTGTGAAAATTGAATATTTTAATATTTAATAATTGACTGTAAAATAGTCAATTTTTGAACAGTCTCAGAATTGAACGAAACTAGTTTCATTGGATCCGTAATAGTAAGTTATTACCGGATTTCAAATTTCGTGTCAATCGGAGCTATCGTTTGATCGTGGCAGCTCGAAACGCATCGAATCGTTTTTAATTTAAATTTGGCGAGTCAAAATAGCCATTTTTCAAAAAGTCTCGGATTTCGACGAAACCAGTTTCATCGGATCCGTAATGTGATATTATTGTAAGGTTTCAAATTTCAAGTCAATTGGATTTACCGTTTGTCCGGTACAAATTAAAACGCCTAGAAATCGACTTAAATCGGTTTAAATTCAAATTGATTGTTTATTGCCGTATCTCACACATACGATGGAATTAGCTTACGAAACCTGTTCCATTGTGTCCGGAATGCAGAAAAACTTTAGAATCGCCTGTCGAAACGCGTCGTTTGGAGTTCGTTTGCATAAGTTATTAAAAAGAGAATTTTATTAGTTTAATAATATAATAACTATTATATATATTCAATTTTTTCCAAACCCTAGCCTTTGCTATCAGCCGTCGTTCTAAACGATTTAATGGCCGAAACCTAGCGATCTTCACCTCCAAATCGCGACAAATCCACTCAACGATTTCGAAAATTTTCTGAAGCAAGATTGTAGAGCGTTCCAAGATCTCCAGATCCGTACGGTGGAGTGGCGAATAACTCAGCGAATCGTTGGCAAATCGTTCGAGAAGGAGGCGCGTTTCACCTCGTTTTGCGTGCGCCAGGGACCACCGAGTGGCACGTGGTCGGGGGCGAAAGTGGGGTTTGGCGAGGCCGTTCTAATGGCGTGTTCTGATCGATGGGGAATGGAGGGTATTGCATGTGATTTGGAGCCCTAGGGGGCGGCCTATGGGTTCATTTGCGTTCGAATTATTTTACCTGGGAACGTATGCACGGGAGGAAGAAGCACGGTGGGGGCCACGCGCGTGAAGAATATGAATGGGTATTTTCTTTTGTTTTTTTTTTAGTTTAAATTTGAAATTCAAATAGTGTACAGCGTTTAAAATAGTATAACTTTTGCATGCGAGGTCGGATTCGAACGAGATTTTTTGCGTTGGCTTCGTATCGTCGTGCTCTTCGCAATGCAACTGGTTTGGAGTCGATTGGAGCTCGTTTGAATTTCGGGTAAAATTAAACGTTCGTTTAATTTTATTCGAAACGAACGCGAAAACGGAAATTAAAACCAAGGTGAGAACTTCTCACTCAATCGAATAGATTTCGATTTTATTTTAAATAGTTAGATTTAAAATATTTGAATGCATGTTTGAATGATGACTGTAAATTATTGATTGTTAAAATAGACATTATGCGCCGTTAGTAAGCGGATGTTATTTATTATAAACATATACCGCGAATATTTCATAAACAGTGAAATTGGTATTATATATAATATCAATATATATATATATTGGCATATGTATATATTGCAGTTGATTGATTTCCCGTATTTTTTGCGGATGAGACCCTATTACGCCGTTAGTAAGCGGATAATATTTATTAAGAACATATACCGCGATAATTTCGTACTGGAGCGAAATTGGTATTGTGCTAATGTTTTTGGATGCAGGAAACAGGTTGGAGGGATCCAACTGGATTCCTCAACAGTATTTATTTTATTTCAGATATTTTGATATTTGATGGATTATCATATCGATATATGATATCGTTAGTAGTCGTGATTGACTATTTGGTGTGTAGCATCATTGGACCCAGATTTTGGGATTTTAAAATGTTTTTAAAGTGATTTTTGAAAAGATAAAATATTTTTTTGGAATTGATCCATTATAAATAAATAAACGTTATAATTTTTAAAGTTATAAAATTATGGTTTTTGTGAAATATAGTTAAAAGCTGGTTTTTGAGAAATATGAACCAATGATTTTATAAAATAGTTTAAACTGGATTTTTGAGTTTATTATTATTAGTTTGAATATAAGATTTATAAAATTTGATTATTTTATAAATCAAGAGAACGGTGAAATTTTAAAGGAATTTAAAGACGTTTAAAAGAATAATATAAATTAATTTATATTAAGAGATTTATAAATGGATATTTATAAATTGAATTATGGACATTATAAAACGAGTTTTTATAAGTGTTTGAATGTAGTGAAAATGAATTTCCTAAATGAATGAAATTTATGAAATTATAAACTGTGAAGTTATAAATGAAATTTTATAAGCAATAGGTTTATAAAATTTATAAAGTTATCGAAAGAATGAATTTTGGATGAATAAACAATCTTATAAGTTAAGATTTATAATTTGGGAAGTTAAATGAACGATTTTGTAAAATAATCGTTTTATAAGTAATTAACTTATAATATGAACTTGTAGTTTATAATTGAGTTATAAACTGGAATAGGTTAATAAAGGAATTTATAAAAAGGAAGTTTTTATAAATAAATAGAAACGGAATTTATAAACGTTGTTTTATAAATCCGCAAATGACTTATTTTGATAAGTTAATTGTTATAACTTAGAGATGGAGTTATATTCACGTTTTAGACTGTGAATAATCCTTTAAGTTAAAAAGTATAAAAAGGATGAAATTTGTTAACATAGTATATTCACGTTTTTGAATGGTGAATAATACGTTAAAGAAAATGTTTTGAATGTGATATTTTAAATAGAATTAAAACGATCTAACGATATTTTTAAATGCATTGAGATTCGAAATCATAGATTTCAACATTCATTGTTGAAATAGACGTTTTCGAGAAATAGAAGGAAATAATGGACTATAACACTGTTGTTATAGTAAATAATTTCCGAAAGGAAATGTTTTTGATTAGTATTGGGATTTATATATCTATTTTAAATTCGAATCCCTATACTAGTGATTTTGGGTTGTCGTAACGATGTTTTACGCAACATTCGTTTTGGCCCAAATAAAAATGTTTAAGGGAATGATTACCTTAAAGAATGAATTTTATACTTAATTCGATTTAAGTATATTGAATATTTTCCAAGGTTGAAAATAAAAGATTTGAATTACTTATTTTTAATAAGTATGGAATTATTTTCCAATATGAAGTGAATATTTAGAATTTATCTTTTTGTAGATAAATCGAGAATGAATAATTGAAATCGGTTATTCATGGATATTTTTGAAAATATAAATTCATTATGGAATTTATATGTGAAAGTGGAATTTGTATGAAAATAAATGTTGATTTATTTTTGAAGTGTGAAATAATATATCTTGTAAAAATATTCTGGAAGATAAATAATTTGGAAAATTATTTGGAATCTGGTGATGTGTGCATATCCAGTGATAGTTCAATAACCGACTATCAATATTTCCCTTTGAATGGGTATTTGATGTGAATTGATTGAATTTGAATGCACACTTATTTTTGAATAAGCGCTCACTATTCGGGTTAACCGGGAAAGGACCATGGGGTCGTATAACCCATTCCGAATATGTGATACGTCGTTGTGAATAGCATTGAAGATCGGTGTTGAAGACCGGATATTTGCGAAAGCGATAGGATGAACTATCGATTGACTCTGCACCGAGTTGCTCCGGTATTGAGTTCTCCATATGTGATGGTGAATCCGATCACGATTGTGAATATCCGAATTGCAAGGACTTCTTTGTAAGTGCCTTCGGTTCTGTTCGATCCCGGAACAGACTTGTATGGATTGTATGCCTGACATTACAAGTTGAGATATAAAGCCGATTTCTTTCAAATATATTTCTGTTGGTGGCGGAGAATTTATTCTTTGCTTAACACCCTTCTTTGAGACGTATGTGCTCAAAGGTTATATAGTTGAAGTTATCAGCGATATATTCCCAATTTGGTAATGTGACATGCTGAGTGATGCTGAAATGATCATTGTGTTGATTATTTGTGATAGGATCGTTTATTTGATCGTCTATCCTTGTGATCATTGTGTTGATCATTTGTTGACCCAAAGCATGGCTTTTGTATAAAGTATGTTTTTGTGGACGTGACTTCGTCGAGCCTCACACACCGTGAATGGTCAAAACAGGAAAGAAGCAGCAAGGTTATGAGGGGTAGCACCCTTTAGGATGTGTCCATTTCCTTCTGGAAAAGGGTGGTATCATGGTATGGAGCCCAGATACTTACTCATGTTGAAACACTTTGTTTTTATGATTGTGTGAATTGATTAGAGAGCGCTCTCGGATAAAGGTCCCAAAGGACCGGGGGATGGCATATTCGGTCAGTTGTTGCTCAGTTAGGAGTAACCCGGCCTTGTGTTGGTTGAGATCCGGTTTGGTTCTCGGGGATGTCCGTCCAGAGGCATTCTCAGTGGCAATGGGAAGTTCCTTGGCCTGATCATTTGTTGGAAATCCAATTCCCAATACGAAACTTGTACGGTATTAGTTGTAGAACCTGCCATTCACTTATGGTGGTCACCACTGTTTGGATAGTAGCTATAGTAGGCATAGTTCGAAATGTCTATGTCGGCTAAGATTTATATCTTTATTTTCGAAATGATTTGTTATACATTATGCACTAGTAATAATATCAAATGTTATTTTAAATGCGTATCAAGCATCTTTGGCTATCATAAGGAGAAATCTCCTCCGATTCTGCGTTTGCATGTGTGTGTGTGCGGGAGGCCTTATGGTAGTCTCATTTTTAAAAGCATTGCGAATTAATTTAAAAATATTCCTCTATTTTGATTTTAAAGATAAATAAACTGTTTTGAGTTCTCACACCAGTCACATGACTGACTTGGAGTTTATTGTTTTCCTTCCTAAACTCTGGGTGCCCACCAATTTCCACACGGGCAGTTAAGAGTTAGGTTTATCAGGATATTCTGGATATTCTGGAGTTGCTGGAGGCAAGATGGATGGCATGGCATATTACTTATATAGTATTTCTTTTTCCGCTGCACTGTTTGATGTTGTTGATGTTGTATACTCTGATGACATGATGTAATGTAATGTATAAAATGTAATAACTGATAGTTCTTTGTTTAAAGATTATTCATTTATTATTATATGTTGTTCCGCTGCGAATTGTGAGATTCTGATGTTGTTCTTTCTGTTCTTTTTGTTCCTTTCTGTCCCGTCCTATTTTCTTCTGTTTTTCTTTTTCCTTTCTCTTCTCTTTTCTTTCTATTTTTAAAATTTTCTATCTTCTGTTTTTCTAATTCTCTGTTTTCTAAAAAAAAAATTGTCTATCTTCTTTTCCCTCTATTATTCAATTCTTCTTTTTCTCTCTTCTTTCTTTCTTTTTCTTAAATTCTTTCTAAAACCCATAACATTCCGTGTTTCCGGCCTTCGATTTCTCGGCAGTCGATAAAGTGAGTATCGATGTTGAATTTTCGAAAGTCGAAAATTTCCGTTTGTTACACTTACAAAGAAGTCCTTGTAATCCGAATAATTTCTAATCACGTTCGGATTTCCCATCACTTATGGAGATCTCAATACCAGGGATCAGCCAGTGCAGAGACAATCAACAAGAAATCCTTTCGCTTTCGAAAATATCCGGTCTTCAACACCGATCTTCGAATGCAATTTATCACGACGTATCACATATTCGGAATGGGTTATACGACCCCATGGTCCTTTCCCGGTTAACCCGAATAGTGAGCGCTTATTTTAAAAAAATAAGTGTGGCATTCAATTTCAAACAATTCACAACAAATACCTATTCGAAGGTAAATATTGATAGTCGGTTATTGAACTATCAATAGATATGCCAACATCACCAGAATCCAAATAATTTTCCAAATTATTTGTTTCCCAAAAATATCTTTAGAAGATATAACTTTCCATATTTCAAAAATAAATCAATATTTATTTTTAAACCTATTTTCCCAATTCCTTTTATAAATTCCATATTGAATTTATATTTCCAAAATATTTATGAATATATGATTTCAAATATCCATTTTTCAATTGATCTTCAAAAAGATAAATTCTCAACATATTCACTTTATATTGGAAAACATTTCTATACTTATTAAATAAGTAATTCACAATCTTTTATTTTCAACACTTAGAAAATATTCTATATACTTAAATCGAAATTAAGTATATATTTCTTTCTTTAAGGAAATCATTCACTTAACCGTATTTATTTGGGCCAAAACGATGTTGCGTAAAACATCGTTACGACAACCCAAAATCACTAGTATAGGGATTTGAAATAAAATAGATATATAAATCCCAATACTATACAAAAACATTTCCTTTCGGAAATTATCTATTATAACAACAGTGTTATAATCTATTATTTCCTTCTATTTCTCGAAAACATCTATTTCAACCATAAATGTTGAAATCTATAATTTCGAATCTCAATACATTTTTAAAACATCGTTAGATCGTTTTAATTCTGTTTAAAATATCACATTCCAAATAATTCTTTAACATAATATTCACTATACAAAAACGTGAATATATTTTATTAATAAATTTCATTTCTTCTATTGCCTTTATTTTAAGGAATTATTCACTGTTTAAAACATGAATATATCTCCATAAATAAATTAGATCAATTTACTTATTAAATAAGTCATTTTGAATTTATAAAACAACGTTTATAAATTCTATTCTATTTATTTTATATCAACTTCCATTTATAAATTTCCTTTGTTAACCTATCTCAATTCATATCACAATGATATACTAAAAATTCATATTATAAGTCAAATACTTATAATTTATCTATTTACAAAATTATTCCTTTAAACTTCATAAATTTTATAAATCTTATAACTTATAAGATTCATTCATTTATCCAAAATCATTCCTTTAATAACTTTATAAATTTTATAAACCTACTGCTTATAAAATTCTATTTATAACTTCACCGTTATAATTCTATAATTCCATTTCTATTTATGAAATTCATTTTCAATTTATTTTAACACTTAGAAAAGTTCGTTTTACAAATTCTAATGTTTTTTATTTATTTATAAATATCGATTTATAAATCTTTTAATATAAAACAATTTATATTATTCCTTTGAAACATCTTCAAAGTCTTTCATAATTTCATCACTTTGATTTATAAAATAATCAAATTTCATAAATCCTATTTTTAAACTTTTTATAATAGATTCAAAAATCCCAGTTTAAATTATTTTATCAAATCATTAATCTCATATTCTCAAAAATCACTTTTAACTACATTTCTCAAAAATCATAATTTTTATAACATAAAAATTATAACGTTTATTTATTTGTAATAAATCAATTCCAAAAATATTTTATAAACGTATACTTTCAAAATCACTTTAGAATCCTTTATAAATAAAAATCGTTATTTTTCAACTTACAAAATTGGATCCGATGATGCAACACATCAATATTCAATCACAACTTTCAAACATCATATATCATCCATGATAACAATCAAATATCACAATATATGAAATCAAATAAATATTTGTGAGGAATCCAGTTGGATCCCTCCAACCTGTTTCCCTGCATCCACAGACATTAGCACAATACCATCCGTTTCAAGACGGAATATCGCGGTATATGGGATTTTATAAATATATATCCGCTTACTAACGGCGCATAGGGTCTCATCCGCTAAAAGAAAATGCGTGAAATCAATCAACTGCAATATATACATATGCCAATATATATATATATTGCTATATATATAATATAATACCAATTCCACTTCAAGGTGGAATATCGTGGTATATGTGTGTAATAAATAACCTCCGCTTACTAACGGCGTATAGGGTCTATTCACATCCAATATATATATATAACAATCATCATTCAAACATTCAATCAACACAGTCAAGCAAATTTTAAATTTAACTATTTAAAATTTATATAAACAACAGAAATTCCTTTTGTGTGAGAAGTTCTCACCTTAGCTTTTATTTGCAATCCACTCCCAATTCAACTTGTTTTCTTCATTTATACCTTGTATAAATATTATACACAATTTATTAATATTCGAATCAATCGAATAAATTAAATTTTCATTTGACAAAATTTTTAATTCATCGGTGATTTCATTTTTTTAATAGTTAAATTAATTAATAGTTTCGTTTAAATCAGTTTCTTCTTTAATAAATTTATTTTAACTAAAAATAAATTTCCTTTTATAAATTAAATCAACTAACCAACTTTGGTTTTAACTATTAAATTTGTTATAAATAAATTTTCCTTTTAAATAATTCTATTCAACTACAATTTAATTTTAAAACTAAATTTTCTTCTTAAATAGATTTAATTAACTTATCCTTAAATTGAATTTATCCAACTAATTATTTCAATCTCAAGTTAATGATTTTTTTTATTTTAAACTAAAAATTAAAAGTTCAAACTGATTTCCTTTAAATTAAATTTGTTTAACTAAAAATTAAATTTAATTAACCAAACTCTCTTTCAAATAATTTAATTAACTATAGATTTAATTTTAACTAAAATCTAAATTTAAAACTAAATCCTTTTTAACCTTTTCCATTTAATAATTTTATTTAATTTCGATCTATGTTTTCCTTTATTAAATTAACCAAAAGTTAAATTTAACTAAATTTCCATCAAATAAACCTTTCACTTTTCAAACTACATATGTATACATATACTTATAAAACAATGTTCATAGATTCAAGATCAAATCTTTATATATTTTATTTTCTGCAAATAAATAGACAGCGAGAATTTTTTTCTGCTTTTACTAATTATCTTATTTTATATTAATATCTTTAAATCAATTTGTTCAACTAATATATTTAACTACAATTAAATTTTCTTTTTAATATAAATTATTTTTTTAACCACTTAACTTAAATTTTATAAAAATCGTTAATCTCTTAACTTCATAGATTCCAAAAATTTTACTGTAAATATATTTTCCTTTACTGTTATTATTTTTTTTTTTCTCAATCTATATTTATATATATATATATATATATACTAAAATTAAAACAAAAATTAACTTAATACCTTACTGCAGTCGAATCCCAAACTCGCGCGCGCTACCAATCACCTCGCGACGTCGCCATGAAGCCCTCGAACTCGCGCTGCTATCTGAATGCGCCTGCTCGCGACCTCGTCCCCCCCCCCTCACACGCAACCACCAATCATCGCACGCCTCGCCTCAACTGTCGCCCCTTCGAATCGCGCACTTCCTCTTGTCGCGCCATCAATCGCGCGCCATCCATCGTGTCGCGCTGAGAACCCCCTGCCGTCGCCTCATCTCGCCGCTCCACCCTCAATCGCGCGCGTCGCCTCGCGCGAATGCTTCCCCCCTGGGCGCGATTTGGATTGCGATGCCGATTGGGGCTTCGGCCATTTTTCTTTTATTTTTATTTTTTTTCAGTGATTTTTTTTTTATGAATTGAACGAACGAATTGGGAAAATGAGAATAGAAGAGGGGAGAGGGATTTGCGTTCGAATGTTTTGAACGAGAGGGGGAGAGAGTTTAAACGAAGGGTATCGGCCATTATTTCAAGCTTTTGATTTTGTAACTGAGGAAAGAAGGGAGAGGGAGATTTATCGTGAAGGAGGTATGCTCTGCACGTCTCAACACGATCGAAGGCGTGTTTTTAGGCGTATTGAACGGAATGTTTGACTAAATTTAAAAAAAAAAAAATTTAAAATTCAAATTGAATTCGATCAAATTCCAATGCGTTTATGCGTCGTGTGATCACATATCAACTCCAAAAATTACGAAATTTGAAATCCGAGAATAATTCAATATTCCGGACCCAATGGAACTGGTTTCGTCGAATTCCGAGACTGTGCCTCGGACGGCTATTTTTAAATATCGATTCGAACGATTAAATTTCAAAACTGAACAAATCACTTTCAATTTCAATTCTGAAGCTTCTATAATCTTCAGTATTATCAATATGAATTTTAAAAGCTTTTGAAATATTTTTAATCGGCTTTAAATTGAAGATTCAAATTATTATTCAACTTTCAATAGATTAAATTCTATAATTTAATCGTCATATTCAAAGTTAAATTGAAAATTCAATTCAAACCATCATTTAAATATTTAAAATTAATTAAATATTTTCAAATTGAATTGTTAAAAATTCAGGGTCGTTACAATCTTTCCCCCTTAAAAGAATTTCGTCCCGAAATTACCAGTTAAGAAGAATGCCCTTATCCCTTTTATTATTTTTCACAATTCAAATAGTTTTATCAACTCACTAACCTAAATCTTTTTACTAGAGTTTCATTATCTTTTCAACTAGATTTCCAACTTCAATTATAGGTTTCAAACAACATTGTTTTACTAACCATTTAAATTTAAATTCAAATTCAAATTTCAAACTTTCAAATTTTTCTCAAAATTTTTCTAACACCCTAAATTTTCGAAAAATTTCGCCAGCGTTTCCTTTGCGCGGCTCGATCGGTATGACTACAAAATGGCACCACGGCCCCTCAGAATCAAAAAGAAAAGAGAAAAGCCAAGTGGCTAGAGAAGAAAGTCATCAAATCTCATATTAAAATTGAAATACGTACCTTTTTGTCGAGCAATTCAATTTTATCTTCGAAATCAAAATCTCAATTCCTTTATATACCTGTATAACCTGTATAATCTGCTAGTAGTAGCATCCAAATCCAACATTCAAATCATTTTGCTAATTCATTACAAAATTTCCAATATACGCTTCTTATATGTTTTTACTTCACTATTGAAGTTACATATTTAATTTTCATTCAATTTCACGTTTCAATTCAATTTACGACTTCAAATTCATTCGAATTCGATTCTCAATTTTAAATATTGAATTCTAACGACTAACTTTCATTTAGTTTATTCAAACAACCTAACGATCAACTTACATACACTTTAATAATTCTGAAAAATTATTTCTTTATATATAAAAATATAATCAAGGTAAAATTATTTCATTCACCCAATTTAAACAATATTATGTTGAATTGTTCTATTCAAGTGTTTATAGATCCCTATCAACAATGTTAATTACTCGTATTAACCAGAATCTATATACCACTCAACAAACCAATCATCACAATATAAAACAATTTCATATTCACTAACAAATACGCTCTCATATCTATTATTATATTCAAACTCATTCTAGAGTACTACTGACTCTATCTCTAACGAGTAATACCCAACAGAACCATGGTTGTCGCTTAACCATAAGCTCTGATACCAAATGTAACAAACAGCTAATTTTCGACTGTCGAAAATTCGACATCGACACTCACTTTATCGACTGCCGAGAAATCGAAGGTCGGAAACACGGAATGTTATGGGTTTTAGAAAGAATTTAAGAAAAAGAAAGAAAGAAGAGAGAAGAGATAGAAAATAGAGGGAAAAGAAGATAGACAATTTTTAGAAAACAGAGAATTAGAAAAACGGAAGATAGAAAATTTTAAAAATAGAACGGGACAGAAAGGAAACAACAGAACAACAACAGAATCTCACAATTCGCAGCGGAACAACATATAATAATAAATGAATAATCTTTAAACAAAGAACTATATCAGTTATTACATTACATTTCATTTCATTACATCATATCATCAGAGTGTACAACATCATACAACAACAAACAGTGCAGCGGAAAAAGAAATACTATATAAACTAGTAATACGCCATGCCATCCAGCTTGCCTCCAGCAACTCCATAATATCCAGAATATCTTGATAAACCTAACTCTTAACTGCCCGTGTGGAAATTGGTGGGCACCCAGAGTTTAGGAAGGAAAACAATAAACTCCGAGTCAGTCATGTTACTGGTGTGAGAACTCAAAACAGTTTATTTATCTTTAAAATCAAAATAGAGGAATATTTTTAATCAATTCGCAATGCTTTTAAAAAATGAGACTACCATAAGGCCTCCCGCACACACACACATGCAAACGCAGAATCGGAGGAGATTTCTCCTTATGATAGTCAAAGATGCTTGATACGCATTTAAAATAATATTTGATATTATTATTAGTGCATAGTGTAGAGGAAAATCATTTCGAAAATAAAGATATAAATCTTAGCCAACATACGACCATTATCGTATGCCTACTATAGCTACTATCCAAACAGTGGTGACCACCATAAGTGAATAGCAGGTTCTACAACTAATACCGTACAAGTTTCGTATTGGGAATTGGATTTCCAACAAATGGTCAGGCCAAGGAACTTCCCATTGCCACTGAGAATGCCTCTGGATGGACATCCCCGAGAACCAAACCGGATCTCTACCAACACAAGGCCGGGTTACCCCTAACTGGGTAACTACTGACACGAGCACGCCATTCCCCGATCGTAAACGACCTTTTTCACGGGATCCCGATAACCAACAACCACAAAGTAATAAACTCGTAGTAACCACATAGGTTAAATATCTGGGCTCCATACCATGATACAACCTCTATCCAGAAGGAAATGTACATACCCTAAGGGGAGCTACAGCAACCCCTAATAACCTTGCCGCATCTTTCCTGTTTTGACCATTTCCGGGATGTGAGGCTCGACGAATTCACGTCCACAAAAACACACTTTGTACAAAAAGCCGTGCTTTGGGTCAACAAATGATCAACACAATGATCACTAAGATAGACGATCAAATGAATGATCCTATCACAAATAATCAACACAATGATCATTTCAGCATCACTCAGCATGTCACATTACCAAACTGGGAATATATCGCTGATAACTTCAACTATATAACCTCTGAGCTCGTACGTCTCAGAGAAGGGTGTTAAGCTAAAAGAATAAATTCTCCGCCACCTCAGAAATATATTTGAAAGAAATCGGCTTTATATCTCAACTTGTAATGTCAGGCATACAATCCATACAAGTCTGTTCCGGGCTCGAACAGAACCGAAGGCACTTACAAAGAAGTCCTTGTAATCCGAATAATTTCTAATCACGTTCGGATTTCCCATCACTTATGCAGATCTCAATACCAGGGATCAGCCAGTGCAGAGACAATCAACAAGAAATCCTTTCGCTTTCGAAAATATCCGGTCTTCAACACCGATCTTCGAATGCAATTTATCACGACGTATCACATATTCGGAATGGGTTATACGACCCCATGGTCCTTTCCCGGTTAACCCGAATAGTGAGCGCTTATTTTAAAAAAATAAGTGTGGCATTCAATTTCAAACAATTCACAACAAATACCTATTCGAAGGTAAATATTGATAGTCGGTTATTGAACTATCAATAGATATGCCAACATCACCAGAATCCAAATAATTTTCCAAATTATTTGTTTCCCAAAAATATCTTTAGAAGATATAACTTTCCATATTTCAAAAATAAATCAATATTTATTTTTAAACCTATTTTCCCAATTCCTTTTATAAATTCCATATTGAATTTATATTTCCAAAATATTTATGAATATATGATTTCAAATATCCATTTTTCAATTGATCTTCAAAAAGATAAATTCTCAACATATTCACTTTATATTGGAAAACATTTCTATACTTATTAAATAAGTAATTCACAATCTTTTATTTTCAACACTTAGAAAATATTCTATATACTTAAATCGAAATTAAGTATATATTTCTTTCTTTAAGGAAATCATTCACTTAACCGTATTTATTTGGGCCAAAACGATGTTGCGTAAAACATCGTTACGACAACCCAAAATCACTAGTATAGGGATTTGAAATAAAATAGATATATAAATCCCAATACTATACAAAAACATTTCCTTTCGGAAATTATCTATTATAACAACAGTGTTATAATCTATTATTTCCTTCTATTTCTCGAAAACATCTATTTCAACCATAAATGTTGAAATCTATAATTTCGAATCTCAATACATTTTTAAAACATCGTTAGATCGTTTTAATTCTGTTTAAAATATCACATTCCAAATAATTCTTTAACATAATATTCACTATACAAAAACGTGAATATATTTTATTAATAAATTTCATTTCTTCTATTGCCTTTATTTTAAGGAATTATTCACTGTTTAAAACATGAATATATCTCCATAAATAAATTAGATCAATTTACTTATTAAATAAGTCATTTTGAATTTATAAAACAACGTTTATAAATTCTATTCTATTTATTTTATATCAACTTCCTTTTATAAATTTCCTTTGTTAACCTATCTCAATTCATATCACAATGATATACTAAAAATTCATATTATAAGTCAAATACTTATAATTTATCTATTTACAAAATTATTCCTTTAAACTTCATAAATTTTATAAATCTTATAACTTATAAGATTCATTCATTTATCCAAAATCATTCCTTTAATAACTTTATAAATTTTATAAACCTACTGCTTATAAAATTCTATTTATAACTTCACCGTTATAATTCTATAATTCCATTTCTATTTATGAAATTCATTTTCAATTTATTTTAACACTTAGAAAAGTTCGTTTTACAAATTCTAATGTTTTTTTTTTATTTATAAATATTGATTTATAAATCTTTTAATATAAAACAATTTATATTATTCCTTTGAAACATCTTCAAAGTCTTTCATAATTTCATCACTTTGATTTATAAAATAATCAAATTTCATAAATCCTATTTTTAAACTTTTTATAATAGATTCAAAAATCCCAGTTTAAATTATTTTATCAAATCATTAATCTCATATTCTCAAAAATCACTTTTAACTACATTTCTCAAAAATCATAATTTTTATAACATAAAAATTATAACGTTTATTTATTTGTAATAAATCAATTCCAAAAATATTTTATAAACGTATACTTTCAAAATCACTTTAGAATCCTTTATAAATAAAAATCGTTATTTTTCAACTTACAAAATTGGATCCGATGATGCAACACATCAATATTCAATCACAACTTTCAAACATCATATATCATCCATGATAACAATCAAATATCACAATATATGAAATCAAATAAATATTTGTGAGGAATCCAGTTGGATCCCTCCAACCTGTTTCCCTGCATCCACAGACATTAGCACAATACCATCCGTTTCAAGACGGAATATCGCGGTATATGGGATTTTATAAATATATATCCGCTTACTAACGGCGCATAGGGTCTCATCCGCTAAAAGAAAATGCGGGAAATCAATCAACTGCAATATATACATATGCCAATATATATATATTGCTATATATATAATATAATACCAATTCCACTTCAAGGTGGAATATCGTGGTATATGTGTGTAATAAATAACCTCCGCTTACTAACGACGTATAGGGTCTATTCACATCCAATATATATATAACAATCATCATTCAAACATTCAATCAACACAGTCAAGCAAATTTTAAATTTAACTATTTAAAATTTATATAAACAACAGAAATTCCTTTTGAGTGAGAAGTTCTCACCTTAGCTTTTATTTGCAATCCACTCCCAATTCAACTTGTTTTCTTCATTTATACCTTGTATAAATATTATACACAATTTATTAATATTCGAATCAATCGAATAAATTAAATTTTCATTTGACAAAATTTTTAATTCATCGGTGATTTCATTTTTTTAATAGTTAAATTAATTAATAGTTTCGTTTAAATCAGTTTCTTCTTTAATAAATTTATTTTAACTAAAAATAAATTTCCTTTTATAAATTAAATCAACTAACCAACTTTGGTTTTAACTATTAAATTTGTTATAAATAAATTTTCCTTTTAAATAATTCTATTCAACTACAATTTAATTTTAAAACTAAATTTTCTTCTTAAATAGATTTAATTAACTTATCCTTAAATTGAATTTATCCAACTAATTATTTCAATCTCAAGTTAATGATTTTTTTTATTTTAAACTAAAAATTAAAAGTTCAAACTGATTTCCTTTAAATTAAATTTGTTTAACTAAAAATTAAATTTAATTAACCAAACTCTCTTTCAAATAATTTAATTAACTATAGATTTAATTTTAACTAAAATCTAAATTTAAAACTAAATCCTTTTTAACCTTTTCCATTTAATAATTTTATTTAATTTCGATCTATGTTTTCCTTTATTAAATTAACCAAAAGTTAAATTTAACTAAATTTCCATTAAATAAACCTTTCACTTTTCAAACTACATATGTATACATATACTTATAAAACAATGTTCATAGATTCAAGATCAAATCTTTATATATTTTATTTTCTGCAAATAAATAGACAGCGAGAATTTTTTTCTGCTTTTACTAATTATCTTATTTTATATTAATATCTTTAAATCAATTTGTTCAACTAATATATTTAACTACAATTAAATTTTCTTTTTAATATAAATTATTTTTTTAACCACTTAACTTAAATTTTATAAAAATCGTTAATCTCTTAACTTCATAGATTCCAAAAATTTTACTGTAAATATATTTTCCTTTACTGTTATTATTATTTTTTTTTCTCAATCTATATTTATATATATATATATATACTAAAATTAAAACAAAAATTAACTTAATACCTTACTGCAGTCGAATCCCAAACTCGCGCGCGCTACCAATCACCTCGCGACGTCGCCGTGAAGCCCTCGAACTCGCGCTGCTATCTGAATGCGCCTGCTCGCGACCTCGTCCCCCCCCCCTCACACGCAACCACCAATCATCGCACGCCTCGCCTCAACTGTCGCCCCTTCGAATCGCGCACTTCCTCTTGCCGCGCCATCAATCGCGCGCCATCCATCGTGTCGCGCTGAGAACCCCCTGCCGTCGCCTCATCTCGCCGCTCCACCCTCAATCGCGCGCGTCGCCTCGCGCGAATGCTTCCCCCCTGGGCGCGATTTGGATTGCGATGCCGATTGGGGCTTCGGCCATTTTTCTTTTATTTTTATTTTTTTTCAGTGATTTTTTTTTTTATGAATTGAACGAACGAATTGGGAAAATGAGAATAGAAGAGGGGAGAGGGATTTGCGTTCGAATGTTTTGAACGAGAGGGGGAGAGAGTTTAAACGAAGGGTATCGGCCATTATTTCAAGCTTTTGATTTTGTAACTGAGGAAAGAAGGGAGAGGGAGATTTATCGTGAAGGAGGTATGCTCTGCACGTCTCAACACGATCGAAGGCGTGTTTTTAGGCGTATTGAACGGAATGTTTGACTAAATTTAAAAAAAAAAAAATTTAAAATTCAAATTGAATTCGATCAAATTCCAATGCGTTTATGCGTCGTGTGATCACATATCAACTCCAAAAATTATGAAATTTGAAATCCGAGAATAATTCAATATTCCGGACCCAATGGAACTGGTTTCGTCGAATTCCGAGACTGTGCCTCGGACGGCTATTTTTAAATATCGATTCGAACGATTAAATTTCAAAACTGAACAAATCACTTTCAATTTCAATTCTGAAGCTTCTATAATCTTCAGTATTATCAATATGAATTTTACAAGCTTTTGAAATATTTTTAATCGGCTTTAAATTGAAGATTCAAATTATTATTCAACTTTCAATAGATTAAATTCTATAATTTAATCGTCATATTCAAAGTTAAATTGAAAATTCAATTCAAACCATCATTTAAATATTTAAAATTAATTAAATATTTTCAAATTGAATTGTTAAAAATTCAGGGTCATTACAGTACTGGATACTAGCAGTTTGACTTCGTCCATTATCGGTCGAGGTACTGCCTCTACCTCTGCCTCTCTATCCAGAACACATGTTGACCACCTGAACAGGTAACTCAACAAATTTATATATGTATACGGTTATATGAAAATACAAATACGCAATCTCAAGATAGATACTATTTCAGTACCTAGGTATTATCTCAACTTATGCTCTGATACCAACTGTGATGACCCGCCTTTCTACCCACAGAAAGGCGTGTCATCAATAAGAAAAGAAAGAGATAGAAATAGAAAAGATAGAAAGAAAGAATAACAACATCAGAATCTCACAGCGGAAACGGAACAAAATATAATACATCAAATAACTATTGCATAGTTTTACATACATCAAAGTTACATAACATCATACAAGCAATACAGTCATATATATATATCTGCCATTACATACATCCCAAAATATAACATACATCAACTAACACAACGGAACTAGATAGATAGATACGTTTGGACTCCTTCTCCAAGCTCCTCCAAAACTCAACAATCCAAAACCTATCACTTGGCTACTCATAAAAATTTGAGTACCTAAGAGTTTATGAAAAACAGAAATAAACTCTGGGTCAGACATGGGTCTGGTGTGAGTAAATGGGTTAAAGTTGTTTAATTTTGAAAACCATTTGAAAATAAAGGTATCATGTAAGACTTCCCACAGATAAACATGGTAAGTTGTTACCTTATGCTAACCAAAATATTTGATAGGAAATCCAGTGATATTATAATAGTGTCTAGGGTTTTCAAGTAAATAAGAAATAGCTGAAATAGTTACATGATTAAATTCCAGCTACTAGTCACTGAAATGGGTAACACAAAACAAAACCACAGGGTCTCGTAGGAAGAATGGATTTCCATCAATGGCAGGGCTACTGGGGTACTTCCCGTCATAGTATGGGGACTAGATCATCGTACCGAGGATAACTTCCGACCCCCTACAACACAAGGCCGGAACCATTCCTTACTTAATAGTTTCGAACAAGATAACCCTGCAGTTGTGTCCAACAATTGCCCACATAGCCGAAATAAAAGGACATCTAGACAGGGGTATATCTCGTCCTGCTTGGGTGCTGCCCACCTAACCTTGCTGCACCTTCCCTGTTTTAGCCATTCCCGGTTGATGAGGCTTGAGGTTGCGATTACCTTTATAGAACAAATCTCTTAGAATGATCATCGTCCACCTGACGATGTTCTGAAAGCATTCAATCCATATAAGTTCGTTCCGGGTTTGAACGAAACCGAAGGCATTATCTCGTTACACACAGGGTTAATGACGATAACCCTTGCACTTTGAAACATCATCTCGATCTTCACTTGAGATGCCACGACATATCGTTTAATTTGGATCGATGTGGTTTTTGGATAATCATAACTGACACCCGATCCCGGTCACATCGAAATCCAAATGCCATTTTAAAGGTCAAGTTGTTTAATAGTTTAAACAATTCAATTCGACACTTTGAATTCACATAGCATTTATCACAGATAAATCATACTCAAACATCATAGAAATAACCAGAATATATCACAGAGTATCATAGATATCAACAAATAGATATCACAAATCCAGATATTCTACTTATAATCATTCATAAGCAAGCATCTTTCTACTTGATAAATCATTAATTAATTAATTATTCCATTTCAAACCATTTTATTAATTAGTCACTTCTTAATAAATTTATTGAACCTTAATTACTTAATTAATTACTCCTTAATTATTAATTAATAACCTTAATTATTAATTAATAAAACTTAATTACCCATTAATTTATCACTAATTATAATTAATCAATTATTAATTCTTAATTGAATTACTTAATTAACTACGAATCATATATTAATTAACTTCAAGCAGTTAATTAAAACTCTTAATTTCAAATTAATTAACACTTAATCATTTGTTAATCAATCTTTAATAACGAATTTATAAATTTCAATTCACTTAATTAAGTACTATTTACAACGAATTAACATTCTTAATTTTCTTACAATATAAATAAATTAAATTAGAATCATTATGTTAGCTACCTTCTTATTTAACATTTTACAATCTTCCTTAATAACTTTGAAATCAAATTATTACTAAGTTAAAAGGCTTTAAGGTTAATTAAATTTAAAACTTATCTCACATTAACTACCTAATTAAAGTATTAATTGAATTTTAGAAACTTTCTTAAGTATTTACTTAAATAATTAAAATTTGTAATAATTTCTTAGCTTAATTTGTCAAACCTTTATTAAATCATTAATACTTAAAATTTGATTAAGATAATTAACTTGAAACTTTTAATAGGCTGATAGTTGAAATCAAAACCCGAGAGAATCCCAGGTTCGCTCGAGTTGAGACTCGAGTTTTTCCCACCATTTCCCGAGTCCCCTCTTCTTCTCATACTTTTCTTCTCCCCTTTTTTTCCAGTTAATTTTAAGTTAAAACTTAAGTTTAAACTATAGGAACAGGTAAGCATGCCCACACACTCGGGTTCCAAACTGAAGCAAGCTCTTCATTTTCTTAAGCACCTACTCGTGTCGTTCACCATTAACTTCCTAACACCATTCCTACACGTGCATGGCAATTCGTTGATGCTCTGGCGAACCATGCTACCTCCGGCTAGTCCCGACTCACCCCTACACTCGATTACAACGATCCACACGATGCCAAAAATCCCAGATCGAAATTTTGCCCCTCGTTCAAAATGTACAACCCGACTCTCCTCAGCAAATCACTTCACCCCATTCACACCGTCCACCTGAGGCACTATGACTTCGGCCTCACCTCACCAATCCCCTAGACTACCCTTCCCTTGAGTTTCATGCAACGCGGTCAATTAGAGGTGACGAAATCACCTCATTTCCAGACCATGACAAAACTCGAGCATTAAACCCTAATCTTGCCTCGTTTTGACATTTCTTGCAATAGAAAAATCATTTAACATTTTTCTCAACTTCATCAATTGCCGAACTAGCTTCGAGCAAAATCTCAATACCCAATATTTGTTCGATCACCAGAAATTGATTAAAATGTGTTTTCGGTTCAACTATGAACTGCTCTTTGCATACTCAACTAAAAATCACCATATTAGTTTTAAAAATCCTATCTTTGAATGTTGTTTCAAGTTATATAATCGAATTAATATTTTAAACTATTTGAATTTATCATATGATTGTCTTTTCACTGTAAAACTGAATTTACAGAGTTACTACTTCACTACCAAGCTTAAAAAAAATTAGTTCATAACTTATGTTTAAACTAACTTATTTGTTAGAAGATTAAGGCCTATCAGAGATTAGGGAAGTAACGTTTAAATTTTAACTTGATTGAACTTTGTACTTTTAAAAAAAAACACAAAGATGACAAACATTTATGCACAGAACAAATATGATTAAACATACATAGAGATACTCATCCGTATATAATCATATAGCACAACATTTGCCAAAAATCACCTGCACAATTTTAATTATACTTAAATCTTTTAAAAAAAAGTGTTTGCTCACTTGAAATATGTTTGTATAGAGAGCAATTCTGTTTTGAAGGCTACAGTTTGATCTTCCTTTAAATCCTTTTGCTTACTTTGTTTAGTTGAAATGATGTTTAAGTTTGTATTTGAGTTTGTACAGGGTGATATTTTTTTTTCTTTTTTTTCGGTTTGATGTGTTTTCTTTGAACGAATAGGATCTAGAATAGATGTATATATAAAGAAAACAAGTTTTACAGGGTAGGGTCTTCTGGTACAAGCTTATTTCTTTGGTCAGATTTTGTTTCATTGACCAGGAAGATTTTTTCTGAAATTGAAATGATTTTTAACACACTTCGAATGACCTTGTTTTTGTGCTTGAGATGATATCATTTAACGCATGTCTTCTTATAGGCTTACATCCTTATTATTATTATTATTATTATTGTAACATCCCGCCTTTTCGCACACTTTAAACCGACACTCGTGCCAATTCAAAACATACGCAAGGGCGGATTGTTATGGGGTAAATAAGAAAAATAGAGAAGAAATAAAACGAAAATAGAATCTCACAGCGGAAGGATAAAATATAATAACAAATATACAGTTCATAAACAGTTTACAAAAGCTTGATTCTTCTTTTACAATAAATATCAGAGTTACACATACCAATACAAGCAATGCAGCGGAATAGAAAGAGTGTGGTGCAATACTATAGATAAAATATATACTGATTCTTCGTCTTCGTCCTCCAAAGCTAAAATCTGCTATCCTGAAACGCTCGGACTGACCCGAGCGAATTTGAAAAGACAAAAACACTCGAGTCAGACTAGAAAATCTTATGTGAGTTAAATAAACAGAAATAAATATGAGTACAGTAACTCAAGAGATGTTCGGGATTTACATCTCCTAAGGATCCGTTAAACTATTTACTATGTAGTATATTGCGCTATTATAATAGTGTCTATTTATAAAATAAACTTACTTTTAAATAGCGTTAAGGGGTTACCCATATAGCCCTTAACACGTAATAGTCCCAGTAGTCCGTCCAATATCATAGTCCCTCCTGATCAGGAAGCCACTAGAGGATACCACACGGGCTACAGGAGAAATCCAAACTCGTACAAGGCTCGGTATGGTAGGTGACACGGCACAACTAGGCAATGCCAGGGTAGATATACCAATTACGCGTCCGGGCCGATGGTAACGCGAAGCCGCAGCAACCGCCCACCTCGAAACAACTCCCCAAATCAAAAAAAATAGAAGTGGCCACTGAATCAATCCAAAGTCATAGTATAATATCGAAGAGGAGTGTCCGATCAGAGGAATGACCTCATTAACCCGTCAAGCGCTCCTGTTTTAGCCACCTTATGCCAACTCACGGGAGTTGGGTCCACGTATTTACCTTACAGGAAACGTCACCACCACCTACTTCATTCTGGAATCTCCACCGCGTACACGGTTAGTCAAAGTGGTTTTCGGTATCGACAGAGAGTATGTCCATATCCGATCCCGGTCTCTTTGCCAACCAATCGTTATTATAACACCGCGGTCATTTAAAACAGTTTATACTTTTAAAACCAGAATAAAATTCATTTCAAAACCATAATATTACGATATCATTTCTTCTTTTAAACCCAACAATTCATTTTGATATTAATTTATGCAAACCCAAATCAATGATATCGTTTCCGAATATTTTCCTTTCCAAAATTTTGTCACCTTTTATTAATAAAATTCCTTGAACCAAATATTTGGAAATTTAACTCTTAATATAACACTTCGAAATCCATAGAATTTAAAACCATTACCTTCAAACTAAATGGTTTGGATATTCAACAGTATATAAAATAAGTGGTTTAACTTAAATGTTACTTTGAAAAGAAATATTTCTCGTGGCTTTACAATACATTTCTTTATTTAAAGTTAAAACCAAAATTTAATATCGCTTCAAGTTCCAAAACCATTTCAATAAATTCATATATATACGTATATCCATTTTGAGTATAAATATTTCCACTAAAGTTGGATTTTATTCTTTCAAATCAAATGTTCTATTAATTAGCCTTGAATATTCACATAAAATCCAAAATAATAAGACTTCAATTTCTAGTAAAATATATATATACTTCCAAATTCAAATTTTACTAGAATATTCATTTCAATATATTTTGGGAAAAATCCAATTATAAATATCATATCTTCAAAATTCCAACTTAATATTTAAACATAAGATATAAATTTATCAAACTCCATTTTCTAAATTTTCTTCCATTTTATATAAAGGAATTTATACACTTTTTAATTTCAAAAATTCCAACTTTACATGTATATAAATACGGAAGAAAAATATTTATACAGTATAAAATTTAAGATTTATAAACCGTATTCTATCCAACCCATAGAAATCACATTAAAATAGTTATATATAGACCGCGGTGCCTGTATATAATTTTCTATCCTATGGTCAAGTGATACGGATATTTATCATTTCAATCCGCAATTTAAAAATAAAAATTTGCGGTTATATATCATTTCAAACCACAATCCCGAATGAAATGTAAAATGTATGCTAACTTGCAGTTTAATGATATCAATAAACATCCATTCAACAACACGTCCAAAATCCAATCACAAACATCCATCATCCAATCACAAACATCCATCCATATCAATCAATAACAATATATGTTTGATAATATATAACAGGTAATAACTGGCAATTTTATTCAAATTAAATTTAACAACTATTACTCTAACAGTTTATATTCAGTAATAATTTATATAACTGTTAACTAGCAGTTCATACGCAACAATAATTTCTAACAGCCAATTAATACGCAATCAATCAATTTAATTAACAGCTAAATTCAATAAAATGCAATTCAACAGATATGGATGAAATAACATGCCAAAAGCTCATAAATAAATTTCTATTCATTTCTAAAATTTATTTAACAAACATAAAAGCTTCTAGTAATTGTGAGTGGGTTAAAACACTCACCTTTTGAATTTAAATCGAATTTAAACCCGATTTAAACCCAAAAATTCGCCCGTCTCAGAATTCATCCAAACCAGCGTCATCAAGTCCGGAATTAAATTACGATCCTAACAAAAAAAATTTCGTGTGAATCCGACTTCGTATGAGAAAGTTATGGCGAAAAATGGTGATTGAATTCAAAATTAAATATAAATAAAGTGACACACATTTAATAAATAACTTGCCACGTTCACAAACCACGTGCTTCCTCAACCTGTACGCGACCTTCCCCAGCTCCTCCCAGACACGCAACAGAGAACACGAACCCATACTTCATCAACCCAAATCGAAAATTCCCGCCAATCCAACCGTTGAAACTCGAAACAAACCACATAGATGCGATCCCCTCGGTTCCCTCTCCAAAACCCAGAAACCGTTTTCCGATCCGACGAAGTTTTGCGCGACGATGATGAACGGTTTTGGGGCTGTTTGAATTTATTCTGGATGAACGACAGCTCCAATTGAAAAACGAATTTCACCAGTAGATTACGCGTATCGAAAACATCAACATATATTTTTTCTGGAATTTTCTGAAATTTTTGAGTTTTGACTTTTGATTTTTGAACTGTGGATAGATCTGGAATTGGATCTGAGATGTATACATTTGGGGAAGAGAAAAGAGTGAAGAAATGAACGTACAGCAAATGAAAAAGAAAGGAGCTAGGGTTTATAGCTGTATACTTATAGATAGGCTAGAGGTAGGGTAGCTAGACTGGATACGCGAACGTGCGTGACAAACCATGGTCCAAAAAGCCCGCTATGCCTCCGGAGTCGAATTTGTTAAAACTATATATCCAAATAGGTGTTTTAAAATATTCTGAACGCGATGGAAAAAGTTTCGCGACCAAATTCGATCGTATGAAGAAGTTATGCTAAAAAACAAAAATTTCACATTGATTTCAAAATGCGTAAATTTCAAGGCGTTTCGAGTCCGTACGATCAAACGACAAGTCCGATCGCTACGAAAATTGAAACATTATTATAATTCAACGTTACGGATCCGATGAAACTGGTTTCGTCGAAATCCGAGTCCGTGACAAAAATGGCTATTTTTAATATTTATTAAATAAATTAAATAAATCATAAAAACAAACTTTATTTTTCAACTTCTATTATTAGCCAATTTCATTACTAAGATAATTCAATCAGTTCCAATTGATTTAACACGCTTGAATTTGAATTAAAATGTATAAGTATATTAATTTGCAGCGTTAATATCCGCACTTTCTTATTATTAGGAAATTTAAAATTTTATTCTAAAACTCAATTATTAAAACTTATACCCTTATACTCTCAACAAAATCTAACTAAATAAATAATTGGATTTCCATTTCAACTCATTATCTTGATTGCAATTAGCCTTTTTACCATAATTAAATTCCAAATTATTAATAACCCTTATTTTTCTTAACTATTTATTAATTCCAATCCAATTGAATTCAACACTATAAATTTGATTAATTTATTATATTCACTTCCTTTCTATTATTCAAAGTTATTGTTGTAAATACGACGAATACTAACATTAGTTTAAGATTTCACTCAATGTTTACAAATTCCATTTCCATTTAATAACGTAATATTTTACGTTCAATTCTATTTCATTTGTCGTAAATACCACTTGTTGAATTAAATACTCAAATCATAAATAAATCTTGCTTCTAAAGTTATACCAACAATGGTCCAGTTAAATTTGAATTAGCTTTACCTTTATTTTATGAAATTAACTATTGCAATAAATCCAAATTTATAAAGAAGGTTAGATTCCTATACTACTTCTTTGGTCTCAATTAACCTTTTATGGCGAGTATGAATTTCCATGTATAATTGAAACTTTTACATCCCTTAAATTTTTTTTTTTTTTTTTTTTTTACTATCATTCAATATCTACACATTCTAGCTAATTTCAACTAACATATAAATTAGCTATTCCAACTTCCATTAATTTCGATTATCATACTATAGAAATTAAATTCCCTTAACCACATAAATAAAAGTTGATCCCCATCTATTTACATTATATCACGTTTGCATAAATTTATTCAATGGTCACTTTTAATTAATAACTATCAAATTTCCAATCCAAATGTAAATCTTCCACCTTTGAATTCTTATATTAAATGGAATTTAATATTTACTGATTCAACATTTATATGTTTCTAAAAATTAGCTCCAACCAAATGTGACAATTTACATTTCATTTCTATGCAATATATACTCATCTTATTCCATTTATTTGGTTACTGCATTGGAATCTATTTATTAACCAATACTAACGTTATTATCATAAAAAAAAATTGATTCCCAATTTTATTCAATACTTAGAACAAAAATTTTCACATTAAATCAAATCCTTCTATTCAAACCAAGTATCATGCTATGATAATATTTTACGTTGGTTATACTGAAAAAAATCAACTTTTTATCGTTATCAATTAAACATACATTAATTGCACAAATTAAAGGAATTAATTGCCATTTATCCAATTAAATTTCATACATCAATCTATTTCATCTAAATCCTTACCTATGAATATTGCAACCTTTAATTCCATTAAATACCAATTAACCCAAATTATTTCATTTATTCTAAGTCATATCACTAAAATAATTCATCATAATAAACTTAAAATCTATACGTTTATTGATTTATTTCTATTTGTCTTATGTTAAATTCTAAATTTAGTAAGACAACCTAAAGTACTCCATTCAATCGACAGTCCCTTTCAATTGTTAATACGTACTTAAATTTCTACAGTTGCCTTCCATCTGCACTTCCGTTATTATGATAAAATTTAGTAACGTTTATGCCATCAATCCATCATAATTACTTACCCTTAATTGAGTTTGATTTCCAAATAAATTTGCTGACCCTTAATTAGCCAATTTATAAAAGTTTGTCATCATACCTATAGTTCTACGCTTATGCTATGTCTTAAATTTCAATAAATTTATAAATTTTGAGATGTTCATTAGGGTTTACAAATTTATTGACTTGCAATAACAGGGTTTCTTAATCTATTCAATTTATCGTTCACAATCTTTTATTGCATTAAATTGGTTTAATATTCCGATATTAAATTTTATGTCCAGGTAAGAATTTTTCTTTCTTTCTCTACTTAATTCATTTGAATTTTATTCAAATGTCTTTAAATAGGTTTCTAAGTCACTTCTATATAATTTATTCTAGCCTTCATTTTAATATTTATCTACCACCTTTATTCTTTCAACTAAAATAAATTACAAAAATCCTATTAAACAAACAATTTTAAATGGTCGAACTTTACGGGTCGTTACACTCTCCCCCACTCAAAACTTTTCGTCCCCGAAAAGGAAAAGGAAGGGAGAAGGAAGAATAGAACAGTATATCTAATTTCAAATATTAACTTATAACAATATTTTACTAAATTAATTTCCTTTAATGAGATACACTTGTTTTATAATCATTATGTCTTTTAATACTTGAATTATTAAAGTTGGAAAAATATCTTTAACAAAATTCTGAGTCCAAAATTTTCGAAAATTTTTGGCAGAGTCTCCTTTGTACGGAGAGACTCTGGAGAAAATATAATATCCAAATATACAAATATATTACACATATATCCAAAATAAAATATCCCAACTCGAGAAAATATATAAAATAGCGCTTTAAACGTAATCCGGAAACGTACCTAATTGTCGGGCAATACGCTTATATTTCTATGAAACCAAAGCAGTAGCAGTGGCTTCCATCACCTGTATACACTTATAAAATCTAAAAGTTAAATATCTATATTACAGTGAAATGTTTGGGTAGATTCAATCATTCATATCCAAATCAAATGCAACAACCATACATTTTAACAAACAGCACACACCACAAACAACAATCATTCAATCAACAACCATTAGTTGTTCGGGTTCAAATTCTGAAATTGTACGAACGAAGAATAACTATCAAGTACATCCGTTGCTCAACAGCCTTAGATGGAACAAAGATAGATTATTTGTTCATCCAACAACTCCACAATTCCTTACCCAACAAACATACATCAACCAAACAATTCAAATCAACACCAAAATAGCTTATTATACATTTATTTCATAATTCAGTGTTTGATTTTCATTCCTTCATTTATGGAAGAATTTCTTTATTTCTTACAAGTTTTATTTTCCAATTATCCCAAAATTCATTACAATTGTATTTCCTTTTTATTACTTAAGTTTCCTTTTATTACTTAAGTCTATAAAATAAATTCTCATTAATAACAACAAATATTTTGAATATCTTTACTTGTAAGATTTCCCTTAATTTCTAAATCGGCTAACATTCATTCTTATAAGTGGATGTTTTTATTTATCCATTAACTATGGATTACAGTCATTTCAATTCTTCCTACTTTCTATTATAATAGAATAGGGGAGACTTAAGACATACTTAAACTAATAATCCTACAATCAATTCTTATTTAGAATTTTATTTTATATACTTAGGTTCATATCATCTATTGATAATTCTTAACTTTATTTCAATAAATTTCAATTATAACCTAAGTTTATACCATTAAATTCTTATTATAACAGTAATCTATTGAATACTTCATTATTTCCTAAATTCCTACTAGTAAAATATTCAATTCTAGTTTCTTATTTAACATTTCAACTTTTATATATGGGTAAGTTATTTATGTTAAAGAAAATGCAATTGAACTTATACAAGTTAAATCTCCATTCTTTAATTAAATTTAATGTTTATCCATATTACTCTTTTATCTCATATTTATGCAAATTCTTCTTTATAGCTTTGCAATTATTCTCTTATTTATTAGAGGTTTCAATTCATTTATTACTCAACTTTTTATTTCACTAAATTTTAACAATTAATTAATGGAAAAATTTAGAATTAAATACCGGGTTAAATTTCAATTTATTTCAAAATAATAGATAAATAAGTTCTTACAACTTAATATCTCTAATTATAGTTAGAACAATAAAAGAAAATTTTAGAAATTTCAAAATAAATCTGCAGTAGAATTTTCTACAGTGGCCTTTCCCCTTCGAAACTCGAAAATGAAAGTCGATGATGCGGCCGTCATCACCGAATTTATTTTCCAGCGACAGAGAGGAAAGTACAGAATTTAAATTTTTCCAAAATCTCCTTTTAAAACAATTCTTCCAACTTATACGAAATATTTATATAAGAAAATACTCATAAACCGAATCATTATATTTCATAAATTCTTTGAAAACAAATTTGGAAAAATCCCGGACTTAAGTTCTAAAATCTCCAATTTGGTTTATTATAATTTCACTTAGCTTCAATTTATTACAAATATTTTATTGCCTAACATCCAATCTATATCAAACAAATATATATATATATATATATATATATCTTTATAAAATATTTTTATATATCGAAAATATAATAAGCAAAATTATTTCATTCACCTATATTAAAAACAAATATTATGCCGGTCTGTCCTATTAAGTGTTTAGAAATCCCTATTGATGACATAGCGTCCCATGCATCAACCAGAATTTATAAATACAAAGCGGAACAGATTAACACAATATCAAAATCTTTTATTAATACTAACAAGTACGCTCTCTCATATATCTACTCTCAGCGACTCCCATAGGATATTTCTACCCTATTAACAAAGAGTCAAACCCCACAAAGCCAAGGTTTATCGCTAAACCAAAGCTCTGATACCAACTGTAACATCCCGCCTTTTCGCACACTTTAAACCGACACTCGTGCCAATTCAAAACATACGCAAGGGCGGATTGTTATGGGGTAAATAAGAAAAATAGAGAAGAAATAAAACGAAAATAGAATCTCACAGCGGAAGGATAAAATATAATAACAAATATACAGTTCATAAACAGTTTACAAAAGCTTGATTCTTCTTTTACAATAAATATCAGAGTTACACATACCAATACAAGCAATGCAGCGGAATAGAAAGAGTGTGGTGCAATACTGTAGATAAAATATATACTGATTCTTCGTCTTCGTCCTCCAAAGCTAAAATCTGCTATCCTGAAACGCTCGGACTGACCCGAGCGAATTTGAAAAGACAAAAACACTCGAGTCAGACTAGAAAATCTTATGTGAGTTAAATAAACAGAAATAAATATGAGTACAGTAACTCAAGAGATGTTCGGGATTTACATCTCCTAAGGATCCGTTAAACTATTTACTATGTAGTATATTGCGCTATTATAATAGTGTCTATTTATAAAATAAACTTACTTTTAAATAGCGTTAAGGGGTTACCCATATAGCCCTTAACACGTAATAGTCCCAGTAGTCCGTCCAATATCATAGTCCCTCCTGATCGGGAAGCCACTAGAGGATACCACACGGGCTACGGGAGAAATCCAAACTCGTACAAGGCTCGGTATGGTAGGTGACACGGCACAACTAGGCAATGCCAGGGTAGATATACCAATTACGCGTCCGGGCCGATGGTAACGCGAAGCCGCAGCAACCGCCCACCTCGAAACAACTCCCCAAATCAAAAAAAATAGAAGTGGCCACTGAATCAATCCAAAGTCATAGTATAATATCGAAGAGGAGTGTCCGATCAGAGGAATGACCTCATTAACCCGTCAAGCGCTCCTGTTTTAGTCACCTTATGCCAACTCACGGGAGTTGTGTCCACGTATTTACCTTACAGGAAACGTCACCACCACCTACTTCATTCTGGAATCTCCACCGCGTACACGGTTAGTCAAAGTGGTTTTCGGTATCGACAGAGAGTATGTCCATATCCGATCCCGGTCTCTTTGCCAACCAATCGTTATTATAACACCGCGGTCATTTAAAACAGTTTATACTTTTAAAACCAGAATAAAATTCATTTCAAAACCATAATATTACGATATCATTTCTTCTTTTAAACCCAACAATTCATTTTGATATTAATTTATGCAAACCCAAATCAATGATATCGTTTCCGAATATTTTCCTTTCCAAAATTTTGTCACCTTTTATTAATAAAATTCCTTGAACCAAATATTTGGAAATTTAACTCTTAATATAACACTTCGAAATCCATAGAATTTAAAACCATTACCTTCAAACTAAATGGTTTGGATATTCAACAGTATATAAAATAAGTGGTTTAACTTAAATGTTACTTTGAAAAGAAATATTTCTCGTGGCTTTACAATACATTTCTTTATTTAAAGTTAAAACCAAAATTTAATATCGCTTCAAGTTCCAAAACCATTTCAATAAATTCATATATATACGTATATCCATTTTGAGTATAAATATTTCCACTAAAGTTGGATTTTATTCTTTCAAATCAAATGTTCTATTAATTAGCCTTGAATATTCACATAAAATCCAAAATAATAAGACTTTAATTTCTAGTAAAATATATATATACTTCCAAATTCAAATTTTACTAGAATATTCATTTCAATATATTTTGGGAAAAATCCAATTATAAATATCATATCTTCAAAATTCCAACTTAATATTTAAACATAAGATATAAATTTATCAAACTCCATTTTCTAAATTTTCTTCCATTTTATATAAAGGAATTTATACACTTTTTAATTTCAAAAATTCCAACTTTACATGTATATAAATACGGAAGAAAAATATTTATACAGTATAAAATTTAAGATTTATAAACCGTATTCTATCCAACCCATAGAAATCACATTAAAATAGTTATATATAGACCGCGGTGCCTGTATATAATTTTCTATCATATGGTCAAGTGATACGGATATTTATCATTTCAATCCGCAATTTAAAAATAAAAATTTGCGGTTATATATCATTTCAAACCACAATCCCGAATGAAATGTAAAATGTATGCTAACTTGCAGTTTAATGATATCAATAAACATCCATTCAACAACACGTCCAAAATCCAATCACAAACATCCATCATCCAATCACAAACATCCATCCATATCAATCAATAACAATATATGTTTGATAATATATAACAGGTAATAACTGGCAATTTTATTCAAATTAAATTTAACAACTATTACTCTAACAGTTTATATTCAGTAATAATTTATATAACTGTTAACTAGCAGTTCATACGCAACAATAATTTCTAACAGCCAATTAATACGCAATCAATCAATTTAATTAACAGCTAAATTCAATAAAATGCAATTCAACAGATATGGATGAAATAACATGCCAAAAGCTCATAAATAAATTTCTATTCATTTCTAAAATTTATTTAACAAACATAAAAGCTTCTAGTAATTGTGAGTGGGTTAAAACACTCACCTTTTGAATTTAAATCGAATTTAAACCCGATTTAAACCCAAAAATTCGCCCGTCTCAGAATTCATCCAAACCAGCGTCATCAAGTCCGGAATTAAATTACGATCCTAACAAAAAAATTTTCGTGTGAATCCGACTTCGTATGAGAAAGTTATGGCGAAAAATGGTGATTGAATTCAAAATTAAATATAAATAAAGTGACACACATTTAATAAATAACTTGCCACGTTCACAAACCACGTGCTTCCTCAACCTGTACGCGACCTTCCCCAGCTCCTCCCAGACACGCAACAGAGAACACGAACCCATACTTCATCAACCCAAATCGAAAATTCCCGCCAATCCAACCGTTGAAACTCGAAACAAACCACATAGATGCGATCCCCTCGGTTCCCTCTCCAAAACCCAGAAACTGTTTTCCGATCCGACGAAGTTTTGCGCGACGATGATGAACGGTTTTGGGGCTGTTTGAATTTATTCTGGATGAACGACAGCTCCAATTGAAAAACGAATTTCACCAGTAGATTACGCGTATCGAAAACATCAACATATATTTTTTCTGGAATTTTCTGAAATTTTTGAGTTTTGACTTTTGATTTTTGAACTGTGGATAGATCTGGAATTGGATCTGAGATGTATACATTTGGGGAAGAGAAAAGAGTGAAGAAATGAACGTACAGCAAATGAAAAAGAAAGGAGCTAGGGTTTATAGCTGTATACTTATAGATAGGCTAGAGGTAGGGTAGCTAGACTGGATACGCGAACGTGCGTGACAAACCATGGTCCAAAAAGCCCGCTATGCCTCCGGAGTCGAATTTGTTAAAACTATATATCCAAATAGGTGTTTTAAAATATTCTGAACGCGATGGAAAAAGTTTCGCGACCAAATTCGATCGTATGAAGAAGTTATGCTAAAAAACAAAAATTTCACATTGATTTCAAAATGCGTAAATTTCAAGGCGTTTCGAGTCCGTACGATCAAACGACAAGTCCGATCGCTACGAAAATTGAAACATTATTATAATTCAACGTTACGGATCCGATGAAACTGGTTTCGTCGAAATCCGAGTCCGTGACAAAAATGGCTATTTTTAATATTTATTAAATAAATTAAATAAATCATAAAAACAAACTTTATTTTTCAACTTCTATTATTAGCCAATTTCATTACTAAGATAATTCAATCAGTTCCAATTGATTTAACACGCTTGAATTTGAATTAAAATGTATAAGTATATTAATTTGCAGCGTTAATATCCGCACTTTCTTATTATTAGGAAATTTAAAATTTTATTCTAAAACTCAATTATTAAAACTTATACCCTTATACTCTCAACAAAATCTAACTAAATAAATAATTGGATTTCCCTTTCAACTCATTATCTTGATTGCAATTAGCCTTTTTACCATAATTAAATTCCAAATTATTAATAACCCTTATTTTTCTTAAGTATTTATTAATTCCAATCCAATTGAATTCAACACTATAAATTTGATTAATTTATTATATTCACTTCCTTTCTATTATTCAAAGTTATTGTTGTAAATACGACGAATACTAACATTAGTTTAAGATTTCACTCAATGTTTACAAATTCCATTTCCATTTAATAACGTAATATTTTACGTTCAATTCTATTTCATTTGTCGTAAATACCACTTGTTGAATTAAATACTCAAATCATAAATAAATCTTGCTTCTAAAGTTATACCAACAATGGTCCAGTTAAATTTGAATTAGCTTTACCTTTATTTTATGAAATTAACTATTGCAATAAATCCAAATTTATAAAGAAGGTTAGATTCCTATACTACTTCTTTGGTCTCAATTAACCTTTTATGGCGAGTATGAATTTCCATGTATAATTGAAACTTTTATATCCCTTAAATTTTTTTTTTTTTTTTTTTTTTACTATCATTCAATATCTACACATTCTAGCTAATTTCAACTAACATATAAATTAGCTATTCCAACTTCCATTAATTTCGATTATCATACTATAGAAATTAAATTCCCTTAACCACATAAATAAAAGTTGATCCCCATCTATTTACATTATATCACGTTTGCATAAATTTATTCAATGGTCACTTTTAATTAATAACTATCAAATTTCCAATCCAAATGTAAATCTTCCACCTTTGAATTCTTATATTAAATGGAATTTAATATTTACTGATTCAACATTTATATGTTTCTAAAAATTAGCTCCAACCAAATGTGACAATTTACATTTCATTTCTATGCAATATATACTCATCTTATTCCATTTATTTGGTTACTGCATTGGAATCTATTTATTAACCAATACTAACGTTATTATCATAAAAAAAAATTGATTCCCAATTTTATTCAATACTTAGAACAAAAATTTTCACATTAAATCAAATCCTTCTATTCAAACCAAGTATCATGCTATGATAATATTTTACGTTGGTTATACTGAAAAAAATCAACTTTTTATCGTTATCAATTAAACATACATTAATTGCACAAATTAAAGGAATTAATTGCCATTTATCCAATTAAATTTCATACATCAATCTATTTCATCTAAATCCTTACCTATGAATATTGCAACCTTTAATTCCATTAAATACCAATTAACCCAAATTATTTCATTTATTCTAAGTCATATCACTAAAATAATTCATCATAATAAACTTAAAATCTATACGTTTATTGATTTATTTCTATTTGTCTTATGTTAAATTCTAAATTTAGTAAGACAACCTAAAGTACTTCATTCAATCGACAGTCCCTTTCAATTGTTAATACGTACTTAAATTTCTACAGTTGCCTTCCATCTGCACTTCCGTTACTATGATAAAATTTAGTAACGTTTATGCCATCAATCCATCATAATTACTTACCCTTAATTGAGTTTGATTTCCAAATAAATTTGCTGACCCTTAATTAGCCAATTTATAAAAGTTTGTCATCATACCTATAGTTCTACGCTTATGCTATGTCTTAAATTTCAATAAATTTATAAATTTTGAGATGTTCATTAGGGTTTACAAATTTATTGACTTGCAATAACAGGGTTTCTTAATCTATTCAATTTATCGTTCACAATCTTTTATTGCATTAAATTGGTTTAATATTCCCATATTAAATTTTATGTCCAGGTAAGAATTTTTCTTTCTTTCTCTACTTAATTCATTTGAATTTTATTCAAATGTCTTTAAATAGGTTTCTAAGTCACTTCTATATAATTTATTCTAGCCTTCATTTTAATATTTATCTACCACCTTTATTCTTTCAACTAAAATAAATTACAAAAATCCTATTAAACAAACAATTTTAAATGGTCGAACTTTACGGGTCGTTACAATTATTATTATTATTATTTTATATATATATATATATATATATATATATATATATTTTGTGTGTTGATATTTTGTTTTCTCTTTTTTTTCTTGCATTGCATATATAAAATTCACAGCAGACATACTTGTCTGGTTTTGTTTTATACCATTGTGCTTAATAAAAATTGTTATGGTTTTTTTTTATAGTTTTAACTTACGTTGCAAACATACAATAACCATTTAAATACTTATTTTTAGCATAAATCCTTATTATTTCCATTTTAAGCTTACTATCGAACACTTAATTAATATTCAAATATTTTTATACTTATATTTAATATTGATAAGATTAATTTCATTTTAGGCATTACTATCTATATTACATTCATATGCATATATTTAAATTAAATTTTAATATGGTAGAGCATTAATTAAATTGAATAAGATAGATTTTATTTTAAATATTTTTGAAAGGCTTTATTTTAAATTTTCAAATCAAAGTTTCCTTCACAATACACACACACACACACACACACGTATATGTAAATAAATAGTAAAGGCTAAAAGTCTTATTTATTATTTATTTTCTTTTTAAAATGATGAGTTGTATTTTAGTAAATCAGATTAAAATAATATTACCAAAATCCCGGGCCGTCACAAGCAATTGCTTCCATAGCCTGTATTTCACTTATATAATCCAAAAGAGTTAATAATTATATAAAATGAAATGTTAGAGTTGTTTCAACCATAAACAAACAAATCAATACAGCCAACAACCACTTGCAATAAGGCATACAACCATCACATAAAAAATCAACACAAATCAATCATTCATTCATATCAAACAAAACAAATAGTTGTTAGGGTTCAAAAACTTTAAATTGTACGGAATGAAAAAAAATAGCTACTAAGTGCACCATTTACTCAACAGTCTTAGATGGAACTAATGGATTATTCTTTCACCCAAACAAATTTAAAGTATCTTTGCCCAAACAGCTATAAGTCAAGCAAACAACAATTTCAAGCAATAGATCAATTTTATTTTTATTAATTTCACTCGTATAATAATTTATCTTTTTAATTTACATTTTTTCTCTTTTAGTTTCATTTATTTTTATTCATTTCTACCAAAATCTCATTTCACTTATTTATATCATGAAATTTTCCTTTTATTATATTACATTCATTTATTCACTGCTTAATTCCATTTACTTAAGTTTATAATCTTTTATTTATACTACTTATCTTTCTATTATATATAGTTATAGTAACATTTCAATTATAACTTAAGTTTATAACAACCACAACATCCAATTCTTATTTATTAAAGAATTTCATTGAATACTTCCATTTTTCAAATTTTTACCTGTATAATTTCTATTACATTTTCCTATTAAACATTGTAACTTTTATTATTTGGTAAGTTATACATATATATATATATATATATATATATATATATGCATTTAAGAATGCAATTGAAATTTATAAAAGTTTATCTCGTTTCTTTAAATTAATTTAATATCCAATAGTTATATCCTTTGTTTTATAGTTTTCAACTTCCTTTTTAATTCCATTTATTCGTAGCATTAAATCTCCTATTTCCTTTAGAGGTTTCAATTTGTTAGTTGAATTTCATTTCACTACACTAGTTCAAACTACTGATTATCAAAAACTTAAGAACTAAATACCGGGTTTCAAATCATTTTAAAATAATAGATAATGTATATACTTACACGTTATATATCCAATTATATTTAAATCGATTTAAAATTTATTTTTGTTCATCAAAATAAATCGGCAGTAAAACTACTACACTGGCCTTCCCACTTAGAAACTCGAAAATGAATGTCGATGATGCGTGCACTCATCATCGAAATTATTTTCCGACGACAGAGAGGGGAGGACAGAACTTATTTCTTTTGCAAAATTTGTTTAAAACAATTCTTTCAAATAATATTGTAATATTTATATCAGAAAATGCTTCTAATAATATTATTATTATATCCCAAAATTATTGAAAGAATTTTCAAAACCCTGGGACTTAAGTTCTAAATTCCCAATGTTCATTCATTTTTATTTTCAATCTCATTTCAACTATTATTTATAAATTTCAATACCTAACAACCAATATATTGTAACCAAATATATATCTTATATATAAAATTATTTTATATATGGAAAATATAATAGGCAAAATTATTTCATTCACCCATATTAAAAACAAACATTATGTCGGTCCGTCCAATTAAGTGTTTAGAAATCCCTATTGATGTCATAGCGTCCTATGCATCAACCAGAATTTATAAATACAGTACAGAACAAATTAACACAATATTAAATCCTTTTTATAACACTAACAAATAACTCCCTCATATATATACACTCAGCGACTCATCATAGGGTATTACTACCCTATTAATAAAGAGTCAGACCCCACAAAGCTAAGGTTTATCGCTAAACCAAAGCTCTGATACCAGATGTAACGTCCTACCTTTTTGTATGCTTTAAATCGACGATAAACCACACATGTCCGACTTAAACCATACAGAAGGGCGGATTGTTATGGCGAAAATAGGAAAAAGCAGAGAAAGAAGTAAAACAAACAGAATCTTGCAGCGGAACGTTAAATTATAATAATCAAATATACAATTCATGAAGCTGTTTTACAAAATATTTGATTATTCTTATACAATACATATCAGAGTTACACTTACCAGAGAATATTAATAATGCAGCGGAATACAATGGTGTAGTGGAATAATATAATATATAATAGTAATAATAATTCTTCATCTTCGTCCTCCAGAATTAAGGCCTTCAAATCCTGAAATGCTCAGGCTAACCCAAGCGAATTGAAAAGACAAAACACTCGAGTCATAACTAAAATATCTTATGTGAGTTAAATCAACAGAAATAAATATGAGTGTAGTAACTTGAGAGATGCTCGTGATTCACATCTCCTAAGGATCCGTTAAACTATTTACCATTAAGTATTATTTTTCTATTATAATAATGTGTAGAGTAAAATAAACTTTCTTTTAAATAGCATTAAGGCTTTACATTTTTCACCTTAACATGTAATAGTCCCAGTAGTCCATCCAGTATCAACGCATCTCCATATCGGGAGACTACCTTAAATACTCCACGGGTTACGGGAGAAGACCAAACAAGTACATGGCGCGACAGGGTAGGTGACATGGCACAACTAGGCAATAACAGGGTAGATATACCAATTATGCTTCCAGGACGGTGGTAACGCGTAGTAGCTACTACCGCGCACCTCGAGCCACACCCCTAAATTAAAAATAAAAAGTGGCCACCGAATCAATCCAAAGTCAGAGTATAATATCGTAGGGATGTGTCCGATAGAAGGTGCTACCTTCTTAGCCCGTCAATCGCTCCTGTTTTAGCCGCCTTATGCCAACTCACGGGAGTTAGGTCCACGTATTTACCTTAAAGGAAACGCCGCCACCATCCAACTTCTTTCTGGAATCTCCACTGCGTACACGGTTGTTAAAGTGGTTTTCGGAGTTGGCAGAGAGTATGACAACTTTCGATCCCGGTCTCTTCAACAACCAAACGTTATTATAACACCACGGTCATTTCCAAATAATTATTCTTCAAAACCAGAATATAATATCCATTTTGAAATACCATATAAATACCATATCATTTCCTTTCAAAACCAAATCAATATGATATTATTTTAAAAAATCATAGTATTTCAAAGTTATAAATTTTCGGAACCAAAGACTTAAAACTACAACACTTCCAAAACGTAATACTTTTAAATTAATAACTTTGAAACATAACTTCCATCCTTACATGGATTTAAATATTAAAATATTTTATAAAACAAACTTGCCTCTTAAATTTCACAAATCAATTCCAAAACAACCCGAATTTCTAAATTTTAATTTAATATATTTCAAAGCTTAAATATTCAATAGTTCAAAATTAAATTTTATAATTCATATATATACAAATTTCACTTTTACTATTATTTAGTTTTGAAAAATTTGCTTACTAAAACCAATATCCTTTAAATAAAACTTCGAATTCCAAAACTGAATATTCCTCAATTTATTCACTTAATCACCTTAATCCCGAATTAAGTTATAAAACCATATTCTTTCAAAATATCAATTTCAATAAGTTCCAAATGGATTCTTATTAAATATAACTCTTAATTTGAAAAAATCTTAGTCAATTTCAAAACTATCTTCTCGACCTTGAAAATCAATATAAACTCTATATTAAAATATAATTTAAGTAAATACTTATCCATATTATATTTTAATAAAATCAAACTTTATTATTGAACTTATTTTATACTTTAAACAAATTTTATTCATAGCATAAACCAAGAATTCAACTATATATAAAAGAACATTTATAAAATATCCAAATCAATATCTCAAAAATCATATATTTCTTTACAAACCATAGAGATCATTTCAAAATATTTTTATATATAGACTACGGTGTCTGTATATAATTTTCTATCCTATGGTCAAGTGATATGGATATTTATCATTTCTATCCGTAATTTAAAATAAAAATTATGGTTATATCATTTCAAACCGTAGTCCCAAATGAAATAAAAATAAATCCGTAACGAACTAGCAGATTATAATGATATAAAATAAAACATCCATCATCCAAATCACACATCCACCACAATCATCATCCAAAAGAATCAATCAATATCAATATATAACTGAACTATATATAACCATATTTAACAGGCAGTTATTTCAATAATAGATTAGATAACGATTAAATTTTAAATAAATGCAATTAACTGAGATGATTATTAAAATATACGAAACAATCAAAATTTAATTCAAAATCACAATATAAATTAAAGTTGACAAATATAAGAAATTTTAGAAGTTTTGAGTGGGTTAAAACACTCACCTTTTGAATTTAAATTGAACTTAAATCCAATTTAAACCCAAAATTTGAACAGTCTCCAAATTCATCCAAACCAGCACAAAATGTAAGGAATTTTTCTTGGATCGTAGTGGTGAAAACCCCGCGTAGAACGGACCTCGTACGTAAAAGTTATGTAGTTGATAACATTTCCAAAATCAAAAATAAAATAAATAAAATAGCAAATATATTAAACGTCACCTTCTCTACCGAGAAACCCTAGCCCCTTTCGATCGTTCAAACATGATGCAGCCGCCGGTCTTTATCAATGTTTGACCATGGTTCGTTGCCACCACACGCGTTTATAGGTAGATCAGAGTATGCCGCCGCCACTGCCTCTTCGAGCCGAGCGTCCCCACCCCCATCTCGTGGCGCACACCGTCGCCAAACACCCTAGGCCAAGACCCCTCTCCAGCCACATAATCACCAATTTTCGGCAAATCCAGCGATCAATGACATAACTTGGCCTTATGGATCGGCCCCCCTCAACGTCCTCTACCACGCTGCAACCTCCGATCGTCATCAAGATGATGATTCACCGTCCACTCCGAAACCCTAACAATGGACGGTCCGAAACAAAAAGCCCAATTACTGGTCGAACCACAAACCAAATCGAAAAACAAATTGTAGATTTAGTTTGCGCTCGTCGAGAGCTTTCCGACGATATATAGTTTGATATTGTCTGTGGAGTTTGAATTTTTGATTTAATTTTGATTTTGAAATTGCAATTGGGAATTATGGTTGTGTGCCATTGAGATGAGGAAGAACAGAATGAATTGTATGTACAGAACAATGACCATAGGGAATAGGCTAGGGTTTATAACAGGGTATATATAGGCAAGCGGAAATAGAATGGATCGGATCAATTGGATATACGCGTTGAACGACAAAATGGCCCGGAAAGCCCGTTCTGACTCCGGAACAAAATTGGATCAACCCATATATCAAAATAGATGTTTCTAAATATTTTAAATGCGATGGAATAGGTTTCAAGTCCAAATTCCATCGCATGAAGAAGTTATGCTAAAACCAATTTATTTCAAATTGATTTCAGTTTCATTGATTTCAAGGCGTTTCGAGTCCGTACAATCAAACGGCAAGTCCGATCACTATGAAACTTGAAATCCTACAATAATTCACCGTTACGGATCCGATGAAACTAGTTTCATCGAAATCCGAGTCAGTGGCCAAAATGGCTATTTTTACATTAATTAAATAAATTAATAATTAATTAATTAAATCCGATTTTTAATTTCAACTCTATAATTGATAATTTTTATCACTTTTATATTTCTTAGTCATTTATATGAATTTTAAACAAATTTAGATGTCAACTCAAAGTTAAATTTATTTACCCATTACAGTAATTAATTTCAATTTTAATAAACTCATAAATTATCAATTGAAATTCCAATAAATTCATTGATTTGATTTAAAATCTTTCTATTCAATCCATTACCCCCAATTAGATAAAATTAACATTGATTTATGGTTTATTACATTATTATTCTCAAATTTCATCTAAATCTCCATTTATTTCATATTTAAATATTTAATTTCATTTAATTGCAATTAGTCCTATTATCATAAATTAAATTCCAATATTTTGATAAAATTTTATTTTCTTCCCTTTTATTCAACCAACTGTCATATTATAAATAAAATTGACATTATTTATTATTATTACTTCATTGATTAATTCAATATGCGTTTGTTTTTCCTATATTTAATTCATTACCAAATATTCCTAATGACAATCAATTATAACCTTGCAATTGTTTCAAAAAATTGGGGTTTGCATTAAATTAATTATTTATTAGCTTACATCAACACTCTTACATTTCATACCTGTTATAAATTCATTAACAGATTACAAATTTTTATTCCTTCCAATTAATTAAAATTGATTCCTATAAATTGATTAGATTTAATTGCCTCTTACTAGATCCAATTTTACTTAATTTACCTAATTACATTAGTTTTATCCCATTGAACTAATATACTCCTATTTACATCTTAATTGCATTCTTATACCAATTTATTGCTTTATACATACATTACGTTTCTATGTAATTTATACATTCACACTTTCCGTTATTATATTAATTGTCATTAAAGAAATATTCGTTATTAGTCACCAATGATTGTACCAACTCATATCACACTAATCCTATTCAATTCCCATTTATTACACAAATTTATATTAAATAAATCAACATTTACATTTGTTACTTACATTCAACTTACAACCAAGTTATACCATTTTATATTATTTCATTTATTGAAATTTCATTCAATTTATACAAATTCGGCTTTAATTAACTTCGTTGTTACACTTCATCCTAGTTATTATTTCTCTATACATTTACAAATTTTATTTGTTTCAATATTATTCCATTTATACATTTAATGTTTGCATTAGTTGTTATTATACTCCATTTATAACTAAGTCATAACATTTAAATTATTTTATTAAATTGGCATGTTCATCCAAGTTCATTAATTATTAACTTGTATTAACCTTTTTCCTTAATTTACATTCAATTACTATTAGTAATGAGTTATTTCATTAATTAATGCAATACTAACTTCTATTTTCTCATATTCAATTTATATCCAGGTATAACACTTTCACTACTTCATTTATTGGAATTTTAATTAACATTGCTCTATTTCATTTCTAGCGTTCATTCCAATATTAAATTATAAAGTTTTTATTTCTTACTAGATTTAATTACAAAAATTGTAACAACCAGGTATTTTCAACCATTCGCATCCATTGTAAGTGTATAGGTAGACACTCATGCCGGAATTGAATTGCTCAAAATACCGTGTTGTAAATAAAAATTTGGCAAATATCAGAATATACAGTAAATAAAAATCATAGATCACAGACACAGAGTAATAATAATGCAGCGGAATAAAAGAGATAGTAGTTCATGAAGCTACTATATAAATATATCAGAGTTACATAAGATACAACAGAAGAAATAAAGTACAAAAGAAGTCTCAGTATATAGAAATCTACTAATACAATAGCTGGAAAGGACCAACAGACCGCAAAAGATAAAACTTGACAAGCAGATAATCTCCAGTGATTCCAATCTCCAGAAAGTGGAAATCCAAATCTGTGAATACTCAGGCTGAGCCGAGCGTAAATAAAAATACAAACATTCGAGTCAGGACATACATACTTATACAATGTAAACCAACTCAAGTGAACTGTAGTAAAGGTACAAGTAACTTAGATGATGCGTGGGACCGCCCATCCTCTAAGGATCCGTTAAACTATTTACTATGTAGTAATATACGCTATATACAGTATGTCTGATCAGTAAAGTATAATCATATAGAAAATAGCGTTAATGGGATGGTGAACCTTAACGCGGTCGGATCTTTAAAACCAAAATTGTAGTGGGCTCGCTATAAGGAGATGACACGGCACGCGAGGCAATGCCAGGGTGGATAAACCGTTTGCATGCACTCCCGGATCGGTGGTAACAGCAAGCCAGCAGCTTCCACCCACCTCGAACAATACCCCCGAATCAAAGTGGTGCCATCGAATCACAAAAGTAATAGAATGTTTTCCGATGGAGCATTCTCGATGAAAGGATGCGACCCTTTGTGTAGCCCGGTATAGCTCCTGTTTTAGTCATTTATGCCAACTCACGGGGGTTGGGTCCACGTAATATACCTCGAGAACGTCGCCACCATCCTACTTCATTCTGGAATCTCCACCGCGTACACAGTTGTTAAAGTGGTTTTCGGTATTGGCCGGCTATAAGACAATATCCGATCCCGGTCTCTTTAACAACCAATCATGATTATAACCCGTAGTTATAACTTTAAAACAATATTTTATACAAAAATATCATTTCAACCCAAATCTTTATCAAAATAAAGATTAAATCATTTCCAAACCATTTCAATATATCATCATACCATATCTTTCAATTCAAATATTTATAAAAATAAATATCAAGTCATTTCTAACCATTTCAATATATTAAATTATCATATCCTTTCAAAACGTCCTTTCAAATCATTTTAATATATCAAAATGTCATAACCATTCAAAGCTTCATTTCCAAAGTATCATGCCTTTCAGAACTTCTTTTCAAATCATTTTAACATCAAAATATCATATCTTTCAAAACTTCATTTCAACTCATTTTAATATATCAAAATATCATATTTTTTCAAAACCACATTTCAAATCATTTTAATATACAAATAGTTATATTTCAAAACAAATTACTTCATTTTAAATCATAAAAATGATGTTATTAAATTTAATAGTTAAATTATTAAATTCCAAAAATTTAAACTTTTCTGTGTTCATTTATGCACTTAAATTTATTAAAACGATGAAAATTCAAGTTTCGCAGCATTTGGAAAATGCTACAGAAAGTTACATTCAAAACAATTCAATTTAACAAAAGACAACATTTAAAATGCTGTTAATTAACTTCAAATATTCAATAGAATTTCCCAAACTCTTATATTTTTATTTAAATCATTTTTAACTTATAAAATCATACTTCTTCACATTTATAAGCATCATTTAATTTTCCTTAAATTCATGATTTTATAAAGTTAAGTTTCCTTTCAAAAATCAATATTTATTAATAATTCACTTATTAAATTTCAACATTCAAATTTAAATTCATTACATTAATTTCAGTTTAACACTTATGTTTAAAATTTCAAATATAACTTATTCCATTTTATTTAACTTAACTTAAAATTTCACTTTTAAACCAAATTCATAAATTCCAATTTAAGTTATATTTCCAAATTCAACTCGATATTCACTCATTAACATTTTAACTTTATTCAAAAATCATTAATATGTTTTAAAATCATTTTAAATTAATTTAAATTCAAAATATCATAAATTTATCATATTTTCTAAGTAAATTTAAATTCCATTAAAAATTAAATCAAAATTTCCAAAATAACTTGCATTCAGATTTTCTAACTTTTCCATAATTTATTTAAGTTATAGATTTCCAGAAAATCAATAATACTTTACAAAAATTTTATTTTTATTTAATTTTAAATCAAAATATTATAATAATTAAAATTTTAAAATATTTAGAAAACATATTTTAACTAGGGGCCTGTATATAATTTTCTACGCCAGGTAAAGTGATACGGGTAATATATCATTTCAATCCGTAATTTACAAATAAAAATCCGGGTTTTATCATTTCAAAACCCGCAATCCCAAGTTAAAATAAATTAAATAAAAACCATTCAAGCCTATCATTTCAGCCCATAACGATTTTTCCCTATTCTAAATTCCGTTCGGGTATGTATCATTTCAAACCATTGTGATTCTAATTTACAGGGAACTTGCAGTGTGATAAACTGATAAAATATATAGAATAGCATGAAATAACAGTAACATATGATATAAAAGGTGTTTAAGCATTGGTGAACATCATATGATAATAATATAAGCATATATAACATGATAATATAGTTCTACAGATTCACCGGGTGTCAATTCACATTTGTATAAGTATAAACATCTGATGAGAAATACTCACTTTTTTTTGCCGGCGATATCAATTAGAATGAGACAACAGATCCAGAAGGCACGACCTTTGATTTGAATGGAGAGAAATAGCCAAGATATCATCTTGTAAACAACCCCAAAACAAGACAATATAACTTATGAATATTCCACCAAAATATATTGAAATAAATTGAAATTGAAAGGCAACAAAGGCAAGATAACTTGACTTTGCTACAACCATTCAAAAGCTCGACTAAGGGGTGGAAAGTGGTCTTGTCAGAGGTGGTGGTGGTGGTGGAAGTGGCGGAAAAAGGTGGATGAAGGTGATGGTACCAAAACTAGGTCAGCTTGAGTGCATAGGTGGTGGATTTGTGGATTTTGGTGGTGGTGCTTGCCTTGGGGTTGCTTGGCCTGCCATGGTGGTGAACTAGGGTGGATGTTGATCAGAGAATAAAGTGGTGGAGGTTGGCCTAGATCTGGTTGAGGAGGAGTGGAGCCATGAAGTAGAGAACAAGTTGCAAAAATCACATAGAAAAACTAGAAAACAAGAGAAGAGAAAAAGATTTTACCAAATTTTTGCAAGATGGAGGCCATGATTTTTTTTAGGGTTGAGAAGCCTTGTTGCGTGAAAAAGATGAGGAAGGCAGCTGAAAAAAATGAGGAAAAGAATGGCCAAAATAAAAGATGTATTGATTAAAATGAAACGGTAAAAGAAACGGTGAAACGACTTTACGTTTTTTAGCTTTTAAATCCTTCCATACTTCCTTTTCTTTTAAATCAAGTAAAACAAAATAAACTTCAGAAAGTACATCTAAAAACCGAAACAAAGTGAAATAAAATAAAAATATATAATTAAATTTAAAGAAAATATAAAAAGAATTAAGGAAATTGCTTAAAAATTGAAAACAGGTTTCAAAAATTACAATTAAAACATCAACGGCTTTGGAAAAATATCTACTTCATTCTAAAAATATTCTAAAGCAAAATTTTGAAATAAAATAATTTATTTATCATTTCTAAAATAAAATAAATAATTAAATTGGAAAAAAATAGAAAAGAACTAAAGAAAATGTTTAAAAATTGAAAACAGGGCATGGAAATTACAAGAAAAATACTACTAGCTCTAGAAAAATTCGTACCTCACTTCAAAAATATTAAAAGACAAAAACATACTTAAAATAGCATACCAGTATATATTGCAATAAAATATGACAAAGAAAAATAAAATTTGTACTATTTAAAATAACAAAATTGCAGAATAAACGAATTGCATTCAATATCGAAATATACATAACTTTCGCAATTTAAATCCGTTTCCAACGAAACAAAAAGCAGTGTTCCTAAAATTTTATGTACTTTCAAAATAAAAGAAAAAAATTTAAATTTTCAAACTTTTAAAATTTTAAAATAAAAGTCAAAGTTTGACTATTTTGACCAAAATTCACTTTTTGGAAAATATTCTTTTTAGTCATGCTTTGGAATGATAATTCATATCAATACTAAAGTTAACCATTAAAAATAAATAAAATAAGTTTTTTTAAAAAAAATCAAAATTCAATTAAAATAATTAAAGTATACAATTAAAAATAATCACAAAATACAGGGTTGTTACACTCTCCCCCACTCAAAACTTTTCGCCCCTGAAAAGGAATGAGGTACGGTAAAGCACAGAAAAAGATAGAGTGAAACAAGATTAGGACAAGATGACAAGGAGAAGGAAATTATACGTTATGGCTATTGTTATAGGTAAGTTTTACAAGGTGGAGATGATCTTTCCATGATTCTCCAAAATTAAGAACACAAGCACGCAAAAATAGATTCAAAATGAGTACCAAAGATTATCAAAGATTATAGAAAGATTTATAATAAAAATAATATAGAAAGATGCCTACACCAGTCTATAGCAAGGTAAGGATGATGAGGACAGCAAAAAAAATAGTTTGAAAAACAAAATAAGGACATAAATTTACAACCATGGAAATTTCATCTTAAATAGAGAATAAATCTTTACAAAAGTTAAATAAATCTTAACTATCTCAAATTTCATTATTTTTTTATCCAATCATCTAAAATTAACAATTTTTAAAACCATGGGTTTGAAAAATAATCATTTATTACACTCACAATGTACTTAATATATTTTATTCTTCTTTATTCCTAATTAAAATTAAATTTATTCCTCTCAATATATTCATCACTTATGTTAAACATACTTACACTTATCATAACTGCTTTCTTTTATTCTTAGTTCTTTTAACATTATTTTATTGTAAGTTATTCAATTACCCTTTATTATATTTACCTATGTTAATCATTTTATAATTAAAATTTAAGTGTATATCATTTATTATAACCACTCAAATTTTATTTATAAAATCTTTTTAAATTGTATATTATCCAATTACATTATTAACTTCTGAAATTAAGGTAAGTTATATTTGAATGCAATTGTATTATACAAATAAACTTTCCAATTAAATCATTTCATGCTTGATATTCATCTAAAATTTTGATTGATTTTTTTATATAATTGAAATTATTCTTTAAAATAAAATTTAAGAACTAAATTTCCGATTACATTCAAACCATTTAGAGATAAGTAATAATATATACATAATACGTCAAATCAAATTTCAATCATATATCTATATATATTAAAATCAAGTCATATTTTAGAAATTCAAATCAATTAAATTTCCCAAAACAAAGATGTAGCAAGACTATAGGGCGGTCTCTTCACTTTGAAACTCGAAAATGAACGTCGATGATGTCGCATTCATCACCGAAGTTATTTTCCAGCGACAAAGAGAAGAGCACTTTAAAATTCTTTGGAAACAAATTCTATTTGAAACTACTCTAAATAATATATCCCTTTTTTTAAACTTTAAACCAAAGTTCGAAATAATCAGAATTTAAATTCTCAAATTCTTGTTTAAATTCATTTTAGTTCCCAAATAAATTTACAAAATACTATTTATAGATTCATTTATAGAACAATAAATGATAAATCAAGTATTACCACTTCAAATAATCAATTTAAATCAGTTTATTAAGTTTCATAAATTTACTTATATATCAAAATTTATTTCATTAACCAAAATTTTAAAATAATATTGTGTCAGTTTGTTCTGTCAAAGTGTTTTAGAAATCTTATCGATAGTGTTGATAAGACGAATCGATCAGAAACCCAGCTCAAAATAAACAACTCAAACAACACAATATATAAACAAAATATAGATTTACAAGTACAATTCAAAATGTTTGAAAATAGGTTGGAAACAAAGACAAGATGATTAAATAACAAAATAGGGAGGTGGATAAGCTTAAATAAATCGCGGGCAACCTTAACCGGGTCAACCGTGACTTAAATAATAAGATCGATGTGGATTTTCTAGGGAAAATCTACATTCGATCCCAAGAGTTAGAGTTTGGAATAACAAAAGATATTAGCATCTAAACCAAGGATAGATATAAATCTCTGGTGCATCGATGCTAATTGTAAAGGAGTTTTCCCCCTTTTTCAATTCAATTTGAAATTGGCGTGACCACCGACTCACTAGAAATATCATTCGAAGCGGAGTTATGGAATACTCCAGGGTCAAAAGAAGATGAATAGTGAGGGATACGAATGGATTTTGGAACCGTAGGGATGTTCCAAAATTCAAAAGAATCGAGTCAAAAGGAAGAGATTCAAACTCGAATGAAAGTGGTTCTGTAAATACATTCACTCCATACGCTGAGTTTTGCCTAGAGCTACCAAAGCTCTGATACCAACTGTAACAACCAGGTATTTTCAACCATTCGCATCCATTATAAGTGTAAAGGTAGACACTCATGCCGGAATTGAATTGCTCAAAATACCGCGTTGTAAATAAAAATTTGGCAAATCTCAGAATATACAGTAAACAAAAATCACAGATCATAGACACAGAGTAATAATAATGCAGCGGAAATAAATGAGATAGTAGTTCACGAAGCTACTATATAAATATATCAAAGTTACATAAGATATAACAGAAGAAATAAAGTACAAAAGAAGTCTCAATATATAGAAATCTACTAATACAATAGCTGGAAAGGACCAATAGACCGCAAAAGATAAAACTTGACAAGCATGTAATCTCCAGCGATTCCAATCTCCAGAAAGTGGAAATCCAAATCTATGAATACTCAGGCTGACCCGAGCGTAAAAAAAAATACAAACACTCGAGTCAGGACATACATACATATACAATATAAGCCAACTCAAGTGAACCGTAGTAAAGGTACAAGTAACTTAGACGATGCGTGGGACCACCCAACCTCTAAGGATCTGTTAAACTATTTACTATGTAGTAATATACGCTATATACAGTAGTGTTTAATCAGTAAAGTATAATCATATAGAAAATAGCGTTAAGGGAATGGTGAACCTTAACGCGGTTGGATCTTTAAAACCAAAATCATAGTGGGCTCCCTATAAGGAGAAGACACGACACGTGAGGCGATACCAAGGTGGATACACCGTTTGCATGCACTCCCGGACCGGTGGTGAAGGCAAGCCAGCAGCTTCCGCCCACCTCGAACAATACCCCCGAATCAAAGTGGCGCCACGTATCGAATCACAAAAGTAATAGAATGGTTTCCGATAGAGCATTCTCGATGAAACGATGCGACCCTTTGTGTAGCCCGGTATAGCTCCTGTTTTAGTCATTTATGCCAACTCATCGGACTTGGGTCCACGTAATATACCTCGAGAACGTAGCCACCATCCTACTTCATTCTGGAATCTCCACTGCGTACACAGTTGTTAAAGTGGTTTTCGGTATTGGCCGGTTATATGACAATATCCGATCCCGGTCTCTTTAACAACCAATCGTTATTATAACCTGTAGTTATAACTTTAAAACAATATTTTATACAAAAATATCATTTCAACCCAAATCTTTATCAAAATAAAGATTAAATCATTTCCAAACCATTTCAATATATCATCATACCATATCTTTCAATTCAAATATTTATATAAATAAATATCAAGTCATTTCTAACCATTTCAATATATTAAATTATCATATCCTTTCAAAACTTCCTTTCAAATCATTTTAATATATCAAAATGGCATAACCTTTCGGAGTTTCATTTCCAAAATATCATACCTTTTAGAACTTCTTTTCAAATCATTTTAACATCAAAATATCATATCTTTCAAAACTTCGTTTCAAATCATTTTAATATATCAAAATATCATATCTTTTCAAAACCACATTTCAAATCATTTTAATATATCAAATAGTTATATTTCAAAACAAATTACTTCATTTTAAATTATAAAAATGAAGTTATTACATTTAATAATTAAATTATTAAATTCCAAAAATTTAACTTTTCAGTGTTCATTTATGTACTTAAATTTATGAAAACAATGAAAAATCAAGTTTCGCAGCATTTGAAAAATGCTGCAGAAAGTTACATTCAAAACAATTCAATTTAACAAAAGACAGCATTTAAAATGCTGTTAATTAACTTCAAATATTCCATAGAATTTCACAAACACTTATATTTTTATTTAAATCATTTTTAACTTATAAAATCATACTTTTTCACATTTATAAGCATCATTTAATTTTCCTTAAATTCGTGATTTTATAAATTTAAGTTTCCTTTCAAAAATCAATATTTATTAATAATTCACTTATTAAATTTCAACATTCAAATTTAAATTCATTTCATTAATTTCGACTTAACACTTAAGTTTAAAATTTCAAATATAACTTAATTCCATTTTATTTAACTTAACTTAAAATTTCACTTTTAAACCAAATTCATAAATTCCAATTTAAGTTATATTTCCAAATTCAACACAATATTCACTCATTAACATTTTAACTTTATTCAAAAATCATTAATATGTTGTAAAATCATTTTAAATTAATTTAAATTAAGAATACGATAAATTTATCATATTTTCAAAGTAAATTTAAATTCCATTAAAAATTAAATCAAAATTTCCAAAATAACTTGCATTTAGATTTTCTAACTTTTCCATAATTTATTTAAGTTATAGATTTCCATAAAATCAATAATACTTTACAAAATTTTTATTTTTATTTAATTTTAAATCAAAATATTATAATAATTAAAATTTTAAAATTTTTAGAAAACATATTTTAACTACGGTCCTGTATATAATTTTCTACGCTAGGTAAAGTGATACGGGTAATATATCATTTCAACCCGTAATCTACAAATAAAAATCCGGGTTTTATCATTTCAAACCCGCAATCTCAAGTTAAAATAAATTAAATAAAAACCATTCAAGCCTATCATTTCAGCCCATAACGATTTTTCCCTATTCTAAAGTCCGTTCGGGTATGTATCATTTCAAACCATTGTGATTCTAATTTACAGGGAACTTGCAGTGTGATAAACTGATAAAATATATAGAATAGCATGAAATAACAGTAACATATGATATAAAAAGGTGTTTAAGCATTGGTGAACATCATATGATAATAATATAAGCATATATAACATGATAATATAGTTCTACAGATTCACCGGGTGTCAATTCACATTTGTATAAGTATAAACATCTGGTGAGAAATACTCACTTTTTTTTTGCTGGAGATATCAATTAGAATGACACAACGGATCCAGAAGGCATGACCTTTGATTTGACTAGAGAGAAATAGCCAAGATATAATCTTGTAAACAACCCCAAAACAGGACAATATAACTTATGCATATTCAACCAAAATATATTGAAATAAATTGAAATTGAAAGGCAACAAAGGCAAGATAACTTGACCTTGCTACAACCATTCAAAAGCTCGACTAAGGGGTGGAAAGTCGTCTAGTCAGAGGTGGTGGTGGTGGTGGAAGTGGCGGCAAAAGGTGGATGAAGGTGATGGTACCAAAACTAGGTCAGCTTGAGTGCATAGGTGATGGATTTGTGGATTTCGGTGGTGGTGCTTGCCTTGGAGTTGCTTGGCCTGCCATGGTGGTGATCTAGGGCGGATGATGATCATAGAATAAAGTGGTGGAGGTTGGCCTAGTTCTGGTTGAGGAGGAGTGGAGCCATGAAGTAGAGAACAAGTTGCAAAAATCACATATAAAAACTAGAAAACAAGAGAAGAGAAAAAGATTTTACCAAATTTTTGCAAGATGGAGGCCATGATTTTTTTCTTTTAGGTTTGAGAAGCTTTGTTGCGTGAAAAAGATGAGGAAGGCAGCTGAAAAAAATGAGGAAAAGAACGGCCAAAATAAAAGATGTATTGATTAAAATGAAACGGTAAAAGAAACGGTGAAACGACTTTACGTTTTTTAGCTTTTAAATCCTTCCATGCTTCCTTTTCTTTTAAATCAAGTAAAACAAATTAAACTTCAGAAAGTACATCTAAAAAACAAAGCAAAGTGAAATAAAATAAAAATATATAATTAAATTTAAAGAAAATATAAAAAGAATTAAGGAAATTGCTTAAAAATTGAAAACAGGTTTCAAAAATTACAATTAAAACATCAATGGCTTTGGAAAAATATCTACTTCATTCTAAAAATATTCTAATGAAAAATTTGTAAATAAAATAATTTATTTATCATTTCTAAAATAAAATAAATAATTTATTTGGAGAAAAATAGAAAAGAAATAAAGAAAATGTTTAAAAATTGAAAACAGGGCATGGAAATTACAAGAAAAATACTACTGGCTCTAGAAAAATTCGTACCTCACTTCAAAAATATTAAAAGACAAAAACATACATAAAATAGAATACCAATACATATTACAATAAAATATGACAATGAAAAATAAAATTTATACTATTTAAAATAACAAAATTGCAGAATAAACGAATTGCACTTAATATTGAAATATACATAACTTTCACAATTTAAATCCGTTTCCAACGAAACAAAGAGCAGTGTTCCTAAAATTTTATGTACTTTCAAAATAAAAGAAAAAAATTTAAATTTTCAAACTTTTAAAATTTTAAAATAAAAGTCAAAGTTTGACTATTTTGACCAAAATTCACTTTTTGGAAAATATTCTTTTTAGTCATGCTTTGGAATGATAATTCATATCAATACTAAAGCTTATCATTCAAAATAAATAAAATAAGTTAAAAAAAAAATCAAAACTCAATTAAAATAATTAAAATATACAATTAAAAATAATCACAAAATACAGGGTTGTTACGCTCTCCCCCACTCAAAACTTTTCGTCCCCGTAAAGGAATGAGGTACGGTAAAGCACAGAGAAAGATAGAGTGAAACCAGATTAGGACAAGATGACAAGGAGAAGGAAATTATATGTTATGGCTATTGTTATAGGTAAGTTTTATAAGGTGGAGATGATCTTTCCATGATTCTCCAAAATTAAGAACACAAGCACGCAAAAATAGGTTCAAAATGAGTACCAAAGATTATAGAAAGATTTCTAATAAAAAGAATATAGAAAGATGCCTAAACCAGTCTATAGCAAGGTAAGGATGATGGGGACATCAAAAAAAAATAGTTTGAAAAAAAAAATAAGGACATAAATTTACAAGCATGGAAATTTCGTCTTAAATAGAGAATAAATCTTTACATAAGTTGAATAAATCTTAACTATCTCAAATTTCATTATTTTTTATCCAATCATCTAAAATTAACAATTTTTAAAACCATGGGTTTGAAAAATAATCATTTATTACACTCACAATGTACTTAATATATTTTATTCTTCTTTATTCCTAATTAAAATTAAATTTATTCCTTTCAATATATTTATCACTTATGTTAAATATACTTACACTTATTATAACTGCTTTCTTTTATTCTTAGTTCTTTTAACATTATTTTATTGTAAGTTATTCAATTACCATTTATTATATTTACTGTCAGGACCCGATTCCTCGTCTTCCGAAAATTCAACATCGACACTCACTTTATCGACTGCCGAGGAATCGAACGACGGAAAACCGAACACTGAGGGTTTTTAAAAAGAATTTTAAGAGAAGAAAAGAAGAGAAAAAGATAGAAAATTTAGATAGGGAAAAGAAGATAGAAAATTTTAAAATAGAAAGAAAAAAGAAGAGAAAGGAAACAGAACAACATCAGAATCTCACAATTCGCAGCGGAACAACATATAATAATAAATGAATAATCTTTAAACAAAGAACTATATCAGTTATTACATTTTATACATTACATTTCATTACATCATATCATCAGAGTGTACAACAATATACAACATCAAACAGTGCAGCGGAAAAAGAAATACTATATAAACTAGTAATACGCCATGCCATCCATCTTGCCTCCAGCAACTCCAGAATATCCAGAATATCCTGATAAACCTAACTCTTGACTGCCCGTGTGGAAATTGGTGGGCACCCAGAGTTTAGGAAGGAAAACAATCAACTCCAAGTCAGTCATGTGACTGGTGTGAGAACTCAAAACAGTTTATTTATCTTTAGATCAAAATAGAGGAATATTTTTAAATTCAATTCGCAACGCTTTTAAAAATGAGACTACCATAAGACCTCCTGCCACACACACAATGCAAACGCAGACTTGGAGAAGATTTCTCCTTATGATAGCCAAACATGCTTGATACGCATTAAAATCAAATCAATTTTGATATTATTATTAGTGCATAGTGTATAAAACGATTTCGAAAGTAGAATATAAATCTTAGCCAGCATAGGTACCATTATATTATGCCTACTAATAGCTACCATATTAGATGGCAGGTTCTACAACTAAAACCGTACAAGTTTCGTATTGTTTCTTTGGATTTCCAACAAATGATCAGGCCAAGGAACTTCCCATTGCCACATGAGAATGCCTCTGGAAAGACATCCTCGAGAACCAAACCGGAACTCGGCCAACACAAGGCCGGGTTACCCCTAACTGGGTAACTACTGACATGAGCACGCCATTCGCCGATCGTAAACGACCTTTCTCACGGGATCCCGATAGCCAACAACCACAAAGTAATAAATTCGTAGTAACCACATAGGTTAAATATCTGGGCTCCATACCATGATACCACCTCTATCCAGAAGGAAATGTACATACCCTAAAGGGTGCTACCACTCATAACCTTGCCGCATCTTTCCTGTTTTGACCATTTCCGGGGTATGAGGCTCGACGAAGTCACGTCCACAAAAACATACTTTATACAAAAGCCATGCTTTGGGTCAACAAATGATCAACACAATGATCACCAAGATAGACGATCAAATAAACGATCCTATCACAATAATCAACACAATGATCATTTACAGCAACACTCAGCATGTCACATTACCAAATTGGGAATATATCGCTGATAACTTCAACTATATAACCTCTGAGCTCGTACGTCTCAGAGAAGGGTGTTAAGCTAAAAGAATAAATTCTTCGCCACCAACAGAAATATATTTGAAAGAAATCGGCTTTATATCTCAACTTGTAATGTCAGACACACAATCCATACAAGTCTGTTACGGGCTCGAACAAAACCGAAGGCACTTACAAAGAAGTCCTTGCAATCCGGATATTCACAATCCTGATCGGATTTCCCATCACTTAGGGAGTCTCTATACCGCTGCAACTCAGTGCAGAGATAATCGACAGGTCATCCTATCGCTCTCGGAAAAACCGGGCCTTCAACACCGATCTTCAATGCAATTCACAACGACGTATCACATATTCGGAATGGGTTATACGACCCCATGGTCCTTTCCCGGTTAACCCGAATAGTGAGCGCTTATTCAAAAATAAGTGTAGTATTTACATTCAAACAAATCACATCAATTACCCATTCAAAAGGGAAATATTGATAGTCGGTTATTGAACTATCACTGGATATGCACAACATCACCAGTTTCCAAATAATTTTCCAAATTATTTATTTTCCAAAATATCTTTACAAGATATATTATTTCATACTTCAAAAATAAATCAATATTTATTTTTAAACAAATTCCACTTTCTTTTATAAATTCCTTAGTGAATTTATAATTCCAAAATATCCATGCATATGATTTCAATAATTCATTTCAATTTATCTTCGAAAAGATAAGTTCTCTAAACGTTTCATTTCACATTGGAAAAACATTTCCATACTTATACATTCATAAGTAATTCACAAATTTTATTTATTTTCAACACTCGGAAAATATTCAATATACTTCAGTTAAAAATAAGTATATATTTCATTCTTTAAGGAAATCATTCTCTTAAACATATTTATTTGGGCCAAAACGAATGTTGCGTAAAACATCGTTACGACGTCCCAAAATCACTAGTATGGGGATTCGAAATTAAAGTAGATATATAAATCCCAATACTATACAAAACATTTCCTTTCGGAATTCATTTACTATAACAACAGTGTTATAGTCCATCATCTCCTTCTGTTTCTCGAAAACGTCTATTTCAACAATAAATGTTGAAATCTATGGTTTCGAATCTCAACACATTTAAAACATCGTTAGATCGTTTTAATTCTATTTAAAACATCCAAATCCAAAACAATTTTTTTAATGTGTTATTCACTATTCAAAAACGTGAATATACTTTGTTAACAAATTTCATCCTTTTATTCATTTTAATTCAAAGGGTTATTCACTATTCAAAAATGTGAATATAACTCCACTTATAGGTTTTAACAAATTTTCTTGTCAAAATAAGTCATTTGCGAATTTATAAAACAACGTTTATAAATTCCATTTCTATTTATTTATAAAAACTTCCTTTTTATAAATTCCTTTATTAACCTATTCCAGTTTATAACTTAATTATAAACTAAAAGTTCATATTATAAGTTAAATACTTATAAAACGATTATTTTACAAAATCGTTCCTCTAAAGACTTTCCAAACCATAAATCTTATAACTTATAAGATTCATTTATTTAACCAAATCTATTCTTTCAATAACTTCACAAATTTATAAATCTTACTATTTATAAATTTTATTTATAACTTCACAGTTTATAATTTTATAAATTTTATTCACTTATGCAATCCATTTGCACTTCATTCAAACACTTATAAAAACTTGTTTTATAATGTCAATATTTTAATTTATAAATATCTATTTATAAATCTCTTAATATAAATCAATTTATATTATTCCTTTAAAACGTCTTCAAATTCCTTTATTATTTCACCATTTTGATTCATAAAATAATTAAATTTTATAAATCCTATATTTAAACTTTTCACAATAAATTCTAAAATCCCGATTTAAATATTTTATAAAATCATTAGCATCATATTCTCAAAAATCAATTTTTTTAACTATTTTTCTCAAAAATCATAATTTTTATAACATTAAAAATTATAACGTTTATTTATTTAAAATAGATCAATTCCAAAATTATTTTATAAAACGTATACTTTCTAAAATCACTTTAAAATCATTTTAAAATCCCAAAATTTGGTCCAATGATGCTACACACCAAATAGTCAATCACGACTACAACGATATCATATATCAATATGAAAATCCATCAAATATCAAAATATCTGAAATCAAATAAAAACTGTTGAAGAATCCAGTTGGATCCCTCCAACCTGTTTTTCTGCATCCACAAACATTAGCACAATACCAATTTCGCTCCAGTACGAAATTATCGCGGTATATGTTCTTATTAAATATTATCCGCTTAATAACGGCGCAATAGGGTCTCATCCGCTAAACAAAAAATGCGGGGAATCAACAACTGCAATATATACATATGCCAATATATATATATTGATATTATATATAATACCAATTTCACTGTTTATGAAATATTCGCGGTATATGTTTTTAATAAATAACATCCGCTTACTAACGGCGTATAATGTCTATTTTAACAATCAATATATAACTATCATCATTCAAACATGCATTCAAATATTTTAAATCTAACTATTTAAAATAAAATCGAAACTGAGTCGATTGAGTGAGAAGTTCTCACCTTGATTTTATTTCCGTTTTAGCGATTTATTTCGAATAAAATTAAACGGACGTTTAATTTTACCCAAAATTCTCACTAACTCCAAACGACTCCAAACAAACTCCATCGCGTAGTGCTCGTCCATACGATTCCAACGCAACTGGTTTCGCGCGTTTTCGACCTCGTATGAAAAAGTTATGTATTTTCAAAGTTTACACGAATTTAAATTAACTAAATTACAACATAAACTTTATATTTTAAACCTAAAAGCATCTGGACCCTTGGATCCCCCCAACCTTTATCACAGCCGCACCCTTCATCACCTACATCACGCAACATCCCTAGGTGATAGCCGAACGCACAAAACCCACAAACGTAGATTAGGGTTTGAATTTGCAAACTAATTACTCGATGAAACTCGATCAAACCACTTGCAATAGGAAGCTCTTGACCCCCTCTACCTTCGCCCACCACCATAGCCAACTCGGCCCTCATCTGCGCCTGGAATTGCGTGCGCAACCGGCCCTCTTCCACCACGATTTGCCGCCAATCCGTGAAGTCTTTTCAGATCATGACCGTTGATATTGTAGATCTTGATGTGCTCTACATCTTTCTAGTTGAAAGATTCTTGTAAATGTTGATGGATGAAGAGAAAAGAGGAGAAGAAGTTGGGAACACTTCAGCCGTTCATGGGTTAGGGCCGGCTAGGGTTTGAGTTTTAGGTTTTTTTTTTATATAAATGAAGGGGTAGGGTGCTATTTATAGGAAAAATTCGAACACTATTCATCCGGAAATTCCGAACTCCGATTTACGCGCCGAAACTGACGTTCCTAGGGTTTATCCCGCGTTCCGGACACAATGGAACAGGTTTCGGATTCTAATTCGGAAATCTGTGCGAGTTATGGCTGTAAACGCTCAATTTGAATTAAACCGATTTAAGCGATTTTCTAGGCGTTTTAATTTGTACCGGACAAACGGTAAATCCAATTGATACGAAATTTGAAACCTTACAATAATATCACATTACGGATCCGATGTAACTGGTTTCGTCGAAATCCGAGACTTTTTGAAAAATGGCTATTTTCACTCGTCAAATTTAAATTAAAAATAAATCGATGCGTTTCGAGCTGCCACGCTCAAACGATAACTCCGATTGACACGAAATTTGAAATCCGGTAATAACTAACTATTACGGATCCAATGAAACTGGTTTCGTTCAATTCTGAGACTGTTCAAAAATTGACTATTTTTACTAGTCGATTTAAATATTAAAATATTCAATTTTCACAAATAAACTTTTAATTCGATTTTAAAAGTTCTAAAATATCATTCTAACTCCCATATGATAAAATAAAAATTTTCAAATCATTTTCAATCATATTTAACTCAATTTTCAATTATTTTCATAATTTAACATATTAAATCATTGATTTAATTACTCAATTAAATCCAATAATTCAAATAAAAATTTATTCGACTTATAAATTCACTTATTAATATTTAAAATTAATTAAATATTCAAATTTTAATTTCTAAAAATTCTGGGTCGTTACAATCTTCCCCCCTTAAAAGAATTTCGTCCTCGAAATTATTAAGTAAGAAAAGTTATATAATCTATTAATTTTCCCAAAACAAATTTAAACTTCTTTACAATACTTTACTAAGTTTTCAAATCATATTTAGTTATCTTTTCAAAAACACTACTATTGTTTAACTTTCAATTCCAAATCAAAGTTATAGTTTTCAAAATTTTCCAATTTTCTCAAATTTTTTCTAACGCCTTAAATTTTTGGAAAAATTCGCCATAGTCTCCTTTGCGCGGCTCGATCCGAAAAAAAAATGACAGTATATATATCACAAATATACATCTCATCATGTAATGAGGCATCCCGCAGGGAAAAAATGTAAAAGTACGATATTTAATCCGAGATATGTACCTTATATTTTATTAGCAAGCATATACGGCTAATATAGCGCGAAAGCGAGCTCCAAATGCGAAGCAAACGCGATCCGCACCTACTAATCACTCAACAAACAACATGAGAATCATGCATATAGAAAATAGTATCAATATACAATCATATAGCAACATAATAACTATATATGCCAACATAGCAACTGCAATAAAGCAATAAATGCAAACATCAACCAACTAGCATTCAACAAATTCATAATCAATATATATTCATTTATATTCTCATTAATATTCAATGAATTGGGTTTTCAATTTAATCACATTTGATTCATTAACAGTGGATGTTTTTTTTTTACTAACATTCATTATTAATTAGTTTATATTCACTAATTCATATTCAAGTTGGTTCACTTCCAAAACAAATTCAATTCATTTAAGATTCACTTAACTTCTAATTGAATTCCAATTACTTTAGCTTTCAATTTCATTAACACTTAATGAATTTTATACAATCAATCAACAATCATCTAACAATCATATTCAATATCAACCAATGTTTATTAATTGCAAACAAATTCCTTTGCTTATATTCATTCAATTTGATTTAACACCATCACTTTCAATTGGTTTAATTAAATTGATTTTCATTCAATTATTCAACTTCCAATAACTTTAGATTTTAATGAATTAACACTTATATTCATTATTTCATATCAATTATTCACATTCAATTGATTAATATTCAATCCATTCATTCAATTCTATTACAAAAGTTGAATTTCATTTCATAACTTAAGTTCACATTTATCAATCAATTCAGCTTCCAAATTCTAAAGTAACTTTTTATTTAACTTTAAATTCACTTTTTATTTACAACTCATATTCATAAATATATTCACATAGTTTCACTTCTTATATGTATAAGTTTATTTCACAATTGTAATCACTTTAATTATCATTCAATTCTTATAATTCTTTTGCTTATACAATTATTCTTCAATTTAGATTATTCAAACAACTAAACAATCAACTTATATACACTTTAATAATTCTGAAAAATTATTCCTTCATATACAAAATATATAATCAAGGTAAAATTATTTCGTTTACCCAATTTAAAACAATATTATGTCGATTTATCTTGTTTAAGAGTTTAGAAACTCCTATCTACGATAGTTAGCTAGACTACATCGACTGGAATCTATAAACAATCAACCGATAAGTCAACACAATATAAAACAATTTATATTCACTAACAAATACGCTCTCATAGCTATTATTGCACTCAAATTCATTCTAGAGTACTGCTGACTCTATCTCTAATGAATAATACCCAACAGAACCATGGTTGTCGCTTAACCATATGCTCTGATACCACATTGTCAAGACCCGATTCTTCGTCTTCCGAAAATTCAACATCGACACTCACTTTATCGACTGCCGAGGAATCGAACGACGGAAAACCGAACACTAAGGGTTTTTAAAAAGAATTTTAAGAGAAGAAAAGAAGAGAAAAAGATAGAAAATTTAGATAGGGAAAAGAAGATAGAAAATTTTAAAATAGAAAGAAAAGAGAAGAGAAAGGAAACAGAACAACATCAGAATCTCACAATTCGCAGTGGAACAACATATAATAATAAATGAATAAACTTTAAACATAGAACTATATCAGTTATTACATTTTATACATTACATTTCATTACATCATATCATGAGAGTGTACAACAATATACAACATCAAACAGTGCAGCGGAAAAAGAAATACTATATAAACTAGTAATACGCCATGCCATCCATCTTGCCTCCAGCAACTCCAGAATATCCAGAATATCCTGATAAACCTAACTCTTGACTGCCCGTGTGGAAATTAGTGGGCACCCAGAGTTTAGGAAGGAAAACAATAAACTCCAAGTCAGTCATGTGACTGGTGTGAGAACTCAAAACAGTTTATTTATCTTTAGATCAAAATAGAGAAATATTTTTAAATTCAATTCGCAATGCTTTTAAAAATGAGACTACCATAAGACCTCCTGCCACACACACAATGCAAACGCAGACTTGGAGAAGATTTCTCCTTATGATAGCCAAACATGCTTGATACGCATTAAAATCAAATCAATTTTGATATTATTATTAGTGCATAGTGTATAAAACGATTTCGAAAGTAGAATATAAATCTTAGCCAGCATAGGTACCATTATATTATGCCTACTAATAGCTACCATATTAGATGGCAGGTTCTACAACTAAAACCGTACAAGTTTCGTATTGTTTCTTTGGATTTCCAACAAATGGTCAGGCCAAGGAACTTCCCATTGCCACATGAGAATGCCTCTGGAAAGACATCCCCGAGAACCAAACCGGAACTCTGCCAACACAAGGCCGGGTTACCCCTAACTGGGTAACTACTGACACGAGCACGCCATTCCCCGATCGTAAACGACCTTTCTCACGGGATCCCGATAGCCAACAACCACAAAGTAATAAATTCGTAGTAACCACATAGGTTAAATATCTGGGCTCCATACCATGATACCACCTCTATCCAGAAGGAAATGTACATACCCTAAAGGGTGCTACCCCTCATAACCTTGCCGCATCTTTCCTGTTTTGACCATTTCCGGGGTGTGAGGCTCGACGAAGTCACGTCCACAAAAACATACTTTATACAAAAGCCATGCTTTGGGTCAACAAATGATCAACACAATGATCACCAAGATAGACGATCAAATAAACGATCCTATCACAATAATCAACACAATGATCATTTACAGCAACACTCAGCATGTCACATTACCAAATTGGGAATATATCGCTGATAACTTCAACTATATAACCTCTGAGCTCGTACGTCTCAGAGAAGGGTGTTAAGCTAAAAGAATAAATTCTTCGCCACCAACAGAAATATATTTGAAAGAAATCGGCTTTATATCTCAACTTGTAATGTCAGACACACAATCCATACAAGTCTGTTCCGGGCTCAAACAAAACCGAAGGCACTTACAAAAAAGTCCTTGCAATCCGGATATTCACAATCCTGATCGGATTTCCCATCACTTAGGGAGTCTCTATACCGCTGCAACTCAGTGCAGAGACAATCGACAGGTCATCCTATCGCTCTCGCAAATACCGGGTCTTCAACACCGATCTTCAATGCAATTCACAACGACGTATCACATATTCGGAATGGGTTATACGACCCCATGGTCCTTTCCCGGTTAACCCGAATAGTGAGCGCTTATTCAAAAATAAGTGTAGCATTTACATTCAAACAAATCACATCAATTACCCATTCAAAAGGGAAATATTGATAGTCGGTTATTGAACTATCAATGGATATGCACAACATCACCAGTTTCCAAATAATTTTCCAAATTATTTATTTTCCAAAATATCTTTACAAGATATATTATTTCACACTTCAAAAATAAATCAATATTTATTTTTAAACAAATTCCACTTTCTTTTATAAATTCCTTAGTGAATTTATAATTCCAAAATATCCATGCATATGATTTCAATAATTCATTTCAATTTATCTTCAAAAAGATAAGTTCTCTAAACGTTTCATTTCACATTGGAAAAACATTTCCATACTTATACATTCATAAGTAATTCACAAATTTTATTTATTTTCAACACTTGGAAAATATTCAATATACTTCGGTTAAAAATAAGTATATATTTCATTCTTTAAGGAAATCATTCTCTTAAACATATTTATTTGGGCCAAAACGAATGTTGCGTAAAACATCGTTACGACGTCCCAAAATCACTAGTATAGGGATTCGAAATTAAAATAGATATATAAATTCCAATACTATACAAAACATTTCCTTTCGGAAATCATTTACTATAACAACAGTGTTATAGTCCATCATCTCCTTCTGTTTCTCGAAAACGTCTATTTCAACAATAAATGTTGAAATCTATGGTTTCGAATCTCAACACATTTAAAACATCGTTAGATCGTTTTAATTCTATTTAAAACATCCAAATCCAAAACAATTTTTTTAACGTGTTATTCACTATTCAAAAACGTGAATATACTTTGTTAACAAATTTCATCCTTTTATTCATTTTAATTCAAAGGGTTATTCACTATTCAAAAATGTGAATATAACTCCACTTATAGGTTTTAACAAATTTTCTTGTCAAAATAAGTCATTTGCGAATTTATAAAACAACGTTTATAAATTCCATTTCTATTTATTTATAAAAACTTCCTTTTTATAAATTCCTTTATTAACCTATTCCAGTTTATAACTTAATTATAAACTAAAAGTTCATATTATAAGTTAAATACTTATAAAACGATTATTTTACAAAATCGTTCCTCTAAAGACTTTCCAAACCATAAATCTTATAACTTATAAGATTCATTTATTTAACCAAATCTATTCTTTCAATAACTTCACAAATTTATAAATCTTACTATTTATAAATTTTATTTATAACTTCACAGTTTATAATTTTATAAATTTCATTCACTTATGCAATCCATTTGCACTTCATTCAAACACTTATAAAAACTTGTTTTATAATGTCAATATTTCAATTTATAAATATCTATTTATAAATCTCTTAATATAAATCAATTTATATTATTCTTTTAAAACGTCTTCAAATTCCTTTATTATTTCACCATTTTGATTCATAAAATAATTAAATTTTATAAATCCTATATTTAAACTTTTCACAATAAATTCTAAAATCCCGATTTAACTATTTTATAAAATCATTAGCATCATATTCTCAAAAATCAATTTTTTTAACTATTTTTCTCAAAAATCATAATTTTTATAACATTAAAAATTATAACATTTATTTATTTAAAATAGATCAATTCCAAAATTATTTTATAAAACGTATACTTTCTAAAATCACTTTAAAATCATTTTAAAATCCCAAAATTTGGTCTAATGATGCTACACACCAAATATTCAATCACGACTACAACGATATCATATATCAATATGAAAATCCATCAAATATCAAAATATCTGAAATCAAATAAAAACTGTTGAGGAATCCAGTTGGATCCCTCCAACCTGTTTTCCTGCATCCACAAACATTAGCACAATACCAATTTCGCTCCAGTACGAAATTATCGCGGTATATGTCCTTATTAAATATTATCGGCTTAATAACGGCGCAATAGGGTCTCATCCGCTAAACAAAAAATGCGGGGAATCAACAACTGCAATATATACATATGCCAATATATATATATTGATATTATATATAATACCAATTTCACTGTTTATGAAATATTCGCGGTATATGTTTTTAATAAATAACATCCGCTTACTAACGGCGTATAATGTCTATTTTAACAATCAATATATAACTATCATCATTCAAACATGCATTCAAATATTTTAAATCTAACTATTTAAAATAAAATCGAAACTGATTCGATTGAGTGAGAAGTTCTCACCTTGATTTTATTTCCGTTTTAGCGATTTATTTCGAATAAAATAAAACGGACGTTTAATTTTACCCAAAATTCTCACTAACTCCAAATGACTCCAAACCAACTCCATCGCGTAGTGCTCGTCCATACTATTCCAACGCAACTGGTTTCGCGCGTTTTCGACCTCGTATGAAAAAGTTATGTATTTTCAAAGTTTACACGAATTTAAATTAACTAAATTACAACATAAACTTTATATTTTAAACCTAAAAGCATCTGGACCCTTGGATCCCCCCAACCTTTATCACAGCCGCACCCTTCATCACCTACATCACGCAACATCCCCAGGTGATAGCCGAACGCACAAAACCCACAAACGTAGATTAGGGTTTGAATTTGCAAACTAATTACTCGATGAAACTCGATCAAACCACTTGCAATAGGAAGCTCTTGACCCCCTCTACCTTCGCCCACCACCATAGCCAACTCGGCCCTAATCTGCGCCTGGAATTGCGTGCGCAACCGGCGCTCTTCCACCACGATTTGCCGCCAATCCGTGAAGTCTTTTCAGATCATGACCGTTGATATTGTAGATCTTGATGTGCTCTACATCTTTCTAGTTGAAAGATTCTTGTAAATGTTGATGGATGAAGAGAAAAGAGGAGAATAAGTTGGGAACACTTCAGCCGTTCATGGGTTAGGGCCGGCTTGGGTTTGAGTTTTAGGTTTTTTTTTTATAAATGAAGGGGTAGGGTGCTATTTATAGGAAAAATTCGAACACTATTCATCCGGAAATTCCGAACACCGATTTACGCGCCGAAACTGACGTTCCTAGGGTTTATCCTGCGTTCCGGACACAATGGAATAGGTTTCGGAAGCTAATTCGGACATCTGTGCAAGTTATGGTTGTAAACGCTCAATTTGAATTAAACCGATTTAAGCGATTTTCTAGGCGTTTTAATTTGTACCGGACAAACGGTAAATCCAATTGATTCGAAATTTGAAACCTTACAATAATATCACATTACGGATCCGATGAAACTGGTTTCGTCGAAATCCGATACCTTTTGAAAAATGGCTATTTTCACTCGTCAAATTTAAATTAAAAATAAATCGATGCGTTTCGAGCTGCCACGCTCAAACGATAACTCCGATTGACACGAAATTTGAAATCCGGTAATAACTAACTATTACGGATCCAATGAAACTGGTTTCGTTCATTTCTGAGACTGTTCAAAAATTGACTATTTTTACTAGTCGATTTAAATATTAAAATATTCAATTTTCACAAATAAACTTTTAATTCGATTTTAAAAGTACTAAAATATCATTCTAACTCCCATATGATAAAATAAAATTTTACAAATCATTTTCAATCATATTTAACTCAATTTTCAATTATTTTCATAATTTAACATATTAAATCATCGATTTAATTACTCAATTAAATCCAATAATTCAAATAAAAATTTATTCGACTTATAAATTCACTTATTAATATTTAAAATTAATTAAATATTCAAATTTTAATTTCTAAAAATTCTGGGTCGTTACATTTACCTATGTTAATCATTTTATAATTAAAATTTAAGTGTATAACATTTATTATAACCACTCAAATTTTATTTATAAAATCTTTTTATATTGTATATTATCCAATTACGTTATTAACTTCTGAAATTAAGGTAAGTTATATTTGAATGCAATTGTATTATACAAATAAACTTTCCAATTAAATCATTTCATGCTTGATATTCATCTAAAATTTTGATTGATTTTTTTATATAATTGAAATTATTCTTGAAAATAAAATTTAAGAACTAAATTTCCGATTACATTCAAACCATTTAGAGATAAGTAATAATATATACATAATACGTCAAATCAAATTTCAATCATATATCTATATATATTAAAATCAAGTCATATTTTAGAAATTCAAATCAATTAAATTTCCCAAAACAAAGCTGTAGCAAGACTACAGGGCGGTCTCTTCACTTTGAAACTCGAAAATGAACGTCGATGATGTCGCGATCGTCACCGAAGTTATTTTCGAGCGACAAAGAGAAGAGCACTTTAGAATTCTTTGGAAACAAATTCTATTTGAAAATACTCTAAATAATATATCCCTTTTTTTAAACTTTAAACCAAAGTTCGAAATTATCGGAATTTAAATTCTCAAATTCTTGTTTAAATTCATTTCAGTTCCCAAATAAATTTACAAAATACTATTTATAGATTCATTTGTAGAACAATAAATGATAAATCAAGTATTACCACTTCAAATAATCAATTTAAATCAGTTTATTAAGTTTCATAAATTTACTTATATATCAAAATTTATTTCATTAACCAAAATTTTAAAATAATATTGTGTCAGTTTGTTATGTCAAAGTGTTTTAGAAATCTTATCGATAGCGTTGATCAGACGAATCAATCAGAAACCCAACTCAACATCAACAACTCAAACAACACAATATATAAACAAAACATAGATTTACAAGTACAATTCAAAATGTTTGAAAATAGGTTGGAAACAAAAGACAAGATGATTAAATAACAAAATACGGAGGTGGATAAGCTTAAATAAATCGCAGGCAACCTTAACCGGGTCAACCGTGACTTAAATAAAAAGATCGATGTGGATTTTCTAGGGTAAATCTACATTCGATCCCAAGAGTTAGAGTTTGGAATAACAAAAGATATTAGCATCTAAACCAAGGATATATATAAATCTCTGGTGAATCGATGCTAATAGTAAAGGAGTTTTCCCCCGTTTTCAATACAATTTGAAATTGGCGTGACCACCGACTCACTAGAAAGATCATTCGAAGCGGAGTTATGGAATATTCCAGGGTCAAAAGAAGATGAATAGTGAGGGATACGAATGGATTTTGGAACCGTAGGGAATGTTCCAAAATTCAAAGGAATCGAGTCAAAAGGAAGAGATTCAAACTCGAATGAAAGTGGTTCTGTAAATACATTCACTCCATACGTCGAGTTTTGCCTAGAGCTACCAAAGCTCTGATACCAACTATAACAACCAGGTATTTTCAACCATTCGCATCCATTATAAGTGTATAGGTAGACACTCATGCCGGAATTGAATTGCTCAAAATACCGCGTTGTAAATAAAAATATGGCAAATCTGAGAATATACAGTAAATAAAAATCACAGATCACAGACACAGAGTAATAATAATGCAGCGGAAATAAAAGAAATAGTAGTTCACGAAGCTACTATATAAATATATCAGAGTTACATAAGATACAACAGAAGAAATAAAGTACAAAAGAAGTCTCAATATATAGAAATCTACTAATACAATAGCTGGAAAGGACCAACAGACCACAAAAGATATAACTTGACAAGCATATAATCTACAGCGATTCCAATCACCAGAAAGTGGAAATCCAAATCTATGAATACTCAGGTTGACCCGAGCGTAAATAAAAATACAAACACTCGAGTCAGGACATACATACTTATACAATGTAAACCAACTCAAGTGAACTGTAGTAAAGGTACAAGTAACTTAGACGATGCGTGGGACCGCCCATCCTTTAAGGATCCGTTAAACTATTTACTATGTAGTAATATACGCTATATACAGTAGTGTTTAATCAGTAAAGTATAATCATATAGAAAATAGCGTTAAGGGGATGGTGAATCTTAACGCGGTTGGATCTTTAAAACCAAAATCGTAGTGGGCTCGCTATAAGGAGATGACACGACACGTGAGGCGATGCCAAGGTGCATACACCGTTTTCATGCACTCCCGGACTGGTGGTGACGGCAAGCCAGCAGCTTCCGCCCACCTCGAACAATACCCCCGAATCAAAGTGGCGTCACGTATCGAATCACAAAAGTAATAGAATGGTTTTCGATGGAGCATTCTCGATGAAAGGATGCGACCCTTTGTGTAGCCCGGTATAGCTCCTATTTTAGTCATTTATGCCAACTCATGGGAGTTGGGTCCACGTAATATACCTCGAGAACGTCGCCACCATCCTACTTCATTCTGGAATCTCCACTGCGTACACAGTTGTTAAAGCGGTTTTCGGTATTGGCTGGCTATAAGACAATATCCGATCCCGGTCCCTTTAACAACCAATCGTTATTATAACCCGTAGTTATAACTTTAAAACAATATTTTATACAAAAATATCATTTCAACCCAAACCTTTATCAAAATAAAGATTAAATCATTTCCAAACCATTTCAATATATCATCATACCATATCTTTCAATTCAAATATTTATAAAAACAAATATCAAGTCATTTATAACCATTTCAATATATTAAATTATCATATCCTTTCAAAACTTCCTTTCAAATCATTTTAATATATCAAAATGGCATAACCTTTCGAAGCTTCATTTCCAAAATATCATACCTTTCAGAACTTCTTTTCAAATCATTTTAACATCAAAATATCATATCTTTCAAAACTTCATTTCAAATCATTTTAATATATCAAAATATCATATCTTTTCAAAACCACATTTCAAATCATTTTAATATATCAAATAGTTATATTTCAAAACAAATTACTTCATTTTAAATTATAAAAATGAAGTTATTACATTTAATAATTAAATTATTAAATTCCAAAAATTTAAACTTTTCAGTGTTCATTTATGTACTTAAATTTATTAAAACAATGAAAATTCAAGTTTCGCAGCATTTGGAAAATGCTACAGAAAGTTACATTAAAAACAATTCAATTTAACAAAAGACATCATTTAAAATGGTGTTAATTAACTTCAAATATTCAATAGAATTTCACAAACACTTATATTTTTATTTAAATCATTTTTAATTTAAAAAATCATACTTTTTCACATTTATAAGCATCATTTAATTTTCCTTAAATTCGTGATTTTATAAATTTAAGTTTCCTTTCAAAAATCAATATTTATTAATAATTCACTTATTAAATTTCAACATTCAAATTCAAATTCATTGCATTAATTTTGACTTAACACTTAAGTTTAAAATTTCAAATATAACTTAATTCCATTTTATTTAACTTAACTTAAAATTTCACTTTTAAACCAAATTCATAAATTCCAATTTAAGTTATATTTCCAAATTCAACTCAATATTCACTCATTAACATTTTAACTTTATTCAAAAATCATTAATATGTTATAAAATCATTTTAAATTAATTTAAATTCAAAATACCATAAATTTATCATGTTTTCAAAGTAAATTTTAATTCCATTAAAAATTAAATCAAAATTTCCAAAATAACTTGCATTCGGATTTTCTAACTTTTCCATAATTTATTTAACTTATAGAATTCCATAAAATCAATAATACTTTACAAAATTTTTATTTTTATTTAATTTTAAATCAACATATTATAATAATTAAAATTTTAAAATATTTTAAAATTTTTAGAAAACATATTTTAACTACGGCCTGTATATAATTTTCTACGCTAGGTAAAGTGATACGGGTAATATATCATTTCAACCCGTAATTTACAAATAAAAATCCGGGTTTTATCATTTCAAACCCGCAATTCCAAGTTAAAATAAATTAAATAAAAACCGTTCAAGCCTATCATTTCAGCCCATAAAGGATTTTTCCCTATTCTAAAGTCTGTTCGGGTATGTATTATTTCGACCCATAGTGATTCTAATTTACAGGTAACTTGCAGTGTGATAAACTGATAAAATATACAGAATAGCATGAAATAACAGTAACATATGATATAATAGGTGTTTAAACATGGGTGAACATCATATGATAATAATATAAACATATATAACATGATAATATAGTTCTACAGATTCATAAGGTGTCAATTCACATTTCTATAAGTATAAACATCTGGTGAGAAATACTCACTTTTTTTTGCTGGAGATATCAATTAGAATGACACAATGGATCCAGAAGGCACGACGTTTGATTTGAATGGACAGAAATAGCCTAGGAATCATCTTGTAAACAACCCTAAAACAAAACAATATAACTTATGAATATTCAACCAAAATATATTGAAATAAATTGAAATTGAAAGGCAACAAAGGCAAGATAACTTGACCTTGCTACAACCATTCAAAAGCTCGACTAAGGGGTGGAAAGTGGTCTGGTCAGAGCTGGTGGTGGTGGTGGAAGTGGCGGCAAAAGGTGGATGAAGGTGATGGTACCAAAACTAGGTCATCTTGAGTGCATAGGTGATGGATTTATTGATTTTGGTGGTGGTGCTTGCCTTTGGGTTGCTTGGCCTGCCATGATGTTGATCTAGGGTGGATGATGATCAGAGAATAAAGTGGTGGAGGTTGGCCTAGATCTGGTTGAGGAGGAGTGGAGCCATGAAGTAGAGAACAAGTTGCAAAAATCACTTAGAAAAACTAGAAAACAAGAGAAGAGAAGAAGATTTTACCAAATTTTTGCAAGATGGAGGCCGTGATTTTTATTTTTTAGGGTTGAGAAGTGTAACGACCCGATATTTTCAACCATTCGCATCCATTATAAGTGTATCGGTAGACACTCATGCCGGAATTGGAAAGCTCAAAATACCGCGTTGTAAATAAAAATTTGACAAATCTCAGAATATACAGTAAATAAAATCACAGATCACAGACACAGAGTATATAAAAATGCAGCGGAAGAAAAAGAGATAGTAGTTCATGAAGCTACTATATAAATATGAGATACATCAGAGTTAAATAAGATACAATAGAAGAGTAACAAGATACATCACTGAAACACTGGATACTGAAACAAAATTGAAGGCTGGATCTTCAAGGAAAGCTCCAACGCCGAAGGTGAATCTGGAATTCTAACTCACTCAATCTGACCCGAGCGTAAAGCAAAACACAAAACCCTCGAGTCAGGACATAAATACTTATAAACTGTAAATCAACTCAAGTGAACAGTAACAAAATGCATCAGTAACTTAAAGGATGCTTGGGACCGCCCATCCTCTAAGGATCCGTTAAACTATTTACTATGTAGTAATATACGCTATATACGGTAGTATCTAATCAGCAAAGTATAATCATATAGAAAATAGCGTTAAGGGGATGGTGAACCTTAACGCGGTCGGATCTTTAAAACCAAAATCGTAGTGGGCTCGATATAAGGATATGACACGGCACGCGAGGCAATGCCAGGGTGGATACACCGTTTGCACTCCCGGACCGGTGGTGACGGCAAGCCAGCAGCTTCCGCCCACCTCGAACAATAACCCCGAATCAAAGTGGCGCCACCGAATCGAATCACTACAGTAATAGAATAGTTTCCGATGGAGCATGCTCGATGAAAGGGTGCGACCCTTTGTGTAGCCGGTATAGCTCCTGTTTTAGTCATATATGCCAACTCACGGGAGTTGGGTCCACGTAATATACCTCGAGAACGTCGCCACCATCCTACTTCATTCTGGAATTTCCACCGCGTACACAGTTGTTAAAGTGGTTTTCGGTATTGGCCGGCTATAAGACAATATCCGATCCCGGTCTCTTTAACAACCAATCGTTATTACAACCCATGGATATTTATTTCAAATAATTTATACTTCCAAGACCAAAATTGTGACGCCCCACCACTATACCCATGCTAGACAAGAACATTACGGTGAATGCTGTCGACTAGCACGGAGAATAAGGCTGTTGAGGAGCGACCATCCATGTAATTTCTTTGCGCGAGCACCGATATGTCAGATAATATAACACGCATTCTATTTCAAGAGGAAATCTGACATACCGACACAAACTCAAAGCTACTACACGGTGGCTATATAAATCCTTCGAAAAACAAATATAGAAATAAGCATAACACAAATCAGTCACAGACAATTCATATCACAAAGGCGGAATAAGATATGAATATTACACTAGAGAGTGTACATCAGAGTAGTGGTCTAAAAAGATCCACAATATCACAAAAGAATAGTTACACGAACTACACAAAAGAATAAGTATACATTAAGGAGTCTATATCTCAAATGTATACAACAAAATAACTACTAATCTAAGTAGTTAACCCAAAAGTCAAGGAGTTAATCTCGGATGAGAAGTCAAGCAGAAGCACCTGTAACATCTCGGTCTGACCCGAGTATTATTTAATAAGAAAATAATAAACGGATCAGTCTAACTATAAATATTAGATGAAAAGATATAGAATAAGAGATATGACTAAACACATAATAATCACAATGCCAAGCTGTGATATATATATATATATATACTTAGTTGATAATCATCAAAAGATTAATCAATGTCACCAAATCTACACAAGAATCAAAGAAACGTCATACTCCTTATTTCGTTCACCATACCATAAATATTGAAGATAATATCAATGTCAATCACAAAAGTCAATGACACACAAATTCCAGAAGACTACACAAGAAATCCAGAAATCACAAAAGTCAATGACACACAAATTCACCAATGCACAAAATATTGATAAAACTTATCAATGGAAATCACGAAAATTGGTGAAACACAAATTCTAGGAATCTACACAAGAAATCTAGAAATCACAAAGGGGGGGAGGCCTATCACAAACGGGAGCATAAAGCCCACCAACACGTGTATCACAAACGGAACGCTAATTCCATGGTCGCTAACCATCACAAATTGAGCCGAAGCTCCACAAACGGCCCGAAGACCATGGGTTGCTACCCCATCACAAATTGATTCGAAACTCCACAAAACGGGGTTTAGTCTCCCTCGCAAACAAAGAGACATCGCACATTGCTAGTCTAAATCACAAAGATGATCGTCATGATCAGCGAGAAGTGTCGATTACACTAAGCTAGTAAATATATGAGTTTAGCTTCATGTCCCATAACCACTTGCTTAACTTAAATATTTACGAACAAACTGTAAATCTCCACTAGAAAATTGTCACAAGAGGTTCAATCGAACAAGTCCAAGAATTAACCGACAAAGTAAACGCAAGCGTTTCATACCACTTGTTTTACTAAGCCGTTTAATTAGATTTCTCATACGAGTGAGGTAAAGGTTTGTATATTCTAATAGATTGGAAAATGGTTTTATAAACGAATTTGGTATTAAAATAGTATTGAAATCGTTTGAGGAAAGAGTTTTGATATTTACTACTAGTATAGAAAACCTTTATATTTTTAAAGTGACAAATCACGAAGAAGATTGTAAGAACAATCAATCACAAAAATTCACATACGAAGACGTGAATAAAATCCAACGAAATCGATAAAGGATCCATCGAAATGGATATTCAAAAATCCCTAAAAAGAGTCATCAAAGTCATAATAGATGATAACAACAAATAGGATTATCACGAATCGATTTAAATTAGAATTTCAATCCAAAAAGGCAAATTGGACTCAAACAGCAGGTTCAGTCGACTGAACAGAGATTTTCAGTCGACTGACCCTGTATATGGAAATTTTCCAGGTTCAGGAAACTTTCTGTTTCCAGTTTCAGTCGACTGTGCAGAGTTTTTCAGTCGACTGAATCATGCCTGGAAACTCTCGGGTTTCAGGTTCAGTCGACTGAACAGAGTTTTCAGTCGACTGAATCATGCCTGGGCTGTTTTTCAACCTTATTCAAATGAAGAGCAAACTCTTCCAAAATGCAACCGGACGGACATTGGCTCTAAGGGTTTATGCCAACCGGCAACCCGGCCCTATATGCTCCTCGATGCATCACCAAAAGCATGATCAAACATCCATAAAGGATTTTACACAAATTTGACTTAAAAAACCAAAAATTGGAATATTTACAAAACCAATCCAAATCAAGAGCAAATTCTCATGAAGAAGTGTTAGGAATTAATACCTAACAAACAAAGATAATTATAGTCATAGATGTGAGATAAAAATCTCACTTTTCTCAAAATCAAATAAGAAGAAGCTTGAAAGCAAATGGAGAATCAACCTCTCTTCAACACAACCCAATTGAGCTTGAATCTAAGCTCAAAAACAAGAACATTCCCAAATTAGGTTTAGGAATTTCTGAAATTGGTAAGAGAATAAGTTGGAGAAGAAGAAGAGAAGCTTACCAATGGGTTCTTCTTGAGTTTGGAGCTAGGAATTTGATTTGCAAGAGAAACTAGGGTTTTGGAGTTTTAATTTCCAATCTCCTCCACCATTAAAGCTAAGAAAACTGAAATGAGAAGAGAATGAGAGTGAGTGGGGAAGAGTGGCGCAGATTTGAGCATTAGTTAACATAGGGCTGAGCCCAAAAACCAAACCCAAAGTAAAAAGTAGCAGAAATCAACTTTCTCCAAACATATCGAAGCTTATACTCAAAAAGGTCGCAAACGGCATTTTAAACTCAATGGGAGTGGTCCCGAGTCCTATTAGACCGTATGCAAAAAGTAGCTTTTCGGACTAAAATCCGACTAACGATAAAATATTTAAATAAAATATTTAAATATAAAATCGATAAATATGCGGGTTGTTACAGACTCCCCTCCTTAAAGAAATTGCGTCCTCGCAATATTACAAGAAGAAGATATATAGTAACAACCATAAAAGCATATTCAACACAAAAGAAGTTTGAAATAGGAAGTTCACCTCAAAGAGCACGAGAAAGCAAGTCCGGATGTGTACGCTCGATGTACTCTCTAGGCTCCCAAGAACAATCCTTAGGATTTGAAGACCATTGAACTTTAACAAGCGGAACATCTTTATTTCGATGTTGTTTGACTTCCGAAGCAATAATACGAATAGGATGTTGCTCATAAGTTAAATTAGGCGAAACTTCAATCTCTTCCACAACACCGGGCTCAAGAATAGAATCGGAATCTCGAAGACATTTCCGAAGTTGAGAAACGTGAAACACGTCATGCATGGCAGAAAACTGAGCCGGTAATAAAAGGCGATAAGCCATGGAACCAATACGTTCGGTGATAGGAAATGGCCCAATATATCGAGGCGCAAGTTTTCCCGATCGACTGAAACAGACAACACCTTTCATTGGTGAAACACGAATAAACACAAGAACTCCCACAGAAAATTCTAACTTCCTTCTCCGGTTATCGGCATAGGATTTTTGTCTACTCTGGGCTACTTTCATCCTATGACGAATAAGATCTATCTTTTCTGTCGAATCCCGAATAAAATCTGGACCTAAAACCAGCTTCTCACCGGCCTCAAGCCAACAAGAAGGAGATCGGCATGGCCTTCCATAGAGTGCCTCAAAAGGTGCTATACCAATACTAGATTGGAAGCTATTATTATAGGAAAATTCAACAAGTGAAATATGATCTTCCCAACTTCCACCAAAATTAAGAACACAAGCACGAAGAAGATCTTCAAGAGTTTGATTCACACGCTCGGTTTGTCCATCGGACTGGGGATGATAAGCGGTGCTAAAATTAAGCTTCGTTCCCAAAGCTTTTTGAAGACTCTTCCAAAATCCACTAGTAAACAATGGATCACGATCACTAACAATAGAAGTAGGAACACCATGCAATTTAACAATTTCTTTGACAAATATCTTGGCCAAAAGGGGAACAGTTCGGTTAGACCGAACGGGAATAAAATGGGCGGATTTAGTAAGTCTATCAACAATTACCCATAAGCTATCATAACCCGATCGAGAACGGGGAAGGCCATCTATAAAATCCATGGAAATTTGATCCCACTTCCAAACTGGAATTTCTAAAGGTTGCAATAACCCTCCCGGCCTTTGATGTTCGGCCTTAACGAGTTGGCAAGTCATGCAACGTTTAACGGAGTTAGCGATGTCAAGTTTCATTCCCACCCAATAATAAAGTCGCTTCATATCCGCGTACATTTTACTACTACCGGGATGAATGGTAAATTTAGAGTGATGAGAATCTTCTAAAATATCTTTACGAAGATCCCTAACATTTGGCACGATAAGTCTACCAAATTTCCGAATGCCTCCACGAGAATCGATATTAAAGTCTTTCAAACCTTCAATATCAATTTTATCCTTAATATTTTAGCCAAGAAGAACCAATTCAATATCTAGCCTTTGAGCTTCAAGAATGCGGTCTAAAAGAGATGGACGAGCCTCAAGGCTACATAAAACAAATGATGAGCATAAATCGGAAACACGGTCTCGAATTTCGCATGTGGATAAAATCTCGAGATCGTTCCATTCGGATATCATCATAGAAACAACAGCTTGTTGTTTACGGCTAAGAGCATCGGCGACAAGATTACCCTTACCGGGAGTATAAAGAATATCAAGATCATATGGTGCAAGAAATTCGAGCCAACGCTGTTTACGCAAATTAAGTTCCTTTTGAGAGAATAAATATTTCAAAGACTTATGATCTGTGTAAAGAACAAATTTCTCTCCTAAGAGATAATGACGCCAAATCCGAAGAGCAAAAACAATAGCCGCGAGCTCTAAATCATGAGTGGCATATCTAGTCTCAGCAGGCTTTAATTGCCTGGAAGCATAAGCAATAACACGCTCCTTTTGCATAAGAACGGCACCCAAACCAATGCGACTAGCATCGGTATAAACAACGAAATCTTGATTCCCATCGGGAATAACAAGAATAGGAGCATCAGAAAGAAGCTCTTTTAATTTCTGAAAAGAAGCTTCACATTTGTCCGACCAAATGTATTTAACACCTTTCTTGGTCAAGCTAGTGAGAGGCACGGCAATTTTAGAAAAGTCTTTAATAAAACGACGGTAATAGCCCGCCAATCCAAAACTACGAATCTCTGTCATACTCTCTGGTCTCTTCCAATCTTGAATCGGTTCAATCTTTGAAGGATCCACGGAAATTCCGGATTCAGAAATAATGTGACCGAGAAACTTCACACGAGATTGCCAAAAGTGGCACTTAGAAAATTTTGCCTTTAATTGATTACTCCTAAGAGTTTCCAACACAATCCGAAGATGTTTTTCATGCACCTCCTCGGTTTTAGAATACACAAGAATATCATCAATAAAGATGAGAACAAATCGATCAAGAAAATCTTTGAAGACTCGATTCATATGGTCAACGAAATAAGCAGGGGCATTCGTTAACCCAAATGGCATCACAAGCCATTCATAAGATCCATAACGAGTACGGAACGAGGTCAATGGAATGCTATCCTCTGCAATACGAAGCTGATGAAAACCGGTAGCCAAGTCCAATTGTGAAAAGACTCTAGCACCACTAAGTTGATCGAATAGATCATCAATCCGAGGTAAAGGATATTTATTTTTGATAGTAAGATCATTAAGCTTGCGGTAGTCAATGCAAAGCCTAAGTGTACCATCGGATTTCTTCACAAAAATAGCTGAAGCTCCCCAAGGCGAGGAACTAGAGCGAATAAATTGCTTCGTTTCCAATTCAGATAATTGTTTACGCATCTCCTCGTTTTCTTTATTAGACATACGATACGGAGGACGAGTGATAGGTTGAGCTCCCGGAATAAGATTAATTCTGAACTCAATTGCTCGCTTAGGCGGTAATCCTAAAATGGGCTCGAATATGTCGGAAAATTCACAAACGACGTGAATAAGAGAAATAATATCACCCTCATCATCATCATCGTCATCACGAGGATTTAAAGAATATAAAGATGCAACCAAAGCAGAATCTGAATCTTTAAGAACAACAGAAACCTGATTAACAGATTGAGGATGTCAAAGATGAATAGTCCGCTCAGGACGTAGGATATGAGCTTCATAATGGTTAAGCCAATCCATTCCCAAAATCATTCCAAAGCCTAAATAACGCATGACATGCAAATCGGCTCGGAAAGAAAAATCACACAAAATAATCTCGACATCTTTACACAATAAACTGATTGTTGTGGATCCCCCAACCGGATTCGCAATTCTCAAAGAAGTCATTAAACACAAAACATCCAAAGAAAGAGTATCAACAAGTTCTTTTGATATAAAAGAATGGGACGCACCCGTATCAAAAAGAACTCGAATAGGATGATCACAAAACAAAATAATTCCATCTAGAATAGAATGAGAAATACCTTGGCCACGAGATGTGTTGCCAGGGGCTAGAGCAACATTTAACTTTCCCTCCTTCTTGCCCTGAAGCTTGGGGCATGAAGATAAAACATGACCGGTAACCTTGCAGTAGCGACAAGAAAGAGACTTTGGGCACTTGTTCGCATAATGGTCCTTCGAACCACAATTATAGCATTCCCCACGACCAAAGGAAGAAGTCTTTGCCACGGAGGTTGCTTGCTTCCCTTTCTTATTGGGATAAGGGCCTTTAAATTTGTTTGGCCTCTTCTTGTTGTTGAAGCTTGGTTTGGAACCCACCACTTCAACATCATTCTCTCTATCCGCCTCTTCAAGACGAAGAGCGATATCAACGAGTTGGTCGAAAGAAACTTCTAACTTTAGAAGTAATGGCTTCTTGAGACTTTTGTTTAAGTCATAGACGAATCTATGATTCTTCTTAAGAGGGGTGTTGATGTATTCAACCCCATATTTGGAAAGCGACTCGAAGGAGGCGACGTAATCAGTCACTGAGGACTCACCTTGAACAAGGTCTATAAATCGTCGAGCCAATGTCGCTTTTTCAGCTTCCGGTACGAATTTCAACTCGAAGCGTTCTCGGAATTTCTCCCAAGTGAGATCCGCTTCATTAGTTTCAGAAATAAGAAGCTCGTACCAGTCCAATGCTCTTTCTCGGAGCATACTAGAGGCCACCTGAACTCGGTGAAGGTCAATAAGATTCATGCGCGAAAAGATGCGATCGCATGTTCTTAGCCAAGCCTGTACTTCAATAACAGTTTCGGAACCTTTGAATGGCTCCCCACCCAAATTAGTGTAATCGCTACACAAGCGTGCAAATCCCGACTTTGGGTGAGTAGGTTCCGGGTTAGCTCCAGCTACTTGAGCATTTGCTACCAAATCAAGAAGCTGTTGAGCAGTCATAAAAACTCCATCCTGGGGCGGAGTGCTAGATGGCACGGCTCTGGGGCGGTCTGGTCTAGACATTTCTCTTCCTTTAGAAAGAAAGAAGAAGAAGAAAAGGTTATTCACAAAATGAATATCAAGCAATCTTGATAGATAAAACAAGGAATCATAAAAGAAAATAGGATCGGACGGTACGAAGACCCGAATAAAATCCTAAAGCACGACTCCTAAGATGGACTTAGGACGATGATCCTTGTTATAGTATTCCATATTGTTTCGAAGTTTGGCTCTGATACCAAACTGTGACGCCCTACCTCTATACCCACGCTAGACAAGAACATTACGGTGAATGCTGTCGACTAGCACGGAGAATAAGGCTGTTGAGGAGCGACCATCCATGTAATTTCTTTGCGCGAGCGCCGATATGTCAGATAATATAACACACATTCTATTTCAATAGGAAATCCGACATACCGACACAAACTCAAAGCTACTACACGGTGGCTATATAAATCCTTCGGAAAACAAATATAGAAATAAGAATAACACAAATCAGTCACAGACAATTCATATCACAAAGGCGGAATAAGATATGAATATTACACTAGAGAGTGTACATCAGAGTAGTGGTCTAAAAAGATCCACAATATCACAAAAGAATAGTTACACGAACTACACAAAAGAATAAGTATACATTAAGGAGTCTATATCTCAAATGTATACAACAAAATAACTACTAATCTAAGTAGTTAACCCAAAAGTCAAGGAGTTAATCCCGGATGAGAAGTCAAGCAGAAGCACCTGTAACATCTCGGTCTGACCCGAGTATTATTTAATAAGAAAATAATAAACGGATCAGTCGAACTATAAATATCAGATGAAACGATATAGAATAAGAGATATGACTAAACACATAATAATCACAATGCCAAGCTGTGATATATATATATATATATACTTAGTTGATAATCATCAAAAGATTAATCAATGTCACCAAATCTACACAAGAATCAAAGAAACGTCATACTCCTTATTTCGTTCACCATACCATAAATATTGACGATAATATCAATGTCAATCACAAAAGTCAATGACACACAAATTCCAGAAGACTACACAAGAAATCCAGAAATCACAAAAGTCAATGACACACAAATTCACCAATGCACAAAATATTGATAAAACTTATCAATGGAAATCACGAAAATTGGTGAAACACAAATTCTAGGAATCTACACAAGAAATCCAGAAATCACAAAGGGGGGAGGCCTATCACAAACGGGAGCATAAAGCCCACCAACACGTGTATCACAAACGGAACGCTAATTCCGTGGTCGCTAACCATCACAAATTGAGCCGAAGCTCCACAAACGGCCCGAAGACCATAGGTTGCTACCCCATCACAAATTGAGTCGAAACTCCACAAAACGGGGTTTAGTCTCCCTCGCAGACAAAGAGACATCGCACATTGCTAGTCTAAATCACAAAGATGATTGTCATGATCAGCGAGAAGTGTCGATTACACTAAGCTAGTAAATATATGAGTTTAGCTTCATGTCCCATAACCACTTACTTAACTTAAATATTTACGAACAAACTGTAAATCTCCACTAGAAAATTGTCACAAGAGGTTCAATCGAACAAGTCGAAGAATTAACCGACAAAGTAAACGCAAGCGTTTCATACCACTTGTTTTACTAAGCCGTTTAATTAGATTTCTCATACGAGTGAGGTAAAGGTTTGTATATTCTAATAGATTGGAAAACGGTTTTATAAACGAATTTGGTATTAAAATAGTATTGAAATCGTTTGAGGAAAGAGTTTTGATATTTACTACTAGTATAGAAAACCTTTATATTTTTAAAGTGACAAATCACGAAGAAGATTGTAAGAACAATCAATCACAAAAATTCACATACGAAGACGTGAATAAAATCCAACGAAATCGATAAAGGATCCATCGAAATGGATATTCAAAAATCCCTAAAAAGAGTCATCAAAGTCATAATAGATGATAACAACAAATAGGATTATCACGAATCGATTTAAATTAGAATTTCAATCCAAAAAGGCAAATTGGACTCAAACAGCAGGTTCAGTCGACTGAACAGAGATTTTCAGTCGACTGACCCTGTACATGGAAATTTTCCAGGTTCAGGAAACTTTCTGTTTCCAGTTTCAGTCGACTGTGCAGAGTTTTTCAGTCGACTGAATCATGCCTGGAAACTCTCGGGTTTTAGGTTCAGTCGACTGAACAGAGTTTTCAGTCGACTGAATCATGCCTGGGCTGTTTTTCAACCTTATTCAAATGAAGAGCAAACTCTTCCAAAATGCAACCGGACGGACATTGGCTCTAAGGGTTTATGCCAATCGGCAACCCGGCCCTATATGCTCCTCGATGCATCACCAAAAGCATGATCAAACATCCATAAAGGATTTTACACAAATTTGACTTAAAAAACCAAAAATTGGAATATTTACAAAACCAATCCAAATCAAGAGCAAATTCTCATGAAGAAGTGTTAGGAATTAATACCTAACAAACAAAGATAATTATAGTCATAGATGTGAGATAAAAATCTCACTTTTCTCAAAATCAAATAAGAAGAAGCTTGAAAGCAAATGGAGAATCAACCTCTCTTCAACACAACCCAATTGAGCTTGAATCTAAGCTCAAAAACAAGAACATTCCCATATTAGGTTTAGGAATTTCTGAAATTGGTAAGAGAATAAGTTGGAGAAGAAGAAGAGAAGCTTACCAATGGGTTCTTCTTGAGTTTGGAGCTAGGAATTTGATTTGCAAGAGAAACTAGGGTTTTGGAGTTTTAATTTCCAATCTCCTCCACCATTAAAGCTAAGAAAACTGAAATGAGAAGAGAATGAGAGTGAGTGGGGAAGAGTGGCTCAGATTTGAGCATTAGTTAACATAGGGCTGAGCCCAAAAACCAAACCCAAAGTAAAAAGTAGCAGAAATCAATTTTCTCCAAACATATCGAAGCTTATACTCAAAAAGGTCGCAAACGGCATTTTAAACTCAATGGGAGTGGTCCCGAGTCCTAATTCGACAGTATGCAAAAAGTAGCTTTTCGGACTAAAATCCGACTAAAGATAAAATATTTAAATAAAATATTTAAATATAAAATCAATAAATATGCGGGTTGTTACAAAAATATCATACTCATTTCAAAACAATATCACAATTGTATCATTTCCATTTCAAAAATAATTCATTATTATACCATTCAAATAAAACCCAAATTTTCAAATCATTAAATATTTCTTTAAATTTATTAAACTTGAAATATTCCTTTAAATTATCATAGCATTTTGGAAATGTTACCTTAAGGAATCATAGCAATTTTGGAATGTACTACTTTCCACTTTACATTGTATATAATCAAAGTATTGATAAGCTTAAAATTTTAACATGTCAATTTATCATAGACTTATAGTTAAATAAACATTCTTGCTGTAATATACAATTTAAACCGAAATTCTTATGTTAAGTTAAAAGCACCTTATTAACTTACATTATTATTACAATAAGTAACATTTATCATTTTAATCAATTTAAAATACACCATTACATTGATTAAAATCTACGTGTCAAATGTACGTTTTAAATTTTATATTCCTATTACAATAATGAACATTTATTAATTAAATTAGTACCACACTACTTAAAACTTTACATGTTTCTTTCTTAATTAAAACTTTACATGTTCTTACATTAATTAAAACTTTCATGTTCTCTCATTAATTAGGACTTTACACGTTTCTTTCATTAATTAAAAACTTATACGTTTCTTTCATTAATTAAAACTTATACCTTCTTTCATTAATTAGGAATTTACATGTTCCTATCATTAATTAGAACACCATACGTTCTTTAATTAATTAAAACCTATACGTTTCTTTCATAAATTAAAACCTATACGTTTCTTTCATAAATTAAAACCTATACGTTCCTTTCATAAATTAAACCCTATACGTTTCTTTCATAAATTAAACCCTATACGTTTCTTTCATAAATTAAAACCTATACGTTTCTTTCATAAATTAAACCCTATATGTTTCTTTCATAAATTAAAACCTATACGTTTCTTTCATAAATTAAAACCTATACGTTTCTTTCATAAATTAAACCCTATACGTTTCTTTCATAAATTAAAACATATACGTTTCTTTCATAAAACCTATACGTTTCTTTCATAAATTGAACCCTATGCGTTTTTTTCATAAATTAAAACCTATACGTTTTAGATTTATATTACCATTTTACAAATTTAACTAAACTTCCAGTTTATTTGATTAATTTAACATCTTTGGTTAAAACTCAAATTTCACATTTTCAAGTCAAGTTATATTTTAAAATTTCATTTTCAACAGTCATTTATTCAACCACTTAAATGTATAGAAAATCAATAATTCTTTAATAAATCACTTAAATTCAAATATAAATCAATTTATCATATTTACCATTTCCAAATAAAATTAAAGTCCATTTTATTCATGTAACTTAAATATCATTTTTAGTCAAAATTCCAAAGTTCAAACATAAGTTATATTTCAAAATCCTGTTAATCCATTCATAAATTACATTTTTAACACATAGAAAAATCATAATTTATTTATTTTAAAACCTTTCAAAATCTATTTAAATCAAATTTCATATTTTTATATTTTTAAAATACTTAAAATATTCAAAGCACTTTAAAGAATAACCACGGGTCTGTATATAGTTTTCTAACCTAGTTCAAGTGATACGGATATGTATCATTTCAATCCGCAGTTTAAAAGGTAAAAATCAGGGTTCTTTCATTTCAAACCCGCAATCCCAAGTTTAAATAAATAAATAAAATAACTCAGGCCTATCATTTCAGCCCATAATGATTTTTTATCCTAACAGGGAACTTGCAGTGTGATCATATATAGAAATAATATAAACAATGTCAATATCACAATATACAGTCATATATCATATGTCAGGTGAAAATTAACAGTTTTAACATGATAATAATATGGTAATAACATGGCATAGCATATGATATGATCATCATTAACTTGCATAAACATTTTTTTTTACTAAACACTTGTCATCAATTCACTTTTCATAAGTATAAATGTCAGAGTGAGAAAGACTCACTTTTTCAAGCTGAAGACCAAAACAACTAACACAAGTGCGATTCCAAAACCACGATAAGCACGATATAGCACGACTTTTGATTTTAATGAATGGAGAGCCTTGATATTTGTCTTGTAAACAATAACCAAAACAAGACAATACACACATAAATATTCAACGCAGAACAATGAAAATACGAAGCAACAAAGGAATAGATTACTTGACCTTGCTTTAACCATTCAAATGCTTGGCCTAGGAGGTTCTTGGGTTCAGCCATGTTGATGATATAGCTCAGGTTTGGCACCATAACTCACGGCTAGAAGGAGTATGGAGTGGTAGGGTTATAACATGAAGCATACAATTGATCAAGGCAACATATATGAAGTTTTTGAGCACAACAAGGCTCGGCCTTGGGTCAAGTGGGGTATTACGACCCGCCTTTTTGGACAGTTTAAACCGACGATCAAATACACATGTCAATTCCAAACCGTTCAAAATGGCAGATAGTTATTGGGTAAATAAGAAAAGAAAGGAAAAGAAATAAAGGAAATGAAACAACACAGAATCTCGCAGCGGAACGATAAAATATAATAGTCAAATAAACAGTTCATGAAGCTGTTTACTATACTTTGACAATTATTTATACAACATTTATCAGAGTTTATACATATACAACAGAACAATTAAAATAATGCAGCAGATAGCATGATGCAAGGGTAATAATAGTAATAGTATACCAAATCTTTGTGACGCCCCACCTCTATACCCACGCTAGCCAAGAACACTACGGTGTAGTGCTGTCAACTAGCATGGAGAATAAGGCTGTTGAGGAGCGACCATCAATAGTTAGGCCTTATACTAGTATTGGTTATCTCAATGGGAGTGGTATATAAATATATTTTCTTTCATTTTTCATGTCTGATTTATTTTCTCCCATCGACATACCCCAATTCCAGTATAAAACGAACTACGATGGTTCGTAATAGTTTAGAACAGTAAATATAAAATATCACACAGATAATATAATGCGGAACACAAATCGAACAGAAAGTCTCATATATACAACAACTGATGTCAGTTACAATACATTTGATACAATACATATGACACGGTACATATGATACGACTACAACAGTCGACTAAGGAAGTTACATATACAAGTACATTAACGTATATAATATACATGAATACATATCTTCCTATACAATTTTATAGACTACTACAAATGACGACGACTACTCCAAAAATATGAAAGAACTTCATAGCTCTAGCAGCAACCCAAAGCAGAATATCTACAACCTGAAATACTCGGTCTGACCCGAGTATTAAATTCAAAAGAAAATAATACTCGGGTCAGTCTAATTCAAACTCAGTTATTAGTGCACAGAAGCAATAATAATAAAATAATGAATAGACGACAGTAATTAAACAAAATCAGAATGCAATTCAGAATATTGAATTGAAATAAACAAAACAGATCAAAACATTTAAATATCAATTAAAATATTAAGTCGAGTAGGGCTGCAGTACACGCGCGCGTGCACTGCCCCGCCACTACGGAATATGGAATACGCAAAAGATTAATAAATCACAACAAAATAGAATATCACAAAACCAAACCGTGTGGCTGCAGTTCACGCTTGCGTGCACTGCCTTGCCACTACCGTGATGATGTACCCATAAAAAAAATCAATGAAAATTCAAATATCAATTCAAAATGTCGATACTGAGTGGCTGCAGTGCACGGACGCGTACACTGCCTCGCCACAACAGCATATACAGAAATAGCAATGAGGCACAATGGCCAATGCTCAAGAATTCACAGTGCCAACAAATGCAATTAAACAAGTGACAGTAGAGAAAAGTTTCAACCAAGTGAATTGAATTGGTTGACTGTCTCAAGCAACGGGAACCAAACAAATTCGAACAAGGCAGAGAAATGCCCAAGTGGACACGAAAAGATGAACACAAACTGCAGCCAGAACCCAAATACAACAATCAAACGAATGCAGCAGGGGGGGTAAGGCTGCACAGTTAGAAAGGCCAGGCAACACAATGCAAACGAATTCGACAAAGTATTACACAAGCCCAAGACAACACAATCAAAAATGCAACTGCAAAGACCAAAATGCTACTACACCAGATAGGTTAGCGAGGTGCAGGCTCGAGCATGATCAATACAGATGAACGCAGTCAAACATTCATAGGCAGTGCCCATATAATAAAAGTCACCAAGCCACAACTACAATTGCACAGTAAAAATAACTCAAACTTGGTACAATTCCATCAATATATGTACACACATACCTATGTATGCATGTACATATATACAGATTTTGAATAACAAGTCACCCAGCAAGGCCAAAATTAATCAACAACCGAAACAAGCAACTAAGAGAACCAGATTCGATTCAGTTTTCAATGCCACTGCCTTAATAGTTATAGTTTAACAGGTCAAGGCAGCAACTATGAAATGAAGATAACAAAATATACGCAACTGCACCAAGGAATGGCACATGTGTGCTACAGGTTTGAACCCGCAAGTGCAGTGACAAAAAGGACCAAATTGAAACAGCAATTTGAAAAATGCAACAAGAAACTCAAGCGTTCAATAACACAACTCGAAATCAATTGCATTTAAATAGAAAATGCACATGAATGTTATGGCAACAGTTCAAGGCAACAGTAACAACTAATATGCAAACTGTGTCATATATGAAACAGTGGCAAATTTCATGGTCAAGTTCAAGTGTGCTACAGAGGGGGTAATGCAACCACAACAGACTCAAGAGGAATGAAACTGGGTCAAGCGACTGCGACATCAAGTATGATCAAGACCAAATGCAAACAGCAGTATACAAGTGATCAAGTGGCCTGAGGCAATGACAAGGGAATGCAACTCTACTCCATATACATGACAACCAGAACAAATGTCACTGCAGTATGAAGGTCACAGTAGACAACATGGTGCATAAGACTCATTGCAATAAAAAAATCAAGTTACAAGTCAACATGACTAGAAGGTAAATTAAACATCATGTACGCAACAGGGCTAGAACACCTCAGTGAGTATATGCTGAAGTCAGAGACAAGTAGCAGTATGCAAAAATGGAGTGTGTGCAACATGATGAAGCAGGGATGATACAAACACTTAATAAGCCTCAAAACAGCATAATGATGTATCCAAGAAAGCCATAATATACAGGTGAGAAAGTGACCGAAGATAAGCAACTCAAAATCAAAGTCAAACCTCTTCACTAAGTCAAAAACCGAAGTCGTGGTTCAACAAAGGCTACCGAAGTTACAGGAAATCGACGCTGTGAAAATCAGTAAGCAAGTATCATTAAATATACGAATTCAAGCAGAACCTTAGTCAGGAAGAACAAAACCACGAAAACACGAAATCGAACCAAGACCGGAAAAATCAGTAACATCAGAATAAAGTCGAACGACCTAAACACGGGCTTAAGGATGAATTAGATGTGAGAATTTCTCACCTTGTCGACGAATTTAGGAGAAGCCGATCACGAGATCGTCGATCGACGTAGCCACGAACAAGATGAAGGGGCGAACGAGAAATGAAAAGGGGCCGCCATTAATTTTCTTTCGGTGGTTTTTAGGTTTTCAAACGAACGAATCAGAAAAAGAAAAAAAAAACAAAAGGGGGATGGATTATACTCGAACAACACGGCACCAAAATAGATGGGCCGAGATTTAACATTTGAAGCCCAACAATTCCTTTTAATAATTTATAAAAGAATTTTAATTCAAAATTTAAAAACTTCAAATGGAAATTTGCAACAATATTTATCGTCTAAATGTCGATTATTAATTGTTGTTAAGTACCGGGTTGTTACAGACTCCCCTCCTTAAAGAAATTGCGTCCTCGCAATCATAAGGAATAATTGGACAACAGATAACAACCATAAGAGCATGAAAGAGTAAGCTTGAACGTGTTTGCTCGATGAATTCTCTGGATTCCAAAGTGAAATCCAGAGGATTTGAGAACCACTGAGCTTTTACGAGAAAAACATCGTTATTTCGAAGGTGCTACGCCCCCGAAGCAATGATGTGAATATATGGTTGCTCAAGAATAGAAATCGGAAATCCCTAAGGCATTTCCGTAATTGGAAGATGTGGAAAACATCATGAATAGCAGAAAAATTGAGTCGGTACACCGGCGTAGTACAATATAAACGCGAAAGAAATCTTTTAATTTCATAAAAGAAATTCACAAATTATCAACAAAATCTAATTATCAATAGATAATTCAGAAATCTCAAATCACAAATATTCGATTATCAAAAACGATAATCAAATCAACAAGTATTCGATTATCAAAATCGAAAATCAATCTTAAATCACAAATATTTAATTATCACAATTGATAATCAAATCTCAAATCGCAAATGTTTAATTATCACAAACGATAATCAAACCACAAATATCTAATTATCACAAACGATAATTAGAAACAATAAATATCTGATTATCAAAAACGATAAATCAGAAATCATAAACATCCAATTATCAAAACGATAATCAGAAATTACCACAACGGTAATCAAATTTCAAATCACAAATATTTAATTATCACAATTGATAATCAAATCTCAAATCGCAAATATTTAATTATCACAAACGATAATCAAACCACAAATATCTAATTATCACAAACGATAATTAGAAACAATAAATATCTGATTATCAAAAACGATAAATCAGAAATCATAAACATCCAATTATCAAAACGATAATCAGAAATTACCGCAACGGTAATTAAATTTCAAATCACAAATATTTAATTATCACAATTGATAATCAAATCTCAAATCACAAATGTTTAATTATCACAAACGATAATTAAATCTCAAATATCTAATTATCACAAACGATAATTAGAAATCACAAATTTTCAATTAACGAGTCCGAAATTAACCGAAATAGCAAACGCACATGACCCATAACCACGAGTTTTACTAAATCGTTTAATTCACTTCATCGTTTCCTTGAAAGTGCAAAATGGTGTATTTTAAATAAATAACATTTTACGTTCTCAAACGGACAAGTCCGGAATTAAGCGAATCAGTAAAAGAAAGGGGTCATAGTCCTCGATTTTTCTGAAACGTTTAATTCGCTTCCTCATTCTTTTGAAAGCGCAAATCGTAAAAATTTTGAAAATAATTTTGATTTATATTTTGAAACATTTTTTAAAACACGTGATTAAAACAGCGACATCAGTAGCAACTTCGATAAGTGGATTTTCATTCATCAAAAGTGTCACAAGAATCTTCTCAAAGATAGAAAGGGATATCATACCCTAAACTTGTATTCATAACAAGTCAATAACACACGAATTCACCAATGCACAAGAATTGATAAAACTTATCAATAGAAATCACGAAAATTGGTGAAGCACAAATTCTAGAAATCTATACAAGAAATCCAGAAATCACAAGATAAGAGTATAAGAACTCGAACGGGAGTATGAAAACTCGAACGGAGTATGAAAACTCGAACGGAGAATGAAAACTCGAACGGAGTATGAAAACTCGAACGGAGTATAAAAACTCGAACGGAGAATATGACATAGAATAAAAGATATGGCATAACATAAAATATCCATAATGACATACTACTATAAGTATGTAAATAATGATCAACAGGAGATCAACCGATAAGAGGTATGGCATAAATATGAAATACCCATACTGACATACAACTATAAGTATGCAAATAATGATCAACAGGAGATCAACCGATAAGAGATAATCAATATCACAAGAATCTTCTCAAAGATCCAAAGAGGTATCATACCCCAAATTTGTACTCATGACAAATCAATAACATATGAATTCACCAATGCACAAAAATAGGTGAAGCATAAAATTTCCAGAAATCAACATAAGGAATCTAGAAATCACAGAAAAAGGGAAAGAGGCCTATCACATGACGGTCCGAAGACCAAGGGGAGCTACCCCACATGTGTGAATGGAATCACACAGATTGAGGTCAAGACTAACCAAAAAGCAGAAAGGTATGTGTGAATGGAATCACACAAGTGGTGTCTAGTCTGACCATCAGAACGATCATCATGATCAACGAGGAGTGTCAATTACACTAAGCATGTGTGAATGGAATCACACAGATTGAGGTCAAGACTAACCAAAAAGCAAAAGGGTATGCGTGAGTGGAATCACACAAGTGGTGTCTAGTCTAACCTTGCAATGAAAGAGACATCGCGCAATTGCTAGTCTAATTCATAAAGCGATCATCAAGATCAACGAGAAGTGTTAATTACACTAAGCTAGTGAATATAAAAGTTTAGCTTCATGTCCCATAACCACTAGCTTAACTTAAATATTTACGAACAAATTGTAGATCTTCACTAGAAAAATGTCACAAGTGGTTCAATCGAACAAGTCCAAAAATTAACCGACGAAGTAAACGCAAGCGTTTCATACCACTTGTTTTGCTAAGCCGTTTAATTAGATTTCTCATACGAGTGAAATAAAGGTTTGTATATACTAATAGATTGGAAAACGGTTTAGGAAAAGATTTTGATATTGAAAATAGAGTTGAAAACATTTTGATAAAAGAGTTTTGATATTTACTACTAGTATTGAAACATTTATATTTTTAAAGTGACAAATCACAAAAATGATTGTAGAAACAATCAATCACAAGAATTCACATACGAAGACGTGAATAGAATACAAAGAAATCGATACTGTATCCATCCAAAAGTATGTTCACGAAAATCCCGAAGAAAATGTTATCAAAGTTGCTAATAAATGATAGCAATAAATCGGGGAATTAACAAGAATCGATTAAATTTGGAAACCAAATCAATTCACTAAAATTCACCTTCGAAGACGTGAATAAAATCCAAAGAATTCGATTCTAAATCCATCAAAGTAGGAATATCCAAAAATTCCAGAAATAGAAGTTATCAAAGTCAACAAAGGAGATAACAACTAATCGGAAAAGAAGAATCGATTAACAAATGGGATAACGAAGCAAAACGAGCATAAATGCATAAATGACTTCAACAAAAATAAAAATCAAGTCGAAGTCAACAATTAATGGCCATAATAGAGTACAAAACGATTCAACATCATCATCAAAGGACTCAACGGCAAACCAAGTCAGAGTCTTGGAAATCAAGAATTTAGAAATTTCTCAAAAACAAAGTGACCGAAGTCGAATGGAATTCAAGCCGAAGAAAACATAAAATATCAAGTTCAGAATCGCTGAGATTCGAACAAAATCAATCATCGGCTAAATCTAATCAAAGCCGAAAACACAAGAATCAAAATCAAATGCTTATGAATAAGTGTTAGGAATTCATACCTAACAATCAAAGACAATCATATGAAAATATGAGAGATAAAACATCGATAAATAGTTGTAACACATGTACTATCTAAGTTATGTTTTATATTTGTTCTAAACCCCAGGCTTTGATACCAAGCTGTGACGCCCCACCTCTATACCCACGCTAGCCAAGAACACTACGGTGTAGTGCTGTCAACTAGCACGGAGAATAAGGCTGTTGAGGAGCGACCATCAATAGTTAGGCCTTATACTAGTATTGGTTATCTCAATGGGAGTGGTATATAAATATATTTTCTTTCATTTTTCATCTCTGATTTATTTTCTCCCATCGACATACCCCAATTCCAGTATAAAACGAACTACGATGGTTCGTAATAGTTTAGAACAGTAAATATAAAATATCACATAGATAATATAATGCGGAACACAAATCGAACAGAAAGTCTCATATATACAACAACTGATGTCAGTTACAATACATTTGATACAATACATATGACACGGTACATATGATACGACTACAACAGTCGACTAAGGAAGTTACATATACAAGTACATTAACGTATATAATATACATGAATACATATCTTCCTATACAATTTTATAGACTACTACAAATGACGACGACTACTCCAGAAGATATGAAAGAACTTCATAGCTCTAGCAGCAACCCAAAGCAGAATATCTACTACCTGAAATACTCGGTCTGACCCGAGTATTAAATTCAAAAGAAAATAATACTCGGGTCAGTCTAATTCAAACTCAGTTATTAGTGCACAGAAGCAATAATAATAAAATAATGAATAGACGACAGTAATTAAACCAAATTAGAATGCAATTCGGAATATTGAATTGAAATAAACAAAACAGTTCAAAACATTTAAATATCAATTAAAATATTAAGTCGAGTAGGACTGCAGTACACGCGCGCGTGCACTGCCCCGCCACTACGGAATATGGAATACGCAAAAGATTAATAAATCACAACAAAATAGAATATCACAAAACCAAACCGTGTGGCTGCAGTTCACGCTTGCGTGCACTGCCTTGCCACTACCGTGATGATGTACCCATAAAAAAAATTAATGAAAATTCAAATATCAATTCAAAATGTCGATACTGAGTGGCTGCAGTGCACGGACGCGTACACTGCCTCGCCACAATAGCATATACAGAAATAGCAATGAGGCACAATGGCCAATGCTCAAGAATTCACAGTGCCAACAAATGCAATTAAACAAGTGACAGTAGAGAAAAGTTTCAACCAAGTGAATTGAATTGGTTGACTGTCTCAAGCAACGGGAACCAAACAAATTCGAACAAGGCAGAGAAATGCCCAAGTGGACACGAAAAGATGACCACAAACTGCAGCCGAAAACCCAAATACAACAATCAAACGAATGCAGCAGGGGGGGTAAGGCTGCACAGTTAGAAAGGCCAGGCAACACAATGCAAACGAATTCGACAAAGTATTACACAAGCCCAAGACAACACAATCAAAAATGCAACTGCAAAGACCAAAATGCTACTGCACCAGATAGGTTAGCGAGGTGCAGGCTCGAGCATGATCAATACAGATGAACGCAGTCAAACATTCATAGGCAGTGCCCATATAATAAAAGTCACCAAGCCACAACTACAATTGCACAGTAAAAATAACTCAAACTTGGTACAATTCCATCAATATATGTACACACATACCTATGTATGCATGTACATATATACAGATTTTGAATAACAAGTCGCCCAGCAAGGCCAAAATTAATCAACAACCGAAACAAGCAACTAAGAGAACCAGATTCGATTCATTTTTCAATGCCACTGCCTTAATAGTTATAGTTTAACAGGTCAAGGCAGCAACTATGAAATGAAGATAACAAAATATACGTAACTGCACCAAGGAATGGCACATGTGTGCTACAGGTTTGAACCCGTAAGTGCAGTGACAAAAAGGACCAAATTGAAACAGCAATTTGAAAAATGCAACAAGAAACTCAAGCGTTCAATAACACAACTCGAAATCAATTTCATTTAAATAGAAAATGCACATGAATGTTATGGCAACAGTTCAAGGCAACAATAACAACTAATATGCAAACTATGTCATATATGAAACAGTGGCAAATTGCATGGTCAAGTTCAAGTGTGCTACAGAGGGGGTAATGCAACCACAACAGACTCAAGAGGAATGAAACTGGGTCAAGCAACAGCGACATCAAGTATGATCAAGACCAAATGCAAACAGCAGTATACAAGTGATCAAGTGGCCTGAGACAATGACAAGGGAATGCAACTCTACTCCATATACATGACAACCAGAACAAATGTCACTGCAGTATGAAGGTCACAGTAGACAACATGGTGCATAAGACTCATTGACCAAGTTACATGTCAACATGACTAGAAGGTAAATTAAGCATCATGTACGCAACAGGGCTAGAACACCTCAGTGAGTATATGCTGAAGTCAGAGACAAGTAGCAGTACGCAAAAATGGAGTGTGTGCAACATGATGAAGCAGGGATGATACAAACACCTAATAAGCCTCAAAACAGCATAATGATGTATCCAAGAAAGCCATAATATACAGGTGAGAAAGTGACCGAAGATAAGCAACTCAAAATCAAAGTCAAACCTCTTCACTAAGTCAAAAACCGAAGTCGTGGTTCAACAAAGGATACCGAAGTTACAGGAAATCGATGCCGTGAAAATCAGTAAGCAAGTATCATTAAATATACGAATTCAAGCAGAACCTTAGTCAGGAAGAACAAAACCACGAAAACACGAAATCGAACCAAGACCGGAAAAATCAGTAACATCAAAATAAAGTCGAACGACCTAAACACGGGCTTAAGGATGAATTAGATGTGAGAATTTCTCACCTTGTCGACGAATTTAGGAGAAGCCGATCACGAGATCGTCGATCAACGTAGCCACGAACAAGATGAAGGGGCGAACGAGAAATTTAAAGGGGCCGCCATTAATTTTCTTTCGGTGGTTTTTAGGTTTTCAAACGAACGAATCAAAAAAAAAGAAAAAAGAAAATAAAAGGGGGATAGATTATACTCGAACAACACGACACCAAAATAGATGGGCCGAGATTTAACATTTGAAGCCCAACAATTCCTTTTAATAATTTATAAAAGAATTTTAATTGAAAATTTAAAAACTTCAAATGGGAATTTGCAACAATATTTATCGTCTAAATGTCGATTATTAATTGTTGTTAAGTACCGGGTTGTTACAATCTTCCTCTTCATCCTCCAGAATAGATCTTCAAAACTCTGAAAAACTCAGGACTAACCCGAGCGTAATGAAAAGACAAAACACTCGAGTCAGGACTAAATATCCTTATGAAAGTTAAATCAATCGTAAATAAATATGAGTGTAACGGCGTCGGAGATATTTACGGGGTTTGACATCTCCTATCCAGTGTCAACGTGCGTGCAATAACTCAAGAGATGTTACGGGATTTTCCATCTCTCAAGGATCCGTGAAACTATCTACTATGTAGTAATATACGCTAAGTAGATAATGCCTATCAGTAATATAAAGTATCAAAATAGCGTTAAGGAGTTACCATAATCCCCCTTAACTCATTTTTATATTCCCAAAAGCATGTACAAGATCGTAGTTTCCCCAAAACCGGAAGTCACCAGAGGGAAATCCATATACTCAAGGTACAAATCAAAACGTAGTGGTCGCGAATAGGATAATCAGTATGACAAGGTACATGAGGCGATACCAACTAGGATACTAGTAGTTACGTGATCCGGACTGATGTTGAGCATAGCCAGCAGCTACCCCAACACCGCGAAACAACACTCCCAAATCAAGGGGTGCACCCAAATCGCATCACAAATGTAATAGAAATGGTATCAAAGAAGCGTGTCCGCTAGAGGTGGCGAACCTCAATGGCCTGGCGCGGCTCCTGTTTTAGTCATGTCAGGGGTCATCCAATATCGTTCTCTTTCTTCAGTCAACGCGTTCACCAAACCATCCGCTTCATTCTGGATCAACACTCCGCGTATAATAGTTATTAAAGTGGTTTTCGGTATCGACGGAGAGTATGTCCATATCCGATCCCGGTCTCTTTAATAACTACGTATTATTACACCTTTGGCTCTTTTACATTACAAATCGATTCATAATTGATATCAAAATATCATGTTCGCTTCAAAATCAAATTCGTTTCAAATATCGGCATAGCCATTCAAAATTTAAGGTTCCTTTTCAAAATCATTTTTCGTCTCAATATCTCATTTCGATTTCAAAATCATTTTGAATTTCAATTTAGGTTGCAACTTCGTTTAATCCAATCCGTATTCAAATTCAAGATTTAAACATAACTTTTCACCTTATTAACCAGTTTGGAATTTTAGAAAATAGTTTTAAGTGGTTTAAAAGTGGTTTTAAATAATTAAAACACTTAAAATCTTAAAATGGATTGGAAATAGATAAATCAGTTTAAAATAATTTAAATTGGGTTAAGTAGATTAAAATAGATTGAAATAGTTTAAGAATTCAAAGTGGTATACATAACATAGTAATTTGACAAACAAATTAAAACAGCTTCAAAACCAATCCATTCCAATTATAACTTCCCAATTCAAATAAATTTCAATTTCCAATTTACCGATTCAATTTCGATCTCAATTCAAATCAATGTCAATTTTTTTTACTTCAAATTAATTCAATTTTACATTCACCTTTAATTTATTCAATTTCAATTTATATCGATTTTTAGCTTGATTTTCCGAAATATCAAATTTTTAACACTTAACAGAATTATCCTTAAATGTTCAAGTTTAAATCCAAATTTCAAATGTGATTAAGTTCCAAGCTCGATTTCAAAATATCATTTTTTATATCACTTTTACTTAGTAATATTCAAAGCTCGAATTAAGGTTAAATCTTTAAACAAATCAATTTTCGAAATTCAATCAAATCCCCATTTTTAAACTTCGAAGCCTCGAATCACATTACTTAACAATTTCTTTTAACCAGGATTTATTTCAATATTCCAAAACTCAATTTTTCAATAAATTCGATTTTTGTAAATTGATTTCTATTTATAACCTTTAAATCAAACATTTAAATAAATTTCAAATCGACGATTTCAAAAATTATTAATTTAGCCAATTCGGTGTCCGTATATAATTTTCTATCATATGGCCAAGTAATTATTTTATTTCAATTAAATGTCAGGGATGAGCATATATTACTTAAATTAAATCACAGTATCATATGTATGCATAACAGGATCCATATAAGTAAATAAACATCCAAACATTCAATTATCAACCAATAGCATCCATCAAAATATATCATCCAATAAACAATACAATTCATGGCAGTTTCATAGTTATCAATGTCAGGTAATTTAATTGCCATTCAATTTTAATTTCAATTTAACTGTCAATTTAATTTTTCAACGGTCAATTCAAATAACAAGCTATATGACAATTAAATTTATATCAAACAACGACAAATAAAATTCATATCACTTCATAATGTTAATTTAACTAGCATAAAGATATTTAGTACGGTGTGAGCGTTATAAAACACTCACCTTGATTTTTACGATTTTAAATCAAATCGAACGATGTTCGATTTGATCCAAAATTTTCTCTAGCTCCAAACGATTCCAACCAGCTGCATTGCATAGTGCTTGTCCATACGATTCCGATGCAAAAAGTTTCGTCCGATTTGGACCTCGTATGAAAGAGATACGAAATGTTATAGTTTGAATACAATTTTATAAACAATATATATATTTATTAATTTCATCTACCACAGCACATCCAGGCCGCACGTTCAAACCAATCCTAGCCGCTAACACCTCCTTCCCAAACGCAAGCTCCAGGCAGTTCGAACCCATCGTACGCGAAGGACTCCTCCAGGCCGCGACTACCTCCTTTGCCGAGACGTCGATCAGGCGACGTCGACTCAAAGCCCCACACCTCCCCTTCCTTCGCCCCAAAAAGAGTGTAGCTCGGTCGTTCCCTCTCCACGAAAAACGTGGATGTACTTGCCGCCTTCTCGAGTCGAATGCGATCGGCCAAGGCCTCGAAAAACGATCACCGCCGTTCATATTAAAGCTCTCGCCGAGCTCTACACTTTGTTAGTTGGAGATTCTTCGAATTGGTTGACGGATTGAGAGATAAGAGGAGGAGAACGAAACGATTTTCTGGCCTTTCGTTTTATTTGAGGCGGCCGGCCATTGTTTATGAAACCCTAGTTTAAATTTTCTAATTTATGAAGACAAGGGGCTACTTATAGGAAACGACGAATTCTCTTCATTCCGGATTTTCAAACTCCGATTTACGCGCGGTGACCGGCGTTTTTAGGGTTTATCCCACGTTCCGGACACAATGGAACAGGTTTCAGAAGCTAATTCGATCGCTTGTGCGAGTTACGGCAATAAACGATCGATTTTAAATTAAATCGATTAAACGATTTTCTAGGCGTTTTGGCTTGCTCCGGACAAACGGTAAATCAGATTGACTTGAAATTAGAAATCTTACAATTATATCACCTTATGGATCCGATGAATCTGGTTTCGTCGAAATCCGAGACCGTTTGAAAATGACTATTTTAACTCGCCAAATTAATATTAAAACAATTTCGATGCGTTTCGAGCTGCCACGGTCAAACGACATCTCCGATTGCTACGAAAATTGAAATCCGATAATAACTAACTATTACGGATCCAATGGAACTGGTTTCGTCCAATTCTGAGACTGTTCAAAAATTGGCTATTTTCAGTCGATAATTAAATATTAAAATATTCAATTTTCACAAATAAATTTTAAATTCAGTTTTAAAAGTTATGTAACATCACTATAACTCCAATATGATAAAATAAAATTTTACAAATCATTTTTAATCATATTAAACCCGTTATTCAATTATCCGATAAATTCCAATTTTTAAAATCTTATTAACTCCATTATAATCCCGATATAACTTACATTCACTTTGGAAACCAATTTGAATCATATTAAATCAAATTTCACATATTCACTCTATTTTCATATATTAAATTTCAATATCAAATTAATCATATCAAATTCGAAATTTAATTTATTCAAACATTCGTAATATTAAATTTAACAAATTTGATTATTCTTAAATCACTATCTTTTGAAATATTCAAAACGAGGTTATAAAATTTAACTTTTGAAACGAATTAAAATTATAAAACAACTATTTCCATTATACGGTTATTCAATTCCGATTATTAAATTATTCAATAAATTCCAAATATTAAATTTAAACAATTTCGATTATCCGATAATTCCTTATCTTTTGAAATATTAAAATTGAACTTATAAGAATCAACTTTTAAAACCAATTCATAATTTAGAACACTATTTTCATTTTTCAGTTATTCAATTATTCAATAAGTTTTAAATATTTAATTTAAACAATTTACCTGTTCAATATTCAATATTTGATTTTAAATAGATTTTACTTATCAATCAATTTCTCTATTATACCCAATGAATTCAACATTTATTATCCTATACAACTATTGATTGCAAAGGCATTCACTAGGTAGCTTTTATTTTTCATTACTTGGATAACTATTTTCGCAATTCATTCCAATTATTATTATTCCAAACGAATTACAAATTAATTTTTTTTCTAACATTAAATCATGAAATCTTATTAAATTAGCTATTTTAATTATCGAAAATTTACGGGTCGTTACACTGGGCTTGGCCATACTTGTACAGGTTTGGACAGTAGATGGAGGGATGTGGGGAGGTCTAGAGAAGGTGGTGGTGGCGGCCTATGGTGGCGGCCAAGGTGGTGGATGAAAGGGGTGAAGTAATAGTGGTGGCTAGTGCATTGTTTTGGACGTTATTTGCAATTTTGTGGAGTTTTGTCACCAAGGGAGGTGTGGCCATGGATGGATCTGAAATGATGGCTGGAGATGATGCTAAGGAAGAGTGGTAGGGGATGGTGGAGAGTATGGTGGTGATGGTGGGTGGTAGAGGCCAATCCAGAAAGCATAGAAAACTAGGCAAAATATAAGAAAACAATGGAAAAAGAAGAGGAAAAGAGGAGCCATTACCAAACCTTTCTAGCTGTGAAAAATGAAGTGGAGAGGAATGTTTTCACGTAAAAATGAGGTAAGAAATGCACGTCTACAATAAAGAAAGGAACGGTCAGAGGAAATTAAATCTATTCATTGGAAAAGAAACGGAAGAAGAAACGTTAAAACGGTTTTACGTTTCTTTGCTTTCAAACCTTTTAAACTTCCTATATATATTCATATACATCTTAAATAACTGAAAACACTTATAAATTTCAGTTAGAATTCAAAAATATAACAGATAAACAAAATATTAATAATTAATTATTAATTAGATATGATTAAAATAAGAAAAATGGTACAGAAAAATGAAAACTAAACTTAGGAATTAGAAATAACTTCAATACACTTTGGAAAAATTTTCTTAAATTTAAATACATGTAAAATGAATAAAATAAAGTAAAACACAGTAATAAAAGTGAATGTATAAAATAAATCAATAAATTGATGTATTAATTGCAAAAAGAAACGGATAAAACGCCTTTACGTTTCAGGCTTTTAAAATCTCTTAACTTTCTAAACCTTTGCATTTCCTTTTCTTTTTAATTTTATAAAAACAAAATAAACTCAGAAATGTTATTTAAAACCAAAACTAAGTAAGAATAAAATAAAATAAATAACTTATTTTAAGTAAAATAGAAAAAGGAAATAAGAAATTGCTTAAAAATAGCAACCCTGACATAAAAATTACAAGAAAATCTCCAATGACTTTGGAAAATTTATTACTTCACAAAAAAAAAATATTTTAACACAAAATTGGAATTAAAAATGGTTTTAAAACATTTTCAAGGTAAAATAATAATTTAATTTTTATTAAATAGAAAGTTAAATAAAGAAAAATGCAGTAAATACCAACTAGGCTTTATAAATTGAAATAAATTCAAATAAACTTTAGAAAAATTATATTATCATTTTAAAAATTCTTAAAAGTCAAAATATAAATAATATAACATATTATCACATATTAAAATAAAATATAACAAAGAATAAGTAATTTATTCAATTTAAAATAGTCATTGTAAATAACCCTATATACGCACAATATTGTAAAGGGTATAACTTTCACAATTTACATCCAATTTCATCGAAACGAAAAGTGGTGTTCTTAAAATTTTATGTACTTCCATAATAAAAGAAAAAAACTTAAATTTCAAACTTTTAAAATTTTAAGTTAAAAGTCACAGTTTGACTGTTTTGACCAGAATCAACATTTCAAGCAAATATTTAACTTACACGGTTTGGAATTATAACTCATATAAAATCAAGATTTTATATTTAAATAATAAAATTTTATCATTCAAATAATTAAAAATAAGTTTTTTTTAAATCAAAATCTTACATTAAAAATAATTAAAATATACAAAAAAAATTACAAAATGCAGGGTTGTAACACTCTCCCCCACTCAAAACTTTTCGTCCCCGAAAAGGAATGAGGTATGGAAGGGCACGGAAAAGATAGAGTGAAATAGGATTGAGATAAGATGACAAGAAGATTGAATTTATACCTGATAACTGTTGTTATAGGTAAGTTTAACGAGATGGAGGTGATCTTTCCAAGATCCTCCAGAATCAAGAACACAAGCACGAAAAAGGTGGATTCAAAATGATTACCAAAGGTCTATCAAAGATTATAGAAAGATTTCTAAACAGAAAGATTATAGAAAGATGCCTATACCGGTCTATAGCAAGATAAGGATGATAAGGACAACCAAAAGATAGTTTGAAAAACAAAATAAGGAAATGAATTTGAAAGCATGGAGATTTCAACTTAAACAGAGAATAAATCCTTACAAAAGTTAACTAAATCTTAACTATCTCAAATTTCATTATCTTATTATCCAATCATCTTAAATTAACAATTTTTAGAACCATGGGTTTGAAAAATAATCATTTATTACACTCACATTGTACTTAATAAATTTTATTCTTCTTTATTCCTAATCAAAATTAAATTTATTCCTCTCATTATACTTATCACTCATGTTAAATATATTTACACTTTTTTTTTATAACTACTTTCTTTTATTCTTAGTTCTTTTAACATCATTTTACTGTAAGTTATTCAGTTATCCTTTATTATATTTACCTCTGTTAATCATTTTATAATTAAAATTTAAGTGTATAACATTCGTTATAACTACTCAAATTTTATTTATAAAATCTTTTCATATCGTATATTATCCAATTACATTTTTAACTTCTGAAATTTTGGTAAGTTACATTTGAATGCAATTGTATTATACAAATAAAATTTCCAATTCAATCATTTCTAGCTTAAATCATTTATTCAAAATTTTTTTTCTTTTTGTAATTGAAATTATTCTTTAAAAATAGAATTTAAGAATTAAATTTCTGATTTCTTCAGACCATTTAGAGATAAGTAATAATATATGTCAAATAAAATTTCAATCATATATCTATATATATATATATATATTATAAATCAAGTCATATTTTAGAAATTTAAATCAATTTAATTTCCCAAAACAAAGCTGTAGCAAGACTACAGAACAGTCTCCTAATTTCGAAACTCGAAAATGAACGTCGATGATGTCGCGATCATCACCAAAGTTATTTTCCAGCGACAAAGAGAAGAGCGCAAATTTTAAACCTTTAAAATTCTTTGAAAACAAATTCTATTCAAAATACTTTAAATAATAAAACCCTTTAAAACTTTAAACCAAAGTTCGAAATAATCGGAATTTAAATCCTCAAATTCTTGTTTTAAATTCATTTCAATTCCCAAATAAATTTATAAACAAATATTTATAGATCTATTTGTAGAAAAATAAATGATAAATCAAGTATTATCATTTCGAATTATCAATTTAAATCATTTCATTAAGTTCCATAAATTTACTTATATATCAAAATTTATTTCATTAACCAAAATTTAAAAAAAAAATATTGTGTCCGTTTGTTCTGTCAAAGTGATTTGGAAATCTTATCGATAGCGCTGATCATACGCATCGATCAGAAACCCAACTCAACATCAACAACTCAAACAACACAATATATAAAACATTTTAATTTTAAATACTAGTTTGCAAATACACTATACATGAATAGATTTTCAAAGAAGGGTAGAGATTCAAATTTTTTTGATTAACACAAATCAAAGGAGATTATGATTTAAAAATAAGTTGTAAACAAGGATGACATGATTAAATAACAGAATAGGAAGATGGATAAGCTTATATAAATCACGGGCAACCTTAACCGGGTCAACCGTGACTTAAAGAATAAGATCAATGTGGATTTTCTAGGGTAAATCTACATTCGACCTCAAGAGTTAGAGTATGGAATAACAAAAGATATTAGCATCTAAACCAAGGATAGATAAGAATCTCTGGTGAATCGATGCTAACTGCAAAGGAGTTTTCCCCCTTTTTCAATTAAATTTGAAATTGGCATGACCGCCGACTCACTAGAAAGATCATTCGAAGCGGAGTTATGGGTTACTCCAGAATCAAAAGAAGATGAATATGTAGGATCTAGATTAACCCTAGAGGGGGGGTGAATAGGGTTATAGCAAATTTTCTCGATTTAAACACAGAAATAAACAGCAGAAATAAATATGCTGAAAAGTAAATCACACACAAAATTTACCCAGCTTCGACAACCCCTGCCTACTGCTGCATTCATAGATTTCTATTAGAATTAAACAGTATCACGCTTACAAAAACTCTACTAGACTCGCAGACCCTTTTGCTCCCGCTCACAAACACTCTACTAGACTCGCACACCCTGCTCCCGCCTATAGAGTTTCGCTTACTCGCAAACACTGCTCCCGCCTATAGAGCTTTGCAAACTCGCACACCCTGCTCACTGAACTAATTCAAAATAGACAATCTGACACTACCTAAACCTAGGTGGTGATTTACTACTCCTTTGACTTGAAAAGAAAGACAACTTCAAAAATACAACCAGGAGCAAAAATTAAAATACGAACTTTGGACACGTGATTTTTGCTCAAAATAAAAACTAAAAACCCCTATTATAAAATTAAAAACTAAAACCCCTATTAAAAACTAAAAACTAAAAACCCCCTCTTTTAATAATAAGGCCGGCCCAAAAAAATAAAAGAGAATAATATTTTTAATTCCCCTTTTTTTATAAACACTTCGGCCCGTTCCTTTTTCTCTTGATAATGGCGGCCGTTTGTTCTTCTCGTCTCTTTAAAATTTGGGATCTCGTCCTTGCGCTCTCTGTTCCAGATTAGGGCTTTTGCGAAGCTCCGATACTACTTCGATCTTTGTTGATTGTTCGTGATTTAACCTGCCTTGATCGATTTCGTGTTGCTTCCTTCGGTTGCTTCGGTGAGTTCGATTAATTCTTCGGTAACAATTTTTTCTCTGATACTTGTATTCGAACTCTCTCATAGTTATGCCGATGATGATTGGGCTTATATAGGATTTGAAATCCTATTTTTGCGTTCGTATATTCGTGTTTGAATTTGTCAATTTATTCATCTCGGCCACTCGATTATACTTGGATGCTTGTGATAAAATCTGACTTTGTCAATTTCGTATTTTTGATGCTTGGTTGACACGGCTTCGATTTTGACTTTGCTCGATTATGTAATGACCATTTCAAAGATACGCACTTTTTCATTTTACCTGTATAACACAGTGAATACTTAATTGACTTGTTCAACTTCGGTTTTGCTAGTATTTTGTTTGGTTCGTGAATTTCTCTGAACTGTTGAATTTCGTTCATCTTGTAGTCGTCGACCTTCTTCACTGGTACTTGAATTTCACTCATGATGTTGTTTGGTTATTTGTTTATGTGATTCCCTATATTACTGCTCTGACTCATTGTTGTTGCTTCACCACTGACCTGTGTTTGGTAGTCTTGTATGGTTTTCTTCTGGTTTGTTCACTGCAGCTTCATTACTACTTCTCTGATGCATTTGGAATTGGTCTGTTGCACTTTGGTCTTACATTTGTGCATATTGTCTCGAGTACATGTATTCTTGGCTCTGGTTATTTCATATTCATATGAGCATTTGTCTGCACTGTTAGTCGAGCTTGAGTACATGTATTCTTGGCTCACTGATGCATTGTAACTTGAGTTTCACTCACTTGAGTGTTTGTTGCAGTATCTTGTGGTTGCTATGCCTTGTTTACCATGTTGTTGCATTGTATTGTTTGTCTCTCTTTTTTGATATGCATTGATACAGTTTCCATTCATGTTGCCTCTGTGTTTGATTTGCATAGCTGAACTTGAGTTGCCTGCTGTTGCTATGCAGTTGCTATGCCTTGCTTGGTTTCTGTTCTTTGTATTCTGGTCAGTGGTGCTCATTGTAGTTGCACTGCACTTTGATGTTGTAGTCTCTGACTTTGCTGTATCCATGCTTTTATGCTTGAGACATTCCTCTGTCTTGTTGAGTTCCTGTGTTTGGTCACTGATGCATTACTGTAGTTGCCATATCTTATGCTCGAGCTCTTTGCATACTTCATGACTGTACTGTTGCAGTCGAGTTGTATTCATGTACACTTGTGGCACTTTGTGCATGCTGTACTACTTTGGTTCATTTCGCATATTGCATAGTGCATTGCCTTGTTTGTTGAAGTTGTGCTTGCACACTTGCTATTGTTGGCTGCGCACACGAGTTGGTGAGGCAGTGCACACGTGTATGAATGTACACATGTGTATTGCAGCCACTTATGGTTACCTGTCCCTGTAATATCTATATGCACGACTTTGTGATGAATTCAAGTGTAAATTATGACGAACAACCCAAATAACTGAGGCAAATCATATTTTCAAAAATTATTTATTTTGAATTTGCAAAAATATTTCTTTTTCAATTTTACTGCGTTAGTTTATATTTTTGCAGATTTCTCAGATGCTGGATTCAAACCGGAATGCAGTTGAAGACAAAAACACGAGTGTGAGTGATATGTAGTGAGGTTAACTGTAAATGTGAAATGTGATGTGATTGTAATCAAAAATGTATATGTATAGTGAGAGCATGAATTTGTACTATTCAAGATTGTAATAAATATTTGTTTGAATAAAATTTATGTTTGAATTCAAAATCTGTGTAACTTGTTCTGTTTGAATTCAAATTCAAATTCTGTGTAATTTATTTTATTCAACAAATATTTATTTAATCTATGAAAAACAAAATAGTACATTACCAAATACATTTAAATGAATATATATGTTTATTATCATCAAACAAAAACATATAAGCGCATATTCAACAATCTCCCCCTTTTGATGATAACAAACATATATTTAAGATTTTGTGCATGTGTTAAATGTATTTGATCAATGTTATACTTTAATTGCTCCCCCTATTTAAATGCTTCCTCTCTAGATGATGCTCCCCCTACATATATGCATACAAATAAAAATATGTAAATGAGCCTATATGCAAAAGGAAAATTATTTGACATTTGCTTGATTCTATTTGACAAAATCTTAACTTTTCTCTCCCCCTTTTGTTATCAGCAAAAGAATAACAGTGTTGTAAAAATAGGGATGAAGTGATAGACATGAATCTAACATTTAACTCAATTGAATATAAATATTAAATTTCAATAAAACTCAAACAAAAATCATAATTACCCTTGTCAAGCGCATATTCCACTTTCAGAAGTGATGGGGATAAAATCATCAAAAATCATACAATTCTGTCTATTTGTGGTATATTTATTTCAGGAAATTTGAATATCTACTAACCATGCATAACCGTTAGGACTTTTAAATGAGATTAGTAGTATTCACAATTTTTATTTTTTTAAAAAAAAATGAAATCAAGTATCTTCTAACCACGCATGACCGTGAGGACTTTTAAATGGGATTAGAATCAACTTGTCTATTTGAATCAATTAATTTTGATATGCGTTCCATACATGCATAACCGTGAGGACTTTTAAATGAGCATGGAAGCACATAATCAAAAATTCAAGTAATTCACCCATGCATAACCGTGAGGACTTTTAAATGAGAGTGAATACTTTGGATTTTTATTTTTATTGTTAAATATAATAAGTTGAAGCACAAATAATTTCCTTCACAGATTTAAAGATACTGAAGAAACAAATGATTTCCTTTGTAAACTACCACAAATTTACATACAAAATATGATCTTGATGAGTGATGGTCGATAGAAAGATGATAGAAATAGAAATGGTCATGGAATTTTTACCCAACAAAAAGTTTTTATAACTCTTGTTATGAAATTCTAAAGAAATTTTCTAATTATACTTTCTCGAGTTATAATATATGATAAATATCAACACTCATCTCTTTTTCAATCACTATTCATCTTTTCGATAATCAAAGGGGTCAGATTAGTCAAAATTTGTCATTTAAAATCAAATTAACAAATTATAAAATCAATTTTTCAAAAATGATTAAGCTGTAAATATGGTCAAACATGATTTTCTCGAGGGGGTTTTATAAGAAAATTTTCTGCTATTTGAAAATTATTTCAAATGAAAAATATGCAGATATTTTCTTTGAAAAAAAACGATGCAGCAAATGAATGTTTCAAAAATTAATCACGTTACACTAATAATTTTTCTATCAACTATATTACCAATGTAATCTGCATCTGAATTTAAATTTCACTCAATATTCACTTGTTTAATCAAACCGTGAAATGTGCACCAAAAATTTCAAACTTAACATCATTCTTTTGAATTTGAATTTAAGCCGTGTTAACACTCAAACAAATATCATGATGTTAATTTCAGAAACCATAGGATAAACAATTATATTCATGAGTAATCAACAGTCAATCATCATCATAATTATTTCAAAAACAATTTCTTGAAGTTTCAACAATTGCATAAAGTTTCAACAATTTCAAAAAATCCTTTTTAACAGCTTTCACATGAAATTTGAAATCGTGCAAATTTACAAGTAGTGACCAAAATATATCTACATGTAGCATGAGTAATCAAATATCATCATTTGACCGAACAAATTTATATGGATTAGTTCAAAGTTGAAAATCTGATTGGTCATCAATTAAGCACAAATCAATGTCATAAATAAGAACAAGTCAAAAAATCATATCAATTAAGTTCGAATCAGTCAACCATCATAATTACTCCAAGTAATTCTATTTAAAGATGGTTGGTAAATATTTTGAAAAAGAATCATAGCATCAAAATCATCATCTTTTGTTTATCTCAATATTGGCTGATTTAATTCAGATTATGGTGCAGATTATCACATTTGATATATCGTTCAAAAATAAATTTACCTGTTTTACCTTTACGATAATTTTTCATCATTGTCCATTGTGATTCTGTCACCTTTGAACTAGGCTAAGGAACTTTGTTTTGTCGCCCGTTGTGTTTCTGGAACAGCCGAAATCCAGAGAACATTGTTGTTGTTCCTTAGCCTGCCACCACACCTACACGATAAAAGATTTATGTGACCTATTTGTTTTTATAGGTCCATTGTTGTTAGTGGCAGAATATGAAAAATATGTTTTTGGAGACCCAAAACTATTTATATATGTTCCTTTTGGCACCCAAATTTGTTTGACTTTCAAAGATTTTATATTTGTGCCTTTTGGAACCCAAATCGGTATAGTTTTTACATGTTTGGGTCTATACCAACAATTATTTTGATTATGTCCAAATTTTCTGCAAATAGAGCACATTAAGTTGACTTGATTAAGTTTTGTGTTCCTATGACTATGATGTCCAATTATTTCAGATCGAGAAACACTTTTACCTTTATCATCATCTTGTGATTTTCCAAAACCTAGTCCTTTTCTATTGTTAGCAAAAATTTGATTTCCCAATAACATTTTGAAAGATTTTTCGCCTCTTGAAAAGTTATTCAAAGATTTCTCAAGATTTTGGACTTTGGTTTTTAGTGTTGTATTTTCAGTGACAAGTGAGGTGCATCGATTTATAAAATCCTTTATCCTAGTGTCGATGGTTTCCTTAAGATTCAAGTTTTCTTCTTCAAGATTCTCAGAGTTATTCTTAAGTCTTGTCACTTCTGAATCTAAAACTTTACATCTTTTACATTCTAGGTTTTGAATATTTTCAAGTTCAGTTTCTAACCTAAAATTTTTACGAGCAAGTTCTCTCCCATCAGTTTTCAGTTTTTCAATTTTAGATTCAAGAGCATCAACTACTTTAGTAAGATCAGAACACATAAAAACAAGTTCTTTATAAGAAAACTCACCTGACTCACTAGATTCGTCAGAGGTTGCTTCTGATTCTGATTTTGCCATGCAACACAAGTTAGCCTCCTCTGAGCTGCTATCCGAAGCTTCCTCTCCTTCTTCATCATCCCAAGTCGCTGCAAATACCTTCTTCCCCTTTTTCTTTCCTTTGATGTTTTTGAGAAGTGGGCATTTTGGTTTGATGTGGCCAGGCTTGTTGCAGTTATAACATGTCAGTTCATTATCGGAATTTTCAGAGTCTTTTGTCCTATTGCCCTTTGTTTTCTTCTTGCGTGGCTTGAATCTAGACCATCTTCTAAGATTATTGACAGCCATTGCGAGCTCTTCAATTGGATCTTCTTCATCGCTTTCTTCTTTGCTCTTTAAGGCAATCGTCTTCTTCTTTGGTTCGGAGTTGTTGCGTTCTTCCTTTGCTTTTAACTCAAGCTCATATGTCATCAAGTTTCCAATCAACTCCTCCATGCTTAGTTTGCTCAGATCTTTCGATTCTTGGATTGCTGTGACTTTTGCCTCAAAGTTCATTGGTAAAACTCGTAGTATCTTCCGCACAAGCTCTACCTTAGTGAATACCTTCCCAAGCGCTCTAGCATTGTATACCAAGGTTGAAAAGCGTCCAAACATATCCTTTATGCTCTCGCCTTTGTCCATCACAAAGTTTTCGTATTCATTGCTGAATAGGGCTAGCCGAGACTCCTTGACTTGAGAAGTTCCTTCGTGTGTCACCTCCAAAGTATGCCATATTTCCTGTGTTGTTGTACAATGAGAAATTCTATTAAATTCATTTTTATCAAGAGCACATATCAAAGCATTCATGGCTTTAGCATTTGTCATTTTCAATTTCTTATCGTTAGCATCCCACCTATCCTTAGGTTTAGGAATCTCAGTATCACCAACGATTATAGTGGGAGGTTTATAGCCAGTTTCAATAATATCCCAAACATCATAATCAACAGAACTAAGATAGATACCCATCCTAACTTTCCAATAAGCATAATCGTTCCCGTTAAACATGGGTGGCCTAGCAATAGATTGCCCCTCAGAAAAAGCATTATTTTTTAGACTCATGACTCTAGAGTTAAATAAAAAAATAAACCGGGCTCTAATATCACTTGTAGGATCTAGATTAACCCTAGAGGGGAGGGGGTGAATAGGGTTATAGCAAATTTTCTCGATTTAAACACAGAAATAAACTGCAGAAATAAATATGCTGAAAAGTAAATCACACACAAAATTTACCCTGCTTCGGCAACCCCTGCCTACTGCCGCATTCACAGATTTCTATTAGAATTAAACAGTATCACGCTTACAAAAACTCTACTAGACTCGCAGACCCTTTTGCTCCCGCTCACAAACACTCTACTAGACTCGCACACCCTGCTCCCGCCTATAGAGTTTCGCTTACTCGCAAACACTGCTCCCGCCTATAGAGCTTTGCAAACTCGCACACCCTGCTCACTGAACTAATTCAAAATAGACAATCTGACACTACCTAAACCTAGGTGGTGATTTACTACTCCTTTGACTTGAAAAGAAAAACAACTTCAAAAATACAACCAGGAGCAAAAATTAAAATACGAACTTTGGACACGTGATTTTTGCTCAAAATAAAAACTAAAAACCCCTATTATAAAATTAAAAACTAAAACCCCTATTAAAAAGTAAAAACTAAAAACCCCCTCTTTTAATAATAAGGCCGGCCCAAAAAAATAAAAGAGAATAATATTTTTAATTCCCCTTTTTTTATAAACACTTCGGCCCGTTCCTTTTTCTCTTGATAATGGCGGTCGTTTGTTCTTCTCGGCTCTTTAAAATTTGGGATCTCGTCCTTGCGCTCTCTGTTCCAGATTAGGGCTTTTGCGAAGCTCCGATACTACTTCGATCTTTGTTGATTGTTCGTGATTTAACCTGCCTTGATCGATTTCGTGTTGCTTCCTTCGGTTGCTTCGGTGAGTTCGATTATTGCTACGTTAACAATTTTTTCTCTGATACTTGTATTCGAACTCTCTCATAGTTATGCCGATGATGATTGGGCTTATATAGGATTTGAAATCCTATTTTTGTTTTCGTATATTCGTGTTTGAATTTGTCAATTTATTCATCTCGGCCACTCGATTATACTTGGATGCTTGTGATAAAATCTGACTTTGTCAATTTCGTATTTTTGATGCTTGGTTGACACGGCTTCGATTTTGACTTTGCTCGATTATGTAATGACCATTTCAAAGATACGCACTTTTTCATTTTACCTGTATAACACAGTGAATACTTAATTGACTTGTTCAACTTCGGTTTTGCTAGTATTTTGTTTGGTTCGTGAATTTCTCTGAACTGTTGAATTTCGTTCATCTTGTAGTCGTCGACCTTCTTCACTGGTACTTGAATTTCACTCATGATGTTGTTTGGTTATTTGTTTATGTGATTCCCTATATTACTGCTCTGACTCATTGTTGTTGCTTCACCACTGACTTGTGTTTGGTAGTCTTGTATGGTTTTCTTCTAGTTTGTTCACTGCAGCTTCATTACTACTTCTCTGATGCATTTGGAATTGGTCTGTTGCACTTTGGTCTTACATTTGTGCATATTGTCTCGAGTACATGTATTCTTGGCTCTGGTTATTTCATATTCATATGAGCATTTGTCTGCACTGTTAGTCGAGCTTGAGTACATGTATTCTTGGCTCACTGATGCATTGTAACTTGAGTTTCACTCACTTGAGTGTTTGTTGCAGTATCTTGTGGTTGCTATGCCTTGTTTACCATGTTGTTGCATTGTATTGTTTGTCTCTCTTTTTTGATATGCATTGATACAGTTTCCATTCATGTTGCCTCTGTGTTTGATTTGCATAGCTGAACTTGAGTTGTCTGCTGTTGCTATGCAGTTGCTATGCCTTGCTTGGTTTCTGTTCTTTGTATTCTGGTCAGTGGTGCTCATTGTAGTTGCACTGCACTTTGATGTTGTAGTCTCTGACTTTGCTGTATCCATGCTTTTATGCTTGAGACATTCCTCTGCCTTGTTGAGTTCCTGTGTTTGGTCACTGATGCATTACTGTAGTTGCCATATCTTATGCTCGAGCTCTTTGCATACTTCATGACTGTACTGTTGCAGTCGAGTTGTATTCATGTACACTTGTGGCACTTTGTGCATGCTGTACTACTTTGGTTCATTTCGCATATTGCATAGTGCATTGCCTTGTTTGTTGAAGTTGTGCTTGCACACTTGCTATTGTTGGCTGCGCACACGAGTTGGCGAGGCAGTGCACACGTGTATGAATGTACACATGTGTATTGCAGCCACTTATGGTTACCTGTCCCTGTAATATCTATATGCACGACTTTGTGATGAATTCAAGTGTAAATTATGACGAACAACCCAAATAACTGAGGCAAATCATATTTTCAAAAATTATTTATTTTGAATTTGCAAAAATATTTCTTTTTCAATTTTACTGCGTTAGTTTATATTTTTGCAGATTTCTCAGATGCTGGATTCAAACCGGAATGCAGTTGAAGACAAAAACACGAGTATGAGTGATATGTAGTGAGGTTAACTGTAAATGTGAAATGTGATGTGATTGTAATCAAAAATGTATATGTATAGTGAGAGCATGAATTTGTACTATTCAAGATTGTAATAAATATTTGTTTGAATAAAATTTCTGTTTGAATTCAAAATCTGTGTAACTTGTTCTGTTTGAATTCAAATTCAAATTCTGTGTAATTTATTTTATTCAACAAATATTTATTTAATCTATGAAAAATAAAATAGTACATTACCAAATACATTTAAATGAATATATATGTTTATTATCATCAAACAAAAACATATAAGCGCATATTCAACAGAATAGTGAGGGATACGAATGGATTTTGGAACCGTAGGGAATGTTCCAAAATTCAAAGGAATCGAGTCAAAAGGGAGAGATTCAAACTCGAATGAAAGTGATTCTGTAAATACATTCACTCCATATGCTGAGTTTTGCCTAGATCTAACAAAGCTCTGATACCAACTGTAATGACCCGATATTTTCAACCATTCGCATCCATTACAAGTGTATCGGTAGACACTCGTGCCGGAATTGGATAGCTCAAAATACCGCGTTGTAAATAAAAATTTGGCAAATCTCAAAATATACAGTAAATAAAATCACAGATCACAAACACAGAGTATATAAAAATGCAGCGGAAGAAAAAGAGATAGTAGCTCATGAAGCTACTATATAAATATGAGATACATCAGAGTTAAATAAGATACAACAGAAGAGTAACAAGATACAACACTGAAACACTGGATACTGAAACAAAATAGAAGGCTGGATCTTCAAGGAAAGCTCCAACGCCGAAGGTGAATCTGGAATGCTAACTCACTCAATCTGACCCGAGCGTAAAGCAAAACACAAAACCCTCGAGTCAGGACATAAATACTTATAAACTGTAAATCAACTCAAGTGAACAGTAACAAAATGCATCAGTAACTTAAAGGATGCTTGGGACCGCCCATCCTCTAAGGATCCGTTAAACTATTTACTATGTAGTAGTATACGCTATATACGGTAGTGTCTAATCAGTAAAGTATAATCATATAGAAAATAGCGTTAAGGGGATGGTGAACCTTAACGCGGTCGGATCTTTAAAACCAAAATCGTAGTGGGCTCGATATAAGGATATGACACGGCACGCGAGGCAATGCCAGGGTGGATACACCGTTTGCACTCCCTGACCGGTGGTGACGGCAAGCCAGCAACTTCCACCCACCTCGAAAAATACCCCCGAATCAAAGTGGCGCCACCGAATCGAATCACAACAGTAATAGAATAGTTTCCGATGGAGCTTGCTCGATGAAAGGGTGCGACCCGTTGTATAGCCCGGTATAGCTCCTGTTTTAGTCATATATGCCAACTCACGGGAGTTGGGTCCACGTAATATACCTCGAGAACGTCGCCACCATCCTACTTCATTCTGGAATCTCCACCGCGTACATAGTTGTTAAAGTGGTTTTCGGTATTGGCCGGCTATAAGACAATATCTGATCCCGGTTTCTTTAATAACCAATCGTTATTATAACCCATGGATATTTATTTCAAATAATTTATACTTCCAAGACCAAAATATCATACTCATTTCAAAACAATATCACAATTGTATCATTTCCATTTCAAAAATAATTCAATATTATACCATTCAAATAAAACCCAAATTTTCAAATCGTTGAATATTTCTTTAAATTTATTAAACTTGAAATATTCCTTTAAATTATCACAGCGTTTTGGAAATGTTACCTTAAGGAATCATAGCATTTTTGGAATGTACTACTTTCCACTTTACATTGTATATAATCAAAGTATTGATAAGCTTAAAATTTTAACACGTCAATTTATCATAGCCTTATAGTTAAATAAACTTTCTTACTGTAATATACAATTTAAACCGAAATTCTTATGTTAAGTTAAAAGCACCTTATTAACTTACATTATTATTACAATAAGTAACATTTATCATTTTAATCAATTTAAAATACACCATTACATTGATTAAAATCTACGTGTCAAATGTACGTTTTAAATTTTATATTCCTATTACAATAATGAACATTTATTAATTAAATCAATACCACACTACTTAAAACTTTACATGTTTCTTTCTTAATTAAAACTTTACATGTTCTTGCATTAATTAAAACTTTCATGTTCTCTCATTAATTAGGACTTTACACGTTTCTTTCATTAATTAAAAACTTATACGTTTCTTTCATTAATTAAAACTTATACCTTCTTTCGTTAATTAGGAATTTACATGTTCCTATCATTAATTAGAACACCATACGTTCTTTCATTAATTAAAACCTATACGTTTCTTTCATAAATTAAAACCTATACGTTTTTTTCATAAATTAAAACCTATACGTTCCTTTCATAAATTAAACCCTATACGTTTTTTCATAAATTAAAACCGATACGTTTCTTTCATAAATTAAACCCTATACGTTTCTTTCATAAATTAAACCCTATACGTTTCTTTCATAAATTAAAACCTATACGTTTCTTTCATAAATTAAACCCTATACGTTTCTTTCATAAATTAAAACCTATACGTTTCTTTCATGAATTAAAACCTATACGTTTCTTTCATAAATTAAACCCTATACGTTTCTTTCATAAATTAAACCCTATACGTTCCTTTCATAAATTAAAACCTATACTTTTCTTTCATAAATTAAAATCTATACGTTTCTTTCATAAATTAAAACATATACGTTTCTTTCATAAATTGAACCCTATACGTTTCTTTCATAAATAAAACCTATATGTTTAGATTTATATTACCATTTTACAAATTTAACTAAACTTCCAATTTATTTGATTAATTTAACATCTTTAGTTAAAACTCAAATTTCACATTTTCAAGTCAAGTTATATTTTAAAATTTCATTTTCAACAGTCATTTATTCAACCACTTAAATTTATAGAAAATCAATAATTCTTTAATAAATCACTTAAATTCAAATATAAATCAATTTATCATATTTACCATTTCCAAATAAAATTAAAGTCCATTTTATTCATGTGACTTAAATATCATTTTTAGTCAAAATTCCAAATTTCAAACATAAGTTATATTTCAAAATCCAGTTAATCCATTCATAAATTACATTTTTGACACATAGAAAAATCATAATTTATTTATTATAAAACCTTTCAAAATCTATTTAAATCAAATTTCATAATTTTATATTTTTAAAATACTTAAAATATTCAAAGCACTTTATAGAATAACCATGGGTCTGTATATAGTTTTCTAACCTAGGTCAAGTGATACGGATATGTATCATTTCAATCTGTAGTTTAAAAGGTAAAAATTCGGGTTCTATCATTTCAAAACGGCAATCCCAAGTTCAAATAAATAAATAAAATAACTCAGGCCTATCATTTCAGCCGATAATGATTTTTTATCCTAACAGGGAACTTGTAGTGTGATCATATACAGAAATAATATAAACAATGTCAATATCACAATATACAGTCATATATCAGATGTCAGGTGAAAATTAACAGTTTTAACATGGTAATAATATGGCAATAACATGGCATAACATATCATATGATCATCATTAACTTGCATAAACATTTTTTTTTTACTAAACACTTGTCATCAATTCACTTTTCATAAGTATAAATGTCAGAGTGAGAAAGACTCACTTTTTCACGCTGAAGACCAAGACAACTAACACAAGTGCGATTCCAAAAGCACGACAAGCACGATATAGCACGACTTTTGATTTGAATGAATGGAGATCCTTGATATTTGTCTTGTAAAGAATAACCAAAACAAGAAAATACACACATAAATATTCAACGCAAAACAATGAAAATACGAAGCAACAAAGGAATAGATTACTTGACCTTGCTTTAACCATTCAAATGCTTGGCCTAGGAGGTTCTTGGGTTCAGCCATAATGATGATATAGCTTAGGTTTGGCACCATAACTCACGGCTAGAAGGAGTATGGAGTGGTAGGGTTATAACATGAAGCATACAATTGATCAAGGCAACATATATGAAGTTTTTGAGCACAACAAGGCTCGGCCTTGGGTCAAGTGGGGCTTGGCCATACTTGTACAGGTTTGGACAGTAGATGGAGGGGTGTGGGGAGGTCTGGAGAAGGTGGTGGTGGCGGCCTATGGTGGTGGCCAAGGTGGTGGATGAAAGGGGTGAAGTAATAGTGGTGGATAGTGCATTGTTTTGGACATTATTTGCAATTTTGTGGAGTTTTGTCACCAAGGGACTCCACAAGGGAGGTGTGGTGTAACGGCCCTGAAATTCAGACCCAGTTAAAAATTTTAAAATTGCTTATTTAGTGTAGAATTCGAATTTTCACAAACAATTTCCATTGCCAACCAAACTTCACATTTGGAATGCGTCTAGATAGACATAGGCGTGCGCCAAATTCCGTTGAAAAATATTGAAGTAAATTTCGCCCGTCGCATTTACATATCAGTTCAAATCTTGTGTATAAAATTCCTATCGTCCGAATTCAAATATTTTCTCGGTGTTGCATAAGAAAAATATTCTGAACTTGACGGCGCATTTCGTTTCGTCAAATTTCGCTTTTAATTGCTAGTAAAATATGCACTCGGGCAAATGGTTAAATAAGAACAAATACTTCTCAAACGGTGTCAAACCATAAATATTTTCATACCGTTGTGTCTGTCTCGACGCGCTGATCAAAACGGTATATTTATTTGTGTCAATCGGAGTTCGGCATTGCAAACGATAAAGTGTAACGGAGCGCAAACCGGTCCGTTAGGCAGCAAAACCGGTACCCAAAACTTCACAGCATTCAAAACTTTGGAGCCATTCGGCTGACCTTGGGAACACAAATAGCCACCATTGTGAAAAATCATCATTTCATTGACTGTGCATACTGAACCCCTCTGCTTCATTAATTACGTTGTTTCACTTCACGTGATGGCTCTGTCTTCTCTCCTCTTTTCTGATGCAAGCAACAACTTCTTCCTCCTATTCCATTTTTCTTTTCATACCTGTAGCCGTGTTTGTGAAGAAAAAAAAAAGGGTAGCGTTCCATTTATTAAATCTGCACCTCGCCTCATACTTCATCATTTCTTCATCTTCTTTTATTTTATTTTATTTTTTTCTTTTTCTCTCTCTGTTCTTCTCTCCCCTTCCCTCCACTAATGCACGTAACACAGCTACTTACCCTTCTCTTCATGTACCACCAACACAACCAAACCCAACTCGGCCTCCATCGGTTTGAAAGAAAGGAGTGCACAGCCCAACATGCCGCGTGTTGCCACCTCCGCCCACTCCGCCTAGCTCGCCTCACCGCATCACAGCCTCCAGCCGAGCAAGGCGGCAACCCCACGCCGCAAACTAGCTCACCACCATTTACGCCCTACCCTTCCACATCTCCAGATCCACTCACTCCTTCCCCCTCTTTTCCTTCACCGCAACGGCCACCGAACCTCCTCTCTCGCACCTTCCACTTCCGCTTCGACCTTGCTGCCACCTCCGTCCTCAAGGCCTGAAACCCGAGCCCAGGCAACCACCGTCCCCTCCACCCGCGTGCAACACTGACCCACCACCATGAGGCCTCCATCAGCCATGCCGCACGCAACATCTCCTCCTCCGCCCCACTGCTCTCTCTCCCCTCTTGGCCTCACTTGCTAGCCTTATCCAATTTTGTGTGTACAGGTATCTACATATATAATACTTGAATATTTCATTTGAGCCTATGATATAGATTTAAACGGCTTTGAAATAGCTTTATTTATATAAGATTTCATATGCAGCTATATATGTGCTGAGTTAGTAAGTTAGTATATTGTTTTAATAATATGTTACATGCATAGATACTTATATATATGAGAAGTCCGCAAACAATACTATTTATTCACTGTTGTTGGCATGTCAGTATGACCGTGTATAGAATATGGTGGGATTGTAATGGATCTGATTTCGAACAATACTACAGTCCTTGCCTATTGATCTCTAGTCAGATATACAAGAGTTACATGTTATATTAGTATATTTTGTAGTTTATTCGGTTGCATGCTTTTATTTAAATTTGTGTAAGTTTATAAAACACGGTCTAAATTTGTATATTCTCTAGCCTGCAAACATGTATGTATATCTATATAATCCATGTTTTGAAAAGAGTATGGGTTGGTTTTAAAGTATAGTATATAGGTCTGCACACGCATGTTTTGTTCTACATTTTGTTTTAAAGGGTCTGCATGTTATATTTAGAGTACATAAATATATTAATTATAAAGTTGTTTTCTGTACAAGTTGTTTACTTCATTAAGACATTTGCAAACAGTTAATGGTTAGTGGATATAGTATATGGGTTTATTTATTTGCAAACGGTGTGTATATTTGCATATGTTTCCATGTTTGCATGCTTATTTTTTTTGAACAGCAGTTAGACTTCATGTTCACGATATCGTATCTCACTCATGTTTTATCGGAATGGGTTGATTCTATTTTTAAAAAGGAGTTTAAGTTACGTAGTTTATACATGTCAAATTCCAACAAAATCCGACATCGTTTGATTTGTGGTCGAGGATCTGGAAATTAGACCCAGGCAGATATTCTTTTGTACTTAAATTATTTTACACTGCTGCAAACACGACCCGAGTTTCTGTTTGACGCATCGTATCTCACTCATGTTTTATCGGAATGGGTTGATTCTATTTTTATAAAAGAGTTGAAGTTACCTAATTTATAAATGTCAAATTCAGCAAAATCCGACATCGTTTGATTAGTGGTCGAGGACCTGGAAGTTAGACCCATGCAGATGTTCTTTTGTACTTAAAATTATTTTACTCTGCTGCAAACACGACCTGAGTTCATGTTTGACGCATCGTATCTCCTCCGTCTTACGTCGGAATCAAGTGATTCTTTGCAGTTTTGAAATACAAGTTTTGTTCTTTATTCATACCAAATTTCAGACCATTTCGATCTCGGTAGCACATAGAATTATATTGTTCAACTTTGACATAGGACATGTTATGTAATTGTTGCTATGTTGAATATTTTGATTGATTTCGGCAATTCCTATTTAACAGTTTTGCTCGTCGATTCGTGCCAATCTTACTTTGCTCTGAGAATCATGCTTGGATTTGTAACTCCATTTCAGTGTCCGTATCCGTGCCATCTCCTATTTTCTCTAGCCTCGAAAGGTGAGCAATCACTCACGATTAATATTCTTTTATTTATTAAATTTGATTTCAATTGAAACGAAAATTGAAATACATTGCTGTTATTTATTGCACTGTTATTTATGTATCAGTTCACCTTTGACATCTGACACCGTTTTCTGCTATGTATGCAATAATAATCCTGTTTGGTTGATAATTGATTGTTTGTTTGTTGTTGACATTGGACGTTAAAATTGTAATTCATAAAATAATAAATATTATGAAATTGAATTCGGCGTAGGATAGTTAAAATTTTGAATCGACGTATGTGTTGAAATTGATTAGTTTAAGTTGGATAATATGACCCCCCCGTAAACGTTTAATAAATTGACACGTTGAATTTGATTATGTACACCTTGAAACGTTGAATGTATATTGTATAAATTGATGAAGTATGAAATTTAAATTTAATGACAAGTGAAAAACCGTATAAAATAATAGTATAAAATCTTTAATCTACATGAAATGATAGTGTAGATTCTAGAAATGATTATATTGATTTGCACAAATAACAATGTGAATTAATACGATTATTTCGGGATTATTTGAATTGATTATTGAATTGTTATTGATTGATGTTATTGCTTGTTTATTTACTTTGACACTATCCCAGTTATCACACTGCAAGTTCCCTTTGTTATGCTTTGATTTTTAAATTGAAATGGAATCGGGTTGAAATGATAAATACCCAAATGAACTTGACTTAGGATAGAAAATTTAATAAAACCCGATTGGTCAATAATTTGATTTAAAATAAAATAATGATTTTATTTGAGTAAAGAATAAGGTTTGAAATGAAATTGGAATTTGAATTTAATGAATGGAAAATTGTTAATATTTAAAATCTGAAACAAATATTAACATAGTAGTTGTTGAAAGAACGATGTTTTAAAATTAATTATTGACAATAAAAATTTAGAATTATTCATTGAATTAAGTTTGAAATGATTTAATAATTGAGTTTGAATTTATAATTAAGTTGAAATTATTTAGTTTTGAAATTTTTAATAATTAAGTTGAAATTAATTAATAATTGAATAAGATTGAATTATTTTATAATTGAATAAAAATTGAATTCTTTGATAAGAGAAATTGAACTTTTTGAACATGTGAAATTTAGTTTCTTTGTCATTTGAGTTGAAAGTTGTAACTAAGAAAGTAAATAAATAATTGAAGGTGAATTTCTTTAACAAGAAATAAAATGCGATTTATTGAAATTAATGTAGGACTTGGAATTTAAGAATTTGATTTGACAAATTTAATTTAATTAAATTTGAAAGTTTTGATATAATGAAGTTAACTTAAGGGATTGAGTTAATGTCTTGGAAATTAAAAAGAATTGTTTTGGATGTTAAATTAACTTAACGAATGTTGAATAAAATTGATAAATAAATTTAAATTGATTTGAATGTTAAATTTAATCAATTTAAATAATTTCGGAATGAACTTTTGTACGAACTTGAATCAATATTTGAATTGTTTAAATATAATTTAAATTGAATTATAAGATTTTGAAACGGAAAGATAGAAGTTTGAAACATAGATTTTGGAAATTGATTTTTGAAAGACAAATGGAATGTTTTACGAATTCTAATTGAAATTGAAATTGATTGTTCTGAAATATATTAAACGACCAATCGGTGTAATAATACGTAGTTATTAAAGAGACCGGGATCGGATATGGACATACTCTCTGTCGATACCGAATACCACTTTAATAACTATTATACGTGGAGTGTTGATCCAGAATGAAGTGGATGGTTTGGTGAACGCGTTGACTGAAGAAAGGGAACGATATTGGATGACCCCTGACATGACTAAAACAGGAGCCGCGCCGGGCCATTGAGGTTCGCCACCTCTAGCGGACACACTTCTTCGATACCATATCTATTACTTTTGTGATTCGATTTGGGTGCACCCCTCGATTTGGGAGTGTTGTTTCGCGGTGTTGAGATAGCTGTTGGCTATGCTCAACATCAGTCCGGATCACGCAACTACTAGTATCCTAGTTGGTATCGCCTCATGTACCTTGTCATACTGATTGTCCTATTCGCGACCACTACGTTTTGATTTGTACCTTGAGTATATGGATTCCCCTCTGGTGACTTCCGGTTTTAGGGAAACTACGGTCTTGTATATGCTTTTGGGAATATAAAATGTGTTAAGGGGGATTATGGTAACACCTTAACGCTATTTTGATATTTTATATTACTGATAGACATTATCTACTTAGCCTACATTACTACCTAGTAGATAGTTTAGCGGATCCTTAGAGTATGGTTATTCCAAACATCCTTTGAGTTACTTGTATTTCGATTGCTATTTCACTTGAGTTGGATTTATTGATATAAGAATATTAATCCTGACTCGAGTGTCTTGTGGTTTGCTTTACGCTCGGGTCAGACTGAGTGTACCAGTATTCGAGACTCACCTTTGGAGTTAGAGCTTTGCTTGAAGATCCAGCCATCTATTCTGCTTTCAGTATTCAATGATTCTAGTGATGTATTCTGATTTATATCTGATGTATCGTATTACTCTTTTGTTGTAAACTCTGATGTATCTTATATATTTACATAGTAGCTTTATGAACTACTATCTCTTTATTTCCGCTGCATATTATTACTCTGTGTCTGTGATGCTGTGACTATTTATTTACTGTATATCTCAGTTTTGCCAAATTTAAATTAGCAATTCGATATTTTGAATTATTCAAGCCCGACATGTGCGGATGCGAATAGTCCAAAATATCGGGTCGTTACAAGTTGGTATCAGAGCTTTTGGTAGCTTTAGGCAGAACTTAGCATAAAGGGTAACTGTATTTACAGAATCACTCCCACTCGAGTTTCAATCTCTTCTTCTTGACTCAATTCCTTTGAACTTTGGAACGTTCCCTCGGTTCCAAAAATTCATTCTCGTCCCTCACTATTCGTCTTCTTTCAATTCTGGAGTATTCCATAACTCCACTTCGAATGACTCTTATAATGAATCGGCGGTCTTCCCAAATGCCGAATGATGTGTAAATGGGTGAAACTCCTTTACAATAAGCATTGATTTACCGGAGATTTCTGTATCCTCGGTTTACGATGCTATCTATCTCCCGCTATACTTGAAATTCTATTTCTTGAGATCGAATGTAGATTTGTCTCGGAATTCTGCATCGATCTTATTCTTGAAGTTACGGTTGATCCGATTAAGGTTGCCCGTGAATTAAATAAGCTTATCTATCTCCCGATTCTGTTAATTGAATCATCTTATCTTTTCTTTCGAACTTGTATTCGAATTAGAATTCTCTTTAATTTGAGTCCATCAAATTTGAAACCCTATCCTAATTTTGAAATTCATTCCTGTATCGTCGAGCAAAGAAATGTATTTGTAAACTAATATTTAAAATGTTTTATGTATATATATTTATTGTGATTTGTTAATGTTGATTTGGATTTTCGATCGATTCGTCTGATCAACGCTATCGATAGGATTTCAAAACACTTAAACGGAGCAAACTGGCACAATATTGTTTCAAGTTTAGTAAATAAAATAATATTGAATGATTTTATTATATATAAGTATAAATTTTTCTCAAATTAAAATGTTAATGAATCTATTGTCCGAAAGGATAATATTGGATTTTCATTTATGTTTTGTAAACCATTGTCTATTGCATAATATAAATAAATGAATTTATAAAATTTAGTTATAATTAATTTGGGAATTGAAATGAATTTAAATAAGAATTTGAAGATTTAATTTCCGGTGATTTCAAACTTTGGTTTTAAAGTTTTGAGATTTATATTATTTAAAATATTTTCAAATAGAAACCGTTTCAAAGAATTTTAGATGTTTAAATTTGAGCTCTTCTCTTTTGTCGCTGGAAAATAATTTTGGTGATGACGGCCGCATCATCGACATTCATTTTCGAGTTTCGAAGTAGAGAGATATTCTGTAGCTTTGCTACGGTTTGTTTTAAAAAATAAATTGATTTGAATTTCTAAACATGACTTGATTTATAATATATATTGAAGATTTTAAATTTGATTTGATATATTATGAATATATATATATATATATATATATATATTATCTCTAAGATTGTTTGAGGCTAATCGGAAATTAATTCCTAAAACTTTTCAAAGGATGATGTTCAATTATGAATGAAACCAAATTCTTTTATATAAATCCTTATGTAACGTCCTGCCTTTTCGCACACTTTAAACCGACACACGTGCCAATTCAAACCATACGGAAGGTCGGATTGTTATGGGGTAAATGAGAAAGATAGAGAAGAAATAAAACAAAACAGAATCTCACAGCGGAAGGATAAAATATAATAATCAAATATACAGTTCATGAAACTGTTTTACAAAATAATTTATTTTTCTTGTGCAATAAATATCAGAGTTACACATACCAATACAACAATGCAGCGGAATTAAATGGTGTAGTGCACTAGTATAAATAATAATAATACAAATCTTCGTCTTCGTCCTCCAAAGCTAAATCTTCAAATCCTGAAACGCTCGGACTGACTCGAGCGAATTTGAAAAGACAAAAACACTCGAGTCAGAACTAAAAGATCTTATGTAAGTTAAATTTTACAGAAATAAATATGAGTACTGTAACTTAAGAGATGCTCGGGATTTACATCTCCTAAGGATCCGTTAAACTATTTACTATGTAGTATATTGCGCTATTATAATAGTGTCTAATTGTAAAATAAACTTACTTTTAAATAGCGTTAAGGCTTTACATTTTCCACCTTAGCACAAAATATATTCCCATAGTCTATACAGTACCGTAATCTCCCCCGTACTGGGCGTCGTCAGAGGGCACTCCATAGGTATGGTACAAAACCAAAATCGTATAAGGCGCGATAGGGTAGGTGACACGGCACAACTAGGCAATGCCAAGGTAGATATACCAATTACGCTTCCGGGTCGATGGTAACGCGTAGCCGCAGCTACCGCCCACCTCGAACAAACTCCCCCAAAATCAAAAATAGAAGTGGCCACTGAATCAATCCAAAGTCGAAGTATAATATCGAAGAGGAGTGTCCGATCAGAGGAATGACCTCATTAACCCGTCAATCGCTCCTGTTTTAGCCACCTTATGCCAACTCACGAGAGTCGGGTCCACGTATTTACCTTACAGGAAACGTCGCCCCAACCTACTTCATTCTGGAATCTCCACCGCGTACACGGTTAGTCAAAGTGGTTTTCGGTATCGACAGAGAGTATGTCCATATCCGATCCCGGTCTCTTTGCCAACCAATCGTTATTATAACACCGTGGTCATTTAAAAATAGTTTATACTTTAAAACCAGAATATAATCCATTTCAAAACCATAATATTACGATATCATTTCTTCTTTAAAACCCAAAAAGATTCATTTTGATATTATTTTATAAAACCCAAATCAATGATATCATTTCCCAAATATAAATCTTTTCCAAAAATTATGCCACTTTTAAAATTTATAATTCCTTGTAACCAAATATTTGAATATTAACTTTCAACATAATACTTCGAAATCCATAGTTTTTAAAACCAATACTTTCAAAACTAAATGGTTTGGATATTCAACAGTATATAAAATAAGTGGTTTAACTTAAATGTTACTTTGAAAAGAAATATTTCTCGTGGCTTTACAATACATTTCTTTATTTAAAGTTAAAACCAAAATTTAATATCGCTTCAAGTTCCAAAACCATTTCAATAAATTCATATATATACGTATATCCATTTTGAGTATAAATATTTCAACTAAAGTTGGATTTTATTCTTTCAAATCAAATGTTCTATTAATTAGCCTTGAATATACACATAGAATCCATAATTTATAAGACTTCAATTTCTAGTAATAAATTATATATATTTTCCAATTCAAGTTATACTAGAATATTCATTTAATTTATTTTGGGAAAATCCAATTATAAATATCATATCTTAAAATTTCCAACTTAACATTTAAACATAGGATATAAATTATCAAACTCCATTTACTAAATTTTCTTCCATTTTAATAAAGAGATTTATACACCTTTTTATTTCAAATTTTTCAACTTCATATGTATATAAATATGGAAGAAAACATTTATTCAGTATAAAATTTAAGATTTTTATAAACCGTATTCCATCCAAACCATAGAAATCACATTAAAAATAGTTATATATAGACCGCGGTGCCTGTATATAGTTTTCTATCCTATGGTCAAGTGATACGGATATTTATCATTTCAATCCGCAATTTAAAAAAATAAAACTGCGGTTGTATATCATTTCAAACCGCAATCCCGAATGAAATGTAAATGCATACTAACTTGCAGTTTAATGATATCCAAATAAAACATTCATTCAACAACACATCCATCATCCAATCACAACATCGATCAATATCAATCAATAACAATTATATATATGATCATATATAACAGGTGATAACTGGCAGTTTATTCAAATTAAATTTATCAACTATTAATCTAACAGTTTATTCAGTAATAATTTATACAACTGTTAACTAGCAATTCATATGCAACAAAAATTTCCAACAGTCAATTAATACACAATAAATCAATTAAATTAACAGTTAAATTTAATAAAATGCAATTCAACAGATATGAATGAAATAAACATGCCAAATACTCATAAATAAATTTCTATTCATTTCTAAAATTTATTTAACAAACATAAAAGCTTCTACTAGTTGTGAGTGGGTTAAAACACTCACCTTTTGAATTTAAATCGAATTTAAATTCGATTTAAACCCAAAAATTCGCCCGTCTCAGAATTCGTCCAAACCAGCGTCATCAAGTCCGGAATTAAATTACGACCCTAACAAAAGAAATTTCGTGTGAATCCGACTTCGCATGAGAAAGTTATGGCGAAAAATGATGATTGAATTCAAAATTGAAATTAAATAGAAAACGACACATATTCACCTTACCAAAACAACACGTCAGCACCTTTTGTGATTCACGCGCACGAAGACCGCGTGCTCATCATCTCCCAGCTTCGTGCGTTTCGAACCAAAGCAATGCCTGGAACGCCCTCTGCCCATCTTGGCTTGGACCGCCGCCGCCCATGCTGGCCTCACCCAGGTTCGGCCCCACGGCCTGGAGCCTCTCCCCTCGTACGAACGAAGAGAACCACCACCAGCTGCAGTTCGAAATTTCGAACCCTAGTTCGAAATTTGCCCGAGATCCAGCCGTTGATACTCGAAACAAAATACATAGATGCGCTCCCCATCGTCCATACTACAACACCCAGAAACCGTTTCTTGATCCGATGAAGTTTTGAGCGACGATGATGAACGGTTTTGGGGCTGTTTGGATTTATTCTGGATGAACGACAGCTCCAATTGAAAAACGAATTTCACCAGTAGATTATGCGTATCGAAAACATCAACATATTTTTTTGAGAATTTTCTGAAATTTTTGAGTTTTGAGTTTTGATTTTGAACTGTGGATGGATCTGGAATTGGATCTGAGATGTATACATTTGGGGAAGAGAAAGGAGTGAAGAAATGAACTTACAGCAAAAGAATAGAGACTAGGGTTTATAGTTGTATATATATAGGTAGGCTAGCGATAGGGTAGATAGGCTGTAGAATGAACGTGCGTGACAAACTAAGGTCCAAAAAGCCCGCTATGCCTCCGGAGTCGAATTTGTTAAAACTATATATCCAGATAGGTATTTTAAAATATTCTGAATGCGATGGAAAAAGTTTCGTGACCAAATTCGATCGTATGAAGAAGTTATGCTAAAAACAAGATTTCCAAATTGATTTCAAATTGATTTCAAGGCGTTTCGCGTCCGTACGATCAAACGACAAGTCCGATCGATACGAAACTTGAAATCCTATAATAATTCACCGATACGGATCCGATGAAACTGGTTTCGTCAAAATCCGAGTCCGTGACAAAAATGGCTATTTTTAATATTTATTAAATAAATTAAAATAAATCATAAAATCCAAATTTTCTTTCAACTTTAAATATTGGCCAAATTTCATTACTTATATAATCCAATCAATTCCAAATGATTTAACAAGCTTGGATGTGGATTAAAATCTATAAGTATATCAATTTTGCAGTGTTAATTTCTGCACTTCTTATTATTTGGAATTATAAATTTTTATTCTCAAAACCCAATTATTAATTCTTATACTCTTATACTCTCAACTTGAATCCAATTAGATAAATAGATTTGATTTCCATTCCAACTCATTTGATTGCAAATAAACTTTTTACCATACATTAAATTCCAAATTATTAATGAACTTTTATTCCCATTTCCTTTACACACAATCATCGTATTATAAAGGTATCTTCCATTGATTTGCCTTAACTTATTTAAGGTAACCATACATTAATATCTATTGCTATGATTTCAAATTATTATTCCCTCATTTTTCTTAACTATTATTAATTCCAATCTTAATGAATTCAACATTATAAGTTTGATAAATTTATTAAATTCACTCAATTGTTTACAAATTCCATTTTAAATTAAATAACGTAATATTTTACGTTTAATTCTATTTTATTTGTAATAAATACCCTTTGTTGGATTTAATATTCAAATTATAAATAAAATCTTGCTTTCTAAAGTTATATCAACAATGGTTCAACTAAATTTGAATTAGCTTTAACTTTATTTTATGGAATTAACTATTGCAATAAATCCAAATTGATAAATAAGGCTTGATTCCTATATTAACTACTTTGGTTCCAATTAACCTTTTATGGTGAATATGAATTTCAAGGTATAATTGAAAACTTTATATCCATTTGATTTCACTGTTTCATTTTTATTATTAAATCCATTATAGCCAAATGCATGAAATTAATATACACAAATATTTTAAATCCCAACTTAAGTTTTACTTAACGTATTAATAAACGTTTAAATTTTCTTAATTGCAATAACTCCATTACCTTCATTCTTTTTATTCACGTAGCTAAATCTTGATTTAAAATCTTTACTATAACCCATAGTCTTATTAAAATAGGAATTTACACTACCTGTAACGTTAATTTCCATCAGTAAAGATCTTACACCCTTTGTTCCATAGATTTAGATTTCACAAATTTAGCTACTGCATTAATCTTATTTATATAACATAAATGTTCATATACTTTGAATTCATTCCCAATTCACCAACTCAATTAATTATGCTTTACAAATGTGTTTCCAATATATAGGTATTTTATACTAATTGTTATCATACCCATAATTACACGCTTATAACTAATTCCCACATTTGCATAAATTTATTTAGTTAGAATGTTTATTAAGGTTTATGCATTTCCAACTTGTGCTGATTTTACACAATTATTATGATTTCTCACAGAACGTTAAATTTATTTGTAACAACCCGCATATTTATCGAGTTTACATTTAAATATTTTTATTTAAATATTAAATCGTTAATCGGATTTTGGTCCGAAAAACTACTTTTTGCAAACGGTCAAATTAGGACTCGAGACCACTTCCATTGAGTTCGAAATGTCGTTTACAACTTTTTAAGTATAAACATCGATAGGTTTGGAGTTAGTGAAATTTCACTAACTTTTCCCGCTTTGGACTTTGGGTTAGTTTAGCCTATTAAGCCCAAGTTCCAACCCTCTTCTCCTCACTCTTCATAAATTTCCTAACTAACTCAAGCTTTAGCATTAATGGTGAAGAGAATGGGAAATTAAAACTCCAAGCTCAAATTCAATTGCAACTCCATCATTCAACTCCAAATTCAAGTAGAAGATATTGGATTCAAGCTTTGGATTGCTTCTCCTTGCTTTCAAGCTTCATCTTCATAAATTTTAGTGCAAAGGTGAGATTTTTATCTCACAATTCTAGTCTATAACTATATTGGACTGTTGGGAATGATTCCCTATCACTTTAGCATGCATATTTGCTTTTGGTTTGGATTGGATTGGCGAAAAACTCCGATTTTTGGTGTTTGGGAGAAATTTCTGCATTTAGGTCGTTCTGGCCGTTTTTAGCTCGCTCGGAGTTAGGTCGTGTGGACCTTAGGTCGTAGGTCGCGTACGAGTTAACCCCTAGGTCGTTCTGGCCATTTTCGTGTTTTCGGAGTTAGGTCGCTCAGGACCTTAGGTCGTAGGTCGTATGGCCGTTAGGTCGCTCTGCTTTGGCTCTGGCCATTTTTGCTCACTCGCAGTTAGGTCGCTCACGACCTAGGACTTAGGTCGCTCGCGAGTTAGTACCATAGGTCGCTGGGCCATCTAAATGCTTGTTCGGTGTTAGGCCATAGGTCGTATGGACCTTTGGTCGTAGGTCGCTCGGTCTCTCTCACTTCGCTAGGTCGCTAGCTCGTAGCTCGCAGCTCGCGTTTGAGCTTAGGTCGTAGGTCGTGGGTAGGTGGGTCGTACGTCGCTCGCCTATATCCTCTGGCCATTTCATCCCTTGGTCGCTTGACCTCTAGGTCGCGGGTACCATTAGGTCGCTCGGCCTTGTTTAGTGCTAGGTCGCTGGACCATTTAGGTCGTTCGACCCTTAGGTCGCGGGTTTTTAGGTCGTTAGGTCGTTAGGCCGTTAACCCACTAGGTCGCATGACCTATACCCTGTTAGGTCGCTCGGCCGTTTACTCCATTAGGTCGCCCAACCCTACTACAAGTATTAGGTCGTATGACCTTGTTCCACTAAGTCGCTCGACCCTTAGGTCGTAACACATTAGGTCGCCTGTGCTATTGTTAGGTCGCTTGGCCATTTCAGTTAGGTCGCATGACCATAGAGTTGCTCCAGTTAGGTCGCTTGACTCCTTAGACCCCTAGGTCGCAACCATTAGGTCGCTCGACCCTATTCCCCTTAGGTCGTTAGACCTCTTTTTTCTTCACTAGGTCGTACCGTTTTGGTCGGGGCGCTGCCCCGCACCCCGCCGGGGGCGCTGCCCTGCACCCCGCCAGGGGCGCTGCCCCCTGGACCCCCGCGACCTGACCGGGCAGGTCGAACCCCGTAAGCGGTGGCGTTGCCCCCGCACCCCCACCTTGGGGGGTTGCCACCCCCCCCGGACCCCCCCTCCGTAGGGGATCTTATCTGAAAAATATTGAGCTGATTTCCTTGGATTTTATTCGCATCTCCGTATGCGATCTTTGTGACTGATTGTTTCTACACTTGCTTATGTGTTTTTGTCACTTTATAATATAAAGGTTTCAATACTAGTAGTAAATATCAAAACTCTTTTAACAAAAAATTTCAACTCTATTTTTAATAACAAAGCTCTTTTCTTAAACCGTTTTCCAATCTATTAGTATATACAAGCCTTTACCTCACTCGGATGAGAAATCTAATTAAACGACTTAGTAAAACAAGTGGTATGAAACGCTTGCATTCACTTCGTCGGTTAATTCTTGGACTTGTTCGATTGAACCTCTTGTGACAATTTTATTAGTGAAGATTTACAGTTTGTTCGTAAATATTTAAGTTAAGCAAGTGGTTATGGGACATGAAGCTAAACTTCTATATTTACTAGCTTAGTGTAATTGACACTTCTCGTTGATCTTGATGATCGCTTTATGAATTAGACTAGCAATTGCGCGATGTCTCTTTCATTGCAAGGTTAGACTAGACACCACTTGTGTGATTCCATTCACACATACCTTTCTGCTTTTTGGTTAGTCTTGACCTCATTCTGTGTGATTCCACTCACACATGTGGAGTAGCTCCCCATGGTCTTCGGACCGTCATGTGATAGGCCTCTTTCCCTTTTTATGATTTCTGGATTTCTCGTGTTGATTTCTGGAATTTATGTCATTGACTTGTTATGAGTACAAGTTTAGGGTATGATGCCCCCTTCGAATCTTTGAGAAGATTCTTGTGATATTGATTATCTCTTATTGATTGATCTTCTGTTGATCATTATTTACATACTTATAGTGGTATGTCGTTATGGATGTTTATGTTTATGCCATATCTTTTATGTTATATCATGTCATCTGATATTTATAGCTAGACTGATCCGTTTATTATTTTCTTAAATAATACTCGGATCAGACCGAGATGTTACAGGTGCTTCTGCTTGACTTCTTCCCAGGGATTCATCACTCTGACTTTTGGCTAACTGTTTAGATTAGCAGTTTTTGTTGTATACACTTGAGATATAGACTCATAGTTGTATTCTTTTGTATAGCACGTGTTGATATTCTTTTGTATTATCGTGGATTTTATTGACCACTACTCTGATGTACACTTTCATGTGTTAGTTATATATTCATATCTTCTTCCGCCTTTGTGATATGGATATCTGTGACTGATTTGTGATATGATTATTTCTATGTTTGTTTCCGAAGATTATTTATAGCCACCGTGTGATAAGCAATTACATGGATGGTCGCTCCTCAACAGCCTTATTCTCCGTGCTAGTTGACAGCACTTCTCCGGAGTGTTCTTGGCTAGCGTGGGTATAGAGGTGGGGCGTCACAGCTTGGTATCAGAGCCAAACTTCGGAACAATGTAGAATAACTTAACAAGGATCATCGACCTAGGTCTATCTTAGGAGTCATACCATAGGATTAATTTGAGTCTTCGTACCGACTCATCCTATTTCCTTTATGATTCCATGTTTTATCTATCGAGATTGCTTGATGTTCATTGGTAAATAACCTTCTTCCTTCTCTTCTTTCTTTCTTTAAGGAAGAGAATGTCTAGACCAGGCCGTCCCAGAACTGGATCATCTGGTGCTGCTCCTCCGGATGGAGTTTTTATGACTGCTCAACAGCTTCTTGATTTAGTAACTAATGCTCAAGCAGCTGGAGCCAACCCGGAACCTACTCACCCAAAGTCGGGATTTGCACGCTTGTGCAGCGATTACACCAACTTGGGTAGGAAGCCCTTCAAAGGTTCGGAAAATATCATCGAGGTCCAGGCTTGGTTAAAATCATGCGATCGAATCTTTTCTCGCATGAATCTTATCGATCTCCACCGCGTTCAGGTGGCTTCCAGCATGCTCCAAGAGAGAGCATTGGACTGGTACGAACTCCTTATTTCAGAAATTAATGAAGCGGATCTCACCTGGGAGCAATTTCAGGGACGCTTCGAGTTAAAGTTTGTACCAGAAGCTGGGAAAGTAAGCTTGGCTCGACGTTTTATAGACCTTGTTCAAGGTCAATCCTCTGTGACTGATTACGTCGCAGCCTTCGAGTCGCTTTCCAAATATGGGGTTGAATACATCAACACCCCATTGAAGAAGAACCAGAGGTTCGTTTATGGCTTAAATAAGAGTCTTAAGAAGCCACTGCTCCTGAAACTAGAAGTCGCATTTGATCAACTCGTCGATATCGCTCTTCGTCTTGAAGAGGCTGATAGAGAGAGTGATGTTGAAGTGGAAGGCGCTAAACCAAACTTCAACAACAAGAAGAGGCCAAACAAATTCAAGGGTCCTTATCCCAACAAAAAGGGTAAGCAGGCAACCCCTGTGGCAAAGTATCCTTCTCCTAGTGGTGCGAGTTGCTTCAACTGTGGGTCTGGGGATCATTATGCGAATAAGTGCTCTAAGCCCAAATCTTGTCGCTATTGTAAGAGCCCAGATCACTTTATACATCAATGCCTCAAACGTAAAAGCAGGAATGAGGGAAAGTTAAATGTGGCTCAAGCCCCTGGCAACACATCTCGTGGCCAAGGTATTTCTCATTCCATTCTTGATGGTATTATTTTATTTCATGATCAACCTATTAGAGTTCTCTTTGTTACGGGTGCATCCCATTCCTTTATATCAAAGGAACTGGTAGACACTTTTTCCTTAAGTGTTACTGCATTGATGACTTCTTTAAAAATTGCGAATCCTGTTGGTGGATCCGCAACTCTTAGTTTGCTTTGTAAAGATGTGGAGATTATTTTATGTGATTTTTCTTTCCTAGCCGATTTGCATGTCATGCGTTACTTAGGCTTTGGAATAATTTTGGGAATGGATTGGCTTAACCGTTATCAAGCCCATATCCTATGTCCTGAGCGGACTATTCATCTCCGACATCCACAATCTGTTAAACATATTTCTGTTAATCTTAAAGATTCAGAATCATGTTTGGTGGCATCTTTATATTCTTTAAATCCTCGTGATAACGATGATGATGATGAAGATGATATTATTTCTTGTATTCATGTTGTTCGTGAATTTTCCGACATATTCGAGCCCGTTTTAGGTTTACCACCTAAACGAGCAATTGAGTTTAGAATTAATCTTGTTTCTGGAGCTCAACCTATTACTCGTCCTCCTTATCGCATGTCCAATAAGGAAAATGAGGAGATGCGTAAACAATTATCTGAGTTGGAGACGAGGCAATTTATTCGCTCTAGTTCCTCGCCTTGGGGAGCTTCGGCTATTTTCGTAAAGAAATCCGCTGGTACTCTGAGGCTCTGCGTTGATTATCGCAAGCTTAACGATCTTACTATTAAAAATAAATATCCTTTACCTTGGATTGATGATCTATTCGATCAGCTTAGTGGTGCTAAGGTCTTTTCACAATTGGACTTGGCTACCGGTTTCCATCAGCTTCGTATCGCTGAGGATAGCATTCTGTTGACATCATTCCGTACTCGATATGGATCTTATGAATGGCTTGTTATGCCATTTGGGTTAATGAATGCTCCAGCTTATTTCGTTGACCTCATGAATCGAGTTTTCAAAGATTTCCTCGATCGGTTTGTTCTCATATTCATTGATGATATTCTTGTGTATTCAAAAACCGAGGAGGAACATGAGAAACATCTTCGGATTGTATTGGAAACACTTAGGAGTAATCAATTAAAGGCGAAATTTTCTAAATGCCACTTTTGGCAATCTCGTGTGAAGTTTCTCGGTCATATTATTTCCGAATCCGGGATATCTGTGGATCCTTCAAAGATTGAAGCGATTCAAGATTGGAAGAGACCGGAGAGTGTGACAGAGATTCGTAGTTTTCTCGGATTGGCGGGCTATTACCGTCGTTTTATTAAAGACTTTTCTAAGATTGCCGTGCCTCTTACTGGCTTGACTAAGAAGGGAGTTAAATACATTTGGTCGGACAAATGTGAAGCCTCTTTTCAGAAATTGAAAGAACTCCTTTCCGATGCTCCTATTCTTGTTATTCCCGAGGGGAATCAAGATTTTGTTGTTTATACCGATGCTAGTCACGTTGGTTTGGGTGCCGTTCTTATGCAAAAAGAACGTGTTGTTGCTTATGCTTCTAGGCAATTGAAGCCGGCCGAGACTAGATATGCCACACATGATCTAGAGCTCGCGGCTATTGTTTTCGCCCTTCGAATGTGGCGTCATTATCTATTGGGAGAGAAATTTATTCTTTACACCGATCATAAGTCTTTGAAATATTTATTTTCTCAAAAAGAACTTAATTTACGTCAACAGCGTTGGCTCGAGTTCCTTGCACCTTATGATCTTGATATTCTTTATACCCCCGGTAAGGGTAATCGTGTCGCCGATGCTCTTAGCCGTAAGCAACAAGCAGTTGTTTCTATGATGATATCCGAATGGAACGATCTCGAGATCTTATCCACTTGTGAGATTCGAGAGCGCGTATCCGATTTATGCTCATCGCTTGTTTTATGTAGCCTTGAGGCTCATCCTTCTCTTTTAGACCGCATTCTTGAAGCTCAAGGGCTAGATTCTGAATTGGCTCTTCTTGGAAAAAATGTTAAGGATAAAATTGATATTGAAGGTTTGAAAGACTATGATATTGATTCTCGTGGCGGCATTCGAAAATTTGGTAGACTTATCGTACCAAATATTGGAGATCTTCGTAAAGATATTTTAGAAGATTCCCATTGTTCTAAATTCACCATTCATCCCGGTAGTAGTAAAATGTACGCTGATATGAAGCGACTTTATTATTGGGAGGGAATGAAATCTGATATTGCTAACTTTGTTAAGTGTTGCATGACTTGCCAACTTGTCAAGGCCGAACATCAAAGGCCTGGTGGGTTATTGCAACCTTTAGAAATTCCAATTTGGAAGTGGGATCAAATTTCCATGGACTTTATAGATGGCGTTCCCCGTTCTCGTTCGGGTCATGATAGCTTATGGGTGATTGTTGATAGACTTACTAAATCCGCCCATTTTATTCCGGTTCGGTCTAACCGAACCGTTCCTCTTTTGGCCAAACTATTTGTCAAGGAAATTGTAAAATTGCATGGAGTTCCTACTTCTATTGTTAGCGATCGTGATCCATTGTTTACTAGTGGATTTTGGAAGAGTCTTCAAAAAGCTTTAGGAACGAAGCTTAATTTTAGCACCGCTTATCACCCCCAGTCCGATGGACAAACCGAGCGTGTGAATCAAACTCTTGAAGATCTTCTTCGTGCTTGTGTGCTTGATTTTGGTGGAAGTTGGGAAGATCATATTTCACTTGTTGAATTTTCCTATAATAATAGCTTCCAATCTAGTATTGGTATGGCACCTTTCGAGGCACTCTACGGAAGGCCATGCCGATCTCCTTCTTGTTGGCTTGAGGCCGGTGAGAAGCTGGTTTTAGGTCCAGACTTTATTCGTGATTCCACGGAAAAGATTGAACTTATTCGACATAGGATGAAAGAAGCCCAGAGTAGACAAAAATCCTATGCCGATAATCGAAGAAGGAAATTAGAATTTTCTGTTGGGGATCCTGTTTTTATTCGTGTTTCACCTATGAAGGGTGTTGTACGTTTCAGTCGATCGGGGAAGTTAGCGCCTCGATATATTGGGCCATTTCCTATCACTGAACGTATTGGTTCCATGGCTTATCGCCTTGCATTGCCGGCTCAGTTTTCTGCTATACATGATGTATTTCACGTTTCTCAATTACGGAAATGCCTTCGGGATTCCGATTCTATTCTTGAGCCTGCTGTTGTGGAAGAAATTGAAGTTTCGCCGAATTTAACTTATGAGCAGCATCCTATTCGAATTATAGCTTCTGAGGTTAAACGACTTCGAAATAAAGATGTTCCACTTGTAAAGGTTCAATGGTCCTCAAATCCTAAGGATTGTTCTTGGGAATCCAGAGAATTCATCGAGCGTACACATCCGGACTTGCTTACTCCTGCCCTTTGAGGTGAACTTCTTATTTCAAATTTCTTTTGTGTTAATATGCTTTTATGGTTGTTACTTTTTATTTCCACCTTATATATATATTGCGAGGACGCGATTTCTTTAAGGAGGGGAGTCTGTAACAACCCGCATATTTATCGAGTTTACATTTAAATATTTTTATTTAAATATTAAATCGTTAATCGGATTTTGGTCCGAAAAACTACTTTTTGCAAACGGTCAAATTAGGACTCGAGACCACTTCCATTGAGTTCGAAATGTCGTTTACAACTTTTTAAGTATAAACATCGATAGGTTTGGAGTTAGTGAAATTTCACTAACTTTTCCCGCTTTGGACTTTGGGTTAGTTTAGCCTATTAAGCCCAAGTTCCAACCCTCTTCTCCTCACTCTTCATAAATTTCCTAACTAACTCAAGCTTTAGCATTAATGGTGAAGAGAATGGGAAATTAAAACTCCAAGCTCAAATTCAATTGCAACTCCATCATTCAACTCCAAATTCAAGTAGAAGATATTGGATTCAAGCTTTGGATTGCTTCTCCTTGCTTTCAAGCTTCATCTTCATAAATTTTAGTGCAAAGGTGAGATTTTTATCTCACAATTCTAGTCTATAACTATATTGGACTGTTGGGAATGATTCCCTATCACTTTAGCATGCATATTTGCTTTTGGTTTGGATTGGATTGGCGAAAAACTCCGATTTTTGGTGTTTGGGAGAAATTTCTGCATTTAGGTCGTTCTGGCCGTTTTTAGCTCGCTCGGAGTTAGGTCGTGTGGACCTTAGGTCGTAGGTCGCGTACGAGTTAACCCCTAGGTCGTTCTGGCCATTTTCGTGTTTTCGGAGTTAGGTCGCTCAGGACCTTAGGTCGTAGGTCGTATGGCCGTTAGGTCGCTCTGCTTTGGCTCTGGCCATTTTTGCTCACTCGCAGTTAGGTCGCTCACGACCTAGGACTTAGGTCGCTCGCGAGTTAGTACCATAGGTCGCTGGGCCATCTAAATGCTTGTTCGATGTTAGGCCATAGGTCGTATGGACCTTTGGTCGTAGGTCGCTCGGTCTCTCTCACTTCGCTAGGTCGCTAGCTCGTAGCTCGCAGCTCGCGTTTGAGCTTAGGTCGTAGGTCGTGGGTAGGTGGGTCGTACGTCGCTCGCCTATATCCTCTGGCCATTTCATCCCTTGGTCGCTTGACCTCTAGGTCGCGGGTACCATTAGGTCGCTCGGCCTTGTTTAGTGCTAGGTCGCTGGACCATTTAGGTCGTTCGACCCTTAGGTCGCGGGTTTTTAGGTCGTTAGGTCGTTAGGCCGTTAACCCACTAGGTCGCATGACCTATACCCTGTTAGGTCGCTCGGCCATTTACTCCATTAGGTCGCCCAACCCTACTACAAGTATTAGGTCGTATGACCTTGTTCCACTAAGTCGCTCGACCCTTAGGTCGTAACACATTAGGTCGCCTGTGCTATTGTTAGGTCGCTTGGCCATTTCAGTTAGGTCGCATGACCATAGAGTTGCTCCAGTTAGGTCGCTTGACTCCTTAGACCCCTAGGTCGCAACCATTAGGTCGCTCGACCCTATTCCCCTTAGGTCGTTAGACCTCATTTTGTCTTCACTAGGTCGTACCGTTTTGGTCGGGGCGCTGCCCCGCACCCCGCCGGGGGCGCTGCCCCGCACCCCACCGGGGGCGCTGCCCCCTGGACCCCCGCGACCTGACCGGGCAGGTCGAACCCCGTAAGCGGTGGCGTTGCCCCCGCACCCCCACCTTGGGGGGTTGCCACCCCCCCTGGACCCCCCTCCGTAGGGGATCTTATCTGAAAAATATTGAGCTGATTTCCTTGGATTTTATTCACATCTCCGTATGCGATCTTTGTGACTGATTGTTTCTACACTTGCTTATGTGTTTTGTCACTTTATAATATAAAGGTTTCAATACTAGTAGTAAATATCAAAACTCTTTTAACAAAAAATTTCAACTCTATTTTTAATAACAAAGCTCTTTTCTTAAACCGTTTTCCAATCTATTAGTATATACAAGCCTTTACCTCACTCGGATGAGAAATCTAATTAAACGACTTAGTAAAACAAGTGGTATGAAACGCTTGCGTTCACTTCGTCGGTTAATTCTTGGACTTGTTCGATTGAACCTCTTGTGACAATTTTATTAGTGAAGATTTACAGTTTGTTCGTAAATATTTAAGTTAAGCAAGTGGTTATGGGACATGAAGCTAAACTTCTATATTTACTAGCTTAGTGTAATTGACACTTCTCGTTGATCTTGATGATCGCTTTATGAATTAGACTAGCAATTGCGCGATGTCTCTTTCATTGAAAGGTTAGACTAGACACCACTTGTGTGATTCCATTCACACATACCTTTCTGCTTTTTGGTTAGTCTTGACCTCATTCTGTGTGATTCCACTCACACATGTGGGGTAGCTCCCCATGGTCTTCGGACCGTCATGTGATAGGCCTCTTTCTCTTTTTATGATTTCTGGATTTCTCGTGTTGATTTCTGGAATTTATGTCATTGACTTGTTATGAGTACAAGTTTAGGGTATGATGCCCCCTTCGAATCTTTGAGAAGATTCTTGTGATATTGATTATCTCTTATTGATTGATCTTCTGTTGATCATTATTTACATACTTATAGTGGTATGTCGTTATGGATGTTTATGTTTATGCCATATCTTTTATGTTATATCATGTCATCTGATATTTATAGCTAGACTGATCCGTTTATTATTTTCTTAAATAATACTCGGATCAGACCGAGATGTTACAGGTGCTTCTGCTTGACTTCTTCCCAGGGATTCATCACTCTGACTTTTGGCTAACTGTTTAGATTAGCAGTTTTTGTTGTATACACTTGAGATATAGACTCATAGTTGTATTCTTTTGTATAGCACGTGTTGCTATTCTTTTGTATTATCGTGGATTTTATTGACCACTACTCTGATGTACACTTTCATGTGTTAGTTATATATTCATATCTTCTTCCGCCTTTGTGATATGGATATCTGTGACTGATTTGTGATATGATTATTTCTATGTTTGTTTCCGAAGATTATTTATAGCCACCGTGTGATAAGCAATTACATGGATGGTCGCTCCTCAACAGCCTTATTCTCCGTGCTAGTTGACAGCACTTCTCCGGAGTGTTCTTGGCTAGCGTGGGTATAGAGGTGGGGCGTCACATTATTAATTGACCATTTATTATAATTAACTCCCTTAATTGAATCAACTGCTTATTATTATATTCTCATTCTTACCATTTCTTCCCATTATAAATTCATTTACGTATTTACACATCTCTATCTTTCAAATATTAATAATCAAACTGATTACAAACACTGTTCTTACCAATCTTCATAAATTTGTTCAGATCTATACTCTTTCTCATATAATTAAAGTTTATGTTTCTATTAGATTTTTTTTTTCTACTGACATTGAATTTTACTATCTACACTTATTGCATTTTTGTATACATGAATACTATTTAAAGTTAATATTTATATTAACTTTTATAAATTCAACTTCCATTCGTTTCTTATCACTAACTTTCAGCAAAATGTGACCATCTACATTTACCAAACCTATTGTCATAATGTTTTATTGTTACACTAAGTTACGCAACTACTATACCAAATTTCTACATTTATTCCCAAACAACTTAGAAATTATACTAATCTAATTTATTAAATATTATTAATTTAACGGGTCGTTACAATCTCCCCCACTCAAAACTTTTCGTCCCCGAAAAGGAAAAGAATGGAGAAGGAAGAACAAACAGTACATCTTATTTCAAATATTAACTTATAAACAATATTTTACTGGATTAATTTCCTTTAATGAAATATACTTGTTTTATAATCAATCATATCCTTTAATACTTGAATTATTAAAGTTGGAAAAATATTTTAACAAAATTCTAAGTCCAAAATTTACGAAATTTTTTGGCAGAGTCTCCTTTGTACGGAGGGACTCTGGAGAAAATATAATATCCAAATATACAATATATTACATATATATCCAAAATAAAATATCCCAACACGGGAACATATATAAAATAGCGCTTTATACGTAATCCGGAAACGTACCTATTTGTCGGACACTATACGTTTTTTTATTTTGGAACCAAAAGCAGTAGTAGTTGCTTCCATCACCTGTATTCACTTATATAGTCTAAAAGTTAAATATTTATATTACAGTGAAATGTTTGGGTAGATTCAATCATTCATATCCAATCAAATGCAACAACCATAAATTTTAACAAACAGCACATGCCACCAACAGACAACCATTCAATCAAACAATCAATTTGTTGTTCGGGTTCAAATTCTGAAATTGTACGGAATGAAGAATAACTATCAATTGCATCCATTACTCAACAGCCTTAGATGGAACAAAGATAGATTATTTGTTCATCCCATAACTCCAAAATTCCTTACCCAACAAACATACATCAACCAAACAATCCAAACCAACACCAAAAGAGTTTATTTACATTTATTTCATAATTCAGTGGTTTGATTTTCTTTCCTTCATTTATGGGGGAATTTCTTTGTTTCTTACAAGTTTTATTTTCCAACTATCACAAAATTCATTATATTTGTATTTCCTTTTATTACTTTAAGTTTCCTTTTATTACCTAAGTTTATAAAATAAATTCTCGTTAATAACAACAAATATTTTGAATATCTTCATTTCCTTACTCTTCACTTGTAAGATTTCCCTTAAATTCTTAATCCGCTAACATTCATTCTTATAAGTGGAAGTTTTTATTTATCCATTAACTATGAATTGTAGTCATTTAATTTTTCCTACTTTCCATTATATTAGAATAGGGAAGATTAAAACATACTTAAGTCAATAATCATACAATCAATTCTTATTTTGAATTTCATTTTATATACTTAGGTTCATATCATCTATTAATAATTCTTAACCCTTTTTCAGTAAAATTTCAATTATAACCTAAGTTTATACCATTAAATTCTTATTATAACAGTAATTTATTGAATACTTCATTTTTCTAAATTCCTACTTGTAAAATATTCAATTCCAGTTTCTCATTTAACACTTCAACTTTTATATTTGGGTAAGTTATTTATGTTAAGGAAATTGCAATTGAACTTATACAAGTTTAAACTCCATTCTTTTAATTAAATTTAATGTTTATCCATATTACTCTTTGTCTCATATGTATGCAAATTCCTCTTTATAGCTTTGCAATTATTCTCTTATTTCAATTAGAGGTTTCAATTCATTTATTACTTAACTTTTATTTCACTAACAAATTTTAAACAATTAATTAACGGAAAAATTTAGAATTAAATATCGGGTTAAATTTCAATTTATTTCAAAATAATAGATAAATAAGTTCTTACAACTCAATATCTCTAATTATAGTTAGAGCAATAAAAGAAAATTTTTAGAAAAGTTCAAAATAAATCTGCAGTAAAATTTACTACAGTGGCCTTTCCCTTCGAAACTCGAAATGAAAGTCGATGATGCGGCCGTCATCACCGAATTTATTTTCCAGCGACAGAGAGGAAAGTACAGAATTTAATAATTTTTTTTTCCAAAATCTTCTTTAAAACAATTCTTCCAAATTATACGAAATATTTATATAAGAAATTACTTATAAATCAAATCAATAAATTTCACAAATTCTTTGAAAGCAGATTTGGAAAAATCCCGGACTTAAGTTCTAAAATCTCCAATTTGATTTATCATAATTTCAACTTAGCTTCAGTTATTATAAATATTTTATTTCCTAACACCTAATCTATAACAACCAAATATATATATATCTTTATAAAAATATTTTTATATATAGAAAATATAATAGGCAAAATTCTTTCATTCACCTATATTAAAACAAATATTATGTTGGTCTGTCCTATTAAGTGTTTAGAAATCCCTATTGATGACATAGCGTCCCATGCATCAACCAGAATTTATAAATACAAAGCGGAACAGATTAACACAATATAAAAATCTTTTTATTAATACTAACAAATACGCTCTCTCATATATATACACTCAGCGACTCCCATAGGATATTACTACCCTATTAACAAAGAGTCAAACCCCACAAAGCCAAGGTTTATCACTAAACCAAAGCTCTGATACCAGATGTAACGTCCTGCCTTTTCGCACACTTTAAACCGACACACGTGCCAATTCAAACCATACGGAAGGTCGGATTGTTATGGGGTAAATGAGAAAGATAGAGAAGAAATAAAACAAAACAGAATCTCACAGCGGAAGGATAAAATATAATAATCAAATATACAGTTCATGAAACTATTTTACAAAATAATTTATTTTTCTTGTGCAATAAATATCAGAGTTACACATACCAATACAACAATGCAGCGGAATTAAATGGTGTAGTGCACTAGTATAAATAATAATAATACAAATCTTCGTCTTCGTCCTCCAAAGCTAAATCTTCAAATCTTGAAACGCTCGGACTGACCCGAGCGAATTTGAAAAGACAAAAACACTCGAGTCAGAACTAAAAGATCTTATGTAAGTTAAATTTTACAGAAATAAATATGAGTACTGTAACTTAAGAGATGCTCGGGATTTACATCTTCTAAGGATCCGTTAAACTATTTACTATGTAGTATATTGCGCTATTATAATAGTGTCTAATTGTAAAATAAACTTACTTTTAAATAGCGTTAAGGCTTTACATTTTCCACCTTAACACAGAATATATTCCCATAGTCTATACAGTACCGTAATCTCCCCCGTACTGGGCGTCGTCAGAGGGCACTCCATAGGTATGGTACAAAACCAAAATCGTATAAGGCGCGATAGGGTAGGTGACACGGCATAACTAGGCAATGCCAGGGTAGATATACCAATTACGCTTCCGGGTCGACGGTAACGCGTAGCCGCAGCTACCGCCCACCTCGAACAAACTCCCCCAAAATCAAAAATAGAAGTGGCCACTGAATCAATCCAAAGTCGAAGTATAATATCGAAGAGGAGTGTCCGATCAGAGGAATGACCTCATTAACCCGTCAATCGCTCCTGTTTTAGCCACCTTATGCCAACTCACGGGAGTCGGGTCCACGTATTTACCTTACAGGAAACGTCGCCCCAACCTACTTCATTCTGGAATCTCCACCGCGTACACGGTTAGTCAAAGTGGTTTTCGGTATCGACAGAGAGTATGTCCATATCCGATCCCGGTCTCTTTGCCAACCAATCGTTATTATAACACCGCGGTCATTTAAAAATAGTTTATACTTTAAAACCAGAATATAATCCATTTCAAAACCATAATATTACGATATCATTTCTTCTTTAAAACCCAAAAAGATTCATTTTGATATTATTTTATAAAACCCAAATCAATGATATCATTTCCCAAATATAAATCTTTTCCAAAAATTATGCCACTTTTAAAATTTATAATTCCTTGTAACCAAATATTTGAATATTAACTTTCAACATAATACTTCGAAATCCATAGTTTTTAAAACCATTACTTTCAAAACTAAATGGTTTGGATATTCAACAGTATATAAAATAAGTGGTTTAACTTAAATGTTACTTTGAAAAGAAATATTTCTCGTGGCTTTACAATACATTTCTTTATTTAAAGTTAAAACCAAAATTTAATATCGCTTCAAGTTCCAAAACCATTTCAATAAATTCATATATATACGTATATCCATTTTGAGTATAAATATTTCAACTAAAGTTGGATTTTATTCTTTCAAATCAAATGTTCTATTAATTAGCCTTGAATATTCACATAGAATCCATAATTTATAAGACTTCAATTTCTAGTAATAAATTATATATATTTTCCAATTCAAGTTATACTAGAATATTCATTTAATTTATTTTGGGAAAATCCAATTATAAATATCATATCTTAAAATTTCCAACTTAACATTTAAACATAGGATATAAATTATCAAACTCCATTTACTAAATTTTCTTCCATTTTAATAAAGAGATTTATACACCTTTTTATTTCAAATTTTTCAACTTCATATGTATATAAATATGGAAGAAAACATTTATTCAGTATAAAATTTAAGATTTTTATAAACCGTATTCCATCCAAACCATAGAAATCACATTAAAAATAGTTATATATAGACCGCGGTGCCTGTATATAGTTTTCTATCCTATGGTCAAGTGATACGGATATTTATCATTTCAATCCGCAATTTAAAAAAATAAAACTGCGGTTGTATATCATTTCAAACCGCAATCCCGAATGAAATGTAAATGCATACTAACTTGCAGTTTAATGATATCCAAATAAAACATTCATTCAACAACACATCCATCATCCAGTCACAACATCGATCAATATCAATCAATAACAATTATATATATGATCATATATAACAGGTGATAACTGGCAGTTTATTCAAATTAAATTTATCAACTATTAATCTAACAGTTTATTCAGTAATAATTTATACAACTGTTAACTAGCAATTCATATGCAACAAAAATTTCCAACAGTCAATTAATACACAATAAATCAATTGAATTAACAGTTAAATTTAATAAAATGCAATTCAACAGATATGAATGAAATAAACATGCCAAATACTCATAAATAAATTTCTATTCATTTCTAAAATTTATTTAACAAACATAAAAGCTTCTAGTAGTTGTGAGTGGGTTAAAACACTCACCTTTTGAATTTAAATCGAATTTAAATTCGATTTAAACCCAAAAATTCGCCCGTCTCAGAATTCGTCCAACCAGCGTCATCAAGTCCGGAATTAAATTACGATCCTAACAAAAGAAATTTCGTGTGAATCCGACTTCGCATGAGAAAGTTATGGCGAAAAATGATGATTGAATTCAAAATTGAAATTAAATAGAAAACGACACATATTCACCTTACCAAAACAACACGTCAGCACCTTTTGTGATTCACGTGCACGAAGACCGCGTGCTCATCATCTCCCAGCTTCGTGAGTTTCGAACCAAAGCAACGCCTGGAACGCCCTCTGCCCATCTTGGCTTGGACCGCCGCCGCCCATGCTGGACTCACCCAGGTTCGGCCCCACGGCCTGGAGCCTCTCCCCTCGTACGAACGAAGAGAACCACCACCAGCTGCAGTTCGAAATTTCGAACCCTAGTTCGAAATTTGCCCGAGATCCAGCCGTTGATACTCGAAACAAAATACATAGATGCGCTCCCCATCGTCCATACTACAATACCCAGAAACCGTTTCTTGATCCGATGAAGTTTTGAGCGACGATGATGAACGGTTTTGGGGCTGTTTGGATTTATTCTGGATGAACGACAGCTCAATTGAAAAACGAATTTCACCAGTAGATTATGCGTATCGAAAACATCAACATATTTTTTTGAGAATTTTCTGAAATTTTTGAGTTTTGAGTTTTGATTTTGAACTGTGGATGGATCTGGAATTGGATCTGAGATGTATACATTTGGGGAAGAGAAAGGAGTGAAGAAATGAACTTACAGCAAAAGAATAGAGACTAGGGTTTATAGCTGTATATATATAGGTAGGCTAGCGATAGGGTAGATAGGCTGTAGAATGAACGTGCGTGACAAACTATGGTCCAAAAAGCCCGCTATGCCTCCGGAGTCGAATTTGTTAAAACTATATATCCAGATAGGTATTTTAAAATATTCTGAATGCGATGGAAAAAGTTTCGCGACCAAATTCGATCGTATGAAGAAGTTATGCTAAAAACAAGATTTCCAAATTGATTTCAAATTGATTTCAAGGCGTTTCGCGTCCGTACGATCAAACGACAAGTCCGATCGATACGAAACTTGAAATCCTATAATAATTCACCGATACGGATCCGATGAAACTGGTTTCGTCGAAATCCGAGTCCGTGACAAAAATGGCTATTTTTAATATTTATTAAATAAATTAAAATAAATCATAAAATCCAAATTTTCTTTCAACTTTAAATATTGGCCAAATTTCATTACTTATATAATCCAATCAATTCCAAATGATTTAACAAGCTTGGATGTGGATTAAAATCTATAAGTATATCAATTTTGCAGTGTTAATTTCTGCACTTCTTATTATTTGGAATTATAAATTTTTATTCTCAAAACCCAATTATTAATTCTTATACTCTTATACTCTCAACTTGAATCCAATTAGATAAATAGATTTGATTTCCATTCCAACTCATTTGATTGCAAATAAACTTTTTACCATACATTAAATTCCAAATTATTAATGAACTTTTATTCCCATTTCCTTTACACACAATCATCGTATTATAAAGGTATCTTCCATTGATTTGCCTTAACTTATTTAAGGTAACCCTACATTAATATCTATTGCTATGATTTCAAATTATTATTCCCTCGTTTTTCTTAACTATTATTAATTCCAATCTTAATGAATTCAACATTATAAGTTTGATAAATTTATTAAATTCACTCAATTGTTTACAAATTCCATTTTAAATTAAATAACGTAATATTTTACGTTTAATTCTATTTTATTTGTAGTAAATACCCTTTGTTGGATTTAATATTCAAATTATAAATAAAATCTTGCTTTCTAAAGTTATATCAACAATGGTTCAACTAAATTTGAATTAGCTTTAACTTTATTTTATGGAATTAACTATTGCAATAAATCCAAATTGATAAATAAGGCTTGATTCCTATATTAACTACTTTGGTTCCAATTAACCTTTTATGGTGAATATGAATTTCAAGGTATAATTGAAAACTTTATATCCATTTGATTTCGCTGTTTCATTTTTATTATTAAATCCATTATAGCCAAATGCATGAAATTAATATACACAAATATTTTAAATCCCAACTTAAGTTTTACTTAACGTATTAATAAACGTTTAAATTTTCTTAATTGCAATAACTCCATTACCTTCATTCTTTTTATTCACGTAGCTAAATCTTGATTTAAAATCTTTACTATAACCCATAGTCTTATTAAAATAGGAATTTACACTACCTGTAACGTTAATTTCCATCAGTAAAGATCTTACAACCTTTGTTCCATAGATTTAGATTTCACAAATTTAGCTACTGCATTAATCTTATTTATATAACATAAATGTTCATATACTTTGAATTCATTCCCAATTCACCAACTCAATTAATTATGCTTTACAAATGTGTTTCCAATATATAGGTATTTTATACTAATTGTTATCATACCCATAATTACACGCTTATAACTAATTCCCACATTTGCATAAATTTATTTAGTTAGAATGTTTATTAAGGTTTATGCATTTCCAACTTGTGCTGATTTTACACAATTATTATGATTTCTCACAGAACGTTAAATTTATTAATTGACCATTTATTATAATTAACTCCCTTAATTGAATCAACTGCTTATTATTATATTTTCATTCTTACCATTTCTTCCCATTATAAATTCATTTACGTATTTACACATCTCTATCTTTCAAATATTAATAACCAAACTGATTACAAACACTGTTCTTACCAATCTTCATAAATTTGTTCAGATCTATACTCTCTCTCATATAATTAAAGTTTATGTTTCTATTTGATTTTTTTTTTTCTACTGACATTGAATTTTACTATCTACACTTATTGCATTTTCGTATACATGAATACTATTTAAAGTTAATATTTATATTAACTTTTATAAATTCAACTTCCATTCGTTTCTTATCACTAACTTTCAGCAAAATGTGACCATCTACATTTACCAAACCTATTGTCATAATGTTTTATTGTTACACTAAGTTACGCAACTACTATACCAAATTTCTACATTTATTCCCAAACAACTTAGAAATTATACTAATCTAATTTATTAAATATTATTAATTTAACGGGTCGTTACACCTTAACTTGAAGTAACTAAAGTGAAAAAAATTTATTTGGACAATACTCAATCGCATTATATCTAACTTACCCAAAATTTTCAAAAGTTAATTATGTAATTGAATATTATACAATATAAATGTTATCAAAGGAATTTTAAATAAAAATTTGAGTAGTTATAATAAATGTAAATATACTTAATATATATGTAATAGGATATTAAGTAGAATAAATTTAATAATAATTTGGAATAAGGAAGAATTAAATTTGTCGAATGAAATACGATTATAAAAAGAAATGACTATTCAAATTTGTGATCATTGAAATTGTTAAATTTAGATAATTGGATAATATATAATATAAACTGTCTTTATAAATAAAATGTAAGTGCGTATAATAAATGTTATTCACTTATATTCTAATTATAAATGATTATGAGATAAATGGAATAATAAGTTAAATAAATAATAGGTATGATTAATAGAAGAAAATTTTGTTTTGAAAGTTTAAATTGAATTAAATCAACTTAAGAAATATCTTGAATTAATTGAATTTAAATTGAATTTCATTGGAAAGGAATCTTTTGTACCTAACATTAATATATGTGAAATCAAATAAATTTATGAAAGTCTTGAATTTAAAGTTAAGTTGTTAAATATAAATTAATTTAAATTTAAATTTCTATGGTTTAAATCAATTGTTTATTTTATAATTCAAGTCTATTTCTTTTGATTGTTTTATTCTCCTACCTCCTTCCTTTTCGGGGACGAAAAGTTTTGAGTGGGGGAGAATGTAACGGCCCTGAAATTCAGACCCAGTTAAAAATTTTAAAATTGCTTATTTAGTGTAGAATTCGAATTTTCACAAACAATTTCCGTTGCCAACCAAACTTCACATTTGGAATGCGTCTAGATAGACATAGGCGTGCGCCAAATTCCGTTGAAAAATATTGAAGTAAATTTCGCCCGTCGCATTTACATATCAGTTCAAATCTTGTGTATAAAATTCCTATCGTCCGAATTCAAATATTTTCTCGGTGTTGCATAAGAAAAATATTCTGAACTTGACGGCGCATTTCATTTCGTCAAATTTCGCTTTTAATTGCTAGTAAAATATGCACTCGGGAAAATGGTTAAATAAGAACAAATACTTCTCAAACGGTGTCAAACCATAAATATTTTCATACCGTTGTGTCCGCCTCGACGCGCTGATCAAAACGGTATATTTATTTGTGTCAATCGGAGTTCGACATTGCAAACGATAAAGTGTAACGGAGCGCAAACCGGTCCGTTAGGCAGCAAAACCGGTACCCAAAACTTCACAGCATTCAAAACTTTGGAGCCATTCAGCTGACCTTGGGAACACAAATAGCCACCATTGTGAAAAATCATCATTTCATTGACTGTGCATACCGAACCCCTCTGCTTCATTAATTACGTTGTTTCACTTCACGTGATGGCTCTGTCTTCTCTCCTCTTTTCTGATGCAAGCAACAACATCTTCCTCCTATTCCATTTTTCTTTTCTTACCTGTAGCCGTGTTTGTGAAAAAAAAAGGGTAGCGTTCCATTTATTAAATCTGCACCCCGCCTCATACTTCATCATTTCTTCATCTTCTTTTATTTTATTTTATTTTTTTCTTTTTCTCTCTCTGTTCTTCTCTCCCCTTCCCTCCACTAATGCACGTAACACAGCTACTTCCCCTTCTCTTCATGTACCACCAACACAACCAAACCCAACTCGGCCTCCATCGGTTTGAAAGAAAGGAGTGCACAGCCCAACATGTCGCGTGTTGCCACCTCCGCCCACTCCGCCTAGCTCGCCTCACCGTATCACAGCCTCCAGCCGAGCAAGGCGGCAACCCCACGCCGCAACCTAGCTCACCACCATTTACGCCCTACCCTTCCACATCTCCAGATCCACTCACTCCTTCCCCCTCTTTTCCTTCACCGCAACGGCCACCGAACCTCCTCTCTCGCACCTTCCACTTCCGCTTCGACCTTGCTGCCACCTCCGTCCTCAAGGCCTGAAACCGGAGCTCAGGCAACCACCGTCCCCTCCACCCGCGTGCAACACTGACCCACCACCATGAGGCCTCCATCAGCCATGCCGCACGCAACATCTCCTCCTCTGCCCCACTGCTCTCTCTCCCCTCTTGGCCTCACTTGCTAGCCTTATCCAATTTTGTGTGTACAGGTATCTACATATATAATACTTGAATATTTCATTTGAGCCTATGATATAGATTTAAACGGCTTTGAAATAGCTTTATTTATATAAGATTTCATATGCAGCTATATATGTGCTGAGTTAGTAAGTTAGTATATTGTTTTAATAGTATGTTACATGCATAGATACTTATATATATGAGAAGTCTGCAAACAATACTATTTATTCACTGTTGTTGGCATGTCAGTATGACCGTGTATAGAATATGGTGCGATTGTAATGGATCTGATTTCGAACAATACTGCAGTCCTTGCCTATTGATCTCTAGTCAGATATACAAGAGTTACATGTTATATTAGTATATTTTGTAGTTTATTCGGTTGCATGCTTTTATTTAAATTTGTGTAAGTTTATAAAACACGGTCTAAATTTGTATATCTCTAGCCTGCAAACATGTATGTATATCTATATAATCCATGTTTTGAAAAGAATATGGGTTGGTTTTAAAGTATAGTATATAGGTCTGCACACGCATGTTTTGTTCTACATTTTGTTTTAAAGGGTCTGCATGTTATATTTAGAGTACATAAATATATTAATTATAAAGTTGTTTTCTGTACAAGTTGTTTACTTCATTAAGACATTTGCAAACAGTTAATGGTTAGTGGATATAGTATATGGGTTTATTTATTTGCAAACGGTGTGTATATTTGCATATGTTTCCATGTTTGCATGTTTATTTTTTCTGAACAGCAGTTAGACTTCATGTTCACGATATCGTATCTCACTCATGTTTTATCGGAATGGGTTGATTTTATTTTTAAAAAGGAGTTTAAGTTACGTAGTTTGTACATGTCAAATTCCAGCAAAATCCGACATCGTTTGATTTGTGGTCGAGGATCTGGAAGTTAGACCCAGGCAGATATTCTTTTGTACTTGAAATTATTTTACACTGCTGCAAACACGACCTGAGTTCATGTTTGACGCATCGTATCTCACTCATGTTTTATCGAAATGAGTTGATTCTATTTTTAACAAGGATTTTAAGTTACGTTGTTTATACATGTCAAATTCCAGCAAAATCCGACATCGTTTGATTTGTGGTCGAGAATCTGGAAGTTAGACCCAGGCAGATATTCTTTTGTACTTAAATTATTTTACACTGCTGCAAACACGATCTGAGTTCATGTTTGACGCATCGTATCTCACTCATATTTTATCGGAATGGATTGATTCTATTTTTAAAAAAGAGTTGAAGTTACCTAACTTATAAATGTCAAATTCCAGCAAAATCCGACATCGTTTGATTAGTGGTCGAGGACCTGGAAGTTAGACCCATGCAGATGTTCTTTTGTACTTAAAATTATTTCTCTGCTGCAAGCACGACCTGAGTTCATGTTTGACGCATCGTATCTCCTCCGTCTTACGTCGGAATCAAGTGATTCTTTGCAGTTTTGAAATACAAGTTTTGTTCTTTATTCATACCAAATTTCAGACCATTTCGATCTCGGTAGCACATAGAATTATATTGTTAAACTTTGACGTAGGACATGTTTTGTAATTGTTGCTATGTTGAATATTTTGATTGATTTCGGCAATTCCTATTTAACAGTTTTGCTCGTCGATTCGTGCCAATCTTACTTTGCTCTGAGAATCATGCTTGGATTTGTAACTCCATTTCAGTGTCCGTATCAGTGTGCGTATCCGTGTCATCTCCTATTTTCTCTAGCCTCGAAAGGTGAGCAATCACTCACGATTAATATTCTTTTATTTATTAAATTTGATTTCAATTGAAACCACAATTGAAATACATTGCTGTTATTTGTTGCACTGTTATTTATGTATCAGTTCACCTTTGACATCTGACACCGTTTTCCGCTATGTATGCAATAATAATCCTGTTTGGTTGATAATTGATTGTTTGTTTGTTGTTGACATTGGACGTTAAAATTGTAATTTATAAAATAATAAATATTATGAAATTGAATTCGGCGTAGGATAGTTAAAATTTTGAATCGACGTATGTGTTGAAATTGATTAGTTTAAGTTGGATAATATGACCCTCCCATAAACGTTTAATAAATTGACACGTAGAATTTGATTATGTACACCTTGAAACGTTGAATATATATTGTATAAATTGATGAAGTATGAAATTTAAATTTAATGACAAGTGAAAAACCGTATAAAATAATAGTATAAAATCTTTAATCTACATGAAATGATAGTGTAGATTCTAGAAATGATTATATTGATTTGCACAAATAACAATGTGAATTAATACGATTATTTAGGGATTATTTGAATTGATTATTGAATTGTTATTGATTGATGTTATTGCTTGTTTATTTACTTTGACACTATCCCAGTTATCACACTGCAAGTTCCCTTTGTTATGCTTTGATTTTTAAATTGAAATGGAATCGGGTTGAAATGGTAAATACCCAAATGAACTTGACTTAGGATAGAAAATTTAATAAAACCCGATTGGTCAATAATTTGATTTAAAATAAAATAATGATTTTATTTGAGTGAAGAATAAGGTTTGAAACGAAATTGGAATTTGAATTTAATGAATGGAAAATTGTTAATATTTAAAATCTGAAACAAATATTAACATAGTAGTTGTTGAAAGAACGATGTTTTAAAATTAATTATTGACAATAAAAATTTAGAATTATTCATTGAATTAAGTTTGAAATGATTTAATAATTGAGTTTGAATTTATAATTAAGTTGAAATTATTTAGTTTTGAAATTTTTAATAATTAAGTTGAAATTAATTAATAATTGAATAAGATTGAATTATTTTATAATTGAATAAAAATTGAATTCTTTGATAAGAGAAATTGAACTTTTTGAATATGTGAAATTTAGTTTCTTTGTCATTTGAGTTGAAAGTTGTAACTAAGAAAGTAAATAAATAATTGAAGGTGAATTTCTTTAACAAGAAATAAAATGCGATTTATTGAAATTAATATAGGACTTGGAATTTAAGAATTTGATTTGACAAATTTAATTTAATTAAATTTGAAAGTTTTGATATAGTGAAGTTAACTTAAGCGATTGAGTTAATGTCTTGGAAATTAAAAAGAATTGTTTTGGATGTTAAATTAACTTAACGAATATTGAATAAAATTGATAAATAAATTTAAATTGATTTGATTGTTAAATTTAATCAATTTAAATAATTTCGGAATGAACTTTTGTACGAACTTGAATCAATATTTGAATTGTTTAAATATAATTTAAATTGAATTATAAGATTTTGAAACGGAAAGTTAGAAGTTTGAAACATAGATTTTTGAAATTGATTTTTGAAAGACAAATGGAATGTTTTACGAATTGTAATTGAAATTGAAATTGATTGTTCTGAAATATATTAAACGACCAATCGGTGTAATAATACGTAGTTATTAAAGAGACCGGGATCGGATATGGGCATACTCTATGTCGATACCGAATACCACTTTAATAACTATTATACGTGGAGTGTTGATCCAGAATGAAGTGGATGGTTTGGTGAACGCGTTGACTGAAGAAAGGGAACGATATTGGATGACCCCTGACATGACTAAAACAGGAGCCGCGCCGGGCCATTGAGGTTCGCCACCTCTAGCGGACACACTTCTTCGATACCATATCTATTACTTTTGTGATTCGATTTGGGTGCACCCCTCGATTTGGGAGTGTTGTTTCGCGGTGTTGAGATAGCTGTTGGCTATGCTCAACATCAGTCCGGATCACGCAACTACTAGTATCCTAGTTGGTATCGCCTCATGTACCTTGTCATACTGATTATCCTATTCGCGACCACTACGTTTTGATTTGTACCTTGAGTATATGGATTGCCCTCTGGTGACTTTCGGTTTTGGGGAAACTACGGTCTTGTATATGCTTTTGGGAATATAAAATGTGTTAAGGGGGATTATGGTAACGCCTTAACGCTATTTTGATATTTTATATTACTGATAGACATTATCTACTTAGCGTACATTACTACCTAGTAGATAGTTTAGCGGATCCTTAGAGGATGGTTATTCCAAACATCCTTTGAGTTACTTGTATTTCGATTGCTATTTCACTTGAGTTGGATTTATTGATATAAGAATATTAATCCTGACTCGAGTGTCTTGTGTTTTGCTTTACGCTCGGGTCAGACTGAGTGTACCAGTATTCGAGACTCACCTTTGGAGTTGGAGCTTTGCTTGAAGATCTAGCCATCTATTCTGCTTTTAGTATTCGATGATTCTAGTGATGTATTCTGATTTATATCTGATGTATCGTATTACTCTTTTGTTGTAAACTCTGATGTATCTTATATATTTACATAGTAGCTTCATGAACTACTATCTCTTTATTTCCGCTGCATATTATTACTCTGTGTCTGCGATGCTGTGACTATTTATTTACTGTATATCTCAGTTTTGCCAAATTTAAATTAGCAATTCGATATTTTGAATTATTCAAGCCCGACATGTGCGGATGCGAATAGTCCAAAATATCGGGTCGTTACATGTGGCCATGGATGGATCTGAAATGATGGCTGGAGATGATGCCAAGGAAGAGTGGTAGGGGATGGTGGAGAGTATGGTGGTGATGGTGGGTGGTAGAGGCCAATCCAGAAAGCATAGAAAACTAGGCAAAATATAAGAAAACAATGGAAAAAGAAGAGAAAAAGAGGAGCCATTACCAAGCCTTTCTAGCCGTGAAAAATGAAGTGGAGAGGAATGTTTTCACGTGAAAATGAGATAAGAAATGCACGGCTACAATAAAGAAAGGAACGGTCAAAGGAAATTAAATCTATTAATTGGAAAAGAAACGGAAGAAGAAACGTTAAAACGGTTTTACGTTTCTTTGCTTTCAAACCTTTTAAACTTCCTATATATATTCATATACATCATAAATAACTGAAAATAGTTATAAATTTCAGTTAGAATTCGAAAATATAACAGATAAAAAAAATATTAATAATTAATTATTAATTAGATATGATTAAAATAAGAAAAATGGCACAGAAAAATGAAAACTAAACTTAGGAATTAGAAATAACTTCAATACACTTTGGAAAAATTTTCTTAAATTTAAATACATGTAAAATGAATAAAATAAAGTAAAACACAGCAATAAAAGTGAATGTATAAAATAAATCAATAAATTGATGTATTAATTGCAAAAAGAAACGGATAAAACGCCTTTACGTTTCAGGCTTTTAAGATCTCTTAACTTTCTAAACCTTTGCATTTCCTTTTCTTTTTAATTTTATAAAAACAAAGTAAATTCAGAAATGTTATTTAAAACCGAAACTAAGTAAGAATAAGATAAAATAAATAATTTATTTTAAGTAAAATAGAAAAAGGAAATAAGAAATTGCTTAAAAATAGCAACCCTGACATAAAAATTACAAGAAAATCTCCAATGACTTTGGAAAATTTATTACTTCACAAAAAAAATATTTTAACACAAAATTTGAATTAAAAATGGTTTTAAAACATTTTCAACGTAAAATAATAATTTAATTTTTATTAAATAGAAAGTTAAATAAAGAAAAATGCAGTAAATACCAACTAGGCTTTATAAATTGAAATAAATTCAAATAAACTTTAGAAAAATTATATTACCATTTTAAAAATACTTAAAAGTCAAAATATACATAATATAACATATTATCACATATTAAAATAAAATATAACAAAGAAGAAGTAATTTATTCAATTTAAAATAGTCATTGTAAATAACCCTATATACGTACAATATTGTAAAGGGTATAACTTTCACAATTTACATCAAATTTCATCGAAACAAAAAGTGGTGTTATTAAATTTTTATGTATTTCCATAATAAAAGAAGAAAAAAAATTAAATTTCAAACTTTTAAATTAAAAGTCACAGTTTGACTGTTTTGACCAGAATCAACATTTCAAGCAAATATTTAACTTACACAGTTTGGAATTATAACTCATATAAAATCAAGATTTTATATTTAAATAATACAATTTTATCATTAAAATAAGTAAAAGTAAGTTTTTTTTAAATCAAAATATTACATTAAAAATAATTAAAATATACAATTTTTTTTTTACAAAATACAGGGTTGTTACACTCTCCCCCACTCAAAACTTTTCGTCCCCGAAAAGGAATGAGGTATGGAAGGGCACGGAAAAGATAGAGTGAAATAGGATTAAGATAAGATGACAAGAAGATTGAATTTATACATGATTACTGTTGTTATAGGTAAGTTTAACGAGATGGAGGTGATCTTTCCAAGATCCTCCAGAATCAAGAACACAAGCACGAAAAAGGTGGATTCAAAATGATTACCAAAGGTCTATCAAAGATTATAGAAAGATTTCTAAACAGAAAGATTATAGAAAGATGCCTATACCGGTCTATAGCAAGATAAGGATGATAAGGACAACCAAAAGATAGTTTGAAAAATAAAATAAGGAAATGAATTTGAAAGCATGGAGATTTCAACTTAAATAGAGAATAAATCCTTACAAAAGTTAACTAAATCTTAACCATCTCAAATTTCATTATCTTATTATCCAATCATCTTAAATTAACAATTTTTAGAACCATGGGTTTGAAAAATAATCATTTATTACACTCACATTGTACTTAATAAATTTTATTCTTCTTTATTCCTAATCAAAATTAAATTTATTCCTCTCATTATACTTATCACTCATGTTAAATATATTTACACTTTTTTTTTATAACTACTTTCTTTTATTCTTAGTTCTTTTAACATCATTTTACTGTAAGTTATTTAGTTACCCTTTATTATATTTACCTCTGTTAATCATTTTATAATTAAAATTTAAGTGTATAACATTCGTTATAACTACTCAAATTTTATTTATAAAATCTTTTCATATCGTATATTATCCAATTACATTTTTAACTTCTGAAATTTTGGTAAGTTACATTTGAATGCAATTGTATTATACAAATAAAATTTCCAATCAATCATTTCAAGCTTAAATCATTTATTCAAATTTTTTTTTTCTTTTTATAATTGAAATTATTCTTTAAAAATAGAATTTAAGAATTAAATTTTCGATTTCTTCAGACCATTTAGAGATAAGTAGTAATATATGTCAAATCAAATTTCAATCATATATCTATATATATATTATAAATCAAGTCATATTTTAGAAATTTAAATCAATTTAATTTCCCAAAACAAAGCTGTAGCAAGACTACAGAACAGTCTCCTAATTTCGAAACTCGAAAATGAACGTCGATGATGTCGCGATCATCACCGAAGTTATTTTCCACCGACAAAGAGAAGAGCACAAATTTTAAACCTTTAAAATTATTTGAAAACAAATTCTATTCAAAATACTTTAAATAATATAACCCTTTAAAACTTTAAACCAAAGTTCGAAATAATCGGAATTTAAATCCTCAAATTCTTGTTTTAAATTCGTTTCAATTCCCAAATAAATTTATAAACAAATATTTATAGATCTATTTGTAGAACAATAAATGATAAATCACGTATTATCATTTCAAATTATCAATTTAAATCATTTCATTAAGTTCCATAAATTTACTTATATATCAAAATTTATTTCATTAACCAAAATTTTTAAAAAAAATATATATATATATTGTGTCTGTTTGTTCTGTCAAAGTGATTTGGAAATCTTATCGATAGCGCTGATCAGACGTATCGATCAGAAACCCAACTCAACATCAACAACTCAAACAACACAATATATAAAACATTTTAATTTTAAATACTAGTTTACAAATACACTATATATGAATAGATTTTCAAAGAAGGGTAGAGATTTAAATTTTATTGATTAACACAAATCAAAGGAGATTATGATTTAAAAATAAGTTGGAAACAAGGATGACATGATTAAATAACAGAATAGGAAGATGGATAAGCTTATATAAATCACGGGCAACCTTAACCGGGTCAACCGTGACTTAAAGAATAAGATCAATGTGGATTTTCTAGGGTAAATCTACATTCGACCTCAAGAGTTAGAGTTTGGAATAACAAAAGATATTAGCATCTAAACCAAGGATAGATAAGAATCTCTGGTGAATCGATGCTAACTACAAAGGAGTTTTCCCCCTTTTTCAATTAAATTTGAAATTGGCGTGACCGCCGACTCACTAGAAAGATCATTCGAAGCAGAGTGATGGGTTATTCCAGAATCAAAAGAAGATGAATAGTGAGGGATACGAATGGATTTGGGAACCGTAGGGAATGTTCCAAGATTCAAAGGAATCGAGTCAAAAGGGAGAGATTCAAACTCGAATGAAAGTGATTCTGTAAATACATTCACTCCATATGCTGAGTTTTGCCTAGAGCTAACAAAGCTCTGATACCAACTGTAACGACCCGATATTTTCAACCATTCGCATCCATTATAAGTGTATTGGTAGACACTCATGCCGGAATTGGATAGCTCAAAATACCGCGTTGTAAATAAAAATTTGGCAAATCTCAGAATATAAAGTAAATAAAATCACAGATCACAGACACAGAGTATATAAAAATGCAGCGGAAGAAAAAGAGATAGTAGTTCATGAAGCTACTATATAAATATGAGATACATCAGAGTTAAATAAGATACAACAGAAGAGTAACAAGATACATCACTGAAACACTGGATACTGAAACAAAATAGAAGGCTGGATCTTCAAGGAAAGCTCCAACGCCGGAGGTGAATCTGGAATGCTAACTCACTCAATCTGACCCGAGCGTAAAGCAAAACAAAAAACCCTCGAGTCAGGACATAAATACTTATAAACCGTAAATCAACTCAAGTGAACAGTAACAAAATGCATCAGTAACTTAAAGGATGCTTGGGACCGCCCATCCTCTAAGATTCAGTTAAACTATTTACTATGTAGTAATATACGCTATATACGGTAGTGTCTAATCAGTAAAGTATAATCATATAGAAAATAGCGTTAAGGGGATGGTGAACCTTAACGCGGTCGGATCTTTAAAACCAAAATCGTAGTAGGCTCGATATAAGGATATGACACGGCACGCGAGGCAATGCCGGGGTGGATACACCGTTTGCACTCCCGGACCGGTGGTGACGGCAAGCCTGCAGCTTCCGCCCACCTCGAACAATACCCCCGAATCAAAGTGGCGCCACCGAATCGAATCACAACAGTAATAGAATAGTTTCCGATGGAGCATGCTCGATGAAAGGGTGCGACCCTTTGTGTAACCCGGTATAGCTCCTGTTTTAGTCATATATGCCAACTCACGGGAGTTGGGTCCACGTAATATACCTCGAGAACATCGCCACCATCCTACTTCATTTTGGAATCTCCACCGCGTACACAGTTGTTAAAGTGGTTTTCGGTATTGGCCGGCTATAAGACAATATCCGATCCCGGTCTCTTTAACAACCAATCATTATTATAACCCATGGATATTTATTTCAAATAATTTATACTTCCAAGACCAAAATATAATACTCATTTCAAAACAATATCACAATTGTATCATTTCCATTTCAAAAATAATTCAATATTATACCATTCAAATAAAACCCAAATTTTCAAATCATTGAATATTTCATTAAATTAATAAACTTGAAATATTCCTTTAAATTATCATAGCATTTTGGAAATGTTACCTTAAGGAATCATAACATTTTTGGAATGTACTACTTTCCACTTTACATTGTATATAATCAAAGTATTGATAAGCTTAAAATTTTAACATGTCAATTTATCATAGCCTTATAGTTAAATAAACTTTCTTACTGTAATATACAATTTAAACCGAAATTCTTATGTTAAGTTAAAAGCACCTTATTAACTTACATTATTATTACAATAAGTAACATTTATCATTTTAATCAATTTAAAATACACCATTACATTGATTAAAATCTACGTGTCAAATGTATGTTTTAAATTTTATATTCCTATTACAATAATGAACATTTATTAATTAAATCAATACCACACTACTTAAAACTTTACATGTTTCTTTCTTAATTAAAACCTTACATGTTCTTGCATTAATTAAAACTTTCATGTTCTCTCATTAATTAGGACTTTACACGTTTCTTTCATTAATTAAAAACTTATACGTTTCTTTCATTAATTAAAACTTATACCTTCTTTCATTAATTAGGAATTTACATGTTCCTATCATTAATTAGAACACCATACGTTCTTTCATTAATTAAAACCTATATGTTTCTTTCATAAATTAAAACCTATACATTTCTTTCATAAATTAAAACCTATACGTTCCTTTCATAAATTAAAACATATACGTTCCTTTCATAAATTAAACCCTATACGTTCCTTTCATAAATTAAACCCTATACGTTTCTTTCATAAATTAAAACCTATACCTTTCTTTCATAAATTAAACCCTATACGTTTCTTTCATAAATTAAAACCTATACGTTTCTTTCATAAATTAAAACCTATACATTTCTTTCATAAATTAAACCCTATACGTTTCTTTCATGAATTAAACCCTATACGTTTCTTTCATAAATTAAAACCTATACGTTTCTTTCATAAATTAAAACCTATACGTTTCAGATTTATATTACCATTTTACAAATTTAACTAAACTTCCAGTTTATTTGATTAATTTAACATCTTTAGTTAAAACTCAAATTTCACATTTTCAAGTCAAGTTATATTTTAAAATTTCATTTTCAATGGTCATTTATTCAACCACTTAAATTTATAGAAAATCAATAATTCTTTAATAAATCACTTAAATTCAAATATAAATCAATTTATCATATTTACCATTTCCAAATAAAATTAAAGTCCATTTTATTCATGTAACTTAAATATCATTTTTAGTCAAAATTCCAAATTTCAAACATAAGTTATATTTCAAAATCCAGTTAATCCATTCATAAATTACATTTTTAACACATAGAAAAATCATAATTTATTTATTTTAAAACCTTTCAAAATCTATTTAAATCACATTTCATAATTTTATATTTTTAAAATACTTAAAATATTCAAAGCACTTTATAGAATAACCACGGGTCTGTATATAGTTTTCTAACCTAGGTCAAGTGATACGGATATGTATCATTTCAATCTGCAGTTTAAAAGGTAAAAATCCAGGTTCTATCATTTCAAAACCGCAATCCCAAGTTTAAATAAATAAATAAAATAACTCAGGCCTATCATTTCAGCCCATAATAATTTTTTATCCTAACAGGGAACTAGTAGTGTGATCATATACAGAAATAATATAAACAATGTCAATATCACAATATACAGTCATATATCAGATGTCAGGTGAAAATTAACAGTTTTAACATGGTAATAATATGGCAATAACATGGCATAGCATATCATGTAACGAGTCGAATTTTGCCTGCTCGAAAATCGACATCCATACTTCATATCGTATTCGAATGCCGTAGATTCGACCGTTCAAATCCGATTCGCCGGAGCTTATAACAATCATTAAGTAAACAACACAGCGGAATAAAAGAATAATACATTGATATACAGCTTTGATACAATATCTGATACAACAGATGGTCCAATAGATATCAATATACGTCAGAGATATGATACAATAAAATAGCAGCGGAAAAGAAAATAGATAACACTAGCAGCGGAACTAATAACTCTAAGATAGTCTTCAAGGAAGAACTCCAGAAACTGCAACTCCATTTCCGAGAATCCATCCAGCAATAGCTCGAACTCCAAATAACGATGCACAAAGATAGGTAAGACTGGTGCGATCCAAAGACTGAACTAACTCCAGATAATCTGTTAAATCTAGCTATCTGAAAAACCCAACTCTAGACTGCTCGTGTAGAAAATAATGAGCACCCAGAGTTTAGGAAAGAAAACAATAAACTCCGGATCAGTCGTGGGACTGGTGTGAGTAACAAAAACAGTTTATCTTTTAAAACATTCAACAGAAGATTTTCAAAGTCAATTCGCAATGCTTTTTAAAAATGAGACTACCATAAGGCCTCCCGCACACACACACAATGCAAACGCAGAATCGGAGGAGATTTCTCCTTATGATAGTCAAAGATGCTTGATACGCATTAAAAAGACATTTGATATTATTACTAGTGCATAGTGTAGAAGAAATTCATTTCGAAAGTAGAATATAAATCTTAGCCAACATACGACCATTATCGTATGCCTACTATAGCTACCATCCAAACAGTGTTGCGACACCATAAGTGAATGATAGGTTCTACAACTAATACCGTACAAGTTTCGTATTGTTTCTTTGGATTTCCAACAAATGGTCAGGCCAAGGAACTTCCCATTGCCACTGAGAACGCCTCTGGAAGGACGCCCCCGAGAACCAAACCGGATCTCTGCCAACACAAGGCCGGGTTACCCCTTAACTGGGTAACTACTGACACGAGTATGCCATCTCCCGGTCGTAACCAACCTTTAACCGGGGCCCCAGCAACAAATCACAAAATCATATATATATATCTGCGATATCAACATAAGTTAAGTATCTGGGCTCCATACCATGATACCACTTCTATCCAGAAGGAAATGTACATACCCTAAAGGGTGCTACCCCTAATAACCTTGCTGCATCTTTCCTGTTTCGACCATTTCCGGGGTGTGAGGTTCGACGAAGTCTCGTCCACAGAAACACACTTTATACAAAAGCCGTGCTTTGGGTCAACAAATGATCAACACAATGATCACTAAGATAGACGATCAAATAAATGATCCTATCACAAATAATCAACACAATGATCATTTCAGCATCACTCAGCATGTCACATTACCAAATTGGGAATATATCGCTGATAACCTTCAACTATATAACCTCTGAGCTCGTACGTCTCAGAGAAGGGTGTTAAGCTAAGAGAATAAATTCTCCGCCACCAACAGAAATATATTTGAAAGAAATCTGCTTTATATCTCAAATTGTAATGTCAGACTAACAATCCATACAAGTCTGTTCTGGGCTCGAACAGAACCGAAGGCACTTCCAAAGAAGTCCTTGAAATCCGAATATTCACTAATCACGTTCGGACTTCCCATCACATATGGAGTTTCTATACCGGCGCGACTCGGTGCAGAAACAATCGATAGGTCATCCTATCGCTTTCGCAAATACCCGGTCTTCAACACCGGTCTTCAAATGCCATCCATAACGACATATCACCTATTCGGAATGGGATATATGACACAAAGGTCCTCTCCCGGCTAAACCGAATAGTGAGCGCATTCAAAAACAAATGGATAATGGGATTTCAATTAAGTCACAACTTAATAATTCAAAACTTTATTTCAAATGATTTAATCCAATTTCCATTTCAATCTTTAATAAAAAGATTCATTTTCAGATTTTTCCAAATCAATTTTCATTTTAATTTGATTAACTCGTTAAATCTTTAAATCAAAGATTTAACTTATAGCCTTCAAAACAATTTTATTTCAATTTGATTTAAACAAATCATCAATTTAAATCTGTTAAAAATAAACAGATTTACTTCATAGTTTTCAAAAAGAATTCATTCATAACTTAGGAAAATCATTTCTCTATTCAATCTTGAAATTCCCCTAATTAACTGGAATCTCAGTTCTTATCTAAAAGTGTTTATCATTTGAAAACAACAGTTTCATTTTGGAAATCTGATTCATTTATACGAGTTGAAATCCTTAGGTTAAATTCAAATTCCCAAAAAAAAAACAATACTTAAAAGTGGTTTAATCCCTATATAACCAATATAACATCTTTAATCCTAATTTCAAATCATAGAATTCAATTTCAAGTATTGAATTTAAATTTAAATTAAATTATTTAAATTCCAAAACTTAATCAAGTAATTTAAAAATAATAAATTTTATTTTGAAATTCCATTCCAAAAGCTTTTCACATTTATTCCGATTCCATTTCCAAAACATTTGAATTAAAAGATTCAAATTTAACTGTTTCAAAAATCTGCGACTTAATCGATTTCCTCGTGAAATCCATATTTGTGTGTGTATGGTGTGGTCCAGGGGTTTAACACAATAGTGCACAACCATTCAATTATCACAGATCAAAACACAGGAATATAATTGATAAGCGATATAAACTATAACGCTTATCATACATTCACAGATTCACAGATAATATATATCACAGATAATAAATTTCATCTCAGATCACACACAAATCAGGATAATCATAAGGCATCATATAGCAGGGATATCAAACAGTTTAACATCCAATATAATCTAAGCATCCATTGGTAGCATTAATTCAATTATCTGATTAAGTTGATTAGATAAATTTTCGTGAATAAATTTGCTAGTTATGGTAAATTTATAATCAATTAATTTTAAAACATTTAATAAACTAACCTTTAATTAATCATTAATTACTTCTTAATTAATAATTATCCTTGATCACTTTTATTTATTAATTTGCTCTTGATAAATTAATTGTTCTCAAATTAATTACTTAATTGGTTATTCTTGATTTTAAATTTAAAATCTTAATTATTAATTAATGAAACTTAATTACCCATTTCTTTATCACTAATTACTTAACCAATCATTAATTACCAATTTATAAATCATTAATCCTCAATTAATCAATTAATCAACCACTATTAATTTATTTATTAACTTCAAGTAGTTAATTAAAAATTCTTAAGTTAAATTTGGTTAAGCACAAAATTGATAATATCAATCTTTAATTTCGAATTCATTTAACCTCAAATACTTAGTTAATTATACTTTTAAATAAATTTACATTCTTAATCATCTTTCAATTTAAATTAAATAAATTTGTAAAACCTTTCTTAATAAATTTAAAACCAAATCTTAATTTAAACTAATTATGAGCTTAGCCCCTAAATGGGCCGAGGCCTAGATCGCATCATCAAGTAGCCTGTTCCCCTTACCTTTCTTCTACTACCCGTTCCTTCTTCTTCTATTTTTTTTTTTTTTTAGCTTATATTGTTATTTGAGTTTCAACATCAGGTGAGCTTACTAACTTCTCGACTTAATCCCCAGGCAAACACACGCGACCCCTCTTTAGTTTCGAGTCAACTCAGTTACCTCGAGTCAAGCTGCAAAATTTTCGAGCACGTCTCGAGTTCCCCCCTATTTCTTTTCTGAACCATCCCACTGACACGCCAACCCCCTCCACGTGCACGTGCACAGATCGTCAACGACGATCCTACCTACCGCGACACCACCAACAAACCACACGAGCTTACCTGAACACGAAGGCGACCCCAGATCATACAAAAACCCAACGCCGCAAAATCGAAGCATTCGCGACAAATAGGAAACTGCCATGGCCCGGAAATTCCACCTTCCCCATCGCCCACGACCTCGAGACCGCTCGCCGCCATCACCGAGGCTTCCTTATTGACATATGCGGCCTTTCCCCCAATCGCGATCAACTCCGGCGCCATATAGTTGACGCCACGACCTCGACAGTTCAAGGTTCCAAAATGCAGTATTAAACCCTAAATCCTTTTCGTCCCAAACTTTCTTACATTAAAAAAAATATTTATCATTTTTCCTGGAATCATTGATCAACAACCTAACTTCAAACAAAATTTCAACAACTAAAATTTTCTAAATTTCCAGAAATTGATAAAAATACCATTTCAGTTCATTCTTGAATTGTTCGAAACATACTTAATTAAAAACTTCCATTTTTGTTTCAAAAATTTTATTTTCGAATGTAGATTCCGATTATGTAATTAAATCAACAATTCATTACTTTCGAATTTTATCATAATAATGCCCATTGCCTGTAGAACAGAGTCTCTGGTGATGATACTTCAACAACAGGCTCAAAACAAATTTTTAAAGCTTTGATTTATTTTTTTAACAACTTATTTTGTTTAAAATGTAAGCCTATATATGATTGGGAAAAGATATTTTGTATGTTTTGATTTACTCCTTAATTCTGCAACTACAACCAGGAATTCAACTGTATCTTCAAAAGTTACAGCACTTTTATCTATATAACCACAGAATTATGCAAAACAAATACATAGGCAAGCTTCATGTTAATCATGATAAAAATGTGTTTACCCTCAGCATCAATACACAAATAGATAGAATAAAAATGAAAATTCTGGTAGGAGTTTACTCACCTTCCAGATCATGACTCAGAATTTGAAAATGGATGTTGAGATTGAAATCGGGTTTTGATAACCGAAGCTTCTTGATCTCAGATGTTTGGTTTATGTAAGTTGCTTCAGTTTTTTTTTTCTTGTTAAAGTTTGAGATGAACGAAATGAATTGAAGAAATGGGTTGATATATAGAGGCAGATTACAGACTGTTCTATACTTTTTTTTTGTACAATTCTAAAGTATGCTGAAGTGGTCTTTTTCCATGTTGAGGTGTATAATAGTATGGCTGCAGTGATGCTGGATTTTAGCAGAGGTGTTTGTGTTTGTACCTTTTTTTTTTTTTTATTTTATACTTTGCTTCCATGCTTGCATGTAGTTGCTGTCTTTTATTTGTTTATACTTTGCATTATGAATAAATTTCTATTGTTAACTTAAAATATTATTTTACTTGTTTTGGTAATATGAATGACAATAAATGTTATTATATTTTGTTCAATGTGTTTAATTTATATTTTAAAATTCATTTTGTATGAATTTATTCACACTTCTAACTTAAATATTTCATTGACTTGTATGTCTTGTTATACATAGATTTATATTTTATAAATATACTTTGTTTGTAGTTCACATTTCCTATATATTAAATTCAAATTTACTCAAACATTTATTTCTTATTTTATTTCAAACCAAATATATGCACATATACATATATATTTTGTTTCTTATTCTATTTGTTTGAATACTTATTGATTATATTTTTATATATCAATGTTCTTATTTTTATTCTTGCATTTTAAATTTACTTCTATTTTTATTTTACTCTTATTACTTTTGTATTAATTTATTAATATGAGATTAAGATATATATATATATATATATATTTTCTATTTGAATCGGGGAAACTCGCATCATTTAAAATCAATTTTACAAATTTTAATTCATAATTTCATTTAAATTATCAATTTAAATTCATAAAAAAATCTGGGGTCGTTACAATTTTTCCCCCTAAAAAAAAATTTCGTCCTCGAAATTGCACAGCTCTTTTCACGAATTATACATTCACAGAATAGACTAATGCCAATTCAAACTATACTAGTAAATATATGGGTTCTTCAGGTAATTCATAATATATTCCATATTAACTGCTACTTATAATATTCTTAGTAGTAAACATAACCTTCACTACGATTCTAGGCTCAAAATGCGTACATAGATACACCATATCCAAAAAGAAGTTAATCTAACCAACTACAAATCATCACCATCAGAGCTCTCTCTCTCGGGCCCTGACATATCTCTAACTTCTACGTCATTGTCTGTCACATAATCATACTCTGGATCAGAGTCTATCTGAATAAAACCTTCACCATTCAGCTCCTCGCCTTCTATGGCATGATCCAAATTCCAATGAATTTCTTCATCACCATCGGAACCTATTTCCATTTCAGGTTCTTCTACCTCAAACTCTTCTTCATTTTCTTCTTCGAATTCCCCTTCATATTCATTTTTGAATTCGTCTTCATTTTCTTCTTCAAACTCCTCTTCATCTTCTTCTTCTTCTACTGGTGGTCGGGGCTGCACTACAGGCTCCACTGGGAATTCCCTATGAACTGATGACTCACCTTCATCATCTCGTACCCTACTGGATGAAGCATAATCACCCACTCTCCTGACCTTTCCTCCTCGGCTAACGCTGTTTGTTCTCTACAATTAAAATCAAAATCCAAATATTAAGATCTTAAGTTTAGAATTTTATAAGTTGAGAAATACAACAAGTTTATATTTCAGATTTTATTCAACCCAAGAAGTTATAACAGAAATCCAAAATTTGGTTTTAAACAAATCATTCTATCGTTATAATTCAAATCTATCATTATATTTCATTAACCAATTTCAACTCAAATTGAAATTTCCAATATTTATTTAAGATTCCTAATTTCAAATTTCAAATTCTTATTTATTACGATTTAAATCAAAAAATGATAAGAAATTGATGAAATACGAAGTAAAGATTTTCTACAACAATTCTTAAGGCATCTTATTATACCAAACTTCTTTTTCCACTGTTGTTACAGAGTATCGACCAATTATAGTCGTATTTCCCTGTCCCCTATCTCGTTTTCTTCTTGCACTCATACTTACTATCGGTGAATAGTAAAAGAATTTACTGAGGCATTCAAACGGATATCTTAGGGACATACTCATTCTAGGATTTACTTCACCCTATCTCTAATGAGTTACTTAATGTGTTACACTCCTGAGCTAAAGTTTAACCCTTAGCTCTGATACCAAATTGTAACGAGTCGAATTTTGCCTGCTCGAAAATCGACATCCATACTTCATATCGTATTCGAATGCCGTAGATTCGACCGTTCAAATCCGATTCGCCGGAGCTTATAACAATCATTAAGTAAACAACACAGCGGAATAAAAGAATAATACATTGATATACAGCTTTGATACAATATCTGATACAACAGATGGTCCAATAGATATCAATATACGTCAGAGATATGATACAATAAAATAGCAGCGGAAAAGAAAATAGATAACACTAGCAGCGGAACTAATAACTCTAAGATAGTCTTCAAGGAAGAACTCCAGAAACTGCAACTCCATTTCCGAGAATCCATCCAGCAATAGCTCGAACTCCAAATAACGATGCACAAAGATAGGTAAGACTGGTGCGATCCAAAGACTGAACTAACTCCAGATAATCTGTTAAATCTAGCTATCTGAAAAACCCAACTCTAGACTGCTCGTGTAGAAAATAATGAGCACCCAGAGTTTAGGAAAGAAAACAATAAACTCCGGATCAGTCGTGGGACTGGTGTGAGTAACAAAAACAGTTTATCTTTTAAAACATTCAACAGAAGATTTTCAAAGTCAATTCGCAATGCTTTTTAAAAATGAGACTACCATAAGGCCTCCCGCACACACACACAATGCAAACGCAGAATCGGAGGAGATTTCTCCTTATGATAGTCAAAGATGCTTGATACGCATTAAAAAGACATTTGATATTATTACTAGTGCATAGTGTAGAAGAAATTCATTTCGAAAGTAGAATATAAATCTTAGCCAACATACGACCATTATCGTATGCCTACTATAGCTACCATCCAAACAGTGTTGCGACACCATAAGTGAATGATAGGTTCTACAACTAATACCGTACAAGTTTCGTATTGTTTCTTTGGATTTCCAACAAATGGTCAGGCCAAGGAACTTCCCATTGCCACTGAGAACGCCTCTGGAAGGACGCCCCCGAGAACCAAACCGGATCTCTGCCAACACAAGGCCGGGTTACCCCTTAACTGGGTAACTACTGACACGAGTATGCCATCTCCCGGTCGTAACCAACCTTTAACCGGGGCCCCAGCAACAAATCACAAAATCATATATATATATCTGCGATATCAACATAAGTTAAGTATCTGGGCTCCATACCATGATACCACTTCTATCCAGAAGGAAATGTACATACCCTAAAGGGTGCTACCCCTAATAACCTTGCTGCATCTTTCCTGTTTCGACCATTTCCGGGGTGTGAGGTTCGACGAAGTCTCGTCCACAGAAACACACTTTATACAAAAGCCGTGCTTTGGGTCAACAAATGATCAACACAATGATCACTAAGATAGACGATCAAATAAATGATCCTATCACAAATAATCAACACAATGATCATTTCAGCATCACTCAGCATGTCACATTACCAAATTGGGAATATATCGCTGATAACCTTCAACTATATAACCTCTGAGCTCGTACGTCTCAGAGAAGGGTGTTAAGCTAAGAGAATAAATTCTCCGCCACCAACAGAAATATATTTGAAAGAAATCTGCTTTATATCTCAAATTGTAATGTCAGACATAACAATCCATACAAGTCTGTTCTGGGCTCGAACAGAACCGAAGGCACTTCCAAAGAAGTCCTTGAAATCCGAATATTCACTAATCACGTTCGGACTTCCCATCACATATGGAGTTTCTATACCGGCGCGACTCGGTGCAGAAACAATCGATAGGTCATCCTATCGCTTTCGCAAATACCCGGTCTTCAACACCGGTCTTCAAATGCCATCCATAACGACATATCACCTATTCGGAATGGGATATATGACACAAAGGTCCTCTCCCGGCTAAACCGAATAGTGAGCGCATTCAAAAACAAATGGATAATGGGATTTCAATTAAGTCACAACTTAATAATTCAAAACTTTATTTCAAATGATTTAATCCAATTTCCATTTCAATCTTTAATAAAAAGATTCATTTTCAGATTTTTCCAAATCAATTTTCATTTTAATTTGATTAACTCGTTAAATCTTTAAATCAAAGATTTAACTTATAGCCTTCAAAACAATTTTATTTCAATTTGATTTAAACAAATCATCAATTTAAATCTGTTAAAAATAAACAGATTTACTTCATAGTTTTCAAAAAGAATTCATTCATAACTTAGGAAAATCATTTCTCTATTCAATCTTGAAATTCCCCTAATTAACTGGAATCTCAGTTCTTATCTAAAAGTGTTTATCATTTGAAAACAACAGTTTCATTTTGGAAATCTGATTCATTTATACGAGTTGAAATCCTTAGGTTAAATTCAAATTCCCAAAAAAAAAACAATACTTAAAAGTGGTTTAATCCCTATATAACCAATATAACATCTTTAATCCTAATTTCAAATCATAGAATTCAATTTCAAGTATTGAATTTAAATTTAAATTAAATTATTTAAATTCCAAAACTTAATCAAGTAATTTAAAAATAATAAATTTTATTTTGAAATTCCATTCCAAAAGCTTTTCACATTTATTCCGATTCCATTTCCAAAACATTTGAATTAAAAGATTCAAATTTAACTGTTTCAAAAATCTGCGACTTAATCGATTTCCTCGTGAAATCCATATTTGTGTGTGTATGGTGTGGTCCAGGGGTTTAACACAATAGTGCACAACCATTCAATTATCACAGATCAAAACACAGGAATATAATTGATAAGCGATATAAACTATAACGCTTATCATACATTCACAGATTCACAGATAATATATATCACAGATAATAAATTTCATCTCAGATCACACACAAATCAGGATAATCATAAGGCATCATATAGCAGGGATATCAAACAGTTTAACATCCAATATAATCTAAGCATCCATTGGTAGCATTAATTCAATTATCTGATTAAGTTGATTAGATAAATTTTCGTGAATAAATTTGCTAGTTATGGTAAATTTATAATCAATTAATTTTAAAACATTTAATAAACTAACCTTTAATTAATCATTAATTACTTCTTAATTAATAATTATCCTTGATCACTTTTATTTATTAATTTGCTCTTGATAAATTAATTGTTCTCAAATTAATTACTTAATTGGTTATTCTTGATTTTAAATTTAAAATCTTAATTATTAATTAATGAAACTTAATTACCCATTTCTTTATCACTAATTACTTAACCAATCATTAATTACCAATTTATAAATCATTAATCCTCAATTAATCAATTAATCAACCACTATTAATTTATTTATTAACTTCAAGTAGTTAATTAAAAATTCTTAAGTTAAATTTGGTTAAGCACAAAATTGATAATATCAATCTTTAATTTCGAATTCATTTAACCTCAAATACTTAGTTAATTATACTTTTAAATAAATTTACATTCTTAATCATCTTTCAATTTAAATTAAATAAATTTGTAAAACCTTTCTTAATAAATTTAAAACCAAATCTTAATTTAAACTAATTATGAGCTTAGCCCCTAAATGGGCCGAGGCCTAGATCGCATCATCAAGTAGCCTGTTCCCCTTACCTTTCTTCTACTACCCGTTCCTTCTTCTTCTATTTTTTTTTTTTTTAGCTTATATTGTTATTTGAGTTTCAACATCAGGTGAGCTTACTAACTTCTCGACTTAATCCCCAGGCAAACACACGCGACCCCTCTTTAGTTTCGAGTCAACTCAGTTACCTCGAGTCAAGCTGCAAAATTTTCGAGCACGTCTCGAGTTCCCCCCTATTTCTTTTCTGAACCATCCCACTGACACGCCAACCCCCTCCACGTGCACGTGCACAGATCGTCAACGACGATCCTACCTACCGCGACACCACCAACAAACCACACGAGCTTACCTGAACACGAAGGCGACCCCAGATCATACAAAAACCCAACGCCGCAAAATCGAAGCATTCGCGACAAATAGGAAACTGCCATGGCCCGGAAATTCCACCTTCCCCATCGCCCACGACCTCGAGACCGCTCGCCGCCATCACCGAGGCTTCCTTATTGACATATGCGGCCTTTCCCCCAATCGCGATCAACTCCGGCGCCATATAGTTGACGCCACGACCTCGACAGTTCAAGGTTCCAAAATGCAGTATTAAACCCTAAATCCTTTTCGTCCCAAACTTTCTTACATTAAAAAAAATATTTATCATTTTTCCTGGAATCATTGATCAACAACCTAACTTCAAACAAAATTTCAACAACTAAAATTTTCTAAATTTCCAGAAATTGATAAAAATACCATTTCAGTTCATTCTTGAATTGTTCGAAACATACTTAATTAAAAACTTCCATTTTTGTTTCAAAAATTTTATTTTCGAATGTAGATTCCGATTATGTAATTAAATCAACAATTCATTACTTTCGAATTTTATCATAATAATGCCCATTGCCTGTAGAACAGAGTCTCTGGTGATGATACTTCAACAACAGGCTCAAAACAAATTTTTAAAGCTTTGATTTATTTTTTTAACAACTTATTTTGTTTAAAATGTAAGCCTATATATGATTGGGAAAAGATATTTTGTATGTTTTGATTTACTCCTTAATTCTGCAACTACAACCAGGAATTCAACTGTATCTTCAAAAGTTACAGCACTTTTATCTATATAACCACAGAATTATGCAAAACAAATACATAGGCAAGCTTCATGTTAATCATGATAAAAATGTGTTTACCCTCAGCATCAATACACAAATAGATAGAATAAAAATGAAAATTCTGGTAGGAGTTTACTCACCTTCCAGATCATGACTCAGAATTTGAAAATGGATGTTGAGATTGAAATCGGGTTTTGATAACCGAAGCTTCTTGATCTCAGATGTTTGGTTTATGTAAGTTGCTTCAGTTTTTTTTTTTCTTGTTAAAGTTTGAGATGAACGAAATGAATTGAAGAAATGGGTTGATATATAGAGGCAGATTACAGACTGTTCTATACTTTTTTTTTGTACAATTCTAAAGTATGCTGAAGTGGTCTTTTTCCATGTTGAGGTGTATAATAGTATGGCTGCAGTGATGCTGGATTTTAGCAGAGGTGTTTGTGTTTGTACCTTTTTTTTTTTTTTTTTTTTATACTTTGCTTCCATGCTTGCATGTAGTTGCTGTCTTTTATTTGTTTATACTTTGCATTATGAATAAATTTCTATTGTTAACTTAAAATATTATTTTACTTGTTTTGGTAATATGAATGACAATAAATGTTATTATATTTTGTTCAATGTGTTTAATTTATATTTTAAAATTCATTTTGTATGAATTTATTCACACTTCTAACTTAAATATTTCATTGACTTGTATGTCTTGTTATACATAGATTTATATTTTATAAATATACTTTGTTTGTAGTTCACATTTCCTATATATTAAATTCAAATTTACTCAAACATTTATTTCTTATTTTATTTCAAACCAAATATATGCACATATACATATATATTTTGTTTCTTATTCTATTTGTTTGAATACTTATTGATTATATTTTTATATATCAATGTTCTTATTTTTATTCTTGCATTTTAAATTTACTTCTATTTTTATTTTACTCTTATTACTTTTGTATTAATTTATTAATATGAGATTAAGATATATATATATATATATTTTCTATTTGAATCGGGGAAACTCGCATCATTTAAAATCAATTTTACAAATTTTAATTCATAATTTCATTTAAATTATCAATTTAAATTCATAAAAAAATCTGGGGTCGTTACATATCATATGATCATCATTAACTTGCATAAACATTTTTTTTACTAAGCACTTGTCATCAATTCACTTTTCATAAGTATAAATGTCAGAGTGAGAAAGACTCACTTTTTCAAGCTGAAGACCAAAACAACTAATACAAGTGCGATTCCAAAAGCACGACAAGCACGATATAGCACGACTTTTGATTTGAATGAATGGAGAGCCTTGATATTTGTCTTGTAAACAATAACCAAAATAAGACAATACACACATAAATATTCAACGCAAAACAATGAAAATACGAAGCAACAATGGAATAGATTACTTGACCTTGCTTTAACCATTCAAATGCTTGGCCTAGGAGGTTCTTGGGTTCAGCCATGATGATGATATAGCTCAGGTTTGGCACCATAACTCACAGCTAGAAGGAGTATGGAGTGGTAGGGTTATAACATGAAGCATACAATTGATCAAGGCAACATATATGAAGTTTTTGAGCACAACAAGGCTCGGCCTTGGGTCAAGTGGGGCTTGGCCACACTTGTACAGGTTTGGACAGTAGATGGAGGGGTGTGGGGAGGTCTGGAGAAGGTGGTGGTGGCGGCCTATGGTGGTGGCCAAGGTGGTGGATGAAAGGGGTGAAGTAATAGTGGTGGCTAGTGCATTGTTTTGGACATTATTTGCAATTTTGTGGAGTTTTGTCACCAAGGGAGGTGTGGCCATGGATGGATCTGAAATGATGGCTGGAGATGATGTCAAGGAAGAGTGGTAGGGGTTGGTGGAGAGTATGGTGGTGATGGTGGGTGGTAGAGGCCAATCCAGAAAGCATAGAAAACTAGGCAAAATATAAGAAAACAATGGAAAAAGAAGAGGAAAAGAGGAGCCATTACCAAACCTTTCTAGCCGTGAAAAATGAAGTGGAGAGGAATGTTTTCACGTGAAAATGAGGTAAGAAATGCACGGCTACAATAAAGAAAGGAACGGTCAAAGGAAACTAAATCTATTAATTGGAAAAGAAACGGAAGAAGAAACGTTAAAACGGTTTTACGTTTCTTTGCTTTCAAACCTTTTAAACTTCCTATTTATATTCATATACATCTTAAATAACTAAAAACACTTATAAATTTCAGTTAGAATTCGAAAATATAACAGATAAACAAAATATTAATAATTAATTATTAATTAGATATGATTAAAATAAGAAAAATGGCACAGAAAATGAAAACTAAACTTAGGAATTAGAAATAACTTCAATACATTTTGGAAAAATTTTCTTAAATTTAAATACATGTAAAATGAATAAAATAAAGTAAAACACAGCAATAAAAGTGAATGTATAAAATAAATCAATAAATTGATGTATTAATTGCAAAAAGAAACGGATAAAACGCCATTACGTTTCATGCTTTTAAGATCTCTTAACTTTCTAAACCTTTGCATTTCCTTTTCTTTTTAATTTTATAAAAACAAAATAAACTCAGAAATGTTATTTGAAACTGAAACTAAGTAAGAATAAAATAAAATAAATAATTTATTTTAAGTAAAATAGAAAAAGGAAATAAGAAATTACTTAAAAATAGCAACCCTGACATAAAAATTACAAGAAAATCTCCAATGGCTTTGGAAAATATATTACTTCACAAAATAAATATTTTAACACAAAATTTGAATTAAAAATGGTTTTAAAACATTTTCAAGGTAAAATAATAATTTAATTTTTATTAAATAGAAAGTTAAATAAAGAAAAATGCAGTAAATACCAGCTAGGCTTTATAAATTGAAATAAATTCAAATAAACTTTAGAAAAATTATATTATCATTTTAAAAATACTTAAAAGTCAAAATATACATAATATAACATATTATCACATATTAAAATAAAATATAACAAAGAAGAAGTAATTTATTCAATTTAAAATAGTCATTGTAAATAACCCTATATACGCACAATATTGTAAAGGGCGTAACTTTCACAATTTGCATCCAATTTCATCGAAACGAAAAGTGGTGTTCTTAAAATTTTATGTACTTCCATAATAAAAGAAAAAAAAATTTAAATTTCAAACTTTTGAAATTTTAAGTTAAAAGTCACAGTTTGACTGTTTTGAGCAGAATCAACCTTTCAAGCAAATATTTACTTACACAATTTGGAATTATAACTCATATAAAATCAAGATTTTATATTTAAATAATAAAATTTTATCATTCAAATAATTAAAAATAAGTTTTTTAAATCAAAATCTTACATTAAAAATAAATAAAATATACAAAAAAAATTACAAAATACAGGGTTGTTACAAGAAGCTTTGTTGCGTGAAAAAGATAAGGAAGGCAGCTGAAAAAAATGAGGAAAAGAATGGCCAAAATAAAAGATGTATTGATTAAAATGAAACGGTAAAAGAAACGGTGAAACGACTTTACGTTTCTTAGCTTTTAAAACCTTCCATACTTCCTTTTCTTTTAAATCAAGTAAAACAAAATAAACTTCGGCACGTACATCTAAAAATCAAAACAAAGTGAAATAAAATAAAAAATAATAATTAAATTTAAAGAAAATATAAAAAGAATTAAGGAAATTGCTTAAAAATTGAAAACATGGTTCAAAAATTACAATTAAAACATCAATGGCTTTGGAAAAATATCTACTTCATTCTAAAAATATTATAAAGCAAAATTTTGAAATAAAATAATTTATTTATCATTTCTAAAATAAAAATAAATAATTAAATTGGATAAAAATAGAAAATAACTAAAGAAAATGTTTAAAAATTGAAAACAGGCATGGAAATTACAAGAAAAATACTACTAGCTCTCGAAAAATTCCTACCTCACTTCAAAAATATTAAAAGACAAAAACATACATAAAATAGCATAGCAATGCATATTACAATAAAATATGACAAAGAGAAATAAAATTTATACTATTTAAAATAATAAAATTGCAGAATAAATGAATTGCACTCAATATTGAAATATACATAACTTTCACAATTTAAATCCGTTTCCAACGAAACAAAAAGCAGTGTTCCTAATATTTTATGTACTTTCAAAATAAAAGAAAAAAGGTTTAAATTTTCAAACTTTTAAAATTTTAAAATAAAAGTCAAAGTTCGACTATTTTGACCAAAATTCACTTTTTGGAAAATATTCTTTTTAGTCATGCTTTGGAATGACAATTCATATCAAAACTAAAGTTTATCATTCAATATAAATAAAATAAGTTTTTTTAAAAAAAATCAAAATTCAGTTAAAATAATTAAAATATACAATTAAAAATAACCACAAAATACAGGTTTGTTACAAAAATCTAATTAAATTAACAAATCTAATTATTAAAAACCTACGGGTCATTACAACTTAGGACCTAAGTTCCGGGATTTTTGAAAATCTCATTCAAAGGAATTTGGAATACAATAATATTATTTAGAATTATTTTCTGATATAAATTTTCAATATGATTTGAAAGAATTGTTTTGAAGAAACTGTGGGAAGTGATAAATTATGTACTCCCTTCTCCGACGCTGAAAAATAATTTCGGTGATGAGTGCACGCATCATCGACATTCATTTTCGAGTTTCGAAGTGGGAAGGTCACTGTAGCAGTTTTACTACATACTTATTTTGATAAACAAATGTAGGATTTAAATTTTTTAAATATAATTGGATGTATAAGTTGTAAGTATATGCATTTATCTATTATTTTTAAATAATTTGGATAAAACCTGGTATTTAATTCTTAAATTTCCGTTAATTAACATTTTTAATTAGTGTAGTGAAATGGAATTTTACCAATAACTGATACCTCTAAATGAAATAAGAGATTTAATGCTAAGTATAAATGGAATTAAAAAGAAAGTTGAAATTGTAATCTATAAAACAAAAAATATAACTATTGAACATTTAATTAAATTAAATGAAATGAGATAAACTTGTGTAATTTTAAATTGCATTCTTTAACATATATATAACTTACTAACTACAAAAGGTTAAAATGTTAAAAGAAAATGTAGAGGGAAATTTTATAAGTAAAACATGAAGTAATGAAAAGTATTTAATGAAATTCTTTTATAAATAAGAATTTGATGTTGTAATTGTTGTGAACTTAAGTATAATTGAAATGTTACTGTAATAGAGGCAATAGGAAGTAAGTATTGTAAGTATAAGATTATAAACTTATGTAAATGAATTAATATGCAAAGAAATTGAATTAAACATGAATGATGTAAATAAATGAAAATGAATAGTTGAAAGTACTAAATGAAAATTTGCACGAAATAATGTAAAATTAAAAAGGTAAATCATTATATGAATGAAAAGGAAATCAGACAATGAATGTATGAAATGAAATAAAATTAGTAAGTATGAATTTGATCTACTATTTGAAAATGTTGTTTGTTTGGTTTGTTGTTGTTTGGGCAAGGGTACTTTAAAATTGCTTAGATGTATGAATAATCTATCGAGTTTTATCTAAGACTGTTGAGTAAATGGAATACTTCATAGTTATTTGTCATTCTATGTAATTTAAAGTGTCTTAACCCGAACCAACCAATTGTTTTGTTTTGCTTGAATGGTTTATTTGTATATGATGTGTATGTTGTTGATTGCGATGATTGTTGTTAAGTCGATTTGTTTGTCAGTGTTTGAAACAACTTTAAATATTTTATTTTATATAATTGCGAACCTTTTTGGATTATACAAGTGAAATACAGGTCATGGAAGCAAATGCTACTGCTTTAGGTTTCATAATTAAGCGTAACTGCCCGACCAATATGTACGTTTTCTTATTATTGTTTTATAGCGCTATTATATTGTTTTTCCATGTTGGGATATATTATTTTGGAAAATATATGTTGTATATTGTTATATTTGATATTATACTTTCTCTCGAGCCTCCCCGTACAAAGGAGACTCTGCTGGAATTTTCTGTAAATTTTGCACTTTGAAAATATTTTGGAAGTGTTTTCCAAACTTTATTAATTTGAGTATAGAAAGATTTAACGGTTATAAATTGGTATATTTTATCTAAATTAATTAATTTTGTAAATTTATTTATTTATAAATTTAATATTTTAAGTAAGATATATTAATTTCTTAACTCTTATTTTCCCATCTTTTTCCTTTTGGGAGACGAAAAGTTTTGAGTGGGAGAGGGTGTAACGACCCGTAAATTTTGATAAATGAATTGGTTAATTTAATTAGATCTTTGTAATTAAATTTTGAAAGGAATAAAATGTTTATAATTTATAATGAAGCAAATGTTAAAAATGAAATGTAGCAACGGTAATTAAAATTAATTTTTGAAAATTGGAGTGAAATCCCAATAAAGGAATAGTGTTAATTGTTGCACTTGGGTATAAAATTTAAAATAAGTAAATTAAAGTGAGAATTTAATTAACCAATGTAATAATATATTGATTAATAGTAACTGAATGTAAATTAAGGTAGTAATGTTAATGCGAGTTAATAAATAACTAATTTAGTGCAATCCCAATTTAACTGAAACAATAGTAAGGTTATAATTGATTGTATTTAGTAAATTGGAAATAAATTTCAATGTATATAATTAAATAATATGTTAATGATGATTGAATGAAATTTGTGTGATGTAAACAATTGTAACAATTGTTTGGGAATTATAACTCAAAAGTGTGATTGAAAGTAAATGGTAACAAAGTGTAACGAACCGTAAATTTTGAAAATTAACTTGGTTAGTTTAATAAGATTTTTGCTAATTAAATTTAGAAGGAAATAAAACTTTATAAATTATAATGAAGCAAATGTTATAAATGAAATATAGCAATGATGATTAAAATTGACTTTTGACAATTGGAATGAAATCCCAATAAAGAAATAGTGGAAACATCATAATTTGTTCATTTAGTATGATTGTGTAATTAATACTGAAAGGAATAAAATTGGGAATAATATTAATGAAATGATAACTAGAACACAATGTAAATAATACTAATCAAAGTTAATAAGTTTATAAATGGAATGGAATGCCAATTAATGAAAAAAAATCAAAATGTTATGGTTGGTTATAAATTGAATATAAGCGAATGTAATTAGTATTATGAAAATAAATGGCAACATTGATTTGTAAGTAATAAAAGATTATTTATGTGATAAAAGGGTGATGGTAATGTTTATGGTATGTTACCTATTGTTAATTGAAATTGGAAATAAATTTTAATAAATGTAAATTAAATAGAAACATAGATTTATTTATAAGGTAGTAATTGATGTAACAAAAGTATGAAACCAAGTAAATAAGTTGATTGAGGATATAAATCAAAATTTATGTACATATCTGGCAAATATAATAAAATGGAAATATTAGTTAATACAAAGAAAAGCTGGATTTTGAACATAGTACTTTCATGAAAGACAAAGTAATCATTCTATTTAAATCTAATTTATAATAAAGTGTAATCATTGTAGCATTTGAAATTAATTACTATGCAATTGAAATAAAGATGAAAATGGAAATATTGAAGTATGTAATTGTAACGACCCGTAAAATTTTGATAAATAAATTAGTTAATTTAGTTAAAATTTAGTAATTAAATTTAGACGAAACCAAAAAATTTATATGTTAATATTAAAATGAACGATGAAATGAAATATAGCAAGGGTGATTAAAAACTACGTATTGGCATATGGAATAAATCCTAATAAAGTTAGTCAAAGCTGAATTTTCATAAATTAAATAAAATTGCAATTATTTGAAATAATGTAAATTGTCATACTTGGTTATAGGTTTAATATAAGAAATAAATGAAGTAGTGAAAGGTTTATACCTGGATATAAATTGTATATGTGAAATTTGAGGTAAGTTGTAATGCCCCACCTCTATACCCACGCTAGCCAAGAACACTACGGTGTGGTGCTGTCAACTAGCACGGAGAATAAGGCTGTTGAGGAGCGGCCATCAATAGTTAGGCTTTACACTAGTATTGGTTATCTCGATAGGAGTGGTGTATATATATATATATATATATATATATATATTCTTTCATTTTTCATATCTGATTTATATTCTCCCATCGACATACCCCAATTCCGGTATAAAACGAACTACGATGGTTCGTAATAGTTTAGAACAGTAAATCTAAAATATTTCACAGATAATATAATGCGGAACACAAAGAAAACAGAAAGTCTCATATATACAATAACTGATGTCAGTTACAATACATTTGATACAATGCATATGACGCGGTACATATGATACAACTACCACAGTCGACTCAGGAAGTTACATATACAAGTACATTAACGTATATAATAAACATGAATACATATATTCCTATACATTACTACAAATGACGGCGACTACTCCAAAAGATATGAAAGAACTTCATAGCTCTTGCAGCAACCCAAAGCAGAATATCTACAACCTGAAATACTCGGTATGACCCGAGTATTAAATTCAAAAAAAATAATACTCGGGTCGGTCTAATTCAAACTCAGTTATTAGTGCACAGAAGCAATAATAGTTAAATAATGAATAAACGACAGTAATTAAACCAAATCAGAATGCAATTCAAAATATTGAATTGGATAAGCAAAATAGTTCAAACCATTGAAATATCAATTAGAATATTAATATGAGTAGGGCTGCAGTACACGCACGCGTGCACTGCCTGGCCACTACAGCATATGGAAATTCGCAACAAAAGCAATTAGAATATCAATAAAAGCAATACCGTGTGGCTGCAGTTCACGCTTGCGTGCACTGCCTTGCCACTACAGTGATGATGTACCCAATGAATACCATGTGGCTGCAGTTCACGCTTGCGTGCACTGCCTTGCCACTTTAAAATGTTAAACCTGTGAGGCAGCAGTACACGCACGCGTGTACTGCCTCGCCACAACAGTGTATAAAATCGTCACAACACCAAATGTAAATCAGCGAAACAAGGCTACAGAGGTCTAGTCACGACAATCGTGATTCAACACTACTGCAAACAAAATGAATCAGAAATTACAACCCCAAGATTAATAGTCCAAAGAAATGCATATGATCATGCAACTGTAAAACAAACAGTGCAAGGTCCAAAAATATACACATGAAGAATACACTGCACAGAGTTGTGAACCAAACATATGTAACAACAACAAGTGATGTACACATGAATGTACTGGCAAGAAATAAGCAAGGCTCTGCACCAGCATTTCAAACACAAGACCAAACTCCAAAAGATACAACAGTTATGCAACTGTGAAACTGGACAGAGTTTCACATACTCGAAATGAATGGTGGTAGAGTAAGTGCAACAACAAGTGTCACAGCCCCAACAATGAAATGGCTTTAAATAACCATATATGAACACTGCCACATAATCAGAGTAATAGAGAATGTTTAGTGCAAATGAATAATGCAATGTATCAGTTTCAAATGTGTACCCAAGTGCAAATGCAATATGGACCTGATAGTACAAGGATGCAAGCATTCACATGATGGTCAGTGAAACCCAAATGCTACAAGAAACAAGTATAAGTGCAACAATGACTCACAAACCAAACGGGCAAAACTGCAACAGTGACAACAGAATATGTACTCCGACATATATCAGGCCATGTGCAAACTGTTCAAAGGAATGACATGAACAATGCATGCTACAGTCTCAAGACCAACCAGACTAGTGAAACAAACACGCCCACTCATGTTCATGGCAGCAACTTATCACTCATGAAAGGGAAAATATCGAAGACAAAGCAATGCTGAAGTCACATCAGACAACCAGAAAGTTCACGAGCCAAAGACCAGCGAATCGAAATGGTCAACCAAGACTACCATGTACACAAATGAGTGTGACAACAATTTTAAATATATGAATCAGACTCATTACTGCACAAATATGGCAACATGCATGCTGCAAACAACCATAAGCGCATGAAATCTAAGGCCAAGACCGAAGTAAGCAAGTAACAAAAATTCAAGTTTAGAATCGCCAAAGCCGAAGTCAACATTATCACAAGCCGAAGGCAGGTGATAAACGAATTGAAGCAGAAACAAGATTCATGTTAATACCGATGCCAACATAAATGCCCAAATTCATTTGCAGTTCAAATCAAACTGTACCAAAGTTACAGATATCAATAACTATTCAAAACCATGGTCATCCAAGAAGCTATCAAACTAACAGTGATGGTGATAGCAGAGTATCAAGCCAACAAACCCAAAACACTTTCACAAAAAATCAATTTCAACCCTCGTCCAAGAAATCAGAAATGAGAAATCACGACATTCGATCATACTCAAACGACCGAACAATTAAACGACAAATTCAATGGTAACAAAAAATGAAAATCGAAGATCATCAAAACATTCCAGTTGAGACCGAGAACAACGAACGAGTCAAAACATCGAAGCCGAGGCCACACAGCATACCAAATTAACATAGTAGGATAAAACATCAACATCGAAACAAGAATAAAGTGGCCGAAGACAACAATTGCCATAAATTCAACTAAGTTGGAATTCAAAACTAAAGTATCAACAGAGAATCGAACGCGGCATAATACTGAGTTCGAATTAAAGATGTGAGTATAAATTACTCACTTTGTTTGAAGTAAAGGCAATCACGAGACGAGCGAAGCCAAGAACGAACGAAGGAAAGGGGCGGGCCGCCATTAATTTTATTTTGAGGGTTTTAGGTTTTTGAAATGAAGAGGATAAAAGGGGGCCGTCATTAATTTCCTTCGTTTATTTTTTTACTTAGGGTTTTTAAAATAATAAAAGTGGAACGGATTAAAGAACGAAGAGAGGGGGGACGGGTCGAACCGCATTCAAAAGTAAATGGCCGGTAACCACAAATTTCAAAGCTCACAACACTTAACCAATTTTATTTTATATTATTTTTAAGAATTTCAACCCGGTATAAAAACTCCATCATCAATTTGTTAGCGGCAAAAATTATTTAATGACGATAATAAATTTTCACAAAAGCTCGGGTTGTTACAGACTCCCCTCCTTAAAGAAATTGCATCCTCGCAATCATAAGGAACAAATGGACAAAAGTAACAACCATAAAAGCATATCATCCCAAAATGAAGAAATTTGAAAATAGGAAGTTCAACATATAGAGCACGAGAGAGAGAGAGAGCTTGAACATGTTTGCTCGATGAATTCTTTGGATTCCAAAGTGAAATCCATAGAATTTGAGGACCATTGAACTTCCGCAAGAAAAACATCGTTATTTCGAAGGTGCTACACCCCCGAAGCAATGATGTGAATAGAAGTTTGCTCAAGAATAAAAATCGGAAATCCCTAAGGCATTTCCGTAGTTGGAAGTCGTGGAAAAACGTCATGAATAGCAGAAAATTGAGCCGGTACACCGGCGTAGTACTATATAAACACCAAAGAAATCTATTAATTTCATAAAAGAAGTTCACAAATTCTCAACAAAATTTAATTATCAAATAGATAATCAGAATACAGAAATCACAAAATAGCAATATCTAATCACCGATTCGATAATTAGAAAACGGCAAAATCAGCAAATCTAATTATCAACAAATATAAATAGAAAACACAAATATCTAAGTATCAAAAATGATAATCAGAAATTACCACAATGGTAATCAAATTTCAAATCAGCAAATATTCAATTATCAATACGATAATCAAATCTTAAATCACAAATATTTAATTATCACAAACGATAATTAAATCTCAAATATCTAATTATCACAAGCGATAATCAGAAACAATAAATATCTGATTATCAAAAACGATAAATCAGAAATCACCAACATCCGATTATCAAAACGATAATCAGAAATCACAAATTATTCAATTAACGAGTCCGGTATTAACCGAAATAGCAAACGCACATGACCCATAACCACGAGTTTTACTAAATCGTTTAATTCACTTCATCATTTTCTTGAAAGTGCATAATGGTGTATTTTAAAAATAACATTTCACATTCTCAAACGGACAAGTCCAGAATTAAGCGAATCAGTAAGAGAAAGGGGTCATAGTCCTTGATTTCTCTGAAACGTTTAAATCGCTTCCTCATTCTTTTGAAAGTGTAAACTGTAAAAATTTTGAAAACAATTTTTATTTTTATTTTGAAACAATTTTGAAGAATAACAAATTTTTAAAACACGTGATTGAAATAGCAACGTCAGTAGCAACTTCGACATACGTCAAAATTTCATCGAAATAATTGGCATCAAAATATAATACCAATGAATTTTCATTCATCAAAAATGTCACAAGAATCTTCTCAAAGATAGGAAGGGGTGTCATACCCTAAACTTGTATTCATAACAAGTCAATAACATGCGAATTCACCAATGCACAAAAATTGATAAAACTTATCAATAGAATTCACGAAAATTGGTGAAGCATAAATTCTAGAAATCATCACAAGAAATCCAGAAAACGCAAATTCTAGAAATCTACAAAAGAAATCCAAATATCACAAAATGAGAGTATGAAAACTCAAATGGGAGTACGGAAACTCGAATGGGAGTATGGAAACTCGAATGGGAGTATGGTAACTCAAATGGGAGTATGAAAACCCACCTACACGTGAGCATGAAAAATCACCAACACGTGCAACGCAAATCGAGACGCTATCTCCTGGTGGCTAACCAAAAAGCAAAAAGGTATGCGTGAATGGAATCACACAAGTGGTGTCTAGCCTATCCAAAAAGCAAAAAGATATGTGTGAATGGAATCACACAAATGGTGTCTAGGCTAACCAAAAAGCATAAAGGTATGTGTGAATGGAATCACACAAGTGGTGTCTAGCCTAACCAGAAAGCAAAAAGATATGTGTGAATGGAATCACACAAATGGTGTCTAGGCTAACCAAAAAGCATAAAGGTATGTGTGAATGGAATCACACAAGTGGTGTCTAGCCTAACCAGAAAGCAAAGAAAGAGACATCACACAATTGCTAGTCTAAATCACAAAGATGATCGTCATAATCATCCAGAGATCAATCAATATCACAGAAAAAGGGAAAGAGGCCTATCACATGATGGTCCGAAGACCATGGGGAGCTACCCCGCATGAGTGAGTCTGAATCACCCAGATGAGGTCAAGGCTAACCAAAAAGCATAAAGGTATGTGTGAATGGAATCACACAAATGGTGTCTAGCCTAACCTCGCAAACAAAAAGATATGTGTGAATGGAATCACACAAATGGTGTCTAGGCTAACCAAAAAGCAAAAAGGTATGTGTGAATGGAATCACACAAGTGGTGTCTAGCCTAACCTTGCAATGAAAGAGACATCGCGCAATTACTAGTTTAATTCATAAAATGATCGTCAAGATCAACGAGAAGTGTCAATTACACTAAGCTAGTAAATATAAAAGTTTAGCTTCATGTCCCATAACCACTAGCTTAACTTAAATATTTACGAACAAACTGTAGATCTTCACTAGAAAAATGTCACGAGTGGTTCAATCGAACAAGTCCAAAAATTAACCGACGAAGTAAACGCAAGCGTTTCATACCACTTGTTTTGCTAAGCCGTTTAATTAGATTTCTCATACGAGTGAAATAAAGGTTTGCATATACTAATAGATTGGAAAACGGTTTAGGAAAAGAGTTTGATATTGAAAATAGAGTTGAAAACATTTTGATAAAAGAGTTTTGATATTCACTACTAGTATTGAAACATTATATTTTTAAAGTGACAAATCACAAAAATGATTGTAGAAACAATCAATCATAAGAATTCACATACGAAGACATGAATAGAATCCAAAGAAATTGATTCCGAATTCATCGAAAGGTATGTTCACAAAAATCCCGAAGAAAATGTCACTAAAGTTGCTAATAAATGATAGCAACAAATCGGGGAAATTACACGAATCGGTTAAATTTGGAAACCAAATCAATTCATAAAAATTCACAGTCGAAGACATGAATAAAATCCAAAGAATTCGATTCCAAATCCATCAAAGTAGAAATACCTAAAAATCCCAGATATAGAAGTTATCAAAGTCGACAAAGGAGATAACAACTAATCGGAAAAGAAGAATCGATTAACAATTGGAAAAACAAAGCAGAACGAGCATAAATGCATAGATGACTTCAACAAAAATAAAAATCAAGTCAATGTCGAAGTCAACAATTAATGGCCATAATCGAGTACAAAACGATTCAACATCATCATCAAAGAATTCAACGGCAAACCAAGTCAGAGTCTTGGAAATCAAGAATTTAGAAATTTCTCAAAAACAAAGTGACCGAAGTCGAATGGAAATCAAGCCGAGGAAAACATAAAATATCAAGTTCAGAATCGCTGAGATTCGAACAAAATCAATCATCGGCTAAATCAAATCAAAGCCGAAAACAAAAGAATCAAAATCAAATGCATATGAATAAGCGTTAGGAATTCATACCTAACAATCAAAGACAATCATATGCAAATATGAGAGAAAGAACGTCAACAAATAGTTGTATCACATGTTCCATCTAAGTTATGTTTTATATTTGTCCTAAACCCCAGGCTCTGATACCAACCTATAACGCCCCACCTCTATACCAACGCTAGCCAAGAACACTATGGTGTGGTGCTGTCAACTAGCACGGAGAATAAGACTGTTGAGGAGCGGCCATCAATAGTTAGGCTTTACACTAGTATTGGTTATCTCGATAGGAGTGGTATATATATATATATATATATATATATATATATATTCTTTCATTTTTCATATCTGATTTATATTCTCCCATCGACATACCCCAATTCCAGTATAAAACGAACTACGATGGTTCGTAATAGTTTAGAACAGTAAATATAAAATATTTCACAGATAATATAATGCGGAACACAAAGAAAACAGAAAGTCTCATATATACAATAACTGATGTCAGTTACAATACATTTGATACAATACATATGACGCGGTACATATGATACAACTACCACAGTCGACTCAGGAAGTTACATATACAAGTACATTAACGTATATAATAAACATGAATACATATCTTCCTATACATTACTACAAATGACGGCGACTACTCCAAAAGATATGAAAGAACTTCATAGCTCTTGCAGCAACCCAAAGCAGAATATCTACAACCTGAAATACTCGGTATGACCCGAGTATTAAATTCAAAAGAAAATAATACTCGGGTCGGTCTAATTCAAACTCAGTTATTAGTGCACAGAAGCAATAATAATTAAATAATGAATAGACGACAGTAATTAAACCAAATCAGAATGCAATTCAAAATATTGAATTGGATAAGCAAAACAGTTCAAACCATTGAAATATCAATTAGAATATTAATATGAGTAGGGCTGTAGTACACGCACGCGTGCACTTCCTGGCCACTACAGCATATGGAAATTCGCAAAAAAAGCAATTAGAATATCAATAAAAGCAATACCGTGTGGCTGCAGTTCACGCTTGCGTGCACTGCCTTGCCACTACAGTGATGATGTACCCAATGAATACCGTGTGGCTGCAGTTCACGCTTGCGTGCACTGCCTTGCCACTTTAAAATGTTAAACCTGTGAGGCTGCAGTACACGCACGCGTGTACTGCCTCGCCACAACAGTGTATAAAATCGTCACAACACCAAATGTAAATCAGCAAAACAAGACTACAGAGGTCAAGTCACGATAATCATGACTCAACACTACTGCAAACAAAATGAATCAGAAATTACAACCCCAAGATTAACAGTCCAAAGAAATGCATATGATCATGCAACTGTAAAACAAACAGTGCGAGGTCCAAAAATATACACATGAAGAATACACTGCACAGAGTCGTGAACCAAACATATGTAACAACAACAAGTGATGTACACATGAATGTACTGGCAAGAAATAAGCAAGGCTCTGCACCAGCATTTCAAACACAAGACCAAACTCCAAAAGAAACAACAGTTACGCAACTTTGAAACTGGACAGAGCTTCACATACTCGAAATGAATGGTGGTAGAGTAAGTGCAACAACAAGTGTCACAGCCCCAACAATGAAATCACTTTAAATAACCATATATGAACACTGCCACATAATTAGAGTAATAGAAAATGTTTACTGCAAATGAATAATGCAATGTATCAGTTTCAAATGTGTACCCAAGTGCAAATGCAATATGGACCTGACAGTACAAGGATGCAAGCATTCACATGATGGTCAGTGAAACCCAAATGCTACAAGAAACAAGTATAAGTGCAACAATGACTCACAAACCAAACGGGCAAAACTGCAACAGTGACAACAGAATATGTACTCCGACATATATCAGGCCATGTGCAAACTGTTCAAAGGAATGACATGAACAATGCATGCTACAGTCTCAAGACCAACCAGACTAGTGAAACAAACACACCCACTCATGTTCATGGCAGCAACTTATCACTCATGAAAGGGGAAATATCGAAGACAAAGCAATGCTAAAGTCACATCAGACAACCAGAAAGTTCACGAGCCAAAGACCAGCAAATCGAAATGGTCGACCAAGACTACCATGTACACAAATGAGTGTGACAACAATTTTAAATATATGAATCAGACTCATTACTGCACAAATATGGCAACATGCATGCTGCAAACAACCATAAGCGCATGAAATCTAAGGCCAAGACCGAAGTAAGCAAGTAACAAAAATTCAAGTTTAGAATAGCCAAAGCCGAAGTCAACATTATCACAAGCCGAAGGCAGGTGATAAACGAATTGAAGCAGAAACAAGATTCACGTTAATACCGATGCCAACATAAATGCGCAAAATCATTTGCAGTTCAAATCAAACTGTACCAAAGTTACAGATATCAATAACTATTCAAAACCATGGTCATCCAAGAAGCTCTCAAACTAACAGTGATGGTGATAGCAGAGTATCAAGCCAACAAACCCAAAACACTTTCACAAAAAATCAATTTCAACCCGAACAATTCGATCATACTCAAACGACATTCAAGAAATCACGACATTCGATCATACTCAAACCATGGTCATCCAAGAAATCACGACATTCGATCATACTCAAACGACCGAACAATTAAACGACAAATTCAATGGTAACAAAAAATGAAAATCGAAGATCATCAAAACATTCCAGTTGAGACCGAGAACAACGAACGAGTCAAAACATCGAAGCCGAGGCCACACAGCATACCAAATTAACATAGTAGGATAAAACATCAACATCGAAACAAGAATAAAGTGGCCGAAGACAACAATTGCCATAAATTCAACTAAGTTGGAATTCAAAACTAAAGTATCAACAGAGAATCGAACGCGGCATAATACTGAGTTCGAATTAAAGATGTGAGTATAAATTACTCACTTTGTTTGAAGTAAAGGCAATCACGAGACGAGCGAAGCCAAGAACGAACGAAGGAAAGGGGCGGGCCGCCATTAATTTTATTTTGAGGGTTTTAGGTTTTTGAAATGAAGAGGATAAAAGGGGGCCGTCATTAATTTCCTTCGTTTATTTTTTTACTTAGGGTTTTTAAAATAATAAAAGTGGAACGGATTAAAGAACGAAGAGAGGGGGGACGGGTCGAACCGCATTCAAAAGTAAATGGCCGGTAACCACAAATTTCAAAGCTCACAACACTTAACCAATTTTATTTTATATTATTTTTAAGAATTTCAACCCGGTATAAAAACTCCATCATCAATTTGTTAGCGGCAAAAATTATTTAATGACGATAATAAATTTTCACAAAAGCTCGGGTTGTTACAGACTCCCCTCCTTAAAGAAATTGCATCCTCGCAATCATAAGGAACAAATGGACAAAAGTAACAACCATAAAAGCATATCATCCCAAAATGAAGAAATTTGAAAATAGGAAGTTCAACATATAGAGCACGAGAGAGAGAGAGAGCTTGAACGTGTTTGCTCGATGAATTCTTTGGATTCCAAAGTGAAATCCATAGAATTTGAGGACCATTGAACTTCCGCAAGAAAAACATCGTTATTTCGAAGGTGCTACACCCCCGAAGCAATGATGTGAATAGAAGTTTGCTCAAGAATAAAAATCGGAAATCCCTAAGGCATTTCCGTAGTTGGAAGTCGTGGAAAAACGTCATGAATAGCAGAAAATTGAGCCGGTACACCGGCGTAGTACTATATAAACACCAAAGAAATCTATTAATTTCATAAAAGAAGTTCACAAATTCTCAACAAAATTTAATTATCAAATAGATAATCAGAATACAGAAATCACAAAATAGCAATATCTAATCACCGATTCGATAATTAGAAAACGGCAAAATCAGCAAATCTAATTATCAACAAATATAAATAGAAAACACAAATATCTAAGTATCAAAAATGATAATCAGAAATTACCACAATGGTAATCAAATTTCAAATCAGCAAATATTCAATTATCAATACGATAATCAAATCTTAAATCACAAATATTTAATTATCACAAACGATAATTAAATCTCAAATATCTAATTATCACAAGCGATAATCAGAAACAATAAATATCTGATTATCAAAAACGATAAATCAGAAATCACCAACATCCGATTATCAAAACGATAATCAGAAATCACAAATTATTCAATTAACGAGTCCGGTATTAACCGAAATAGCAAACGCACATGACCCATAACCACGAGTTTTACTAAATCGTTTAATTCACTTCATCATTTTCTTGAAAGTGCATAATGGTGTATTTTAAAAATAACATTTCACATTCTCAAACGGACAAGTCCAGAATTAAGCGAATCAGTAAGAGAAAGGGGTCATAGTCCTTGATTTCTCTGAAACGTTTAAATCGCTTCCTCATTCTTTTGAAAGTGTAAACTGTAAAAATTTTGAAAACAATTTTTATTTTTATTTTGAAACAATTTTGAAGAATAACAAATTTTTAAAACACGTGATTGAAATAGCAACGTCAGTAGCAACTTCGACATACGTCAAAATTTCATCGAAATAATTGGCATCAAAATATAATACCAATGAATTTTCATTCATCAAAAATGTCACAAGAATCTTCTCAAAGATAGGAAGGGGTGTCATACCCTAAACTTGTATTCATAACAAGTCAATAACATGCGAATTCACCAATGCACAAAAATTGATAAAACTTATCAATAGAATTCACGAAAATTGGTGAAGCATAAATTCTAGAAATCATCACAAGAAATCCAGAAAACGCAAATTCTAGAAATCTACAAAAGAAATCCAAATATCACAAAATGAGAGTATGAAAACTCAAATGGGAGTACGGAAACTCGAATGGGAGTATGGAAACTCGAATGGGAGTATGGTAACTCAAATGGGAGTATGAAAACTCACCTACACGTGAGCATGAAAAATCACCAACACGTGCAACGCAAATCGAGACGCTATCTCCTGGTGGCTAACCAAAAAGCAAAAAGGTATGCGTGAATGGAATCACACAAGTGGTGTCTAGCCTATCCAAAAAGCAAAAAGATATGTGTGAATGGAATCACACAAATGGTGTCTAGGCTAACCAAAAAGCATAAAGGTATGTGTGAATGGAATCACACAAGTGGTGTCTAGCCTAACCAGAAAGCAAAAAGATATGTGTGAATGGAATCACACAAATGGTGTCTAGGCTAACCAAAAAGCATAAAGGTATGTGTGAATGGAATCACACAAGTGGTGTCTAGCCTAACCAGAAAGCAAAGAAAGAGACATCACACAATTGCTAGTCTAAATCACAAAGATGATCGTCATAATCATCCAGAGATCAATCAATATCACAGAAAAAGGGAAAGAGGCCTATCACATGATGGTCCGAAGACCATGGGGAGCTACCCCGCATGAGTGAGTCTGAATCACCCAGATGAGGTCAAGGCTAACCAAAAAGCATAAAGGTATGTGTGAATGGAATCACACAAATGGTGTCTAGCCTAACCTCGCAAACAAAAAGATATGTGTGAATGGAATCACACAAATGGTGTCTAGGCTAACCAAAAAGCAAAAAGGTATGTGTGAATGGAATCACACAAGTGGTGTCTAGCCTAACCTTGCAATGAAAGAGACATCGCGCAATTACTAGTTTAATTCATAAAATGATCGTCAAGATCAACGAGAAGTGTCAATTACACTAAGCTAGTAAATATAAAAGTTTAGCTTCATGTCCCATAACCACTAGCTTAACTTAAATATTTACGAACAAACTGTAGATCTTCACTAGAAAAATGTCACGAGTGGTTCAATCGAACAAGTCCAAAAATTAACCGACGAAGTAAACGCAAGCGTTTCATACCACTTGTTTTGCTAAGCCGTTTAATTAGATTTCTCATACGAGTGAAATAAAGGTTTGCATATACTAATAGATTGGAAAACGGTTTAGGAAAAGAGTTTGATATTGAAAATAGAGTTGAAAACATTTTGATAAAAGAGTTTTGATATTCACTACTAGTATTGAAACATTATATTTTTAAAGTGACAAATCACAAAAATGATTGTAGAAACAATCAATCATAAGAATTCACATACGAAGACATGAATAGAATCCAAAGAAATTGATTCCGAATTCATCGAAAGGTATGTTCACAAAAATCCCGAAGAAAATGTCACTAAAGTTGCTAATAAATGATAGCAACAAATCGGGGAAATTACACGAATCGGTTAAATTTGGAAACCAAATCAATTCATAAAAATTCACAGTCGAAGACATGAATAAAATCCAAAGAATTCGATTCCAAATCCATCAAAGTAGAAATACCTAAAAATCCCAGATATAGAAGTTATCAAAGTCGACAAAGGAGATAACAACTAATCGGAAAAGAAGAATCGATTAACAATTGGAAAAACAAAGCAGAACGAGCATAAATGCATAGATGACTTCAACAAAAATAAAAATCAAGTCAATGTCGAAGTCAACAATTAATGGCCATAATCGAGTACAAAACGATTCAACATCATCATCAAAGAATTCAACGGCAAACCAAGTCAGAGTCTTGGAAATCAAGAATTTAGAAATTTCTCAAAAACAAAGTGACCGAAGTCGAATGGAAATCAAGCCGAGGAAAACATAAAATATCAAGTTCAGAATCGCTGAGATTCGAACAAAATAAATCATCGGCTAAATCAAATCAAAGCCGAAAACACAAGAATCAAAATCAAATGCATATGAATAAGCGTTAGGAATTCATACCTAACAATCAAAGACAATCATATGCAAATATGAGAGAAAGAACGTCAACAAATAGTTGTATCACATGTTCCATCTAAGTTATGTTTTATATTTGTCCTAAACCCCAGGCTCTGATACCAACCTATAACGCCCCACCTCTATACCAACGCTAGCCAAGAACACTACGGTGTGGTGCTGTCAACTAGCACGGAGAATAAGACTGTTGAGGAGCGGCCATCAATAGTTAGGCTTTACACTAGTATTGGTTATCTCGATAGGAGTGGTATATATATATATATATATATATATATATATATTCTTTCATTTTTCATATCTGATTTATATTCTCCCATCGACATACCCCAATTCCAGTATAAAACGAACTACGATGGTTCGTAATAGTTTAGAACAGTAAATATAAAATATTTCACAGATAATATAATGCGGAACACAAAGAAAACAGAAAGTCTCATATATACAATAACTGATGTCAGTTACAATACATTTGATACAATACATATGACGCGGTACATATGATACAACTACCACAGTCGACTCAGGAAGTTACATATACAAGTACATTAACGTATATAATAAACATGAATACATATCTTCCTATACATTACTACAAATGACGGCGACTACTCCAAAAGATATGAAAGAACTTCATAGCTCTTGCAGCAACCCAAAGCAGAATATCTACAACTTGAAATACTCGGTATGACCCGAGTATTAAATTCAAAAGAAAATAATACTCGGGTCGGTCTAATTCAAACTCAGTTATTAGTGCACAGAAGCAATAATAATTAAATAATGAATAGACGACAGTAATTAAACCAAATCAGAATGCAATTCAAAATATTGAATTGGATAAGCAAAACAGTTCAAACCATTGAAATATCAATTAGAATATTAATATGAGTAGGGCTGTAGTACACGCACGCGTGCACTTCCTGGCCACTACAGCATATGGAAATTCGCAAAAAAAGCAATTAGAATATCAATAAAAGCAATACCGTGTGGCTGCAGTTCACGCTTGCGTGCACTGCCTTGCCACTACAGTGATGATGTACCCAATGAATACCGTGTGGCTGCAGTTCACGCTTGCGTGCACTGCCTTGCCACTTTAAAATGTTAAACCTGTGAGGCTGCAGTACACGCACGCGTGTACTGCCTCGCCACAACAGTGTATAAAATCGTCACAACACCAAATGTAAATCAGCAAAACAAGACTACAGAGGTCAAGTCACGATAATCATGACTCAACACTACTGCAAACAAAATGAATCAGAAATTACAACCCCAAGATTAACAGTCCAAAGAAATGCATATGATCATGCAACTGTAAAACAAACAGTGCGAGGTCCAAAAATATACACATGAAGAATACACTGCACAGAGTCGTGAACCAAACATATGTAACAACAACAAGTGATGTACACATGAATGTACTGGCAAGAAATAAGCAAGGCTTTGCACCAGCATTTCAAACACAAGACCAAACTCCAAAAGAAACAACAGTTACGCAACTTTGAAACTGGACAGAGCTTCACATACTCGAAATGAATGGTGGTAGAGTAAGTGCAACAACAAGTGTCACAGCCCCAACAATGAAATCACTTTAAATAACCATATATGAACACTGCCACATAATTAGAGTAATAGAAAATGTTTACTGCAAATGAATAATGCAATGTATCAGTTTCAAATGTGTACCCAAGTGCAAATGCAATATGGACCTGACAGTACAAGGATGCAAGCATTCACATGATGGTCAGTGAAACCCAAATGCTACAAGAAACAAGTATAAGTGCAACAATGACTCACAAACCAAACGGGCAAAACTGCAACAGTGACAACAGAATATGTACTCCGACATATATCAGGCCATGTGCAAACTGTTCAAAGGAATGACATGAACAATGCATGCTACAGTCTCAAGACCAACCAGACTAGTGAAACAAACACACCCACTCATGTTCATGGCAGCAACTTATCACTCATGAAAGGGGAAATATCGAAGACAAAGCAATGCTAAAGTCACATCAGACAACCAGAAAGTTCACGAGCCAAAGAACAGCAAATCGAAATGGTCGACCAAGACTACCATGTACACAAATGAGTGTGACAACAATTTTAAATATATGAATCAGACTCATTACTGCACAAATATGGCAACATGCATGCTGCAAACAACCATAAGCGCATGAAATCTAAGGCCAAGACCGAAGTAAGCAAGTAACAAAAATTCAAGTTTAGAATAGCCAAAGCCGAAGTCAACATTATCACAAGCCGAAGGCAGGTGATAAACGAATTGAAGCAGAAACAAGATTCACGTTAATACCGATGCCAACATAAATGCTCAAAATCATTTGCAGTTCAAATCAAACTGTACCAAAGTTACAGATATCAATAACTATTCAAAACCATGGTCATCCAAGAAGCTCTCAAACTAACAGTGATGGTGATAGCAGAGTATCAAGCCAACAAACCCAAAACACTTTCACAAAAAATCAATTTCAACCCGTGTCCAAGAAATCGGAAATGAGAAATCACGACATTCGATCATACTCAAACGACCGAACAATTAAACGACAAATTCAATGGTAACAAAACGAAAATCGAAGATCATCAAAACATTCCAGTTGAGACCGAGAACAACGAACGAGTCAAAACATCGAAGCCGAGGCCACACAGCATACCAAATTAACAAAGTAGGATAAAACATCAACATCGAAACAAGAATTGAGTGGCCGAAGAAAACAATTGCCAAAAATTCAACTAAGTCGGAATTCAAAACTAAAGTATCAACAGAGAATCGAACGCGGCATAATACTGAGTTTGAATTAAAGATGTGAGTATAAATTACTCACTTTGTTTGAAGCAAAGGCAATCACGAGATGAGCGAAGCCAAGAACGAATGAAGGAAAGGGGCGGGCCGCCATTAATTTTATTTTGAGGGTTTTAGGTTTTTGAAATGAAGAGGATAAAGGGGGCCGGCATTAATTTCCTTCGTTTATTTTTTTACTTAGGGTTTTTAAAATAATAAAAGGGGAACGGGTTAAAGAACGAAGAGAGGGGGGACGGGTCGAACCGCATTCAAAAGTAAATGGCCGGTAATCACAAATTTCAAAGCTCACAACACTTAACCAATTTTATTTTATTTTATTTTTAAGAATTTCAAACCAGTATAAAAACTCCATCATCAATTTGTTAGCGACAAAAATTATTTCATGACGATAATAAATTTTCATAAAATATCGGGTTGTTACATAAGTATTGGAATTATTAGTGTAATAAAATGGTTAACATTAATTAGATGTAAATTAAGGAAATATGTTATTGCAAGTTAATAATTTATGAACTAGAATGAACATTCCAATTTAATATAATAATTCAAATGTTATGACTTAATTTTAAATGGAATATAGTATAAACAAACGCAAGCGGTGTGTTAATTTATTTGTAACTGAATGTAAATTAGTGAAATTATGTTAATGTAAGTTAATAAATAATTAATTTTGCACAGTCCCAATTAATTGAAATAACTGTAAGGTCATAATTTGTTGTATCTAGTAAGGTTGGAAATTTCATTCCAATAAATGCAATAAAGTATTAGAAATGTATATTATTTTCATAAGATAGTAAATTTTTGATTTGTATGAAATAATAAAAAAAGTAAGGGAAATGGTGTTAATGTAAGTAAAGTTGTAAGAAATTGGTTATAGGGAAATAAATGTAAGCATTTAATAAATTTATGAATTTGAATTACAATAAATGCAGTTAAAAGTAAACGATGGCGATAATAATGTGTTGCCCGTTTATTCAGTCTATTAATTGCAATGAGAAATCAAATTTTAATAAAATTGGAAATCAATCAGAGTTAAGTGAACCTTAATGTTATATAAATAAGAATTAATGAAGTAACTAATTTAGTGCAAATAAATTTATGGAACAAATGTTAAGATCTTAACTGATGGTAATTAATAATTGGAGATAATGTAAATTCCATTTATAATATGACTATTGGTTAATGTAAAGATTGTAAATCAAGATTTGTTAATTTATTTGAATGTAAAGAATTAAGGTAATTGAGTTTACTGCAATTAAGTAGAATTAAACATTTATTATTATGTAATTGAAATTTAGTCAAATTGGAAAACAAAACTGAATATAATGAAATTCAACAGAATTAGTGAAAGGTTAATTCATAATTTTGAATATAATGAAATTGAAGATTTAGTGAAAGGTTAATTCATAATTTTGAATATAATGAAATTGAAGATTTGACACTGAAATTGATAGATTGAATCAACAATTAATTGACATCTAAATTGGTTTAAATCACCGAGATGGTTTACGAAAACAAAACTGATAAGATTTGTAAATTTTGGAAGTGAAATTTAAAAAGTGATTTAATTAATGAATTTTTATTTTATTTAATTAATATAAAAATGGCCATTTTGGCCACTGACTCGGATTTCGACGAAACCAAATTTATTGGATCCATAACGTTGAATTATTGTCGGATTTCAAGTTTCGTAGCGACCGGACTTGTCGTTTGATCGTACGAACGCGAAACGCTTATAAATCGATTTAATTGAAATCAATTTGAAAAATGTTGATTTTAGCATAACTTCTTCATACGATGGAATTTGGACTTGAAACCTTTTCCATTGCGTTTAAAATATTTTAAAACATCTATTTTGATATATGGGTTGATCCAATTTCATTCCGGAGTCGAAAAGGACTTTTTAGGCCACTTTCTCATTAGCGCGTATATTCAACCCGATCCATCTATTCTATTTCAATTTGCCTATATAAATCATAACTATTAACAGGCATAACTTTCACATACGAGGTTGTTTTCGCTCACGATTTTTTGCGTTGAGATCGTATCAGGATTCCAAAAATTTTGCGCTGGTTTGGGCGAATTTGGAGACTGTTCAAATTTTGGGTTTAAATCGGATTTAAATTCGATTTAAATTCAAAAGGTTAGTGTTTTAACCCACTCACAAATTCTAAAATTTCTTATGTTTGTTAGATTGATTTATGATGGGTTTAGAAATTTATTTCTAACTATTTGGCATATTTTCAATCATCATCCCAGTTAAATTAAATTAATTGAATTAAATTGTTACTTATTTATTTATTGCATATAAACTGCCAGTTAAATTGTTATTTATTTATTTATTGCATATAAAATTCCAGCTAAATTGTTATTTATTTATTTATTGCATATAAAATGCCAATTAAACAGTTAATCAAATTTTTGTTGAATATGAACTGCTAGTTAATACCTGTCGTTTACTATTCGTTATATATTGATGTATTGTTTGAATTGGATGATGATTTTGATGAATGGATGTATGATTTTATGATGGATGAATGGATGTTTATTTATATCACCATAAACTAAAGTTGTTACGCATTTTATTGCATTTGAGATTGCGGTTTGAAATGATATATAACCGTAAAATTTTATTTTCAAATTGCGGATTTAAATGATAAATATCCGTATCACTTGACCATAGGATAGAAAATTTTATATAGACACCGTCGGTCTATATATAAAAATATTTTGAAAATGATTTCTATGGTTTGGATAGGATACGGTTTAATAAATATTAATTTTTGATATTATATAATATTATTTTATATATACATACATAGTTAAATTATTGAATTTAAGCTATGTATAGACTTGTTAAATAAGTTGAATAATGGAGTTTGATTATTTTGTATTATGTTGTTAAGTGTATGTTTTAGATATCGTATATATATATATATATAGAGTTTTAATGATTTAAATAAATTAAGATTGGAAGGTAAATTGGAAATTTATTTGGAATTGAGCTTATTTAAGAATTAAACTCCATAAGTTTGATGTTCAACTTATTAACTTGAAATTTTAAAGGTTATGATATTTATAACTGAATTTTTATTCAAAATGAATTAAGTGAATATTTCTAGTATAAATAAATTAAAGGAAATATTTAGTTATATGTAATTTGAGTTTTATTTAAATGATTATGGATTTATTATGCAAATATTTCATACTAAATAATAGGACATTGAATTGTTGAATAGAAATTTCAAACCTTAGTTTCTAATTATTTAGTACTCAAAGTTTGAAATACATTGAAACTGAAAGTGAATATAAAATTTATGGATTTAGACATAATTTAAAGAGAATAAAATTCTAAAGTCGTAGAAATTATTTACTTTATAGAGTAATTTTAAATCCAAACCATTTTATTTTATATACTGTTTGAATATTAAAACCATTTAAGTTTTGGAAGTTATGGTTTTAAAGCCATGGAATTCGAAGTATTATGTTTTGAAGAGTTATAATTCAAATGTACGGCTTCGAGATATTATAAATTTTAAAGTGGTATGGTTTTAGAAAAAGGAAATATTTAAAATGATATCATATTGATTTGGTTTTAAAAGAGTAAAATGATATCGTATTTATATGGTTTCGAAAAAGGATATTATATTCTGGTTTTAAAGTATAAACTATTTTGAAAAAGACCGTTGTGTTATAATAACGATTGGTTGTTGATGAGACCGGGATCGGAAGTTGTCATACTCTCTGCCAACTCCGAAAACCACTTTAACAACATGTACGCGGTGGAGATTCCAGAATGAAGTAGGATGGTGGCGACGTTCTATTAAGGTAAATACATGGACACGACTCCCGTAAGGTGGCATAAGGTGGCTAAAACAGGAGCGATTCTCTGGCCAAGGGGGTAGCACCCTTTATCGGACACATCCCTTCGATACTATACTCTGACCTTGGATTGATTCGGTGGCCACCTTTATTTTTTTGATTTTGGGGGTGTTTGTTTGAGGTGGGCGGTAGCTGCGACTATGTGTTACCACTAGCCCGGATGCGTAATTGGTATACTTACCCTGACATTGCCTAGTTGTGCCGTGTCACCTACCCTAGCGCGCCTTATACGATTTTGTTTTGTACCATACCTATAGAGTGCCCTCTGACGATGCCCAGTATGGGGGAGATTACGGTACTGTATAGACTATGGGAATATAAAATGTGTTAAGGGCTATATGGGTAACCCCTTAACGCTATTTTCAATATTTTATACTTTACTGTAGACATTATTATAATAGCGTATAGTACTACATGGTAGACAGTTTAACGGATCCTTAGGAGATGTAAATCCCGAACATCTCATAAGTTTTTATTTCTGTTGATTTAACTCACATAAGATATTTTAGTTCTGACTCAAGTGTTTTGTCTTTTCAATTCGCTCGGGTCAGCCTGAGCATTTCAGGATTTGAAGATTTTATTCTAGAGGCGAAGATGAAGATTTGTAGTACTATTATCTACTATATTATTCCACTGCCCCATTTAATTCCGCTTCATTAATTATTCTTTGGTATGTGTACTCTGATATGTATTGTATAAATATAATCAAATGTTTTGTAAAACAGCTTCATGAACTGTATATTTGATTATTATATTTTGTCGTTCCGCTGTAAGATTCTATTTTGTTTTTTTGTCTTTCCCTATTTTTCTTATTTACCCCATAACAATCCGTCCTTCCGTATGTTTGAATTGGCACGTGTGTCGATTTGAAGCGTGCGAAAAGGCGGGACGTTACAGTAATGCAAGGGTATCATAAATAGAATGGAATAAATTAGTGTTATATATGGAATAATAATCTTGGTTGATAAGTAACAAACTTAGAAAGGTAATGGAAAGCAAACAGGTGACAATTAAGATAGGTTATTTATTTATTTAATATGTAAATAAACTTTGGTAATCAATTATAATAAATCCAAATTTAACGTTTTGTTAATGTAAATTAAAGCAGTGTTAATTTTATTCATAATATGAATTGGTTGATTTAAAGAATGGAAATCAAGATTTTATTTATCTAACTGAAATGTAAAATTCAATAATTGGATTAATTGCAATTAAATGAAATTTAATATAGCTAAATAATACGTTATTTGAAATGAAGATGGAATATGAGAAAATTTATGTAATAGTTTTGAATCCAATGGTAAACCCATCTATTTGACAATAATGAATGGAATAATTATCGGTAATTTAATAAAATGGGAACTTTGGGAATTTTATTTATAAATTCTGAACTCAATAAACTGAGGTTAACACTGAAAATTTGATAAATTAATTAACTTTAAAATTTACATCTAAATTTTTCAAATTTGTGCGGATGATTTGGAAATATAAAATTGATAAGATTTGTTAATTTTGGAATTGAAATTGAAAAAGTGATTTAATTAATTAATTTTTAATTTATTAAATTAAATGGAAAAATAGCCATTTTGGCCACTAACTCGGATTTCGACGAAACCATTTTTTTGGGATCCGTAACGATGAATTATTGTAGGATTTCAAGTTTTGGGATGATCGGACTTGTCGTTTGATCGTACGGACTCGAAACGCCCGGAACTAAATTAAATTGAAATCAATTGAAATCAATTTGAAATAACTTCATTTGAGCGTAATTTCTTCATACGAAGGAATTTGGACTTGAAACCTTTTCCATTGTGTTTAAAATATTTTAAATCACCTATTTTGACATATGGGTTGACCCAATTTCGTTCCGGAGTCGAAAGGGCTTTTCGGGCAATATATCGTTCAACGTGTTCATCGATCCGATCCATCTATTCTAATTTCAACTCTGCCTATAAATACCCTGTTATAAACCCTAATTACATCTCAATATTTTTTTTTTGTACATACAATTCATTCTATTCCTCCTCTTCTTAAATGGCAGACGAAAATTCTAAATTGCAGACCCAATTGCAAATTCAAAACCAAATCAAAACTTCAAACTCCTCAAAAAAATTCATAAAAATTATCTATCAAAGCTCTCGATGTATGCATCTCAAGACTGCAATTCGTTTTTCGATTTGATGCATTGTTTGTCCAGAATTTCAGAATCATTCCCGGCCATTTGTATTGGACTTTTGACGATCCAACGGTGGATCGTCGATTGTTTGTCGATCGGAGGTTGCTGCTGCGAAGCTCGTGACGAGCAGCACAGGGAACTAGTGGCCATTCGTCATCAAATGGCTGTGGATCACCGGAAATTGCCTTAGAAACACGGCAACGCCGTGAATTTTTGGGAGTGTAGTTCATGGCCGCGAGTTGGGGATAGGGACGGCCTGAGTCGAGGGAGCTGGTGGCGTTGCTTGATGGGGGTCTCGAGCTTCTAGCGTCGGCGAAAATTGACTTTAGGGTGGCGGCATTAGGGTTTCGAGTTTTTCCTGGTGATGGTTTCATGCATGAGTCCTGTAGCGCGTGGGAGAGAAGGAGTGACGTGGATCTGTTTAGGGGTGAGTTGTCTATTATTATTTTTTAATTTAAATTTTGTTTCGAATGATCTAACTGGTATAACTTCCGCATACGAACTCCGTTTCACGTGCAGTTTTCTTCGTTAGGTTCGTCCGAACATTTTGGCGCTGGTTTGGATGAATTCTGAGACAGTTTAATTTTTTGGTTTAAATTGGATTTATATTCAATTTAAATTCAAAAAGTGGGTGTTTTAACCCACTCACAACTTCTAAAATTTCTTATGTTTGTCAAATTGATATATGATGTGATTTGAAATTTACTTGTGACTGTTTAACATAATTTGAATCACCATCTCAGTTTATTTGAATTTATTTGAATAAAATAGTTATTTAATTTAGCATTGCATTAAACTACTGTTAAATTATTATTTAATTTAGTATTGCATTAAACTGCCAGTTAGATTATTATTTAATTTAGTATTGCATATGAAGTGCCAGTTAAATAGTTGTTAAATTTATTGAATATAACTGCCAGGTAAATACCTATTGTATACACACACACACCCACACACACACACACACATATATATTATCAATTATCTATTGATATTGATTGATTATTTTGGATGATGATTTTGATGGATGTGTGATCTGTTGATGGATGAATGGATGTTATATTATATATTATTTTAAAATGCAAGTTGTTGTGCATTTTATTTCATTCGGGGTTGCGGTTTGAAATGATATATAACCGTAATTTTATTTTAAATTACGGATTAAAATGATAAATATCCGTATCACTTGACCATAGGATAGAAAATTATATACAGGCACCACGACCTATATATATAAATATTTCGAAAATGATTTCTATGGTTTTGGAAAGAGATATATGATTTTATGGGATATTGCTTCAAATATTTGTAAATGTTATTTTATATATATAATTAATTTCTTGGTTTTAAGCTATGTACAAAATTGTTTACAGTACAAAAGAAGTTTAAAAATAAAGGTTTGATTTTATTAAGATATAATAGGGTTAAGTATTTATTTAAATTATATTTATAGAGTTACAGTGACTTAAATAAAATTAAGGTTGGAAGATAAATATGAATTTGATTTGAATTAAAGTGTTTTAAGAATTATCCTCGAATAAAATTGATTTGAAATTTAAATAAATTTGAGATTTTAAAAGGTATGATTTTTATAACTTGATTTTGGTTTAGAGTATTTAAATGAATATCAAGTCGATATAAATGAATATTATCAAGTTAAATTAAATAGAAAGTATATCCTATTATCTGAAGTTTAAAAGTTTTACTTAAATGATATTAGATTTATTAAGTAAACATTTCAAATCCAAATAATAGCAATTGAAATTGATATATATGAAATTATCAAAAAAATTATTTTTGAAATGGTGGAATATTTAAAGCTTTGAAATATATGAATTGAAATAGTTTATTGAGAGGTTCAAATCGGTATTTGAAATTTATTTGTAAAACTAAAGAAGCTATTTTATTTCATAAAGCAATTTAATATTTAAACCATTTAAGTATTACAAGTTATGTTTCAAAGATATAGGTTTCAAGGTATATAGATTTGAAAGTGATATGTTTTTGAAAAGGATATATTTAAAATAAAATGATATCATATTGATTTGGGTTTTATATTAGAAATGATATCGTATTTATATGATTTTGAAATGGATACTATATTCTGGTTTAAAGTATAAACAATTTTGAAATGACTGCGGTGTTATAATAACGTTTGCTTGTTGATGAGGCCAGGATCGGAAGTTGTCATACTCTCTGCCAACTCCGAAAACCACTTTAACAACCGTGTACATGGTGGAGATTCCAGAATAAAGCAGGATGGTGGCGACGTTCTATTAAGGTAATTATGTGGACCTGACTCCCGAGAGTTGGCACACGGTGGCTAAAACAGGAGAGATTCTCGGGCCAAGGAGGTAGCCCCTCTTATCGGACACATCCATTCGATATTATACTCTGACTTTTGGATTGATTCGGTGGCCACTTTTGATTTTTTATTTGGGTTTGTGGATCGAGGTGGGCCGTAGCTGCAGCTATGCGTTACCACCGGCCCGGATGCGTAACTGGTATATCTACCCTGGCATTGCCTAGTTGTGCCGTGTCACCTACCCTAGCGCGCCTTATACGATTTTGTTTTGTACCATACCTATGGAGTGCCCTCTAACGACGCCCAGTACGGAGGAGATTATGGTACTGTATAGACTAAGGGAATATATTATGTGTTAAGGGGCATATTGGGACACTCCTTAACGCTATTTTAAAGTAAGTTTAATTTACTAATAGACACTACTATAATAGCGAAGTATTACTACATAGTAAATAGTTTAAGGATCCTTAGGAGATGTGAATCCCAAGCATCATTTTAGTTACTGTGCTCATATTTATTTATTGTTGATTTAACTCACATAAGATATTTTAGTTCTGACTCGAGTGTTGTGTCTTTTCAATTCGCTCGGGTCAGTCCGAGCGTTTCAAGATTTGAAGAGTTAATCCTGGGGGACGAAGACAAAGATTTATTATTATCTATTATAGTATTCCCACTACATTCATACTATTCCGCTGCAGTATTTATTGTTGTTGGTATGTGTAACTCTGATATGTGTTGTATTAGTATAATCAAATATTTTGTAAAACAGCTTTATGAACTGTATATTTGATTATTATATTTTTTCGTTCCGCTGCAAGATTCTATTTTGTTTTAATTCTTTCTCTATTTTTCTTATTCACCCCATAACAAACCGTCCTTTTGTATGGTTTGAGTCTGACGTGTGTGGATTATCGTCGATTTAAAGCGTACAAAAAGGCGGGACGTTACACAAATATTTTATGTTACCTATTTATTTAGCTCGTTAATCTAAATGTGGTAAAAATTGCAACAAATCTAAATTAAATATTTGGTGAATGTGAATTTAGTTAATAATGGGTAATAACATTTACTTTATTCATAATATGACAATTGGTTGAATAAAAAGAATGGAAATTCAAGATTTATTAATTTATTGGAATTCAAATTTAATAATTGAATTATTTGCAAATAAATGGAATTTAAAATTTAATGTGAAATCAATTGCAGTTAATTGACTTAATTTGTGCGGTTAGGGTAGATTTGATTTGTCATTGAAGATTGTTGATTCAACAACAAGTAACCAATGTAAACTCTATCCATAATATGGCAATTGATTGAATGAAAACAATTGAAATTCATGTTGTTTAATTTATTGGATTTGAACTATAATAATTGGATTAATTGCAATAAAATAAAGTTAAAATATCTAAATATTACGTTATTTGAAATTAAGATGGAATGTGAGAATATTAATGTATTAGTTTTGAATCTATTGTTAATTTCATCAGTTTGATAATAATGAATTGAATAATAGAATGAAAAGTAAATTAAATAGAATTATTGGAAATTTAATTTATAATTTTGAATTTAATGAAATTGAGGTTAATACTGAAATTGGTACATTAATCAACTCTAAATTGACATTTAAATTTGTTTAAATCATTGTAAATGATTGAGAAATCAAAAATGACGAAATTTGTCAATTGAAGAATTGAAATTGAAAATTTGATTTAATTAGTTAATTTATTAATTTAATTAATTAATGTAAAAATAGCCATTTTGGTCACTGACTCGGATTTCGACGAAACCAGTTTCATTGGATTCATAACGGTGAATTATTGTAGAGTTTCAAGTTTCGTAACGATCGGACTTGTCGTTTGATCTTACGGATTCAAAATGCCTCGAAATCATTGAAATTGAAATCAATTTGAAATAACTTGGTGTTAGCATAACTTCTTCATACAATAGAATTTGGACTGAAGCCTATTCCATTGCGTTTAAAATATTTTAAAACATCTATTTTGATATATGGGTTGACCCATTTTTGTTCCTTAGTCAAAACGGGCTTTTCAGGCCATTTTATCGTTCAACGCGTATACCAATCGGGTCCGTCTACTCTATTTCAACTTTTCCTATATATACCTTGTTATAAGCCCTAGCCTACTTCTTATTCCTCAATTGTTTATGTACAATTCAGCTATCTCTCCTCCTCAATGGCAGTCAAACAAATTCTCACTTCCAAATCCAAATTCAATTCAAAACCAAATCGAAAATTTCAAACTCCACAAACTATATCATATTTTATACCATAGGAAAGATCTTGAAGAGTGCATCTCAATTTTGTGATTCGTTTTTCAATTTGATGCATCGTTCATCCAGAAATTCAAGTTCAACCTTAGCCATCCATAGGTTGGGGTTTTGATCCAATGGCCAGATCTGCATCAGTTTGTCAATCGGGTGGTGCCATTGTGTTGCTGGTGTGAGAAATGCGGATTAAGGATCTTAAGGCTGGGGTAAAAACTAGAGGGGGGTGAATAGTGTTTTAAAGAATTGTTAAATCTTTTTAGTTTTTGTTAATTTAAACACAAATGTATGCAATGTTCAGACACAAATATGATCACAGAACCAAACATAGATGCAAATATGAAGTAAAAACAGCAAAGTAAAGAACACACCCGATTTTATACTTATTCGAAGTTACCCAACATCCAGTCTCGCACATAAGTACCTTTCAAAAGCAATTAAACAATTGCACCCTCGATTTTAAGGCAAGGAGGTACACCCTCCAAAATCACAATCCTCGGGGTAGAGATACTTGATCACCTGGGCAACAAGTTCACCCAATTGATTTTCCAAGGCTACATTCACACCTTATCTCACTTGATTGATTTCCAAGGCTACAATCACACTTTTCTCGCTAAGTTGATTACAAAAAGCCTATAACTCTGAATAGCACTGAGGATCTTGTTGAGATAGTGATAGAGAATCAAACTAGAGAAAATCTAGTTAGATTCAACGTTGATTTCGGCAGAGTAATGGTAAGAATATGTATATAGAAATATGGAGGAAGAAGAGGAGTGAAAAACCAGAAAAAATGAATTAAAATGCGTTAAACTAACCCCTATTTATAGAAGAACAACAGCCATGTCTATTCGTGAAGAGTTATGAGGAATAGACACTTCTTTTGAAATTTAAATTTTGAACTCAACCGACACCATGTCGACATGGGGTACTCGAGTATGTCGATATCCCAAAGGGATTTTTGGTGTTTTGATTTTCTTTGAAAATAACCTTTATTTTGTATTAAAACTATTTTAAACTTTATAAATATACTTGACTATAATTAAAATACATAAGTAAGTATAAAGGTTAATATATACAAAATTTTACTATAATTTAATATTTAAAATCTAAGTATAAATATTTAGTAGTTAAATATATTATATTTAAAAGATAGTTTATAAACAAGGATAATATGATTTTGAAATTAAAGATTATGTTGAGGCTAAAAGTATTTGAAATCAAGATAGATGTTTTTGATGCTTTTAAAAGGAAGGTTTTGAAATCATTTTGAAAACAAGATATAATTTTGAAAAATCATTTTAAATAAAAAGTTAGCGGATACAAAACATTGTTCCACTAGTTTTTTCGTAGGTTCCATCCTACTTAGGGTTCCAGTAGGGTTCCATCCCTTTAACAGGCTCGAAGTGGATTTCATTCCACGAATAAATTGGATTTTAAGATGCCAGTGCTTTTCTAGGAGTTTTAAAGAAATTCCTAATTAAAAAGTAAATTACTTAAAATCTTTAACCCTTGATAATCTTGATATTCTTATTACTCATGAGTCTTCAATCTTGATATCTTGAATCTTTATGCTGCACAGTCTTCATTCTTGGTACCTGCATGGTTAAATCCTGTGTATACATATATATCTAAAGTTATACTATTAGTATTTATATTTTATAATCTATTCTAAGGTTGTTGTCATCAAAACCATCATCTCACGGACTAACAATCTCAGCCTTTTTGATGATGACAACCTTTGTATATAAAATATTACTTCTATCCTAATAACTCCCTCTTAGTCTATGCCTAACTACCCTATTTTATACTTCTCCCCCTTTTTCATCAAAAAAAACTAACTCTAAACTATGTAACACCAAACTATATAACTCCCCTTCATTCTTGGACTAAAATACCTGCATTAATAAACTTTATAATGAAATATAGAATTAAGAGATAATTATATTGATAGTCACAATAATGAATCAAAGATTATATATATATATATATATCAATGTATAACTATATATGTTTTGTACAACAAACATCAATCCACACTAAATATCAATCAATATGAAACAAAGCCAAAGAAAATCAAATAAAATCAATCAAAGCAAATAATTCAAACAAAGCAACCAAATAAAGTTAAACATTAAGAGGAACTTCCACCCATCCTTCTTCCCCAAAGATAGGGTCTGCCTTAATAGCATCCCAATTTTTATTATAGTTGGTGAGAGAGACTGAGAATATGCTTCGTTGTTATCCTTGTGTAAGGAGGAAATCATCCATCGTATTACATCAAAATGCCTTTCTTGCTCCTTGATCATCTGCATTTGACTAATTCTAAGTGTCGTTGGTTCGAAAAATGAACGTGAGAATATTCTTGAACAAATTAAGAGTTTCTTTAAGATTTTCGAATATGTTATGAATTGGGTTAGCCATATTTGGATTTTGAGAAGAATGAGAGATAGAGTAGATAAGAAATAGTTTTCAGTGATGATTTCTGGAAGAAATAGGTATTTATAGGTGTTGAAATTCGTTTGAAATGAATAGACATATGGTAGATATTCAAATTTCAAATTCAAAATGAATTGTCATTTCTGACCAGTACATGTCGACATGGTCATAGGGCGTATGTCGACACGGTGTAGTGAAATTTGATGTTCTATTTTGATTTTGTGAATAATTGTGTGTGCGTGTGTGTATATATATATATATATTTATATAATATACTAACATTTATTCTGGAGATAAGATAAGCTAGATAACAGAAAGGAAATTCCATTTCATTTCATACTAAGACGATACAATGATTAATCATAAAGAACTACAAGAACATTCAAATCAAAATAAACTCAAACAAATACAACAAAATACGAAAAGGTAGAACTGGTTAGAGGATGATGATGATGAAGAAAGTCCAAGTTTCTTGCTGACTTTGGAAATGAACTTGTTCATCTTGGATGAAATTTTGTCCAACTTCTTACTAACGAATCATTTAAGAATCCGTTAGTTCTCAACAATCGTCTTCTGGTTTTTGAGAAGGATTTTGCTGGATGGATTAGGAGGATATTCGATGCATTCCAAAGAGGTTTCACCTTCTTCTTCTTCAATTTCCATTTCATCCCCTTCTTCTTCTTTTTTTCTTCCTCTTCTTCCATTTCCACATGAGCCAAACGCTCTTCCTTTTCGGCAAGAGTCTCATAAGGTTGAAAAACAAATGGAATTTTCATAAGTGAAATTTTGGAATGATTGAAAACTTTTCTAGAAACAAATTCTTTGCCTTTGAAATCCACTCTAAATTTCATCCTCATTTCCATTATAAAATCCACGGTTTAAATTTGCATAGAAAATTTTGACAAGGTTTGGATAGCAAACAAAATCATTTTGAGAAGCATCAACAAGACTAAGAATTTGATTGTTTGCAAAAAGAGAATCAATTTCCTAAGAAGAAAAATCTTGAAAAATAGCAAACTTTCTGGGATGGAATTTGGCATAATTAGCATAATTGATGTATGCTTTTATTGCCTCTGGATCATTAACGAGTTGCACTTCTATTTTTCTAGAAATTATCATGGTGGAGGGGTTGGTTGAAGAAGCCATTAAAGTAGAGACTAAAGAGCTTGAAGTTTTGAAGAAAGAGTTTGAAATTGAAAATGAGAGTGAAAAGATATGATAAAAGATAGCGAATAAATAGATTCTCAAAGGACAGGTTCTCTGGTCAAAAGATGCCTTTTCAGAGAATTGAATGAAGTGAAAAGGTGGAGCGAAATTCAACCATTTGAATTCAAATTTTGAATTTCAAATTCTAGTACCCATGTCGACATCATGGTGGGGACTATGTCGACATGTGCCTATGAATTTTTGTGATTTATTTTTCCTAAGTACTCTAATATATATATATATAATATATATATATATATACTTATTATATTTAATGTATATATATCTAGAATATTATTAGAAGTATAGTATTTTCAATATATTATTATGCTATGAAAATATTAATAATAATAATAATAATAAAATAATAAAAATAATAGTAAAAAATTTAAAATTCAAATAGCACAGCAATTCAAAATCAATCAATCAAGAAATCAAACATCTAATTCTAAGCATGCAATTTCAACCAATTATATTGTAAATGTGTACCTTTTTCCGAGTCCATTTCTCTGAATTTATCGAAGTCGTAAACTGCTGTGAAACACAAATTTGAATTATTTGTCTTCTGATCATCATCACTTGAGGACGAGTCTGAGTCATCTAGAGTAGCAGTAAATGCACACTTCCATTTCTTTGTTGGGTCATTGTTCATAGGAGGATTTTGCCTATCTGGATAAGGACAATCTCTTTTGATATGGCCCAGTTCATCACAGTTGAAACATTTGACATTATTTGGCATTGCATTCTGATTTCCAGAGTTTTATAGTTGTCTCTCTTGTGATTATTCATCTTCCTGTATTTCAGGAATTTCCTAAAATTTCTGGTCATAAAGGCTATCTCTTCATCATTATCACAGTTTGAGTCTGATCCATCGGTCAATGCATTGAATGCCATTGATTTCTTTTCAGATGCTTTGCTTTCTCTTCTCCCGGTAATTTGGACTTCAACCGACATTAGATTTCCTCTTAATTCTTCTATCTTTAAGGTACTGATGTCATTTGCCTCTTCGATCGCAGTGTCTTTTGATCCCATTCTGGAGTAAGAGAATTTAAAAAATTTCTAACTTGATCTTCTTCAGAAAATTCCTTTCCCAAGGATATTATAGAATGCACAATATCCTGAAATCTGCTATACATATCTGAAATAGACTCATTAGGATTCATTTTAAATAATTGAAACTGATTTGTGAGCATGAAAATTATGGTTTGTTTAACTTTGCTTGTTCCTTCATGAGTACTTGCAAAGTTATCCAGATTTCACATGCAGACTTACAAACTGACACTCTGTTAAATACATTTCTATTAAGTGAACAAAACAGAATATTCATTGCTTTAGAATTATTTTGTGCAACAGTCTTTTATCAGCGGTCCACTGTGCAAAATCTGTTGTGGGTTCAGAATATTTAGTTTGTGTGTTATTTCAAGTGTCTAATCGTATAGATTGTAAATATATTTTCATCCTACATGCCCAATATGTATAGTTACCGCCGTTAAAAAGTGGTGGTCTGATAGTAGACTGACCTTCTACAAATGAACTAATGACATGGATACTAGTGTTAGTAACAATACCAGTGTTGGTAGCCATTTTGGAAACTCTTTCAAAATTCATATTATGAAACTTTGAAAACCTTGCTCTGATATCAAATGTGAGAAATGCAGATTAAGGATCTTAAGGCTAGGATAAACACTAGAGGGTGAATAGTGTTTTATAGAATTGTTAAATATTTTTAGTTTTTTTTAATTTAAACACAAATGTATGCAATATTTAGACATAGATATGATCACAGAATCAAACACATTTGCAAATATAAAGTAAAAAAAGTAAAGAAAAGAACATACCGTATTTTATACTGGTTCGGAATCACCCTACATCCAGTCCCGCACACAAGTACGGATTTCCTTTCAAAAGCAATTGTACAATTACACTCTTGATTTCAAGGCAATGAGGTACACCCTCCAGAATCACAATCCTCTAAGTATAGATACTTGATTTCCCGGGCAACAAGTTCACCAAATTGATTTCCCAAGGCTACAATCACACCTTATCCCGCTTGATTGATTTCCAAGGCTACAACTACACCTTTTCTCGCTAAGTTGATTACGAAAAGCCTATAACTCTGAATAGCTGTGACGCCCCACCTCTATGCTCACAATAACAAAGAGTATTAAAGAAAATACTGTCTGTTATCACGAAGAATAAGGCTGGATAGGAGCAGCCATCCGTAGTTAGGCCTTACACTCGTATTGGTTATTTCGATAGGAGTGGTATATATTTTTATTTTTCATCTCTTATTTATTTACTCCCATCGACATACCCAATTCCAGTATAAAACGAACTACGATGGTTCATAATAGTTTAGGACAATAAATATAATAATAACACAGATAACATAAATGCGGAACACAGATAAACCAAAAGTCTCATATATATAATAACTGATGTCGGTTACAATACATGTGATACAGTACATATGATACAACTACAACTGTCGACTCAGGAAGTTATATACACAAGTACATTATCGTGATTAATATACATGAATACATAACAACCTATATAAATATACTGACTACTAAATGACAGCAACTACTCCAAAAGATAAGAAAAGACTTCATAGCTTAAGCATCAAACCAAAGCAAGATATCTACCACCTGTAATAACTCGGTCTGACCCGAGTATTAAATTCAAAAGAAAATAATACACGGGTCAGTCTAATTCAAATTCAGTTATTAATGCACAGAAGCAATAATAGTTAAAAAACAATTAGACGACAGTCACAACAAATCTCGTCTATCCGATCCTAAAATAAAGAAATCGGATAACGATAAATATAACACGTAACAGTGTTAAACAACAAATCAGCAAATCCAAATTATCAACGAAGATAAATTAAAAAGATTATCAATGAAGATAATTTAGAAAACAACAGGATTGCCTAAACGGCAATTAACGACAAAATCTAGTTATTAAGTAAATAATTAGAAACTCATAATCTAATTATCAAATTGATAATTAGACAACAACAAAATTATCAAATTAACCAATCAAAATACATATCCAAAACACATTGAAATATCAAATAAATGTCAACTCGAGTAGGGCTGCAGTACACGCACATGTGCACTACCTCGCCACTACAGCATATGGAATATGCAAAAGATCAATAAATCAAAACAAAATAGAAAATCATAAAGGCCATACCGTGTGGCTGCAGTTCACGCTTGCGTGCACTGCCTTTCCACTACAGTGATGATGTACACAAAAGCTCAATGGAAGTTCACAAACGAAAGCAAGGTCAAACCCAAGGAAAAGTCAGGTTCAACCCAAATGCAATTCAAATAAAATCACAACACGAGCATATGGTCAAACCCGAGCGTTTAAGCTGGATTCAACTCAATGTACAAATCAATGTACAAGTCACAATACAACACTTTCCAGACCAAATACTATCAATATGGCCGAATAGAGACTCCAAGCATACAATAAGATATGCCCAGGTTTGAAACAAAGAATGGCCAGAAACAACTACAAGCAGATGCAAACTGACCAACCGGTGATTTGAACAGACTCAAACACTACAGGTATGAAGACCACAAAGGCAATGTACCAGTTCAACTCAAGAGCAACACAACACAAGTGTACATAAGCAACAATGCACTGTACATCAAGTGATACAACAATGCAACACCAATGACAACTTTAAAACCAAGTATAAAGCAGTGTCAATGAATAATGCAAGCAAGACCAGGATGCAACTGCACAAGACAGGTTAGCAAAGTGCAGACACAAGTGGTACAAGACATTCAAACCGTCTCAACAAATGATATCAAAACTTCATGAATAAACAAACTTCAAGTGTAGTACACATGTCAATGAAGTCACAACTCAAACTGCAGTCCAAATCAAGTACAAAGTGCAACACTGTGAACACGGTGAGCCCAATCAAGGCATCAAGTACATCAAGTTGAAGCCATGGTCAACAGAATTGAAGTCATGGAAGAAATCAACATCTCCAGGTAAATTCAGATGTACATGAATACTCGCAACAGAAAGTGGTGCAAATACAACATGCGGTGATACACAGTAGCACATGATCAAAAGCAATGCAAGCAAAGTTAACAACTACATATATTGTAGTGCGGCATATATCAAGTGAAGGCTAGCACATCAAAGAGCAACAAAATGATGAATTTCCAAATCACAAAAGTTCAGTGACTCAGAGGTCAAATAATGCCGAAGGCATGCTCGAACTATTACAAATAACGGCCATGGTTGCACAAGAATTCGAACAGGTCAAAAATGCACAACTACATCTATCAAATGAAATAGTGCATATATGAAGTACACAAAGACTCAAGTGCAGCCTCAACATAACAGCATGAAGCAAATTAAACAAATCAGGAGTGAAACACTACAGGAAAACAAACTCAAGTCTACAACTCAATTGCAAACCGCTGGATTCCAGAAAAACTACAACACCAAATATAAATGGAGCCATTACCAGAAGGTAAAACTCAACAGTGTACATGAGAAGACCAAAGTGCAAAAGTGATCACAAATGTACAGACTAATCTGTTGATCCATCTGGCCGAAAATTGATATATATATATATATATATATATATATATATATATATATATATATATATATATATATATATAGCACAGTATGGAAGCCGTAATGCTAAAGGATGAACACAAGTGATAAAAACCATGGCAAGTTCAAAATACACATCAATAAAGTCGATGCCGACCAAAATTCACACATTAAAATTGGTCAAAGTCAAAGCAAAACAACATCGAAGTTAACAAGGAGGAAAACAAACCGTTTAAAGTTTGAATCGATCAAACCGTGGTCATCACGAAATGAATCAACATTGTGATTACCAAGCAACAAATATATATGAATAGAAAATCAATTGTATCGTAAGTAATCGAAGTCAACAAATTAAATGTCAGCAAATTCGAAGCCGTGAGCTACTGAAAAATCTTGGAATCTCATACACAAAAATCAAATTCGCAACCCAGTCAAAGACAATATCACTGAGAAATGACCGAAGTCAGAGCAAATACAAAGAAAAAATTTCCAAACCAAAATCAAAGCCATGGAAATCAGGAAGCAAAGGAACATATAGATGTGAGTGAGAAAGCACTCACCTTTGGACGCAATCAAAGGAGCCGTGAGAAAGGCGAAGGAAATGTCGATCGACGTAGCAAGCAACGAACCTTCGATCGAGCTACAACAGTCATCCTCTTCGATTTATCCAAAGCCCTAGTTTCGGAGCGAAAAGGAAAACGAGGCCGCCATTCCTTCGTATGTTTTTTTAGTTTAGGGTTTCGAATGGAATCCAAGAGGAATGCGTATAGGCCTTAGATAATTATCACAGCATCAAAATATAAGTGGGCTGAGATTCAAATTTTAAAGCCCAACAACAATTAACAACACATTTAAATCGTCTAATGACAATAATTAATTGTTGTAAAACCTTGGGTTGTTACAGACTTCCCTCCTTATAAAAATTGCGTCCCCGCAATTTTCATAATTAAAGGTGTCAATAACAATTATTTTTCTAACCTAAACTGGTTAAGCTAGAAAAATAAAGGTCAAGAACACAAACCCCAAAGAAATCTTTTAAATTTCATAAAAGAAACTCACAAATTCTCAATAAAATCTAATTATCAATAGATAATTCAGAAAACAACAAAACTGAATAAATACGATTATCAGCTATATTTAAATATCAATTAGATAATTAGAATTTAGAAATCACATACAGCAATAACTAATCACCGATACGATAATTAGAAAATAGCGAAAACTAATTATCAACAAAGATAATTGGAAAACACAAATCACAATTCGCAAAACTGCAATTATCTAGTTATTAGCCAGACAATTGAAAAACGACAATATCTAATCACCAAAAGCGATAATTAGAATTCTCAAATCAACAAATATCTAATTATCAAAAACGATAATCAAATCTCAAATCAACAAATATTCAATTATCAAAAACGATAATCAAATATCAAATCAACAAATATTCAATTATCACAAACGATAATCAAATCTAAAATCAACAAATATTCGATTATCAAAAATGATAATCAAATCTCAAATCAACAAATATTTAATTATCGAAAACGATAATCAAATCTCAAATCAACAAATATTTAATTATCGAAAATGATAATCAAATCTCAAATCAAGAAATATTTAATTATCATAACCGATAATCAAACCTCAAATCAACAAGTATTTAATTATCACAAATGATAATCAAATTTCAAATCAACAAATATTTAATTATCAAAAACGATAATCAAATCAACAAATATTTAATTATCACAAACGATAATCAAACCTCAAATCAACAAATATTTAATTATCAAAAACGATAATCAAATCTCAAATCAACAAATATTTAATTATCACAAATGATAATCAAATCTCAAATCAACAAATATTTAATTATCAAAAACGATAATCAAATCTCAAATCAATTAATATTTAATTATCAAAAACGATAATCAAATCAACAAATATTTAATTATCAAAAACGATAATCAAATCAACAAATATCTAATTATCAAAAAGATAATCAGAAACAACAAATATCCGATTATCAAAAAGATAATCAGAACCAACAAATATCTAATTATCAAAAACGATAATCAGAATCAACAAATATCTCATTATCAAAAAGATAATCAGAAACAACAAATATCCGATTATCAAAAACAATAATCAGAATCAACAAATATCTAATTATCAAAAAGAAATCAGAAACAACAAATATCCGATTTTCAAAAACGATAATCAGAATCAATAAATATCTAATTATCAAAAAGATAATCAGAAACAACAAATATCTGATTATCAAAAACGATAATCAGAACTCATATCAACAAATATCCAATTACCTACAGACAATTGGAAACAACAAATATCTAGAAATCAATTAAGATGGATAGAAAATCAACATAAAGCGTTGGATCGATCCCATCAGATGGCGATTTTTAGCTAGGCCGCACATGCATCTCATATGGCCGAAGCCTACCAAGTTCCGTCAACATAATTTTGGCACCCAACAAATGACCCGGAGGTCAAACAAATGACCCGAAGGTCTGGTACTGGTATTGACCCGAAGGTCCTCATATGACCCGAAGGTCCTCATAGTGGCCCGAAATCACACGAAAATCATCAAATATTTCAACAAACGAGTCCGGAATTAACCAAAATAGCAAACGTACATGTACCATAACAACGAGCTTTACTAAATCGTTTAATTCTCTTCATCGTTTCCTTGAAAGTGCAAAATTGTGTATTCCAAAAATAACATTTCACATTCTAAAACGGACAAGGCCGGAATTAAGCGAATCAGTAAAAGAAAGGGGTGATAATCCTCGATTTTGCTGAAACGTTTAAATCGCTTCCTCATTCTTTTGAAAGCGCAAACTGCAAAACTTCTGAAAACAATTTCATTTATTTTATAAATGTAACAATTTACATTCTCAAATGAACAAGTCCGAAATTAAGCGAATCAGTAAAAGAAAGGGGTCATAGTCCTCGATTTTGCCGAATCGTTTAAATCGCTTCCTCATTCTTTTAAAAGCGTAAACTATAAAAAAATTAGAAAACAATTTTATTTTTAAAACAATTTATAAAAACAGCAATATTGGTGACAATTTCGACAGGGAAATTGCACTTCTCAAAACACCATAAAACGAATCTCAAAATCAGCATTCCGGGTTAACCGCTTGAAAATCCACTTTAAAGTTTGACGGTTACTGAAGTCAAAGAGGCAGTAATTTTCATACATCAAAATCTCATTGAATAATTTGCATCAAAATATACACCAGTGAATTTTCATTCAATAAAAATTTCAACAAAACACTGTGCTTCAAAAACTTAGCACCAGCGTGAAAACCCCGTTATAAAAATAACGACAACAAAATACGTTTTAAAACCAAACATCGGTTTAACGTAAAATTAATTAGTAACGTGCAACTTAAATTTGCACGTATATGACAAAATAAACAAAGAAATCATTCAAATATATCTTCAACGAAGATAATTCAAAACAGCAAAAAAATCTCAACAAAATCACATAACTGCAATCGCTTCGGATCCTCAAATCGGATTCGAAATTTTCAAAGAAAACAAAATAAACACAACTATGTAAACAACAAATGAAATTTATTTCAATTTCATATTTTGATTTTTTTTTTAAATCAAAAAGGTTATCAGCTATATTCAGCAAAAACAGTCTCACTGTTTCCGCTGTGCACTCTGATAAACAAAACACAAATCAACCAATCATCAAAACATAGTTTTCACTTTTATTTTTAAATAAAGATATTTAAAAATTTCATCATAATTTCAAAACTTTAGTTTTGACTCAAAGCACAATAAAACATTGACTAATAGTTGTAACACATGTTCCATCTAAGTTATGTTTTATATTATGTCCATAAACCCCAAGCTCTGATACCAACTGTGACGCCCTACCTCTATGCTCACAATAACAAAGAGTATTGAAGAAAATAATGTCTGTTACCACGAATAATAAGGGTGGATAGGAGCGGCCATCCATAGTTAGGCCTTACACTAGTATTGGTTATTTCGATAGGAGTGGTATATATTTTTATTTTTTCATCTCTTATTTGTTTACTCCCATCGACATACCCAATTCCAATATAAAACGAACTACGATGGTTCATAATAGTTTAGGACAATAAATATAATAATAACACAGATAATATAAATGCGGAACACAGATTAAAAAAAAAGTCTCATATATATAATAACTGATATCAGTTACAATACATGTGACACAGTACATATGATACAACTACAAATGTCGACTCAGGAAGTTATATACACAAGTACATTATCGTGATTAATATACATGAATACATAACAACCTATATAAATATACTAACTACTAAATGACAGCAACTACTCCAAAAGATAAGAAAAGTCTTCATAGCTCAAGCAGCAAACCAAAGCAAGATATCTACCACCTGTAATAACTCGGTCTGACTCGAGTATTAAATTCAAAAGAAAATAATACACGGGTCAGTCTAATTCAAATTCAATTATTATCGCACAGAAGCAATAATAGTAAAATAACAATTAGACAACAATCACAATTAATCTCGTCTATCCGATCCTTAAATAAAGAAATCGGATAACGATAAATATAACACTTACAGTGTTAAACAACAAATCAGCAAATCCAAATTGTGAACGAAGATAAATTAAAAAGATTATCAATGAAGATAATTTAGAAAACAACAGGATTTCCTACACGACCATTAACGACAAAATCTAATTATTAAGTAAATAATTAGAAAATCATAATCTAATTATCAAATTGATAATTGGACAACAACAAAATCATCAAATTAACCAATCAAAATACAAATCCAAAACATTTGAAATATCAATTAAAATGTCAACTCGAGTAGGGCTGCAGTACACGCACGCGTGCACTACCTCGCCACTACAGCATATGGAATATGCAAAAGATCAATAAATCAAAACAAAATAGAATATCATAAAAGCCATACCGTGTGGCTGCAGTTCACGCTTGCGTGCACTGCCTTGCCACTACAGTGATGATGTAAACAAAAGCTCAATGGATGTTCTCAAACAATGCAAGGTCAAACCCAAGGAAAAGTCAGGTTCAACTCAAATGCAATTCAAATAAAATCACAACACGAGCACTTGGTCAAACCCGAGCATTTAAGCTGGATTCAACTCAATGTACAAACTAATGTACAAGTCACAATACAACACTTTCCAGACCAAATACTATCAATATGGCCGAACAGAGTCTCTAAGCATAGAAGAAGATATGCCCAGATTTGAAACAAAGAATAGCCAGAAACAACTACAAGCAGATGCAAACTGACCAACAGGTGATTTGAACAGACTCAAACACTACAGGTATGAAGACCACAAAGGCAATGTACCAGTTCAACTCAAGAGCAATACAACACAAGTGTACATAAGCAACAATGCACTGTACATCAAGTGATACAACAATGCAACACCAATGACAACTTTAAAACCAAGTATAAAGCAGTGTCAATGAATAATGCAAGCAATACCAGGATGCAACTGCACAAGATAGGTTAGCAAAGTGCAGACACAAGTGGTACAAGACATGCAAACTGTCTCAACAAATGATATCAAAACTTAATGAATAAACAAACTTCAAGTGTAGTACACATGTCAATGAAGTCACAACTCAAACTGCAGTCCAAATCAAGTACAAAGAGCAACACTATGAACACGGTGAGCCCAATCAAGGCATCAAGTACATCAAGTTGAAGCCATGGTCAACAGAATTGAAGTCATGGAAGAAATCAACATCTCCAGGTAAATTCAGATGTACATGAATACTCGCAACAGAAAGTGGTGCAAATACAACATGCGGTGATACACAGTAGCACATGATCAAAAGCTATGCAAGCAAAGTTAACAACTACATATACTGTAGTGCAGCATATATCAAGTGAAGGCTAGCACATCAAAGAGAAACAAAATTATGAAGTTCCAAATCACAAAAGTTCAGTGACTCAGAGGTCAAATAATTCCCAAGGCATGTTCGAACTATTACAAATAAAATCCATGGTTGCCTAAGAATTCGAACAGGTCAAAAATGCACAACTACATCTATCAAATGAAATAATGCATATATGAAGTACACAAAGACTCAAGTGTAGAATCAACATAACAGCATGAAGCAAATTAAACAAATTAGGAGCGAAACACTACAGGCAAACAAACTCAAGTCTGCAACTCAATTGCAAACTGCTGGATTCTAGAAAAACTACAACACCAAATATAAATGGAGCCATTACCAGAAGGTAAAATTCAACAGTGTACATATAAAGACCAAAGTGAAAAAGTGATCACAAATGTACAGACTAATCTGTTGATCCATCTGGCCGAGAATTGATATATATATATATATATATATATATATATATATATATATATATATATATATATATATATATATATATATATATAGCATAGTATGGAATCAATAATGCTAAAGGATGAACACAAGTGATAAAAACAATGGCAAGTTCAAAATACACATCAATAAAGTCGAAGCCAACCAAAATTCACGCATCAAAATAGGTCAAAGTCAAAGAAAAACAACATCGAAGTTAACAAGGACGAAAACAAACTGTTTAAAGTCAGAATCGATCAAGCCGTGGTCATCACGAAATGAATCAACATCGTGATTACCAAGCAACAAATATATATGAATAGAAAATCAATTGTAGCATAAGTAATCGAATTCAACAAGTTAAATGTCAACAAATTCGAAGCCGTGACCTACTGAAATGTCCTGGAATCGCATACACAGAAATCAAATTCGCAACCCAATCAAAGACAATATCATTGAGAAATGACCGAAGTCAGAGCAAATACAAAGCAACAATTTCCAAACCAAAATCAAAGCCATCGAAATCAAGAAGCAAAGGAACATGTGACTTTGAATTAGATGTGAGTGAGAAAGCACTCACCTTTGGACGCAATCGAAGCAGCCGTGAGCAAGGCGAAGGAAACGTCGATCGACGGAGCAAGCAACGAACCATAGATCGAGCTACAGAAGTCATCCTCTTCGATTTATCCAAAGCCCTAGTTTCGGAGCGAAGAGGAAAACGAGGCCGCCATTCTTTCGTAAGTTTTTTTTTAGTAATAACAACCCTATATTTTGTAATTATTTTATTGTATATTTTAATTATTTTAATGTAAAATTTTGGTTTAAAAAAAACTTTTATTTTTACTTATTTGAAATGATTAAATTTATTATTTAAATATAACCTTGATTTTTATGAGTTATAATCCCAAACTTGTGTAAGTTGAAATATTTGCCTGAAATGCTGATTTTGGTCAAAATAGTCAAACTGTGACTTTCAACTTAAAAATTTTAAAGTTTAAAAATTTAATTTTTTTTTTCTTTTATTATGAAAGTACATTAAGTTCTAAGAACACCACTTTTCGTTTCGTTGAAATTGGATGTAAATTGTGAAAGTTATACCCTTTACAATATTGTGCGTATATAGGGTTATTTAACAATGACTATTTTAAATTGTATAAATTACTTCTTCTTGGTTATATTTTATTTTAATATGTGATAATATGTTTTGTTATGTATATTTTGACTTTTAAATATTTTTAAATGATAATAGAATTTTTCCAAAATTTACTGTATTTATTTCCTATTTTTAAAGGCTGTTTTCTAATTTACTGCCATTTTCTTCATATAAATTATATTTAATAATTTTTTTTGTGAATTTACTTTTATTTTTTGTTATTTTATTTGTTATAAATATTTTACAAGTCCATGAAGATTTTCTAAAGTTCATTTGGATTTATTTCTAATTTTAAAGCCTAGTCTACAATTTTAAGCCATTTTCTTATTTTAATTATATATAATTAAAATTTATTTATTTATTTTATGCACTCACTTTTATTTTCTGTGTTTTACTTTATTTTATTCATTTTACATGTACTTAAATTAAAGTAAATTTTTCCAAAGTGTATTGAAGTTATTTCTAATTCTTAAGTCTAGTTTTCATTTTTCTGTGTTATTTTCTTATTTAATAATATCTAATTAATATTTAATTTTTAATATTTTGTTTATCTGTTATATTTTCGAATTTTAACTGAGATTTAAATTATTTTCAGTTAGTTGGATGTATATAAATATATATGAGAAATTTGAAAGGGTTAAGAGCTAAGCAACGGAAAAACGTTTTATCCGTTTCTTTTGCAGTTTCTTCTGTCATTAATACATCAATTCATCTTAGCCATTTCTTTCCCCATCCTTTACATCCGACTTCCTCTTGTCATTCACGAATTTTTGAAGCTCCAAAATCCTAAAAATCATGGCCTCCACCTTGAAGAAAAAAAATTAGGTAAATCCCTCTCTTCTTTCTACTTTTCTAACTTTTCTATGCAATTTTGCCTTGTTTCTCTTCTAAGTTTGGATCGGCCTCTTCTCCATAGCCGTAGCCACAAACTCCTACATCTCTTCCATGCCTCCAACACCATCTACCCCACCAACCATGACCATGGCCGAGCCATCTATGGTGGCCAAACCCTTCAAATTGCAACCTAAATGCCTAAAAATAATGTTTTTGACCATTGTTGCCTCATTCCCTTCATCTCCACTTGTTGCCTTGCCTATATGATGTTAAACCTGACCTATATGATGTCATACCTGAGTCAAATCATCATTATAGCCAAGCATAAGTGTCCCTTAGGCCAAGCATTGAAGTGGTTGAAGCAAGGTCCAATCTATCTTGTTCATTTCGTGTATTTCAAAATTGTTTCAATGTTATTTTATGCTGAATGTTTATATAGTGTCTGGTTTGTTTTGTTTTGGGTTGTTGATAAAAAATCATATCTTGGCTATCTTTCAACTCAAATCAAAATTCGTGAAATTGTGCTTGTCGTACCTTTGGAGTCGTGCTTGTATGTTGTTTTGGTCTCTAGCTTTGAAAAAGGTGAGTTTTTCTCACTTTGACATATATACTTATGAAAAGTGGATTGATGACAAGTGTTTAGTAATGTAAAATGTTTATGCAAGTTAATGATGATCATATGATATGCTATGCCGTGTTATTACCATGTTATTACCATGTTAAAACTGTTAATTTTCACCTGACATCTGATACATGACTGTATATTGTGATATTGACATTGTTTATATTATTTCTGTATATGATCACACTGCAAGTTCCCTGTTAGGATAAAAATCATTATGGGCTGAAATGTTAGGCCTGAGTTATTTTATTTATTTATTTAAACTTGGGATTGCGGGTTTGAAATGATAGAACCCGGATTTTTACCTTTTAAACTGCGGATTGAAATGATACATATCCGTATCACTTGACCTAGGTTAGAAAACTATATACAGACCCGTGGTTATTCTATAAAGTGCTTTGAATATTTTAAGTATTTTAAAAATATAAAATTATGAAATTTGATTTAAATAGATTTTGAAAGGTTTTAAAATAAATAAATTATGATTTTTCTATGTGTTAAAAATGTAATTTATGAATGGATTAACTGGATTTTTGAAATATAACTTATGTTTGAAATTTGGAATTTTGACTAAAAATGATATTTAAGTTACATGAATAAAATGGACTTTAATTTTATTTGGAAAATGGTAAATATGATAAATTGATTTATATTTGAATTTAAGTGATTTATTAAAGAATTATTGATTTTCCATAAATTTAAGTGGTTGAATAAATGACTGTTGAAAATGAAATTTTAAAATATAACTTGACTTGAAAATGTGAAATTTGAGTTTTAAATAAAGATGTTAAATAAATTAAATAAACTGGAAGTTTAGTTAAATTTGTGAAATGGTAATATAAATCTGAAATGTTAAGTTTTAATTAATGAAAGGAGGTTGAAACGTATAGGTTTTAATTAATGAAAGAAACGTATAGGTTTTAATTTATGAAAGAAACGTATAGGTTTTAATTTATGAAAGAAACGTATAGGTTTTAATTTATGAAAGAAACGTATAGGTTTTAATTTATGAAAGAAACGTATAGGTTTTAATTAATGAAAGAACATATGGTGTTCTAATTAATGAAAGAAAGGTATAAGTTTTAATTAATGAAAGAAACGTATAAGTTTTTAATTAATGAAAGAAACGTGTAAAGTTCTAATTAATGAGAGAACATGAAAGTTTTAATTAATGCAAGAACATGTAAAGTTTTAATTAAGAAAGAAACATGTAAAGTTTTAAGTAGTGTGGTATTGATTTAATTAATAAATGTTCATCATTGTAATAGGAATATAAAATTTAAAACATACATTTGACGCGTAGATTTTAATCGATGTAATGGTGTGTTTTAAATTGATTAAAATAATAAATGTTACTTACTGCAATAATAAAATGTAAGTTGATAACGTACATTTGATAAGCAAGTTTTAATTTATGTGAATGGCATATTCTAAATGATTAAAATAATAAAGTTTCTTTATTGTAATAATAATGTAAGTTAATAAGGTGCTTTTAACTTAACATAAGAATTTCGGTTTAAATTGTATATTACAGTAAGAAAGTTTATTTAACTATAAGGCAGACATGTTAAAATTTTAAGCTTATCAATACTTTGATTACATACAATGTAAAGTGGAAAGTAGTACATTCCAAAAATGCTATGATTCCCTAAGGTAACATTTCCAAAATGCTATGATAATTTAAAGGAATATTTCAAGTCTAATAAATTTAAAGAAATATTCAATGATTTGAAAATTTGGGTTTTATTTGAGTGATATAATATTGAATTATTTTTGAAATGGAAATGATACAATTGTGATATTGTTTAGAAATGAGTATGATATTTTGGTCTTGAAAATATAAATTATTTGAAATAAATATCCATGGGTTATAATAACGATTGGTTGTTAAAGAGACCGGGATCGGATATTGTCTTATAGCCAGACAATACCGAAAACCACTTTGTCACGCCCCACCTCTATACCCACACTAGCCAAGAACACTACGGTGTAGAGTTCTCAACTAGCACGGAGAATAAGGCTGTTGAGGAGCGACCATCCTCGTGATTTCTTATCACGCGGTGGCTATAACAATCTTCGGAAACAAACATAGAAATATGCATAACACAAATCAGTCACGGACATCCATATCACAAAGGCGGAAGAAGATATGAATATATAACTAACACATGAAAGTGTACATCAGAGTAGTGGTCAAAAAGATCCACAATAATACAAAAGAATAGCAACACGGGCTATGCAAAAGAATACATCTATGAGTCTATATCTCAAGTGTAAACGACAAAAACTGCTAATCTAAAAGGTCAGCCAAAAGTCAGAGTAGTAAATCCCTGGGGGAGAAGTCAAGCAGAAGCACCTGTAACATCTCGGTCTGACCCGAGTATTATTTATAAGAAAATAATAAACGGACCAGTCTAGCTATAAATATCAGATAACATGATATAAACAATAGATATGGCAAGAACATATAGTAACCATAAAGACATACTATGATAAGCATGTAAACGAAGATCATCAAGAGATCAAACAATATCAAAAGAATCTTCTAAAAGATCCAAATTCACCTAAACATAAAAGTTGGAAAATCATAACAATGAAAGTCATGAAAATTGGTGAAGCACAAATTCCAAAAGACTACACAAGAAACCCAGAAATTACAATATAGAAGCATGAAAACTCACAAAATGGGAGCATGAAAACTCACATACACGTGTAACACAAAGCGAGAAGCTATCTCATGGTTGCAAGCCATTAATTTTGACACACGAATGGCCCGAAGACCGTGGGGCGCTACCCCACATATGTGATGGCGAAACATCACACAAATGAGATGGCGAAACATCACAAGAGCGGGTCCTAGTCTCCCTCGCAGACAAAGGGACATCGCACAGTTGCTAGTCTAAAACACAAAAATGATCGTCGTGATCATCAAGAAGTGTCAATTACACTAAGTTAGTAAATATAAAAATTTAACTTCATGTCCCATAACCACTTGCTTGACTCAAATATTTACTAACAAACTGTAGATCTCCACTAGAAAATTGTCACAAGAGATTCAATCGAACAATTCCAAGAATTAACCGACGAAGTAAACGCAAGCGTTTCATACCACTTGTTTTACTACGTCGTTTAATTAGATTTCTCATACGAGTGAGGTAAAGGTTTGTATATACTAATAGATTGGAAAACGGTTTAAGGAAAAAGCTTTGTTACTAAAAATAGAGTTGAAATCGTTTTGCTGAAAGAGTTTTGATATTTACTACTAGTATTGAAACCTTTATTTTATTAAAGTGACAAATCACAAAAACTTCGCGTTCAAAGACGTGAATGAAATCCAAGGAAATCAACTCAAAATGCATCTTTCATCAAAGAGCCCCTACGGAGGAGGGGTCCGGGGGGGGGGGGGGTGGCAACCCCCCAAGGTGGGGGTGCGGGGGCAACGCCACCGCTTACGTGGTTCGACCTAGTGAAGACAAAAAGGGGGTCTAACGACCTAAGAGGGATAGGGTCGAGCGACCTAACGGTTGCGACCTAGGGGTCTAAGGGGTCAAGCGACTTAGTGGTTGCGACCTAGAGGTGTTCGCGACCTAACGATTACTCACGACACAACATGGCCGACTTAACAGAGGTCGCGACCTAACGGGATAACCCGTGACCGACTTAAGAGTTGCGTGACTGAAGGGTTGCACGACTTAAGGGTTGCACGACTTAAGGGTTGCACGACTTAAGGGTTGCACGACTTAAGGGTTGCACGACTTAAGGGTTGCACGACTTAAGGGTTAGGCCAGGAGCGACCTAACGAGATAAGGTCCAACGACCTACGAGTTAAGGGTCCAACGACCTATCGGGATAACTCGTAAACGACTCACGACCTATGAACGAACGACTTAACTCCGAACGAGCTAAAAAAAATGACCAGAACGACCTAGGGTTAACTCGTAAACGACTCATGTAACAACCCGCATATTTATCGAGTTTGTATTTAAATATTTTATTTAAATATTAACTCGTTAATCGAATTTTGGTCCGAAAAGCTACTTTTTGCAAACGGTCAAATTAGGACTCGAGACCACTTCCATTGAGTTCGAAATGTCGTTTATAACTTTTTTAAGTATAAACATCGATAGGTTTGGAGTTAGTGAAATTTCACTAACTTTTCCCGCTTTGGACTTTGGGTTAGTTTAGCCTATTAAGCCCAAGTTCCAACCCTCTTCTCCTCACTCTTCATAAATTTCCTAACTAATCAAGCTTTGGCATTAATGGTGGAGGGAATGGGAAATTAAAATTCCAAAACTCAAATTCAATTGCAATCCATCTTTCTACTCCAAATTCAAGAAGAAAACATTGGATTCAAGCTTCTTGTGCTTAGATAGAAGAAGGATTGATTCTTGCTTGCTTAAAACTTCATTTTCATTGATATTTGGTGCAAAGGTGAGATTTTTATCTCACAAATCTAGTCTATAACTATATTGGACTGTTGGGAATGATTCCCTATCACTTTTGCATGCACATTTGCATTTGGTTTGGATTGGATTGGCGAAAAACTCCAATTTTTAGCGTTTTGGTGAATTTTCTGCACTTAGGTCGTTCTGGCCATTTTTAGGTCGTTCGGAGTTAAGTCGTTCGTCCATAGGTCGTGAGTCGTTCACTAGTTAAACTTAGGTCGTTCTGGCCATTTTTAGGTCGTTCGGAGTTAAGTCGTTCGTCCATAGGTCGTGAGTCGTTCACTAGTTAAACTTAGGTCGTTCTGGCCATTTTTAGGTCGTTCGGAGTTAAGTCGTTCGTCCATGGGTCGTGAGTCGTTCACGAGTTAAACTTAGGTCGTTCTGGCCATTTTTAGGTCGTTCGGAGTTAAGTCGTTCGTCCCTAGGTCGTGAGTCGTTCACGAGTTAAACTTAGGTCGTTCTGGCCATTTTTAGCTCGTTCGGAGTTAAGTCGTTCATCCATAGGTCGTTTACGAGTTATCCCGATAGGTCGTTGGACCTTATCTCGTTAGGTCGCTCCTGGCCTAACCCTTAAGTCGTGCAACTCTTAAGTCGTGCAACCCTTAAGTCGTGTAACCCTTAAGTCGTGCAACTCTTAAGTCGTGTAACCCTTAAGTCGTGCAACCCTTAAGTCGTGCAACTCTTAAGTCGTGTAACCCTTAAGTCGTGCAACCCTTAAGTCGTGCAACGCTTAAGTCGTGCAACTCTTAAGTCGTGCAACCCTTAAGTCGTGGAACCCTTCAGCCACGCAACTCTTAAGTCGGTCACGAGTTATCCTGTTAGGTCGCGACCTCTGTTAAGTCGGCCATGTTGGGTCGTGAGTCATCGTTAGGTCGCGAACACCTCTAGGTCGCAACCACTAAGTCGCTTGACCCCTTAGACCCCTAGGTCGCAGCCGTTAGGTCGTATGACCCTTGAGTCGTTAGGTCGTTAGACCTCATTTTGTCTTCACTAGGTCGTACCGTTTTGGTCGGGGCGCTGCCCCGCACCCCGCCGGGGGCGCTGCCCCCTGGACCCCCGCGACCTGACCGGGCAGGTCGAACCCCGTAAGCGGTGGCGTTGCCCCCGCACCCCCACCTTGGGGGGTTGCCACCCCCCCTGGACCCCCCCTCCGTAGGGGATCTTATCTGAAAAACATTGAGCTGATTTCCTTGGATTTTATTCACATCTCCGTATGCGATTTTTGTGACTGATTGTTTCTACAATTGCTTCTGTGTTTTGTCACTTTATAATATAAAGGTTTCAATACTAGTAGTAAATATCAAAACTCTTTTAACAAACAATTTCAACTCTATTTTTAATAACAAAGCTCTTTTCTTAAACCGTTTTCCAATCTATTAGTATATACAAACCTTTACCTCACTCGGATGAGAAATCTAATTAAACGACTTAGTAAAACAAGTGGTATGAAACGCTTGCGTTCACTTCGTCGGTTAATTCTTGGACTTGTTCGATTGAACCTCTTGTGACAATTTTATTAGTGAAGATTTACAGTTTGTTCGTAAATATTTAAGTTAAGCAAGTGGTTATGGGACATGAAGCTAAACTTCTATATTTACTAGCTTAGTGTAATTGACACTTCTCGTTGATCATGACGATCATTCTGATGATTTAGACTAGCAACTGTGCGATGTCTCTTGTTGCGAGGTTAGACTAGACACCACTTGTGTGATTCCACTCACACATACCTTTTTGCTTTTTGGTTAGTCTGGACCTTAATCTGTGTGATTCCATTCACACATGTGGGGTAGCTCCCCTTGGTCTTCGGACCGTCATGTGATAGGCCTCTTTCTCTTTTCTATGATTTCTGGACTTCTTGCACTGATTTTTAGAATTTATGTCATTGACTTGTTATGAGTACAAGTTTGGGGTATGATGCCCTTTTCGAATCTTTGAGAAGATTCTTGTGATATTGATTATCTCTTATTGATTGATCTTCTGTTGATCATTATTTACATACTTATAGTGGTATGTCATTATGGATGTTTATGTTTATGCCATATCTTTTATGTTATATCATGTCATCTGATATTTATAGCTAGACTGACCCGTTTATTATTTTCTTAAATAATACTCGGGTCAGACCGAGATGTTACAGGTGCTTCTGCTTGACTTCTTCCCAGGGATTCATCACTCTGACTTTTGGCTAACTGTTTAGATTAGCAGTTTTTGTTGTATACACTTGAGATATAGACTCATAGTTGTATTCTTTTGTATAGCACGTGTTGCTATTCTTTTGTATTATCGTGGGACTTACTGACCACTACTCTGATGTACACTTTCATGTGTTAGTTATATATTCATATCTTCTTCCGCCTTTGTGATATGGATGTCTGTGACTGATTTGTGATATGATTATTTCTATGTTTGTTTCCGAAGATTATTTATAGCCACCGTGTGATAAGCAATTACATGGATGGTCGCTCCTCAACAGCCTCATTCTCCGTGCTAGTTGACAGCACTACTCCGGAGTGTTCTTGGCTAGCGTGGGTATAGAGGTGGGGCGTCACAACTCACGACCTATGGATGAACGACTTAACTCCGAACGAGCTAAAAATGGCCAGAACGACCTAGGGTTAACTCGTAAACGACTCACGACCTATGGATGAACGACTTAACTCCGAACGAGCTAGAAATGGGCAGAACGACCTAAGTGCAGAAAATTCACCAAAACGCTAAAAATTGGAGTTTTTCGCCAATCCAATCCAAACCAAATGCTAACATGCATGCAAAAATGATGGGGAATCATTCCCAACAGTCCAATATAGTTATAGGCTAGAATTATGAGATAAAAATCTCACCTTTGCACTAAAATTTATGAAGATGAAGCTTGAAAGCAAGGAGAAGCAATCCAAAGCTTGAATCCAATATCTTCTACTTGAATTTGGAGTTGAATGTTGGATTTGCAATTGAATTTGTGCTTGGAGTTTTAATTTCCCATTCTCTTCACCATTAATGCCAAAGCTTGAGTTAGTTAGGAAATTTATGAAGAGTGAGGAGAAGGGGGTTGAAACTTGGGCTTAATAGGCTAAACTAACCCAAAGTCCAAGGCGGGAAAAGTTAGTGAAATTTCACTAACTCCAAACCGATCAATGTTTATACTTCAAAAAGTTATAAACGGCATTTCGAACTCAATGGAAGTGGTCTCGAGTCCTAATTTGACCGTTTGCAAAAAGTAGCTTTTCGGACCAATATTCGATTAACGACAAAATATTTAAATAAAATATTTAAATATAAAATCGATAAATATGCGGGTTGTTACACACTTTAACAACCGTGTACGCGGTGGAGATTCCAGAATGAAGTAGGATGGTGGCGACTTTCTCGAGGTATGTTACGTGGACCCAACTCCCGTGAGTTGGCATATATGACTAAAACAGGAGCTATACCGGGCTACACAAAGTGTCGCACCCTTTCATCGAGCATGCTCCATTGGAAACTATTCTATTACCGTTGTGATTCGATTCGGTGGCGCCACTTTGATTCACGGGTATTGTTCGAGGTGGGGGGAAGTTGCTGGCTTGCCGTCACCACCGGTCCGGGAGTGCAAACGGTGTATCCACCCTGGCATTTCCTTACGTGCCGTGTCATATCCTTATATCGAGCCCACTACGATTTTGGTTTTAAAGATCCGACCGCGTTAAGGTTCACCATCCCCTTAACGTTATTTTCTATATGATTATACTTTACTGATTAGACACTACCGTATATAGCGTATATTACTACATAGTAAATAGTTTAACGGATCCTTAGAGGATGAGCGGTCCCAAGCATCCTTTAAGTTACTGATGCATTTGTTACTGTTCACTTGAGTTGATTTACAGTTTATATGTATTTATTTCCTGACTCGAGGGTTTTGTGTTTTGTTTTACGCTCGGGTCAGATTGATTGAGCTAGCATTCAAGATTCACCTTCGACATTGGAGCTTTCCTTGAAGATCCAGCCATCTATTTTGTTTAAGTATCCAGTGGTTCAGTGATGTATCTGATTTGTACCTGATGTATCCTGTTACTCTTCTGTTGTATCTTATTTAACTCTGATGTATCTCATATTTTATATAGTAGCTTCATGAACTACTATCTCTTTTCTTCCTCTGCATTTTTATATACTCTGTGTCTGTGATCTGTGATTTTTATTTACTGTATATTCTGAGGTTTGCCAAAAATTTATTTACAACGCGGTATTTTGAGCAATTCAATTCTGGCATGAGTGTCTACCTATACACTTATAATGGATGCGAATGGTTGAAAATACCTGGTTGTTACAGTTGGTATCAGAGCTTTGGTAGCTCTAGGCAAAACTCAGCATATAGAGTGAATGTATTTACAGAATCACTTTCATTCGAGTTTGAATCTCTTCCCTTTTTACTCGATTCCTTTGAATTTTGGAACGTTCCCTGCGGTTCCAAAGTCCATTCTTATTCCCCGCTATTCATCTTCATTTCATTCTGGAGTATCCCATAACTCCACTTCGAATGATCTTTATAGTGAATTGGCGGTCCCGCCAATCTCAAAAAATTTCTTGTAAGAGGGGTGAAACTCCATTAGAACAGCATCGATTCATATCCTCGGTTTAGATGCTAGTATCTCCTATTATCCCAAACTCTAACTCTTGAGATCAAAGTAGATTTACCCCAGAAAATCCACTTCGATCTTATACTTTAAGTCACGGTTGACCCGATTAAGGTTGCCCGTGATTTATTTTAGTTTATTCACCTCCCTACTCTGTATTTAATCATCTTGTCTTTTGTTTCCAACATATTTTCAAACATTTTGAATTGTACTTGTCAATCTATATTTTTTTTATATTGTGTTGTTGGAGTTGTTGATGTTGATTTGGGGTTCTGATCGATTCGTCTGATCAACGCTATCGGTAGGATTTCTAAAATACTTTGACAGAACAAAATGACACGATATTATTTTAAATTTTGTTTTGGTTAATGAAATAAAATTTTGATATACATATATATTTATGGAACTTAATAAAATGATTCAAATGTATAATTTGAAATGATAATACTTGATTTATCATTTATTGTTCTATAAATGAATTCATAAATAATGTTTATAAATTTATATGGGAACTTAAATGAATTTAAAAAAAGAAATTTGAGAATTTAATTTCCGATGGTTCCAAACCTTTTGTTTAAAAGTTTAAAGGGATATAATATTTAAAATATTTTCAAATAGAAATTTGTTTCCAAAGAATTTAAAGTTTAAAATTAGTACTTTTCTCTTTGTCGCTGGAAAATAACTTCGGTGACGACTGCAGCATCATCGACGTTCATTTTCGAGTTTCGAAGTGAAGAGACTGTTCTGTAGTCTTGCTACAGCTTTGTTTTGGGAAATTAAATTGATTTGAATTTCTAAAATATGACTCAATTTATAATATATATAGATATATGATTGAAATTTGATTTGACATATTATATATATTATTACTTATCTCTAAATGGTTTGAAGAAATCGGAAATTTAATTCTTAAATTTTAATTTTAACAATAATTTCAATTATAAAAAGAAAATCAATAAAATTTGGATAAATGATTAAACTTGAGATAATTGAATTGGAAAGTTTTATTTGTATGACACAATTTCATTCCAATATAACTTACCTTAATTTCAGAAGTTAACAATGTAATTGGGTAATATACGATATAAAAAGATTTTATAAATAAAATTTGAGTGGTTATAATAAATGTTATACACTTAAATTTTAATTATAAAACGATTAACAAAGGTAAATATAATAAGGATAATTGAATAACTTATAACAAAATAATATTACAAGAACTAAGAATAAAAGAAAGCAGTTATATTAAGTGTAAGTATGTTTAACATAAGTGATAAATATAGTGAGAGGAATAAATTTAGTTTTATTTAGGAATAAAGAAGAATTAAATTTATTAAATACATTGTGAGTATAATAAATGTTTATTTTTCAAACCCATGGTTTTGAAATTTGTTAATTTATGATGATTGGATAATAAGATAACGAAATTTGAGATAGTTAAGATTTATTTAACTTGTGTAAAGATTTATTCTCTATTTAAGTTGAAATTTCCATGCTTTCAAATCTATTTCCTTATTTTGTTTTCCAAACTATTTTTTGTTATCCTCCTCCTCCTTATCTTGCTATAGATTGATATAGGAATCTTTCTATAATCTTTTCTAGATCTTTGGTAATCATTTTGAAGCCACCTTTTTCGTGCTTGTGTTCTTAATTTTGGAGAATCTTGGAAAGATCAGCTCCACCTTGTAAAACTTACCTATAACAATAGCCAGCATGTATAATTTCATTCTCCTTGTCATCTCGTCCTAACCTTATTTCACTCTATCTTTCTCTGTGCTTTCTCATACCTCATTCCTTTTCGGGAACGAAAAGTTTTGAGTGGGGGAGAGTGTAGCAACCCTATATTTTGTAATTATTTTATTGTATATTTTAATTATTTTAATGTAAAATTTTGGTTTAAAAAAAACTTTTATTTTTACTTATTTGAAATGATTAAATTTATTATTTAAATATAATCTTGATTTTTATGAGTTATAATCCCAAACTTGTGTAAGTTGAAATATTTGCCTAAAATGCTGATTTTGGTCAAAATAGTCAAACTGTGACTTTCAACGTAAAAATTTTAAAAGTTTAAAAATTTAAATTTTTTTCTTTTATTATGAAAGTACATAAAATTCTAAGAACACCACTTTTCGTTTCGTTGAAATTGGATGTAAATTGTGAAAGTTATACGCTTTACAATACTGTGCGTATATAGGGTTATTTAACAATGACTATTTTAAATTGTATAAATTACTTCTTCTTGGTTATATTTTATTTTAATATGTGATAATATGTTTTGTTATGTATATTTTGACTTTTAAATATTTTTAAATGATAATAGAATTTTTCCAAAATTTACTGTATTTATTTCCTATTTTTAAAGGCTGTTTTCTAATTTTCTGCCATTTTCATCATATAAATTATATTTAATAATTTTTTTTTTGTGAATGCACTTTTATTTTTTGTTATTTTATTTTTTATAAATATTTTACAAATCCATGAAGATTTTCTAAAGTTCATTTGGATTTATTTCTAATTTTAAAGCCTAGTCTACAATTTTAAGCCATTTTCTTATTTTAATTATATATAATTAAAATTTATTTATTTATTTTATGCACTCACTTTTATTTGCTGTGTTTTACTTTATTTTATTCATTTTACATGTATTTAAATTAAAGTAAATTTTTACAAAGTGTATTGAAGTTATTTCTAATTCTTAAGTCTAGTTTTCATTTTTCTTTGCTATTTTTCTTATTTAATCATATCTAATTAATATTTAATTTTTAATATTTTTTTTTATCTGTTATATTTTCGAATTTTAACTGAGATTTTAATTATTTTCAGTTATTTGGATGTATATAAATATATATGAGAAATTTGAAAGGGTTAAGAGCTAAGCAACGGAAAAACGTTTTATTCGTTTCTTTTGCAGTTTCTTCTGTCATTAATACATCAATTTATCTTAGCCATTCCTTTCCCCATCCTTTGCAGCCGACTTCCTCTGGTCATTCACGAATTTTTGAAGCTCCAAAATCCTAAAAATCATGGCCTCCACCTTGAAGAAAAAAAATTAAGTAAATCCCTCTCTTCTTTCTACTTTTCTAACTTTTCTATGCAATTTTGCCTTGTTTCTCTTCTAAGTTTGGATCGGCCTCTTCTCCATAGCCGTAGCCACAAACTCCTACATCTCTTCCATGCCTCCAACACCATCTACTCCACCAACCATGACCATGGCCGAGCCATCTATGGTGGCCAAACCCTTCAAATTGCAACCTACATGCCTAAAAACAATGTTTTTGACCATTGTTGCCTCATTCCCTTCATCTCCACTTGTTGCCTTACCTATATGATGTTAAACCTGACCTATATGATGTCATACCTGAGCCAAATCATCATCATAGCCAAGCATAAGTGTCCCTTAGGCCAAGCATTGAAGTGGTTGAAGCAAGGTCCAATCTATCTTGTTCATTTCGCTTTGTATTTCAAAATTGTTTCAATGTTATTTTATGCTGAATGTTTATATAGTGTCTGCTTTGTTTTGTTTTGGGTTGTTGATACAAAATCATATCTTGGCTATCTTTCAACTCAAATCAAAAGTCGTGAAATTGTGCTTGTCGTGCCTTTGGAGTCGTGCTTGTATGTTGTTTTGGTCTCTAGCTTTGAAAAAGGTGAGTCTTTCTCACTTTGACATATATACTTATGAAAAGTGGATTGATGACAAGTGTTTAGTAATGTAAAATGTTTATGCAAGTTAATGATGATCATATGATATGCTATGCCGTGTTATTACCATGTTATTACCATATTAAAACTATTAATTTTCACCTGACATCTGATACATGACTGTATATTGTGATATTGACATTGTTTATATTATTTCTGTATATGATCACACTGCAAGTTCCCTGTTAGGATAAAAATCATTATGGGATGAAATGATAGGCCTGAGTTATTTTATTTATTTATTTAAACTTGGGATTGCGGGTTTGAAATGATAGAACCCGGATTTTTACCTTTTAAACTGCGGATTGAAATGATACATATCCGTATCACTTGACCTAGGTTAGAAAACTATATACAGACCCGTGGTTATTCTATAAAGTGCTTTGAATATTTTAAGTATTTTAAAAATATAAAATTATGAAATTTGATTTAAATAGATTTTGAAAGGTTTTAAAATAAATAAATTATGATTTTTCTATGTGTTAAAAATGTAATTTATGAATGGATTAACTGGATTTTTGAAATATAACTTATGTTTGAAATTTGGAATTTTGACTAAAAATGATATTTAAGTTACATGAATAAAATGGACTTTAATTTTATTTGGAAAATGGTAAATATGATAAATTGATTTATATTTGAATTTAAGTGATTTATTAAAGAATTATTGATTTTCCATAAATTTAAGTGGTTGAATAAATGACTGTTGAAAATGAAATTTTAAAATATAACTTGACTTGAAAATGTGAAATTTGAGTTTTAAATAAAGATGTTAAATAAATTAAATAAACTGGAAGTTTAGTTAAATTTGTGAAATGGTGATATAAATCTGAAATGTTAAGTTTTAATTAATGAAAGGAGGTTGAAACGTATAGGTTTTAATTAATGAAAGAAACGTATAGGTTTTAATTTATGAAAGAAACGTATAGGTTTTAATTTATGAAAGAAACGTATAGGTTTTAATTTATGAAAGAAACGTATAGGTTTTAATTAATGAAAGAACGTATGGTGTTCTAATTAATTAAAGAAAGGTATAAGTTTTAATTAATGAAAGAAACGTATAAGTTTTTAATTAATGAAAGAAACGTGTAAAGTCCTAATTAATGAGAGAACATGAAAGTTTTAATTAATGCAAGAACATGTAAAGTTTTAATTAAGAAAGAAACATGTAAAGTTTTAAGTAGTGTGGTATTGATTTAATTAATAAATGTTCAGCATTGTAATAGGAATATAAAATTTAAAAAGTACATTTGACGCGTAGATTTTAATCAATGTAATGGTGTATTTTAAATTGATTAAAATGATAAATGTTACTTACTGTAATAATAAAATGTAAGTTGATAACGTACATTTGATAAGCAAGTTTTAATTTATGTGAATGGCATACTTTAAATGATTAAAATAATAAAGTTTCTTTATTGTAATAATAATGTAAGTTAATAAGGTGCTTTTAACTTAACATAAGAATTTAGGTTTAAATTGTATATTACAGTAAGAAAGTTTATTTAACTATAAGGCTATGATAAATCGACATGTTAAAATTTTAAGCTTATCAATACTTTGATTACATACAATGTAAAATGGAAAGTAGTACATTCCAAAAATGCTATGATTCCTTAAGGTAACATTTCCAAAATGCTATGATAATTTAAAGGAATATTTCAAGTTTAATAAATTTAAAGAAATATTCAATGATTTGAAAATTTGGGTTTTATTTGAGTGATATAATATTGAATTATTTTTGAAATGGAAATGATACAATTGTGATATTGTTTTGAAATGAGTATGATATTTTGGTCTTGAAAGTATAAATTATTTGAAATAAATATCCATGGGTTATAATAACGATTGGTTGTTAAAGAGTCCGGGATCAGATATTGTCTTATAGCCGGACAATACCGAAAACCACTTTAACAACTGTGTACGCGGTGGAGATTCCAGAATGAAGTAAGATGGTGGCGACGTTCTCGAGGTAGGTTACGTGGACCCAACTCCCATGAGTTGGCATATATGACTAAAACAGGAGCTATACCGGGCTACACAAAGGGTCGCACCCTTTCATCGAGCATGCTCCATCGGAAACTATTCTATTACTGTTGTGATTCGATTCGGTGGCGCCACTTTGATTCGGGGGTATTGTTCGAGGTGGGCGGAAGCTGCTGGCTTGCCGTCACCACCGGTCCGAGAGTGCAAACGGTGTATCCACCCTGGCATTTCCTTGCGTGCCGTGTCATATCCTTATATCGAGCCCACTACGATTTTGGTTTTAAAGATCCGACCGCGTTAATGTTCACCATCCCCTTAACACTATTTTCTATATGATTATACTTTACTGATTAGACACTACCGTATATAGCGTATATTACTACATAGTAAATAGTTTAAAGGATCCTTAGAGGATGAGCGGTCCCAAGCATCCTTTAATTTACTGATGCATTTTTTTACTGTTCACTTGAGTTGATTTACAGTTTATAAGTATTTATGTCCTGACTCGAGGGTTTTGTGTTTTGCTTTACGCTCGGGTCAGATTGATTGAGCTAGCATTCAAGATTCACCTTCGACATTGGAGCTTTCCTTGAAGATCCAGCCATCTATTTTGTTTCAGTATCCGGTGGTTCAGTGATGTATCTGATTTGTACCTGATGTATCCTGTTACTCTTCTGTTGTATCTTATTTAACTCTGATGTATCTCATATTTTATATAGTAGCTTCATGAACTACTATCTCTTTTCTTCCGCTGCATTTTTATATACTCTGTGTCTGTGATCTGTGATTTTTATTTACTGTATATTCTGAGGTTTGCCAAAATTTTATTTACAACGCGGTATTTTGAGCAATTCAATTCTGGCATGAGTGTCTACCTATACACTTATAATGGATGCGAATGGTTGAAAATACCTGGTTGTTACATTAGTAAGCGTTTCGAATGGAATCCAAGAGGAATGGGTATTAGCCTCAGATAATTATCACGGCATCAAAATATAAGTGGGCTGAGATTCAAATTTTAAAGCCCAACAACAATTAACAACCAATTTAAATCGTCTAATGACGATAATTAATTGTTGTAAAACCCTGGGTTGTTACAATAGCACTGAGGATCTTATTGAGATAATGATAGAGAATCAAACCAGAGATAATCTAGTTAGATTAAATGTTGATTTCGACACAGTAATGGTAAGAATATGTATATAGAAATATCGAAGAAGAAGAGGAGTGAAAAACCAGAAAAACTGAATTAAAATTCGTTGAAACTAGCCCCTATTTATAGAAGAACAACAGTCATGTCTATTCGTGAAGAGTTATGACAAATAGACACGTCTTTTGAAATTCAAATTTTGAACTCAACTGACACTATGTCGACATGGGGTACATGAGTATGTCGACATCCAAAAGGGATTCTTGGTGTTTTGATTTTCTTTAAAAATAACCTTTATTTTATATTAAAACTATTTTAAACTTTATAAATGTACTTGACTATAGTTGAAATACATAAGTAAGTATAAAGAATAACATATACAAAATTGTACTATAATTTTATATTTAAAATCTAAGTAAAAATATTTAAAAGTTAAATATATTATATTTAAAAGAAAGTTTAAAAGTAAGGATAATTTGATTTTGAAATTAAAGATTATTTTGAGGCTAAAAGTTTTTGAAATTAGGATAGATGTTTTTAATGCTTTTAAAAGGAAGGTTTTGAAATCATTTTGAAAAATTATTTTGAATAAAGAGTTAGCTGATACAAAACAGTGTTCCACTAGATTTTTCGTAGGTTCCCTCCTATTTAGGGTTCCATCCCTTTAACATGCTCGAAATGGATTCCATTCCACTAATAAATTGGATTTTAAGATGTTTGTGCTTTTCTAGGAATTTTAACAAAATTCCTAATTAAAAGTAAATTACTTGAAATCTTGAACTCTTGATAATCTTGATATTCTTGTTAATTATGAGTCTTCAATCTTGATATCTTGAATCTATATACTGCACAGTCTTCATTCTTGGTACATGCATGGTTAAATCCTGCATATACATAAACATCTAAATTTATACTTTAGTATTTATATTTTATAATCTATTCTAAGGTTGTTCTAATCAAAACAATCATCTCACGGACTAACATCTGGTGAGGTGCAGGTCCCATCAGTAGCTTTCGTCGTGTCGTAGGGTGTTGGATTTCAATTATTTTGGCCGATAAGGCATGGCGACGGCGGCGGCCTATGGCTCACCGTAGGTGGTCGCGTCACCTCCTTAGGAGGCGTCTCGGCCAGGGCTGTCATCCGGAGGTGTCTGATCGCGTCGTAGCTAGATGGTATGGCCGACATTGGCGAAAATGGGGTGGCGGCTCAGCTTTCTTTTGCGACCTGTAGCTGGATTTGCATGCGCATGTAGGGTTTCATGAAGATAGATGACGTGGCCGTGCGTTAAAATATGTACCCTTTTTATTTTAATTAATTTTGTTTTAATTTAATTTCAACATGTTTTAACTCACGTAACTTTCCCATACAATGTCCGTTTCACGCGCGGTTTTCTCCGCTAGGTTCGTATTCGAATTCCGGATATTTTGACGCAAGTTTGGATGGATTCTGAGACTGTTCAAATTTTGGGTTTAAATTGGAATTTAAATCCAAAAGGTGAGTGTTTTAACCCACTCACAACTTCTAAAATTTCTTGTGTGTGCTAAATTAATTTTTGATATGATTTGAAATTCATTTATGACTGTTTGGCATATTTTTAATCATCATCTAGTTAAATTGAATTTATTGAATTAAATTGTTGTTAATTTATTTTTGCATATAAACTTCCAATTAAATAGTTGTTTAATTTATTATTGAATATAAACTATCAATAAATACCTATTGGTCATTATTTGTTATATATTGATGTTATTGTTTGAATTGGATGATGATTGTGATATGTGGTTGATGATTGATATTGGATGAATGGATGTTGTATTATATATTTTTATAAATTGCAAGTTGTTATGCATTTTTATTTCATTCGAGATTGCGGTTTGAAATGATATATAACCGCATTTCTATTTCAAATTACGGATTGAAATGATAAATATCCGTATCACTTGACCATAGAGTAGAAAATAATATACAGACACCGTGGTCTATATATAAAAGTATTTTGAAATGATTTTCTATGGTTTTATGAAGAAATATAGGGTTTTATGAGATATTGATTTGGATACTTTATAAATGTTATTTTATATATAGTTAAATCCTTGGTTTTAAACTATATATAAAATTGGGTTAAAGTATAAAAGTTGTTTAATAATAAAGTTTGATTTTACTGAGATATAATATGGTTAAGTATTTATTATATTTCTGGAGTTTATAATAACTTAAATGAGAATAGGGTGGGAAGATAAATATGAAATTGTTTTGAAATTCAATAAAATTGAGATTTTAAAGGTATGACTTTTACAACTGAATTTTGGTTTAAGATAAATTAAACGAATATTTCAAGTACAAACAAATTGAAGGAAATATTTCGTTATTTTCAATTTTAGTTTTATTTAAATGATAATGGATTTATTATGAAAATATTTCAAACTAAATAATGGAACGTTGAATTGTTGAACGTAATATCAACCTTAGTTTTGAAATTGTTCAATACTAAAAGTTTGAAATATATTGAAATTAAGATGGTTTATTGAAACTGAAAGTGAGTTGAAAGTTATGAACTGAGACTTAATTTAAAGTGAATAAAATTATGAAGTCGAGGAAATTATTTTACTTTATAAAGTAAATTTAGAATTCAAACTATTTTATATTTTTATATACCGTTTGAATATCCAAACCATTTAAGTTTTGAAAGTTATGGTTTAGAAGCTATGAAATTCGAATTATTATGTTTTGAAAGGTTATATTTCAAGCGTTTGGTTTCGAAATATTTTAAATTTGAAAGTGCCATGATTTTGGAAAAGAGATATATTTGAAATGAAAATGATATTATATTGATTTGGGCTTTATAACAATGATATCATATTGCTTGGGATTTTTGAAATGGAAATGATATCGTATTTATATGGTTTTGAAATGGATATTATATTACGGTGTCAAAGTAAAATTATTTTGAAATGACCACGGTGTTATAATAACGATTGGTTGACAAAGAGACCGGGATCGGTTATGGGCATACTCTCTGTCAATACCGAAAATCACTTTGACAACCGTGTACGTGGTGGAGATTCCAGAATGAAGCAGGATGGCGGCGGCGTTCCTTTGAGGTATATACATGGACCCGACTCCCGTGAGTTGGCATAAGGTGGCTAAAACAGGAGCGATTAACGGGCCAAGAAGGTAGCACCTTTGATCGAACACATCCCTTCAATATTATACTCTGACTTTTGGATTGATTCGGTAGCCACTTTGATTTTGATTTGGGGGTGTGGCTCGAGGTGGGCGGTAGCTGCGGGCTATGCGTTACCACCGGCCTGGAAGCGTAATTGGTATATCTACCCTGGCATTGCCTAGTTGTGCCGTGTCACCTAACCTAGCGCACCTTATACGTTTTTGTTTTGTACCATACCAATGGAGTGCCCTCTGACGACGCCCGGTATGGGGGAGATTACGGTACTATATAGACTATGGGAATATAAAAGTGTGTTAAGGTGGAAAATGTAAAGCCTTAACGCTATTTTTAATTTATATTATACTTTACTATAGACATTATTATAATAGCGTATATTACTACATACTAAATAGTTTAACGGACCCTTAGGAGATGTGAATCCCGAACATCTCTTAAGTTACTACACTCATGTTAGACACTAGATAGGAGATGTCAAATCCCATAAACATCTCTGATGCCGTTCCACTCATATTTTACCGTTGATTTAACCGACATAAGATCATTTAGTTCTGACTCGAGTGTTTTTTGTTTTCAATTCGGTCGGGTCAGTCTGAGCATTTCAAGGGTTGAAGATCTTATTTTTAGAGGACGAAGACGAAGAGTGTATTATTATTATCATACACTATATTGTTTCATCGCATCACACTTTTCCGCTGCGTTATTTATTATTTCTGGTACGTGTAACTCTGATATGTATTGTATAAATATAATCTAATATTTTGTAAACAGCTTCATAAACTGTTTATTTGATTATTATATTTTATCGTTCCACTTTGATTTTTTGTTTTGTTTTCGTTCTATCTTTCTTTTCCTTATTCACCCCCATAACAATTCGCCATATTGTATGGTTTGATTCTGATGTGTGTGGTTTATCGTCGCTTTAAAGCGTACAAAAAGGCGGATGTTACAACCGCTTTCTTCCCATTTGCCGAGCATCCATTTCTGTAAGGTAGATATATATGCTCTGTTAAATATATAGGTTATATAAGTTGTTCATTATTTTTGGTTCTTTCTTTTGTTGAGGATATATGTATATTTGGTTTTGGTTTATATACATATAAGTTTTAACAGATTTATATATTTATAATCAGCCCTTTTTTACGTAAGTATATTTGGTTTTTCTGAATTTTTCATATGGAAAGCTATTTTGTTCTTTTGTTTTATTTTATGGTTTGTTATATATATTAGTATATATATTCATATAAAGATATAGTACAATAAAGATTAGCTGTTGACAAATTTATAAGTTACATATGTTACAATTTTTATATGTGCTACAGTAATATGATGTATTGTATTAATTTTATATATTACATTTTGTTTTGTTGGTTGTTAAAGGCTGAGAACCTGCTTTTGTATATTCGTGTCAGTTATATGCACACATATATTAATATATAAGTATTATTTGCTATTATATTTAGTCATTCACAATCCCTTGCATGTATAAAGTGCATAGATGTTGAATGCCTAATATGATTTTATTTATTTTTAAGTGCATATACAATATTTGTTATCATTTTAAAAGGTATGTTAGTTTATATGCTGGTGTATATATGTTACGGTTTTGGTTTGTATATATAAGTTTACACAAACTACGTATATATATGTTTGTATATATAAGTCTATATATATATATATATAGTTTTAGGACTATAGTCTGTAGTCAATATATGTAAATTTATATAAGTTTTGAGTATTGTCAATATACACATGTTATTTCATATAAATTATATATTGTGTCAGTTATATAAATGTCCATATATATATATATAACTTTATGTAAATTAAGACATGTTAGTTCTTATACATATTATGCAAGTCATGAGAACCTGTTGATATTATCATTAAATATGTCTTTAAAATACAATATCGAAAGCATATATATATATATATATATATATATATATATATATATTAGTTTGCAATTTCTATAACTGTGTAAACATACGCAGTGAAGTCGGTTAAATTGATTTTATATTTATTTTTATGATGATACAAATAGTTCGACTTTTTTGGTATATGTGTTTGTATATTCTTATGGATCTGATGTTTAGATATGTTTACATATTAATTCATATAGTATGCATTTGTTGGTTTTCAAATATACATACATACATACATACATACATACATACATATACATACATACATATATACACACACACACACACACACACACAGAGACTTTGTTTTATGTGCTTGAATTAAATATTTACTCGAGATATATGTTTACATTGATTTTAATAAATAATAATAATAATAACATAATATACTTTTCATCTCCGTTATATCGAACTGATTTTTGATTTTTTAATTCCAATCTATCAGTTTTCTCGTCGAACTTATTTCCATCGTGCTTTGGTTCGAATTTCGTGTTTGCATCCATAACTCAATTCACCGTCAAACTTCCCTAGCCATGAAAGGTGAGCAATCACTCATGACCAATGTTCTTATATTTATTAAATTTGATTTCAGTTGAAATGACAATTGAAATATGCTGGTGCTAGTTATATACATTACTATATATTTATATTATCTATATCTGTTCTCCTGTGACATCTGACACCATTATCTGTTACTTATATTGATTATATATGCCTGTTATATTATTATCATATCTGTTATCACTCTGCAAGTTACCTGTTAGTATAGAATTCCTTATGGGTTGAAATGATATATACTCGAACGATCTATAGAATAGGAGAAAATTGTTATGGGTTGAAATGATAGAGACAAGCAATTTTCATTGAATTAAATTTGGGATTGCGGGTTGAAATGATATATACGCGTATATATTTAAATTGTGGATTGAAACAATGAATATCTGTATCACATGACCAGAGGATAGAAAATTATATATAGACACTGTTAGTCATTATATATATATATATATATTGAAATGATTTCCAAGGTTTTGAAATTGAATTTATTTAAGAATTATACTCAAATAATTTTGATTTGAAATTTATTAAGTTTTAAATTTTAAAGATATGATTTTATAACTTGATTTTGATTAAAAGTTATTTAAATGAATATTTCAAATTCACATAAATTAAAATGGTATATTTAGTTTTATTTAAATTTGAAATTTGAAGTTTTATTTAAATGTTATTTGAATGAATAAGTAAATATTTCAAAATAAAAAATAATAAAGTGAATTTGATATATATATGTATATATATGGAATTATCAAATGTAGTTTTGAAATGTTTGGATATTTAAAGCTTTGAAGATATTGAAATTGAAATGATTTATTTTTATGGTTAAAAATATGTATTTTAAATCGATATAATTTGAAATGGTTTATTGAGAAACTGAAATAAATTGAAACTGATGATTTGAGATTGATTAAATTTGAATTTTTGAATTCTGGCTGATTTGGAATCGACTTGTGAAATTTGAGGAAACTATTTCATTATATAAAGTATTTTTGAATTATATTTAAAACTCTTTAATACTTTAGTTTATAAATTAATTTAATATGAACTATTTTAATATAAACATTTAGTTTAACTATTTTAATATAAATTATTTTAACTTATAACTATTTATATAAACTATTTTACTTTATAAACAATTTTATTATACATACCATTTTAGTATCTAAACCGATAAAGTGGGAAGTGTTATGATCTCAAAGTATTATAATTTCTAAATTATCATTTCCAAAGTATTATTATTTCCAAAGTGTTATAATTTCAAATGTTTTGGTTTCGAAGTGTTATAACTTTGAAGCGCTATGATTTTGGAAATGGATATATTTGAAATGGAAATGAAATTGTATTGTTTTGAAATGGTAATAATATCGTATTTGGTTTTGAAATGGAAATAATATTGTTTTGATATGATTTTGAAAAGGCAATGATATTTTGGTTTTGAAGTATAAACTATTTTGAAATGACGGCGGTGTTATAATAACGTTTGGTTGTTAAAGAGAATGGGATCCAATATTGCCGTACGCTCTGCCAATACCCAAAACCACTTTAATAACAGTGTACATGGTGGAGATTCCAAAATGAAGTAGGATGGTGGCGACGTTCTATTGAGGTATATACATGGACTCGACTCCCGTGAGTTGGCATAAGGCGGCTAAAACAGGAGTGATTCTCGGTCCAAGTGAGGTAGCTCCTTGACCGGACACATTCCATCCGTAATATATTCTGAATTTGTGATTGATTTGGTGGCCACATTTTATTTTTTTTGATTTGGGAGTGTGTTTTGAGGTAGACGGTAGTGGCTGCTATGCGTTATGTAACAACCCTTAATTTTTAATAACTATTTTAATTCAATTTGTTTGAAAACTTTGATTTTTAAATCATTTAAATTTGAAATTTTCGAATGTATTTTTGGATTTTGTTTGTAATTTATTCTCCAAACATAATAAAATAAAGATTTTTTGAAGATTTTATATTTTGGTCAACTTTAGTCAAACTCTGACTTTCAGTTGAAAATTTTAAATTTGAATTATTAATTTCTATTCTTTTTCTTTTTAAACTGTATTTGATTCTGATATTCGTTCCGCTTTTCATTTTATCAAATTCTGTTTATATTTTTTAAACCTGATAAATTTCAGCGTTCTACACGTGATTATTTTCAGTATTTTTGTTTATTTTCTATTTTCGTATTTTCTTTCCTATTCCTGTTTTTTATTTTGTTTATTTTTATTTTCTATTCTCTACTTTCTATTTTCTTTTATTTAATTTTGGGCTTAGGAAATTACAAAGGGCACAAATTTCTTTTTCTTTATTATGAAGTGTGCCTTTTCCTTTTCTAGCCGTTCAAATCTTTTCCATTTCCTAGCCGTTCAGTTCCATTCTCATTCACGTACAAAAAAAACTTCTCATTCATATCTCTTCTCACTTTCATTTCCTAACTACAAAATTTCATGGTAAGTTCTCATGTCTTCCTCTTTGTCTTTTCCTTTTCTCTTTTCTATGATTTTTCTTCATGCTATGCTCGGCAATCATGCTCCTAGCCGACTACATCTCCTCCTATACACTACCTTAGAACGGCCATCTCCATCTTATCTCCACACCCATGCCGTGATCATAGATCAAAAACCCTATAACAAAGTTGTTTTGAAAACCCTAGCCGAGCCTTGTCCATCCCTTCCTCTATCATTAGCCTCGGCCACCACCTATTCCATCACCAACTCCTTTGCCTTGCCGTGAACACACCATGGCCATACCCCTTTCTGATGTGAACGGATTAGATCCAAGCCAAACAAACCCAAGCCAAGCCATGTTAGCCAACGGCTGAACCCAAAGTTGCATCCCCTTGACCTTTTGCTTTCACTTGACCTTTTCTATGCCTTCTCTTCACATTCCTTAGCCATTCACATCCATTCCATTGCATAGCCGAGCATGTTTGCCTCTAAACCACTATGGCCGAGCTATGTTTTGATGATGGCTAGCCAATTTGCAAAGTGATTGAGCCCTGTTGTTTGGTTAAGCCATTTAAAATTCATTTTGATTTACATTTGTGTATTGTTTTGGTTTATAATCTTTTGTATAATAAAATTGCTTGTATATGTAACGACCCAGAATTTTTGATAATTTAAATTTGAATATTTAATTGAATTTAAATATTAAAAAGTGGAATTTATAAGTCGAATAATTTATTTTTTCGAATATTAGATTTAATTTGACAATTAAACTGATAATTTAGTAGTTGAAATTACAGAAATAATTGAAAATAGGGTTAAATATGATTAAAATTGATTTGTAAAATTTTATTTTATCATGTTGGAGTTAGAACGATATTATAGAACTTTTAAAATTGAATTTGGAGTTAACCTATGAAAATTGAATATTTTAATATCTAATTATTGACTGAAAAATAGCCAATTTTCGAAAAGTCTCAGAATTAGACGAGACCAGTTCCATTCGATCCGTAATAGTTAGTTATTATCGGATTTCAAATTTCGTAGCAAACGGAGTTGTCGTTTGACCGTGGCAGCTCGAAACGCATCGATATTGTTTTTAATATTAATTTGGCGAGTTAAAATAGCCATTTTTCAAACAGTCTCGGATTTCGAAGAAACCAGTTTCATCGGATCCGTAATGTTATATTATTGTACGGTTTCAAATTTCGTGTCAATCGGATTTACCGTTTGTCCGGTGCAAGCTAAAACGCCTAGAAAATCGTTTAATCGGTTTAATTTTAAATCGAACGTTTATTGCCATAACTCGCACAGATGACCGAATTAGCTACCGAAACACGTTCCATTGTGTTATAAACGTGGGGTAAACCTTAGGAATGCCAACCGGCACGCTTCGTTTGGAGTTCGGAAAATCCGGGATGAATAGTGTCCAGCGAATTTTCTATAAAAGGACCTCTATTTTCATTCTTTACATCAAACCCTAGAAATTAGGTTACAGCCGCCACCCTTGTATCTATAGCCGAAATCCTCTTAATTTCTTCTTCAATTATTTCACAATCCACAAACCCATTCAAGAAATGTTCAACTACGAAGTTATAGAGCACATCGAGTTCCACGAGATCAATGGTGGAGATTGAATATGGTGGCTGGATGAGGGAGCTAGGGGCGGCGTTCCCCTTGCGTTTGCACGCATTTCTAGGCGCAGAGAGGTGGCCGAGTTCACCAAGCTTGCAGCCGAAGGTAGAGGACATGATGCTCTTTAAGGTGGAAGCTTCTGATCGTGGTGGATGTCGACGAGGTGGTTGCGAAATTAAACCCTAGTTGCTTAGATGGGTTCGGTCCTTGCGTGTGTTGCCTGTAGATGGAACGTGGAAGATGAAGAAAGCAAGGACGGCTGTGATTTGCAGAGTATGGATCTGGTGGCTGTGATTTGTTGTAGATTAAAAATTAAAAAGGAATTTATAAATTTAGTTTATATAAATTTATGTAATTTCAAAAATTCATATCTTTTTCATACGAGGTCAAAAACGCGCGAAACCAGTTGCGTTGGAATCTTATGGACGAGCCCTACGCTATGGAGTGGATTGGAGTCGTTTGGAGTTAGTGAGAATTTCGGGTAAAATTAAACGCGCTTTTAATTTTATTCGAAATAAATCGCTAAAACGGATTTAAAATCAAGACGAGAACTTCTCACTCAATCGAATAGGTTTCGATTTTAATTTTAAATAGTTATATTTAAAATTCTTGAATGCATGTTTGAATGATGATTGTTATCTATTGATTGTTAAAATAGACATTATGCGCCGTTAGTAAGCGGATGTTATTTATTAAAAACATATACCGCGAATATTTCATAAACAGTGAAATTGGTATTATTTATGTACTTGGAATTGATTTCCCGCAGTATATAGCGGATGAGACCCTATTGCACCGTCTATTAAGCGGATAATATTTTAAATCCCATATACTACGATAATTTCGTACTGGAACGGAATTGGTATTGTGCTAACATCTTTGGATGCAGGAAAACCGGTTGGAGGGATCCAACTGGATTCCTCAACTGTATTGATTTATTTACAGATATTTTGATATTTGTTGATTATCATATCGATATATGATATTTGGATGTCATGATTGACTATTTGGTGCCGTTGCATCATCGGATCCATTTTTAAAGTTTTAAAATAATGATTTTGGTTTTAAAAGGAATTTTTAAAGTGATTTTCGAAAGTATACGTTTTATTAAATTTTGAATTGTTAAAAATAAATACACATTAAAATTTTAATGTTATAAAAGCATGATTTTTATGAAATGAAAGCGAAAAGTGATTTTTGAAATAAATAGTTAATAAATTTATGAAATGGTTTAAATTAGAATTTTTGGACTATTACAAACAATTTTTATAAAAGATTTATAAAATGGATATTTATAAATTAAAAATATTGGAATATTAAAACGAGTTTTTATAAGTGTAAAAATGAAATAAAAATGGATTTCGTAAGTGAACGGAATTTATAGATTTATAAATTGTGAAGTTATAAAACGAATAGATTTTTGTGAAATAGAAGATTTATAAGTAATTATCTTATAAATCGGATTTTGGCATTTAAATGAGATATAAATGGAATTTTTTAATAATGATATTTATAAATCGAAGCTTATAAATAGAAATGTAATTTATAAACATTGTTCATAAATTCGAAATCAATTTAATTTGATAAATTGAATATTGAAGTTTATTGAAGGAAATATATTCACGATTTTGGACAGTGAATACATTATTGAATAAAATAGTCATGTTTGGTAAAATGAATATTATAGAATGAAGTTAATTATTTTAAAGATGTTTTAATATGTATTATGAATCGAAACCATAGATTTCAACATTTATTGTTGAAATAGACGTTTTCGAGAAAGAAGGAAATGGTGGACTATAACACTGTTGTTATAGTAAATGATTCCCAAAAGGAAATGTTTTATATAGTATTGGGATTTGTATATCTATCTAAATTTCGAATCCCTATACTAGTGATTTTGGGTCGTCGTAGCGATGTTTTATGCAATAGTCGTTTTAGCCCAAATAAATGTGTTAAGTGAATGTTTTCCTTAAAGAATGAAATATACACTTAATTTCGATATTAAGTACATGGAATATTTTCTAAGTATTGAAAATAAATGGATTTGTGAATAATTTATTAATAAATAAGTATGGAAATGTTTTTCCAATGTGAAATGAAATGTTTTGAGAATTTATCGTTTTGAAGATAAATTGAAAATGAATAATTGAAATCGTATATTCATAAATATTTTGGAATGTAAATTCACTATGGAATTTATAAATGAAAAGGGGAATTTGTTTAAAAATAAATGTTGATTTATTTTTGAAGTGTGGGTATTTGCGTCAAAATTGGGCACAACACTCTTCGGGAGTTGTTGAAGAGATAATAGTCAAGAATTAAAATTCAAAACAGATATTATATAACAAAAACTCCAATCAACAATAAATTAAATGCGCAGACAAGCGATTTATAGTGGTTCGGCGTGTTGCCTACGTCCACTGTGAAGTGTTTTGATGTTTTATTGATTCTCTTTCAATGATTACAAGTTGTTGCAGTAATCAACAGCAAATTACAATTGGAAACTCGAAATCGACAGCAAAACTATGGTGTAGAATGATGGAGATCTCGATCCGGCAGAGTCTCGGCGCTTCCGAGTCAGAAGATCCCTTTTTCGTTGTCCCTGGGGCTCTATTTATAGGCGCGGGCTGCTGATATTTCGCTGAAAACTCGGGAGACCACTTCTGGAACGTGAGGGGGCCCACACGCAAGGTCTCAGGAAGTTTGGGCCCACTTTGGCGTCGGTTCGAACTCCATTCGAACTGATCAAGAATTCATCCAATCGAGGTGAAATTTGGCGTGGACATTCTTCAACATGTATGCAAGCTTCTGTGAAAATTTCATGGCATTTGGATCAGTGGATTGGGAGATATGATGGATTCGAAATAGGGATCATTGCATGGCTGTTTGGTTCGAAACCATGCTTTCGAACCGATGGTTTCGAATCCATCATGGCACGTGACTTCGTGGCGACGTGGAGCGCAAACTTCAAACCAACCCGGTCTTTACTCCGAGTTGACCGCTTCGACTCCACAAATCTCGGCGAATTCGAACCGAAGGAAGGCACGTCATCATGGTTGGTTGACCCAGTAGGTTCGAATGAGGCTACACAGGATGGGTTTGAACTTGGCATCGTGGATGGGTTCGAACAGGACTTCATGGATGGATTCGAACAAGGTTCCACGTTTGGGTTCGAGCAATGCTTTGTGGTGGGTTCGAAGCGGCTACTCTGCGATGGGTTCGAGGTCCATTGTTATGAACTTGGTAGGTTCGAACTTGATGGTTTCGAACCCGAGGCATCCTGATGGGTTCGAACCTGATGGATTCGAAGGTGATGGAGACGAACCTGAGGTGGTTCGGTGGATTCGAAGCTTATGGATTCGAATGCGATGGTTTCGAAACGTTGGTCAACAATGGATTCGAAACCTAAGCCTTGCCCTTCAAATTGAATCGATCATAACTCGAGCGTATGAACTCGGATTGACTTGAAACTCGAGATTTTGACTCCTATGGTCTTTCTTGCCGTGTCCTATCGATTGTAGCTCAATCTGGACTTGGACAAAATTCAGTGATATCCATAGCGAGACGAAGTACGACCGGTCTCTGAGACGAACTGTTCTCCGTTTCTGATCGATCTTTTGGTATCGCGGCTTTGCCAAAAAGCGGGATAACATTTTGCCCCCCAAAGTACGTCTTGTGGGAACATGACGTGCTTTGAACTGCTGCAATTTCTCTGAACAATCATTGCTCTCTTTTTTGTTGAAACTCATATGTTGTATGGTTGTAACCTTGGGTTGATATGATTGATTACTGTATAATAGTGCTTAGCTGTTGGCTGTTGCATTTGTAACGGGATGAGTATTGATCCCTGTAAATGTTTAAAATCGATCGTTAGTTCGACATATATGCATACATGTTAGTTTGGCCCTTGTGAACGTCGTGCGTCCACGAGTCGTGTTAGTTTTGTTCGCCATTGACCTTCGTATCGATTCTCTCCCGAACCGATTTTGAAATTTGAATTGAGACAACTCTTGATGGTCGTTCTGAAAAGTCCCTTCGTGTCGATCCTCTCCTGAACCGATATTGAAGGCTAAAGGAATTGAATTTGCACTGTGCGAGTATAACATTTTGAACAATGAGTTAGAGCATCGATGGATTCGAAATCTGCATTTTTTATGGATGCGGTACGCTTGCACTATGATGGACTCGAAATGGACATTCGAACCGATATGAAAGAATGGATACGAAGTAATTGATTTGTGCACGAGCTTTTCGAACCGTTGGGCACAGCGTGGGTTTCGCATCGATGCAGCTCGTCGCCTTGTTGCGCGCTTCGTATCGATGACACGCGAGGGTAATTTCGAAACGATAGGGTCCTAGGCCGATGGCTTCGAAAGGAGGCTTCGAATCGATCCACAAGTTGACTGGCTGCCACCGGTCGAGTTTATCTGGAAGTGGAATTGTCTCGGTCATCTCCAACCCCCCATATAAATAGCAAGGACCTTGGCATTTCTCACTTTTTACTTTTCTACTCCTGCCTCGTTTTACTGTGCGCTCGCAACTCCAGAGAAGAAGGTGCCGTGCTTTTTTATTCGAATCATTTGAGATCCAAATCTTCAATTCCTCGAACCTATCATCCAAACTAGGTGACTAACCTTGAATTCACACGGCAAAGCTACCTTGAACCCATCACTCCTTCATCGATCGGCCTTTCTTGGGATTTGGTAAATCCAGACCTGGCTTTTGGAGGAGTTTTGAATCGATGCGTGGATTCGTGTTCGAACCGATGATGGGTGCGCCATTGGCCGTTGGATTTTGCAACGATCCATGGAATGGTTCTATGGGGCGACGCAGTTCGCACCGACTGATGGATTCGATGGATCCCTTCGAATCGATGGATTCGAATCCATCGGCTACCGGTTCGAAATTCGCAGTTTTATGTCGATTCGAATGACGTCGATGTCAAGTTGGGGGTTCCTGATCGGTTCGAACGTGCCAAACAAGGATCAGTTCGAACTCAACCATTTCCGATCGGTTCGAACTCGACACTTGTTCATCGTTTCGAAGCGAGCTTTCCAGCCATTGATTCGAAGTGATGTTAGGGTGGTTTCGAACGAAGTGCCTGTGATCGGTTCGAACCCCCTATGATGGATTCCAAAATTTGATATTTTCTGAGCATAACTCCGGCGAGCTTCATCCTTGCATATTTGGACATGTTAAATTGCATACTTGACCACCTTTCGAAGCTCGTCGATGGAACAATAACGACTTCTATTCAAATCAAATTTCCGTCATACAAGTGGTTCAACGATGACGGTCAGCGATGACGGTCATTGTAAGTGGACTCCGTAGCTTTGTCGTTTGCATATTTCCTTTAACTCTGCGACATTCATTCAAGTAATGCATGGCACTACACAACATACATTCATACACTTTGCACTGGGGAACGCACGGGTCCTTTGTCGTCTAACGATGGTTTCTCATGAGTTAGCTAGTTATGGAACCGTCAAGCTCACGGCAGCAGGAAATTCAAGGTACAGCCTCTCCGAGATTAGAGATTCCGGACATCGATCCTGAGATCGTCGGTCCAGCCCCGGATGAATTGCCTAATGCGTCGTTCATCGCAAATCCATCGGATTCCGTTCCATCCAATATCTCTGAAGACATGTTGGGAAGGATATGCTCGAGGCACGGCCTGTCACTGGACGATGTGTTACTGCCGAGGCCGAATGATAGACCGCACAACCCACCGGAAGGGTATACTGCATTTAACCGCCACGCGTGTGCGGCCGGGACACTTCCTCCGTTCAACGAGTATATAAGGGAAGTATTGTCGTTTTTGAGGATCGCTCCATCTCAGCTGCACCCGAACGGGTATGCGTCGATCAATAGCTTGTTCATTGCATTTATGGAATATCTCCATCGACCACCACTCCCGATTGAGATCAGATACTTGTTCAATTTCAAAACTCGGGGTGATTACCCTTCCTTCACATTCCTGGAAGCGGTGAGAAACTGCCAAGTGGTTACCGGGTCTTGGACCAGGTTGAGCTACTATAGGACGGAATAGTTCTACGTCAGGTGTCCTCCGGGGTTTGCCCGGCGATGGTTAGCCAGATGTGAGTGTAGCTGAGTTATCAAAATTATTAAGGCAATTGCTGTCAAAGTGAAACTTATGTTTCTTCTCTTTTTTACAACGACGATTCAGCGACCTGAAGGCGAGCACTTTAGGGAGATGGTGCGAGTGCTTCGGGAAGTCCCAAGTGGAGATAGGGATATTGAGCTGCTCTTGACGGATAGGAATCTCCGAACTTGCGGATTGATTGAACAAGGGTAGAGCATACTGTTCGAGGGGGCATTAAAGGCCGTTTTGAAGAAACGAGTCAGGCACAATAAGCCCAAAATTATTATAGTCGAGGAGGCTGATTCTGAAAGAACTCACACTGATGATGAGCCGTTGTTTGAGCCTACAGACGTGGCTCAAGATGTTGAAGAGCAAAGAAAAGGCAAGGCAGCCGTCGTCACGTCAACTAAGAAGGGGAGATGGAAGTCGGTTGTCAGGGCCCGATCCTCCCCCGGAGTTATAATTTCCGAGATGTCTCCTCCGCGAACCGAAAGTCATTACGAAGGGCTTACCGACTTTCCAATCCCGGATGATGTGTCTTTTCAGCATGACGCCGGGTTGGAGGAGTTTCATCGTACTCTTGAATTGAGCGAGCCTTTTATTACTAGCTCAGTCGACACTTCTGGTTGGTCGGGGGAAATGCATATTCATACACATTTCACGACACCACATAGTCCCAAGTCTTAAGTGATCGGTTTCGAGAAACCACTAAATCTATTCTCATTTTGCTTTGCAGATATTATGACTGGACGTGGTTCGATGCTGGGGAGTCTACGACATGCTCGCAGATCTTCCTCATATTACGATTCACAACGGAGAGAAGGGAATATGAGTTATGATCGTAGGCACTACGGGTACTCTAGCCAAGAATGGAGAGACAGAGATTACATACATCGGTCTCGATCGCGCACCCCTCCTCCAAGAGCTCCTACACAGCCTCCTGTCCATGTTCCTCGTTCTTCCGAGTCCTCGCATTATCAGTCAACCTCTCAATCTTCTAGGCATGAACCTCGCCATCCCAGATCTGAGGCAATGCCTCCGGCAGTTGCGGAACAACCTCCCACTGAAATTTCGGGAGAAGGAGCAATCAGGATTGCTCAGCTGAAGGACTTTTCGAATATTTGTTTCGACAACTATATCTTTCCTCTTCACTTGAAAAGAATTCCGCCGGAGGCCGAGCAGACGGCGCACGATTACGTGCACGATTTTTATGCCCAGTACAGGGCGTGGTACAAGGCGGCCGAAAAAGCATCATCACTGGCCTTTGAGCGTGGGGCCACCATTGAGAAAATGCAGGCTGAACTGGCCCAAAAGAACCGTATTATCGATGTGATGAACACCGAGGCCGAATCTTCCAGAAAATCAGAGATGGAAGCCATCAAAAAGGCCGGTGAAGCCCAGCTTACGATGGAGAGAATGAAGCGTGAGCACTATGCCACGGTGGAGGACATGGGCCATCGGAATACTCTGGTCACTGCCGAAAGGGACGCGGCGCTAAAGGAGCTAAACGAGCTCAAATCCAAATTCGCCGAAATCGCCAAGGATAGGGACGATGCAAACAATGCAGCCCAGGAGGCGTGCGAACAAGGTGTTATACTCCGGACCGAACGGGATGAGGCAGTGGCCAAAGTTCAAGTGGTCGAGGCTGAAATTGAGGAGAGAGTTCAGCAAGCCGAGGCCAGGCTAGAGGCCGACATCGAAGGTCTACTTATCACCTATAATGCCAATGTGTTGAAGCACAGAAACTTGGCCTGGCTTCAGGATTACCCGGTGCATCTCCACAGTGCTTGGGAACGATTGGTTGAAGAGGAAGAGGAAGCGTACCCGGGTGAATCGGTCGACCGATTCGAGCTCGAAAATCGGTTGCTAACAGATGAGGAAAAGAAGGTCCTCCATGACGCTATGATCGCTCATGAGAAGGAGATGGTAGGCAGTCGATCTTTGGAGGCCGTAGAAGGGTCAGGGGTTAAGCATCGTGCCACTGCTCTCGAAACTACCGCTCCGCCTCCGTCTGAGCCTGTCTCTGTGGTTAGTTCACAGACCGTTCCCGCTTATGACCCGGAACAGCCGCGGTTGTCTCCCATTCGGGAGCATGCTTCTGAGGCCGCTGAGTCGTCCGCAAGTCAAGTTGGGGAAGCTATTCCGAATTTATCTCAAGTGTTTTCTCAATAGAGAGTTTGTTCTGAAGCAGTCGCTAATAACTTCTTCTTAGCTTTGTTTAGTGACCGGGGCTGCTTCGATTGTCACGACTCAGGAATCGAGCAAAGGGGATAAGGCCATCGCCACCGAGACTACTGTCGTGACTATAGTATCAACCGAAGCGGCGCAGGGGAGGTCCCTATCTCTTGACGAACAAATGGTGAGTGAGCTGCTTGGCCCACAGGGTGGCTCTTTCACAGACTTGCCATTTATCATTAGTGACCTCCCGCCTACCTCCAGCTCTTCAATGCAGACCACGGATGCCCCCAGCCAAGCCCAGACGATTCACGATGAGGAAATTCTGGCCGAGATTCAAGCTGAACTGGAAGCTGAAGGGCAAAGCGGTAGTGTCGGTGGTGGCACTATTCCATCTTCCGGTGCGGGTCTGGTCCCTTCTACGCCTCCTGCGGGGAGCCTTCACTTAGATTCAGGTTCTGAGGAAGACGTCGACAATATGCCTTCGGCAGAAGAACAAGCATTGGAGAGAAAACGCTCCAAATGAAGGATCTCTGTCTCCAGCAAGTCCGAAGACGAACCGCTGATTAGAAGATTCAAAAAGAAGAAGTAGATGGGCCGCTCAAGCGAATTTTTTGGTAGATAGGAACCGGTATTTCTTGCTTTTTGTTAGTAGGCCGTGTATAGATGCAGGTTCGACCCCTGCTAGAAGGCATTCTTTTTTGGAAGAACTTATTTGCATGTAAGTCCTTGCCTTAAGTTAGTTGAAATAAAATTTTGTTTTTCTTATTTCAACTATGTTTTCTACTTAAGTGTTGTGATGATGGGTTTATGACCGTGCCCTTTTGCGAATCTTGAACGCATGTCCACGCTCCAGGGACTTAGAATAATTTGCGAGCAACAGCTTGGTTCATGCCCCGAGAGCCCGATGATTATCGACGTTTATGATACAGTCCATGTCTTGGGAACATAGAGCCAAGGCTTGTACTCTGGTCCATTCTCCGGGGACTTAGAATTATTTCAAAGTTAATGCTCCGGTTCGCATCCTGGAAATTTAGGGTCGACATTTACACTCCGGTTCGCACTTCGGGAACCAAGAGGTAGTGTTCGCAATCCAATTCGCTCTCCGGGAATTTAGATTTGGCTCACACTCTGGAAACTGAATTTCATTCCAACTCTCATTTCTTTTATGCCTAAATGTTTGTAGCGTTATGTTTTCAGTACGGTGTACTCGTGGTGTTTTTACCATCAAGTATAGTTTGTCTTATTCGCCAAGTCTGAAAATCTTGGTCGCAAGTCGTAGTCGACGAATAATCGAATTTCGGATATTGTATCGCTTTGGTTAGCGATTAACACTTAGCTTTTTTGCCCCCTAGTCTCAGGGAATAACATTTGTGTTTTGGTGGTTGAGTGTGTTTATTGCAAACCTTAAACGCATGTCCACATTCTGGGGACTTAGGATAATTTGTAATTGATAACTTGTTTCGCACTATGGGAATTTGGGAGTTATCGATGTCTATAGTATGTTTCGCGCTCCGGGAACCTGGAATTGATGTTTATGCTCCACTCCACGCTCTAGGAATATGGAGTTAGCGTGGATGCTTCGGTCCGTGCTCCGGGAACCTTTAATTTATGTTTATACTCCAATTCACGCTTTGGGAACTTGGAGTTAGGACGGATGCTTCGGTTCGTGCTCCGGGAACCTGCAATTTATGTTTATATTCCAATTCATGCTCTGGGAACTTGGAGTTCGTTCACGCTCTCGGAACGAATCGTTTAATGTTTATACTCCAATTCACGCTCTGGGAAGTTGGAGTCCGTTCGCGCTCTGGGAACAAATTATTAAATGTTTATGCTCCAATTCACACTATGGGAAGTTGGAGTACGTTCACGCTCTGGGAACGAATCGTTTAATGTTTATACTCCAATTCACGCTCTAGGAAGTTGGAGTCCGTTCGCGCTCTGGGAACGAATTATTAAATGTTTATACTCCAATTCGCACTATGGGAAGTTGGAGTCCGTTCGCGCTCTGGGAATGAATTGTTTAATGTTTATACTCCAATTCACGCTCTGGGAAGTTGGAGTCCGTTCGCACTCTGGGAACGAATTATTGAATGTTTATACTCCAATTCACGCTCTGGGAAGTTGGAGTCCGTTCTCGCTCTGGGAACGAATTATTGAATGGATTGTCGTGTGTTGGTCCGGTTCAGCCTTTGATGTGATGGCTTGCCCCCGAGCTAGGGTTTCACTTAGCGAGTGGCCGGTCGTATCGCAGTCACTCGCTATTTGAATAAATTCCATTGTTCTATGGAACTTAGCTCTTCGTGTGTGGTGATTGCTGAACATTGCATTCGTTGAACCACAGCTCTAGCTTGAAGAGATAGCATTTTATTGCTGAAATAAGAAGATACGGCAAAGTCAGTGCCTTATTACAAATTCAAATTTCAAAATATAAAGGGAACTGCAAAATGTTCATAGGTTGAAGGGGCCTGTCATGTGTGACAGTGACGAGGATCTTCGTCGTTCCAGGTTCCTGAGTAAGTGGGTCCGCCACTGATGGCGTTTATCACCAATCTGCCGCGGGGACAAGTCGAGTCCTCCTGTCTCGGTCGATTGGGTTCATTGTTCGGATTTGATGGGCCCGCTTCTCTGGGCTGCGGTGTCCGCACAAACTGTTCCAGCTTCCTTTCTCTGATCAGTTTTTCAACAAGATCCTTTAAGTGACGGCACTCGTTCGTATCATGCCCGTAGCATTCATGAAACCTGCAAAACTTTCCAGTTTGGATTTGTCTTTCTGACGACGGCCTTGGAGCGGGCTTTTGATATTGAATTGTTCCACAGGTTTTACAAGTCCTCTAGTGAGATATTTAGAGGAGTGTAACTGTCAAACATTGGATTCTTGCGCTGCGGGCCACGAGTTTGATCTTGTTTTTTAATTTGATTCACACCTTCTCTTCGCCGAATTTTTTTATTTTTAATGTTCAACTGAACTTTTCCGGAGCTCTCACCGGACTGTTTTATTGCAACATTGTTTTGGGTCCTTTCCGCATTCGGCCCTGCATCGGCTTGCTTCCGAGACTGTTTCGCGTCTTCCCGTCTCAGGAATTGAGCTGCTTTGGCATGGAAACGGTCCAATGATGCAGGTTGTTTCCCAGCTAGCCAGTTGCCACATTCAGAATCGGGGTCGATCCCCTTAGTCAATGCCATAAGGATAGAGTTATCGTTTGGATTACTAATCTCCGCGCATGCAGTATGGAATCTCTCTAGGTAGTGCCTGAGCGTCTCTCCGGGAGCTTGCGTGACACTAGATAGAGTGTTGACATCCTTTGGCCTTGCGACGTGCATGCGGAATTGCTCAACAAATTTTGTGGCTAACTGATCGAAGGTAGAGATGGTTCGAGGCGGCAATCGGGTGAACCACATGGTGGCGATGCCCTCCACGGATATGGGGAAACTACGACACTTCACTGCATCGTCGGCTCTGGCAGCGGTCATCGACCATTCATACTTTAGAATATGTTGGTTGGGGTCGGAGTTTCCCTCGTACATGGGTAGAGTGGACATTAGGAATCGCCGTGGGGGTTCAGCATTAAGAATATCGTCCGTAAAGGGAGTGTGACTTCGGGAAACTCCCCAATCGTCGTTTGTGAATCCCTGACTCTCACGGATCATCTGACGTATCATAGTTGAAAGATCCGGCATTTGTGCCGGAGTATGATCACGTTCCATACTTTGGGCTTGAACCGGATATCGTCGACGGTCCAAGTCTCTCCTTCTTGGCTCATAGTCCTCTGGGACGTACGGTTCTGGAGTACGACCGCTATGACGACGGTCCAGGTCCGACTGATCATGTGCGTCGACCCCTGGTTCAGCCGCAACGCTAGTGGTTCGGTATTCTGCGGCGTGGTGAGGAACGGCACCTCCTCGGGAGGAGGGTCCGGTTTGGAAACTGGCTGACGGACCAACTCTTATTTGTCCAACAGTCAATATCGGTTGGTTTCCAACGAGTGGCATATGACTCCCATCTAACCGGGGTCGTGGAGGCCGGTTATGATAATCAGAAGACGAAGAACTTTCGCTGGAGGAGCGAGAAGCACGATCTCTCGTGGATCTCTTTCGTTTCTGGCGATCCAACTTGTTGATTAGCTCAGTGTTAGCGCGTAGCTGTTCTTCTAGTTGTCGCCGACTCTGGGTCAGCTCTTGGAGTAGCAACTGCAACTCTTGTCGGGTGACCGGTCCCAACGGTTCCGGTTGCCCAGCGGCATCTTGATTAGATGGAGATAGAGAGGTAGGATTCTGTCTATCCTGTTCTTCTTGATTGACAGCGTTTGAGGTGGTTCTTGTGCTAACCATCTTGAGAATTGAATTCCTTTCCTAGACTTTATGCAAATCTGAATAGAAGGGAAGGAAGTCGGATTCAATGATATGGATCTCTCTCTTAGATTTATTCAAAATCCGGTATCGATGACAGATCCAACGAGCAGGAGAAAAGATGGGTTCTTAATGAAAGCACCAAAGTGTTTGCGTCAAAATTGGGCAAAACACTCTTCGGGAGTTGTTGAAGAGATAATAGTCAAGAATTAAAATTCAAAACAGATATTATCTAACAAAAACTCCAATCAACAATAAATAAAATGCGCAGACAAGCGATTTATAGTGGTTCGGCGTGTTGCCTACGTCCACTGCGAAGTGTTTTGATGTTTTATTGATTCTCTTTCAATGATTACAAGTTGTTGCAGCAATCAACAGCAAATTACAATTGGAAACTCGAAATCGACAGCAAAACTATGGTGTAGAATGATGGAGATCTCGATCCGGCAGAGTCTGGGCGCTTCCGAGTCAGAAGATCCCTTTTTCGTTGGCCCTAGGGCTCTATTTATAAGCGCGGGCTGCTGATATTTCGCTGAAAACTCAAGAGACCACTTCTGGCACGTGAGGGGGCCCACACGCACGGTCTCAGGAAGTTTGGGCCCACTTTGGCATCGGTTCGAACTCCATTCGAACCGATCAAGAATTCATCCAATCGAGGTGAAATTTGGCGTGGACATTCTTCAACATGTATGCAAGCTTCTGTGAAAATTTCATGGCATTTGGATTAGTGGATTGGGAGATATGATGGATTCGAAATGGGGATCATTGCATGGTTGTTTGGTTCGAAACCATGCTTTCGAACCGATGGTTTCGAATCCATCATGGCACGTGACTTCGTGGCAACGTGGAGTGCAAACTTCGAACCAACCCGGTCTTCACTCCGAGTTGACCGCTTCGACTCCACAAATCTCGACGAATTCGAACCGAAGGAAGACACGTCATCATGGTTGGTTGACCCAGTGGGTTCGAATGAGGCTACACAGGATGTGTTCGAACTTGGCATCGTGGATGGGTTCGAACAGGACTTCATGGATGGATTCGAACAAGGTTCCACGTTTGGGTTCGAGCAATGCTTTGTGGTGGGTTCGAAGCGGCTACTCTCCGATGGGTTCGAGGTCCATTGTTATGAACTTGGTAAGTTCGAACTTGATGGTTTCGAACCCGAGGCATCTTGATGGGTTCGAACCTGATGGGTTCGAAGGTGATGGAGACGAACCTGAGGTGGTTCGGTGGATTCGAAGCTTATGGATTCGAACGCGATGGTTTCGGAACGTTGGTCAACAATGGATTCGAAACCTAAGCCTTTCCCTTCAAATTGAATCGATCATAACTCGAGCGTATGAACTCGGATTGACTTGAAACTCGAGATGTTGACTCCTATGGTCTTTCTTGCCGTGTCCTATCGATTGTAGCTCAATCTGGACTTGGACAAAATTCAGTGATATCCATAGCGAGACGAAGTACGACTGGTCTCTGAGACGAACTGTTCTCCGTTTCTGATCGATCTTTTGGTATCGCGGCTTTGCCAAAAAGCGGGATAACAGTGGGAATTAATTTACGGATTTGGAACGTAAATATAAAGTAAATCGTTAAGGATTTATTTAAATAGGTTTAAATGAACCATGTTGAAATGAAAGTATTTCGCATAAGGAAAATGTTTGAAATTTGTTTTCAAAAGTGGTAAAGGTGAAAAGTGAACTAAAAATTAGTTTTCAAATGTTGAAGTGTGGAAATTTTATATCTAGTAAAGATATTTTGAAAAGTAAATAATTTGGAATTTTTTTTGGAATTTGGTGATGTTGAGCATGCCTATTGATAGTTAAATAATCCGACTATCAATATTTACCTTTAAATAGGTATTTGTTGTGATTTGTTTGAATTTGAATACCACACTTATTTTTGAATAACCGCTCACTATTCGGGTTACCCGGGAAAGGACCTTGGGGTCGTATAACCAATTCTGAATATGTGATACGTCGTTATGGATTGCATTTGATGACCGGTGTTCAAGACCGGATATTTTTGAAAACGGAAGGATTACCGTTGAGTTACTCTGCATCGGCTGATCTCCGATATAGAGGTTTTATCACCCTTAGTGACGGGAAGTCCAGACGTGATTAGAAATTATCCGGAATGCAAGGACTTCTTTGTAAGTGCCTTCGGTTCTGCTCGAGCCCAGAACAGACTTGTATGGATCGTATGTCTGACATTACAAATTGAGATATAAAGCTGATTTCTTTCAAATATATTTCTGTTGGTGGCGGAGAATTTATTCTCTTAGCTTAACACCCTTCTCTGAGACGTACGAGCTCAGAGGTTATATAGTTGTAGGCTATTAGTGATATACTCCCAATTTGGTAGTGTGGCATGTTGAGTGTTGTTGTGAAATGATCATTGTTTGATCATTTGTGATAGGATCATTTATTTGATCATTTATCTTAGTGATCATTTCTATGATCATTTGTTGACCTAAATCACGGCTTTTGTATAAAGTGTGGCTTTGTGGACGAGACTTCGTCGGACCTCACACCCCGAAAATGGTCAAAACATGAAGGATGCAACAAGGCTATTAGGGGGTAGCGCCCCTTTAGTGTATGTCATTCCTTCTGGATAGAGGTGGTATCATTGTAAAGAGCCCAGATATTTAACCTATGTTGTTGCTGCAAATTTTGTGGTTGTTGAAAATCGAGGATCCTCGGATAGATCGGTTACGATCGGGGGATGACATATTCGTGTCAGTAGTTACCCAGATAGGGGTAACCCAGCCTTGTGTTGGCAGAGATCCGGTTTGGTTCTCGGGACGTCATTCCAGAGGCGTTTCCATGTGGCAATGGGAAGTTCCTTGGCCTGACCATTTGTTGGAAATCCAAAGAAACAATACGAGACTTGTACGGTTTTAGTTGTAGTACCTGCCATGGAATGTGGCGGTAACCTGCTATTGAACATGGTAGCTATAGTAGGCATACGATAATGGTCGTATGTTGGCTAAGATTTATATCTTTACTTTCGAAATAATTTTTCGACGCTATGCACTAGTAATAATATCAAATGTTTCTTTTTAATGCGTATCAAGCATCTTTGACTATCATAAGGAGAAATCTCCTCCGATTCTGCGTTCGCATTGTGTGTGTGTGCGGGAGGCCTTATGGTAGTCTCATTTTTAAAAGCATTGCGAATTGACTTTAAAAATATTCCTCTATTTTGATTTTAAAGATAAATAAACTGTTTTGAGTTCTCACACCAGTCACATGACTGACTCGGAGTTTATTATTTTCCTTCTTAAACTCTGGGTGCCCACCAATTTCCGTACGTGCAGTCAAGAGTTAAGGTTTATTCAGGAATTCAGGAGTTGTAGGAGGCAAGCTGGATGGCATGGCGTATTCATTAGTATATAGTATTTCTTTTCCGCTGTTGATGTTGTTTGTTGTTGTACACTCTGATGTAATGTAATGTAATAACTGATATAGTTCTTTGTTTAAAGATTATTCATTTATTTATTATATGTTGTTCCACTGCGAATTGTGAGATTCTGATGTCGTTCTGTTCTTTCCGTTTTCTTCTATCTTCTTCTACCTCTTCTTCTTTAACCCTAACGGTTCGGTTTTTCGGCAACGAAAAATCGCAAAACGTTACATTTGGTATCAGAGCTTGTGGTTAAGCGACAACCATGGCTCTATTGGGTATTACCCATTAGAGATAGAGTCAGTAGTACTCTTGAATGAGTTTGAGTGTAATAATAGATAAGAGCGCGTATTTGTTAGTGAATATATATATTGTGATGATTGGTTTGTTGAGTGGTATATGGATTTTGGTCAACATGAGTAATTAACGTTGTTGATAGGGATCTCTAAACACTTGAATAGAACAATTCGACACAGTATTGTTTTAATAGGGTAAATGAAATAATTTTACCTTGATTATATTTTTATATAAAGGAATAATTTTTCAGAATTATTAAAGTGGATATGAATTGATTGTTTGGTTGTTGAATAAAAGTAACAATTTTTAAAGAATAATTGTATAAGCAAATGAATTATAAGTATGAAGTTATAATTAATGTGATTTACAATTGTGAAATAATCTTATATACAAGAAGTGAAATTATATAAGTAAAAGACTTATAAATGTGATTTATATTCTGAAAACAAAATTCCAGAGAAGTGTTTTGAAAGGAATTGATATTTTAGGAAAATTGTTTTGAAGAGATGAAAGCTCTAAACTCTTTTCGGTCGCCGGAAAATAATTCGGATGATGATCATGACATCATCGGTGTTTATTTTCATGTTACCAAAAGTGGGATTGCTGCCAAGTAATTTCAAATGAAAGTTGTTTGGAAAATTTGGATTTGGTTTTGGAAATTCAAAAGATAATTTGAATTGATTTCAAAAATGGTTTTGAAAGGTTGAAAAGACTCTGGAATCCTATTTAAAATATTTATGGGAATGATAAAAGAGTTGATAACTTATACAGATTGAATTTTGATAGAATAAATTTAACTTAAAAGATGAAGTTAAATTAAAGGAAGTATAAGTAAATCAATAAAATCCAAGTTGAAATAAATTTGTGTTGTCATCAAAGATATGTGATTTGAAATTTAACAAAAGGAAAGTTAAATAAATTGATTTGGATTTGATAAGATGGTTGAAAAGGAACATAAGTTAAATAATGTTGAATAAAGTTGATTTTGGTGTCAAAGTAAATTAATAAGTGAATCAATGAAGTGAAGTCATTAAGAATTTGAACTTGAGTTATATGAATGAAATTCAACTTTATATTGTTAAATGAATTAGCAATTGAATTAAACTAATGGATTGAATCTTAATCAATTAAATGTAAACAATTGATATGAAATAATGAATATATAAGTGTTAATTCATTAAAAGCTAGTTGAATAAATTGAATGGAAGTCAATTTAATATGATCCAATTGGAATTAAAAGTGTTGAACCAAATTGAATGAAAAGTGAATAAATTTGGTTGTATTGAATAAACATTGGTTGTTATTTGATTGTTGATTGATTGTATATAAATTCATTAAGTGTTAATGAAAGTGAATTAGCGAAATTGGAAGCTATGTAATTAAATTCAAACGGATAATATGTATTGATTGTTGATTGATTTTATATAAATTCATTAAGTGTTAATGAAAGTGAATTAGCGAAATTGGAAGCTATGTAATTAAATTCAAACGGATAATATGTAAATTTGAATAGAATTGGATTTGATTTGGATTGAAAGCGAATCAATGTGAATAAATTAGTGAATGTATACTAATTGGAAAATGAACAAATGAATGTTAGTAAAGTCCAATGTTAATGAATCAATTGGAAAACCAATTCAATGAATATTAATGAGAATATGAATGAATATTGAGTTGGTTGATGGTTGCATTTGTTGCTTTAGTTGAATTTGCTATATTATGTAGTTGTTATGTTGCTATATGATGTATATTGAGATTATTAACATATATGCATGATTCTCATGTTGTTGTTGAGTGTTTAGTAGGTGCGGATAGCGTTGCTTCGCTTTTGGAGCTCGCTTTCGTGCTATATTAGCCGTATATGCTCGCTAATTATAATAAGGTGCATATCTCGGATTACATACCGTACTTTTACACTTTATTTCCCTGCGGGATGCCTCATCACTTGATGAGATGTATATTTGTGATATATATACTGTCATTTTTTTTCGGATCGAGCCGCACAAAGGAGACTATGGCGAATTTTTTCGAAAATTTAAGGCGTTAGAAAAAATTTGAGAAAATTGAAAAATTTGTGAAAACTATAATTTTGGTTTTGGAATTGGAAATTAAACGATATAGTTTGGTTTTGAAAAGATAACTAAGTATAGATTTGAAAACTTAGTAAAGTATGGTAAGAAGTTTAAACTTGTTTTGGAAAGTTAATAAATTCTGTAACTTTTCTTACTTAGTAATTTCGAGGATGAAATTCTTTTAAGGGGGGAAGGTTGTAACGACCCATAATTTTTGATAATTTAAATTTGAATATTTAATTGAATTTGAATATTAAAATGTGGAATTTATAAGTCGAATAATTTATTTTTTTGAATATTAGATTTAATTTGACAATTAAACCGATAATTTAGTAGTTGAAATTACAGAAATAATTGAAAATAGGGTTAAATATGATTAAAATTGATTTGTAAAATTTTATTTTATCATGTTGGAGTTAGAACGATATTATAGAACTTTTAAAATTGAATTTGGAGTTAACCTGTGAAAATTGAATATTTTAATATTTAATTATCGACTGAAAAATAGCCAATTTTCGAACAGTCTCAGAATTGGACGAGACCTGTTCCATTGGATCCGTAATAGTTAGTTATTATCGGATTTCACATTTCGTATCAAACGGAGTTGTCGTTTGACCGTGGCAGCTCGAAACGCATCGATATCGTTTTTAATATTAATTTGGCGAGTTAAAATAGCCATTTTTCAAACAGTCTCGGATTTCGACGAAACCAGTTTCATCGGATCCGTAATGTGATATTATTGTATGGTTTCAAATTTCATGTCAATCGGATTTACCGTTTGTCCGGTGCAAGCTAAAACGCCTAGAACATCGTTTAATCGGTTTAATTTTAAATCGAACGTTTATTGCCATAACTCGCACAGATGATCGAATTAACTCCCGAAACACGTTCCATTGTGTTCGGAACGCGGGGTAAACCTTAGAAACGCCAACCGGCACGCTTGTTTGGAGTTCGGAAAATCCGGGATGAATAGTGTCGCGCGAATTTTCTATAAAAGGACCTCTATTTTCATTCTTTACATCAAACCCTAGAAATTAGGTTACAGCCGCCACCCTTGTATCTATGGCCGAAATCCTCTTAATTTCTTCAATTATTTTCATAATCCACAAACCCATTTAAGAAATGTTCAACTACGAAGTTATAGAGCACATCGAGTTCCACGAGATCAACGGTGGAGATTGAATATGGTGGCTGGACGAGGGAGCTAGGGGGCCGCGTTCCCCTTGCGTTCGCATGCGTTTCTAGGCACAGAGAGGTGGCCGAGTTCACCAAGCTTGCAGCCGAAGGTAGAGGACGTGATGATCTTTAAGGTGGAAGCTTCTGATCATGGTGGATGTCGACGAGGTGGTTGCGAAATTAAACCCTAGTTGCTTAGATGGGTTCGGTCCTTGCGTGTGTTGCTTGTAGATGGAACGTGGAAAATAAAGAAAGCAAGGACGGCTTTGATTTGCAGAGCATGGATCTGGTGGTTGTGATTTGTTGTAGGTTAAAAATTAAAAAGGAATTTATAAATTTAGTTTATATAAATTTGTGTAACTTCAAAAATTCATATCTTTTTCATACTATGTCGAAAACGCGCGAAACCAGTTGCGTTGGAATCGTATGGACGAGCACTACGCTATGGAATTTGATTGGAGTCCTTTGGAGTTAGTGAGAATTTCAGGTAAAATTAAACGCGTGTTTAATTTTATTCGAAATAAATCGCTAAAACGGATTTAAAATCAAGGTGAGAACTTCTCACTCAATCGAATCAGTTTCGATTTTAATTTTAAATAGTTATATTTAAAATTCTTGAATGCATGTTTGAATGATGATTGTTATCTATTGATTGTTAAAATAGACATTACGCGCCGTTAGTGTAACAGCCCAAATTTTTAACAAGTATTTTTCACTTGTATTTTTAAAACTTTGGGGTTTATTATATAAAAATCTAAATTTTAAAGTGATTATAAAACAAAAAAAAAACAATTGACCAAATTTCTAATTAAATAACAAGATCTCCGAAATTTTGACGTGGTTAAGAATTGACTTTAATTGGAAATTTGGGTTTTTTGTCAAAGATGGTAAATAACTTAATTTCTAGCAAAATCAAGTTTTGATTAAGAAATAAGATTTGAAAAAATTTAGTGTATAAATAAACTATTAAATTACGCGTTTAAAATGCGTGTTATTGATGGAATATTTTTTAACGTATATTTACTACATAAGAGAATGCGTAAATTTAAAAAGCGTCACTTTAATTATGAAACTGGGCGCGTGTTTTGCATCGGTTTTTCACACGTCTAAATTTATTACCTTGGATATAAATAATCAAATAAATCAGTATACATGCATTTTAAGTGGGAAAGGAATAAATTTTCTTTCCGTTGACTCCACTTATTTAATAAATAAAACCCATTGATTTTTCAATAACGTTCAAATCAAATATTCTTTTCCGTTTCTTTACTCTAAGAATCAACACTTTTCTTTGTTCAATTTTATAAACGTTCGCCAATTTTCTATTTTTCTGGACTGTTAAAACAACACAATAATTTTTACCTTAGCTATAAAATGGATTATCTACCTTTTAAAGTTAAGTAATATTTTGAATAATACATTTCTTTGTCAATGGTAAGTAGATCAGAAGAAAAAAAAATGTAAACAAATTTTATTCCATTTAAGTAGTAAATTTTAAATTTTTATAGTGTATAAATGAACTGGGTAATTACACGTTTAAAGGGCGCGTAAATTGAGGGAATAAATACCGTATATATATACAAGAAAACGTATAGAATTTTTATCTGTTATTTCGGTATATTTCGGGCATAAAATATTATGGCTATGGTACACATTCTTAAAAATATGACCTTAGTGTAAATGAGTAAATTTATCAGTGGCATGTGTTTTTAGAGGGAAGGAATATTCTAGCGTTCAAATCAAGTATGTTGCCTCTAAATTCAACGCATTGCTTTAAAAATTTGATTTCCATAGATTTTTTTTCCATTCAACAAAATTTATTTCTTTCATTTTTCAAAACAAAATTTTCTCCTAAATCTCAGTCATGCGCAGTATCCATTCTCCTATCTGCTTGCCTATTTCATATGCGTTTTTCTCTTTACCCATATTTCTTACGTTTATTTTTCTCTTTCCAGTAAAATTTACTTCCCAATTTATATATATTTTAATTTGATCAAATCATTTCCAAAATGCTAAATAATAATGAAAGTTTCAATTTGTTTAAGGATAACTCTAATTGGAATTTTAAATAAAAAAAATTTGGATTATATACTTGCTTCAAAAATTTGTAATATTTGGTCCATTTGGATAATAAATCGCCTTTTAATGGTAATAAGAATCAGAAAGAGATGTAACCAAAGTTTTATCTTTTTAATGTAGTAATAAATGTTAAGAATTCATAGCATATAAATAAACTGATAATTTCGCATTTAAGAGGGTACGATATTTAATGGTATAAATAACGTATATAGGAAAACGTATTGATAATAAAAATCAACGCATTCAATTTGCTTTAAATTTGGTATAAATCTTTGTCTAGTAAAACTTTGCCGTTTCCTTATAAATCAATGCCGATTTTAAAAATTTCAAATCCACGTACAACTTCATTTGGTTAATAGGTATATAATCTATGATTTCCTTTTACCATTCTCAGCAATAAATTCTTGCTGTTTCTCCACCCCAGTCACATTTACTTCTTATTTAAAGCAAGAGCAAATATTTCCTAGATATTTTGTTTTTCCACTTCCTGAATTCGTGCACGTAAGAATGCATTTACAAAATAAAACGCTTTCCACTGGAAACGTTTGCAATCAATGAAAGAAATTTATTTCCTCACCTGTAGAACGAGATTTCTGAAAAATCAAGGGAAAATCATGCAGCTACCTTCTTTTACACGTTCAAATCAAAATTTTATCTTTGCCAAAAATTTATCAACGCATTCAATATCTGTTTAAATTTGTCATAAAATCTTTGCCAAAACTTTATCGTTTCTTCTTTTTAATATACGTAATTGTTTCCAAAAATTTTAAAGGAGAAAAGAAACATGTACAAATGTTGCCTAATATTCCTGTCTGTTTCTTTGTGTAAATCCAAGCCACCGTGCAGTTAATTTAAAAATTTATTTCGTTGCTATTTTTGTTCACCTTAAATCACGCAAATATCCTCTGAGAAGAAATCAAAAAGAATGTGCATTTTAGCTTCGAAATTTATCCTACCTGTAACATCCCGCCTTTCCACACACTTTAAACCGACACACGTGCCAATTCAAAGCATACGTAAGGGCGGATTGTTATGGGGTAAATAAGAAAATAGAGAAGAATTAAAACGAAAATAGAATCTCACAGCGGAAGGATAAAATATAATAACAAATATACAGTTCATAAACAGTTTACAAAAGCTCGATTCTTCTTTTACCATAAATATCAGAGTTACACATACCAATACAAGCAATGCAGCGGAATAGAAAGAGTGTGGTGTAAAACTATATATAAAATAATACTGATTCTTCGTCTTCGTCCTCCAAAGCTAAAATCTGCTATCCTGAAACGCTCGGACTGACCCGAGCGAATTTGAAAAGACAAAAACACCCGAGTCAGACTAGAATATCTTATGTGAGTTAAATAAACAGAAATAAATATGAGTACAGTAACTCAAGAGATGTTCGGGATTTACATCTCCTAAGGATCCGTTAAACTATTTACTATGTAGTATATTGCGCTATTATAATAGTGTCTATTTATAAAATAAACTTACTTTTAAATAGCGTTAAGGCTTTACATTTTCCACCTTAACACGTAAAATGCCAATAGTCTATACAGTACCGTAATACCTCCTGATCGGGAGGCTACCAGAGGATACTCCATAGGTACGACACAAATAGAAACTCGTAGTAATGGCTCGATATGGTAGGTGACACGGCACAACTAGGCAATGCCAGGGTAGATATACCAATTGCTATCCAGGCTGGTGGAAACGCGTAGCCGCAGTTACCGCCTACCTCAGACTAACTCCCCAAAATCAAAATATAGAAGTGGCCACTGAATCAAATCCAAGTCAAAGTATAATATCGAAGAGGAGCGTCCGATCAGAGGAATGACCTCATTGGCCTGAGAATCGCTCCTGTTTTAGCCACCTTATGCCAACTCACGGGAGTTGGGTCCACGTATTTACCTTACAGGAAACGTCGCCACCACCTACTTCATTCTGGAATCTCCACCGCGTACATGGTTAGTCAAAGTGGTTTTCGGTATCGACAGAGAGTATGTCCATATTCGATCCCGGTCTCTTTGCCAACCCATCGTTATTATAACACCGCGGTCATTTTAAAAATAGTTTGTACTTTAAAACCAGAATATAATCCATTTCAAAACCATAATATTACGATATCATTTCTTCTTTAAAACCCAAAAAGATTCATTTTGATATTATTTTTATAAAACCCAAATCAATGATATCATTTCCCAAATAAAATATTCCTTTTCAAAAATTATGTCACTTTTTATTATTTAATATCCCATGTAACCAATATTCTGTTTGTAACTTTCAACATAATTCTTCGAAAATCCATAGTATTTTAAAACCATTATTTTCAAAACTAAATGGTTTGGATATTCAACGGTATGCGAATTAAAAAGGTTTAACTTTACTGTTGCTTTATAAAGAAATAAATTACATGGCTTTCCAAATATTTCTTCTTTTAAAGTTAAACCAAAATCCAAAATATTACTTCAAGTCCCAAAACCATTTCAATTTTATATATATTTATATCCATTTTTGAGCATTAATATTTCAACTAAAGTTGGATTTTTATCCTTTCAAAATCAATATTCTATTAATTAATCTTGACCATTCACATAAAATCCATAATTAATAAGACTTCAATTTCTAGTAAAATATATATATATATATATATATAGAATTTTTCCACTTCAAATTATACTAGAATATCCATTTCTATTTATTTTGGGAAAATCCAATTACAAATATCATATCTTATAATTTCCAACTTTACATTTAAACATAGGATATAAATTTACCAAACTCCATTTTCTAAATTTCTTCCATTTTCAATAAAGAAATTTATATTCCTTTTAATTTCAAAATTTCAACTTCATAGGTATATAAATATGGAATAAAATATTTATACAATATAAATTTAAGATTTATAGACCGTATTCAATCCAAATCATAGAAATCACATTAAAAATAGTTATATATAGACCACGGTGCCTGTATATAGTTTTCTATCCTATGGTCAAGTGATACAGATATTTATCATTTCAATCCGCAATTTAAAAAAATAAAACTGCGGTTGTATATCATTTCAAACCGCAATCCCGAATGAAATGTAAATGCATACAAACTTGCAGTTTAATGATATCCAAATAAAACATTCATTCAACAACACACCCATCATCCAATCACAACATCGATCTATATCAATCAATAACAATTATATATATGATCATATATAACAGGTGATAACTGGCAGTTTATTCAAATTAAATTTTATCAACTATTAATCTAACAATTTATATTCAGTGATAATTGACATAACTGTTAACTAGCAGTTCATATGCAAACAATAATTTCTAACAGCCAATTTACACGCAATAAATCAATTAAATTAACAGTTACATTCAAAAAAATGCAATTCAACAGATATGAATGAAATAACATGCCAAAAGCTCATAAATAAATTTCTGTTCATTTCAAAAATTTATTTAACAAACATAAAAGCTTCTAGTAGTTGTGAGTGGGTTAAAACACTCACCTTTTGAATTTAAATCGAATTCAAACCCGATTTAAACCCAAAAATTCGCCCGTCTCAGAATTCGTCCAAACCAGCGTCATCGAGTCCGGAATTAAATTACGATCCTAACAAAAAAAAATTTCGCGTGAATCCGACTTCGTATGAGAAAGTTAGGGCGAAAAATAGTGATTGAAATCAAAATTAAATATAAACAAAAATGGCACATATTTCACTCACAATATAATATTTGACACGTCACCCTCTTCTTCCCAGTAACCCACGACCGCGCACTCACGCACATACCAGCAGTCAACGCAGCAGCCGCCTAAACATGAAACCCTATTGAAATTTTTGCCGCAAATCTGACCGTCGAAACACCAAACTAACTACATAGATGCGATCCCCATCGTCCACTCTACAAAACCCAGAAACAGTTTCTCCATCCGACGAAGTTTTGCGCGACGATGATGAACGGTTTTGGGGCTGTTTGAATTTATTCTGGATGTACGACAGCTCCAATTGAAAAACGAATTTCACCAGTATATTACGCGTATCGAATACTTCAACATATATTTTTTCTGAAATTTTCTGAAATTTTTGAGTTTTGACTTTTGATTTTGAACTGTGGATGGATCCGGAATTGGATCTGAGATGTATACATTTGGGGAAGAGAAAGGAGTGAAGAAATGAACTTACAGCAAAAGAATAGAGACTAGGGTTTATAGCTGTATATTTATAGATAGGCTAGAGGTAGGGTGGCTAGACTGGATACGCGAACGTGCGTGACAAACCATGGTCCAAAAAGCCCGCTATGCCTCCGGAGTCGAATTTGTTAAAACTATATATCCAAATAGGTGTTTTAAAATATTCTGAACGCGATGGAAAAAGTTTCGCGACCAAATTCGATCGTATGAAGAAGTTATTCTAAAAAAACAAAAATTTCAAATTGATTTCAAAATGCGTAAATTTCAAGGCGTTTCGAGTCCGTACGATCAAACGACAAGTCCGATCGCTACGAAACTTGAAACATTATTATAATTTCCCGTTACGGATCCGATGAAACTGGTTTCGTCGAAATCCGAGTCCGTGACAAAAATGGCTATTTTTAATATTTATTAAATAAATTAAAATAAATCATAAAATCCAAATTTTCTTTCAACTTTAAATATTGGCCAAATCTTATTACTTATGTAATTCAATCAATTTCAAATGATTTAACAAGCTTGGATGTGAATTAAAATTTATAAGTATCAATTTGTAGTGTTGATTCCTCCGCTTCCTCAAATTTAGGAATCATAAATAAATTTCTCAAAACCATATATTAGATCTCATACTCTTATACTCTCAACTTAAATCCAAAACAAAGATGCTCTTTAACATGTCTCTGTTTTCACTTCAATATCCGCAAATTCCTTTTTAATTCAATAACGTACAATTTAACGTTAAATTCCCTTTATTTATGCAATAAATGCAATTATTGAATCTAATACTCAATTTATTAAATAAACTTTAATTTCATCTTTATATTCACAAATCATCATATTATGAAGACATTTACGTTCTTCCCCAATGATTACTTAAATTTATTTAACGCAGCACTTAATCTACACCTATTGCGATGTTTCAAATTTACTTGAATGAACAATTTCTTTACTCAAAATAGTTGTTGTAAACTCTTAATTCCACATTTATAAGTGTATTATTATTTTCACTCAAATATTATACATATATATAGAGTATTGGGTTTTTATTTAATCATCATTTATCATATATATTAATTAATTAAATTCAATATTTAAGTCTGACTAAATTTATTCCCCAAATACACATTTACCTTTCTCAACCAATAAATATAACCAATCAAATTCTCATTTTATTGAACCTTGGTCAATTCCACACGTTAATTTTACTTAAAGTCTCAATTAATTAATTTACCTCGGTTTCATTACCTTATTACCTTATATGCATAATTGGCATTGTTATATCTTCCATTACATCAATAATTTACCATTTCATCTTACCATTTATTTACGTATCCTTTTATTGCACTGATTGAAATAAATTCACTTATTAAATTCCCAATTCCACCCTTCTATTCAAACCAAGTATCATGCTATGATAATATTTTACGTTGGTTACACTGAAAAAAATCAACTTTTTATTGTTATCAATTAAACATACATTAATTGCACAAATTAAAGGAATTAATTGTCATTTATCCAATTAAATTTTTCATACATCAATCTATCTCATCTAAATCCTTACCTATGAATATTGCAACCTTTAATTCCATTAAATACCAAACCCAAATTATTTCATTTATTCTAAGTCATATTACTAAAATAATTCATCATAATAAACTTAAAATCTATACGTTTATTGATTTATTTCTATTTGTCTTATGTTAAATTCTAAATTTAGTAAGACAACCTAAAGTACTCCATTCAATCGACAGTCCCTTTCAATTGTTAATACGTACTTAAATTTCTACAGTTGCCTTCCATCTGCACTTCCGTTACTATGATAAAAATTAGTAACGTTTATGCCATCAATCCATCATAATTACTTACCCTTAATTGAGTTTGATTTCCAAATAAATTTGCTGACCCTTAATTAGCCAATTTATAAAAGTTTGTCATCATACCTATAGTTCTACGCTTATGCTATGTCTTAAATTTCAATAAATTTATAAATTTTGAGATGTTCATTAGGGTTTACAAATTTATTGACTTGCAATAACAGGGTTTCTTAATCTATTCAATTTATCGTTCACAATCTTTTATTGCATTAAATTGGTTTAATATTCCCATATTAAATTTTATGTCCAGGTAAGAATTTTTCTTTCTTTCTCTACTTAATTCATTTGAATTTTATTCAAATGTCTTTAAGTAGGTTTCTAAGTCACTTCTATATAATTTATTCTAGTCTTCATTTTAATATTTATCTACCACCTTTATTCTTTCAACTAAAATAAATTACAAAAATCCTATTAAACAAACAATTTTAAATGGTCGAACTTTACGGGTCGTTACACTCTCCCCCACTCAAAACTTTTCGTCCCCGAAAAGGAAAAGGAAGGGAGAAGGAAGAATAAAACAGTATATCTAGCTTCAAATATTAACTTATAACAATAATTTACTAAATTAATTTCCTTTAATGAATTACACTTGTTTTATAATCATTATGTCTTTTAATACTTGAATTATTAAAGTTGGAAAAATATCTTTAACAAAATTCTAAGTCCAAAATTTACGAAAAAAATTTGGCAGAGTCTCCTTTGTACGGAGGGACTCTGGAGAAAATATAATATCCAAATATACAAATATATTACATATATATCCAAAATAAAATATCCCACACGGGAAAATATATAAATAGCGCTTTAATCGTAATTCGAAAACGTACCTATTTGTCGGGCAATACGCTTATTATTTTGGAACCAAAAGCAGTAGCAGTTGCTTCCAACCCCTGTATTCACTTATATAATCTAAAAGTTAAATATCTATATTACAGTGAAATGTTTGGGTAGATTCAATCATTCATATCCAAATCAAATGCAACAACCATACATTTTAACAAACAGCACACACCACAAACAACAATCATTCAATCAACAACCATTAGTTGTTCGGGTTCAAATTCTGAAATTTTACGGAGTGAGAAATAACTATCAAGTGCATCCGTTACTCAACAGTCTTAGATGGAATAGAGATAGATTATTGTTCCTCCAACAACTCCAAAATTCCTTACCCAACAACCATACATCAACCAAACAATTCAAATCAACACCACAATAGCTTATTATATATTTATTTCATAATTCAGTGGTTTGATTTTTTTTTTTTTTTTTTTTTTTTTACAAGTTTTATTTTCCAATTATCACAAAATTCATTATACTTGTATTTCCTTTATTACTTAAGTTTATAGGATAAATTCTCATTAATAACAACAAAGATTTTGAATATCTTCATTTCCTTACTCTTCACTTGTAAGATTTCCCTTAAATTCTTAATCTGCTAACATTCATTCTTATAAGTGGAAGTTTTTATTTATTCATCAACTATTAATTGTAGTCATTTCAATTTTTCCTACTTTCCATTATATTGGAATAGGGGAGACTTAAGACATCTTAAACTAATAATCCTACAATCAATTCTTATTTAGAATTTCATTTTATTTGCTTTAAGTTCATCTCACCTATTAATAATTCTTAACTTATTTTCAGCAAAATTTCAATTATAACTTAAGTTTATACCATTGAATTCTTATTATAACAGTAATTTATTGAATACTTCATTTTTCCTAATTTCCTACTTGTAAAATATTCAATTCCAGTTTCTCATTTAACACTTCAACTTTTATATTTGGGTAAGTTATTTATGTTAAGGAAATTGCAATTGAACTTATACAAGTTTAATCTCCGTTCTTTTAATTAAATTTAATGTTTATTCATATTACCCTTTGTCTCATATGTATGCAAATTCCTCTTTATAGCTTTGCAGTTATTCTCTTATTTCAATTAGAGGTTTCAATTCATTTATTACTTAACTTTTATTTCACTAACAAATTTTAAACAATTAATTAACGGAAAAATTTAGAATTAAATACCGGGTTAAATTTCAATTTATTTCAAAATAATAGATAATTAATTTCTTGCAACTTTTATATCTCTAATTATATTTAGAACAATAAAAGAAAATTTTTAGAAAATTTCAAAATAAATCTGCAGTAGAATTTACTACAGTGGCCTTTTCCCTTTGAAACTCGAAAATGAAAGTCGATGATGCGGCCGTCATCACCGAATTTATTTTCCAGCGACAGAGAGGAAAGTACAGAATTTAATTCTTTTCCAAAATCTTCTTTAAAACAATTCTTCCAATTTATACGAAATATTTATATAAGAAAATACTTATAAACCGAACCATTATTTTTCATAAATTCTTTGAAAACATATTTGGAAAAATCCCGGACTTAAGTTCTAAAATCTCCAATTTGATTTATCATAATTTCAACTTAGCTTCAGTTATTATAGATATTTTTATTTTCTAACACCCAATCTATAGCAACCAAATATATATATATATATCTTTATAAAACTATTTTTATATATAGAAAATATAATAGGCAAAATTTTTTCATTTACCTATATTAAAAACAAATATTATGTCGGTCTGTCCTATTAAGTGTTTAGAAATCCCTATTGATGACATAGCGTCCCATGCATCAACCAGAATTTATAAATACAAAGCGGAACAGATTAACACAATATCAAAATCTTTTATTAATACTAACAAATACGCTCACTCATATATATACACTCAGCGACTCCCATAGAATATTTCTACCCTATTAACAAAGAGTCAAACCCCACAAAGCCAAGGTTTATCGTTAAACCAAAGCTCTGATACCAACTGTAACATCCCGCCTTTCCACACACTTTAAACCGACACACGTGCCAATTCAAAGCATACGTAAGGGCGGATTGTTATGGGGTAAATAAGAAAATAGAGAAGAATTAAAACGAAAATAGAATCTCACAGCGGAAGGATAAAATATAATAACAAATATACAGTTCATAAACAGTTTACAAAAGCTCGATTCTTCTTTTACCATAAATATCAGAGTTACACATACCAATACAAGCAATGCAGCGGAATAGAAAGAGTGTGGTGTAAAACTATATATAAAATAATACTGATTCTTCGTCTTCGTCCTCCAAAGCTAAAATCTGCTATCCTGAAACGCTCGGACTGACCCGAGCGAATTTGAAAAGACAAAAACACCCGAGTCAGACTAGAATATCTTATGTGAGTTAAATAAACAGAAATAAATATGAGTACAGTAACTCAAGAGATGTTCGGGATTTACATCTCCTAAGGATCCGTTAAACTATTTACTATGTAGTATATTGCGCTATTATAATAGTGTCTATTTATAAAATAAACTTACTTTTTAATAGCGTTAAGGAGTGACCCAATATTCCCCTTAACACAAATAATGCCAATAGTCTATACAGTACCGTAATACCTCCTGATCGGGAGGCTACCAGAGGATACTCCATAGGTACGACACAAATAGAAACTCGTAGTAAAGGCTCGATATGGTAGGTGACAGGGCACAACTAGGCAATGCCAGGGTAGATATACCAATTGCTATCCAGGCTGGTGGAAACGCGTAGCCGCAGTTACCGCCCACCTCAGACTAACTCCCCAAAATCAAAATATAGAAGTGGCCACTGAATCAAATCCAAGTCAAAGTATAATATCGAAGAGGAGCGTCCGATCAGAGGAATGACCTCATTGGCCTGAGAATCGCTCCTGTTTTAGCCACCTTATGCCAACTCACGGGAGTTGGGTCCACGTATTTACCTTACAGGAAACGTCGCCACCACCTACTTCATTCTGGAATCTCCACCGCGTACACGGTTAGTCAAAGTGGTTTTCGGTATCGACAGAGAGTATATCCATATCCGATCCCGGTCTCTTTGCCAACCCATCGTTATTATAACACCGCGGTCATTTTAAAAATAGTTTGTACTTTAAAACCAGAATATAATCCATTTCAAAACCATAATATTACGATATCATTTCTTCTTTAAAACCCAAAAAGATTCATTTTGATATTATTTTTATAAAACCCAAATCAATGATATCATTTCCCAAATAAAATATTCCTTTTCAAAAATTATGTCACTTTTTATTATTTAATATCCCATGTAACCAATATTCTGTTTGTAACTTTCAACATAATTCTTCGAAAATCCATAGTATTTTAAAACCATTATTTTCAAAACTAAATGGTTTGGATATTCAACGGTATGCGAATTAAAAAGGTTTAACTTTACTGTTGCTTTATAAAGAAATAAATTACATGGCTTTCCAAATATTTCTTCTTTTAAAGTTAAACCAAAATCCAAAATATTACTTCAAGTCCCAAAACCATTTCAATTTTATAAATATTTATATCCATTTTTGAGCATTAATATTTCAACTAAAGTTGGATTTTTATCCTTTCAAAATCAATATTCTATTAATTAATCTTGACCATTCACATAAAATCCATAATTAATAAGACTTCAATTTCTAGTAAAATATATATATATATATATAGAATTTTTCCACTTCAAATTATACTAGAATATCCATTTCTATTTATTTTGGGAAAATCCAATTACAAATATCATATCTTATAATTTCCAACTTTACATTTAAACATAGGATATAAATTTACCAAACTCCATTTTCTAAATTTCTTCCATTTTCAATAAAGAAATTTATATTCCTTTTAATTTCAAAATTTCAACTTCATAGGTATATAAATATGGAATAAAATATTTATACAATATAAATTTAAGATTTATAGACCGTATTCAATCCAAACCATAGAAATCACATTAAAAATAGTTATATATAGACCACGGTGCCTGTATATAGTTTTCTATCCTATGGTCAAGTGATACGGATATTTATCATTTCAATCCGCAATTTAAAAAAATAAAACTGCGGTTGTATATCATTTCAAACCGCAATCCCGAATGAAATGTAAATGCATACAAACTTGCAGTTTAATGATATCCAAATAAAACATTCATTCGACAACACACCCATCATCCAATCACAACATCGATCTATATCAATCAATAACAATTATATATATGATCATATATAACAGGTGATAACTGGCAGTTTATTCAAATTAAATTTTATCAACTATTAATCTAACAATTTATATTCAGTGATAATTGACATAACTGTTAACTAGCAGTTCATATGCAAACAATAATTTCTAAAAGCCAATTTACACGCAATAAATCAATTAAATTAACAGTTACATTCAAAAAAATGCAATTCAACAGATATGAATGAAATAACATGCCAAAAGCTCATAAATAAATTTCTATTCATTTCAAAAATTTATTTAACAAACATAAAAGCTTCTAGTAGTTGTGAATGGGTTAAAACACTCACCTTTTGAATTTAAATCGAATTCAAACCCGATTTAAACCCAAAAATTCGCCCGTCTCAGAATTCGTCCAAACCAGCGTCATCGAGTCCGGAATTAAATTACGATCCTAACAAAAAAAAATTCGCGTGAATCCGACTTCGTATGAGAAAGTTATGGCGAAAAATGGTGATTGAAATCAAAATTAAATATAAACAAAAATGGCACATATTTCACTCACAATATAATATTTGACACGTCACCCTCTTCTTCCCAGTAACCCACGACCGCGCACTCACGCACATACCAGCAGTCAACGCAGCAGCCGCCTAAACATGAAACCCTATTGAAATTTTTGCCGCAAATCTGACCGTCGAAACGCCAAACTAACTACATAGATGCGATCCCCATCGTCCACTCTACAAAACCCAGAAACAGTTTCTCCATCCGACGAAGTTTTGCGCGACGATGATGAACGGTTTTGGGGCTGTTTGAATTTATTCTGGATGTACGACAGCTCCAATTGAAAAACGAATTTCACCAGTATATTACGCGTATCGAATACTTCAACATATATTTTTTCTGGAATTTTCTGAAATTTTTGAGTTTTGACTTTTGATTTTGAACTGTGGATGGATCCGGAATTGGATCTGAGATGTATACATTTGGGGAAGAGAAAGGAGTGAAGAAATGAACTTACAGCAAAAGAATAGAGACTAGGGTTTATAGCTGTATATTTATAGATAGGCTAGAGGTAGGGTGGCTAGACTGGATACGCGAACGTGCGTGACAAACCATGGTCCAAAAAGCCCGCTATGCCTCCGGAGTCGAATTTGTTAAAACTATATATCCAAATAGGTGTTTTAAAATATTCTGAACGCGATGGAAAAAGTTTCGCGACCAAATTCGATCGTATGAAGAAGTTATGCTAAAAAAACAAAAATTTCAAATTGATTTCAAAATGCGTAAATTTCAAGGCGTTTCGAGTCCGTACGATCAAACGACAAGTCCGATCGCTACGAAACTTGAAACATTATTATAATTTCCCGTTACGGATCCGATGAAACTGGTTTCGTCGAAATCCGAGTCCGTGACAAAAATGGCTATTTTTAATATTTATTAAATAAATTAAAATAAATCATAAAATCCAAATTTTCTTTCAACTTTAAATATTGGCCAAATCTTATTACTTATGTAATTCAATCAATTTCAAATGATTTAACAAGCTTGGATGTGAATTAAAATTTATAAGTATCAATTTGTAGTGTTGATTCCTCCGCTTCCTCAAATTTAGGAATCATAAATAAATTTCTCAAAACCATATATTAGATCTCATACTCTTATACTCTCAACTTAAATCCAAAACAAAGATGCTCTTTAACATGTCTCTGTTTTCACTTCAATATCCGCAAATTCCTTTTTAATTCAATAACGTACAATTTAACGTTAAATTCCCTTTATTTATGCAATAAATGCAATTATTGAATCTAATACTCAATTTATTAAATAAACTTTAATTTCATCTTTATATTCACAAATCATCATATTATGAAGACATTTACGTTCTTCCCCAATGATTACTTAAATTTATTTAACGCAGCACTTAATCTACACCTATTGCGATGTTTCAAATTTACTTGAATGAACAATTTCTTTACTCAAAATAGTTGTTGTAAACTCTTAATTCCACATTTATAAGTGTTATTATTTTCACTCAAATATTATACATATATATAGAGTATTGGGTTTTTATTTAATCATCATTTATCATATATATTAATTAATTAAATTCAATATTTAAGTCTGACTAAATTTATTCCCCAAATACACATTTACCTTTCTCAACCAATAAATATAACCAATCAAATTCTCATTTTATTGAACCTTGGTCAATTCCACACGTTAATTTTACTTAAAGTCTCAATTAATTAATTTACCTCGGTTTCATTACCTTATTACCTTATATGCATAATTGGCATTGTTATATCTTCCATTACATCAATAATTTACCATTTCATCTTACCATTTATTTACGTATCCTTTTATTGCACTGATTGAAATAAATTCACTTATTAAATTCCCAATTCCACCCTTCTATTCAAACCAAGTATCATGCTATGATAATATTTTACGTTGGTTACACTGAAAAAAATCAACTTTTTATCGTTATCAATTAAACATACATTAATTGCACAAATTAAAGGAATTAATTGCCATTTATCCAATTAAATTTTTCATACATCAATCTATTTCATCTAAATCCTTACCTATGAATATTGCAACCTTTAATTCCATTAAATACCAATTAACCCAAATTATTTCATTTATTCTAAGTCATATTACTAAAATAATTCATCATAATAAACTTAAAATCTATACGTTTATTGATTTATTTCTATTTGTCTTATGTTAAATTCTAAATTTAGTAAGACAACCTAAAGTACTCCATTCAATCGACAGTCCCTTTCAATTGTTAATACGTACTTAAATTTCTACAGTTGCCTTCCATCTGCACTTCCGTTACTATGATAAAAATTAGTAACGTTTATGCCATCAATCCATCATAATTACTTACCCTTAATTGAGTTTGATTTCCAAATAAATTTGCTGACCCTTAATTAGCCAATTTATAAAAGTTTGTCATCATACCTATAGTTCTACGCTTATGCTATGTCTTAAATTTCAATAAATTTATAAATTTTGAGATGTTCATTAGGGTTTACAAATTTATTGACTTGCAATAACAGGGTTTCTTAATCTATTCAATTTATCGTTCACAATCTTTTATTGCATTAAATTGGTTTAATATTCCCATATTAAATTTTATGTCCAGGTAAGAATTTTTCTTTCTTTCTCTACTTAATTCATTTGAATTTTATTCAAATGTCTTTAAGTAGGTTTCTAAGTCACTTCTATATAATTTATTCTAGCCTTCATTTTAATATTTATCTACCACCTTTATTCTTTCAACTAAAATAAATTACAAAAATCCTATTAAACAAACAATTTTAAATGGTCGAACTTTACGGGTCGTTACACTACCTTACCATTTATCTAGACTTAATTCACGGAAAAATAAAATCTCCTCTGGAAAAATCAATAACCTCTGCATATATTGGTTTCCTGATCTCATTCACCATTTCCTTGCATACAAAGCAACCCAATATTCTCCTATAAATTCAAGCCTCACATAATTTTTCATTTCATCTCAGCTTCTTCTCGCATGCAGCATCAGGTATGGCCTATGTTTATATTTTTCCTTCTTCCTCCTTTGCTTTCTTCTTCTTTATTTCCATTTTTTTATCTTTTTTTTGTTCATGGAAAGGCTTGAAACTCCACCACCTTAGGCTATGACTCCTCCTTCACCACTATATCCCTGCCCTCCTCCTTTACCACTGATGTCAGCCTCTCCTCCAAATAAAATTGCACGAATATTTTTCATAAACTGATAACTAAGGTTCTATGTCATCTAGCCATCCTTCAAGATTTTCAGTAGTGAATTTGACCAATTTATTTTAGAAATAAAATTTAAACTTTACCCAAAATATAATAGAGTTGAATAAAAAAAAATGAATGGAGGAGAAAGTATGCGTGTGGGTCATAAGTGTCCAAACTAGGTTGCAATAGTAGTTAGAGAAGGAAAATAATTAATAATAATAATTGAATAAGCAAATATAAGAATCGGCTATAGGAGGGTTTTTGTACTAGTGAAGAAGTGTTCATATAAAATTCCTTTAAGATGCCGAGAATTAGATTTAAATTATTAGTGTTTCCGCCACTTGTAGAAATAAAAAGGGGTGAAAGTATGTAACGGGCAAATTTTTGAACCGAGCTTTGAGAACGCAGTCTAACCGTGTGGTGGAGTAGTCGAGCCTATAGGGCGAATTTATTTCCATTCGTTCCCTTTTGTTTTGAGAATTTCGGGTTAAAAATTTTCTTAGTTTTGATTCGTTCCCTTTTCAAAATATAAATCTGGTCGCAGCCTCTGCATCTGTTTGATCGTGCTTCTGTGCGTTTTCTTTTTTCCAAGTGTTACCATCGTTGGAAATCAAACTTTCTGCAGCATTCAGGTGAGTATTTCTCACCAGACAAACATACTTATATATCCCTGATTTATCACAAGTGTATTTGTAAATTATTTATTAAATTTTATCTGCCTGTGATATAACGTACGATGTTAAACCCCATTTTAAATTGACACCTCATCAGTTGTTTATCTATTGTAATATTATTGCAGTTATACTATGTAATGCTTATTTACTGATTAAATCATCACTGTAAGTTCCCTGTAAATTTGAGATCGTTATAGGCTGAAATGATAGGCCTGAACGATAATCATTTGTTCATTTATTTACTTGTTTAATTATTTATTTGTTAACTTGAGATTGCTGGATTGAAATGATAGAACCCGGGGTTTTTGTAAATTGCGGATTGAAATGATATATATCCGTATCGCTTGACCTAGGCTAGAAAACTATATACAGACCCGTGGTTTATATAATATTTTTAAGAAATGTTTTAAAAAAATATTTTTAAATAGAAAGTTTATAATTTTCTGGTTTAAATGTATTTGAAGGATTATTTATTTATTTTTTTATAATGATTTTTGAATAAGTCAAATGTTAAATAAATGATTGTTTATGTAAAATTTTGGAGTATAACTTATTTCGGAAAATTCTGAATTTTTGTTAAAAGTGAGATTTTAGTTAAGTAAAATAATTGATATTAAGTTTTATTTTGGGAATTTAAAACTTAATGGTTATGTTAATAAATTACAGCACTTAAATGCTGTCTTTTGTAAATAGACTGTTTTAACCTATAACTTTAGGTAGCATTTTATAAGTGCTACGGAAATTGAATTTTGATTGTTTTAATAAAATTTATGGAAATAATCTTTGGAAAAAAAGGCTTAAATTTTGGAATATAATATGAATAAATAAGAATAAGGAATTGACTTTAAATGGTTTTAAATGGAAGAATTTAACTTTTAAATGTGAGTTGAAAGGCAAATTAATTCGTAAATAAATTGAATAGATTTAAATGGTATTTTATATTAAATAAACTGACTGATGTTTAAGTAAATGATGGTTGAAATGATATTATGGTATTGAAATGTATTTGAAACTTATTTTGATTTTTAAATACCATTTCTAAAAGTTGTAACCACGGGTTATAATAACGTTTGGTTGTTAAAGAGACCGGGATCGGATATCTGGCATAATCTCTGTCGATACCGAAAACCACTTTAACAACCGTGTACGCGGTGGAGATTCCAAAATGAAGTAGGATGGTGGTGACGTTTCCTTTGAGGTAAATACGTGGACTCGACTCCCGTGAGTTGCCACAAGGTGGCTAAAACAGGAGCGATTGATGGATTAATGAGGTAGCACCTCTGATCGGACGCACTTCTTCGTATGCCATCCTATTACTTTTGTGATTGTTTTGGTGCGCACCTTTGATTTGGGAGTGTTGTTTGAGGTGGGCGGTAGCTGCGCGCTACGCGTTTCCATCGGTCTGGATGCGTAATTGGTATATCTACCCTAGCATTGCCTAGTTGTGCCGTGTCACCTAACATAGCGAGCCTTATACGATTTTGGTTTTGTACCATACCAATGGAGTGCCCTCTAACGACGCCCATTCTGGGGGGGATTACGGTACTGTATAGACTATGGGAATATATTATGTGTTAAGGTGAAAAATGTAAAGCCTTAACGCTATTTAAAAGTAAGTTTATTTTACTAATAGACACTATTATAATAGCGAAGTATTACTACATAGTAAATAGTTTAACGGATCCTTAGAGGATGGGCGGTCCCAAGCATCCTCTAAGTTACTTGCTCTATATTACAGTGCACTTGAATTAGCTTACACTATATAAGTATGTATGTCCTAACTCGAGTGTTTATGTTTTACTTTACGCTCGGGTCAGCCTGAGTTGCAGTTTAGTTTTCATCCCAGAGCTAGGATTTCTGTAGATCACTTTCAAGCTGCTGGCAAACTTCCCTTCCAGTTCTTTATCTAAATTTATGAAATCAAGACTAGTGGACATTTGGATTGTTCTACTGATGATTTAAAACCATATTGGGATTAAAGACAATGTAATTTTTATGTGATTGAGACTATTTATAGTGGCTTCATGAACCACTAAGTATTTTTAAATTCCGCTGTGAGTATTCTGATTCTGTGTCTGTGATTCTGTGATTAATTATTTACTGTATATTTTGAGATTTGCCAAATTTTATTTACAACGCGGTATTTTGAACAATTCAAGTCCGACATGTGCGGATACGAATGGTTGAAAATATCGGGTCGTTACATTTGGTATCAGAGCTTTGGCTCTAGGCAAAACTTAGAATTTATGGTAAATTTGATTTACAGAATCACTTTCATTTGAGCTTGAATCTCTTCCTTTTCGAATTTTGGAACATTCCCTGCGGTTCCACAGTTCATTCATGTCCCTCACTATTCATCTTCTTTCGATTTCTGGAGTATCTCATAACTCCATTTCGGATGATCTTTATAGTGAATTGGCGGTCTCGCTAATATTCTAATAAATGGGTGAAACTCCTTTACAATTAGCATTGATTCACCAGAGATTTATATTTAACCTCGGTTTAGATGCTAGTATCTTTGGTTATTCCAAACTCTATCTCATCGGATCGAGTGGTAAATCTACATTCAATCTGACTCTTTAAGTCACGGTTGACCAGGTTAAGGTTGCCCGCGATTTATATAAACTTATCTAGTTCCTTGTTCTATTATTTAATCATCGGATCTTCTGATTCCAATTTATCTTTAAATCAAAATTCTCTTTGATTTGAATCCATCAAATTTAAATCTCTATCCTTGTTTTGAAAAATTTATTCCTACATTTGGGAAAAATCTAATATTATATATAAGTATAATTTTCAGAATTTTATAATTAATTTAACTAGTTGTCAAGAGATAATAGTTTTGATTTTATTTATTGTTTTATAGACCATGTGTTTTGTCTAATATAAATAATTGAATATAAACAAATGGTTATAAATTAATTTGGAAACAGTAATGAATTTAAAACCAGAACTTGAGAATTCAATTTTCGATGGTTTCAAACCTTGTGTTTAAAATTTTAAAGGGAGATATTATTTAAAATATTTTCGAATAAAAATTTGTTTCCAAAGAATTTTAAAGGTTTAAAAATCAGTGCTCTTCTCCTTGTCGCTAGGAAATAATTTCGATGATGACAGCAACATCATATACATTCATTTTCGAGTTTCGAAGTGAAAAGACCATTCTGTAGTCTTGCTACAGTGTTACCTTGAGAATTTAATTGATTTGAATCTCTAAATATGACTTGATTTATAATATATAGATATATATGATTTAAATTTGATTTGACATATTATGTACATATATTTATTTATCTCTAAATGGGTTGAAGGGAATTAGAAATTTAAATATTAAATTTTATCTTGAGGAATAATTTCAATTTTAAAAAAAATCAAATTTTTGAATAAATAACTCCAACTTGAGATAATTGTATTTGAAAGTTTTATTTGTATAATAATCAATTTGATTTCAATATAACTTACTTTGACTTTCAGAAGTTAACAATGTAATTGGAAAATATACAATATAAAAAGATTTATAAATAAAATTTGAGTGGTTATAATAAATGCTATACACTTAAATTCTAGTTACAAAAAGATTAACAGAGGTAAATAAAATAAAAGGGTAATGGAATAATTTTCAATATAAAATGATGTTAAGGAACTAGAATAAATTTAAACAGTTGCAACAAGTGTAAACATATTTGACATAGATGAGAAAAATACATTGAGAGAAATAAATTTAATTATAGTTTGGAATAAAGAAGAAACTAAATGGGGAATTTAGTTTATTTTGGGAAATGGTAAATTTACTTTAACAATTAAGTTAAATTGCCATTTCAAATTTGGATTAAAATTAAACATTTTAAATTAGAATGTTATAATACCTTGTGTAAAATTTGGATAAAAAAAATGATTTTTTATGTGTAGGGATATTATACAAGTAAAAATGTAAATAAATAAATGTTAAAATTTTAAGTATAAATAGATGAAATCAACGATTAATTTAAAATTGAATTTTTATTGTTTAGATTAATGATTCTAATTTAAGTTTCAATTTAGTTTTCTTTCAGGTTGTTTCTATTCCCCTACCTTCTTCCTTTTCGAGGACGAAAAGTTCTGAGTGGGGGAGAGTGTAACAGCCTAAACTTTTAACAAGTATTTTTTACTTGTATTTTTAAAACTTTGAGGTTTATTATATAAAAATCTAAATTTTAAAGTGATTATAAAAAAAACAATTGACCAAATTTTTAATTAAATAATAAGATCTCTGAAATTTTGACGTGGTTAGGAATTAACTTTAATTGGAAATTTGGGTTTTTTTGTCAAAGATGGTAAATAACTTAATTTCTAGCAAAATCAAGTTTTGATTAAGAAATAAGATTTGAAAAAATTTAGTGTATAAATAAACTATTAAATTACGCGTTTAAAATGCGTGTTATTGATGGAAATTTTTTTAACGTATATTTGCTACATAAGAGAACGCGTAAATTTAAAAACGTCACTTTTATTATGAAACTGGGCGCGTGTTTTGCATCGGTTTTTCACGCGTCTAAATTTATTACCTTGGATATAAATAATCAATTAAATCAGTATACATGCATTTTAAGTGGGAAAGGAATAAATTTTCTTTCCGTTGACTCCACTTATTTAATAAATAAAACCCATTGATTTTTCAGTAACGTTCAAATCAAATATTCTTTTCCGTTTCTTTACTCTAAGAATCAACACTTTTCTTTGTTCAATTTTGTAAACGTTCGCCAATTTTCTATTTTTCCAGACTGTTAAAAAAACAAAATAATTTTACCTTAGCTATAAAGTGGATTATCTACCTTTTAAAGTTAAGTAATATTTTGAATAATACATTTCTTTACCATTGGTAAATAGATCAGAAGAAAAAAAATGTAAACAAATTTTATTCCATTTAAGTAGTAAATTTTAAATTTTTATATTGTATAAATGAACTGGGTAATTACGCGTTTAAAGGGCGCGTAAATTGAGGGAATAAATACCGTATATATATATATATATATAAGAAAACGTATAGAATTTTAATCTGTTATTTCGGTATATTTCGGGCATAAAATATTATGGCTACGGTACACATTCTTAAAAATATGACCTTAGTGTAAATGAGTAAATTTATCAGCGGCATGTGTTTTTAGAGGGAAGGAATATTCTAGCGTTCAAATAAAGTATGTTGCCTCTAAATTCAACGCATTGCTTTAAAAATTTGATTTCCATAGATTCTTTTTCCATTCAACAAAATTTATTTCTTTCATTTTTCAAAACACAATTTTCTCCTAAATCTCAGTCATGCGCAGTATCCATTCTCCTATCTGCTTGCCTATTTCATATGCGTTTTTCTCTTTACCCATATTTCTTACGTTTTTTTTCTCTTTCCATTAAAATTTACTTCCCAATTTATATATATTTTAATTTGATCAAATCATTTCCAAAATGCTAAATAATAATGAAAGTTTCCCTTTGTTTAAGGATAATTCTAATTGGAATTTTAAACAAAAAAAATTTGGATTATACACTTGCTGCAAAAATTTGTAATATTTGGTCCATTTGGATAATAAATCGCCTCTTAATGGTAATAAGAATCAGAAAGAGATGTAACCAAAGTTTTATCTTTTTAATTTAGTAATAAATGTTAAGAATTCATAGCATATTAATAAACTGATAATTTCGCATTTAAGAGGGTACGATATTTAATGGTATAAATAACGTATATAGGAAAACGTATTGATAATAAAAATCAACGCATTCAATTTTCTTTAAATTTAGTATAAATCTTTGTCTAGTAAAACTTTGCCGTTTCCTTATAAATCAATGCTGATTTTAAAAATTTCAAATCCACGTACAACTTCATTTGGTTAATAGTTATATAATCTATGATTTCCTTTTACCATTCTCAGCAATAAATTCTTGCTGTTTCTCCACCCCAGTCACATTTACTTCTTATTTAAAGCAAGAGCAAATATTTCCTAGATATTTTGTTTTTCCACTTCCTAAATTCGTGCACGTAAGAATGCATTTACAAGATAAAACGCTTTCCACTGGAAACGTTTGCAATCAATGAAAGAAATTTATTTCCTCACCTGTAGAACGAGATTTCTGAAAAATCAAGGGAAAATCATGCAGCTTCCTTCTTTTACACGTTCAAATCAAAATTTTATCTTTGTCAAAAATTTATCAACGCATTCAATATCTGTTTAAATTTGTCATAAAATCTTTGCCAAAACTTTATCGTTTCTTCTTTTTAATATACGTAATTCTTTCCAAAATTTTTAAAGGAGAAAAGAAACGTGTACAAATGTTGCCTAATATTCCTGTCGGTTTCTTTGTGCAAATCCAAGCCACCGTGCAGTTAATTTAAACATTTATTTCGTTGCTATTTTTGTTCACCTTAAATCACGCAAATATCCTCTGAGAAGAAATCAAAAAGAATGTGCATTTTAGCTTCGAAATTTATCCTACCTTACCATTTATCTAGACTTAATTCACGGAAAAAAAAATCTCCTCTGGAAAAATCAATAACCTCTGCATATATTTGTTCCCTGATCTCATTCACCATTTCCTTGCATACAAAGCAACCCAATATTCTCCTATAATTTCAAGCCTCACATAATTTTTCATTTCATCTCAGCTTCTTCTCGCATGCAGCATCAGGTATGGCCTATGTTTATATTTTTCCTTCTTCCTCCTTTGCTTTCTTCTTCTTTATTTCCATTTTTTTCTCTTTTTTTTGTTCACGGAAAGGCTTGAAACTCCACCACCTTAGGCTATGACTCCTCCTTCACCACTATATCCCTGCCCTCCTCCTTAACCACTTATGTCAGCCTCTCCTCCAAATAAAATTGCACGAATATTTTTCATAAACTGATAACTAAGGTTTTATGTCATCTAGCCATCCTTCAAGATTTTTAGTAGTGAATTTGAGCAATTTATTTTAGAAATAAAATTTAAACTTTACCCAAAATATAATAGAGTAGAATAAAAAAATATGAATGGAGGAGAAAGTATGCGTGTGGGTCATAAGTGTCCAACTAGGTTGCAACAGTAGTTAGAGAAGGAAAATAATTAATAATAATAATTGAATAAGCAAATATAAGAATCGGCTATAGGAGGGTTTTTGTACTAGTGAAGAAGTGTTCATATAATTAGTATTGTGAGTGTATATGTATTATCAACGTTATGCGCATAAAATTCGTTTATGATGCCGAGAATTAGATTTAAATTATTAGTATTTCCGCCACTTGTAGAAATAAAAAGGGGTGAAAGTAAGTTATGGGCAAAATTTTGAACCGAGCTTTGAGAACGCAGTCTAACCGTGTGGTGGAGTAGTCGAGCCTATGGGGCGAATTTATTTCCATTCGTTCCCTTTTGTTTTGAGAATTTCGGGTTAAAAATTTTCTTAGTTTTGATTCGTTCCCTTTTCAAAATATAAATCTGGTCGCAGCCTCTGCATCTGTTTGATCGTGCTTCTGTGCGTTTTCTTTTTTCCAAGTGTTACCATCGTTGGAAATCAAACTTTCTACAGCATTCAGGTGAGTATTTCTCACCAGACAAACATACCTATATATCCGTGATTTATCACAAGTGTATTTGTAAATTATTTATTAAATTTCATCTGCCTGTGATATAACGTATGATGTTAAACTCCATTTTAAATTGAAACCTCATCAGTTGTTTATCTATTGTAATATTATTGCAGTTATACTATGTAATGCTTATTTACTGATTAAATCATCACTGTAAGTTCCCTGTAAATTTGAGATCGTTATAGGCTGAAATGATAGGCCTGAACGATAATCATTTGTTCATTTATTTAATTGTTTAATTATTTATTTGTTAACTTGGGATTGCGGGTTTCAAATGATAGAACCCGGGGTTTTTGTAAATTGCGGATTGAAATGATATATAACCGTATCACTTGACCTAGGCTAGAAAACTATATACAGACCCGCGGTTTATATAATATTTTTATGAAATGTTTTAAAAAAATATTTTTAAATAGAAAGTTTATAATTTTCTGGTTTAAATGTATTTGAAGGATTTTTTTTATTTATCTATAATGATTTTTGAATGAGTCAAATGTTAAATAATTGAATGTTTGTGTAAAATTTTGGAGTATAACTTATTTTGGAAAATTCTGAATTTTTGTTAAAAGTGAGATTTTAGTTAAGTAAAATAATTGATAATAAGTTTTATTTTGGGTATTTAAAACTTAATGGTTAAGTTAATAAATTACAGCACTTAAATGCTCTCTTTTGTAAATAGACTGTTTTAACCTATAACTTTAGGTAGCATTTTATAAGTGCCACGGAAACTGAATTTTGATTGTTTTAATCAAATTTATGGAAATAATCTTTGGAAAAAAGGCTTAAATTTTGGAATATAATATGAATAAATAAGAATAAGGAATTGACATTAAATGGTTTTAAATGGAAGAATTTAACTTTTAAATGTGAGTTGAAAGGCAAATTAATTCCTAAATAAATTGAATAGATTTAAATGGTATTTTATAGTAAATAAACTGACTGATGTTTAAATAAATGATGGTCGAAATGATATTATGGTATTGAAATGTATTTGAAACTTATTTTGATTTTTAAATACCATTTCTAAAAGTTGTAACCACGGGTTACAATAACGTTTGGTTGTTAAAGAGACCGGGATCGGATATCTAGCATACTCTCTGTCGATACCGAAAACCACTTTAACAACCGTGTACGCGGTGGAGATTCCAGAATGAAGTAGGATGGTGGTGACGTTTCCTTTGAGGTAAATACGTGGACCCGACTCCCGTGAGTTGGCATAAGGTGGCTAAAACATGAGCGATTGACGGATTAATGAGGTAGCACCTCTGATCGGATGCACTTCTTCGTATGCCATCCTATTACTTTTGTGATTGTTTTGGTGCGCACCTTTGATTTGGGAGTGTTGTTTGAGGTGGGCGGTAGCTACGCGCTACGCGTTTCCATCGGTCCGGATGCGTAATTGTTATATCTACCCTGGCATTGCCTAATTGTGCCGTGTCACCTACCATAGCGAGCCTTATACGATTTTGGTTTTGTACCATACCTATGGAGTGCCCTCTGACGACGCCCATTCTGGGGGAGATTACGGTATTGTATAGACTATGGGAATATATTATGTGTTAAGGTGGAAAATGTAAAGCCTTAACGCTATTTAAAAGTAAGTTTATTTTACTAATGGACACTATTATAATAGCGAAGTATTACTACATAGTAAATAGTTTAACGGATCCTTAGAGGATGGGCGGTCCCAAGCATCCTTTAAGTTATATAACAACCCACATATTTATCGATTTTATATTTAAATATTTTATTTAAATATTTTATCGTTCGTCGGATTTTGGTCCGAAAAGCTACTTTTTGCAAACAGTCGAATTGGGACTCGAGACCAACCCCATTGAGTTCAAAATGACGTTTGCGACCTTTTTGAGTATAAACTTCGATATGTTTGGAGAAAGTTGATTTTTGCCACTTTTTCACTTAGGGCTTTGGTTTGGGCTGAGCCCAATAACCCCACTTATGTATTCAGTCCCAACCCCTTATCCTCTTCATTCCTTCATAATTTCCTTATACATTCAAGCTTCATCAAAAATGGGGGAAGAGAAAACGAATTAGGAAATCCTAAGCCCTAGTTTCCATTAGCAAATCCATCTTCTAGCTCCAAAATCAAGAGAACCCATTGGTAAGCATCTCCTTCTTCTTCTCCAACTCATTCTCTCTTTGATTTCAGAAATTTCCTAAACCTAATTTTGGAAATGTTTCTCTTTTAAGCTTAGATTGAAGCTTCTTGAGTTGCTATTGAAGAGGAATTGATCTTAGCTTGTCTTAAAGCTTCCACTTCACTGATTTGGGTTCAAAGGTGAGATTTTTAATCTCACATCTAGGTCTATGATTATCTTTGATTATTAGGTACGAATTCCTAATACTTATTCTTGTGTATTTGATTTTGATTTGGATTGGTTTTATGAATATTCCAATTTTTAGTGTTTTGAGTTCAAGTCTTCAAAAATCATAGCTTTGTTGTTTGAACATGTTTTTGGTGATGCATCGAAGAGCCTGTAGGGCCGGGTTGCTGATTGGCAAAAATCCCTAGCGCCATTGCTCGTTCGGTCGCGAGTAGGATGGGTTTGCACATCCCATTTGTAGGTTAAGAAACTGTCTTGGCTCCAGTCAGTCGACTGGACTTTGAATCCAGTCGACAGGCTATAGCCAATTAGCGTACCAAAGGCAGAAAACAGAGAGAGGGGTCTCTGTTTCCTGCAGTCAGTCGACTGAACTCATTGAGCCAGTCGACTGACCTGCTCTTAAATGCCTATTATGCCTATTTTGGCCTATTTCTCTTGTGTTTCCAAATTTAGTCGATTTGGGTTTATTCCCACTTGTTGTATCAATTGTTATTCAACTTTGATGACTTCTATTTTGGGTTTTTGGAAATATCCATTTTGATGGATTTGATATCGATTTCTTTGGGATTTATTCACGTCTTCGTATGTGAATTTTGATGATCAATTGTTCTACTGTCATCTTTGTGATTTGTCACTTTAAAAATATATAAGTTTCAATACTAGTAGTAAATATCAAAACGCTTTCCTCAAAACGATTTCAACTCTATTTTCAATACCAAATTCGTTTAGAAAACCGTTTTCCAATCTATTAGTATATACAAACCTTTACCTCACTCGTATGAGAAATCTAATTAAATGGCTTAGTAAAACAGGTGGTATGAAACGCTTGCGTTTACTTCGTCGGTTGATTCTTGGACTTGTTCGATTGAATCTCTTGTGACAATTTTATAGTGGAAATCTACAGTTTGTTCGTAAATGTTTAAGTTAAGCAAGTGGTTATGGGACATGAAGCTAAACTCATATATTTACTAGCTCAGTGTAATTGACACTTCTCTTTGATCATGACGATCATTTATGGTTTAAACTAGCAAAGTGTGACGTCTCTTTGCCTATGTGGAGGACTGTTCCTCATTTTATTGAGTTTCATCTCATTTCTTGCATGGGTCGTACCTTTCTAGGTGCGTCGATGTTTATTTATGCATGGGGTGTACCTTTCTAGGTGCATCGATGTTTGTTTACTTCGTGGAGCAATCGGCTCATTAAGTCGGGACATGGGGCGTATCTTTCTAATTGCGTCGATGTTTGTCTATGCATGGGGCGTATCTTTCTAGGTGCGTCGATGTTCGACTTTGCATGGGGTGTATCTTTCTAGGTTCATCGGTGTTAGACATTACATGGGGTGTATCTTTCTAGGTGCATCGATGTTTATTTATGCATGGGGCGTACCTTTCTAGGTCTGTCGATGCTAGAGATTGGGGTGTATCTTTCTAGGTGCGTCGATGTTTGACTGTGCATGGGGCATGTCTTTCTAGGTGCGTCGATGTCCAGTTTGTGGGATTGGCCATCCTTTTATTGTGATTTCTGGATTTCTAATTGATGAATTCTGGAATTTGTGTTTCACCAATTTTCTGGATTTCCATTGATAAGTTTTATCAATACTTGTGTATTGGTGAATTTGTGTGTCATTGACTTTTGTGATTGACATTGATATAATCGTCAATATTTATGGTTTGGTGAACGAAATTAGGAGTATGACATTTCCTTTGATTCTTGTGTAGATTTTGTGATATTGATTAATCTCTTGTTGATTTTCAATTACTTATATATATCGCAGCTTGGCATTGTGATTATTATGTGTTTAGTCAAAGCTCTTATTCTATATCGTTTCATCTGATATTTATAGTTAGACTGATCCGTTTATTATTTTCTTATTAAATAATACTCGGGTCAAACCGAGATGTTACAGGTGCTTCTGCTTGACTTCTCATCCAGGATCATTACTCTGACTTTTGGCTAACTACTTAGATTAGTAGTTTATTTTGTTGTACACACTTGAGATATGGACTCATAGATGTATTCTTTTGTATAGCACGTGTTGCTATCCTTTTGTATTATGGAGGATCTTTTTGACCACCACTCTGATATACACTTTCACGTGTTAGTTATATATTCATATCTTCTTCCGCCTTTGTGATATGAATTATCTGTGACTGATTTGTGTTATGCTTGTTTCTATATTTGTTTCCGAAGATTATTATAGCCACTGTGTAGTAGCTTTGTGTTTGTATCGGTATGTCGGATTTCCTCTTGAAATAAAATGCATGTTATACTATCTGACATATCGGTGCTCGCGCAAAGCAATTACACGGATGGTCGCTCCTCAACAGCCTTATTCTCCGTGCTAGTCGACAGCATTACTCCGTAGTGTTCTTGGCTAGCGTGGGTATCGAGGTGGGGCGTCACAGCTTGGTATCAGAGACAAACTTCAGAACAATATGGAATATTATAATAAGGATCATCATCCTAAGTCCATTTTAGGAGTCGTGCTTTAGGATTTAATTCGAGTCTTCGTACCGATTCATCCTATTTTCTTTATGATTCCTTGTTTTATCAATCAAGTTTGATTGAAATTTATTTTGAGAATAATTTTTTCCTCTTCTTTCTTTCTTTCTTAAAGAAGAGAAATGGTTAGACCTGGCCGTCCTAGCGCCGGTCAATCTAGTGCTACTCCCTAGGATGGAGTATTTATGTCTTCCCAGCAGCTTCTAGATCTTGTTAAGAACGCTCAAGCTGCCGGACCCAATCCAGAGCCTACTCATCCTAGATCCGGTTTTGCACGCTTGTGCAGAGACTATACCGATTTGGGTGGAAGGCCATTCAAGGGATCCGAGTGTGTTATAGAAATTCAAGCTTGGCTCAAATCATGCGATCACATCTTTTCTCGCATGAACCTTATTGACCTTCATCGAGTCCAAGTGGCTTCTAGCATGCTCCAAGAAAGAGTGTTAGATTGGTATGAGCTCCTAATTTCCGAAATCGTTGAAGCGGATCTCACTTGGGAGCAATTCCGGTAAAGATTCGAATCGAAATTTGTGTCGAAGGCTGAAAAAGTAACTTTGGCCCGGCGTTTTATTGACCTTGTTCAAGGTGGATCTTCTGTGACAGACTATGTCACATCTTTCGAATCTCTTTCTAAATACGGGGTTGAATATATTAATACCCCGATGAAGAAAAATCAGAGATTTGTCTATGGCTTGAATAAGAATCTTAAGAAGCCATTACTCCTGAAACTTGAGGTTTCATTTGATCATCTTATTGATATCGCTCTTCGTCTTGAAGAGGCCGATAATGAAGGTGATGTTGAAGTTGTGCGTGCCCAATAGAACTTCGACAATAACTTGAAAAGGCCTATTAAATTCAAAGGCCCCATTCCCAACAAGAAAGGGAGGCAAGAAACCCCGGTAGCAAAAGCACATATCCTATTTGTCCCATGTGGACTATTCATCTTTGACATTTTCAATCTGTTATGCAGATTTCTATTTTTCCTTTATGATTTTGAATTAAAAATTGATCGCATCAATTTATTCTTTAAGCTCACATGTTGAGTAGAGCGTTATTTCTCTCATTTGGGTAGTTGTGAATTTTCCGAAACCTTTGAGTTTGTCTTAGGATTATCACCTAAGAAAACTTTTGTGTGGTGTTAAGGTCTTTCTAGTTCGACCTTGCCACCGATTTCCATTTAGCTACGAGTTGCGGGAGTTCGCATTCCATTTACCGCATTCCGCACTTGTTATGATTTCTATGAATGAATTTTTATGTCATTCAGTTTGTCCATCTTGTTTCATCCATGTTATAAATCGAGTACTCTATCTCGATGACTCCATCTTTGTATTTATTGATTTTGGATGAAAATTGAAATTTAAAATTTTGCAAATCTTTTTCATAAGATTTATTTATAAGTACAATTTGATTTGCTCTTAAACAAGCAAAGAATATTCTTAAAGGTTTTTAAGAAACATGTTTACTATATAGAAGATGATTTTGTGATTGTATTGCCCATTTAGTGTGTTAAGAATTCTGGTCGATGCGCTTGATCAACGTTATCGATAAGAATCTCCTAAACGCTTTGATGAGACAATCAGACACGATATATTGACTTGTAAAAATGTAAATTTTTGTAGAAAGATTATTACATAAAAATAAAAATGTAATTTTGAAAGTTTTAACTTTTCGGGAAAGAAGATTATTTAAAAGAACTCTTTCTTTCGATACTCTTATTCTTGTGATTCCTAAAGGGGAACCAAGACTTTGCTATTTGTACCGATACTAGTCGTATTGGTTTGGATGCCATTCTCTTGCAAAGGAGAACGTTCTATCACTTGTGCTTCTAAATCATTATAGCTTATCGGCACTAGATATGCCACTCATGATCTAGTGCTCGTGGCTATTGCTTTTACTTTTGGAATTTGGCATCATCACATATGGATGAGAAATTTGTTCTCTACCTCGATCATAAATCTTTGGAATATTTATTTTCTCATAAGGAACTTCATGTTGACTCGAGTTCCTAGCATCTTATGATCTTGATATTCTTTTATTCCCCAATGGGAAATCGTGTTGCCAATGCGCTTTATCGTAAGCAACAAGTGGTTGATTCTTTGATGATGTCTGAATGGAATTATCTTTTAATTAATTTCATCGGACGTTTTGATATACTTCGTTTTATTAAGCTTTATCTCATTCCTTTTATGGACTAGTGTCCGGTGTTCTTTTATGGTGTTCGGTTCATCGGATGTACTGTTATCATACTACATCGATGTTCCGTCCTATTTGATTCATTGGATGTACCGTTTGTACTACATCAATGTATTTGCTTTTGGGTTCATTGGATGTACTGTTTTTGTACTACGCTGATGTCCCAAATTATCTGAGTTTCTAGTTTCTCGGGCGTACTATTATTATACTACATCGTTGCACCGACTCAATTTTCTGCTATTCTTGACGTTCTCCACGTCTTTTAACTATGGAAATGCTTTTAGGTTTCCTATTTTATTCTTGTGCCCGGTGATATTGTGGAAAATTGAAGTTTCACCAGATTTGACTTTTGAGCAATATTCTATTCACATCATTTCTTAGGGGGTTGAGCACCTTCGAAATAAAGCTGTTCTTTTTGTGAAAGTCCGATGGATCTCAGATCCTAAGGATTTCTCTTGGGATTCCTGGGAATTCATCGAGCGATCCCGTTCGGGCTTACCCTTTCATGCTCTATATGGTGAACTTTCTATTTCAAATTTCTTTTGTGTTGATATGCTTTTATGGTTGTTACTCTTTAATTTCTTCTTAAAGATTGCGAGGACGCAATTTCTTTAAGGAGGGGAGTCTGTAACAACCCGCATATTTATCGATTTTAAATTTAAATATTTTATTTAAATATTTTATCGTTCGTCGGATTTTGGTCCGAAAAGCTACTTTTTGCAAACAGTCGAATTGGGACTCGAGACCACCCCCATTGAGTTCATAATGACGTTTGCGACCTTTTTGAGTATAAACTTCGATATGTTTGGAGAAAGTTGATTTTTGCCACTTTTTCACTTAGGGATTTGGTTTGGGCTGAGCCCAATAACCCAACTTATGTACTCAGTCCCAACCCCTTATCCTCTTCATTCCTTCATAATTTCCTTATACATTCAAGCTTCATCAAAAATGGGGGAAGAGAAAAAGAATTAGGAAATCCTAAGCCCTAGTTTCCATTAGCAAATCCATCTTCTAGCTCCAAACTCAAGAGAACCCATTGGTAAGCATCTCCTCCTTCTTCTCCAACTCATTCTCTCTTTGATTTCAGAAATTTCCTAAAACCTAATTTAGGAAATGTTTCTCTTTTAAGATTAGATTGAAGCTTCTTGAGTTGCTATTGAAGAGGAATTGATCTTAGCTTGTCTTAAAGCTTCTACTTCATTGATTTGGGTTCAAAGGTGAGATTTTTAATCTCACATCTAGGTCTATGATTATCTTTGATTATTAGGTACGAATTCCTAATACTTATTCTTGTGTATTTGATTTTGATTTGGATTGGTTTTATGAATATTCCAATTTTTAGTGTTTTGAGTTCAAGTCTTCAAAAATCATAGCTTTGTTGTTTGAACATGTTTTTGGTGATGCATCGAAGAGCCTTTAGGGCCGGGTTGCTAATTGGCATAAATCCCTAGCGCTATTGCTCGTTCGATCGCGAGTTTGATGGGTTTGAACATCCCATTTGTAGGCTAAGAAACTGTCTTGGCTCGAGTCAGTCGACTGGACTTTGAATCCAGTCGACTGGCTGTAGCCAATTGGCGTACCAAAGGCAGAAAATAGAGACAGGGGTCTCTGTTTCCTGCAGTCAGTCGACTGAACTCATTGAGCCAGTCGACTGACCTGCTCTTAAATGCCTATTATGCCTATTTTGGCCTATTTCTCTTGTGTTTCCAAATTTAATCGACTCGGGTTTATTCCCACTTGTTGTATCAATTGTTATTCGACTTTGATGACTTCTATTTTGGGATTTTTGGAAATATCCATTTTGATGGATTTGATATCGATTTCTTTGGGATTTATTCACGTCTTCGTATGTGAATTTTGATGATCAATTGTTCTACTATCATCTTTGTGATTTGTCACTTTAAAAATATATAGGTTTCAATACTAGTAGTAAATATCAAAACTCTTTCCTCAAAACGATTTCAACTATATTTTCAATACCAAATTCGTTTATAAAACCGTTTTCCAATCTATTAGTATATACAAACCTTTATATCACTCATATGAGAAATCTAATTAAACGGCTTAGTAAAACAGGTGGTATGAAACGCTTGCATTTACTTCGTCGGTTGATTCTTGGACTTGTTCGATTGAATCTCTTGTGACAATTTTCTAGTGGAAATCTACAGTTTGTTCGTAAATATTCAAGTTAAGCAAGTGGTTATGGGACATGAAGCTAAACTCATATATTTACTAGCTCAGTGTAATTGACACTTCTCTTTGATCATGACGATCATTTATGCTTTAGACTAGCAATGTGCGACGTCTCTTTGCCTATGTGGTGGACTGTTCCTCATTTTATTGAGTTTCGTCTCATTTCTTGCATGGGTCGTACCTTTCTAGGTGCTTCGATGTTTATTTATGCATGTGGTGTACCTTTCTAGGTGCATCGATGTTTGTTTACTTCGTGGAGCAATCGGCTCATTAAGTCGGTACATGGGGCGTATCTTTCTAGTTGCGTCGATGTTCGTCTATGCATGGGGCGTATCTTTCTAGGTGCGTCGATGTTCGACTTTGCATGGGATGTATCTTTATAGGTGCATCGGTGTTAGACATTACATGGGGTGTATCTTTCTAGGTGCATCAATGTTTATTTATGCATGGGGCGTACCATTCTAGGTCTGTCGATGCTAGAGCATGGGGCATATCTTTCTAGGTGCGTCGATGTTCGACTGTGCATGGGGCGTGTCTTTCTAAGTGCGTCGATGTCCAGTTTGTGGGATTGGCCGTCCTTTTATTGTGATTTCTGGATTTCTAATTGATGAATTCTGGAATTTGTGTTTCACCAATTTTCGGGATTTCCATTGATAAGTTTTATCAATAATTGTGTATTGGTGAATTTGTGTGTCATTGACTTTTGTGATTGACATTGATATAATCGTCAATATTTATGGTTTGGTGAACGAAATTAGGAGTATGACATTTCCTTTGATTCTTGTGTAGATTTTGTGATATTGATTAATCTCTTGTTGATTTTCAATTACTTATATATATCACAGCTTGGCACTGTGATTATTATGTGTTTAGTCAAAGCTCTTATTCTATATCGTTTCATCTGATATTTATAGTTAGACTGATCTGTTTATTATTTTCTTATTAAATAATACTCAGGTCAGACCGAGATGTTACAAGTGCTTCTGCTTGACTTCTCATCCAGGATCATTACTCTGACTTTTGGCTAACTACTTAGATTAGTAGTTTATTTTGTTGTATACACTTGAGATATGGACTCATAAATGTATTCTTTTGTATAGCACGTGTTGCTATCCTTTTGTATTATGGAGGATCTTTTTGACCACCACGCTGATATACACTTTCATGTGTTAGTTATATATTCATATCTTCTTCCGCCTTTGTGATATGAATTATCTATGACTGATTTGTGTTATGCTTGTTTCTATATTTGTTTCCGAAGATTATTATAGCCACTGTGTAGTAGCTTTGTGTTTGTATCGATATGTCGGATTTCCTCTTGAAATAAAATGCATGTTATACTATCTGACATATCGGTGCTCGCGCAAAGCAATTACACGGATGGTCGCTCCTCAACAGCCTTATTCTCCGTGCTAGTCGACAGCATTACTCCGTAGTGTTCTTGGCTAGCGTGGGTATCGAGGTGGGGCGTCACAAGTTGCTTGCTCTATATTACAGTACACTTGAATTAGCTTACACTATATAAGTATGTATGTCCTGACTCGAGTGTTTATGTTTTATTTTACGCTCGTGTCAGCCTGAGTTGCAGTTCAGTTTTCATCCCGGAGCTAGGATTTCTGTAGATCACTTTCAAGCTGCTGGCAAATTTCCCTTCCAGTTCTTTATCTAAATTTATGAAATCAAGACTAGTGGACATTTGGATTGTTCTACTGATGATTTAAAACTATATTTGGATTAAAGACTATGTAATTTTTATTTGATTGAGACTATTTATGTGGCTTCATGAACCACTAAGTATTCTTAAATTCCGCTGCGAGTATTCTGATTCTGTGTCTGTGATTCTGTGATTAATTATTTACTGTATATTTTGAAATTTGCCAAATTTTATTTACAACGCTGTATTTTGAACAATTCAAGTCCGACATGTGCGGATGCGAATGGTTGAAAATATCGGGTCATTACAGTTAGTAAGCGGATGTTATTTATTAAAAACATGTACCGCGAATATTTCATAAATAGTGAAATTGGTATTATTTATGTACTTGGAATTGATTTCCCGCAGTATATAGCGGATGAGACCCTATTGCGCCGTCTATTAAGTGGATAATATTTTAAATCCCATATACCGCGATAATTTCGTATTGGAACGGAATTGGTATTGTGCTAACATCTTTGGATGCAGGAAAACAGGTTGGAGGGATCCAACTGTATTCCTCAACTGTATTGATTTATTTACAGATATTTTGATATTTGTTGATTATCATATCGATATATGATATTTGGATGTCGTGATTGACTATTTGGTGCTGTTGCATCATCGGATCTATTTTTAAAGTTTTAAAATAATGATTTTGGTTTTAAAAGGAATTTTTAAAGTGATTTTCGAAAGTATACATTTTATTAAATTTTGAATTGTTAAAACTAAATAAACGTTAAAATTTTAATGTTATAAAAGTATGATTTTTATGAAATGAAAGCTAAAGGTGACTTTTTAAATAAATAGTTAACAAATTAGTGAAATGGTTTAAATTGGAATTTTTGGACTATTACAAACAATTTTTATAAAAGATTTATAAAATGGATATTTATAAATTTAAAATATTGGAATGTTAAAACGAGTTTTTATAAGTGTAAAAATGAAATAAAAATGGATTTCATAAGTGAACGGAATTTATAGATTTATAAATTGTGAAGTTATAAAACGAATAGATTTTTGTGAAATAGAAGATTTATAAGTAATTATCTTATAAATCGGATTTTGGCATTTAAATGAGATATAAATGGAATTTGTTAATAATGAGATTTATAAATCGAAGCTTATAAATAGAAATGTAATTTATAAACATTGTTCATAAATTCAAAATCAATTTAATTTGATAAATTGAATATTGAAGTTTATTGAAGGAAATATATTCACGATTTTGGACAGTGAATACATTATTGAATAAAATAGTCATGTTTGGCAAAACGAATATTATAGAATGAAGTTAATTATTTTAAAGATGTTTTAAAATGTATTATGAATCGAAGCCATAGATTTCAACATTTATTGTTGAAATAGACGTTTTCGAGAAAGAATGAAATGGTGGACTATAACACTGATGTTATAGTAAATGATTCCCGAAAGGAAATGTTTTATATAGTATTGGGATTTATATATCTATCTAAATTTCGAATCCCTATACTAGTGATTTTTGGTCATCGTAACGATGTTTTACGCAACAGTCGTTTTAGCCCAAATAAATGTGTTAAGTGAATGTTTTCCTTAAAGAATGAAATATATACTTAATTTCGATATTAAGTATATGGAATATTTTCTAAGTATTGGAAATAAATGGATTTGTGAATTATTTATTAATAAATAAGTATGTAAATGTTTTTCCAATGTGAAATGAAATGTTTTGAGAATTTATCTTTTTGAAGATAAATTGAAAATGAATAATTGAAATCGTATATTCATAAATATTTTGGAATGTAAATTCACTATGGAATTTATAAATGAAAAGGGGAATTTGTTTAAAAATAAATGTTGATTTATTTTTGAAGTGTGGGAATTAATTTACGGATTTGGAACGTAAATATAAAGCAAATTGTTAAGGATTTATTTAAATTGGTTTAAATGAGCCATGTTGAAATGAAAGTATTTCGCGTAAGGAAAATGTTTGAAATTTGTTTTCAAAAGTGGTAAAGGTGAAAAGTGATCTGAAAATTAGTTTTCAAATGTTGAAGTGTGGGAAATTTTATATCTAGTAAAGATATTTTGAAAAGTAAATAATCTGGAAAATTATTTGGAATTTGGTGATGTTGAGCATGCCTATTGATAGTTAAATAATCCGACTATCAATATTTACCTTTAAATAGGTATTTGTTGTGATTTGTTTGAATTTGAATGCCACACTTATTTTTGAATAAGCACTTATTATTCGGGTTAGCCGGGAAAGGACCTTGGGGTCGTATAACCAATTCCGAATATGTGATACGTCGTTATGGATTGCATTTGATGACCGGTGTTGAAGACCGGATATTTTTGAAAACGGAAGGATTACCGTTGAGTTACTCTGCATCGGATGATCTCCGATATAGAGGTTTTATCACCCTTAGTGACGGGAAGTCCAGACGTGATTAGAAATTATCTGGAATGCAAGGACTTCTTTGTAAGTGCCTTCGGTTCTGTTCGAGGCCGGAATAGACTTGTATGGATCGTATGTCTGACATTACAAATTGAGATATAAAGCTGATTTCTTTCAAATATATTTCTGTTGGTGGCGGAGAATTTATTCTCTTAGCTTAACACCCTTCTCTGAGACGTACGAGCTCAGAGGTTATATAGTTGAAGGTTATTAGTGATATACTCCCAATTTGGTAGTGTGGCATGTTGAGTGTTGCTGTGAAATGATCATTATTTGATCATTTGTGATAAGATCATTCATTTGATCATTTATCTTGGGGATCATTTCTATGATCATTTGTTGACCTAAAGCACTGCTTTTGTATAATGCGTGGCTTTGTGGACGAGACTTCGTCGGACCTCACACCCCAGAAATGGTCAAAACAAGAAGGATGCCGCAAGGTTATTAGGGGGTAGCACCCCTTTAGTGTATGTCATTCCTTCTGGATAGAGGTGGTATCATGGTATGGAGCCCAGATATTTAACCTATGTTGTTGCGGCAACTTTTGTGGTTGTTGGAAATCGAGGATCCTCGGATAGATCGGTTATGAACGGGGGATGACATATTCATGTCAGTAGTTACCCAGTTAGGGGTAACCCGGCCTTGTGTTGGCAGAGATCCGGTTTGGTTCTCAGGACGTCATTCCAGAGGCGTTTCCATGTGGCAATAGGAAGTTCCTTGGCCTGACCATTTGTTGGAAATCCAAAGAAACAATACGAGACTTGTACGGTTTTAGTTGTAGAACCTGCCATGGAATATGGCGGTAACCTGCTATTGAACATGGTAGCTACAGTAGGCATACGATAATGGTTGTATGTTGGGTAAATTTATATCTTTACTTTCGAAATAATTTTTCTACACTTTGCACTAGTAATAATATCAAATGTTTCTTTTTAATGCGTATCAAGTATCTTTGACTATCATAAGGAGAAATCTCCTCCGATTCTGCGTTCGCATTGTGTGTGTGTGCAGGAGGCCTTATGGTAGTCTCATTTTTAAAAGCATTGCGAATTGACTTTAAAAATATTCCTCTATTTTGATTTTAAAGATAAATAAACTGTTTTGAGTTCTCACACCAGTCACATGACTGACTCGGAGTTTATTGTTTTCCTTCCTAAACTCTGGGTGCCCACCAATTTCCGCACGTGCAGTCAAGAGTTAAGGTTTATTCAGGAATTCATGAGTTGCAGGAGGCAAGCTGGATGGCATGGCGTATTCACTAGTATATAGTATTTCTTTTCCGCTATTGATGTTGTTTGTTGTTGTACACTCTGATGTAATGAAATGTAATGTAATGTAATAACTGATATAGTTCTTTGCTTAAAGATTATTCATTTATTTATTATATGTTGTTCCGCTGCGAATTGTGAGATTCTGATGTTGTTCTGTTCTTTCTGTTTTCTTCTATTTTTTTCTTCTATCTTCTTCTACCTCTTCTTCTTTAACCCTAACGGTTCGGTTTTTCGGCAACGAAAAATCGCAAAACGTTACAATATATGTTGTGTATTTTTTGTTTACAAGACTTGAATCTTCGCTCTCCATCCACTCAGATCTAATTCTTGCTTTTTCGTGGTTTTAGAAGTTTAGTTGTGTGTCTTGAATTGTTTTCTCCAGCTTTAGAACGTGAGTTCATCACTCTCGACATTCTTACTTATATAACTGTGAAACAATGACAAGTGGACATGTAATGGTTACAATATGCTATGTTAATAAGTTCATACATGCCTATGATATGATAATTCATGATGTTATAACCTGATCAAATGCCTGTTACATCACCTGATATGATATGCTATGCTATACTGTTTATTATTTACTGTTTCTCACACTACAAGTTCCCTGTTAGTATAGAATCACTATAAGTTAAAATGATACATACTCGAATGGAATTTAGAATAGGGATAAATCGTTATGAGATGAAATAATAGGCTCAAGTGATTTTTTATTTTATTTTATTTGACTTGTGATTGCAGGTTTGAAATGATAGTAGTTCGATTTTTATTTTTAAATTACAGTTTGAAATGATACATATCCATATCACATGACCTAGGTTAGAAAATTATATACAGACCCATGGTAGTGTTATGAATATTTAAAAATATGAAAGTTTAACTTAAAAATTTAATTAAATCACTTCAATACTATGATATATTGGTTCTATTAAGTTAAAATTTTATAAGTTAATAACTGGTTTAAAACTAAATATTAAGATTTTACCTGTAATAAATAACTTAATAATTCAAAATTAAGTGAATATGGAATTTTAATTCCAATCTAATAATAATAATAAATTTTATTTATGTAATAGATATGTTTTGTATAAATAAAACTATGATAAAAATTGGTATAGTATGTTAAAAACAGGTTATAGTAGTATTCGTAGCATTTTTAAAATGTTATGTAAGTTTAGTTATGTTTAAAAAGGCATATTACTTTTGGTTATGTTTTGAAAGTGCTACTATTTTCAAATTGTATTGTTTTCCAAAATGCTATGTTATTTAAATTATATTGTTAAAAATGTTATAATACTTTAGATAATGTTTTAAAAATGTTGTATGCAACGTCCACCCTTTTCGTACGCTTTAAATCGACACACGTGCCAATTCAAAACATACGGAAGGGCGGATTGTTATGGGGTAAATAAGAAAAGAAGAGAAGAAAAAACAAAATGGAATCTTGCAACGGAACGATAAAATATAATAATCAATATACAGTTCATAAAACTGTTTTACAAAACATTCGATTTTCTTTATACAATAAATATCAGAGTTCACATACCAAAGGATAATAACAATGCAGCGGAATAAAATGGTGTGGTGGAATAATATAGTAGATAATAGAACTACAAACCTCCGTCTTCGTCCTCCAGAATAAAATCTTCAAATCCTGAAACGCTCGGACTGACTCGAGCGAATTGAAATGACAAAACACTCGAGTCATAACTAAAATATCTTATGTAAGATATTTCAAAAGAAATAAATATGAGCGTAGTAACTCAAGAGATGCTCGGGATTTACATCTCTTAAGGATCCGTTAAACTATTTACTATATAGTATATTTCGCTATTATAATAGTTGTCTAATTGTAAAATAAACTTACTTTTAAATAGCGTTAAGGGGTTACCCATATAGCCCTTAACACAAATAATGCCAGTAGTCTATATAGTGCATGCATATCTCCTGATCGGGAGACTACGAGAAGACACTCCATAGGTACAACACAATAGAAATTCATAGTAAAGGCTCGGTATAGTAGGTGACACGGCACAACTAGGCAACGCCAGGTAAATATACTGTAACGATCCCGAGTTTTAATTTATTTTAAATTGATAATTAAATTAATTTTTGATTTAAAATTGTGAAATTAAATGATAATCGATTGGAGTTTTCGAAATTCAAATGGTTTGTGTTATTTATTAATAAGAAAATGGTTTCTTTTGTAAATTATTTTAAATCAACAAGGAGTTATTTTTATAACAATAAGTATAATAGCTTTATATTTATATACATGGAGTATAAATTCAAACAACATAATTAAAATAGAAATTTATTTGCAATACAAAGTAACAAAACAAAAAAAATAAAGTTGCAGCCACCAAATAAAAACAAGTAAGTAAAGCAAAGGAAATAAATATACTCAAGTAAGAAAACAAGCAAAGGTATTGCATAAGAATGAAACTAAAGTTAAAAATTTATAACAAATATTAAAACAGTATATGTATTTGTACATAAAGTACAAGCAAGCTAGGCAAATATTAATATGAAAGTGTATAAAACATAGCAAACCTGAACAAGAAAATATAGTTAGCATTTCTTTTTAAAAGAAAACTGAAAACAAGCAAGGCAAGTAACATGTTGCCTGTAAAAGTTAGAATGTAAGGTTAAAACAAAGTATAGAAAATTTATGTAGATAGATAGAAATGCAAAGCAAAGTACTCAAAGCATGTAGGTAACAAAATATAATATGCAGGCTGAAATAAACAAATGCAAGCTAAAGTAATTATTATCTATGCATAAATAATCTAAGTAGGGACAATAAGTACTTACTCATTTAATGCAAAGCAAAACAAAAGTCAAATTTGAATTGTATAAATCAAATTCAGCCTCCTTTACCTAAGCAATCTCTGATCAATATAAAATAAAATAAAGAGATATTGTGCCTGCAAATTCCAAACCAGATCATACCCCCTGTAAACCCTCTTCCTTTTATATATACGCATCTGCTCGTTTCATTTGTTCATCATAGCAGGTTTTTCTTTTCTTTTTTTTTCATACAAACTGAAGCATTTTTCAACAATACAAACCAGATATTTGTGGCAAGTTTTTTTTTTCTTCTTCTTCTTTTTCAAACTTAAACAACATCAAAAGCAAGAAGAATTGAAAAGAAATCAACTCTGCAGTTTCCAAGCAACATAGCCTCTGTTCTTCAATCTCACAAGTGAGCAAACTTATCTTTGAACTAATTTTTCTTGATATCTGTAGCTCAATAGTTATGATCGATGTTTGAGTGTTGTTGTGGAAAAATATTTGAATATGTTTACCTGTAATATATGTATGCCTGCATGACTGGAAACAGAACAAAGCTTGCTTTTGTTCATACATTCCAGATCTTAAAACCTGTTTGAATTCAAGATCATTACACCCAAACAATTCTAGATGGTAATCACTGAAAGAAAGATGTTTATAGGAGTATAACGTCATTTCAAAAATCAAACACAAGTGAGAAGCACTTCATTTGTTAATATTTGAAATGATATTCATGCTTTGTTACAGTAGACTTCCTTTTCATTCCCATTTCAAAAATCAATATCTCATAATCTAGTCCATATATAATTGTAAACTAGGAATATCTTTGATTTTTAGTGTAGTTTAAATTAAAAATAGTAAGGAATAAAACCTTGCTGTGTAATTGTGATTTCCAAATTTTATAGTGAGTAAACCCATTTTCTTTTAGACTTAAGCATGATAAAAATCTGTGTTGACATGGTGCTGATGTATTTTGTTGGTATAGTTGTATTTAGATATAGGAGTATTCTGTTACTTTTGAATACACTGTGCTTCCCTATTGTAGTTACAGAGTTAAAGAGTTAATCAAAATACAAAAACATCTTCTTCCAATCAAGTATGGGCTTACATTTGAAAACAAAATAGACTGATTAAATGTAAAACGAGCTTTTAGAATTTGTTTTAAACATGTTAGTGAAGTATCAACACTGAGAATATTGTTCTACAGGCAACATGCATTATATGTTAAAATTCGAATGTGATAAAGTGTTGATTCAATTACATAATCTGAAACTACATTCGAAAATAGGAATTTTATAACAAAAATGGGAATTTTTCGTGACCTAAATCAAGAGAAATCGAAAAATAGTGATTTTCATTCAAAAATAAATTTCTGTCGACTTGGTCGACGAGAGGTGACGTGGCTTTGGCTGGAGGGAGTAGGGGGACCTTGGGAAGAGGTCTACCGTAGCGGAATTTGCGACTTGGCCTTTGATTGTTTGGGCGAGATGGTTTTAGGGTTTAAGTGCGGCATTGAAAGGTCGATGGACGCGATCGAATCGACGAGAGAAGGCGCGACCGAAACTTTCGAGTTTTGGTGAAGAGATAGTATGATGAGTGTGCTTCCTGATGAAGAAGGTGGCGGTGGGCCAAACGGCATCAGTGGGGAGCAGTTCGACGAGTTCTGGGACTGGGGTTCCCTGATGGTTCGAGCGTGGAGCGATTTTGGTCTGGGGTGGTTTAGGTCAGCGGGGAGGAGGCGATGTCGATCAATGGATGAGGCGCGACTCGATGGCACTGTCGCGGCGATGAGATGGCTGATGGTGACGGCGTGCACGTGCACGACGTGCACGTGGAAGTTGCTGGGCAGAGTGAATTTTGAGTGAGGAAGAGAAGGGGGATTGGGAAGAACTAAATATGCTAAAGTTAGAGTATTACAGGTTTTTGAATTTGAGCCTGGCTTTTGAATTTGCAAACAGAATTTTAAATTTATCAATCGGGGTTTTAAACTGAGTTCAAGTCAAAGTTTAATTATAAATTCAAGTTTAAATGGGAATTTGGTTTGGACCTAAATAAAGCTTCAAATTTAAATGTTTTAAATAATTTAAATGATAAAATAAATTTGTAAATTGATTTGAATTTAAATGAAATTGGTCTCTAAATTCTCTTGACTTTTAGTGTAAAATAAATAATGCTTTAACTTGTAAAATAAAAAGGGTTTTGAAACTGTTTAAATCTTGTTAAAATTAATTTATTTTAAATCTAAAATTTAAAATGAAGTGTTAAAGTAAATATGAAAGAAAATTGTTTTAAATACTTTGATTAAGTAAGAAATGTTTTAACTTAAAGATAAATAGAATTTAATGATTTGGATTCATTAAATTTTTAAGATAATTTAAAATGGATAATTAACTTATTTAATTAATTAATGTTTGGATCAATTAAATAAGAAATTGAAGGTTTAAATTCATTTATTGATGTTTAAGATTAATTAATTAAGGGAGAAGAAATTAAGCAATTTAGGATTAATTAAGTAACAGTTAACACTTAATTAATTAAATAATCAGATACTTGTACAATATGTGGTTAAATAATTTAAAATTGATTAATTAATAAACGATTAAAGGATAATTAATCAAATGATTTGAAATCAATTAAAGTTAATTAACCATGATTTATGACCCACCTGATTTAAATTAATCAGATAATTAAATTGACCCTATTTATGGATATTTGGATATATTGGATGTTGAATTGTTTGATATCCCTGATAAGTGATGCTTTGTGTTATATTCTGATTTGTGTTGTGATCTGTGATATAGTTTATCATCTGTGATATATATATATATATATATATATATATATATATATATATATCTGTGAATCCGTGTATGAAAGATAAGCGTTATAATTCATATCGCTTATCGAATATATTGTTGTATTTGATCTGTGATGATTGAAATAATGTTGCGCTATTGTGTTAAACCCCTGGACCATACCATACACACACAAATATGGATTTCACGAGGAAATCGATTAAGTCACAGATTTTTGAAAATAGTTTTGAATTTGAATTTTTAAATTCAAATGGGTTGAAATGGAATCGGTTTAAAGTGGAAAGTTTTTTTGAAATGGAATTTCAAAGATGAAATTTATTTTTAATAACTTGATAAAGTATGAAGTTTAAAATAATGTGATTTAAATTTAAATTCAAAATTTGAAACTAAATCCTATGATTTGAAACTAAGGATTTAATGATATTATACCAGTTATATATGGGTTAAACCATTTTTAAATGTATTGTCTTTGGGAATTTGAATTTAAATTTAAGGGCTTTAACTCGAGCAAATAAAATTGGATTTTTCTGAAAATGAAAACTATTTGTTTTCAAATAATAAAAGCTTTCACGTAAGAGATGAACTTCCAATTTGTGTTAAAAATGATTTATAGTTTGAACTGAATTTCCAAGTTATAGAGGAATATTTGGAAATGAATTTTAAAAGTGAATATTTGGAAACGATTTGAAAGCTGTGAGTTAAATCTTTGATTTAAAGATTTAAACGAGTTAATCCAATTGAAATGGAATTGTTTTAAACCTCGGGAATGAATCTTTGTGAAATTGGACGAATTTTGTGAAATAAATCTTTTTGTTTAAAAGATTTAAAATGGTAATTTGTTTAAACCATTCGAAAGATAATTTTGGGTTTTAAGTTGTGGCTTAATTGAAATCCCATATCCATATGTTTTTAAATATTACGCTCACTATTCGGTTTAGCCGGGAGAGGACCTTTGTGTCATATATCCCATTTCGAATATGTGATATGTCATTATGGATAGAATTTGAAGACCGGTGGTGAAGACCGGATACTTTTGAAAACGAAAGGGTTTCTCGTCGAATGTCTTTGCATCGAATGGTCCCCGGTATAGAGACTCCATATGTGATGGGAAATCCGGACGTGATTAGGGATTATCCGGATTGCAAGGACTTCTTTGGAAGTGCCTTCGGTTCTGTTCGAAACCGGAATAGACTTGTATGGATTGTATGTCTGACATTGCATTTTGGAAATATAAAGCTGATTTCTTTCAAATACATTTCTGTTGGTGGCGGAGAATTTATTCTTTTAGCTAAACACCCTTCTCTGAGACGTACGAGCTCAGAGGTTATGTAGTTGAAGGTTATCAGCGATATATTACCAATTTGGTAATGTGACATGCTAAGTGTTGCTGTGTAATGATCATTGTTTGATCATTTGTGATAGGATCATTTGTTTGATCATTTAACTTTGTGATCATTACTTTGATCATTTGTTGACCCAGAGTATGGCTTTGTACCAAAGCGTAGCTTTGTGGACGAGACTTCGTCGAGCCTCACAAATCGGTAATGGTCGAAACAGGAATTGTGCGGCAAGGTTTCAAGGGTAGCTCCCCTAGGGTATGACCATTCCTTCTGGAAAAGGGTAGCATCATGGTATGGAGCCCAGATACTTACTCATGTGGACACACACTATATTTATTTCTGTGTGGTTGTTGGATTACAGGTACCTCGTTTAAAGGTCCCAAAGTACCGGGGGTGGCATATCTGAGGTTTTGTAATATTCCTTAGGAAAAGGGGTAACCGACCTTGTTTGGCAGAGAACGGTTTGGTTCTCGGGGCGTCCCGCCAGAGGCGTTCCCATGTGGCAATAGGAAGTTCCTTGGCCTGACCATTTGTTCGAAAAATCCAAAGAAACAATACGCGCCTTGTACGGTTTTAGTTGTATAACCTGCCATTCACTTATGGTGGCGCCCCACTGTTTGGATGGTAGCTATAGTAGGCATTGTTCGAAATGTCTATGTTGGCTAAGATTTATATTCTACTTTCGAAAGGTTTTTCTGCACTTTGCACTTATAATGATAATATCAAAGAAATTTTTCTGCGTATCAAGCATGTTTGACTATCATAAGGAGAAATCTCCTCCAATTCTGCGTTTGCATTGTGTGTGTGGTGGGATGCCTTATGGTAGTTTCATTTTCCAAAAGCATTGCGATTTTGAAATTTAAATCTTTGATTGTTTTTAAAAGACAAACTGTTTTCGTTTGCTCACACCAGTCCCATGACTGACCTGGAGTTTATTGTTCCTTTCCTAAACTCTGGGTGCCCATAATTTTCCACACGGGCAGTCTAGAGTTGGGTTTTTCAGATAATTAGGTTTAGTAGATTATCTGGAGGTAGTTCAGTTTTTGGATATGGACGAGACTTGCTTAGCTTGGTGCAATCTTGATGGTGCGTCGAGTTAGGAGTTTTGGAGCTTTTGGATCAGAGTTGCAGTACTGGATTCTGTTGAAGACTTATTTCATATTGTATCATGTTCCGCTGTATTCTGTTATATATTCTCTGATGTTGATGATTATCATTGTATCATATTGATGTATCGGATATTGTATTCATGTTATATCAGTGATATCATCTTTTATTTTCCGCTGTGTTATTTATCATCTAATGGGTGTTGCAAGCTCCGGCGATACGAATTTGATGTCGTTATCGGACATCGAGTTCGGGTCGTGACTACTTGGTATCAGAGCTAAAGGTTGAGTAAGAACTTTAGCTACGGAGTGTAACACCTTAGATGGCTCATTAGAGATAGGGTGAAGTATACCCTAGAATGAGTATATCCCTAAGATATCCGTTTGAATGCCTCAGTAAATTCCCTTACTATCCACTGATAGTAAGTATGAGTGCAAGAAGAGGACGAGATAGGGGACGGGGAAATACGACCATAAATGGTCGATACCCTGTGACAACAGTGGAAACAATTTTTTCTATCGGTTTCCTTTGATTCGTCTTCCCAATTTCTTTTGTTTGCTTCGAGACAGCTCTAAAAAGAAGTTTCGGTGTGATGGTGGCCCTACGTATCGTTGTAAGAATTTTTTTTTCTTCGTATCTTCATCGGTTTCTTATCGGCTTTTCGATTTAAACCTTAATGAATATGAATTTGAAATTTGAGAATGGAAAATTTAAATAAATTTGAAATTTTAATTTGAGTTAAATTGATTAATAGAATATGAAGCTAAATTTCAATTGTATCAATAAAACGACATCGTTTAAAACCGAATTTGGAATTCTATTGTAACTTCTTGTATCTATTGTTGATATTCTGATTTGGTAAGCCAAATGCAGAATAGATATCTAGTTTGACATGGAGAATTGTTCTTCTATCTTTCGTCTATCTTCGTTGTCTCTCTTTGGCGAATTTCGAGGACGAAATTCTTTTTAATGGGGGAAGTCTGTAACGATCCCGAGTTTTAATTTATTTTAAATTGATAATTAAATTAATTTTTGATTTAAAATTGTGAAATTAAATGATAATCGATTGGAGTTTTCGAAATTCAAATGGTTTGTGTTATTTATTAATAAGAAAATGGTTTCTTTTGTAAATTATTTTAAATCAACAAGGAGTTATTTTTATAACAATAAGTATAATAGCTTTATGTTTATATACATGGAGTATAAATTCAAACAACATAATTAAAATAGAAATTTATTTGCAATACAAAGTAACAAAACAAAAAAAATAAAGTTGCAGCCACCAAATAAAAACAAGTAAGTAAAGCAAAGGAAATAAATATACTCAAGTAAGAAAACAAGCAAAGGTATTGCATAAGAATGAAACTAAAGTTAAAAGTTTATAACAAATATTAAAACAGTATATGTATTTGTACATAAAGTACAAGCAAGCTAGGCAAATATTAATATGAAAGTGTATAAAACATAGCAAACCTGAACAAGAAAATATAGTTAGCATTTCTTTTTAAAAAAAACTGAAAACAAGCAAGGTAAATAACATGTTGCCTGTAAAAGTTAGAATGTAAGGTTAAAACAAAGTATAGAAAATTTATGTAGATAGATAGAAATGCAAAGCAAAGTACTCAAAGCATGTAGATAACAAAATATAATATGCAGGCTGAAATAAACAAATGCAAGCTAAAGTAATTATTATCTATGCATAAATAATCTAAGTAGGGACAATAAGTACTTACTCATTTAATGCAAAGCAAAACAAAAGTCAAATTTGAATTGTATAAATCAAATCCAGCCTCCTTTACCTAAGCAATCTCTGATCAATATAAAATAAAATAAAGAGATATTGTGCCTGCAAATTCCAAACGAGATCATACCCCCTGTAAACCCTCTTCCTTTTATATATACACATCTGCTCGTTTCATTTGTTCATCATAGCAGGTTTTTCTTTTCTTTTTTTTTCATACAAACTGAAGCATTTTTCAACAATACAAACCAGAGATTTGTGGCAAGTTTTTTTTTTCTTCTTCTTCTTTTTCAAACTTAAACAACATCAAAAGCAAGAAGAATTGAAAAGAAATCAACTCTGCAGTTTCCAAGCAACATAGCCTCTGTTCTTCAATCTCACAAGTGAGCAAACTTATCTTTGAACCAATTTTTCTTGATATCTGTAGCTCAATAGTTATGATCGATGTTTGAGTGTTGTTGTGGAAAAATATTTGAATATGTTTACCTGTAATATATGTATGCCTGCATGACTGGAAACAGAACAAAGCTTGCTTTTTTTCATACATTCCAGATCTTAAAACCTGTTTGAATTCAAGATCATTACACCCAAACAATTCTAGATGGTAATCACTGAATGAAAGATGTTTATAGGAGTATAACGTCATTTCAAAAATCAAACACAAGTGAGAAACACTTCATTTGTTAATATTTGAAATGATATTCATGCTTTGTTACAGTAGACTTCCTTTTCATTCCCATTTGAAAAATCAACATCTCATAATCTAGTCCATATATAATTGTAAACTAGGAATATCTTTGATTTTTAGTGTAGTTTAAATTAAAAATAGTTAGGAATAAAACCTTGCTGTGTAATTGTGATTTCCAAATTTTACAGTGAGTAAACCCATTTTCTTTTAGACTTAAGCATGATCAAAATCTGTGTTGACATGGTGCTGATGTATTTTGTTGGTATAGTTGTATTTAGATATAGGAGTATTCTGTTACTTTTGAATACACTGTGCTTCCCTGTTGTAGTTACAGAGTTAAATAGTTAATCAAAAAACAAAAACATCTTCTTCCAATCAAGTATGGGCTTACATTTGAAAAAAAATAGACTGATTAAATGTAAAACGAGCGTTTAGAATTTGTTTTAAACCTGTTAGTGAAGTATCACCACTGAGAATATTGTTCTACAGGCAACATGTATTATATGTTAAAATTCGAATGTGATAGAGTGTTGATTCAATTACATAATCTGAAACTACATTCGAAAATAGGAATTTTATAACAAAAATGGGAATTTTTCGTGACCTAAATCAAGAGAAATCGAAAAATAGTGATTTTCATTCAAAAACAAATTTCTGTCGACTTGGTCGACGAGAGGTGACGTGGCTTTGGCTGGAGGGAGTAGGGGGACCTAGAGAAGAGGTCTACCGTGGCGGAATTTGCGATTTGGCCTTTGATTGTTTGGGCGAGATGGTTTTAGGGTTTAAGTGCGGCATTGAAAGGTCGATGGACGCGATCGAATTGATGAGAGAAGGCGCGACCGAAACTTTCGAGTTTTGGTGAAGAGATAGTATGATGAGTGTGCTTCCTGATAAAGAAGGTTGCGGTGGGCCAAACGACATCAGTGGGGAGCAGTTCGACGAGTTCTGGGACCGGGGTTCCCTGATGGTTCGAGCGTGGAGCGATTTTTGGTCGGGGGTGGTTTAGGTAAGCGGGGAGGAGGCGATTTCGATCAGTGGATGTGGCGCGACTCGATGGCACTGTCGCGGCGATGAGATGGCTGATGGTAACGGCGTGCACGTGCACGACGTGCACGTGGAAGTTGCTGGGCAGAGTGAATTTTGAGTGAGGAAGAGAAGGGGGATTGGGAAGAACTAAATTTGCTAAAGTTAGAGTATTACAGGTTTTTGAATTTGAGCCTGGCTTCTGAATTTGCAAACAGAATTTTAAATTTATCAATCGGGGTTTTAAACTGAGTTCAAGTCAAAGTTTATGTAACGACCCAGAATTTTTGATAATTTGAATTTGAGTATTTAATTAATTTTAAATATTAATAAGTGGAATTTTTAAGTCGAATAATTTATTTTTCGAATATTGGATTTAATGGGATAATTAAATCGATTTATTTAATAGTGAAATTCCAAAAATAATTAAATATTGGGTTAAATATGATTTGAAATGATTTGGAAAATTTTGTTTTATCATATTAAAGTTATAGAAATGTTTTAGAACTTTTAAAATTGAATTTGGAGTTAATTTGTAAAAATCGAATATTTTAATATTTAATTATCGACTGAAAAATAGCCAATTTTTGAACAGTCTCAGAATTGAACGAAACGAGTTCCATTGGATCCGTAATAGTTAATTATTATCGGATCTCAATTTTCGTAGCAATCGGAGTTGTCGTTTGACCGTGGCAGCTCGAAACGCATCGATATCGTTTTAATATAAATTCGGCGAGTTAAAATAGCCATTTTTCAAACGGTCTCGGATTTCGACGAAACCAGTTTCATCGGATCCGTAATGTGATATTATTGTAAGATTTCAAATTTCAAGTCAATCGGATATATCGTTTGTCCGGTACAAGCCAAAACGCCTAGAAATCGTTTAAATCGGTTTTAATTTAAATTGATCGTTTAATTCCATATCTCACACATACGATCGAATTAGCTTACGAAACCTGTTCCATTGTGTCCGGAACGCGGAAAAACCTCAGGATAGCCTGTCGGAACGTGAGAATTTGAGGTCGTTTGCATAAACTGTTAAATCGAGAGATTATATTCATTAAATAATATTAAAACATATTATATGTTCCATTAATTTTCTAAACCGTAATTAACAAAGCCGGCCGCCGCTAGGGCATATGTCAATGGCCGAAATCGATTTACATTCTTCTTCCCAAATCTCTCAATCCTTGCTTTCATTTCGAAAACTTCCAACGGAAGAAAGGTAGATCTCTCCGAGCTCGTGAGATCCAACGGTTGAGATCGACTATCGTCGACCAGAGGAGAGGCAGGAGGGCCGCGTTCGTATGGGGCTTACGTGCGTTTTGCCGAGCCTTGGGGCCACCGAGCTGCTTGTGTTCGTGGGCGAGGGTGGAGATGGTGGAGGCGACTGAGGTGGCAAGCTCCGATCGAGCTCGAAGGCTTCGGTGATGCGGCGATTTCGTGCCCTAGGAGATGAGCATGGGTTCGATTATTACCTGAGGGCGCGCGTGATTGTTGAAGGAGGACGAAGCGGGCCTTGGGCCGTGTCGTTTTGGTGAAGCTATTTAATTTGAAAAAGAATTTGTTTTCAATTTAATTCAAACTTTGTAAAAATCATAACGAATTCATACGACCTCAGATTTCGATGATTTTGGAAGCGTTGGAATCGCAGAGTCGAGCACTACGCGATGGTGCAGATCCGGATCCATTCCGGGCAAGTAGAAATTTAGGTTAAATCGGACACCGTCCGGTTTAATTTGAATTTCGAACGCTCGCCGAAACCAAGGTGAGAACTCCTCACTCAATCAAACTGTTTGGTTTAAAATTTTAAATAGTTAATATTGATTGATAATTGTTGATTGATTGTGGTAGTAGATATAATAGGATATATATTATATATAGCAATATATATATATTGGCATATGTATATATTGGATTTGATTTCCCGCCTCGTATAGCGGATGAGACCCTATTGCGCCGCCTATTAAGCGGATATTTATAAAATCCCATATACCGCGATATTCCACCTCGAAGTGGAATTGGTATTGTGCTAACGTCTGTGGATGCAGGGTAACAGGTTGGAGGGATCCAACTGGATTCCTCACATATTTATTTGTTTATAAATATTATGTTGATTGTTGATAATCATATTGATATATGACACTTATTCCCGTGATTGACCATCTGATGTTGTTGCATCATCGGATTCAAATTTTAAAAAAAAATTAAAATAACGGTTTTGAATTTAAAGGGGTTTTAAATCGATTTTTCAAAGAATATGGTTTATTAAAAATTTTGAATTGATTAAATTTTAAAATAAATAGATGGATAAAATTTTATGTTTTAAAAATTTATATTTTTATAAAATATAACTTAAAAGAAATTTTTAACAATAATAGGTTTTTATAACATAGTTAAATTTGGTTTTTGGGAAGTTATTATTATTAATGGTTTATATAAAGGATTTTATAAATGGATGTTTTTAAATAAAAATTATTGAAGTTATAGGATAAATTTATAAAGTGTTAAGTTGATGTATAACATGAATTTCACTAGGATTTATAGATTAATAAATGTGAAATTTATAAAACGAACGGTTATTGGAAAATTTTAAGTTTATAAGTTATTAACTTATAGAAATGGATTTGGGCATTAAAAAGGGGAATTTTGTAGAAATTGTTAATAAATGAAGATTTCATTAGTTGAAATTATTATAAACCATAAAGAAATCTTGTAAGTGATAAGATTTTAAATTGGTGAAGTTCAAAGGAACGATTTGGTAAATAAATAATATTATAAGTATTTAACTTACAATATGGCTTTTGGGTATGAAATTGGGTTATGTAAATTGCATCGGATTAATAAAGGAATTTATAAAATTGGGGTTTATAATAGAAATGGAATTTATAAACTATGTTTATAAATTTGAAATCCATCGAATTTGATAAATTGAAATATGGGAATTTGTTAAGTGGGCTATATTCACTATTTTGAATATTGAATAGATTATTAAATAAAATGGGTTTGTTTTTAGGAAAGGAATGTTTTAAATGGAATTTAAAACGAATTAAAGGTGTTTGAAAATGTATTGAGTATTGAAAACATAGATTTCAACATTGATTGTTGAAATAGACGTTTTCGAGAAACAGAAGGGGATAATTTGTATAGTATTGGATTTATATATCTATTTTTAATTTCAAATCCATATACTAGTGTTTTTGGGTTGTCGTAACGATGTTTTTCGCAACATTCGTTTTTAACCCAAATAAATGTGAATAAAAGAATGTTTTCTCAAAGAGAATGGAATAAAATACTTAACGGTAACTTAAGTATGTTGAATATTTTCAAAATTGTTGAAAATAAATTAAAGTGTGAATTACTTATTATTAAATAAGTTTAGAGATGATTTTCTAATATGAAATGGAACATTTTGAAAATTCACCTTTTAAAGGTAAATCGAAGTGAATAGATGGAAATTGATTTGAAATCGTGTATGTGTAGATATTTGGGAAATTGGAAATTCACTTTGGAATTTATAAATAGGAAGGGAAATTTGTTTAAAAATAAATGTTGATTTATTTTGAAGTATGGGATATAATTTTACGAATTTGAAACGTAAGTTAAAAAATAAATCGGTAAAGATTTATTTGGTGATTTGAAATTTGTTTTCAAAAGGTATATATGGTTAAGGTGATTTGAAATTAGTTTTCAAATGGTTAAGGTTATTTGAAATTGGTTTGCAAATGGTTAATGTAATTTGAAATTTGTTTTCAAATGGTTGAGGTGTTTAATTTGAAATGGGTTTTCAAATGGTTAAGTGTGGAAATTATATCGTGAAGGTGTTTTGGTAAAGCAAATAAATTGGGCAATTATTTGGAAATTGTGTATATATATCTTGTAAAGATATTTTGGGACTTAATAATTTTGGAAAAATTATTTGGAATCTGATGATGTGGCGCATCTTTATTGATAGTTAAATAACCGACTATCAATATTTACCCTTGGATGGTATTGATTGTGTTTGTTTGGAATTGAATGCACACTTATTTTTAAAAATAAGCGCTCGCTATTCGGTTTAGCCGGGAGAGGACCTTTGTGTCATATATCCCATTCCGAATATGCGATACGTCGTTTGGATTGCATTTGAAGACCGGTGTTGAAGACCGGGTATTTGTGAAAACGATAGGATGACCTATCGATTGTCTCCGCATTGTTAGCTACGATATGGAGATTTCCTTTGTGATGGGAAATTTTATCGGGATTGTGAATACCCGGATTGCAAGGGCTTCCTTGGAAGTGCCTTCGGTTCTGTTCGAACCCGGACCAGACTTGCTTATCTAGGTGAAACGTGATGGGGGGTTCTCGCTTTGCGTTAGGTGGCGAACGGGAGACTCTTACCCCTACACGTCCTCTTTACGGGGTTGGTTAGGCGTAAGCCGTGACAGTCGAGAGGCTGGCCGTAAAAGCAAGGTCTGGGGTACCAGTGTAAGCCACGGTGGGGCTGGGATGGTTGAAAAGCCTACCGGTTACTGCTGACGGAAATGAGGTTCTTTACATTTGGTATCAGAGCATATGGTTAAGCGACAACCTGCTCTGTTGGGTATTACTCATTAGAGATAGAGTCAGTAGTACTCTAGAATGAGTGTGAGTGTAATAATAGTTATGAGCGCGTATTTGTTAGTGAATATAAAATTGTTTTATATTGTGATGATTGGTTTATTGAGTGGCATATGAACCTTCGTCGGCACAGTCTGTACAACTGGATCGAAGGGGTTTCTAAACACTTGAATAGAACAATTCGACACGATATTGTTTTAAATTGGGTAAATGAAATAATTTTACCTTGATTATATTTTCTATATAAGAAAATAATTTTTTTCAAGAATTATTGAAGAGTGTGTATAATTGATTGCTTGGTTGTTGTAAATGATATTATATATATATATATATATATATAAGACAATCAAAGTTGTTTGAATAAGTTATATAAAAACGACTATTGTAAAAAGAATAATTGTATAAGCTAATGAATTATAAGTATGGAATTATAATTAAAATGATTTACAATTGTAAAATAATCTTATGTATATAAGAAGTGAAATTTTATAAGTAAGATTTATAAATGTAATTTATAAATAAAAGGAAATTTTGAAAGAATATTTAGCATTGATTCACTATTGTTACTGGGAAATAATAAGGATGATGACTGCAGCATCATCAGTATCATTTTCGAGTTTCTATGTGATGGATTTGCTACAATAATGAATTTAAAATTGAAGCTTTGTTGTAGTAAACAAATTTGAAATTAAAATTCAACTTGAAATTGTCAAATATAAGTGAAAAAAAGGGGTTTTGGACTTATAATATGAGTTGGAAGTTGAATAATAAGTTGTATAACTTATAGAATGAGAAAATGTAAGTAAAACCAATTATTGAAGTGGTTAAACAATTAAGTTAAGCAAAATGAAACATGAATTTGAATATTGATATGAATTTGACTTAAGTAAAAGTTAAATAGGATTTACCTTAGAATTGTAATCCGAATTGGATTGTTAAGTGTAAACTTAAGTTTATTTGAACAAATTATGTTAAATGGAATAGAGTTTGAAATGAATTAGGAGAATACTTAAGTTGAATAGTGGAAGTAAATGTAAATGAAGTTGAATGGAATATAACTTGAATAATGTTGAAAGAATTGATGTTGATATCAAAATAAAATGAATAAAGTGAATTAATGAAATCGTTAAATGATGTGAACTTGAGTTATATAAATGAAGTCCAATTTTATATGTAAAAAGAATTGGCAACTGAATTAAAGTATGGATTGAATGTTAATTAATCGAATGTGAATAAGTTGATATGAAATGATGTATGTAAGTGTAAATTCATTTCGAGCTAGTTGAATAATTGAATGAAAATCAGTTGAATGTTAAATCAATTGGAATTAAAACTGTTGAACCAAATTGAATGTAATGAGAAAAAAATTAATAATTTGGTTTTATTGGATATACATTGGTTGTTAACTTGTTGTTGGTTGATTGTATGTAAATTCATTAAGTGTTAATGAAATTTAATTAGCGCATTTGAAAGCTATGTAATTGAATTCAAATTGAAAGTGAAGTAAATAAATTTGAATAGAATTGAATTCGAGTTGAGTTGAAAGTGAACCAATGTGAATTTAATTAGTGAATGTAAACTAATTAGAAACGAATGAAAATGAATATGTAACTTCAATAGTAAAGCTAAAATTTAGATAAAAAGTAAGTATCGAAATTTTGTAAATGGATTTGGCAAAATAGTTTGAATGTTGGAATTGGATACTACTATTAGCAGGATATACAGGTGTATAATGGAATTGGGATTTGATTTTGAAGTTAAAAAAATTGAATTGCTCGACAAAAAGGTACGTATTTCAATTTTAGTATGAGATTTGATGATTTCCTTCTCCAGCCACTTGGCTTTCTCTTTTCTTTTTGATTCTGAGGGGCCGTGGTGCCATTTTGTAGTCGTACCGATCGAGCCGCGCAAAGGAGACTCTGGCGAAATTTTTCGAAAATTTCGGGTGTTAGAAAATTTTTGAGAAAATTTTGAAAGTTTGAAATTTGAATTTAAATTTAAATTTGAATTGTTGAGTAAACAATGTTGTTTGAAACCTATAATTGAAGTTGGAAAGCTAATTGAAATGATAATAAATCTTTAATAAAAAGATTGGTGTTAGAAGGTTGATAAAACTAATTGGTTTTGGGAAAATAATAAACGGTTTAGGATCATTTCTCCTTAACTTGTAATTTCGAGGACGAAATTCTTTTAAGGGGGGAAGATTGTAACGACCCAGAATTTTTGATAATTTGAATTTGAGTATTTAATTAATTTTAAATATTAATAAGTGGAATTTTTAAGTCGAATAATTTATTTTTCGAATATTGGATTTAATGGGATAATTAAATCGATTTATTTAATAGTGAAATTCCAAAAATAATTAAATATTGGGTTAAATATGATTTGAAATGATTTGGAAAATTTTGTTTTATCATATTAAAGTTATAGAAATGTTTTAGAACTTTTAAAATTGAATTTGGAGTTAATTTGTAAAAATCGAATATTTTAATATTTAATTATCGACTGAAAAATAGCCAATTTTTGAACAGTCTCAGAATTGAACGAAACGAGTTCCATTGGATCCGTAATAGTTAATTATTATCGGATCTCAATTTTCGTAGCAATCGGAGTTGTCGTTTGACCGTGGCAGCTCGAAACGCATCGATATCGTTTTAATATAAATTCGGCGAGTTAAAATAGCCATTTTTCAAACGGTCTCGGATTTCGACGAAACCAGTTTCATCGGATCCGTAATGTGATATTATTGTAAGATTTCAAATTTCAAGTCAATCGGATATATCGTTTGTCCGGTACAAGCCAAAACGCCTAGAAATCGTTTAAATCGGTTTTAATTTAAATTGATCGTTTAATTCCATATCTCACACATACGATCGAATTAGCTTACGAAACCTGTTCCATTGTGTCCGGAACGCGGAAAAACCTCAGGATAGCCTGTCGGAACGTGAGAATTTGAGGTCGTTTGCATAAACTGTTAAATCGAGAGATTATATTCATTAAATAATATTAAAACATATTATATGTTCCATTAATTTTCTAAACCGTAATTAACAAAGCCGGCCGCCGCTAGGGCATATGTCAATGGCCGAAATCGATTTACATTCTTCTTCCCAAATCTCTCAATCCTTGCTTTCATTTCGAAAACTTCCAACGGAAGAAAGGTAGATCTCTCCGAGCTCGTGAGATCCAACGGTTGAGATCGACTATCGTCGACCAGAGGAGAGGCAGGAGGGCCGCGTTCGTATGGGGCTTACGTGCGTTTTGCCGAGCCTTGGGGCCACCGAGCTGCTTGTGTTCGTGGGCGAGGGTGGAGATGGTGGAGGCGACTGAGGTGGCAAGCTCCGATCGAGCTCGAAGGCTTCGGTGATGCGGCGATTTCGTGCCCTAGGAGATGAGCATGGGTTCGATTATTACCTGAGGGCGCGCGTGATTGTTGAAGGAGGACGAAGCGGGCCTTGGGCCGTGTCGTTTTGGTGAAGCTATTTAATTTGAAAAAGAATTTGTTTTCAATTTAATTCAAACTTTGTAAAAATCATAACGAATTCATACGACCTCAGATTTCGATGATTTTGGAAGCGTTGGAATCGCAGAGTCGAGCACTACGCGATGGTGCAGATCCGGATCCATTCCGGGCAAGTAGAAATTTAGGTTAAATCGGACACCGTCCGGTTTAATTTGAATTTCGAACGCTCGCCGAAACCAAGGTGAGAACTCCTCACTCAATCAAACTGTTTGGTTTAAAATTTTAAATAGTTAATATTGATTGATAATTGTTGATTGATTGTGGTAGTAGATATAATAGGATATATATTATATATAGCAATATATATATATTGGCATATGTATATATTGGATTTGATTTCCCGCCTCGTATAGCGGATGAGACCCTATTGCGCCGCCTATTAAGCGGATATTTATAAAATCCCATATACCGCGATATTCCACCTCGAAGTGGAATTGGTATTGTGCTAACGTCTGTGGATGCAGGGTAACAGGTTGGAGGGATCCAACTGGATTCCTCACATATTTATTTGTTTATAAATATTATGTTGATTGTTGATAATCATATTGATATATGACACTTATTCCCGTGATTGACCATCTGATGTTGTTGCATCATCGGATTCAAATTTTAAAAAAAAATTAAAATAACGGTTTTGAATTTAAAGGGGTTTTAAATCGATTTTTCAAAGAATATGGTTTATTAAAAATTTTGAATTGATTAAATTTTAAAATAAATAGATGGATAAAATTTTATGTTTTAAAAATTTATATTTTTATAAAATATAACTTAAAAGAAATTTTTAACAATAATAGGTTTTTATAACATAGTTAAATTTGGTTTTTGGGAAGTTATTATTATTAATGGTTTATATAAAGGATTTTATAAATGGATGTTTTTAAATAAAAATTATTGAAGTTATAGGATAAATTTATAAAGTGTTAAGTTGATGTATAACATGAATTTCACTAGGATTTATAGATTAATAAATGTGAAATTTATAAAACGAACGGTTATTGGAAAATTTTAAGTTTATAAGTTATTAACTTATAGAAATGGATTTGGGCATTAAAAAGGGGAATTTTGTAGAAATTGTTAATAAATGAAGATTTCATTAGTTGAAATTATTATAAACCATAAAGAAATCTTGTAAGTGATAAGATTTTAAATTGGTGAAGTTCAAAGGAACGATTTGGTAAATAAATAATATTATAAGTATTTAACTTACAATATGGCTTTTGGGTATGAAATTGGGTTATGTAAATTGCATCGGATTAATAAAGGAATTTATAAAATTGGGGTTTATAATAGAAATGGAATTTATAAACTATGTTTATAAATTTGAAATCCATCGAATTTGATAAATTGAAATATGGGAATTTGTTAAGTGGGCTATATTCACTATTTTGAATATTGAATAGATTATTAAATAAAATGGGTTTGTTTTTAGGAAAGGAATGTTTTAAATGGAATTTAAAACGAATTAAAGGTGTTTGAAAATGTATTGAGTATTGAAAACATAGATTTCAACATTGATTGTTGAAATAGACGTTTTCGAGAAACAGAAGGGGATAATTTGTATAGTATTGGATTTATATATCTATTTTTAATTTCAAATCCATATACTAGTGTTTTTGGGTTGTCGTAACGATGTTTTTCGCAACATTCGTTTTTAACCCAAATAAATGTGAATAAAAGAATGTTTTCTCAAAGAGAATGGAATAAAATACTTAACGGTAACTTAAGTATGTTGAATATTTTCAAAATTGTTGAAAATAAATTAAAGTGTGAATTACTTATTATTAAATAAGTTTAGAGATGATTTTCTAATATGAAATGGAACATTTTGAAAATTCACCTTTTAAAGGTAAATCGAAGTGAATAGATGGAAATTGATTTGAAATCGTGTATGTGTAGATATTTGGGAAATTGGAAATTCACTTTGGAATTTATAAATAGGAAGGGAAATTTGTTTAAAAATAAATGTTGATTTATTTTGAAGTATGGGATATAATTTTACGAATTTGAAACGTAAGTTAAAAAATAAATCGGTAAAGATTTATTTGGTGATTTGAAATTTGTTTTCAAAAGGTATATATGGTTAAGGTGATTTGAAATTAGTTTTCAAATGGTTAAGGTTATTTGAAATTGGTTTGCAAATGGTTAATGTAATTTGAAATTTGTTTTCAAATGGTTGAGGTGTTTAATTTGAAATGGGTTTTCAAATGGTTAAGTGTGGAAATTATATCGTGAAGGTGTTTTGGTAAAGCAAATAAATTGGGCAATTATTTGGAAATTGTGTATATATATCTTGTAAAGATATTTTGGGACTTAATAATTTTGGAAAAATTATTTGGAATCTGATGATGTGGCGCATCTTTATTGATAGTTAAATAACCGACTATCAATATTTACCCTTGGATGGTATTGATTGTGTTTGTTTGGAATTGAATGCACACTTATTTTTAAAAATAAGCGCTCGCTATTCGGTTTAGCCGGGAGAGGACCTTTGTGTCATATATCCCATTCCGAATATGCGATACGTCGTTTGGATTGCATTTGAAGACCGGTGTTGAAGACCGGGTATTTGTGAAAACGATAGGATGACCTATCGATTGTCTCCGCATTGTTAGCTACGATATGGAGATTTCCTTTGTGATGGGAAATTTTATCGGGATTGTGAATACCCGGATTGCAAGGGCTTCCTTGGAAGTGCCTTCGGTTCTGTTCGAACCCGGAACAGACTTGTATGGTTACATGTCTGACATTACATTTTGAGAGATAGAGCAGATTTCTTTCAAATACATTTCTGTTGGTGGCGGAGAATTTATTCTCTTAGCTTAACACCCTTCTCTGAGACGTACGAGCTCAGAGGTTATGTAGTTGAAGGTTATCAGCGATATTTCCCAATCTGGTAATGTGGCATGCTGAGTGCTGCTGTGTGATGATCATTGGTTGATCGTTTGGATATGATCATTTGTTTGATCATTTATCTTTGTGATTATTGCTTTGGTCATCTGTGGACCCAAAGCATGGCTTTGTTGCACAAAGCGTAGCTTTGTGGACGAGACTTCGTCAGGACCTCACTCCCCGGAAATGGTCGAAACAGGAATATGCGGCAAGGTTATGAGGGTCGCGCCCTTTAGGGTATGTCATTTCCTTCTGGAAAAGGGTGGTATCATGGTATGGAGCCCAGATATTTACTCATGTGGAAACACTATATCTATTTCTGTGTGGTGTTGTTGGTATCGAGCGCTCGGATAAAGGTCCCAAAGGACCGGGGGATGACATATTCGTGTAGTAGTTACCTAGTTACAGAGGTAACCCGGCCTTGTGTTGGCAGAGATCTAACCGTAACGTTAGTTCTCGGGACGTCCCGCCAGAGGCGATCCCATGTGGCAGTAGGAAGTTCCTTAGCCTGACCATTTGTTGGAAATCCATTCATCCAATACGCGCCCTGTACGGTTTTAGTTGTAGAACCTGCCATTTAACATGGCAGCTATAGTAGGCATAGTATCATGGTACCTATGCTGGCTAGGATTTATATTATACTTTCGAAATATTTTCCACTATGCACTAGTAATAATATCAAAGAATTTTTCTCGTAGTAAGCATGTTTGACTATCATAAGGAGAAATCTCCCCCATGTGTGCGTTTGCATTGTGTGTGTGCCGGGAGGCCTTATGGTAGTTTCATTTTCCAAAAAGCATTGCGGATTTCAAAATTTAAACTTTCTTGTTGCGTGTTTAAAGATAAACTGTTTTGAGTTCTCACACCAGTCACATGACTGACCTGGAGTTTATTGTTCCTTTCCTAAACTCTGGGTGCCCACTATTTTCCACACGGGCAGTCTAGAGTTAGGTTATCAGGTTATTCTGGATTCGGGAGTTGCTGTGCAGATGTTGGAGGCGAGCTTGGATAGCGTAGTCTATTATCTATTGTATATAGTATTCTTTCCGCTGTTTTATTGTTGTACACTCTGATGATATGATGTATTGTGATGTATGTATAAAATGTATAGTTCTTTTGTTTTAATGATATTCATTTATCTATTATATGTTGTTCCGCTGCGATTGTGAGATTCAGATATTGTTTCTCGTTCTGTTACTTGTTTTTCTGTTTTCTCTTCTCTTTCTTTTCTTTCTTCTTCTACCTCTTTCTTCTTCAAAAACTCTAACGGTTCGATTTTTCGGCAACGAAAAACCGCGATCGTTACAGTTTAATTATAAATTCAAGTTTAAATGGGAATTTGGTTTGGACCTAAATAAAGCTTCAAATTTAAATGTTTTAAATAATTTAAATGATAAAATAAATTTGTAAATTGATTTGAATTTAAATGAAATTGGGCTCTAAATTCTCTTGACTTTTAGTGTAAAATAAATAATGCTTTAACTTGTAAAATAAAAAGGGTTTTGAAACTGTTTAAATCTTGTTAAAATTAATTTATTTTAAATCTAAAATTTAAAATGAAGTGTTAAAGTAAATATGAAAGAAAATTGTTTTAAATACTTTGATTAAGTAAGAAATGTTTTAACTTAAAGATAAATAGAATTTATTGATTTGGATTCATTAAATTTTTAAGATAATTTAAAATGGATAATTAACTTATTTAATTAATTAATGTTTGGATCAATTAAATAAGAAATTGAAGGTTTAAATTCATTTATTGAGGTTTAAGATTAATTAATTAAGGGAGAAGAAATTAAGCAATTTAGGATTAATTAAGTAACAGTTAACACTTAATTAATTAAATAATCAGATACTTGTACAATATGTGGTTAAATAATTTAAAATTGATTAATTAATAAACGATTAAAGGATAATTAATCAAATGATTTTAAATCAATTAAAGTTAATTAACCACGATTTATGACCCACCTGATTTAAATTAATCAGATAATTAAATTGACCCTATTTATGGATATTTGGATATATTGGATGTTGAATTGTTTGATATCCCTGATAAGTGATGCTTTGTGTTACATTCTGATTTGTGTTGTGATCTGTGATATAGTTTATTATCTATGTGATATATATATATATATATATATATATATATATATCTGTGAATCCGTGTATGAAAGATAAGCGTTATAATTCATATCGCTTATCGAATATATTGTTGTATTTGATCTGTGATGATTGAAATAATGTTGCGCTATTGTGTTAAACCCCTGGACCACACCATACACACACAAATATGGATTTCACGAGGAAATCGATTAAGTCACAGATTTTTGAAAATAGTTTTGAATTTGAATTTTTAAATTCAAATGGGTTGAAATGGAATCGGTTTAAAGTGGAAAGTTTTTTTGAAATGGAATTTCAAAGATGAAATTTATTTTTTATAACTTGATAAAGTATGAAGTTTAAAATAATGTGATTTAAATTTAAATTCAAAATTTGAAACTAAATCCCATGATTTGAAACTAAGGATTTAAAGATATTATACCAGTTATATATGGGTTAAACCATTTTTAAATGTATTGACTTTGGGAATTTGAATTTAAATTTAAGGGCTTTAACTCGAGCAAATAAAATTGGATTTTTCTGAAAATGAAAACTATTTATTTTCAAATAATAAAAGCTTTCACGTAAGAGATGAACTTCCAATTTGTGTTAAAAATGATATATAGTTTGAACTGAATTTCCAAGTTATAGAGGAATATTTGGAAACGAATTTTGAAAGTGAATATTTGGAAACGATTTGAAAGCTGTGAGTTAAATCTTTGATTTAAAGATTTAAACGAGTTAATCCAATTGAAATGGAATTGTTTTAAACCCCGGGAATGAATCTTTGTGAAATTGGATGAATTTTGTGAAATAAATCTTTTTGTTTAAAAGATTTAAAATGGTAATTTGTTTAAACCATTCGAAAGATAATTTTGGGTTTTAAGTTGTGGCTTAATTGAAATCCCATATCCATATGTTTTTAAATATTACGCTCACTATTCGGTTTAGCCGGGAGAGGACCTTTGTGTTATATATCCCATTCTGAATATGTGATACGTCGTTATGGATAGCATTTGAAGACCGGTGGTGAAGACCGGATACTTTTGAAAACGAAACGGTTTCTCGTCGAATGTCTTTGCATCGATTGGTCCCTGGTATAGAGACTCCATATGTGATGGGAAATCCAGACGTGATTACGGATTATCCGGATTGCAAGGACTTCTTTGGAAGTGCCTTCGGTTCTGTTCGAACCCGGAACAGACTTGTATGGATTGTATGTCTGACATTGCATTTTGGAAATATAAAGCTGATTTCTTTCAAATACATTTCTGTTGGTGGTGGAGAATTTATTCTTTTAGCTAAACACCCTTCTCTGAGACGTACGAGCTCAGAGGTTATGTAGTTGAAGGTTATCAGCGATATATTCCCAATTTGGTAATGTGACATGCTAAGTGTTGCTGTGTAATGATCATTGTTTGATCATTTGTGATAGGATCATTTGTTTGATCATTTATCTTTGTGATCATTACTTTGATCATTTGTTGATCCAAAGCATGGCTTTGTACCAAAGCGTAGCTTTGTGGACGAGACTTCGTCGAGCCTCACAAATCGGTAATGGTCGAAACAGGAATTGTGCGGCATGGTTTCAAGGGTAGCTCCCCTAGGGTATGACCATTCCTTCTGGAAAAGGGTAGTATCATGGTATGGAGCCCAAATACTTACTCATGTGGACACACACTTTATTTATTTCTGTGTGGTTGTTGGATTAGAGGTACCTCGTTTAAAGGTCCCAAAGGACCGGGGGTGGCATATCTGAGGTTTTGTAATATCCCTTAGGAAAAGGGGTAACCGGCCTTGTTTTGCAGAGAACGGTTTGGTTCTCGGGGCGTCCCGCCAGAGGCGTTCCCATGTGGCAATAGGAAGTTCCTTGGCCTGACCATTTGTTGGAAAAATCCAAAGAAACAATACGCGCCTTGTACGGTTTTAGTTGTATAACCTGCCATTCACTTATGGTGGCGCCCCACTGTTTGGATGGTAGCTATAGTAGGCATAGTTCGAAATGTCTATGCTGGCTAAGATTTATATTCTACTTTCGAAAGGTTTTTCTGCACTTTGCACTTATAATGATAATATCAAAGAAATTTTTCTGCGTATCAAGCATGTTTGACTATCATAAGGAGAAATCTCCTCCAATTCTGCGTTTGCATTGTGTGTGTGGCGGGAGGCCTTATGGTAGTTTCATTTTCCAAAAGCATTTCGATTTTGAAATTTAAATCTTTGATTGTTTTTAAAAGACAAACTGTTTTCGTTTGCTCACACCAGTCCCATGACTGACCTGGAGTTTATTGTTCCTTTCCTAAATTCTGGGTGCCCATAATTTTCCACACGGGCAGTCTAGAGTTGGGTTTTTCAGATAATTAGGTTTAGTAGATTATCTGGAGGTAGTTCAGTTTTTGGATATGGATGAGACTTGCTTAGCTTGGTGCAATCTTGATGGTGGATCGAGTTAGGAGTTTTGGAGCTTTTGGATCAGAGTTGCAGTACTGGATTCTGTTGAAGACTTATTTCATATTGTATCATGTTCCGCTGTATTCTGTTATATATTCTCTGATGTTGATGATTATCATTGTATCATATTGATGTATCGGATATTGTATTCATGTTATATCAGTGATATCATCTTTTATTTTCCGCTGTGTTATTTATCATCTAATGGGTGTTGCAAGCTCCGGCGATACGAATTTGATGTCGTTATCGAACATCGAGTTCGGGTCGTGACATATACCAATTACACATAGGGGCTGGTGGTAATGCGTAGCGTGCAGCTACTGCCCACCACGAGCCACACCCACAAATAAAAAAAATCAAAAGTGGCCACCGAATCAATCCAAAAGTCATAGTATAATATCGAAGGAATGTATCCGATCGGAGGAATGACCTCATTGGCCCAAGAGCACTCATGTTTTTGCCACCTTATGCTAACTCACGGGAGTTGGGTCCACGTATTTACCTCAAAGGAACGCCGCCACCATCCTACTTCATTCTGGAATCTCCACCGAGTACACGGTTGTTAAAGTGGTTTTCGAGGTTGGCAGAGAGTATAACAACTTCCGATCCCGGTCTCTTCAACAACCAAACGTTATTATAACACCGTGGTCTTTTCAAAATATTTATACTTTAAAACCAGAATAAAATATCAATTTCAAAACCGTATAAATACGATATCATTTCTATTTTAAAACCCAAATCAATATGATAACATTTTTATTTCAAATATATCCTTTTTCAAAAATCATACTACATTCAAATATATATACTTTAAACCCATTGCTTCGAAACATAATTTTCAATACTTAAATGGTTTAATAATAGATTACTTTATAAAGTAAATTAGCTTTTAAATTTATCAAATCAATTTCAAATACAGATTTGAATTCCCAAATAAACCATTTAAATTTCCATATATTTCAAAGTTTTAGATATTCCACCATTTCAAAACTAAATTTTTGATTCATATATATATGCCAAATTCACTTTACTATTATTTAGTTTTGAAATACTTACTTAATAAATTCTTTAAATAAAACTTTCAAATTCAATAATTGAATATTCATCAATTTATGTTGACTAGATAAATTCACTCAAATCATCTTATACCCGAATTTAGTTATAACACCATATTCCTTTTAAATCTAAATTTCCATAAGATCTTAATTAAATAAAATCTCAAATCAATTTCAAAACTATCTTCTCATCTTTGATTTGAAAAATCAATTTAAACTCTATATTAGAATATAATTTAAGTTAATACTTATCCATAATATATTTTAATAAAATCAACTTTATTATTTTACTTCATACTTTAAACAATTTTATGCATAGCTTAAAACCAACAATTTAACTATATATAAAATAACCTTTATCAAATATCCGAAATCAATATCTCATAAACCATATATATTTCTTTACAAACCACAGAAAAAATTATTTTAAAAATAATTATATATATATATATATATACCGCGGTGCCTGTATAAAATTTTCTATCCTATAGTCAAGTGATACAGATATTTATTCAATCCGCAATTTAAAAATAAAAAAAAGCGGTTGTACATCATTTCAACCCGCAATCCCGAATGAAATGAAAATACATAATAACTTGTAGTTTATAACAATATGAAATACAACATTCATTCATCCAATATCAAGCATCAACCATTTATCACAATCATCATCCAATTCAAACAATAGCATCAATATAGAACGGCTAATAAACAACAGATATTAAATAGCAGTTTATATTCAATAATAATTTTAATAACTGTTTAACTGGCAATTTATATGCAATAACAAATAAATAAATTTAACTGGCAGTTTGTATATGCAATGAATAATTAAATAACAATTTAATTTAGTAAATGAAATTTAACTGAGAGGATGATTAAAATATGCCAAACCATCATAGATAAATTTTAAATCACATCAAAATTTGATTTAACAAACATAAGAAATCTTAGAAGTTGTGAGTGGGTTAAAATACTCATCTTTTGGATTTAAATTGAATTTAAATCCAATTTAAACCCAAAATTTTGACCGTCACAGAATTCGTCCAAACCAGCGTCATCAAGTTTGGAATTTCAATACGGTCCTAGCAAAAGAAATCACTCGTAAAATGGATATCGTACATGGAAGTTATAACGATTTTGTGATTGAATTTTAATTTTAAAAAAAATTAAAAAAACATTTACTAGTGCCACGTCATAGTCAACGGTTAACTCCATCTATTCTTCCCAGAAACATGCACGCGTTCAATCCAGATAAATGCGCAACTGTTCTGGTTCGAAACCCTAATACCGTTGCAATGGCTACCCTAACACGACGATGCGCCGCCGCATCCCCTATCGGCCGTGCTCCCCCTCTTCCATAACTCCGCCCACATCGCCTAGGACCCCACACGGCCGTGAATTTCGACGCCAAAAAGCTCCAGCCGCCGCATAAAACTGAAACACCTAATGAATTAGCGACGTAAATCTAACCGTTGAAACGATGAACCAATTACAATGATGGCCTCCACTGGTTCCCCTCTACCCAACAGTAACCTTGATTCTACGATCAGATGAACATGATTCCGTCATAGTGAGAGGTCGGCAGTTAATCATTAAATTCTGGACACACGACAACTCGAATCGAAAAACGAGCACCACCAGTGAAATACGCTAGTCGAGAGCTTCGAAATATATTTTTTCTGAATTTTTCTAAGGATTTTGAGCTTTATGCTTTGGATTAGATTTGCAATTGGATCTGGAAATATAGAATTTTGTCTGCCATTGAGGAAGTGGAGGAATAGAATGAATTTACGTACAGACAAATGTAGAATTTTGGAGGCTAGGGTTTATAGCAGGATATTTATAAAGAAGATTAAAATAGAATAAATGGATCAGGTTGAATACGCGCTAATGACAAAGTGGCCCAAAAAGCCCTTTTCGACTCCGGAATGAAATCGGGTCAACCCATATATCAAAATAGATGTTTTTAAATATTTTAAACGCAATGGAAAAGGTTTCAGGTTCAAATTGCATCGTGTGAAGAAGTTATGCAAAAGTCAATATTTTCCAAACTGATTTCAATTTAATTGATTTCAAGGTGTTTCGAGTCCGTACGATCAAACGACAAGCCCGATTTCTTTGAAACTTGAACTCCTATAATAATTCACCGAAACAGATCCGATGAAACTGGTTTAGTCGAAACCCGTGTCAGTGGCCAAAATGGGTATTTTTACATTAATTACATAAATCAAAATTAATTAATTAAATCAATTTTTCAATTTCAATTTGAAAATTTGCCAAATTTCATCACTTATGATTTCTCAATCATTTACAATGATTAACCAAATTTAAATGTCAACTTAGAAGCGAATAATTTATAAATTTCAATATTAACCTCAATTTCATTAAATTATAAATTTAATTTCCAAAATCTCTATTAATTTACTTTTCATTCCACTATTCTATTCATTATCAACAAATGGATGAAATAAATATTGGAATCAAAAATCCATTAAATTAAATAAACATTGTAATCAAAAATCCATTAAATTAACATTCTCACTTTTCATCTAAATTCTCCTTTATGTAATATTTTAATATTATATCCCACTTATTTGCAATTAATCCACTTATTAAATTATAAATTCCAATAAAATTAATAAAGCTTTATTCACGATCCTTATAACTCGACAATTTGTCCAATATGAATAACCTAAACACTACTTACATATATTACCTTAATTAACATCAACGTAAACTTAAATTATAATTGTTGTAACAATTACAAAGTTTAAATTAACAAGCAACCTATATAGGTAACATACAAAAATCGTTACCGTTAACCTTCAGTCACATTAATAGGCTTTTATTGCTTACAAAACAATGTTACATTTATTTTCATAATGCTAAGTTCATTTACTCTATCAATTACTACATTTATATCCATTAAAGTAATATTTAATTGCCTTTATTTGAAATAACCGTTTATTACCAATATACTCTTTATAATACTTGTATGGTTATTCTACACAGCAATTACCATCGAAGCTATTATTTATAATTAAAGTCCCAATTAAATTTATTTATCTTAATTTCACTATTTTACTACACTATTTATTACTTTACATAATAAAATAACATTTACACTCATCAATGTAATACCAAACTTCATTTTAAATCCAATTGATTTCCAAATCAAAGTTTATACGTATTTCAAACAACTTATTATAATTACTATTTTTAACTTAGTTTACGTTTCTATTAATTTCCATTCACACTTCCGTTATTTTATATTTAAAATCATTAAAGTAACGTTTATCAACAACACAAACATTATGAATACTTATCAACCTGCATCATCCCTATTACATAAATTGACGTTTTATCCCATTATAAATAAATGCGCACTTTAATTAGTTCATATTTACATCCACTTGCGTATATAAAAAAAATTGTAACCAAGTTATAACATTTACATTTTCTCATTTTAATTTATTACCAACTCTTCCTATTTACACTCAATTATAACTTTGCAATCTTAACAAATCCATAAATTGTCAATTGCCTAATATATACATTAATCAATTTAATACTTTCCTTTGTTTCTCATATACAATTATATCCGGGTATAATCTTTTCATTACTTTCAATCACTAGAATTCTATTCAAATTTCAATTTCTTGCAATAACTCATTTATTAAAAATTTGCATATCAATAAATAAGGTTCCAATAAATAGGATTTGTTCAACTCAACCTTTTTTTTATTAAGTCTATTTTAATCAATATAATATTTCAAAAGTTAATTCTTAACATTTACTGCATTACAAATTATAACAATTATTTCTTTATAAATTAAATTCCAAAATCTTATTAATATGACAAACTAAATTAACGAAATTCACGGATCGTTACACTCTCCTCCACTCAAAACTTTTTATCCCCGAAAAGGAAAAGGAAGGGAAAAGAAGAATTAAGAAATCAATATACCTTATTCAAAACATTAACTTTATAAACAATTAAATCTGCACAATTAATTAATTTAGATAAAATATATCAGTTTATAACCATTAAATCTTTTTATACTTAAATTATTAAAGTTTGGAAAACATTTTCAAAAATTTTCTATGTCCAAATTTTTACAGAAAATTTCGGCAGAGTCTCCTTTGTACGGAGAGGCTCAGGAGAAAATATAATATCAAAAATAACAATATATAACATATATATTTTAAAAATAATATATATCCCAACACGGGAAAAACAATATAATAGCGCTATAAAACATAATCCGAAAACGTATCTATTGTCGGGCAATAAAGCTTAAATTATGAAACCAAAAGTAGTAGCAATTGCATCCATAACCTGTATTCCACTTATACTATCTGATAAGAGTTAGCAATTATATAGCATGAAAATGTTTAAGTTGTTCAACCACAAACAACAATCAATTCAACAACCATGCAACAAACAACATACAACCTTCATACAAAATCAACACCATTCAAACATTCATTAAAACAAAATAAACAGTTGTTTGGGTTCAAAACTTCAAATTATACAGGATGAAAAATAAACTACTAAGTGCACCATTCACTCAACCGTCTTAGATGGAACTAAATAGATTATTTATTCATCCAAACAATTTTAGAGTATCTTTGCCCAAACCGCTATAAGTCAAGCAAACAACAATTCCACACAATAAATTAATTTCATTTTTATTAGTTTCATTCATGTAATAATTTATCTTTTTAGTTTACATTTTTTTCTCTTACAGTTTCATTTACTTTTATTTATTTTAAAAAAAAAAATCTCATTTCACTTATTTATAGCATGAAATTTCCTTTTATTATATTACATTCATTTATTCCCTGCTTAATTTCATGTTCTTAAGTTTATAATCTTTTATTTATATTACTTATCTTTCTATTATATTTTATTAGAAGCAATTTCAATTATACCTAAGTTTATACCACTAGAACAACAAATTCTTTTTTATTAAATAATTTCATCAATTACTTTCACTACCTCAAATTTATTACTTGTATAATATCTATTACAACTTCTTATTAACATTTCGACTTTTTACACCCTTTGGTAAGTTGTATATATGTTTAAAGAATGCAAATGAAACTTATACAAGTTTTACCTCATTTCTTTTAATTTAATCTAATATTCAATAATTACATCCTTTGTTTTATAAGTTACAATTTCAACTTTCTTGTTATTTCATTTATAACCTATCCTCTAATTTCTTTTTTATTTATAACTTAGCATTAAATCTCTTATTTCCTTTAGAGGTTTCAATTATTAATTACCTACGTTCCAATTCACTCCAATAATTGAAACTATTAATAAATGGAAACTTAAGAATTAAATACCGGGTTTAAGTTTCAAATCATTTTAAAGTAATAGATAAAGGTTTATACTTAAAACTTATATATCCAATTATACCTAAAACAATTTAAAATTTATATTTGTTTATCAAAATAAATCTGCAGTAAAACTACTACAATGGCCTTCCCACTTCGAAACTTGAAAATGAATATCGATGATGCATGCACTCATCACCGAAAATATTTTCCAGTGGCAAAGAGGGGAGTACGACTTATTTCTTTTTAGAGTTTCTTTAAAGCAATTCTTTCAAATTATATTGAAATATCTATATCAGAAATGTAACGACCCGGAATTTTGGGCAATATCTATTTAATAATCTGCAATAATAATTTAATTGGTTTGATAAATTTTCTTTATAATTTTAATTAAATTGGTGAAATTAATTTTTTTTAAGGATAACAAGTATTTAATCTGGTAGGTGTAATCAATATCTTTTAACAATTTAAAAATTGGTTAGAATTGTTTTTCAAAAGCTAATAAATTTTATTCTATTTATAATATATATGTTTGATATACATTGTGAATGGTAATATCTTTTGTTTTAAATTAAAAGTTGAATTTTCAAATTGTAATATATGTAAGCATATGTTATAATTTGATATTGTTTTGAAATTTAATTTAATCTATTAATAATTTATGTATGAATGAATATTGCAATTTTTAAGTTTTGTTTTAAATTCAATAAGGTTTTTCAAAAGATAACTTAAAGATTAATTCAATTTGTTTCCAAAAATATAGGAAATTGTTATTTAAATAAGATAGTTTAAAAACGATTTAAACAAGCTTTGTTTTGTTTTCTTTTATAATGTTTAAAATTTTAAATGGTTATAAATGTTTATGTATAAGTTTTAGATTTTTTTTAAAATACATGTATAAGATTTATTTATATTATAATAAATTTTCTAATATTTCCTTTAGAGGATTTAATTTATATTCACATATGTAAGTATTCATTAATAAAGTAAATTAAACATGTTAGTTTATGTTAACATTTAAATTAAATAAAGGTTTATTAAAATACTTAATGACATGTGTAAACATATATACATCTTAACAACACTTGTAAATTAAGAAGTACATGCAAATGATATTTGTTTGAATTAAGAACATGTGGCAAAATTCTTATTTTAAATTTTAAGAAGAAAATTAGTTTTCTCAAAAACATTTTCCCTTTTGTTTTCTTTCTTAGCTCACCAGAAATTAATGGAAAATCTGAAAATTTAAGTTCCTCTTTACCTGCATGTAGTACAATTGCAACTTCAACATACAAAAGGAAATATGAAAATATCAAAACCTGAGATTTTTTAATCAAATTCAAAGTTCTTCTCAACTTCAATCTATAAACTTCAACCTGTAATGCAACTTAAAGGGGAGATCAAGAACAGTTTCATCATCTTTTGAATCTGCATATGCAAATGATTTTAACCTTCAATTCAAGTTAAAGATCTATTTCAACCTTTAAAACCTCAAGTTGTATGCATGCAAAGATTTCAACAGCACATCAAAGTTTCTTTTCAATTTCTAAGCCCTAGAATAAAAGTCTGTTCTACTGTGTTCTGCAAAATAATTTGAGGTGAGTAAACAATTTTAAAAATAGTTTGATATGGTTTCATTGCCATGCATGTGATGATATTTACTTGTACAAAAATTCTTTTTCTTGAATCTAAATGAATTGGTATGAATGTGTATTGAGCTTGCCTGTTTATTTACATTCAAAATGCTCTATGTTGGTTACAGTGAATGCTTTGCTGAAAAATTTCAATATCTACAAATCTAATCCATATTAGGCTTAAGTAAAAACTGTTTGTAATTGTATATTGAAGGTTATAAAATAGGTTCAGGATTTTTAAATACAACAAATCATGTTTAAAATAAAATTAATAGTGAAAATCAAATTTGGGTTAAAAACCGATCATGGCAATTTGTAGTTTGAACTATACATCTAGATTAATGATAGAAAATGATGAATTTAGATGTGAAATTTGAAATTTTTAGTTAGGTATTTTGTGTGAAATTGGATTTGGTTTGAAAATGTGATTTTGATGAATTACTAATTATTCATTCATTAATATGATCTGAAATTCTAATCGTAGCTTGTTTATGGATCATAGATTATAGGAAAAATGTTTAGAAATTTTTCCATTTTGTAGATTTCTCGAATTTGAGTGAAGTAGGGTTTAAACCTGCTTACTTTTGGGTTTTACTGTTGTATGGTTTTCGGAATGAGTTTTTGACCGGAGTCGATCGCCTCTTGGGGAAAGATGCTCAGTGATGTGACGCTTCGTTGGAGTGATGGGCGAGAGTAGTATGTCGTCGTGGCGTCGGCGTTTGGTGGTTTTGGAGGTCGAGTTCATTGCAGTTTTTCGAACTGAAGTCGAATTTTTGTTTCGAGCTTGGATTTTTGAATCTGGGATGTAAGACAGATTGTCGAGGTCATGTGTGATGGGTCGACGGTCAGGAAGTTGGCCGGAGTTGTGTGGATTGGCGGTGCACGTGCACCGTGCACGATATGCATTATGTGGGGTTCTGTATTTGGAGAAGACGAATGGAACTCAGGGAAGCTTTCGTGATGTCGCGTGATAGACCCGAAGGGGATAAGGATGGGTTTAGCTCGGGAGGGTCGCGTGTTGATGCCGTGTATTGCTCGGGTTTAGGTTGTAAGCTTTCTGGTAATTACTGTATAATAAGATAAATTTGCAAAATAAACTTATGTTGAATAAATAGCAGTAGCTTTAAATCGTAAATAAGATTTATAAAGGAAAACAAATTTTTAAGGGTTTAAAACTTCTTGTTTTGAAATTAAGTTAGTCAAATTTAAAATGTAAATCGAATTTACTTTCAAATTTAAAATGTTTAAGATGATTTCCTTGGAAGTAATTTAACTTAATTAAAGTTTGAATTTTAATTTAAAAAGAGTGTTTTTGAATTTAAATATTAAATCAAAATTTAAAATTAAATTTTAAAAGTAATGTTAATAACAAAGTTTCAAATTATTTTTGAAAATGAATAAGTTAAAATTAGGTAATTAAAGTATTTTAAACATGATATCTAAATGTTTATTTCCAAATAAGGTAAATGTTAAGATTTTCAAAACCAAATAGAATAATTGGTTTTTATGTTATAAAAATTTGATTAATTTCAAATAATTTATTTATGAAGATGAATATGGTCGATTTATCTTGTTTTGAACTTAAGAATACTTAACATGATTTGTTAATAAGTAAAGATTTTAATTAAGATAAATGTTTTCTTAATTAATTAAGGATTTTTAAATATAAGAAATTAATTAGTTAATTGTTTTATTTATTTTAAATAATTAGTTAATTGTTTATTTAATTTTAAATAATCACTTAATTATGGATTAATTAAGTGAGATTACTTAATGAAGTAATCAATGGTTAATTTTTGAATATAATTAGAATGGTAATTGCTTAGGGAAGTAATTAGAGAAGTTACTCATGGAGGTAATTAACTGAAGTGATTATTGGGTAATCACTTATTGATATCAATTAAGAAATTGATTAATATAATTGTTTAAAGTTAATTAATTATGGAGTAATTAATTAATTAATGAATTAAGAATTATTTAATGATGGAATTAATTAATTGTTAAGTAATTAATTAAGAGAGTAATTAAGATTTATTAATAGAAGTAATTAGAAGATAATTACTTATGTAAGTAATTAAGAATTAATTACTTAATTACTTTGGTTAATTAATTAATTAATGTGATTTATTAATTAATGAATGAGATTAATTCAAGATTAATTACTAAGTTTAATTAATTAAAATGTAAATAACTAATAAGGTAATTAATTAAGGATTTATTTATTAATTTAATTATTTAATAATTACTTAATGAAGTAATTAAAGATTAATTAATTGAATTAATTAATCAAGAATTAATATAATTAAATTAGAAATTAATTAATTAATTAAGGAGTTAATTAAATTAAGATAAGTAATTACAAGTTGTTAATTACTGATTATAAATGGGTTATTTAATTGCAAATTAATTATTTAATTATTAATTAATAAGGATCATTTATTAATGTAATTAATGATATTAATCAAGGTTAATTAATATAAGGTATTTAATGTAAGTGTGATTAATTAATTTTAATTAATTGAGGATTAATGTAATTAATTTTAGTTAATTAATGAATGAAGGATCATTAATTATTGTAATTAATGATAGTAATTAAAGGTTAATTACTGAATATGGTTAAGGATAATTACTTGAATGTAATTAAGATAATTAATCATAGATGATTAATTAAGGAAGATCATTAGAGATGATTAATTTATTTATTTGGAATAATAATTAATGAAGAAGGATTATGGCAATCAATTGATTAAGAGATAATCAATTCTGTTTGAATGATTGATTAATATGGGTTGATTGATTAATATTGGTTGATTTAATGATATTGGATGATCAATATTTGGAGATTGATATTAGATGATTGGTTGATATTGGATGTTTGATATTGGTTGATATTGGATATCTCTGTTATGTGATATGCTATTGTGAGATGAATGTTGTTATATCTATTGTGAAAATTATGATTCATCTATCTGTTTATATACCTTCCTGAATATAAGTTAATTGTTAAACCCTTAAGTACAACTTGGACATTAAAATGGCGTTTGGTTTCAGTGAGACCGGGATCGGGTTTCCATATTTGGATATCCGAAAACCACATCGATTCCAATTTAACGTTAGGTCGTAAATCCAAGTGGAGCAAGTGAAGACTCGAGGTGTAAGGGCTATACGTCAGTATAACTCTATGGGTGATTCCATAATGAGTTGACGGAATAGTGCTTATAGGTTCGAGATGATGATTTAGAGTGCAAGGGCTATGGTCGTTGACTTTGAGGTTGATTCCAAAATGAGTGCAACGAGATAGTGCCTTCGGTTTCGTTCGAACCAGGAACGAACTTGTATGGATTGAATGCTTTCAGAACATCGTCAGGTGGACGATGAGGATTCTAAGATAGAGGTGTTCTATAAAGGTAATCGCAGCCTCAAGCCTCATCAACCGGGAATGGCTAAAACAGTGGAGGTGCAGCAAGGCTTCATGGGTAGCTCCCACTAGAGAGCAAGATTTACTCCTGTCTAGAAGTCCCTTTTTATTCGGCTGTGTGGGGCGGTTGAATTCCGGACAACCGTCGGGGTTGTCTTGTTCGGGACTGTTCAGTAAGGAATGGTCCTGGCCTTGTGTTGTAGGGGAGCAGGCGTACTCCTTGGTACGGTGATCTAGGCCACATACTGTGACGTGCGGTACCCCAGTAGCCCTACCATTGATGGAAATCCATTCTTCCTACGAGACCCTATGGTTTTGATTGTATTACCCACTTTTGTGGCTAGTAGTTGGAATTTAATAGATGTAACAATTTCGGCTATTTCATATTTACTTGAAAACCCTAGACACTATTATAATATCACTGGATTTCCTATCAAATGTTTTGGTTAGCGTAAGGTAAAAACTTTTCCATGTTTATGTGTGGGAAGTCTTACGTGATACCTTTTCTTTCAAAGGTTTTTCTAAAGTTAAGCAACTTTAACCTGTTTACTCACACCGGACCCCTGTCTGACCCGAGTGTTTATTTTCTGTTTTATTAAACTCTTGGGTACTCATATTATGTATGAGTAGTCAAGTGATTCAGGTTAGCTTGACGAATTCTAGAGGAGTAATAGAGCAGGATGCTTCCACGTGTAGATATATTGGTTCCGCTATGTTTGTTTGGTATCTATATCTTATATACTTGAGTTGTATGTATTAGACAGATGTTTATAACTGTCTAATATGTGTTGTATAAGTTGTTTACTCTGATGTATTATGCTACTGTGTAATATTTTATGTTATATATTATATTCCATTCGTTCCGCTGTGAGTTCTCTGATGTTGTTGTTTCTTTCTTTCTCTTTCTTTCTTCTTCTATCCCTTTCTTTCTTCATTGATGATACGATTTCCTGGTGATAGGAAGTCGGGTCGTCACAAGAAAATACTTCTAAAAGATTATTATTATATTCCAAAATCATTTGAAATATTTATATCAGAAAATACTTCTAAAATATTATTATTATATTCCAGAATCATTTGAAAGGAATTTTTCAAAACCCCGGGACTTAAGTTCCAAATTTCCAATTTTCATTTATTTCATTTTCCATCTCATTTCAACTTGTTAACGTAAAAATTGGACACTAACAACCCGATGCAGACAGAGATTAAGTGAAAGCACCAACCGTTGGTACGGGAACAAAGTATAAGCAGAGAAATTACAGAAAAGTAGTAAAAGACAACAGTTTTATAGTGGTTCGGCTTAAGATCGAGCCTGCGTCCACTTTAAATTCCTTTATTGATGATTTGATTACAATTCTTTACAATGCACTTCGACTACAACACACTTTTGACTAGTAGCTCAAACTTTGATGTAGAAGAATCTTTTGAGTTCATGTTGAATGATCCAAATCTTCTCTTGAAGTTTGTTGTAGCATCTTTGGCGTTTGGAGTGCTTGTAGTGCTGTTTGAGTCGAGAGAATGATAGAGTATTGGCGCTTCAAAGAATGAGCCCTCCAAAAGTCCCCGTTATGCAAGAGCTCACGCTGTATTTATAGGTGTTTCTGGACATAAGTCGTAAGTCGGATGCTACGACCTATGGTAAGTCGTAGGTCGGAAGTCATGACCTAAGGCATACGAGCTATGGCCCATCCTGGTTGTACTCGTCTTTTCTGAGCGAGTTAATAGGTTGAACGCGACCAAGTATAGGTCGTAGTCATTCATACGAGTTATAGCTTAACTTGGTTTTGTATAGCTCGCTAGGTTGTTCAGTAGTTGGATCACTAAGTCGCTTCATGTGTTAGGTCGTGGACTCCTTTAGGTCGCTGAACTCATTAGGTCGCGAGGCCCTTTAAGTAATTAGGTCGTTGAGCAGTTTTATCCCATAGGTCGTTAAGTCGTTACACTTCTTAAGTCGTTAAGTCGTTACACTTCTTAAGTCGTTAAGTCGTGGCTTCCTGTAACTCGCTTAAGCTGTTTCATACTATGCCGTTAGGTCGCTCAACACTTTGACTCGTTAGGTCGGTAAGTCGCCTTCAAAGAGGAGAGTTAGGTCGCTGGAACCACTAGGTTGTAGGTCGCTGGCCTCGAGTAGAAGACAGGTCGCTTCATTCTTTAAGTCGTATACCATTTTGGACGGGGCGCTGCCCCCGCACCCCGCCAAGGGCGCTGCCCCCTGGACCCCTACGACCTGACCGGGCAGGTCAGACACCGTAGCGGTGGCGTTGCCCCCGCATCCCTACCTAGGGGGGTTGGCACCCCCATGGACCCCCCCTCCGTAGGGGATCTTATCTGAAACACCATTCAACGGAACTTGCTTTGTTGAGATGTTGAGTTGACCATTCTTCGAGACGAACTATCGTTGGCTTCTCGGTCGATTTTTTGATATCACGGCCTTGCTGAAAAAGTTGAGTTAACACTTTCCCCTCGAAGTATCCGCCTAGGGACTAGGTCGTGTGCGTCGATTCTTCTTAATTCGTGCTTTACTGAGTTGCTAGGTCGAGAGTGATTGACAACCTAACCTCTTGCGGCTTAATTTTTAGGTCGCTGCTAAGCTCATACCTAGGCAAACTTGCTTTGTTTTGACCGGAAGACTTTTGAACTTGACCAGTGTGACTTAATGGAACTTTGACCTAAACTTGTTGCGTCTCTCTACAGATTATTTTAACAACCTGTTACATTAGCGGGAAAATGGGGTGAATATACTCATCACCGATTGCCCATATCGAGTGATGGATTAGATCAAAGAACTGATATTTTACTGTAAGTAAATTAGTATGGATTCGATGAAGTGTTGCGAATCAACTATCTTGAATGAAGTATCAACACAAAATTTACGCAGTTATAATTGCTATCTGCATCGATACTGCACTTATTTTCAAATAACAAGCCTCGAATTTTTCTGAATTGACATATTTGCCAACCAGTATTATTTCGAGTATTACTTTATTTACTTGTTATTTAAGTAGCTTTGCACAACACTTCACACGCTTTTAGGAAACGCGCACCTTTATTTTCGAATATTCAGTTCTTCATGTAGAATGTCTTCTTGATAAGAAGAAATAGTGGAGCAAGCTGGATTTTTTCATTTCTGAGATTTTCAAAATTCGAGTTGTTGAGTGCTAATTTCGTTCTTTACTTTGCAGCATGCCCTCTCTTTCTGAATATTCCAGTCATAAGTCAATTTTTAAAAGACTAAGTGCTGTGGCGGTTAAGGAGAGGAGCGTTAAATTTCTGCTGAAAGACGAATTTCTGCACTTAATTCAGACTTTTGCCCTCTTTTAATTGACTCAGCTTTATGATGCCCCATATTTTCAAGCAGAGACTTCAGGTGCCCCAGCTCCCGCGAAGGAACTTGCATCTAGGGGACCTGCACATATATGAAATTTTTTATAGTATAGAATGAGATGATTCTTCCTACTTGTACAGACTTTTGTCTGTATTTGAGAATGTATTTATCCCTCATTTTCATACAAGTTTATTTATTTTTCTCTACATGATACTGCAGTGAGCTTGTAGTGTGTTGCTTGGGTACTGCTTTTTACTAATGTAGCAATATTATATTGCCCCCATACCACAGCTTATTGCAATATTCTCCATTTTGCGGAGACTTTGGGGAACAATTCTTCTGTTTTAAAAAGACTTGTACTCTCATTTTAGAGAATAATTCTTCCATTTCGAGAAGGCTTGCACTCTTGCTTTAGAGAATAATTCTTCCATTTTTGAGGAAATGCTATTCTGCTTTAGTAGAGTGTGCCTTGTATTTGGGAAGTTTTTCTCTTTTTTCTTTTACACTTCATCCTTCAGAGATGGTCACTTTTGTTTTTTGAGAAGTGTATTCTCCTGCACGGTGAAGCGGGCTTCCGAAGAAGGCTTTGGCGGTTCAACTTGGTGAAGTGGGCCTCATTAGAGGGCTTCTTTTTCTTTTTTCTACAAACTTGGGGAATGTGCCTCATTGGAGGACTTTAATTTGCACTTCAAACTTGGGAAGTGTGCCTCATTGGAGGGCTTTAATTTGCACTTACAACTTGGGAAGTGTGCCTCATTGGAGGATTTTGATTTGCACTTCAAACTTGGGAAGTGCGCCTCATTGGAGGACTTTAATTTTCACTTCAAACTTGGGAAGTGTGCCTCATTGGAGGACTTTTTCCTCCGAAGAGTTGTGCCTCCGAAGAGGGCTTGTGCCTCTGAAGAGGGCTTGTGCCTCCGAAGAGGGCTTGTGTGTTTTCTGTCTGCTTGCCCATGCCTCTTCACCATTTGCTCCTCATCGATTCCTCATTATCATTTCCAAAGCCATGTACTTTTCTTTGCCACTTGTTTATTTCTTTTCCAGAGAAGTGCTCTTCATTGTTAAGTGAATCCATAGGGCAGACCTAAACTACCCAACTGGATGTCTGTTTGTAGAAACGATCTCCGTCGGTTAGCAAGGGCCTAGAACCTTCGCGTTGGGAAGGTGCCCTTTTGGTAGAATCAACAGTTTGTGAGGAACACTTTTTATGCAGGAATTGAATTTGGAACTTTTTCTGGCTTGACATTTATTTGTTGAATGACTTATAGGAATCGCTTAGCTTTGTGATGTGTTGACTAGGTAAGCTTTGCTTTGATTGCCTGCAACATTAAATCGACATTTTAGCAATATATTCAAGATATTTGCATATCGAAATGAAACAGGCATTTTATAGTAATAGAAAACACAAGATTTATAGTTCCTATATCTCATTTGCAATGTTTTTACAATGGCTTTTAATACGAGAATGATACATCCATCATTCTTTTACAAATTTGTAACAAAGCCTTAAAGTAAAATATGGATGCAAGTTATTGCTGTCCCAAGCTTTCGGAATTGAATCTCCGTTGTGAGGGGACTAGATGGCAGCATCTTTCAGAACATGAGCTTTTTCTCCCTCCGGGGCTTTTCTTAAGGCATGAGCGTATCTTTCCATCTCATCCCAGCTTCCGCCCGCTGGGTGAGGGCCTCCTATGATAGCATTAATGATAAGCCTCCCTGATCCTTGCGCTGCAGTTCTTTCATTTGAGCCATATTGATGAGCGAGAAGTATTTGCCCTTGAGTCGATGAGGATGGGTCATTCTTGTTTCTCTTTACATATTGTTGAAGTTTATTCTGTTTCAATAGTTCTTCAATCAAATTCCTTAGATGGCGACATTCATTGGTGTCATGAGCAGGTTGATTGTGGAACTGACAGAATCTTCCATTATGCATTGCATTTTTCCCAATCTTCGACTTAGGTGGCATAGGATAATCAATAGCATCCTTGGTTGCGAGAAAGATGTTCTCTAGAGTATCGGTTAAGGGAGTAAAGTTTGAAGGTTTAAAGCGGCGAGCTTTATTCAAGTCTCTCTGCTTTTTGCCACCATCGTTCTTCCTCTTCTGTCCTCCAGACTCTCTTTTATTAGAAGCAACACCGACATTTTGAATTTTGGCCACGATCGCTTTTGATGGCGCAGGAAAGCTTTCCAAACGCATAAATTCGTCGGCCTTCTTCTAGAATTCGTCAAGTGAGTTTGGCTCCTTCATTTTTAGCCATTTGCCAAATTCACTCGATTTATCGATAGCCCGCATCAGATAAGTCAAAACAATCCGTGACTCCGCGTTCTCGACTTCAGCTAGGGCTATATTGAAACGATTTAAGAATGATCTGATAGATTCCCCAAGGTTTTGTTCTAGACTGGAGAGTGACATTATATACTTGGCCTTTGTAGCATATAGCCTGAACTGATCCTTGAACTTTCGTGTTAAGTCAGAGAATTGATCCACGGATCTACATGCCAGCTTTGTGAACCAAAGTAAGGCCATTCCCTCTAAGTATACTGGAAAGTAACGGCACTTGATTTCATCTGTTGCACTTGCCCCGGTCATATGCCAGTCGTACTTGTATAGGAACTGATTTGGATCACTTGTCCGCTGGTAAGCTGGAATGGTGGGAGGAACAAATTTCTTTGGAAATTCCGCCTTCAGAATTCTTTCTGTGAAAGGAGTTTTTCTTGGAGTGAACCCCCATTCTTTTTCATTTTCTTCCCTTTGCATGCTTTCCTTTATGATTCGTCGAACCATTTCCGAGAGATGTTCCCCATTGTTTAGAGGCAAATGTTCGCGAAGAGTTGGCTGTGGCCTAGAACCTCTAACTTGGGGAGATGCCTCTTTGGCGATGTCAGCAATCCTCTGAGGAACATTTCTTTCTTGGGAATTGTGGACATCATCTGCAAAGGTTGTTTCATTGTCTTGTGCTTGACGGTTACCCCCAAGTAAAGCATTCATTCTTTCCAGCATTAGAGCGTTCTGGGCTTCCATTTGCTGATATAACCCAGAAACTACAGCATCTAACACCTCTTATGTAATTCCAACACTTGGAGCTGCTTCATTTGGAGCTGCTTTATTTGGAGCTGCTTCAATGGAAGCAGCAGAAGCGGCAGTATTCTCATGAACATCACCTGATCTATCAGATCCGAGCTGTCTTCCAGTAGCCATTATTTCTGACAGGCTTCTGGTTTTGAGAGAGATTTTTTCAAGAAAATTTCGCGAAGCAATGGTGAAAGTATTCCTGAGTTGGGTTCTCAGTGAAAGCACCAAAAATGTTAACGTAAAAATTGGAAGCTAACACCCCGACGCAGATAGAGATTAAGTGAAAGCACCACCCGCTGGTACGGGAACAAAGTATAAGCAGAGAAATCACAGAAAAGTAGTAAAGGACAACAATTTTATAGTGTTTCGGCTTAATATCGAGCCTACGTCCACTTTAAATACCTTTATTGATGATTTGATTACAATTCTTTACAATGCACTTCGATTACAACACACTTTTGACTAGTAGCTCAAACTTTGATGTAGAAGAATTTTTTGAGCTCATGTTAAATGATCCAGATCTTCTCTTGAAGTTTATTGTAGCGTCTTTGGCGTTAGGAGTGCTTATAGTGCTGTTTGAGTCGAGAGAATGACAGAGTATCGGCGCTTCGAAGAATGAGCCCCCCAAAAGTCCCCGTTATGCAGGAGCTCGCGCTGTATTTATAGGTGTTTCCGGACATAAGTCGTAAGTCGGATGCTACGACCTATGGTAAGTCGTAGGTCGGAAGTCATGACCTAAGGCATACGAGCTATGGCCCATCCTGGTTGTACTCGGCTTTTCTAAGCGAGTTAATAGGTTGAACGCGACCAAGTATAGGTCATAGGTCGTTCATACGAGTTATAGCTTAACTCGGTTTTGTATAGCTCGCTAGGTCGTTCAGTAGTTGGATCACTAAGTCGCTTCATGTGTTAGGTCGTGGACTCCTTTAGTTCGCTGAACTCATTAGGTAACAACCAATATAACACAACCAAATATAACCTTTATAAAAATTTACTTTGTATATATAGAAAAATACAATAGGCAAAATTATTTCATTCACCTATATTAAAAACAAATATTGTGTCGGTCTGTCCTATTGAGTGTTTAGAAATCCCTATTGATGTCATAGCGTCCCATGCACCAACCAGAATTTATAAATACAAAACGGAACAAATTAACACAATATTAAAACCCTTTTATAACACTAACATATACGCTCTCTCGTATGTATACACTCAGCAACACCCATAGGGTATTACTACCCTATTAATAAAGAGTCAGACCCACAAAGCTAAGTTTTATCGCTAAACCAAAGCTCTGATACCAGATGTAACGGGCCGCGCCAGTGGGGTAACGCCCACCGCAGCATTTATTGGTACCTGTGTTCTACCTTTAAGGCCAGCCTCTCGACTGCACCACCAACCGCCGTGGGGACATGTAGGAGTAAGAGTCAACCTTCGCTACCAAACCAGGAAGCGAGAACCCCCTATCATGCTGCACCCTCCAAGCAATGGCAGACACACATGCCAATTCAAAACATACGGAAGGACGGATTGTTATGGGGTGAATAAAAAAAGCAGAGAAGAAAAAACAAAACAGAATCTTGCAGCGGAACGATAAAATATAATAATCAATATACAGTTCATAAACTGTTTTACAAAACATTTGGTTTTCTTTATACAATAAATATCAGAGTTCACGTACCAAAGGATAATAACAATGCAGTGGAATAAAATGGTGTAGTGGAATAATATAGTAGATAATAGTACTACAAATCTCCGTCTTCATCCTCCAGAATAAAATCTTCAAATCCTGAAATGCTCGGACTGACCCGAGTGAATTGAAAAGACAAAACACTCTAGTCAGAACTAAAATATCTTATGTAAGTTAAATCACCAGAAATAAATATGAGTGTAGTAACTCAAGAGTTGCTCGGGATTTACATCTCTTAAGGATCCGTTAAACTATTAACTATGTAGTATATTTCGCTATTATAATAGTGTCTAATTGTAAAATAAACTTACTTTTAAATAGCGTTAAGGGGTTACCCATATTGCCCTTAACACAAATAATGCCAATAGTCTATACAGTGCCTGCATATCTCCTGATCGGGAGACTACGAGAAGATACTCCTTAGGTACGACACAAATAGAAACTCGTAGTAAAGGCTCGGTATGGCAGGTGACACGGCACAACTAGGCAATGCCAGGGTAGATATACCAATTACGCACACGGGCTGGTGGTAATGCGTAGCGCGCAGCTACCTTTCCCACCTCGAGCCACACCTCCAAATAAAAAAATCAAAAGTGGTCACCGAATCAATCCAAAAGCATAGTATAATGTCGAAGAGATGTGTCTGATTAGAGGAATGAACTCATTAGACCGAGATCGCTCCTGTTTTAGCCACCTTATACAAACTCACTGGAGTTGGGTCCACGTATTTGCCTCAGAGGAACGCCGCCGCCATCCTACTTCATTCTGGAATCTCCACCGCGTACACGGTTGTTAAAGTGGTTTTCGGGGTTGGCAGAGAGTATGACAACTTCCGATCCCGGTCTCTTCAACAATCAAACATTATTATAACGCCGCAGTCTTTTCAAAATAGTTTATACTTTAAAACCAGAATAAAATATCCATTTCAAAACCGTATAAATACGATATCATTTCTATTTTAAAACCAAAATCAATATGATATCATTTTTATTTCAAATATATCCTTTTTCAAAAATCATAGTACTTTCAAATAAATATACTTTACACCCATAGCTTCGAAACATAATTTTCAATACTTAAATGGTTTAATAATAGATTACTTTATAAAGTAAATTAGCTTTTAAATTTCTCAAGTCAATTCCAAATACAGATTTGAATTCCCAAATAAACCATTTAATTTTCCATATATTTCAAAGTTTTAGATATTCCACCATTTCCAAACTAATTTTTTAATTCATATATATGCCAAATTCACTTTATTATTATTTAGTTTTGAAATACTTAATAAATTCTTTAAATAAAACTTTCAAATTCAATAACTGAATATTCCTCAATTTATGTAGACTAGATATATTCACTTAAATCATCTTAAACCCGAATTTAGTTATAACACCATGTTCATTTTAAATCTAAATTTCAATAAGACCTTAGTTAAATAAAATCTCAAATCAATTTCAAAACTATCTTCTCAACTTTGATTTGAAAAAATCAATTTAAACTCTATATTAGAATATAATTTAAGTAAATACTTATCCATAATATATTTTAATAAAATCAACTTCGTTATTTTACTTCATACTTTAAACAATTTTATACATAGCTTAAAACCAAAAATTTAACAATATATAAAATAACCTTTATCAAATATCCCAAATCAATATCAACCACATATATATTTCTTTACAAAACCATAGAAAAATTATTTCAAAAATTATTTTATATATATATATATATATACATACCGCGGTGCCTGTATAAAATTTTCTATCCTATGGTCAAGTGATACGGATATTTATCATTTCAATACGCAATTTAAAAATAAATAAAAATACGGTTGTATATCATTTCAAACGGCAATCCCGAATGAAATGAAAATGCATAATAACTTGCCGTTTATAACAATATAAAGTACAATATTCATTCATCCAATATCAACCATCAACCATTTATCACAATCATCATCCAATTCAAACAATAGCATCAATATAGAACTGCTAATACATAATAGATATTAAATAGCAGTTTATATTCAATAATAAATTTAATAATTGTTTAACTGGCTGTATATATGCAATAATAAATAAATAAATTTAACTGACAGTTTGTATATGCAATGTATAATTAAATAACAATTTAATTTAGTAAATGAAATTTAACTGAGAGGATGATTAAAATACGTCGAACCATCATAGATAAATTTAAAATCATATCAAAATTTGATTTAACAAACATAAGAAATCTTTGAAGTTGCGAGTGGGTTAAAACACTCACCTTTTGGATTTAAATTGAATTTAAACCCAATTTAAATCCAAAATTTTGATCGTCTCAGAATTCAGCCAAACTAGCGTCATCAAGTGCGAAATTTCAATATTGTCCTAGCAAAAAAAATCGCTCGTAAAACGGATATCGTATGTGGAAGTTATAACGATTATTGTGATCGAATTTTAATTTAAAAAAGAAAAAAAACTTACTAGTGCCACGTCACGATCAACGGTCAACTCCATCTATTCTTCCCAGAAACACGCACGCAATCAATCCGGACAAATGTGCAACTGTTCTGGTTTGAAACCCTAATACCGTTACAGCCGCCACCTTAACATGACGACACACCGCTGCAGCCCCTATCGGCCGTGCTCCCCCTCTTCTATAACTCCGCCCACATCGTCTAGGACCCCCCACGGCCATGAATTTCGACGCCAAAAAGCTCCAGCCGCTGCATAAAATTGAAACCCTAATGAGTTAACGACGCAAATCTAACCGTTGAAACGACGAACCAATTACACTGATGGCCTCCACTAGTTCCCCTCTACCCAATAGTAACATTGATTCCACGAATAGATGAACTTGATTCCGTTACAACGAATGGCCGACAGTTAATCAATAAATTCTAGACACACGACGACTCGAATCGAAAAAAACGAACACCACCAGTGAATTACGCTAGTCGAGAGCTTCGAAATATATTTTTTCTAAATTTAGCTGAGGACTTTGAATTTTATGCTTTGGATTAGATTTGCAATTGGATCTGGAAATATAGAATTTTGTCTACCATTGAGAAAGAGGAGGAATAGAATGAATTTACGTACAGACGAATGAGAATTAAGGAGGCTAGGGTTTATAGTAGGATATTTATAGAGAAGGTTAAAATAGAATAAATGGATCAGGTTGAATACGCGCTAACAACAAAGTGGCCCAAAAAGCCCTTTTCGGCTCGGGAATGAAAATTGTGTCAACCCATATATCAAAATAGAAGTTTTTAAATATTTTAAACGCAATGGAAAAGGTTTTAGGTTCAAATTGCATCGCATGAAGAAGTTATGCAAAAATCGATATTTTCCAAATTGATTTCAAATGATTTCAAGACGTTTCGAGTCCTATGATCAAACGACAAGCCCGATCACTACAAAACTTATAATCCTGCAATAATTCACCGATACGGATCCGATGAAACTGGTTTCGTCGAAATCCAAGTCAATGGCCAAAATGGCTATTTTCACATTAATTAAATAAATCAAAATTAATTAATTAAATTAATTTTTCAATTCGAAAATTTGCCAAATTTCGTCACTCATGATTTCTCAATCATTTACAATGATTAATCAAATTTAAATGTCAACTTAGACGTGAATAATTTATAAATTTCAATATTAACCTCAATTTCATTAAATTATAAATTTAATTTCCAAAATCTCTATTAATTTAATTATCATTCTACTATTCAATTCATTATCAACAAATGGATGAATTGGAATCAAAAATCCATTACATTAACATTCTCACTTTTTATCTAAATTCTCATTTATGTAATATTTTAATATTATATCCCACTTATTTGCAATTAATCCACTTATTATATTTTAAATTCCAATAAAATTAATAAAGCTTTATTCACGATCCTTATAACTCGACAATTTGTCCAATATGAATAACCTAAACACTACTTACAAATATTACCTTAATTAACATCAACGTAATATTAAATTATAATTGTTGTAACAATTTCAAAGTTTAAATTAACAAGCAACCTACATAGGTAACATAAAAAAAACGTTACCATTAACCTTCAGTCACATTAATAGGCTTTTATTGCTTACAAAACAATGTTACATTTATTTTCATAATGCTAATTTCATTTACTCTATCCGTTACTACATTTATATCCATTAAAGTAATATTTAATTGCCTTTAATCGAAATAACCGTTTATTACCAGTATAATTTTTATAATACTTGCATGGTTATCCTCCACAACAATTACCATCCAACCTATTATTTATAATGAAAGTATCAATTAAATTTATTTATCTTAATTTCATTCTTTTATTACACTATTTATTACTTTACATAATAAAATAACATTTAAACTCATCAATGCAATGCCAAACTTCATTTTAAATCCAATTGATTTCCTGTAACATCCCGCCTTTTCGCACACTTTAAACCGACACACGTGCCAATTCAAAGCATACGCAAGGGCGGATTGTTATGGGGTAAATAAGAAAAACAGAGAAGAAATAAAGCAAAATAGAATCTTACAGCGGAAGGATAAGATATAATAATCAATATACAGTTCATGATAACTGTTTACAAAATATTTATTTTACTTATATAATGAATATCAGAGTTACACATACCAATAAAATCAATGCAGCGGAAATTTAGAGTGTGGTGCAATACTATAAATAATATAATACGGATTCTTCGTCTTCATCCTCCAAAGCTAAAATCTTCGATCCTGAAATGCTCGGACTGACCCGAGCGAATTTGGAAAGACAAAAACACTCGAGTCAGACTAAAAGATCTTATGTGAGTTAAATTAACAGAAATAAATATGAGTACAGTAACTCAAGAGATGTTCGGGATTCACATCTCCTAAGAATCCGTTAAACTATTTACTATGTAGTATATTGCGCTATTGTAATAGTGTCTACTTATAAAATAAACTTACTTTTTAATAGCGTTAAGGTGTTACCCATATAGCCCTTAACACAAATAATGCCAATAGTCTATACAGTACCGTAATACCTCCTGATCGGGAAGCTACCAGAGGATACTCCATAGGTACGACACAAATAGAAACTCGTAGTAAAGGCTCGGTATGGTAGGTGACACGGAAGAACTAGGCAATGCCAGGGTAGATATACCAATTGCTATCCAGGCTGGTGGAAACGCGTAGCCGCAGTTACCGCCCACCTCGGACTAACTCCCCAAAATCAAAATATAGAAGTAGCCACTGAATCAATCCAAAATCAAAGTATAATATCGAAGAGGAGGGTCCGATCAGAGGAATGACCTCATTGGCCTGAGAATCGCTCCTGTTTTAGCCACCTTATGCCAACTCACGGGAGTCGGGTCCACGTATTTACCTTACAGGAAACGTCACCACCACCTACTTCATTCTGGAATCTCGACCGCGTACACGGTTAGTCAAAGTGGTTTTCGGTATCGACAGAGAGTATGTCCATATCCGATCCCGGTCTCTTTGCCAACCCATCGTTATTATAACACCGCGGTCATTTAAAAATAGGTTATACTTTAAAAATCAGAATAAACATTCCATTTCATAACCATGAATACGATATCATTTCAAAACCCGAAACCATATTTTATCACTTATCCCAAATATAATTCTTTTCCAAAATCATAATGCTTTAACTTCATAACGTCTGAAAATCAAATATTTTCAAATCATAATATTTTGAAAATCATAATTTAAAACCATAACTTCTATAAAAAAACTTGAATGGTTTGGACATTCAACGGTATATGAATTATATGGTTTAACTTAAATGTTACTTTGTAAAGAAAATAGTTCTCATGGCTTTACAAATACATTTCTTTATTAAAGTCTAAACCAAAATTTATATTATCTCTCTCAAGTTCCAAAACCACTTCAATTTATTTATATATACGTATATCCATTTTGAGTAACAATATTTCAAACTAAAATTGGATTTTATTCTTTCAACAGATCAATTGTTCTATTAATTAGTCTTGAATATTCACATAAAATCCATAAATGATAAGACTTCAATTTCTAGTAATAATATATATATATTTTCCCAATTCAAATTATACTAGAATATTCATTTCAATTTATTTTGGGAAAAATCCAATTATAATATCATATCTTAAAATTTCCAAACTTAACATTTAAACATATGATATAAATTATTAAACTCCATTTTCTTAATTTTCTTCCATTTTTAAATAAAGATTTTTATACACCTTTTAATTTCAAAATTTTCAACTTCATATGTATATTGTAACGACCCGTTGAATTTGATAATGTTAAATGAATTAAATTAATATGTTTCTAATCTAATTTAGAATAAAATAAAGGTCTTAAGATTTTGTTTGAGAAAATGTAGTAATTTGTTATAGTAATTGGAATTTAATGTAACAATTTAATAGTTACATGGAAATAGATTTGAACTATGTAAATTTGCACACCTTGTTATAAGTTAAATATAAGAAACCAATACAAATGTGAATCAGTGAATATTAATAAAAATATTTACTAGAATGGAATTATTTAATATAAAATAAATAGTGGAGATTGTACATTTGGTTGTAATAATAAATAGTGACTACATAAAAGTGTCCGTTGGAATAAATCAATGCAATAAGTGTGATAAGTAATTTTATTGAATGTTGTCTCTAATAAATGTACTTGATTTGGTAATTTAGATATTTATACGTAAAGTATATATATATATATAAAGATATATTGATTCCAATAGAATTAATTGGAAATCTAATATTAAATATAATGTTGGTAGCAATTGAAATTTACTGTTTTGCAAAATAAATGGGAAATCAAGTCAAATGTGAATTATACCGTAAAGGATCAATTCATTTAAACAGTAGGATTGTAAATAAATAAACATTCTACGTAGGTTGCAATTGGACAATTTATGTAGTTTAATGGAAAAGCAATTGGAATTAATTACCATAAATTGTGTAGTTAGGGTAGTTTTGATTTGTCACTTAAGATGGAGGATTTTTATAAAATGTAATAAATGCATTTTAAATTAAGGCATTGACGTTTGGGTATTTAAGAAGTGATAAACTAAAATTTATTTATTTATTTGAAAATTTGAAATCCAATTTGTGGATTTATTGCAAATAAGTGAAATTTGTGTTTAACCATTACATCGATAGGAACAAATTAAATTTAAGGTTATATTAATAAAATTTGGACTAGAGAAATGATATGAATCGGTTTTAGAAGCCTTAAATATAAAATGGGAAGTAGACGAGATTTCACGTTACAACCATTTTTAAAAATCCTGATGTATGTAGAAATATTAATGAAATATAACGTAAACCAATGTTGAATCAAAAGAATAGAGTCAACACTTATTTATTCATTTAATGTGATATAACTACGAGTATGATTTATTGCAAATTACATAGAAATCTAATATATAGGACATTTCCTAAAAAGGAAGAGTAGATAAAATTTATGATAAACATATTTGTATATGAAGGTTATTGATTTAAGGAGAAATTGGGCAAGTTTTATGTATTTGGGTTAAGTGCAACCTTTAATAGATAAATTTAGTGCAATTAAAGAAATTGACATTTAATATTTCGATAACTTAAAATTTGATGGGATAAGAACATTTGGGTAATGAAGGGATGACAAATATTAGCTATGATTCTAGAAGGAATTAAATAGATAATGAGAAGATTAAAATCAGGTTCTAAGCAATAATTATTAAATAACAGAAGTTTAGGAGTAAAGTGAGATAATTGAAAATTTTAATCATTCATATAAGTCATTTGTTTATTAATATGAGTTAGCTAATAAATTTAACTTGGGCAATACCTATATATTGGAAACACATTTGTAAAGTGTAATTAATTGAATTTGGTGAATTGGGAATGAATCCAAGGTTATAGGAATTGATGTAATACTACGCAAATAAAAGGTAACTGCATAAAATCAATGTTTCGTAATAAATTGTAATTGATAATTAAGTAGGAATGGGTTTGAGTTTGACAAAAAGGAAAATTTATTATTTGCTTACCCATCTATTCAATCTATTAAATTTGATCAGATCCATTTGCAATTAAACGAATTTATTTACAAGTTAGTATGTATTTAGCTGATAACTATAAACCAATTAGGGCAATCGGGTATATATATTACCAGTTAAGTTATATAAGATAATGGTTGACTTAATTAAGGGAGTTTATGTAATAATTTCATTTATTTTGTAAGTGGAAATAAAACGTTAATGATAACAAGTATTCAAAATTTACCATCTATTTAGTATATTAAGTGTAATTGATAATCAACTGCAGCAAGTAATAAATAATAAATACGTAACGTTAAATGAAGTAATATTTGAAATTTAATATTTAGAAACTATGTAAATATAAGTGCAGATGAAATTGGGGATATTTACATATTGAAATATGAATCCAATGATAAATCAATTCACGTTTCAAAATTTAATGCTACTTTATTACATATATGTTTATGCCTAAATTTAAACTTATGTTTAGATCCAATCCGATCCATCTATTATTTTTCAGCCTTGTCTATATATAACCTGTTATAAACCCTAGCCCCATTTTATTTTCCCTTTCGCTGTACGTTCATTTCTTCATCTCCTTCTCCACCTCGAATGAATGCAACCTAGATCTACCCCAATCCAAATTTCAGTGAAAATGCAAACACTTCAGAAAAATTCCACAAAAATATATGTTAATGTTCTAAAGGCACGTAATCTACTGGTGCAATTCGTTTTCTGTTTTGAACATTCATTTGACCAGAATTAATTCAAACAGTCCGTGACCATTCATCATCGTCGTCGCAAACTTCGTCGGATCGTCAAACCTTTTCTGGGTTTTGTAGAGTGGACGATGGGGATCGCATCTATATGGTTTTTGTGTCGATTCAACGGTTAGATCGTCGTAGATCTTCAATTAGGGTTTCTGGAAGGGGGCCGCGTGCTTTTCTGGGAATAGAAGGAGTGACGTGGCACATATATTTGTAAGTGATGAATGTGTGTCGTTTTATTTATTTTCAATTTTGAATTCAATCATCATTTTTCGACGTAACTTTCTCATACGACCTCGGATTCAAACGAATTTTTTTTTGTTAGGTTCGTATTTAAATTCCAGACCCAATGACGCCGGTTTGGACAAATTCTGAGACCGTCAAAATTTTGAGTTTAAATTGAATTTAAATTCGATTTAAATTCAAAAGGTGAGTGTTTTAACCCACTCACAACTACTAGAAGCTTTTATGTTTGTTAAATTAATTTTAGAAATGAATAGAAATTTATTTATGAGTATTTGGCATGTTTATTTCACTCATATTTGTTGAATTGCATTTATTAAATTTAACTATTAATTTAATTTATTTATTGCGTATTAATTGATAGTTAGAATTTATTTGTTTGCCTATAAACTGCTAGTTAACAGTTATATAGATTATTACTGAATATAAACTGTTAGATTAATAGTTGTTAAATTTAATCTGAATAAAATTGCCAGTTATTACCTGCTATATATTATCAAATATAAATTGTTATTGATTGATATTGCTTGATGATTGTGATTGGATGATGGGTGATGCTGATGGATGTTTTATTGTATATCATTAAATTGCAAATTATCATGCATATTTCCTTTCATTCGGGATTGTGGTTTGAAATGATATACAAACGCAAATTTTTATATCTTTTAAATTGCGGATTGAAATGATAAATATCTGTATCACTTGACCATAGGATGGAAAATTATATATAGGCACCGCGGTCTATATATAACTATTTTAATGTGATTTCTATGGTTTGGATGGAATACGGTTTATAATAATCTTAAATTTTATATTGTATAAATATTTTTCTTCCATATATATATACATATGAAGTTGAAAATTTTTAAATTAAAAGGGTATAAAAATCTTTATTAAAAATGGAAGAAAATTAAGAAAATGGAGTTTAAAAATTTATATCATATGTTTAAATGTTAAGTTTGGAAATATTAAGATATGATATTTATAATTGGATTTTCCCCAAAATAAATTGAAATGAATATTCTAGTATAATTTGAATTGGGAAAAATATATATATTTTATTACAAGAAATTGAAGTCTTATTATTTATGGATTTTATATGAATATTCAAGACTAATTAATAGAACAATTGATTTGTTGAAAGAAAAAAATCCAACTTTAGTTTGAAATATTGATACTCAAAATGGATATACGTATATATAAATAAATTGAAGTGGTTTTGGAACTTGAGAGAGATAATATAAATTTTGGTTTAGACTTTAATAAAGAAATGTATTTGTAAAGCCATGAGAACTATTTTCTTTACAAAGTAACATTTAAGTTAAACCATTTAATTCATATACCGTTGAATGTCCAAACCATTCAAGTTTTAGAAGTTATGGTTTTAAATTATGATTTTCAAAATATTATTCTTTGAAAATATTTGATTTTCAGACGTTATGAAGTTAAAGCATTATGATTTTGGAAAAGAATTATATTTGGGATAAGTGATAAAATATGGTTTTGGGTTTTGAAATGATATCGTATTCATGGTTATGAAATGGAATGTTTATTCTGATTTTTAAAGTATAACCTATTTTTAAATGACCGCGGTGTTATAATAACGATGGGTTGGCAAAGAGACCGGGATCGGATATCTGACATACTCTCTGTCGATACCGAAAACCACTTTGACTAACCGTGTACGCGGTGGAGATTCCAGAATGAAGTAGGTGGTGGCGACGTTTCCTGTAAGGTAAATACGTGGACCCAACTCCCGTGAGTTGGCATAAGGTGGCTAAAACAGGAGCTATTCCCAGGCCAATGAGGTCATACCTCTGATCGGACACTCCTCTTCGATATTATACTTTGACTTGGATTGATTCAGTGGCCACTTCTATATTTTGATTTTGGGGAGTTTGTTCGAGGTGGGCGGTAACTGCGGCTACGCGTTTCCACCAGCCTGGGTACGCAATTGGTATATCTACCCTGGCATTGCCTAGTTGTGTCGTGTCACCTACCATACCGAGCCTTTACTATGAGTTTCTATTTGTGTCGTACCTATGGAGTATCCTCTGGTAGCCTCCCGATCAGGTGGTATTACTGTACTGTATAGACTATTGGCATTTTACGTGTTAAGGTGGAAAATGTAAAGCCTTAACGCTATTTAAAAGTAAGTTTATTTTATAAATAGACACTATTATAATAGCGCAATATACTACATAGTAAATAGTTTAACGGATCCTTAGGAGATGTAAATCCCGAACATCTCTTGAGTTACTGTACTCATATTTATTTCTGTTAATTTAACTCACATAAGATCTTTTAGTTCTGACTCGAGTGTTTTTGTCTTTTCAAATTCGCTCGGGTCAGTCCGAGCGTTTCAGGATCGAAAACTTTAGCTTTGAAGGACGAAGACGAAGGAGTCGTATTATTATTATCTATAGTATTGCACCACACTCATACTGTTCCGCTGCATTGATTGTAATGGTATGTGTAACTCTGATATTTATTGTATAAAGCAAATCAAGTGTTTGTAAACTGTTTTGAACTGTATATTTATTATTATATTTTATCCTTCCGCTGTGAGATTCTGTTTTGTTTTTATTTCTTCTCTGTTTTTCTTATTTACCCCATAACAATCCGCCCTTGCGTATGCATTGAATTGGCACGTGTGTCGGTTTAAAGTGTGCGAAAAGGCGGGATGTTACAGTTGGTATCAAAGCTTTGGTTTAGCGATAAACCTTGGTTTTGTGGGGTTTGACTCTTTGTTAATAGGGTAGAAATATCTGTTGAGTCACAAGCTTTATGAAAGTTTTGATTTCTGACAAATAAGGCGATTGATTTCTGACAAACAAGGCGATCGACAAAAACAAGGTCAATAGAGCTATATATGGTACTCTAGATTATAGGTTGATTATTTGTTGTTGTAATAGTAATAAATTTGTTAAAATCTATCCTCAAATAATCATGCATATCAAGGGAATCAATATATATACGAATAATTTATAAGTTGCATGCAGTTGCACAATTCAATGTGCAATTTAACAGGCACCGGTCGACCGGTCAATATAGGTGCGGTCGACCGTTCCTGTGTAAATTGCACAGTGAACGTGCACACATGCACATAACGTATATATATTTTGAATTCATGTCTACCGGTCACTTTTTAGCCTGTCGACCGTTTTTAAACAGAAAGCAACTTTTCCAAAAGACACTTCTCTTCTCCAAAGGTTGCATCTCCTATCCTTCATCAATGATCATAACTCTTAATGGCAACTGTTCACAAAGAGTTACAACTATTTTTCTCTATATATACTCATCTATATCATTGATTCAAACATAAGTTTTTACAACGATTTCATATATTCTTTTAATCTAATCTCTGATCTCAATTCTGTATTATAAAAGCTCTAAATTATTTATTGAATCTTTGAAACTATTTCATATCCTTTGATTCAATAATATACTTTCCTTAATCTTTTCAAAACATCATATCGCATACTTTGAGGATAAGATTATAGGAAGGGTGTACTGCTAGTGACAAATCCGTGTTTTCAAGAACACAAGTTGTCAACAACAATTGTATTTGTTCTTTTGTTGAAGTCCTCTGTGTTGTAAGAGGCAAGTGTTGAAGTCCTCAGTATATTAGAGGCGTGAAATCCCGTTCGGTTGTTCGGGTGTTGTAAACCTGTTCCTCCGGGTGAAGCGAGGTAGTTAATAGTGAAAATCCAGATAGAAGTCTGGGACTGGACGTAGGACGGTGCTCCGAACCAGTATAAAAATCTCTGGTGTGATTTTTCTATTTTCTATTTACAATGCTATTATCATCTATTTCCGCATTTGTATTGTAATCCATATTACACGATCCGTGTATACTATATTAGCACATATAATTGTATACACACCGCACTTTCATTTGGTATCAGAGCACGGTCATCATATAACCGTAACACAGTTATTTGATATATTCTTGTAATATGGAAAATAACGCAAGTACTAGCACTCAAAACACCACTTACACAGAAGGGCAATCGACACAAAGACCTCCATTTTTCAATGGTCTTAACTATAGTTATTGGGCAACACGTATGTCATTCTTTATGCAATCAAGTAGCTATGATGCTTGGAATGCTACTCAAAGAGAAATAGTGAATCCTACAACTGATTATTCAGAATGGACTGTGGCTGAGAAAACGGCAGCAGCCGTAAATGCAAGAGCAATAAATATGTTGTTCTGTGCATTAGACCAAAATGAATATAACCGTGTTAGTATCTGCACTACTGCATATCAAATTTGGCAAACGCTAAAAATCACTCATGAAGGTACTAACAAGGTTAAACAAGCCAAAATAGCCATGCTGAAAAGTCAATTTCAAAATTTCAAAATGAAAACAAATGAAACAATCAATGACATGTATTCACGGTTTCAAACTATTCACCATGCACTTATTGGATTAGGACAAAAGTATTCTGATTTTGATGTTGTTTCAACAGTCCTACATTCTCTGACTAATGAATGGGAAGGAAAAGTATTAGCAATTGAAGAAGCTAATGACCTTTCCGTCATGAAGCCAGATGAATTGATAGGAAATTTAATGTCCTATGAAGCAAATTTGCAGGCTAGAAAAGAACAGAAAGAAGAAAAGAAAAATGTAGCATTTCATGTTGAGAAAGATGAAAATGAATCAGATTCTGAAGATGAAGATTTGGCGTTCATTGCTAAAGGTTTCAAAAAATTCCTAAAATATCGAAAAGCCAGTCGCTACAATAAAAGGAAACCTGGATCAAATAAACCATCTTCATCTGCTATAGAATGTTTCAACTGCCATAAAAAGGGACACATGCAGAAGGATTGTCCAGAACAAAAGAAAAAGTCAGAAAAAGACAAATTCAAATATAAGAAGGACAAATCAAAGAAACGAGCCTTCTTAGTAACATGGGATGATTCAGAGTCGTCTTCATCAGAAAGTGAAAGTGATTCGGAGAATGAACAAGCTAATGTTTGTTTTATGGCAACAGAAGATGAGGTACAAATTCCTACATTTGATGAATTACTTGATATTAATGCTGAATTGATAGTCAAATATAAAGACATAAAACGTCAATTAAAAGTAGTCAAAGCAGATTTAAGTAGAGCAGGGTTTGAATGAGATATGTTAAAAGATGAGAAGAAAATATTAGAAGAAGAACTTGAAAATATTCAAGAATCATCATCTAATGTTGACTCTCAAATATCTCTTTTGAGTCAAGAAATAGAAGCTCAAAAAGAGAAAAATAATGCTCTCACTACTGAAAATCATGAACTTAAAGCAAAAGTCAAAATTCTAGACCTAGAAAAAGCTAGTTTACAAACAAAGTTTGATGACATTACTCAAAATGTTTCTAACTTTAACAAAGGTCGAGAAAATTTGACTAAAATCATTGAAAGTTCACAATCTATTTCAGATAAACAAGGTTTGGGATATAACAAACATGAAACTAAGAAACATCTTAGAAATAAAAGGAAGAAGAAAGTACAAAAAACCGAAGCTAAGAAAAATCTTAGTTTATTATATTCCAAACCAAAACCAGTTGTGAAATTTCAAAAGAAAGATGTCAAGACTATCAAAATATGGGTTCCTAAAACAAATAATAATTTGATTAGGAACAAATACATTCAGCAATTCATGAATAATGTACATTTTAATAACAATTATATATAAAGGGGATACCGGACCCAAATGGGTTTGGACTCCTAAGACCTAACTCTTAGGACCCTATAAAAAGTGGGTACCATGAACTTAATTCTATTTTTTGCAGGTCCCACTGAAGAAAAGAGGAAAGTGGATATTGGACAGTGGTTGCTCAAAGCATATGACGGGAGACAAGAGCTTATTAACAAATATTAAATACTCAAATGGTGGCTCAGTCACTTTTGGAGACAATTCAAAAGGTTATATCATCGGCAAAGGCGATGTGAGCAATTGCGGTACATCTAACTTACCTCTTATTACTAATGTCATGCTAGTCCATGGTCGAATCGTATTGAAGGAAACAACGATAATTCTAATGACGAACTTTCTCATTAGATTTATATATAGTTGTTATATATTTATCTATCTCTTGTGTAATGATGGTTATATTTTGTATTATGTATAAAATATAATATATATATATATAGGTTGATATATAATAAAAAACTTGAAAAAGAATCCTATATGCACAACAGACCAGGACCGGTCGACCGCCCATATTATTGTCGGTCGACCGTTTGCTCTCTGGTTGAAAACGGTCGACCGGCCAAAAGTTGTAGGTCGACCGGTTACGCATTTTTCAGTTTTTTTATATATAACCCTATACGTTACTTTACCCTCTACCCTCATTCACTCTCTACTCAAACTATTCTCTTACCCCAAATCACAAACCCTAGTTCCCATTCTTCAATTCCCAAATCACAAATCCTCCAACAATGGCTCCTCCTCAAAAGAAATCAAAGAAAGGAGCAACCTCTGAAACTTCATCTCTTACCATCTCCGTCAAAAAATGGCTTCGAACTCCAATTGCTGTAACACGATGGAACCAAATGACAAATTACAAGTTTCATCCAGGATCTTTCATCAAATTTGATGATTTCACGGCTTACGGAGTTCGGAGGTTAGCCGATAATGCCAACATTACTCCATTGATAGATTTTTCGGCAAATAGTGTGGAGATAAATCATTTAATGATTAAATTATTTTACGCCAACATGAATCTTGATGAATATCAACCTGATAATCCAAACAGCGTCATCTGGTCTATGGTCTGTGGAAAACAAAATTTTCTTACTCATGCTAGAATTGCCTCTATACTTGGCATACCAAATCGAGGCGAAGAATTTTCATCTATCTTCTGCGAGTTTTCACTCGAAATAGTACAAGTCATCAGTTTATAGAAGACAATAGTGATGGCACTAAGTCTATTGGACTTCGACCGACAACAAGGTTACTTCATCGGGTCTTGATGCATTCTCTTTTTCCTAGACTTGGAAATTATGATGCAGTGTACAAAGAAAACTTCAAGGCACTCTATGCTATCTATGGTGAAATCCAAATCAATTGGGTTCACATGCTTTTTGATGAAATTCTCAAGGTAAATAATTCAACCCGGCCTCATTTCTTCTATAATGAATATATCATGAGACTTTTGTTAGCTTGTGGGGTCAATCCTCCTGATTCTGCAACTTCAACACCAAAATGCATTGATTCCATAACCATCAAAAGAATGAAGCTTCCTCCACCTTATCTTGAGATTATGCCTTTTGAAGAATGGCAACAACGAGGACCGAGAAAACAAAGAGCAACTTCCTCTCGACCTCGTCCCGATGAGGTGAAACTTTTAAGATCAAAGTCATCAACAAAAGAATCTCTTGAAACCATTGCGCGTAATCAATTTCTGCTTGAATCTCGTCTCAAGCGTATGGACTCTAAAATTGATAAGCGCTTCAATAAGGTCAAGTCGTTCTTCGGTATGCTATGGGACGCTATATCATGTTCCTCATCCACCTCTGTTCAAGCACAAGATCCAGGAAAACGTCCTGCTGCTCCAGTTTTCATATGGACATCATCTGACGAGGGCGAATCGTCTAGAGGGAACAATGATGAGGAGGAAGAAGAAGAAGAAGATGATGATGATGATGATGACGATGATGAAGAGGAGATTCGATCTGCTTCATCCTAGATTCTATTATGTTTTAGCTCTTTAAAAACATTCTTCGACACTTGTACTAAATAGTGTCGTTATTTATGCTTTTCAATTAACATTATGTTCTGTAGTAAACTCTGTTATGTCTTTGATGTGTTAATGATTTATTTTTCTATGCTTATCATATTCATTCTACGCATATCATATTCTAGTAATCTGTTACTCCTTTTTGTCGATGACAAAGGGGGAGAAAGGGCTAACAATTGCTTGCAGGAAAGAAATCACATACTCAGGGGGAGATTCTTATTTGCAGATATATATATTGTCATCAATCAAAAAGGGGGAGAATGTTGAGTCACAAGCTTTATGAAAGTTTTGATTTCTGACAAATAAGGCGATTGATTTCTGACAAACAAGGCGATCGACAAAAACAAGGTCAATAGAGCTATATATGGTACTCTAGATTATAGGTTGATTATTTGTTGTTGTAATAGTAATAAATTTGTTAAAATCTATCCTCAAATAATCATGCATATCAAGGGAATCAATATATATACGAATAATTTATAAGTTGCATGCAGTTGCACAATTCAATGTGCAATTTAACAGGCACCGGTCGACCGGTCAATATAGGTGCGGTCGACCGTTCCTGTGTAAATTGCACAGTGAACGTGCACACATGCACATAACGTATATATATTTTGAATTCCTGTCTACCGGTCACTTTTTAGCCTGTCGACCGTTTTTAAACAGAAAGCAACTTTTCCAAAAGACACTTCTCTTCTCCAAAGGTTGCATCTCCTATCTTTCATCAATGATCATAACTCTTAATGGCAACTGTTCACAAAGAGTTACAACTATTTTTCTCTATATATACTCATCTAAATCATTGATTCAAACATAAGTTTTTACAACGATTTCATATATTCTTTTAATCTAATCTCTGATCTCAATTCTGTATTATAAAAGCTCTAAATTATTTATTGAATCTTTGAAACTATTTCATATCCTTTGATTCAATAATATACTTTCCTTAATCTTTTCAAAACATCATATCGCATACTTTGAGGATAAGATTATAGGAAGGGTGTACTGCTAGTGACAAATCCGTGTTTTCAAGAACACAAGTTGTCAACAACAATTGTATTTGTTCTTTTGTTGAAGTCCTCTGTGTTGTAAGAGGCAAGTGTTGAAGTCCTCAGTATATTAGAGGCGTGAAATCCCGTTCGGTTGTTCGGGTGTTGTAAACCTGTTCCTCCGGGTGAAGTGAGGTAGTTAATAGTGAAAATCCAGATAGAAGTCTGGGACTGGACGTAGGACGGTGCTCCGAACCAGTATAAAAATCTCTGGTGTGATTTTTCTATTTTCTATTTACAATGCTATTATCATCTATTTCCGCATTTGTATTGTAATCCATATTACACGATCCGTGTATACTATATTAGCACATATAATTGTATACACACCGCACTTTCAATATCCTATGGGAGTCGCTGAGTGTATATATATGAGAGAGCGTATTTGTTAGTGTTAATAAAAGATTTGATATTGTGTTAATCTGTTCTGCTTTGTATTTATAAATTCTGGTTGATGCATGGGAAGCTATGTCATCAATAGGTATTTCTAAACACTTAATAGGACAGACCGACATAATATTTGTTTTATATAGGTGAATGAAATAATTTTGCCTATTATATTTTCTGTATATAAAAATATTTTTATAAAGATATATTTTGGTTGCTATAGTTGGGTGTTAGGTAATAAAAATATTTGTAATGAATTAAAGCTAAGTTGAAATTTTAATAAATCAAATTGGAGATTTGAGAACTTAAGTCCGGGATTTTTGAAAATCTGCTTTCAAAGGATTTATGAAATATAATGATTTGGTTTATAAATATTTTCTTATATAAATATTTAGTATAATCCGAAAGAATTGGTTTAAAGAGGATTTTGGAGAAAATAAATTTTGTACTTTCCCCCTCTGTCGCTGGAAAATAATTTCGGTGATGACGGCCGCATCATCGACTTTCATTTTCGAGTTTCGAAGGGAAAGGCCACTGTAGTAAATTCTACTACAGATTTGTTTTGAAATTATTTAAAATTTTAATTGTTTAAAGGTAATTAGAGATATAAAAGTTGTACGAAATTAATTATCTATTATTTTAAAGAAATTTTGGAATTTGACCCGGTATTAATTCTTGAATTTCCATTAATTAGTTGTAAAAATTTAGGTTAGTGAAATAAAAGAAGCAATCAATGAATTAAAAGGGTAGAGATTAAACTTGTATAAGTTCTTTTGCTTTTTCTTTAACATAAATAACTTACCAAGTATAAAAAGTTAAAATGTAATTTAAGAGTGGAATAGAATATTATGCAAGTAGAATTTTGGAAATAATGAAGTATTCAATAAATTACTGTTATAAATAAGAATTTAATGGTATTAACTTAAGTGATGATTGGAATTTTAATAAAATTAAAGGTTGTATTATTAATAGGTGATTTTAACCTTAAGAAAGTAAAAATGAAATTCCTTAATTTATAAAGTTTGATTGTAGGGTTATTAACTTAAATACACCTTAATTTCCCCTATTCTAATATAATAGAAAGTAGGAAAAATATAAATGACTGCAATCCATAGTTAATGAATGAGTAAAAATTTTCACTTATAGGAATGCAAGTTATAAGGTTAATAAATTAAGTGTAAGTAGAGGGTTACTATAATTAAATATAATGGAAACTTCAACATTATATAAATGAATGAGATTAAAGGTAAGTTGAAATTGTAATTTATAAAACAAATATATATTAATTAAAGGAATGGAGAAGAAACTTGTAAATTTTCACTTACATTCTTAAAACATACATAACTTACCATATAATAAAAAGTTGCAAATGTTAGTAGGAAAATGTAAAGGGAAATCTTACTAGTGAAGAGTAAGGTAATAAAGGTATTCTATTAATTTGCTATTATTAATGAGAATTAATTGTGTAGACTTAAGTTAAATTGGAAATTTTACTATAAGTAAAGGTAAGTAGTATAAATAGATGATAGAAACTTTAGTAAATAAATTGGAATACAAATATAATGAATTTTGTGATAAATGGAAAATGAAAATTTGTAAGAAATAAAGAAATCACTCCATAAATGAAAGAAAGAAAATCAAACCATTGAAGCATGAGATAAATGTATAATAAATAAATTTGGGTGTTGGTTTGAATTGTGTTGTTTGATTTATGTTGTTGGGTAAGAAATTTGAAGTGGTTAAATGAATAAGTATCTATCTTTGTTCCGTCTAAGACTGTTGAGTAAAGGATGCACTTGATAGTTAATTTCATTTCATACAAATTTCAAGTTTGAACCCAAACAACTATTTGTTTGATGGATTAAATGGTTGCTTTGTTTGTGTATGTATGTTGTTTGTAAGGTTGATGGTTGTTGAATTGTTTGGTTGATTAATGATTGAATCCACTTGAATAATTCACTTTAATATAAATATTTAACCTTTTAGATTATATAAGTGAATACAGGTGATGGAAGCAACTGCTACTGCTTTTGGTTCCAAAATAATAAGCGTATATTGCCCGACAAATAGGTACGTTTTCGGATTACGTTTAAAGCGCTATTTTTCCCGTGTTGGGATATAATATTTTGATAATATATGTATATATTTGTATATTTCGATATTATATTTTCTTCCGAGCCTCACCGTACAAAGGAGACTCTGCCAAAAATTTTCGCAAATTTTGGACTTAGAATTTTGTTGAATATTTTCCAAACTTTAATGATTTAAGTATAAAAGGTTGTAATGATTATAAACGGGTATATTTAATTAAAGGAAATTAATCCAGTAAATTATTGTTTATAAGTTAATATTTGAAATAAGATGTACTGTTTATTCTTCCTTCTCCCTTCTTTTTCCTTTTCGGGGACGAAAAGTTTTGAGTGGGGGAGATTGTAACGACCCGTTGAATTTGATAATGTTAAATGAATTAAATTAATATGTTTCTAATCTAATTTAGAATAAAATAAAGGTCTTAAGATTTTATTTGAGAAAATGTAGTAATTTGTTATAGTAATTGGAATTTAATGTAACAATTTAATTGTTACATGGAAATAGATTTGAACTATGTAAATTTGCACACCTTGTTATAAGTTAAATATAAGAAACCAATACAAATGTGAATCAGTGAATATTAATAAAAATATTTACTAGAATGGAATTATTTAATATAAAATAAATAGTGGAGATTGTACATTTGGTTGTAATAATAAATAGTGACTAAATAAAAGTGTCCGTTGGAATAAATCAATGCAATAAGTGTGATAAGTAATTTTATTGAATGTTGTCTCTAATAAATGTATTTGATTTGGTAATTTAGATATTTATACGTAAAGTATATATATATATAAAGATAGATTGATTCCAATAGAATTAATTGGAAATCTAATATTAAATATAATGTTGGTAGCAATTGAAATTTACTGTTTTGCAAAATAAATGAGAAATCAAGTCAAATGTGAATTATACCGTAAAGGATCAATTCATTTAAACAGTAGGATTGTAAATAAATAAACATTCTACGTAGGTTGCAATTGGACAATTTATGTAGTTTAATGGAAAAGCATTTGGAATTAATTACCATAAATTGTGTAGTTAGGGTAGTTTTGATTTGTCACTTAAGATGGAGGATTTTTATAAAATGTAATAAACGCAGTTTAAATTAAGGCATTGACATTTGGGTATTTAAGAAGTGATAAACTAAAATTTATTTATTTATTTGAAAATTTGAAATCCAATTTGTGGATTTATTGCAAATAAGTGAAATTTGTGTTTAACCATTACATCGATAGGAATAAATTAAATTTAAGGTTATATTAATAAAATTTGGACTAGAGAAATGATATGAATCGGTTTTAGAAGCCTTAAATATAAAATGGGAAGCAGACGAGATTTCACGTTACAACCATTTTTAAAAATCCTGATGTATGTAGAAATATTAATGAAATATAACGTAAACCAATGTTGAATTAAAAGAATAGAGTCAACACTTATTTATTCATTTAATGTGATATAATTACGAGTATGATTATTGCAAATTACATAGAAATCTAATATATAGGACATTACCTAAAAAGGAAGAGTAGATAAAATTTATGATAAACATATTTGTATATGAAGGTTATTGATTTAAGGAGAAATTGGGCAAGTTTTATGTATTTGGGTTAAGTGCAACCTTTAATAGATAAATTTAGTGCAATTAAAGAAATTGACATTTAATATTTCGATAACTTAAAATTTGATGGGATAAGAACATTTGGGTAATGAAGGGATGACAAATATTAGCTATGATTCTAGAAGGAATTAAATAGATAATGGGAAGATTAAAATCAGGTTCTAAGCAATAATTATTAAATAACAGAAGTTTAGGAGTAAAGTGAGATAATGGAAATTTTAATCATTCATATAAGTCATTTGTTTATTAATATGAGTTAGCTAATAAATTTAACTTGGGCAATACCTATATATTGGAAACACATTTGTAAAGTGTAATTAATTGAATTTGGTGAATTGGGAATGAATCCAAGGTTATAGGAATTGATGTAATACTACGCAAATAAAAGGTAACTGCATAAAATCAATGTTTCGTAATAAATTGTAATTGATAATTAAGTAGGAATGGGTTTGAATTTGACAAAAAGGAAAATTTATTATTTGCTTACCCATCTATTCAATCTATTAAATTTGATCAGATCCATTTGCAATTAAACGAATTTATTTACAAGTTAGTATGTATTTAGCTGATAACTATAAACCAATTAGGGCAATCGGGTATATATATTACCAGTTAAGTTATATAAGATAATGGTTGACTTAATTAAGGGAGTTCATGTAATAATTTCATTTATTTTGCAAGTGGAAATAAAACGTTAACGATAACAAGTATTCAAAATTTACCATCTATTTAGTATATTAAGTGTGTGACGCCCCACCTCTATACCCACGCTAGCCAAGAACACTACGGTGTATGCTGTCGACAAGCACGGAGAATAAGGCTGTTGAGGAGCGACCATCCATGTAATTTCTTTGCGCGAGCACCGATATGTCAGATAATATAACATGCATTCTATTTCAAGAGGAAATCCGACATACCGACACAAACTCAAAGCTACTACATGGTGGCTATATAAATCCTTCGGAAAACAAATATAAAAATAAACATAACATAAATCAGTCACAGACAATTCATATCACAAGGGCGGAATAAGATATGAATATTACACTAGAAAGTGTACATTAGAGTAGTGGTCTAAAAAGATCCACAATATCACAAAAGAATAGTTACACGAACTACACAAAAGAATAAGTATACATTAAGGAGTCTATATCTCAAATGTATACAACAAAATAACTACTAATCTAAGTAGTTAACCCAAAAGTCAAGGAGTTAATCCCGGATGAGAAGTCAAGCAGAAGCACCTGTAACATCTCGGTCTGACCCGAGTATTATTTAATAAGAAAATAATAAATGGATCAGTCTAACTATAAATATCAGATGAAACGATATAGAATAAGAGATATGACTAAACACATAATAATCACAATGCCAAGATGTGATATATATATATATATACTTAGTTGATAATCATCAAGAGATTAATCACTGTCACCAAATCTACACAAGAATCAAAGAAACGTCATACTCCTAATTTCGTTCACCATACCATAACTATTGACGATAATATCAATGTCAATCACAAAAGTCAAAGACACACAAATTCCAGAAGACTACAGAAGAAATCCAGAAACCACTAAAGTCAATGACACACAAATTCACCAATGCACAAATATTGATAAAACTTATCAATGGAAATCACTAAAAATTGGTGAAACACAAATTCTAGAAATCTACACAAGAAATCCAGCAATCACAAAAACTAGAGGGGTGGGAGGCCTATCACAAACGGGAGCATAAAGCTCACCAACACGTGTATCACAAACGGAACGCTAATTCCATGGTCGCTAACCATCACAAATTGAGTCGAAACTCCACAAAACGGGGTTTAGTCTCCCTCGCAGACAAAGAGACATCGCACATTGCTAGTCTAAATCACAAAGATGATCGTCATGATCAACGAGAAGTGTCAATTACACTAAGCTAGTAAATATATGAGTTTAGCTTCATGTCCCATAACCACTTTCTTAACTTAAATATTTACGAACAAACTGTAAATCTCCACTAGAAAATTGTCACAAGAGGTTCAATCGAACAAGTCCAAGAATTAACCGACAAAGTAAACGCAAGCGTTTCATACCACTTGTTTTACTAAGCCGTTTAATTAGATTTCTCATACGAGTGAGGTAAAGGTTTGTATATACTAATAGATTGGAAAACGGTTTTACAAACGAATTTGGTATTAAAAGAGTATTGAAATCGTTTGAGTAAAGAGTTTTGATATTTACTACTAGTATAGGAAACCTTTATATTTTTAAAGTGACAAATCACGAAGAAGATTGTAAGAACAATCAATCACAAAAATTCACATACGAAGACGTGAATAAAATCCAACGAAATCGATAAAGGATCCATCGAAATGGATATTCAAAAATCCCTAAAAAGAGTCATCAAAGTCATAATAGATGATAACAACAAATAGGATTATCACGAATCGATTTAAATTAGAATTTCAATCCAAAAAGGCAAATTAGACTCAAACAGCAGGTTCAGTCGACTGAACAGAGTTTTTCAGTCGACTGACCCTGTACATGGAAATTTTCCAGGTTCAGGAAACTTTCTGTTTCCAGTTTCAGTCGACTGTGCAGGGTTTTTCAGTCGACTGAATCATGCCTGGAAACTCTCGGATTTCAGGTTCAGTCGACTGAATAGTGATTTCAGTCGACTGAATCATGCCTGGGCTGTTTTTCAGCCTTATACAAATGAAGAGCAAACTCTTCCAAAATGCAATCGGACGAACATTGGCTCTAAGGGTTTATGCCAATCGGCAACCCGGCCCTATATGCTCCTCGATGCATCACCAAAAGCATGATCAAACATCCATAAAAGGATTTCACACAAATTCGACTCAAAAGCTCAAAAATTGGAATATTCACAAAACCAATCCAAATCAAGAGCAAATGCACATGAAGAAGTGTTAGGAATACATACCCAACAACCAAAGATAGTTATAGTCATAGATGTGAGATAAAAATCTCACCTTTTCACAAAATCGAACAAGAAGAAGCTTGAAAGCAAATGGAGAATCAACCTTTCTTCAATCACAACCCAAATGAGCTTGAATCTAAGCTCAAAAACAAGAACATTCCCGAAATTAGGTTTAGGAATTTCTGAAATTGGGAAGAGAATAAGTTGGAGAAGAAGAAGAGAAGCTTACCAATGGGTTCTTCTTGAGTTTTGAGCAAGGAATTTGATTTGCAAGAGAAACTAGGGTTTTGGAATTTTAATTTCCAATCTCTCCCACCATTAACACTCTTAAAACTAAAATGAGAAGAGAATGAGGGTGAGTGGGGAAGAGTGGCTCAGATTTGAGCATAAGTTAACACAGGGTTGAGCCCAAAAACCAAACCCAAAGTAAAAAGTAGCAGAAATCAACTTTCTCCAAACATATCGAAGATTATACTCAAAAAGGTCGCAAACGGCATTTTAAACTCAATGGGAGTGGTACCGAGCCCTAATTCGACCGTATGCAAAAAGTAGCTTTTCGGACTAAAATCCGACTAAGGATAAAATATTTAAATAAAATATTTAAATATAAAATCGACAAATAGGCGGGTTGTTACAGACTCCCCTCCTTAAAGAAATTGCGTCCTCGCAATATTACAAGAAGAAGATATATAGTAACAACCATAGAAGCATATTCAACACAAAAGAAGTTTGAAATAAGAAGTTCACCTCAAAGAGCACGACAAAGTAAGTCCGGATGTGTACGCTCGATGTACTCTCTAGATTCCCAAGAACAATCCTTAGGATTTGAAGACCATTGAACTTTAACAAGCGGAACATCTTTATTTCGAAGTCGTTTGACTTCCGAAGCAATGATACGAATAGGATGTTGCTCATAAGTTAAATTAGGCGAAACCTCAATCTCTTCCACAACACCGGGCTCAAGAACAGAATCGGAATTTCGAAGACATTTCCGAAGTTGAGAAACGTGAAACACGTCATGCATAGCAGAAAACTGAGCCGGTAATAAAAGGCGATAAGCCAAAGAACCAATACGTTCGGTGATAGGAAATGGCCCAATATATCGAGGCGCTAACTTTCCCGATCGACTGAAACGTACAACACCTTTCATTGGTGAAACATGAATAAACACAAGATCTCCCACAGAAAATTCTAACTTCCTTCTTCGGTTATCGGCATAGGATTTTTGTCTACTCTGGGCTTCTTTCATCCTATGACGAATAAGATCAATCTTTTCTGTGGAGTCACGAATAAGATCTGGACCAAAAACTAGCTTCTCACCGGCCTCAAGCCAACAAGAAGGAGATCGGCATGGCCTACCATAGAGTGCCTCGAAAGGTGCCATACCAATACTAGATTGGAAGCTATTATTATAGGAAAATTCAACAAGTGAAATATGATCTTCCCAACTTCCACCAAAATCAAGAACACAAGAACGAAGAAGATCTTCAAGAGTTTGATTCACACGCTCAGTTTGTCCATCGGACTGGGGATGATAAGCGGTGCTAAAATTAAGCTTCGTTCCCAAAGCTTTTTGAAGACTCTTCCAAAATCCACTAGTAAACAATGGATCATGATCACTAACAATTGAAGTAGGAACCCCATGCAATTTAACAATTTCTTTAATAAATATTTTGTCCAAAAGAGGAACAGTTCGGTTAGACCAAACGGGAATAAAATGGGCGGATTTAGTAAGTCTATCAACAATTACCCATAAGCTATCATAACCCGATCGAGAACGGGGAAGGCCATCTATAAAATCCATGGAAATTTGATCCCACTTTGATCCCACTTCCAAACTGGAATTTCTAAAGGTTGCAATAACCCTCCGGGCCTTTGATGTTCGGCCTTAACGAGTTGGCAAGTCATGCAACGTTTAACGAAGTTAGCGATGTCAAGTTTCATTCCCTCCCAATAATAAAGTCGCTTCATATCCGCGTACATTTTACTACTACCGGGATGAATGGTAAATTTAGAACGATGTGAATCTTCTAAAATATCTTTACGAAGATCACCAATATTTGGCACGACAAGTCTACCAAATTTCCGAATGCCGCCACGAGAATCGATATCAAAGTCTTTCAAACCTTCAATATCCATTTTATCCCTAATATTTTTGCCAAGAAGAGCCAAGTCGGGATCTAGCCCCTGAGCTTCAAGAATGCGGTCTAAAAGAGATGGATGAGCCACAAGGCTACATAAAATAAACGATGAGCATAAATTGGAAACACGGTCTCGAATTTTGCAAGTGGATAAAATCTCGAGATCGTTCCATTCGGATATCATCATAGAAACAATAGCTTGTTGTTTACGGCTAAGAGCATCGGCGACAAGATTACCCTTACCGGGAGTATAAAGAATATCAAGATCATATGGTGCAAGAAATTCGAGCCAACGCTGTTGACGCAAATTAAGTTCCTTTTGAGAGAATAAATATTTCAAAGACTTATGATCTGTGTAAAGAACAAATTTCTCTCCTAAGAGATAATGACGCCAAACCCGAAGAGCAAAAACAATAGCCGCGAGCTCTAAATCATGAGTGGCATATCTAGTCTCAGCAGGCTTTAATTTCCTAGAAGCATAAGCAATGACGCGTTCCTTTTGCATAAGAACGGCACCCAAACCAATGCGACTAGCATCGGTATAAACAACGAAATCTTGATTCCCATCGGGAATAACAAGAATAGGAGCATCAGAAAGAAGTTCTTTTAATTTCTGAAAAGAAGCTTCACATTTATCCGACCGAATGTATTTAACACCTTTCTTCGTCAAGCTAGTGAGAGGCACGACAATCTTAGAAAAGTCTTTAATAAAACGACGGTAATAGCCCGCCAATCCAAGAAAACTACGAATCTCTGTCACACTCTCCGGTCTCTTCCAATCTTGAATCGCTTCAATCTTTGAAGGATCCACGGAAATTCCGTATTCGGATATGATGTGACCGAGAAACTTCACACGTGATTGCCAAAAATGGCATTTAGAAAATTTTGCCTTTAATTGATTACTCCTAAGAGTTTCCAACACAATCCGAAGATGTTTTTCATGCTCCTCCTCGGTTTTAGAATAAACAAGAATATCATCGATAAAGATGAGAACAAACCGGTCGAGAAAGTCTCTAAAAACTCGATTCATTAAGTCAACGAAATAAGCAGGGGCATTCGTTAACCCAAATGGCATCACAAGCCATTCATAAGATCCATACCGAGTACGGAACGATGTCAAAGGAATGCTATCCTCCGCAATACGAAGCTGATGAAAACCGGTAGCCAAGTCCAATTGTGAAAAGACTCTAGCACCACTAAGTTGATCGAATAGATCATCAATCCGAGGTAAAGGATATTTATTTTTGATAGTACGATCATTAAGCTTGCGGTAGTCAACGCAAAGCCTAAGTGTACCATCGGATTTCTTCACAAAAATAGCTGAAGCTCCCCAAGGTGAGGAACTAGAGCGAATAAATTGCTTCGTTTCCAATTCAGACAATTGTTTACGCATCTCCTCGTTTTCTTTATTGGACATACGATAAGGAGGACGAGTGATAGGTTGAGCTCCCGGAGTAAGATTAATTCTGAACTCAATTGCTCGTTTAGGTGGTAATCCTAAAACGGGCTCGAATATGTCGGAAAATTCACAAACGACGTGAATAAGAGAAACAATATCACCCTCATCATCATCATCATCATCACGAGGATTTAAAGAATATAAAGATGCAACCAAAGCAGAATCTGAATCTTTAAGAATAACAGAAACCTGATTAACAGATTGAGGATGTCGAAGATAAATAGTCCGCTCAGGACATAGGATATGAGCTTCATAACGGTTAAGCCAATCCATTCCCAAAATCATTCCAAAGCCTAAATAACGCATGACATGCAAATCGGCTCGGAAAGATAAATCACACAAAATAATCTTGACATCTTTACACAATAAACTGATTGTTGCGGATCCACCAACCGGATTCGCAATTCTCAAAGAAGTCATTAAACACAAAACATCCAAAGAAAAAGCATCAACAAGTTCTTTTGATATAAAAGAATGGGACGCACCCGTATCAAAAAGAACTCGATTAGGATGATCACGAAACAAAATAATTCCATCTAGAATAGAATGAGAAATACCTTGGCCACGAGATGTGTTGCCAGGGGCTTGAGCAACATTTAACTTTCCCTCCTTCTTGCCCTGAAGCTTGGGGCATGAAGATATAACATGACCGGGAACTTTGCAGTAGCAAAAAGAAAGAGACTTTGGGCACTTGTTCGCATAATGGTCCTTCGAACCACAATTATAGCATTCCCCACGACCAAAGGAAGAAGTCTTTGCCACGGAGGTTGCTTGCTTCCCTTTCTTATTGGGATAAGGGCCTTTAGATTTGTTTGGCCTCTTTCTGTTGTTGAAGGTTGGTTTGGAACCCACCACTTCCACGTCATTCTCTCTATCCGCCTCCTCAAGACGAAGAGCGATATCAACGAGTTGGTCGAAAGAAACTTCTAACTTTAGAAGTAATGGCTTCTTGAGACTTTTGTTTAAGCCATAAACAAATCTCTGATTCTTCTTCAGAGGGGTGTTGATGTATTCAATCCCATATTTGGAAAGCGACTCGAAGGAGGCGACGTAATCAGTCACGGATGACTCACCTTGAACAAGGTCTATAAATCGTCGAGCCAATGTCACTTTTTCTGCTTCCAGTACAAATTTCAACTCGAAGCGTTCTCGGAATTTCTCCCAGGTGAGATCCGCTTCATTAATCTCAGAAATAAGAAGCTCGTACCAATCCAATGCTCTTTCTCGGAGCATACTTGAGGCCACCTGAACTCGGTGAAGGTCAATAAGATTCATGCGCGAAAAGATGCGATCGCATGTTCTTAGCCAAGCCTGTACTTCAATAACAGTTTCGGAACCCCTGAATGGCTCCCCACCCAAATTAGTGTAATCGCTACACAAGCGTGCAAATCCCGACTTTGGGTGAGTAGGTTCCGGGTTAGCTCCAGCTGCTTGAGCATTTGTTACCAAATCAAGAAGCTGTTGAGCAGTCATAAAAACTCCATCTTGGGGCGGAGTGCTAGATGGCACGGCTCTGGGGCGGCCTGGTCTAGACATTTCTCTTCCTTTAGAAAGAAAGAAGAAGAAGAAAAGGTTATTCACAAAATGAATATCAAGCAATCTTGATAGATAAAACAAGGAATCATAAAAGAAAATAGGATAGGACGGTACGAAGACCCGAATAAAATCCTAAAGCATGACTCCTAAGATGGACTTAGGACGATGATCCTTGTTATAATATTCCATATTGTTCCGAAGTTTGGCTCTGATACCAAGCTGTGACGCCCCACCTCTATACCCACGCTAGCCAAGAACACTACGATGTATGCTGTCGACTAGCACGGAGAATAAGGCTGTTGAGGAGCGACCATCCATGTAATTTCTTTGCGCGAGCACCGATATGTCAGATAATATAACATGCATTCTATTTCAAGAGGAAATCCGACATACCGACACAAACTCAAAGCTACTCCACGGTGTCTATATAAATTCTTCGGAAAACAAATATAGAAATAAACATAACATAAATCAGTCACAGACAATTCATATCACAAGGGCGGAATAAGATATGAATATTACACTAGAAAGTGTACATCAGAGTAGTGGTCTAAAAAGATCCACAATATCACAAAAGAATAGTTACACGAACTACACAGAAGAATAAGTATACATTAAGGAGTCTATATCTCAAATGTATACAACAAAATAACTACTAATCTAAGTAGTTAACCCAAAAGTCAAGGAGTTAATCCCGGATGAGAAGTCAAGCAGAAGCACCTGTAACATCTCGGTCTGACCCGAGTATTATTTAATAAGAAAATAATAAACGGATCAGTCTAACTATAAATATCAGATGAAACGATATAGAATAAGAGATATGACTGAACACATAATAATCACAATGCCAAGATGTGATATATATATATATATATACTTAGTTGATAATCATCAAGAGATTAATCACTGTCACCAAATCTACACAAGAATCAAAGAAACGTCATACTCCTAATTTCGTTCACCATACCATAACTATTGACGATAATATCAATGTCAATCACAAAAGTCAAAGACACACAAATTCCAGAAGACTACAGAAGAAATCCAGAAACCACTAAAGTCAATGACACACAAATTCACCAATGCACAAATATTGATAAAACTTATCAATGGAAATCACTAAAAATTGGTGAAACACAAATTCTGGAAATCTACACAAGAAATCCAGAAATCACAAAAAATAGAGGGGGGGAGGCCTATCACAAACGGGAGCATAAAGCTCACCAACACGTGTATCACAAACGGAACGCTAATTCCATGGTCGCTAACCATCACAAATTGAGTCGAAACTCCACAAAACGGGGTTTAGTCTCCCTCGCAGACAAAGAGACATCGCACATTGCTAGTCTAAATCACAAAGATGATCGTCATGATCAACGAGAAGTGTCAATTACACTAAGCTAGTAAAAATATGAGTTTAGCTTCATGTCCCGTAACCACTTGCTTAACTTAAATATTTACGAACAAACTGTAAATCTCCACTAGAAAATTGTCACAAGAGGTTCAATCAAACAAGTCCAAGAATTAACCGACAAAGTAAACGCAAGCATTTCATACCACTTGTTTTACTAAGCCGTTTAATTAGATTTCTCATACGAGTGAGGTAAAGGTTTGTATATACTAATAGATTGGAAAACGGTTTTATAAACGAATTTGGTATTAAAAGAGTATTGAAATCGTTTGAGTAAAGAGTTTTGATATTTACTACTAGTATAGGAAACCTTTATATTTTTAAAGTGACAAATCACGAAGAAGATTGTAAGAACAATCAATCACAAAAATTCACATACAAAGACGTGAATAAAATCCAAGGAAATCGATAAAGGATCCATCGAAATGGATATTCAAAAATCCCTAAAAAGAGTCATCAAAGTCATAATAGATGATAACAACAAATAGGATTATCACGAATCGATTTAAATTAGAATTTCAATCCAAAAGGGCAAATTAGACTCAAACAGCAGGTTCAGTCGACTGAACAGAGTTTTTCAGTCGACTGACCCTGTACATGGAAATTTTCTAGGTTCAGGAAACTTTCTGTTTCCAGTTTCAGTCGACTGTGCAGGGTTTTTCAGTCGACTGAATCATGCCTGGAAACTCTCGGGTTTCAGGTTCAGTCGACTGAACAGAGATTTCAGTCGACTGAATCATGCCTGGGCCGTTTTTCAGCCTTATACAAATGAAGAGCAAACTCTTCCAAAATTCAATCGGACGAACATTGGCTCTAAGGGTTTATGCCAATCGGCAAACCGGCCCTATATGCTCCTCGATGCATCACCAAAAGCATGATCAAACATCCATAAAAGGATTTCACACAAATTCGACTCAAAAGCTCAAAAATTGGAATATTCACAAAACCAATCCAAATCAAGAGCAAATGCACATGTAGAAGTGTTAGGAATTCATACCCAACAACCAAAGATAGTTATAGTCATAGATGTGAGATAAAAATCTCACCTTTTCACAAAATCGAACAAGAAGAAGCTTGAAAGCAAATGGAGAATCAACCTTTCTTCAATCACAACCCAAATGAGCTTGAATCTAAGCTCAAAAACAAGAACATTCCCGAAATTAGGTTTAGGAATTTCTGAAATTGGGAAGAGAATAAGTTGGAGAAGAAGAAGAGAAGCTTACCAATGGGTTCTTCTTGAGTTTTGAGCAAGGAATTTGATTTGCAAGAGAAACTAGGGTTTTGGAATTTTAATTTCCAATCTCTCCCACCATTAACACTCTAAAAACTGAAATGAGAAGAGAATGATGGTGAGTGGGGAAGAGTGGCTTAGATTTGAGCATAAGTTGACACAGGGTTGAGCCCAAAAACCAAACCCAAAGTAAAAAGTAGCAGAAATCAACTTTCTCCAAACATATCGAAGCTTATACTCAAAAAGGTCGCAAACAGCATTTTAAACTCAATGGGAGTGGTCCCGAGCCCTAATTCGACCGTATGCAAAAAGTAGCTTTTCGGACTAAAATCCGACTAACGATAAAATATTTAAATAAAATATTTAAACATAAAATCGAAAAATATGCGGGTTGTTACAAAGTGTAATTGATAATCAACTGCAGCAAGTAATTAATAATAAATACGTAACGTTAAATGAAGTAATATTTGAAATTTAATATTTAGAAACTATGTAAATATAAGTGCAGATGAAATTGGGGATATTTACATATTGAAATATGAATCCAATGATAAATCAATTCACGTTTCAAAATTTAATGCTACTTTATTACATATATGTTTATGCCTAAATTTAAACTTATGTTTAGATCCAATCCGATCCATCTATTATTTTTCAGCCTTGTCTATATATAACCTGTTATAAACCCTAGCCCCATTTTAATTTCCCTTTCGCTGTACGTTCATTTCTTCATCTCCTTCTCCACATTGAATGAATGCAACCTAGATCTACCCCAATCCAAATTTCAGTGAAAATGCAAACACTTCAGAAAAATTCCACAAAAATATATGTTAATGTTCTCGAGGCACGTAATCTACTGGTGCAATTCGTTTTCTGTTTTGAACATTCGTTTGACCAGAATTAATTCAAATAGTCTGTGACCATTCATCATCGTCGTCGCAAACTTCGTCGGATCGTCAAACCTTTTCTGGGTTTTGTAGAGTGGACGATGGGGATCGCATCTATATGGTTTTTGTGTCGATTCAACGGTTAGATCGTCGTAGATCTTAGATTAGGGTTTCTGGAAGGGGGCCGCGTGCGTTTCTGGGAATAGAAGGAGTGACGTGGCACATATATTTGTAAGTGATGAATGTGTGTCGTTTTATTTATTTTCAATTTCGAATTCAATCATCATTTTTCGACGTAACTTTCTCATACGACCTCGGATTCAAACGAATTTTTTTTTGTTAGGTTCGTATTTAAATTCCAGACCCAATAACGCTGGTTTGGACAAATTCTGAGACTGTCAAAATTTTGAGTTTAAATTGAATTTAAATTTGATTTAAATTCAAAAGGTGAGTGTTTTAACCCACTCACAACTACTAGAAGCTTTTATGTTTGTTAAATTAATTTTAGAAATGAATAGAAATTTATTTATGATTATTTGTCATGTTTATTTCACTCATATTTGTTGAATTGCATTTATTAAATTTAACTGTTAATTTAATTTATTTATTGCGTATTAATTGATAGTTAGAATTTATTTGTTTGCCTATAAACTGCTAGTTAACAGTTATATAGATTATTACTGAATATAAACTGTTAGATTAATAGTTGTTAAATTTAATCTGAATAAAATTGCCAGTTATTACCTGTTATATATTATCAAATATAAATTGTTATTGATTGATATTGCTTGATGATTGTGATTGGATGATGGGTGATGTTGATGGATGTTTTATTGTATATCATTAAATTGCAAATTATCATGCATATTTCCTTTCATTCGGGATTGTGGTTTGAAATGATATACAACCGCAAAATTTTATATCTTTTAAATTGCGGATTGAAATGATAAATATCCGTATCACTTGACCATAGGATAGAAAATTATATACAGGCACCGCGGTCTATATATAACTATTTTAATGTGATTTCTATGGTTTGGATGGAATACGGTTTATAATAATCTTAAATTTTATATTATATAAATATTTTTCTTCCATATATATATACATATGAAGTTGAAAATTTTGAAATTAAAAGGGTATAAAAATCTTTATCAAAAATGGAAGAAAATTAAGAAAATGGAGTTTAATAATTTATATCATATGTTTAAATGTTAAGTTTGGAAATTTTAAGATATGATATTTATAATTGGATTTTTCCCAAAATAAATTGAAATGAATATTCTAGTATAATTTGAATTGGGAAAAATATATATATTTTATTACTAGAAATTGAAGTCTTATTATTTATGGATTTTATATGAATATTCAAGACTAATTAATAGAACAATTGATTTGTTGAAAGAAAAAAATCCAACTTTAGTTTGAAATATTGATACTCAAAATGGATATACGTATATATAAATAAATTGAAGTGGTTTTGGAACTTGAGAGAGATAATATAAATTTTGGTTTAGACTTTAATAAAGAAATGTATTTGTAAAGCCATGAGAACTATTTTCTTTACAAAGTAACATTTAAGTTAAACCATTTAATTCATATACCGTTGAATGTCCAAACCATTCAGGTTTTAGAAGTTATGGTTTTAAATTATGATTTTCAAAATATTATGCTTTGAAAATATTTGATTTTCAGACGTTATTAAGTTAAAGCATTATGATTTTGGAAAAGAATTATACTTGGGATAAGTGATAAAATATGGTTTTGGGTTTTGAAATGATATCGTATTCATGGTTATGAAATGGAATGTTTATTCTGATTTTTAAAGTATAACCTATTTTTAAATGACCGCGGTGTTATAATAACGATGGGTTGGCAAAGAGACCGGGATCGGATATCTGACATACTCACTGTCGATACCGAAAACCACTTTGACTAACCGTGTACGCGGTGGAGATTCCAGAATGAAGTAGGTGGTGGCGACGTTTGCTGTAAGGTAAATACGTGGACCCAACTCCCGTGAGTTGGCATAAGGTGGCTAAAACAGGAGCTATTCCCAGGCCAATGAGGTCATACCTCTGATCGGACACTCCTCTTCGATATTATACTTTGACTTAGATTGATTCAGTGGCCACTTCTATATTTTGATTTTGGGGAGTTTGTTCGAGGTGGGCGGTAACTGCGGCTACGCGTTTCCACCAGCCTGGGTACGCAATTGGTATATCTACCCTGGCATTTCCTCGTTGTGCCATGTCACCTACCATACCGAGCCTTTACTACAAGTTTCTATTTGTGTCGTACCTATGGAGTATCCTCTGGTAGCCTCCCGATCAGGAGGTATTGCGGTACTGTATAGACTATTGGCATTTTACGTGTTAAGGTGGAAAATGTAAAGCCTTAACGCTATTTAAAAGTAAGTTTATTTTATAAATAGACACTATTATAATTGCGCAATATACTACATAGTAAATAGTTTAACGGATCCTTAGGAGATGTAAATCCCGAACATCTCTTGAGTTACTGTACTCATATTTATTTCTGTTAATTTAACTCACATAAGATCTTTTAGTTCTGACTCGAGTGTTTTTCTCTTTTCAAATTCGCTCGGGTCAGTCCGAGCGTTTCAGGATCGAAGACTTTAGCTTTGAAGGACGAAGACGAAGGAGTCGTATTATTATTATCTATAGTATTGCACCACACTCATACTGTTCCGCTGCATTGATTGTATTGGTATGTGTAACTCTGATATTTATTGTATAAAGCAAATCAAGTGTTTGTAAACTGTTTTGAACTGTATATTTATTATTATATTTTATCCTTCCGCTGTGAGATTCTGTTTTGTTTTTATTTCTTCTCTGTTTTTCTTATTTACCCCATAACAATCCGCCCTTGCGTATGCTTTGAATTGGCACGTGTGTCGGTTTAAAGTGTGCGAAAAGGCGGGATGTGACATATATATATGGAAGAATAATATTTATACAATATAAAATTTAAGATTATTAGAAACCGTATTCCATCCAAACCATAGAAATCACATTAAAATAGTTATATATAGACCGCGGTGCCTGTATAAAATTTTCTATCCTATGGTCAAGTGATACAGATATTTATCATTTCAATCCGCAATTTAAAAAAATATAAAATTTTGCGGTTATATATCCTTTCAAACCACAATCCCGAATGAAATGAAATATGCATGAAAATTTGCAATTTAATGATATACAATAAACATCCATTCATCATCCAAATCGCAATCATCAATCATTATCAATCAATAACAATATTATTTTTGGTACTACATAAGAGGTAATACTGGCAATTTTATTCAAATTAAATTTAACAGCTATTAATCTACAGTCTATATTCAGTAATAAATTATATAACTGTTAACTAGCAGTTCATATACAAACAAATAAATTTTAACTGTAAATTTATACGCAATAAATTAATTAAATTAACAGTTAAATTTAATAAATGCAATTCAACAGATATGAATAAAATAAACATGCCAAATACTCATAAATAAATTTCTATTCATTTCTAAAATTAATTTAACAAACATAAAAGCTTCTAGTAGTTGTGAGTGGGTTAAAACACTCACCTTTTGAATTTAAATCGAATTTAAATCCGATTTAAACCCAAAAATTCGACGGTCTCAGAATTTGTCCAAACCAGCGTCAATGGATCTGGAATTAAATTACGATCCTAACAAAAGAAATTTCGCGTGAATCGGAGAACGTATGAAAAAAAATATTCATTTTAAACGATTTGAAAACAAAAATAAAAATAAAATAAAATAAAATAAAACAAAAACCCACTTAACTTCAATGGCCACGTCAGCTAAAAGCTACAGCACATCGTCGAATTTTTTCTGGTCAAACGAATATCCAAAACAGAAAACGAATTGTACCAGCAGATTACGTGTCTCGAGAACTTTATCATAAATTTTCTGGAATTTTTGTGGAGAGTTTGAATTTTATTAGAAAATTTGAATTGTAGATAGATTAGGTTTTGTAACCATTGAGGAAAAGAAAGAGATGAAGAAAAATGAACGTACAGCCAATTGACAATAGAAAGGAGGCTAGGGTTTATCACAACATATTTATAGATAGATCGCAACAGGATAGGTGTGCACGAATTTTAATGTGCAAACAGAAGTGGTCCCAAAAGGATATTAATTATACACGTTACGGATTAAATTATTTCTTTCTCAACATTTACATTGCATTTTAAGCGTATTCACACATGTATAATTAGATGCTTCATTTAAATTTCCATATATATATTCACAATTCCATAAATTTCCAAATACGTAGATAAATTTCCAATTTCAACTAAATTCTAAATTACTGTAATAATTACAGATTAAATTTCTATCCATTCTCAATAGATTACGTTTACATACTAAAATCCACATTTCTATGTATATTTGAATTCCATATTATACATATTTTATTTATCTTAATTACTTCCAACTTAAATTTCAATCAACATAAAACGTTTTATTCAGTTTCCAAAAATTTCAATCATGCTTTAAATCCAAATGAATAAATAACTTAATTCCCATTTAAGCATTTTTCATTTGATTTGCAATCAACCTTTTACGATCAGTTAAATCCCGATATATTAATTAAACGTTATTTCCATCATTCTTTATCCTATGAAGAAATTTAAGTTATTCACACCTATTACTAAATTTCATATTAATGCACACAAATTTACATTTATTGCAATGGTTACCAAATATTTCCCTGCAATAATTCATTCCCCTATACATACTTACAATTTCACTTAAACTTTACTATACCCATTTATTTTCTCAACATTAAAACAAACGTTACCTCAATTCCACTAATGTACACTTATTTTATTATCACTTACTAACCATTCAAATTTTTATTAATAAATAGGCAGGTAATTCCTATGTTATAAATTTTTAATTCATCCTAATCCCTTACTATTGACATACATTTGCATTACTTACATATCATTTACAATGTTACCCAAAATCTCTATCCATTGTAATTAATACCTTAAATAAGTTTCAATTTATATTCAGGTGAATACATTACCCTTTTTCGTTATGTCATCCATTTTTCACAAGAAACGTTTTATCGTTTCGACAACATTTTATTTCTAATTACCTACACTGATTTGTGTACGTCTCTACTATTTAAAGCATTACCATTCTCACCTTCATCTAAATCTTCATTTATGAGTATTTAAAATAAATTTCACTTATTTCCTATTTATACACTTATAAATTCCAATTCCAATAAATAGATAAATCTCCATTTGCATTACTTAAATCAAAAATCAGCGATTATCCTATCTATACATTTTAAGTGGATGGATCAAATGTTGTATTCAAAAATCTACTTCTTAATATTCTTAGATTTAAACTCAACTCTCTATTAACAGATGTTTAAACTTCTTTTATTACCATTAACTTATTATTATACATTAAACTTAAATATACTGACAAAGCTTGTTTTTGGTACTCTTTTCATTTCCATAAATAAAATTAGCAGTGGATTCATACCTTATTATGTAATTATCTTTAATTCCACCAAACTAAATATTTACATAATCTTTTATTTGCAATAAATCAACTATTTTATATTAATTAAATTTAATCTTCCTGGTTTACTTATTCATAGTATGTAATTCAGTTACTCACCCTAACCTATTTATTTGAAATCCAATCCAGATTATTTTTACTAAGTTCCAATTTCCAAAGGTTACTGCAATTAATCCAATTAATTGCAATAAATTCTAATAAATTTGATTTTATTGGATTACAACTCAAAATAAATCAATTATTACTCAACTACCTAATTAACATTTCTTTTATATTCCAATACATAAATATTTCCCAAAATTTCATCTTTTATTTGCATAACTTACCGTATCTAAATTTTATTGGAAATTTTGTTAACTTTACGCATAAATAAAGTTAGAACCTCAATTAATTCATTCCATTTTGGTTTCATTCTTTATATCACATTAATCATCATATTATGAATGGAAATTTATCTAGGTTACATCTTATTTATTCACTTACCAATATTCCACACTAACTGCAATAATTTAGTGCATTAATTGAAATTGATCAAAATAAGACTTAACAAACTAATAGAATAAATAACGTACAAAAATTTATTGTCTTTAATCTATTTCATAAGTCTACACTCAAATAGTCACTTAAAATAAGTTTTACGTTTTCATTAATTCGCGTTCGCACACCCGTTACTATATTAAAAATTACTAAAGTAACGTTTTTCTTAATAACAACATTAAAATTTCTCAATATTTAAATGAACTTTATTTTCAATACACGCTACCTAATTGCATTTACTTATGATCTTACCCAAACATTCATTTATATTTTATTTCCATCAATTAGTTAATATTTACATCCATTTATTAACAATTTACTTCCATTATACAATTGCAATTTATTATAGTTATTATTACATTAAATACTATTTCAATTTTATTCTTTTAGTATTAATTAAACAATCATATTTAAATTAAGATATTATAATGTTTTTCACTATTTATTTACACTCCATTAAAACCCAACAGTCGTCTCAATCACTTTTGAATTTGCATTAAATTTGTTGTCCAGCAACTGCCATTTGTATTACTATCTTAATTCTTATACAGTTACCGTTTTACCAATTTACTAATACATAGGTAATTTAAATTTTTGTCTTTAATTCTTTATTTTATATTTTATTCAAGTGCAACAAATTACACTATTCCTTTATTGATATTTCACCTAACCTTTCAACAATTAAGTTAAATAACCGTTTCTACAATTCATTATTAATTATAAATTTAATTCTCCTTTATTTATGCAACTTACACAAGGGTATAAATCTTCCATTATCTCAATCATTAGATTTCTATTAAATTTAACAATAATTAAGATTTTTAATTACCGTTGCTATAAATTTTCATTTAGCGTTCATCTAGTATTAATTTACCTCCTTTATATATATATATTTCCCTTTTCTACAAAATTTAAATTTCAAAATCCTTTTTAATTAAAAATTTAATTGTCGAAATTTACGGGTCGTTACACTCTCCCCCACTCAAAACTTTTCGTCCCCGAAAAGGAAAAGAAGGGAAAAGAAGAATTTCGAAATCAATATTTTAAATTTACAAAATTAGTTAATTTAGCTAAAATATACAAATTTATATAAAGTGAAATATTTAAGTGGTTTCAACCATTAAACAACCAAACAAAACAACAACCATCAACCATACAAACAGCATACCTACACAAGACAAAGCAACCATTTAATTCATCAAACAAATAGTTATTCGGGTTCAGAACTTGAAATTTGTATAGAATGAAAATAACTATCTAGTGCATCCTTTACTCAACAGTCTTAGAGGGAACAAAGATAGATTATTTATTCATCTAAAACTTCAAATTCCTTACCCAACAACCATAAATCAAACAATACAATTCAAACCAACTACCAAATTAACTTATTATACATTTAATTCATGCTTTAGTTGTTTGATTTTCTTTTTTTTTTCATTTATGGAGGGATTTCTTCATTTCCTACAAATTTCATTTTCCATTTATTACAAAATTCATTATATTGGTATCCTATTTTATTTACTTAAGTTTATATCATCTATTTATAATCTTACCTTTACTTATATAGTAGAATTTCCAATTTAACTTAAGTTTATACAATTTAATTCTCATTTTATCACAGCAAATTCATTGATTACTTTCATTACCTTACTCTTCACTTGTAAGAATTTCCCTTACATTTTCTTACTAACTTTGCACTTTTCTTATATGGTAAGTTATATATGTTTTAAGAATGTAAGTGGAAATTTATACAAGTTTCTTCTCAATTCCTTTAATTAATTAATGGTTCATCAAATATATATTCGTTTTATAAAGTAAAATTTCAACTTACCTTTAATTTCATTCATTTATTAAATGTTGACGTTTCTATTATATTTAATAGTAGTAACAATTTAATTTCCCACTTCCACTTATATTAAACTAGTAGCATTTAAATCACACTTAAGTTTATAACCCTACACATCAATCTTTATTTGTTAAAGAATTTCATTTTATTTACTTAAGTTTAAAATCACCTATTAATAATACTTATCTTAAATTATGGAAAAATTCAAATTATAACTTAAGTTTATACCATTATATTCTTATTTATAATAGCAATTCATTGAATCCTTCATTATTTCCCAAAATTCCTACTTGTAAAATATTCAATTCCAATCTCTCATTTAACATTTCAACTTTTTATATTTGGTAAGTTATATATATGTTAAAGAAAAATGCAATTGAACTTATACAAGTTTATCGAAATTCTTTTAATTCATTCATTGTTCAATAAATCTTTACCTCTCTTATAAGTTAAAATTTTAACTTCCTTTATAACTTAGCATTAATTCTCTAAATTAGAGGTTTCACTTCATTAATTACTTACCTTTTATTTCACTAAAATAATTTAAACCATTAATTAATGGAAATTTAAGAATTAAATACCGGGTCAAATTTCAAATTATCTTTAAAAAAAAAAGATAATAAATAATTTCTTACTACTTTTATATCTCAATTATATTAGTAAAAATTAAAATTTTAGATATTTTCAAAATAAATCTGCAGTAGAATTTACTACAGTGGTCTTTCCCCTTCGAAACTTGAAAATGAAAGTCGATGATGCGGCCGCCATCACCGAAATTATTTTCCAGCGACGGAGAGGAAAGTACAAAATTTATTTTCTCCAAAATCTTCTTTAAAACAATTCTTCTGAATTAAAATGAAATATTTATAGAAGAAAATACTTATAAACCAAAGCATTATATTTCATAAATCCTTTGAAAGCAAAATTTTAAAATCCCGGACTTAAGTTCTAAAATCTCCAATTTGATTTATTCTAATTTCAACTTAGCTTCATTTATTATACATATTTTTATTTCCTAACACCCAATCTATATCAATCAAATATATACATAATATCATTTAAAACTTTATTTTATATATAGAAAATATAATAGGCAAAATTATTTCATTCACCTATATTAAAACGGATATTATGTCGGTCTGTCCTATTAAGTGATTAGAAATCCCTATTGATGACATAGCGTCCCATGCATCAACCAAAATTTATAAATACAAAGCGGAACAGATTAACACAATATCAAAATCTTTTATTAATACTAACAAATACGCTCTCTCATATATATATATACACTCAGCGACTCCCATAGGGTATTACTACCCTATTAACAAAGAGTCAAACCCCACAAAGCCAAGTTTATCGCTAAACCAAAGCTCTGATACCAACTGTAACATCCCGCCTTTTCGCACACTTTAAACCGACACACGTGCCAATTCAAAGCATACGCAAGGGCGGATTGTTATGGGGTAAATAAGAAAAACAGAGAAGAAATAAAGCAAAATAGAATGTCACAGCGGAAGGATAAGATATAATAATCAATATACAGTTCATGATAACTGTTTACAAAATATTTATTTTACTTATATAATGAATATCAGAGTTACACATACCAATACAATCAATGCAGCGGAAATTTAGAGTGTGGTGCAATACTATAAATAATATAATACGGATTCTTCGTTTTCGTCCTCTAAAGCTAAAATCTTCGATCCTGAAATGCTCGGACTGACCCGAGCGAATTTGAAAAGACAAAAACACTCGAGTCAGACTAAAAGATCTTATGTGAGTTAAATTAACAGAAATAAATATGAGTACAGTAACTCAAGAGATGTTCGAGATTTACATCTCCTAAGGATCCGTTAAACTATTTACTATGTAGTATATTGCGCTATTATAATAGTGTCTATTTATAAAATAAACTTACTTTTTAATAGCGTTAAGGGGTTACCCATATAGCCCTTAACACAAATAATGCCAATAGTCTATACAGTACCGTAATACCTCCTGATCGGGAAGCTACCAGAGGATACTCCATAGGTACGACACAAATAGAAACTCGTAGTAAAGGCTCGGTATGGTAGGTGACACGGCACAACTAGGCAATGCCAGGGTAGATATACCAATTGCTATCCAGGCTGGTGGAAACGCGTAGCCGCAGTTACCGCCCACCTCGGACTAACTCCCCAAAATCAAAATATAGAAGTGGCCACTGAATCAATCCAAAATCAAAGTATAATATCGAAGAGGAGGGTCCTATCAGAGGAATGACCTCATTGGCCTGAGAATCGCTCCTGTTTTAGCCACCTTATGCCAACTCACGGGAGTCGGGTCCACGTATTTACCTTACAGGAAATATCACCACCACCTACTTCATTCTGGAATCTCCACCGCGTACACGGTTAGTCAAAGTGGTTTTCGGTATCGACAGAGAGTATGTCCATATCCGATCCCGGTCTCTTTGCCAACCCATCGTTATTATAACACCGCGGTCATTTAAAAATAGGTTATACTTTAAAAATCAGAATAAACATTCCATTTCATAACCATGAATACGATATCATTTCAAAACCCAAAACCATATTTTATCACTTATCCCAAATATAATTCTTTTCCAAAATCATAATGCTTTAACTTCATAACGTCTGAAAATCAAATATTTTCAAATCATAATATTTTGAAAATCATAATTTAAAACCATAACTTCTATAAAAAAACTTGAATGGTTTGGACATTCAACGGTATATGAATTAAATGGTTTAACTTAAATGTTACTTTGTAAAGAAAATAGTTCTCATGGCTTTACAAATACATTTCTTTATTAAAGTCTAAACCAAAATTTATATTATCTCTCTCAAGTTCCAAAACCACTTCAATTTATTTATATATACGTATATCCATTTTGAGTAACAATATTTCAAACTAAAATTGGATTTTATTCTTTCAACAGATCAATTGTTCTATTAATTAGTCTTGAATATTCACATAAAATCCATAAATAATATGACTTCAATTTCTAGTAATAATATATATATATTTTCCCAATTCAAATTATACTAGAATATTCATTTCAATTTATTTTGGGAAAAATCCAATTATAAATATCATATCTTAAAATTTCCAAACTTAACATTTAAACATATGATATAAATTATTAAACTCCATTTTCTTAATTTTCTTCCATTTTTAAATAAAGATTTTTATACACCTTTTAATTTCAAAATTTTCAACTTCATATGTATATATATGGAAGAATAATATTTATACAATATAAAATTTAAGATTATTAGAAACCGTATTCCATCCAAACCATAGAAATCACATTAAAATAGTTATATATAGACCGCGGTGCCTGTATAAAATTTTCTATCCTATGGTCAAGTGATACGGATATTTATCATTTCAATCCGCAATTTAAAAAAATATAAAATTTTGCGGTTATATATCATTTCAAACCACAATCCCGAATGAAATGAAATATGCATGAAAATTTGCAATTTAATGATACACAATAAACATCCATTCATCAACATCATCCATCATCCAAATCGCAATCATCAATCAATATCAATCAATAACAATATTATTTTTGGTACTACATAAGAGGTAATACTGGCAATTTTATTCAAATTAAATTTAACAGCTATTAATCTACAGTCTATATTCAGTAATAAATTATATAACTGTTAACTAGCAGTTCATATACAAACAAATAAATTTTAACTGTAAATTTATACGCAATAAATTAATTAAATTAACAGTTAAATTTAATAAATGCAATTCAGCAGATATGAATAAAATAAACATGCCAAATACTCATAAATAAATTTCTATTCATTTCTAAAATTAATTTAACAAACATAAAAGCTTCTAGTAGTTGTGAGTGGGTTAAAACACTCACCTTTTGAATTTAAATCGAATTTAAATCCGATTTAAACCCCAAAATTCGACGGTCTCAGAATTTGTCCAAACCAGCGTCAATGGATCTGGAATTAAATTACGATCCTAACAAAAGAAATTTCGCGTGAATCGGAGAACGTATGAAAAAAATATATTCATTTTAAACGATTTGAAAACAAAAATAAAAATAAAATAAAATAAAATAAAACAAAACCCACTTAACTTCAATGGCCACGTCAGCTAAAAGCTACAGCCCATCGTCGAATTTTTTCTGGTCAAACTAATATCCAAAACAGAAAATGAATTGTACCAGCAGATTACGTGTCTCGTGAACTTTATCATAAATTTTCAGGAATTTTTGTGGAGAGTTTGAATTTTATTAGAAAATTTGAATTGTAGATAGATTAGGTTTTGTAACCATTGAGGAAAAGAAAGAGATGAAGAAAAATGAACGTACAGCCAATTGACAATAGAAAGGAGGCTAGGGTTTATCACAGCATATTTATAGATAGATCGCAACAGGATAGGTGTGCACGAATTTTAACGTGCAAACAGAAGTGGTCCCAAAAGGATATTAATTATACACGTTACGGATTAAATTATTTCTTTCTCAACATTTACATTGCATTTTAAGCGTATTCACACATGTATAATTAGATGCTTCATTTAAATTTCCATATATATATATTCACAATTCCATAAATTTCCAAATACGTAGATAAATTTCCAATTTCAACTAAATTCTAAATTACTGTAATAATTACAAATTAAATTTCTATCCATTCTCAATAGATTACGTTTACATACTAAAATCCACATTTCTATGTATATTTGAATTCCATATTATACATATTTTATTTATCTTAATTACTTCCAACTTAAATTTCAATCAACATAAAACGTTTTATTCAGTTTCCAAAAATTTCAATCATGCTTTAAATCCAAATGAATAAATAACTTAATTCCCATTTAAGCATTTTTCATTTGATTTGCAATCAACCTTTTATGATCAATTAAATCCCGATATATTAATTAAACGTTATTTCCATCATTCTTTATCCTATGAAGAAATTTAAGTTATTCACACGTATTACTAAATTTCATATTAATGCACACAAATTTACATTTATTGCAATGGTTACCAAATATTTCCCTGCAATAATTCATTCCCCTATACATACTTACAATTTCACTTAAACTTTACTATACCCATTTATTTTCTCAACATTAAAACCAACGTTACCTCAATTCCACTAATGTACACTTATTCTATTATCACTTACTAACCATTCAAATTTTTATTAACAAATAGGCAGGTAATTCCTATGTTACAAATTTTTAATTCATCCTAACCCCTTACTATTGACATACATTTGCATTACTTACATATCATTTACAATGTTACCCAAAATCTCTATCCATTGTAATTAATACCTTAAATAAGTTTCAATTTATATTCAAGTGAATACATTACCCTTTTGCGTTATGTCATCGATTTTTCACAAGAAACGTTTTATCGTTTCGACAACATTTTATTTCTAATTACCTACACTGATTTGTGTACGTCTCTACTATTTAAAGCATTACCATTCTCACCTTCATCTAAATCTTTATTTATGAGTATTTAAAATAAATTTCACTTATTTCCTATTTATACACTTATAAATTCCAATTCCAATAAATAGATAAATCTCCATTTGCACTACTTAAATCAAAAATCAGCGATTATCCTATCTATACATTTTAAGTGGATGGATCAAATGTTGTATTCAAAAATCTACTTCTTAATATTCTTAGATTTAAACTCAACTCTCTATTAACAGATGTTTAAACTTCTTTTATTACCATTAACTTATTATTATACATTAAACTTAAATATACTGACAAAGCTTGTTTTTGGTACTCTTTTCATTTCCATAAATAAAATTAGCAGTGGATTCATACCTTATTATGTAATTATCTTTAATTCCACCTAACTAAATATTTACATAATCTTTTATTTGCAATAAATCATCTATTTTATATTAATTAAATTTAATCTTCTTGGTTTACTTATTCATAGTATGTAATTCAGTTACTCACCCTAACCTATTTATTTGAAATCCAATCCAGATTATTTTTACTAAGTTCCAATTTCCAAAGGTTACTGCAATTAATCCAATTAATTGCAATAAATTCTAATAAATTTGATTTTATTGGATTACAACTCAAAATAAATCAATTATTACTCAACTACCTAATTAACATTTCTTTTATATTCCAATACATAAATATTTCCCAAAATTTCATCCTTTATTTGCATAACTTACCGTATCTAAATTTTATTGGAAATTTTGTTAACTTTACGCATAAATAAAGTTAGAACCTCAATTAATTCATTCCATTTTGGTTTCATTCTTTATATCACATTAATCATCATATTATGAATGGAAATTTATCTAGGTTACATCTTATTTATTCACTTACCAATATTCCACACTAACTGCAATAATTTAGTGCATTAATTGAAATTGATCAAAATAAGACTTAACAAACTAATAGAATAAACAGGGAATTAGGCTGAAGGAAAAACCTGAGAACACTTTTAGTCTGAAGGACAGAAGTTTTAAAATTTAGTCTGCAGGACAAAAAATGATATATTCATATAGCATTGCACATCCATAATGCTATATTCATATAGCATTACACAGCTGCTTGTTTGTGTATGCAGAAACTTATAAAATTGTGTTGTATATAGCATTATGGATGTGTAATGCTATATGAATATAGCATTATGGATGTGTAATGCTATATGAATATAGCATTATGGATGTGTAATGCTATATGAATATATCATTTTTTGTCCTTCAGGCTAAATTTTAAAACTTCCGTCCTTCAGACTAAAAGTGTTCTCAGGTTTTTCCTTCAGCCTAATTCCCTCTAGAATAAATAACGTACAAAAATTTATTGTCATTAATCTATTTCATAAGTCTACACTCAAATACTCACTTAAAATAAGTTTCACGTTTCCATTAATTCGCGTTCGCACACCCGTTACTATATTAAAAATTACTAAAGTAACGTTTTTCTTAATAACAACATTAAAATTTCTCAATATTTAAATGAACTTTATTTCCAATACATGCTACCTAATTGCATTTACTTATGATCTTATCCAAACATTCATTTATATTTTATTTCCATCAATTAGTTAATATTTAAATCCATTTATTAACAATTTACTTCCATTATACAATTGCAATTTATTATAGTTATTATTACATTAAATACTATTTCAATTTTATTCTTTTAGTATTAATTAAACAATCATATTTAAATTAAGATATTATAATGTTTTTCATTATTTATTTACACTCCATTAAAACCCAACAGTCGTCTCAATCACTTTTGAATTTGCATTAAATTGGTTGTCCAGCAACTGCCATTTGTATTACTATCTTAATTCTTATACAGTTACCGTTTTACCAATTTACTAATACATAGGTAATTTAAATTTTTGTCTTTAATTCTTTATTTTATATTTTATTCAAGTGCAACAAATTACACTATTCCTTTATGATATTTCACCTAACCTTTCAACAATTAAGTTAAATAACCGTTTCTACAATTCATTATTAATTATAAATTTAATCTCCTTTATTTATGCAACTTACACAAGGGTATAAATCTTCCATTATCTCAATCATTAGATTTCTTTTAAATTTAACAATAATTAAGATTTTTAATTACCGTTGCTATAAATTTTCATTTAGCGTTCATCTAGTATTAATTTACCTCCTTTATATATATATATATATATTTCCCTTTTCTACAAAATTTAAATTTCAAAATCCTTTTTAATTAAAAATTTAATTGTCGAAATTTACGGGTCGTTACATTTCCAAATCAAAGTTTATACATATTTCAAACAACTTATTATAATTACTATTTTTAACTAAGTTTACGTTTCTATTAATTTCCTTTCACACTTCCGTTGTTTTATATTTAAAATCATTAATGTAACGTTTATCAACAACACAAACATTATAAATACTTATCAACCTGCATCATCCCTAATACATAAATTTACGCTTTATCCCATTATAAATAAATGCGCACTTTAATTAATTCATATTTACATCCACTTGCGTATATATAAAAAATTGTAACCAAGTTATAACACTTACATTTTCTTATTTTAATTTATTGCCAACTCTTCCTATTTACACTCAATTATAACTTTGCAATCTTAATAAATCCATAAATTGTCAATTGCCTAATATATACATTAATTAATTTAATACTTTCCTTTATTTCTTATATACAATTATATCCGGATATAATCTTTTCACTACTTTCATTCATTAGAATTCTATTAAAATTTCAATTTCTTGCAATAACTCATTTATTAAAAATTTGCATACCAATAAGTAAGGTTCCAATAAATAGGATTTGTTAAATTCAACCTTTGTTTATTAAGTCTATATTAATAAATATAATATTTCATAGGTTAATTCTTAACATTTACTGCATTACAAATTATAACAATTATTTCCTTATAAATTAAATTCCAAAATCCCATTAACGTGACAAATTAAATTAACGAAATTCATGGGTCGTTACACTGTATTTACAAAAAGATAACATTTTTGAAATGCTATCATATATATGGATCACATTTCTCAAGTATTATGATTTCTAAAAAGACAACCTTTTCAAAGTGCTATAATAAAGATATGGTTTTGAAAGTGTTATGATTTTTAAACTATTACACTTTTAAAGTGCTATAACTAATGTATATATGGATTTGGAAATATTGCCAAATTTTAAAAATGGATATTATTTTGGAAAGTAATAGCATTTTATTTTTTAAATGATTTTGGAAGAGATATGTTTTGAAATAAATATCTATGGGTTATAATAACGTTTGGTTGCTAAAGAGACCGGGATCGGAAGTTGTCATACTCCCTGCCAACTCCGAAAACCACTTAAACAACCTTGTACGTGGTGGAGATTCCAGAATGAAGTAGGATGGTGGTGACGTTCTATTAAGATATATACGTAGACCCGTGTAACAACCCAGTATTTTGTGATTTAATTTTTTTGTATATTTTAATTATTTTAATTGAATTTTTGATTTAAAAACTTATTTTATTTATTTTGAAAGATAAACTTTAGTTTTGATATGAATTATCATTCCAAAGAATGACTAAAAAGAATATTTTCCAAAAAGTGAATTTTTGGTCAAATTAGTCAAACTTTGACTTTTAATTTATATTTTCAAATGTTTGAAAATTAAAATTTTATCTTTTATTTTGAAAGTACATAAAATTTTAGAGACACTGCTTTTTGTTTCGTTGGAAACGGATTTAAATTGTGAAAGTTATGTATATTTCAATATTGAGTGCAATTTGTTTATTCTGCAATTTTGTTATTTTAAATAGTATAAATTTTATTTTTCTTTGTAATATTTTATTGTAATATGTATTGATATGTTATTTTATGTATATTTTTGTCTTTTAATATTTTTGAAGTGAGGTAGGAAATTTTCTAGAGCTAGTTGTATTTTTCTGGTAATTTCCATGCCCTGTTTTCAATTTTTAAACATTTTCTTTAGTTCTTTTCTATTTTCTCCAATTTAATTATTTATTTTATTTTAGAAATGATAAATAAATTATTTTATTTCAAAATTTTTCTTTAGAATATTTTTAAAATGAAGTACATATTTTTCCAAAGCCATTGATGTTTTAATTGTAATTTTTGAACCCTGTTTTCAATTTTTAAGCAATTTCCTTAATTCTTTTTATATTTTCTTTAAATTTAATTATATATTTTTATTTTATTTCACTTTGTTTCGGCTTTTAGATGTACTTGCTGAAGTTTGTTTTGTTTTACTTGATTTAAAAGAAAAGGAAGTATGGAAGGGTTTAAAAGCTATGAAACATAAAGTCGTTTCACCGTTTCTTTTACCGTTTCTTTTTCAATCAATACATCAATTTATTTTGGCCGTACCTTACTCTATTCTTTTCAGCTGCATTTCTCTTATCTTTTTCACGCAAATTTCATCCATTTCTCAAGGAAAAAACTCACGGCCATGGATGTCCAAAAATTTGTTGGTAAAGCATTTTTTTCTTCTTGTTTTTGTGCTTTTCTGAGTGATTTTGTATATTGTTCTCAACTTCATGGCTCCACTCCTCCTCAACCAGATCTAGGCCAACCTCCACCACTTTATTCTCTGATCATCATCCACCCTAGATCGCCACCATGGTAGGCCAAGCAACCCCAAGGCAAGCACCACCACCAAAATCCACAAATCCATCACCTATGCACTCAAGCTGACCTAGTTTTGGTACCATCACCTTCATCCATCTTTTGCCGCCACTTCCACCACCACCACCAGCTCTGACCTGACCACCACCCCCTGGCACATCAGCCATCACCACCTGAGTCTTTGACCATGACCCTTGAGCCTATGGCCGAACCAAATTGTAGCATAGAGTTGTTGAATTGGCCTTGAAATTGCCTTGTAGTGTTGACTTGTTGCACCTATAAATCTCCACACTTTTAAACCATGATAGGCTGACCACTATGGACCCAAACCAGACCTTTAGACATGCCTTGGCTGTGCTATTTCAGTTCATAACTGAAGTATGTGAAGTTGAGAACAAGTGCAAAGCATTTGTCTTTGTTTTGGGCTTTGATTCCTAGTGTCGTTTAGTGTAATTTGGCTTTGAAAAACTTATGTATTTTGAATTGTTTTGTTTATATGTATACAAGGCAATTATATTTGGCTCTCCACTCTCAAATCATGATAGTGTTGTCGTGCCTTCGTTGTGTCTGTATTGTGTGCTTTGGTGTCGTTCTCCAGCTTGTGACATGTGAGTTATTCTCACCAGACATTATGTACTTATATAAGTAGTAAATTGACACCCTGTGAATCTGTAGAACTATATGATCATGTTATAACTTCATATATTATTATCATATGATGTTCACACCTGTTATTACACCTATTATATTATATGTTACCGTTATTTCACGCTATTCTGTATATTTTATCAGTTTATCACACTGCAAGTTCCCTGTAAATTAGAATCACTATGGGTTGAAATGATACATGCCCGAACGGACTTTAGAATAGGGAAAAATCGTTATGGGCTGAAATGATAGGCTTGAACGGTTTTTATTTAATTTACTTTAACTTGGGATTGCGGGTTTGAAATGATAAAACCCGGATTTTTCTTTGTAAATTACGGGTTGAAATGATATATTACCCGTTTCACTTTACCTAGCGTAGAAAATTATACGCAGGCCCGTAGTTGAAATATGTTTTTCTAAAAATTTTAAAATATTTTAGAAATTTAATTATTATAATATTTGATTTGAAATTTAATAAAAATATTACTTTTGTAAAGTATTATTTATTTTTTGGAAATCTATAAGTTAAATAAATTATGGAAAAGTTAGAAAATATGAATGTAAGTTATTTTGGAAATTTTGATTTAATTTTTAATGGAATTTAAATTAACTTTGAAAATATGATAAATTTATGATATTTTGAATTTAAATTAATTTAAAGAGATTTTATATCATATTAATGATTTTTGATAAAGTTGAATGTGAAATGAATGAATATTTAAGTTGAAATTTTGAAATATAACTAAAATTGGAAATTTATGAAATTGACTTAAAAGTGAACTTTTAGTTAAGCAAATAAAAATAAAACTAAGTTATATTTGAGAATTTGAACTTAAATGTTATGTTTAAATTTAATGCAAGGAATTTAAAATTGAACATTGCAATTTAATAAGTGAATTATTATTAAATCTTGATTTTTGAATGGAAATTTTACTTTATAAAATCATGAACTTGAGGAAAATTAAATGATGTTTATAAATGTGAAAATTTATGATTTTATGATTTAAATTTTTTTAAAATAAAAATATAATTGGTTGAGAAATTACATTGAATATTTGGAGTTAATTGACTGCATTTTTGAAATGCTATTAATTACAATGTAAATGATATTACAGTATTTGAAAATGTTGTAGTTGATGATAATGAACTAAAAAGCTAAATTGAATTAAAAACTATTATAGCAATTTTGTAAGTGCTATAGTTTTTGAATTTCACTAATTTTATTTGGAATTTATGTAAACCCTATTACAACATTTGAAAATGTTGTCTTTTGTTAAATTGAACTGTTTTGAATGTAACTTTCCGTAGCGCTTTCTAAATGCTGCGAAAAGTGGAATTTCACTGTTTTGTTGAACGTAAGTGAATAAATGAACTTTGGAAGTTGAAAATTTTGGAAATTTAAAAATTTAATTTTTAACATAATAACTACATTTTTATGATTAAAAATGATTTTTTTTGGAATATAAACTGTTTTGAAATATGAATTGAAATGGTATTTTAAACTGAATAAAATGAATAATGATTTGAAATGTGGTTTCAAAAAGATATGATATTTTGATATATTAAAATGATTTGAAATGTGGTACTCAAAGATATGATATTTTGATATATTAAAATGATTTGAAATGAAGTTTTGAAAGATATGATATTTTGATATTAAATGATTCGAAAAATGAAGCTTTGAATGGTTATGATATTTTGATGTATTAAAATGATTTGAAAGGAAGTTTTTAAGGATATGATAATTTAAAATTTTGAAATGGTTAGAAATGACTTGATATTTATTTTGATAGATATTTGAATTGAAAGATATGGTATGATGATATATTGAAATGGTTTGGAAATGATTTAATCTTTATTTTGATAAAGATTTGGTTTGAAATGATATTTTATTTTGAAGTATAAAATATTGTTTTAAAGTTATAACTACGGGTTATAATAACGATTGGTTGTTAAAGAGACCAGGATCGGATATTGTCTTACAACCGGCCAATACCGAAAACCACTTTAACAACTGTGTACGCGGTGGAGATTCCAGAATGAAGTAGGATGGTGGCGACGTTCTCGAGGTATATTACGTGGACCCAACTCCCGTGAGTTGGCATAAATGACTAAAACAGGAGCTATATCGGGCTACACAAAGGGTCTCACCCTTTCATCAAGCATGCTCCATCGGAAACCATTCTATTACTTTTGTGATTCGATATGTGGCGCCAATTTGATTCGGGGGTATTTTTCGAGGTGGGCGGAAGCTGCTGGCTTGCCGTCACCACCGATCCGGGAGTGCAAATAGTGTATCCACCCTGGCATTGCCTCGCGTGCCATGTCATCTCCATATAGCGAGCCTACTACGATTTTGGTTTTAAAGATCCGACCGCATTAAGGTTCACCATCCCCTTAACGCTATTTTCTATATGATTATACTTTACTGATTAGACACTACTGTATATAGCGTGTATTGCTACATAGTAAATAGTTTAACGGATCCTTAAGAGGATGGGCGGTCCCAAGCATCTTCTAAGTTACTTGTACCTTTGCTACAGTTCACTTGAGTTGGTTTACATTGTATAAGTATGTATGCCTTGACTCGAGTGTTTGTATTTTTATTTACGCTCGGGTCAGCCTGAGTTATTCACAGATTTGGATTTCCACTTTTTGGAGATTGGAATCACTGGAGATTATCTACTTGTCAAGTTTCATCTTTTCAGTTCGGTTGTTCTATTCAGCTTGTACTTGGTTATCATATTTAAACTGCCGTTGTACTTTATTTCTTCTATTGTATCTTATGTAACTCTGATATATTTATATGGTAGCTTCATGAACTACTATCTCTTTTACTTCCGCCGCATTATTATTACTCTGTGTCTGTGATCTGTGATTATTATTTACTATATATTCTGATAGTTGCCAAATTTTTATTTACAACACGGTATTTTGAGCAATTCAATTCCGGCACGAGTGTCTACCTATGCACTTATAATGGATGCGAATGGTTGAAAATACTTGGTTGTTACAGTTGGTATCAGAGCTTTGGTAGCTCTAGGCAAAAATCGGCATATGGAGTGAATGTATTTACAGAATCACTTTCATTCGAGTTTGAATCTCTTCCCTTTTGACTCGATTCCTTTGAATTTTGGAACGTTCCCTACGGTTCCAAAATCCATTCGTATCCCTCACTATTCATCTTCTTTTGACTAGGGAGTATTCCATATCTCCGCTTCGAATGATCTTTCTAGTGAGTCGGCGGTCACGCTAATTTCAAATTGAATTGAAAAAAGGGGAAAACTCCTTTACAATTAGCATCGATTCACCAGAGATTTTTATCTATCCTTGGTTTGTATGCTAATATCTTTTGTTATTCCAAACTTTATCTATTGAGATCGAATGTAGATTTACCCTAGAAAACTCCACATTAATCTTATTTTTAAGCCACGGTTGACCCGTTAAATGTTGCCTGTGATTTCTTTAAGCTTATCCACTTCCCTATTTTGTTATTTAATCATCTTGTCTTTTGTTTCCAACCTATTTTCAAACATTTTGAATTGTACTTGTAAATCTATGTTTTGCTTATATATTGTGTTGTTTGAGTTGTTGATGTTGAGTTGGTTTCTGATTGATTCGTCTAATCGACGTTATCGATATGATTTCTAAAACACTCTGACAGAACAAACTAACACAATATTATATTAAAATTTGGTTAATGAAATAAATTTTGATATATAAGTAAATTTATGGAACTTAATAAATTGATTTAAAATTGATTATTTGAAATGATAATACTTAATTTATCATTTATTGTTCTATAAATGAATTTATAAATAGTTGTTTATAAATTGATTTGGGAACTGAAATGAAGTTAAAACAAGAAATTGGAGGATTTAATTTCCGATGGTTTCAAACCTTTTGTTTAAAAAGTTTTATAAGGGATATATTATTTAAAGTATTTTCGAATAAGAATATGTTTCCAAAGGATTTTTAAAGTTTAAAAATTAGTTCTCTTCTCTTTGTCGCTGGGAAATAACTTCGGTGGTGACTGCAGCATCATCGACGTTCATTTTCGAGTTTCGAAGTGAAGAGACCACTCTGTAGTCTTGTTACAGCTTTGTTTTGGGAAATTTAATTGATTTGAATTTCTAAAATATGACTTGATTTTAATATATATATAGATATATGATTGAAATTTGATTTGACATATTATGTATATATTATTACTTATCTCTAAATGGTTTGAAGAAATCGAAAATCTAATTCTTAAATTTTATTTTTAAAGAATAATATCAATTAAAAAAAAGAAAATCAAATTTGTTAAATAAATGATTTAAACTAGAGATAATTGAATTGGAAAGTTTTATTTGTATAATACTCAATTGCATTCCAATATAATTTACCTTAATTTCAGAAGTTAACAATGTAATTGGATAATATACAATATAAAAAGATTTTATAAATGAAATTTGAGTGGTTATAATAAATGTTATACACTTAAATTTTAATTATAAAATGATTAACAAAGGTAAATATAATAAAGGGTAATTGAATAACTTACAATAAAATAATGTTAAAAGAACTAAGAATAAAAGAAAGCAGTTATAATAAGTGTATGTATGTTTAACATAAGTGATAAATATATTAGGAGGAATAAATTTAATTTTAATTAGGAGTAAAGAAGAATAAAATTTATTAAGTACATTGTGAGTGTAATAAATGATTATTTTTCAAACCCGTGGTTTTAAAAATTGTTAATTTTAGATGATTGGATAATAAGATAATGAAATTTGAGATAGTTAAGATTTATTTAACTTGTGTAAAAGATTTATTCTCTATTTAAGGTGAAATTTCCATGCTTTCAAATTTATTTGCTTATTTTGTTTTTCAAACTATCTTTTGGTTGTCCTTATCATCCTCATCTTGCTATAGAGTGGTATAGGCATCTTTCTATAATCTTTCTGTTTAGAAATCTTCTATAATCTTTGATAATCTTTGGTACCCATTTTGAATCCTCCTTTTCGTGCTTGTGTTCTTGATTCCGGAGGATCTTGGAAAGATCATCTCCACCTTGTTAAACTTACCTATCACAATAGTTATCATGTATAATTTCCTTCTCCTTGTCATCTTGTCCTAATCTTGTTTCACTCTATCTTTTCCTGTGCTTTCCCGTATCTCATTCCTTTTCGGGGACGAAAAGTTTTGAGTGGGGGAGAGTGTAACAACCCTGTATTTTGTGATTTATTTTTTTAGTATATTTTAATTATTTTAATTGAATTTTTGATTTAAAAACTTATTTTATTTATTTTGAACGATAAACTTTAGTTTTGATATGAATTATCATTCCAAAGCATGACTATAAAGAATATTTTCCAAAAAGTGAATTTTTGGTCAACTTAGTCAAACTTTGAATTTTAATTTTAATTTTTAAAAGTTTGAAAATTTAAATTTTATCTTTTATTTTGAAAGTACATAAACTTTTAGGAACACTGCTTTTTGTTTCGTTGGAAACGGATTTAACTTGTGAAAGTTATGTATATTTCAATATTGAGTACAATTTGTTCATTCTGCAATTTTGTTATTTTAAATAGTATAAATTTTATTTTTCTTTGTAATATTTTATTGTAATATGTATTGGTATGTTATTTTATGTATGTTTTTGTCTTTTAATGTTTTTGAAGTAAGGTAGGAATTTTTCTAGAGCTAGTTGTATTTTTCTTGTAATTTCCATGCCCTGTTTTCAATTTTTAAACATTTTCTTTAGTTATTTTTTATTTTTCTCCAATTTAATTATTTATTTTTGTTGAGTCACAGGTTCTATGAAGGTTTTGATTTCTGACAAAGAAATAAAGGCGATCGACAAAACAAAGACATCATGGCTACATATGGTACTCTAGATTATTGGTTGATTATTTGATATTGTATTAGTGATAAACTTGTTAAAATCTATCCTCAAATAATCATGCATTTCAATATAATCAATATATATACATTTGAATAGCATTGCACATTCACTGTGCAAATTATCAGAGACCGGTCGACCGGTAGTAAAAGAGGCGGTCGACCGTTTCTGCATAATATGCACAATGAACGTGCACACATACACATAACGACTATATATTTGAAATCCTGTCTACTGGTCATTTTTTGACCTGTCGACCGTTTTTAAACAGAGAGCAACCTTTCCCAAAAGACACTTCTTTCTCCAATGGTTGCATCTCTTACCTTTCATCAATGATCATAACTATTAATGGCAACTGTTCACAAAGAGTTACAACTATTTTTTCTCTATATATACTCATCTAAATCATTGATTCAAATAACATAAAAACGTATTCTTTTTACTCTAATTTCTGATCTTACTACTCCTGCATTCTAAAAGCTCTCAATTATTTTAATTGCTTATTGAATCATTGAAATTATTTCATATCTTTTGATTCAACATGTAATATACTTTCCTTAATCTTCACAAAACATCATTCACATATTTTGAGGATAAGATTATAGGAAATTTGTACTACAAGTGACAAAACTGTGTTAGCAAGAACACATACCGTCAACAAACAATTATATTCATCGTTGTTGAAGTCCTCGGTGTTGTAAGAGGCAAGTGTTGAAGTCCTCGGTGTTGTAAGAGGCAAGTGTTGAAGTCCTCAGTGTATTAAAGGCGTGAAATCCCGTTCGTTTGCTCGGGTATTGTAAACCTGTTCCTCCGGGTGAAGCGAGGTAGTTAATAGTGAACATCCAGATAGAAGTCTGGGACTGGACGTAGGACGGTGCTCCGAACCAGTATAAAAATCTCTGGTGTGATTTTTCTATTTTTATTTTACTTTGCTACTATCATCTATTTCCGCAGTTATATTATATTCCATATTACACGATCCGTGTGTACTATATTAGCACGTGCATCACTATCTCACACTTATCATTTGGTATCAGAGCATGGCCATCATATAACCGTAACACAGTTATTTGATATATTCTTGTAATATGGCAAATAACGCAAGTACTAGCACTCAAAACACCACTTACACGGCAGGTCAATCGACACAAAGACCTCCATTTTTCAATGGTCTTAACTATAGCTATTGGGCAACACGTATGTCATTCTTTATGCAATCAAATAGTTATGATGCTTGGAATGCAACTCAAAAAGAAATAGTGAATCCAACAACTGATTATTCAGAATGGACTGCGGCTGAGAAAACGGCAGCAGCAGTAAATGCAAGAGCGATAAATATGTTGTTTTGTGCATTAGACCAAAATGAATATAACCGTGTTAGTATCTGCACTACTGCATATCAAATTTGGCAAACGCTAAAAATCACTCATGAAGGTACTAATAAGGTTAAACAAGCCAAAATAGCCATGCTGAAAAATCAATTTCAAAATTTCAAAATGAAACCAAATGAGACAATCAATGATATGTATTCACGGTTTCAAACTATCCACCATGCACTTATTGGCTTAGGACAAAAGTATTATGATTTTGATGTTGTTTCAACAATCCTACATTCTTTGACTAGTGAATGGGAAGGAAAAGTATTAGCAATTGAAGAAGCTAATGATCTTTCCGTCATGAAGCCAGATGAATTGATAGGAAATTTAATGTCCTATGAAGCAAATTTGCAGGCTAGAAAAGAACAGAAAGAAGAAAAGAAAAATGTAGCATTTCATGCTGAGAAAGATGAAAATGAATTAGATTCTGAAGACGAAGATCTGGCATTCATAGCAAAAGATTTCAAAAAATTTCTAAAACAGCGAAAAGCCATTCATTATAACAGAAAGAAATCTGGATCGAATAAACCAACATCATCCTCTATAGAATGTTTCAACTGTCACAAAAGGGGGCACATGCAGAAGGATTGTCCAGAACAAAAGAAGAAGTCAGAAAATGACAAATTCAAATATAAGAAGGACAAGTCAAAGAAACGAGCCTTCTCAGTAACATGGGATGATTCAGACTCATCTTCATCAGAAAGTGAAAGTGATTCGGAAAATGAACAAGCTAATGTATGTTTCATGGCAACAGAAGAGGAGGTACAAATTCCTACATTCGATGAAATGCTTGATATTAATGCTGAATTGATAGTCAAATATAAAGACATAAAACGACAGCTAAAAGAAACCAAAGCAGATTTGAGTAGAGCAGAATTTGAATGAGATATGTTAAAAGACGAGAAGAAAATATTAGAAGAAGAACTTGAAAAATTTCAAGAATCATCATCTAATGTTGACTCTCAACTAGTTCTTTTGAGTCAAGAAATTGAAAATCAAAAAGAGAAAAATGATGCTCTCACTACTAAAAATCATGAGCTTGAGGCAAAAGTCAAAATTTTGGATCTAGAAAAGGCTAGTGTACAAACTAAGTTAGAAAACATTACTCAAAATGTTTCTAACTTTAACAAAGGTCGAGAAAATTTGACAAAAATCATTGAAAGTTCACAATCTATTTCGAATAAACAAGGTTTAGGATTTAAGAAACAAGAAATCAAGAAACATCTTGGTAATAAAAGAAAGAAGAAAGTACAAAAGACTGAAGTTAAGAAAAATCTTAGTTTATTATATTCCAAACCAAAGCCAGTTGTGAAATTTCAAAAGAAAAATACAAAGACTATCAAAATATGGGTTCCTAAAACAAATAACAATTTGATTAGGAACAAATATATTCAAAATTTCATGAATACTGTGCATCATAATACTAATTATGTATATAAAGGGGATACCAGACCCGTATGGGTTTGGACTCCTAAGACCTAACTCTTAGGACCCCATAAAAAGTGGGTACCATGGACTTAATTCTATTTTTTGCAGATCCCACTTAAGAAAAGAGGAAAGTGGATATTGGACAGTGGTTGCTCGAAGCATATGACTGGAGACAAGAGCTTATTGACAAATATTACATACTCAGATGGTGGCTCAGTCACTTTTGGAGATAATTCAAAAGGCTATATCATCGGCAAAGGCGATGTGAGCAATTGCGGTACATCTAACTTACCTCTTATTACTAATGTCATGCTAGTAAGAAATTTAAAACACAATTTACTTAGTATTAGTCAATTATGTGACAAGGGTTTTATAATTTCCTTTTCGAATAATAAGTGTAGTATTTTAGATAAAGACCATAATTTAGTTTTCGAAGGTTATAGAGACAGAAATATATATATTCTGAATATGAATATTAATCATAATTCAGATATGTGTCTTGTGGCTAATGATAATGATCCATGGCTATGGCGCAAACGCTTCTGTCATATAAACTTCAGAACTATTGACAAGCTAGCCAAAAACAATCTAGTTAGAGGACTACCCAAAATGAGTTTTAAAGTTAACAACATTTGTGATGCATGTCAATTAGGAAAATTGACCAAATCATCTTTTAAATCCAAGAAAGTCATATCAACATTACAACCACTTGAGTTACTACACATGGATTTATTTGGACCTACTAGAGTTCAGTCAATAAATCACAGTCGATATGTGCTTGTAATTGTTGACGATTTCTCTAGTTACACATGGACAATTTTCTTAAAAAATAAAAGTGACACTTTCGATCATTTCAAATCTTTCGTCAAAAGAATTCAAAAATCAAAAGGGATTAAAGTTAAAAATATAAGAAGTGATCATGGCGGAGAATTTGAAAATAATGAATTTAAACATTTTTGTACAAAGAAAGGTATATATCATAATTTTTTGTTTCCCAGAACTCCACAATAGAACGGAGTTGTAGAACGGAAGAACCGAACTTTACAAGAATGTGCAAGAACATTATTGAATGGAGCCACCTTACCAAAACATTTCTGGGCAGAAGCCGTCGCAACTGCCTGTTATGTTTTAAATCGTGTGTCCATAAGACCTCTTACCAAGAATACTCCTTATGAATTATTTAACAAAAGAAAGCCTAAAATCTCATACTTCAAAGTTTTTTGGTTCCAAGTGTTTTATTTTAAATACGAAAGACCAGCTTGACAAATTCGATCCAAAAGCCGATGAAGGAATATTTGTCGGTTATTCGGAACGAAGTAAGGCCTATCGTATATTTAATAAACGAACCAAAACTATTGAAGAATCACTTCATGTCTCTTTTGATGAATTCTATCAGCATCCTCATACTATATCAGATGATGACGAATCAATAGTCACCGACAATCCAATTATCTCGAATATTGATTCTGACTCGGAAATAATTATTGAGAATATTCCTCAAATATGTGAGTTACAATCACCACCAAGGATATTAAGAGACCATCCGGCCCAAAATATAATTGGTGAAGTAACATCACATGTCAGAACAAGGAGTCAACTCAATCAAACGGGTCATGTCGCTTTTCTCTCAAATATCGAACCTAAGAATCCAAAAGAAGCTGCTACAGACGATTACTGGATCATTGCCATGCAGGAAGAACTAAATCAGTTCGAGCGCAATGACGTTTGGGAACTTGTTCCAAGACCAAATGATCAGTCAGTTATTGGTACTAAATGGGTCTATAAAAATAAGGCTGACGAACAAGGAAATATCACCAAAAATAAAGCAAGATTAGTAGCACAAGGGTATAATCAGGAAGAAGGTATCGATTATGAAGAAACTTTTGCACAAGTTGCTCGACTAGAAGCTATTAGAATCCTATTATCTTTTTCTTGTTACCATAATTTCAAACTTTATCAGATGGATGTCAAAATTTCTTTTCTCAATGGATTTATCAAAGAGAATGTCTATGTCGAACAACCTCCTTTGTTCGTACATGAAAAATATCCTGACCATGTGTTCAAACTTAAGAAAGCTCTGTATGGTTTAAAACAAGCACCTCGTGCTTGGTATGAACGATTACGTAGCTATCTTATTAACTCAGGATTTCAAATAGGAAAAGTCGATCAAACCTTGTTTATTAAACATTCTCAAAAGGATATTCTAGTTATCCAGATATATGTAGACGACATCATCTTTGGTTCAACAAACGATAAACTCTGCAAGGAATTTGCAAGTATTATGACCAAAGAGTTCGAAATGTCTCATATGGGAGAACTATCTTATTTTCTTGGACTTCAAATCAAGCAACTTTCAAACGGTATTTTTATCAATCAAGAAAAATACTGTGGAAATCTTATCAAACGCTTCGGATTAGAAAGTACATCTGGTAAACCAACTCCTATGAGTACAACTACACATCTTGAAAAAGATGAAAATGGTAAGAGTGTTGACCAGAAATTATATCGAAGTATGATTGGTTCTCTTCTTTATCTTACAGCAAGTCATCCAGATATAATGATGAGTGTTTGTCTATGTGCACGCTTTCAAGCAGATCCAAAGGAATCACATCTACGAGCAGTGAAACGCATAATTCGTTATCTTAATAATACCAACGATTTCGGCCTTTTTTATCCAAAAGAATGTCCATTTGAATTAGTATCATATAGTGACGCTGATTTTGGCGGATCGCGAACGGATAGAAAAAGTACAAGTGGTATGTGCCATTTTATTGGAAAATCACTTGTCTCTTGGTTTAGTAAGAAACAGAATTGTGTTTCACTATCAACATGTGAAGCTGAATATATATCAGCGGCTCTCGCTTGTACTCAAGTACTATATATGCAACAAACACTTCAAGATTTTGATATTCATTTATCAAATTCTATTATATATTGTGATAACACAAGTGCTATAAATCTCTCTAAGAATCCAGTGAATCACTCTAGAACCAAACACATTGATATCCGTCATCATTTCCTTCGAGATAATATTGAAAAAGGAAATATATATCTTGAATATGTCCAAACTGACAATCAATTAGCGGACATTTTTACTAAGCCTCTGCTCGAATCTAGTTTTATTAGATTACGAAGAGAGCTTGGTTTAATTTCAACAAAAGATCTTGACTAGTAGTTACTAATGATCGTCTTTTCTTTTATATTTTTAACTACAGCTTTTGCTTAAGCTATTTTTTAACATTGAATATGAGCCTCTGCTTGGTTTCATGGTTAATTTTCTTTATTCATTTTCATCCACAGATTTTTTTTACAAGGAAACTCTTTATAAGCTTGTAAAAATTTCTCTCCTTATTTCATCTTTCTTTATCTGAGCATAAGAATCTCTACATAATTCTCTATGGCTCACTTTTGTGATAAATGTGCTCAAGAATCACACATTTCCATTACAAGTTCTGAGTCAGAAGAGTATTATTCTCCCAAAACGCCAAAACAAAAACCAAGATATGATCATCAATGCTCTCGTACTCCTGGTAGTACACCAACCTCAAAACGAGTGAAGAAGACGCTGTTTTGTTCTCCTCGTACCAAAGCACAGATCGACGAGATTCACCACTATCAGAAACATCAAATAGATCTTCAGAGACAGCTCCATTATGGGCAAAGCAACCTTTATCATGAGAAACAACGGACATCGGCACGTTTTTCTGTTTTAGAGAAGGTGGCATCATTCTTCTGTAGTTCTAACAAGCATGACGTGCATGAACCAATGCCGTCTAGGCCATCAACATCTAAAAGTCCTAACTCTTGGGATCGGAATTATGAGAGGAATGAAGGTACTCAGAAAAACTGGAGTCCATGGTCAAAACGTATTGAAGATAATAAAAATTCTAATGACGAACCTACCACTTCTCATTAGATTTATATATAGTTGTTGTATCTTTTTCTCTCTATCACTCATGTAATAATGCTTGTGCTTTACAATAAGAGTGAAAATATAGCACGATATATTCAAAAAAAAATTGCAAAACAGGCTATTACATAACCGGTCGACCCCCCATATTATAACTGGTCGACCGTTTGGCCTCTGTTTGAAAACGGTCGACCGGCCATAATCCATAGGTCGACCGGTACGCGTGATTTCAGTTTTTTATATATCGTCCGTCCTTTTATTCCTCTATCTTCCTCATTTTCTTACTTCCAGTAACTTTTTCACCAAAACCCTAAATCCACTCCCCAAAATTTCAAAATTCCTATTCTCCAAATTCTCCAACAATGGCTCCTCCGCAAAAGAAATCCAAGAAAGGAACATCCTCCGAAACTTCATCTCTCAATATCTCCGCCAAGAAATGGCTTCAAAATCCGCAAGCTATCACAAGATGGAATCAAATGACTAACTACAAATTTCATCCGGGCTCTTACATCAAGTTTGATGATTTCACATCTTATGGAATCCGAAGGTTAGCAAATAACTCCAATATTTCTCCCTTAATCGTTTTTTCAGAAAACGATGGAAATAAATCACTTGATGATTAAATTGTTCTATGCCAACATGAACCTGGACGAGTATAAACCTGATAATCCGAACGGAGTCATTTTGTCTGTCGTCTGTGGCAAACAAATTTTTATCACTCATGATAGGATTGCCTCTATACTTGGTATACCAAATCGAGGGGATGAGTTTTCATCTAATTTCTATGAAGTCTTCACTCGCAATAGCATCAGCCATAAGTTCATAGAGGACAACAGTGATGGCACAAAATCTATTGGACTTCGCCCCACCGCCAGACTACTACATCGCGTCTTGATGCATTCTCTGTTTCCTAGACTAGGAAATTACGATGTTGTATATAAAGAAAACTTCAAAGCTCTCTATGCTATTTATGGGGATATCCAAATCAATTGGGTTCATATGCTATTTGACGAGATTCTCAAGGTGAACAACTCTTCACGACCTCATTTTTTCTACAATGAATATATCATGCGTATTTTGCTAGCTTGTGGGGTAAAGCCTCCTGACTTTGTCATCTCGAAACCAAAATGTATTGATTCCGTAACCATCAAACGCATGAAGCTTCCTCCTCCTTACCTTGAGATTATGCCGTTTGAACAATGGCAACAAAGAGATCCAACAAAACAAGAAGCCACTTCCTCTCGACCTCGTTCCGACGAAGTTAAAATGTTGAAATCAAAATCCACCACAAAAGAATCACTTGAAACTATTGCGCGTAATCAATTCTTGCTTGAATCAAGACTCAAGCGAATGGACACGAAAATTGATAAACGCTTCAACAAAGTCAAGTCATTCTTTGGTATTTTATGGGATGTTATTTCATGTAGCACATCCATCTCCGCTCAAGACCCAGGCAAACGTCCTGCTCCTCCTGCTTTTAATTGGTCAACATCAGAGGAGTCTGCTGGTACTAGTGGACATGGTCGTGGAGAATCATCCAGAGAGGACGAGGAAGAAGAAGATGATGATGATGATGATGATGAGGAAGAAGATATTCAAGAAGAGACAGCTTCTGATTCATCCTAGATTTTTTTTTCTATCTCTATATTTTGGATTAGTAATTTAAAACATCATTCGACACTTGTACTAAATAGTGTCGTTACTTTCATTCGTACGATATTATGGTGTGTATGATACTTTGGTATGTTTGGATACTCTGGTATGTTTGGTGTGTATGATAATCCTATATTATGGTGTATGTTATATTATGTAATATTCTGGTTGATATACTCCTATATTATTCCATTATCTATTCCTTTTTGTCGATGACAAAGGGGGAGAAAGGTGCTAACAATTATTTGCAGGAATATAAATATATATAGAATACAAATAAAATCTCAAGGGGAGATCACATATCCAGGGGGAGATTCAGAACTTCAGATATATTGTCATCAATCAAAAAGGGGGAGAATGTTGAGTCACAGGTTCTATGAAGGTTTTGATTTCTGACAAAGAAATAAAGGCGATCGACAAAACAAAGACATCATGGCTACATATGGTACTCTAGATTATAGGTTGATTATTTGATATTGTATTAGTGATAAACTTGTTAAATCTATCCTCAAATAATCATGCATTTCAATATAATCAATATATATACATTTGAATAGCATTGCACATTCACTATGCAAATTATCAGAGACCGGTCGACCGGTAGTAAAAGAGGCGGTCGACCGTTTCTGCATAATATGCACAATGAACGTGCACACATACACATAACGACTATATATTTGAAATCCTGTCTTCTGGTCATTTTTTGACCTGTCGACCGTTTTTAAACAGAGAGCAACCTTTCCCAAAAGACACTTCTTTCTCCAATGGTTGCATCTCTTACCTTTCATCAATGATCATAACTATTAATGGCAACTATTAACAAAGAGTTACAACTATTTTTTCTCTATATATACTCATCTAAATCATTGATTCAAATAACATAAAAACATATTCTTTTTACTCTAATTTCTGATCTTACTACTTCTGCATTCTAAAAGCTCTCAATTATTTTAATTGCTTATTGAATCATTGAAATTATTTCATATCTTTTGATTCAACAAGTAATATACTTTCCTTAATCTTCACAAAACATCATTCACATATTTTGAGGATAAGATTATAGGAAATTTGTACTACAAGTGACAAAACTGTGTTAGCAAGAACACATACCGTCAATAAACAATTATATTCATCGTTGTTGAAGTCCTCGGTGTTGTAAGAGGCAAGTGTTGAAGTCCTCGGTGTTGTAAGAGGCAAGTTGTTGAAGTCCTCAGTGTATTAGAGGCGTGAAATCCCGTTCGTTTGCTCGGGTATTGTAAACATGTTCCTCCGGGTGAAGCGAAGTAGTTAATAGTGAAAATCCAGATAGAAGTCTGGGACTGGACGTAGGACGGTGCTCCGAACCAGTATAAAAATCTCTGGTGTGATTTTTCTATTTTTATTTTACTTTGCTACTATCATTTATTTCCGCAGTTATATTATATTCCATATTACACGATCCGTGTGTACTATATTAGCACGTGCATCACTATCTCACACTTTTCAATTTTATTTTAGAAATGATAAATAAATTATTTTATTTCAAAATTTTTCTTTAGAATATTTTTAAAATGATGTAGATATTTTTCCAAAGCCATTGATGTTTTAATTGTAATTTTTGAACCCTGTTTTCAATTTTTAAGGAATTTCCTTAATTCTTTTTATATTTTATTTAAATTTAATTACATATTTTTATTTTATTTCACTTTGTTTCGGTTTTTAGATTTACTTGCTGAAGTTTATTTTGTTCTGATTTAAAAGAAAGGGAAGTATGGAAGGTTTTAAAAGCTAAGAAACGTAAAGTCGTTTCACCGTTTCTTTTACCATTTCTTTTTCAATCAATACATCAATTTATTTTGGACGTACCTTTCTATATTCTTTTCAACTGCGTTCTCTTATCTTTTTCACGTAAATTTCATCCATTTCTCAAGGAAAAAACTCACGGCCATGGATGTCCAAAATTTTTTTGTTAAAGCCTTTTTTTTTCTTTGTTGTTTTTGTGCTTTTCTAAGTGATTTTGTATATTGTTCTCAACTTCATGGCTCCACTCCTCCTCAACTAGATCTAGGCCAACCTCTACCACTTTATTCTCTGATCATCATCCACCCTAGATCACCACCATGGCAGGCCAAGAAACCCCAAGGCAAGCACCACTACCAAAATCCACAAATCCATCACATATGCACTCAAGCTGACCTAGTTTTGGTACCATCACCTTCATCCACCTTTTGCTGCCACTTCCACCACCACCACCAGCTCTGACCTGACCACCACCCCCCGGCACATTAGCCATCACCACCTGAGTCTATAACAACATGGTATTTCGCATTTATTTTATTTTATTTTATTTATTTTATTATCGTCATTAGACGATTAATATCGTTTGTTAATTGCTGTTGGTGTTTTTAATCGGTAGAAATTCTTTTGTAAATTTGTTGAAAGGGCATGGTCCTTATAAATATTTTTGGGCCATGTTTTAATTGGGGCTGTGATAATTATCAATACCACCTTTTTTCTTCCATCATTCAGTTTCATTCGTAACCCTAAAAACGAAATCACGAAAAGAATAAAAATGGTGGCCGTTCCTTTTCTTCCTCTTCGACATTTAGGGCTTCGCGTGAACTGGGTCGCCGCTTTATCCCGATTGCTTTGGTGTTCGTGGCCACCCCAGTTCTCGATCGACTTCAAGCTCTGGCTTCGCTCGATTGCTGGTGTGCTCGGCTTCTTCTAAATTCGTCGACAAGGTGAGTAATTCTCACATCTAATTCATTCTTAAGTGTTATGCTTCAGATGTTTGATTTTGTTACGATGTTGATGATTTATTAGACTTTGTTAATTTGGTATGATTTATTGGCCTCGGCTTCGATGTTTTGACTTGTTTGATGTTAATTCTAACTTGCTTTGACAAGGTTAATTTCACTGTGATCTCGGCACTCGCTTGTTTAACTTCGACTTTGGCCTTGTTTGACAGTGTTCATTTCCTTTGTAGTTGGCTCTGGCCATTTATGTTACCCTGTAGCATACTTGTCTGATAATTTAAAGTTGGTTGATTGATTATATTCGAATGACTGTGATTTTCCCTGACTTGTTCATATGCGTATACATTGAGATTTCTTAGTGCTCACGGTTTTGACCGAATTCCTTGGTCATCGTGACTCTGCCTTGATTTTGAGCTGTATATTATTTTTGGAATTTTTTGTTTTTGAGCTATTCGTTTTCATGGTCATCACTGTTCGGTTTTGGCTTGACGATATTGAATTTATTCGTGACCCCTACGGTTTCGACTCTGTTGACTTTGGTTTGGTACCAATTGCTGTTTCGACTTCAAGGTGCATATATGTATACTTGCTGTATCGAGTTGATGTTTCGATTGAACTTCAACATTAACCTGATAATGTCTCCGAGTTCTTTGTTTAAGTGCATTTGAATATGTACAGTTGTGACTGCCCCTTGACCCTCTGTAGTCGTGGCATTCATTTTGTACTCGCACTTGTATTTCATGGTTGCCGTTTCCACTTTTGTGCATGCTGTTTCTGCCTGGGGTTGATTTCTTTATGCAGCCATGTTGACTTGAAGTCTGATCTCCATGTAGCTCGACTTTGAGTTGTGTGGTCTGGGCTTGATTCATTTTCGTGTTGCCTGCACATCATCTTTTAAATATGACCTCTTGCATTTGAACTTTATACCTGCTGTGAAGGCTCGAACATGTGCTTGTGATTTTTAGATTTTTTATGTGGTACTGGATTTCCACTTTGGTTTTGCATATATATATGCATACACTTGAGCATTTCTTTGTTGTTTCACTGCCACTTTTGTTTTGCATATTTAATAGGCAGATACATGGGCATTTTGTTGTTTCATTACAACTTTTGTTTGCATATTTAATATGCATACACTTGAGCATATTTGTTGGTGCATATTTTCTACCTAAAGTTTAGAAAAGGAAGTTGTATTTAGTTTGGCAATTTATGCTTGCAAATTGGTATTTAGTTGAAGCTCATTCGTTCGAGCTTGCTCTAGTCACTGTTCACATGTGTGTTCAAGTCTGCATTTTTGATATTCATTGCTGTTGGGTTCTATACTCGATACTGTCCAGATTTATTTTGAATACTCTTTCCACTGGCATGTTTTATTTGTGGACAGTGATCCTGTAGTTGGTAAGTTGCATCTCTGGTGCACTTTTGTTTGGATCTGGAATATCTATGCACTTCACTTGTTCATTCCAACTGTCCGTGTTGTTGCTTGAGTCACTTTGTTGGGCTTGTAGTGCTTGGATATTGAACTGCTTTATGCTTAAGTCGTAGCATGTACACCTGCCCCGAGTTGAATCCAGCTAATAGTTCGGGCTTGACCTTGTGCCCGTTGAGTACATCATCACTGTTGTGGCAGGGCAGTGCACGCAAGCGTGAACTGCAGCCACACGGAATTGAGTTTTTGGGTACATTATCACTATAGTGGCAAGGCAGTGCACGCAAGCGTGAACTGCAGCCACACGGTACTTTTTTTTTAATATTCTATCTTGTTTTGATTTATTGATCCTTTGCATATTCCATATGATGTAGTGGCGAGGCAGTGCACGCGTGCGTGTACTGCAGCCCTACTCGAAATAATATTTTAATTGATATTTCAATGGTTTGAACTGTTTTGTTTATTCAATCCAATATTCCAAATTGCATTCTGATTTGGTTTAATTTGCTGATTTGTTGTTTAACACTGATACGTGTTATATTTTTCGTTATCCAATTTCTTATTAAAGGGATTGGATATGCGAGATTTCTGTGACTATCGTCTATTTGATATTTGATTATTATTGCTTCTGTGCATTAATAACTGAGTTTGAATTAGATTGACCCGTGTATTATTTTCTTTTGAATGTAATACTCAGGTCAGACCCGAGTTATTTCAGGTTGTAGATATTCTGCTTTGGGTTGCTGCTAGAGCTATGAAGTCCTTTCATATCTTTTGGAGTAGTCGTCGTCATTTATAGTAGTCAGTGTAATTGTATTGGAAGATATGTATTCATGTATATTATATACGTTAATGTACTTGTATATGTAACTTCCTGAGTCGACTGTTGTAGTTGTATCATATGTACCGTGTCAAATGTATTGTAACTGACATCAGTAATTATATATACATATGAGACTTTCTGTTTCATTTGTGTTCCGCATTTATATTATCTGTGTTATTATTTTTATATTTTGTCCTAAACTATTATAACCACTGTGTAGTAGCTTTGTGTTTGCATCGGTATGTCGGATTTCCTCCTGAAATAAAAATCCATGTTATACTATCTGACATATCGGTGCTCGCGCAAGGCAATTACACGGACGGTCGCTCCTCAACAGCCTTATTCTCCGCGCTAGTTGACAACATTACACCGTAGTGTTCTTGGCTAGCATGGGTATAGAGGTGGGGCGTCACAGCTTGGTATCAGAGCCTGGGGTTTAGAAAAAATATAAAACATAACTTAGATGGAACATGTGTTACACCTATTTGTCGATATTTTATCTCTCATCTTTGCATATGATTATCTTTGATTATTAGGTATGAATTCCTAACGCTTATTCATGTGCCTTCGATTTTGATTTCGTGAAAGTATTTTGGTTTCGGCCTCCGTTTGCTTTACGAACTCAAGTTCGATTTTTGATGATGAGGATTTTTTTCTTGTGTTTTCAGCTTTGAATTGAGTTAGCCGACATTGATTTCGTTTGAATTTTGCCAATTAAAGCTATTTTGATCTCCTTGCATTTTGTGGTAGTCCGCTACCTTCTCGAATTTGCAGTGTACATATTTCACATTCACTTGGTGGAAGCTTTTCACTACTGTCACTTGCATATTGCATTTGTTTGCACTGTTAATTCTTGAGCATTGGCCTTTGTGCCTTGTTGTTATTTCTTTATATGCTGTCATGGCCATTACTTGTTGACTTCGGCATTGACTTGATTTTTATTTTTGTTGAAGTCATTTATGCATTTATGCTCGTTTTGCTTTGTTATTCCAATTGTTAATCGATTCTTCTTTTCCGATTAGTTGTTATCATCTTTGTCGAATTTGATAACTTCTATTTCTAGAATTTTTGGGTATTTCTACTTTGATGGATTTGGAATCGAATTCTTTGGATTTTATTCACGTCTTCGAATGTGAATTTTAGTGAATTGATTTGGTTTCCAAATTTAATCAATTCTTGATTATTTCCCCGATTTGTTGCTATCATTTATTAGCAACTTTGATGACATTTTGTTCGGTATTTTTGTGAACGTACTTTTTGATGGATTTGGAATCGATTTCTTTGGATTCTATTCACATCTTTGTATGTGAATTCTTGTGATTGATTGTTTCTACAATCATTTTTGTAATTTGTCACTTTAAAAATATAAAGGTTTTCTATACTAGTAGTAAATATCAAAACCCTTTTCGCCAAACGATTTCAAAACTATTTTACTACAAAGCTCTTTTTCCTAAACCATTTTCCAACCTATTAGTATATACAAACCTTTACCTCACTCGTATGAGAAATCTAATTAAACGACTTAGTAAAACGAGTGGTATGAAACGCTTGCGCTTACTTCGCCGGTTAATTCTTGGACTTATTCGATTGAATCTTTTGTGACAATTTTCTAGTGAAGATTTATAGTTTGTTCGTAAATATTTAAGTTAAGCAAGTGGTTATGAGACATGAAGCTAAACTTTTATATTTACTAGCTTAGTGTAATTGACACTTCTCGTTGATCATGACGATCATTTTATGATTTAGACTAGCAATTGTGCGATGTCTCTTTGTTTGCTTTCTGGTTAGGCTAGACACCATTTGTGTGATTCCATTCACACATACCTTTTGCTTTTTGGTTAGCCTAGACACCATTTGTGTAATTCCACTCACACATATCATTTTGCTTTCTGGTTAGGCTAGACACCACTTGTGTGATTCCATTCACACATACCTTTTTGCTTTTTGGTTAGCCTAGACACCATTTGTGTGATTCCACTCACACATATCTTTTTGCTTTTTGGTAAGGCTGGACACCACTTGTGTGATTCCATTCACACATACCTTTTTGCTTTTTGGATAGCCTAGACACCATTTGTGTGATTTCACTCACACATACCTTTTTGCTTTTTGGTTAGCTACCCTGAGATAGCGTCTCGTTTTGCGTTACACGTGTTGGTGGGTTTTCATGCTCACGTGTAGGTGAGTTTCCATGCTCCCGTTTTCGCTTTGTGTTACACGTGTTGGTGAGTTTTCATGCTCACATGTAGGTGAGTTTCCATGCTCCCTTTCTCGCTTTGCATTACACGTGTTGGTGAGTTTTCATGCTCACGTGTAGGTGAGTTTTCATGCTCCCGTTCTCGCTTTGCGTTACACGTGTTGGTGAGTTTTCATGCTCACGTGTAGGTGAGTTTTCGTGCTCCCGTTCTCGCTTTGCGTTACACGTGTTCGTGAGTTTCATGCTCGCGTGTAGGTGAGTTTTCATACTCCCATTTGAGTTTTCATACTCCTATTTGAGTTTCCATACTCTCATTTTGTGATTTCTGGGTTTCTTGTGTGGTCTTCTGGAACTTGTGCTTGATTTCTATTGATAAGTTTTATCAATTTTTATGCATTGGTGAATTCATGTGCCATTAACTTGTTATGAATACAAGTTTAGGGTAAGATACCCCTTTCTATCTTTGAGAAGATTCTTGTGACATTTTTGATGAATGAAAATTCACTGGATTATGTTTTAATGCCAATTATTTTGATGAGATTTTGACGTATAAAAATTACTATCGCTTTGACTTCAGTAGCCGTTAATTTTAAAATGGATTTTCAAGCGGTTATTATGCGATGCTTATTTTGTTGTCCGTTTTTACGGTATTTTGAGAAGTGCAATTTCCTTGTCGAAATTGCTACTGACGTTGCTGTTTAAATCACGTGTTTAAAAAAAATTGTTATTTTTTACATTTTTTCAAAATATAAACTAAAATTGTTTTCGGAAGTTTGGCACTTTGCGCTTTCAAAAGGATGAGGAAGCGATTTAAACGTTTCAGGAAAATCGAGGACTATGCCCTTTCTTTTACTGATTCTCTTAATTCTGGACTTGTCCATTTGAGAATGTGAAATGTTATTTATTTAAAATACACAATTTTGCACTTTCAAGGAAACGATGAAGTGAATTAAACGATTTCGTAAAACTCGTGGTTATGGGACATGTGCGTTTGCTATTTCGATTAATCCCGGACTCGTTAATTGAAATATTAGTGATTTCTGATTATCGTTTTTGATAATCAGATATTTGTTGTTTCTAATTATCGTTTTATTGATAATTAGATATTTGAGATTTGATTATCGTTTTTGATAATCGAATATTTGTTGTTTCTAATTATCGTTTGTGATAATTAGATATTTACGATTTAATTATCGTTTTTGATAATTAAATATTTGTGATTTGAGATTTGATTATCAATTGTGATAATTAAATATTCATTGATTTGTGATTTTTGATCATCGTTTTTGATAATCAGATATTTGTTGTTTCTAATTATCGTTTGTGATAATTAAATATTTGTGATTTTTTATTATCGTTTTTGATAATCGAATATTTGTGATTTGAGATTTCTGATTATCGCTTGTGATAATTAGATATTTCCGATTTAATTATCGTTTTTTATAATTAAATATTTGAGATTTGAAATTTTCGATTATCGTTTTTGATAATCTTGTTGATTTGAAATTCGATTATCGCTTATGATAATTGAATATGTGTTGATTTGAAATTCGATTATCGTTTTTGATAATTGAATATTGCTGATAATTGCATTTACTCAGTTTTGTTGTTTTCTGATTATCTACTTGATAAATAGATTTCGTTGAGAATTTGTGAATTTCTTTTATGAAATCAAAAGATTTCTTTGGTGTTTATATTATGCTACACCGGTGTTCCGGCTCAATTTTCTGCTATTCATGACGTTTTCCACGTCTTTCAATTACGGAAATGCTTAGGGATTTCCGATTTTTATTCTTGAGCCCAGTGTTATTGAAGAAATTGAAGTTTCACCAGATTTGACTTTGAGCAACATTCTATTCATATCATTGCTTCGGAGGTTGAGCACCTTCGAAATAAAGATGTTTCTCTTATGGAGATTCTCATTGGTTCTCAAATTCTAGGGATTTCTCTTAAGGATCCTGAGAATTCATCGAGCAAACACGTTCAGGCTTATTCTTTCATGCTCTTTATGGTGAACTTCCTATTTCAAATTTCTTCATCTTGTGATGTGGTTCTTTATGGTTGTTACCATTTGTTCAATTATTCCTTATGATTGCGAGGACACAATTTCTTTAAGGAGGGGAGTCTATAACAACCCGGTTGTAACGACCAACTATTTTGTACCATTCAAATTTGACAATAAATTTAAAACATGCCAAGCTTGAATAGTTCAAAACAATAGATTGTAAATAAATTAGGAGCAAATGAAATCAAACCACAGAATCACAGACACAGATATCAGAAAACTCGCAGCGGAATTTAAAATACTTAGTGGTTCATGAAGCCACTAAAAATAGTCTCACACAAATAAACATTACATAGTCTTTAATCTCCAATATAGTTAAAACATAAATAGAAAATCCAAATATCCCATAGTCTTGATTACATAAATAAGATAACGGACTGAAAGTTTGCCGGAAGCTCGAAAGATCTACAGAATGTCCTAGCTCCGGGATGAAAGCTGAAACTGCAACTCAGGCTGACCCGAGCGTAAAATAAAACATAAACACTCGAGTCAGGACATACATACTTATATAGTGTAAGCTAATTCAAGTGTACTGTATTATAGAGCAAGTAACTTAAAGGATGCTTGGGACCGCCCATCCTCTAAGGATCCGTTAAACTATTTACTATGTAGTAATATTCGCTATTATAATAATGTTTATTAGTAAAATAAACTTACTTTAAAATAGCGTTAAGGGGTTACCCATATAGCCCTTAACACAAATAATGCCAATAGTCTATACAGTACCGTAATACCTCCTGATCGGGAGGCTACCAGAGGATACTCCATAGGTACGACACAAATAGAAACTCGTAGAAGGCTCGCCATGGTAGGTGACACGGCACAACTAGGCAATGCCAGGGAAGATATACCAATTACGCTTCCGGACCGATGGAAACGCGCAGCGCGCAGCTGCCGCCCACCTCGAACAACACTCCCAAATCAAAGGTGCGCACCAAAACAATCACAAAAGTAATAGGATGGCATACGAAGAAGTGCGTCCGATCAGAGGTGCTACCTCATTAATCCATCAATCTCTCCTGTTTTAGCCACCTTATGCCAACTCACGGGAGTCAGGTCCACGTATTTACCTTAAAGGAAACGTCAGCGCCATCCTACTTCATTCTGGAATCTCCACCGCGTACACGGTTTTTAAACTGGTTTTCGGTATCGACAGAGAGTATGGCAGACATCTGATCCCGGTCTCTTTAACAACCAAACGTTATTATAACCCGTGGTTACAACTTTTAAAAAATGGTATTTATACTTTTCAAATTGAAATATCCTTTTAAACATCATTTATTTAAACATCAGTCATTCTATAAAAATACCATTTAAATCTATTTAATTAATTTAGGAATTTATTGCCTTTCAACTCACATTTAAAAGTTAAATCCTTCCATTAAAACTATTTAAAGTCAATTCCTTATTTTTAAATTACATATTAAATTTCAAAATTTTCAACCTTTTCCCAAAGATTATTTCCATAACTTTTATTTAAAACAATCAAAATTCAGTTTCCATGGCACTTATGAAATGCTACCTAATATCTATAGGTTAAAACAGTTTCATTTATAAAAGACAACATTTAAGTGTTGTAATAGATTATTAACTTAACAATTAAGTTTTAAATTTCCAAATATAACTTATTTTCAATTATTCACATAACTAAAATCTCACGTTTTAACAAAATTCAGAATTTTCCAAAATAAGTTATATTCCAAAATTTTATTTAAACATCCATTTATTTAACATTTTGACTCATTCAAAATCATTATAAATTTTTGTAAAATCCTTTAAGTATATTTAAACCAAAATATTATAAACTTCCATTTTTTTAAATTTTTTTAAAAATATTTCAAAAAAATATTATATAAACCACGGGTCTGTATATAGTTTTCTAGCCTAGGTCAAGTGATTCGGATTTATATCATTTCAATCTGCAATTTACAAAACCCCGGGCTCTATCATTTCAAACAAGCAATCCCAAGTTACAAATAAATTTTTAAACAATTAAATAAATAGATGTGTAATAATTGTCGTTCAGGCCTATCATTTCAGCCTATAACGATCTCAATTTACAGGAAACTTGCAGTGATGATTTAATTAGTAAATAAGCATTAAATAATATAACTGCAAAAATATTACAATAGATAAACAACTGATGAGGTGTCAATTTAAATGGGGTTTAACATCATATGTTATATTACAGACATATAAAATTTAATAAATTTTTACAAATACACTTGCGATAATTCCCAGATATATAGGTATGTTTGTCTGGTGAGAAATACTCACCTAAATGCTGCAGAAAATTTTGATTCAAAACGAAAATCCCCCGAAAAAGAATCGCACAACGGGTAACGATCAAATTTTCCTCGGATGTCACGCCTACATTCAAAATCCAAATACCGAATATGTGACTATAAAAATTACGGTCAAAGCAAAATTTTTAAGACAATTGGAACGAATAGAGTAAAAGAAATTTTGGTTCAGCTTTTGCTCGACTGCCTCACCACACATCCCGACCCCAACTTCATAGGCTTGGCAATACTATTTATTATTATCATACATTTTGTTATTATTATTATTATTTTTCCAACGGCATGTCCTAACTTATCTAGTTTGAAAATATGTATTTGTGCAAAACTTGCGTCTCTGCCTAAACTATTCTTCAATGCGAACTCTCTCTGTTTCTTAATTACAACACGTCTTTGCCACTTCAATTTCAAAACATGCAACATGCACTAACGCCCAGGCTTATTTCATATCCTATTTTCTTTCTCTACCATATATATCAATTTCCTTTTCAACTACCTCTACGCAACACGTGAACTAGATTTGCAAAATAATAAAACACTTTGGGGACAAATACGCAGGCAAGCACTTATGCATGGCACGGCCCTGGGTTATTTCACACGCACTACTATATCACAAAGTATTCCAGATGGCTCCAAATATATCCCCATTTGCTAACCCACATCAATATGGCTCACATTAAAAGTCACGTGGCCCAAACTATAGGTACGCATGCAACATTTCTCAACAGAATGCAAAAAAAAAGAACATATCTTGGTTTCCTTTATCACTATGGTATGCACGGCAAAACATGGCAACACTATCAGGGGTTGTTCGGGATATAAGCTCGGTTATGAAAACTTAGAGGGATGTGACGTGGTGGAGGGGAAAATAGGGTGTAGGCCGAGCCTTTTTTAGAAGCAGTGGAGCAAACGATATAAACTGATCATAAGGAAATGTAAAGAAGAAGAAAGAGTAAAACCATTACCTGAAGCTTGTACGCAATAGCTCGAGAAGATCAGAGGAGAGGAGGTATATGAAAGTTTAGGTGAACGAGTAGGGTATTTACAGATGATAAAACTTGCAAAATCTAGGAAATCAAATGGGCAAGCTTGAATTTATTTTTGTTGACCAGAAAAAAAAAACGTAAGAGATAAATGATAAAGGGAAACGAATATAAGGAGGCAAGCGAAATAATGTTTACATAATTATGCGTGGTTTATTGCCAGATATACGAAAAATTTGATTGCAACGTTATATCTCTTTTTTTTCCAATTAATAGTTGTGTGCTATTTTTATAGTCTGAGAGATTTATATACAAAGAATCAGCAAGTATTATTTTTCTTTGGATGCTAGTTCAAGGACAGATTTGAATGCATGCGTTGATTTATGTCACGGAGAGAAAATGGTAAGAAATTTAATTTTCTGATTGATTGAATTTTAGAAGGCAAGCAATTATATTTGATTGAGAGGAATGAATGGCAAGTGGAATAAAATTTATTTGTGAAAGTTTTTAAATTAAATCTCTATAAAGAGGCAAAAGACAAAGATGTTAAAGGAAATAAATTTCACTGATATGTCACGCGTAGGGAAAGCAAGTTTGATTTCTTTCCAGATGATATTTGCGTGAAAGGGAAGCACGATTTTGAAAACAATATTGGTAGTGGGAATCTCCTTAATCAGTGCATGATTTTAGAGAAACGAATAGGCATGAAATCAATACGTTTTGGTTGGAAATCTCCTAACTGACTTTATTAATCCATATAGATATTGAAATATTTTTTTTTTAAAATACGCCAAACTGACGCATTACAATACACCCAAAAATTTATACAAAAGTAACGTTTTTAATTTATACGTTTTTACGTTACTTATATCATTACAATGCATACCCTTTTTAAATGAGAAATTTAACAGTCTGTAAAACACTGAATTTTACAAAGTTATTACTTAAATTAAATTCGCTTACAATTTTTTTATTTTAAATATACAAAATTCATTTTTATTAACATTGCGAATTGAGTTGTCTTTTAACAAAATTTAAAACTTCAAAACTTTCAGTTTATGTTTAGACTTTTGGGAAATGATTTAATCAATTTAATATATATAAATAAAAATAAATTTCAAGATTCAAATAATATAAAAGAAATAAATTGCTAGAAAACTAGGGTTGTTACACTCTCCCCCACTCAGAACTTTTCGTCCTCGAAAAGGAACGAAAGAAGGAAAAACAAAAGAAGATAAGATAACAAAACAAAGTACCTTAAACGAATAATTCCGGATTCGAAGAACGAATGCTCTCCTCCGTCTCCCATGTGCAATCTCGTTCATCAGGGCTCCATTGCACCTTGACCAATCAGACAGATTTTCTCCTTAGTTGTTTCGTACCTTGATCGACGATATGAAGCGGCTTCCTTTCTATAGTTAGATCAGGCTCGATGTCCAGACCATCAAAAGCAGTAGGCTGGATAATAAGAGATGGATCGTGAAGACAGCGACGAAGGTGGGATACATGGAACACGTTGTGTATTCCAGCAAATTTCTCGGGTAGATCCAGTCGATAAGCAAGAGATCCAATCCTTTCCAAAATACGGAATGGACCAATGAACCTAGGGGTCAGTTTTCCTCTACGCCCAACCGAACCACATTTCTTAAAGGGGAAACCTTAAGAAAAACTAACTCACCAATAGCAAACTCCAAGCTTCTTCTACGACGATCCGCATACTTCTTTTGTCTATCTTGAGCAATCTTTAACCTTCTATAAAACTCCTCAACCTTTTCCGAAGCTTCCAAAATCATTTCGGGCCCAAGAACTAATCGATTACCGGATTCAGTCCAGCAAGAAGGAGATCTACAAGGACGCCCGCAGAGAGCGGCAAATGAGGACATCTAAAGACTAGCCTGAAAAGATAGAATGAGATAGATAGGGAATAAGATAAGATAAGAATAGAGGATTAGAATTTATACCTGATAACTATTGTTATAGGTGAATTCCACAAGATGGAGGTGATCCTCCCAAGATCCTCCATAATCCAAGATGCATGCACGAAGAAGATCCTTTAGAATCTGATTTACCCTTTCAGTCTGTACGTCAGTTTGTGGGTGGTAAGCAGTGCTCAGATTCAAACGAGTACCCAAGGATTCTTGGAACGCTTTCCAAAACTGACTAGTGAAAATAGGGTCTCGATCGCAAACAATGTTAAGGGGAACGTCATGGAGACGAACGATCTCCCTCATATAAATTTCGGATAAGCTCGAAGCTGTACGGGTAGACCTGATTGGAATAAAGTGAGCGGACTTAGTCAGTCTATCCACAATAACCCAGATGCTTTCATTTCCCTTCCTAGATCTCGGCAAACCATCGATAAAATCCATAGAAACTTGCTCCCACTTCCAATTGGGAATTTCCAGAGGCTGCAACAAACCCGGAGTCTTCTAATGATCCGCCTTGACTTGCTGACAAGTCGCACACCTACTCACAAAGATAGAGACATCGCGCTTCATACCCTTCCACCAGTAAAGTTTCTTTAAATCCTGATACATCTTCGCTACACCGGGATGTATGGAGAGTCTGGATCGATGATGTTCCCGAAGTAACTCCTGCCTTAAACCATCAACATTCGGGACACAAATCCAATTATTAATCCTTAAAACCCCTTTATCATCAATCTGGGCTCCACTACCATCATAACTATTACTACCTCTGCTCCGGACATTCTCCTTAATAAATCTGATGATCCTATCCTCATCTTGCTTAGCTACGATACGGTCCACTAGAGGAGAAGAAACAATAAGCTGGCATAACAAAGACTTCTTTCTACTCAACGCATATGCCACTACATTTGCTTTCCCCGGGGTATAGTTGATGTCAAGATCGTAAGAAGCTAGAAACTCGAGCCACCGAACTTGTCTCTGATTCAAATCCTTCTGGGTGAAGATATATTTCAAAGACTGATGATCGGTGAAGAGGTCAAACTTAGCTCCCAAGAGATGATGTCTCCAAAGCTTTAGAGCAAAGACCACAACCAACAATTCTAAATCATGAGCAGCATAATTAGCCTCATGGGTCTTCAAGTGACGACTAGCATATGCAATTACCTTCCCATCTTGCATTAATACTGCTCCCAAACCCTCGCGACAAGCATCGGTGAATACCGTTAATCTCTCATTTCCATTCGGGACGGTAAGCACTGGTGCGGAAGTCAGCTTGTCCTTCAACTCTTGGAATGCCGCTTTACACTCTTTGCTCCAAATAAACTTAGCATTCTTTCGAGTCAGAGCAGTGAGCGATGTAGAAATTCGAGCAAAGTTCTCAATGAACCTCCGATAGTAACCGGCAAGGCCCAGAAAACTGCGAATATCAGTAGGGGTCTTAGGTTCTTCCCAATCTTTGATCGCAGCGATCTTGACTGGATCAACAAAAACTCCTTCCCTAGAGACAATATGTCCGAGGAATCGGACTTCTTCTTCCCAGAAATGACATTTTGAGAATTTAGCCTTTAATTGATGGTTTCGAAGAGTCTCTAAAACATATCTCAAATGGACCTTATGTTCTTCCTCAGACTTGGAGAAGACAAGGATGTCATCAATAAAGACTAGAACAAATTTATTGAGCACATCTCGGAAGACACGATTCATTAAATCGACGAAGAAAGCAGGAGCGTTAGTCATCCCAAAAGGCATAACAAGCCACTCAAAGAACCCGTTCTCAGTACGGAAAGCAGTTTTGGGTATGCTCTCCTCAGCAACTCTAAGCTGGTGGAACCCTGTGGCTAGATCAAGCTGAGAGAAAACAGTCGCTCCATAGAGTTGATCGAACATATCATTGATGCGGGGCATAGGATATCTGTTTTTCATGGTGAGCTTGTTCAGTGCCCTATAATCAACACACATCCGGAGGGAACCATCTGATTTGGTGACAAAAACTACGGCTGCTCCCCATTCTGAAAAGCTAGGTCTGATCAGACCTTTAGAGGACAAATCTAGAATATGCTTCCTTAATTCGGTCCTCTCCTGTGGTGCCATTCTTCTGGGTGGAAGAACTACAGGTCGTGCTCCAGGAATGAGATCGATACGGAAATCAATTTCCCTTTTTGGAGGTAGAGAGATGACTTCACCAAATATGTCGGGAAATAGTTTGACTACAGGGGTCGAATGGATATCATCAGGGAAAGTGTCCAGAGAATAGATGAAGCTACCAGCGAACTCTTGAGGAAATTTACACCGGATCTCTAATGGATTTCCAAAATCATCTTTGAGGTCAACAGTTCGAGAGCTGCACGAAATATGGGAATCGTGCCTATCTAACCAATCACCCCCAAGCAAAAGATCGAAAGCGTCAAACCCTAAAACATAAAAGTCGCCAGTGAATCGATAATTTCCAAGGAAGAGTTTCTCATCCCTACAAACTTTACTAAGGTTCGCAGGGCCACCGATAGGGTTTGAAACACATAAGGGTACCGAGGAAAGTTCGGGAAACAGAAGATTCTCAAATTTATTACAAAGATCCGATGAGATGAAGCTATGGGAAGCTCCAGTATCGAATAGAACTCTTACAGGAAAATAATGTAAGGTAAAAGAACTCTGGAGTGTACCTTGAGAATCGCTTGGAGCTGGGGCAGGTGAAGGTGCAGGCTGTGGGGCTGGAGAGGATGCAGAAGTCACCGTAAAGATCCCTGATGCTGTGCCCTTCTTCTGCGTAGGGCAGTCTCTCTTGAAGTGTCTCAGCTGAAGGAAGATGTGGTAGAGGTCTCGTCTAGCCAACTGAGAAGGAGGTGGAATAGCAGCGCCCAAAGTAGGACAACTATTAGCGTAGTGTCCTTTCTGGTCGCATCGGTAGCAAGTAATGTTAGATAGATCCACAGGCTACCTCTGAGATGCCGAAGACGATGATCCAAGCCCTGGAGTCCTATTCCTCTTATGACGGTAGAAGTTGGACTTCCTTTTATTGGAATTCCCAGAAGATTGAGCCGGTGCAGACTTGGCAGCTGGAGTGGCCCTAGAAGTAGGGTTCTCATACTGGAGAGCCATGTCCATCAAAGCGGTGAACGTCCCATGCACGTGGGTAATAAGTCGATTGTAGAACTCGGGGCGAGCACCAGCGATAAATTTCTCGTTCTTCTTAAGCGTGGTGTCTATCAAATTCAGGCCATATTGCAAGAGCTCATTAAATTTTCTATCGTATTCCGTGAAGGACATATCGCCCTGCTTCAGATCCATAAAGTCTCGATAGAGCTGAGACTTGCCCGCTTCGGGCATCCATTTGACAAGAAAGGCCTCCCTAAAGCACGATAAAAGATATAAGATAGATTCTAAAGTGGGTAGATTTGAATCCTAATTTAGACAACCGAAGAAAATACCTAAATTGCTCCCAGTGATGTCAGCCTCATTAGTGTGAGCAGTAACTGATAGCCACCAATTTAAAGCGGCTCCCTTCATCTGCCAGGCCGCCAGTTGCCTTTGCTGGGCATTTGTGATTTCGAGACAGGAGAAGATTCTCTCCAAGTCTCTCAACCATTGTTGAGCTTCTATTATGGTTTCTGAACCCGTGAATTTAGTGCCACCAAGCTCAGTATAATCTTTGCAAAGCCTAGTAAATCTAACAGGGGCTGCGGGTGGAAGAGCTGGGGCATCAGCTCGTCCCCTACCTCTAATATTTCCTCGATCCATCCTGAGAAATCAAGAATGAATTTAAGGAAAGAGGGAAAAACATAGATGTCATGATATTCTAGAATAAGACAAAGTTTAACTTGAATCACTCATTTAACAAGGCTCTAATTATAAGATGGAGGAAAGAAAAGAAATAATTGGAAAATTTTCATTTTTAAACAGAAAGGTTTTATATAAAAATACTTCTTTGAAAGCCCTTTTTAAAATCATTTTATATTTAAAAATACGTTCTCTCACAAGGAAGGGATTCTAGAATTTTATTTCACTCATTCTAGGGTATTGTTACCCTATCTCTAATGAGTTTTTGCTCCTTAGGCTATGGTTAAACCAAAGCTCTGATACCAACTGTAATGACCCACTATTTTGTACCATTAAAATTTGACAATAAATTTAAAACATGTCAAGCTTGAATAGTTCAAAACAATAGAATGTAAATAAATTAGGAAAAAATAAAATCAAACCACAGAATCACAGACACAGATATCAGAAAACTCGCGGCGGAATTTAAAATACTTAGTGGTTCATGAAGCCACTAAAAATAGTTTCACACAAATAAACATTACATAGTCTTTAATCTCCAATATAGTTAAAACATAAATAGAAAATCCAAATATCCCATAGTCTTGATTACATAAATAAGATAACGGACTGAAAGTTTGCGGACAGCTCGAAAGATCTACAGAATGTCCTAGCTCCGGGATGAAAGCTGAAACTGCAACTCAGGCTGACACGAGCGTAAAATAAAACATAAACACTCGAGTCAGGACATACATACTTATATAGTGTAAGCTAATTCAAGTGTACTGTAATATAGAGCAAGTAACTTAAAGGATGCTTGGGACCGCCCATCCTCTAAGGATCCGTTAAACTATTTACTATGTAGTAATATTAGCTATTATAATAATGTCTATTAGTAAAATAAACTTACTTTAAAATAGCGTTAAGGGGTTACCCATATAGCCCTTAACACAAATAATGCCAATAGTCTATACAGTACCGTAATACCTCCTGATCGGGAGGCTACCAGAGGATACTCCATAGGTACGACACAAATAGAAACTCGTAGAAGGCTCGCTATGGTAGGTGACACGGCACAACTAGGCAATGCCAGGGTAGATATACCAATTACGCTTCCGGACCGATGGAAACGCGCAGCGCGCAGCTGCCGCCCACCTCGAACAACACTCCCAAATCAAAGCTGCGAACCAAAACAATCACAAAAGTAATAGGATGGCATACGAAGAAGTGCGTCCGATCAAAGGTGCTATCTCATTAATCCGTCAATCGCTCCTGTTTTAGCCACCTTATGCCAACTCACGGGAGTCGGGTCCACGTATTTACCTTAAAGGAAACGTCACTGCCATCCTACTTCATTCTGGAATCTCCACCGCGTACACGGTTGTTAAAGTGGTTTTCGGTATCGACAGAGAGTATGCCAGACATCCGATCCCGGTCTCTTTAACAACCAAACGTTATTATAACCCGTGGTTACAACTTTTAAAAAATGGTATTTATACTTTTCAAATTGAAATATCCTTTTAAACATCATTTATTTAAACATCAGTCATTCTATAAAAATACCATTTAAATCTATTTAATTAATTTACGAATTTATTGCCTTTCAACTCACATTTAAAAGTTAAATCCTTCCATTAAAACTATTTAAAGTCAATTCCTTATTTTTAAATTACATATTAAATTTCAAAATTTTCAACCTTTTCCCAAAGATTATTTCCATAACTTTTATTTAAAACAATCGAAATTCAGTTTCCATAGCACTTATGAAATGCTACCTAATGTCTATAGGTTAAAACAGTTTCATTTATAAAAGACAGCATTTAAGTGTTGTAATAGATTATTAACTTAACAATTAAGTTTTAAATTCCCAAATATAACTTATTTTCAATTATTCACATAACTAAAATCTCACCTTTTAACAAAATTCAGAATTTTCCAAAATAAGTTATATTCCAAAATTTTATTTAAACATCCATTTATTTAACATTTTGACTCATTCAAAATCATTATAAATTTTTATAAAACCTTTAAATATATTTAAACCAAAATATTATAAAATTCCATTTTTTTAAATTTTTTTTTAAATATTTCAGAAAAATATTATATAAACCATGGGTCTGTATATAGTTTTCTAGCCTAGGTCAAGTGATTCAGATTTATATCATTTCAATCCGCAATTTACAAAACCCCGGGTTCTATCATTTCAAACCCGCAATCCCAAGTTACAAATAAAATTTTAAACAATTAAATAAATAGATGTGTAATAATTGTCGTTTAGGCCTATCATTTCAGCCTATAACGATCTCAATTTACAGGAAACTTGCAGTGGTGATTTAATTAGTAAATAAGCATTAAATAATATAACTGCAAAAATATTACAATAGATAAACAACTGATGAGGTGTCAATTTAAATGGGGTTTAACATCATAGGTTATATTACAAATAGATAAAATTTAATAAAAATTTTAAAAATACACTTGCGATAATTCACAGATATATAGGTATGTTTGTCTGGTGAGAAATAATCATCTGAATGCTGCAGAAAATTTTGATTCAAAATGAAAATCCCCCGAAAAAGAATCGCACAGCGGGTAACGATCAAATTTTCCCCGGATGTCACGCCTAGATTCAAGATCCAAATACCGAATACGTGACTTTAAAAATTACGGTCAAAGCAAAAATTTTGAGACAATTGGAACGAATAGAGTAAAAGAAATTTTGGTTCAGCTTTTGCTCGACTGCCTCACCCCACATCCCGACCCCAACTTCATAGGCTTGGCAATACTATTAATTATTATTATTATTTTTTTCCAACGGCATGTCCTAACTTATCTAGTTTGAAAATATGTATTTGTGCAAAACTTGCGTCTCTGCCTAAACTATTCTTCAATGCAAACTCTCTCTGTTTCTTAATTACAACACGTCTCTGCCACTTCAATTTCAAAACATGCACACATGCACTAACGCCCAGGCTTATTTCATATCCTATTTTCTTTCTCTACCATATATATCAATTTCCTTTTCAACTACCTCTACGCAACGCGTGAACTAGATTTGCAAAATAATAAAACACTTTGGGGACAAATTGCAGGCAAGCACTTATGCATGGCACGGCCCTGGGTTGTTTCACACGCACTACTATATCACAAAGTATTCCATATGGCACCAAGTATATCCCCATTTGCTAACCCACATCAATATGGCTCACATTAAAGGTCACGTGGCCCAAACTATAGGTACGCATGCAACATTTCTCAACAGAATGCAAAAAGAAAGAACAAATCTTGGTTTCCTTTATCACTATGGTATGCACGGCAAAACATGGCAACACTATCAGGGGTTGTTCGGGATATAAGCTCGGTTATGAAAACGTAGAGGGACGTGACGTGGTGGAGGGGAAAATAGGGTGTAGGCAGAGCATTTTTTAGAAGCAGTGGAGCAAACGGTATAAACTGATCATAAGGAAATGTAAAGAAGAAGAAAGAGTAAAACCATTACCTGAAGCTTGTACGCAACAGCTCAAGAAGATCAGAGGAGAGGAGGTATATGAAAGTTTAGGTGAACGAGTAGGGTATTTATAGATGATAAAACTTGCTAAATCTAGGAAATCAAATAGGCAAGCTTGAATTTATTTTTGTTGACCAGAAAAAAAAACGTAAGAGATAAATGATAAAGGGAAACGAATATAAGGAGGCAAGCGAAATAATGTTTACATAATTTTGCGTGATTTATTGCCAGATATAGGAAAAATTTGATTGCAACGTTATATCTTTTTTTTTCCAATTAATAGTTGCGTGCTATTTTTATAGCCTGAGAGATTTATATACAAAAAATCAGCAAGTATTAATTTGCTTTGGATGCTACTTCAAGGACAGATTTGAATGCATGCGTTGATTTATGTCACGGAGAGAAAATGGTAAGAAATTTAATTTTCTGATTGATTGAATTTTAGAAGGCAAGCAATTATATTTTATTGAGAGGAATGAATGGCAAGTGGAATAAAATTTATTTGTGAAAGTTTTTAAATCAAATCTCTATAAAGAGGCAAAAGACAAAGATGTTAAAGGAAATAAATTTCACCGATATGTCACGCGCAAGGAAAGCAAGTTTGATTTCTTTCCAGATGATATTTGCGTGAAAGGGAAGCATGATTTTGAAAACAATATTGGTAGTGGGAATCTCCTTAATCAGTGCATGATTTTAGAGAAACGGATAGGCACGAAATCAATACGTTTTGGTTGGAAATCTCCTAACTCATTTTATTAATCCATATAGATATTGAAATAAAAATTATTAAAATACGCCAAACTGACGCATTACAATACACCCAAAAATTTATACAAAAGTAACGTTTTTAATTTATACGTTTTTACGTTACTTATATCATTACAATGCATGCCCTTTTTAAATGCGAAATTTAACAGTCTGTAAAACACTGAATTTTACAAAGTTATTACTTAAATTAAATTCGCTTACAATTTTTGTATTTTAAATATACAAAATTCATTTTTATTATTGCGAATTGAGTTGTCTTTTAACAAAATTTAAAACTTCAAAACTTTCAGTTTATGTTTAGACTTTTGGGAACTGATTTAATCAATTTAATATATATAAATAAAAATAAATTTCAAGATTCAAATAATATAAAAGAAATAAATTGCTAGAAAACTAGGGTTGTTACATCGGTATTTCACATTTATTTATTTTTTTTTTATTTTATTATCGTCATTGGACGATTAATTTCGTTTGTTAATTGCTGCTGGTGTTGTTAATCGGTAGAAATTCTTTTGTAAATTTGTTGAAAGGGCATGGGCTTTATAAATATTTTTGGGCCATGTTTTAATTGGGGCTGTGATAATTATCAATACCCCTTTTTTTCTTCCATCATTCAGTTTCATTTGTAACCCTAAAAACGAAATCACGAAAAGAATAAAAATGGTGGCCGTTCCTTTTCTTCCTCTTCGACATTTAGGGCTTCGCGTGAACTGGGTCGCCGCTTCATCCCGATTGCTTTGGTGTTCGTGGCTACCCCAGTTCTCGATCGAGTTCAAGCTCTGGCTTTGCTCGATTGCTGGTGTGCTCGGCTTCTTCTAAATTCGTCGACAAGGTGAGTAATTCTCACATCTAATTCATTCTTAAGTGTTATGCTTCAGATGTTCGATTTTGTTACGATGTTGATGTTTTATCTGACTTTGTTAATTTGGTATGATTTGTTGGCCTCGGCTTTGATGTTTTGACTTGTTTGATGTTAATTCTAACTTGATTTGACAAGGTTAATTTCACTGTGATCTCAGCACTTGCTTATTTAACTTCGACTTTGGCCTTGTTTGACAGTGTTCATTTCCTTTGTAGTTGGCTCTGGCCATTTATGTTACCCTGTAGCATACTTGTCTGATAATTTAAAGTTGTTTGATTGATTATATTCGAATGACTGTGATTTTCCCTGACTTGTTCATATGCGTATACATTGAGATTTCTTAGTGCTCACAGTTTTGATTGAATTCCTTAGTCATCGTAACTCTGCCTTGATTTTGAGCTGTATATTATTGTTGGCATTGTTTGTTTTCGAGCTGTTCGTTTTCATGGTCATCACTGTTCGGTTTTGGCTTGACGATATTGAATTTATTCGTGACCCCTACGGTTTCGACTCTATTGACTTTGGTTTGGTACCAATTGCTGTTTCGACTTCGAGGTGCATATATGTATACTTGCTATATCGAGTTGATGTTTCGATTGAACTTTGACATTAACCTGATAATGTCTCTGAGTTCTTTGTTTAAGTGCATTTGAATATGTACAGTTGTGACTGCCCCTTGACCCTCTGTAGTCGTGGCATTCATTTTGTACTTGCACTTGTATTTCATGGTTGCTGTTTCCACTTTTGTGCATGCTGTTTCTGCCTGGGGTTGATATCTTTATGCAACCATGTTGACTTGAAGTCTGATCTCCATGTAGCTCGACTTTGAGTTGTGTGGTCTGGGCTTGATTCATTTTCGTGTTGCCTGCACATCATCTTTTAAATATGACCTCTTGCATTTGAACTTTATACCTGCTGTGAAGGCTTGAACATGTGCTTGTGATTTTTAGATTTTGTATGTGAGTATTGGATTGCCACTTTGGTTTTGCATATATATATGCATACACTTGAGCATTTCTTTGTTGTTTCACTGCCACTTTTGTTTTGCATATTTAATAGGCAGATACTTGGGCATTTTGTTGTTTCATTACAACTTTTGTTTGCATATTTAATATGCAGACACTTGAGCATATTTGTTGGTGCGTATTTTCTACCTAAAGTTGAGAAAATGAAGTTGTATTTAGTTTGGCAATTTATGCTTGCAAATTGGTATTTAGTTGAAGCTCATTCGTTCGAGCTTGCTCTGGTCACTGTTCACATGTGTGTTCAAGTCTGCATTTTTGATATTCATTGCTGTTGGGTTCTATACTCGATACTGTCTAGATTTCTTTTGAATACTCTTTCCACTGGCATGTTTTATTTGTGGACAGTGATCCTGTAGTTGGTAAGTTGCATCTCTGGTGCACTTTAGTTTGGATCTGGAATACCTATGCACTTCACTTGTTCATTCCAACTGTTTGTGTTGTTGCTTGAGTCACTTTGTTGGGCTTGTAGTGCTTGGATATTGAACTGCTTTATGCTTGAAGTCATAGCCTGTACACCTGCCCCGAGTTGAATCCAGCTAATAGTTCGGGTTTGACATTGTGCCCGGTTGTGTACATCATCACTGTTGTGGCAGGGCAGTGCACGCAAGCGTGAACTGCAGCCACACGGAATTGAGTTTTTGGATACATTATTACTGTAGTGGCAAGGCAGTGCACGCAAGCGTGAACTGCAGCCACATGGTACGGTTTTTTTTAATATTCTATCTTGTTTTGATTTATTGATCCTTTGCATATTCCATATGATGTAGTGGCGAGGCAGTGCACGCGTGCGTGTACTGCAGCCCTACTCGAAGTAATATTTTAATTGATATTTCAGTGGTTTGAACTGTTTTGTTTATTCAATCCAATATGCCGAATTGCATTCTGATTTGGTTTAATTGGCTGATTTGTTATTTAACACTGATACGTGTTATATTTATCGTTATCCAATTTCCTATTAAAAGGATTGGATATGCGAGATTTCTGTGACTGTCGTCTATTTGATATTTGATTATTATTGCTTCTGTGCATTAATAACTGAGTTTGAATTAGACTGACCTGGGTATTATTTTCTTTTGAATGTAATGCTCAGGTCAGACCCGAGTTATTTCAGGTTGTAGATTTTCTGCTTTGGGTTGCTGCTAGAGCTATGAAGTCCTTTCATATCTTTTGGAGTAGTCGTCGTCATTTATAGTAGTCAGTGTAATTGTATTGGAAGATATGTATTCATGTATATTATATACGTTAATGTACTTGTATATGTAACTTCCTGAGTCGACTTTGTAGTTGTATCATATGTACCGTGTCAAATGTATTGTAACTGACATCAGTTATTATATATATATATGAGACTTTATGTTTCATCTACGTTCCACATTTATATTATCTGTGTTATTATTTTATATTTTTTCCTAAACTATTATGAACCATCGTAGTTCGTTTTATTCTGGAATTGGGGTATGTCGATGGGAGTAAATGAATCAGAGATGAAAAATGAAAGAACATATATACCACTCCTATCGAGATAACCAATACTAGTGTAAGGCCTAACTACGGATGGCTGCTCCTCAACAGCCTTATTCTCCGCGTTAGTCGACAGCACTACACCGTAGTGTTCTTGGCTAGCGTGGGCATAGAGGTGGGGCATCACAGAGTCTCTGCCATGACTCTAGAGCCTATGGCCGAACCAAATTGTAGCATAGAGTTGTAGAATTTGCCTTGAAATTGCCTTGTAGTTTTGACTTGTTGCACCTATAAATCTCCACACTTTTAAACCATGATAGGCTGACCACTATGGACCCAAACTAGACCTTTATACATGCCTTGGCTGTGCTATTTCAGTTCATAACTGAAGTATGTGAAGTTGAGAACAAGTGAAAAGCATTTGTCTTTGTTTTGGGCTTTGATTCCTAGTGTCGTTTAGTGTAATTAGGCTTTGAAAAACTTATGTATTTTGAATTGTTTTGTTTATATGTATACAAGGCAATTATATTTGGCTCTCCACTCTCAAATCATGATAGTGTTGTTGTGCCTTCGTTGTGTCTGTATTGTGTGCTTTGGTGTCCTTCTCCAGCTTGTGACATGTGAGTTATTCTCACCAAATATTATGTACTTATATAAGTAGTAAATTGACACCGTGTGAATCTATAGAACTATGTGATCAAGTTATAACTGCTTATATTATTGTCATATGATGTTTACACCTGTTATTACACCTATTATATTATATGTTACTGTTATTTCATGTTATTCTGTATATTTTATCAGTTTATCACACTGCAAGTTCCCTGTAAATTAGAATCACTATGGGTTGAAACGATACATACCCAAACGGACTTTAGAATAGGGAAAAATCGTTATGGGCTGAAATGATAGGCTTGAACGGTTTTTATTTAATTTATTTTTAACTTGGGATTGCAGGTTTGAAATGATTAAACCCGGATTTTTCTTTGTAAATTACGGGTTGAAATGATATATTACCCGTATCACTTTACCTAGCGTAGAAAATTATATACAGGCCCGTAGTTGAAATATGTTTTTCTAAAAATTTTAAAATATTTTAGAAATTTAATTATTATAATATCTGATTTGAAATTTAATAAAAATATAACTTTTGTAAAGTATTGTTTATTTTCTAGAAATCTATAAGTTAAATAAATTATGGAAAAGTTAGAAAATATGAATGTAAGTTATTTTGGAAATTTTGATTTAATTTTTAATGGAATTTAAATTAACTTTGAAAATATGGTAAATTTATGATATTTTAAATTTAAATTAATTTAAAGTGATTATATATCATATTAATGATTTTTGATAAAGTTGAATGTGAAATGAATGAATATTTAAGTTGAAATTTTGAAATATAACTAAAATTGGAAATTTATGAAATTGACTTAAAAGTGAACTTTTTGTTAAGCAAATAAAAATAAAACTAAGTTATATTTGAGAATTTGAACTTAAGTGTTAAGTTGAAATTTAATGCAAGGAATTTAAAATTGAACATTGCGATTTGATAAGTGAATTATTATTAAATCTTGATTTTTGAATGGAAATTTAACTTTATAAAATCATGAACATGAGGAAAATTAAATGATGTTTATAAATGTGAAAATGTATGATTTTATGAGTTAAAAATGTTTTAAATAAAAATATAATTGGTTGAGAAATTATATTAAATATTTGGAGTTAATTGACTGCATTTTTGAAATGCTATTAATTACAATGTAAATGATATTACAGTATTTGTAAATGCTGTAGTTGATGATAATGAACTAAAAAGCTAAATTGAATTAAAAACTATTACAGCAATTTTGTAAGTGCTATAATTTTTGAATTTAACTAAGTTTATTTGGAATTTAATTAAACCCTGTTACAACATTTTAAAATGTTGTCTTTTGTTAAATTGAACTGTTTTGAATGTAACTTTCCGTAGCGTTTTCTAAATGCTACGAAAAGTGGAATTTCACTGTTTTGATAAACGTAAGTGAATAAATGAACTTTGGAAGTTGAAAATTTTGGAAATTTAATAATTTTTAACATAATAACTTCATTTTTATGATTAAAAATGATTTTTTTTGGAATATAAACTGTTTTGAAATATGAATTGAAATGGTATTTTAAATTGAATAAAATGAATAATAATTTGAAATGTGGTTTCGAAAAGATATGATATTTTGATTATTAAAATGATTTGAAATGTGGTACTGAAAGATATGATATTTTGATATATTAAAATCATTTGAAACGAAGTTTTGAAAGATATGATATTTTGATATTAAATGATTTGAAAAATGAGGCTTTGAAAGGTTATGATATTTTGATGTATTGAAATGATTTGAAAGGAAGTTTTTAAAGGATATGATAATTTAAAATATTGAAATGTTTAGAAATGACTTGATATTTATTTTGATAAATATTTGAATTGAAAGATATTGTATGATGATATATTGAAATGGTTTTGAAATGATTTAATCTTTATTTTGATAAAGATTTGGGTTGAAATGATATTTTATTTTGAAGTATAAAATATTGTTTTAAAGTTATAACTGCGGGTTATAATAACGATTGGTTGTTAAAGAGACCGGTATCGGATATTGTCTTACAGCCGGCTAATACCGAAAACCACTTTAACAACTGTGTACGCGGTGGAGATTCCAGAATGAAGTAGGATGGTGGCGACGTTCTCGAGGTATATTACGTGGACCCAACTCCCGTGAGTTGGCGTAAACGACTAAAACAGGAGCTATACCAGGCTACACAAAGGGTCGCACCCTTTCATCGAGCATGCTCCATCGGAAACCATTCTATTACTTTTGTGATTCGATATGTGGCGCCAATTTGATTCGGGGGTATTGTTCGAGGTGGGCGGAAGCTGCTAGCTTGCCGTCACCACCGGTCCGGGAATGCAAACGGTGTATCCACCCTGGCATTGCCTCGCGTGCCGTGTCATCTCCATATAGCGAGCCGACTGCGATTTTGGTTTTAAAGATCCGACCGCGTTAAGGTTCACCATCCCCTTAACGCTATTTTCTATATGATTATACTTTACTGATTAGACACTACTGTATATAGCGTATATTACTACATAGTAAATAGTTTATCGGATCCTTAGAGGATGGGCGGTCCCAAGCATCTTCTAAGTTACTTGTACCTTTGCTACATTTGACTTGAGTTGGTTTACATTGTATAAGTATGTGTAACAACCCGCATATTTGTCGATTTTATATTTAAATATTTTATTTAAATATTTTATCAATACTCGGAATTTAGTCCGAAAAACTACTTTTTGCATACGGTCGAATTAGGACTCGGGACCACACCATTGAGTTTAAAATGCCGTTTGCGACCTTTTTGAGTAAAAGCTTCGATATGTTTGGAGAAAGATGATTTTTGCTACTTTTCACTTTGGGTTTGGGTTTGGGTTCAGCCCTATGTTTAACTTATACTCAAAACTGAGCCACTCTTCCCCCATTCACCCTCATTTTCTTCCTCTTTTCAGTTCTAAGGCAATAATGGTGGGAGAGATTGGAAATTAAAACTCCAAAACCCTAGTTCCTCTTGCAACCTCAATTTTCTTGCTCCAAACTAATAGAAGAACCCATTGGTAAGCTTCTCTTCTTCTTCTCCAACTTATTCTCTTACCAATTTAAGGAATTCCTAAACCTAATTTTGGGAATGTTCTTGTTTTGAGCATAGATTCAAGCTCATTTGGGTTGTGTTGAAGAGAGGTTGATTCTCCATTTGCTTTCAAGCTTCTTCTTGTTTGATTTTGTAAAAAGGTGAGATTTTTATCTCGCATCTATGCTTATATTTATCTTCGATTGTTAGGTATGAATTCCTAACATTTACTCGTGTGCATTTTCTTTTGGTTTGGATTGATTTGGTGAATATTCCAATTTTTAGTGTTTTGGGTTCAATCCTTTAAAAAATCATAACTTTGATGTTTGAACATGTGTTTGGTGATGCATCGAGGAGCATATGGGGCCGGGTAGTTGATTAGCATAATCCCTTAGTGTCGTTGCTCGAGAGAATGCAAATTGGTGGAGGTTGGACCTCAATTGGATGGACTGGGAGGGGAGTGGCAACAAGTCCGGTCGACCGAGCACTGCAGCCGACCGACCGACCTGCTTCCAAGTGCATAAGCACTTCCCTGTTTAAAAGTTCGGTCGACCGAGTACAGTGTTCGGCCGACCGACCTGTTTCCCGAGGAACTTTGAGAACAGGGTCCGGTCGACCGAGCTCTGTAGCCGGCCGGCCGACCTGCTGCATTTTTGCCTATTTCTCCTAGTTGTTTGAATTTCCAACTTTAGTTGATTCGGGTTGTTTCCTATGTATTGTTATCATTTGTTATGACTTTGATGACTCCTTTTTAGGGATTTTTGAATATCCATTTTGATGGATTCTTTATCGGTTTCGTTGGATTCTTATTCACATCTTCGTTTGTGAATTTTAGTGATTGATTATTCCTACAATCTTCTTTGTCTTTTGTCACTTTAAAAATATAAAGGTTTTCTATACTAGTAGTAAATATCAAAACTCTTTCCTCAAACGATTTCAATACTATTTTAATACCAAATTCGTTTATAAAACCGTTTTCCAATCTATTAGTATATATAAACCTTTACCTCACTCGTATGAGAAATCTAATTAAACGACTTAGTAAAACAAGTGGTATGAAATGCTTGCATTCACTTTGTCGGTTAATTCTTGGACTTGTTCGATTGAATCCCTTGTGACAATTTTATAGTGGAGATCTACAGTTTGTTCGTAAATATTTAAGTTAAGCAAGTGGTTATGGGACATGAAGCTAAACTCATATATTTACTAGCTTAGTGTAATTGACACTTCTCGTTGATCATGGTGATCATCTTTGTGATTTAGACTAGCAATGTGCGATGTCTCTTTGTCTACGAGGGAGACTAAACCCCGTTTTATGGAGTTTCGACTCAATTTGGTGGGGTAGCAACCCATGGTCTACGGGCCGTTTGTGGAGCTTCGGCTCAATTTGTGATGGTTAGCAACCATGGAATTAGCGTTCCGTTTGTGACACACGTGTTGGCGAGCTTTATGCTTCCGTTTGTGATAGGCCTCCCCCCCTTTGTGATTTCTGGATTTCTTGAGATGATTTCTAGAATTTGTGTTTCACCAATTTTCGTGATTTCCATCGATAAGCTATATCGATATTTGTGCATTGGTGAATTTGTGCGTCATTGACTTTTGTGATTTCTGGATTTCTTGAGATGATTTCTAGAATTTGTGTTTCACCAATTTTCGTGATTTCCATCGATAAGCTATATCGATATTTGTGTATTGGTGAAGTTGTGTGTCATTGACTTTTGTGATTGGCATTGATATGATATGTTATTTATTGTGGTTTGGGGAACGAAATGAAAAGTATGACATTTCTTTGATTCTTGTGTAGATTTGGTGATATTGATTAATCTCTCGTTGATTTTCAATTACTTATATATATCACAGCTTGGCATTGTGATTGTTATGTGTTTAGTCATATCTCTTATTCTATATCGTTTCATCTGATATTTATAGTTAGACTGATCCGTTTATTATTTTCTTATTAAATAATACTCGGGTCAGACCGAGATGTTACAGGTGCTTCTACTTGACTTCTCCCCTGGGATTGACTTCTCTGACTTTTGGCAAACTACTTAAATTAGTAGTTTATTTTGTTATATACACTTGAGATATAGACTCATTGTTGTATTCTTTTGTATAGCACGTGTTGCTAATCTTTTGTATTATTGTGGATCTTTTTGACCACTACTCTGATATACACTTCCATGTGTTGATTATATATTCATATCTTCTTCCGCATTTGTGATATGAATTATCTGTGACTGATTTATGTTATGTTTATTTCTGTATTTGTTTCCGAAGATATTATAGCCACTGTGTAGTAGCTTTGAGATTGTGTCGGTATGTCGGATTTCCTCTTGATAAAGTATTGCATGTTATACTATCTGACATATCGATGCTCGCACAAAGCAATTACACGGATGGTCGCTCCTCAACGGCCTTATTCTCCGTGCTAGTCGACAGCATTCACCGTAATGTTCTTGGTTAGCGTGGGTATAGAGGTGGGGCGTCACAGCTTGGTATCAGAGCCAAACTTCGGAACAATATGGAATATTATAACAAGGATCATCGTCCTAAGTCTTTCTTAGGAGTTGTGCTTTAGGATTTTATTCGGATCTACGTACCGTTCTATCCTATTTTCTTTTATGATTCCTTGTTTTGTCTATCAAGATTGCTTGATATTCATTAGTGAATAATCTTCTCCTTGCTCTTCTTTCTTTCAAAGGAAGAGGAATGTCTAGACCAGGCCGTCCCAGAGCTGGACTATCTAGTGTTCCACCCCAAGATGGAGTTTTTATGACTGCTCAACAGCTTCTTATTTAGTGACGAATGCTCAAGCGGCTGGAGCTAACCCGGAACCTACTCACCCAATGTCGGGATTTGCACGCTTGTGTAGCGATTACACTAATTTGGGTGGGGAGCCATTCAAAGGTTTCGAAACTGTTATTGAAGTACAGGCTTGGCTAAGGTCATGCGATCGAATCTTTTCTCGCATGAATCATATTGACCTTCACCGAGTTCAGGTGGCCTCTAGTATGCTCCGAGAAAGAGCATTGGACTGGTACGAGCTTCTTATTTCTGAGACTAATGAAGCGGATCTCACCTGGGAGAAATTCCGAGAGCGCTTCGAGTTAAAATTCATACCAGAAGCTGAGAAAGTGACATTGGCTCGACGATTTATAGACCTTGTTCAAGGTGGGTCCTCCGTGACTGATTACGTCGCCTCCTTCGAGTCGCTTTCCAAATATGGGGTTGAATACATCAACACCCCTTTAAAGAAGAACCAGAGGTTCGTTTATGGCTGAAACAAAAATCTCAAGAAGCCATTACTTCTAAAATTAGAAGTTTCTTTCGACCAACTCGTTGATATTGCTCTTCGTCTTGAAGAGACGGATAGGGAGAACGATGTTGAAGTGGTGGGTTCCAAACCAAACTTCAACAAAAAGAAGAGGCCAAACAAATTCAAAGGCCCCTATCCTAATAAGAAAGGGAAGCAAGCAACCTCCGTGGCAAAGACTTCTTCCTTTGGTCGTGGGGAATGCTATAATTGTGGTTCGAAGGACCATTATGCGAATAAGTGCCCAAAGTCTCTCTCTTGTCGCTACTGCAAAGTTCCCGGTCATGTTATATCCTCATGCCCCAAGCTTCAGGGCAGGAAAGAGGGAAAGCTTAATTTTGCTAAAGCCCTTGGCAACACATCTCGTGGCCAAGGTATTTCTCATTCTATTCTGGATGGAATTATTTTATTTCGTGATCATCCTATTCGAGTTCTTTTTGATACGGGTGCGTCCCATTCTTTTATATCAAAAGTACTTGTTGATACTTTTTCTTTGGATGTTTTGTGTTTAATGACTTCTTTGAGAATTGCGAATCCGGTTGGCGGATCCGCGACAATCAGTTTATTGTGTAAAGATGTCGAGATTATTTTGTGTGATTTTTCTTTCCGAGCCGATTTGCATGTCATGCGATATTTAAGCTTTGGAATGATTTTGGGAATGGATTGGCTTAACCGTTATGAAGCTCATATCCTATGTCCTGAGCGGACTATTCATCTTCGACATCCTCAATCTGTTAAGCAGATTTCTATTAATCTTAAAGATTCAGATTCCAGCTTGGTTGCATCTTTATATTCTTTAAATCCTCGTGATGACGATGATGACGATGAGGATGATATTATTTCTCTTATTCACGTCGTTCGTGAATTTTCCGACTTATTCGAGCCCGTTTTAGGATCACCACCAAAGCGAGCAATTGAGTTCAGAATTAATCTTATTCCTGGAGCTCAACCTATCACTCGCCTCCGTATCGTTTGTCCAATAAAGAAAACGAGGAGATGCGTAAACAATTATCTGAATTGGAGACGAAGCAATTTATTCTCTTTAGTTCCTCGCCCTGGGGAGCTTTAGCTATTTTTGTGAAGAAATCCGATGGAACACTTAGGCTTTGCGTTGACTACCGCAAGCTTAATGATCTTACTATCAAAAATAATTATCCTTTACCTCGGATTGATGATCTATTCGATCAACTTAGTGGTGCTAGAGTCTTTTCACTATTAGACATAGCTACTGGATTTCAAAAGCTTCGTATTGCAGAGGATAGTATTCCTTTGACATCGTTCCGTACTCGTTATGGATCTTATGAATGCCTTGTTATGCCATTTGGTTTAACGAATGCTCCGGCGTATTTCGTTGACCTTATGAATAGAGTTTTCAAAGACTTCCTTGACCGGTTTGTTCTCATCTTTATCGATGATATTCTTGTGTATTCTAAAACCGAGGAGGAGCATGAAAAACATCTTCGGATTGTGTTGGAAACTCTTAGGAGTAATCAATTAAAGGAAAAATTTTCTAAATGCCACTTTTGGCAATCTCGTGTGAAGTTTCTCGATCATATTATTTCCGAATCCGGAATTTCCGTGGATCCTTCAAAGATTGAAGCGATTCAAGATTGGAAGAGACCGGAAAGTCTGACAGAGATTCGTAGTTTTCTTGGATTGGCAGGTTATTACCGCCGTTTTACCAAAGACTTTTCTAAGATTGTCGTGCCTCTCACTGGCTTGACGAAGAAAGGTGTTAAATACATTTGGTCGGACAAATGTGAAACTTTTTTTCAGAAACTAAAAGAACTCCTTTCAGATGCTCCTATTCTTGTTATTCCCGAGGGGAATCAAGATTTTGTTGTTTATACCGATGCTAGTCGCGTTGGTTTGGGTGCCGTTCTTATGCAAATAGAACGTGTTATTGCTTATGCTTCTAGGCAATTGAAGCCTGCCGAGACTAGATATGCCACTCATGATTTAGAACTCGCGGTTATTGTTTTCACTCTTCGGATTTGGCGTCATTATCTTTTAGGAGAGAAATTTGTTCTTTACACGGATCATAAGTCTTTGAAGTATTTATTTTCTCAAAAGGAACTTAATTTACGTCAACAACGTTGGCTCGAGTTCCTTTCTCCTTATGATCTTGATATTCTTTATACTTCCGGTAAGGGTAATCGTGTCGCCGATGCCCTTAGCCGTAAACAACAAGCTGTTGTTTCTATGATGATATCCGAATGGAACGATCTTGAGATCTTGTCCACTTGTGAGATTCGAGACCGTGTCTCCGATTTATGTTCATCACTTTTGTTATGTAGCCTTGAGGCTCATCCTTCTCTTTTAAACCGCATTCTTGAAGCTCAAAGGCTAGATCCCGAAATGGCTCTTCTTGGCCAAAATATTAGGGATAAAATTGATATTGAGGGATTGAAAGAATTTGATATCGATTCTCGTGGCAGCATTCGAAAATTTGGTAGAATTATCGTGCCAAATATTAGTGATCTTCGTAAAGATATTTTAGAAGATTCATATCGTTCTAAATTTACCATTCATCCCAGTAGTAGTAAAATGTACGCGGATATGAAGCGACTATATTATTGGGAGGGAATGAAATTTGATATTGCTAACTTTGTTAAGTGTTGCATGACTTGCCAGCTCGTTAAGGCCGAACATCAAAGGCCCGGTGGGTTATTGCAACCTTTAGAAATTCCAATTTGGAAGTGGGACAATATTTCCATGGATTTTATAGATGGCCTTCCCTGTTCTCGTTCGGGTCATGATAGCGTATGGGTGATCGTTGATAGACTTACTAAATCCGCCCATTTTATTCCCGTTCGGTCTAACCGACGTTCCTCCTTTGGCCAAGCTCTTTATCAAAGAGATTGTTAAATTGCATGGAGTTCCTACTTCTATTTTTAGTGATCGTGATCCATTGTTTACTAGTGGATTTTGAAAGAGTCTTCAAAAAGCTTTGGGAACGAAGCTTAATTTTAGCACCGCTTATCATCCCCAGTCCGATGGACAAACTAAGTGTGTGAATCAAACTCTTGAAGATCTTCTTCGTTCTTGTGTGCTTGATTTTGGTGGAAGTTGGGAAGATCATATTTCACTTGTTGAATTTTCCTATAATAATAGCTTCCAATCTAGTATTGGTATGGCACCTTTCGAGGCACTCTATGGAAGGCCATGCCGATCTCCTTCTTGTTGGCTTGAGGCCGGTGAGAAGCTAGTTTTAGGTCCAGATTTTGTTCGTGATTCCACAGAAAAGATTGATCTTATTCGACATAGGATGAAAGAAGCCCAGAGTAGACAAAAATCCTATGCCGATAACCGGAGAAGGAGGTTAGAATTTTCTGTGGGAGATCTTGTGTTCATTCGTGTTTCACCTATGAAAGGTGTTGTACGTTTCAGTCGATCGGGAAAATTGGCGCCTCGATATATTGGGCCATTTCCTATCACTGAACGTATTGGTTCCATAGCTTATCGCCTTTTATTGCTGGCTCAATTTTCTGCTATCCATGACGTGTTTCACGTTTCTCAACTTCGGAAATGCCTTCGAGATTCCGATTCTATTCTTGAGCCCGGTGTTGTGGAAGAGATTGAAGTTTCGCCTAATTTAACTTATGAGCATCATCCTATTCGAATTATTGCTTCGGAGGTCAAACGACTTCGAAATAAAGATGTTCCGCTTGTTAAAGTTCAATGGTCTTCAAATCCTAAGGATTGTTCTTGGGAATCTAGAGAGTTCATCAAGCGAATACATCCGGACTTACTTTCCCGTGCTCTTTAAGGTGAACTTCTTATTTCAAATTTCTTTTGTGTTGAATATGCTTTTATGGTTGTTACGACATATCTTCTTCTTAAATATTGCGAGGACGCAATTTCTTTAAGGAGGGGAGTCTGTAACAACCCGCATATTTGTCGATTTTATATTTAAATATTATATTTAAATATTTTATCAATACTCGAAATTTATTCCGAAAAACTACTTTTTGCATACGGTCGAATTAGGACTCGGGACCACTCCCATTGAGTTTAAAATGCCGTTTGCGACCTTTTTGAGTATAAGCTTCGATATGTTTGGAGAAAGTTGATTTTTGCTACTTTTCACTTTGGGTTTGGGTTTGGGTTCAGCCCTATGTTTAACTTATACTCAAAACTGAGCCACTCTTCCCCCATTCACCCTCATTTTCTTCCTCTTTTCAGTTCTAAGGCAATAATGGTGGGAGAGATTGGAAATTAAAACTCCACAACCCTAGTTCCTCTTGCAACCTCAATTTTCTTGCTCCAAACTAATAGAAGAACCCATTGGTAAGCTTCTCTTCTTCTTCTCCAACTTATTCCCTTACCAACTTCAGAAATTCCTAAACCTAATTTTGGGAATGTTCTTGTTTTGATCATAGATTCAAGCTCATTTGGGTTGTGTTGAAGAGAGGTTGATTCTCCATTTGCTTTCAAGCTTCTTCTTGTTTGATTTTGTAAAAAGGTGAGATTTTTATCTGACATCTATGCTTATATTTATCTTCGATTGTTAGGTATGAATTCCTAACATTTATTCGTGTGCATTTGCTTTTGGTTTGGATTGATTTGGTGAATATTCCAATTTTTAGTGTTTTGGGTTCAATCCTTTAAAAAATCATAACTTTGATGTTTGAACATGTGTTTGGTGATGCATCGAGGAGCATATAGGGACGGGTAGTTGATTAGAATAATCCCTTAGTGCCGTTGCTCGAGAGAATGCAAATTGGTGGAGGTTGGACCTCAATTGGATGGACTGGGAGGGGACTGGCAATAGGTCCGGTCGACCGAGCACTGCAGCCGGCCGACCGACCTGCTGCCAAGTGCATAAGCACTTCCCTGTTTAAAGGTTCGGTCGACCGAGTACAGTGTTCGGCCGACCGACCTATTTCCCGAGGAACTTTGAGAACAGGGTCCGGTCGACCGAGCTCTGTAGCCGGCCGACCGACCTGCTGCATTTTTGCCTATTTCGCCTAGTTGTTTGAATTTCCAACTTTAATCGATTCGGGTTGTTTCCTATGTATTGTTATCATTTGTTATGACTTTGATGACTCCTTTTTAGGGATATTTGAATATCCATTTTGATGGATTCTTTATCGGTTTCGTTGGATTCTTATTCACATCTTGGTATGTGAATTTTAGTGATTGATTGTTCCTACATTCTTCTTTGTGTTTTGTCACTTTAAAAATATAAAGGTTTTCTATACTAGTAGTAAATATCAAAACTCTTTCCTCAAACGATTTCAATACTATATTAATACCAAATTCGTTTATAAAACCGTTTTCCAATCTATTAGTATATATAAACCTTTACCTTACTCGTATGAGAAATCTAATTAAACGACCTAGTAAAACAAGTGGTATGAAACGCTTGCGTTCACTTTGCCGGTTAATTCTTGGACTTGTTCGACTGAATCCCTTGTGACAATTTTATAGTGGAGATCTACAGTTTGTTCGTAAATATTTAAGTTAAGCAAGTGGTTATGGGACATGAAGCTAAACTCATATATTTACTAGCTTAGTGTAATTGACACTTCTCGTTGATCATGACGATCATCTTTTTGATTTAGACTAGCAATGTGCGATGTCTCTTTGTCTGCGAGGGAGACTAAACCCCATTTTGTGGAGTTTTGACTCAATTTGGTGGGGTAGCAACCCATGGTCTTCGGGCCGTTTGTGGAGCTTCGGCTCAATTTGTGATGGTTAACTACCATGGAATTAGCGTTCCGTTTGTGATACACGTGTTGGCGAGCTTTATGCTCCCGTTTGTGATAGGCCTCCCCCCCTTTGTGATTTCTGGATTTCTTGAGATGATTTCTAGAATTTGTGTTTCACCAATTTTCGTGATTTCCATCGATAAGCTATATCGATATTTGTGCATTGGTGAATTTGTTCGTCATTGACTTTTGTGATTTCTGGGTTTCTTGAGATGATTTCTAGAATTTGTGTTTCACCAATTTTCGTGATTTCCATCGATAAGCTATATCGATATTTGTGTATTGGTGAATTTGTGTGTCATTGACTTTTGTGATTGGCATTGATATGATATGTCATTTATTGCGGTTTGGGGAACGAAATGAGAAGTATGACATTTCTTTGATTCTTGTGTAGATTTGGTGATATTGATTAATCTCTCGTTGATTTTCAATTACTTATATATATCACAGCTTGGCATTGTGATTGTTATGTGTTTAGTCATATCTCTTATTCTATATCGTTTCATCTAATATTTATAGTTAGACTGATCCGTTTATTATTTTCTTATTAAATAATACTCGGGTCAGACCGAGATGTTACAGGTGCTTCTGCTTGACTTCTCCCCTGGGATTGACTTCTCTGACTTTTGGCAAACTACTTAAATTAGTAGTTTATTTTGTTATATACACTTGAGATATAGACTCATTGTTGTATTCTTTTGTATAGCACGTGTTGCTAATCTTTTGTATTATTGTGGATCTTTTTGACCACTACTCTGATATACACTTCCATGTGTTGATTATATATTCATATCTTCTTCCGCCTTTGTGATATGAATTATCTGTGACTGATTTATGTTATGTTTATTTCTGTATTTGTTTCCGAAGATATTATAGCCATTGTGTAGTAGCTTTGAGTTTGTGTCGGTATGTCGGATTTCCTCATGATAAAGTATTGCATGTTATACTATCTGACATATCGATGCTCGCACAAAGCAATTACACGGATGGTCGCTCCTTAACAGCCTTATTCTCTGTGCTAGTCGACAGCATTCACCGTAATGTTCATGGTTAGCGTGGGTATAGAGGTGGGGCGTCACAGTATGTATGTCCTGACTCGAGTGTTTGTATTTTTATTTACGCTCGGGTCAGCCTGAGTTATTCACAGATTTGGATTTCCACTTTCTAGAGATTGGAATCGCTGGAGATTATCCACTTGTCAAGTTTCCTCTTTTCAGTTCGGTTGTTCTATTCAGCTTATACTTGGTTATCATATTTAAACTTCCGTTGTACTTTATTTCTTCTATTGTATCTTATGTAACTCTGATATATTTATATAGTAGCTTCATGAACTACTATCTCTTTTACTTCCGCTGCATTATTATTACTTTGTGTCTGTGATCTGTGATTATTATTTACTATATATTCTGAGATTTGCCAAAATTTTATTTACAACACGGTATTTTGAGCAATTCAATTCCGGTATGAGTGTCTACCTATACACTTATAATGGATGCAAATGATTAAAATACTTAGTTGTTACAACCCGACTCCCGTGAGTCGGCATAAGATGGCTAAAACAAGAGCAATTTACGGGCTAATGAGGTCGCTCCTCTTATCGGACACATTTCTCCGTATGTCATTCTATTACTTTGTGATTGATTAGTGTGCACCTTTGATTTTTGGGAGTGTGGCTCGAGGTGGGCGGTAGTGGCTGCTACGCGTTACCACCAGTCCGGAACCGCAATTTGTATATCTACCCTGGCATTGCCTAGTTGTGCCGTGTCACCTACCCTAGCGCCTTATACGATTTTGTTTTGTACCATTCCTATGGAGTGCCCTCTGACGACGCCCAGTACGGGGGAGATTACGGTAGTGTATAGACTATGAGAATATATAAATTGTGCTAAGGTGGAAAATGTAAAGCATTAACGCTATTTTTTAAATATATTATACTTTACTTTAGACATTATTATAATAGCGTATATTACTACATAGTAGATAGTTTAACGGATCCTTAAAGGATGAGCGGTCCCAAGTATCCTTTAAGTTACTTATGCATTTTTATTACAGTTCACTTGAGTTGGTTTATATTGTATATGTATGTATATCCTGACTCGAGTGTTTTAGGTATTGCTTTATGCTCAAGTCAGCCTAAGTATCAGCATTGGGTTTCATCTTCTGAAGCTAGAGGGTGTAACATCCCAAACTTTTAACAAGTATTTTTCACTTGTATTTTAAAAACTTTGGGGTTTATTTAAAGTGATTAAAAAAAACAATTGACCAAATATTTAATTAAATAATAAGATCTCTGAAATTTTGACATGGTTAAGAATTAACTTTAATTTGGAAATTTGGGGTTTTGCCGAAGATGGTAAATAACTTAATTTCTAGCAAAATCAAGTTTTAATTAAGAAAACATTAATAGCTTAGGTGGTTAAGACATCTGGGCTATTCACGACAGGTTACGAGTTTGAGTCTTAGCACGGTCAGAATTTCGAATTTTTTTAGTGTATAAATGAACTGGGTAATTACGCGTTAAAAAGGGCGCGTAAATTTAGGGAATAAATACCGTATATATATATATTTGATGTAAATCTTTTTCCAAAGGTCTAAAAATAAAATTTAAAAGTTTTGAAGTTTTTAACTTTGTTAAAAGACGACTCAATTCGCAATGGTAATAAAATGAATTTTGTATATGTATAATATATGTAAACCAATAAAATTTTGGTAAGTAATAACTTTGTAAAAAAATTTAGTGTACTAATGAACTGTTGGATTTCACGTTTAAAGGACGCGTAAAATTTATGGTATAAGTAACGTAATAAACGTATAAACTAAAAAAGTTATTTTATATAAATTTAGGTGTTTTGCATTGCGTCGGTTTGGCATATTTTAAAAATCATATTTATATCTGTATGGATTAAAATATCAGTTAGTAGTTTATAGTAAACGTTACATTTTCCATAATTGTCAATTGGGTTTTAATTTTTGTATATGAATTTTTCATTCCAAAATCTTTGCCAATTCTTGCCGTTTCATTTAATTCAATCAAAATAAAGATCAAAATTTCATATAGCTGATCACGCAACTATAAAATGGTATAAAATGTTGAAATCAAATTTTCATAAATTGGCAGCATAAATCACGCATATAAAATAACGTTCAAACTAAAGAAACTGGAAAGTAATCAACGCATGCATTTAATCAAGATTTTCGTATAACTGGGAATAGTGAATCACGCTCCTCTATTTCATAAAGCACGAATCCATATCTCTTGCTTCTTGTTTCCCACTGCAATTTGTTTTGCAAATTTTCGTACAACTGATCAAGCAAATTATGTAAACATTTATTTCATTTGCCTTTTCAATACAGAGCAAATTTATATTCGCTGACCGTTTTGCCAAAAATCACACAAGCTTATCCATGAAAAAAAAAGAAACAACGTTCAAGTATAACAAACTGGAAAGTAAATCGCACATATTTTTTATAGAGATCTCTTGCCAATTTTCACCTATTTGTTTCCCTGCATGCCGTGCCTATGTTCCATTTTGGACCAAGTATACTTCACTTCCTTGCATACAACGCAACTCCTCTTTATAAATACATAGCCTCGTCCAAAACTTTCCTCTGCATCTCATAGTTTAGCCTTCTTCTTCTTTTGTGCTGAAACCTCTATCAGGTAATGGTTTTACTTTTTCTTTTCTTCTTCCAGTTTTTCCCTTTCTTCTTCTTGCTGTTCTCTGTTTCCCTTTTGCCTTGCTCGGCTACTTCCCTCTAAGTTTTCATAACCGAGCTTATATCCCGAACAAGCCCATGGTTAATATATTATAATATTTTTCTAAAAATTATTATGTATTTTTGAAATAAAATTTATGTAATTTAACTAAAAATTTGACTTAAGGCTTTAAAATTTTAAAGGTGTTTTGTTTTCTATAAGTTAAATTTTTGAAAGTTAATAATTGGTTTTAAAGTGAATTTAAAGATTTTATTTACGATAAATGACATAATAATTAAATTTGATTTAATATGGAGTTGAAATCTAACCTAGAAATTTTAATAAAAGTTATTTCCGAAAATGGATATGTTTGGTATAATAAATAATGTACTTTGAATTGATAAAATGAAAGACGGTTGAAATGGAACATTTGGGAATAACTTTTATTTAACTTGAATCATAGTTGAATTGATGTCTAAATGAATAAAGTTGTGAAGAAAATTTAGTGTATATTAACTATAAAAGGAAAAAAAAATTATGGAACGGATGTGTTTTGTAAGTAAATAATTGAAAATGTTGTTTTCAAATGGAAAGGTGAAATTTCCATTTATGACTTAACTTGAAAATTGGAAATTTGGTTTTAAATAAAATTGTTAAGTTAAGTAAATAAATGAGAATTTAGTTTTATTTAGGAAGTGGGTATTTTTAAATTAAGTGTAAAGTTATTTGGAAAAATATATATACAAGTTAATAAAATCGGGAAATTCTGACTTACAAATGATTCATAGTAAATTTGGATATTTTATTTATAAAATTTATTTTATTTAATCATAAGATAAATGGTATCCAAATGAACATTTTTTTGAAGTAGGAATATGATTTTTAAAGTTAAGAATGGTTAAAAGTTTAAATCTTAATGTTTCTGAATTCGACAATGTTTTGAAATTGAAGTGGCAGAGACGTGTTGTAATTAAGAAACAGAGAGAGTTTGCATTGAAGAATAGTTTAGGCAGAGACGCAAGTTTGTGTAAATACATATTTTTCAAAACTAGATAAGTTAGGGTATGCCGGTGGAAATAATAATAATAATAATAATAATGTAACAACCCGCATATTTATCGAGTTTGTATTTAAATATTTTATTTAAATATTAACTCGTTAATCGGATTTTGGTCCGAAAAGCTACTTTTTGCAAACGGTCAAACTAGGACTCGAGACCACTTCCATTGAGTTCGAAATGCCGTTTACAACTTTTTTAAGTATAAACATCGATAGGTTTGGAGTTAGTGAAATTTCACTAACTTTTCCCGCTTTGGACTTTGGGTTAGTTTAGCCTATTAAGCCCAAGTTCCAACCCTCTTCTCCTCACTCTTCATAAATTTCCTAACTAATCAAGCTTTGGCATTAATGGTGGAGGGAATGGGAAATTAAAATTCCAAAACTCAAATTCAATTGCAATCCATCTTTCTACTCCAAATTCAAGAAGAAGACATTGGATTCAAGCTTCTTGTGCTTAGATAGAAGAAGGATTGATTCTTGCTTGCTTAAAACTTCATTTTCATTGATATTTGGTGCAATGGTGAGATTTTTATCTCACAATTCTAGCCTATAACTATATTGGACTGTTGGGAATGATTCCCTATCATTTTTGCATGCATGTTAGCATTTGGTTTGGATTGGATTGGCGAAAAAACTCCAATTTTTAGCGTTTTGTTGAATTTTCTGCATTTAGGTCGTTCTGGCCATTTTTAGGTCGTTCGGAGTTAAGTCGTTCGTCCATAGGTCGTGAGTCGTTCACGAGTTAACCCTAGGTCGTTCTGGCCATTTTTAGGTCCTTCGGAGTTAAGTCGTTCGTCCATAGGTCGTGAGTCGTTCACGAGTTAACCCTAGGTCGTTCTGGCCATTTTTAGCTCGTTCGGAGTTAAGTCGTTCGTCCATAGGTCGTGAGTCGTTCACGAGTTAACCCTAGGTCGTTCTGGCCATTTTTTAGCTCGTTCGGAGTTAAGTCATTCATCCATAGGTCGTGACTCGTTTACGAGTTAACCCTTAAGTCGTGCAGCCCTTCAATCACGCAACCCTTAAGTCGGTTACGAGTTATCCCGATAGGTCGTCGGACCCTTAACTCGTAGGTCGTTGGACCTTATCTCGTTAGGTCGCTCCTGGCCTAACCCTTAAGTCGTGCAACTCTTAAGTCGTGCAACCCTTAAGTCGTGGAACCCTTCAGTCACGCAACTCTTAAGTCGGTCATGAGTTATCCTGTTAGGTCGCGACCTCTGTTAAGTCGGCCATGTTGGGTCGTGAGTCACCGTTAGGTCGCGAACACCTCTAGGTCGCAACCACTAAGTCGCTTGACCCCTTAGACTCCTAGGTCACAACCGTTTGGTCGCTCAACCCTATCCCTCTTAGGTCGATAGACCCCCTTTTTTGTCTTCACTAGGTCGTACCCTATCCCTCCGATTTATGCTCATCGCTTGTTTTATGTAGCCTTGAGGCTCATCCTTCTCTTTTAGACCGCATTCTTGAAGCTCAAGGGCTAGATTCTGAATTGGCTCTTCTTGGCAAAAATGTTAAGGATAAAATTGATATTGAAGGTTTGAAAGACTATGATATTGATTCCCGTGGCGGCATTCGAAAATTTGGTAGACTTATCGTACCAAATATTGGAGATCTTCGTAAAGATATTTTAGAAGATTTCCATCGTTCTAAATTCACCATTCATCCCGGTAGTAGTAAAATGTACGCTGATATGAAGCGACTTTATTATTGGGAGGGAATGAAATCTGATATTGCTAACTTTGTTAAGTGTTGCATGACTTGCCAATTTGTCAAGGCCGAACATCAAAGGCCCGGTGGGTTATTGCAACCTTTAGAAATTCCAATTTGGAAGTGGGATCAAATTTCCATGGACTTTATAGATGGCCTTCCCCGTTCTCGTTCGGGTCATGATAGCTTATGGGTGATTGTTGATAGACTTACTAAATCCGCCCATTTTATTCCGGTTCGGTCTAACCGAACCGTTCCTCTTTTGGCCAAACTATTTGTCAAGGAAATTGTAAAATTGCATGGAGTTCCTACTTCTATTGTTAGCGATCGTGATCCATTGTTTACTAGTGGATTTTGGAAGAGTCTTCAAAAAGCTTTAGGAACGAAGCTTAATTTTAGCACCGCTTATCACCCCCAGTCCGATGGACAAACCGAGCGTGTGAATCAAACTCTTGAAGATCTTCTTCGTGCTTGTGTGCTTGATTTTGGTGGAAGTTGGGAAGATCATATTCCACTTGTTGAATTTTCCTATAATAATAGCTTCCAATCTAGTATTGGTATGGCACCTTTCGAGGCACTCTACGGAAGGCCATGCCGATCTCCTTCTTGTTGGCTTGAGGACGGTGAGAAGCTGGTTTTAGGTCCAGACTTTATTCGTGATTCCACGGAAAAGATTGAACTTATTCGACATAGGATGAAAGAAGCCTAGAGTAGACAAAAATCCTATGCCGATAATCGAAGAAGGAAATTAGAATTTTCTGTTGGGGATCCTTTTTTTATTCGTGTTTCACCTATGAAGGGTGTTGTACGTTTCAGTCGATCGGGGAAGTTAGCGCCTCGATATATTGGGCCATTTCCTATCACTGAACGTATTGGTTCCATGGCTTATCGCCTTGCATTGCCGGCTCAGTTTTCTGCTATGCATGATGTATTTCACGTTTCTCAATTACGGAAATGCCTTCGGGATTCCGATTTTATTCTTGAGCCTGCTGTTGTGGAAGAAATTGAAGTTTCGCCGAATTTAACTTATGAGCAGCATCCTATTCGAATTATAGCTTCTGAGGTTAAACGACTTCGAAATAAAGATGTTCCGCTCGTAAAGGTTCAATGGTCCTCAAATCCTAAGGATTGTTCTTGGGAATCCAGAGAATTCATCGAGCGTACACATCCGGACTTGCTTACTCCTGCTCCTTGGGGTGAACTTCTTATTTCCAAATTCCTCTTGTGTTAATATGCTTTTATGGTTGTTACTTTTTATTTCCATCTTATATATATTGCGAGGACGCAATTTCTTTAAGGAGGGGAGTCTGTAACAACCCGCATATTTATCGAGTTTGTATTTAAATATTTTATTTAAATATTAACTCGTTAATCGGATTTTGGTCCGAAAAGCTACTTTTTGCAAACGGTCAAATTAGGACTCGAGACCACTTCCATTGCGTTCGAAATGCCGTTTACAACTTTTTTAAGTATAAACATCGATAGGTTTGGAGTTAGTGAAATTTCACTAACTTTTCCCGCTTTGGACTTTGGGTTAGTTTAGCCTATTAAGCCCAAGTTCCAACCCTCTTCTCCTCACTCTTCATAAATTTCCTAACTAATCAAGCTTTGGCATTAATGGTGGAGGGAATGGGAAATTAAAATTCCAAAACTCAAATTCAATTGCAATCCATCTTTCTACTCCAAATTCAAGAAGAAGACATTGGATTCAAGCTTCTTGTGCTTAGATAGAAGAAGGATTGATTCTTGCTTGCTTAAAACTTCATTTTCATTGATATTTGGTGCAAAGGTGAGATTTTTATCTCACAATTCTAGCCTATAACTATATTGGACTGTTGGGAATGATTCCCTATCATTTTTGCATGCATGTTAGCATTTGGTTTGGATTGGATTGGCGAAAAACTCCAATTTTTAGCGTTTTGTTGAATTTTCTGCACTTAGGTCGTTCCGGCCATTTTTAGGTCGTTCGGAGTTAAGTCGTTCGTCCATAGTTCGTGGGTCGTTCACGAGTTAACCCTAGGTCGTTCTGGCCATTTTTAGGTCGTTCGGAGTTAAGTCGTTCGTCCATAGGTCGTGAGTCGTTCACGAGTTAACCCTAGGTCGTTCTGGCCATTTTTAGCTCGTTCGGCGTTAAGTCGTTCGTCCATAGGTCGTGAGTCGTTCACGAGTTAACCCTAGGTCGTTCTGGCCATTTTTTAGCTCGTTCGGAGTTAAGTCGTTCATCCATAGGTCGTGAGTCGTTTACGAGTTAACCCTTAAGTCGTGCAGCCCTTCAGTCACGCAACCCTTAAGTCAGTTACGAGTTATCCCGATAGGTCGTTGGACCCTTAACTCGTAGGTCGTTGGACCTTATCTCGTTAGGTCGCTCCTGGCCTAACCCTTAAGTCGTGCAACTCTTAAGTCGTGCAACCCTTAAGTCGTGGAACCCTTCAGTCACGCAACTCTTAAGTCGGTCATGAGTTATCCTGTTAGGTCGCGACCTCTGTTAAGTCGGCCATGTTGGGTCGTGAGTCACCGTTAGGTCGCGAACACCTCTAGGTCGCAACCACTAAGTCGCTTGATCCCTTAGACCCCTAGGTCGCAACCGTTAGGTCGCTCAACCCTATCCCTCTTAGGTCGATAGACCCCCTTTTTTGTCTTCACTAGGTCGTACCCTATCCCTCCGATTTATGCTCATCGCTTGTTTTATGTAGCCTTGAGGCTCGTCCTTCTCTTTTAGACCGCATTCTTGAAGCTCAAGGGCTAGATTCTGAATTGGCTCTTCTTGGCAAAAATGTTAAGGATAAAATTGATATTGAAGGTTTGAAAGACTATGATATTGATTCCCGTGGCGGCATTCGAAAATTTGGTAGACTTATCGTATCAAATATTGGAGAACTTCGTAAAGATATTTTAGAAGATTCCCATCGTTCTAAATTCACCATTCATCCCGGTAGTAGTAAAATGTACGCTGATATGAAGCGACTTTATTATTGGGAGGGAATGAAATCTGATATTGCTAACTTTGTTAAGTGTTGCATGACTTGCCAACTTGTCAAGGCCGAACATCAAAGGCCCGATGGGTTATTGCAACCTTTAGAAATTCCAATTTGGAAGTGGGATCAAATTTCCATGGACTTTATAGATGGCCTTCCCCGTTCTCGTTCGGGTCATGATAGCTTATGGGTGATTGTTGATAGACTTACTAAATCCGCCCATTTTATTCCGGTTCGGTCTAACCGAACCGTTCCTCTTTTGGCCAAACTATTTGTCAAGGAAATTGTAAAATTGCATGGAGTTCCTACTTCTATTGTTAGCGATCGTGATCCATTGTTTACTAGTGGATTTTGGAAGAGTCTTCAAAAAGCTTTAGGAACGAAGCTTAATTTTAGCACCGCTTATCACCCCCAGTCCGATGGACAAACCGAGCGTGTGAATCAAACTCTTGAAGATCTTCTTCGTGCTTGTGTGCTTGATTTTGGTGGAAGTTGGGAAGATCATATTTCACTTGTTGAATTTTCCTATAATAATAGCTTCCAATCTAGTATTGGTATGGCACCTTTCGAGGCACTCTACGGAAGGCCATGCCGATCTCCTTCTTGTTGGCTTGAGGACGGTGAGAAGCTGGTTTTAGGTCCAGACTTTATTCGTGATTCCACGGAAAAGATTGAACTTATTCGATATAGGATGAAAGAAGCCCAGAGTAGACAAAAATCCTATGCCGATAATCGAAGAAGGAAATTAGAATTTTCTGTTGGGGATCCTGTTTTTATTCGTGTTTCACCTATGAAGGGTGTTGTAAGTTTCAGTCGATCGGGGAAGTTAGCGCCTCGATATATTGGGCCATTTCCTATCACTGAACGTATTGGTTCCATGGCTTATCGCCTTGCATTGCCGGCTCAGTTTTCTGCTATGCATGATGTATTTCACGTTTCTCAATTACGGAAATGCCTTCGGGATTCCGATTCTATTCTTGAGCCTGCTGTTGTGGAAGAAATTGAAGTTTCACCGAATTTAACTTATGAGCAGCATCCTATTCGAATTATAGCTTCTGAGGTTAAACGACTTCGAATTAAAGATGTTCCGCTCGTAAAGGTTCAATGGTCCTCAAATCCTAAGGATTGTTCTTGGGAATCCAGAGAATTCATCGAGCGTACACATCCGGACTTGCTTACTCCTACTCCTTGAGGTGAACTTCTTATTTCAAAATTCCTCTTGTGTTAATATGCTTTTATGGTTGTTACTTTTTATTTCCATCTTATATATATTGCGAGGACGCAATTTCTTTAAGGAGGGGAGTCTGCAACAACCCGCATATTTATCGAGTTTGTATTTAAATATTTTATTTAAATATTAACTCGTTAATCGGATTTTGGTCCGAAAAGCTACTTTTTGCAAACGGTCAAACTAGGACTCGAGACCACTTCCATTGAGTTCGAAATGCCGTTTACAACTTTTTTAAGTATAAACATCGATAGGTTTGGAGTTAGTGAAATTTCACTAACTTTTCCCGCTTTGGACTTTGGGTTAGTTTAGCCTATTAAGCCCAAGTTCCAACCCTCTTCTCCTCACTCTTCATAAATTTCCTAACTAATCAAGCTTTGGCATTAATGGTGGAGGGAATGGGAAATTAAAATTCCAAAACTCAAATTCAATTGCAATCCATCTTTCTACTCCAAATTCAAGAAGAAGACATTGGATTCAAGCTTCTTGTGCTTAGATAGAAGAAGGATTGATTCTTGCTTGCTTAAAACTTCATTTTCATTGATATTTGGTGCAATGGTGAGATTTTTATCTCACAATTCTAGCCTATAACTATATTGGACTGTTGGGAATGATTCCCTATCATTTTTGCATGCATGTTAGCATTTGGTTTGGATTGGATTGGCGAAAAAACTCCAATTTTTAGCGTTTTGTTGAATTTTCTGCACTTAGGTCGTTCTGGCCATTTTTAGGTCGTTCGGAGTTAAGTCGTTCGTCCATAGGTCGTGAGTCGTTCACGAGTTAACCCTAGGTCGTTCTGGCCATTTTTAGGTCCTTCGGAGTTAAGCCGTTCGTCCATAGGTCGTGAGTCGTTCACGAGTTAACCCTAGGTCGTTCTGGCCATTTTTAGCTCGTTCGGAGTTAAGTCGTTCGTCCATAGGTCGTGAGTCGTTCACGAGTTAACCCTAGGTCGTTCTGGCCATTTTTTAGCTCGTTCGGAGTTAAGTCATTCATCCATAGGTCGTGAGTCGTTTATGAGTTAACCCTTAAGTCGTGCAGCCCTTCAATCACGCAACCCTTAAGTCGGTTATGAGTTATCCCGATAGGTCGTTGGACCCTTAACTCGTAGGTCGTTGGACCTTATCTCGTTAGGTCGCTGCTGGCCTAACCCTTAAGTCGTGCAACTCTTAAGTCGTGCAACCCTTAAGTCGTGGAACCCTTCAGTCATGCAACTCTTAAGTCGGTCATGAGTTATCCTGTTAGGTCGCGACCTCTGTTAAGTCGGCCATGTTGGGTCGTGAGTCACCGTTAGGTCGCGAACACCTCTAGGTCGCAACCACTAAGTCGCTTGACCCCTTAGACTCCTAGGTCACAACCGTTTGGTCGCTCAACCCTATCCCTCTTAGGTCGATAGACCCCCTTTTTTGTCTTCACTAGGTCGTACCCTATCCCTCTGATTTATGCTCGTCGCTTATTTTATGTAGCCTTGAGGCTCATCCTTCTCTTTTAGACCGCATTCTTGAAGCTCAAGGGCTAGATTCTGAATTGGCTCTTCTTGGCAAAAATATTAAGGATAAAATTGATATTGAAGGTTTGAAAGACTATGATATTGATTCCCGTGGCGGCATTCGAAAATTTGGTAGACTTATCGTACCAAATATTGGAGATCTTCGTAAAGATATTTTAGAAGATTTCCATCGTTCTAAATTCACCATTCATCCCGGTAGTAGTAAAATGTACGCTGATATGAAGCGACTTTATTATTGGGAGGGAATGAAATCTGATATTGCTAACTTTGTTAAGTGTTGCATGACTTGCCAATTTGTCAAGGCCGAACATCAAAGGCCCGGTGGGTTATTGCAACCTTTAGAAATTCCAATTTGGAAGTGGGATCAAATTTCCATGGACTTTATAGATGGCCTTCCCCGTTCTCGTTCGGGTCATGATAGCTTATGGGTGATTGTTGATAGACTTACTAAATCCGCCCATATTATTCCGGTTCGGTCTAACCGAACCGTTCCTCTTTTGGCCAAACTATTTGTCAAGGAAATTGTAAAATTGCATGGAGTTCCTACTTCAATTGTTAGCGATCGTGATCCATTGTTTACTAGTGGATTTTGGAAGAGTCTTCAAAAAGCTTTAGGAACGAAGCTTAATTTTAGCACCGCTTATCACCCCCAGTCCGATGGACAAACCGAGCGTGTGAATCAAACTCTTGAAGATCTTCTTCGTGCTTGTGTGCTTGATTTTGGTGGAAGTTGGGAAGATCATATTTCACTTGTTGAATTTTCGTATAATAATAGCTTCCAATCTAGTATTGGTATGGCACCTTTCGAGGCACTCTACGGAAGGCCATGCCGATCTCCTTCTTGTTGGCTTGAGGACGGTGAGAAGCTGGTTTTAGGTCCAGACTTTATTCGTGATTCCACGGAAAAGATTGAACTTATTCGACATAGGATGAAAGAAGCCTAGAGTAGACAAAAATCCTATGCCGATAATCGAAGAAGGAAATTAGAATTTTCTGTTGGGGATCCTGTTTTTATTCGTGTTTCACCTATGAAGGGTGTTGTACGTTTCAGTCGATCGGGGAAGTTAGCACCTCGATATATTGGGCCATTTCCTATCACTGAACGTATTGGTTCCATGGCTTATCGCCTTGCATTGCCGGCTCAGTTTTCTGCTATGCATGATGTATTTCACGTTTCTCAATTACGGAAATGCCTTCGGAATTCCGATTCTATTCTTGAGCCTGCTGTTGTGGAAGAAATTGAAGTTTCGCCGAATTTAACTTATGAGCAGCATCCTATTCGAATTATAGCTTCTGAGGTTAAACGACTTCGAAATAAAGATGTTCCGCTCGTAAAGGTTCAATGGTCCTCAAATCCTAAGGATTGTTCTTGGGAATCCAGAGAATTCATCGAGCGTACACATCCGGACTTGCTTACTCCTGCTCCTTGAGGTGAACTTCTTATTTCCAAATTCCTCTTGTGTTAATATGCTTTTATGGTTGTTACTTTTTATTTCCATCTTATATATATTGCGAGGACGCAATTTCTTTAAGGAGGGGAGTCTGTAACAACCCGCATATTTATCGAGTTTGTATTTAAATATTTTATTTAAATATTAACTCGTTAATCGGATTTTGGTCCGAAAAGCTACTTTTTGCAAACGGTCAAATTAGGACTCGAGACCACTTCCATTGCGTTCGAAATGCCGTTTACAACTTTTTTAAGTATAAACATCGATAGGTTTGGAGTTAGTGAAATTTCACTAACTTTTCCCGCTTTGGACTTTGGGTTAGTTTAGCCTATTAAGCCCAAGTTCCAACCCTCTTCTCCTCACTCTTCATAAATTTCCTAACTAATCAAGCTTTGGCATTAATGGTGGAGGGAATGGGAAATTAAAATTCCAAAACTCAAATTCAATTGCAATCCATCTTTCTACTCCAAATTCAAGAAGAAGACATTGGATTCAAGCTTCTTGTGCTTAGATAGAAGAAGGATTGATTCTTGCTTGCTTAAAACTTCATTTTCATTGATATTTGGTGCAAAGGTGAGATTTTTATCTCACAATTCTAGCCTATAACTATATTGGACTGTTGGGAATGATTCCCTATCATTTTTGCATGCATGTTAGCATTTGGTTTGGATTGGATTGGCGAAAAACTCCAATTTTTAGCGTTTTGTTGAATTTTCTGCACTTAGGTCGTTCCGGCCATTTTTAGGTCGTTCGGAGTTAAGTCGTTCGTCCATAGGTCGTGGGTCGTTCACGAGTTAACCCTAGGTCGTTCTGGCCATTTTTAGGTCGTTCGGAGTTAAGTCGTTCGTCCGTAGGTCGTGAGTCGTTCACGAGTTAACCCTAGGTCGTTCTGGCCATTTTTAGCTCGTTCGGCGTTAAGTCGTTCGTCCATAGGTCGTGAGTCGTTCACGAGTTAACCCTAGGTCGTTCTGGCCATTTTTTAGCTCGTTCGGAGTTAAGTCGTTCATCCATAGGTCGTGAGTCGTTTACGAGTTAACCCTTAAGTCGTGCAGCCCTTCAGTCACGCAACCCTTAAGTCGGTTACGAGTTATCCCGATAGGTCGTTGGACCCTTAACTCGTAGGTCGTTGGACCTTATCTCGTTAGGTCGCTCCTGGCCTAACCCTTAAGTCGTGCAACTCTTAAGTCGTGCAACCCTTAAGTCGTGGAACCCTTCAGTCACGCAACTCTTAAGTCGGTCATGGGTTATCCTGTTAGGTCGCGACCTCTGTTAAGTCGGCCATGTTGGGTCGTGAGTCACCGTTAGGTCGCGAACACCTCTAGGTCGCAACCACTAAGTCGCTTGATCCCTTAGACCCATAGGTCGCAACCGTTAGGTCGCTCAACCCTATCCCTCTTAGGTGGATAGACCCCCTTTTTTGTCTTCACTAGGTCGTACCCTATCCCTCCGATTTATGCTCATCGCTTGTTTTATGTAGCCTTGAGGCTCGTCCTTCTCTTTTAGACCGCATTCTTGAAGCTCAAGGGCTAGATTCTGAATTGGCTCTTCTTGGCAAAAATGTTAAGGATAAAATTGATACTGAAGGTTTGAAAGACTATGATATTGATTCCCGTGGCGGCATTCGAAAATTTGGTAGACTTATCGTACCAAATATTGGAGAACTTCGTAAAGATATTTTAGAAGATTCCCATCGTTCTAAATTCACCATTCATCCCGGTAGTAGTAAAATGTACGCTGATATGAAGCGACTTTATTATTGGGAGGGAATGAAATCTGATATTGCTAACTTTGTTAAGTGTTGCATGACTTGCCAATTTGTCAAGGCCGAACATCAAAGGCCCGGTGGGTTATTGCAACCTTTAGAAATTCCAATTTGGAAGTGGGATCAAATTTCCATGGACTTTATAGATGGCCTTCCCCGTTCTCGTTCGGGTCATGATAGCTTATGGGTGATTGTTGATAGACTTACTAAATCCGCCCATTTTATTCCGGTTCGGTCTAACCGAACCGTTCCTCTTTTGGCCAAACTATTTGTCAAGGAAATTGTAAAATTGCATGGAGTTCCTACTTCTATTGTTAGCGATCGTGATCCATTGTTTACTAGTGGATTTTGGAAGAGTCTTCAAAAAGCTTTAGGAACGAAGCTTAATTTTAGCACCGCTTATCACCCCCAGTCCGATGGACAAACCGAGCGTGTGAATCAAACTCTTGAAGATCTTCTTCGTGCTTGTGTGCTTGATTTTGGTGGAAGTTGGGAAGATCATATTTCACTTGTTGAATTTTCGTATAATAATAGCTTCCAATCTAGTATTGGTATGGCACCTTTCGAGGCACTCTACGGAAGGCCATGCCGATCTCCTTCTTGTTGGCTTGAGGACGGTGAGAAGCTGGTTTTAGGTCCAGACTTTATTCGTGATTCCACGGAAAAGATTGAACTTATTCGACATAGGATGAAAGAAGCCTAGAGTAGACAAAAATCCTATGCCGATAATCAAGAAGGAAATTAGAATTTTCTGTTGGGGATCCTGTTTTTATTCGTGTTTCACCTATGAAGGGTGTTGTAAGTTTCAGTCGATCGGGGAAGTTAGCGCCTCGATATATTGGGCCATTTCCTATCACTGAACGTATTGGTTCCATGGCTTATCGCCTTGCATTGCCGGCTCAGTTTTCTGCTATGCATGATGTATTTCACGTTTCTCAATTACGGAAATGCCTTCGGGATTCCGATTCTATTCTTGAGCCTGCTGTTGTGGAAGAAATTGAAGTTTCACCGAATTTAACTTATGAGCAGCATCCTATTCGAATTATAGCTTCCGAGGTTAAACGACTTCGAATTAAAGATGTTCCGCTTGTAGAGGTTCAATGGTCCTCAAATCCTAAGGATTGTTCTTGGGAATCCAGAGAATTCATCGAGCGTACACATCCGGACTTGCTTACTCCTACTCCTTGAGGTGAACTTCTTATTTCAAAATTCCTCTTGTGTTAATATGCTTTTATGGTTGTTACTTTTTATTTCCATCTTATATATATTGCGAGGACGCAATTTCTTTAAGGAGGGGAGTCTGCAACAACCCGCATATTTATCGAGTTTGTATTTAAATATTTTATTTAAATATTAACTCGTTAATCAGATTTTGGTCCGAAAAGCTACTTTTTGCAAACGGTCAAACTAGGACTCGAGACCACTTCCATTGAGTTCGAAATGCCGTTTACAACTTTTTTAAGTATAAACATCGATAGGTTTGGAGTTAGTGAAATTTCACTAACTTTTCCCGCTTTGGACTTTGGGTTAGTTTAGCCTATTAAGCCCAAGTTCCAACCCTCTTCTCCTCACTCTTCATAAATTTCCTAACTAATCAAGCTTTGGCATTAATGGTGGAGGGAATGGGAAATTAAAATTCCAAAACTCAAATTCAATTGCAATCCATCTTTCTACTCGAAATTCAAGAAGAAGACATTGGATTCAAGCTTCTTGTGCTTAGATAGAAGAAGGATTGATTATTGCTTGCTTAAAACTTCATTTTCATTGATATATGGTGCAAAGGTGAGATTTTTATCTCACAATTCTAGCCTATAACTATATTGGACTGTTGGGAATGGTTCCCTATCACTTTTTCATGCATGTTAGCATTTGGTTTGGATTGGATTGGCGGAAAACTCCAATTTTTAGCGTTTTGTTGAATTTTCTGCACTTAGGTCGTTCTGGCCATTTTTAGGTCGTTCGGAGTTAAGTCGTTCGTCCATAGGTCGTGGGTCGTTCACGAGTTAACCCTAGGTCGTTCTGGCCATTTTTAGGTCGTTCGGAGTTAAGTCGTTCGTCCATAGGTCGTGAGTCGTTCACGAGTTAACCCTAGGTCGTTCTGGCCATTTTTAGCTCGTTCGGAGTTAAGTCGTTCGTCCATAGGTCGTGAGTCGTTCACGAATTAACCCTAGGTCGTTCTGGCCATTTTTTAGCTCGTTCGGAGTTAAGTCGTTCATCCATAGGTCGTGAGTCGTTTACGAGTTAACCCTTAAGTCGTGCAGCCCTTCAGTCACGCAACCCTTAAGTCGGTTACGAGTTATCCCGATAGGTCGTTGGACCCTTAACTCGTAGGTCGTTGGACCTTATCTCGTTAGGTCGCTCCTGGCCTAACCCTTAAGTCGTGCAACTCTTAAGTCGTGCAACCCTTAAGTCGTGGAACCCTTCAGTCACGCAACTCTTAAGTCGGTCACGAGTTATCCTGTTAGGTCGCGACCTCTGTTAAGTCGGCCATGTTGGGTCGTGAGTCACCGTTAGGTCGCGAACACCTCTAGGTCGCAACCACTAAGTCGCATGACCCCTTAGACCCCTTGGGGGGTTGCCACCCCCCTGGACCCCCCTCCGTAGGGGATCATATCTGAAAAACATTGAGCTGATTTCCTTGGATTTTATTCACATCTCCGTATGCGGTTTTTGTGAGTGATTGTTTCTACAATTTCTTCTGTGTTTTGTCACTTTATAATATAAAGGTTTCAATACTAGTAGTAAATATCAAAACTCTTTTAACGAACAATTTCAACTCTATTTTTAATAACAAAGCTCTTTTCTTAAACCGTTTTCCAATCTATTAGTATATACAAACCTTTACCTCACTCGGATGAGAAATCTAATTAAACGACTTAGTAAAACAAGTGGTATGAAACGCTTGCGTTCACTTCGTCGGTTAATTCTTGGACTTGTTCGATTGAACCTCTTGTGACAATTTTATTAGTGAAGATTTACAGTTTGTTCGTAAATATTTAAGTTAAGCAAGTGGTTATGGGACATGAAGCTAAACTTCTGTATTTACTAGCTTAGTGTAATTGACACTTCTCGTTGATCATGACGATCATTCTGATGATTTAGACTAGCAACTGTGCGATGTCTCATGTTGCGAGGTTAGACTAGACACCACTTGTGTGATTCCACTCACACATACCTTTTTGCTTTTTGGTTAGTCTGGACCTTAATCTGTGTGATTCCATTCACACATGTAGGGTAGCTCCCCTTGGTCTTCGGACCGTCATGTGATAGGCCTCTTTCTCTTTTCTATGATTTCTGGACTTCTTGCATTGATTTCTAGAATTTATGTCATTGACTTGTTATGAGTACAAGTTTGGGGTATGATGCCCTTTCCGAATCTTTGAGAAGATTCTTGTGATATTGATTATCTCTTATTGATTGATCTTCTGTTGATCATTATTTACATACTTATAGTGGTATGTCATTATGGATGTTTATGTTTATGCCATATCTTTTATTTTATACCATGTCATCTGATATTTATAGCTAGACTGACCCGTTTATTATTTTCTTAAATAATACTCGGGTCAGACCGAGATGTTACAGGTGCTTCTGCTTGACTTCTTCCCAGAGATTCATCACTCTGACTTTTGGCTAACTGTTTAGATTAGCAGTTTTTGTTGTATACACTTGAGATATAGACTCATAGTTGTATTCTTTTGTATAGCACGTGTTGCTATTCTTTTGTATTATCGTGGATCTTACTGACCACTACTCTGATGTACACTTTCATGTGTTAGTTATATATTCATATCTTCTTCCGCCTTTGTGATATGGATATCTGTGACTGATTTGTGATATGATTATTTCTATGTTTGTTTTCGAAGATTATTTATAGCCACCGTGTGATAAGCAATTACATGGATGGTCGCTCCTCAACAGCCTTATTCTCCGTGGTAGTTGACAGCACTACTCCGGAGTGTTCTTGGCTAGCGTGGGTATAGAGGTGGGGCGTCACAGCTTGGTATCAGAGCCAAACTTCGAAACAATGTAGAATAACTTAACAAGAATCATCGTCCTAGGTCTATCTTAGGAGTCATACCATAGGATTAATTCGAGTCTTCGTACCGATTCATCCTATTTCCTTTATGATTCCTTGTTTTACCTATCAAGATTGCTTGATGTTCATTGGTAAATAACCTTCTTCCTTCTCTTCTTTCTTTCTTAAAGGAAGAGAATGTCTAGACCAGGTCGTCCCAGAACTGGATCATCTGGTGCTGCTCCTCCGGATGGAGTTTTTATGACTGCTCAACAGCTTCTTGATTTAGTAACTAATGCTCAAGCAGCTGGAGCTAACCCGGAACCTACTCACCCAAAGTCGGGATTTGCACGCTTGTGCAGCGATTACACCAACTTGGGTGGGAAGCCCTTCAAAGGTTCGGAAAACATCATCGAGGTCCAGGCTTGGCTAAAATCATGCGATCGAATCTATTCTCGCATGAACCTTATCGATCTCCACCGCGTTCAGGTGGCTTCCAGCATGCTCCAAGAGAGAGCATTGGACTGGTACGAACTCCTTATTTCAGAAATTAATGAAGCGGATCTCACCTGGGAGCAATTTCAGGGACGCTTCGAGTTAAAGTTTGTACCAGAAGCTGGGAAAGTAACCTTGGCTCGACGTTTTATAGACCTTGTTCAAGGTCAATCCTCTGTGACTGATTACGTTGCAGCTTTCGAGTCGCTTTCCAAATATGGGGTTGAATACATCAACACCCCATTGAAGAAGAACCAGAGGTTCGTTTATGGCTTAAATAAGAATCTTAAGAAGCCACTGCTCCTGAAACTAGAAGTCGCATTTGATCAACTCGTCGATATCGCTTTTCGTCTTGAAGAGGCTGATAGAGAGAGTGATGTTGAAGTGGAAGGCGCTAAACCAAACTTCAACAACAAGAAGAGGCCAAACAAATTCAAGGGTCCTTATTCCAACAAAAAGGGTAAGCAGGCAACCCCTGCGGCAAAGTCTCCTTCTCCTAGTGGTGCGAGTTGCTTCAACTGTGGGTTTGGGGATCATTATGCGAATAAGTGCTCTAAGCCCAAATCTTGTCGCTATTGTAAGAGCCCGGATCATTACATACATCAATGCCTCAAGCGTAAAGGCAAGAAGGAAGGAAAGTTGAATGTGGCTCAAGCCCCTGGCAACACATCTCGTGGCCAAGGTATTTCTCAATCCATTCTTGATGGTATTATTTTATTTCATGATAAACCTATTAGAGCTCTCTTTGATACGGGTGCATCCCATTCTTTTATATCAAAGGAACTGGTAGACACTTTTTCCTTAAGTGTTACTGCATTGATGACTTCTTTAAAAATTGCGAATCATGTTGGTGGATCCGCAACTCTAATTTTTCTTTGTAAAGATGTGGAGATTATTTTTTGCGATTTTTCTTTCCTAGCCGATTTGCATGTCATGCGTTACTTAGGCTTTGGAATAATTTTGGGAATGGATTGGCTTAACCGTTATCAAGTCCATATCCTATGTCCTGAGCGGACTATTCATCTCCGACATCCACTATCTGTTAATCAGATTTCTGTTAATCTTAAAGATTCAGAATCCTGTTTGGTGGCATCTTTATATTCTTTAAATCCTCGTGATAACGATGATGATGATGAAGATGATATTATTTCTCGTATTCATGTTATTCGTGAATTTTCCGACATATTCGAGCCCGTTTGAGGATTACCACCTAAACGAGCAATTGAGTTCATAATTAATCTTGTTTCTGGAGCTCAACCTATTACTCGTCCTCCTTATCGCATGTCCAATAAGGAAAATAAGGAGATGCGTAAACAATTATTTGAGTTGGAGACGAGGCAATTTATTCGCTCTAGTTCCTCGCCTTGGGGAGCTTCGGCTATTTTCGTAAAGAAATCCGATGGTACTCTGAGGCTCTGCGTTGATTATCGCAAGCTTAACGATCTTACTATTAAAAATAAATATCCTTTACCTCGGATTGATGACCTATTCGATCAGCTTAGTGGTGCTAAGGTCTTTTCACAATTGGACTTGGCTACCGGTTTCCATCAGCTTCGTATCGCTGAGGATAGCATTCCTTTGACATCATTCCGTACTCGATATGGATCTTATGAATGGCTTGTTATGCCATTTGGGTTAACGAATGCTCCAGCTTATTTCGTTGACCTCATGAATCGAGTTTTCAAAGATTTCCTCGATCGGTTTGTTCTCATATTCATTGATGATATTCTTGTGTATTCAAAAACCGAGGAGGAACATGAGAAACATCTTCGGATTGTATTGGAAACACTTAGGAGTAATCAATTAAAGGCGAAATTTTCTAAATGCCACTTTTGGCAATCTCGTGTGAAGTTTCTCGGTCATATTATTTCCGAATCCGGGATATCCGTGGATCCTTCAAAGATTGAAGCCATTCAAGATTGGAAGAGACCGGAGAGTGTGACAGAGATTCGTAGTTTTCTCGGATTGGCGGGCTATTACCGTCGTTTTATTAAAGACTTTTCTAAGATTGTCGTGCCTCTTACTGGCTTGACTAAGAAGGGAGTTAAATACATTTGGTCGGACAAATGTGAAGCCTCTTTTCAGAAATTGAAAGAACTCCTTTCCGATGCTCCTATTCTTGTTATTCCCGAGGGGAATCAAGATTTTGTTGTTTATACCGATGCTAGTCACGTTGGTTTGGGTGTCGTTCTTATGCAAAAAGAACGTGTTGTTGCTTATGCTTCTAGGCAATTGAAGCCGGCCGAGACTAGATATGCCACACATGATCTAGAGCTCGCGGCTATTGTTTTCGCCCTTCGAATGTGGCGTCATTATCTATTGGGAGAGAGATTTATTCTTTACACGGATCATAAGTCTTTGAAATATTTATTTTCTCAAAAAGAACTTAATTTACGTCAACAGCATTGGCTCGAGTTCCTTGCACCTTATGATCTTGATATTCTTTATACCCCCGGTAAGGGTAATCGTGTCGCCGATGCTCTTAGCCGTAAGCAACAAGCAGTTGTTTCTATGATGATATCCGAATGGAACGATCTCGAGACCTTATCCACTTGTGAAATTCGAGAGCGCGTATCCGATTTATGCTCATCGCTTGTTTTATGTAGCCTTGAGACTCATCCTTCTCTTTTGACCGCATTCTTGAAGCTTAAGGGCTAGATTCTGAATTGGCTCTTCTTGGCAAAAATGTTAAGGATAAAATTGATATTGAAGGTTTGAAAGACTATGATATTGATTCTCGTGGCGGCATTCGAAAATTTGGTAGACTTATCGTACCAAATATTGGAGATCTTCGTAAAGATATTTTAGAAGATTCCCATCGTTCTAAATTCACCATTCATCCCGGTAGTAGTAAAATGTATGCTGATATGAAGCGACTTTATTATTGGGAGGGAATGAAATCTGATATTGCTAACTTTGTTAAGTGTTGCATGACTTGCCAACTTGTCAAGGCCGAACATCAAAGGCCCGGTGGGTTATTGCAACCTTTAGAAATTCCAATTTGGAAGTGGGATCAAATTTCCATGAACTTTATAGATGGCCTTCCCCGTTCTCGTTCGGGTCATGATAGCTTATGGGTGATTGTTGATAGACTTACTAAATCCGCCCATTTTATTCCGGTTCGGTCTAGCCGAACCGTTCCTCTTTTGGCCAAACTATTTGTCAAGGAAATTGTAAAATTGCATGGAGTTCCTACTTCTATTGTTAGCGATCGTGATCCATTGTTTACTAGTGGATTTTGGAAGAGTCTTCAAAAAGCTTTAGGAACGAAGCTTAATTTTAGCACCGCTTATCACCCCCAGTCCGATGGACAAACCGAGCGTGTGAATCAAACTCTTGAAGATCTTCTTCGTGCTTGTGTGCTTGATTTTGGTGGAAGTTGGGAAGATCATATTTCACTTGTTGAATTTTCCTATAATAATAGCTTCCAATCTAGTATTGGTATGGCACCTTTCGAGGCACTCTACGGAAGGCCATGCCGATCTCCTTCTTGTTGGCTTGAGGACGGTGAGAAGCTGGTTTTAGGTCCAGACTTTATTCGTGATTCCACGGAAAAGATTGAACTTATTCGACATAGGATGAAAGAAGCCCAGAGTAGACAAAAATCCTATGCCGATAATCGAAGAAGGAAATTAGAATTTTCTGTTGGGGATCCTGTTTTTATTCGTGTTTCACCTATGAAGGGTGTTGTACGTTTCAGTCGATCGGGGAAGTTAGCGCCTCGATATATTGGGCCATTTCCTATCACTGAACGTATTGGTTCCATGGCTTATCGCCTTGCATTGCCGGCTCAGTTTTCTGCTATGCATGATGTATTTCACGTTTCTCAATTACGGAAATGCCTTCGGGATTCCGATTCTATTCTTGAGCCTGTTGTTGTGGAAGAAATTGATGTTTCATCGAACTCAACTTATGAGAAGCATCCTATTCGAATTATAGCTTCTGAGGTTAAACGACTTCGAAATAAAGATGTTCCGCTTTTAAAGGTTCAATGGTCCTCAAATCCTAAGGATTGTTCTTGGGAATCCAGAGAATTCATCGAGCGTACACATCCGGACTTGCTTACTCCTGCTCCTTGAGGTGAACTTCTTATTTCAAAATTCCTCTTGTGTTAATATGCTTTTATGGTTGTTACTTTTTATTTCCATCTTATATATATTGCGAGGACACAATTTCTTTAAGGAGGGGAGTCTGCAACAACCCGCATATTTATCGAGTTTGTATTTAAATATTTTATTTAAATATTAACTCGTTAATTGGATTTTGGTCCGAAAAGCTACTTTTTGCAAACGGTCAAATTAGGACTCGAGACCACTTCCATTGAGTTCGAAATGCCGTTTACAACTTTTTTAAGTATAAACATCGATAGGTTTGGAGTTAGTGAAATTTCACTAACTTTTCCCGCTTTGTACTTTGGGTTAGTTTAGCCAATTAAGCCCAAGTTCCAACCCTCTTCTCCTCACTCTTCATAAATTTCCTAACTAATCAAGCTTTGGCATTAATGGTGGAGGGAATGGGAAATTAAAATTCCAAAACTCAAATTCAAATGCAATCCATCTTTCTACTCCAAATTCAAGAAGAAGACATTAGATTCAAGCTTCTTGTGCTTAGATAGAAGAAGGATTGATTCTTGCTTGCTTAAAACTTCATTTTCATTGATATTTGGTGCAAAGGTGAGATTTTTATCTCACAATTCTAGCCTATAACTATATTGGACTGTTGGGAATGATTCCCTATCATTTTTGCATGCATGTTAGCATTTGGTTTGGATTGGATTGGCGAAAAACTCCAATTTTTAGCGTTTTGTTGAATTTTCTGCACTTAGGTCGTTCTGGCCATTTTTAGGTTGTTCGGGGTTAAGTCGTTCGTCTATAGGTCGTGAGTCGTTCACGAGTTAACCCTAGGTCGTTCTGGCCATTTTTAGGTCGTTCGGAGTTAAGTCGTTCATCCATAGGTCGTGAGTCGTTCACGAGTTAACCCTAGGTCGTTCTGGCCATTTTTAGCTCGTTCGGAGTTAAGTCGTTCGTCCATAGGTCGTGAGTCGTTCACGAGTTAACCCTAGGTCGTTCTGGCCATTTTTTAGCTCGTTCGGAGTTAAGTCGTTCCTCCATAGGTCGTGAGTCGTTTACGAGTTAACCCTTAAGTCGTGCAGCCCTTCAGTCACGCAACCCTTAAGTCGGTTACGAGTTATCCCGATAGGTCGTTGGACCCTTAACTCGTAGGTCGTTGGACCTTATCTCGTTAGGTCGCTCCTGGCCTAACCCTTAAGTCGTGCAACCCTTAAGTCGTGCAACCCTTAAGTCGTGGAACCCTTAAGTCACGCAACTCTTAAGTCGGTCACGAGTTATCCTGTTAGGTCGCGACCTCTGTTAAGTCGGCCATGTTGGGTCGTGAGTCACCGTTAGGTCGCGAACACCTCTAGGTCGCAACCACTAAGTCGCTTGACCCCTTAGACCCCTTGGGGGGTTGCCACCCCCCCTGGACCCCCCCCTCCGTAGGGGATCTTATCTGAAAAACATTGAGCTGATTTCCTTGGATTTTATTCACATCTCCATATGCGATTTTTGTGACTGATTGTTTCTACAATTTCTTCTGTGTTTTGTCACTTTATAATATAAAGGTTTCAATACTAGTAGTCAATATCAAAACTCTTTTAACAAACAATTTCAACTCTATTTTTAATAACAAAGCTCTTTTCTTAAACCGTTTTCCAATCTATTAGTATATACAAACCTTTACCTCACTCGGATGAGAAATCTAATTAAACGACTTAGTAAAACAAGTGGTATGAAACGCTTGCGTTCACTTCGTCGGTTAATTCTTGGACTTGTTCGATTGAACCTCTTGTGACAATTTCATTAGTGAAGATTTACAGTTTGTTCGTAAATATTTAAGTTAAGCAAGTGGTTATGGGACATGAAGCTAAACTTCTATATTTACTAGCTTAGTGTAATTGACACTTCTCGTTGATCATGACGATCATTCTGATGATTTAGACTAGCAACTGTGCGATGTCTCTTGTTGCGAGGTTAGACTAGACACCACTTGTGTGATTCCACTCACACATACCTTTTTTGCTTTTTGGTCAGTCTGGACCTTAAACTGTGTGATTCCATTCACACATGTGGGGTCGCTCCCCTTGGTCTTCGGACCGTCATGTGATAGGCCTCTTTCTCTTTTCTATGATTTCTGGACTTCTTGCATTGATTTCTAGAATTTATGTCATTGACTTGTTATGAGTACAAGTTTGGGGTATGATGCCCTTTCCGAATCTTTGAGAAGATTCTTGTGATATTGATTATCTCTTATTGATTGATCTTCTGTTGATCATTATTTACATACTTATAGTGGTATGTCATTATGGATGTTTATGTTTATGCCATATCTTTTATGTTATACCATGTCATCTGATATTTATAGCTAGACTGACCTGTTTATTATTTTCTTAAATAATACTCGAGTCAGACCGAGATGTTACAGGTGCTTCTGCTTGACTTCTTCCCAGGGATTCATCACTCTGACTTTTGGCTAACTATTTAGATTAGCAGTTTTTGTTGTATACACTTGAGATATAGACTCATAGTTGTATTCTTTTGTATAGCACGTGTTGCTATTCTTTTGTATTATCGTGGATCTTACTGACCACTACTCTGATGTACACTTTCATGTGTTAGTTATATATTCATATCTTCTTCCGCCTTTGTGATATGGATATCTATGACTGATTTGTGATATGATTATTTCTATGTTTGTTTTCGAAGATTATTTATAGCCACCGTGTGATAAGCAATTACATGGATGGTCGCTCCTCAACAGCCTTATTCTCCATGCTAGTTGACAGCACTACTCCGGAGTGTTCTTGGCTAGCATGGGTATAGAGGTGGGGCGTCACAGCTTGGTATCAGAGCCAAACTTCGAAACAATGTAGAATAACTTAACAAGAATCATCGTCCTAGGTCTATCTTAGGAGTCATACCATAGGATTAATTCGAGTCTTCGTACCGATTCATCCAATTTCCTTTATGATTCCTTGTTTTACCTATCAAGATTGCTTGATGTTCATTGGTAAATAACCTTCTTCCTTCTCTTCTTTCTTTCTTAAAGGAAGAGAATGTCTAGACCAGGTCGTCCTAGAACTGAATCGTCTGGTGCTGCTCCTCCGGATGGAGTTTTTATGACTGCCCAACAGCTTCTTGATTTAGTAACTAATGCTCAAGCAGCTGGATCTAACCCGGAACCTACTCACCCAAAGTCGGGATTTGCATGCTTGTGCAGCGATTACACCAACTTGGGTGGGAAGCCCTTCAAAGGTTCGGAAAACATCATCGAGGTCCAGGCTTGGCTAAAATCATGCGATCGAATCTTTTCTCGCATGAACCTTATCGATCTCCACCGCGTTCAGGTGGCTTCCAGCATGCTCCAAGAGAGAGCATTGGACTGGTACGAACTCCTTATTTCAGAAATTAATGAAGCGGATCTCACCTGGGAGCAATTTCAGGGACGCTTCGAGTTAAAGTTTGTACCAGAAGCTGGGAAAGTAACCTTGGCTCGACGTTTTATAGACCTTGTTCAAGGTCAATCCTCTGTGACTGATTACGTCGCAGCCTTCGAGTCGCTTTCCAAATATGGGGTTGAATACATCAACACCCCATTGAAGAAGAACCAGAGGTTCGTTTATGGCTTAAATAAGAATCTTAAGAAGCCACTGCTCCTGAAACTAGAAGTCACATTTGATCAACTCGTCGATATCGCTATTCGTCTTGAAGAGGCTGATAGAGAGAGTGATGTTGAAGTGGAAGGCGCTAAACCAAACTTCAACAACAAGAAGAGGCCAAACAAGTTCAAGGGTCCTTATCCCAACAAAAAGGGTAAGCAGGCAACCCCTGCGGCAAAGTCTCCTTCTCCTAGTGGTGCGAGTTGCTTCAACTGTGGGTCTGGGGATCATTATGCGAATAAGTGATCTAAGCCCAAATCTTGTCGCTATTGTAAGAGCCCGGATCATTACATACATCAATGCCTCAAGCGTAAAGGCAAGAAGGAAGGAAAGTTGAATGTGGCTCAAGCCCCTGGCAACACATCTCGTGGCCAAGGTATTTCTCATTCCATTCTTGATGGTATTATTTTATTTCATGATAAACCTATTAGAGTTCTCTTTGATACGGGTGCATCCCATTCTTTTATATCAAAGGAACTGGTAGACACTTTTTCCTTAAGTGTTACTGCATTGATGACTTCTTTAAAAATTGCGAATCCTGTTGGTGGATCCGCAACTCTAAGTTTGCTTTGTAAAGATGTGGAGATTATTTTTTGCGATTTTTCTTTCCTAGCCGATTTGCATGTCATGCGTTACTTAGGCTTTGGAATAATTTTGGGAATGGATTGGCTTAACCGTTATCAAGCCCATATCCTATGTCCTGAGCGGACTATTCATCTCCGACATCCACTATCTGTTAATCAGATTTCTGTTAATCTTAAAGATTCAGAATCCTGTTTGGTGGCATCTTTATATTCTTTAAATCCTCGTGATAACGATGATGATGATGAAGATGATATTATTTCTCGTATTCATGTTGTTCGTGAATTTTCCGACATATTCGAGCCCGTTTTAGGTTTACCACCTAAACGAGCAATTGAGTTCAGAATTAATCTTGTTTCTGGAGCTCAACCTATTACTCGTCCTCCTTATCGCATGTCCAATAAGGAAAATGAGGAGATGCGTAAACAATTATCTGAGTTGGAGACGAGGCAATTTATTTGCTCTAGTTCCTCGCCTTGGGGAGCTTCGGCTATTTTCGTAAAGAAATCCGATGGTACTCTGAGGCTCTGCGTTGATTATCGCAAGCTTAACGATCTTACTATTAAAAATAAATATCCTTTACCTCGGATTGATGACCTATTCAATCAGCTTAGTGGTGCTAAGGTCTTTTCACAATTGGACTTGGCTACCGGTTTCCATCAGCTTCGTATCGCTGAGGATAGCATTCCTTTGACATCATTCCGTACTCGATATGGATCTTATGAATGGCTTGTTATGCCATTTGGGTTAACGAATGCTCCAGCTTATTTCGTTGACCTCATGAATCGAGTTTTCAAAGATTTCCTCGATCGGTTTGTTCTCATATTCATTATGATATTCTTGTGTATTCAAAAACCGAGGAGGAACATGAGAAACATCTTCGGATTGTATTGGAAACACTTAGGAGTAATCAATTAAAGGCGAAATTTTCTGAATGCCACTTTTGGCAATCTCGTGTGAAGTTTCTCGGTCATATTATTTCCGAATCCGGGATATCCGTGGATCCTTCAAAGATTGAAGCGATTCAAGATTGGAAGAGACCGGAGAGTGTGACAGAGATTCGTAGTTTTCTCGGATTGGTGGGCTATCACCGTCGTTTTATTAAAGACTTTTCTAAGATTGTCGTGCCTCTTACTGGCTTGACTAAGAAGGGAGTTAAATACATTTGGTCGGACAAATGTGAAGCCTCTTTTCAGAAATTGAAAGAACTCCTTTCCGATGCTCCTATTCTTGTTATTCCCGAGGGGAATCAAGATTTTGTTGTTTATACCGATGCTAATCACGTTGGTTTGGGTGCCATTCTTATGCAAAAAGAACGTGTTGTTGCTTATGCTTCTAGGCAATTGAAGCCGGCCGAGACTAGATATGCCACACATGATCTAGAGCTCGCGGCTATTGTTTTCGCCCTTCGAATGTGGCGTCATTATCTATTGGGAGAGAGATTTATTCTTTACACGGATCATAAGTCTTTGAAATATTTATTTTCTCAAAAAGAACTTAATTTACGTCAACAGCGTTGGCTCGAGTTCCTTGCACCTTATGATCTTGATATTCTTTATACCCCTGGTAAGGGTAATCGTGTCGCCGATGCTCTTAGCCGTAAGCAACAAGCAGTTGTTTCTATGATGATATCTGAATGGAACGATCTCGAGATCTTATCCACTTGTGAAATTCGAGAGCGCGTATCCGATTTATGCTCATCGCTTGTTTTATGTAGCCTTGAGGCTCATCCTTCTCTTTTAGACCGCATTCTTGAAGCTCAAGGGCTAGATTCTGAATTGGCTCTTCTTGGCAAAAATGTTAAGGATAAAATTGATATTGAAGGTTTGAAAGACTATGATATTGATTCCCGTGGCGGCATTCGAAAATTTGGTAGACTTATCGTACCAAATATTGGAGATCTTCGTAAAGATATTTTAGAAGATTCCCATCGTTCTAAATTCACCATTCATCCCGGTAGTAGTAAAATGTATGCTGATGTGAAGCGACTTTATTATTGGGAGGGAATGAAATCTGATATTGCTAACTTTGTTAAGTGTTGCATGACTTGCCAACTTGTCAAGGCCGAACATCAAAGGCCCGGTGGGTTATTGCAACCTTTAGAAATTCCAATTTGGAAGTGGGATCAAATTTCCATGAACTTTATAGATGGCCTTCCCCGTTCTCGTTCGGGTCATGATAGCTTATGGGTGATTGTTGATAGACTTACTAAATCCGCCCATTTTATTCCCGTTCGGTCTAGCCGAACCGTTCCTCTTTTGGCCAAACTATTTGTCAAGGAAATTGTAAAATTGCATGGAGTTCCTACTTCTATTGTTAGCGATCATGATCCATTGTTTACTAGTGGATTTTGGAAGAGTCTTCAAAAAGCTTTAGGAACGAAGCTTAATTTTCGCACCGCTTATCACCCCCAGTCCGATGGACAAACCGAGCGTGTGAATCAAACTCTTGAAGATCTTCTTCGTGCTTGTGTGCTTGATTTTGGTGGAAGTTGGGAAGATCATATTTCACTTGTTGAATTTTCCTATAATAATAGCTTCCAATCTAGTATTGGTATGGCACCGTTCGAGGCACTCTACGGAAGGCCATGCCGATCTCCTTCTTGTTGGCTTGAGGACGGTGAGAAGCTGGTTTTAGGTCCAGACTTTATTCGTGATTCCACGGAAAAGATTGAACTTATTCGACATAGGATGAAAGAAGCCCAGAGTAGACAAAAATCCTATGCCGATAATCGAAGAAGGAAATTAGAATTTTCTGTTGGGGATCCTGTTCTTATTCGTGTTTCACCTATGAAGGGTGTTGTACGTTTCAGTCGATCGGGGAAGTTAGCGCCTCGATATATTGGGCCATTTCCTATCACTGAACGTATTGGTTCCATGGCTTATCGCCTTGCATTGCCGGCTCAGTTTTCTGCTATGCATGATGTATTTCACGTTTCTCAATTACGGAAATGCCTTCGGGATTCCGATTCTATTCTTGAGCCTGCTGTTGTGGAAGAAATTGAAGTTTCGTCGAACTCAACTTATGAGCAGCATCCTATTCGAATTATAGCTTCTGAGGTTAAACGACTTCGAAATAAAGATGTTCCGCTTGTAAAGGTTCAATGGTCCTCAAATCCTAAGGATTGTTCTTGGGAATCCAGAGAATTCATCGAGCGTACACATCCGGACTTGCTTACTCCTGCTCCTTGAGGTGAACTTCTTATTTCAAAATTCCTCTTGTGTTAATATGCTTTTATGGTTGTTACTTTTTATTTCCATCTTATATATATTGCGAGGACGCAATTTCTTTAAGGAGGGGAGCCTGTAACAACCCGCATATTTATCGAGTTTCTATTTAAATATTTTATTTAAATATTAACTCGTTAATCGGATTTTGGTCCGAAAAGCTACTATTTGCAAACGGTCAAATTAGGACTCGAGACCACTTCCATTGAGTTCGAAATGCCGTTTACAACTTTTTTAAGTATAAACATCGATAGGTTTGGAGTTAGTGAAATTTCACTAACTTTTCCTGCTTTGGACTTTGGGTTAGTTTAGCCTATTCAGCCCAAGTTCCAACCCTCTTCTCCTCACTCTTCATAAATTTCCTAACTAATCAAGCTTTGGCATTAATGGTGGAGGGAATGGGAAATTAAAATTCCAAAACTCAAATTCAATTGCAATCCATCTTTTTACTCCAAATTCAAGAAGAAGACATTGGATTCATGCTTCTTGTGCTTAGATAGAAGAAGGATTGATTCTTGCTTGCTTAAAACTTCATTTTCATTGATATTTGGTGCAAAGGTGAGATTTTTATCTCACAATTCTAGCCTATAACTATATTGGACTGTTGGGAATGATTCCCTATCATTTTTGCATGCATGTTAGCATTTGGTTTGAATTGGATTGGCGAAAAACTCCAATTTTTAGCGTTTTGTTGAATTTTCTGCACTTAGGTCGTTCTGGCCATTTTTAGGTCGTTCGGAGTTAAGTCGTTCGTCCATAGGTCGTGAGTCGTTCACGAGTTAACCCTAGGTCGTTCTGGACATTTTTAGGTCGTTCGGAGTTAAGTCGTTCATCCATAGGTCGTGAGTCGTTCACGAGTTAACCCTAGGTCGTTCTGGCCATTTTTAGCTCGTTCGTAGTTAAGTCGTTCGTCCATAGGTCGTGAGTCGTTTACGAGTTAACCCTTAAGTCGTGCAGCCCTTCATTCACGCAACCCTTAAGTCGGTTACGAGTTATCCCGATAGGTCGTTGGACCCTTAACTCGTAGGTCGTTGGACCTTATCTCGTTAGGTCGCTCCTGGCCTAACCCTTAAGTCGTGCAACTCTTAAGTCGTGCAACCCTTAAGTCGTGGAACCCTTAAGTCACGCAACTCTTAAGTCGGTCACGAGTTATCCTGTTAGGTCGCGACCTCTGTTAAGTCGGCCATGTTGGGTCGTGAGTCACCGTTAGGTCGCGAACACCTCTAGGTCGCAACCACTAAGTCGCTTGACCCCTTAGACCCCTTGGGGGGTTGCCACCCCCCCTGGACCCCCCCTCCGTAGGGGATCTTATCTGAAAAACATTGAGCTGATTTCCTTGGATTTTATTCACATCTCCGTATGCGATTTTTGTGACTGATTGTTTCTACAATTTCTTCTGTGTTTTGTCACTTTATAATATAAAGGTGTCAATACTAGTAGTCAATATCAAAACTCTTTTAAAAAACAATTTCAACTCTATTTTTAATAACAAAGCTCTTTTCTTAAACCGTTTTCCAATCTATTAGTTTATACAAACCTTTACCTCACTCGGATGAGAAATCTAATTAAACGACTTAGTAAAACAAGTGGTATGAAACGCTTGCGTTCACTTCGTCGGTTAATTCTTGGACTTGTTCGATTGAACCTCTTGTGACAATTTTATTAGTGAAGATTTACAGTTTGTTCGTAAATATTTAAGTTAAGCAAGTGGTTATGGGACATGAAGCTAAACTTCTGTATTTACTAGCTTAGTGTAATCGACACTTCTCGTTGATCATGACGATCATTCTGATGATTTAGACTAGCAACTGTGCGATGTCTCTTATTGCGAGGTTAGACTAGACACCACTTGTGTGATTCCACTCACACATACCTTTTTGCTTTTTGGTTAGTCTGGACCTTAATCTGTGTGATTCCATTCACACATGTGGGGTAGCTCCCCTTGGTCTTCGGACCGTCATGTGATAGGCCTCTTTCTCTTTTCTATGATTTCTGGACTTCTTGCATTGATTTCTAGAATTTATGTCATTGACTTGTTATGAGTACAAGTTTGGGGTATGATGCCCTTTCCGAATCTTTGAGAAGATTCTTGTGATATTGATTATCTCTTATTGATTGATCTTCTGTTGATCATTATTTACATACTTATAGTGGTATGTCATTATGGATGTTTATGTTTATGCCATATCTTTTATGTTATACCATGTCATCTGATATTTATAGCTAGACTGACCCGTTTATTATTTTCTTAAATAATACTCGGGTCAGACCGAGATGTTACAGGTGCTTCTGCTTGACTTCTTTCCAGGGATTCATCACTCTGACTTTTGGCTAACTGTTTAGATTAGCAGTTTTTGTTGTATACACTTGAGATATAGACTCATAGTTGTATTCTTTTGTATAGCACGTGTTGCTATTCTTTTGTATTATCGTGGATCTTACTGACCACTACTCTGATGTACACTTTCATGTGTTAGTTATATATTCATATCTTCTTCCGCCTTTGTGATATGGATATCTGTGACTGATTTGTGATATGATTATTTCTATGTTTGTTTTCGAAGATTATTTATAGCCACCGTGTGATAAGCAATTACATGGATGGTCGCTCCTCAACAGCCGTATTCTCCGTGCTAGTTGACAGCACTACTCCGTAGTGTTCTTGGCTAGCGTGGGTATAGAGGTGGGGCGTCACAAATAAAAATAATAATAAAATGTATAATAATAATAAATAGTATTGCCAAGCCTATGAAGTTGGGGTCGGGATGTGGGGTGGGGCAGTCGAGCAAAAGCTGAACCAAAATTTCTTTTATTCTATTCGTTCCAGTTGTTTCGAAAATTTTGCTTTGACCGTAATTTTAAAAGTCGCGTATTTGGTATCTAGATCTTATTTTAGATTTGAATCAAGTCGTGGCATCCGCGGAAACCTAATCGTTCCATTTGTACGATCCTTTATCAAGTGGTAAAGTCGTTTGAATCTGATTATCTGCAGTTTAAGGTGAGTATTTCTCACTAGACAAGCATACCTATATTTATGTGAATTATCACAAGTGTATTTGTAAATTATTTATTAAATGTCATCTGTCTGTAATATAACGTATGATGTTAAACCCCATTTTAAATTGACACCTCATCAGTGGTTTATCTGTTGTAATATAGTTGCAGTTATATTATTTAATGCTTATTTAGTGTTAAATCATCACTGCAAGTTCCCTGTAAATTGAGATCGTTATAGGCTGAAATGATAGGCCTGTACGATAATTATTTATTCATTTATTTATTTAATTGTTTAATTTCAAATATTTAACTTGGGATTGCGGGTTTGAAATGATAGAACCCGGGGTTTTTGTAAATTGCGGATTGAAATGATATAAATCCGTATCACTTGACCTAGGCTAGAAACTATATACAGACCCGTGGTTTCTATAGTATTTTTCAGAAATATTTTAAATTTATTTTGGAAGTTTATAATATTTCGATTTAAATGTATGTAAAGGATTTTATTTATAATGATTTTGAATGAGTTAAAAATGTTAAATAAATAAATAAATGTTTGAATAAAATTTTGGAATATAACTTATTTTGGAAATTCTGGGTTTTGGTAAAAGTAAGAATTCAGTTAAGGAAATAATTGATAATAAGTTATATTTGGAATTTAAAACTAAATTGTTAAGTTATTAATCTATTACAGCATTTAAATGCTGTCTTTTAAAATTGGACTGTTTTAACCTGTAAACTTTAGGTAGCATTTCATAAGTTCTATAGAAAATGAAATTTGATATTTTTAATCAACTTGTGGAAATAATCTTTGGGAAAAGGGGATTAAAATTTGGAATTTAATATGTAATTAATAAAATAAGGAATTGATTTTTTTTTGAATGGGTTTTATGGAAGAATTTAATTTTAAAAGGTGATAAAAGAAAATTTAATTCCTAAATAAATTGAATAGATTTAAATGGTATATTAAAATGACCAATGTTTAAAAACAATATTTTGATATTGTAGTATTGGAAATATATTTTGATTTATAAAGTAAATACCATTTTTAAAGTTGTAACCACGGGTTATAATAACGTTTGGTTTTTAAAGAGACCGGGATCGGATATCTGGCATACTCTCTGTCGATACCGAAAACCACTTTACCAACCGTGTACGCGGTGGAGATTCCAGAATGAAGTAGGATGGTGGTGACGGTTCCTTTAAGGTAAATACGTGGACCCGACTCCCGTGAGTTGGCATAAGGTGGCTAAAACAGGAGCGATTCTCGGATTAATGAGGTAGCACCTCTGATCGAACGCACTTCTTCGTATGCCATTCTATTACTCTTGTGATTGTTTTGGTGCGCACCTTTGATTTGGGAGTGTTGTTCGAGGTGGGCGGTAACTGCGGCTACGCGTTTCCATCGGTCCGAGTAGCAATTGGTATATCTACCCTGACATTGCCTAGTTGTGCCGTGTCACCTACCATACCGAGCCTTATACGATTTTGGTTTGTACCATACCTATGGAGTGCCCTCTGACGCCGCCCAGTACGGGGGAGAATATGGTACTGTATAGACTATGGGAATATATAAATGTGTTACGGTGGAAAATGTAAAGCCTTAACGCTATTTAAAAGTAAGTTTATTTTATAAATAGACACTATTTAATAGCGCAATATACTACATAGTAAATAGTTTAACGGATCCTTAGAGGATGGGCGGTCCCAAGCATCCTTTAAGTTACTTGCTCTATATTACAGTACACTTGAATTAGCTTACACTATATAAGTATGTATGTCCTGACTCGAGTGTTTATGTTTTATTTTACGCTCGGGTCAGCCTAAGTTGCAGTTTCAGTTTTCTTCCCGGAGCTAGGACATTCTGTAGATCTTTCGAGCTGCTGGCATAATCTTCCAGTCTATACCTTATTTATGTAATGGAGACTTGGAATATTTGGATTTCTATTGATATTTTAAACTGTATCGGAGATTCTAAACCATGTAAAATTTTATTTGGTTGAGATGTTTAGTGGCTTCATGAACCACTAAGTATTTTAATTTCCGCTGCGAGATTTCTGATATCTATGTCTGTGATTCTGTGATTTATTTACTGCATATTCTGAGTTTTGCCAAAAATTTATTTACGACGCGGTATTTTGAACAATTCAAGTCCGACATGTGCGGATGCGAATGGTTGAAAATAATGGGTCGTTACAGTTTGGTATCAGAGCTTTGGCTCTAGGCAAAACTTAGAATGTATGGTAAATTTGATTTACAGAATCACTTTCATTCGAGCTTGAATCTCTTCCTTTTGATTCAATTTCCTTTGAATTTTTGAACGTTCCCTGCGGTTCCGAAGTTCATTCGTGTCCCTCACTATTCATTTTCTTTCGATTCTTGAGTATCCCATAACTCCATTTCGGATGATCTTTATAGTGAATTGGCGGTCTCGCCAATATTCTAATAAAGGGGTGAAACTCCTTTACAATTAGCATGGATTCACCAGAGATTTATATTTAACCTCGGTTTAGATGATAGTATCTTTGGTTATTACGAACTCTATCTCTTTGGATCGAATGGTAAATCTACATTCGATCTGACTCTTTGACTCACGGTTGACCAGGTTAAGGTTGCCTGCAATTTATGTAAACTTATCTAGTTCCTTATTCTGTTATTTAATCATCGGATCTTCTAATTCCAACTTATCTTTAAATCAAAATTCTCTTTGATTTGAGTCCATCAAATTTGAATCTCTATCCTTGTTTTGGAAAATTTATTCGTATATTTGGGAAAAATCTAATATTATATATAAGTATAAATTTTCAGGATTTTTATAATTAATCTAACTAGCTGTCAAGAAATAATAGTTTTTGATCTTGTTTATGGTTTTGTAAACCATGTGTTTTGTCTAATATAAATAATTGAATATAAAAAAAGTTATAAATTAATTTGGAAACTGAAATGAATTTAAAACAGGAACTTGAGAATTCAATTTCCAATAGTTTCAAACCTTGGGTTTATAATTTTGAAAGGATATATTATTTAAATTATTTTCGAATAAAAATTTGTTTCCAAAGAATGTTAAAGGTTTAAAATCACTGATCTTCTCTTTGTCGCTAGGAAATAATTTCGGTGATGACAACAACATCATCGACATTCATTTTCGAGTTTCGAAGTGAAAAGACCATTCTGTAGTCTGGCTACAGTGTTACCTTGAGAATTTAATTGATTTGAATCTCTAAAATATGACTTGATTTATCATATATAGATATATGATTTAAATTTGATTTGACATATTATGTACACATATTTATTTATCTCTAAATGGGTTGAAGGAAATCAGAAATTTAATTCTTGAATTTTATCTTGAGGAATAATTTCAATTATATAAAAAAAATCAAAATTTTGAATAAGTAATTCAAACTTGAGATAATTGAATTTGAAAGTTTTATTTGTATAATACTCAATTTCATTTCAATATAACTTATCTTGATTTTTAGAAGTTAACAATGTAATTGGATAATATACAATATAAAAAGATTTATAAATAAAATTTTAAAGATATGATATTTATAACTGGATTTTATTCGAGATAAATTAAAATAATATATCTAGTATAAATAAATTGAAGTAAATTCTCTTTATAAGTAATTTGAGTTTTCTTAAATGATTACGGGTTTATTATGCAAATATTTAAACTTAATAATAGAATTTTAATTGGTAGAATAGAAATTTCCAACCTTAGTTCCAATTGTCTAATATTCAAGTTTGCAAATATTGAAACTGAAGTGGTTATTGAAACTGAAAGTGTTTTTGAAATTTATGAATTTTGACTTAATTTTTTTTTTATGAAATAAAATTGTAAGTCGTAGAAATTATTTTATTTTATAAAGTAATTTTAAATGCAAACTATTTTATTCCATATACTGTTGATTATCCAAACCATTCAAGTTTTAGAAGTATGGTTTAAAACTATGAATTTCGGAGTATTATGTTTGAAAATTTTATACAGACACCGTCGGTCTATATATATAAATATTTTGATTTATATTGTTTTGAAAAGGATACGATTGATAAATATTAAATTTTGATATATATATATATAGTAAAATTTCTTGAATTTAGCTATGTATAAATTTGTTTTGAATTTTAAAATAAGCTAAATAATGAAGTTGATTTCTTTTATATAATATAGTTAAGTATCTATTTAAGTTTCTATTGTATATAGAGTTTTAATAACTCAAATAAAAGTAAGGGTTTTACTTAAATAATATTTGCTGTATTAAGTAAACATTTCAAAATTTAAATAATAAGAATTGGATTTGGTATATATTAAATTATCAAAGAATCCATTTTGAAATAGTGGAATATTTAAAGATCTAAATAATATGAGCTATAAAAATTTATGTTTTGAAATATGGGATATTTAAGCTTTGAATTATATGGGAATTTGAATGGTTTAAATGGGAGATTCAAATTGGTATTGGGAATTTATTGTGAAATTTAAAGAAGCTATTTTAGTATATAAAGTAATATATTAAAGGTTATGTTTCAAAGCCATGGTTTCAAAGTATATAGATTGGAAATATGATATTTTTGATTTGGATTTTATAAAAATAATATCAAAATAAGTTGTTTGGGAAATGGTAAATTTACTTTAACAATTAAGTTAAATTACCATTTCAAATTTGGATTAAAATTAAACATTTTAAATTAGAATGTTATAATACCTTGTGTAAAATTTGGACAATAAAAAAATGAATGATTTTTTTTTAAGTGTAGGGATATTATACAAGTAAATGTTAAAATTTTAAGTATAAATAGATGGAATCAATGATTAATTTAAAATTGAATTTTTATTGTTTAGATTAATGATTCTAATTTAAGTTTCAATTTAGTTTCCTTTCAGGTTGTTTCTATTCCCCTACCTTCTTCCTTTTCGAGGACGAAAAGTTCTGAGTGGGGGAGAGTGTAACAGCCCAAACTTTTAACAAGTATTTTTCACTTGTATTTTAAAAACTTTGGGGTTTATTTAAAGTGATTAAAAAAAACAATTGACCAAATTTTCAATTAAATAATAAGATCTCTGAAATTTTGACATGGTTAAGAATTAACTTTAATTTGGAAATTTGGGGTTTTGTCGAAGATGGTAAATAACTTAATTTCTAGAAAAATCAAGTTTTGATTAAGAAAACATTAATATCTTAGGTGGTTAAGACATCTGGGCTATTCACGACAGGTCACGAGTTTGAGTCTCAACACAGTCAGAATTTCGAATATTTTTAGTGTATAAATGAACTGGGTAATTACGCGTTAAAAAGGGCGCGTAAATTTAGGGAATAAATACCGTATATATGTATTTGATGTAAATCTTTTCCCAAAGGTCTAAAAATAAAATTTAAAAGTTTTGAAGTTTTTAACTTTGTTAAAAGACGACTCAATTCGCAATGTTAATAAAATGAATTTTGTATATGCATAATATATGTAAACCAATAAAATTTTGGTAAGTAATAACTTTGTAAAAAAATTTAGTGTACTAATGAACTGTTGGATTTCGCGTTTAAAGGACGCGTAAAATTTATGATATAAGTAACGTAATAAACGTATATACTAAAAAAGTTATTTTATATAAATTTAGGTGGTTTGCATTGCGTCGGTTTGGCATATTTTAAAAATCATATTTATATCTGTATGGATTAAAATATCAGTTAGTAGTTTATAGTAAACGTTACATTTTCCATAGTTGTCAATTGGGTTTTAATTTTAGTATATGACTTTTTCATTCCAAAATCTTTGCCAATTCTTGCCGTTTCATTTAATTCAATCAAAATAAAGATCAAAATTTCATATAGCTGATCACGCAACTATAAAATGGTATAAAATGTTGAAATCAAATTTTCATAAATTGGCAGCATAAATCACGCATATAAAATAACGTTCAAACTAAAGAAACTGGAATGTAATCAACGCATGCATTTAATCAAGATTTTCGTATAACTGGGAATAGTGAATCACGCTCCTCTATTTCATAAAGCACGAATCCATATCTCTTGCTTCTTGTTTCCCACTGCAATTTGTTTTGCAAATTTTCGTACAACTGATCAAGCAAATTATGCAAACATTTATTTCATTTGCCTTTTCAATACAGAGCAAATTTATATTCGCTGACCGTTTTGCCTAAAATCACGCAAGCTTATCCATGAAAAAAAAAAGAAACAACGTTCAAGCATAACAAACTGGAAAGTAAATCGCGCATATTTTTTTAGAGACCTCTTGCCAATTTTCACCTCTTTGTTTCCCTGCATGTCGTGCCTATGTTCCATTTTGGACCAAGTATACTTCACTTCCTTGCATACAAAGCAACTCCTCTTTATAAATACATAGCCTCGTCCAAAACTTTCCTCTGCATCTCATAGTTTAGCCTTCTTCTTCTTTTGTGCTGAAGCCTCTATCAGGTAATGGTTTTACGTTTTCTTTTCTTCTTCCAGTTTTTCCCTTTCTTCTTCTTTTTGTTCTCTATTTCCCTTTTGCCTTGCTCGGCTACTTCCCTCTAAGTTTTCATAACCGAGGTTATATCCCGAACAAGCCCATGGTTAATATATTATAATATTTTTCTAAAAATTATTAAGTATTTTTGAAATAAAATTTATGTAATTTAACTAAAAATTTGACTTAAGGCTTTAAAATTTTAAAGGTGTTTTGTTTTCTATAAGTTAAATTTTTGTAAGTTAATAATTGGTTTTAATGTGAATTTAAAGATTTTATTTACGATAAATGACATAATAATTAAATTTGATTTAATATGGAGTTGAAATCTAACCTAGAAATTTTAATAAAAGTTATTTCCAAAAATGGATATGTTTGGTATAATAAATAATGTACTTTGAATTGATAAAATGAAAGACGGTTGAAATGGAACATTTGGGAGTAACTTTTATTTAACTTGAATCATAGTTGAATTGATGTCTAAATGAATAAAGTTGTGAAGAAAATTTAGTGTATATTAACTATAAAAGGAAAAAAATAAATTTATGGAACGGATGTGTTTTTTAAGTAAATAATTGAAAATGTTGTTTTCAAATGGAAAGGTGAAATTTCCATTTATGACTTAACTTGAAAATTGGAAATTTGGTTTTAAATAAAATTGTTAAGTTAAGTAAATAAATGAGAATTTAGTTTTATTTAGGAAGTGGGTATTTTTAAATTAAGTGTAAAGTTATTTGGAAAAATATATATACAAGTTAAGTAAAATCGGGAAATTCTGGCTTTCAAATGGTTCATATTAAATTTGGATATTTTATTTATAAAATTTATTTTATTTAATCATAAGATAAATGGTATCCAAATGAACATTTTTTTGAAGTAGGAATATGATTTTTAAAGTTAAGAATGGCTAAAAATTTAAATCTTAATGTTTCTGAATTCGACAATGTTTTGAAATTGAAGTGGCAGAGACGTGTTGTAATTAAGAAACAGAGAGAGTTTGCATTGAAGAATAGTTTAGGCAGAGATGCAAGTTTGTGTAAATACATATTTTTCAAAACTAGATAAGTTAGGGTATGCCGGTGGAAATAATAATAATAATAATAATAATAATAATAATAATAATAATAATAATAATAATAATAATAAAAATGTATAATAATAATAAATAGTATTGCCAAGCCTATGAAGTTGGGGTCGGGATGTGGGGTGAGGCAGTCGAGCAAAAGCTGAACCAAAATTTCTTTTATTCTATTCGTTCCAGTTGTTTCGAAAATTTTGCTTTGACCGTAATTTTAAAAGTCGCGTATTTGGTATTTGGATCTTATTTTAGATTTGAATCAAGGCGTGGCATCCGAGGAAACCTAATCGTGCCATTTGTACGATCCTTTATCAAGTGGTAAAATCGTTTGAATCTGATTATCTGCAGTTTAAGGTGAGTATTTCTCACCAGACAAACATACCTATATTTATGTGAATTATCGCAAGTGTATTTGTAAATTATTTATTAAATGTCATCTGTCTGTAATATAACGTATGATGTTAAACCCCATTTTAAATTGACACCTCATCAGTGGTTTATCTGTTGTAATATAGTTGCAGTTATATTATTTAATGCTTATTTAGTGTTAAATCATCACTGCAAGTTCCCTGTAAATTGAGATCGTTATACGCTGAAATGATAGGCATGTACGATAATTATTTATTCATTTATTTAATTAATTGTTTAATTTCAAATATTTAACTTGGGATTACGGGTTTGAAATGATAGAACCCGGGGTTTTTGTAAATTGCGGATTGAAATGATATAAATCCGTATCACTTGGCCTAGGCTAGAAAACTATATACAGACCCGTGGTTTCTATAGTATTTTTCAGAAATATTTTAAATTTATTTTGGAAGTTTATAATATTCCGATTTAAATGTATGTAAAGGATTTTATTTATAATGATTTTGAATGAGTTAAAAATGTTAAATAAATAAATAAATGTTTGAATAAAATTTTGGAATATAACTTATTTTGGAAATTCCGGGTTTTGGTAAAAGTAAGAATTCAGTTAAGGAAATAATTGATAATAAGTTATATTTGGAATTTAAAACTAAATTGTTAAGTTATTAATCTATTACAGCATTTAAATGCTGTCTTTTAAAATTGGACTGTTTTAACCGGTAAACTTTAGGTAGCATTTCATAAGTGCTATAGAAACTGAAATTTGATATTTTTAATCAATTTGTGGAAATAATCTTTGGGAAAAGGGGATCAAAATTTGGAATTTAATATGTAATTAATAAAATAAGGAATTGATTTTTTTTTGAATGGGTTTTATGGAAGAATTTAATTTTAAAAGGTGAGAAAAGAAAATTTAATTCCTAAATAAATTGAATAGATTTAAATGGTATATTAAAATGACCAATGTTTAAAAACAATATTTTGATATTGTAGTATTGGAAATATATTTTGATTTACAAAGTAAATACCATTTTTAAAGTTGTAACCACGGGTTATAATAACGTTTGGTTGTTAAAGGGACCGGGATCGGATATTTTGCATACTCTCTGTCGATACCGAAAACCACTTTACCAACCGTGTACGCGGTGGAGATTTCAGAATGAAGTAGGATGGTGGTGACGGTTCCTTTAAGGTAAATACGTGGACCCGACTCCCGTGAGTTGGCATAAGGTGGCTAAAACAGGAGCGATTCTCGGATTAATGAGGTAGCACCTCTGATCGAACGCACTTCTTCGTATGCCATTCTATTACTCTTGTGATTGTTTTGGTGCGCACCTTTGATTTGGGAGTGTTGTTCGAGGTGGGCGGTAACTGCGTCTTCGCGTTTCCATCGGTCCGAGTAGCAATTGGTATATCTACCCTGGCATTGCCTAGTTGTGCCGTGTCACCTACCATACCGAGCCTTATACGATTTTGGTTTGTACCATACCTATGGAGTGCCCTCTGACGACGCCCAGTACGGGGGAGATTACGGTACTGTATAGACTATGGGAATATATAAATGTGTTAAGGTGGAAAATGTAAAGCCTTAACGCTATTTAAAAGTAAGTTTATTTTATAAATAGACACTATTTAATAGTGCAATATACTACATAGTAAATAGTTTAACGGATCCTTAGAGGATGGGCGGTCCCAAGCATCCTTTAAGTTACATGCTCTATATTACAGTACACTTGAATTAGCTTACACTATATAAGTATGTATGTCCTGACTCGAGTGTTTATGTTTTATTTTACGCTCGGGTCAGCCTGAGTTGCAGTTTCAGTTTTCTTCCCGGAGCTAGGACATTCTGTAGATCTTTCGAGCTGCTGGCAAAATCTTTCAGTCTATATCTTATTTATGTAATGGAGACTTTGGAATATTTGGATTTCTATTGATGTTTTAAACTGTATCGGAGATTCTAAACCATGTAAAATTTTATTTGGTTGAGATGTTTAGTGGCTTCATGAACCACTAAGTATTTTAAATTCCGCTGCGAGATTTCTGATATCTGTGTCTGTGATTCTGTGATTTATTTACTGCATATTCTGAGTTTTGCCAAAAAATTATTTACGACGCGGTATTTTGAACAATTCAAGTCCGACATGTGCGGATGCGAATGGTTGAAAATACTGGGTCGTTACAGAGGGTTTGCTGAAGATTATCCATCTACCTGGTTGTTATCTACTTTATTCAGTATTTCCATTCAGCTTATGTATTGGTGGACATTTTTGTATTGGGATTTCTGTTGTATTTATTTTCAGACTTTGTTATATTGTACTTGTATTGTGACTCTGGGTTGTAGTAGATTCATGAACAACTATGGTTATTTCTGTTTCCGCTGCGAGTTATTCTGAATTATCTGTGTCTGTGATTCTATGATTGGTTTTATTTGCTCCAAATTATATTACAATCTACTGTTTTGAATTATTCAAGTAAGACATGTATGACTTTATTGTCGATTTGAATGGTCCAAAATAGAGGCTCGTTACATTTGGTATCAAAGCTTTGGTTTTAGGCAAACCTTAGCCTGCGGAGCAAAAACTCATTAGTGATAGGGTAGAAATACCCTAGAATGAGTGAAATCAATCTTAGAATCACTTCTTTATGAGAGAACATATTTTAAAGTATAAATGATTTTCAAAAATTATTTTGATATAAACTTTTCTTGTTTTGAAACCAAATTTTTCTTAACTCCTTTCTTTTCCTTATCCACTTTGTCGGTAATTTCTTTGTTTAGGATATTCATTCAAGTTGAATCTCGTAACGACCCAGTATTTTCAACCATTCGCATCCGCATATGTCGGACTTGAATGGTTCAAAATACCGCGTTGTAAATAAAATTTGGCAAATCTCAAAATATACAGTAAATTAATCTCAGAATCACAGACACAGAATCAGAATACCCGCAGCGGAATTTAAAAATACTTAGTGGTTCATGAAACCACTATAAATAGTCTCAATCAAATAAAAATTACATAGTCTTTAATCCAAATATAGTTTTAAATCATCAGTAGAACAATCCAAATGTCCACTAGTCTTGATTTCAAAAATTTAGATAAAGAACTGGGAAGGAAGTTTGCCAGCAGCTTGAAAGTGATCTACATAAATCCTAGCTCCGGGATGAAAACTGAACTCCAACTCAGGCTGACCCGAGCGTAAAATAAAACATAAACGCTCGAGTCAGGACATACATACTTATATAGTGTAAGCTAATTCAAGTGTACTGTAAAATAGAGCAAGTAACTTAAAGGATGCTTGGGACCGCCCATCCTCTAAGGATCTGTTAAACTATTTACTATGTAGTAATACTTCGCTATTATAATAGTGTCTATTAGTAAAATAAACTTACTTTTAAATAGCGTTAAGGGGTTACCCATATAGCCCTTAACACAAATAATGCCAATAGTCTATACAGTACCGTAATACCTCCTGATCGGGAGGCTACCAGAGGATACTCCATAGGTACGACACAAATAGAAACTCGTAGAAGGCGCGCTAGGGTAGGTGACACGGCACAACTAGGCAATGCCAGGGTAGATATACCGATTACGCTTCCGGACCGATGGAAACGCGCAGCGCGCAGCTGCCGCCCACCTCGAACAACACTCCCAAATCAAAGGTGCGCACCAATACAATCACATAAGTAATAGAATGGCATACGAAAAAGTGCGTCCGATCAGAGGTGCAACCTCATTAATCCGTCAGTCGCTTCTGTTTTAGCCACCTTATGCCAACTCACGGGAGTCGGGTCCACGTATTTACCTCATTGAAAACGCCACCACCATCCTACTTCATTCTGGAATCTCCACCGCGTACACGGTTGTCAAAGTGGTTTTCGGTATCGACAGAGAGTATGCCAGATATCCGATCCCGGTCTCTTTAACAACCAAACGTTATTATAACCCATGGTTACAACTTTTAGAAATGGTATTTATACTTTAAAAACCAGAATAAGTTTCAATTACATTTCAATACCATAATATCATTTCAACCATCATTTATTTAAACATCAGTCATTTTATTTAATATAAAATACCATTTAAATCTATGCAATTTATTTAGGAATTTATTTGCCTTTCAACTCACATTTAAAAGTTAAATTCTTCCATTTAAAACCATTTAAAGTCAATTCCTTATTTTCATTAATTACATATTAAATTCCAAAATTTAAGCCTTTTTCCCCAAAGATTATTTCCATTTATTTCAAACAATCTAAAAATTCAGTTTCCGTAGCATTTATGTAATGCCACCTAAAGTCTGTAAGTCAAAACAGTTCATTAATAAAAGACAGCATTTAAGTGCTGTAATAAATTATTAACTTAACAATCAAATTTTAAATTCCCAAATATAACTTATTATCAATTATTTTCTTAACTAAAACTCACCTTTTACAAAATTCCAGAATTTTCCAAAATAAGTTATATTCCAAAAATTTTACTTAAACATTTATTTATTTAACATTTTGACTTATTCAAAAATCATTATAAATTTTATAAAAATCCTTTAAATACATTTGAAACAGAATATTATAAATTCCCATTTAAAATATTTTTAAACATTTCAGAAAAATATTATATAAACCACGGGTCTGTATATAGTTTTCTAGCCTAGGTCAAGTGATACGGATATATATCATTTCAATCCGCAATTTAAAAAGAAAATCCGGGTTCTACCATTTCAAACCCGCAATCCCAAGTTAACAAATAAATAATTAAACAATTAAATAAATGAACAAATGATTATCGTTCAGGCCTATCATTTCAGCCTATAACGATCTCAAATTTACAGGAAACTTACAGTGATGATTTAATCAGTAAATAAGCATTACATAGTATAACTACAATAATATTACAATAGATAAACAACTGATGAGGTGTCAATTTAAAATGGGGTTTAACATCATACGTTATATCACAGGTAGATAAAATTTAATAAATAATTTACAAATACACTTGTGATAAATCACGGATATAAAGGTATGATTGTCTGGTGAGAAATACTCACCTTTTCGCTGCTGCAGATTCAAATCAAACAACGGTACTATCTCGAAAGAAATGAACAGAGGCACGATAATTCCAACAGATGTGACATGTGACGCCCCACCTCTATACCCACGCTAGCCAAGAACATTACGGTGAATGCTGTCGACTAGTACGGAGAATAAGGCTGTTGAGGAGCGACCATCCGTGTAATTTCTTTGCGCGAGCACCGATATGTCAGAAATATAACAAACATTCTATATCAAGAGGAAATCCGGCATACCGACACAAACTCAAAGCTACTACACGGTGCCTATATAAATCCTTCGGAAAACAAATATAGAAATAAGCATAACACAAATCAGTCACAGACAATTCATATCACAAAGGAGGAATAAGATATGAATATTACACTAGAAAGTGTACATCAGAGTAGTGGTCTAAAAAGATCCACAATATCACAAAAGAATAGTTACACGAACTACACAAAAGAATAAGTATACACTAAGGAGTCTATATCTCAAATGTATACAAAAAAATAACTACTAATCTAAGTAGTTAACCCAAAAAATCAAGGAGTTAATCCCGGGTGAGAAGTCAAGCAGAAGCACCTGTAACATCTCGGTCTGACCCGAGTATTATTTAATAAGAAAATAATAAACGGATCAGTCTAACTATAAATATCAGATGAAACGATATAGAATAAGAGATATGACCAAACACATAATAATCACAATGCCAAGCTGTGATATATATATATATACTTAGTTGATAATCATCAAGAGATTAATCAATGTCACCAAATCTACACAAGAATTAAAGAAACGTCATACTCCTTATTTCGTTCACCATACCATAAATATTGACGATAATATCTATGTCAATCACAAAAGTCAATGACACACAAATTCCAGAAGACTACACAAGAAATCCAGAAATCACTAAAGTCAATGACACACAAATTCCAGAAGACTACACAAGAAATCCAGAAATCACTAAAGTCAATGACACACAAATTCCAGAAGACTACACAAGAAATCCAGAAATCACTAAAGTCAATGAAACACAAATTCACCAATGCACAAATATTGATAAAACTTATCAATGGAAATCACGAAAATTAGTGAAACACAAATTCTAGGAATCTACACAAGAAATCCAGAAATCACAAAAAGGGGGGGAGAGGCCTATCACAAACGGGAGCATAAAGCCCACCAACACGTGTATCACAAACGGAACGCTAATTCCATGGTCGCTAACCACCACAAATTGAGCCGAAGCTCCACAAACGGCCCGAAGACCCTGGGTTGCTACCCCATCACAAATTGAGTCGAAACTCCACAAAACGGGGTTTATTCTCCCTCGCAGACAAAGAGACATCGCACATTGCTAGTCTAAATCACAAAGATGATCGTCATGATCAGCAAGAAGTGTCGATTACACTAAGCAAGTAAATATATGAGTTTAGCTTCATGTCCCATAACCACTTTCTTAACTTAAATATTTACGAACAAACTGTAAATCTCCACTAGAAAATTGTTACAAGAGGTTCAATCGAACAAGTCCAAAAATTAACCGACAAAGTAAACGCAAGCGTTTCATGCCACTTGTTTTACTAAGCCGTTTAATTAGATTTCTCATACGAGTGAGGTAAAGGTTTGTATATACTAATAGATTGGAAAACGGTTTTTTAAACGAATTTGGTATTAAAATAGTATTGAAATCGTTTGAGGAAAGAGTTTTGATATTTACTACTAGTATAGAAAACCTTTATATTTTTAAAGTGACAAATCACGAAGAAGATTGTAAGAATAATCAATCACAAAAATTCACATACGAAGACGTGAATAAAATCCAACGAAATCGATAAAGGATCCATAGAAATGGATATTTCAAAAATCCCTAAAAAGAGTCATCAAAGTCATAATAGATGATAACAACAAATAGGATTATCATGGATCGATTTAAATTAGAATTTCAATCCAAAAAGGCAAATTGGACTCAAACAGCAGGTTCAGTCGACTGAACAGAGATATTCAGTCGACTGACCCTGTACATGGAAATTTTCCAGGTTCAGGAAACTTTCTGTTTCCAGTTTCAGTCGACTGTGCGGAGTTTTTCAGTCGACTGAATCATGCCTGGAAACTATCGGGTTTCAGGTTCAGTCGACTGAACAGAGTTTTCAGTTGACTAAATCATGCCTGGGCTGTTTTTCAACCTTATTCAAATGAAGAGCAAACTCTTCCAAAATGCAACCGGACGGACATTGGCTCTAAGGGTTTATGCCAATCGGCAACCCGGCCCTATATGCTCCTCGATGCATCACCAAAAGCATGATCAAACATCCATAAAAGAATTTCACACAAATTTGACTTAAAAACTCGAAATTTGGAGTATTCACAAAACCAATCCAAATCAAGAGCAAATGCACATGAAGAAGTGTTAGGAATTCATACCCAACAACCAAAGATAATTATAGTCATAGATGTGAGATAAAAATCTCACCTTTTCACAAAATCGAACAAGAAGAAGCTTGAAAGCAAATGGAGAATCAACCTCTCTTCAACACAACCCAATTGAGCTTGAATCTAAGCTCAAAAACAAGAACATTCCCAAAATTAGGTTTAGGAATTTCTGAAATTGGTAAGAGAATAAGTTGGAGAAGAAGAAGAGAAGCTTACCAATGGGTTCTTCTTGAGTTTGGAGCTAGGAATTTGATTTGCAAGAGAAACTAGGGTTTTGGAGTTTTAATTTCCAATCTCCTCCACCATTAAAGCTAAGAAACTGAAATGAGAAGAGAATAAGAGTGAGTGGGGAAGAGTGGCTCAGATTTGAGCATTAGTTAACATAGGGCTGAGCCCAAAAACCAAACCCAAAGTAAAAAAAGTAGCAGAAATCAACTTTCTCCAAACATATCGAAGCTTATACTCAAAAAGGTCGCAAACGGCATTTTAAACTCAATGGGAGTGGTCCCGAGCCCTAATTCGACTGTATGCAAAGTAGCTTTTCGGACAAAAATCCGACTAACGATAAAATATTTAAATAAAATATTTAAATATAAAATCGATAAATATGCGGGTTGTTACATGACACCTCAATTACGAACTTGAAAAATAAACGAAAAATAAATTACGCGATTATGAAGCGATCAAAGCAAAATTTAAAAACAACCGAAACGAGATTTAAAAATTAAAAAGTTTTTGACACCCGTAGCTTGACCACTCCATCACTCAATTTGTTCAACATCTCCAATCCTCTTCCCTTTCCAAATTTGTTATTTAAATGCTTTGGGAAAAAAAGCTTTGTAAAAAAAATGCTTTGTTAAATCAAATAAGCCGAGTCTTGAAACAAAACGTTATTAGATTTTCATAAAAAATACTTTGAAAAAATGTATGCATGCACTTATGAAATGACAAGGTCGTGTGATTTGTTTCACACGCAACTAATAAACCACAAATCATTTTCCAAGTTTGTCTCCATTACATACTCCCATTTGTTAAAATCTTCAAAGTGGCTCACGCATGCAAATTCACATGTCCACCAAAACTACAGGCGTATATGGTTTCTTCTCCAGTGATGCAAAAATGAAAGATATTTATTTTGTTTGTTAAAATTTTATTCAAAAGTGACACCCTTATTCAATTTCACGTGGCCACAACTACAGGGACGCAGGCTAATATGTTCTACAGCGTGCAAAAGAAAGAAACTAGGCTTGATTCCCTATATTATTGGACATGCATGGCAAGATCAGGAGGAAAGGAATGCATACTTATCAGGGATGACAACAACATACTTGAGAGGTGGAGTAGTCGAGCATGGTGGAACGAGAAGAAGGAGCAAAGTATGCAACGTGAAAAGCATGAGAAGTAGAAATAATAATAAAATAAAAGACAGATGCGTACCTTCAACACACGCATGCAAGAAAAGAAGGTGAAGCTCTCCAGGTGATGTAAAAATTGTTTTGAATGTGTGTTGTATAAATATAGGGGAAGGTCACGTTGATTTTAAGGATGAGCAAGATTTCAGGTAAGGAGAAAAATTAAATGCGTGAAAGAAAAAGGCAGGAATCTTTGCATTTGAAATTCAACGTTAAAAGAAATGACTTCTTGCATTTTTAAGAGTGCGTACATTTCAAGTAACGGTTGAAAAAAAAATACGCAAAAGAAATTTGATTGATCCAAGATACTATTTCAAGAGAAACGTGCATTGATTTAGATGAGCAAATAGATAGGAAGAATATAAATATTGATTTTTATCAATTGAATGCAAATGGCTACGAAATTAAAACAAAAGAAATGGGTAGTTAAGATTAGATTATGGGATAATATTTTCAAATAATATTGAATGCGTTTATTTTATCCTTTTTGTTTGAATGTGTTATAAAAATAGGAAGCTGGATGATTTATTTCTTTAGAGATTTAGAAATTTTGTTCTCACAGGTAAGGGATAAGTTGCTTCCATTAAACGTTTATTCCCAGAGCTACAAATGAGATGCATGTTTCCAGTATTTAGATGAAGGGAATATGGAAAATATTTAGGAAGCAAGAGAAAACGAACGTGCCTAAATTTACGCGTTTAATTATAGGAAAGAAAAGAGGCAAGAATTAAATTTCTTCAGGAACGACAAAATTTCCACTTAATTGCGTAGAAAGAATGGCGACTGAATTTAATTGTTAATCGAAAAAAAATGTTTCATTGCATATTAAAGGTTGCGTGAAAAAAATTTGTTAGGCTAAAAGATGTATACATGTACAGAAAATTTCGAAATCTGGGTAAGAAATAAATGCAGACAAGAAAGAAACGGCAACTAGAAAATTTGAAATTTCCGTGCGTTGATAAAGAGGGATGAATGAAATTTATGGTGAAGAAACGGCAAGTGATTAATAGATTGGTTCATTTTAAACTTTTTCTTCAATTAATGATTGTGTGCGTTTCTTTCTTTATATAGGCTAAGTGATTTTAGCAAGGATTTTACGCCAATTTAAAACCAATGAAAGCTGTGGAAAAAGTAACGTTTTGCTATAAAAATCTACTAACTGATTTATTAATCCATATAGATATTGCAGTATGCATTTTAAAATACGCCAAACTGACGCAATACAATACGTCCAAAATTTATGCAAAAGTAACATTTTTAATTTATACGCTTATACATTACTTATACCATTACAATGCGTATCCTTTTTAAATGCGAAATTTAAAAGTCTGTAAAACACTGAATTTTACAAAGTTATTACTTAACTAAAATTTTAACTTGTTTACATTCTTCGTATTTAAAATATACATAATTCATTTTTATTAAAATTCCAATTCGAGTTGTCTTTTAACAAAGTAAAAATTTCAAAACTTCCAATTTTATATTTAGACTTTTAGGAAATGATTAAATCAAGTTAAAATTTATATTAAATTTCAAGGTTTTATAAATAAAAAGAAATAAAGAGTAGGCAATTAAAAAGGCAAGCAATTAAGACAATATAACGCATACCCTTTTAGTTTCTTCCAAGCTATAAATAAAAGATATAAACTAGCAAAAATCTAATAAATAAACATGACTGTCAAAAATAAAAATAGAAAGATAAAATAGAGGTGGATATACGAAATAATAATAATAAGAACATATATATATATATATAATGTAATAAAAGTAGAAAAATTTATTTCGTGTAAAACGCTGTATTTTATCAAAAAAAGTATAAGTTTTAAATTCCCAATAAATCCATATATTTGATTTCTCAATCATGTTATTGAATCGACTATTAACTTATCCTCTTATGGGTAATATTAAAATTGGATTTTATACTAATACATAAAAAAAATTCCCAATTCATCCAAATTTCAATTAATTACTTTCCAATAACTACCATGCTTTAATCCTACTCTTTTATTAAATATGTTATCACTTTATAAACCTAGTTATTATTTGTTTATCTTTCCTTATAAAAATATATATTCCAATTTTCATTTTTCTTTTGTAATAACTTGTTAATATCAATTATATTGAATTTCCCAAACATATACATTTATCATAAATAAAACCTAAATCAATTTATTCAACTTGGTTTCATTCCTTTATTTCATCTTATGAATAAAATATAAATCTCCATTTATGTCATTTCATTTACATTCACACATTACAGTTATAGTCCTATCTCACATTATGAACATTTACCTACATTTAAATGTAATTGACTTCCTACTCTGAATTTAGCAGCCCTAAATAAAAAGGTGACTTGCATAAATGTTGTCACTAACTTTATATTACACTCAAGTTTATTATTTACACTAATTATCAGAATTGCTTATATAATGTTGAGTTGCTTATATAATGTTGAATTCACTCCATTACCATACGTTTATTTGCATATATTCAATTTAATACCCAAATGTAACAGTTGAAACTACATTAATAGACCAATTAAATAGTAACTTACAACCGTTACTATATCCCTATTATTTTCATTTCATTTTAAACACTCACTTCATTATAAATTATAAAGGTTTTTTTTTCTTTCTTAAATTTAATTACAAAAATCTTATTAAATTAACCAGTTTAATTATCGAAATTTACAGGTCATTACACTCTCCCCCACTCATAACTTTTCGTCCCCGAAAAGGAAGGAGGTAGGAGAATAGAACACCCTGAAAGAAAACTAAATTGAAACTCAAAATGGAATCATTTATTTAAACCATATAAATTCAATTTAAATTAATTAATATTCAATAATTGATTTAATTCATTTAATTTTTACTGAAGTTAAATCAATCTTAACTATTTCTAAATTAATTATCTTATTATCCAATTATTTTCTTAAATCAGAAATTTGTATAGTCATTTATAATAATCATCTTTTATTCAACAATTTTAATTCTTCTTTATTCAAGATTATTATTAAATATATTCTACTTAATATATCTTATCGCACATATTAAGTAGATTATATTTATTATAACTATTCCAATTTATTTCTAAATTTCCTTTAACACCATTTGATATTGTATATTATTCAATTATTATTTTATTTCTATTTACCTCTATTTGTCTTATTGTAACTGAAACTTTAAGTGTATAACATTTATTATAACCACTCAAATTTTATTTATAAAATCCTTTTATATTATACATTATCCAATTACATAGTTAATTTCTGAATGATTTAGGTAAGTTATATTGGAATGCAATTATACACGTAAAAATTTTCCAATTCTATTATTCAAGTTTAAATATTCATTCAAAATTTGACTTTATTTTATCATTTGAATCTCCTTTTAACATAAATTTATGAATTAAATTTCCAATTAACTTCAAACCCTTTAGAGATAAATAAATACATACATATAGCATATGTCAAATCAAATTTAAATCATATATCTATATATATTATAAATTAAGTCATATTTAGAAATTCAAATCAATTAAATTTTTGAAGCAACACTACAACGTGGTCTCTTTACTTCGATACTCGAAAATAAATGTCGATGATGTTGCAGTCATCACCGAAATTATTTTCCAGCAACAAAGCGAAGAGCACTAATTTTTAAAACTTTAAAATTCTTTGGAAACAAGTTTATATTCGAAAATAATTTAAATAATAATATATCCTTTTAAGACTTTAAACACAAGGTTTGAAACTATCAGAAATTAAATTCTTAAATTCTTGTTTTAAATTCATTTCTGTTTCCAAATAAATTTATAACCATGTTTTATAGTTCAATTATTTATATAAGACAAAACCAATGGTTTACAAAACCATAAATAAAATCAAACACTATTATCTCTAAACAACTAGTTAAATTCTGAAAATTATACTTATATATATAATATTAGATTTTTCCCAAATATAGGAATAAATTTTTCAAACAAGGATAGAGATTCAAATTTGATGGATTCAAATCAAAAAGAATTTTGATTTAAAGATAAATTGGAATCAGAAGATCCAATGATTAAATAACAGAATAAGGAACTAGATAAGTTTATATAAATCGCGGGCAACCTTAACCTGGTCAACCGTGACTTAAAGAGTCAGATCGAATGTAGATTTACCATTCGATCCGAAGAGATAGAGTTCGAAATAACCAAAGATACTAGCATCTAAACCGTGGTTAAATATAAATCTCTGGTGAATCAATGCTAATTGTAAAGGAGTTTCACCCCTTTATTAGAATATTGGCGAGACCGCCAATTCAATATAACGATCATCCGAAATGGAGTTATGGGATACTCCCGAAATCGAAAGAAGATGAATAGTGAGGGACACGAATGAACTTTGGAACCGCAGGGAACGTTCCAAAATTCAAAGGAAATCGAATCAAAAGGAAGAGATTCAAGCTCGAATGAAAGTGATTCTGTAAATCAAATTTACCATACATTCTAAGTTTTGCCTAGAGCCAAAGTTCTAATACCAAATGTAACGACCCAGTATTTTCAACCATTCGCACCCGCACATGTCAGACTTGAATTGTTCAAAATACCGCGTCGTAAATAAAATTTGGCAAATCTCAAAATATACAGTAAATTAATCACAGAATCACAGACACAGAATCAGAATAGTCGTAGCGGAATTTAAAAACACTTAGTGGTTCATGAAGCCACTATAAATAGTCTCAATCAAATAAAAATTACATAGTCTTTAATCCAAATATAGTTTTAAATCATCAGTAGAACAATCCAAATGTCCACTAGTCTTGATTTCAAAAATTTAGATAATAAATGGGAAGGAAGTTTGCCTGCAGCTTGAAACTGATCTACAGAAATCCTAGCTTCGGGATGAAAAATGAACTGCAACTCAGGCTGACCCGAGCGTAAAATAAAACATAAACACTCGAGTCAGGACATACATACTTATATAGTGTAAGCTATTTCAAGTGTACTGTAATATAGAGCAAGTATGTAACAACCAAGTATTTTCAACCATTCGCGTCCATTATAAGTGCATAGGTAGACACTCATGCCGAAATTGAATTTCTCAAAATACCGCGTTGTAAATAAAATTTTGGCAAACCTCAGAATATACAGTAAATAAAAATCACAGATCACAGACACAGGGTATATAAAAGTGCAGCGGAAGAAAAAGAGATAGTAGTTGATGAAGCTACTATATAAATATGAGATACATCAGAGTTAAATAAGATACAACAGAAGAGTAACTGGATACATCAGGTACAAATCAGATACATCACTGAACCACTGGATACTGAAACAAAATAGATGGTTGGATCTTCAAGGAAAGCTCCAACGCCGAAGGTGAATCTTGAATGCTAACTCAATCAATCTGACCCGAGCGTAAAGAAAAACACAAAACCCTCGAGTCAGGACATAAATACTTATAAACTATAAATCAACTCAAGTGAACAGTAACAAAATGCATCAGTAACTTAAAGGATGCTTGGGACCGCCCATCCTCTAAGGATCCGTTAAACTATTTACTATGTAGTAATATACGCTATATACGGTAGTGTCTAATCAGTAAAGTATAATCATACAGAAAATAGCGTTAAGGGGATGGTGAACCTTAACGCGGTCGGATCTTTAAAACCAAAATCGTAGTGGGCTCGATATAAGGATATGACACGGCACGCGAGGCAATGCCAGGGTGGATACACCGTTTGCACTCCCGGACCGGTGGTGACGGCAAGCCAGCAGCTTCCGCCCACCTCGAACAATACCCCCGAATCAAAGTGGCTCCACCGAATTGAATCACAACAGTAATAGAATGGTTTCCGATGGAGCATGCTCGATGAAAGGGTGCGACCCTTTGTGTAGCCCGGTATAGCTCCTGTTTTAGTCATATATGCCAACTCACGGGAGTTGGGTCCACGTAATATATACCTCGAGAACGTCGCCACCATCCTACTTCATTCTGAAATCTCCACCGCGTACACGGTTGTTAAAGTGGTTTTCGGTATTGGCCGGCTATAAGACAATATCCGATCCCGGTCTCTTTAACAACCCATCGTTATTATAACCTGTAGTTATAACTTTAAAAATATTTTATACTTCAAAATAAAATATCCTTTTCAATCCAAATCTTTATCAAAATAAGATTAAATCATTTCCAAAACCATTTCAATATATCATCGTAAAATATCTTTCAATTAAAATATTTATCAAAATAAATATCAAGTCATTTCTAACCATTTCAATATATTAAATTTTCATACCCTTTCAACACTTCCTTTCAGTTCCAAAATATCATATCTTTCAGAACTTCTTTTTAAATCATGTTAATATCAAAATGTCCTATCTTTCAAACTCTGTTTTCAAATCATTTAATATCAAAAATATCATATCTTTCAAAACTTCGTTTCAAATCATTTTAATATATCAAAATATCGTATCCTTTCAAAACTTCATTTTCAAATCATTTTAATATTTCAAAATATCGTATCCTTTCAAGACTTCATTTTCAAATCATTTTAATATATCAAAATATCATATCCTTTCAAAACTTCATTTTCAAATCATTTTAATATATCAAAATATCGTATCTTTTCAAAACTTCATTCATTTCAAATCATTATTCATTTTATTCAATCTAAAATACCATTTCAATTCATATTTTAAAACAGTTTATATTCCAAAAATTCTTTTTTTTCATTTCAATGAAGTTATTATGCTTAATAATTAAATTATTAAATTTCCAAAAATTTCAAGTTCCAAAGTTCATTTATTCACTTAAGTTTATCAAAACAGTGAAAATTTACTTTTTGCATCATTTAGAAAACTCCACGGAAAGTTACATTCAAAACAGTTCAATTTAACAAAAGACAACGTTTAAAAATGTTGTTATAGAGTTTTCTTACATTTAAAATAAACTTAGTTAAATTAAAAAATCATAGTACTTACAACAATTTCTATAATAGTTTTTTTCAATAGCTTTTTTTTAGTTCATTATCATCAACTACAGTATTTACAATTGCTGTAATATCATTTACATTGTAATTAATATCATTTCAAAAATGCAGTCAATTAACTTCAAATATTCAATAAAATTTCTCAACCAGTTATATTTTTAATAAAACATTTTTAACTTATAAAGTCATACATTTTCATATTTATAACATCATTTAATTTTCCTCAACTTCATGATTTTACAGGGTTAAATTTCCATTCAAAAATCAAGAGTAATAATCCACTTATTAAAATGCAATGTTCAATTTTAAAATTCATTACATTAAATTTCAACTTAACACTTAAGTTCAAATTCTCAAATATAACTTAGTTTTATTTTTATTTGCTTAACTAAAAGTTCACTTTACGTCAATTTCATAAATTTCCAATTCTAATTATATTTCAAAGTTTCAACTTAAAATATTTATTCATTTCACATTTCAACTTTATTAAAAATCATAAATATGATAAAAATTATTTTAAATTCATTTAAATTCAAATTATCATAAATTTATCATAATTTCATACTCAATTAAATTTCCAATTAAAATTAAATCAAAATTTTTAAAATAACTTACGTTCAAAATTTCTAACTTTTTCATTAATTTATTTCACTTACAATTATTCAGAAAATCAATAATATTTTACAAAAATTTTATTTTTGTTAAATTTAAAATCAAAATATTATAATAATTAAACTTCTAAAATATTTTAAAATTTTTAGAAAAGCATATTTTAACTACGGGCCTGTATAAAATTTTCTACGCTAGGTAAAGTGATACGGGTAATATATCATTTCAACCCGTAATTTACAAAGAAAAATCCGGGTTTTATCATTTCAAACCCGCAATCCCAAGTCAAAATGAAAAATTTAAAACCATTCAGGTCTATCATTTCAGCCCATAACATTTTTTCTAACAGGGAACTTGCAGTGTGATCATATGCAGAAATAATATAAACAAGGTCAATATCACAATATACAGTCATATATCAGATGTCAGGTGAAAATTAACAGTTTTAACATGGTAATAATATGGTAATAACATGGCTTAGCATATCATATGATCATCATTAACTTGCATAAACATTTTTTATTACTAAACACTTGTCATCAATTCACTTTTCATAAGTATAAATGTCAGAGTGAGAAAGACTCACTTTTTCAAGGCTAGAGACCAAAACAACATACAAGCACGACTCCAAAGGCACGACAAGCACAATTGCACGACTTTTGATTTGACTTGAAGATAGCCAAGATATGATTTTGTATCAACAACCCAAAACAAAACAAACAAGACAATATATAAACATTCAACATAAAATAACATTGAAACAATTTTGAAATACAAAGCAAAATGAACAAGATAAATTGGACCTTGCTTCAACCACTTCAATACTTGGCCTAAGGGACACTTATGCTTGGCTATGATGATGCTTTGGCTCAGGTTTGACATCATATAGGTCAGGTTTGAGGCGAGGCAACAAGTGGAGATGAAGGTGTAGTGGTGTAACATAAAGCATATATAGGGTCAAGGTTAAATAAGTTGAGTTTTTGTGACATTCTTGGCTCGGCCATGGGCATGTGGTGGCTTGGCCATGCTTGTACAGGTCTGGACAGTAGATGGAGGGGTGTGGGGAGGTCTGAAAATGGTGGTGGTAGCGGCCTATGGTGGTGGCCAAGGTGGTGGATGAAGATATGAAGTGATAGGGTGGCTATCATGAATGTTTCAAGGCTTTATGCAGTGTTTTTTGTGGAGTTTTGGTTCATGGAGTCTTAGCCATGTCAATTTCAGATCTGGACAGAGGCTAAGATGAAGTTTAGTGGTGGTAGCAAGGTGGTGGTCGTGGCTAGAGGTGGTGGCCATGGTGAAGTATGAAGGTGGTGAAGTAATAGTGATGGCTAGGGCATTGTTTTTGACATTATTTGCAATTTTGTGGAGTTTTGTCACCAAGGGACGTGTGGCCATGGACGGATCTGAAATGATGGCTGGAGATGATGCCAAGAAAGAGTGGTAGGGGATGGTGGAGAGTACGGTGGTGATGGTGGGTGGTAGAGGCCAAGCAATACACATGAGAAAACAAGGCAAAATATAAGAAAACAATGGAAAAAGAAGAGCAAAAAGAAGAGGAAAAGAGGAGCCATTACCAAACCTTTCTAGCCGTGAAAAATGAAGCGGAGAGGAATGTTTTCACGTGAAAATGAGGCAAGAAATGCACAGCTACAATAATGAAAGGAACGGTCAAAGGAAATTAAATCTATTAATTGGAAAAGAAACGGAAGAAGAAACGTTAAAACGGTTTTACGTTTCTTTGCTTTCAAACCATTCAAACTTCCTATATATATTCATATACATCTTAAATAACTGAAAACACTTATAAATTTCAGTTAGAATTCGAAAATATAACAGATAAACAAAATATTAATAATTAATTATTAATTAGATATGATTAAAATAAGAAAAATGGCATAGAAAAATGAAAACTAGACTTAGGAATTAGAAATAACTTCAATACACTTTGGAAAAAATTTCTTAAATTTAAATACATTTAAAATGAATAAAATAAAATAAAACACAGCAATAAAAGTGAATGTATAAAATAAATCAATAAATTGATGTATTAATTGCAAAAAGAAACGGATAAAATGCCTTTACGTTTCAGGCTTTTAAAATCTCTTAACTTTCTAAACCTTTTGCATTTCCTTTTCTTTTTAATTTTATAAAAACAAAATAAACTCAGAAATGTCATTTAAAACTGAAACTAAGTAAGAATAAAATAAAATAAATAATTTATTTTAAGTAAAACAGAAAAAGAAAATAAGAATTGCTTAAAAATAGCAACCCTGACATAAAAATTACAAGAAAATCTCCAATGACTTTGGAAAATTTATTACTTCACAAAAAAAATATTTTAACACAAAATTTGAATTAAAAATGGCTTTAAAACATTTTCAAGGTAAAATAATAATTTAATTTTTATTAAATAGAAAGTTAAATAAGAAAAATGCAGTAAATACCAACTAGGCTTTATAAATTGAAATAAATTCAAATAAACTTTAGAAAAATTATATTATCATTTTAAAAATAATTAAAAGTCAAAATATACATAATATAACCTATTATAACATATTAAAATAAAATATAACAAAGAAGAAGTAATTTATACAATTTAAAATAGTCATTGTTAAATAACCCTATATACGCACAATATTTTAAAGGGTATAACTTCCATATTTTACATCCGAATTCAACGAAACGAAAAGTGGTGTTCTTAGAATTTTATGTACTTTCATAATAAAAGAAAAAATTAAATTTTTTAAACTTTTAAAATTTTAAGTTGAAAATCACAGTTTGACTATTTTGACCAAAATCAGCATTTCAGGCAAATATTCAACTTACACAAGTTTGGAATTATAACTCATATAAAAATAAAGATTATATTTAAATAATAAATTTAATCATTTCAAATAAATAAAATAATTTTTTAAATCAAAATTTTATATTAAAATAATTAAAATATACAATAAAATAATTACAAAATACAGGGTTGTTACACTCTCCCCCACTCAGAACTTTTCGTCCCCGAAAAGGAATGAGATATGGAAGGGCACAGAAAAGATAGAGTGAAATAGGATTAAGATAAGATGACAAGAAGATTGAAGTTATACCTGATAACTGTTGTTATAGGTAAGTTTAACAAGGTGGAGATGATCTTTCCAAGATCCTCCAGAATCAAGAACACAAGCACGAAAAAGGTGGATTCAAAATAATTACCAAAGGTCTATCAAAGATTATAGAAAGATTTCTAAACAGAAAGATTATAGAAAGATGCCTATACCAGTCTATAGCAAGATAAGGATGATAAGGACAACCAAAAGATAGTTTGAAAAACAAAATAAGGAAATGAATTTGAAAGCATGGAAATTTCAACTTAAACAAAGAATAAATCTTTACACAAGTTAAATAAATCTTAACTATCTCAAATTTCATTTTCTTATTATCCAATCATCTAAAATTTACCATTTTTAAAACCATGGGTTTGAAAAATAATCATTTATTGCACTCACAATGTACTTAATAAATTTTATTCTTCTTTATTCCTAATTAAAATTAAATTTATTCCTCTCAATATATTTATCACTTATGTTAAACATACTTACACTTATTATAACTACTTTCTTTTATTCTTAGTTCTTTTAAAATTAATTTATTGTAAGTTATTCAATTACCCTTTATTATATTTACCTCTGTTAATCATTTTATAATTAAAATTTAAGTGTATAAAAATTATTATAACTACTCAAATTTTATTTATAAAATCTTTTTATATCGTATATTATCCAATTACATTTTTAACTTCTGAAATTTTGGTAAGTTATATTTGAATGCAATTGTATTATACGAATAAACCTTCCAATTAAATCATTTCATGCTTGATATTCATCCAAAATTTTGATAGATTGTTTTTTTTATTTTTTTTTTATTTTTTGGAATTATTCTTTAAAATAAAATTTAAGAATTAAATTTCCGATTTCTTCAAACCATTTAGAGATAAGTAATAATATATATACATATATAATATGTCAAATCAAATTTCAATCATATATATATATATATATATATATATATATATTATAAATAAATTCATATTTTAGAAATTAAAATCAATTTAATTTCCCAAAAAAAAACTGTAGCAAGACTACAGAACAGTCTCTTAACTTCGAAACTCGAAAATGAACGTCGATGATGTCGCGATCATCACCGAAGTTATTTTCCAGCGACAAAGAGAAGAGCACTAATTTTAAACCTTTAAAATTCTTTGAAAACAAATTCTATTCAAAATACTTTAAATAATATAACCTTTTAAAACTTTAAACCAAAGTTCGAAATAATCGGAATTAAAATCCTCAAATTCTTGTTTTAAATTCATTTCAGTTCCCAAATAAATTTACAAACAAATATTTATAAATTTATTTGTAGAACAATAAATGATAAATCAAGTATTATCATTTCAAATTATCAATTTAAATCATTTCATTAAGTTCCATAAATTTACTCATATATCAAAATTTATTTCATTAACCAAATTTTAAAATAATATTGTGTCAGTTTGTTCTGTCAAAGTGTTTTAGAAATCCTATCGATATCGTTGATCAGACGAATCGATTGGAAACCCAAATCAACATCAACAACTCAAACAGCACCATATATAAAACATTTTAATTTTAAATATTAGTTTACAAAAACACTATACATGAATAGATTTTCAAAGAAGGATATAGATTTAAATTTTTTTGATTAACAGAAATCAAAGGAGATTATGATTTAAAAATAAGTTGGAAACAAGGATGACATGATTAAATAACAGAATAGGAAGATGGATAAGCTTATATAAATCACGGGCAACCTTAACAGGGTCAACCGTGACTTAAAGAATAAGATCAATGTTGATTTTTCTAGGGTAAATCTACATTCGATCTCAAGAGTTAGAGTTTGAAAGAACAAAAGATATTAGCATCTAAACCAAGGATAGATAAGAATCTCTGGTGAATCGATGCTAACTGCAAAGGAGTTTTCCCCCTTTTTCAACTAAATTTGAAATTGGCGTGACCGCCGACTCACTAGAATGATCATTCGAAGCGGAGTTATGGAATGCTCCAGAGTCAAAAGAAGATGAATAATGAGGGATACGAATGGATTTTGGAACTGTAGGGAACGTTCCAAAATTCCAGGGAATCGAGTCAAAAGAAAAAGATTCAACTCGAATGGAAGTGATTATGTAATTACATCTACTCCATATGCTGAGTTTTGCCTAGAGCTAACCTGGCTCTGATACCAACTGTAACAACCAGGTATTTTCAACCATTCGCATCCATTATAAGTGCATAGGTAGACACTTATGCCGGGATTGAATTGCTCAAAATACCGCGTTGTAAATAAAATTTTGGCAAACCTCAGAATATACAGTAAATAAAAATCACAGATCACAGACTTAGAGTATATAAAAATGCAGCGAAAGAAAAAGAGATAGTAGTTCATGAAGCTACTATATAAATATGAGATACATCAGAGTTAAATAAGATACAACAGAAAAGTAACTGGATATATCAGGTACAAATCAGATACATCACTGAACCACTGGATACTGAAACAAAATAGATGGCTGGATCTTCAAGGAAAGCTCCAATGCCGAAGGTGAATCTTGAATGCTAACTCAATCAATCTGACCCGAGCGTAAAGCAAAATACAAAACCCTCGAGTCAGGACATAAATACTTATAAACTGTAAATCAACTCAAGTGAACAGTAACAAAATGCATCAGTACCTTAAAGGATGCTTGGGACCACCCATCCTCTAAAGATCTGTTAAACTATTTACTATGTAGTAATATACGCTATATACGGTAGTGTCTAATCAGTAAAGTATAATCATATAGAAAATAGCGTTAAGGGGATGGTGAACCTTAACGCGGTCGGATCTTTAAAACCAAAATCGTAGTGGGCTCGATATGAGGATATGACACGGCGCGCGAGGCAAGCCAGGGTGGATACACCGTTTGCACTCCCGGACCGGTGGTGACGGCAAGCCAGCAGCTTCCGCCCACCTCGAACAATACCCCCGAATCAAAGTGGTGCCACCGAATCGAATCACAACAGTAATAGAATGGTTTCCGATGGAGCATGTTCGATGAAAGGGTGCGACCCTTTGTGTAGCCCGGTACAGCTCCAGTTTTAGTCATATATGCCAACTCACGGGAGTTAGGTCCATGTAATATATACCTCGAGAACTTCGCCACCATCCTACTTCATTCTGGAATCTCCACCGCGTACACGGTTGTTAAAGTGGTTTTCGGTATTGGCCAGCTATAAGACAATATCCGATCCCGGTCTCTTTAACAACCCATCGTTATTATAACCCGTAGTTATAACTTTAAAAATATTTTATACTTCAAAATAAAATATCCTTTTCGATCCAAATCTTTATCAAAATAAAGATTAAATCATTTCCAAAACCATTTCAATATATCATCATAAAATATCTTTCAATTTAAATATTTATCAAAATAAATATCAAGTCATTTCTAACCATTTCAATATATTAAATTTTCATACCCTTTCAACACTACCTTTCAGTTCCAAAATATCATATCTTTTAGAACTTCTTTTTAAATCATGTTAATATCAAAATGTCCTATCTTTCAAACTCCGTTTTCAAATCATTTAATATCAAAAATATCATATCTTTCAAAACTTCGTTTCAAATCATTTAAATATATCAAAATATCATATCCTTTCAAAACTTCATTTTCAAAACATTTTAATATATCAAAATATCATATCCTTTCAAAACTTCATTTCAAATCATTTTAATATATCAAAATATCATATCCTTTCAAAACTTCATTTTCAAATCATTTTAATATATCAAAATATCGTATCTTTTCAAAACTTCATTCATTTCAAATCATTATTCATTTTATTCAATCTAAAATACCATTTCAATTCATATTTTGAAACAGTTTATATTCCAATTTTTTTTTTCAATTCAATGAAGTTATTATGCTTAATAAATAAATTATTAAATTTCCAAAAATTTCAACTTCCAAAGTTCATTTATTCACTTAAGTTTATCAAAACAGTGAAAATTCACTTTTCGCATCATCTAGAAAACTCTACGGAAAGTTACATTCAAAACAGTTCAATTTAACAAAAGACAATCTTTAAAAATGTTGTAATAGAGTTTTCTTAAATTTCAAATAAACTTAGTTAAATTCAAAAATCATAGTACTTACAACAATTTCTATAATAGTTTTGTTCAATAGCTTTTTTTTAGTTCATTATCATCAACTACAGTATGTACAATTGCTGTAATATCATTTAAATTGTAATTAATATCATTTCAAAAATACAGTCAATTAACTTTAAATATTCAATAAAATTTCTCAACCAGTTATATTTTTATTAAAACATTTTTAACTTATAAAGTCATACATTTTCACATTTATAACATCATTTAATTTTCCACAAGTTCATGATTTTACAGGGTTAAATTTCCATTCAAAAATCAAGAGTAATAATCCACGTATTAAAATGCAATGTTCAATTTTAAAATTCATTACATTAAATTTCAACTTAACACTTAAGTTCAAATTCTCAAATATAACTTAGTTTTATTTTTATTTGCTTAACTAAAAGTTCACTTTACGTCAATTTCATAAATTTCCAATTCTAATTATATTTCAAAGTTTCAACTTAAAATAATTATTCATTTCACATTTCAACTTTGTTAAAAATCATAAATATGATAAAAATTATTTTAAATTCATTTAAATTCAAATTATCATAAATTTATCATAATTTCATACTCAATTAAATTTCCAATTAAAATTAAATCAAAATTTCGAAAATAACTTACGTTCAAAATTTCTAACTTTTTCATTAATTTATTTCACTTACAATTGTTCAGAAAATCAATAATATTTTACAAAAATTTTATTTTTGTTAAATTTCAAATCAAAATATTATAATAATTAAATTTCTAAAAATATTTTAAAATTTTTAGAAAAGCATATTTTAACTACGGGCCTGTATAAAATTTTTTACGCTAGGTAAAGTGATACGGGTGATATATCATTTCAACCCGTAATTTACAAAGAAAAATCCGGGTTTTATCATTTCAAACCCGTAATCCCAAGTCAAAATGAAAAATTTAAAACCATTCAGGCCTATTATTTCAGCCCATAACATTTTTTCTAACAGGGAACTTGCAGTGTGATCATATGCAGAAATAATATAAACAAGGTCAATATCACAATATACAGTCATATATCAGATGTCAGGTGAAAATTAACAGTTTTAACATGGTAATAATATGGTAATAACATAGCATAACATATCATATGATCATCATTAACTTGCATAAATATTTTTTATTACTAAACACTTGTCATCAATTCACTTTTCGTAAGTATAAAAGTCAGAGTGAGAAAGACTCACTTTTTCAAGGCTAGAGACCAAAACAACATACAAGCACGACTCCAAAGGCACGACAAGCACAATTGCATGACTTTTGATTTGACTTGAAAGATAGCCAAGATATGATTTTGTATCAACAACCCAAAACAAAACAAACAAGACAAAATATAAACATTCAACATAAAATAACATTGAAACAATTTTGAAATACAAAGCAAAATTAACAAGATAAATTGGACCTTGCTTCAACCACTTCAATGCTAGGCCTAAGGGACACTTATGCTTTTCTATGATGATTTTTTGGCTCAAGTATGACATCATGTAGGTCAGATTTAACATCATATTGGCGAGGCAACAAGTGGAGATGAAGGTGTAGTGGTGCAACATAAAGCATATATAGGGTCAAGGTTAAATAAGTTGAGTTTTTGTGACATTCTTGGCTCGGCCATGGACATGTGGTGGTTGGCCATGCTTTTACAGGTCTGGACAATAGATGGAGGGGTGTGGGGAGGTCTGGAAATGGTGGTGGTAGCGGCCTATGGTGGTGACCAAGGTGGTGGATGAAGATATGAAGTGATAGGGTGGCTATCATGAATGTTTCAAGGCTTTATGGAGTGTTTTTTGTGGAGTTTTGGTTCATGGAGTCTTGGCCATGTCAATTTCAGATCTGGACAGAAGCTAAGATGAAGTGTAGTGGTGGTAGCAAGGTGGTGGTAGTGGCTAGAGGTGGTGGCCATGGTGAAGTATGAAGGTGGTGAAGTAATAGTGGTGGCTAGGGCATTGTTTTGGACATTATTTGCAATTTTGTGGAGTTTTGTCACCAAGGGAGGTGTGGCCATGGATGGATCTGAAATGATGGCTAGAGATGATACCAAGGAAGAGTGGTAGGGGATGGTGGAGAGTATGGTGGTGATGGTGGGTGGTAGAGGCCATGCAATACACATGAGAAAACAAGGCAAAATATAAGAAAACAATGGAAAAAGAAGAGCAAAAAGAAGAGGAAAAGAGGAGCCATTACCAAACCTTTCTAGCCGTGAAAAATGAAGTGGAGAGGCATGTTTTCACGTGAAAATGAGGTAAGAAATGCACAGCTACAATAAAGAAAGGAACGGTAAAAGGAAATTAAATTTATTAATTGGAAAAGAAACGGAAGAAGAAACGTTAAAACGGTTTTACGTTTCTTTGCTTTCAAACCTTTCAAACTTCCTATATATATTCATATACATCTTAAATAACTGAAAACACTTATAAATTTCAGTTAGAATTCGAAAATATAACAGATAAACAAAATATTAATAATTAATTATTAATTAGATATGATTAATATAAGAAAAATGGCACAGAAAAATAAAAACTAGACTTAGGAATTAGAAATAACTTCAATACACTTTGGAAAAATTTTCTTAAATTTAAATACATGTAAAATGAATAAAATAAAGTAAAACACAGCAATAAAAGTGAATGTATAAAATAAATCAATAAATTGATGTATTAATTGCAAAAAGAAACGGATAAAACGCCTTTACGTTTCAGGCTTTTAAAATCTCTTAACTTTCTAAACCTTTTGCATTTCCTTTTCTTTTTAATTTTATAAAAACAAAATAAACTCAGAAATATTATTTAAAACCGAAACTAAGTAAGAATAAAATAAAATAAATAATTTATTTTAAGTAAAATAGAAAAAGGAAATAAGAAATTGCTTAAAAATAGCAACCTTGACATAAAAATTACAAGAAAATCTCCAATGACTTTGGAAAATTTATTACTTCAAAAAAAAATATTTTAACACAAAATTTGAATTAAAAATGGCTTTAAAACATTTTCAAGGTAAAATAATAATTTAATTTTTATTAAATAGAAAGTTAAATAAAGAAAAATGCAGTAAATACCAACTAGGCTTTATAACTTGAAATAAATTCAAATAAACTTTAGAAAAATTATATTATCATTTTAAAAATACTTAAAAGTCAAAATATACATAATATAACCAATTATCACATATTAAAATAAAATATAACAAAGAAGAAGTAATTTATACAATTTAAAATAGTCATTGTTAAATAACCCTATATACGCACAATATTTTAAAGTGTATAACTTCCACAATTTACATCCAAATTCCACGAAACGAAAAGTGGTGTTCTTAGAATTTTATATAATTTCATAATAAAAGAAAAAATTAAATTTTTTAAACTTTTAAAATTTTAAGTTGAAAGTCACAGTTCGACTATTTTGACCAAAATCAGCATTTCAGGCAAATATTCAACTTACACAAGTTTGGAATTATAACTCATATAAAAATCAAGATTATATTTAAATAATAAATTTAGTCATTTCAAATAAGTAAAATAAGTTTTTAAATCAAAATTTTATATTAAAATAATTAGAATATACAATAAAATAATTACAAAATACAGGGTTGTTACAAAGTAACTTAAAGGATGCTTTGGACCGCCCATCCTCTAAAGATCCGTTAAACTATTTACTATGTAGTAATACTTCTCTATTATAATAGTGTCTATTAGTAAAATAAACTTACTTTTAAATAGCGTTAAGGGGTTACCCATATAGCCCTTAACACAAATAATGCCAATAGTCTATACAGTACCGTAATACCTCCTGATCGGGAGGCTACCAGAGGATACTCCATAGGTACGACACAAATAGAAACTCGTAGAAGGAACGCTAGGGTAGGTGACACGGCACAACTAGGCAATGCCAGGGTAGATATACCAATTACGCTTCCGGACCGATGGAAACGCGCAGCGCGCAGCTGCCGCCCACCTTGAACAACACTCCCAAATCAAAGGTGCGCACCAATACAATCACATAAGTAATAGAATGGCATACGAAGAAGTGCATCCGATCAGAGGTGCTACCTCATTAATCCGTCAATCGCTCCTGTTTTAGCCACCTTATACCAACTCACGGGAGCCGGGTCCACGTATTTACCTCATAGAAAATGCCACCACCATCCTACTTCATTCTGGAATCTCCACCGCGTACACGGTTGTCAAAGTGGTTTTCGGTATCGACAGGGAGCATGCCAGATATCCGATCCCGGTCTCTTTAACAACCAAACGTTATTATAACCCATGGTTACAACTTTTAGAAATGGTATTTATACTTTAAAAATCAGAATAAGTTTCAAATACATTTCAATACCATAATATCATTTCAACCATCATTTATTTAAACATCAGTCATTTTATTTAATATAAAATACCATTTAAATCTATTCAATTTATTTAGGAATTTATTTTCCTTTCAACTCACATTTAAAAGTTAAATTCTTCCATTTAAAACCATTTAAAGTCAATTCCTTATTTCTGTTAATTACATATTAAATTCCAAAATTTAAGCCTTTTTCCCCAAAGATTATTTCCATTTATTTTAAACAATCTAAAAATTAAGTTTCCCTAGCATTTATGAAATGCCACCTAAAGTCTGTAAGTCAAAACAGTTCATTAGTAAAAGACAGCATTTAAGTGCTGTAATAAATTATTAACTTAACAATCAAATTTTAAATTCCCAAATATAACTTATTATCAATTATTTTCTTAACTAAAACTCACCTTTTACAAAATTCCAGAATTTCCCAAAATAAGTTATATTCCAAAAAATTTACTTAAACATTTATTTATTTAACATTTTGACTTATTCAAAAATCATTATAAATTTTATAAAAATCCTTTAAATACATTTGAACCAGAATATTATAAATTCCCATTTAAAATATTTTTAAACATTTCAGAAAAATATTATATAAACCACGGGTCTGTATATAGTTTTCTAGCCTAGGTCAAGTGATACGGATATATATCATTTCAATCCGCAATTTACAAAGAAAACCCGGGTTCTATCATTTCAAACCCGCAATCCCAAGTTAACAAATAAATAATTAAACAATTAAATAAGTGAACAAATGATTATCGTTCAGGCCTATCAATTCAGCCTATAACGATCTCAAATTTACAGGAAACTTACAGTGATGATTTAATCAGTAAATAAGCATTACATAGTATAACTGCAATAATATTACAATAGATAAACAACTGATGAGGTGTCAATTTAAAATGGGGTTTAACATCATACGTTATATCATAGGCAGATAAAATTTAATAAATAATTTACAAATACACTTGTGATAAATCACGGATATATAGGTATGTTTGTCTGGTGAGAAAAACTCACCTTTTCGCTGCTGCAGATTCAAATCAAACAACGGTATATATCTCGAAAGAAATGAACAGAGGCACGATAATTCCAGCAGATGTGACACCTCAATTACGAACATGAAAAATAAACGAAAAATAAATTAGGCGATTATGAAGCGATCAAAGCAAAATTTAAAAACAACCGGAACGAGATTTAAAAATTAAAAGATTTTTGACACCCGCAGCTTGACCACTCCATCACTCAATTTGTTCAACATCTCCAATCCTCTTCCCTTTCCAAATTTGTTATTTAAATGCTTTGGGAAAAATGCTTTGTAAAAAAAAATGCTTTGTTAAATCAAATAGGCTGAGTCTTGAAACAAAACGCTATTAGATTTTCATAAAAAAATACTTTGAAAAAGTGTATGCATGCACTTATGAAATGACAAGGTCGTGTGATTTGTTTCACACGCAACTAATAAACCACAAATCATTTTCCAAGTTTGTCTCCGTTACACACTCCCATTTGTTAAAATCTTCAAAGTGGCTCACGCATGCAAATTCACATGTCCACCAAAACTACAGGCGTATATGGTTTTTTCTCCAGTGATGCAAAAATGGAAGATATTTATTTTATTTGTCAACATTTTATTCAAAAGTGACACCCTTATTCAATTTCACGTGGCCACAACTACAGGGACGCAGGCTAATATGTTCTACAGCATGCAAAAGAAAGAAACTAGGCTTGATTCCCTATATTATTGGACATGCATGGCAAGATCAGGAGGAAAGGAGATGCATACTTATCAGGGATGGCAACAACATACTTGAGAGGTGGAGTAGTCGAGCATGGTGGAACGAGAAGAAGGAGCAAAGTATGCAACGTGAAAAGCATGAGAAGTAGAAATAAAAATAAAATAAAAGACAGATGCGTACCTTGAACACACGCATGCAAGAAAAGAAGGTGAAGCTCTCCAGGTGATGTAAAAATTGTTTTGAACGTGTGTTGTATAAATATAGGGGAAGGTCACGTTGATTTTAAGGATGAGCAAGATTTCAGGTAAGGAGAAAATTAAATGCGTGAAAGAAAAAGGCAGGAATCTTTGCATTTGAAATTCAACGTTAAAAGAAATGACTTCTTGCATTTTTAAGAGTGCGTACATTTCAAGTAACGATTGGAAAAAAAAATACGCAAAACAAATTTGATTGATCTAAGATACTATTTCAAGAGAAACGTGCATTGATTTAGATGAGAAAATAGATGGGAAGAATATAAATATTGATTTTTATCAATTGAATGCAAATGACTACGAAATTAAAACAAAAGAAACGGGTAGTTAAGATTAGATTATAGGATAATATTTTCAAATAATATTGAATGCGTTTATTTTATCCTTTTTGTTTGAACGTGTTATAAAAATAGGAAGCTGGATGATTTATTTCTTTAGAGATTTAGAAATTTTGTTCTCACAGGTAAGGGATAAGTTGCTTCCATTAAACGTTTATTCCCAGAGCTACAAATGAGATGCATGTTTCCAGTATTTAGATGAAGGGAATATGGAAAATATTTAGGAAGCAAGAGAAAACAAACGTGCCTAAATTTATGCGCTTAATTATAGGAAAGAAAAGAGGCAAGAATTAAATTTCTTCAGGAACGACAAAATTTCCACTTAATTGCGTAGAAAGAATGGCGACTGAATTAAATTGTTAACCGAAAAAAAATGTTTCATTGCATATTAAAGGTTGCGTGAAAAAAATTTGTTAGGCTAAAAGATGTATACATGTACAGAAAATTTCGAAATCTGGGTAAGAAATAAATGCAGACAAGAAAGAAACGGCAACTAGAAAATTTGAAATTTTCGTGCGTTGATAAAGAGGGATGAATGAAATTTATGGTGAAGAAACGGCAAGTGATTAATAGATTGGTTCATTTTAAACTTTTTCTTCAATTAATGATTGTGTACGTTTCTTTCTTTATATAGGCTAAGTGATTTTAGCAAGGATTTTACGCCAATTTAAAACCAATGAAAGCTGTGGAAAAAGTAACGTTTTGCTATAAAAATCTACTAACTGATTTATTAATCCATATAGATATTGCAGTATGCATTTTAAAATACGCCAAACTGACGCAATACAATACGCCCAAAATTTATGCAAAAGTAACATTTTTAATTTATACGCTTATATATTACTTATACCATTACAATGCGTACCCTTTTAAAATGCGAAATTTAACAGTCTGTAAAACACTAAATTTTACAAAGTTATTACTTAACTAAAATTTTAACTTGTTTACATTCTTCGTATTTAAAATATACATAATTCATTTTTATTAAAATTCCAGTTGGAGTTGTCTTTTAACAAATTTCAAAACTTCCAATTTTATATTTAGACTTTTAGGAAATGATTAAATCAAGTTAAAATTTATATTAAATTTCAAGGTTTTATAAATAAAAAGAAATAAAGAGTAGGCAATTAAAAAGGCAAGCAATTAAGACAATATAACGCATACCCTTTTAGTTTCTTCCAAGCCATAAATAAAAGATATAAACTAGCAAAAATCTAATAAATAAACATGACTGTTAAAAATAAAAATAGAAAGATAAAATAGAGGTGGATATATGAAATAATAATAATAAGAACACACACACACATATATATATATATATAATATGTAATAAAAGTAGAAAAATTTATTGCGTGTAAAACGCTGTATTTTATCAAAAAAAGTATAAGTTTTAAATTCCCAATAAATCCATATATTTGATTTCTCAATCATGTTATTGAATCGACTATTAACTTATCCTCTTATGGGTAATATTAAAATTGGTTTTTATACTAATACATAAAAAAATTCCCAATTCATCCAAATTTCAATTAATTACTTTCCAATAACTACCATGCTTTAATCCTACTCTTTTATTAAATCTGTTATCACTTTATAAACCTAGTTATTATTTGTTTATCTTTCCTTATAAAAATATATATTCCAATTTTCATCTTTCTTTTGTAATAACTTGTTAATTTCAATTATATTGAATTTCCCAAATATATACATTTATCATAAATAAAACCTAAATCAATTTATTCAACTTGGTTTCATTCCTTTATTTCATCTTATCAATAAAGTATAAATTTCCATTTATGTCATTTCATTTACATTCACACATTACAGTTACAGTCCTATCTCACATTAATGAACATTTACCTACATTTAAATGTAATTGATTTCCTACTCTGAATTTAGCAGCCCTAAATAAAAAGGTGACTTGCATAAATGTTGTCACTAACTTTATATTACACTCAAGTTTATTATTTACACTAATTATTAGAATTGCTTATATAATGTTGAATTGCTTATATAATGTTGAATTCACTCCATTACCATACGTTTATTTGCATATATTCAATTTAATACCCAAATGTAACAGTTGAAACTACATTAATAGACCAATTAAATAGTAACTTACAACCGTTACTATATCCCTATTATTTTCATTTCATTTTAAACACTCACTTCATTATAAATTATAAAGGTTTTTTTTTCTTTCTTAAATTTAATTACAAAAATCTTATTAAATTAACCAGTTTAATTATCGAAATTTACAGGTCATTACAAATCTTATCTCATCTTGTCTTCTCTTATCTTGTTACTCAATTACCTTTGTCCTCAAATTCGTTCTTGATTTTTGCAGCATGAGTCGAAGGAATGCTAGAGGTAGGGGTTATGGTGTTGCCCCGGCTCATGAGCCTGCTGCGCCAGTTAGGTTCACTACTCTCTGTAAGGAATACACTAAGCTTGATGGTACCAAGTTTACCGGATGAGAGAGCATTATCGAGGCTCAATAATGGATGAAGGGATTGGAGAGGATCTTCTCCGGTGTTGAGATCACTGATGCTCAGAAGCATCCGTTGGCAGCTTGGCAGTTGAAGGGAGCAGCCTTGGATTGGTGGAGACTGTTACAGCTTGCACTGCGGGGCTGACATTTCTTGGGAGCAGTTTAGGTATAATCTTATGTTTGTTTTTGAATTTGGTTCAATTTTTCTCTCTTTTGAAATCTGTCTTATGTTTCATTATCGTGCTTTGGGGATGATTTTGTTGTGAAGTGGATGTCCGAAGTAGGGAAGTCTCAGCTTTATCGGGAATTCATGGATCTCAAGCAGGATGATATGTCATTTTCTGATTATGAGAGGAAATTCAATGAACTTTCTAAGTTTGGCCCAAATCTGACTGACACTCCTCTTAAGATGAATGAGAAGTTCATAGCTGGTGCTCATTCGGAGTATTATGATCGTCTCATCACTCATGTGCATAGCCCTTTAACTAGTCTGATGGATATGGCCATTAGATATGAGAATCCTACTTCTAAGTATCCTCCAGTTGCTCGTGCCGCTTCATCTCAGTCTTTCTCTGGTAATCCTAAGAAGAGAAAGCCTAAACTTCATCAGCAGAAGAAGAATTGGAACTAGACTCTAGGTTTGGGATCTTCTTCTTCTCAGAGGTAGTCTATCAACCTTTCTTCCATTACTTGCTTTAGATGTAATCAGAAGGGACGCTATGCTAATATCTGTCCTACTTTAGTTGGTGCTTCTGTTCCTCCAGCTCAGTTGACCAAGCGTGATCTCTGACATGTTTCTCTACAGCCTGGCCATTTGAAGAACAATTGTCCCACTCAGCAGAAGGGAAATTCATCTGGTATCTTTGCAATTACTTCTACTTCTTCACCTGCTCCACCACCTAAACCTGCCCCTACTCCTAGTGATACACAAAGTACTCTTCGGTGCACTTTTTCTATGTTTTATTTTCTTGTTCGTGTTCTATTTGATACTGGAACTTCCCATAGTTTTATTTCTGTGGATCTTCGTGATAAATTTGAGCATCTTTTTTTGCCCGAGTTCGCTACTGTACCTTTGTGTGTTTCAAATCCTATTGGCGGTCCTGCGAACCTTAGTAGGATTTGTAGAAAGGTAAAACTCTTCCATTCTAGCTATCGGTTTTGTGGTGATTTCTATGTTCTGGGTTTTAATGCTTTCGATCTATTACTTGGGGTGAATGGCTGAAGAGGCATGAAGCTATTATCTCTTGTAAAACACGAATCGTTTCTCTTGTGGGTGCTTTTGGTAATTCTTTGGTGATTCAGTGTTGCATGCCTCAAGATTATGCCGGCATTTTTATTTATTCTCTTGACTCTTCTCCGGGTGATCGTGATTCTACTCCTATGGTAAAACTATATCCCGATGTATTTGGTAAAGTCACTTCTTTACCTCCTAAGCGGGAGATTGTTTGCCGTATTGATCTTATTCCTGAAGCTCGACCTGTAGTTCTTCCTCCTAGAAAAAGGCACCCTGTGAGAAGGTTGAGTTAAGGAAGTAAACTGAGGATACTTTCTCCAAGGGTCTGATCAAACCTAGCCATTCAAAATGGGGAGCAGCACTGGTTTTTGTAACTAAGTCTGATGGTTCTTTGAGGATGTTTGTTGACTACAGGGAGATGAACAAGCTCACTATGAGAAACAGATATCCTATGCCTCGCATCAATGATATGTTCGATTAGCTCCACGGAGCTACTATGTTCTCTTAGCTTGATCTTGTCACAGGTTTTCACCATCTCAGAGTTGCTAAGGAAAGTATCCCCAAGACTGCTTTCTGTACCGAGAATGGGTTTTATAAATGGTAAGTTATGCCTTTTTGTTTGACTAACGCTCCTGTTTTCTTTGTTGATTTGACGAATCGTGTTTTTCATGATGTGCTTAACAAGTTTTTTCTAGTCTTTATTGATGATATCCTTGTCTTCTCCAAGTCAAGGGAAGAGCGTTAGTCGAATTTGAAATTTTCTCTAGAGACTCTTAGAAATCATCAATTGAAGGCTAAATTTTCGAAATGCCATTTTTGGTGGGATGAAGTCCGATTTCTCGAGCATATTGTTTCTAGTAATGGAGTTTCTATTGATCCAATCAAGGTCGCTGCGATTAATTTAAATTTTCCTCCTTTTCCTTCTTTTCTCTTTCTGTAATTGATCATTCTATCTTGTTGTGGTCCTTATTTCTCCCTATTCTGTTGTAGGATAGGGAAACTCCTAGGACTCCATCCGATATTCGTAGTTTTCTAGGCCTTGTCGGTTATTATAGGAGATTCATTGAGAATTTTACTCGGATATCTGCACCTCTCGCTGCTTTAACATATAAGAATGCTAAGTTTATATGGAGTGATAGGTGTAAAGCTTCATTCAATGAGTTGAAGTGTAAGCTTACATCTCACCAGTGCTTACCATTCCAAATGGGAATGAGGGAATAACGGTATACACTGATGCTGGTCGTGAGGGGTTTGGGAGCTGTACTATGCAAGATGGGAAGGTCATTGCTTATGCCCATCACTAGTTGAAGACCCATGAAGAAAATTGTGCAGCTCATGATTTGGAATTGCTTGCTGTGGTTTTTGCTTTGAAGCTTTGGAGGCATCATCTTTTGGGTGCTAAGTTTGAGCTCCTTATTGATCATCCGTCTTTGAGATATATCTTCACCCAGAAGATTTGAATCAGCGGCAGGTCCGATAGCTTGAGTTTCTTGTTTCTTATGATCTTGACATTAGCTATACCCCTAGGAAAGCTAATATTATGGCTGATAATTTGAGTCGGAAGAACGCTATGTTGTGTCAGCTTGTTATATCTTCTTATCCTCTTTTGGATCGTATCACTGCTAAGCAGGATAAGGATGGGATTATTAGATTGACTAAGGAGAGTGTTCGTAGTAGAGTTGGTGGTAGTACCCCTGATGGTAGTGGAGCTCATATCGATGATAGAGGGATTTTGAGGATCAATAATCGGATTTGTGTCCCGAATGTTGATGGATTAAGGGAAGAGTTACTTCGGGAAAATCATCGATCCAGACATTCTATTCATCCTGGCGTGATGAAGATGTATCAGGATATGAAGAAGCTTTATTGGTGGAAAGGCATGAGGCGAGATATCTCTATCTTTGTTAGTAGGTGTGCGACTTGTCAGCAAGTCAGGGTTGATCATAAGAAGACCCATAGTTTTGTTGCAACCACTTGAGGTTCCCAATTGGAAATGGGAATAGTTTCTATGGATTTTGTTGATGGATTGCTGAGGACTAGGAGGGGTAACGAGAGTATTTGGGTTATTGTGGATAGATTGGCCAAATCAGCTCATTTCATTTCGGTCATGTCTACCCATTCCGCTTTTAGTTTGTCTGAGATCTATATGATGGAGATTTTTCGTCTTCATGGTGTTCCTATCAGCATTCTTTATGCTCGAGATCCTAACTTTACCAGTCAGTTTTTGAAAGCTTTTCAGGAATCTTTGGGTGCTCATTTGAATCTGAGCACTGCTTACCATCCGCAGACCGATGGTCAAACGAAAAGAGTGAATTAGATTCTTGAAGATCTTTTTCGTGCTTTTGTTCTTGATTATGGAGGATCTTGGAAAGATCATCTCCATCTTGTTGAATTCACCTATAACAACAGTTATTATGTATATTTTCAGTCTTCTATTTTAATTGTATCTTAATTTTTTATCTGTCTTATTTCGTCTTTGAATTCAGGCTAGTATTGAAATGTCTCTGTTTGCTGCTCTTTAAGGAAGACCTTGTAGATCTCCATCTTGCTGGATTGAATCCAGTAATCGTTTGGTTCATGGTTCTGATATGATTTTGGAGGCTTCTAAGAAGGTTGAGGAGATGTAACGGCCCGTAAATTTTAACGGTTTTAGTAACAAAATTAAGTGGAATTTTGTGGAATTTTAAACGATAAAATTTTGAAATATAAATTTGATATTTGGAATGCGTCTAGTTAAACGTAGCAACTGGTAAATTTCCGTCCGAAAATATGAAAGTTTATTTCGTGCGCAAATTCACTTCAAATTTAATCAGTTAAAAAGCGATGAAAATAAAACGTTTTCAAAACCAAAATATTTTTAGATACAAAAATTCTAAACCATCGTTTGAGCAAGTTATCAGTTTGTCGTTTTTCCAAATTCGGACATTTTTGGCTCCGTCGATCTTATTTTTCTACGTTTTTCATGCATTGTCCGCTATTATAAAATTCGAATTTTTATAACCCAATCGTACCACTAATATCTGTATACCGTTTTGATCGTTTCGTCGTGCTGATCTCTACGCTATATTCAGTTCTGTGTTTTAAAGTCCGTGACGCAGCGGAATCCGTGAAAAACGATTTCGTATCGGTACGTTTTGATCCCATTTAATTCATTGTCTTTTGAATTCACTGTGTCCATTCATTATCTCGTGTGTATCCAACCGCCATCAGATATTAATAATGTTCAGCTTTTGGGTTTTCAAAAAAATTCCTACGATCGCAATATTATTAACAAGTTCATTTTTCCATAGGAACTTTCATTTTAACTGTTCTTTTAAAAATTGCCAGCAAAGCCTCCTCTTCCCCTTTTCTTCATTTTTATTTTTCATGCCTATCGTGATTTTTCCCCTCTCCCTCAAGTAGCAGCCACTTCTTTGAACCCAAGCCCTTTTCTTTTGCTCCCTTCCTGTTGAAGCCCAACCCTTTATTGCTCACGTTCCTCCCCACCTCTCTCTCATCTTCCCGTAGCCCAAGTTTCACGTGCGCCTCCTCCAACCCGAGACCCTCCTCACTCCATAACACGTGACCACACTGCACCACATAAACGAACTCGTCTTTCCACAACGTCACCCACCACCGACCCGCTTCTCTCCACCTTGCCACCACTCAAGCCTTCCACGCGAGCTCATGCCCACAACCCCTCATCTTCTCCCACCTCCTTGCCATCGCAAGCCGCCATTCCTCCATCGTTCGGACCACGTAGCAGTTTCTTCATTAGCCGCTTCTGGGTTTAGATCCTCCTCCCATTTCTTTTGCATAGGTATATTCATTTTGTTTTGTTTTGTTTATTGAATATAGTATGTGTTTTATGAATATAGTATGCGTTTTATGCATTTTTGGTTGTGTGTATATATAAATTATATAGTGCATTCTATTTATGTTTTGAAGTATGTAAATTTGTATTTGTTACATAAGACCGGATGTGATTTTATGAATATATAGTTAATATAAGGTATATATATAATGCATGCAGACATACTTATTTTTGGTTGAAATACTGTGATGTTGAGGTTATGGTTATACTTGGTAAATTTTGAAACAACAAAGCTTTTTTTTTTTAAGGATGCCAACGTAAGTATGTATTTTTGTTATTACAGTATATAACACATATAAGTTATAGATTATATTGTATTATAACGAGGTGGCATTTGTGTTTCGTTTTACAGGAATTAGCTATTTTTTTAATGAAGGGGCACTGTAGTTTCATATATTATAGTCAGTTATATATTGTTTACAAGGAGAATCTGATATTATAAAAGCTTTACTATGTTGTACATATTTCTGCACGTGAGTTGTATGGGGTTATATATATTAAATATGTATTGTCAAAGATTTTGAAGCATGCCTGGCTTATATAGGTTGTTACATAGAGTTGTTCAGTTATATACTAGTTTATAAAGTTATTAAATTTGTATATTTTCTATATTATAACTATATTTTCTGGGTACTTATATATAGGCTGTTGGGTTTCTTTTGTAATATTACTTTTTAATAGGTGAAACTATAAATCTATTATTACCTATTCATCGAGTGTTATATATTTCTTTTATAACGTACGGTAGTATATAAGAATACCATGTTTATAAAGAGTATGATTATATTGTAGCAGCTCCTTTGTTCTTTGTTTTGCAAGCTGCTATGGGTGTGAACTTTATCTTATACTTTAATCTCTTATAGTTTAACAGTTAATACGTGTTTTGGCAATATTTAATTCTATTTGTTTAAAAGATAATGTGTATATTTATTTATTTTTTTCCGTATATATGAATACTTAAGTTATGTAAGTTGTTTCTTTGTTTAACTGTTCATATATATAGGCTTGTTTTTATGAATTCTTTTATGATTACAGTTTTAAGAATTGTTTAGTTATATAAGTTGCATCTAGGCGTGGTTGTTGCATGAAGAGTATGTATATAGTTTTATTAGTAGTTATATATTTAAAGTTATAATTTGGCAAGTTTAATTTTATAAATTATAATATAAAGTTACTTTTGTGGGTTACAGCACATATGATTTGCACTGTATATTCATTCTTTTCTGCAAATATGGCTTTAATGTGTTTTTATATAAATTGGTACATTTATATGAACACGTTAGTTGATTTTAAATTTTATACAGTGACCTTGTTTTATGTGTTTTGTTTTAAAACAATAAGTTTTCAACTACATGTGTATATATATATTATTATCAAATATTGAAATAAAAACATGATTGCTGTATATGTGTGTGTGTCTATATATATATATATATATATATATATATATATATATATATGATTGTATATGTTGTGCCTATATCAATTCAGTTACCAATTATTTTATCGATCTAGTTCTGATTCGATTTCGTCAATTTCAATTGTCAGCTTTGCTTGTCAAATTCGCATTCAATCTAGCTTTGTTTTGGATTCGTAATTCGTCTGATTCTCGTTCATCTCTAGCCTCGAAAGGTGAGTAATCACTCACGATTAATATTCTTTTATTTATTAAATCTAATTTCAATTGGAACGACAATTGAAATATGTTGCTGTTAGTTGTTTACACTGTTATGTATATTATTATCTGCATCAGTTCACATGCGACATCTGACACCATTATCTGTTAATTATTCGATGTTAATTCGTTTGGTTGGTAATTGATTAAGTGTTTGTTGTTTATATTGGATGTTAAATTGTAATGTATAAAGTGATGAATATTATGCAATTGAATTTGACGTAGGATAGTTAAAATTTTGAATTGACGTATGTATTGAATTTGATTAGTTAATTTGAATAATATGACCCAATTTAATTGCTAAGTTAATTGACACGTAGAATTTGATAAATTACACTTTGAACCTTTGAACGTATATTGGATTAATTGTTATAGTATTAAATTTGAAATTGAAATTGATCGACAAGTGAAAAAAAAACCGTAATGTAATAATATTTAATCTACATAAATGATAGTGTAAATTCTAGAAATAATTATATTAATTCGCACAAACAACAATGTGAATTAATACGATTGTTTCGGGATTATTTGAATTGATTATTGGATTGTTATTGATTGTTGTAATTCCTTGTTTATTTACTTTGACACCATCCCGGTTATCACACTGCAAGTTCCCTTTGTTATGTTTTGATTTTTGAATTGGAAATGGAATCGGGTTGAAATGATAAATACCCAAATGAACTTGACCTAGGATAAAGAATAAAACAAAAAAAATCCGATTGGTCGATAATTTGATTTAAAAATAAAGTAATGATTTTTATTCGAACAAGAATAAGTTTTGAAATGAATTTGGAATTTGAATTTTTATGAGAGAAAATGTAAATATTGAAATCTGAAACAAATATTAACGTAGATGATGAAAGAACGTTGTTTGAAATTTAATTATTTAATACTTAAATTTGGAATTGTTAATAAATAATTTGGGATTAATAATAATTAAGTTTTGAAATTATCAAGTTTGAAACCATTTGATCATTAAATTTGAAATTATAATTAAGTTTGGAATTATAATTAAGTTTGAAATTATTAAGTTTGAATTCATAATTAAGTGGAAATGATTTAATAATCAAGTTTGAATTTATAATTAAGTTTGGGATTATTAAGTTTGAAATTAATTAAATAATTATGTTCGAAAATTATTTAATAATTGAATAAGATTGAATTATTTAATAATTGAACAAAAATTTGAATTATTTTATAAGAGAAAGTGAACTTTGTGGATTTGAACTTCGTTAGTAAATGAAATTGAGTTTCTTTATTTATTAAAGTTGGAAAATTATTTAAGTAAGTTAATAAGTGAAATTAAACTTCTCGAATATATGAAATTAAGTTTCTTTATTAATTGAGTTTTGGAAATTTGTAACTAAGTAAAGAAATAAGTGAAAATGAATTTCTTTAACGAGAAACAAAAATGCGTTTATTGAAATGAATGAAAGACTTGAAATTTTAAGAATATGATTTGACGAATCGAATTTAAGTAAATTTGTAAGTTTTGTTATAATGAAATTTAACTTAAGTACTTGATCCGAAGGAATTGGAATTTAATGAAAATTGTTTTAAATGATAAATTAGTTTAACGAATATTGAATGAAATCGATTAATGAATTGAAATTGATGTTGAATGTTAAAATTGAATTAATTTAAATGATTTGAATGAAACTTATATATACAAACTTGAATGCATAATTGAATTGTTTAAATAAAATTGAAATTTAATTATAAGATTTTGAAATGGTAATTTGGAAATTTTGAAACGTAAACTTTGGAAATTGATTTAGAAAGACAAACGAAATGTTGATTTATGAAATTAAATTGAAACTGATTTGGTTTTGAAATTTATTAAACAACCAATCGGTGTAATAATTACGAAAGTTATTAAAGAGACCGAAATCAGTTATGGATATACTCTCTATCTAAACCGAAAACCACTTTAATAACTATACGCGGAGTGATGATCCAGAATGAAGTGGTTGGAATGATGTACGTGATGACTGAAGAAAGAGAACGATAATGGATAGCCTTGACACTTGTGTCAAATTGGAAATGACTAAAATCAGGAGCCGTGCCGGGCCAAATGGGATTAGCTACCTCGAGCGAACACACTTCTTCGTAACTACTACTCATTACTTGTGATTGATTGGTGCACCCTCGTACTTTCAGGAGTGTTATTTCGCGGTGTTGCGATCGCTGCGGCGATGCGTTCTCACCAGTCCGGATTAGGAAAACGGTAGTTTCACTACCTTGGGTATTGCCTCATGTGCCTTGTCATACTTGTATCCCTATATGCGCGACCACTACGAAATTGTTTTGTGTTATACCTATGGAGTACTCCCTGATATCCCACCAGTTTACGGTGGAGTTTACAGTGCTGTATAGACTATGACATTTATATAAAAACGTGTTAAGGGGGAAAATGGTAACGCCTTAACACTATTTTGATACTTTATATTACTGATAGACATTATCTATTTAGCGTACACAACTAAATAGTAGATAGTTTAACGGATCCTTAGAGGATGGTGATTCCAACATCCTTTGAGTTACTTGTATTTCGATTGCTATATCACTTGAGTTGGATTTATTGATATGAGAATATTAATCCTGACTCGAGTGTTTTGTGTTTTGCTTTACGCTCGGGTCAGACTGAGTGGTTCAGCTTTCGAGACTCACCTTGGAGTTGGAGCTTTGCTTGAAGATCCAGCCATCTATTCTTCTTTCAGCATTCGCTGATTCCAGTGATGTATTTTGATTTGTATTTGATGTATCGTGTTACTCTTCTGCTGTAAACTTTTATGTATCTTATATATTTATATACTAGCTTCATGTACTACTATCTCTTTTAATTCCGCTGCATATTACTACTCTGTGTCTGTGTTTCTGTGATTATTTATTTACTGTATATCTGAGTTTTGCCAAATTTTAAATTAACAATTCGGTATTTTGAATTATTCAAGTCCGACATGTGCGGATGCGAATAGTTCAAAATAGTGGGTCGTTACAGTTGGTATCAGAGCTTTTGGTATCTCTAGGCAAAACTTAACATATAGAGTAACTGTATTTACAAAATCACTCTCATTCGAGTTTCAATCTCTTCCTTTTGACTCGATTCCTTCGAATTTTGAAACGTTCCCTCGGTTTCGGAATTCATTATTGTCCCTCACTACTCGTCTGCTTTTAGTTCTGGAGTATTCCATAACTCCACTTCAAATGATCCTTAAATGAGTCGATGTTCTCACCAATTCTTCGAATTATTTGTAAATGGGTGAAATTCCTTTACAATAGACATTGATTTACCGGAGATTTCTGTATCCTCGGTTTAAGATGTTATCAATCTCCTACTATACCTGAATTCAATTTATTGAGATCGAAGGTAGATTTGCCTCGGAATTCTGCATCGTTCTTATCCTTGAAGTTACGGTCGACCCGGTTAAGGTTGCCCGTGAATTAAATAAGCTTATCCATCTCTCAGTTCTGTTAATTGAATTATCTTATCTTCTGTTTCAAACTTATTGTCGAATCAAAATTCTCTTTGATTTGATTTCCATCAAATTTGAATCTTTATAATTGTTTTGAAATTCATTCTTGTATCGTCGAACGAGGGAGTGTATTTGTAAACTAATGTTAAAATTGTTTTATATATTGTGTTGTTTGAGTTGTTGATGTTGATTTGGGTTTTCGATCGATTCGTCTGATCAACGCTATCGATAGGATTTCCAAAACACTTGAGCAGAGCAAACTGACACAATATTGTTTCAACTGTGGCAAACAAAATAATTTTGAATGATTATATTATTTATAAGTATAAATTTTTCTAAAATTAAAATGTTAATGAATTTGTTGTCCGAAATGATAATATTTAATTCTCATTTATTGTTTTATAAATCATTGACTATTTCATAATATAAATAATGAATTTGTAAAACTTAGTTATAATTTGATTTGAAATTTGAAGTAAATTTAAATTATAATTTAAGAATTTAATTTTCGATAATTTCGAACTATGGTTTTAAAAGTTTAAAATGTATTGTAACGACCCGTATTTTACGTGTCGATAGATCGTACAATTTACAGGTCGTTAGTGTTGTTTATGTTGTCTCTAGCCTGAGTCGTATAGGAAGTTAACTCGTGTGTTAAGTGTTGAGTCGTTAACGAGTTAACTAGGGGACCAAGTTGAGAATTTGACCGACTCAATGATGACCGACTAATAGAGGTAGCGACCTATAGGTTTGGCCGAGTTAGTGAGTTGCCGAGTTAACAGGTTAAGGGTTAGACCGACTCATAGGGGTTAACGAGTTACGACTCAAGGCTGGGACGAGTTAGTAGATGTGATCGGGTTAAGCTCATCACCGACCTATAGGCTTGCGCGAGTTAGCGTGTTAGCGGGTTAGGAGTTAGCATAGCTAACGAGTTAGTGACCTAGAAGTTTTAGACGACTTAAGGATGCTAAGTCGTAAGTCGTTAGCGGCTTAGTTAGGTCGTAGGATCATCTGGGCCGTTGGAACTGTTGGGCCATAGCACTAGTTAACCCGAGTTGGTTGAGTCGTTGGTACGAGTTAAGACCTTAGGTCGCCTAAGAGTTGAGTCGGCAGCTAGTTGAGTCGTATGGCCGAGTCATAAGGACATGATCTATGTGTTAACTCGTATACGAGTAAAGTTGTGAGTCGTAGTGGCTTGAGTCGTGAGTTATGAGTCGTGGACGACTCATAGGGGCGGACGACTCATGGGGGATTTCAGCCTATAAATTGAGGGCTTTGGCTCACTTTTTGGCACCGGTTTTTGAAGGGACGAAGTGCTGCCATTTTGGGAGCTCGACTACAACATTTCTTCATCTCCTTTTCTCCATTCCAATCTAGTTCTAACATCCATCCAAGATCGAAGATCAAGATCGAAGATCCAAGAGCCAAAGTTGAAGATCTTCATCCAACCAAGCTAGATTTCATCGTTTTAAGAGGGATTTCGACGAATCAAGCTTGAATCATTGCTGTCCAGATCTAGAGTTAATAGTTTTTGAAGTGTTTGGGTGATTCGGTGAGTGGTGGTTATCTCTCACGCGGACCCAAAGGAGTATATTGGTTTGGGTGGTTTGTTGGAGTGTTGTAGATAGTGATTTTATGCATTTTTCCTTAGATCTAAGTATAGATCCATTACTTATGAAGATGTTTACTTTTGCAAGTTCATTCATCAAGTTGTAGGGACAAAACTCATGATTTATATTTGTTGGATCTATGCTAAAAACCCATGATTCATGTATGATAGATCTATTTTCATTTATTTTACGAAATTGCCATTTTAGTTATAAATGCCAATTTAGATCTTGATTGACTACTTAATTGTTTGGATTAATGTTTTCCTTGTTTGATTGTTGTGAATGAGTTATCTAGTTGATAGATTTGGACAAGTATGGTCAAAGACAATTCAAAAGCTACGGAAAAGGGCTCTTGAATGGTGGAAGTTGCTTAAGGCATATGTAGTGGATGTTGAAGCTCATATGTATGGATTGGATGATGTTGAGACGGAATTTTGCCATGATGCGATGAGGCAAACCATGATGTTAAGATGAGCCTTTGCTAAGATGAAGATGATGCGAGGCATGATATGATGTAACCTTGGTATAATCAAGAAGGATTGCTCCAAGCATGTTGATAACTTGAAGGGTAGTTCAAGTTGATTGATAATGGATGGCTCAAGAGGTAGTTTGGGCTAGGATGAGAATAGTCGTCAAGGAGGATGACTAGAAGGCTTAGATTTCATCGTTGTTGAAGGTTCTAGCAGACTCAAAGCAAGAGTACAAGGGTTGCCCTAAAGACTACAGGTAGGTGGTCTGGACACCCTAAAGACTACAGGTAGGTGGTCGAGTACTCTAGGTAGTTGCGAAAATTCCTAGGCACGGGTCATGATGACGTGTGGAGTTATGTCTAAAACCGGGGTTGCCATTAACCCTTGATAGATGACTCAGGAAGGAGTCGATCATTCAATTAACGGTGACTTCGAAGCAAGGTTAACAGTGATAGCCAGAGTCATGGATGTTTGATTGTACTATCATTCGGCCTCAAGAGCGGTGTTTTCTGGGTGCTTATCTGATCTTGGTTTAGGCCTTGGGGGTTTGTATTTGGAAAACATCGACCTTGACTCGAGTGGTTATTGCTTTACCTTAATAGTCTGCTATGTTATGCTTGCTTCACCTTAGTATGATTGGGGGCTATCACTGTAGAAAGAGGTGGAGTAGGATGGTTTGGTTCCTATTCCTTTTATCCCATATGCTCTTTTGGTATGTTTGATAGTTGATTTAATACTCACTAAGACTTTGTCTGATTCAAGGTTTTATGTCTCCTCTTATTACCTTGGGCTGTTCATCCATGTTGGGATGGGCAGACTAGGTAACAGGTGACAGGTGCTGTTCTTGGAGATCTACGTTGATAATGACGAAGACGAGCAGGAGGCTTTTGTGTATTATTTCACATTATGTACTGGGTGTTCCACTGCTGTATTTGTTTGAGTGTTATGTAGTGAGGCTTTGATGTATGGATGATTCATATGTTTGTATAAAACTATTATGATGCTTATATGATGATGTCCTGTTCTATGGAGCTTCACTATATTGTATTTCTCTATTGTATTTTATCCATGCGCTGTGAGTTGTACGATAGATTCTGCGATGTTTATTCTACCTTGACGGTCACCCATGGCTGCCTGGCACACCTTCAGCGCACATTTCTCTTGTTTCCGTGCGGGAGTCTTGGGCGGTCGTCACATTTGGTATCAGAGCTTTGGTTAATCGATTTTAGCCAACGCTCGCTGACGTAACTACGTATGAGAGACGTAATTGTATGATTGATGAATGATTACTATATATAATATAGTAGTTTAGAAGGATTTGAACTCCTTATGCAGTTGTTTCTCAAGGTGTTCTAAGTCATTCCTTTTTGTAGATATTAAGGATGAGTCGAAGGGGGAGACCAGCTGCTAGGGAAGGCCGTGCTGCTAGGGAAGCTGTTGATTATGCTCCTATGTTTGAGGCCATGATGACTTCGATCATGAGAAGGATACCAGCCTCAGGGCCATCAGTAGATGTTGGAGTTCAAGTTCAAGCTCCAAGACCAGTGGATTTTGCTAAGCTTTGCAAGGACTATACTTCTCTTAGAGGAAAGGTTTTCTTGGGAACGGAATCAACCATTGAGGTGCAGAGATGGATTGATGCTTGTCAAAGGATTTTTGGTGACTTGGGAATTGAGGATGCAACTAAGAGGAAGCTCGCATCAAGGCAACTTCAAGGGAGAGCTTCGGATTAGTGGAATTCTATCACCATTGATACCCCGGAGGAGGAGATTACTTGGGAGCAATTCCAAGCTAGATTTGAAGCTAAGTTTATCTCTACAGCTCAGAAATCTGTTTTGTTCAAGAAGTTTGTAGAGCTAAAGCAAGGTGGGAGATCGGTCCTTGAGTATGTTTCTGAGTTTGAGGCTTTGTCCAAGTATGCCAGATCGTATATTGATTCTCCCTATCAGAAGAATGAGAAGTTTGTGACCGGTTTGGATGCTTATCTTGGAAGACAGTTGGTGGATCATCTGGACGATCCGTTTGAGAAGCTTGTGGAGAAAGCCCTCAGGCATGAGTGTTTGTTTCCTAGGGAAAGTTCTGTTGTTGCTGTAACCAAGGAAGGATCTAGGCCACAGCAGAGTGGAAACAAGAAGAGGAAGCAGCAGCAACAGAGAGGTAAGGATGGTCAGAAGAAGCCGAAGGACGAAGTGACCTGCTACAATTGCCAGCAGAAGGGCCATTTCTTCAAAGATTGTAAGAATCCCAAGGTGCCAGGAAAGTGTTACAACTGTGATTAGCTGGGACATATCAAGAAGAATTGTCCAGAGCCGAGGAAGGACAGGCAGATTGTGCAAGCTTATGCTTTGGGAGCTGTGCCGTCGTCTTCAAAAGCTCCTACTGCTGAAGAGAAGGGGAAGAGTGTGGTGGTTCAAGGTACTCTTTTCATTTGTGGTATTCCAGTTAGAGTGTTGTTTGATACTGGAGCGTCGCATTCTTTTGTTTGTGATGATTTGGTAGGCCGGTTAGGTTTGAAACCGGATATTATTGATAGGCCATTGGTTGTGACTAATCCAGTTGGGGGTTCGTCTTGTTTGTGTATGATATGTCGTGGTCTAGTTGTGTCGAGTCATGATTGCTCGTTTGTTAGTGATTGCTTTGTTCTGAACTTTGCGGGGTTCGGAATTATTTTGGGTATGGGCTGGCTTAGGAGGTATGCGGCAAGGATTGATTGTGAGAGGCTGGAGGTGACAGTCGGGAATGTGGAAGGGCGAAAGGTTGTGATATGATGTAAGCATGAGGAAGGCGTCTTCATGAGCTTCATGTATTCGCTGGTTGTTCCACGGGATGGACTGTCATCGGTGCCTATTGTGAATGGATTTGAGGATGTCTTTGACGAAGTCAAAGGGTTACCGCCGCATAGGGAGATCGAGTTTCGTATCGATTTAGTTGAGGGAGCCAGACCTGTTGTGATGCCTCTTAGGCAGATGGCGCCTAGGGAGCAGCAAGAGTTGAAGGTGCAAGTTGATGACCTTTACAGAAAGGATTCATTCGGCGTAGTGTGTCCGAATGGGGTGCACCAGTTGTGTTCGCAACCAAAGCGGATGGATTGTTGAGGTTGTGTGTGGACTATCGTGAGCTGAATAAAGTGACTAAGAAGAACAAGTATCCATTGCCGAGAATAGATGACTTGTTTGATCAGCTTCACGATGCTAAGGTGTTTTCTCAGATGGATTTGGCAACGGGATTTCACCAGTTGAGAGTGGCAAAGGATAGTGTGCCGAAGACTGCTTTTAGGACACCATCCGGTTTTTATGAGTGGATGGTAATGCCGTTTGGATTGACTAACGCACCAGCATATTTTGTGGATCTTATGAATAGAGTGTTCAGAGATTGATTGAATAAGTTCGTGCTTGAGTTCGTGGATGATATTCTGATTTATTCCAGAACTGAGAAAGAGCATAAGACGCACTTGCGTATTGTTTTGGAAATCTTACGGAAGCATCAGCTGAAGGCTAAGTTTTCGAAGTGTCACTTCTGGAAAAGTGAAGTGAGATTCTTAGGCCATGTTATCTCTGGAAGTGGAATAGCGGTTGATCCCGCTAAGGTGGCAGCGATCCAGGATTGGGTTAGACCTAAGAATGCATCTGATGTGAGAAGTTTTCTTGGATTAGCTGGATATTATCGACGGTTTATCAAAGACTTTTCCAAGATAGCCGAACCGTTAATAGGATTGACGAAAAAGAACCAAGTGTTCAGATGGGATGATAAGTGTGAGCAAGCTTTCGTGATCCTGAAGGAGCGACTGACGAGTACTCCTGTTTTGACTATTCCAAGTGGGAATGATGAGATGGTGGTTTACACCGATGCATGTGGTACTGGACTTGGAGCAGTACTAATGCAGAAGAATAAAGTTGTTGCATATGCAAGTCGACAACTGAAGCCGCATGAAAGGAATTACCCGACTCATGATTTGGAGTTTGCGGCAATTGTTTTTGCTTTGAAGATGTGGAGACATTATCTATTGGGAGTTAGATTCGAGTTGTTTACAGATCATAAGTCGTTGAAGTATCTGTTCTTCCAAAAGGATTTGAATCTTCGACAACAACGATGGCTAGAGTTTTTAGCATCATATGATTTTGGTATAGCTTATACTCCGGGAAAAGGTAACGCAGTAGCTGATGCGTTGAGCCGAAGACATGCAGGATTGGGATCTTCGGAATGGAAGAGTCTCGAGTATTTAGCTGGATTTGACTTCAGGCCTAGATGTGAATTGGAACCTGAGATGTTGGCAAACTTATCAATAAGGCCTACTCTTGTGGAAAGGATTGGCGAGAGTCAAAAGCGAGACGATAAGCTTGTCAAGATTATCCATGATTTGGAATCTGGATTGGACCCAGAGAAGGATAAGGGATTCGAAGTCGATCGAGAGGGTTGGCTTCGAAAGCAGGGACGATTGGTTGTTCCCGACATAGATGAATTAAAGAATGAAGTTCTGAAGGAAAATCATCACTCGAAGTTGACAATTCATCCAGGTGGAAATAAGATGTATCGGGATATGAAGAGAACCTATTACTGGGAAGGTATGAAGAAGGATGTTGGAAATTTTATTTCCAAGTGTATGAATTGCCAGTTGGTTAAAGCAAAGCAGAAAAAGCCAAGTGGATTGCTTCATCCATTAGAAGTTCCTACGTGGAAGTGGGAACAGATATCGATGGATTTTATCGATGGTCTACCTAGAACCAGAGCAGGAAATGAAGGGATTTGGGTCATAGTAGATCGGTTGACCAAGAGTGCAAGATTCATTCCTGTTCGATCGACTAGGACTGCATCGAAGTTGGCTGAGTTGTATGTTAAGTGGATAGTTCGATTCCATGGTGTTCCGAAGAGTATAGTGAGCGATCGAGACCCATTGTTCACTAGTGGATTTTGGAAGAGCTTCCAAGAAGTTTTGGGAACTAAGTTGTGTTTGAGTACAGCTTATCATCCTCAAACAGATGGTCAGACTGAGAGAGTCAACCGAGTTTTGGAAGATCTCCTTAGAGCATGTGTTTTGGATTTCGGAGGATCATGGGAAGATCATCTTCATTTGGTGGAGTTTGCGTACAATAACAGTTACCAGTCAAGTATTGGTATGGCACCATATGAAGCACTGTATGGAAGACCGTGTAACTCTCCGACATGTTGGTTGGAAACTGGAGAAAAACTGATACTTGGGCCAGAAATGATTCGTCGGACTTCGGGTTGTATAGATATCATTCGGCAACGAATGAAGGCAGCCCAAGATCGTCAGAAAAGTTATGCCAATAATCGTCGTAAGGATTTGGAATTCGACGTAGGTGATATGGTTTTTGTGAAGATTTCTCCTCTGAAGAATGTTATTCGATTTGGAAAGAAATGGAAGTTAACTCCGAGATTTGTTGGACCATTCCCGATTATCGAGCGAATTGGAAAGCTCGCTTATAGATTGGAGTTACCGGAAAATATGGCGGGTGTGCACAATGTTTTTCATGTATCTTATCTACGGAAGTATGTGCACGACTCGAATACAGTGGTTTCTGCTGATAGCTGTGAAGACTTGGAGGTTGATCTAGTGGTTACGAGACCTCGTAAGCCGCTTCGTGTTGTTGAGACCGACACGAAACAGCTTAGGAGGAAGACGATTACGTTGCTCAAGATACAATGGAGTGATGATGTTAACGACTGTACGTGGGAGGAGGAAGAGAGGATGAAGGCAGCTCATCCTGAACTCTTCGAGGTATGGCCCTAAGGTGTCGTGACATCTCATGAATTTGTAGCTTGTTCTAATCTTAGAATTCTGCATGCTAGGCTGGTAATTGGATGCATGGTTTGTTGATTGCTATGGATGGTAGGCATGTAGAATAGTTTTGATTGCTCTTGTTTGTTTGGAATTTCGGGGGCGAAATTCCTAAGGGGGAGGGAATGTAACGACCCGTATTTTACGTGTCGATAGATCGTAGAATTTACAGGTCGTTAGTGTTGTTTATGTTGTCTCTAGCCTGAGTCGTATAGGAAGTTAACTCGTGTGTTAAGTGTTGAGTCGTTAACGAGTTAACTAGGGGACCAAGTTGAGAATCTGACCGACTCAATGATAACCGACTAATAGAGGTAGCGACCTATAGGTTTGGCCGAGTTAGTGAGTTGCCGAGTTAACAGGTTAAGGGTTAGACCGACTCATAGGGGTTAACGAGTTACGACTCAAGGCTGGGACGAGTTAGTAGATGTGATCGGGTTAAGCTATTCACCGACCTATAGGCTTGCGCGAGTTAGCGTGTTAGCGGGTTAGGAGTTAGCATAGCTAACGAGTTAGCGACCTAGAAGTTTTAGACGACTTAAGGATGCTAAGTCGTAAGTCGTTAGCGGCTTAGTTAGGTCGTAGGGTCATCTGGGCCGTTGGAACTGTTGGGCCATAGCACTAGTTAACCCGAGTTGGTTGAGTCGTTGGTACGAGTTAAGACCTTAGGTCGCCTAAGAGTTGAGTCGGCAGCTAGTTGAGTCGTATGGCCGAGTCATAAGGACATGATCTATGTGTTAACTCGTATACGAGTTAAGTCGTGAGTCGTAGTGGCTTGAGTCGTGAGTTATGAGTCGTGGACGACTCATAGGGGCGGACGACTCATGGGGGATTTTAGCCTATAAATGGAGGGCTTTGGCTCACTTTTTGGCACCGGTTTTTGAAGGGAGGAAGTGCTGCCATTTTGAGAGCTCGACTACAACATTTCTTCATCTCCTTTTCTCCATTCCAATCTAGTTCTAACATCCATCCAAGATCGAAGATCAAGATCGAAGATCCAAGAGCCAAAGTTGAAGATCTTCATCCAACCAAGCTAGATTTCATCGTTTTAAGCGGGATTTCGACGAATCAAGCTTGAATCCTTGCTGTCCAGATCTGGAGTTAATAGTTTTTGAAGTGTTTGGGTGATTCGGTGAGTGGTGGTTATCTCTCACGCGGACCCAAAGGAGTATATTGGTTTTGGTGGTTTGTTGGAGTGTTGTAGATAGTGATTTTATGCATTTTTCTTAGATCTAAGTATAGATCCATTACTTATGAAGATGTTTACTTTTGCAAGTTCATTCATCAAGTTGTAGGGACAAAACTCATGATTTATATTTGTTGGATCTATGCTAAAAACCCATGATTCATGTATGATAGATCTATTTTCATTTATTTTACGAAATTGCCATTTTAGTTATAAATGCCAATTTAGATCTTGATTGACTACTTAATCGTTTGGATTAATGTTTGCCTTGTTTGATTGTTGTGAATGAGTTATCTAGTTGCGAGATTTGGACAAGTATGGTCAAAGACAATTCAAAAGCTACGGAAAAGGCCTCTTGAATGGTGGAAGTTGCTTAAGGCATATGTAGTGGATGTTGAAGCTCATATGTATGGATTGGATGATGTTGAGACGGAATTTTGCCATGATGCGATGAGGCAAACCATGATGTTAAGATGAGCCTTTGCTAAGATGAAGATGATGCGAGGCATGATATGATGTAACCTTGGTATAATCAAGAAGGATTGCTCCAAGCATGTTGATAACTTGCAGGGTAGTTCAAGTTGATTGATAATGGATGGCTCAAGAGGTAGTTTGGGCTAGGATGAGAATAGTCGTCAAGGAGGATGACTAGAAGGCTTAGATTTCATCGTTGTTGAAGGTTCTAGCAGACTCAAAGCAAGAGTACAAGGGTTGCCCTAAAGACTACAGGTAGGTGGTCTGGACACCCTAAAGACTACAGGTAGGTGGTCGAGTACTCTGGGTAGTTGCGAAAATTCCTAGGCACGGGTCATGATGACGTGTGGAGTTATGTCTAGAACCGGGGTTGCCATTAACCTATGATAGATGACTCAGGAAGGAGTCGGTCATTCAATTAACGGTGATTTCGAAGCAAGGTTAACAGTGATAGCCAGAGTCATGGATGTTTGATTGTACTATCATTCGGCCTCAAGAGCGGTGTTTTCTGGGTGCTTATCTGATCTTGGTTTAGGCCTTGGGGGTTTGTATTTGGAAAACATCGACCTTGACTCGAGTGGTTATTACTTTACCTTAATAGTTTGCTATGTTATGCTTGCTTCACCTTAGTATGATTGGGGGCTATCACTGTAGAAAGAGGTGGAGTAGGATGGTTTGGTTCCTATTCCTTTTATCCCATATGCTCTTTTGGTATGTTTGATAGTTGATTTACTACTCACTAAGACTTTGTCTGACTCAAGGTTTTATGTCTTCTCTTATTACCTTGGGCTGTTCATCCATGTTGGGATGGGCAGACTAGGTAACAGGTGACAGGTGCTGTTCTTGGAGATCTACGTTGATAATGAAGAAGACGAGCAGGAGGCTTTTGCGTATTATTTCACATTATGTACTGGGTGTTCCGCTGCTGTATTTGTTTGAGTGTTATGTAGTGAGGCTTTGATGTATGGATGATTCATATGTTTGTATAAAACTATTATGATAAATATATGATGATGTCCTGTTCTATGGAGCTTCACTATATTGTATTTCTCTATTGTATTTTATCCATGCGTTGTGAGTTGTACGATAGATTCTGCGATGTTTATTCTACCTTGACGGTCACCCATGGCTGCCTGGCACACCTTCAGCGCACCTTTCCCTTGTTTCCGTGCGGGAGTCTTGGGCGGTCGTCACATGTATATTATTTAAAATATTTTCATATAGAAATAGTTTTCAAAAAATTTTAAATGATCAAATCAGTGCTCTTCTCTTTGTCGCTGGAAAATAATTTCGATGATGACGGCCGCATCATCGACATTCATTTCGAGTTTCGAAGTGGAGAGACTATTCTGTAGCTTTGCTACGGTTTGTTTTGAAAAATAAATTGATTTGAATTTCTAAACATGACTTGATTTATAATATATATTGAAGATTTTAAAATTGATGTGATATAATATATATATATATATATGTTTATTTTATCTATAAATTGTTTGGAGATAATCGAAAATTAATGCTTAAATTTTCTTAAAGGTTGTTTCAATTATAATTGAAGCCAAAATTCTGAATAAACATTTTAACTAAAGATAATTGATTTGGAGAATTTTATTTGTATAATAATCGATTTCATTCTAATACAACTTACCTAAATTATTCAGTAGTTGAATATGTAATTACAATATAAATTGTATCAAAGGAATTTATAAATAAATTGAGTGGTTATAATAAATGTAAATATACTTAATATAAATATGATAAGATATATTAAGTAGAACAAATTTAATAATAAATTGGAATAAAGAAGAATAAAATTTGTTAAACAAAGTATAATTTTAATAAATGACTATCCAAATTTATGATCATTGAAATTGTTAATTTAATAAAATTGGATAATATACAATATAAATTGTCTTTATAAATAAAAAGTGAGTGAGTATAATAAATGTTATTCACTAAAATTTTAATTATAAATTATTTACGGAGATAAATAGAATAACAAGTTAGATAAATGATAGGTATGATTAATAGAAGAAAATTTTGATTTGAAAGTAAATAAATTGAATGAAATCAACTTTAAGGAGTATCTTGAATTAACTTTGAATTTCATTTGAAAGGAACCTTTTGTACTTAACATTAATAAACGTGATATCAAAACAATTTAATGAGATCTTGAATTTTAAAACAAATTGTTGAATATAAATTTATTTAGATAAAAAATTATATGGTTTAAATTAATTGTTTACTATGTAATTCAAGTCTATTTCCTCTTGGATGTGTCTATTCTCCTATCTCCTTCCTTTTCGAGGACGAAAAGTTTTGAGTGGGGGAGAGTGTAACGACCCGTCAATTTTAACGGTTTTAGTAACAAATTTAACTGGAATTTTGTGGAATTTTAAACGATAAAATTTTGAAATATAAATTTGATATTTGGAATGCGTCTAGTTAAACGTAGCAACTGGTAAATTTCCGTCCGAAAATATGAAAGTTTATTTCGTGTGCAAATTCACTTCAAATTTAATCAGTTAAAAAGCGATGAAAATAAAACATTTTCAAAACCAAAATATTTTTACATAGAAAAATTCTAAACCGTCTTTTGAGCAAGTTGTCAGTTTGTCCTTTTTTCAAATTCGGACATTTTTGGCTCCGTCGATCTTATTTTTCTACGTTTTTCATGCATTGTCCGCTATTATAAAATTCAAATTTTTATAATCCAATCGTACCACTAATATCTGTATACCGTTTTGATCGTCTCGTCGTGCTGATCTCTATGCTATATTCAGTTCTGTGTTTTGAAGTCCGTGACGCAGCAGAATCCGTGAAAAACGATTTCGTATCGGTACATTTTGATCCCATTTAATTCGTTGTCTTTTGAATTCACTGTGTCCATTCATTATGTCGTGTGAATCCTACCGCCATCAGATATTAATAATGTTCAGCTTTTGGGTTTTCAAAAAAATTCCTACGATCGCAATATTATTAACAAGTTCATTTTTCCATAGGAACTTTCATTTTAACTGTTCTTTTAAAAATTGCCAGCAAAGCCTCCTCTTCCCCTTTTCTTAATTTTTTTTCATGCCTGTACGTGATTTTTCCCCTCTCCCTCAAGTAGCAGCCACTTCTTTGAACCCAAGCCCTTTTCTTTTGCACCCTTCCTGTTGAAGCCCAACCCTTCATTGCTCACGTTCCTCCCCACCTCTCTCTCATCTTCCCATAGCCCAAGTTTCACGTGCGCCTCCTCCAACCCGAGACCCTCCTCACTCCATAACACGTGACCACACTGCACCACATAAACGAACTCGTCTTTCCACAACGTCACCCACCACCGACCCGCTTCTCTCCACCTTGCCACCACTCAAGCCTTCCACGCGAGCTCATGCCTACAACCCCTCATCTTCTCCCACCTTCTTGCCATCGCAAGCCGCCATTCCTCAGTCGTTCGGCCCACGTAGCAGTTTCTTCATCAGCCGCTTCTGGGTTTAGATCCTCCTCCCATTTCTTTTGCATAGGTATATTCATTTTGTTTTGTTTTGTTTATTGAATATAGTATGCATTTCATGAATATAGTATGCGTTTTATGCATTTTGGGTTGTGTGTATATATAAATTATATAGTGCATTCTGTTTATGTTTTGAAGTATGTAAATTTGTATTTGTTACATAAGACCTGATGTGATATTATGAATATATAGTTAATATAAGGTATATATAATGCATGCAGACATACTCATTTTGGGTTGAAATACTGCATTGTTGAGGTTATAGTTATACTTGGTAAATTTTGAAACAACAAAGTTTTTTTTTTAAGGATGCCAACGTAAGTATGTATTTTTGTTATTACAGTATATAACACATATAAGTTATAGATTATATTGTATTATAACGAGGTGGCATTTGTGTTTCATTTTACAAGAATTAGCATTTTTTTTTAATGAAGGGGCACTGTAGTTTCATATATTATAGTCAGCTATATATTGTTTACAAGGAGAATCTGATATTATAAAAGCTTTACTATGTTGTACATATTTTTGCATGTGAGTTGTATGGGGTTATATATATTAAATATGTATTGTCAAAGATTTTGAAGCATGCCTGGCTTATATAGGTTGTTACATAGTGTTGTTCAGTTATATACTAGTTTATAAAGTTATTAAATTTGTATATTTTCTATATTATAACTATATTTTCTGGGTACTTATATATAGGCTGTTGGGTTTCTTTTGTAATATTACTTTTTAATAGGTGGAACTATAAATCTATTATTACCTATTCTTCGGGTGTTATATATTTCTTCTATAACATACGGTAGTATATAGAATACCATGTTTATAAAGAGTATGAGTATATTGTAGCAGCTCCTTTATTCTTTGTTTTGCAATCTGCTACGGGTCTGAACTTTATCTTATACTTTAATCTCTTATAGTTTAACAGTTAATACGTGTTTTGGCAATATTTAATTCTATTTGTTTAAAAGATAATGTGTATATTTATATTTTTTTCCATATATATGAATACTTAAGTAATGTAAGTTGTTTCTTTGTTTAACTGTTCATATATATAGGCTTGTTTTTATGAATTCTTTTATGATTGCAGTTTTAAGAATTGTTTAGTTATATAAGTTGCATCTAGGCGTGGTTGTTGCATGAAGAGTGCGTATATAGTTTTATTAGTAGTTATATATTTAAAGTTATAATTTGGAAAGTTTAATTTTATAAATTATAATATAAAGTTACTTTTGTGGGTTACAGCACATATAATTTGCACTGTATATTCATTCTTTTCTGCAAATATGGCTTTAATGTGTTTTTATATAAATTAGTACATTTATATGAACACGTTAGTTGATTTTAAATTTTATATAGTGGCCTTGTTTTATATGTTTTGTTTTAAAACAATAAGTTTTCAACAACATGTGTATATATATTATTATCAAATATTGAAATAAAAACACGATTGCTGTATATGTGTGTGTGTGTCTATATATATATATATATATATATATATATATGTATATGATTGTATATGTTGTGCCTATATCAATTTAGTTACCAATTATTTTATCGATCAAGTTCTGATTCGATTTCGTCAATTTCAATTGTCAGCTTTGCTTGTCAAATTCGCATTCAATCTAGCTTTGTTTTGGATTCGTAATTCGTCTGATTCTCGTTCATCTCTAGCCTCGAAAGGTGAGTAATCACTCACGATTAATATTCTCTTATTTATTAAATCTAATTTCAATTGGAACGACAATTGAAATATGCTGCTGTTAGTTGTTTACACTGTAATGTATATTATTACCTGCATCAGTTCACATGTGATATCTGACACCATTATCTGTTAATTATTCGATGTTAATTCGTTTGGTTGATAATTGCTTAAGTGTTTGTTGTTTATATTGGATGTTAAATTGTAATGTATAAAGTGATGAATATTATGCAATTGAATTCGACGTAGGATAGTTAAAATTTTGAATTGACGTATGTATTAAATTTGATTAGTTAATTTGAATAATATGACCCAATTTAATTGCTAAGTTAATTGACACGTAGAATTTGATAAATTACACTTTGAACCTTTGAACGTATATTGGATTAATTGTTATAATATTAAATTTGAAATTGAAATTGATCGACAAGTGAAAAAAAACCGTAATGTAATAATCTTTAATCTACATGAAATGATAGTGTAGATTCTAGAAATAATTACATTAATTCGCACAAACAACAATGTGAATTAATACGATTGTTTCGGGATTATTTGAATTGATTATTGGATTGTTATTGATTGTTGTAATTTCTTGTTTATTTACTTTGACACCATCACAGTTATCACACTGCAAGTTCCCTTTGTTATGTTTTGATTTTTGAATTGGAAATGGAATCGGGTTGAAATGATAAATACCCAAATGAACTTGACCTAGGATAAAGAATAAAACAAAAGAAATCCGATTGGTCGATAATTTGATTTAAAAATAAAGTAATGATTTTTATTCGAACAAGAATAAGTTTTGAAATGAATTTGGAATTTGAATTTTTATGAGAGAAAATGTAAATATTGAAATCTGAAACAAATATTAACGTAGAAATTGATGAAAGAACGTTGTTTGAAATTTAATTATTTAATACTTAAATTTGGAATTATTAATAAATAATTTGGGATTAGTAATATTGAGTTTTGAAATTATTAAGTTTGAAACCATTTGATCATTAAATTTGAAATTATAATTAAGTTTGGAATTATAAAAGTTTGAAATTATTAAGTTTGAATTCATAATTAAATGGAAATGATTTAATAATCAAGTTTGAATTTATAATTAAGTTTGGGATTATTAAGTTTGAAATTAATTAAATAATTATGTTTGAAAATTATTTAATAATTGAATAAGATTGAATTATTTAATAATTGAACAAAAATTTGAATTATTTGATAAGAGAAAGTGAACTTTGAATAAGTGGATTTGAACTTCGTTAATAAATGAAATTGAGTTTCTTTATTTATTAAAGTTGGAAAATTATTTAAGTAAGTTAATACGTGAAATTAAACTTCTCGAATATATGAAATTAAGTTTCTTTATTAATTGAGTTTTGGAAATTTGTAACTAAGTAAAGAAATAAGTGAAAGTGAATTTCTCTAATGAGAAATAAAAATGCGTTTATTGAAATGAATGAAAGACTTGAAATTTTAAGAATATGGTTTGACGAATCGAATTAAAGTAAATTTGTAAGTTTTGTTATAATGAAATTTAACTTAAGTACTTGATTTGAAGGAATTGGAATTTAATGAAAATTGTTTTAAATGATAAATTAGCTTAACGAATATTGAATGAAATCGATTAATGAATTGAAACTGATGTTGAATGTTAAAATTGAATTAATTTAAATGATTTGAATGAAACTTATATATACGAACTTGAATGCATAATTGAATTGTTTAAATAAAATTGAATTGAATTATAAGATTTTGAAATGGTAATTTGGAAGTTTTGAAACGTAAACTTTGGAAATTGATTTAGAAAGACAAACGAAATGTTGATTTATGAATTGAAATTGAAATTGATTTGGTTTTGAAATTTATTAAACGACCAATCGGTGTAATAATTACGAAAGTTATTAAAGAGACCGGAATCGGTTATGGATATACTCTCTATCTAAACCGAAAACCACTTTAATAACTATACGCGGAGTGATGATCCAGAATGAAGTGGTTGGAATGATGTATGTGATGACTGAAAAAAGAGAACGATAATAGATAGCCTTGACACTTGTGTCAAATTGGAAATGACTAAAATCAGGAGCCGTGCCGGGCCAAATGGGGTTAGCTACCTCGAGCGAACACACTTCTTCGTAACTACTACTCATATCTTGTGATTGATTGGTGCACCCTCGTACTTTCAGGAGTGTTGTTTCGTGGTGTTGCGATCGCTGCGGCGATGCGTTCTCACCAGTCCGGATCAGGCAAACGGTAGTTTCACTACCTTGGGTATTGCCTCATGTGCCTTGTCATACTTGTATTCCTATATGCGCGACCACTACGAAATTGTTTTGTGTTATACCTATGGAGTACTCCCTGATATCCCACCAGTTTACGGTGGAGTTTACAGTGCTGTATAGACTATGACATTTATATAAAAACGTGTTAAGGGGGAAAATGGTAACGCCTTAACACTATTTTGATACTTTATATTACTGATAGACGTTATCTATTTAGCGTACACTACTAAATAGTAGATAGTTTAACGGATCCTTAGAGGATGGTGATTCCAACATCCTTTGAGTTACTTGTATTTCGATTGCTATTTCACTTGAGTTGGATTTATTGATATGAGAATATTAATCCTGACTCGAGTGTTTTGTGTTTTGCATTACGCTCGGGTCAGACTGAGAGGTTCAGGTTTCGAGACTCACCTTGGAGTTGGAGCTTTGCTTGAAGATCCAGCCATCTATTCTGCTTTCAGCATTCGATGATTCTAGTGATGTATTTTGATTTGTATTTGATGTATCGTGTTACTCTTCTGCTATAAACTCTGATGTATCTTATATATTTATATAGTAGCTTCATGAACTACTATCTCTTTTACTTCCGTTGCATATTATTACTCTGTGTTTGTGTTTCTGTGATTATTTATTTACTATATATCTGAGTTTTGCCAAATTTTAAATTAACAATTCGGTATTTTGTATTATTCAAGTCCGACAGGTGCGGATGTGAATAGTCCAAAATAGCGGGTCGTTACAGGAGATTAAGAGAAAGATAACGAGTGCTCAAGATAGGCAGAAGAAGTATGTTGATCGGCGTAGGAGTTTGGAGTTTTCTGTTGGTGATCTGGTTTTCCTTAAGGTCTCTCCCTTAAAGAATGTGATTCAGTTTTGTTGGAGAGGAAAGCTTGCTCCTAGGTTTATTGGTCCTTTCCGTATCTCAGAGAGGATTGGTTCTTTAGCTTATCGTATGGATTTGCCTAAGAAGTTTTCTGGAGTGCATAATGTATTCTATGTTTTGCATCTTCGTCGATATCTTCATGATCCATCTTTGATTGTCCAGCCTTCTGCTCTCGAGAGTGTGGATATTGAGCCTAACTTTACTGTCGAGAGGAAGCAACTTCGTATTGTCGATAGAGGTACGAAGCAGCTTGGAAGGAAATCTGTCAACCTGGTCAAAGTGGAATGGAGTACGAATGATCGAGATTATACCTGGGAGATGGAAGAGAGCATGCGTGCCTCGAATCCGGAATTATTTATTTCAGGTACTATTGGCTTTTCTATCTTATCTTTCCTTGTTTTCGTGTCTCGTATCTTTTCGGGGACGAATAGATTTGAGTGGGGGAGAGTGTAACAACCCATAATTTTTAATAAATATTATAATTCAATTTATTTGAATACTTTGATTTTTAAACCATTTATATTTGAAATTTTGGAAATTTCCAATGTAAATTTGGATTTTGTTCATAATTTATTTTCCAAATATAATAAAATAAAGATTTTCAGAAGATTTCAACTTTAGTAAAACTTTGACTTTCAATCGAAATTCTTAAGTTTGAATTTTAAATTTCTAACGTTTTCTTTTAAACTATATTTGATTTTGATATTCGTTCTGCTTTTCGCTTTATCAAATTCTGTTTTTTTTTTACTTTTTTAAACATGATAAATTTCAACGCTCTACACATGATTATTTGCAGTATTTTTGTTTATTTTCTATTTCATATTTTTTATTTCATTCCTATTTTCTATTTTTTTATTTTTATTTTCTATTCTCTACTTTCTGTTTTCTTTTACTAGATTTTGGGCTTAGGAAATTGCAAAGGACACAAGTTTCTTTTTCTTTATTATGAAGTGTGCCTTTTCCTTTTCTAGCCGTTCAAATCTTTTCCATTTCCTAGCCGTTCACTCCCATTCCAATTCACGTACAAAAAAACTTATCGTTCATATCTCTTCTCATTTTCATCTCCTGACTACAAAATTTCACAGTAAGTTCTCATGTCTTCCTCTTTGTCATTTCCTTTTCTCTTTTCTTTAGTTTTTCTTCGTGCTATGCTCGGCTATCATGCTACAAGCCGAGCACATCTCCTCCTCTACGCCACCTTAGATCTTCCATCTCCATCACCATCTCATCTCCACACCTATGCCGTGATCATAGATCCAAAAACCCATTGCAAAGTTGCCTTGTAAACCCTTGCCGCGCCTTACCATCCCTTCCTCTTTCTTTAGCCTCGGCCACCACCTATTCCATCACCAACTCCTTTACCTTGTCGTGAACACACCATGGCCGTACCCCTTTCTGATGTGACCAGATCAGATCCAAGCCAAACAAAGCCAAGCCGAGCCATGTTAGCCTAGGGTCGAACCTAAAGTTGCATCCCCTTGACCTTTTGCCTTCACTTGACCTTTGCTATGCCTTCTCCTCACATTCTTTAGCCGTTCACACCCATTCCATTGCATAGCCGAGCATGCTTGCTTCTAAACCACCATGGCCGAGCCATGTTTTGATGATGGCTAGCCAATTTACGAAGAGGTCGAGCCCACTTGTTTGGTTAAGCCATTTAAAATTCATTTTGATTTACATTTGTGTATTGTTTTGGTTTATAATCATTTGTATAAAATAGTTTCTTATATATGTTGTGTATTTGTTTGTTTACAAGACTTGAATCTTGGCTCTCCATCCACTTGGATCTAATTCTTGCTATGTCATGCTTTTCGAAGTTCAGGTGTGTGTCTTAAATTGTTGTCTCCAACTTTAGAAGGTGAGTTCATCACTCTCGACATTTGTACTTATATAATTGTGAAACAACTAGTGGATATGTAATAGTTGATGTGCCATGTTGATAAGTTCATACATGCCTGTGTGAAGATATTTCATGATGTTATAGCCTGATCATGCCTATTACATCACCAGATATGATATGCTATGCTATACTGTTTATTATTTACTGTTTCTCACACTACAAGTTCCCTGTTAGTATAGAATCACTATAGGTTGAAATGATACATACCCGAACGGACTTTAGAATAGGGAAAAATCGTTCTGAGCTGAAATGATTGGCTCAAGTGATTTTTTATTTTATTTTATTTGACTTGGGATTGTGGGTTTGAACTGATAGAACCAGGATTTTTATTTTTAAATTACAGATTGAAATGATACATATCTGTATCACTTGACCTAGGTTAGAAAATTATATACAGACCCAGGGTTAATTTATTAGTTTTCTAAATTTTATTAAGTATTTTGAATATTTAAAAATATGAAATTTTAACATAAAATTTAATGAAATGATTTTAATACAATGATATATTGGTTTCTATTAAGTAAAATTTTTATAAGTTAAAACTAGATTTAAAGATTTTACGTATAATAAATAACTTAATAATTTAAGTTTAAGTTAATATGGAATTTTAATCCTAACCTAACAATAATAATAAATTTTATTTATGGAAAAGATATGTTTTGTATAACTAAAACTATGATAAAAATTGGAATAGTATGTTTAAAATAGGTTATAGTAGTATTCTTAGCATTTTTAAAATGCTACGTAAATTTAGTTATGTACAAAAAGGCTTTAAAGTGCTATAATAAAGGTACGGTTTTGATAGTGTTATGATTTTTAAAGTATTGCATTTTTTAAGTGCTATAACTAATATATATATATATATATATATATGGATTTGGAAATATTGCAAATTTTTAAAAATGGATATTATTTTGGAAAGTAATAGTATTTTTTAAATGGTTTTGGAAGAGATATGTTTTGAAATAAATATCCATGGGTTATAATAACGTTTGGTTGTTAAAGAGACCGGGATCGGAAGTTGTCATACTCTCTGACAACTCCGAAAACCACTTTAATAATCGTGTACACGGTGGAGATTCTAGAATGAAGTAGGATGGTGGCGACATTCTATTAAGGTATATACGTGGACCGACTCACGTGAGTTGGCATAAGGTGGCTAAAATAGGAGCAATTGACGGGCTAATGAGGTCGCTCCTCTTATCAGGCACACTTATTCGTATGTCATTCTATTACTTTGTGATTGATTGGTGTGCACCTTTGATTTTTGGGAGTGTGGCTCGAGGTGGGCGGTAGTGGCTGCTATGCGTTACCACCGGTCCAGAAGTGCATTTGGTATATCTATCCTAACATTGCCTAGCTCTGCCATGTCACCTACCCTAGCGTTCCTTATATGATTTTGTTTTGTACCATACCTATGGTGTGCCCTCTGACGACACCCAGTACGGAGAAGACTACGGTACTGTATAGACTATGGGAATATATAAAATGTGTTAAAGTGGAAAATGTAGAGCCTTAACGCTATTATTAAAATATATTATACTTTACTTTAAACATTATTATAATAACGTAGATTACTACATAGTAGATAGTTTAACGGATCCTTAATCGATGGGTTGTCCCAAGCATCCTTTAAGTTACTTGTGCATTTGTATTACAGTTCACATGAGTTGGTTTACATTGTATAAGTATGCATGTCCTGACTCGAGTGTTTTGTATTTTGCTTTACGCTCAAGTCAGACAGAGTATCAGCTTTGGATTTCAACTTCTAGAGCTAGAGGCTTTGCTGGAGATTATCCATCTACCTAGTTGTTATTTATTTTATTCAGTATTTCTATTCAGCTTATGTATTAGTGGACATTTTTGTATTGGGATTTCTATTGTATTTATTTTCAGAATATGGTATTTTGTACTTGTTTCGTGACTCTGTATTACAGTAGCTTCATGAACTATCATGGTTATTTCTATTTCCGCTGCGAGTTATTCTGATTTATCTGTGTCTGTGATTCTGTGATTGGTTTTATTTGCTCCAAATTATATTACAATCTAATGTTTTGAATTATTCAAGTCAGACATGTGTGTTTTTATTGTCGAATTGAATGGTCCAAAATAGTGGGTTGTTACACATTACCATAAGCCCGAATGCGTAATTGGTATATCTACCCTACCATTGCCTTGTTGTGCCGTTTCACCTACCCTAGCGTGCCATATACGAGTTTGATTTGTGTCGTACCTAAGGAGTATCCTTTGGTAGCCTCCCAATCAGGTGGTATTACTGTACTGTATAGACTATTGGCATTATAAAATGTGTTATGGCAGAAAATATAAAGCCTTAAGCTATTTTTAAGTAGTATATTTTACTTTAGACATTATTATAATAGCGTATATAACTACATAGTAGATAGTTTAACGGATCCTTAGAAAATAGCTATCCCAAACATCCTTTGAGTTCCAGTATTTCAGTTATTATTTCACTTGAGTTGGATTTATTGATATAAGAATGTTAATCCTGACACGAGTGTTTTGTGTTTTTCTTTACACTCGGGTCATACTTATTGTACCGGTATTCGACACTCACCTTTGGAGTTGAAGCTTTATTTGGAGATCCATCTACATCTTTTCAACTTGTAGTTATTTAGTGATTCCAGTTATGTAATGTATCTTGTATTTGACTATTGTATTTGAAACTTATACCGTATCTTGTTTAACTCTAATATATATAGTAGCTTCATGAACTACTATTCATTTTGTTTCCACTGCTATATTACTTTGTATATATGATTCTGTGATTTGTTTATTTACTGTATATATTGAGTTTTGCTAAATATAAATTAACAATTTGGTATTTTGAGCAATTCAAATCCGACATGTGTGGATGCAAATAGTTGAAAATATTAGGAGGTTACACCATATCTTGTTGTTTATACTTTATTTAATCACTGATGATATATGCCTATTGTTATATGTTTTATTTTATCATATATGTTCTCACTCTGTAAGTTCCCTATTACTATAGAATTCCCTATGGGTTGAAATGATACATACCCGTACGATCTGTAGAATAGGAGAAAATCGTTGTGGGTTGAAATGATAAACCCAAGCGATTTTCATTTGGAATTGAATTTGGGATCGCAGGTTGAAATGATATATACCTGTATATATTTAAATTGCGGATTGAAAAGATAAATATCCGTATCACTTGAGCACAGGATAGAAAATTTTATATAAACACCGTTGGTCAATATATAGATATTTTGCAAATGATTTCTTTGGTTTTAAAAAGGAAATATAAGGTTCATTAAATATCGATATTAGGATATATATATATATATATGAAATCATTTTTAAAGTTTTAGAATTTATATCTTAAATTTATATGTTTTCAAAATTGTATGGCTATAAATAAATTTTGAAATTATATTTTAAATGTATAGTTTATAGTAGAAATTGGTTTGAAATTATATTTATTTAAAAATTATACTTAAATAGGTTGATTTGCGATTTATTAAATTTGAGAATTTAAAGATACGATTTTATAACGTGAATTTGGTCAAAAGCGTTTTAAATGAATATTTGAAATTTATATAAATTGAAATGGTATATTTTGTTTTATTTAAAGTTTGTAAATTAAGGTTCATTTAAATGATATTGGATTTATTAAGTGAATATTTGAAAACTAAATAATAATGAAGTTAAAATAAAGAGATATATGAAATTATCAAATGTTTTGTATTTGTGGAATATTTAAAGTTTTGCAATATATTGAAAAATATATGGTTTATTTGGTGGTTCAAATCTGTACTTGAAATCGATTAAATTTGAATTGGTTTGTTGACAGACTGAATTGAATTGAAAATTGATGAATTGAGATTTAATTGAATTTTAGAGTTTGAGTTAACTTGAATTGATTTGTGAAACTTGAGGAAGCTATTTTATTATATAAAGTGTTTTTAAATTATATTTAAAACTATTTATTTATTTTACTTTGTAAATTAATTTAATATAAATTATTTTATTATAAAACATTTTAATATAAAGCTTTTACTATTTTATACTAATTTATTTAATATAAACTATTTTAACTTATAAATATTTTATATAAACTACTTTATTTTATAAACTATTTTATTATATATACTATTATTAATATCTAAACTATTTAAAGGAAAGTATTATGATTTCAAAGTGTTATGATTTCCAAAGTTTTATAAATTCAAGTATTTGGTTTCAAAAATGTTATAACTTTGAAGTGTTATGATTTTGGAAATAGATATATTTAAACCGAAAATTTATATTGTATCGATATGGTTTAAGAATGGATATGATATTCTGGTATTGTAAGTATTCACTGTTTTGTAATGACTACGGTGTTATAATAACGTTTGGTAGTTAAAGAGACCGGGATCGAATATTGTCATACTCTCTGCCAATACCGAAACCACTTTAACAACTGTGCACGTAGTGGAGATTCCCAAATTAAGTAGGACGGCTTGTGACAATTCTATACGGTATTTACGTAGCTCTGACTCCTGTGATTCAACTTGATGCGGCTAAAACAGGAGCTATGCCGGGCCACGCGAGGTCATTCCTCTTATCGGACACATTTCTTCGATACCATTCTATTTGCTTTTGTGACGTGATTAGGTGCACCTTTTGATTTGGGAGTGTGTCATGAGGTGGGCGGTAGTAGCTGCTATGCGTTACCACCAGTCCGGATTCGCAAACGGTATATCTACTATGGCATTGCCTCGAGTGCCTTGTCGCGTGCCCTATCTCGCCTTCTACAAGTTTATTTTGTACCATACCTATGTGATGTCCTTTGGGCAAGCCTCCGGTTTACGAAGGAGCATATGACATTGTATAGCCTACGGGAAAATATAATATGTGTTAAGGGGTATATGGGTAACGCCTTATTGCTATTTTAATATCTTTACTTTACTATAGACATATTATAGTAGCGTATATTACTACATAGTAGATAGTTCCACGTATCCTTAGAGGATGGAAATCCCAAACATCCTTTAAGTTACTTGTATTTCAGTTGATATTTCACTTGAGTTTGATTTATTGATATAAGAATGTTAATCATGACTCGAGTGTTTTTTGTTTTTCTTTACGCTCGGGTCAGACTGAGTGACACATCATTTGAGACTCATCTTTGGAGTTGGAGCTTTACTTGGAGATCCATCTATATCTATTCAGCATTCAGCTATCCAGTTGTTGGTTCAGACTTGTCATCTGTTTGTATTCAAGACTGCATTGTATCTTAAATATACTGTTGTATTTTCTTTCCACTCTGTTATTTATCTATTCCGCTGCATATTATTGTTATATAACTTTGCGACTGTGATTCTATGATTGATTTATTTATTGTATATGCTGAGTTTTGTCGAATTTTTAAATTAACAATCTGATATTTTGAGCAATTCAAGTCGGACATATGTGAATGCGGATTGCACGAAATACCGGATCGTTATAGTTGGTATCAAAGCTCTGGTTTTATGCAAAACTTAGCTTATGTAGTAAATTTAATTACAGAATCACTTTCATTCGAGCTTGAGTTCTCCCTTTTTGATTCGTATTTTCTTCGAACTTTGGAACTCTCCCCTTTATTCTGAAATCCATTCCTGTCTCTCCCTATTCTTTTTTCTTAATTCTGGGGTATCTCATAACTCTACTTTGATTGATATCTATATTCAATCGGCAGTCCCGCCTATCTTAGAATGATTTGTAACAGACTGAAACTCCTTTACAATGGGCATTGATTCGCCGAAGATTTGTATATCCTCGGTTTACGATGCTGCTATCTCTTTGAAATACCTGAACTCTATCTCTGGCAATCAAAAGGTCGATTTGCCTCAGAATTCGACATCGATCCTATTCTTGAAGTCTCGGTTGACCCAGTTAAGGTCATCCGTGATTTTTTATAAAAATATCCATCTTTTCTCTTTTGTTACTCAATCATCTTATCTTCTTTTCGAGCCTATCTAATAGTTTGAATTCTCTTGGGTAAGGTTCCTCTAATCTGAATCTCTATCGTTGTTTTGAAATCCATTCTTGTATCATCGAGTGAGTGGGTGTATTTATAATTAATATAAAGATGTTTTATATTGTATTGATTGAGTTGTTAAGTTTGAATTTTAGGTTTCGATCGATTTGACTGATCAACATTATCGACAGGAATTCCAAAACACTTGAACAGAGCAAACTGACAAAATATTATTTTCAAAATTAATAAATTTTGTATGATTATATATATATGTATGTAAAATTTTTGAAATTGAATAGCTAAATGAGATGGTATTTAGAAATGATAATGCTAAAAATTTTCATTTATTGTTTTATTAACATTTCTATTGTATATTATAGGGGAATGAAATTTTAAAAGCATAGTTTATGAATTAGATTTGGAAATGAATTCATTTTAAAATTAGGATTTGAGAATTAAATTACGGATACATTTAGAACTTTGGTTTTAAAGTTTTGAAAGTTATTATTACATAAAATTATTTTTGAATAGAAATCATTTCAAAAGTATAATTTTAAAGTTTGAAACCTGTATTCCCCTCCATTGTCACTGGAAAATAATTCGGTGATGACTATAGCATCATCGACATTCATTTTTCGAGTTTCAAAATGGAGAAATGAGTTAGTAGCTTTGCTACACTTTTGTTTTGGAAAATGTATTTGATTTGAAATTCTTGAATATGATTTGATTTATATAATATACATGTATATAATTATATCAAAATAGTTTGAAGTGAAACCAGAAATTTGAATCTCAAGTTTTATATTAAGAAATTGTTTCAATTATTGAAATAAAATGAAATTTTTGAATAAGTAGAATATCTAAAATGATAAATGGAATTAAACCAACTTGAAATAATGAATTTGAACAAACCTATTTGTATAACATTAAATTACATTCTAATATATATATATATATATAACTTGCCTAAAATATTCAAAAAGTTAAAATGCTAGGGTATAATAAAGGGTTGAACAAGAAGAAAACTTAAGTAATAAATTGTTCAAAAAAAATATGGCTTAATATAAAGTTTGTAAATAAATGGAAATTATTATGGTGTTTAATTCACTCAGAAACATTAATATAACTAACCTAGAAAAAGTTACAAATTTTAGTGAGAATATGTAATGGAATAAAATACAATATAAATATAAGTAATAGGATATCGAAAATGACATTTTGTTAAGGGAATTTACTGATAATAAATTGGATAATAAATTGAACAATAAAAAGGAAATAAATTTTTTGAATAGTATAGGGTGATAATATGTTTATTTCGCTCAGTATATGGGAAAAATATGTTAAGTGAAATAAATTAAATAAATAAAGGAGAACGCTAGTTAAGAAAGTAAATATGAACTTAAGAATAGTGAAATTGAAATTTTAAAGGAAATCAACTTAACTAGGGGTCAAATAGATTTAATAAATGGGTAAATAATTGAGTTAAATCAAATAAATTTTGTTTGAAAAGGAAATCTTGTAACAAATGCTAATAAATTGAAATGAAGCCTACTGATTGAAACACGTTAAAACGAATCAATAAAATATGGATATAATAAATAGTTATTGATTTAGTAAAATGGATTAAACCAAATCTTTGAATATTAATTTATCTAAAATTGAAATCTATATGGTTTTGGATAGTTGAAGTTGAATGTTGAGGTAGAATTAACTATGGTTTAACAAATAGATGTAATAAATGAGTAAAATAAAACAAACTTTTTTGTGAAAATTTTTGTAACAAATGTTAATAGATATGAAACAAATCAATGAAATAAAAATATATGGAAATGAAATCGATCAAATGGGAACACAATGGATTTGACTTATTAAATGAAATGAATTGGAATCAATTAATTGGATATAGACAATTTTAAAATAAATGAAGTCTATATGGTTTTAAATTAATTGTTGTATTTGGATTTCAATCTACTTTATTCTCTTTTTGGTTGTCTCAATTCTCTTACTTTCTTCCTTTTAGGGGACGAAAAATTTTGAGTGAGGGAGAGTGTAGCTACCCCGGAATTTTATTAGTTTTTATAATGTATTTAACTGAAATTTTACTTAAAATTTTATGATTGAAATTAGGAATAAAATTTAATATTTGTAATACGTCTATTTAAACAGAGGAACTGGTAAAGGTTCATCATATAATAATGAAATTTATTTTATTGTGTAATTCTATTTCAATTTAAATCAGTTAATATTTGATGATAATAAAATGTTTTTCAAACCAGAATATTTTTATATAATGAACTTGTAAATCGTCTTATGAGTGAGATGTCATAATTCATTTCTTCACATTTAAACCGTTATTACTCCGTTTATCTTATTTTCAATGCTTTAGCAACATTTTCGATACCGGATATCGACTTTTGATAATTCGATCATACCACTGATATTTGTGTACCATTATATTAATTTTGTCATGTTGTCCACCGCATTATATTTATTTCTGTATTTTGAGGTCCAGAACGTGATGGAAATAATAAAACCGCGCGTCGCATCGGTATCGAAATTGTGACTTTTAACATTCCGTGCCTCTTCAAATTTGAACATGCAGTCCAAGGAACCATTAGTTGCTTTATTAACTTTCTCGGAATCAAAACCTCTGACCTTTGCTATGTCATTATTATATATTAGGCGACTTTCCATTTATCCTTTTAGCTATTCATTCTATGGTCACTTCTAACATTTTATAATAATAATATATGCAGCTTTGCATTGAGAGCTGAAATAAAAACTATTAATCTCCTACTTTTCTCTGACATCTTGTAATCTGAAAAAAAAATTGGAAACCAAACTTTTTTTCCCTTATTTAGTTCTTCTTTGCTCTGCCACTTGATTTTTTTATATACAAAGCTTTTTATTTAATTTTACTCCAACTTGCCTTCATTCTTCCCAAACCCTCCTCTCTTTCATGGCCACCCATCATCAACTCGCATCTTCCTCCCCCTTAACTGCTACTCCACTTCTCGATCATCACGTCACCATCGTGTACTACCTCTAGATCGGTCACAATATCTTCACACCGCCGCCTGCTCAGTCGAAGCTACCTGCCGCCTCAACCCGAACCATGCTACTACATCATTCGATCGTCCTGCCACCCACCCCAAGTTGACCACCTGACAGCCTTCCATGGCATAACAGCCCACCACCTATGATAACCCACGTGCTATCAACCCAGATCTCCACTACTTCGATGCTACTGCCACCGACCGTCATCTGTTAACTGATTGGTCTTCTACTTCTTGCTTATATATATATATATATATATATATATATATTCTTATATGATACATGTATGTTTATATTGTGTAAGTACTGTATATAGGCTGTTCATATTGTATATGCATATATCGTTTAATATAAGTACAATATTTATTGTATAGCTGTATATGTACATTTATCTTGATATTAAAATATAAGTTACTGAAGTATTGATTTCTAATCATATTTTATATATATATTTTTCTATTCAAATATGTTATATATTTATAGTTCATTAGTATATTATCTTACGAAAAGTACTATACATTTTATTATAAAGTTGTTATATAGTCTTGTCTATTTATAGTTTATGCATATGTTGTTAGGAATGCAGTCAGCAAATAGTGAGGTACGGTCAGATTTATATATACACATTGTTTTTGCTTATAAAATGGTATAGTTGGCTTACTTATATTTAGGTATAAGTTTAGTTGCAAATTTGTTTAGAGTCTGCACACATATTGATTTGTTTATGAAATCTGATTTTTTTTAAGTGTCATTTGATTTTAACTATAATTTGTAAATCTAGACATGTTTATTTAGGTATAAACTATTCATATTGATATTTGGATTGTTAGGATTGTATATAGAGAATTTTAAAATAATATATCTATATATATTTTGATCCTCGTTATATATGTTTGCTTCCATAGCTGAGAAGCTGTTTGATTTTGGTATTGACTTTTAAATACTATATATGTAAAGATTTTGAATGTTAACCAGTGTTTTAAATAAAAAATTTACTTTCATAAAGTAGTAGTAGTAGTAGTAGAAGTAATATATTTTATATTTATATCAAGCTGATTTTTAATTTGATTCATCAATTCTGATTTTCAGCTTTGTTCGTCGATTTCCTTACCACCTTGCTTTGCTTTGAGATCTATCATTGATTAGTTGATTGTCGAGCTCGTGATCCAATTCGTAGCTTGTCGTATTGTCCAATTTCTCTAACTCTGAAAGGTGAGCAATCACTCACGATTAACCTTCTTATATTTATTAAATTCGATTTCAATTGAAACGATAATTGAAATATGCTACTATTAGTTATTTTAATTTTTATATATATTTTATTACCTGTAACTGTTCACATGTGGGACATGACACCATATTCTGTTGTTTATACTCTATTTAATCACTGATTATATATGCCTATTGTTATATCTTATATTTTGTCATACATATTATCACTCTGTAAGTTCACTTTAGTATAGAATTCTTTATGGGTTGAAATGATACATACCGAACGATCTGTATAATATGAGGGAATCGTTATAGGTTGAAATGAAAAACCCAAGCGATTTTCATTTGAATTGAATTTTTGGAGTGTGGGTTGAAATGATATATACCTGTATATGTCTAAATTGCGGATTGATATGATAAATAACTGTATCACTTGACCATATAATAGAAACAGACACCGTTGGTCGATATACAGATATTTTGAAAATGATTTCTATAGTTTTAAAAAGGAAATATATGGTTTATTATGTGACGCCCCACCTCTATACCCACGCTAGCCAAGAACACTACGGTGTAGTGCTGTCAACTAGCACGGAGAATAAGGCTGTTGAGGAGCGACCATCCATGTAATTGCTTATCACACGGTGGCTTTAAATAATCTTCGGAAACAAACGTAGAAATAAGCTTAACAAAAATCAGTCACAGACATCCATATCACAAAGGCGGAAGAAGATATGAATATATAACTAACACATGAAAGTGTATATCAGAGTAGTGGTCAAAAAGATCCACAATAATACAAAAGAATAGCAACACGTGCTATACAAAAGAATAAAACTATGAGTCTATATCTCAAGTGTATACAACAAAAACTGCTAATCTAAATAGTTAGCCAACAGTCAGAGTAGCAAATCCCGGGAGGAAGTCAAGCAGAAGCACCTGTAACATCTCGGTCTGACCCGAGTATTATTTAAGAAAATAATAAACGGATCAGTCTAGCCATAAATATCAGATGACATGATATAAAAATAAAAGATATGGCATAAACATAAAATATCCATACTGACATACTACTATAAGTATGCAAATGATGATCAACAGAAGATCAATCAATATCACAAGAATCTTCTCAAAGATCCAAAGAGGGCATCATACCCTAAACTTGTACTCATAACAAGTCAATGACATAAATTCCAGAAATCAACACAAGAAATCCAGAAATCACAGAAAAAGGAAAAGAGGCCTATCACATGATGGTCCGAAGACCATGGGGAGCTACCCTATATGGGTGAGTCGGAATCACCCGGATGAGGTCTAGGCTAACCAAAAAGCAAAAAGGTATGTGTGAGTGGAATCACACAAATGGTGTCTAGCCTAACCTCGCAACAAAAAGGCATGTGTGAGTGGAATCACACAAATGGTGTCTAGACTAACCTTGCGGACAAAGAAGTATGTGTGAGTCGGAATCACACCAATGAGGTCTAGTCTAACCTTGCAAACAAAGAGACATCGCAATTGCTAGTCTAAATCATAAGATGATCGTCATGATCAACGAGAAGTGTCAATTACACTAAGTTAGTAAATATAAAAGTTTAGTTTCATGTCCCGTAACCACTAGCTTAACTTAAATATTTACGAACAAACTGTAAATCTTCACTAATAAAATTGTCACTAGAGGTTCAATCGAACAAGTCCAAGAATTAACCGACGAAGCAAACGCAAGCGTTTCATACCACTTGTTTTACTAAGCCGTTTAATTAGATTTCTTATCCGAGTGAGGTAAAGGTTCGTATATACTAATAGATTGGAAAACGGGTTAAGAAAAGAGCTTTGTTATTAAAAATAGAGTTGAAATCCTTTTATTGAAAGAGTTTTGATATTTACTACTAGTTTTGAAACCTTTATATTTTAAAGTGACAAATCACAGAAGCTATTGTAGAAACAATCAATCACAAAGATCACATTCAAAGATGTGATAAAAATCAAAGGAAATCAGCTCAACAAGCTCTATTGAATGTTTTTCAGATAAGATCCCCTAAGGAGGGGGGTCCAGGGGGGTGGCAACCCCCAAGGTGGGGGTGCGGGGGCAACGCCCCTGCTACGGGGTTCGACCTGTCCAAAACAGTACGACCTAGTGATTAAAGGGGCACGACCTAGTGGTCCAGCGACCTAAAGGGAAAAGGTCATGCGACCTAAAATGGGTTCGTGACCTAACACTCAAACAACCTAAAAAAAATAAGGGGCCAAGCGACCTATAAGAAGCAGCGACCTAAATAGAATCGAGGTCCAATGACCTACGGGTTAGGTCATGCGAGTTAAGGAGGTCAACGACCTAACAGAGACACGCGACCTAATAAAGGCACGCGACCTAGCGACCTAAGCAGGAAATGCGACCTATGAGGGACAAGCGACTTATGTGGTTCTATGACCTACGGAATATAGGTCACGCGACCTAACGGTTCACAAGGTCTGCGACCTAACTGGAAACGTGGTCTAGCGACCTAGTGGTTTAAAGAAGATGGGTCACGCGACCTAAGGAGATAAGGCCTAGCGACCTACGAGCTAAAGGTTCAACGACCTAACAGGATGTAGGTCCAACGACCTAACAGGTAAGAAGATCACACGACCTAAAATGCCATAGGACCTAACGACCTAAGGTCGACCTAGCGACCTAAAGCCATACGGCCTAAGGCCATACGACCTAGCGACCTAAAGCCATACGACCTAACGACCCAAGGTCCATACGACCTAACTCCGAAGACGTTAGAAATGGTCAGAACGACCTACGACCTAAGGTCCATGCGACCTACGACCTAAGGTCCAATCGACCTAAAGCCCAACGACCTAAAACCAAACGACCTACGACTTAATTCCGAGTGCCGAGCGACCTAACGTTGCAGGCCATTTTAAGGTCGGAAACGAGCTATTTTGAGACCGATACTTTTCCACGCGAACGACCTAGCATAGGAAGAACGACCTAAGTGCAGTTTTTTCACCAAAAACACTAAAATTTGGGGTTTTTCGCCAATCCAATCCAAACCAAATGCAAATGTACATGCCAACATGATAGGGATTCATTCCCAACAGTCCAAGATAGTTATAGGCTAGATTTGTGAGATAAAAATCTCACCTTTGCACCAAATTTATGGAGAAAAGCTTGAAAGCAACGGAGAAGTAATCACAAGCTTGAATCCAATATCTTCTTCTTGAATTTGGAATTGAATGTTGGATTTGCAAGAGAATTTGAGCTTGGAATATTAATTTCCCCTTCCACTCATCATTAATGCTAAAGCTTGGTGGTTAGGAAATTTATGAAGAGTGAGGAGAAGGAGAGAAGTCGGTTTGAGTTATAATGGCTAAACTAACCCAAAGTCCAAAGTGGGAAAAGTAAGTGAAATTCCACTAACCCCAAACCTATCAATTTTTATACTTAAAAAAATTGTAAACGGCATTTCGAACTCAATGGAAGTGGTCTCGAGTCCTAATTTGACCGTTTGCAAAAAGTAGCTTTTCGGACCAGTATCCAATTAACGACAAAATATTTAAATAAAATATTTAAATATAAAATCGATAAATAGCGGGTTATTACATATTAAATATCGATTTTAAGATATATATATATATATATATATATATATGAAATCATTTTCCAAGTTTTAAAATTTAGATTTTAAATTTATATGTTTTGAAAATTGTATGGCAATAAATAAATTTTGAAATTATATTTCAAATATAAAGTTTATAATAGAAGTTGGTTTGAAATTATATTTATTTAAGAATTATACTTAAATAGGTCGATTTGCGATTTATTAAATTTGAGATTTTGAAGATAAAATTTTATAACATGAATTTTATTAAAAGTGATTTAAATAAATATTTCAAATATACATAAATTGAAATGGTATATTTTGTTTTATTTAAAATTTGGAAATTAAGGTTTATTTAAGTGATATTGAATTTATTAAGTGAATATTTCAAAACTAAATACAAATGAAGTTAAAATAAAGAGATATACGAAATTATCAAATGTAGTTTTGAATTTGTGGAATATTTAATGTTTTGAAATATATGGAAAAATAAATGGTTTATTTGGTGGTTCAAATCTGTACTTGAAATCGATTAAATTTAAAATGGTTTATTGAGAGACTGAATTGAATTAAAAATTGATGAATTGAGATTTAATTTGAATTTTTGAGTTTGAGTTAATTTGAATCGATTTTTGAAATTTAAAGAGGCTATTTTATTATATAAAGTATTTTTAAATTATATTTAAAACTATTTATTTGTTTTTTACTTTATAAATTATTTTAATATAAATTATTTTATTACAGATCATTTTAATATAAAACTATTTTAACTATTTTATACTAATTATTTTAATATAAACTATTTTAACTTATAACTATTTAATATAAACTATTTTATTTTGTAAACTATTTGTTATACATAGTATTATTAATGTCTAAACTGTTTAAAGGAAAGTATTATGATTACAAAGTGTTATGACTCCCAAAGTTTTATAAATTCAAGTATTTGGTTTCGAAAATGTTATAACTTTGAAGTGTTATGATTTTGGAAACAGATATATTTGAACTGAAAATTTATATCGAATTGATATGGTTTTGGAATGGATATGATATTCTGGTATGGAAGTATAAACTATTTTGAAATGACCACGGTGTTATAATAACGTTTGGTTGTTAAAAAGACCATGACCGGATATTGTCATACTCTCTGCCAATACCAAAACCACTTTAACAACTGTGCTCATGGTGGAGATTCCACATTGAAGAAGGATGGTTTGGTGATGATTCTATACGGTATTTATGTAGCCCTGACTCTTGTGAGTCAGCTTGGTGCGGCTAAAATAGGAGCCATGCCGGGCCAAGTGAGGTCATTCCTCCTACCGGACTCATTTCTTCGATACCATTCTATTTGCTTTCATTATGTAATTGGGTGAACCTTTTGATTTGGGAGTGTGTAATGAGGTGGGCGGTAGTAGTTGCTATGCGTTACCACCAGTCCGAATCTGCAAACGGTATATCTACCCTGGCATTGCCTTGAGTGCCTTGTCGCATGCCCTATCGCGCCTTCTACGAGTTTTTTCTGTACCGTACCTATGTGATGTCCTTTGGGTAAACCTCCTGTATACGGAGAAGCGTATGGCATTTTATAGACTACGGGAATATATAAAATATATTAAGGGGGATATGGGTAATGCCTTAACGCTATTTTAATACCTTTATTTTACTATAGACCTATTATAATAGCGTATATTACAACATAGTAGATAGTTCCACGGATCCTTAGAGGATGGAAATCCCAAACATCCTTTGAGTTGCTTGTATTTTAGTCGATATTTCACTTGAGTTCGATTTATTGATATAAGAATGTTAATCTCGACTCGAGTGTTTTGTGTTTTGCTTTACGCTCGGGTTCGACTAAGTGACATAGCATTTGAGACTCACCTTTGGAGTTGGAGCTTCACTTGGAGATCCGTCTATATCTATTCAGCTTTCAGCTATCCAGTTGTTGGTTCAGAGTTGTCACCTATTTGTATTCGAGACTGCATTGTATCTTAGATATTCTATTGTATTTTATTTCAGCTCTGTTATTTGTCTATTCTGCTACTGCAACGTCTCGCCTTTTTGTACGCTTTAAATCGACGATAAACCACACACGTCAGACTTAAAACATACAGAAGGGCGGATTGTTATGGGGTAAATAAGAAAAAGCAGAGAAAGAAAAAAAACAAAATAGAATCTTTCAGCGAAACGGTAAAATATAATAACCAAATAAATAGTTCATGAAGCTTTTTTACAAAACATTTGATTACACTTATACAATGCATATCAGAGTTACACATACCAGAGAACAATAAATGATGCATCAGAATAGTATGAATGTAGTGGAATACTATAATAAATAATGATAAATCTTCATCTTCGTCCTCTAGAATACGGTCTTCAAATCCTGAAATGCTCTGGCTGACCCAAACGAATTGAAAAGACAAAAGACTCGAGTCATAACTGAAAGATCATATGTAAGTTAAATCAACTGTAAATAAATATGAGTGGAACGGCGTCAGAGATGTTTACGAGATTTGACATCTCCTATCCAGTGTCTAACGTGAGTGCTGTACTTAAGAGATGCTCTGGATTCACATCACCTAAGGATCCGTTAAACTATTTACTATGTAGTAATATTTCGCTATTATAATAATGTCTATTAGTAAAATAAACTTACTTTTAAATAGCATTAAGGCTTTACATTTTCCACCTTAACACGTAATAGCCAATAGTCTATACAGTACCGTAATACCTCCTGATCGGGAGGCTACCAGAGGATACTCCATAGGTACGACACAAATCAAACTCGTACAAGGAGCGCTAGGGTAGGTGACACGGCAAAACTAGGCAATGCCAGGGTCGATATACCAATTACGCTTCCGTGCCGGTGGTAACGCGTAGCAGCTACTACCGCCCACCTCGAGCCTCATCCCCAAATCAAAAATCAAAAGTGGCCACCTAATCAATCTAAAAGTCAGAGTACAATATCGAAGGGATGTGTCCGATAAAAGGTGCTACCTGCTTAGCCCGTCGATCACTCCTGTTTTAGCCACCTTATGCCAACTCATGGGAGTTGGGTCCACGTATTTACCTAAAGGAAATGAGGCCACCATCCTACTTCATTCTGGAATCTCCACCGCGTACACGGTTGTAAAAGTGGTTTTCGGAGTTGGAAGAGAGTATGACAACATCCGATGCCGGTCTCTTTAACAACCAAACGTTATTATAACACCATGGTCATTTCAAAATAATTTATACTTCAAAACCAGAATATAATATCCCTTTCAAAACCGTACAAATATGATATCATTTCTGCTTTAAAAACAAAATCAGTGTGATATCATTTTGTAAAACCCAAATTGATATAATATCATTTTTATTTCAAATATATCCCTTTCCCAAAATCATAGCATTTTCAAATTATAATACCTTGAAACCCATAACTTTGAAACATAACTTCCAATACTTAAATGGTTTAATATTAAATTACTTCATATAATAAATTAGCTTCTTTAATTTCACAAATCAATTCCAAATATAGATTTGAATCCTCAAATAAACCATTTCAATTTCCACATATTTCAAAGCTTTAAATATTGCACCATTTCAAAACTAATTCTTTGATAATCCCATAGACATCAAATTCAATTACTATTATTTAGATTTGAAATGTTTACGTAATAAATCCAATATCATTTAATAAAACTTTTAACTTCACATAACTGGATATTTTTTCAATTCATTTAACTTGATATATTCATTTAAATCAACTTTATATTCATTTAAATCACTCTAAACCAAATCAAGTTATAAGAATCATGCCCTTTAAAATCTCAATTTTATTTAAATTTCGAATCAAATTTATTCGAGTATAATTCTTAAATAATTAAATTCAAACCAATTTTATATTTATCTTCCAACTTAATTTTTATTTAATTCATTAAAAACTCTATATATACAATATCTTAAATAGGTACTTAACCATATAATATAAAACAGTCGAACTCCCTTATTAAACTTATTTTTATTAAACAAATTTATACATCGCTTAAATTCAAGAATTTAACTATATGTACATAAAATAATATTTATATAATGTCAAAAATCAATATTTATTAAACCGTATATTTCTTTCCAAAATCATAGAAATCAATTTCAAATTATTTTTATATATAGACCACGGTGTCTGTATAAAATTTTCTACCCTATGGTCAAGTGATACGGACATTTATCATTTCAATCCGTAATTTAAAATAAAAATACGGTTATATATCATTTCAAATCGCAACCCCGAATGAAATAAAAATGGATGACAACTTGCAGTTTATAACAATATAAAATACAACATCCATTCATCCAACATCAACCATTTATCACAATCATCATCCAATTAAATCCATAACATCAATATAAACAGATAATAAACAACAGGCATTTACTGGTAGTTTATATTCAAAAATAAATTAATTAACTATTTAACTCGGAGTTTATATGCAAAAATGAATTAAATGACAATTTAATTCAATAAATTAAATTTAACCGGATTCATGATAAAAATATATCAAACAGCCATAAATAATTTTTCAATCATATTAGAAATTAATTTAACACACATAAGAAATTTTAGAAGTTGTGAGTGGGTTTAAACACTCACCTTTCGAATTTAAATTGAATTTAAATTCAATTTAGACCCAAAATTCCAGCAGTCTTAGAATCCATCCAAACCCATGCTAAAATGTCCGTAATTCTAATACGATCCCAGCAAAACAAACCACGCATGAATCTAAGCACGTATGAAAAAGTTGTGAAAATTAGAAGATTGGAAAATTCTGGTCCTGGGTCGACGTCGGATTCAACTTCGGTCCACCGCCTCAAATCCCCGGTGCTTGCTCGGAGCTTTTGCCAAAACTACCTGCAGCGAGCTGAGTCATTTTCCTCCTGACCCTAAGTATATGTAGCATTTTTGCCTCTGAAACTCGAAGCGCGACCCTAAATTGCTGCAGATCCGCAATTTTTTTTTAATATTGAATTTGGGTTGGGAAGATTAGGATTTGCAGCCGTTGGAATAAGGAAGAGGAAATGAAATTGTACATACAGAAATGAGGAATAAGCTATGACCTAGGCTTTATAACGACATATAAATAGGCAAAACAGAATAGAAAGAATGGGCTAGATTGGATATGGGTTTTGAACGATAATTGACCCGTAAAGCCCGTTTCGATTTCGGAACGGAAAAGGGTAAACCCATATATCAAATTTTATGCTTTAAATGATTTTAAAATTGATGGAACAGGTTTCAAGTCTAAATTTCATCGTATGAAGAAGTTATGCAAAATTCAGTTTATTTCAAATTGATTTCAATTAGTTTCAATTAAATTGATTTAAAGGCGTTTCGAGTCGGTACGATCAAACGACAAATCCGATTGCTACGAAACTTGAAATCCTACTAATTCACCGCTACGTATCTGATGAAACTAGTTTTGTCGAAATCCGAGTCAGTGGCCAAAATGGCTATTTTCCAGTTAATTAAATAATTTAATTTGAATTTAATTAATCACTTCTTCAAATGTAACTTCTATAATCAACAAATCTCATCATTTTTGATTTCTTAAACCTTCCCAATAATTTAGGCAAGTTCAGATATCCAATTTAAGTTGATAAATTTACCCATAACCGTATTAAATTTCGAATTTAAATAATTTCACTAATTGTTAACTGAAATTCCAATAATCCATTTATTTGGTTTTTAATCTTATCATTAATCAATTATTAACATACGATTTTTATCATTTCTGATTACTGTTAAACTTCTAATACATTAAACAAAATGTTCATATCAATCAAATAAGGATTTATTGCAAAATTTGTAGTGTTTACCTTCAATTTAAGTAAATTCAATAAATTATAAAAAATTATTTCAATTAAATTTATACCATTCGTATTCAATCTTTTTATTCAATCAATCATCATCTTATGTATAGATTTAACATTAGTATACATCCAATTACCCTATTATTTTTACAGTTACCAACTAGATTCATATTAGCGTAGTTATTAATTACGTTTAATTGCAATGGATTTAGATCTAATCCAATAGATTAAATAAATGGGCAAAAAATTAATGATTATCACCATTTTCTTAATTTAATCCCATTCATAATTTATTTTCAAATAACAAATATTTTGATTACTTATCTCGCATTGATTCTATCAAATTACAATTTATTACGTATTATTTCATCAATTAATGTAACTTTAAATTTATTTCCCAATTTACCAATTACAGTCGATTATAACATTACAATTTGTTTCAAATAATTGGAGTTGCACTAAATTAGTTATTTATCAACTTGCATTAACATTATTACCTTTAATTGCAAATTTGATTACCAATCTTATTTAACACACTAAATAAATAAATGACATATTGTAACATCCCGCCTTTTCGCACACTTTAAACGACACACATGCCGATTCAAAGCATACGCAAGGGCGGATTGTTATGGGGTAAATAAGAAAAACAGAGAAGGAATAAAACAAAATAGAATCTCACAGCGGAAGGATAAAATATAATAATAAATATGCAGTTCAAAACATTTTACAAAACAGTTATTTCACTTATACAATGAACATCAGAGTTACACATACCAATACAACAATGCAGCGGAATAGAAAGAGTGTGTAGTGCAATACTATATATATAAAATAATACTGAATCTTCGTCTTCGTCCTCCAAAGCTAAAACCTGCTATCCTGAAACGCTCGGACTGACCCGAGCGAATTTGAAAAGACAAAAACACTCGAGTCAGACTAGAATATCTTATGTGAGTTAAATAAACAAAAATAAATATGAGTACAGTAACTCAAGAGATGCTCGGGATTTACATCTCCTAAGGATCCGTTAAACTATTTACTATGTAGTATATTGCGCTATTATAGTAGTGTCTATTTATAAAATAAACTTACTTTTTAATAGCGTTAAGGGGTTACCCATATAGCCCTTAACACGTAATAGTCCCAGTAGTCCATCCAATATCATAGTCCCTCCTGATCGGGAAGCCACTAGAGGATACCACACGGGCTACGGGAGAAAACCAAACTCGTACAAGGCGCGATAGGGTAGGTGACACGGCACAACTAGGCAATGCCAGGGTAGATATACCAATTACGCTTCCGGGCCGATGGTAACGCGAAGCCGCAGCAACCGCCCACCTCGAAACAACTCCCCAAATCAAAAAATAGAAGTGGCCACTGAATCAATCCAAAGTCATAGTATAATATCGAAGAGGAGTGTCCGATCAGAGGAATGACCTCATTAACCCGTCGATCGCTCCTGTTTTAGCCACCTTATGCCAACTCACGGGAGTCGGGTCCACGTATTTACCTTACAGGAATCGTCGCCACCAACCTACTTCATTCTGGAATCTCCACCGCGTACACGGTTAGTCAAAGTGGTTTTCGGTATCGACAGAGAGTATGTCCATATCCGATCCCGGTCTCTTTGCCAACCCATCGTTATTATAACACCGCGGTTATTTAAAAATAGTTTATACTTTTAAACCAGAATATAATCCATTTCAAAACCATAATATTACGATATCATTCCAAAACCCAAAACCATATTTTACCACTTATCCCAAATATAATTCCTTTCCAATAATAAAAGGCTTTAACTTCATAATATCTGAAAATCGAATATTTTCAAAGCATAATATTTTTGGAAATCCATAATTTCAAACCCTAACTTTTAAAACTCAAATGGTTTGGATATTCAACGGTATATGAATTTCAAAGGCTTAACTTTACTGTCACTTTGTAAAGAAATAAGTTATATGGCTTTATGGAAATATTTCTTTATCTAAAGTTAAAACCATAATTTAGATATCACTCTTAAGTTCCAAAACCATTTCAATTTCCATATATATAAATCCATTGGAGTATTAATATTCAAAAACTAAAATTGGAATATATTCTTTCAACAAATTAAATGTTTTATTATTTAGTTTGAATATTCACATAAATCCTTAAACAACTCCAATTTCTAGTAATAAAACATATGTATTTTTCGATTCCAATTATATTAGAATATTTTTCCAATTCAAATTCATATTAGAATATTCATTTCAATTTTTCTTGGGAAAAATCCAATTATAAATATCATATCTTAAATTTCCAAACTTAACATTTAAACATATGATATAAATTTATCCAACTCCATTTTCTAAATTTTCTTCCATTTTACTAAGGGAATTTATACACCTTTTTATTTCAAAATTTCCAACTTTTCATGTACATAAATACAGAAGAAAAATATTTATACAGTATAAAATTTAAGATTATTATAAACCGTATTCCATCCAAACCATAGAAATCACATTAAAATAGTTATATATAGACCGCGGTGCCTGTATAAAATTTTCTATCCTATGGTCAAGTGATACGGATATTTATCATTTCAATCCGCAATTTAAAAATAAAACTTTGCGGTTTTATCATTTCAAACCACAATCCCGAAAAATGAAATATGCATGATAAATTTGCAATTTTAATGATATGCAATAAACATTCATTCATCAACAACATCCATCATCCAATCGCAACCATCAACCAATTTCAATCAATAACAGTATATATCTATGAACATATACAACAGGTAATAACTGTCAGTTTTTTTTCCAAATTAAATTTATCAACTATTTATCTAACAGTTTACTCAATAATAATTTACATAACTGTTAACTAGAAGTTCTTATGCAAACAATAATTTCTAACAGCCAATTAATATGCAATCAATCAATTTAAATTAACAGCTAAATTCAAAAAATGCAATTCAACAGATATGGATGAAATAACATGCCCAAAAGCTCATAAATAAATTTCTATTCATTTCTAAAATTTATTTAACAAACATAAAAGCTTCTAGTAATCGTGAGTGGGTTAAAACACTCACCTTTGGAATTTAAATCGAATTTAAATTCGATTTAAACCCAAAAATTTGACGGTCTCCAAATCTAACCAAACCAGCGTCATCGGATCCGGAATTTAAATACGAACCTAACAAAAAAAATTTCGCGTGAATCGGAGTTCGTATGTGGAAGTTATTCAAATTTGAACGCGTTGAAATCAAAATTAAATTTAAACAAAATAATAATAAAATAACCTCCTACACAACCTCGCCACGTCTGCATCAGAGACTTCCCTCACGTGCGACTATGCTCATCTGAAACGCAGGCCTCACCCAAAACCGTGACCTTTGACCACGATATTCCTCGCCGTTCGACCATCACAAGCCACGCCGTGACCACCGACGTCACCGCCCAAGCCTCCTCTCCACAAAGAAGTAGGTGCGGCCTCCTCCAATGCCCGCCGCCGCCGGTGATAATTGGGGTTTCGAAACCCTAAAAGCCCAAATTCCACCGCCTCGGTCACCAATTGATGCTGCGACCACCACCAACCAACTCCAAAGGCCATCCTCCACGGAACCCAGAAGGCAATTTCGCCAAATGTCGCTCGATCGAAAACGCCCAATTTTTGATTTAGGGTTTCGAACTTTGCAAGTTTGACTGCGATTTCTGGTGAATCTGGACACCATCTTGAAAAACGAACAACAGACGTAGATTCGTATTGATGAACACTACGCCATATATTTTTTTGGGAATTTTTCGAGAACTTTGAATTTTCACTTTTAATTTGCAATTTGAGAATGGATCTGAGATGTATACATTTGGAAAGAGAGAAGGTTGAAGAAATGTACGTATATCCAATTGACAGAAGAAAGGAGGCTAGGGTTTATGATCGCATATATATAGACAAATAGAAGAAGGCTAGGTGGGTACGGATAACGAACGTGCTAAACGGTAGTTGGCCCAAAAAGCCCGCTATGCCTCCGGAACCGAATTTGTTAAAACTATATATCCAAATAGGTGTTTTAAAATATTCTGAACGCGATGGAAAAAGTTTCGCGACCAAATTCGATCGTATGAAGAAGTTATGTTGAAAACAAGATTTCCAAATTGATTTCAAATTGATTTTAATAAATTTGATTTCAAGGCGTTTCGCGTCCGTACGATCAAACGACAAGTCCGATCGATACGAAATTTGAAACCCTATAATAATTCACCGATACGGATCCGATGAAACTGGTTTCGTCGAAATCCGAGTCCGTGTCCAAAATGGCTATTTTTAATATTTATTAAATCAATTAAATAAATCATAAAAATCAAATTTTTTTTTTCTTCAACTTCTAATATTTGCCAAATTTCATTACTTATATAATCCAATCAGTTCCAGATGATTTAGCAAGCTTGGATGTGAATTAAAATCTATAAATATATCAACTTGCAGTGTTAATATCTGCACTTTCTTATCATTTGGAAATTATAAATTATATTCTAAAACTCAATTATTACATCTTATACCTTTATACTCTTAACTTAAATCTAACTAAATAAATAATTGGATTTCCATCTCAACTTGAATCCAATTGGATAAATGGATTTGATTTCCTTTTCAACTCATTTTTAATTTTATTTAACCCTTTTTACCCTAATTAAATTTCAAATTATCAATAAACTTTTATTCCCATTTATTTTTCTTAACTATTATAATTCCAATCTTAATGAATTCAATATTGTAAATTTGATAAATCTATTAAATCGACTCAATTGTTTACAATTCCAATCTATATTCAATAACGTAATAATTTACGTTAGAATCCATTTTATGGTATTAACTATTGCAATAAATCCAAATTAATAAATGAGGCTTGACTCCTATAATAACTTCTTTGGTTTCAATTAACATTTTATGGTGAATATGAATTTCAATGTATAATTGAAACCTTTATATCCATATTAATCGTCAATCTATAAGAAAAATTTAATATTAGGTTCATACTTATGACAACTAGACCCAATTTCTTTCAACCATAATTACATAAACTATTAAATATTAAATCCATTTAATTTTACTATCATCCAATATCTACATATTCCAGCTAAATTCCAACTAATCATATAAATTAGCTATTCCAACTTCCATTAATTGCGATTATCATACTATAGAAATTAAATTCCATTAACCACATAAATAAAAGTTGATCCCCATCTATTTACATTATATCACGTATGCATAAATTTATTCAATGGTCACCTTTAATTAGTAACTATGCATTTTCCAATCCAAATATAAATCTTCCACTTTTGAATTCTTATATTAAATGGAATTTATTCTAGGTAATATTTTTACTAATATTTACTGATTCAACATTTATATGTTTCTTAAAACTAACTCCAACCAAATGTGACAATTTACATTCCATTTCTATGCAATATATACTCATTTTATTCCATTCACTTGGTTACTGTATTGAAATCTATTTATTAACCAATACTAACGTTATTATCATTAATTAAATTTTGATTCCCAATTTTTATTCAATACCTTGAACAAAAATTTACATATTAATCAAATCCTTCTTCTACTTTATTCAAATTGGATTATATTCCAATTTCTATAAGCTGGGTCTTAAATCATCCTTTACATAATTAAATTTTTTTTTTTTTTTTTTTTTGCGTTTATAACTTAAAGTTTCTACGAAATTGAATTACAAAACTTATGGACTTTAACAAATTTAGTCCACCAAGTAAAATTTTTATTGTTTATATATTTGCAATCCAATTCAGTTATTATTTCATTAATAACATTCTAATCAACTAATTATGACTTATAACCACAAACACAAATTTCAATTATTCCAAACTATGTCACATAACATTTAAATTATTTACCCTTAATTACAGTTACTATCTAACCCCTACATTTATTCCCTTAAAAATCCTAAGACTTCTACTTTATTCTGGATTAAATTAGAAAACATATAAATTTAATTTATTCAATATTATCTAATTTAACGGGTCGTTACAATCTCCCCCACTCAAAACTTTTCGTCCCCGAAAAGGAAAAAGAAGGGAGAAGGAAGAATAAAACAGTACATTTTTATTTCAAATATTAATTTATAAACAATATTTTACTGGATTAATTTCCTTTAATGAAATACACTTGTTTTATAATCATTATATCCTTTAATACTTGAGTTATTAAAGTTGGAAAAATATTTTAACAAAATTCTAAGTCCAAAATTTTCGAAAATTTTTGGCAGAGTCTCCTTTGTACGGAGGGACTCTGGAGAAAATATAATATCCAAATATACAAGTATATTACATATATAATCAAAATATTATATCCCAACACGGGAAAAATATATAAAATATCGCTTTAAACGTAATCCGAAAACGTACCTATTTGTCGGGCAATATACGCTTATTATTTTGGAACCAAAAGCAGTAGCAGTTGCTTCCAACACCTGTATTCACTTATAAAATCTAAAAGGTTAAATATTTATTTTACAGTGAATGTTTAGGTGGATTCAATCATTCATATCCAATCAAATGCAACAACCATAGATTTTAGCAAACAACACACACCACAACAAACAATCATTAAATCAAACAAATAATTAGTTGTTCGGCTCAAATTCTGAAGTTGTACGAATGAAGAATAACTATCAAGTGCATCCGTTGCTCAACAGCCTTAGATGGAACAAAGATAGATTATTTGTTCATCCAACAACTCCACCATTCCTTACCCAACAATCATACATCAAACAATTCAAACCAACACCAAAATAGCTGATTATACATTCATTTCATAATTCAGTGTTTTGATTTTCTTCCCTTTATTTATGGAGGAATTCCTTTATTTCTTACAAGTTTTATTTTCCAATTATCACCAAATTCATTATATTTGTATTTCCTTTTTATTAATTAAGTTTCCTTTTATTACTTAAGTCTATAAAATAAATTCTCATTAATAACAACAAATATTTTGAATATCTTCTCTTGTAAGGTTTCCCTTAAATTCTTAATCTGCTAACCTTCATTCTTATAAATGAAAGTTTTTTTATTTATCCATTAACTATTAATTGTAGACATTTCAATTTTTCCTACTTTCCATTATATTAGAATAGGGGAGATCAAAACATACTTAAGTAAATAATCTTACAACATGTCACCTATTAATAATACTTAACTTTATTTTCAATAAAATTTTAATTATAACTTAAGTTTATACCATTAAATTCTTATTTATAACAGTAATTTATTGAATACTTCATTTTCCTAAATTCCTACTTGTAACATATTCAATTCTAGTTTCTCATTTAACATTTCAACTTTTATATTTGGGTAAGTTATTTATGTTAAAGAAGATGCAATTGTACTTATACAAGTTTAATCTCCATTCTTTAATTAAATTTAATGTCTATCCATATTACTCTTTATAGTTTTGCAATAATTCTCTTATTAAATTAGAGGTTTCAATTCATTTATTACTTAACTTTTATTTCCCTAACATAATTTTAACAATTAATTAATGGAAATTTAAGAATTTAATACCGGGTCAAATTTCAAAATTACTTTAAAATAATAGATAATATAATTTCTTACAACTCTTATATCTCCAATTATCTTTAAACAATTAAAATTTCAAATAAATTCAAAACAATTCTGTAGTAGTATTTACTACAGCGGCCTTTCCCCTCCGAAACTCGAAAATGAAAGTCGATGATGCGGCCGTCATCACCGAATTTATTTTCCAGCGACGGAGAGAAAAGTACATAATTTATTTCCCCAAAATCTTCTTTTAAAACAAATTTCCCGAATTTAAAACGGAATATTCATATCGGAAAATATATATATGACAATATTATTATACTTCCAAATTATACTTTTTATATAAGAAATTTCTTATAAACCAAATCATTATTTTTCATAAATTCTTTGAAAGTACATTTCAAAAATCCCTGACTTAAGTTCTAAAATCTCCAAATTTGGTTTATTAGGATTTCACTTAGCTTCAATTTATTACAAATATTCTTATTGCCTAACATCCAATCTATAGCAACCAAATATATATATATATATCTTTATAAAAATATTTTTATATATATAGAAAATATAATAGGCAAAATTATTTCATTCACCTATATTAAAAACAAATATTATGTCGGTCTGTCCTATTAAGTGTTTAGAAATCCCTATTGATGACATAGCGTCCCATGCATCAACCAGAATTTATAAATACAAAGCGGAACAGATTAACACAATATTAAAATCTTTTTATTAATGCTAACAAGTACGCTCTCTCTTATATATACACTCAGCGACTCCCATAGGATATTACTACCCTATTAACAAAGAGTCAAACCCCACAAAACCAAGGTTTAGTCGCTAAACCAAAGCTTTGATACCAACTGTAACATCCCGCCTTTTCGCACACTTTAAACGACACACATGCCGATTCAAAGCATACGCAAGGGCGGATTGTTATGGGGTAAATAAGAAAAACAGAGAAGGAATAAAACAAAATAGAATCTCACAGCGGAAGGATAAAATATAATAATAAATATGCAGTTCAAAACATTTTACAAAACAGTTATTTCACTTATACAATGAACATCAGAGTTACACATACCAATACAACAATGCAGCGGAATAGAAAGAGTGTGTAGTGCAATACTATATATATAAAATAATACTGAATCTTCGTCTTCGTCCTCCAAAGCTAAAACCTGCTATCCTGAAACGCTCGGACTGACCCGAGCGAATTTGAAAAGACAAAAACACTCGAGTCAGACTAGAATATCTTATGTGAGTTAAATAAACAAAAATAAATATGAGTACAGTAACTCAAGAGATGCTCGGGATTTACATCTCCTAAGGATCCGTTAAACTATTTACTATGTAGTATATTGCGCTATTATAGTAGTGTCTATTTATAAAATAAACTTACTTTTTAATAGCGTTAAGGGGTTACCCATATAGCCCTTAACACGTAATAGTCCCAGTAGTCCATCCAATATCATAGTCCCTCCTGATCGGGAAGCCACTAGAGGATACCACACGGGCTACGGGAGAAAACCAAACTCGTACAAGGCGCGATAGGGTAGGTGACACGGCACAACTAGGCAATGCCAGGGTAGATATACCAATTACGCTTCCGGGCCGATGGTAACGCGAAGCCGCAGCAACCGCCCACCTCGAAACAACTCCCCAAATCAAAAAATAGAAGTGGCCACTGAATCAATCCAAAGTCATAGTATAATATCGAAGAGGAGTGTCCGATCAGAGGAATGACCTCATTAACCCGTCGATCGCTCCTGTTTTAGCCACCTTATGCCAACTCACGGGAGTCGGGTCCACGTATTTACCTTACAGGAATCGTCGCCACCAACCTACTTCATTCTGGAATCTCCACCGCGTACACGGTTAGTCAAAGTGGTTTTCGGTATCGACAGAGAGTATGTCCATATCCGATCCCGGTCTCTTTGCCAACCCATCGTTATTATAACACCGCGGTTATTTAAAAATAGTTTATACTTTTAAACCAGAATATAATCCATTTCAAAACCATAATATTACGATATCATTCCAAAACCCAAAACCATATTTTACCACTTATCCCAAATATAATTCCTTTCCAATAATAAAAGGCTTTAACTTCATAATATCTGAAAATCGAATATTTTCAAAGCATAATATTTTTGGAAATCCATAATTTCAAACCCTAACTTTTAAAACTCAAATGGTTTGGATATTCAACGGTATATGAATTTCAAAGGCTTAACTTTACTGTCACTTTGTAAAGAAATAAGTTATATGGCTTTATGGAAATATTTCTTTATCTAAAGTTAAAACCATAATTTAGATATCACTCTTAAGTTCCAAAACCATTTCAATTTCCATATATATAAATCCATTGGAGTATTAATATTCAAAAACTAAAATTGGAATATATTCTTTCAACAAATTAAATGTTTTATTATTTAGTTTGAATATTCACATAAATCCTTAAACAACTCCAATTTCTAGTAATAAAACATATGTATTTTTCGATTCCAATTATATTAGAATATTTTTCCAATTCAAATTCATATTAGAATATTCATTTCAATTTTTCTTGGGAAAAATCCAATTATAAATATCATATCTTAAATTTCCAAACTTAACATTTAAACATATGATATAAATTTATCCAACTCCATTTTCTAAATTTTCTTCCATTTTACTAAGGGAATTTATACACCTTTTTATTTCAAAATTTCCAACTTTTCATGTACATAAATACAGAAGAAAAATATTTATACAGTATAAAATTTAAGATTATTATAAACCGTATTCCATCCAAACCATAGAAATCACATTAAAATAGTTATATATAGACCGCGGTGCCTGTATAAAATTTTCTATCCTATGGTCAAGTGATACGGATATTTATCATTTCAATCCGCAATTTAAAAATAAAACTTTGCGGTTTTATCATTTCAAACCACAATCCCGAAAAATGAAATATGCATGATAAATTTGCAATTTTAATGATATGCAATAAACATTCATTCATCAACAACATCCATCATCCAATCGCAACCATCAACCAATTTCAATCAATAACAGTATATATCTATGAACATATACAACAGGTAATAACTGTCAGTTTTTTTTCCAAATTAAATTTATCAACTATTTATCTAACAGTTTACTCAATAATAATTTACATAACTGTTAACTAGAAGTTCTTATGCAAACAATAATTTCTAACAGCCAATTAATATGCAATCAATCAATTTAAATTAACAGCTAAATTCAAAAAATGCAATTCAACAGATATGGATGAAATAACATGCCCAAAAGCTCATAAATAAATTTCTATTCATTTCTAAAATTTATTTAACAAACATAAAAGCTTCTAGTAATCGTGAGTGGGTTAAAACACTCACCTTTGGAATTTAAATCGAATTTAAATTCGATTTAAACCCAAAAATTTGACGGTCTCCAAATCTAACCAAACCAGCGTCATCGGATCCGGAATTTAAATACGAACCTAACAAAAAAAATTTCGCGTGAATCGGAGTTCGTATGTGGAAGTTATTCAAATTTGAACGCGTTGAAAACAAAATTAAATTTAAACAAAATAATAATAAAATAACCTCCTACACAACCTCGCCACGTCTGCATCAGAGACTTCCCTCACGTGCGACTATGCTCATCTGAAACGCAGGCCTCACCCAAAACCGTGACCTTTGACCACGATATTCCTCGCCGTTCGACCATCACAAGCCACGCCGTGACCACCGACGTCACCGCCCAAGCCTCCTCTCCACAAAGAAGTAGGTGCGGCCTCCTCCAATGCCCGCCGCCGCCGGTGATAATTGGGGTTTCGAAACCCTAAAAGCCCAAATTCCACCGCCTCGGTCACCAATTGATGCTGCGACCACCACCAACCAACTCCAAAGGCCATCCTCCACGGAACCCAGAAGGCAATTTCGCCAAATGTCGCTCGATCGAAAACGCCCAATTTTTGATTTAGGGTTTCGAACTTTGCAAGTTTGACTGCGATTTCTGGTGAATCTGGACACCATCTTGAAAAACGAACAACAGACGTAGATTCGTATTGATGAACACTACGCCATATATTTTTTTGGGAATTTTTCGAGAACTTTGAATTTTCACTTTTAATTTGCAATTTGAGAATGGATCTGAGATGTATACATTTGGAAAGAGAGAAGGTTGAAGAAATGTACGTATATCCAATTGACAGAAGAAAGGAGGCTAGGGTTTATGATCGCATATATATAGACAAATAGAAGAAGGCTAGGTGGGTACGGATAACGAACGTGCTAAACGGTAGTTGGCCCAAAAAGCCCGCTATGCCTCCGGAACCGAATTTGTTAAAACTATATATCCAAATAGGTGTTTTAAAATATTCTGAACGCGATGGAAAAAGTTTCGCGACCAAATTCGATCGTATGAAGAAGTTATGTTGAAAACAAGATTTCCAAATTGATTTCAAATTGATTTTAATAAATTTGATTTCAAGGCGTTTCGCGTCCGTACGATCAAACGACAAGTCCGATCGATACGAAATTTGAAACCCTATAATAATTCACCGATACGGATCCGATGAAACTGGTTTCGTCGAAATCCGAGTCCGTGTCCAAAATGGCTATTTTTAATATTTATTAAATCAATTAAATAAATCATAAAAATCAAATTTTTTTTTTCTTCAACTTCTAATATTTGCCAAATTTCATTACTTATATAATCCAATCAGTTCCAGATGATTTAGCAAGCTTGGATGTGAATTAAAATCTATAAATATATCAACTTGCAGTGTTAATATCTGCACTTTCTTATCATTTGGAAATTATAAATTATATTCTAAAACTCAATTATTACATCTTATACCTTTATACTCTTAACTTAAATCTAACTAAATAAATAATTGGATTTCCATCTCAACTTGAATCCAATTGGATAAATGGATTTGATTTCCTTTTCAACTCATTTTTAATTTTATTTAACCCTTTTTACCCTAATTAAATTTCAAATTATCAATAAACTTTTATTCCCATTTATTTTTCTTAACTATTATAATTCCAATCTTAATGAATTCAATATTGTAAATTTGATAAATCTATTAAATCCACTCAATTGTTTACAATTCCAATCTATATTCAATAACGTAATAATTTACGTTAGAATCCATTTTATGGTATTAACTATTGCAATAAATCCAAATTAATAAATGAGGCTTGACTCCTATAATAACTTCTTTGGTTTCAATTAACATTTTATGGTGAATATGAATTTCAATGTATAATTGAAACCTTTATATCCATATTAATCGTCAATCTATAAGAAAAATTTAATATTAGGTTCATACTTATGACAACTAGACCCAATTTCTTTCAACCATAATTACATAAACTATTAAATATTAAATCCATTTAATTTTACTATCATCCAATATCTACATATTCCAGCTAAATTCCAACTAATCATATAAATTAGCTATTCCAACTTCCATTAATTGCGATTATCATACTATAGAAATTAAATTCCATTAACCACATAAATAAAAGTTGATCCCCATCTATTTACATTATATCACGTATGCATAAATTTATTCAATGGTCACCTTTAATTAGTAACTATGCATTTTCCAATCCAAATATAAATCTTCCACTTTTGAATTCTTATATTAAATGGAATTTATTCTAGGTAATATTTTTACTAATATTTACTGATTCAACATTTATATGTTTCTTAAAACTAACTCCAACCAAATGTGACAATTTACATTCCATTTCTATGCAATATATACTCATTTTATTCCATTCACTTGGTTACTGTATTGAAATCTATTTATTAACCAATACTAACGTTATTATCATTAATTAAATTTTGATTCCCAATTTTTATTCAATACCTTGAACAAAAATTTACATATTAATCAAATCCTTCTTCTACTTTATTCAAATTGGATTATATTCCAATTTCTATAAGCTGGGTCTTAAATCATCCTTTACATAATTAAATTTTTTTTTTTTTTTTTTTGCGTTTATAACTTAAAGTTTCTACGAAATTGAATTACAAAACTTATGGACTTTAACAAATTTAGTCCACCAAGTAAAATTTTTATTGTTTATATATTTGCAATCCAATTCAGTTATTATTTCATTAATAACATTCTAATCAACTAATTATGACTTATAACCACAAACACAAATTTCAATTATTCCAAACTATGTCACATAACATTTAAATTATTTACCCTTAATTACAGTTACTATCTAACCCCTACATTTATTCCCTTAAAAATCCTAAGACTTCTACTTTATTCTGGATTAAATTAGAAAACATATAAATTTAATTTATTCAATATTATCTAATTTAACGGGTCGTTACACATATATTAGTTGTCACCTATTTACTTTTACTTACATTTACAAGTTTATTCCTTACCATTAACACTGTATTATATTTCACAGTAATGTAACATTTATTTATATTTACTAAAAAATTATTTCCAATTTCAATTAACAATCTAAATAAATAGGTAACATACAATAATCATTACCGTTACCCTTAAGTCACATAAATAAGCTTTTATTACTTACAAATCAATGTTGCCATTTATTTTCATACTACTAATTTCATTCACTTATGTTAAATTTATAACCGAACATAATATTTAGATTTATTTTCATTAATTGGTATTCCATTCAATTCATAAATTTATTAACTTTGATTAGTATTGTTTACCTTTCATTCTAGTTATTATTTCATTAATAGGATTCCCAATTTTATTTCTTTCAGTATTAATTACACAGTCATATTAAATTAACAAGTTATAATGTTTCCACTATTTTAATAAATCGTTTTAAATTTGATTTCAACCCTTATACTCAACCAATTTTAAATCTGATAACATAGTTAACGATTCATCACATTAATATACCCAAAGTTTCATCTTTATTTATGTTGACCAATTTATTTCCATAAATCCATTTTATTGAACTTTCATCCTATTTTTATTCCATTATTATAAGATGGATGAGATTTACGTTAGTTCATGGTCTATTCCACTTAAGTTTATATTTTCAACCAATTACTATAATTTCTTACATAATATTGAATTCATTCAATTACCACCAATTATAACATTTCATTAGTTAATTCAATATTCCCATTTGTTTTCTTATATTAACCTTATAACCAAGTATGACAATTCTCATTATTTCAATTAATTGCAATTTCATTTTAATTTGTAAATTTTAATTACAATTCCTACATTTAATTTCTGACATTCGCTCTAATATAAATTATAAGATTTTATTTCTTTCTAAATTTAATTACAAAATCTTACTAATTTAACCAAATTTAATTATCGAAATTACGGGTCGTTACAGCTACATACTATTGTTATATTACTCTGTGTTTGTGATTCTATGACTTACTTATTTACTGTATATGGTGAGTTTTGCCAAATTTTAAATTAACAATCTGATATTGTGACGACCCGGAATTTTCTAGCAATATCAATTTAATAATCTGCATTAACTATTAAATTGATTTGATATATTTTGATAATTAAATTTGAATTGATACTTTTCTTTTAATAAATATTCAATTGGTAAATGATATTTGTTGAAATTAATTGTTTGTTTTCTATTTATGTATATATTTGTATACATTGTAAATAGAGGAATTTGTTTTGAAATTTAACTAATAAAATATGTTTAAATACTAAAATATATTTTAGTTAATTAGAAATTATGTTTTATTTAATATAAACCTTTCAAAGCTAAATGAATAAATAAATATGTGATTTTAAATACTTAAGATAATTGTTTAAATAGTTTAAAACTTATTTTAACTTAAGCTTAAATTTAATTTACTAACAAAAAGATTTGTTTACTTTTCTTTTTAGTATAGTTTGATTTAAAATATGAATTTAAAAATATATATGAGTTATATATATAATTTTGTAAATCAATACATTAACATACATAATAAAATATGTAGTTATAATAAACAGATAATCTATTCTATCTATCATTTCAAAGTAATAAATATGTTTTTATAAAATAAACAAAATTAAAATATGCATATAGAAATATAAGTAAGTATATAAGTTAAATCATAATAGCATAATAATTATAAAGTTCAATTAGTTTTCAAACAACAAACATAGAAATAAAAATAAAATGTTCATAAACCTATAAATTAGAAGTTAACATACTATATGTAATAAGTTAAATAGAAGTAAACATATAGAATACATTCATAGATTAATGCTAAGTATAGATACATTTCAAATTAGCAATAAAAAGACAACAAATAAACTAGAAAAAAAAATAAAGATAGTAACAATAATGTGTACAGGCTGAGACAAAAATACACAACTGTATATGTTTAAAAGGCATTGAGTGACAATAGTTTATGCAGGCCAGATAAGTAAATAACTGCATATATGAAGCTTGTGTAGGAAGATAGTATTAAATATCCTTAAGCTAACAAACAAAAACTAATTACTGTAAAAATCTTTTAGTACACTAAGCATTTATATCAGCCACCATTAAAGAAAATATCTCTGGAAACAAAACTGTACAAACAAGATTATATCTTATATTGTCATAATATCATGAGACATAATAATATTACCTGTCTGCATATGCTATGTGTATTTGTTTATAAATTAGCTTTATCTGCATATTCAGTTCGAACTAGATAACAATTAAAATGCATACAAACTAAAACATGAAAATGAAAACTACTCCATACTTAAACAAAACCAAGAAGCAAAGCAAAAGTGAGTTTCAGCTGTTTTCATGCCTTCTTCAATAAAGTTTCTCTGATCTACTCTGTAAAATTTAAGGTGAGTAACACTTTTAACATTTACTTAAGTTTTAAATCCTGATGCATGCATGTATTTGAAGGTTTAAATGGATTGTATGAAAAATTTATATCTTCATTTTCTCTGGATATTGGTGAGATGAAATTCTGCATAACTAAAGCCTGCAAGTCAAACTGTTTTTCTTAAAAACTTGTTGTGTTTCTATATGCTGTGAGCAACTCATTTTTTATAAGGAATTAAAAGTATAAATTAGTTGAGATTACTGCAATGATAAAGATTATATTATAGAGTATGATTGTGTGTTATACCCTAAATTCCTGAAGTATGATTGTGTGCAGGAATTTCAACTTGCAATTTGCTCTGTTCCAGTATTGTCTATTTAAATTCAAATTTTTAAATTAATTCTTGTTTAGCCTTAGGATTTAAATGAAATTTGTAGTTTCATTTCAAAACATTAGTTAGGAATTTACTTAAAACAAGTAATGTATATATATATATATATATATATGTGTGTGTGTGTGTGTGTGTGTGTGTGTGTGACTAAGGAAACAAAGAAAAAAGGAAACAAGACTGAATATCTCTATAATATTAAAAATTTAAATATCTTAAATTATGAATTCAAGTACATGGATCGAATCATTTAACCAAATTATGATTTTTAAAAGGAATATGGGAATTTTTAGTGAAAGGAATGAGGTGCAGTTAGTGTTTTAATGTTTTAGGCATTTTAGGTTACCGTGGATGATCAAATGGATCTGGGGGGTTGAGCTTCGGTCTGGTGGTAGAGGAGGTTGCCGTGGTGCTAGGAAAAATAGTGGGTGGTTGCAAATTTGTTTGTGGAAGCATCGGCATTGGTTTCAGGCCCTAAACCTAATTTTACTGCACTTCAAGTTTGGGATCACCGCGGCTAGCATAGGCGACCGAGTGCCACGTGTATTTGAGGGAAGGTAGGGGAGAGATGGTCGAAGGAGTAGCCGGAGTTTTGTGGCCTCCGGTGGTGGGACCGCCGCGTGCGTGGATTTGACAGGTTCGAGAGTAGTGAGGTCGTGTGTTTTTTCCAGGTTCTGTAACCTGTTTTCATTCACGTGCTCTTGGTGAGAGACTCGAAGCAGTTTTTGAATTCTCTCGGGAGAGTCTCGCGTATTACTCGGAGCGAACGCAGTGGGTGCTCGTGATTGTAGTTGTGCAGGCTTTAAAACTGTAACAGTTTTTTTCACAGTATTTGACATTCTTGTCTTAAAATTTAAATTAAATTAAACCCAGTTTTTTTTAAAAACAAGTTTAGAAAGTGACTTTAAATCAGTTTTGAAGATAAAGCTGAGAATAATAAAGACCATAATTTAACTAATTTTAAATAATTTAAAAGTGCTAAATGTTTAAGTTTATTCAAAAAGGAGTAAAATTCAAAAATAAATTATAAATGGCTAAAGAAAGTATTTAGACAAGTTAACACCAAAGAAATCAGGTCTCAGTTAGGAAAAGCTAGATTTGGGAATTAAAATAAAGTTTTATAATTTAAATTTATTTATTCAAATAAATTTTAGGTGTAATTAAATATGTAAGTTTAAAAAGGGGTTTGAAAATAAATTAGTGTAAAAATTTTATGAAGATAAAAATTGAAATTTATTGAAATAAATGTTTAAACATATTGGAAATAAGGATTTAAAATCAATTATAAGAACAATTTACCTTAATTCATGAAGTTTTGGAATTTTATATGCATTAACTTTAAGACTTATTAAGCAAGAATACTTAATGAGGATATTAATAAAATTGGTAACTATAAGTAGTAATTAAAGTCAATTAATAAATTAATCGACTAATATGTGATTTAGAACTATAGATTAGATTTTTAAATTAATAATGGTTAATTAACTTATAATTAATAATAATTAATATAAGTTGAGTATGTTAGAAGGAAATAATTAAATAATTATTAATGAAGTTCATTAACCAGATTATGTTATAATTAATTAATATGATTGATTTTTAATAAATTAATTAGATTAATTAATTAATTCAATAATTTAAATGAAATTATTTATTGAGAAGTAATTAAGAAATTAATTACTTATTAATTGTGTAAATTAATTTGAGTTAATTAATTTAGTTTAATTAACTGATATTTAGAAGTAAATTACTTAGAAAAGTAATTAAAGGATGATTACGGGATGTAATTAACTGGATAATGTTGTTAATGGAAGTAATTGAGACTATAATTACTAAATATTAATCAAGGGATTAAGTAAGTTTGTTATTGAGAAGCAATTAATTTAGGATGATTAATTACTGAATATATTAATCAAGAGGATTAATATTTGTAATTTGAAGATGTGTATCCTTAATATAATTAACAAATGGATTAGAAATCATTAATTAAAATAATTAATGATGGGAATTAGAGAAATTGATTTATTTGAGAATAATAAATCAACAAGAAGACTAAATGGAAATAATTAATCATGGAATGATTAATTTGTTAATAAGTAATTAAGAGTAGTTAATTACTGGTTTGTTATTAATCAAGGGGTGATTAATAATGGTGTTTAAGTAAAGATTAATTTAATATATAATTGGAGATCATTAATTAATATAATTAATGATGTAATTAAGAATTGTAAATTAAGGAATAATTAATGGGTAAGTAATTAAATGTTAATCTGCTATAAATGATTTATAATTCATTTGAGGAATTTATTAAAGACTAAGTTATTCTTGTAATTAGAGAATGATAAATTAATTTGATTTATAATTAATTAATAATTGTGAGAGTAGAATTTATGGAATGAGTAATTAATTTAATTTATTTTAAATTAATTAAAATGGAAGTAGTTAATTTAATTCATTTTAAATTAACTATAGCTTGTGATTCATAAATCATTGCTGATGGATGATATTGATATTTCATTGTTTGATTGTGATCTCAGAAATGAGTTGGATAATGTCTATGTGATATGAGATGCTTGGTTTAAGTATGATAATGTTCAATTATCTGTTTGGATGATAATTTTAATTATCTTTTTATGATGATGATGTGATTATCTATTATGAGATGTGAATTATCTATCTGTGCATATTGATGATATTGAATTCACTGTTAAGACTAAATAGACAACTTGGCCCTAAAAGACACGCTTTGGATTTCGATGAGACCGGGATCGGGTTTTCCGCATTAGGAATATCCGAAAACCACATCGTTTCCAAATTAACGATAGGTCGTGAATCTGAAGTGAAGATGAAGGTTCTGAATGCGAGGATTATCGTCGTTAACTCTGAGGGTGATTCCAAAATGAGTGTAACGAGATGATGCCTTCGGTTTCGTTCGAACCCGGAACGAACTTGTATGGATTGAATGTTTTCAACACATCGTCAGGTGGACGATGAACATTCTAAGAAATATGTTCTATAAAGGTAATCGTAACCTCAAGCCTCATCAACCGGGAATGGCTAAAACAGGGGAGGTGCAGCAAGGTTAGGTGGGTCATGCCCAAGCAGGACAAGGATATTCCCCTGTCTAGATGTCCCTTTTTATTCGGCTTAGTGGGCGGTTGGTCTGCAGCCAACTGCGGGGTTTATCTTGTTTGGGACTGTTCAGTAAGGAATGGTTCCGGCCTTGTGTTGCAGGGGATGAAGGGAGTAATCCTCGGTACGTTGATCTAGGCCACGTACTGTGACGGGCGGTACCCCAGTAGCCCTGCCATTGTATGGAATCCATAATCCAATAAGTGCCTACGGTTTTGATTGTATTATCCACTTTTGTGGCTAGTAGCTGGAATTTAATAGATGTAACAATTTCGGCTATTTTCTATTTACTTGAAAACCCTAGACCTATTATAATATCACTGGATTTCCTATCAAATGTTTTGGTTAGCGTAAGGTAAAAACTTTTCCATGTTTATGTGTGGGAAGTCTTACGTGATACCTTTTGTTTTCAAAAAGATTTTTCAAAATTAAGCAACTTTAACCTGTTACTCATACCAGACCCATGTCTGACCCGAAGTTTATTTTGTTTTTCATAAACTCTCGGGTACCCAAATTTTTACGGGTAGCCAAGGGATTCAGGTTTAGCTTTGACGAATTTTGGAGGAGCAATGGAGCAGGAGGCTTCAGCGTTTAGATATATATATTTATAGTTACGCTGTGTGGTACCTCTGTGATGTATTGTGTATTGTGTTTTATTAACTAGATAGGTGTTTATAACTGTCTAGTATGTGATGTACTATATGTATCATTCTGATTGATGTTATATACTATGTAAATACTTATGTGATTAATATATTTTATTCGTTCCGTTGTGAGATTCTGATGTTGTTGTTCTTTCTTCTCTATCTTTTCTATTTTCTCACCTCTTTCTTTCTTATTAACGATGCTTCTTCCTGGGAGTAGGAAGTGGGGTCGTTACAGTGGTATCAGAGCGCTAGGTTGAGTGAATACCTAGGCTCTTAAGTGATTTCTTTCCTGAGAGAGCGTATTTGTAATTTTAATATATATATATATATATATATATATATATTTTCATCTATTTGTTGGATTACCTGTTCGGGTTTTCCAATATAAGTATAAGGATAGATTGAGTAGTGGTGTGTGTAACACGACTACCTACTGTAGACCTAATAACCGTCTCGAGTAAATTTGTGGTGTAAGGATTTCACCTAATCTCTTGAGGAAACCTGTTAAGATTTGGAGTCTGTTTTGTTGTACAAGAGTGGATGAGTAGAATTTGGATTTTTGTGAGTTGGGCAGAAGCTAGAATATTATCTTGATAACTCAAGAAGTAAATAGTGCTGTGTGAGATGCAGTAGCGATGGATTGTTTCCGAAGAAGTTCTCAAGGATTTTTGGATAAGGAAGTGAGTCTGCATCAGTTCTGAGGTTGAGTTCAGTTGAATGTTGTGATTGGCATTTAGGCCTGAGTTTTCCGAGGAATTTCTGGATTAAGGAGTTTTGGCATCAGTAGCAGTGTTGCAGCTCAGATTGTTCTGCCGGCACGCGAGGAGGTCATCTGTCAGCAGTTCTTTAGAGGTGAAGTCCAGAACCAGTTTTGTGAAACCATTTCTTTAATGGATTGGCTGGATAAGTTTAAGCTGTTCAGATTGATAAGGAGAGAACAGTTTTCTTTGGATATTAGCCTGGGTTGATCGCAAAAGTGACTTGCGATAGTTGAGTACTCTCTGGGATGGCAGAAATGTTTCCTGAATATCTTTGAAGTAGTCGGTGGTTTGCCTTAGCATCTGAGGAGTTGAGTTTGGTATCAACTGGATTTCAGAAATAATACCGATGGTTCAACTTAGTAATAGAATGGTTTCTAGAGAGAGAAATTGGTAAAGCGACTCAAGTTTTGGAGGAATTTTTGAGTTCTATTTTGCATCTGTTAAATCATATTTTTGTATTGTGTTGTCCAGTTGTGCTTATGTGTATCATCAGCATTTTCATCCACTCTAGATCAGAGTTGAGCAGGGAAGCAGTTGGAAGTGCATATGTTTTTTCTGGGAAAGAGAGGATGTTTTCTACTGATGATAGTAGAGATTGAGTTCTTGGTTTTGGTTGGTTTTGAGGAAATTATTCTACTGGATTGTTTTTGGATTCAGATTGTTTTAGGAGTTATCAGCGAAGATTAAGCTGATCAGTAGGTTGAAGGCAGCTCTGGATTGTCAGAATATTTGGTGAAAATGAGACGAAGGAATTTGGATTTGGGAGTCGGAGATTTCATTTTGGATGAATTTTCTCTGATCCAAAGGAGTTCCATAGATTAGGAGTATAGACTGATTGAATTCTGTAGATCCAGTATTCCGGTGTTATACTGGGAAACTCTAGGGAGCTCTATCCAGAATTTTATCTGGATAGTTAGCTTTGTTGATTGAGTAGATTTGGTTGTGATGATTGTTAGCATGTGATTGATATATACTTATGGTTTAAAATTTGTAACGATCCTAAATTTTGAACAATTTAAATTGTGAATATTTAATTAATTTTGAATATTTGAATGATAATTTAAACTGAATTTCCGATATAACAATGAAATTGGTGATTAAATATTTAAAATTTAATCTATACAAAGCTGAAGAAAAATTTAAACTTGACTTTGGAGTTGAAATTGAATATTTAATTTGTAATTGAAATTCAAACTAATGACTTAAGAAAATAATTTGGATTCAAGAATTTTTATTTATGTAAATTAATAAATTGATGGTTAAAATTTTAATAACATTCTTTTCTTTAGCTTAAATAAAAAAAAAAAAAAAAAATCAATACAAAATAAAATAAACAAATACACTTAGTAAAAAAAAAATTTTAACAACATAACTTAAACAAAAATTTACAAAACAAAGTAATGAAAATAATTAGACAAAACAAATTGGATTTAGATAAATAGAAAAAAAAATAAGAGGAAAACTTGTTTATGGTTTGGGCTTTGAAATTTATACCGGCCCACGTTTGAATACTACTGCCTTTATCTTTAACCCGATTCCCCTTTATCTCACTTTACCATTTTCATTTCTAAACCCTAAACTAAATAACGTAAAAAAATGGCGGCCGATACCCCCTTCATCATTTCAGCAGATCGAAAAAAAAAAAAAAAGAAAGAAAAAGAAACCTAAATCTAAAAATCAAGCGAGGAAATGATATACGGTGGCTCGTCTTTCGGCTTTGACTTCAAATCGTTCGTCTTCAGTAGCTCGCGGCTGCTCCAATTCGTGATAAGGTGAGTTTCTCCTCACGATTAATCTTCATGCAAGTTTTTAGATTTGTTTTGAAGTGAATGCTTGGTTGCATGCTGGGAATTGTGGGTTATGCATTATCAGTTGCTTGGATAAATTTATCTAAACTGTTGAACCAATAAGTACTTGATTGCATGCTTTGTTTTGGTGGTTTGTGGTTTTCAGTTGCTCGGTTAAAATTGAATTCTAGACCAATAAGAACAGATGGCTCACTGCATGTTGGTTGTTGGTTGTTCTTTTGCTATGAATTGCTCTGTTAATTTGTTATTTAAACTGATGAGGACAAATACTATTGAATTTAATTTTATTTAAACTGTTAAGAACAGAAGCTACTTAAATTTTAATTAAACTGATGAGAATGGATGTTATAAATTGTATTTTTAAATTGATAAACACAGATACTATAATTTTTAATTAAATTGATGAGAGCAGATGCTATATCCAAACTTTGCTCGTTATGTTTGTGGCTGCATGTGTTGGATTTGGCTTTGTTAAATGAATATTTGTACTGCTTTATGTGTATGTTGTTGTTAGAAAATGCTTGAGAATAGGAAATAGTTGTTGATCATCTCCGATCTTGTTCAGAAAACTGTTTTCTTAAGGAAAACCTGTCAAAAATCCTTTTTCTTTTCCCTTTGTCTCTTTTTGTTTCAATGGATTTTGTTTCAGTAAAACAAGATGGATTTTGTTTTAAACTTGTAAAGGAATCAAAGCAAAATGATTTGGATGCTTAAAATATTTGTGTGAATCTACATATACCCCTTTCACTGGCCATTTGCAAAATGAAATACTGCATCTTGTTTTCTGTGAATAACATCTTTTTTTTAACAAAAAAAAAAAAATTTAAGTAATTTTAGTTGCTTAGTTTATGCCTGTGATAATCATATTGAAGTGGATGATTGAGATGGAATTTCATGTGAGATGTATGTTTCTGAATGTTTGTTTTCTGTTGAAATTTGTCTTGCTTGATCTTGTTTGTTCTAGCATTCCAAGTGTATATCCAGATCAAAATCATAACCTTAGATCCAAATCTTTGTTAAAGTTAAGATTTAAACAAAGTAAATATACAGTTTTAATTTTTATTAAAAATGGAAAAGAATAAAAGGAATAAGTGAAACTGTAATGTTTTCTCTGAAAACTTAATAATAGAAGAACAACTGCATGTGTGTATAAATTAGACCATCCAGTTTCATTAATTCAAGAGTAAATATTGATTTCTCAAACCAATACTTGAATTAAAGGGTATACTCTGTTATATGCATGTTGCACAGTAATCTTGGTTTGCCTGTTTTAGTTTCCAGATTGTTATTATGTTCAAAAACATGACTTCAGGATAAAATTAATATTAGAGTTTAAGTTTTTTTTAAGCATAGTATGTTATATAAGTTAGAATTTAATCTTGTCTAATCTTAAAGAAAAAAATGTGAAACAAGAATAAAACTGTGATGCCTCTGTACAAACAAAATAGGCAACAGAGCAAATATCTGTAAATAGTGTTTGAATGTTTCAGATTTATTTATTTAAGTTTATAAATAAATTACTTGACTAACAACTTGATTTTTAAAATCATAAAAAAAAATTCTTAGTTTGCATTCAACTGAATATCTTTGGTTTAGCCTGAAACAAAATTGGGGTTTGGGTCTGCCAATCTAAGGAAATGTAGATGCCTGAGTTTCTTTTGTTGTTGTGATGATGTTTGGTGTCTGTTAACTTGATATAAAAAAAAAAAAATCTATGTACTGCATATCTATATAAATGTGTGAATATGCTTGTGTATGCTTGTGTGTTATGCATGATGTTTGCTGTTTAATTTATTTGCCTGTTCTTAGTTCAAACTTTAGTCTAACCTGTCTGTAGCTCAATCAAGTGTTGCATTTTTGATCTCTTGAGTTGTTTCACTGCCATACTTGTAGCTTCTAAAATGTTTAAACTTCATTAGTTAAAATGTTACTCACCTGAATCTTGATGCAGAGCAGAGAAATGCAACTGAAAAACTAGTGCTTGTCACAGAATTTTTGCATGCATGCTACTTGAATCCAGATTTTAATAAAGAAATGCATGTCTGAAACAGTTTGTATTATGCAGATGTGTTCTGAGTAACTGGACCATGATGTCTCTGTATCTTCTTTCCCACATATAAAAATCTGTTCTAATACCATTAACACATAATATAATATATGTTAGTGTTATCAAGGTTCACAAAAAAAAATGATTTGTAGAATCAGGAATCATAGTTTAAGATGTTGTTCAAATTAAATAATCAAAATGATTTGAAACTCTCTGGAAACTCAGGGTAACAGGACTAGAATTGCACATGAATGAAATACCAACCACATTAAAACATTGTGGGCATGTTCATGTTTACAGATGCTAGTAATTATGTTTGAACTGTTAGGAACAAATGTTATTGATTTCTTTCAAAATTTAAAATTTTGATAAGAACAGATGCTATGTTATCTTGTTGTTAAATTGGTAAGTGCAGATGCTACTAAAATGTTTTGTTTAACTAAGTAGTTGAGGTGCATAATTGTTTTTGTAATAAAGATATGTCTTGAGTATTGCATGCTTCATGTTGCCCAGTCTTCAATTCCATTTTTGTTTGCCTATAAATTTTCATGTGCATGTTTGTTTGACCATCTCTGTAACCATAAAACATGTAAACATCTCTGTAAGCATTCTTTGTTGTCTGCATCCCATATCCCTAATCATTGTGGCACCTCTGTTCATCTCAGTTGCATGCAACATCCTTACTGCTATGTGGGTTTGCATTTCCTCTGTCCTTTGCATATAAATTTCATTTCATGATTGAATACAAGTAGTACATTTGGATACACTTGGGTACGATTCTCTTGCATGTGTAGATAGTGGTAATTAATCTGTAGATATGAATGCATTAGGATCTGCATGCTCTTGAAAAAAAAATGTGAAACAACTGTTCTTTAAAAATCTGGTATTTGATTAAGGAAACTCTGTGCTTTGCTATCTAGTTCTAAAACAAGTAGTTCTGTAAAACTTATGTGCACTGGGAATTTTTATGGACTTGTTCCTCTGTATTTTGGTTGCAGAGCAGAAAAAAAAAAGGGGAAAAATTTAACACTTCTGCATATAAACCATTTTAAACTTAGGATTTGAAACAAATGAGGTTTGCTAAGCTTAAAAATCATAAGCATGGAATCTGTTGAAGCTGGACAGTGTAGCATGGGCTTTGCATATCAGTTTCACAGTGAAATGGAATTTCATGTTAAATTCAAATGTTTAATTTTGTTTGATTTTCTAAATAGAATTTGACCATGTATTTGCATGTGGGGTTGTTTTCTTGTTGGCACTGATTGTTGCTCCCTGTTGTTGCTCTCTGTACTTGTTTCCCCTGCAAGAAGTGCATGTTGCTGCCTGCCCCTTATTCCCTGCCATACTTGTTTCACCTGTTGCTTCCATTTTGGGACTGTTTGATATGTTGTATTTTAGTGCATGCTACTGTCTGCACTTGGGTATATTTCTGAGTTGCCCACTTTGAATCACTTTATTTGTGGTCTTCTGCTTCCATGGTTGCAGCCTGCTCTTGTGGTCCTTGTTTTGGTTATGTGCAGTGATTTTGTATTTGGGGCTGTTTGGATTTGTTGTGCACTGCATAGTGCCTTGCCTTGTCTGTTTCGGAGTTATGCTTGTATACTTGCAGTGATTTGTCTGACTCGTGCACGTGGGTATGAGTACACGTGTGTACTGCAGCCACACATGTGTATAAAAATTTGGAATCGCTAATGTGAAAATCTATAATAGGATTTAACTGATTTATTTGTTCACCATAACTGTAACCATTTATTTCAGTTCATTTCAAATTTAATTACTTGAATAAAGATTAATCCTGACTCGAGTGTTTTTGTGTTTTGCAATTAACGCTCGGGTCAGACCGAGTATTTTTACAGCTTGGAGTTTGCGCGCAGCGAAGTTAGAGAGAGAGGGGAAAGCACAACTAAAGCTTTTCAGAAAATTATTTTTCTTGTACTTAATAAAATTTGTTTCCGCTGTATAAAATGTAACTTATTGTATTAACTCTGATAATTGTATATAAAAGAAAGTTCATTTATGAAAAATATGTTATTGTTTTGTGATTCTGTGACTGATTCTGTTTAAATTCTATAAACTAAATAACAATCCGTCATTTTGAACGTTTCTAGTTGGTTTAATTACCGGCTAGAGGCGGTCAAGGCGGCGGGTCGTTACAAAGTGGTATCAGAGCTTTGGTTTACACAAAGCTTAGTTTATGGCGTTTAATATGAATAGTTACTAGAATCACTTTAAAGAAAGTATTTTCAAATCTAAAGGAGTTAAAATTGTTTTCTTTAAATAAGAGGTATTTTGAAAATTAAAATTATTTTTGGAAATTCCCCTCTCTAAAAGTTAGGATTGCGATAGTTTATATTCGGTGAGGTCTCGTTAGACTTGAGTTTCGATCGTTCGGAAACTCATTATCAAATTGTTGAGATTTATGGAAACTGAAATATGAGTTAAGTGAATTAACGAATTGGTTTAAATTGACTTAAATCAAATATTTTGAATATCTCCAAAGTAGTAATTGGAAAATAAAATGATATGTCAATTTGATTATAACTAGGCGGATTATTGAACTATAACTTGGAAATTTAATTTTGAATTCTTTTGAAAATTGATTTCAAATGTTGTGAAGAACGATTTAGTAAATCAACGGGATATAAGTATTTAACTTATAATATGAACTTTTGGTATATAACTGAGTTATATGAATTGAATTGAATCAAATTAAGAAAGGAGATTATAAAACGAAGTTTTATAAATAGAAATGGAATTTCTAGAGATGTTTGTAAAATCCGCAAACGACTTATTTTGATAAGTAAATTGTTGTAACTTATTAAAGGAATTATATCTATGGTTTTTGAACGGTGAATAAAATATCAAAAGAGATATGAATCTAATGAAAATTCGAAATAGATTTAAATAGATTCAATGATGCATTTGAATTTGAACGGGCATGGAATTAAGTTGAGTGGAAAACTTAGTATTGGGAATTTGAAATCGGTTTAAAACCAATATTTTTGAAGTGTATGTGGAATTCAAACCATGAATTGAGTTGAAGTTGAAAACTTAAATGGGAATGTTTTTGGGAAGAAACATTATGTAAATGAAGATAATTCATTTTGAAATGTGTTAAAAATCGAAAGCATAGATTTCAACACTTGTTGTTGAAATAGACGTTTTCGAGTGGAAAAATGGAAATGGTAGATTATAACATTTGTTGTTATAGTAAATAATTTCAAAAGGGAAATGATTTTGTTTAGTATTGGGATTTACATATCTATTTTTAAATTTGAATCCTTATACTAGTGGTTTTGAGTCGTCGTAACGATGTTTTACGCAACATTCGTTTTGACTCAAATAAAATGTGTTTAAAAGAATGGTTTTTTTTAAGAATGAATATATACTTGATTTTGGTTTGAAGTATATTGAATATTTTCAAAGTGTTGAAAATAAGTGGATTTGTAAATTACTTATTATTGAATAAGTATGGGTATGTTTTCCTATATGAAATGAATGGTTTGAAATTTTATCTTTTAAAGATAAATTGAAAATGAATAGGTGAAATCGATTTGAAAATCGTATATTCATAGATAATTTGGAAATGTTTCCGTTTAAGGAAATCGCTTTGAAATTTGTTTTCAAAGATTAAAAGGTGAAGAAATGGTTTGAAATTTGTTTTCAAATGGTTAAGTGTGAAATTATATATCTTGTAAAGATATTATTTTTGGGAAATTTGAACAATTAGTTTAATTTGAAAATTTTCAAATGATTGAAATTTGAGCTAAATTGAGTTTAACTTTGTCACCCAAAACAAAGTAAGTTGAACTTTGAATTTTAAATGGATGATTTGGATTGTATGTCTAACGTCGTGAATTGACGACATATCAGTTGATTTCTATTAAATATATATCTGTTGGTGGCGGGGAATTTATTCTCTTAGCTTAACACCCTTCTCTGAGACGTACGAGCTCAGAGGTTATATATCGATAGACATCAATTATGTGTTGAGAATTGACGATGTAGCGTGAAATCAAAATCGAGTGTGTGAAGTCGATAATAAATTGGATTGTGAATGTGTATTAGGTTTGATATAACCTTAAAATTCCAAATCGACTTAGAGGAAAATTTTAAATGGATAATGAAATGGAAAATTGTGAATCCTCTATTTGTTATGGGTATGAAATGTTGTGGTTTTCATAACGTATATGTGTGAATACGATAAATTCGAAAACCAATTAGTTTGGAAAAGTAATTGTTGTGGAAAACTTATTTAAGTACATGGGTTGTACTAAGTGTGAAGTGAAATATTATATATGTATGTATAATATTATGTTTTCCAAAATTGAGGATATGGAAAGGTACCTTCCATTTATACTGTGTGACTGTGTGATGGTGATGGAACTCGAGATGAGTATCCATTTAAAAATCGTAGCTACGTAGTATTTCCATTAGTTGGATGACCATTTATATTTCCATTAGTTGGATGACCATTTATATTTCCATTAGTTGGATGACCTTTTGTATTTCCATTAGTTGGAATGTCCTTTTGGACTGGTATAGTGTGCTAGCGTAATTCGAGGGGCGAGATGCCTATGGTTACAAGCGATTCCACTGGGATAGTGGCGTAACCGCCGAGTATACCGCGATCTAGTTACACTCGGGTGGTAGCGTAATTTGAGGGGCGTGATGCCTACAGTTACAAGCGATTCCACTGGGATAGTGGCGTAACCGCCGTGTAAACTGCAATCTACAAACCAAAGCGTAATTCGAGGGGCGAGATGCCTACGGTCACGAGCGATTCTACTGGGATAGTAGCGTAACCGCCGTGTGAACCGCGATCTTTGGCAACAACCATGGCGTAATTCAAGGGATGAGATATCCACAGTTACAAGTGACTCTACTGGGATAGTAGCGGAACCGCCGAGTAAACTGTGATCCATGGGGGAATGTGCTTTCCATATCCATTTTTAAAAAGAATTTTTAAAAGTATTTTCACTGGGAATTGAAGCAAGTATATTTAGTACTTGGAGATTGTTAGACTTGCGCCTGGCCAGCGTATGCCTAATGTCTTTAAGAACGACAGTAGACTTGTTAAATTTCGAGTTAGCAAGTATTTTCGAACTTTAATAGAAAATCAATTATCTAGAATTAGAATTCGCATAATTCCAACCTAATGAATTAAGGAAGAGGATTTTTGAAGGGTTTTGAAAGTCCACAGCTTTGGAAAAGTTATAATATGTAAATCTCTAATATAAAGTGTTTCAAATTTAAAATTTTGGGTTGTAAGTTGAAAATTTTAGTAAAGATTTTTGTGTCTTGATTGTAGAAAATAATAGACAAAAGAGTTAATTAGCAAAGCTAGCGAGATAAAACAAATAGAATGAATCCTATATTCATTCATCTTTAATAAGTGTTGAACTTGATAAAATGGAGTAAAATATAAATATTAGTGAAATTTTAACAATCATTTTTCCTTACTTGTAATTTCGGGACGAAATTCTTTTAAGGAGGGGAGATTGTAACGATCCTAAATTTTGAACAATTTAAATTGTGAATATTTAATTAATTTTGAATATTTGAATGATAATTTAAACTGAATTTCCGATATAACAATGAAATTGGTGATTAAATATTTAAAATTTAATCTATACAAAGCTGAAGAAAAATTTAAACTTGACTTTGGAGTTGAAATTGAATATTTAATTTGTAATTAAAATTCAAACTAATGACTTAAGAAAATAATTTGGATTCAAGAATTTTTATTTATGTAAATTAATAAATTGATGGTTAAAATTTTAATAACATTCTTTTCTTTAGCTTAAATAAAAAAAAAAAAAAAAAATCAATACAAAATAAAATAAACAAATACACTTAGTAAAAAAAAATTTTTAACAACATAACTTAAACAAAAATTTACAAAACAAAGTAATGAAAATAATTAGACAAAACAAATTGGATTTAGATAAATAGAAAAAAAAATAAGAGGAAAACTTGTTTATGGTTTGGGCTTTGAAATTTATACCGGCCCACGTTTGAATACTACTGCCTTTATCTTTAACCCGATTCCCCTTTATCTCACTTTACCATTTTCATTTCTAAACCCTAAACTAAATAACGTAAAAAAATGGCGGCCGATACCCCCTTCATCATTTCAGCAGATCGAAAAAAAAAAAAAAGAAAGAAAAAGAAACCTAAATCTAAAAATCAAGCGAGGAAATGATATACGGTGGCTCGTCTTTCGGCTTTGACTTCAAATCGTTCGTCTTCAGTAGCTCGCGGCTGCTCCAATTCGTGATAAGGTGAGTTTCTCCTCACGATTAATCTTCATGCAAGTTTTTAGATTTGTTTTGAAGTGAATGCTTGGTTGCATGCTGGGAATTGTGGGTTATGCATTATCAGTTGCTTGGATAAATTTATCTAAACTGTTGAACCAATAAGTACTTGATTGCATGCTTTGTTTTGGTGGTTTGTGGTTTTCAGTTGCTCGGTTAAAATTGAATTCTAGACCAATAAGAACAGATGGCTCACTGCATGTTGGTTGTTGGTTGTTCTTTTGCTATGAATTGCTCTGTTAATTTGTTATTTAAACTGATGAGGACAAATACTATTGAATTTAATTTTATTTAAACTGTTAAGAACAGAAGCTACTTAAATTTTAATTAAACTGATGAGAATGGATGTTATAAATTGTATTTTTAAATTGATAAACACAGATACTATAATTTTTAATTAAATTGATGAGAGCAGATGCTATATCCAAACTTTGCTCGTTATGTTTGTGGCTGCATGTGTTGGATTTGGCTTTGTTAAATGAATATTTGTACTGCTTTATGTGTATGTTGTTGTTAGAAAATGCTTGAGAATAGGAAATAGTTGTTGATCATCTCCGATCTTGTTCAGAAAACTGTTTTCTTAAGGAAAACCTGTCAAAAATCCTTTTTCTTTTCCCTTTGTCTCTTTTTGTTTCAATGGATTTTGTTTCAGTAAAACAAGATGGATTTTGTTTTAAACTTGTAAAGGAATCAAAGCAAAATGATTTGGATGCTTAAAATATTTGTGTGAATCTACATATACCCCTTTCACTGGCCATTTGCAAAATGAAATACTGCATCTTGTTTTCTGTGAATAACATCTTTTTTTTAACAAAAAAAAAAAAAAATTTAAGTAATTTTAGTTGCTTAGTTTATGCCTGTGATAATCATATTGAAGTGGATGATTGAGATGGAATTTCATGTGAGATGTATGTTTCTGAATGTTTGTTTTCTGTTGAAATTTGTCTTGCTTGATCTTGTTTGTTCTAGCATTCCAAGTGTATATCCAGATCAAAATCATAACCTTAGATCCAAATCTTTGTTAAAGTTAAGATTTAAACAAAGTAAATATACAGTTTTAATTTTTATTAAAAATGGAAAAGAATAAAAGGAATAAGTGAAACTGTAATGTTTTCTCTGAAAACTTAATAATAGAAGAACAACTGCATGTGTGTATAAATTAGACCATCCAGTTTCATTAATTCAAGAGTAAATATTGATTTCTCAAACCAATACTTGAATTAAAGGGTATACTCTGTTATATGCATGTTGCACAGTAATCTTGGTTTGCCTGTTTTAGTTTCCAGATTGTTATTATGTTCAAAAACATGACTTCAGGATAAAATTAATATTAGAGTTTAAGTTTTTTTTAAGCATAGTATGTTATATAAGTTAGAATTTAATCTTGTCTAATCTTAAAGAAAAAAATGTGAAACAAGAATAAAACTGTGATGCCTCTGTACAAACAAAATAGGCAACAGAGCAAATATCTGTAAATAGTGTTTGAATGTTTCAGATTTATTTATTTAAGTTTATAAATAAATTACTTGACTAACAACTTGATTTTTAAAATCATAAAAAAAAATTCTTAGTTTGCATTCAACTGAATATCTTTGGTTTAGCCTGAAACAAAATTGGGGTTTGGGTCTGCCAATCTAAGGAAATGTAGATGCCTGAGTTTCTTTTGTTGTTGTGATGATGTTTGGTGTCTGTTAACTTGATATAAAAAAAAAAATCTATGTACTGCATATCTATATAAATGTGTGAATATGCTTGTGTATGCTTGTGTGTTATGCATGATGTTTGCTGTTTAATTTATTTGCCTGTTCTTAGTTCAAACTTTAGTCTAACCTGTCTGTAGCTCAATCAAGTGTTGCATTTTTGATCTCTTGAGTTGTTTCACTGCCATACTTGTAGCTTCTAAAATGTTTAAACTTCATTAGTTAAAATGTTACTCACCTGAATCTTGATGCAGAGCAGAGAAATGCAACTGAAAAACTAGTGCTTGTCACAGAATTTTTGCATGCATGCTACTTGAATCCAGATTTTAATAAAGAAATGCATGTCTGAAACAGTTTGTATTATGCAGATGTGTTCTGAGTAACTGGACCATGATGTCTCTGTATCTTCTTTCCCACATATAAAAATCTGTTCTAATACCATTAACACATAATATAATATATGTTAGTGTTATCAAGGTTCACAAAAAAAAATGATTTGTAGAATCAGGAATCATAGTTTAAGATGTTGTTCAAATTAAATAATCAAAATGATTTGAAACTCTCTGGAAACTCAGGGTAACAGGACTAGAATTGCACATGAATGAAATACCAACCACATTAAAACATTGTGGGCATGTTCATGTTTACAGATGCTAGTAATTATGTTTGAACTGTTAGGAACAAATGTTATTGATTTCTTTCAAAATTTAAAATTTTGATAAGAACAGATGCTATGTTATCTTGTTGTTAAATTGGTAAGTGCAGATGCTACTAAAATGTTTTGTTTAACTAAGTAGTTGAGGTGCATAATTGTTTTTGTAATAAAGATATGTCTTGAGTATTGCATGCTTCATGTTGCCCAGTCTTCAATTCCATTTTTGTTTGCCTATAAATTTTCATGTGCATGTTTGTTTGACCATCTCTGTAACCATAAAACATGTAAACATCTCTGTAAGCATTCTTTGTTGTCTGCATCCCATATCCCTAATCATTGTGGCACCTCTGTTCATCTCAGTTGCATGCAACATCCTTACTGCTATGTGGGTTTGCATTTCCTCTGTCCTTTGCATATAAATTTCATTTCATGATTGAATACAAGTAGTACATTTGGATACACTTGGGTACGATTCTCTTGCATGTGTAGATAGTGGTAATTAATCTGTAGATATGAATGCATTAGGATCTGCATGCTCTTGAAAAAAAAATGTGAAACAACTGTTCTTTAAAAATCTGGTATTTGATTAAGGAAACTCTGTGCTTTGCTATCTAGTTCTAAAACAAGTAGTTCTGTAAAACTTATGTGCACTGGGAATTTTTATGGACTTGTTCCTCTGTATTTTGGTTGCAGAGCAGAAAAAAAAAAGGGGAAAAATTTAACACTTCTGCATATAAACCATTTTAAACTTAGGATTTGAAACAAATGAGGTTTGCTAAGCTTAAAAATCATAAGCATGGAATCTGTTGAAGCTGGACAGTGTAGCATGGGCTTTGCATATCAGTTTCACAGTGAAATGGAATTTCATGTTAAATTCAAATGTTTAATTTTGTTTGATTTTCTAAATAGAATTTGACCATGTATTTGCATGTGGGGTTGTTTTCTTGTTGGCACTGATTGTTGCTCCCTGTTGTTGCTCTCTGTACTTGTTTCCCCTGCAAGAAGTGCATGTTGCTGCCTGCCCCTTATTCCCTGCCATACTTGTTTCACCTGTTGCTTCCATTTTGGGACTGTTTGATATGTTGTATTTTAGTGCATGCTACTGTCTGCACTTGGGTATATTTCTGAGTTGCCCACTTTGAATCACTTTATTTGTGGTCTTCTGCTTCCATGGTTGCAGCCTGCTCTTGTGGTCCTTGTTTTGGTTATGTGCAGTGATTTTGTATTTGGGGCTGTTTGGATTTGTTGTGCACTGCATAGTGCCTTGCCTTGTCTGTTTCGGAGTTATGCTTGTATACTTGCAGTGATTTGTCTGACTCGTGCACGTGGGTATGAGTACACGTGTGTACTGCAGCCACACATGTGTATAAAAATTTGGAATCGCTAATGTGAAAATCTATAATAGGATTTAACTGATTTATTTGTTCACCATAACTGTAACCATTTATTTCAGTTCATTTCAAATTTAATTACTTGAATAAAGATTAATCCTGACTCGAGTGTTTTTGTGTTTTGCAATTAACGCTCGGGTCAGACCGAGTATTTTTACAGCTTGGAGTTTGCGCGCAGCGAAGTTAGAGAGAGAGGGGAAAGCACAACTAAAGCTTTTCAGAAAATTATTTTTCTTGTACTTAATAAAATTTGTTTCCGCTGTATAAAATGTAACTTATTGTATTAACTCTGATAATTGTATATAAAAGAAAGTTCATTTATGAAAAATATATTATTGTTTTGTGATTCTGTGACTGATTCTGTTTAAATTCTATAAACTAAATAACAATCCGTCATTTTGAACGTTTCTAGTTGGTTTAATTACCGGCTAGAGGCGGTCAAGGCGGCGGGTCGTTACAAAATTAATGAAAATCTTAAATATATTATTAAATTACCTTTGCTTTTAAATTTCGGGGACGAAATTCTTTTAAGGGGGGAGGAATGTGACGACCCGGAATTTTCTAGCAATATCAATTTAATAATCTGCATTAACTATTAAATTGATTTGATATATTTTGATAATTAAATTTGAATTTATACTTTTCTTTTAATAAATATTCAATTGGTAAATGATATTTATTGAAATTAATTGTTTGTTTTCTATTTATGTATATATTTGTATACATTGTAAATAGAGGAATTTGTTTTGAAATTTAACTAATAAAATATGTTTAAATACTAAAATATATTTTAGTGAATTAGAAATTGTGTTTTATTTAATATAAACCTTTCAAAGCTAAATGAATAAATAAATATGTGATTTTAAATACTTAAGATAATTGTTTAAATAGTTTAAAACTTATTTTAACTTAAGCTTAAATTTAATTTACTAACAAAAAGATTTGTTTACTTTTCTTTTTAGTATAGTTTGATTTAAAATATGAATTTAAAAATATATATGAGTTATATATATAATTTTGTAAATCAATACATTAACATACATAATAAAATATGTAGTTATAATAAACAGATAATCTATTCTATCTCTCATTTCAAAGTAATAAATATGTTTTTATAAAATAAATAAAATTAAAATATGCATATAGAAATATAAGTAAGTATATAAGTTAAATCATAATAGCATAATAATTATAAAGTTCAATTAGTTTTCAAACAACAAACATAGAAATAAAAATAAAATGTTCATAAACCTATAAATTAGAAGTTAACATACTATATGTAATAAGTTAAATAGAAGTAAACATGTAGAATACATTCATAGATTAATGCGAAGTATAGATACGTTTCAAATTAACAATAACAAGACAAAAAATAAACTAGAAAACAAAATAAAGATAGTAACAATAATGTGTACAGGCTGAGACAAAAATACACAACTGTATATGTTTAAAAGGCATTGAGTAACAATAGTGTATGCAGGCCAGATAAATAAATAACTGCATATATGAAGCTTGTGTAGGAAGATAGTATTAAATATCCTTAAGCTAACAAACAAAAACTAATTACTGTAAAAATCTTTTAGTACACTAAGCATTTATATCAGCCACCATTAAAGAAAATATCTCTGGAAACAAAACTATACAAACAAGATTATATCTTATATTGTCATAATATCATGAGACATAATAATATTACCTGTCTGCATATGCTATGTGTATTTGTTTATAAATTAGCTTTATCTGCATATTCAGTTCGAACTAGATAACAATTAAAATGCATACAAACTAAAACATGAAAATGAAAACTACTCCATACTTAAACAAAATCCAAGAAGCAAAGCAAAAGTGAGTTTCAGCTGTTTTCATGCCTGCTTCAATGAAGTTTCTCTGATCTACTCTGTAAAATTTAAGGTGAGTAACACTTTTAACATTTACTTAAGTTTTAAATCCTGATGCATGCATGTATTTGAATGTTTAAATGGATTGTATGAAAAATTTATATCTTCATTTTCTCTGGATATTGGTGAGATGAAATTCTGCATAACTAAAGCCTGCAAGACAAACTGTTTTTCTTAAAAACTTGTTGTGTTTCTATATGCTGTGAGTAACTCATTTTTTATAAGGAATTAAAAGTATAAATTAGTTGAGATTACTGCAATGATAAAGATTATATTATAGAGTATGATCGTGTGTTATACCCTGAATTCCTGAAGTATGATTGTGTGCATGAATTTCAACTTGCAATTTGCTCTGTTCCAGTATTGTCTATTTAAATTCAAATTTTTAAATTAATTCTTGTTTAGCCTTAGGATTTAAATGAAATCTGTAGTTTCATTTCAAAACATTAGTTAGGAATTTACTTAAAACAAGTAATGTATATATATATATATATATATATATATGACTAAGGAAACAAAGAAAAAAGGAAACAAGACTGAACATCTCTATAATATTAAAAATTTAAATATCTTAAATTATGAATTCAAGTACATGGATCGAATCATTTAACCAAATTATGATTTTTAAAAGGAATATGGGAATTTTTAGTGAAAGGAATGAGATGCGGTTAGTGTTTTAGTGTTTTAGGCATTTTAGATTGCCGTGGATGATCAAATGGATCTGGGGGGTTGAGCTTTGGTCTGGTGGTAGAGGAGGTTGCCGTGGTGCTAGGAAAAATAGTGGGTGGTAGCAAATTTGTTTGTGGAAGCATCGGCATTGGTTTCAGGTCCCTAAACCTAATTTTACTGCACTTCAAGCTTGGGATCACCGCGGCTAGCATAGGCGACCGAGTGCCACGTGTATTGGAGGGAAGGTAGAGGAGAGATGGTCGAAGGAGTAGCCGGAGTTTTGTGGCCTCCGGTGGTGGGACCGCCGCGTGCGTGGAGTTGACAGGTTCGAGAGTAGTGAGGTCGTGTGTTTTTTCCAGGTTCTGTAACCTGTTTTCATTCACGCGCGCCTGGTGAGAGACTCGAAGCAGTTTGTGAATTCTCTCGGGAGAGTCTCGCGTATTACTCGGAGCGAACGCAGTGGGTTCTCGTGATTGTAGCTGTGCAGGCTTTAAAATTATAACAGTTTTTTTCACAGTATTTGACATTCTTGTCTTAAAATTTAAATTAAATTAAACCCAGTTTTTTTTAAAAACAAGTTTAGAAAGTGACTTTAAATCAGTTTTGAAGATAAAGCTGAGAATAATAAAGACCATAATTTAACTAATTTTAAATAATTTAAAAGTGCTAAATGTTTAAGTTTATTCAAAAAGGAGTAAAATTCAAAAATAAATTATAAATGGCTAAAGAAACTATTTAGACAAGTTAACACCAAAGAAATCAGGTCTCAGTTAGGAAAAGCTAGATTTGCGAATTAAAATGAAGTTTTATAATTTAAATTTATTTATTCAAATAAATTTTAGGTGTAATTAAATATGTAAGTTTAAAAAGGGGTTTGAAAATAAATTAGTGTAAAAATTTTATGAAGATAAAAATTGAAATTTATTGGAATAAATGTTTAAACATATTGGAAATAAGGATTTAAAATCAATTATAAGAACAATTTACTTTAATTCATGAAGTTTTGGAATTTTATATGCATTAACTTTTAAGACTTATTAAGCAAGAATACTTAATGAGGATATTAATAAAATTGGTAATTATAAGTAGTAATTAAAGTCAATTAATAAATTAATTGACTAATATGTGATTTAGAACTATAGATTAGATTTTTAAATTAATAATGGTTAATTAACTTATAGTTAATAATAATTAATATAAGTTGGGTATGTTAGAAGGAAATAATTAAATAATTATTAATGAAGTTCATTAACCATATTATGTTATAATTAATTAATATGATTGATTTTTAATAAATTAATTAGATTAATTAATTAGTTCAATAATTTAAATGAAATTATTTATTGAGAAGTAATTAAGAAATTAATTACTTATTAATTGTGTAAATTAATTTGAGTTAATTAATTTAGTTTAATTAACTAATATTTGGAAGTAAATTACTTAGAAAAGTAATTGAAGGATGATTACGGGATGTAATTAACTGGATAATGTTGTTAATGGAAGTAATTGAGACTATAATTACTAAATATTAATCAAGGGATTAAGTAAGTTTGTTATTGAGAAGCAATTAATTTAGGATGATTAATTACTGAATATATTAATCATGAGGATTAATATTTGTAATTTGAAGATGTGTATCCTTAATATAATTAACAAATGGATTAGAAATCATTAATTAAAATAATTAATGATGGGAATTAGAGAAATTGATTTATTTGAGAATAATAAATCAACAAGAAGATTAAATGGAAATAATTAATCATGGAATTATTAATTTGTTAATAAGTAATTAAGAGTAGTTAATTACTGGTTTGTTATTAATCAAGGGGTGATTAATAATGGTGTTTAAGTAAAGATTAATTTAATATATAATTGGAGATCATTAATTAATATAATTAATGATGTAATTAAGAATTGTAAATTAAGGAATAATTAATGGGTAAGTAATTAAATGTTAATCTGCTATAAATGATTTAGAATAATTCATTTGAGGAATTTATTAAAGACTAAGTTATTCTTGTAATTAGAGAATGATAAATTAATTTGATTTATAATTAATTAATAATTGTGAGAGCAGGATTTATGGAATGAGTAATTAATTTAATTTATTTTAAATTAATTAAAATGGAAGTAGTTAATTTAATTCATTTTAAATTAACTATAGCTTGTGATTCATAAATCATTGCTGATGGATGATATTGATATTTCATTGTTTGATTGTGATCTCAGAAATGAGTTGGATAATGTCTATGTGATATGAGATGCTTGGTTTAAGTATGATAATGTTTAATTATCTGTTTGGATGATGATTTTAATTATCTGTTTATGATGATGATGTGATTATCTATTATGAGATGTGAATTATCTATCTGTGCATATTGATGATATTGAATTCACTGTTAAGACTAAATAGACAACTTGGCCCTAAAAGACACGCATTGGATTTCGATGAGACCGGGATCGGGTTTTCCGCATTAGGAATATCCGAAAACCACATCGTTTCCAAATTAACGATAGGTCGTGAATCTGAAGTGAAGATGAAGGTTCTGAATGCAAGGATTATCGTCGTTAACTCTGATGGTGATTCCAAAATGAGTGTAACGAGATGATGCCTTCGGTTTCGTTCGAACCCGGAACGAACTTGTATGGATTGAATGTTTTCAACACATCGTCAGGCGGACGATGAGCATTCTAAGAAATATGTTCTATAAAGGTAATCGTAACCTCAAGCCTCATCAACCGGGAATGGCTAAAACAGGGGAGGTGCAGCAAGGTTAGGTGGGTCATGCCCAAGCAGGACAAGGATATTCCCCTGTCTAGATGTCCCTTTTTATTCGGCTTAGTGGGCGGTTGGTCTGCAGCCAACTGCGGGGTTTATCTTGTTCGGGACTGTTCAGTAAGGAATGGTTTCGGCCTTGTGTTGCAGGGGATGAAGGGAGTAATCCTCGGTACGTTGATCTAGGCCACGTACTGTGACGGGCGGCACCCCAGTAGCCCTGCCATTGTATGGAATCCATAATCCAATAAGTGCCTACGGTTTTGATTGTATTACCCACTTTTGTGGCTAGCAGCTGGAATTTAATAGATGTAACAATTTCGGCTATTTTCTATTTACTTGAAAACCCTAGACCTATTATAATATCACTGGATTTCCTATCAAATGTTTTGGTTAGCGTAAGGTAAAAACTTTTCCATGTTTATGTGTGGGAAGTCTTACGTGATACCTTTTGTTTTCAAAAAGATTTTTCAAAATTAAGCAACTTTAACCTGTTACTCATACCAGACCCATGTCTGACCCGAAGTTTATTTTGTTTTTCATAAACTCTCGGGTACCCAAATTTTTACGGGTAGCCAAGGGATTCAGGTTTAGCTTTGACGAATTTTGGAGGAGCAATGGAGCAGGAGGCTTCAGCGTTTAGACATATATATTTATAGTTCCGCTGTGTGGTACCTCTGTGATGTATTGTGTATTGTGTTGTATTAACTAGACAGGTGTTTATAACTGTCTAGTATGTGATGTACTATATGTATCATTCTGATTGATGTTATATACTATGTAAATACTTATGTGATTAATATATTTTATTCGTTCCGCTGTGAGATTCTGATGTTGTTGTTCTTTCTTCTCTATCTTTTCTATTTTCTCACCTATTTCTTTCTTATTAACGATGCTTCTTCCTGGGAGTAGGAAGTGGGGTCGTTACAGATATATTAAGCAATTCAAGTCCGACATGTGTGGATGCGAGTGGCACGAAATACTAGGTCGTTACAGATAGATAATTGTTTCTTACTAATATAAGAAAGTAATTATCTTAATTAAAATATGAGTCTTCTTTTAACAGACTTGTTTGTTAATTGGAAAAAAGTTTTCTTTGTAAATCATTTTGAAAGTTTATTGTGTGTATTATAGTGCAATTCTAGATGTCTTGGCTTTTCGAAGAAAAGGATCATGTGATAAATGTTTTAGAGAAAGGAATTTTGATCTAAAATTATGTTGTTTGGATTTAATAATGGTTTGAAAACTTTGATTGAAAAGTGTTGTTTTAAAACAGCGATAACTTATGATTAACATATCCAAATGAGTCCATTCTTTTTGCAAAAGAGAGTGCTTTCAGTAAGCTATAAATCATAATTTTATCATTTTTGAAATTTTTGTAGTTTGTTTATTCAAAAATGAGTTTGAAAACTGATGGAGATCTCTGTCCTCTTTTACTATTTCTGAGTTTAAAGCTGAAAGTAAATTAGGCATAAATTTCAAAATATAAATCCAATTTTGATGATCTTTATATTGTTGGAAAACTTGGAATGAGTAGAATAACTTTTATTCTATGAGTATTTTCGGATTGTGAGTTTTACTGTGTCAAAAGCCTGAGTCATTGTAGCAGGCTTGAATTTGAAAATTTTGAAGTTTTGAGTTGTTGTCTTATTTAAACTATGATTTTAATGCTTCATATGCTTATAAGTGCATGCTAATTTGTTTCAAGAAGTTAAGTGCAGGTGCAAGAGGATATTTGAATGATTAATTAGCAAAATAGTAAGTATAAAAGTAAGCATGCTTGCATTTTAAACTCTAAAAATGAAAGGTCTGATTGTTAAGCGTTTATGTGTTATATATATATATATATATATATATATATATATATATTATGTTCCGACATTTTGATCGATGTATATCTATAATTCATATTTATGAAATTGTAAAGGGCTCTCTATGCAAAAGAACTCTGCCAAATTTTTAAAAAATTAAACACTTAGAAAAAATTTGAAAAAATTTAATAAGTGATATTTAGAGCCATCGATGAAGGGTCTAATAAATGTCCTTTTAAATCATAAAGTAAAATGGTTTAAAATTTGATAAATTTAGTGGAATATACATATATGCATATTACTTATTGTAGTATATTTATTTTTGGGATTATAGTATGGAACAACTCTAATTTAATTTACTTTAAATTTAAAGTGAATATGAGTGAATTGAAAATTTAAGTAAGAGACTTTAAAAATTTTCAAGTATTGAAGTTGAGTTTTGTGTATAAAAGAAAATTGATTTGATTGAAAACTCTTATAACAAATTTTGGAGAAAATTTCTTCTAATCCATTCTTCTATGTCTTGCCTTGGTGAGATTCTTGTGATGACTTGCATTCATGCAGTCATGTGCTATGGTGGTAGCTTGAAATACCACCTATCTTTTTTTGAATCATCTTCTAATGATTGTGCTTATTTGTGTTACTCCTTTAAAGGAGTTAAGTGTGTTTCAGTATATTCGGAATGTTGGCTCCTAGTTATATAGGACCTCTACTATTACTGAACGCTTGGGTTCGATTGCTTTCATGCATCGTTTTCTACTCAGTTTTGGGTGTTCATGATATGTTCCAGGTAATCCAATTTCGTTGTATCTTCGAGATTTAATCTTGATTGTTAATTCCCTTGTGTTGCACGATCACGAGTCTCACCGACTTGTGTATTGTGCAGAATTCTATTCGTGTAGTTGTTTTGAAGATTAAACACCTTCGAAATAAGAAAGTTCCACTTATGAAATTCTATGGTCCACTAACCCTAATTATTGTACTTGGAAAACCATAGGATTTGCCAAAAAAACTTGTCCTGATCCTTTCATTCTCTGTTGAGGGTGAATGTCTATGATCCTATCTTTTGATTTGAATCTTATTGTGATGAAATAGATGTTATAGATAACTTCCATTATAGAAATTGCGGTGACGCAATTTTCTTAAGGGGGAGTCTGTAACAACCCGCTGTTTTGTGATTGCCTGTTAATAAATTAAAACGTGATTTTTAAATTAGGGTTTATAATAATAATTTGGTGTGACAAATTGATTTATAAATTGTTTATTTGAATAAACAATAAATTTGAGAAAAAATCTATTTTTGGTGTTTATGGAAATTTTGTTTGAAACAAATAATAAAATGTTAATGGTTTAAAATGTAAAAAAATATTCGAATTTGTAGTGTAACATAATTTGTTTTATGATATGTTCGTTTTACAAAATTTTATGTAAATAATTTGGTAGAGTAAAAAATTTTAAAATATAGAAAAATGGTTGAGAAAACTAGAAAATTTGGCTAAGTGTTTAACATCGCTTATTGGGTTGGATAATAGGTCCAAACACATTATCTCATTTTTGAAATTTGCCTTATGAATGAACTGTACATTCATTCTTTCTATCCTCCTCATTCTCTTCTTCTAACCTTGAATTCTCTAAAACCCAAATAATAGTTTCTTCCCCAAATCCAAATCTAAGCTCCAAATTAATTAAAAATCAAGGAGAAATTGGTAGCAAATCAAACTCTACATGTTTCTAGCTTCAATCCAAGACCTAAGCTTCAATCTTTTCTTGGTAAATCTACTAATTTGCTGCAAATAGATCCTAAGGTGAGTTATAAACTCACACTTCTAATTTAAACAAGCTAGCATGGATCATATGTTGTTTCTTTGTTGGATTCTGAAACAAATTTTCTACCATTGAACATGAAATGAATTTGGCCATATCTCCCTTGTTGCTTAACCAAATTGGATGATTTTTAGTGTTCGGCAATATTCATACTTTGTATTAAAAGTTTCATGCCTTGAGTTTTATGAAATTTTGGAGTTAATTTGATCAAACTGTTCTTCTTTGTTGTTGTCCCGAGAGCAAAATGACAGCGACAATGAATTTAGATCAGAGAATTGTTTGAGTCATAACTTTTTCATCCCTTATTGGAATTCAATGATTTTCAATGTCCTGTAAAGCTTAGGAAATTGTACAGAAATTTACTTTTAATTGCTTTACGAAATTCTGATGTTTAATAGGACGAAATTGGGTTTGAAACAGTAGGTATATTTGAAGATGTGTATTTTCTAAGTTGAAACTAGAAATCAAATTTGCCATAACTCTTTCGTTGCTTATCTTAATTTGATGATTTTTGATGTTCTGGGAAGCTTAAAATATCCTCTATAACTTTCATGTTTTATGCTTTCTAAAATTTTGGGTTGAATAGGGACGAACTAGCTAAACAAGCCGTTGGCCTTTGTTTTCCTGTGTATTCACTTTTTGGCATGAGTGCGACTTTGAGACGTCACAGTTTCTTCGTCTCTTATCGAAACATGGTGAATATTATTCAGTTTAAACTAGAAATATTTAAATTTATTTTTACAAATTTTTAAATCATTCCGACCATGTTAACTTGTATATATCTGCTGTCGAATTTGAACCCGCAGCATGATGGAATTCAACGATTAAACCTTGTTTTAGTCCAAGTTTGAAACGATGCAGCTTCTTCGTTTCAAACTGAATTTGAGTGATTCTTTTGGCAGATTAAAGTAGAAGTGCTGAAATACATTCTTGCAAATTTTCATGACAATCTGTGTTTTTTTGCTATTTTAAAACTGCTGTCGAACTTGAACCCACAGCATGCTGGAATTTAACGATTTGACCTTGTTTTAGTCCAACTTTGAAACGATGCAGATTCTTCATTTCAAATTGGATTTGAGTGATTCATTTTGCAGATTGAAGTAGGAGTGTTGATTTACATTCCTGCAAATTTTCATGACAACCTGGATTCTTTTTCTATTTAGAAACCATTGTTGAACTTGGATCAACGACATGTTGAAATTCAGCGGTTTAACCTTGTTTTAGTCCAACTTTGAAACGACGCGGATTCTTCAATTCAAATCGGATTTGAAATACTCATTTTGCAAATTGAAATAGGAATGTTGAATTACATTCTTGTTGAATTTCAAGTCATTTTGACAATGCTAACTTGTTCAAACCTGGTGTCGAATATTGAGTCGCAGCTTGTTTTAAATGGATAATACTTGTTGTATATCTCTTTCTAGATTTCATATACGGGTTTTATAATGTGTTTTACAAATGAATTTCAAATAAAATGGCTTTTGAAATTAATATTATATATTATTTTTTAAGTAAAAAAATTATATACTCTATAGTAAGAGAATTTCAAAAGCAATTTCTAAAGCGATTTCGAAGCGTTCCTAAAACTCATTTTCTTCAACTTAATTTCTATGTAAAACACACAATTTTTCACTTTGAGCGAAGAGGGAGGAGAATTAAATGATTGGATAAAACGCATGCAATAAACACGTGCGTTTGTCTTTTCAGTTAATTCCTAATTAATTCGTTTGATCGCTTTGACCTTCGAGTCGAGTTTACCGATGAGATGTGGTAATTTTTTTACTGCTTTGAGTGTGAAATTTACTAGCAGTTAGTAAATCATTTGGTGCCAATGCATGGTATGGGAGGAACGTGAACACTATTCGGGTTCCTTTTCGAGAGTCCGTGACACGTTTGCCATTGAGGCGTGCCAGTACTAGACCTTTGGGTCATTGCCATTACAGCGTTTACCATTGCGGCATATTTGTCTTCGAAAGGTTTGCCATTATGGTGTACTTTCCATTGCGGCATATTTGTCATTGTGACGTTTGCATTCGGGAGAGGTACCAATTTGAGATAATAGTACTTGGCAAGGCTTCGGCCACATGCACGTGCAAACACTTTTGAGATGATTTCTTTAACTATTTTCCCTAGTGTGTCGCCCTATTTCAGAATTGTTCCTTTGAACCATTTGATATATATTTGTGGCGATTACCTTTCGGGAATTTGAACTCTTGGAAGTTCTATTTTGAGATTTGAATTGCCTACACTGGCATTATATGAGATTTGCCTTTTGGCGTTTACTTTAGATTTTATTCTCCTCTTTGCAGATATATTTGCCTTATGGCGTGTTTGTAATGGGATATCTTTATGCATGTTTTGGGTTTGCTAAGATGGTGGACTTAGGTTTTCCCCTAAACCATATTTGATGTTCTATAAATGCCGATGATATGAGGCTTGCTACTTTTAGCGTTTTATGGGTTATTTTATCTCTTTTTAGATAATCCGTTTTGTAGTGATACCATATTATCAATTGATGTAACCATACACTTTAGTTGTCCCTTCTCACTTGGGAATATTGTCAAATTATCCTTATGCTCCTATTACCTCTTATCCTTGTTAACTGATTTGTTTAGCTAGACTGACCTGTGTATTTTATACTCGAGTCAAGCCTATGTGTTTCAAGTTAGGCACATTTGGACTATGCCTATTATGCTTCTGCATGGACTCTTTTCTGCTAGCACTTTTGGTTGTAGCTTTTGTGTAGTCCTTTTTGGTTTGCTACTTTGATATGTATATTCTTTTGACCCATATTTGGGATGTGGTCGTCATACCACTTTGATGTATCATTTTGGACTGTACTAGTGATTGTATCTGTACTTATGCATATGTATGCATTTCTGTTGTTCTGTGATGTTATTTACATTTGAGTTGTTATGTTTTGTTCTGGTAGATCTGTTAGCCATTATAGTTTTGTATTAAATATTTATAGGATAGGCTGATCCACTTGAGAACAAAAATATAGATAGCACTTATCGACGTATTCAGTAGATAGTTAAGACAAGGCTATAGATGGTCGCTCTTATCCAGCTTTATTATCCGCATTAGCAGACGGTATTACATCGTAATACTCTTTGTTAATATGGGTCTCAGAGTGAGGCGTCACAGAGGAGGTAGAAGAAAGAGAAACAACAACACAGAATCTCATAACTGTAGCAGAACAATATATAATAGATAATAATATGTCTTTATACAAAAAAAACTACAACTGTTATTTATACATTACATGATCAGAGTACAAAAAATAAATAACTCAATATTGTACAGTTATAATAACTTGTTCTCGCTAGTGCTAACTACACAGCCTAACGTACACAATGGAATATAATCAAGTACGTGGAATACTTCTCTGTCATCTAGCTCATCTCCTAAGCTCCATAACATCCTAATCTGAATCTGTAATACTCGGTCTGACTCAAGCATTATAATAAAATAAAATCTGAGTCAGTCTGGAAAACTAGCATGGGAAAACACACTCAATTTGAACTATTACTGTTATCAAAATCCTTTGGAAAACGAAGGTATATCGTAAGACCACGTCACATATAAACATGAAGGGTTTTTCCCTTACGTAACCAAAACATTTTATATCAAAATCATCTGATATTATTATAGTGTCTATAGAAAATAAATAGAAAATAGCTGAAATGCTGGCATCTCACGTTTCAGTGTAGTTGGGCACAATCAAAACCGTACATGCTTGTTTTGGAGAATGGATTTAATACAATGACTAGGCACTAGGTAGCACCTATCATAGTACAAGTCCAGAATAATGTGCCGAGGACGTCGTTGTGATCCCCTAATGCACAAGATCGAACTACCCCTAACCTGGATAGTACCAAATATGCTATCATCTCGGGTGTTCCTACCCTAATCGAGCTCTCCCATGTATGATAACTATAATATCCGAGGGTATCTAAAAAGGTGATAAACATACTCTAATTAGGTGCGACCCACTTGGCCTTACTGCATCTCCCCTGATTTTCAATCATTCCAGCTGATGAGGCTTAAGGCTACGATTACCTTTTTAAGGAATTTATACTTGTAATGTTCATTGTCCTCGAATGACAATGTGTTGAAAACATTCATCCATACATGTCCATTCTGGGTCTGAACAGAACTGAAGGCATTATTCCTAATACATCCATTTCGGGATCATCCTTAGGATTGCTAGCGATTTGCCCTTGCACTTCAATACTTCGTCTTCGATTCCATGCTCATGTCTTCACTTCGAAAACTTATACATTGGATCGAAGTGGTTTTTGGATAACTTATCTGATACCGGTCTCTTTGAAACAACGTTCAATATTTTTGGTAAACTTAACCCCGGCTCTTTAGGAAATAAACAGACGAAAATAAGATCGAAGATCGTCTCCTAACCGTTAGTGGACGTATTTCCTTATCATCATCCTAGAAGAATGAAACGAGTTTATATGTATAGTATAGCACCTTCGACGGTAAATGTACCATATAAATCCTGTGTTTCTCCTAGATATTGTAACGACCCGTATTTTACGTGTCGATAAATCGTAGAATTTGCAGGTCATTAGTATTGTTTATGTTGTTTCTAGCCTGAGTCGTTTAGAAAGTTAACTCATGTGTTTAGTGATGAGTTTGAGTTCTCAAGTTTTGAGTCGTTAACGAGTCAACATGTTGAGGGTTGAGTTTGGACCGAGTTAAGGTAGGCAGCGACTCATGGTCTTGGACGAGTCAGTGGGTTAGCCTGTTAGAGTTTGGACCGAATTAAGGTAGTGGGCGACTCATATGGTAACCGACTCATAGAGGCAGCGACTTATAGGTATGGTCGAGTTAGTATGTGGCCGAGTTAAGGGGTTGACCGACTCATAGGGGTGACCGACCTAAGAGGATAGTGAGATAAGAAGTGTGGCCGAGTCAACGAGTTACGACTCATAGGGTTTGCCGAGTTAAGGAGTTAACGAGTTAAGGGTGTAACGACTTAAGGTTTTGACCGACCCAAGGGGATAGGTCGTTATATCGCGTGTGGATTAGGTCGCGCGCCTGGTTGAGTCGTAGCTTGTAAGGTCGTATGCCATTGGGTTTGAGTTTAAGGTCGGCAAGGAGTTGAGTCGGTGGGTGTTGAGTCGGCAGAGGTTGTTGAGTCGTATGCAGTTGAGTCGGCTAGGGCTTAGGTCGGCCATAAGACTAAGTCGTTAGGTCGGTAGGTACCCAGTATGGCTTAGTGTAGTTGAGTCGGCATGTTAGTTGAGTCGCCATACGACTTAGGACTTAGGAAAATACGGCAGTGTCTTATGTCGTAAGCCATTGAGTCGTTAGCATGCTGTGCCGTATTTGGTTAGGTCGGTAGGTCGTGTGACCCTTCGTGTGTGTTGTGTTAGTTAGGTCGTATGAGTCGTACACGGGTTAAGGTTGTTAGGTCGTTAGAGGCGTTGAGTCGTGTCTGGGATAAGTCGCGTATGAGTTAAGACATGAGGCCCTGTGTTGTGTTGAGTCGGCAAGTGGCATGGGCGACTCAGGGAGATGAGTCGGCAACGACTTAAGAGCGGCCGAGTCAGGGAGAAATCAGCCTATAAATAGAGGGGTTTGGCTCACTTTTTGGCACCGGATTTTGAAGCGACGAAGTGCTGCCATTTTGGGAACTCGACTACAACATTTCTTCATCTTCTTTTCTCCATTCCAATCTAATTCTAACATCCATCCAAGATCGAAGATCGAGATCAAAGATTCAAGGGCCAAAGTTGAAGATCTTCATCCAACGAAGCTAGATTTCATCGTTTTAAGAGAGATTTCGCCGGATCAAGCCTTGATCTTCGCTGTCCAGATCTGAAGTGTTTAGTTTTTGAGGTGTTTAGGTGATTTAGTGAGTGGTAGTTATCTCTCACGCGGACCCAAAGGAGTATATTGGATTGGTGGTTTGTTGGAGTGTTGTAGATAGTGATTTTGTGCATTTTCCTTAGATCCAAGTATAGATCCATTGTTGTGAAGATGTTTACCTATGCAAGTTCATTTATTAAGTTATAGAAACAAAACCCATGTTTTATATTTGATAGATCTATGATAAAAACCTATGAATCATGCATTTTGGACTTATGCTCATTTATTTACGAAATTTCCATTATAGTTAATATTGCTCAGTAGATCTTGTTTGAATGATTGATTGTTTGGACGAATGATTGATTTGATTGTTTCAAGTTAGCTAGTAGTTGATTTGGAACAAGAGGGTTGAAGGTGATTCAAAAGCTAAGTGGAAAGGCTCTTGAATGTTGAAAGCTGCCTATGGCATATGAAGCGGATGTGGAAGCTCATATGGATGGATTCGATGATGATGGACTTTGCCATGATGCGAGAAGGCAAAGCATGAGATTGAGATGGGACTTTGCTATGATGCGATGAGGCAAAGTGTGATGTTGAGATGGGACGGGTCATGATGACGTTCCAAGCACGGGCTACGACGACGTGCAAAGTTATGTTGATAACTCGGTGATGCGATCCGGGTTGGTGATAATGGTTAGCTTGAGAGGCGCTTGAGCTAGTATGGAAATAGTTGTCGAGGAGGATGACTAGGAGGCTGAGATCTTATCGTTGTTGAAGGTTCTAGCATGCTCAAAGCAAGAGTACGTTGGAACGGGCTGCGACGACGTTCCAGGCACGGGCTGCGACGACGTGCTAGTACTCTGGGTAGTTGCGAAAATTCCTAGGCACGGGCTGCGACGACGTGCGGAGTTATGTCTAGAACCGGGGTTACTATTAGCCCTTGACAGGTGGTCATTCAATTAATGGTGAAATCATGGCAATGATAACAGTGATAGCCAGAGTCATGGATGTTTGGTTGTATTATCATTCGGTCTCAAGAGCGGTATTTTCTGGGTGCTTATCTGATCTTGGTTTAGGCCTTGGGGGTTTGTATTTGGAAAACATCGCCCTTGACTCGAGTGATTATTGCTTTACCTTAATTATCTGTTATGTTATGCTTGCTTCTCTTTAGTGTGTGTCTGGGGGCTATCACTGTAGAAAGAGGTGGAGTGGGATGGTTTGGTTCCTATTCCTTTTATCCCTTATGCTCTTTTGGTATGTTTGGTAGATAATTTACTGCTCACTAAGACTTTGTCTGACTCAAGGTTTTATGTCTCCTCTTATTACCTTGGGCTGTTCATCCGTGTTGGGATGGGCAGACTAGGTAGCAGGTGGCAGGTGTTGTGCTTAGAGTTCTCCGATGATGATGACGAAGATGAGCAGGAGGCTTTGCATATTAGTTTTCTTACTATGTGTACTGGGTGTTCCGCTGTTGTATCTGATTGAGTGTTGTAGTGAGGCTTTGATGTATGGATGAATCTTATGTTTGTATAAAACTACTATGATGCTTATATGATGATTTTCTATTATGGAGCTTCACTATATATTTCTCTATTGTATTTTATCCCTGCGCTGTGAGTTGATGCGATAGAGTTTCTGTTTTTATTTTACCCTGACTATCGTCCATGGCTACCTGGCACGCCTTTCAGCGCACTATTTCCTTGTCTTGGTGCGGGACTCATGGGCGGTCGTCACATTTGGTATCAAAGCTTTGGTTAATCGATTTTAGCCAACGCTCGCTGACGTAACTACGTATGAGAGACGTAATTGTATTTTGATGGATGATTACTATATGTAATATAGTAACTTAGAAGGATTTGAACTCCTTATGCAGTTGTTTCTCAAGGTGTTCTAATCATTCTTATTACAGATATTAAGGATGAGTCGAAGAGGGAGACCAGCTGCAAGGGAAAGCCGTGCTACTGAAGGAGCTGTTGATTATGGAACTATGTTCGAAGCGATGATGACTTCGATCATGAGAAGAATACCAGCTCCAGGGCCATCTGTAGATGTTGGAGTTCAAGTCCAAGCTCCAAGACCGGTGGATTTTGCTAAGCTTTGTAAGGATTATACTTCTTTTGGAGGAAAAGCTTTCTTGGGGACGGAGTCGACTATTGAGGTGCAGAGATGGATTGATGCATGTCGAAGGATCTTTGGTGATTTAGGGATTGAGGATGCAACTAAGAGGAAGCTTGCATCGAGACAGCTTCAAGGGAGAGCTGCGGATTGGTGGAATTCTGTCACCATCGATACACCAGAAGAAGAGATTACTTGGGAGCAATTCCAAGTTAGATTTGAAGCTAAGTTCATCTCTACGGCTCAGAAGTCTGTTTTGTTCAAGAGGTTTGTAGAGCTCAAGCAAGGTGGGAGACCAGTTCTTGAGTATATTTCCGAGTTCGAAGCCTTGTCCAAGTATGCCAGATCGTATATTGATTCTCCCTACCAGAAGAACGAGAAGTTTGTGACCGGTTTGGATGCTTATCTTGGGAGGCAGTTAGTGGATCATTTGGACGATCCATTTGAGAAGCTTGTGGGGAAAGCCCTTAGGCATGAGAGTCTGTTTCCTAAGGAAAGTTATGTTGTGGCTGTAACCAGGGAAGGATCTAGACCACAGCAGAGTGGCAACAAGAAGAGGAAGCAGCAGCAACAGAGGGGTAGGGATGGCCAGAAGAAGCCGAAGGGCGAAGTGACTTGTTATAATTGCCAGCAGAAGGGCCATCTCTCCAAGGATTGTAGGAATCCAAAGGCGCCGGCGAAATGCCACAACTGTGATAAACCAGGGCATTTCAGGAAGGACTTCCCAGAACCGAGGAAGGACAGGCAGATTGTGCAAGCTTATGCTTTGGGAGCTGTGCCGTCATCTTCAAAAGCTCCTACTGCTGAAGAGAAGGGGAAGAGTGTGGTGGTTCAAGGTACACTTTCTATTTGTGGTGTTCCAGTTAGAGTGTTGTTTGATACTGGAGCATCGCATTCTTTTGTTTGTAATGATTTGGTAGACCGGTTAGGTTTGAGACCAGATATTGTTGATAGACCATTGGTTGTGACTAATCCAGTTGGGGGTTCGTCATGTTTGTGTATGATATGCCGTGGTCTAGTTGTGGCGAGTCATGATTGCTCGTTTGTTTGTGATTGCTTTGTTCTGAACTTTGCGGGGTTCGGAATTATTTTGGGTATGGACTGGCTTAGGAAGTATGCGGCTAGGATTGATTGTGAGGGGCTGGAGGTGACAGTTGGGAATGTGGAAGGGCGAAAGGTTGTGATACGATGTAAGCATGAGGAAGGCGTCTTCATGAGCTTCATGTATTAGCTGGTTGTTCCACGGGATGGACTGTCATCAGTGCCTATTGTGAATGGATTCGAGGATGTCTTTGACGAAGTCAAAGGGTTGCCGCCGCATAGGGAGATCGAGTTTCGTATCGATCTAGTTGAGGGAGCCAGACCTGTTGTGATGCCTCTTAGGCGGATGGCGCCTAGGGAGCAGCTAGAGTTGAGGGTGCAGGTTGATGACCTTTTGCAGAAAGGATTCATTCGGAGAAGTGTGTCCGAATGGGGTGCACCAGTTGTGTTCGCAACCAAAGCGGATGGATCGTTGAGGTTGTGTGTGGATTATCGTGAGCTGAATAAGTTGACTAGGAAGAACAAGTATCCATTGCCGAGAATAGATGACTTGTTTGATCAGCTTCACGAGGCTAAGGTGTTTTCTCAGATGGATTTGGCAACGGGATTTCACCAGTTGAGAGTGGCGAAGGATAGTGTGCCAAAGACTGCTTTCAGGACACCATCCGGTTTTTATGAGTGGCTGGTAATGCCGTTTGGATTGACTAACGCACCAGCATATTTTGTGGATCTTATGAATAGAGTGTTCAGAGATCAGTTGAATAAGTTCGTGCTTGTGTTCGTGGACGATATTCTGATTTATTCCAGAACTGAAGAAGAGCACAAGGCACACTTGAGGATTGTTTTGGAAATTTTGCGAAAACATCAGCTGAAGGCTAAGTTTTCGAAGTGTCACTTCTGCAAGAGTGAAGTGAGGTTCTTAGGTCATGTTATCTCTGGAAATGGAATAGCAGTTGACCCCGCTAAGGTGGCAGCAATCCAGGATTGGGTTAGACCTAAGAATGCATCTGATGTAAGAAGTTTTCTTGGATTAGCAGGATATTATCGTCGGTTTATTAAAGACTTTTCCAAGTTAGCTGCACCGTTGACAGGATTGACGAAAAAGAACCAAGTGTTCAGATGGGATGATAAGTGTGAGCAAGCTTTCGTAATCCTAAAAGAGCGACTGACGAGTGCTCCTGTTTTGACTATTCCTAGTGGGAATGATGAGATGGTGGTTTACACCGATGCATGTGGCACTGGACTTGGAGCAGTGCTAATGCAGAAGGATAAAGTTGTTGCGTATGCTAGCCGACAACTGAAGCCGCATGAAAGGAATTATCCGACTCATGATTTAGAGTTAGCAGCGATTGTGTTTGCTTTGAAGATATGGAGACATTACCTATTGGGAGTTCGATTCGAGTTGTTTACAGATCATAAGTCGTTGAAGTATCTGTTCTCCCAAAAGGATTTGAATCTTCGACAGCAAAGATGGCTAGAGTTCCTAGCATCATATGATTTTGGTATAGCCTATACTCCGGGAAAAGGAAACGCAGTGGCAGATGCGTTAAGTCGAAGACATGCTGGATTGGGAGCCATGTTTTCGGAGTGGAAGAGTCTCGAGTATTTGGCTGAGTTTGACTTCAGGCCTAGATGTGAATTGGAACCTGAGATGTTGGCAAACTTATCGATAAGACCTACTCTTGTGGAAAGGATTGGCGAGAGCCAAAAGCAAGACGATAAGCTTGTCAGGATTATCCGTGGTTTGGAATCTGGATTGGAACCAGAGAAGGATAAAGGATTCGAGATCGATCGAGAGGGTCGGCTTCGAAAGCAAGGACGACTGGTTGTTCCCGATATAGATGGATTGAGAGATGAAGTTCTAAGGGAAAGTCATCACTCGAAGTTGACGATTCATCCAGGTGGAAATAAGATGTATCGGGACATGAAGAGAGCCTACTACTGGGAAGGTATGAAGAAGGATGTTGGAAATTTTATTTCCAAGTGTATGAACTGCCAGTTGGTGAAAGCTGAGCAGAAGAAGCCCAGTGGATTGCTTCAGCCATTAGAAGTTCCTACATGGAAGTGGGAGCAAGTGTCAATGGATTTTATCGATGGTCTACCTAGGACAAGAGCAGGAAATGAAGGGATTTGGGTCATAGTAGATCGTTTGACCAAGAGTGCAAGGTTCATTCCTGTTCGATCAACTAGGACTGCATCGAAGTTGGCTGAGTTGTATGTTAAGTGGATAGTTCGATTCCATGGTATTCCGAAGAGTATAGTGAGCGATCGAGACCCTTTGTTCACTAGTGGATTTTGGAAGAGCTTCCAGGAAGTTTTGGGAACCAAGTTATGTTTGAGTACAGCTTATCACCCTCAAACAGATGGTCAGACTGAGAGAGTCAACCGAGTTTTGGAAGATCTCTTGAGAGCATGTGTCTTGGACTTCGGAGGATCATGGGAAGATCATCTTCATTTGGTGGAATTTGCATATAATAACAGTTATCAGTCGAGTATTGGAATGGCACCATATGAGGCATTATATGGAAGACCGTGTAACTCTCCGACATGTTGGTTGGAAACTGGAGAAAAGCTGATACTTGGGCCAGAGATGATTCGACAGACTTCGGATTGTATAGAGATCATTCGGCAACGAATGAAAGCAGCCCAAGATCGTCAGAAGAGTTATGCCGATAATCGTCGAAAGGATTTGGAATTCGACATAGGTGATATGGTTTTTGTGAAGATTTCTCCTTTGAAGAGTGTTATTAGATTCGGGAAGAAAGGAAAGTTAACTCCGAGATTTATTGGACCATTCCCGATTATCGAGCGAATTGGAAAGCTCGCTTATAGATTGAAGTTACCGGAAAAGATGGCGGGTGTGCACAATGTTTTTCATGTATCTTATCTACGGAAGTATGTGCATGACCCAACTACGGTGGTTTCTGCTGATAGCTGTGAAGACTTAGAGGTTGATCCAGTGGTTACGAGACCTCGTAAGCCGCTTCGTATTGTTGAAACCGATACGAAACAGCTTAGGAAGAAGACGATTACGTTGCTCAAGGTACAATAGAGTGATGATGTTAACGACTGTACGTGGGAGGAGGAAGAGAGGATGAAGGCAGCTCATCCCGAACTCTTCGAGGTATGGCCCTAAGGTGTCGTGACATCTCATGAATTTGTAGCTTGTTCTAAGTCTTAGAATTCTGCATGCTAGGCTAGAATTGGATGCATGGTTTGTTATTGCTATATATGGTAGGCATGCGGAATATCTTTGATTGCTGTTGTTTGCTTGGAATTTCGGGGACGAAATTCCTAAGGGGGAGAGAATGTAACGACCCGTATTTTACGTGTCGATAAATCGTAGAATTTGCAGGTCATTAGTATTGTTTATGTTGTTTCTAGCCTGAGTCGTTTAGAAAGTTAACTCATGTGTTTAGTGATGAGTTTGAGTTCTCAAGTTTTGAGTCGTTAACGAGTCAACATGTTGAGGGTTGAGTTTGGACCGAGTTAAGGTAGGCAGCGACTCATGGTCTTGGACGAGTCAGTGGGTTAGCCTGTTAGAGTTTGGACCGAATTAAGGTAGTGGGCGACTCATATGGTAACCGACTCATAGAGGCAGCGACTTATAGGTATGGTCGAGTTAGTATGTGGCCGAGTTAAGGGGTTGACCGACTCATAGGGGTGACCGACCTAAGAGGATAGTGAGATAAGAAGTGTGGCCGAGTCAACGAGTTACGACTCATAGGGTTTGCCGAGTTAAGGAGTTAACGAGTTAAGGGTGTAACGACTTAAGGTTTTGACCGACCCAAGGGGATAGGTCGTTATATCGCGTGTGGATTAGGTCGCGCGCCTGGTTGAGTCGTAGCTTGTAAGGTCGTATGCCATTGGGTTTGAGTTTAAGGTCGGCAAGGAGTTGAGTCGGTGGGTGTTGAGTCGGCAGAGGTTGTTGAGTCGTATGCAGTTGAGTCGGCTAGGGCTTAGGTCGGCCATAAGACTAAGTCGTTAGGTCGGTAGGTACCCAGTATGGCTTAGTGTAGTTGAGTCGGCATGTTAGTTGAGTCGCCATACGACTTAGGACTTAGGAAAATACGGCAGTGTCTTATGTCGTAAGCCATTGAGTCGTTAGCATGCTGTGCCGTATTTGGTTAGGTCGGTAGGTCGTGTGACCCTTCGTGTGTGTTGTGTTAGTTAGGTCGTATGAGTCGTACACGGGTTAAGGTTGTTAGGTCGTTAGAGGCGTTGAGTCGTGTCTGGGATAAGTCGCGTATGAGTTAAGACATGAGGCCCTGTGTTGTGTTGAGTCGGCAAGTGGCATGGGCGACTCAGGGAGATGAGTCGGCAACGACTTAAGAGCGGCCGAGTCAGGGAGAAATCAGCCTATAAATAGAGGGGTTTGGCTCACTTTTTGGCACCGGATTTTGAAGCGACGAAGTGCTGCCATTTTGGGAACTCGACTACAACATTTCTTCATCTTCTTTTCTCCATTCCAATCTAATTCTAACATCCATCCAAGATCGAAGATCGAGATCAAAGATTCAAGGGCCAAAGTTGAAGATCTTCATCCAACGAAGCTAGATTTCATCGTTTTAAGAGAGATTTCGCCGGATCAAGCCTTGATCTTCGCTGTCCAGATCTGAAGTGTTTAGTTTTTGAGGTGTTTAGGTGATTTGGTGAGTGGTAGTTATCTCTCACGCGGACCCAAAGGAGTATATTGGATTGGTGGTTTGTTGGAGTGTTGTAGATAGTGATTTTGTGCATTTTCCTTAGATCCAAGTATAGATCCATTGTTGTGAAGATGTTTACCTATGCAAGTTCATTTATTAAGTTATAGAAACAAAACCCATGTTTTATATTTGATAGATCTATGCTAAAAACCTATGAATCATGCATTTTGGACTTATGCTCATTTATTTACGAAATTGCCATTATAGTTAATATTGCTCAGTAGATCTTGTTTGAATGATTGATTGTTTGGACGAATGATTGATTTGATTGTTTCAAGTTAGCTAGTAGTTGATTTGGAACAAGAGGGTTGAAGGTGATTCAAAAGCTAAGTGGAAAGGCTCTTGAATGTTGAAAGCTGCCTATGGCATATGAAGCGGATGTGGAAGCTCATATGGATGGATTCGATGATGATGGACTTTGCCATGATGCGAGAAGGCAAAGCATGAGATTGAGATGGGACTTTGCTATGATGCGATGAGGCAAAGTGTGATGTTGAGATGGGACGGGTCATGATGACGTTCCAAGCACGGGCTACGACGACGTGCAAAGTTATGTTGATAACTCGGTGATGCGATCCGGGTTGGTGATAATGGTTAGCTTGAGAGGCGCTTGAGCTAGTATGGAAATAGTTGTCGAGGAGGATGACTAGGAGGCTGAGATCTTATCGTTGTTGAAGGTTCTAGCATGCTCAAAGCAAGAGTACGTTGGAACGGGCTGCGACGACGTTCCAGGCACGGGCTGCGACGACGTGCTAGTACTCTGGGTAGTTGCGAAAATTCCTAGGCACGGGCTGCGACGACGTGCGGAGTTATGTCTAGAACCGAGGTTACCATTAGCCCTTGACAGGTGGTCATTCAATTAACGGTGAAATCATGGCAATGATAACAGTGATAGCCAGAGTCATGGATGTTTGGTTGTATTATCATTCGGTCTCAAGAGCGGTATTTTCTGGGTGCTTATCTGATCTTGGTTTAGGCCTTGGGGGTTTGTATTTGGAAAACATCGCCCTTGACTCGAGTGATTATTGCTTTACCTTAATTATCTGTTATGTTATGCTTGCTTCTCTTTAGTGTGTGTCTGGGGGCTATCACTGTAGAAAGAGGTGGAGTGGGATGGTTTGGTTCCTATTCCTTTTATCCCTTATGCTCTTTTGGTATGTTTGGTAGATAATTTACTGCTCACTAAGACTTTGTCTGACTCAAGGTTTTATGTCTCCTCTTATTACCTTGGGCTGTTCATCCGTGTTGGGATGGGCAGACTAGGTAGCAGGTGGCAGGTGTTGTGCTTAGAGTTCTCCGATGATGATGACGAAGACGAGCAGGAGGCTTTGCATATTAGTTTTCTTACTATGTGTATTGGGTGTTCCGCTGTTGTATCTGATTGAGTGTTGTAGTGAGGCTTTGATGTATGGATGAATCTTATGTTTGTATAAAACTACTATGATGCTTATATGATGATTTTCTATTATGGAGCTTCACTATATATTTCTCTATTGTATTTTATCCCTGCGCTGTGAGTTGATGCGATAGAGTTTCTGTTTTTATTTTACCCTGACTATCGTCCATGGCTACCTGGCACGCCTTTCAGCGCACTATTTCCTTGTCTTGGTGCGGGACTCATGGGCGGTCGTCACAGATATTCTCGAAGTTATGTTTTTGGTCCAGATTTGATAGTCGGTTATTTAAATATCAAATAAATAATCATTCAATCAAAGATCCATTTCCCACTGAAATCCCTAAGCCTTATTTAATTCAAATTTCAATAAATTAAATCGCATTATCAAAAAGGTGTATACTTATCTTATCGGAATGAATATGTTCACAAACCATTCCCTTCAAAAATATTTGAAAAACCTTTTAAAATAAACATGGAAAGTACCACGCGGTACCAACAATGGATTTGCAGCTCAATGATTACGTCTCTATCCCAAAGAAGTCCAAACTTAACTGCATGCAATTCTGCCTCCGATTTCCGCCATGAAGGTATACCATTACTTTCCAAAAACTTTATTATACTTTTAAAACAATTAAAATAATTACATAACTTTGAAATAATAATTAACTATGATTTATTAATAAAATTCTAATGGATTTACAAGACTTATTTATAATACATAATTCATTTTGATAATTTAAAAATATTTGAATGACTAACTTTCTGAAATATTATTATTCTAAGACATTTTAAATTACCTAGTTAAATAATTAAAAATCCTCTTTTTAAAACAAACTCAACTTCTCGATAAAAATATTTTTTTTTCAATCATAATATAACCAGTCTAATATTTATTTATCTCTTCTAATTTATCAGCAATCGATTTACGTCCCCAATTTCATAAATCCTTTTTTCACATTCCCAAAAGTAAAATCTATCATTTCTTTTCAAACCGATTTACCCATCTCAACTTATATCTTCATTTTACCAAAGGATAATCATTTCACTTTATTTATAAACATTGTTTATAAATCCAATAGTCTCATTTCTAGTTTACAACAATTTCACATCACTTAAATCCATTATAAATCGATTCTAAATTAAATACCATTTATAAATCGATTTCTTAAATAACCCAAACGATATTCCAAAACCAACCAAATCTCGGTTCTACTTCCATTTCGTAATTTATAAATCTTATTTAAGACCCGGTATAACCAATTTTATATTTATTTTCAAATTTCCTTCTATTCTCCCAATCTATTTAAACTCTCAATTATTAAAACCTTTTATATGTAAACAAATATCACTTAAGATACATTATTCCAAAATCTATATTTACAATATCACGAAAGAGCTAAGTACAAATTTAAAGTCAAACCATTTACTAATTTATCCAAAACTCTATATAAATATTTTACTTCCAAAATCTCCTTTTAATTTCTTTTCAAATTCAAACATATATTAATGGTATTTGAAAATTCCAAAATCTAGGCCATGCTATCATAACATCCAATAAATTCAAATCACACTATAATCTATCACAGATTATTCAAATATATCATATATTACAATATATGAAATTAAATTCAACCTATTTGAGGAATCAAGTTGAATCCCTCCAACCTATTTCACTGCATCCACAGATGTTAATATGAAAAAAATACCAATCCTACTTTGAGGGTGATATCGCGGTATATAGAGTCATCTGCTATTATGCAGGGCTCATAGGGTCTCATCCGCTCCAAAGGAAGAAATATATCCAACTACTAATATGTATACTAGTATATATAATATCATCCAATAGATAATTTAATTATCAACATCATCCAATTAACCAATAAATAAAATTGTAATTTGTCCAACCAACCAAATTGAGCGACATTTACTCACCTTGATTTTTATTGTCTCTCCTGCGTTCTGGTTCTAATTAAATTCGGATGTGTTCAAATTTAGCTAAAATTTCCAGAAGCTCTAAATTTAACAAATTCGATTTCAAAATGTAGATATCGTTGATACTAGTTCATCGCGACTGACCGCATCCCATTCGAACATAGTACAAACAACTGATTTAATTCACAAGTTAACGATTTAATTTAAAACAATAATTTATATAATCTTAACAAATCTCTTTACCCAAATAACAACAAAGCCCAACCCAAATTGAAAAAAAAAAAAGACAATCAGTAACCCTACTCTTCTTCCTCCCATCTTTCTTCAACACGCCAAAAGCTTCAATTTGTGCATGGCTGAATCTTATGCATACTACATACCCAAAGCCATCGTCTACGGCCAACCCACCACTGCCAGACAACTCGCCACACCTCCACGACTCGACTATACCCACGATTCCCCTTCCAGTCACACGATGCAAAAAGCGACACTACTTCACCTCCATTGCGACAAACCTGTCGCGACGTCTATCCCACCAACGCACCTCATCAAACTTTAGCCGCTGTCCTTCCTACACTCCATGATCATGAATCCGGTCCTCAATTCCCTTATCGATTCCAAAATCAAAATAAATTTCCAACCTTAGTTCGCAAAACCCCTTCTCTTAACCACTGCCACAGTCATGAACAAGTGCTGCACCCTTCCAGATTCATACCAGTTGAAGATAATTTCATTAGCAACTAAATAAAACTCAATTCGCACTTTATATTTTTAGTTTTGATTTATTTTTAAGCTTTTAAATTATTTATCCTTTTGTTATTTAAAATAAAGGAGGGGAATGTGTTTGAAAAGGAAGGGTACAATGATTGAGTGAAAGAAAGAATGGGCTGATGGGAGGGAGTGTGACAACCTAGTCAAAGTCAAAAAAGGACATATATATATTATTTAAATTTTCAAATTATCTCGATTTACAAAACTAAAAATTTTGAAGTCCTATCGAGGTGTGTCGCTAGGCATTCATAATGTTATACCCATATTTCGAATGCAATGGAAAATATTTCGAGTCCAAGTTCGACCCTATGGAGAAGATAGCTTTTTGGACCAAATTATTATATTAAATTTAACGCGTTTCTATCATGTACGATCAAACGATAATCCCAACACTACAAAATTTGAAATCAAGTAATAATTCACTACTATGGATCCAATGGAACAGCTTTCGTCAAAATCCGAGACTGTGCCCTGGATCTCTATTTTCACTTGTTAATTTAACAAGTTATTTTTAAAATCGAACAAATCACTTGCAAATTCAATTTAAAAGTTTTATTACCTTCATTCTTATTAATATAAATTTAATAAGACTTTAAATTTTTTGTAGCAAGCTCAAAACTCAAGATTCAATTATTTAAGTAAATTCCAATTATTAAATTATCCAATAAATCACTATATTTGAAATGCAAGTTAAAATTTTACTTTTAAATATTTAAAATCAATTTCATATTTCAATTTCAAATAACCAAAATTTTAGGTTGTTACATTCCTCCCCTCTTAAAAGAATTTCGTCCCCAAAATTGCTAAGGTAAGAAGAATTATCCAAAACCCATTAACTTTGCAATAACCAATTAGTTGAAACAACTTTCGAAAATCAATTGGGTGAAACTACACTATCATTTTTACTAATTCCCAAATTCATCCATCAATTCCAAACAAAATTATTTACTCAATCATTTCAAATTATGACCTAAAATCAAATTTTAGTTACCAATAATTTTCTTCAAAATTTTCTAATCCCTTAGATTTTCGAATTTTTTTGCCAGCGTCTCCTTTGCACACAAGATCCAAACAAATACAAATCGCCTCTTCGGGCCCAAATCATCAAAGAAAACAAAAGCCAAGTGGCTAAATCATAAAACCATAAAATTCAAAGAACAATTTAAGCATATACCTTTTGTTGAGCAACCCAATTTTATTTTAAACTCTTGCTTTTTTATACCTACATCGTATTTATCACTGATATCCAATCGTATTATTCAAAATCATTTTATTCAGCATTTTGAATTTCCAATATTTTCTTTACTGAAATTGTACGATGTACATATATCACCCATATGCGATATCACAACTGATCGCTCACTTGATCACACAATTTTACTTCCAAGCTAGTATCGTTCACACGACTCTCTTGTTAGGACTCAGATCTAGTTCCTTTATCAGAAACCGTCATTTTCCTTGCATAGCCATAACTATGATAGTGAACTCTAGAATAAATCAAAAATCCATATCCAAGGTTCACCGTTGAAAATCGACTAAAAAAATCCTAACTCGGATGGTATAAATCATCTCGAAATTCTGTGTTCGAATCTGGATCAAATCATTTTGAGAATAAAATAATATACGTACAACTTACGTATTTATTTCAACTGATTTCTTGGATGCATTAAATTCTCTTATTCACATTTATTTCATTTCCATTCAATTATTCACAATTATCATTCACATTTATACTTCACATTCACCTATTTACTTGGCATATCCCTTAAATACAAATTCCACTTAAGAATTCACTTCAAATTTTCTTAAGTCAATTGTAAACATTTTACACGAAAGTTCTATTATTTATTATCACTTCATCACTTAAGTTTATATCCATTCCTATTCAAATTCAATTTCATTTTCCCATTTCAAACTTCAATTTTATCCATTCACCCTTCAAATCTTATTCAACTAACTAATTCATTTCAAGTCTTAATAAATTCTATTTTCACAATTACTTCATCCAGCCTAACTAAGGCTAAATTTTCAATGTTCACTCTTATTTCACTTAATTTAAATTAAATGCCATTCCAAAATCAAATTTCAAATTTTATAAGTTATCAAACTTATTCGTATTCCATAAAACATTTTAAATCAAAACTACTGAGTTTAAACAATTTTTTAAATATTTAAAAATCATTTTTGAAATCATTTATACACACACAAGATCCCTTGGTATATCAAATTATTCCTTAGAATTTCAAACCAAAACCAGTTTTCCAAAATGAAACCCAATTATAGCAATCCTTCCCTTGGAAACAATACCGTTTAGCTCATTTCAAAACAATACCATGTTGATTTGTCCTGTATAAGTGTTTCGAGACTCCTATCAATAATGTTAATTATTCGTATTGACCAGAATCCATAGGCCACTCAATAGATCAATCAACTTAATATAAACACTTAATCTTTACTAAACAATATGCGCTTATATCTATTAATACACTCAAACTCATTCTCGGGTACTACTGACCCTATCACTAATGAGTTACCCCATCAAAGCCAAAGTTCTCACTTAACTTCAGCTTTGATACCAAATGTAATGACCGAGATTTTTGACCATCGAAAATCAACCTTAGTACGTCCACTGTATTATATGCCGATAAATCGAACGATGGAAAACCCGAGAGTTAAGTGAAAAGAAAAGGAAGAGGTAGAAGAAAAGAGAAACAACAACATAGAATCTTACAATCGCAGCGGAACAATATATAATAGATAATAACATGTATTTATAAAAAAGAACTACAACTATTATTTATACATTACATCATCAGAGTATAACAAATCAATAACTCAATATTGGACATTTATAATAACGAGTCCTCACTAGTGCTGACTACACAGCCTAACACACATAGCAGAATGTAATCAAGTACGTGGAATACGTCTCTATCATCGAGCTCGTCTCCTGAGCTCCATAGCATCCTAAATCTGTAATACTCGATCTGACCCGAGCATTATAATAAAATAACGCCCGAGTTAGTCTAGAATGCCAATGTAAGAAAACATACCCATTCAATTTGAATTATTACTGTTATCGAAATCTTTTGGAAAACAAAGGTATCTCATAAGACCGCGTCACACGTAAACACAACGGGTTTTCCTTTACGATAACCGAAACGTTTTATATCAAAATCATCTAATATTATTATAGAGTCTGTTAAAAATATATAGAAAATAGTTGAAATGCTTGTGTTTGACGTTTCAGCAAAGTTGGGAACAATCAAAACCGTACATGCTCGTATTGGAGAATGGATTTCATACAATGATTTAGACTAGGGTACCACTATCACAGTACACGTTTAGAAAAAATGTATCAAGGACCTCACCGGGATCCCCTACAACACAAGACCGAACTACTTCTAACCTGGATAGTACTGAGTATGTTATCACCCCGCGTGTTCCCACCCTTATCGAGCTCTCCCATGCACCGTAATTATAATATCCGAGGGTATCAAGAAAGGTGATAAACATACCCTAATTGGGTGCTACCCACTTAGCCTTGCTGCATCTCCTCTGATTTTCAGTCATTCTGGCTGATGAGGCTTGAGGCTATGGTTACCTTTTTAAGGAATTTATACTTAAATGTTCATTTTCCTCCGATGATAATGTGTTGAAAACATTCAACCATACAAGTCCATTCTGGGTCTGAACGAAACCGACGGCACTATTCCTACTACATCCATTTTGGGATCATCCTCAGGATTAGTAGCGATTATCCCTTGCGCTTTAATACTCCATTTTTGATTCCATGCTCTTGTCTTCACTTCGAAAACGTATTCATTAGATCAAAGTGGTTTTTGGATAACTTATCCGATCTTGGTCTCTTCGAAACAACGTTCGATATTTTCGGTAAACTTAACCTCGGTTCTTTAGGAAATAAACGTATGGAAATAAGATCGGAGAACATCTCATAACCGTTAGTGGATGGATTTCCTTATCATCATCCTAGAAGAATGAAAGAGTTTATACGTATAGTATAGCACATTCAACAGTAGTTGTACCATATAATTTCAGTGTTTCTCCTAGATATTCCCAAAGTTAATATTTTTGGTCCAGATTTTATAGTCGGTTATTTAACTATCAAATAAACAATCATTCAATCAAAGATTCATTTCCCACTGAAATCATTATGCCTTATTTAATTTAAATTTTAGTAAATTAAATCGCTTTATCAAAAAGGTATATACTTATCATATCGCAATAAGTATGTTCACAAACCACTCCGTTCGAAAATATTTGAAAACCTTTTAAATTAAATATGGAAAGCACCATGTGATATCAACCATGGATTCGCAGCTCAATGTTTATGTTTCTATCCCACAGAAATCCAAACTTAACTACATGCAATCGTTGGCTCCAATATCCGCCATAAAGGTATACCATTACTTTTTGAAAAATTTAATTAACAATAAATATACTTTTAGAAAAATTAAAATAGTTACATAACTTTGAAACAATAATTAATTCTGATTTATCAATAAAATTCTAATTGATTTAAAAGACTTATTTACAAAACTTATAATTCATTTTGAAAATTTAAAAATATTTAAATAACTAACATTCTGAAATATTTTTATGCCAATTTTTTTTAAATTACCTACTTTTATAGTTAAAAATTCTCTTTTTAAAACAAATCGACTTCTCGATAATTTTCTTTTTAAAGTTTTTTAGTTATTTCTCTCTACTGCTATTTAAAATAAAGGGGAGGGAACATGTTTGAAAAGGAAGGGTATAGTGATTGAGTGAAAGAATGAATTGGCAGATGGAAGGGAGTGTGACACCCTAGTCAAAGTCAAAAAATTACATATAAAATATTTAAATTTTCAAACTATCTTGATTTACGTAACTAAAAGTTTCGAAACCTTATAGAGTCATGCCACTAGTCTTTCATAATGTTATACCCATATTTCGAACGTAATGGAAAAGGTTTTGAGTCCTAATTCGATCATATGGAGAAGACAGCTTTTTGGACCCAATTATTATATAAATTTTCGATACCAAGTTCAATGCGTTTCTCTCACGTATGATCAAATGATAATCCCAAACGCTATGAAATTTAAAATCCAATAATAAATCACTATTATGGATCTAATGGAACTAGTTTCATTGAAATCCGAGACTGTGCACCGTATCACTATTTTCACTTGTTAATTTAACCGAGTTATTTTTAAAATCGAACAAATCACTTTTAAATTCAATTTAAAAGTTCTATTACCTTAATTCTTATTAATATAAATTTAATAAGCCTTTAATTATTTTTATCAAGCTTAAAACTCAAGATTCAATTATTTAAGTAAATTCCAATTATTAAATTATCTAATAAATCATTATATTTGAAATTCAAGATAAAATTTTACTTTTAAAGTGATACAGATATTATCTTTTCAATCTGCAATCTAAAATTGTACGGTTATATATCATTTCAAACTGCAATCTCGAATTAAATAAAATCCATTAAATCGCTCGAATCTAACATTTCAACCCTTAACGTTTTTCCCTAATCTATAGTTCGTTCGGGTATATATCATTTCAACCCATAGTGATTTTCAAATAATAATAATTAAGGGAATTTGCAGAGTGACAACAGTATATAAATTTTCATAACATCTAATCATCCAATATCAAAAATCAAACATCAGTCGCAATCATCATACAATTCAATTAATTAATTTGAAAAATAACTAATTTCAATAATAGGTATTTAATGGCAATTTAAATTCAATAATAAATAAAATAACGATTTAATCCAAATAAATTCAAATTTTCCGAAATAAAAAAATTAATATACCAAACAGCCATAATTAGATTCCTAATCATATCACAAATTTACTTTAACAAACATAAGAAATTTTAGATGTTATGAGTGGGTCAAAACACTCACCTTAAAAATTAAATTGAATTTAAATCCAATTTGGGGCCTAAATTCAAACTATCTCAGAATTTGTTCGAACTATAGCCAAACTGTCCGGAAATTCAATAAGATCGCAAGGAAACAAACTGCGCGTGAATTAGACCTCGAATGCAAAAGTTATTAGCATTAGAAGTTACATGATTTTAAATAAAATGAACTAAAAATAAAACGAAAAAAAGCCCTTACGTCTTTCCATGTCATCGCCTTCCACTTTACTGCATTCTACATGCCAAACCCCTAGCCCAAACATGAGATTCTCACTGCTTGCGAAACCGCCATGAACCACCTCAACACGGTCTCCTTTCATCACGCCGCTCCACTCCACGATCTCCGCCCCTCCCTCGATACACTCGTGCGATGCCAACAACCATGAAAGCGACAGCCGCCGTCTAGAATTCCATGACCTAATTGAATTTTAACGCTAAATAGAAATTTTGATTTGACGAACCACAAACACTGATGAACTCCCCTTGGTCCTCTCTATAGAACGGTGCCTTCAAATCGACGATTAGGCAAAGTTGATCGCGACTCGATGAATGACCGCGATTTTTTCTTCAATTCCTTGACAAATAGTGGTTCAAATTGGAAAACGAATTACAGATCTGAGATGCACTCGTCGAGAACTTCAAATTGATATATAATTCGATATAGTTTGAGGGGTTTGATTTTCAATTTGATTTTTGATTGGATTTGCAATTTGAAAATTAGGGTTTGTAGCCATTGAAAAGAGAAAGAAAATGGAATTATACATACTAAAATCAGAAATAAAAATTAATCTATGGTCTAAAACAATCTATTTATAGGCAGAGCTGAAAATGGAAAGAATGGGCTAGATTGTTTTGGAATGTTGAACGATGAACGACCCGCAAAGCCTGTTTCGCTTCTGGAATGAAAATAGGGAATTCTATATATCAAAATAGATGTTTTGGATAGTTTTAAACTCAATGGAATAGGTTTCAAATCCTAATTCAATCATATGAAGAATTTATGATAAAATCAGCTTATTTCAAATTGATTTTCACCGATTTCAATTAAATTGATTTCTAGGCGTTTCGAGTCCGTACGATCAAACGACAAGTTCAATCGCTACGAAACTTGAAACCATACAGTGATTCACCGTTATGGATCCGATAAAACTAGTTTCATTGAAATCCGAGTCAGTAGCCAAAATGAATAATTTCACATTAATTAAATAAGTTAATTAATCACCCTTTTATTCAATATTTATAAAATAGCATATTTTTATCATTTTGATTGTAAAGACATAATAAACTAAAATAAGTTTACCAGTCAATTCCGTAACATCCTGCGTTTTTGCACGCTTTAAGTCGACACACGTGCCAATTCAAACCATACGGAAGAGCGGATTGTTATGGGGAAATAAGAAAAAGTAGAGAAAGAAAAAAACAAAATAGAATCTTGCGGCAGAACGATAAAATATAATAATCAAATATACAGTTCATAAAGCTGTTTTACAAAACATTTGATTATATTTATACAATACATATCAGAGTACACATACCAGAGAATAATAATTAATGCAGCGGAATCAAATGGTGTAGTGGAATAATATGGTTGATAACAGTAATAATAATTTTTCGTCTTTGTCCTCTAGAATAAAAATCTTCAAATCCTGAAATGCTCGGACTGACCCGAGCGAATTGGAAGGACAAAACACTTGAGTCAGAACTAAAAGATCTTATGTAAGTTAAATCAACAGTAAATAATATGAGTGGAACGACGTCCGAGATGTTTACGGGATTTGACATCCCCTATCTAGTGTCAACGTGAGTGCAGTAACTCAAGAGATGCTCGGGATTCATATCTCTTAAGGATCCGTTAAACTATTTACTATATAGTAATATACGCTATTATAATAGTGTCTAAAGTAAAGTATAATATACTGAAAATAGCATTAAGGGGTTACCCATATAGCCCTTAACACACTTTTATATTCCCATAGTCTATACAGTACCGTAATCTCCCCTGTACTGGGTGTCGTCAAAGGGCACTCTGTAGGTATGTTACAAAACAAAATCGTATAAGGCGCGCTAGGATAGGTGACACAGCACAACTAGGCAATGCCAGGGTAGATATACCAATTACGCTTCCGGGTCGGTGGTAACGCATAGCCGTAGCTACCGCCCACCTCGAGCCAAGCCCCAAATCAAAAGAAAACAAAAGTGGCCATCGAATAAATCCAAAGTTAGAGTAGAATATCGAAGGGATATGTCCGATAAAAGGGGCTACCTTCTTAACCCGTCGATCGCTCCTATTTTAGCCACCTTATGCCAACTTACGGGAGTCGGGTCCACGTATTTACCTCAACGGAAACGCCGCCACCATCCTACTTCATTTTGAAATGTCCACCGCGTACACAGTTGTTAAAGTGGCTTAAGGAGTTGGTAGAGAGTATGACAACTTCCGATCCTGGTCTCTTCAGCAACCAAACTTTATTATAACACCGCGGTTATTTCAAATTAATTTATACTTTAAACAAGAATATAATATCCCTTCAAAATCATATAAATACGATATCATTTTCTTTTTTAAAACCAAATCAAATTTGATATCATTTTCAAATATATCCTTTCTAAAACCATAACATTTCAAAGTTATAATATTTCAAACCAAAACTTGAAATATAACCTTTTAGTCAGAAAACTTTGAATTTCATAACTTTGAAACATACTACACCACTTAAATGGTTTAAATATCAAATTTCTTTGTATAATAAAATAGTTTCTTCACCTTCACAAATCAATTCCAATTATAGATTTAAATTCCCAATTAAACCATTTCAATTTTCATATATTTCAAAGCTTTAAATATTACACCATTTCAAAATGACTTCTTTGATAATTTCATATATATCAAATTCCTCACTGTTATTTCGATTTGAAATATTTACTTAATAAATCAAATATCATTTAAGTAAAACCTTTAAACTTTAAATAACTGCATATTCTTCCAATTACATTAACTTGATAATATTCATTTAAACAAATTTGATATTCATTTTAATCCTCTAAACAAAAATCAAGTTATAAAATCATACTCTTTAAATCTCAATTTAATTACATTTCAAATCAAAATTTTAGAGGAAAATTCTTAATACTTCAATTTTAATCAATTCACGTTTATCTTCCAACCTTAATTTCATTTAAGTCATTATAAACTCTATATACAATAGAAATTAAATAGATACTTAACCATTTTATATAAAAGAAATCAGCTTTATTATTAAACTCGTTTTTATTAATAAATTTTATACATAGCTTAAATTCAATAATTTAACTACATATATATATATATATAAAATATTTATGTAACATCAAAATTTAATATTTATTAAACCGTATATTCTTTCCAAAACCATAGAAATCATTTCAAAAATAATTATATATATATATATATATATATATATATACCGTGGTGTCTATATAAAATTTTCTATTCTATGGTCAAGTGATACGGATATTTATCATTACAATCCACAATTTAAAAATGAAAATGCGGTTGTATATCATTTCAAAACGCAATCCCGAATCAAAATAAATGCATGCAACATGTAGATTATGACAATAAAAATAAAACTTCCATTCATCCATCAACAGATCATACATCCATCACAATCATCATCCAAAACAATCAATCAATATCAATAGATAACTGATAATATATATAACAGGTATTTAACTGGCAGTTATATTCAAAAATAAATTAAATAACGATTTAATATAAATAAATGCAATAACTGAGATGATGATTAAAAATATATGAAAAAATCATGAATAAATGCATAATCACAACAAACTTTAATTTAACAAACATAAGAAATTTTAGAAGTTGTGAGTGGGTTAAAACACTCACCTTTTGAATTTAAATTGAATTTAAATTCAATTTAAACCCAAAAATTGGTCAGTCTCAGAATTCGTCCAAACCAGCGCCAAAAAGTCCGGAATTCTAGTACAAACCTAGCGGAGAAAAGCGCACGTCAATCGGATATTGTATGTGAGAGTTATAACGATAAATGTGTTTGAATTTATTATAAAAATAAAAAAAGGAACACATTTACCTCGTATGCCACGTCATCATCACCTAACTCACGCACTACAGGGACGCACGCACCTAGCTACTACCGAAAGCCCTAACGCACGGCACAAACTGTAGCCTTGATTTCAATGAACCCACCTCGCCTGAACGTCGACCGACTACGGGCCACCTGGAACCGCGCGCGACTCTCTGCACCTGATCGCCCCCACTCCTCAGCGCCGCTATCGTGCTCTCAATGGGCAGCAGCCGCCGCCTCCATAAACCCCAGTCCAATTTTTCCCGATGATCTAACCGTTGAATCGCAGAGCAAATACCACGGATGCACTCCCCATCGTCCACTCTTCAAAACCCAGAAATGGTTCGTCGATCCGACAACGTTCATCGACGCGCGATGAACGATCGAGAATTGATTTAGAAATTCTTGACAAACGACGCATCGAATCGAAAAACGAATTTCAGTTTTGAGATGCATACATTGAAAGTTTCGATATATAATTTTTCTGGAATTTTTTGAGGAGTTTGAATTTTTTTGCTTTGGATTAAAATTTGTTTTGTGTTTGTATCTAGAATTTATTTGTGTGCCATTAAGGAGGAGAGATAGTTGAAATATACTTACAGACAAATGAGAAATAGGAGTAGGCTAGGGTTTATAACCGGGTGTTTATAGGTAGGGTTGAAATAGAATAGACGGACATGATTTGAATATACGCGCTAACGACAAAGTGGCCCAAAAAGCCCGTTTCGACTCCGTAATGAAATTGGGTCAACCCATACATCAGAATAGATGTTTAAAAATATTTTAAATGCAATGGAAAAGCTTTCAAGTCCAAATTCCATCGTATGAAGAAGTTATGCTACAATTAATATTTTTCAAATTGATTTCAATTAATTGATTTCTGGGCGTTACGAGTCCGTACGATCAAATGACAAGTCCGATCGCTACGAAACTTAAAGCCCTACAAAAATTCATCGTTACGGATCCGATGAAACTAGTTTCGTCGAAATCCGAGTCAGTGGCCAAAAATGGCTATTTTTACACTTTTTAAATAAATTAATAATTAATTAATTAAACCCATTTTTAATTTCAAATCTAAAATTTACATTTTTTATCACTTTTATATTCCTCAATCATTTACAATGATTTAAACAAATTTAATGGTCAATTTAACGTTGATTCATTCATCAATTTCAGCGTTAAATTTCATCTTCCTTACATTCAGAAATTAAAATTTAATTTACAATAATCCAAATTAATTAACTTTTCATTATGTTATTCACTTCATTGCTACCAAATGGAAAAAAATTTAACATCGGGTTCAGACTATTACATTAATATTCTTAAAATTCATCTAAATCTCAATTAATGCAAAAATTAAAAATTAACTTAGTTGTAATAAATCCAATTATTAATATAGTTCAAATCCAATAAATTGATAAATATTTATTCCAACTTTAATAATTCAGAAAATTTCCCAATTTATGAAAGAATTAACATTTTTTCTAAATATTACCTTAATTAATATTAAGGTAATATTATATTAGACTTATGGTAACTGATTTCCTTAATTTAATCCAATGCTTACATTTGGTTTTCATATATTCAATTGGTAGCTAAGTATACGTCTACATTAATTCCATTGATTTGCATTTCGTCCAATTTATTAATAGTTACCTTAGTTAACACTAACGTAATATTAGATTATAATTTTACAATCTTAACAAATTCATAAATTGTCAATTGCCAAATATATATATAAATTACTATTAAATGTCCTCAATAAATTTATCTACTTGGTTTCAGACTTTTTATTCACCAATTACTGCCTTATAAATAAACTTTCGTTTCTAATCAATTTACATTCACCTTTCCGTTATTATATTAATCATCATTAAAGTAACCTTTAATTACTTTTATTTTTAAATCGGTAAATTACTGGTAACGACAAACATTTGTCACTATCATACCCCTTGATAGTACTTGTATGTTTATCCTTCACAACAACTATTATTTAATTATTCGCTGAAATTTGTTTCAAATTTTCTAACTACAATCAATTATAATCTTACCATTGTTGCGATTAAATTGGGATTGCACTAAATTGGTTATTCATCAACTGCCTTTAACATTGCTATCTAAATTTACATACAGTTACTATTAATTAATATTTTATTGTATTGATTAATTTAATGCTTACTTATAATTACTTATTTTAAATCTTATACTCAAGTGCAACAATTAACACTATTTCTTTATTAGGATTTCCCTCTAATTATCAATAATTAACTTTTAATTTTACCCTTGCTACACTTCTTTTTGGCATTCATTTTATTGTAAATTATAAAAAAAATTATTCCTTTCTAAATTTAATTACAAAGGTCCAATTAAATTAACTAATTTATTTATCAAAATTTACGGGTCGTTACAAATTAGGTTTTAATTATTCCAATAATTATAGTGTTCAATTTCAACTGCCATTAATCCTATTAATTATAATTTAATTCAAATAAATTGTTTTTATTTGGTTTCAATTTATGTTCAATTCGATTATTATTCTATAGACATGGTTTACATTTCTTTGTAATTCATTACATTATTGTCCTCCAACTTCCTTCTTTTATTTGTATTAATTACTATATTTCAATTATATTGAATTTTGTTCGTTTTACACATTAATTAAAATTTAAAATCCCAATTCATTTATTTATCTTGATTTCATTCTTTTATTAAATTGTTTATTACATTATGAATATAATTAACATTTATATTCATTTCATTATATTCACAATTTGCAGTTATTGCCTTCACACACAGTAATGTAACATTTATTTTCATTTGATTTCCAATTATATTTTATAAACTAATTACATAGGTAACTTATAATAATTGTTACCATTTACCTTCAATCGCATTTATAGATTTATTATTTACAAACAAATGTTACAATTACTTATATAATACTGATTTTATCCAATTACTATGAACTATATATTATCCGTGAATTAATTCACTATTCACACTTGTTTTCTTATATTCAATTTATAACCAAGTTATAACATTTACATTATTTCAATTGATTAGGATTTTGTTCAAGTTGTTAATAATTAACTTTAATTAACATTGTTACCTTTCATTTTAGTTATTATTTAATTAATAGATTCTAAATTTTTATTTCTTCCAATATTTAATCACAGAATCTCATTTAATTAACTATTTTTAATTGTCGAAATTTATGGATCGTTACACTCTCCCTCACTCAAAACTTTTCTTCCCCGAAAGGAAAAAAGGGAAAAAGGTATTAAGCAATAAATATATCTTATTCAAAATTTTAAATTTATCAGTAGACAAATTTACAATATAAAATAATTTAAATAAAATATCAATTTATAACAATTAAATCCTTTATATTCAAATTAACAAAAGTTTGGAGAACATTTCACAAAAAAATTTAAGTCCAAAATTCATGAATTTTTTTAGCAGAGTTTCCTTCGTACGGAGGGGCTTAGGAGAAATAATAATATCAGTAATAACAATATATATCATATACATCTAAATATAATATATCCTAACAATAGAAATATATATAATATCGCTATAAAACAGTAATCCGAGAACATACCTATTTGTTGGGCAATTTACGCTTATGTTATGAAACCAAAAGCAGTAGCTATTCCATAACCTGTATTTTACTTATATAATCCAAAGAAGTTAATAATTATATAAGAGAGATATTTTGAGTTGTTTCAACTAACAACCAAACAAATCAATATAACATCACATTAATCACTTGCAACCAAAGCATACAATCATCATACGAAACCAATGAAATCCACCATTCATCCATATCAACTAAATAAATGGTTTGCTCGAGTTTAGACACTCTTAATTGCATAGAATGACAAATAAATTACTAAATATACCATATACTCTACAGTCTCAGCAGATTTATTCATACATCCAAACCAATTAGGAGGATCCTTTCCCAACAATCCATAATCGAAAACAAACAACAATTTCAAATAATAAATCAAGTTCATTCTTTTTAATTCCATTTCTCAATGATCATTCTTTAGTTTACATTTATTTCTTATAAAATTCAATTCACATTCATTCATTTATTACTTAATTTCATTTATTTACATTCATTTATTTACATATATTTTTAAATTTTCTTACATATGTGACTCATATATAATTATTTAAACGTATGTAAATTAATTCTTAAAGTACTGTATAGGTTTCTTTGTGAATGAATTCACATTCAATCATTCAATGCTTATTTTCATTTACTTTAATTCATTACTTACAAAATTATTTTTTTCTTTTCAAAATGAAATTTATTTTTTATTCTTTACCTTCATTTCCTACATAAGTTATTTTCATTCAATTGTTTATAATAATCAATGAATTCATTATTTAGGTTTTATTAAATTTATTGCAGCTTAGTTCACTTTATTAATTTATATACTTGATTTACATTAGATATTTATATTCATTAGTACATAAATTCATACTTAAGTTTCTTACTTTTAATTTACATTCATCCTTTCTTATATTAAATCCATTTTCAAGATCATTTCAACAATTTATGAAGTTATAATAATATAATTCATTATAGTATTTTTTTTCTATTCATTTTAATTATAAATTGCTTTCATTATTAACTTAAGTTTGTAACCATCTACTTACAATTTTCGTCCTTTCCACTTATTTTAATTATAAACAACTTCAGAAATTTTCTTAAGTTTACTGTCATTTATTTATAATACTCACTTTTCTATTATATTTAATTAGTAGCATTTCAATTATTAAGTTTTACTTTATAATATTCCATTACATTTTCTTATTAAACATCACAACCTTTATATTTTTGGAAAGTTATATATATGTTTAATGAATGCAATTGAAAATTTACACAAATTTATCTTATTTATTTTAATTAACTTAATGTTCAATAGTTTCCATTCCTTATTTTCATATCCTTAAGTTTACAAGTTACAAGTTTCAAATGTCTTATATATTTCATTTATAACTTTGCATTTATTTTCTTATTTTCATCTTAGAGGTTTCAATTATTAAATAGTTAAAATTTCCATTCTATTACAATAATTAAAATCTCTAATTTATAGAAATTTAAGAACTAAATGTCTGGTTCCATTTATACTACTGAAAATAATATATAATCATATCTTCTACATATTTATAATCATATTTGGAATTCAAAATTAAGAATTATTTATCGAAAAATGGTGGAGTATAACCACTACAGCAGTCTTCCCACTTCGAAACTCGAAAATGAACATCGATGATGCATGCACTCATCACCGAAATTATTTTCCAGTGACAGAGAGAGGAGTACAAAAATTATTTCTTTCCTAAATTGCTTAAAACATTTCCTCCAAATTATAATGAAATATTTATATCAAAAAATAATTCTAAATAATATTATTATTAGATTCCAAAATCATTCGAAAGAAATTTTCAAAAATCTCGGAACTCAAGTTCTAAAATTTCCAATTAATATTTATTTTATTTACAAATCTTTATTTTCAATCAATATTTATAATTTCACTACCTAACAAACAAATATAACACAATCAAATATATCATTTATAAAATTTATTATTTTATATACAAAAACACAATAGGAATTTTTTTTCATTTACCTATATTTCAAAGCAAATATTGTGTTGGTCTGCCCTGTTAAGTGTTTACATATCCTTATCAATGTCATAGCGCCCTATGCACCAACAAGAATTTTTAAATACAAAATGGAACAAATTAACACAATACCAAAATCTTTTTATAATACTAACAAATACGCTCTCTCATATATACACTAACCGACTCATTCTAGGGTATTGCTACCCTATTAATATGAGTCAGACCCCACAAAGCTAAGGTTATCGCTAAACCAAAGCTCTGATACCAGCTGTAACAACCTGCCTATTTTGATGTTTTTAGCAGATGCACGTGCTAACCCAAACCATACAAAAGGGCAGATTGTTATTGGGGTGAATAAGAAAAAGAAGAGAAAGAAAAAAGCAAAACAGAATCTCGCAGCGGAATGACAAAATATAATAATCAAATAACAGTTCATGAAGCTGTTTACAAAACATTTGATTATACTAATACAATATAGATTCAGTGTTATATAAAACATAAATAAAAACATAAATGCAGTGGAACAACATGTTGCAGTAGAATAAATATAGTAAATAATAGTAGAACAAATCTTCGTCTTCGTCCTCCAGAAATAAGGTTGTCAAATCCTAAAATTCTCAGGCTGACCCAAGAGAATTGAAAAGACAAAACATTCAAGTCACAACTTAAAGATCCTATGTAAGTTAAATCAACGGTAAATATAAGTGTGACGACGTCAGAGATGTTTACGGGGCTTGGCATCTCATATCCAGCGTCTAACGTGAGTGCAATAACTTAGAAGATGTTCGGGATTCACATCTCTTAAGGATCCATTAAACTATCAACTATGTAGTACAATACGTTATTATAATATGTCTACAGTAAAGTAAATGTATTTAAATAGCGTGAGGGCGTTACCCATATCCCCCTTAACACATTTTATGTACTTCCATAGTCTATACAGTATCGTACGCTCCTCCAAGAGGTTTACGCAGAGGGCAGTCATATGTATGGTACAAAACAAATTCGTAGAAGGCACGGTAGGGCATGCGCCATGGTACACGAGGAAATGCCAAGGTAGATATACCATTTGCATATCCGGACTGGTTGTAACGCATAACAGCTACTACAGCCCACCTCGAAACACACTCCCAAATCAAAAATCAAGGGTGGACACCAAATCAAATCACAAAGTCAGAATATAATTGTAACAACCCGCATATTTATCGATTTTATATTTAAATATTTTATTTAAATATTTTATCGATACTTAAAATTTAGTCCGAGAAGCTACTTTTTGCATACGGTCGAATTAGAACTCGGGACCACTTCCGTTGAGTTCAAAACGTCATTTGCGATCTTTTTGAGTATAAACTTTGATATGTTTGGAGTTAGTGGAATTTTGCCACTTTTCACTTAGGGCTTTGGTTTGGGCTGAGCCCATTAACCTCACTTATTACTCAGTACCAACCCTATCCTCTTCATTTACTTCCTTTCTATTTTCCTTATACTCAAGCTTTTACATCAATGGAGAGTGGAATGGGAAATTAAAAATCAAGCCCTAGTTTTCTTTTGCAAATCAAGCTCTAGCTCCAAACTAATAGAAGTAACTTTGGTAAGCCTCTCTTCTTCTTCTCCAACTCATTATTTTATCAATTTCAGAAATTCCTAAACCTGAATTTGGGAATGTTCTTCTTTTTGAGCATAGATGCAAGCTCATTTGGGTTGTGTGGAAGAGTGGTTGATTCTTCCTTTGCTTTCAAGCTTCTTCTTCATTGTTTTTTTATGAAAAGGTGAGATTTTTATCTCACATCTATGACTATAATTATCTTTGGTTGTTGGGTATGAATTCCTAACACTTCTTCATGTGCATTTGCTCTTGATTTGGATTGGTTTTGTGAATATTCCAATTTTTTGGGTTTTTAAGTCAAATTTGTGTGAAAATCCTTTTATGGATGTTTGATCATGCTTTTGGAGATGCATCGAGGAGCATATAGGGTCGGGTTGCCGATTGGCATAAACTCTTAGAGCCAATGTTCGTCCGGTTGCATTTTGGAAGCGTTTGCTCTTCATTTGGTTAGGCTGAAAAACAACCCAGACATGATTCAGTCGACTGAAATCTCTGTTCAGTCGACTGAACCTGGAACCCGAAAGTTTGCAGGCATGATTCAGTTGACTGAAAACTCTGTTCGGTCGACTGAACCTGAAAACAGAAAGTTTCCTAAACCTGGAAAGTTACCATGTATAGGGTTAGTCGACTGAAAACTCTGTTCAGTCGAATGAACCTGCTGTTTCAGCCCAGTTTGCCTTTTTGGATTGAATTTCCAATTTAAATCAATTCGTGAAGATCCTATTTTTTGTTATCATTTATTATGAGTTTGATGACTCCCCTTGTAACGACCCGGAATTTTGGGCAATATCGATTTAATAATCTGCAATAATAATTTAATTGGTTTGATAAATTTTCTGTATAATTTTAATTTAAATTGGTGAAATTAATCTTATTAAGAATAACAAACATTTAATCTGGTAAGTGTGATCAATATCTTTTAACAATTTAAAATTTGGTTAGAATTGTTTTCAAACGCTAATAAATTTTATTCTATTTATAATATATATGTTTGATATATATTGTGAATGGGAATATCTTTTGTTTTAAATTAAAAATTGAATTTTCAAATTGTAATATATGTAAGCATATGTTATAATTTGATATTGTTTTGAAAATCTAATTTAATCTTAGTCTATTAATAAATTATATATGAATGAATATTGAAATTGAAGCTTTGTTTTAAAACATAATGTTTTTTTAAAAGATAATTTAGTTTAATTCAATTGTTTCAAATATAAGATTGTTATTTATTTTTAATAAGATAGTTTAAAAAATGATTAAACAAGCTTTGATTTGTTTACTTTTATAATGCTTAAATTTTAAATGATTTTAAATGTTTAGGTATAATATTTAGATTTTAAATACATGTGTAAGATTATATTTATATTATAATTACTTTAGGATATTTCTTTTAAAAGTAAACTTATTTACATACATGTAAGTATTTATCAATAAAGTAAGTAAATATGTAAGTTTATATTTACATTTAAAATTTAATAAAATTCAATTTAAAAATACTCAATGACATGTGTATTCATATTAACATACCTAAATAACACTTGTTAGTAAATTAAGGAGTATAAGTGACAAGTGTCTTTATTTTGAATTTCATTTTCTTTAATTCTAATAAATATTTTGAGAAGGAAATTAGTTTTTTTTCATAACACTCTCATTACTTTGTTTTCTTTCTTAGTTCAAAAACAGAAACTTATTTCCAAAACCTGAAATTAAAAGTAAAACACAAATCAAAATCTAAAATTATACCCAAAATAATGTAGAATCTACAAAACTTCAATCTGTAGATTTCAATTTTGCAACATCAAGTGAATCTGCAACCTGCAAAATAAGTTCTGCAAACTTCAACCCTGCATGCAAAGAAGAGTTTAATTGCAGTTTCAGCTTTTTAAGCATCAAAAATTAAAGCGTGCAGTAGGATCTTTTATTCAGAGCTTTTCAACATCAATAGGAACACTGGAAATTTAAACCTGCTCTGCATTCTTGAATCAGGTGAGTAAATGTTTTTAAAAACAGTTGATTTAAAATTTACAGCTATGCATGTGTTGTTTTACTTGAATTAAAATACTATAGTTTTAAATTTATATGAATTGTTATGTTTGTCTGTACATATACATGCTTGAATTTACACTGATAAATTACTGTGAAGGTTCTGTTAAAAGGAAATATTCAATACCAATAGAACAAATTAATTTTTGAGTTCAAAATTTAAATAGAAGTTGTTTGTTAGTAGATGATGATGATTTTAAAAATAATTCAAGGATTTTAACTTTAGAAAATGATTTAAAAATAGGAAAACACAGCAGAATACTGTTATTCATGATAAATCAAAAATCTCTACTTATAATTTGGATTACATGAATAAATTAGGGGGTAAGAATCATGGTTTTTAATACATATTTCATGATTTTTAGTTTGACTAATTATGAGAAATGTGGATTTGTGCGTTTTTGGGGGTTTTGAGGATTGCCAGTGATCGGCACGTTGATTTAAGCTAGATTTTTGGTTGAAGCTCGCGTAGATGTAGAGGATTATGGGAAAAATGCAAGATAATTTTTCTATTGAGTGGATTGGAAGGATTTGGATGAGATAGGGTTTGAGCTCCTGAAGTTGAAGCCGGCGTTACTTTGGGATTCTCGTCACCAATGTGTGACCGGAACCGTGCGCATATGGAAGAAGATGGAGTTCATGTGGTGGCGTTTCTGTGATGAGAACGGGGAGGGTCAAATGTCATCGTGGCGTCGGCGTTTGCGTTTTTTTGGGAGGGCGAGTTTACTGCAGTTTTCGGACTGCAGTCGAATTTTTGTTCGACCTTGGATTTTTGAATTTGGGAGGTAGGATAGGTTGACGAGGACTTGTGTGATGGGTTGATGGTAGGTAAGATGGCCAGAGTTGTGTGGATTGGCGGTGCACGTGCACCATGCACGATAGGTATCAGGTGAGTTCTGCATTTGGGGTTGATGGTCGGGAAGATGGCTAGAGTCGTGTGGATTGGTGGTGCACGTGCACCATGCACGATTGGTATTAGGTGAGTTCTGCATTTGGGGAAGACGAAGGGAAGCGTGGTGGGTTCTCGCGTGTTTATCGAGGGAAACTCGGGTGGGTGATCGAGTTGTACTCAGGGATGACTCGAAGAAGATTGGGGGGGCCAAGTCGCTTCGGGGTAGACGCGAGTAGTGCCTGGGTTGTACTCGGGTTGTTTTGATTTTGGTACTGTAGTGTTTAATGGCAGTAAATACTTTGGTTTGATTAAAAGGAATAAATGGTTGGAACTTGTTTTGTGTAAGTAGAAAGTTAATCAACTTTTAAAAGAGAAAAATATTAATTGAATTCAATTTCAAATTTAAACTGTTGAGAGGTTTTAATTTGAAATTAATTATTTAAGTGTATTTTGAATTTCAATTTTAAAAAAAATGGGTGTTTTGAAATTTACTTTAAAGGAACGTTTTCATTTTAAAATATTAAATCAAGTTATTAAGTAATGATTTAAAAACTAAGTTTAAATTTCTATTGGAAATTTATAAGTTTAAATTAGAAGTTTTAAGTTTTAAAATTTATTTCAAAATGTTACTTTTTCCAATTGAATTATTGATATGAATTTTGTAAACCTATAGAAAAGGTTTATTTTTAAGTTATTAAAAAATTTGGATTAATTTCATATAATTTATCTATGTAGATAATTATGAATAATTTGTTTTGATATGAACTTAAAGGTACTTAATTAAATTGTGATTTATTAATAAGTAAAAGTCTAATTAAGAATGATGTTTTCTTAATTAATTAAGGATTTTGAAATATAAAAAATTAATTAATTTTCTTAATTAATTTTAAATAAATAGTTAATTATTTATTAATTTTAAATAATCACTTAATTATGGATTAATTAAGTGAGATTAATTAATGCGGTAATCAATGGTAATTTTTGAATGTAGTTAGAATGGTAATTACTTATGAAAGTAATTGGAGAAGTTACTAATGTGAGTAATTAATTGGAAGTGATTAATGGATGGACACTTAATGTTATTAATTAATAAATTAATTAATATAATTGTTTTTAAGTTAATTAATTGTGGAATAATTAATTAGTTAATGAATTAAGATTTATTAATGATGGAATTAATTATTGTTAAGAGAGTAATTGAGATTTATTAAAGGAAGTAATTAGAGATAATTACTTATGTAAGTAATTAAGAGTTAATTACTTAATTAGTTCGGTTAATTAATTAATGTGATTAAGTAATTAATGAATGAGTTTAACTTAAGATTAATTACTAAGTGTAATTAATTAAAATGTAATTAATTAATAAGGTAATTAACTAAGGATTTACTTATTAACTTAATTGTTTAATAATTACTTAATGAAGTAATTAAGATTTATTAATTAAAGTAATTAATCAAGGTTAATATAATTAGTTAAGAAGTTAATTAATTAAGATATGTAATTACAGGTTGTTAATTACTGATTAAAGAAATGATTACTTATAAGTTAATTATTTAATTACTAAAAGGGTTAATTAATAATAAGGATTATTTAATTAATGATATTAATCAAGGTTGATTAATAATAATAATTGAACATAAGTATGATTAATTAATTTTAATTAATTAAGGATTAATGTAATTAATTATAGTTAACTAATTAATGAAGGATCATTAATTATTGTAATTAATTATAGTAACTAGAGATTAATTACTGAATATAGTTAAGGATAATTACTTGAATGTAATTAAAAGATAATTAATCAAGGAAGATTAATTAGGAAGATCATTAGAAGATGATTAATGAATTTTATTTGTAATAAATCAATGAAGCAGGAGTTAGGATAATCCAAGTGATTAAAGGATACTATTTAATTTAATTAGTGGTTAATTAAATTTATTAAGAGTTAATCAATTCTGCTATGGGTGATTGATTAATATTAAATGGTTGATATTGAGTGATTGATATTGGATGTTGAATGATATTGGATGATTGATATTGGGTGATTGGTTGATACTGGATGATTTGGATGTCTATGTTGTGATATGTTGCATTATGAGATGAATGGTATATATGAATTATCTATAGTGATAATGTTATTCATCCATCTGTTTATATCATCCTGAATAAGTTAAACTGTTTAAATCCCTTAAGTACAACTTGGACATTAAAATAGCGTTTGGTTTCGATGAGACCGGGATCGGGTTTCCATATTTGGATATCTGAAAACCACATCGATTCCAATTAAACGTTAGGACGTTAATCCAAGTGGAGCAAGTGAAGACTCGAGGTGTAAGGGCTATATGTCGGCATAACTCTGTGGGTGATTCCGTAATGAGTTTGACGGAATAGTACTTATAGATTCGAGATGGAGATTTAGAGTGCAAGGGCTATGGTCGTTGACTCTGAGGGTGATTCCAAAATGAGTGCAACGAGATAGTGCCTTCGGTTTCATTCGAACCCAGAACGAACTTGTATGGATTGAATGCTTTCAGCACATCGTCAGGTGGACGATGAGAATTCTAAGATAGATGTATTCTATAAAGGTAATCGCAGCCTCAAGCCTCATCAACCGGGAATGGTTAAAACAGGGGAGGTGCAGCAAGGCTTCGTGGGTAGCACCCACTTGAGAGCAAGATTTACCCCTGTCTAGAGGTCCCTTTTTATTTCGGCTGTATGGGGCGGTTGAATTCCGGACAACCGCCGGGGTTGTCTTGTTTGGGACTGTTCAGTAAGGAATGGTCCCGGCCTTGTGTTACAGGGGAGTGGGAGTACTCATCGGTACGGTGATCTAGGCCACGTACTGTGACGGGCGGTACCCCAGTAGCCCTGCCATTGATGGAATCGAAAATCCAATAAATGCCTGTTCGGTTTTGATTGTGCCCAACTATGTTGGAACGTGAGATGTAAGCATTCCAGCTATTTCTGTATTTTATTTTGAAAACCCTAGACACTATTATAACATCACTGGATTTCCTATCAAATGTTTTGGTTAGCGTAAGGTAAAAACTTTTACATGTTTATGTGTGGGAATCTTACGTGATACCTTTTCTTTTCAAAGGTTTTCCAAAGTTAAGCAAATTTTAACTCATTTACTCTTACCAGACCCCTTTCTGACCCGAGTGTTTATTTTCTGTTTTATTAAACTCTTGGGTACTCATATTATGTATGAGTAGTCAAGTGGTTCAGGTTAGCTTGACGAATTCTGGAGGAGTAATGGAGCGGGAGGCTTCCACGTGTAGATATATATTGGTTCCGCTGTGTTTGTTTGGTATCTGTATCTGTTATTCATGAGTTGTATGGTTAGACAGATGTTTATAACTGTCTAATATGTGTTGTATAAGTTGTGTACTCTGATGTAATAAGATACTATGTAATATTTTATTTGATAAATTATATTTCATTCGACCCTCTGTGAGTTCTCTGATGTTGTTCTGTTTCTTCTATCTCTTTCTTTTCTTTTTCTACCCCTTTCTTTCTTCAAGATGATGCGATTTCCTGGAGACAGGAAGTCGGGTCGCTACAGTTGGTATCAGAGCATTAGGCTGAGCGAATACCTAAGCTCTGAAGTGTGTCTTTCTTTAGGGAGCATTAGGTTGAGCGAATACCTAAGCTCTGGAGTGGTGTCTTTCTTGAGAGAGCGTACTTGTAATTTATATATATATATATATATATATATATATATATATATATATATATATATGATCTGTTGGATTATCTGTTCGGATTTTCCAGCATAAGTTTAGAGGTAGATGGAGTAGTAGTGTGTGTGTGTAACACGATTACCACTAATGAAAGAGGTCCATATGTTGAGGTTGGAAGTATTTGTCGAGACTGTAGACCTAATACCGTCTTGAGTAAATTTTGTTGTTTGGAGTAAGGATTTCTCTGATATCCGAAGGAAATCTTTTAAAGATTCGGAGTCTATCCTTGAAGTGTAGGTTTGGATTTCACTCGGGTGAGTGGATTTTTCTTGAGTTTGGATTTGATGGAAGTGCAGAAGTAAGTGATGATATCTTGGTAACTGCGTGATGAGATGCAGAATCCATAGATATTTTCTGAAGGTGTTTTCTCTTGAAGTAGTTTAGAAGTGATTAAGGAGCAGTCTTTACCTGCCTCAGGGAAGACTCGTCTGAGTAGAAGTTATCTGGATCTTCAGTATGGAGATTGGCTGTTTTGAAATATGAGACTAAGGTCTATGAGTTGCTTCATTTCGGCATGGTCTCATTGTTATCCCCTAAGAAAAGCGAGATGTAGATGCTTGGTTTGGAGTCCGAGTTTCTTTTGGGTTGTCTGCCATCTCGGAGGTTCTGTTGTGTGGTTTGTTAATGGTTTTGGGGTTCGAGGAGCCTTTGGATTGGAAGTCTTTGGTTAGCTGTGGTAGCAGTCTCAGCTCGAAGAGTTTGGTGTGATGATGATAAGGTCTTTTAGCCCTGCAGTATCATCAAGGTAGAGTTGGAAGCAGCAGTATGGTTGTTTCTTCGATGGTTTAGGAATCTTATTGGTTCTTCTATCAGCAGCCCAAGCAGTTGGTGGGAGTTTTCTTGAAGAGTTAACCTTGTTTGGAAAATCTTAGAGCTGTTATAATTGATAAAGAGAGGACAGTTTCTTTGGAATTCGAATTAGGTTGGATCGCAAAAGTGACTTGCGATTGGTTTGGAATTTTCTTGAGCATTCTTTTGTTTGAGACTAAGGATTCTCATATGAAGTAGGAGCTACTGATGTAATTAGAGGTTGTCTGCATCTGGAGTGGAGTTCCATTTTGTTTTGGTTCCAGAAGTGATTTGGTAGTTAGCCTGATTGTAGGATGGTTCTTGGAGAAGTAGAGTTGGTGTAGCGGCTCAAGAATTTATTTTTGAAATTTGGATTTGGATAGACCTTGTTTTTGAATTGGATTCTGTAATAAGGATGTGTGACTGAGTCAGATAAGTTACTCAGATTATATGGATTTGACGAACAAATTTGCCGGATATATTGAGTAAGTTTGTACTTGTATTCATCAACAGTATTCTTATCTATTCCAGAATCAGAGTTGTGCAGCGGAAGCAAGGTAGCAGCTGTACAAGGAAGGAAGCAAGTTCTGTTTGCTATTGCTTGAGTAATAGAGCTTGAGTTCTGGATTTCGACGGATTTTGGAAGACTTTTCTGTTGAATAGGATCCAGAAACTAGTTTGCTTTGGTCTAATTGTTTCTGAAAGTATCAGCATAGGTTGAGCTGATCAGGAAGAGATTGGCAGCCCTGGATTGTCTGTCGAGTTATGCAGATATGAGATAAGGAGTTTTGGAATTCGGAGTTGGAGACTTCGTTGTTGTTAGGATTTCTCTGGTTAAGAGAGCAGAAATTGAGTAAGATTGGTTGGTTAGTGCTATGGCATTTGAGATTTCTTATCTGTGTTCTGATAAGATAAGATTTGTTGTCTATGAGATTGAATTGCCAGTTTGGATAGCTGGAGTTCATTTTATTTCACGTACCTCTGAGGGAGTATGTGTATGATTCATTGTTGCTTGTTGAATCTGTAGTTCAGTTGGAGTTGGATGTTGAGCTGAATTTGAGAGTAATCTGATTTGTTCAGATTGATGAATCTAGAAAGGAGAGAAGCTTTGGATTTTGGTTGTGTGTAATTTGTTAGTTGAGTTTCTGTAGAGCGAGTCTCCCGGTGATTTATGTTTCGGAAACTCGAGATAGTATTAGAATTTTATTCTGACGTATGTCAGGATAATTAGTTAAGTTTGTTGAGACGATTGATTGCTTTGGTTGATAGTTACTGGTTGTTAGGAATTCTTTGCTAATTGAAATTAAAATCTTTTATGGGTTGTTAAATAAACTTAAATTTCGGGGATGAAATTCTTTTAAGGGGGAAGGATTGTAACGACCCGGAATTTTGGGCAATATCGATTTAATAATCTGCAATAATAATTTAATTGGTTTGATAAATTTTCTTTATAATTTTAATTTAAATTGGTGAAATTATTCTTATTAAGAATAACAAACATTTAATCTGGTAAGTGTGATCAATATTTTTTAACAATTTAAAAATTGGTTAGAATTGTTTTCAAAAGCTAATAAATTTTATTCTATCTATAATATATATGTTTGATATATATTGTGAATGGGAATATCTTTTGTTTTAAATTAAAAATTGAATTTTCAAATTGTAATATATGTAAGCATATGTTATAATTTGATATTGTTTTGAAAATCTAATTTAATCTTAATCTATTAATAAATTATATATGAATGAATATTGAAATTGAAGCTTTGTTTTAAAACATAATGTTTTTTTAAAGATAATTTAGTTTAATTCAATTGTTTCAAATATAAGATTGTTATTTATTTTTAATAAGATAGTTTAAAAAAAATGATTAAACAAGCTTTGTTTTGTTTTCTTTTATAATGCTTAAATTTTAAATGATTTTAAATGTTTAGGTATAATGTTTAGATTTTAAATACATGTGTAAGATTATATTTATATTATAATTAGTTTAGGATATTTCATTTTAAAGTAAACTTATTTACATACATGTAAGTATTTATCAAGAAAGTTAGTAAATATGTAAGTTTATATTTACATTTAAAATTTAATAAAATTCAATTTAAAAATACTCAATGACATATGTATTCATATTAACATACCTAAATAACACTTGTTAGTAAATTAAGGAGTATAAGTGACAAGTGTCTTTATTTTTAATTTCATTTTCTTTAATTCTAATAAATATTTTGAGAAGGAAATTAGTTTTTTTTCATAACACTCTCATTACTTTGTTTTCTTTCTTAGTTCAAAAACAGAAAATTATTTCCAAAACCTGAAATTAAAAGTAAAACACAAATCAAAATCTGAAATTAAACCCAAAACAAAGAAGAATCTACAAAACTTCAATCTGTAGATTTCAATTTTTCAACATCAAGTGAATCTGCAACCTGCAAAATAAGTTCTACAAACTTCAACTCTGCATGCAAAGGAGAGTTTAATTGCAGTTTCACCTTTTTAAGCATCAAAAATTAAAGCGTGCGGTAGGATCTTTTATTCAGAGCTTTTCAACATCAATAGGAAGACTGGAAATTTAAACCTGCTCTGCATTCTTGAATCAGGTGAGTAAATGTTTTTAAAAACAGTTGATTTAAAATTTACAGCTATGCATGTGTTGATTTACTTGAATTAAAATACTATAGTTTTAAATTTATATGAATTGTTATGTTTGTCTGTACATATACATGCTTGAATTTACACTGATAAATTACTGTGAAGGTTTTGTTAAAAGGAAATATTCAATACCAATAGAACAAATTAATTTTTTATTTCAAAATTTAAATAGAAGTTGTTTGTTAGTAGATGATGATGATTTTAAAAATAATTCAAGGATTTTAACTTTAGCAAATGAGTTAAAAATAGGAAAACACAGTAGAATATTGTTATTCGTGATAAATCAAAAATCTTGATTTATAATTTGGATTACATGAATAAATTAGGGGGTAAGAATCATGGTTTTTAATACATATTTCATGATTTTTAGTTTGACTAATTATGAGAAATGTGGGTTTGTGCGTTTTTGGGGGTTTTGAGGATTGCCAGTGATCGGCACGTCGATTTAAGCTAGATTTTTGGTGGAAGCTCGCTTAGATGTAGAGGATTATGGGAAAAATGCAAGATAATTTTTCTATTGAGTGGATTGGAAGGATTTGGATGAGATAGGGTTTGAGCTCCTAAAGTTGAAGCCGACGTTACTTTGGGATTCTCGTCACCAATGTGTGACCGGAACCGTGCGCATATGGAGGATGATTGAGTTCATGTGGTGGCATTTCTGAGATGAGAACGGCGAGGGTCAAATGTGTGGCGTCGGCGTTTGGGGTTTTTTGGGAGGGCGAGTTTGCTGCAGTTTTCAAACTGCAGTCGAATTTTTGTTCGAGCTTGGATTTTTGAATTTGGGAGGTAGGATAGGTTGACGAGGACTTGTGTGATGGGTTGATGGTCGGGAAGATGGCTAGAGTCGTGTGGATTGGTGGTGCACGTGCACCATGCACGATTGGTATTAGGTGAGTTCTGCATTTGGGGAAGACGAAGGGAAGCGTGGTGGGTTCTCGCGTGTTTATCGAGGGAAACTCGGGTGGGTGATCGAGTTGTACTCGGGGATGACTCGAAGAAGATGGGGGGGCCAAGTCGCTTCGGGGTAGACGCGAGTAGTGCCTGGGTTGTACTCGGGTTGTTTTGATTTTGGTACTGTAGTGTTTAATGGCAGTAAATACTTTGGTTTGATTAAAAGGAATAAATGGTTGGAACTTGTTTTGTGTAAGTAGAAAGTTAATCAACTTTTAAAAGAGAAAAATATTAATTGAATTCAATTTCAAATTTAAACTGTTGAGAGGTTTTAATTTGAAATTAATTATTTAAGTGTATTTTGAATTTCAATTTTAAAAAAAATGGGTGTTTTGAAATTTACTTTAAAGGAACGTTTTCATTTTAAAATATTAAATCAAGTTATTAAGTAATGATTTAAAAACTAAGTTTAAATTTCTATTGGAAATTTATAAGTTTAAATTAGATGTTTTAAGTTTTAAAATTTATTTCAAAATGTTACTTTTTCCAACTGAATTATTGATATGAATTTTGTAAACCTATAGAAAATGTTTATTTTTAAGTTATTAAAAATTTGGATTAATTTCAAATAATTTATCTATGTAGATAATTATGAATAATTTGTTTCGATATGAACTTAAAGGTACTTAATTAAATTGTGATTTATTAATAAGTAAAAGTCTAATTAAGAATGATGTTTTCTTAATTAATTGAGGATTTTGAAATATAACAAATTAATTAATTAATTAAATTTTTTAATTAATTTTATATAATTAGTTATTTATTTATTAATTTTAAATAATCACTTAATTATGGATTAATTAAGTGAGATTAATTAATGAGGTAATCAATGGTAATTTTTGAATGTAGTTAGAATGGTAAATACTTACGAAAGTAATTAGAGAAGTTACTCATGTGAGTAATTAATTCGAAGTGATTAATGGATGGACACTTAATGTTATTAATTACGAAATTAATTAATATAATTGTTTTTAAGTTAATTAATTATGGAATAATTAATTACTTAATGAATTAAGATTTATTATTGATGGAATTAATTATTGTTAAGAGAGCAATTAAGATTTATTAAAGGAAGTAATTAGAGATAATTACTTATGTAAGTAATTAAGAGTTAATTACTTAATTAGTTCAGTTAATTAATTAATGTGATTAAGTAATTAATGAATGAGTTTAACTTAAGATTAATTACTATGTGTGATTAATTAAAATGTAATTAATTAATCAGGTAATTAACTAAGGATTTATTTATTAACTTAATTATTTAATAATTACTTAATGAAGTAATTAAGATTTATTAATTAAAGTAATTAATCAAGGTTAATATAATTAGTTAAGAAGTTAATTAATTAAGATAAGTAATTACAAGTTGTTAATCACTGATAAAAGAAATGATTAATTATAAGTTAATTATTTAATTACTAAAAGGGTTAATTAATTAATAAGGATTATTTAATTAATGATATTAATCAAGGTTGATTAATAATAATAATTGAACATAAGTATGATTAATTAATTGTAATTAATTAAGGATTAATGTAATAAATTTAAGTTAATTGATTAATGAAGGATCATTAATTATTGTAATTAATGATAGTAATTAGAGATTAATTACCGAATATAGCTAAGGATAATTACTTGAATGTAATTAAAAGATAATTAATCAAGGAAGATTAATTAGGAAGATCATTAGAAGATGATTAAAGAATTTGATTTGTAATAAATCAACGAAACAGGAGTTAGGATAATCCAAGTGATTAAAGGACAGTATTTAATTTAATTAGTGGTTAATTAAATTTATTAAGAGTTAATCAATTCTGCTATGGGTGATTGATTAATATTGAATGGTTGATATTGAGAGATTGATATTGGATGTTGAATGATATTGGATGATTGATATTGGGTGATTGGTTGATACTGGATGATTTGGATGTCTATGTTGTGATATGTTGCATTGTGAGATGAATGGTATATATGAATTATCTATAGTGATAATGTTATTCATCCATCTGTTTATATCATCCTAAATAAGTTAAACTGTTTAAATCTCTTAAGTACAACTTGGACATTAAAATGGCATTTGGTTTCGATGAGACCGGGATCGGGTTTCCATATTTGGATATCCGAACACCACATCGATTACAATTAAACGTTAGGTCGTTAATCCAAGTGGAGCAAGTGAAGACTCGAGGTGTAAGGGCTATACGTCAGCATAACTCTGTGGGTCATTCCGTAATGAGTTTGATGGGATAGTACTTATAGATTCGAGATGGAGATTTAGAGTGCAAGGGCTATGGTCGTTGACTCTGAGGGTGATTCCAAAATGAGCGCAACGAGATAGTGCCTTCGGTTTCGTTCGAACCCGGAACGAACTTGTATGGATCGAATGCTTTCAGCACATCGTCAGGTGGACGATGAGCATTCTAAGATAGATGTGTTCTATAAAGGTAATCGCTGTCTCAAGCCTCATGAACCGGGAATGGCTAAAATAGGGGAGGTACAGCAAGGCTTCGTGGGTAGCTCCCACTTGAGAGCAAGATTTACCCCTATCTAGAGGTCCCTTTTTATTTCGGCTGTGTGGGGCGGTTGAATTCCGGACAACCGTCGGGGTTGTCTTGTTTGGGACTGTTCAGTAAGGAATGGTCCCGGCCTTGTGTTGTAGGGGAGTGGGAGTACTCCTCGGTACGGTGATCTAGGCCACGAACTGTGATGGGCGGTACCCCAGTAGCCCTGCCATTGTTGGAATCCAAAATCCAATAAGTGCCTGTACAGTTTTGATTGTGCCCAACTATGTTGGAACGTGAGAAGTAAGCATTCCAGCTATTTCTGTATTTTATATTGAAAAACCTAGACACTATTATAATATCACTGGATTTCCTATCAAATGTTTTGGTTAGCGTAAGGTAAAAACTTTTCCATGTTTATGTGTGGGAAGTCTTACGTGATACCTTTTCTTTTCAAAGGTTTTCCAAAGTTAAGCAAATTTTAACTCGTTTACTCACACCAGACCCCTATCTGACCCGAGTGTTTATTTTATGTTTTATTAAACTTTTGGGTACTCATATTATGTATGAATAGTCAAGTGGTTCAGGTTAGCTTGACGAATTCTGGAGGAGTAATGGAGCAGGAGGCTTCCACGTGTAGATATATATTGGTTCCGCTGTGTTTGTTTGGTCTCTGTATCTGTTATTCATGAGTTGTATGGTTAGACAGATGTTTATAACTATCTAATATGTGTTGTATAAGTTGTGTACTCTGATGTAATAAGATACTATGTAATATTTTATTTGATAAATTATATTTCATTCGACCCGCTGTGAGTTCTCTGATGTTGTTCTGTTTCTTCTTTCTCTTTCTTTTCTTCTTCTATCCCTTTCTTTCTTCAAGATGATGCGATTTCCTGGAGATAGGAAGTCGGGTCGTCACACCCCTTTTTGGGATTTTTGAATATCCATATTGATGGATTCTATATCGGTTTAATTGGATTTGATTCGCGTCTTCGAACATGAATTTTTATGATTGATTGTTTCTATAATCATTTTTTGTGATTTGTCACTTTAAAAATATAAAGGTTTCAATACTAGTAGTAAATATCAAAACTCTTTCATCAAAGCGATTTTAACACTATTTTATTACAAAGCTCTTTTCTTAAAACCGTTTTCCAATCTATTAGTATATACAAACTTTTACCTCCCTCGTATGAGAAATCTAATTAAACGACTTAGTAAAACAAGTGGTATGAAACGCTTGCGTTTACTTCGTCGATTAATTCTTGGACTTGTTCGATTGAATCTCTTGTGACAATTTTCTAGTGGAGATCTACAATTTGTTCGTAAATATTTAAGTTAAGCTAGTGGTTATGGGACATGAAGCTAAGCTCATATATTTACTAGCTTACTGTAATTGATGCTTCTTGATGATCATGACGATCATTTTTGTGATTTAGACTCGCAATTGTGCGATGTCTCTTTGTCTGCGAGGGAGACTAGACCACGTTTCAGTGTGATTTCGACTCACACATGTGGGGTAGGGCCCCATGGTCTTCGGGCCGTTCGTGTGTTAAAAATTAATGGCTAGCTACCATGATATAGCATCTCGTTCGTGTGATACATATGTTGGTGATTTTTCATGCCCTCGTTCGTGTGATAGGCCTCCCCCCTCCCTCTTTTTATGATTTCTGGATTTCGTGTGTTGATTTCTGGAAATTTTATGCTTCACCACTTTTAGTGATTTTCATTGATATGATTTATCAATTTTTGTGCATTGGTGAATTCGTGTGTCATTGACTTGTTGTGAATACAAGATTTGGATATGAAACCCTTTTTGGATCTTTGAGAAGATTCATGTGACATTGATTAATCTCATGTTGATTTTCAATTGCATACTTATAGTAGTATGCCATTATGGTTATCATATGTTTATGCCATATCTCTTATTCTATATCATGTCATCTGATATTTATAGCTAGACTGATCCATTTATTATTTTCTTATGAAATAATACTCTGGTCAGACCGAGATGTTACAGGTGCTTCTGCTTGACTTCTCCCTAGGGATTCATTACTCTGACCTTTGGCTAACTACTTAGATTAGTAGTTTTTGTTGTAAACATTTGAGATATAGACTCTATGATGTATACTTATTCTTTTGTATAGCACATGTTGCTATTCTTTTGAGTTATTGTGAATCTTTCTGACCACTACTCTGATGAACACTTTTATGTGTTATATATATTCATATCTATTTCCGCCTTTGTGATATGAATTATATGTGACTGATTTGTGTTATGTTTATTTCTATATTTGTTTCCGAAGACATTATAGCCACTGTTTAGTAGCTTTGAGTTTGTTTCGATATGTCGGATTTCCTCTTGAAAGGAATGCAAGTTATATTTTATATGGCATATCGGTACTCGCACAAAGTAATTATACAGATGGTCGCTCCTCAACAGCCTTATTCTCCACGCTAGTTGACGGCATTACTCCGTAGTGTCCTTGGCTAGCGTGGGTATAGAGGTGGGGCGTCACAATAATATCGAAGAAGTGTGCCCGATAGGAGGAATGACCTCACTTGGCCCGGCGTGGCTCCTGATTTTAGCCGCATCAAGCTGACTCATAGGAGTCAGGGTCACGTAAATACCTTATGCAGAATCATTCGCCAAACCGTCATACTTAGTTTCTGGAATCTCCACCACGTACAAAGTTGTCAAAGTGGTTTTCGGTATTGGCAGAGAGTATGACAATATCTCTCCCAGTGTCCTTAACAACCAAACGCTTATTTCACACCTAATAGTTCTTTTACATTTCAAAAGTCAATCCACATTTTTTTATCAAAATATCATATTCTAAAAACCATATCACTTCCAAAATTATATTCATATTGAAATCATATCATTTCGAAATCATAATCCCTTTCAAAAATTATCTTTCCAATTGGGTCAAATTTTCACTTCAAAATCATCGTATTCAATTAGTTATAACATTTATATCCCAAATTAGGTTTATAACATCATCTAGCTGCATTTGTTTTAAATCAATGAATATGAATATAAACACATCAACTTTACTTTGTTTGATTTTTCTAAAAATAGTTTAGCAGTTATAGATGGTTTAAATAGATTTTTAAATAGTTAAAATACTCTAAGATATTTAAATAGATTTAAATTATTTTTAAATTGATTATGATAGTTAAATAGATTTAATATAGATTAAATATAATTAAAATAGGTTAATAGATTAATTAGATTAAAATAAGTTAAAATGGGTTAATTAATTTAAAATAAATTAATGGTTTAAAGTAGATTAAAACGATTTAAAATAGTTAATATAGGTCAAAATAGTTTAATTTGTTTGAAAATCTTAATAATAAGATTTTTTTATGGCACATTTTTAAAACAATTCATAATAAAACTTGAATATGAAATTTATATCGGTTTAAACTATTTATTACGTTTCAACACATTTTGACAATTTCCCAATTTCAGATTTAAAAATCCCCATTCTCAATTTACTTAATTCAATATCGCTTCCAATCCATCACTTTAAATAATTCAAATTTTAATACATTTTAAAGTTATATTTCCAACAACTCAAATCACTCAATTCTGACAATATTTCATTTATATCTCGAATTCGACTTTAAAAAAAATTGATTTGATTTCTTAAAACAATTCCTTTAAACCAATTCATACGTTAACATAAAAACTTGACTTTTCAATAATTCAATGTATATAAATCAAATTTTATCTTCAAATATCATTTAATTAAATTCAAATATTTCAAGGATTTAAAAATTATTTAATTTAGCCAATTCGGTGTCTATATATAGTTCTCTACCCTAAGGTCAAGTGTTACGGATATTAATCATTTCAATCCACAATTTAAAATTTTACGGTTATATATCATTACAAACAGTAATCCCGAATTAAGTAAAATCCAAAAAATCGCTCGAGTCTATCATTTCAACCCATAACGATTTTTCCCTAATTTATAGTTCGTTCGGGTATATATCATTTCAACCCATAGTGATTTTCAAATAATAATAATTAAGGGAACTTATAGAGTGACAATAGTATATAAATTTTCATAACATCCAATCATCCAACATCAAAAATCAAACATCAATCAAAATCATCAAACAATTCAATTAATTAATTTCAACAATAACTAACTTCAATAATAGGTATTTAACTGGAAACTTTAATTAAATAATAAATTAAATAATGATTTAATCCAAATAAATTCAAATTTATTGGAATAACAAATTTGATATACCAAACAGCTATAAATTGATTCCTAATCACATCATAAATTTAATTTAACAAACATAAGAAATTTTAGAAGCTGTGAGTGGATCAAAACACCCACCGTTAAATTTAAATCGAATTTAAATCCAATTTAGGGCCTAAATTCAAACGATCTCAAAATTCGTCCAAATCAGCATTAAAATGTCCAGAATTTAAATATCATCCCATGGAAACAAACCACGCATGAATTAGTCCTCGTGTGCAAAAGTTATTAGCATTAGAGGTTACACGATTTTAAATAAAATAAATTAAAAATAAAATAAACAAAAGCCCTTACATTTCACCACGTCAACGCCTTCCACGTTACTGTGTTCTACAGGCTGATTCCCTAACCGAAACACAAGATTCTCACCACCCACGAACCTGCCACAAATCACCTCAACACGGTCTCTGTTCATCACGCCGCTCCACTCCGCAACCTCCGCCCCTCCCTCGAGACACTCATGCGACGCCAAAAACCACGAAAATGACAGTCGCCGCCTTGAATTCCATGATCTAATTGAATTTTAACGCCAAATCCAACCATTGATTTGACAAATCACAAGCACCGATGAATTCCCGTCGGTCCTCTCTACGGAACAGTATCTTCAAATTGGCGATCAGGCAAAGTTAATCGCAACTCGATGAACAGCCGCAATTTGTTCTTCAATTTCTGGACAAATAGTGGTCCAAATTGGAAAAATAATTAATGATCTGAGATGCACTCATTGAGAGCTTCAAATTGATGTATAAATCAATATAGTTTGAGGAGTTTAATTTTCAATTTGATTTTTGATTTGGATTTGCAATTTGGAAATTAGGATTTGCAGCCATTGGGAAGAGAAAAGCAAATGGAATTGTATGTACTGAAATAAAAAATAAAAAATGACCTAGGGTTTATAACGATCTATTTATATTTAGAATTAAAAATAAAAAGAATGTGGTATATTGGTTTGGAAAGTTGAAAGATGAACGACCCATAAAGCCCGTTTCACCTCCGGAAAAAAAAGGGTAATTATATATATCAAAATAGATGTTTTGGATAGTTTTAAACTTAATGAAATAAGTTTCAAATTCTAATTCAATCGTATGAAGAAGTTATGATAAAATCAGCTTATTTCAAGATTTCAGTTGATTTTAATTAAATTGATTTCTAGGCATTTCTAGTCCGCACGATCAAAAGACAAGTATGATCGCTGCAAAACTTAAAACCTTATAATGATTCATCATTACGGATCCGATGAAACTGGATTCGTCGAAATCCAAGTCAGTGGCCAAAATTGCTAATTTCACATTAATTAATAAATTAGTACTAAATTAATTAATCACCCTTTTATTCAATATTTATAAAATAGTAGATTTTTATCTTTTTTGATTGTAAAGACATTTATAATAAATTAAAATAAGTTTACATATCAATTCAGTGTAAATTATTCCAATAATTATAGTGTTCAATTTTATAACGATCCGATATTTTCAACCATTCGCATCTGCACATGTCGGACTTGAATTGCTCAAAATACCGAATTGTAAAATAAATTTGGCAAAACACGGCATAAAAAGTAAATAAATAAATCACAGATCACAGACACAGAGTAATAAATGTAGCGGAAGCAAAAATATAGTAGTTCATGAAGCTACTATATAAATACATCAGAGTTATACAAGATACAATGGAAGTTTAATATGATAAACAAGCACAAGCTGAATGCATTACCGAAATCAACTGAATAACTAGAATCAATATAATACTGAAATTGAAATAGATGGCTGGATCTTCAAGCAAGGCTCCAACTCCAAAGGTGAGTCTCTAATGCTATCTCACTCAGTCTGACCCGAGCGTAAAGCAAAACACAAAACACTCGAGTCCGGACATACATACTTATACAATGTAAACCAACTCAAGTGAACTGTAATATAAGGTATAAGTAACTTAAAGGATGCTTGGGACCGCCCATCCTCTAAGGACCCGTTAAACTATTTACTATGTAGTAATATTTCACTATTATAATAATGTCTATAGTAAAATAAACTTACTTTTTAATAGCCTTAAGGGGTTACCCATATAGCCCTTAACACGCAATAGTCCCGTAGTCCATCCAGTATGACCGCATCTCCAGATTGGGAGACTGCCCTAAATACTCCACGGTCTACGGCAGAAAACCAAACTCGTACAAGGTGCGCTTTGGTAGGTGACACGGCACAACTAGGCAATGCTAGGGTAGATATACCAATTACGTACACGGGCTGGTGGTAACAAGTAGCAGCTACTACCGCCCACCTCGAGCCACACCCCCAAATCAAAAAAATCAAAAGTGGCCACCGAATCAATCCAAAAGTCAGAGTATAATATCGAAGGGATGTGTCTGATAAGTGAAATGGCCTCATTGGCCCGAGATCGCTCCTATTTTAGCTACCTTATGCCAACTCATGGGCGTTGGGTCCACGTACATACCTCAAAGGAATGTCGCCACCATCCTACTTCATTCTGGAATCTCCACCGCGTGCACGGTTATTAAAGTGGTTTTCGGGGTTGGCAGAGAGTATGACAACTTTCGATCCCGGTCTCCTTAACAACCAAACGTTATTATAACCCATGGATATTTATTTCAAAATCATTTATACTTTCAAAACCAAACTAAAATATCCAATTCAAAATCATATCATTTCTTTCAAACTAGTATATACTTTCAAAACCATATCACAATAGTATCATTTCCATTTCAAAACTAATTCAATAATATATCATTTAAATAAAACCCAATGTTAACTCTGCTTTTTCAGCAAGGCCGTGACATCAAAAATCGACCGAGAAGCCAATGATAGTTCATCTCGAAGGATGGTCGATTTAACCTCCCAATAAAGCAAGTTCTGTTGAATGAATTTTCAGATAAGATCCCCTACGGAGGGGGGGTCCAGGGGGGGTGCCAACCCCCCAAGGTGGGGGTGCGGGGGCAACGCCACCGCCTACGGTGTTCGACCTGACCGGTCAGGTCGCAGGGGTCCAGGGGGCAGCGCCCCCGGCGGGGTGCGGGGCAGCGCCCCGACCAAAACGGTATACGACTTACCGACTCAAGGATTGGACGACCTAAGAAGTGCCACGACTTAACGAGTTAAGGTTCAAGGCGACTTAGAGGAATGGAACGACTCAAGAGGGTTAACGGTTCATGAGACAGGCCGACTCAGTGGATCAACGACTCAAGAACTGTGCGACTCAAGGTCTTCACGACCTAACCATTCAAGGGCTGAACGACCTACGAGTTAAGGATCTACGAGTTAAAGAATCTACGAGTTAAAAGATCTACGAGTTAAGGCCACTACGAGTTAAAGACTCTACGAGTTAAAAGGTCTACGAGATAAGGATCTACGGCTTAAGGCCTCCACGAGTTAAAGAGTCTACGAGATAACAATCTTACGAGTTAGAAGATGGCGCGACAGGAAGTCTACGGCTCAAAAGATAAGTTGTTCACGACCTAAGACTTGAAGACAAGTTCAACACCACGCTATAGTAAGAAGAATCGCTGACGACTTACGACCTATGATGAGTCGTGTACGAATCATGCTAGCATAAAGGAAACTGCATTTGGTTAACTCGTGAACGACTTAGAACTTGTATCATTCATTCAGATGGGTGCATAACTCTGGGCCAAGCCATGAACCCAGGAAATCAGCCGCGACCTACCATGAGTCGTATACGAGTTACGACTCATCATGAGGCGTACACGAGTTACGACTCATCGTGAGTCGTATACGAGTTACGACCTAACTCCGAAGATGCCTATAAATACGCCCATAACTCCAACAGAAAGTGGACTTTTGGCTCATTCTCTCCAAGCGCCGATACTCTGCTGCATTCCAAACCAATCCAACACTCGAAGCTCTCAAGACAAGAAGAACGCTACAAACAACTTCAAGAAGAGATCACATACATCCAACATGGATTTGAAGACTCTCATCTCCATTGAAGTTTGAGCTACTCGTTCAAAGTGTCTTGTAATTCAAAGTGTATTGTAATTGGGAAGAATTGTATCAGCTATTAACGAAATCGTCAATAAAGATATTCAAAGTGGACGTAGGCTCTCTCTTAAGCCGAACCACTATAAAATTGCTGTTTTTACTGCTTTTCCGCTATTATCTACTTATAATCTGTTCCCGAGCTATCGGGTGGTGCTTTCACAATTACACTTCATACACCGGGGTGTTAGCGTTCAAATTTTAGCGTTAACACCCAAATTTCCAAATCATTGAATATTTCCTTCAATTCATTAAACTTGAAATATTCCTTTAAATTATCATAACATTTTGGAGATGTTACCTTAAGGAATCATAACATTTTTGGAATGTAATACTTTCCACTTTAACATTTTATATAATGAAAGTATTTATATGCTTACAAATTTAACATGGTCATTTGACCATAGCCTTATAGTTAAATAAACCGTGTTATTGTAATATCCAATTTAAAGTTGAAATTCTTGTGTTAACTTAAAAGTACTTTATTAACTTACATTATTATTACAATAAAGAAACTTTATTATTTTAATCGTTTAAAATATGACATTTACATAAATTAAAACTTGCATATCCAATGTACATTATCAACTTACATTTTATTATTTCAGTAAGTAACATTTATCATTTTATTCAATTTAAAATACACCATTACATTGATTACAACTTACATGTCAAATGTACGTTTTAACTTATATTTATTACAATAAAGTGCATTTATCATTTTAATCAATATTTCACTAATTAAAACTTATATTATCAAACGTACGTTTTAATTTACATTTCTATCATAGTAAAGAGCATTTATTAATTTAATCAATACCACACTAATTAAAACTTTACATGTTTCTTTCATTAATTAAAAACTTTACACGTTTCTTTCATTAATTAAAACTTTACATGTTTTCTGCATTAATTGAAAACTTTACATGTTCTCTCATTAATTAGGACTTTACACGTTTCTTTCATAAATTATAACTTTACATGTTTCTTGCATTAATTAAAAACTTCACATGTTCTTTCATTAATTAGGACTTTACACATTTCTTTCATAAATTAAAATTTTACATGTTTCTTGTATTATTTAAAAACTTTACATGTTCTCTCATTAATTAGGACTTTGCACGTTTCTTTCATTAATTAAAACATTACATATTCTTTCATTAATTAGGAATTTACACGTTTCTTTCATAAATTAAAACTTTACATATTTCTTTCGTTTTTGTTATTATAGTACAAACATTTATTATATTTATCAGTTAAAATATTAATTAAACTTACATCTCACATGTATGTTTAAATTACATTTTTCCATTTTAAAGTCATAGCTATTTATCTTACAAAACATAACATTTCACAAAAGAATATTTATCATAGTTAATATAACAATCAATTTCTTTACAAATTTATTCATTTAGACATCAATTTAACTATGATTTTGAGTTAAATAAACTTATTACAAAATGTCCCATAAAAATGTATTTCATTTTATTTATTCAAAACTACATTTATTTATTATACAAAATATGTCCATTTTAGGAAATAACCTTTACTAAAATTACTAGGTTAGATTTAAGATTCCAAATTAAATCGAACTAAATTATTAAGTTATTTATCATAAATAAGACTCTTTAAAATCCATTTAAACCCAATTAGCTTATAAAAAAATTTAACTTATAAAAAATAATATTTCTTTACACTTTAAAGCGTTAAATCAAATTAGGTTAAAAATTTCATATATTTATAATTCCAAAATGCTTAATAACTTTCAGAAAATATTTAAAATACTTAATAAATTTTTAGGAAATTATCATTTAAAAGTTTAACCATGTTTGTATAATATTTTCTAACCTAGGTCAAGTGATATGGATATGTATCATTTCAATCCGTAATTTAAAAAGAAAAATCTGGGTTCTATCATTTCAAACCCTCAATCCCAAGTAAAATAAATACAATAAAAATCACTCTAGCCTATCATTTCAGCCCATAATGATTTTTCCTTATTCTAAAGTCTGTTTGGGTGTGTATCATTTCAACCCATAGTGATAGGGAACTTGCACTGGTGATTAACAGAAATAAAATAACAGTTACATATAATATCATAACAAATGATGTAACAAATATATAAATGGCATTTATCATCATGTAATAACAACACAGGCTTATATGAATGACATATCAACGTCTACATATTTACTTGTCATTTTTTTCACAAAAATATAAATATAAATGTCTAGAGTGATAAAAACTCACCTTTTTAAACTAGAATCGACAAATTCGAAAAAAAAAATCCAAACCCCGCAAAGCACGAAAAAGCACGACAAAGCACAATGCAAACTTGAGTGGATGAAGAGTCAGATCAAAATCTTGTTTGTAAATAAATATTACATACATAAGGATATGATTCAATACAAAACAATAGATGTTAAAACAATGGAAAAATAAATGAACAAAGTGACATAACTTGCCTTAATCAATCAATGGCTTGGCTACACCACATATGGGTTCAACCATCATCTTATATTGCTTGGTCATGATGGTTAGAGGTGTGCTAGAGGCCAGAGGCCGAGTATAAGCATGATGAACAAAGAAGAAACAAAAAGAGAAAAAGAAAGAAGAAGAAGAGAAGCCATGGATCCACAGCTTGAATATAATTTTCTTTCACGCAAATGATAATGAGAAGTTTTGGGAAGTTTTTATGTGTGATAGACAAGAGAAATTCATAGCTAGATTAAAGGAATGAATGGCTAAGGTAAGTAATAAAGAGGCTATGCAATAAAAGACAAGATTTTGAATGGTTTTGGAAAATAAAATGGCAACAAATACTCGATGTATTTAATAAAAATATTTCTTTCTTTCAAGAGATAAAATGAGAAATGGAATAAAATGAGATATTTTTGAGGAGATTTGTACGTGAATGATAAAAGAAAATACACGGCTATGTAAGAAAAAAAACAACTAAGGAGCTATGAATACTAGTGAAACGGAAAGACATAAGTTAAGGAGGAAGAAACGTATGATATATTTTATTTTTAAATGCAAATGTAAAAAATGAGAGATAGGAAATAAATTTTTGTATATGAATTTTCAACTTGATATGCAAGGCTATGAGTAGAGTAATTCATGGCTAGGAATGAGGAGGAAACAGCAAAAAAATAATAAAGGCCATGCAAATGAAAAAGACAAGAGTTTAAACAATGGAACGTATGCCTCTTAAATTTCTCCAAGCCATTTATTTGCATACATTTCTTTCTAGAAATGAAATGCGAAGTAAATGTGTACGTGAATTACGAAGAGGAGTGGATGGAAAGAAAAGATTTGAATGGCTAAAGAGGAATAAATGATAGAAAAACGAAAAGGCTAGGAAAAAAGGCAAAAAATAAGTAGAAAGAAACATATATATGTATATGTTATTAAATGCAATTGAAAAGAGGATATTTTGAGATGTTCGTACGTGATTAATAAGAGCAATTCACGGCTATGAATTGTGAATGGTTAGGGTAAGTAATAAAAATGGCAGTAAATAAAAAGGCAAGCATTAAAGAAATTTAACGCATGTCTCGTTGATTTCTTCCAAGCCTTTTATGAATAGATATACAGAAGTAAAATCCAACAAATAAAGTTTAGATAAACAAAATAGAAAAATAAAATAAAATTACATAGAAAATAAAAATATAGAAATGCGCATAGAAAAATAAAAATTGAAATACAGGAAATAACTGCGTGTAAAACGCTATAATTTATATAATTTAAAAAGTATAACTCAGAATTTAATGAAACGAAAAGCAGAACAGATATCATAAATATATTTTACTTCAAAGAAAAAGATTAAAATTTAAAATTCAAATTTTTTAAAAATTTAAACTGAAAATTCAAATTTTGACCAAAATATAAAATTTTCAAAAATCGTTTATTTATTGCATTTGGAGAATAAATTTCAAACAAATTCCAAACTTACATTGGAAAAATTCTAAAAATTCACTTTTACATGATTTAAAAATCAAAATTTCAAATAAAAATTTAACTAAAAATATTCACAAAATTATGGGTTGTTACAAATTTCGACTTCCATTAATCCTATTAATTATAATTTAATTCAAATAATTTTTTTATTTGGTTTCAATCTTTATACTCAATTCAATTATTATTCTATAAACATGGTTTACATTGCTTTATAGTTCATTACATTAATATCCTCCAACTTCCATCTTTTCAATTATATTGAACTTTGTCTGTTTTACACATTAACTAAAATTTCAAATCCCAAATCTTTATTTCATTCTTTTATTAAATCAATTATTAATTTATGAATATAATTAACATTTCTATTCATTTGATTACATTCACAATTTACTGTTATTGCCTTAACTCGCAGTAATGTAACATTTATTTACAATTGATTTCCAATTTTATTTTATAAACTAATTACATAGGTAACTTATAACAGTTGTTACCTTCAGTCACATTATAGATTTATTCTTTACAAAAAATGTTACAATTAGTTATATAATATTGATTTTATTCAATTACTATATATTAACTATATATTATCCATTAATTAATTCATTGTTCACACTTGTTTTTTATATTCAATTTATAACTAAGTTATAATATTTACATTAGTCCAATTGATTAGGATTCCGTTCAAGTTGTTAATAATTAACTTTAATTAATATTGTTATCTTTCATTTTAGTTACTATTTCATTAATAAGTCCCAAATTTTTATTTCTTCCAATATTTAATCATAGAATCTCATTAAATAAACTATTTTTAATTATCGAAATTTGCAGGTCATTACAGGTTTCATAATCCAGTAGTTATATTAAGGTTAGATAACTCATGAAGGCCAATGCCACCCTCCATTTTTAGTTGGCATAAGATATCCCAAGATATCTTATGCAGCTTGGCTCTCTAAAAAAATCCACACACAAATTATCTATTTTATAAAGCACTGATGCATGAAAATGATAGATAAGAATCCAATACATGCATGTCCTGCTATTATTAATAAATTACTGTCCCATCCTACTAGTTTCGAACTGATCTTGTTTAACATGGATAGACAATGGGCTGCATGAATGTAATCTGAAGACAGTGGCACCCCAAGGTATTTTATAGGTAATTTCTTCTATTGAATGTTAAGAATGCTAGAAATATCTTATTTTTATAATGCACCTTGACTAAAGAACAGTTGAGATTTGGTCTGGTTAGAACATAAACCAACATCGTCCTTCATGTACTAAATATATAATTCATATAAGTAGCATTTTCTCTCGTTGCACCGAGAAAAATCATAACATCGTCAGCGTAAAGTAAGTGTCTAATAGTTGGTTGAAGTTTATTCATAGGCTCTAACTGTTTGCTAATAACACCCTCCTCCATTAATAAAGTAAAATATTCCATATCAATACATAATATGTAGGGGGATAGCGGATCACCCTGTCTAAGGCCTCTATTAGAAGTAATGAAACCATGAGGTCTCCCATCAATCATTATAGAAAAGGTAGGAGTAGTAATACATTCGTGAATTAATTGTATAACGAATTCGGGAAACCCTAGAGCTTTAAACATATGGCAGTTAAAGTTACGATTGACCATGTCATAGACCTTTTGTAAATCAATTTTAATACACATCTTTGGTTTACCATGTTTAGCGAAGTCATGAACTTGTTCAAGAGCCAACTAAACATTTTCTCTAATGTTTCTTCCTAGTATAAAACAGGACTGATTTTCCGCAATCAATAAAGGTAGAAACCATTTAATTCTATTACATATAATTTTGGAACTAATCTTGTAAAAGACATTAGCATATGCAATAGGCCTGCAATCGAAAATAAGTTGTCGCTTATCTTTCTTGCGAATTAAAGTTATGAAACTGTGATTGACCCACGTAGCAGTTTTTTTGAAAGGAAAAATTCTGATATACAGCTTCATACATATGAAATTGCAGGTCATCCCAATGTATCTTGTAAAATTTGGCGGAAAACGTGTTAGGTCCTGGGCTTTTGGAATCATTGATCGAAAACAAAGCAGTTTTAATTTCTTCCATCAATAGTGGAGAAGGTTAGTATTCTTCCCACGTTGTATTAATTTTCATCCTGGTCTCTATACGGGGGTAAAAGGTAGATGAGTCCCCATTAAATAGTTGTTAGTAGTATTCGATGGTTGTTTCCTTTATGCTATTACAGTCATAGAGGAATTGCCCTTCCGAATCAAGCAAAGCATGTATCTATTTCTATGTCTCCGCATGGACACTTTGGCATAGAATATTTTTTTGTTACTGTCCACTTGTTGTAGCCATAGTACTTTACTTTGTTACATCAGAAACCGATGATTTTTTTGAAATCGATCGTTTATATTATGGCCTAACTGGTATAAACTGTCATATAAGATAACATTCTCTAGGTCTTGGTCCAACTGATGGAACATAGATTCGAAATCATCCTACAATTTAGTGAAAGAATTTTCTCGAGCTCTTAATCTATGCCATAATTTCAGTTCTTCCTTAGGAGATCCCTGTTAACCCGCCTTTTGGCAAGGTCATGGACAGGCGGATTTAACTAAATCGACTACTTGTTTGTCGAGATTGGAATACGATGGGTTTGATGGTTCGGTGTCGGTCGTTCGGTCTGGGAGGAATGGTTCGGTTAGGATGGTGTTGATCGATCTGGGAGGAATGGTTCCGTCAGGATGGTGTGGACTGGCATATTGGAGTGGATCGGCAACGGAGTGGATCGGCCATGTAGGATCGGTCAGAGTAGATAAGTCAGAGTGGATCGGTTAAGAGGGATCGATCAGATAAAGGAAGGAAGGACATGTCGTTCGGTAATGAGTGGCTCGATGTTGGAGTATGGATATGGTAGTGTCAAGGAGGGTCAGCATAAGTTGGTCGGCATTCGTGGTTCGGCCTCGATGGAATCGACCTTGGTGGACTGGTTATGTGGGAACGGTTGTGGTGGTTCGATTTGGATAGGATTGGCTTCAAAGGGATCAGGTCACGTGGATCAGCTTGTGGTGGTTTGGCAAGTATGGAGTCGGTATTTACATTTCCCTTGGTCGGTCGGGTGGATATGATCGGCATTAAGGAAAAGGGGATCGGATCGACATACAGAGCTTTGGTTCGGCATTAGCTATGCTTCGGTTCTAGCCTAGCTTACTCCGAGTCTTGGATAGGTCTGCTTCGAGTGAGTACCCTGACTACTTCGGGTCGGCTTATTGAGGAATTGGGTTCGGTCATGATGAATGATGTTGGCTCGGCTATGGTCTTAGTGGGCACGTATCACTCAGGAAGCTAGGTAACTCAAGTTTTGCCTATAAATACAGCATGTCGGGCTTCAAGAAAGGGATCTTCTTCATTCTGTCTCCCTTCATCTTCTATACTAAGGTTGCTCTGCCATTGTTGTTTTGAAAACTATGGATTATAACTATATTGGATTTTCCTATCAACAAAAAGGAAATTTCTAGAGTGGACGTAGGCCGGAGTCAGCCAAACCACTATAAATCCCCTGTTATTATTGCTTTCCTTTTAATTTTTACTGTTCTTCGTGTTTATACTCTCTACATACATTCTATCTGTTATCTGTGACTGTTGGGTTGTGCTTTGAACGGTGTTTGGGTGTTAGTGACCAATTTTGACGCTAACAATTCACACGTGTGAGCCGAAAGCCCTTTCTCTATAATTGAGCATATCCCTGGCAGTAGCACCAATTTTTCAAGAATCAAAAAGGAACACTTTTTCGATGGTGTCGTTGTGTGTTGAAAATGTCAAAATTGGGGTGTGGTCACTTATGGAGGAAGGCAAAGTGATAGTACTGAGTTGTGGGAACGTAGACATAAATTAATAGTTTACTAGAACTTTGTCTATGTTCGTTGCAATTCCCTTATGTCGTCAAGTAAATTTACAGCCCTGTAAATGAGGTTCAACCAAACCACAGTTAAATAGACAATTTTTAAAAGTTTGTAAATAGGAAAAGGGGATAGACAAACCACCCTTTTTATTCTTTGGGTTAAGAGCATTATTAAAATCCCCCATAGCTAACCATGGAGACCTTATTGTAGAAGCGTCGATGTAAAGCAAATCCCATAATTTCAGTTGTCCTTGGAAAGAGATATTGGCGTAAACACATGTACAATGGCACATCAGACCTCCTTTATTGGTTAACAGCAAGGTAAAATGTTGTTATGAAGTGCTTACAGCAACATATTCATAAACCGATTTACCGAGAAGAATAAATATGCGACCTTTACTGCCAGTATCGTTGTTATGCATTATATTGTTGGCAGAAAACTTCATTCACAGCTTGTCAATGTTCTGTGTAGATGGTTTGGTCTCAACTAAGCTTAGAAGGCTAAGCTTGTGATAATGTAGAAGCATGAAAACATGAGTGACCTTGTCGTCGGTATTCATGCCTCTAATATTCCAAGTCATAACATTCATTTATCTATATACATACATATATATATATATGTATGTATGTATGTATGTATGAAATTGTCATATATACATATACACATACATACATACATACATGCATACATACATACATACATACATACATACATATGCAAATAAAATAAGATAATGTTAATTTTCATAAAAAATTGATAAGTAAGATACTGTTTGCAATGTAGACTAAATCTAAATGCTAATTAATAGTTTACATAGGTCCATTAAGATCTACGTAGGAACATTTTTTGAAATCTATCTTATTTCGCCCATTGTCAAATGGGCCTAATCCAACGAAAATCTCTCAACACTTCTGCAAAAAGAGTCGCCAATTTCATACCGTTCCCCCGACAAAAGCGTCATAATTGTACGGTTCACTTGACAAAAGAGGCACCGTACAAGTCTTCAATTGAAAGCATGTTGACGTACGGCCTGCCAACTGGCACACACAAAGACCACTCTACCCACAAGGCGATCGTGCTGACCATATTTGGACTTCAAATGCAATCAATGGCTCTAAATGAACTCAACATTCAAAGCATCAATCTAAACTCTTAAAATTATGATCTTTAATGCTATAAATAGGAAAACTAATGCACTAGTATAAAGGTCGAGTTTCGAAAGCACAATATCTTTGTTATCTTCACTATTATAAAGAAAAACTCCGAAAAGAGATAAACAAGAAGTCATAGTCAACGAAAACCTTTTCTAGTTTAACCATTTCTATGTTGTGTGTTGTTTACTTTCTAGCATCACATTATGTTACTCTTTATTATACATTTTTGACGACGATTTTAGTGAGAACGTTACTAATCACTATTTCGAAGTTGGTTAGAATTCAAGTCAATACCCAAAAATTTGATAACCATCTCCATCCATATTTAGGAAAGAGAAACTATTTAAAATCCGAAAAAAACCGAGATGAATGCGCAAAAGACTATGGTCATATCCGAAAATTATCCATTCAATTTTAGTCAAGATAGTGATTTCTATTATTTACCATTTGGTAGATACTAATTATTTCACTAAAATGACAGTTTTTACAATGTGCATATATGAATGATCATTTGTTGCTAGGAATAGTTTTCTATCTTCGTATTTTTCTACTTCTTGTACATTTATAAACATTGATATTGAAATAGTTATATATTGAATCAAATTTTTTATTTATGACTTCAGAGTAATTAATTGTGAACGGATAGTCAAATATCTTATGTATATCCACTATCTACGGATACAAATATCTAATACTCAAAAATGGTTTCATATACAATGTAGATAAGAGTTTGTATCGGTATCCGGCCAATGAGAGGTATAAGTATGGTAACGCTAAGTTTACTATTGCCGACGATAAAACATCTTAGTAATATATTTTTTTAAATAGTGTCGCGGTAATTTATTGATTCCACTATACATGGGTATCCATACAATTATTCGTATTAAGCATTTAAAGTTGTTTCAATAGTGGCCTGGGTGCTTCGCAACCAACCCTAGCACTAGTTGGTTGGTTGGTACAGAGTAACCAAAGCCACTCTGCAGGTTGGTAAAAAACTCTAAGGGTGGGTTTTACCCAACATTTGAAATTTTTGTTAGATTGACAACAATTTAAACTTCGGATAAGTGCTGCAAAATACATTGTATTAGTTATATATGTGGTTTTAATATTTAGTTTAGGTGCATTGCATATAACTAGTAGGTAGTCTCATTTAAATGCTTGTAAGTTGGAAAATTTTACTCTAAGCGAACCAACATTTTGGAACTTCCCTTGCAAACAAACAAAGGACCATTGCATTTCTTGTTTCTAATGTTAGTGATAAGTTGGATATAGACTATTCTATGGAGCCGCGGTAATGAATTTGTCATAGTACAAGGCATGCCACTTTGCTTTGAAAATAGTTGTCAAATCACTGCCTTAAGAATCTTACCAGCAAATCTGTCCAACCTTTTTCTACTAAAATTTTCTCTATTAAACGCATGAGTTTAACAGCTAGATTACAATTTTTAGCACTGTGGAAGAAGTCTTTTGTGTTTTCTGTATGTGCTTCCCTTTTTAGATGCATGTGTATTTCAATGTCCCAGTTCACCACATTTTCTCTACTAAAATTTACTCAACTTTTTAAGATATTTAATTAAATCCAAGGTATTTTCAATTAATCATATCATTCAGAAGGAATAAATGATCATTTTGCCAATGAACACCAATTATTGTCGTAGTCTTTGTGTTTAATTATTTACGATTATAGGAGTCTTTTGCACATAATCTAGTAGCAACAACTTCATCTCTGCCGAAAATTGTATTATTTCAGCATTTCTAACTTATCGAAAAACAAACGATCATGGTTGAATACCGCTAGGAAACTCAATCGTATAATATCTACTGATCTTAAACAATCATATGAGATTTAAATTACTTACTATTGTTATTAACAATTATACGTTTTCATAACAATATTTGCGTACCCTATGAAACAGGAAAAAGTGTTCAAAGAATTTATTATGCACCAAATTTGAAAAGGACCAAAGATAATGGATGACATCACAGCCGTTCAAGTTTGTTGAAGCATGCCCTACCCCATATTGAGGTCTTATTAGTAAATTGCATTATTGTCTGTTTTCTACTATATTTCTATGTTTCTTGAGAATATCATAAAGCATCTGTGTTTGTGTTGGTACCCATTTTTGTTCTCAACTCATTTTCACTTTTGGAAAGAGTAACGCCTCATGTTTTGATTTATAATCTTGTTCTCTCTTCATTTTGTCTTTGGTTTGATGGCCTCTCCAAAAATACCAATTCAAAGGAAGCTTTATGAATTGCTTGAAGAGCAACAAGAACCTTTCCTTATACAAAGCAGTGGCTTAAAAATAAGAAGAAAAGGCAACTTATTGAGAAATTTAATTACAAGAGTCAAGTGCTTCAATCTGATGAAAAAAGAAACTAACTGGGAAAGACTAAAGCTTGCAAATGGTTTCTCTATAGTAAAAAAAGAGAGCAATGTAGCTAGATTTCGTCGCCTATCATGCAACTCTAGTGCTGTAATTGAATTAAAAGAAATATGTAGTCCTATTTCAGTGCTTGAGCTTCATTACTCTGATGAAGGATCTTCTGATAATAACCACTGTAAGTATTATCATTATTTTTTTCATTTCTTTTTTCCTTCTTCAAAATGACAATCTCCTTTTCTCTTTTCTTCATTTTTATTATCTTTACTCTTTGAAAGTTTACGATTATTTTACCAGCTCGATATGTATACATTTCCAAAATTTATCCTTTAAATAACTTATAAGCTTTTTATAATGACCTGAATGGATAGTTACTGTATATTATTAGCTACGGAGGAAGAGTTTTCATCAAGCTTCAAGAATTCACCTATGGTTACAATGAATATTACACATACTCACGTTTGTCTGAATGAAGAAAACGACAGCGGGATACGTCAACCAAGGCATATCCTTTTAGACTACTTAAAAGAAATGGAGGAAAAATACAGTGAGCCATATGAATTTATGTGCCAAAACATGAGTGGTATTACGATGGAGAAGCATGTATTTCCATGGGAAAATGAAGACGAAAACGCTCCAATTTTTACCTATATGTCAAGTTCAGATTTATCAGAAACAAATGCAGAGTGGACTTCATTCCAAAGTGAAAAAAGAGTCATTAGCGCTGAGATTGGAAGCATTATTTTCGAAGAAATGAGAAAGGAATGTGTTTTTGATATGCTTGGAGTTGTACATTGATATTAGATATATGATAATATGGAAGTAATTATTATGGAACCAGAAAATGAGTGAAGCACTGTTATTGTCAGCCACTTCAAAAAATGAAAACTGTTTCTGGCTTTGTTTTTATTTGCAAGGCTTTAAAGTCTTGCATGTAGAAAACAAATGAATATCTTGATTCAAATCTGAGATGATACAGAATGCCTGTTCTTAATGTAACAGCCTCAGTACCTCTTTTTTCTTTTTTCTTTTTCTTTTTTTAATTACTTAGATGGTAGCGCATATTGCATACTAGTGCTACGTGCCTTATACGGTATACGACTTAATACATGTTAATGTGTGTTTGAATAACGTTACGTAAGTTTCGAATCAGTGACCTCTCGCATCAAAGTCGAAGCGCTCAACCATAGGGACAGTGGTGCATGTCGCCGTGTTGTTAAGCTGTCAGACAATGACCGTGACTGTTTATATTTGGTATTAAGCTGCTTTCTGGTTCTGCGTTGATTATATGCAATTTGTTCAATTGGATAGGACAAATTTTATCAATAGTATCATAGTAATTTTGTTGTATTGGTTCTAAGAACATTCCAAGCAGTAGTGTGTTATTAGTCTACTTTTTCATTTTGTTCGTTCTTGAATACAAAGGAGTTTTTATCGTTTCATTTTATAAGTGGATTTGGATCTTATAAGTTGAATAATAACTCGTATTTTTGATGAAATTTTGTTTCAAAGTCAATGAGAATGAACTAGCAAATTTCTTGAGTTGTGGACAAAAAATTTGTGTGTTTTGCTTCAGATGACGGCTTATTCATGCATGCGTGGTTTGTGTAAACACTAATGTTATAAAAATCAGACAAAACTTTAGTCTGAATAATTAAGTATGATATATGATAATAACGAGTACGCGGATATGGTTTGAATTATGTACGCATATGCAAACAGTGTTGTCACATAGTAGACCTCCTGCGCCCTTTAATTCCCATCAAACCATGTGCATTTTTTATTTTTATTTTTTTTATTTGATTCTGATATGATTGATCATGGACGAATATTTCAATTCTTCGGGTAATATTGTGTGTTTTGATCATATAATGGTAAGAACCTTTTTGCTGGTAGATGACAAATAATTCTACAATAATGGTAACGATGTGATGAACCAACAATATAAATTAGGGCAAATTTTCAAAAGAGGCCGGTTTTTTAAACTATTGGCATAAATAGGCTAGTTTATAAACTATTTGCAAGTTTAAGCTAGTTTTTAAAAAAAATACTACGCGCCCATACAAAATTACACTGGCGCATCTGCCAAATGCGCCAGTGTAATTTTTTATCCAAACCTAAACAGCAAGCAGCCAACATTCTTGCCAAACTAGAAGGACTTGAATCTGACGTCGGTCGCATGAAGTCCAACTCGACCACCCACGACGAATCCATCATCGAAGAACTCCACTCCAAAGCCTCCTTCCTCCGCAAACTCCTCGACGTCGTAACCAAATCAAGCTTCCACAAAAACTCTACCAAAAACACCGAAACTGAAACAGTAGATGCTGAACTCGAAGAATTTGAAGACAGACTGCACTTGGTTGAAGAGTACGTCCGATCTTTGTTCCTCTGTGAGTGCCCTCATTATCAAGACGAAGAAGTTGATCAAGAAATTCAGATCGAAGGCAACGATGCAGATTACGATTACAAGTCGGAGTCTGTTGAAGACGGAACAAAAGTCGAAGTGGACGAGAAGGTCTTATCGCAAGAGGAATCAAATGATATCGACGAGTTCAAAGAAAGAGTTGAGAAAATAGTTATTGAAAAGATGAACATGAAGAAAGAAAAGGAAAACAATTGGAGTAGAAGGCTTGCAAAGATTGAAGTTGTCATTGCTTTGACGGGATGTAGGTTTTGACAAAAAATTACACTGGCGCATTTGGCAGATGCGCCAGTGTAATTTTGTATGGGCACATTTCACAAATGCGCCCCGTAGTATTTTTTTTAAAAACTAGCCTAAACCTGCAAATATTTTGTAAACTAGCCTATTTATGCCAATAGTTTAAAAAATCGGCCTCTTTTGAAAATTTGTCCTATAAATTAAAACTAAAACAATTATGCGGTTAAAAATGGAATCCATCATTGCTTTAAACTATTAAAACTACTAAATAATAGTAAATCTGAAGAAGTTAATTTTTCTTTTCATTCACAAGTTCTAAAATTTTCCTTTTTTGTTGCTTCACCTATTCTTTTATTCCTTTTAAAAATTGCATTGCAGTAAAAACAACAAACAGGTTGAACTATATATTAAACAATAGTAAGTAGAAATATTATTTTCTTAACTCTCTTTGATTATATTATTTAAATTCCATACAATTTAAAAATTTTAATTCAAATTATTTTCCTCATTATTGTTCATTTTATTCATATCAACGGTAAATTAGTTTACAATGAATCATGGATTACCGATCATATGTTTATTCAATTCTACACTCTTTTATTTCTAATTTTAAGTTTTTTATATTTGAAAAAATAAATGCACTAAAATAAAAAAATTACAATAGTAATGGGTGCTCACTTTTAGACTATGATCATCTTTATTCTACAAAAGCACACTTCGTAACTTATACTTTGTGATAAATATTTGATTACCTTGTTTAATTTGTATTTTATTAAAATATGCACCAATTTGTACAAAGTACTTTTGAATAAAATAAGGGTATCACCATGGTTTCTCACATTTCAATTCTTACATCCGATTTCATTCTTTTACATCAATATTTACTCCTTTTTTATTTCGTATTAAGTGCAATGTTGACGTCAAAATGGATCAACACACAAGCTTGAGTTATAGGGACCCTATACGACTTAGTCTAGCTGATAACGGTTAAAGTAAAAGAAAAATTGCACAAAAAAATAGAGAGACACAAGATTTTTTTAGTGTTTTCGGCAATTACTGACCTACTTCCTGACGCAGCGGATAAATCAAACAAACTTCAATCGATGTAAGTAGCAATCGGTGAGTTGAGAATACTGCAAATGCCCAAATCCGTTGATCTCAAGAGATACTGGATTTTAGCTATCCTTAACATGTTGATCGCGCACGATACCGTGATGAAGGATCTACGATTCTTCGACGTTGATCAAGCGCACTTGATTCCGTGAATCGGCTTCAACGTTCGTTGATTCGAGCGCACTCGAATGCCGAAGTGGAGATAGGAGATTTTCACTCGACTACCAATTTAAAGAAAGCACAAAGCAATCAAATGGAAATTTTTATTCAAATTTTCAACCTCTTTACAAATGACCTTACATCTCTATTTATAGGGTTTACAACACAAATGACTTAAGAAAATTTCAACACAAAACAGTACAACGACTCACACATACAAACGCTTCAATAATATCGCAACTTAACCAAATACACTTCACGCGACCTAAAGATATTCAATCAACGACTTATTGGAGCTTCAGCGACTTAAGAAAAATGGCAGCGACTTATGGGGGGTTGGCACGCGACTTGGCTTACTGTGAAATGGGAAGTAGGTCGTTTGCGACATATAGAGGGGGGAGGAAACTCGCGAGTTGGGGAATTAGAATAGGTCGCGCGCGACCTAAATTTGAGTCACGACATAGGAGCCATGGTGCTGGAATTAGGTCGTGGAGTTGGGTTTAAGTCGCGTAGCGACATAGGATTTAGGTCGGAATGTATTGGCGACATAGGATTTAGGTCGGAATGTATTGGCGACATAGGATTTAGGTCGAAGAAGTTAGGTCGCGTGATGGATTCGTGGTAGAATTTAGGTCGTGGGTCGCGAGGTGTTAAGTCGCGGTTATGGCTAGGTCGTAGGTCGCGGTGCATTGGTGAAGTTAGGTCGCGGTGTGTAGTGAGGGAGTAGGTCGCGGCAAACGGGAATGGTCTTAGGTCGCAGCTATGGCGATCGAGGTTGGTGGTGGTGCGCGACGAGGTAAGTGCTTCCCCTGCTTCCCCTGCATCATCCTCCCTGGGTACGAAAGAGTTCGTCCTCGAATTCGCATTTTCTTGATCATCAGCATAATACGGAATCAAGTGTTTCACGTAAAACACATCAGAAGTATGAACCTCTTCCGGCAACCTTAACCTGTATGCATTATCATTTATCTTCTTTAAGATTTCCACTGGATCAATCTTCCGAGCTTTCAACTTGTTATAAGTTCCAACCGGAAAACGATCTTTCGTCAAAACGGCATATACAAAATCTTCCTCTTTGAAGATAATACTTCTTCGTTTCTTATCCGCCATTTGTTTATACTTCTCATTTGACTTCTCTAATCGTTCCTGAACGATTCTATGGCATTCCGTCAACCCAGCAACAAAATCAGCAGCCCGCTTAACTGTTCCTTTTGGTTGTGGCACTATTGTCAAATCCAGCGGTCCCTTTGGTAAGCTTGAATATACAATCTGAAATGGATTGAAACCTGTACTTCGGTTATTTGCATGATTGTGAGAAAATTCAGCTTGGCATAACTTCATGTCCCAACTCTTCAGATTGTCCTTCACTAAACATCGCAACAAATTTCCCAACGATCTGTTAACAACTTCTGTTTGTCCATCTGTTTGCGGATGATAAGCACTACTAAAATTCAGCTTCGTTCCCACCATCTTCCACAAACTTAGCCAAAAGTGACTCAGAAAACGAGTATCTCTATCCGAAACAATAGACTCTGGTAACCCATGTAAACGATAGATCTCTTTAAAGAACAATTGTGCCACATGAACTGCATCTGCTGTCTTCTTACAAGCAACAAAATGTACCATCTTCGAGAAACGATCCACCACAACATATATAGAGTCATTTCCCCTTTGAGTTCTCGGCAACCCCAACACAAAATCCATGCTGATATCAACCCATGGTTTAGTCGGTACAGGTAACGGCATATACAACCTAGCATTCGTCGTTGTTCCTTTCGAAACCTGACAGATATGACATCTCTGAACAAACCTTTCAACTTCCTTCCTCATCGATGGCCAATAATAGGATTGAGAGATTAACTGCAATGTTCGGTCTCTACCCACATGTCCTTCCTCATGAAGCTCCTTGATAATCTTCATTCTCAAACTGCTCTCCGGAATACATAATCGATTTCCCTTGAACAAGAACCCATCAACCAATATAAATTCATCGGTATTCCCATCCTTTACGTTCTCAACAAACTTTGCAAAGTAAGGATCTTCTTCAATCAGCTCTGGCAATAATTCAAAACCTGTCACTTCAACTTTCATTGTCGTTAATAAATGACTCCTCCAACTCAAAGCATCAGCTACACGGTTCGTCATCCTTGATTTATGTTTGACAACAAAAGTAAACTGCTGTAAATAAGCAATCCATGATGCATGTCTCGCAGAAATCTTATCCTGTCCTTGCAAATGCTTCAACGCCTCACGATCAGTGTAAAGAACAAATTCTTTCTGAAACAGATAGTGTCTCCAATGCTTAACAGCTTGCACAACGACATAAAACTCAATATCGTATGTACTGTATCTCATCTTTGCCCCTGATAACTTCTCACTAAAGTATGCGATTGGACGTCCCCTTTGACTCAACACTCCTCCAATTCCAACCTTTGATGCATCAGTATGTAATTCAAACAATAACTGAAAATCTAGTAAAACAAGAACCGGTGATGTCGTCAATAGTTCCTTGATCTTTTCAAAAGCAACTCCCGCTTCCTCTGACCATACAAACTGTTTTCCTTTCATGCAATCAGTAATTGGAGCCATCACGCTACTGAAGTGTGGAATGAATCTTCGGTAGAATGACGCTAGCCCATGAAAACTTCTAACTTCAGTGATAGTTCTCGGTTGTGGCCAGTTTCTGACTGCTTCAACTTTATTCTGGTCCACCTGTATACCTTCTCCTGACACAACATACCCCAGAAATAAAACACTATGCGTCATGAACACGCATTTCTTCGTAGCAGCATAAAATTGTTCCTCACGAAGAATAATCAGCACTTCCCTCAAATGTTGAACATGCTCCTCTGTGCTCGCACTATAAATCAGAATATCATCAAAGTAAACTACAACAAACTTCCCAATGTACGGTCTGAAAATTTGATTCATCACCCTCATAAATGTACTTGGTGCATTTGATAGACCAAACGGCATAACCAACCATTCATATAAACCTTCCCTCGTCTTGAATGCGATCTTCCATTCATCTCCCGGTCTAATTCGAACCTGATGATAACCACTCTTCAAATCAATCTTCGAAAAGATAGTAGCCCCACTCAACTGGTCTAACAAGTCATCAAACCTTGGCATAGGAAATCTGTAGCGAACAGTAATCTTGTTCAAAGCTCTACTATCGGTACACATTCTCCACGTTCCATCCTTCTTCGGCACCAACAAAGCTGGCACTGCACAAGGACTCAAGCTTTCCTGAACATGTCCCTATTCTAACAACTCCTCTACTTGCCTTCGTAACTCCTCATGTTCCTTCGGACTCATTCGATAATGTGGTCGATGTGGTAACACTGCTCCCGGAACAAGATCAATTTGATGTTGAATGTCCCTCAGTGGCGGTAACTCCTTGGGCAACTCTTCTGGAAATACATCTTCAAATTCTTTCAAAACTGGCTTCGCCTCTTCTGGAATTTCGACCTCTTCACTGCACTCTCGCCCAATCAACAAAAAGACTTCGGGCTCCTATTCAACCTCCTTGACAAACTCCTTCAAAGATAGCAAAGTTTTCAGTTCTTCGATCTCCTCCAACTTGCTCTCCTTCTGTTGTTGCTTCTTGGGAACCAAAGTGATTTTAGTATCCTCGAACATGAAACTGTAGCTATTAGCACGACCATCATGTTGTACTGCTCTATCAAACTGCCATGGTCTGCCCAACAACAGATGACACACATCCATGTCTACAACGTCACACCAAATTTCATCTTTGTATTTCTTCCCAATAGAAAAATTAACACAAGCCCTTCGACACACCTTCACTTCACCTCCCTTCCTTAACCATGCTAGCTTGTACGGTTTAGGATGCTTCTCAGTTTTCAAGTTCAACTTTCTTACTGCTTCTATAGAGATAATATTGTCACAGCTTCCAGCATCAATAACGAACTTGCAAACTTTTCCTAAAATAGTGCATGTCGACTGAAAAATATTGCTTCTCAACCAACTATAATCCTCTTCTTGCTTTGGTGTAAGACATGACCTCCTCATCATAAGATTACAACCTTCATCTCCAGACAATTCTTCTTCCTCCTCGACATAAGGTGTATTTGAACATTCTGCCTCCTCACCATCATCCTCCTCAACTTCTGCAACCATGGTTCTCTTCTTTGGCTTCGGACATTCATTGCTTTTACGACCCAACTCCTGGCAATTGTAACATTTGAAACCACTGCTAACCTTTTCCTTCTCAGCCTCCTTCACCACTGGTTTACTGACAGGTTTAGGAACATTAGAACTCCCACTAACACCCTTCACTTGATTATTGAAATTAGTAAAAACACCACCTCCACGATTTCCCTGCTTCTCCCAAGCCAACGCCTTTTGGTGTGCTTCCGCCACAGATCTTGGATCAAACATATTAACCATATCCTGGATCTGCATCCTCAGCTCTCCAACAAACCTAGCGGTCAGCTGCTCTTCCGTTTCCATTATATCGTTCCTGGCAATGAGTTGGTAAAATTCATCTGCATAGTCATTGACCGACTTCGTCCCCTGCCGTAGATTCTGCAATCTCTGGTACATGAGTGATTGATAGTTGTATGGCAAAAATGTAGCTCTCATCATTTTCTTCATCTTATCCCACTCTACAACCTTTGAATTCCCCATCCGTTCTCTGGTAAGTTTAGTTTGCTGCCACCACGCCAAAGCTCTTCCCCTCAACCTAGTAGCAAACAACTTCACTCGACGATTCTCCGGCACTTCCTTGAAATCAAAGATTTCTTCAACATTAGATAACCAATCCAAGAATTCTTCTGCAACCATTCCGCCTTTAAATTATGGAATCTCCATCTTCATTCCCGATTCCCATCGACGATCATCATTTACATCTCGATTCTGACGTCGTGTTTGCTCTCTATCTCGATAATGAACACTTCCCCCATCACCATCAAACTCCTCATCAAAGTCTGATGTATAGCATTGTCGATTACGACCTCCAACATCTCTACTACCACTCCTTCGATCAACATTCCTATCACGATTATCAACACTTCTATGATCCTGATCTTCCCTTCTCTCTCGATCTGAATGTATCGAAGTTCTACTTCTCCCATGGCTCGATTCAGGTGAAACTCCTCTTCTACTTTGATTCATTTCAAGCATCATTCTCTCTAATCGACCAATTCCTTCGTTCAACTTTTCAGTAAAACTCTCGTGGATTCGTTGCTTTATTTCATCAGCTTCTTTTCTTCCATACAAGGCATTAATATTGCGATGACGTTGAGCTCGTCTCGGTGGCATGATTGAACTTCACAAATAATTCAACAAATCTCCAAACTTCAACAAATCAAAAATTCAACAAATTTGACTTCAAAAATCTTCAAACAAAACAGCTCCAAAACTACAATTTAAATCAACTAGCACGGCATCAAGCTTGCCTCGAACTTCACTTTGGCGTGCAAACTCTCCACGCAAATTCAAACACCTTTCTCACACTTTGATCCAAATGATTATGGATCAAACACACCAAACTTGTTGCAACTTCAATATGAACACGACGAACACCAACTTCAAACTCCAAACTTCTCGACAATTTGCAAATCCGATCTCTAAACTTCAACTTCTCGAAACCCAATTCTCCAAATGATGCAAACTCCTTGCAATCTAACTCTGATACCAAACTGACGCAGCGGATAAATCAAACAAACTTCAATCGATGTAAGTAGCAATCGGTGAGTTGAGAATACTGCAAATGCCCAAATCCGTTGATCTCAAGAGATACCGGATTCTAGCTATCCTTAACACGTTGATCGCGCACGATACCGTGATGAAGGATCTACGATTCTTCGACGTTGATCAAGCGCACTTGATTTTGTGAATCGGCTTCAACGTTCGTTGATTCGAGCGCACTCGAATGCCGAAGTGGAGATAGGAGCTTTTCACTCGACTACCAATTTAAAGAAAGCACAAAGCAATCAAATGGAATTTTTTATTCAAATTTTCAACCCTTTACAAATGACCTTACATCTCTATTTTTAGGGTTTACAACACAAATGACTTAAGAAAATTTCAACACAGAACAGTACAACGACTCACACATACAAACGCTTCAATAATATCGCGACTTAACCAAATACACTTCACGCGACCTAAAGATATTCAATCAACGACTTATTGGAGCTTCAGCGACTTAAGAAAAATGGCAGCGACTTATGGGTGGGGTTGGCACGCGACTTGGCTTACTGTGAAATGGGAAGTAGGTCGTTTGCGACATATAGAGGGGGGAGGAAACTCGCGGGTTGGGGAATTGGAATAGGTTGCGCGCGACCTAAATTTGAGTCGCGACATAGGAGCCATGGTGCTGGAATTAGGTCGCGGAGTTGGGTTTAAGCCGCGTAGCGACATAGGATTTAGGTCGGAATGTATTGGCGACATAGGATTTAGGTCGGAATGTATTGGCGACATAGGATTTAGGTCGAAGAAGTTTGGTCGCGTGATGGATTCGTGGTAGAATTTAGGTCGTGGGTCGCGAGGTGTTAAGTCGCGGTTATGGCTAGGTCGTAGGTCGCGGTGCATTGGTGAAGTTAGGTCGCGGTGTGTAGTGAGGGAGTAGGTCGCGGCAAACGGGAATGGTCTTAGGTCGCAGCTATGGCGATCGAGGTTGGTGGTGGTGCGCGACGAGGTAAGTGCTTCCCCTGCTTCCCCTGCATCACTTCCACTTTGTAACTTTTATTGATTGATTTAATAGTCTGTGTAGGATTACAGAGAGTTAGAGAGAGTACAAGTCAATAGTACGGGGCGTTGACAAGTTTTATGGCTTAGAGTTGCCAAGTGTAGCTTCATAGGTGACTATTGTGAGGAGATAGGAGGTGAAGAAGAGGCAGGACTTTCGCGTATTGAGTTAGCAGAAGCTAGATCATCTTTAGTTGTAGTTAGGTTGGTATTTGTAAGAAAATAGAGGTAGTGGGTCAGAAGTCTGCTTGTACTGGAGTCTAGATGAAGCCCGGCCCAATGCTATACAACAAAAAATCAAAGCGCTACAATCCAAAGAGATAGGTCAGCATCGACCTATTAGCTCAATACGGAGCCATACATGTTGGTGCGAATCCAACTTTGGGTCTTACTCTGCTCTTTTATCTTCTAGTTGATAGGTTATAAGCTCTTTTCATTGACTTTTGGTGAATCCATTAATCTTCTCTTTATTACTTAAGTATCCCACTATCTTGGATTTCTTCTCATCAACTTTTGAACTGGTTGTCCATACTTTGGAAAAACCACTTGGTCATGAGCTATTAGAGAAGTTTTTGAGAAGTACGGATTTCAGGAGATGAATGAGGAGAGAACTATGGGTCGGTACCGACATATCATAGCTTGGTACTGAGCTATGTGCTTGGCTCCAAATCAAATGAAAATTTCCCAAGTCACTTCTTTAGCTCTTTTAAGTGATTTCCTAAGTTTTCGAGTCATTTCGTCTTCGTTTTATCGTTCTAGCTTTTGTTGACTTCTGCTTGGTTAAAAACCCTATTAATATTTTTGCCTTCCAACGTGCGCTTTCCTTGAAAATAGAACATGCTCTAGACTGAAATAATTTATGGACTTCTACCATATAATGTAATGACCCTAACTGGACCTTCGAAAATCGGCATCCATTACATCAACCGTATTCGAATGCCGGATATTCAAACATTGAGTTCGGATCGCCGGAGCTTATAACAATATTAGGTGATAACAACACAGCGGAAACAAAATGAATTTTTATTGATACACAAATGGATACAATAATCTGATACAAATGAAATATCAATATCAGAGCCAAAATACAACAGCGGAAAGAAATCTCCAACATGGTCTTCAAGAGAGAAAGAGAGATAGAATCCAACAGACTGCATTTTCCTTTGCAAAGCTCCAAAGACTTCCAAAAGCTACCAAACCAAAGGCTGAAGGCTACCGAATCTACATCAACTAGCTGACTATTTGATAACTTGACTCTTGGCTACCCGTGTGGAAAATTATGGGAACCCAGAGTTTAGAAAGGGAACAATAAACTCCAAGTCGGTCATGGAACCGGTGTGAGCAAACAAAAACATTTGTTTGAACAAAAAGAAACAACAAAAGTAATAAAAGGAATTGTAACGACCCTGGATTTTGGCCCTGTTTATTTTAATAAATATTTAATCTGATTAAATAAAATGTGAACTGATTATTTTCAAATGAATATGATTTTGGAATAATTGCCATTGTTTATATAAATTTGTATTTCTAAAAGGAAATTTGATTCTGGAAATTTAAATAAAATCTCTTAATACTATTTACCTAATAAAATTGAATTAAAATACTTTACTTTGTTTACATTTGGAAATATACATATGGATAATAATGTTTAAATTTAAAATCTAATTCTAACAAAATAAAATATAAATGTAGAATATAAGTCAAACATATGTATATAATTTAAATAGTGATAGTAAAGTACAAATAGAAATGAATACAAATATAGGTAAGTAAATCATTTTGAATATAACTTAAACATTGATAGTCAAATATAAAATACAAATGTAAAATTTAAAATAATAATTAATTAGTTAAGATTGCTTACAACAAAAATTAAAAACTTGTAAACAAAGCTAAAATAAGAACAAGGTATAAAAACACAAAGTATAAAGTAAAAAAAAAATCAAATGTAAATTATGTAAACTAGAAGTTAACAAAACAAAATATTTTCATACACAAATTAACAACAACTATATATATATAAATTATTCAAGTCAGCAATAATGAAACAAATGTTTTTCAAAGCAAACCAAAGTAAAAATAAATCTGACCCAAACATATTCATTATTCAAGCAAGCAACTAATAAAACATTTTTTTTATACAATATCTTCACATGTAAATCTAAACATGAAGTATAAAATAATAAAACAAATGTTTTCAAAAGAAATAATCCTCATTTACAAGTATCTTCAGTTACAAGTATACCTGCAAAGTACATACTTTCGTATAAATAACTACATACAACAAATATCGATTTTGAAATGCAGACATATTAGGAAACAAAATTTATTTCTGTCAACTCAGCCAAACATAATTATGATATATACACTAATCAAGGAACAAGACATTTATTGGCTCTTATCTCAGCCCAGTAATTTGTCAGTTCAAATTATTTCAAATTCTTGCTTTGCTGTAATAAAGAATTGATCAACATAATTAAAACAAAAGTTAGATAAGTCTAAAAACAAGGCAGGCTTGTGTATGTGTACCTGTAAATAATTATGCAGGCAAGTGATGAAAATCAATGTACTAATAGGATTAAGTGTAGACAATAAGATATGTAAAAATCTTTATTTTGCAGTGATAAGATCTGATCAACATACATAAAACAAAGAATAGTATGTACATAAAGCATATGTTGCCAGTAAGTAAGAATATGAGTAACCTGTAAATGATTATGTAAGGCAAGTTAATAAAATATTTATGTACTAATAAGATTAAGGCAGACATTAGGTACATTAGCATTAAATGTTGCATCTTCTCAGCAAACATTTGGCCGAATTTAAGATCATATCAGCCCCATTTGAAATCTTGCCTGATAAAAACAAAAATAAGAAATAACCTTACTAGTTACTGCCTTCCTTCACACACCTATTATCTTTTATATATATGAGAGACCATCTTCTATTTTCCAGTTCATTCTGTAATTCATAAAAAAAAAGTGAAATAAAATTGAATTCAAACTCAAATGTATCTAACTCAAACAAGAATAGATGGGACTGTAGACATCAATTATGCTCTGTTCAACAGTTTGTTTTTTCTGATGAGTAAACATAAATATTCAAGCTTTAGTTTAATTAAAAACAGTAAGATGATTTGTGGATTTCATGGTAATGTATGTGTTTATCTTGGTATAAATCTGTGTTTATATATACAGGTTTTTTTTGGAAAGTGAGTATGTTGTTTATTTCTGCTAAGTGATTACAGGGTTGAAAACTATTTAATCTTGAATTATTTTCATTTGATCATGGAAAAGTTTTAAATTTTCCAACAGAACAACATGTTCAGACTTCAATCAGGAATCGACAATTGTTTTAAAACATATTAAGAAGCTATGCTCAGTAAATTAAACTTTTACAGGTAACAAAGATTATGTTGATAAATTCATCTGTTACAAATTATAAATTCAGGTTGATAACCTGGATCTTCAATGCAAAATAGGATTTTTAAAGCAGAAATAAGAATTTTTAGTATAGAATTTGTGACGACCTAGAATTTTCAAACTTTTAAAATCAGAATATTTAATTGTTTTAACTTGAATTACGAATATCACAATTTATTTGATAATTAATTTATTGAATTAAATAATTTAAAGTTGAGTACAATGTTGAATCTGGAATTTTAAGCCTGTTGAAAATAAATTTGAAGGCTTATGAAATTTATATTGATAATACTTAGACGTTTTAAAATTGAACTTAACAACGATTTGTTCGGTTTTGAAATTTTATAGTTTAAATTGAATTTAAAACTAACCTTCCGAGGCATGGTCTCGGATTTCGACGAAACCAGTTTCGTTGGGTCCATAATATTGAATTATTACCCGCTTTCAAAGTTCATAATTTTCGAAGTCCCCGTGTGAGCGTACGAGATAAAAATGCTTTGAAAATAATTAAACATATTAATTAATATATCTTACATCATCTCACCGGTCAAATCCTTTTCTATCAGCTGCCCTATATTCTTGACCAAGCCGACCTATCCCTCCCTGTTAAACCGCGTATCATCTGTCTTCTCCTCTCAGTATAGAGGAAAAAAAACAAAGAGAAGACAATAGCCGCCCTTATGTCTCCCTCGTAAGCTACCACTTCCCTCTTTCTTCAAAATACAACAGCCATTTATTTTATTTTTCCCATCTATCTTCCCAAAATTCAAAAAATCATCGAGCGAAGAAAAAAAAAGGGGATAAGGCCGAGCTTTTCCTTTCGTGGCGATTCGAAACCAAATCAATTCACACAAAATGAAATCGAAGTCGATTTCGACTTCGACACTGAGGGACGAGCACGCGATGGGGTTGGCACCGCTGCAGTCTAATAGAGGAAGTCGCGACTTGGTCGACTTCAGGAAAGTCTCGTGGTTGGCTTTGCACGAATCGCAAGCACGAGTTAGCGTTTGGAGTCGAGCATGAAGGCGACGGCCACTAGGCGATGGTTGGTAGTGGTACGCGCAGGGTTGAGACCGATTTAGGGCTGCGTTTTGACGCGAGTACGTCAACATGGTCGCGCGCATGGAGGCACGTTGGGTTTTGCTGTGGGTATAATTTACCTTTGATTTAATTTTTATTAAATTAAATTTATATGTATGTGTATACCTAGTACAGAAAAAAAAATCATGTTTTGCTGAAAAAAAAAAGATTTAAAGATTTAAAGATTTATGTATATAAAAATAAAATACTGCTGTTGATATTATATAGGAAAACTGAGGTAAGAAAACATAAGGTACATAATTTTAATCAATTTAATTTAATTCTAAATTGAATTTTTTAAAATGTACATATACTTAGTTATAAATGATTGAAAAAAAATTCTTTAAATGAAGGATATAATTTTAGAAGTTTAGAAGGATTAGGTTTTAGGAATCTATATATAAGATATTTTTATATATGGTTGTAAAGAGATAGATGTGCGTTTACATATTTAATTTTGCTTAAGCATCTTTAAAATTTAGAGTTTTGTGATTAATCTATTTTATTAGAAACTATTAAAATTATTTTTGTCACCAGGAAAATTGTCTGGAAGGAAATTTATTTAAAATTTAATCATCAACTTAAAACTAAATTATTAATTGAATTTAAATTTTAAAAAGGTTAATTGAATGGTTCAAATTTATTTCGAATATTAACAAATTGTAAAATTGGTTGTACAAGGTTAAAAAAATCGTGGGAACAAGACGAGTTTGAGGGAATGGCAATCTTAGGCAAAGGTGAGTTAATCTCACTCAGTTAGATTTAAATTTATATGATTAAATTTAAATGATTGATTGTGTAGTTGAATGATTGATGTAGTATAGTAAGGTATAATTTTGGAATTGGCATATTATATTGTGCTAACGTCTGTGGATGCAAGGAAAAACAGGTTGGAGGGATCTAACTGGACCCCTCAACTTTATTTAATTATTAATATTCTCTGTTCTGAATATTTGATATCCTGTAATGAATTATGTAGGAATATTGAATGCTATGGCTTGATTGTTATAATCGGGCAATAATTAATTACTAAATATATAATTTGAGTTTGGGAATGAAAATAAAAGAAGTGAAATTGTAAGTAAAATAATTATAGCAAAGTTGAATAAATTTATGAATGAACTGGAAAGGAAATAAAGTGACTTTAAAATTCTAATAAATAAATCTTGTGTATGGGAAGGAAAATTTAAATAAACAAAGAGTTAATGAAATTTAAATTTCAATGTTATTGTTTAAAAGAACAAAACATTTATGTTAAATTGAGGGTTTAAAATTATTTAAGAAGAATAAAGAAGAAATTGGAAATAACCTGAAATTTTTATATTTCAGTTAAAAGATTTAAAATCAAAAAGCAAATAATAATAATCAAAATAAAGTCCATAATTAATGAATTTTGAAATGAACCGAGTAAGTAAAGAAATTTATTTCAAATGAAATAAATTAGAAATCAATTTGGGGAAAATTGATTTAAGTGCTTGAAGTTGGAATTTTCTCTGGGTTGCCAAGTACACGTTTTTAAAAGTAAATTTGTAAATGTAAATTAAATGTTTTAAAGTTGTTTTTAAAGAAAGCAAGTTTTATAAAATTTATTATTTCTAATATTTAACTTCTAAAGGAAGTATTTCCTTTTAATATATTATAGCATTAATTATTTAAAAGTGACTTAGTATTTGTTTTAAAAGTGAAAACCTGGTTTATATTTTATAAAGTAACCTTATTTTCTCAAATTAATATAATATGTATTTTTAACAAATTATTTGAGTAGTTTTATCCTAAGTGTTTTAAAGTATATATTTCAAAGTAAAGTGTTTTAAATTATTTTAAAAATCTATTTTTGTGCTTGGTGATTTCAGAGGAGATATAAAATATTTGGGAAAATCGATTCTGAGAAGAATGATGGTTTTGAAACTGTTTTCAAAGGATTGAAAATAGAAATATATCTTGTGAAGATATTTTTGAGATTAATAAATAATTTGGAAAATTATTTATTGGTTGATGATCGTTTTGTGAATATAATTGATAGTTAAATAACCGACTATCAATATTGGACAAACACGCTGATCGTTTCGAAGAGACCGGGATCGAGATAAATTTCTTGAAAACCACTTCGATCCGGTTTGAACGTTTCGTTTAAACGATTTTGGATTCGAAGATGGAGCAGTGAAGTTCAAGGGCTAGTTGCTACTAATCCTGAGGATATTTCCAAAATGGATGTAGTAGGAATGGTGCCTTCGGTTCCGTTCGAACCCGGGACGGACTTGTATGGATGAATGCTTACGAAGCATCGTAAGGTGGACGATGGGCATTCTAAGGGATATTGTTCTTAAAAAGTAACGCTTAGCCTCAAGCCTCATCAAATGGGAATGACTGAAAATCAGGGGTTATGCAGCAAGGCTAGGTGGGTAGCACCCAAGCAGGGTGAGGTCATTCCAGTCTAGATGTCCCTTATTTTTTTTTGGCTTAGTGGGCAGTTGCTGATCCCAACCGCGGGGTGATCTCACTCGGGACTGTCCAGTAAGGGATGGTTTCGGCCTTGTGATGCAGGGGAGCGGGCGTACTCCTCGGTACGGTGATCTAGGCCCCGTACTGTGACAGGTGGTACCCTAGTGCCTAGTCATTGGTTGGAAATCCATTCTCCCTACGAGCCTTGTACGAGTTTTGTTTGTATTACCCACTCTGTGGCTAGTAGCTGGAATTTAATAGATGTAACAATTTCAGCTATTTTATAAGTATTTGTATATAGACCTTATTATAATATCAGAGGATTTCTATAAAAAGTGTTTTAGCTATCGTAAGGTAAAAACCCGACATGTTTATTTGTGGCGTGGTCTTACGAGATGCTTTTGTTTCCAAAGGATTTTTGAAACTTTAATAATCAATTGGGTGTGATTTTCTCATGCTGGTATTCCAGACTGACTCGGGTGTTATTTAACTATAATGCTCGGGTTAGACCGAGTATTATAGAATACAGGATATGATGCTGTGTAGCTCAGGAGACGCGCTGGATGACGATACGTATTCTCGTACTTATTTACATATATATATTCCACTGTGTTGAGTTATTGTGAATCCATTGTATGATATTGATGTTGAGTTGTGATTGATGTACTCTGATGATGTAATATGTAAACAGATATATTTGATTTTGAGTAAAGATCATATATTATCTATTATATTTTATTCCGCTGCGATGGTTAGATTCTGTTGTTGTTTTCTATTTTCTTCTTCTACCTCTTCTTCTTAAACCCAAATGGTTCGTATTTCTGTGCAACTTGAGTTGATTGTTGTAGAATAGTGTTGACTCAAGGGGTACGGATTTGCGGGTCGTTACACTTGGTATCAGAGCATAGGTTGGTGATAACCTTGGCTCTGGTGGGAATTACTCATAAAATAGAGATTGTAGTGTAACGTCCCGCCTTTTCGCACGATTTAAACAGACACACGTGCCAATTCAAACCATACGGAAGGGAGGATTGTTATGGGGTAAATAATAAAAACAGAGAAGGAAAAAACAAAATGGAATCTCACAGCGGAAGGATAAAATATAATAATAAAATATACAGTTTATAAAACTGTTTTCAAAAATTTGATTCTTTTTTATACAATTAAATATCAGAGTTCACATACCAATAATATCAATGCAGTGGAATACAGTGTAGTGTAATAAAATAGTAGATAGTAATATTACAAATCTTCATCTTCGTCCTCCAGAGCTAAAACTTCAAATCCTGAAACGCTCGGACTGACCCGAGCGAATTGAAAAGACAAAACAATCGAGTCAGAACTAAAAGATCTTATGTAAGTAAAATTAACTGAGATAAATATGAGTGTAGTAACTCAAGAGATGCTCGGGATTTACATCTCCTAAGGATACGTTAAACTATTTACTGTGTAGCATATTGCGCTATTATAATAGTGTCTAATTGTAAAATAAACTTACTTTTTAATAGCGTTAAGGGGTTACCCATATAGCCCTTAACACAGAATATATTCCCATAGTCTATACAGTACCGTAATCTCCCCCGTACTGGGCGTCGTCAGAGGGCACTCCATAGGTATGGTACAAAACAAAAACTCATAGTAAAGGCTCGGTATGGTAGGTGACACGGCACAACTAGGCAATGCCAGGGTAGATATACCAATTGCTATCCGGGCTGGTGGAAACGCGTAGCCGCAGTTACCGCCCACCTCGAACAAACTCCCCCAAAATCAAAAATAGAAGTGGCCACTGAATCAATCCAAAGTCAAAGTATAATATCGAAGAGGAGCGTCCGATCAGAGGTATGACCTCATTGGCCCGAGAATCACTCCTATTTTAGCCACCTTATGCCAACTCACGGGAGTCGGGTCCACGTATTTACCTTACAGGAAACGTCGCCACCACCTACTTCATTCTGGAATCTCCACCGCGTACACGGTTAGTCAAAGTGGTTTCGGTATCGACAACGAGTATGTCCATATCCGATCCCGGTCTCTTTGCTAACCCATCGTTATTAAAACACCGCGGTCATTTAAAAATAGTTTATACTTTAAAACCAGAATAAAATTTTCCATTTCAAAACTATGAATACGATATCAATTTAAACCCAAAACAATAAGATATCATTTTATCTCAAATATAATTCTTTTCCAAAATCATGCTGGTTTAAAATTTAAAATATCTGGAAACCAAATATTTGAAATATACTTTCAAAGCATAATATTTCGAAATTCAAAATTTTAAAACCATAACTTCTAAAACTTGAATGGTTTGGATATTCAACGAATGTAAAATAAATGGTTTAACTTTAAAGTTACTTTGTAAAGAAAAATAATTTCCATGGCTTTTCAAATATATTTCTTTATTTAAAGTTTAAACCATAATTTAAATATCACTTCAAGTTCCAAAAACCCCTTTAATTTCTATATATATATATATATATATCCATTTGGAGTATTAATATTTCAAAACTAAAGTTGGATTTTCTTCTTTCAACAATTAATATTCTATTATTTAGTCTTGAATATTCATATAAATTCCATAAATAAAACTCCAATTTCTAGCAATTAAATATTTTCTCAAATTTACTTTATACTAGAATTTTCATTTTTAATTCATCTTGGAAAATCCAGTTATAAATATCATACCTTAAAATTTCCAAACTTAAACATATAAGATAAATTTCCAAATTCCATTTTCTCAATTTTTCATTTTTATTCAACAGGTTTATACATAACTTAATTTTCAAAAATTTAACTTCATATGTCTATATATCGAAGAATAATATTTTATAAAATATCAAAATCAATTTTTTTATAAACCGTGTCCCATCCAAACCATAGAAATCACTTTAAAATAATTTATATATAGACCACGGTGCCTGTATATAATTTTCTATCCTATGGTCAAGTCATACGGATATTTATCATTTCAATCCGCAATTTAAAAATAAAATTTTGCGGTTGTATATCATTTCAAACCACAATCCCGAATGAAACGAAAAATGCATGATAACTTGCAGTTTAATGATATAAAATAAAACATCCATTCATCAACATCATCCATCATCCAAATCACAATCATCATCCAATAATAATTCAATATCAATATATATCTGATAATATATATCAGGTAATAACTGGCGGTTATATTCAAAAATAAATTTAATCAACTATTAAACTAACAGTTTATATTTAATAATAAATTTTATAACCATTTACTAGCAGTTCCTATGAAAATAAATAAATTCTAACTGTCAATTAATATGCAATAAATAAAATAAATTAACAGTTAAATTAAATAACGCGATTTAGCAAATATGATGAACAAAACATGCCAAACAGTTATAGATAAATTTCTACTCATATCTAAAATAAATTTAACAAACATAAAACTTTTAGAAGTTGTGAGTGGGTTAAAACACTCACCTTTTGAATTTAAATCGAATTTAAATCCGATTTAAACTCAAAAATTCGACGGCCTCCAAATCAATCCAAACCAGCGTCAACAGATCCGAAATTTAATTACGATCCTAACGAAAAAATCTCGTGTGAAACAGAGTTCGTATGTGAAAGTTATCACAATTAAACGATTTGCAATTGAAATTAAAAATAAACAAAACAAAAATAAAATACCGTGCCACATCCACTCTTCCCTCGTGAAAAACACGTATGCTTCTTCTTGATTGCTAACTTTGTTCCGTAATTTTTCTTTTATTTCGATTTACTTTAATTTTCCTCCTTATTATATGAAAGTACGTATTTTGAAAAGGTTTGAAAGAAAAAAGAAGATTTGAAAAAGAAGAATTGAAAAAAAAACGATTAAAATAAGAACTGTAAACGGAAGAGAAGATCTAGATTTGAAAAGAAAGAAGAAAGTTTGAAATAGAAGTAAATTTGAAGAAGAAGAAGAATATTTGAAGGGAAAGGAAAAATTAAAATGAGAGATAATAAGGAGCTTTGAGAAAAACAAGAAAAAAAAAAGAAGAAAAAGAAGAAGAAGAAGAGTAGCATGGAGGCTAGGGTTAGAGTTAGGAGAAACAAAATGTAAAAGAAGAATAAGATGCAGGTTATTTATAATTAGGAAATGAATGTGGAGGGACATAAATAAATGTAACGCTTTATTTTTTAAAGCTTCAGGCACTAATAATGCACAAGGAAATGTACGTAAGAATGGAAAAGTTTGCAAACGGAAGTTAGATTTTGTATACGTAAAAATGAGGTGGCAAAAAAATAAATATAATCTAAAAGTCTATGCTCAGGTATTAAACGGAGAAAAAAAAAAGAAACAAATCAACTATTAAAAATAAGGTAACTGTTTTAAAATGTTCATGCAACAATTAATAATAAAGAAATAAAAATGAAGGGACCATGTACCTTGCACAACCTTTAATTTTTTTTTTTGTAACGTAACCAAATTAACTTCATTAACTCAATTAATATTCAAATTTGTACGCATTTAGGTTTTTATCTACGCATAATAAAATATTTATACTTACCTTAAAAATGAAAACGTTCAATTTTGATTTCTCAAAATGATCTTTTATTTCCATCAAAACACCCTTTTTGTTTAACGCAAAACGTGCGTTTCTTTTAGTAAATATATTAATTGCAATCAACGTTTCCTTTCCTTTTTATTGAAATATTTGAATTACATTAACTACAGTTACTTACAAAGTTAAAATTTTAAAACAGACAATTAAAATGGATAAAAATATACAACAATTGTTTATTTAAACACGTTTATAAATTTATTGTTTATACACAAGAGTAATAAATAGATTAGATTATTTTTCTATCCTTGTAATCAGTCTGTAAGCTAAAACATAGTTCAAATCGTATATTCCTTTCTTTAAAATCAATCTTTCTATTCTTTATTTTAATGAAATTAAACCTACATTTATAAATGAAACATTCATTTTATCGTTAAAAATCCAAATTTACAACATTAAGTTTTAAATTTTCAATTTATCCAGTGATTAAACTTAATTGCCATGAAATTCATTTATTTGGTTTTTAAATTCTTTTATTCACTCCATTATCACCAAGTAGATAAATTAACATTGGTTAATGGTCAATATATTGTTATCCTAAATTTTCAACTTACTCCATTAACGTAGTACTTAACATTTTATTCCCATTTAGTTGAAATAACCCTCTTTCCAAAATTTAACTTCAAATAAATAAGCAGCTCTCTATATTTATAAATCAATTACAATAGTTTAACAAATTGAAAGTTAATTGAAAGTTGCTAAATTTATCGATTTCAGAATTTCCCTTAATTTCATACACGTTCAGAAATTATCTATTTAATTAAATTAACAAATCTTTATTTTCAATTAGATGAATTAAATGTTGGATTCACACTATTGTATTCATATTCTCGTTTCACTTTTATCCGTATTAACTATTTCATTTTCTCTTATTGTGAATAACTAACATAATTCACTATATAACATCAGTTTATTTCCTTGCATTAACATACCCCTATTTACACTGATTAGAATAAATTACATTCCTAAGTGCACTCCTATCAATTAAATGTATAAACTAAGGTTCTTTTTTTTATAATATACTTCACTCACTATAAAAATTTTACACACTAAATTTACTTTCAATTAATTACTTACATTCTATAACTTAATTTACATATTTTCCGCATTAATTATCTTAATTATCAAAAGTTCAACTTATTCCCCAAAAATTGTCATCTCATAGTTACAACCTACATTGGTTGGTATTTATTCCATTCATCTCTTTAGTTATAGCATAAATTTCTCATTAATACACATTAGAGTCCATTTAATTTCAACTGCCTCCTAATTTCCATTTATAAGTCTTAACACCTTATATTTTGAAAACTTCTAATCATGGTATTACTTCTCATATTATATGTACCCTTTATTTAGTGTATTAACATTTATTTCAATTCAAATTTCATCAACCAAATTAAACATGTAACCTATAACTATTTCCCAAGATATTGCACCCATTGTCATATTCTGAATGGAGTTAGCATTTAATCTCAAAATTCATCTAAATTTTATATTAAGACAATATTTAATTCTCCTTGATAATATTAAATCCCCAATAGAATCAATATATCCCACTATACATACTTTACGTGTAAAACTCTTAATTTTTCAATTTCACTTATTTCCCAAATCCAAATAGTTACCTAAAATAAATCTATGCTTATATTATATTCACGTTCACCCTTCCGTTATTCTCAAATAAATTACCTAGTAACGTTCATATAAATAAATGCTATGTCAGTTTCCTATTCTATTGCGATATTATATTTATTCATTACTGCATAACTTCATTTATTTCATTCTTATTACTTTAATTAATAGTTAATGTAACGCTTATCAATACGCGTCAAATTATTTACAATTTACAAAGTTTTGATAAATTGACCAATTTAGTAGGTAATACATACTATAATTATTATACTCATAAATTAATACTTAACTACTCTAATACCTTACCTATACTTTCTATCTTCACATTCTATTCAGGTACAATACTTACACCAATTTATTTAATGAAAATTTATTCATTTTACGAACAAGGCTCAAATTGACATTTGTTCAATTATCGTTCATTTCAATATAAATTTATCACTCTTTATTTATTTCTACTAAATTTTAATTTAAAAATTCTATTAAATAACTAGATTAAATCGTCTAAATATCGGGTCGTTACACTCTCCCCCACTCAAAACTTTTCGTCCCCGAAAAGGAGAAAGAAGGGAAAAGAAGGATTTAGAATCTACATATCTTATTCAAAACATTACCTTAAATTTACAATATCTGTTACTCTTCTTAAAATATACAAATTTACAACATTATCTTTTTATACTTAAATTTATTAGAGTTTGGAGAACATTTCAAAATATTTCTAAGTAGTTTCAATCCCTAACAACAAATCAATACACAACCATCCATTTCACGAACAGCATATACATCCAAAACAAACAACCATTCAATCAAACAAACAAATGGTCGCTCAGGTTCAAAACCTTTAAATTATACGGAATGAAGAATAAACTACTAGTGCATCCTTTACTCAATAGTCTTAGATAAAACTAAGTAGATTATTCATTCACCCAAATCCAATTTTAAGGTATCCTTGCCCAAACAACCATCAACTAAACACGAATCCAAACAATAATCAAATTAACTTATATAAATTCACCTCGTACTTTAGTTGTTTGATTTCCTCTTTTATTCAAACCAAATAATTTTTCCTTTTATAATTTACATTTATTTGTGACAACTTCAAATTTCATCTTCTCGTTCAGTGGTTGTTTCTTACAATTATTCATTTTTGCTTAATCGGGTCATGTAAGTTTCTTTTATTTGTATTATATTTAATGCACTTCTCAATTTCAATCATTCATTCTATGCTTACATTTATATTATATTTAATTATAGTGACCCTTTTTATTACACTTAAATTCTTAACCTTATAACATCCATTCTTATAGGTAAATGATTTTATTAATTCTTTGACTAGGGTTTGCAGTCATTTATTTATGTTACCTACTTTCCATTATATTCAACTAGTAGCATTTATATCATACTTAAGTTTATAACCCTACACATCAATCCTTATTTATTAAAGAATTTCATTTTATTTACTTAAGTTTTAAAATCACCTATTTATAATACTTACCTCTAATTTTGGTAAAATTTCAATTTATAACCTAAGTTTATAACATTAAATTCTCATTTATAATAGCAATTCATTTAATACTTCATTATTTCCAAAATTTCTACTTGTATAATATTCTATTCCAATTTCTTATTTAACATTTCAACCTTTAATATTTGGTAAGTTATATATGTTAAAAAGAATGCAATTGAACTTATACAAGTTTATCTCAATTCTTTTAGTTCATTCATTGTTCAATAAATCTTTACTTTTTTTTTCTTATAAGTTAAAAGTTTAACTTCCTTTATAACTTAGCATTTAAGTCTCTTATTTTATTTAGGGTTTCAATTATTAATTAAATTCTGTTTCACTACCATAATTGAAACAATTAATTAATGGAAATTTAGAATTAAATACCGGGTTAAATTTCAATAGATAAGTATATTCTTATAACTTATATACCTCTAATTATATTTAAAACAATTAAAATTTAGATATTTTCAAAATAAATCTGCAGTAGAATTTACTACAGTGGCCTTTCCCCTTCGAAACTCGAAAACGAAAGTCGATGATGCGGCCACCATCACCGAAATTATTTTCCAGTGACAGAGAGGAAAGTACGAAACTTGTTTTCTCCAAAATCTTCTTTAAAACAATTCTTCCGAATTATACTAAATATTTATATAAGAAAATACTTATAAACAATTTTTATATTTCATAAATCCTTTGAAAGCAAATTTTCAAAAACCCCGGACTTAAGTTCTAAAATTTCCAAATTCCATTGATGTTAATTTCATTCTTATTTTTCTTATTATTTATAAATTTTATTCCTAACAACCAATCTGTCGCAACCAAATATAGATATCATTTGAAATTTTTTTATTTTATATATAGAAAATATAATAGGCAAAATGTAACAACCCGCATATTTATCGATTTTATATTTAAATATTTTATTTAAATATTTCATCGTTAGTCGGATTTTAGTCCGAAAAGCTACTTTTTGCATACGGTCGAATTAAGACTCGGGACCACTCCCATTGTGTTTAAAATGCCGTTTGCGGCCTTTTTGAGTATAAACTTCGATATGGTTGGAGAAAGTTGATTTTTGCTACTTTTCACTTTGGGTTTGAGTTTGGGTTCAGCCATTAGCCAACTAATACTTTAAAACTGAACCCCTCCTCCCCATTCTCCCTCACTTCTTCCTCTTTTCAGTTTTTATAGCATTAATGGTGGGAGAGATTGGAAATCAAAACTCCAAAACCCTAGTTCCTTTCGCAACTTCAAATTTCTAGCTCCAAACTCAAGAAGAACCCATTGGTAAGCTTCTCTTCTTCTTCCCCAACTTATTCTCTTACCAATTTCAGAAATTCCTAAACCTAATTTTTGGAATTTTCTTGTTTTTGAGCTTAGATCCAAGCTCAATTGGGTTGTATTGAAGAGAGGTTGATTCTCCATTTTCTTTCAAGCTTCTTCTTGTTTGATTTTGTGAAAAGGTGAGATTTTTATCTCACATCTATGCTTATATTTATCTTCGATTGTTAGGTATGAATTCCTAACACTTATTCGTGTGCATTTGCTTTTGGTTTGGATTGAATTGGTGTATATTCCATTTTTTAGTGTTTTTGAGTTCAATTCGTTAAAAATCCTAACTTCTATGTTTGAACATGTTTTTTGGAGATGCATCGAAGAGCTTATTGGGCCGGGTAGTCGATTGGCATAATCCCTTAGCGCCGTTGCTCGTGCGAATGCAATTTTGGTCAAGATTGAACCTCATTTGTAATAGGCATGGATGAGGCTAGAAACAGGCTCGGCCGACCGACCCCGCTGGTCCGGTCGACCGACCTTCTTCCAAGTGCATAAGCACTTTCTGTTTTAAGGTTCGGTCGACCGACTCAGGGAGTCCGGTCGACCGACGTGCTTCTCGAGAGGTTCCAAACCTTTGGTTCGGTCGACCGACTCAGGGAGTCCGGTCGACAGGCCTGATGATTTTTGCCAGATTAGCCTATTTTGCTAATCCGTTTGAATTTCCAACTTAAATCGATTCGTGTGGTTTCCTATTTATTGTTATCAATTATTTTTGACTTTGATGACTCCTTTTTAGGGATTTTCTTGAGTATCCATTTTGATGGATTCTTTATCGGTTTCATTGTATTTTTATTCACATCTTCGTATGTGAATTTTAGTGATTGATTGTTTCTACAATCTTCTTTGTGTTTTGTCACTTTAAAAATATAAAGGTTTTCTATACTAGTAGTAAATATCAAAACTCTTTCCTCAAACGATTTCAATACTATTTTAATACCAAATTCGTTTACAAAATCGTTTTCCAATCTATTAGTATATATATAAACCTTTACCTCACTCGTATGAGAAATCTAATTAAACGACTTAGTAAAACAAGTGGTATGAAACGCTTGCGTTCACTTTGTCGGTTAATTTTTGGACTTGTTCGATTGAATCTCTTGTGACAATTTTATAGTGGAGATCTACAATTTGTTCGTAAATATTTAAATTAAGCAAGTGGTTATGGGACATGAAGCTAAACTCATATATTTACTAGCTTAGTGTAATTAACACTTCTCGATGATCATGACGATCATTTTTGTGATTTAGACTAGCAATGTGCGATGTCTCTTTGACTGCGCGGGAGACTAAACCCCGTTTTGTGGAGTTTCGACTCAAATTGGTGGGGTAGCAACCCACGGTCTTTGGACCATTCGTGTGTCAGGTCTTAGGACCATTCGTGCGTCAAATTAATGGCTAGCTACCATGAGATAGCTTCTCGTTCATGTGTTACAGCTATTGGTGAGTTTACATGCTCCCGTTAGTGTGATAGGCCTCCCCCCTATTTTGTGTGATTTCTGGATTTCGTGTGTCGAATTCTGGGATTTTCTTCTTCACCTATTTTTGTGATTTCTATTGATATGATTTATCAATTTTTGTGCATAGGTGAATTTGTGTGTCATTTACTGGATTTTTTGAGATGATTTCTAGAATTTGTGCTTCACCAATTTTCGTGATTTCCATTGATAAGTTTTATCAATATTTGTGCATAGGTGAATTTGTGTGTCATTGACTTTTGTGATTGACATTGATAAAATCTTCAACATTTGTGGTTTGATGAATGAAATAAGGAGTATGGCATTTCTTTGATTCTTGTGTAGATTTGGTGATATTGATTAATCTCTCGTAGATTTTCAATTACCTATGTATATCACAGCTTGAAATTGTGATTATTATGTGTTTAGTCATATCTCTTATTCTATATTGTTTCATCTGATATTTATAGTTAGACTGATCCATTTATTATTTTCTTATTAAATAATACTCGGGTCAGACCGAGATGTTACAGGTGCTTCTGCTTGACTTCTCTCTTGGGATTGATTTCTCTGACTTTTTGTAAACTACTTAGATTAGTAGTTTTTGTTGTATACATTTGGGATATAGACTCCATAATGTATACTTATTCTTTTGTGTAGTTCATGTAACTATTCTTTTTTGATATTGTGGATCTTTTTAGACCATTACTCTGATGTACACTTCCTAGTGTAATATTCATATCTATTTCCGCCTTTGTGATATGAATTGTCTGTGACTGATTTGTGTTATGTTTATTTCTATATTTGTTTCTGAAGACATTATAGCCACTGTGTAGTTGCTTTGAGTTTGTGTCGGTATGTCGGATTTCCTCTTGATAAAGTAGCATGTTATACTATCTGACATATCGATGCTCGCACAAAGCAATTACACGGATGGTCGCTCCTCAACAGCCTTATTCTCCGTGCTAGTTGACAGCATTCACCGTAATGTTCTAGGCTAGCGTGGGTATAGAGGTGGGGCGTCGCAGCATGGTATCGGAGCCAAACTTCGGAACAATATGGAATATTATAACAAGGATCATCGTCCTAAGTCCATCTTAGGAGTCGTGCTTTAGGATTTAATTCGAGTCTTCGTACCGATTCATCCTATTTTCCTTATGATTGCTTGTTTATCTATCAAGATTGCTTGATATTCAATTTGGTGAATAACCTTTTTCTTCTTCTTTTTTCTTTCTAAAAGGAGAAAAATGTCTAGACCAGGCCGCCCCAGAGCCGTGCCATCTAGTGTTCCACCCCAAGATGGAGTTTTTATGACTGCTCAACAGCTTCTTGATTTAGTGACAAATGCTCAAGCAGCTGGAGCTAACCCGGAACCTACTCACCCAAAGTCGGGATTTGCAAGCTTGTGTAGCGATTACACTAATTTGGGTGGGGAGCCATTCAAAGGTTTCGAAACTGCTATTGAAGTACAGGCTTGGCTAAGGTCATGCGATCGAATCTTTTCTCGCATGAAACTTATTGACCTTCACCGAGTTCAGGTGGCCTCAAGTATGCTCCGAGAAAGAGCATTGGACTGGTACGAGCTTCTTATTTCTGAAACTAATGAAGCGGATCTCACCTGGGACAAATTCCGAGAACGCTTCGAGTTGAAATTCGTACCGGAAGCTGAAAAAGTGACATTGGCTCGACGATTTATAGACCTTGTTCATGGTGAGTACTCCGTGACTGATTACGTCGCCTCCTTCGAGTCGCTTTTTAAATATGGGGTTGAATACATCAACACCCCTTTAAAGAAGAACCAGAGATTCCTCTATGGCTTAAACAAAAGTCTCAAGAAGCCATTACTTCTAAAATTAGAAGTTTCTTTCGACCAACTCGTTGATGTCGCTCTTCGTCTTGAAGAGGCGGATAGGGAGAATGATGTTGAAGTGGTGGGTTCCAAACCAAAATTCAACAGCAAGAAGAGGCCAAGCAAATTCAAAGGTCCTTATCCCAATAAGAAAGGGAGGCAAGCAACTCCTGCTGAAAAGACCTTTTCCTCTACTCAAGGGAAATGCTATAATTGTGGTTCGAATGACCATTTTGCGAACAAGTGTTCGAAGCCTCGTACTTGTCGCTATTGCAAGAGCCCGGACCATTTTATGCATGCATGTCCCAAACTTCAAAATAGGAAGGAGAGAAAGCTTAATGTTGCTCAAGCCCTTGGCAACACATCTCGTGGCCAAGGTATTTCTCATTCTATTCTGGATGGAATTATTTTATTTCGTGATCATCCTATTTGAGTTCTTTTTGATATGGGTGCGTCCCATTCTTTTATATCAAAAGAGCTTGTTGATACTTTTTCCTTGGATGTTTTGTGTTTAATGACTTCTTTGAGAATTGCGAATCCGGTTGGTGGATCCGCAACAATCAGTTTATTGTGTAAAGATGTCGAGATTATTTTGTGTGATTTTTCTTTCCTTGCCGACTTGCATGTCATGCGTTATTTAGGCTTTGGAATGATTTTGGGAATGGATTGGCTTAACCGTTATAAAGCCCGTATCCTATGTCCTGAGCGGACTATTCATCTTCGACATCCTCAATCTGTTAAGCAGATTTATATTAATCTTAAAGATTTAGATTCCAGCTTGGTTGCATCTTTGTATTCTTTAAATCCTCGTGATGATGATGATGACGACGAGGGTGATATTATTTCTCTTATTCACGTCGTTTGTGAATTTTCCGGCATATTTGAGCCCGTTTTAGGATTACCACCTAAGCGAGCAATTGAGTTCAGAATTAATCTCATTCCTGGAGCTCAACCTATCACTCGCCCTCCGTATCGTATGTCCAATAAAGAAAACGAGGATATGCGTAAACAATTATCTGAATTGGAAACGAAGCAATTTATTCGCTCTAGTTCCTCGCCTTGGGGAGCTTCAGCTATTTTTGTGAAGAAATCCGATGGTACACTTAGGCTTTGCGTTGACTACCGCAAGCTTAATTATCTTACTATCAAAAATAAATATCCTTTACCTCGGATTGATGATCTATTCGATCATCTTAGTGGTGCTAAGGTCTTTTCACAATTAGACTTAGCTACTGGATTTCATCAGCTTCGTATTGCTGAGGATAGTATTCCTTTGACATCGTTCCGTACTCGGTATGGATCTTATGAATGGCTTGTTATGCCATTTGGTCTAACGAATGCTCCGGCGTATTTCGTTGACCTTATGAATAGAGTTTTCAAAGACTTCCTCGACCGGTTTGTTCTCATCTTTATCGATGATATTCTTGTGTATTCTAAAACCGAGGAGGAGCATGAAAAACATCTTCGGATTGTGTTGGAAACTCTTAGGAGTAATCAATTAAAGGCAAAATTTTCTAAATGCCACTTTTGGCAATCTCGTATGAAGTTTCTCGGTCATATTATTTCCGAATCCGGAATTTCCGTGGATCCTTCAAAGATTGAAGTGATTCAAGATTGGAAGAGACCGGAGAGTGTGACGGAGATTCATAGTTTTCTTGGATTGGCAGGTTATTACCGCCGTTTTATCAAAGACTTTTCTAAGATTGCCGTGCCTCTCACTAGCTTGACTAAGAAAGGTGTTAAATACATTTGGTCGGACAAATGTGAGGCTTCTTTACAAAAATTAAAAGAACTCCTTTCTGATGCTCCTATTCTTATTATTCCCGAGGGGAATCAAGATTTCGTTGTTTATACCGATGCTAGTCGCGTTGGTTTGGTTGCCGTTCTTATGCAAAGAGAACGTGTTATTGCTTACGCTTCTAGGCAATTGAAGCCTGCCGAGACTAGATATGCCACTCATGATTTAGAACTCGCGGCTATTGTTTTTGCTCTCCGGATTTGGCGTCATTATCTTTTAGGAGAGAAATTTGTTCTTTATACCGATCATAAGTCCTTGAAGTATTTATTCTCTCAAAAGGAACTTAATTAGCGTCAACAGCGTTGGCTCGAATTTCTTGCACCTTATGATCTTGATATTCTTTATACTCCCGGTAAGGGTAATCGTGTCGCCGATGCTCTTAGCCGTAAACAACAAGCTGTTGTTTCTATGATGATATCCGAATGGAACGATCTCGAGATCTTATCCACTTGTGAGATTCGAGACCGCGTATCCGATTTATGCTCATCATTTGTTTTATGTAGCCTTGAGGCTCATCCTTCTCTTTTAGACCGCGTTCTTGAAGCTCAAAGGCTAGATCCCGAAATGGCTCTTCTTGGCCAAAATATTAGGGATAAAATTGATATTTAAGGTTTGAAAGAATTTGATATCGATTCTCGTGGCGGCATTCGGAGATTTGGTAGACTTATCGTACCAAATATTAGTGATCTTCGTAAAGATATTTTAGAAGATTCTCATCGTTCTAAATTTACCATTCATCCCGGAAGTAGTAAAATGTACGCGGATAAGAAGCGACTTTATTATTGGGAGGGAATGAAACTTGACATCGCTAACTTCGTTAAGCGTTGCATGACTTGTCAACTCGTTAAGGCCGAACATCAAAGGCCCGTTGGGTTATTGCACCCTTTAGAAATTCCAATTTGGAAGTGGGACAGTATTTCCATGGATTTTATTGATGGCCTTCCCCGTTCTCGTTCGGGTCATGATAGCTTATGGGTGATTGTAGATAGACTTACTAGATCCGCCCATTTTATTCCCGTTCGGTCTAACCGAACCGTTCCTCTTTTGGCCAAGCTCTTTATCAAAGAGATTGTTAAATTGCATGGAGTTCCTACTTCTATTGTTAGCGATCGTGATCCATTGTTTACTAGTGGATTTTGGAAGAGTCTTCAAAAAGCTTTGGGAACGAAGCTTAATTTTAGCACCGCTTATCACCCCCAGTCCGATGGACAAACCGAGCGTGTGAATCAAACTCTTGAAGATCTTCTTCGTGCATGTGTTCTTGATTTTGGTGGAAGTTGGAAAGATCATATTTCACTTGTTGAATTTTCCTATAATAATAGCTTCCAATCTAGTATTGGTATGGCACCTTTCGAGGCACTCTATGGAAGGCCATGCCGATCTCCTTCTTGTTGGCTTGAGGCTGGTGAGAAGCTGGTTTTAGGTCCAGATTTTATTCGTGATTCCACAGAAAAGATTGATCTTATTTGTCATAGGGTGAAAGAAGCCCAGAGTAGGCAAAAATCCTATGCCGATAACCGGAGAAGGAAGTTAGAATTTTCTGTGGGAGATCTTGTGTTCATTCGTGTTTCACCTATGAAAGGTGTTGTACGTTTCAGTCGATCGGGAAAATTGGCGCCTCGATATATTGGGCCATTTCCTATCACCGAACGTATTGGTTCCATGGCTTATCGCCTTTTATTACCGGCTCAATTTTCTGCTGTCCATGACGTGTTTCACGTTTCTCAACTTCGGAAGTGCCTTCGAGATTCCGATTCTATTCTTGAGCCCGGTGTTGTGGAAGAGATTGAAGTTTTGCCTAATTTAACTTATGAGCAACATCCCATTCGTATCATTGCTTCGGAGGTCAAACGACTTCGAAATAAAGATGTTCCGCTTGTTAAAGTTCAATGATCTTCAAATCCTAAGGATTGTTCTTGGGAATCTAGAGAGTACATCGAGCGAACACATCCAGACTTACTTTCTCGTGCTCTTTGAGGTGAACTTCTTATTTCAAATTTCTTTTGTGTTGAATATGCTTTTATGGTTGTTACTACATATCTTCTTCTTAAATATTGCGAGGACGCAATTTCTTTAAGGAGGGGAGTCTGTAACAACCCGCATATTTATCGATTTTATATTTAAATATTTTATTTAAATACTTCATCGTTAGTCGGATTTTAGTCCGAAAAGCTACTTTTTGCATACGGTCGAATTAAGACTCGGGACCACTCCCATTGAGTTTAAAATGCTGTTTGCGACCTTTTTGAGTATAAGCTTCGATATGTTTGGAGAAAGTTGATTTTTTCTACTTTTCACTTTGGGTTTGAGTTTGGGTTCAGCCATTAGCCAACTAGTACTTAAAAACTGAACCCCTCCTCCCCATTCTCCCGCACTTCTTCCTCTTTTAAGTTTTTATAGCATTAATGGTGGGAGAGATTGGAAATCAAAACTCCAAAACCCTAGCTCCTTTTGCAACTTCAAATTCCTAGCTCCAAACTCAAGAAGAACCCATTGGTAAGCTTCTCTTCTTCTTCCCCAACTTATTCTATTACCAATTTTAGAAATTCCTAAACCTATTTTTTGGAATGTTCTTGTTTTTGAGCTTAGATCCAAGCTCAATTGGGTTGTATTGAAGAGAGGTTGATTGTCCATTTGCTTTCAAGCTTCTTCTTGTTTGATTTTGTGAAAAGGTGAGATTTTTATCTCACATCTATGCTTATATTTATCTTTGATTGTTAGGTATGAATTCCTAACACTTATTCGTGTGCATTTGCTTTTGTTTGGATTGAATTGGTGTATATTCCAATTTTTAGTGTTTTTGAGTTCAATTCGTTAAAAATCCTAACTTCTATGTTTGAACATGTTTTTTGAAGATGCATCGAAGAGCTTATAGGGCCGGGTAGTCGATTGGCATAATCCCTTAGCGCCGTTGCTCGTGCGAATGCAATTTTGGTCAAGATTGAACCTCATTTGTAATAGGCATGGATGAGGCTGGAAACAGGCTCGGCCGACCGACCCCTCTGGTCCGGTCGATCGACCTGCTTCCAAGTGCATAAGCACTTTTTGTTTTAAGGTTCGGTCGACCGACTCAGGGAGTCAGGTCGACCGACTTGATGATTTTTGCCAGATTAGCCTATTTTGCTAATCCGTTTGAATTTCCAACTTAAATCGATTCGTGTGGTTTCCTATTTATTGTTATCAATTATTTTTGACTTTGATGACTCCTTTTTAGGGATTTTCTTGATCATTTTGATGGATTCTTTATCGGTTTCGTTGGATTTTTATTCACATCTTCGTGTGTGAATTTTAGTGATTGATTGTTTCTACAATCTTCTTTGTGTTTTGTCACTTTAAAAATATAAAGGTTTTCTATACTAGTAGTAAATATCAAAACTCTTTCCTCAAACGATTTCAATACTATTTTAATACCAAATTCGTTTATAAAATCGTTTTCCAATCTATTAGTATATATATAAGCCTTTACCTCACTCGTATGAGAAATCTAATTAAACGACTTAGTAAAACAAGTGGTATGAAATGCTTGCGTTCACTTTGTTGGTTAATTCTTGGACTTGTTCGATTGAATCTCTTGTGACAATTTTATAGTGGAGAACTACAGTTTGTTCGTAAATATTTAAGTTAAGCAAGTGGTTATGGGACATGAAGCTAAACTCATATATTTACTAGCTTAGTGTAATTAACACTTCTTGATGATCATGACGATCATTTTTGTGATTTAGACTAGCAATGTGCGATGTCTCTTTGACTGCGCGGGAGACTAAACCCCGTTTTGTGGAGTTTCGACTCAAATTGGTGGGGTAGCAACCCACGGTCTTTGGACCATTCGTGTGTCAGGTCTTAGGACCATTCGTGTGTCAAATTAATGGCTAGCTACCATGAGATAGCTTCTCGTTCATGTGTTACAGCTATTGGTGAGTTTTCATGCTCCCGTTCGTGTGATAGGCCTCCCCCCTATTTTGTGTGATTTCTTGATTTCGTGTGTCGAATTCTGGGATTTTCTTCTTCACCTATTTTTGTGATTTCTATTGATATGATTTATCAATTTTTGTGCATAGGTGAATTTGTGTGTGATTTACTGGATTTCTTGAGATGATTTCTAGAATTTGTGCTTCACCAATTTTCGTGATTTCCATTGATAAGTTTTATCAATATTTGTGCATAGGTGAATTTGTGTGTCATTGACTTTTGTGATTGACATTGATAAAATCGTCAATATTTGTGGTTTGATGAATGAAATAAGGAGTATGGCATTTCTTTGATTCTTGTGTAGATTTGGTGATATTGATTAATCTCTCATAGATTTTCAATTACCTATGTATATCACAGCTTGAAATTGTGATTATTATGTGTTTAGTCATATCTCTTATTCTATATCGTTTCATTTGATATTTATAGTTAGACTGATCCGTTTATTATTTTCTTATTAAATAATACTCGGATCAGACCGAGATGTTACAGGTGCTTCTGCTTGACTTCTCTCTTGGGATTGATTCCTCTGACTTTTTGTTAACTACTTAGATTAGTAGTTTTTGTTGTATACATTTGAGATATAGACTCCATAATGTATACTTATTCTTTTGTGTGGTTAATGTAACTATTCTTTTGTGATATTGTGGATCTTTTTAAACCATTACTCTGATGTACACTTCCTAGTGTAATATTCATATCTATTTCCGCCTTTGTGATATGAATTGTCTGTGACTGATTTGTGTTATGTTTATTTCTATATTTGTTTCTGAAGATATTATAGCCACTGTGTAGTAGCTTTGAGTTTGTGTCGGTATGTCGGATTTCCTCTTGATAAAGTAGCATGTTATACTATCTGACATATCGATGCTGGCACAAAGAAATTAAACGGATGGTCGCTCCTCAACAGCCTTATTCTCCGTGCTAGTTGACAGCATTCACCGTAATGTTCTTGGCTAGCGTGGGTATAGAGGCTGGGCGTCACACAAAATTATTTCATTCACCTATATTAAAAACAAATATTATGTCGGTCTGTCCTATTAAGTGTTTAGAAATCCCTATTGATGTCATAGCGTCCCATGCACCAATCAGAATTTATAAATACAAAACGGAACAGATTAACACAATATCAAAATCTTTTTATACCACTAACAAATACGCTCTCTCATATATATACACTCAGCGACTCCCATAGGGTATTACTACCCTATTAACAAAGAGTCAAACCCCACAAAGCCAAGGTTTGTCACTAAACCAAAGCTCTGATACCAAATGTAACGTCCCGCCTTTTCGCACGATTTAAACAAACACACGTGCCAATTCAAACCATACGGAAGGGCAGATTGTTATGGGGTAAATAAGAAAAACAGAGAAGGAAAAAACAAAATAGAATCTCACAGCGGAAGGATAAAATATAATAATAAAATATACAGTTTATAAAACTGTTTTCAAAACATTTGATTCTTCTTTATACAATTAAATATCAGAGTTCACATACCAATATATCAATGCAGCGGAATACAGTGTAGTGGAATAAAATAGTAGATAGTAATACTACAAATCTTCATCTTCGTCCTCCAGAGCTAAAACTTCAAATCCTGAAACGCTCGGACTAACCCGAGCGGATTGAAAAGACAAAACACTCGAGTCAGAACTAAAAGATCTTATGTAAGTTAAATTAACTGAGATAAATATGAGTGTAGTAACTCAAGAGATGCTCGGAATTTACATATCCTAAGGATCCGTTAAACTATTTACTATGTAGTATATTGCGCTATTATAATAGTGTCTAATTGTAAAATAAACTTACTTTTTAATAGTTTAACAACCCGCATATTTATCGATTTTATATTTAAATATTTTATTTAAATATTTTATCGTTCGTCGGTTTTTGGTCCGAAAACCTACTTTTTGCATACGGTCGAATTAGGACTCGAGACCACCCCCATTGAGTTCAAAATGCCGTTTGCGACCTTTTTGAGTATAAGCTTCGATATGTTTGGAGAAAGTTGATTTTTGCTACTTTTTCCCGCTTAGGGCTTTGGTTGGGCTGAGCCAATTAGCCACTTAACTCAGTTCCAACACTCTCCTCTTCATTCACTTCTCATCTATTTTCCTAACACTCAAGCTCAAGCAAAAATGGAGGAAGAGAATGGGAAATAGAAATTCCTAAGCCCTAGCTTGCTTTGCAAATCCATCTCCTTGCTCCAAAGTTCATGAGAACCCATTGGTAAGCTTCCTCTTCTTCTTCTCCAACTCATTCTCTCTTTGAATTTCAGAAATTTCCTAAACCTAACTTAGGATATGTTCTTCTTTTTAGCTTAGATTCAAGCTTCTAGAGTTGGTTTTGAAGAGTGGTTGATTCCGCTTTGCTTTCAAGCTTCATCTTCATAAATTTAGTTCAAAGGTGAGATTTTTATCTCACATCTATGACTATAACTATCTTTGGTTGTTGGGTATGAATTCCTAACACTTCTTCATGTGCATTTGCTCTTGATTTGGATTGGTTTTGTGAATATTCCAATTTTTGGGTTTTAAAGTCAAATTTGTGTGAAAATCCTTTTATGGATGTTTGATCATGCTTTTAGTGATGCACCGAGGAGCATATAGGGCCGGGTTGTTGATTGGCATAAACCCTTAGAGCCAATGTTCGTCCAGTTGCATTTTGGAAGAATTTGCTCTTTATTTGAATAGGCTGAAAAACAGCCCAGGCATGATTCAGTCGACTGAAAAGTCTGTTCAGTCGACTGAACCTGTAACCCGAAAGTTTCCAGGCATGATTCAGTCGACTGAAAAAATCTGCGCAGTCGACTGAAACTGGAAACAGAAAGTTTCCTGAACCTGGAAAATTTCCAGGCACAGGGTCAGTCGACTGAAAACTCTGTTCAGTCGACTGAACCTGCTGTTTGAGTCCAATTTGCCTTTTTTGGATTGAAATTCCAATTTAAATCGATTCGTGATAATCCTATTTGTTGTTATCATCTATTATGACTTTGATGACTCTTTTTAAGGATTTTTGAATATCCATTTCGATGGATCCTTTATCGATTTCTTTGGATTTTATTCACGTCTTCGTATGTGAATTTTTGTGATTGATTGTTCTTACAATCTTCTTCGTGATTTGTCACCTTAAAAATATAAAGGTTTTCTATACTAGTAGTAAATATCAAAACTCTTTCTTCAAATGATTTCAACACTATTTTATTATAAAGCTCGTTTTCTCAAACGATTTCCAATCTATTAGTATATACAAACCTTTACCTCACTCGTATGAGAAATCTAATAAAACGACTTAGTAAAACAAGTGGTATGAAACACTTGCGTTTACTTCGTCGGTTAATTCTTGGACTTGTTCGATTGAATCTCTTGTGACAATTTTCTAGTGGAGATCTACAATTTGTTCGTAAATATTTAAGTTAAGCTAGTGGTTATGGGACATGAAGCTAAGCTCATATATTTACTAGCTTACTGTAATCGACACTTCTCTTTGATCATGACGATCATTTTATGTTTTAGACTAGCATTGTGCAATGTCTTTGTGATTTGGTTCATCGGACGTCCCGCTGTACGACGTCGTTGTTCCCTTTGATTGTGATTTGGTTCATCGGATGTCCCGCTGTACGACGTCGTTGATCCTTTTTCTTGTGATTTCTGGATTTCGTGTGTTGAATTTTGGAATTTATGTTTCACCAACTTTTACGATTGGCATGGATATATATATATATATATATATATGTCATTTATTATGGCTGGGTGAATGAAATCAGGAGTATGACATTCCTTTTTATCTTGAGTAGATTATTGTGATATTGATTAATCTCTTATTGATTTGCAATTACTTATTTATCACAGCTTGGAATTGTGATTATTATATGTTTATGTCATAAGTCCTATTCTATATCATTTCTTCTGATATTTATAGCTAGACTGATCCGTTTATTATTTTCTTCTTAAATAATACTCGGGTCAGACCGAGATGTTACAGGTGCTTCTGCTTGACTTCTCATCCGGGATTAACTCCTTGACTTTTGGTTAACTACTTAGATTAGTAGTTTATTTTGTTGTATACACTTGAGATATAGACTCATAGTTGTATTCTTTTGTATAGCACGTGTTGCTATTCTTTTGTATTATTGTGGATCTTTTTAGACCGCTACTCTGATATACACTTTCATGTGTTAGTGTTATATTCATATCTATTTCCGCCTTCGTGATATGAATTGTCTGTGACTGATTTATGTTATGTTTATTTCTATATTTGTTTCCGAGGACCTTTATAGCCACTGTGTAGTAGATTTGAGTTTGTGTCGATATGTCGGATTTCCTTTTGAGATGAAAAGTTATATTTTTATCTGGCATATCGGTACTCGCACAAAGCAATTATACAGATGGTCGCTCCTCAACAGCCTTATTCTCCGTGCTAGTTGACAGCATTCACCGTAATGTTCTTGGCTAGCGTGGGTATAGAGGTGGGGCGTCACAGCTTGGTATCAGAGCCAAACTTTGGAACAATATAGAATAATTTAGCAAGGATCATGTCCTAAGTCTTTCTTAGGAGTTGTGCTTTAGGATTTTACTCGTGTCTTCGTACCGTCCTATCCTATTTTCTTTTATGATTCCTTGTTTTATCTATCAAGATTGCTTGATATTTATTTTGAGAATAACTTTTTCCTCTTCTTTCTTTCTTTCTTAAAGAAGAGAAATGGTTAGACCAGGCCACCCCAGCGCCGGTCAATCTATTGCTACTCCCCAGGATGGAGTTTTTATGTCTGCCCAGCAGCTTTTAGATCTTGTCAAGAACGCTCAAACAGCGGGTCTCAATCAGGAGCCTACTCATCCTAGATCCGGTTTTGCACGCTTGTGCAGAGACTACACTGATTTGGGTGGAAGGCCATTCACGGGATTCGAGAGTGTTGTAGAAATTCAAGATTGGCTCAAATCATGCGATCGCATCTTTTCTTGCATGAACCTTATTGACCTTCATCGAGTCCAAGTAGCTTCTAGCATGCTCCAAGAAAGAGCATTGGATTGGTATGAGCTTTTAATTTCTGAAATCGTTGAGGCGGATCTTACTTGGGAGCAATTCCGGGGAAGATTCGAATTGAAATTTGTGCCGGAGGCTGAAAAAGTAACCTTAGCCCGGCGTTTCATAGACCTTATTCAAGGTGAATCTTCTGTGACAGACTATGTCGCATCCTTCGAATCTCTGTCCAAATACGGGGTTGAGTACATTAATACCCCATTGAAGAAAAATCAGAGATTTGTCTATGGCTTGAATAAGAATCTTAAGAAGCCATTACTCCTGAAACTTGAGGTTTCATTTGATCAGCTTATTGATATCGCTCTTCGTCTTGAAGAGGCCGATAATGAAGGTGATGTTGAAGTTGTGCGTGCCCAACGGAACTTCGACAATAGCTTGAAGAGGCCTATCAAATTCAAAGGCCCCGATTCTAATAAGAAAGGGAAGCAACAAACTCAGGTAGCAAAGGTTCCTACCTCTAGTCGTGGACGATGCTACAATTGTGGTTCCACAGACCACCAAGTAAAGGAGTGCCCGAAACCCCTCTTTTGCCGCTATTGCAAAGGTTCGGGTCATCTTTTATCTTCGTGTCCTAAGCTTCCAAGCAAGTGAGAAGGAAAGCTGCAACTTTTGGTCAAGGTATTTTCATTCAATCCTCGATGGCATTGTTTTAATTCGTGAACTTTCTATTTGAGTTCTTTTTGATATGGGTTTCATCTCATTATTTTTATATCAAAAGAACTTGTCGATTCTTTTCTTTGAATATTTTGGGCTTGTTGACTTCATTGAGAATTGCGAATCCGGATGGTAGATCCGCAACACTCAATTTGCTTTTGTTTAGATGTCGAGATTGTTTTATGTGACTTTTCTTTCCGAGCCGATATTTTTGTTTTGGCTTCGGAATTGACCTTTCTGTAAGGATTGGCTTAATCATTGTGAAGCCCATATCCTATTTTTCCGAGTGGATTATTCATCTTCGACATTTTCAATCTGTTAAGCTGATTTCTATTTTTCTTTGTGATTTTGATTCCATCTTGATGGCATCATTTTATTCCTTAAGCCTACTTATAAGGAAAGTGTTATTTCTCTTATCTAAATAGTTTGAGAATTTTCCGGTATATTTGACTTGTCTTAGGATTATCACCTAAGTAATCTTTTGTGTGGTGCTAAGGTCTTTTTAGTTCGACTTTACCATCGTTTTCATTTGCTACAAGTTGCGGAAGTTAGCATTTCACTTATCGCATTCCGCACTTGTTATGATTCCTATGAATGAATTATTATGTCATTCAATTTGTCCAGCTTGTTTCATCCGTTTTATAAATCCAATATTCTATGAAAATTTCGATGAGACCATTCTTATTTATGGATTTTGGATGGAAATAGAAATTTAAAATTTTGCAAATCTTTTTCATAAGATTTAATTATAAGTGCAATTTGATTTTGTTCTTGAAACGAACAAAGGATATTCTTAAAACTTTTTACGAGATTTATTTATCCTATAAAAGATGATTTTGTGATTGTATTGCCCGTCGAGTGCTTTAAGAATTTTGGTCGATGCGCTTGATCAACGTTATCGATAGGAATTTCCTAAACGCTTTGATGTGACAATCATACACGATATATTAACTTGTAAAAAAGTAATTTTGAAAGTTTTAACTTTTCGGAGAAGAGAATTATTTTAAAAGAAGTTCTTTCTTTTCGATACTCTTATTCCTTCTTGTGATTCTTGAAGGGCAACCAAGACTTTGCTTTTGATTCATCGGATGTACCGTTGTACTACATCGATGTCTTTGCTTTTGATTCATCGGGTGTACCGTTGTACTACATCGATGTCTTTGCTTTTGATTCATCGGATGTACCGTTTGTACTACATCGATGACTTTGCTTTTGATTCATCGGATGTACAGTTGTACTACATCGATGTCTTTGCTTTTGATTCATCAGATGTACCGTTTGTACTACATCGATGTCTTTGCTTTTGATTTATCGGATGTACCATTGTACTACATCGATGTCTTTGCTTTTGATTCATCGGATGTACCATTGTACTACATCGATGTCTTTGCTTTTGATTCATCGGATGTACCGTTGTATTATCGATGTCTGTGCTTTTGATTCATCGGATGTACCGTTGTACTACATCGATGTCTGTGCTTTTGATTCATCGGATGTACCGTTTGTACTACATCGATGTCTTTGCTTTTGATTCATCGGATGTACCGTTTGTACTACATCGATGTCTTTGCTTTTTATTCATCGGATGTACCGTTGTACTACATCCATGTCTTTTCTTTTGATACATCGGATGTACCGTTTGTACTACATCGATGTCTTTGCTTTTGATTCATCGGATGTACCGTTGTACTACATCGATGTCTTTGCTTTTGATTCATCGGATGTACCGTTGTACTACATCGATGTCTTTGCTTTTGATTCATCGGATGTACCGTTGTACTACATCGATGTCTTTGCTTTTGATTCATCGGATGTACCGTTGTACTAAATCGATGTCTTTGCTTTTGATTCATTGGATGTACCGTTGTACTACATCGATGTCTTTGCTTTTGATTCATCGGATGTACGTTTGTACTACATCGATGTCTTTGCTTTTGATTCATCGGATGTACCGTTGTACTACATCGATGTCTTTGCTTTTGATTCATCGGATGTACCGTTTGTACTACATCGATGTCTTTGCTTTTGATTCATCGGATGTACCACTACATCAATGTCTTTGCTTTTGATTCATCGGATGTACCGTTTGTACTACATCGATGTCTTTGCTTTTGATTCATCGGATGTACCGTTGTACTACATCGATGTCTTTGCTTTTGATTCATCGGATGTACCGTTGTACTACATCGATGTCTTTGCTTTTGATTCATCGGATGTACCGTTGTACTACATCGATGTCTTTGCTTTTGATTCATCGGATGTACCGTTGTACTACATCGATGTCTTTGCTTTTGATTCATCGGATGTACCGTTTGTACTACATCGATGTCTTTGTTTTTGATTCATCGGATGTACTGTTGTACTACATCGATGTCTTTGCTTTTGATTCATCGGATGTATCGTTTGTACAACATCGATGTATTTGCTTTTGATTCATCGGATGTACCGTTGTACTACATCGATGTCTTTGCTTTTGATTCATCGGATGTACCGTTTGTACTACATCGATGTCTTTGCTTTTGGTTCATCGGATGTACCGTTTGTACTACATCGATGTCTTTGCTTTTGGTTCATCGGATGTACCGTTTGTACTACATCGATGTCTTTGCTTGGGTTCATTGGGCGTACCGTTTTTGTACTACGCTGATGTCCCAAATTGTTTGAGTTTCTAGTTTTTCGGGCGTACCGTTTTTGTACTACGCCGTTGCACCGGCTCAATTTTCTGCTATTCTTAACGTTCCCCTCGTCTTTTATCTACGGGAATGCCTTAGAGATTCCGGTTTTCATTCTTGAGCCCGGTGTTATTGTGGAAATTGAAGTTTCACCAGATTTCTTGCTAACTCTTTTGTGCACTTTATGGTGAACTTCCTATTTCAAATTTTCTTTTGTGTTAATATGCTTCTATGGTTGTTACTTCTTATATTTCCTTCTTACTTATTGCGAGGACGCAATTTCTTTAAGGAGGGGAGTCTGTAACAACCCGCATATTTATCGATTTTATATTTAAATATTTTATTTATATATTTTGTCGTTCGTCGGATTTTGGTCCGAAAACATACTTTTTGTATACGGTCGAATTAGGACTCGAGACCACCCCCATTGAGTTCAAAATTCCGTTTGCGACCTTTTTGAGTATAAGCTTCGATATGTTTGAAGAAAGTTGATTTTTGCTACTTTTTCCCGCTTAGGGCTTTGGTTGGGCTAAGCCAATTAGCCACTTAACTCAGTTCCAACACTCTCCTCTTCATTCACTTCTCTTCTATTTTCCTAACACTCAAGCTCAAGCAAAAATGGAGGAAGAGAATGGGAAATAGAAATTCCTATGCCCTAGCTTGCTTTGCAAATCCATCTCCTTGCTCCAAAGTTCATGAGAACCCATTGGTAAGCTTCCTCTTCTTCTTCTCCAACTCATTCTCTCTTTGAATTTCAGAAATTTCCTAAATCTAACATAGGAAATGTTCTTCTTTTTAGCTTAGATTCAAGCTTCTAGAGTTGGTTTTGAAGAGTGGTTGATTCCCCTTTGCTTTCAAGCTTCATCTTCATAAATTTAGTTCAAAGGTGAGATTTTTATCTCACATCTATGACTATAACTATCTTTGGTTGTTGGGTATGAATTCCTAACACTTCTTCATGTGCATTTGCTCTTGATTTGGATTGGTTTTGTGAATATTCCAATTTTTGGGTTTTTAAGTCAAATTTGTGTGAAAATCCTTTTATGGATGTTTGATCATGCTTTTAGTGATGCACCGAGGAGCATATAGGGCCGGGTTGCCGATTGGCATAAACCCATAGAGCCAATGTTCGTCCGGTTGCATTTTGGAAGAATTTGCTCTTCATTTGATTAGGTTGAAAAACAGCCCAGGCATGATTCAGTCGACTGAAAAGTCTGTTCAGTCGACTGAACCTGGAACCCGAAAGTTTCCAGGCATGATTCAATCGACTGAAAAAACTTTGCACAGTCGACTGAAACTGGAAACAGAAAGTTTCCTGAACCTGGAAAATTTCCAGGCACAGGGTCAGTCGACTGAAAACTCTGTTCAGTCGACTGAACCTGCTGTTTGAGTCGAATTTGCCTTTTTTGGATTGAAATTCCAATTTAAATCGATTCGTGATAATCCTATTTGTTGTTATCATCTATTATGACTTTGATGACTCTTTTTAGGGATTTTTGAATATCCATTTCGATGGATCCTTTATCGATTTCTTTGGATTTTATTCACGTCTTCGTATGTGAATTTTTGTGATTGATTGTTCTTACAATCTTCTTCGTGATTTGTCACCTTAAAAATATAAAGGTTTTCTATACTAGTAGTAAATATCAAAACTCTTTCTTCAAATGATTTCAACACTATTTTATTATAAAGCTCGTTTTCTCAAACGATTTCCAATCTATTAGTATATACAAACCTTTACCTCACTCGTATGAGAAATCTAATAAAACGACTTAGTAAAACAAGTGGTATGAAACACTTGCGTTTACTTCGTCGGTTAATTCTTGGACTTGTTCGATTGAATCTCTTGTGACAATTTTCTAGTGGAGATCTACAATTTGTTCGTAAATATTTAGGTTAAGCTGGTGGTTATGGGACATGAAGCTAAGCTCATATATTTACTAGCTTACTGTAATCGACACTTCTCTTTGATCATGACGATCATTTTATGTTTTAGACTAGCATTGTGCAATGTCTTTGTGATTTGGTTCATCGGACGTCCCGCTGTACGACGTCGTTGTTCCCTTTGATTGTGATTTGGTTCATCGGATGTCCCGCTGTACGACGTCGTTGATCCTTTTTCTTGTGATTTCTGGATTTCGTGTGTTGAATTCTGGAATTTATGTTTCACCAACTTTTACGATTGGCATGGATATATATATATATATATATGTGTGTGTGTCATTTATTGTGGCTGAGTGAATGAAATCAGGAGTATGACATTCCTTTTTATCTTGAGCAGATTATTGTGATTGATTAATCTCTTGTTGATTTTCAATTACTTATTTATCACAGCTTGGCATTGTGATTATTATATGTTTATGTCATATCTCCTATTCTATATCATTTCTTCTGAAATTTATACCTAGACTGATCCGTTTATTATTTTCTTCTTAAATAATACTCGGGTTAGACCGAGATGTTACAGGTGCTTCTGCTTGACTTCTCATCCGGGATTGACTCCTTGACTTTTGGTTAACTACTTAGATTAGTAGTTTATTTTGTTGTATACACTTGAGATATAGACTCATAGTTGTATTCTTTTGTATAGCACGTGTTGCTATTCTTTTGCATTATTGTGGATCTTTTTAGACCACTACTCTGATATACACTTTCATGTGTTAGTGTTATATTCATATCTATTTCCGCCTTCGTGATATGAATTGTCTGTGACTGATTTATGTTATGTTTATTTCTATATTTGTTTCCGAGGACCTTTATAGCCACTGTGTAGTAGCTTTGAGTTTGTGTCGGTATGTCGGATTTCCTCTTGAGATGAAAAGTTATATTTTTTTCTGGCATATCAGTATTCGCACAAAGCAATTATACAGATGGTCGCTCCTCAACAGCCTTATTCTCCGTGCTAGTTGACAGAATTAACCGTAATGTTCTTGGCTAGCGTGGGTAGAGAGGTGGGGCGTCACAATTAGCGTTAAGGGGTTACCCATATAGCCCTTAACACAGAATATATTCCCATAGTCTATACAGTACCGTAATCTCCCCCGTACTGGGCGTCGTCAGAGGGCACTCCATAGGTATGGTACAAAACAAAAACTTGTAGTAAAGGCTCGGTATGGTAGGTGACACGGCACAACTAGGCAATGCCAGGGTAGATATACCAATTGCTATCCGGGCTGGTGGAAACGCGTAGCCGCAGTTACCGCCCACCTCGAACAAACTCCCCCAAAATCAAAAATAGAAGTGGCCACTGAATCAATCCAAAGTCAAAGTATAATATCGAAGAGGAGCGTCCGATCAAAGGTATGACCTCATTGGCCCGAGAATCACTCCTGTTTTAGCCACCTTATGCCAACTCACGGGAGTCGGGTCCACGTATTTACCTTACAGGAAACGTCGCCACCACCTATTTCATTCTGCAATCTCCACCGCGTACACGGTTAGTCAAAGTGGTTTCGGTATCGACAGAGAGTATGTCCATATCCGATCACGGTCTCTTTGCCAACCCATCGTTATTAAAACACCGCGGTCATTTAAAAATAGTTTATACTTTAAAACCAGAATAAAATTTTCCATTTCAAAACTATGAATACGATATCAATTTAAACCCAAAACAATAAGATATCATTTTATCTCAAATATAATTCTTTTCCAAAATCATGCTGGTTTAAAATTTAAAATATCTGGAAACCAAATATTTGAAATATACTTTCAAAGCATAATATTTCGAAATTCAAAATTTTAAAACCATAACTTCTAAAACTTGAATGGTTTGGATATTCAACGAATGTAAAATAAATGGTTTAACTTTAAAGTTACTTTGTAAAGAAAAATAATTTCCATGGCTTTTCAAATATATTTCTTTATTTAAAGTTTAAACCATAATTTAAATATCACTTCAAGTTCCAAAAACCCCTTTAATTTCTATATATATATATATATCCATTTGGAGTATTAATATTTCAAAACTAAAGTTGGATTTTCTTCTTTCAACAATTAATATTCTATTATTTAGTCTTTAATATTCATATAAATTCCATAAATAAAACTCCAATTTCTAGCAATTAAATATTTTCTCAAATTTACTTTATACTAGAATTTTCATTTTTAATTCATCTTGGAAAATCCAGTTATAAATATCATACCTTAAAATTTCCAAACTTAAACATATAAGATAAATTTCCAAATTCCATTTTCTCAATTTTTCATTTTTATTCAACAGGTTTATACACAACTTAATTTTCAAAAATTTAACTTCACATGTATATATATCGAAGAATAATATTTTATAAAATATGAAAATCAATTTTTTTATAAACCGTATCCCATCCAAACCATAGAAATCACTTTAAAATAATTTATATATAGACCACGGTGCCTGTATATAATTTTCTATCCTGTGGTCAAGTGATACGGATATTTATCATTTCAATCCGCAATTTAAAAATAAAATTTTGCGGTTGTATATCATTTCAAACCACAATCCCGAATGAAACGAAAAATGCATGATAACTTGAAGTTTAATAATATAAAATAAAACATCCATTCGTCAACATCATCCATCATCCAAATCACAAACATCATCCAATAATAATTCAATATCAATATATATCTGATAATATATATCAGGTAATAACCGACGGTTATATTCAAAAATAAATTTAATCAACTATTAAACTAACATTTTATATTTAGTAATAAATTTTATAACTGTTTACTAGCAGTTCCTATGCAAATAAATAAATTCTAACTGTCAATTAATATGCAATAAATAAAATAAATTAACAGTTAAATTAAATAACGCGATTTAGCAAATATGATGAACTAAACATGCCAAACAGTTATAAATAAATTTCTACTCATATCTAAAATAAATTTAAAAAACATAAAACTTTTAGAGGTTGTGAGTGGGTTAAAACACTCACCTTTTGAATTTAAATCGAATTTAAATCCGATTTAAACTCAAAAATTCGACGGCCTCCAAATCAATCCAAACCAGTGTCAACAGATCCGAAATTTAATTACGATCCTAACGAAAAAATCTCGTGTGAAACGGAGTTCGTATGTGAAAGTTATCACTATTAAACGATTTGCAATTGAAATTAAAAATATACAAAACAAAAATAAAATACCGTGCCACATCCACTCTTCCCTCGTGAAAAACGCGTATGCTTCTTCTTGATTGCTAACTTTGTTCCGTAATTTTTCTTTTATTTCGCTTTACTTTAATTTTCCTCCTTATTATATGATAGTATGTATTTTTAAAAGGTTTGAAAGAAAAAAGAAGATTTGAAAAAGAAGAATTGAAAAAAAAAATGATTAAAATAAGAACTGTAAACGGAAGAGAAGGTCTAGATTTTAAAAGAAAGAAGAAAGTTTGAAATAGAAGTAAATTTGAAGAAGAAGAAGAATATTTGAAGAGAAAGGAAAAATTAAAATGAGAGATAATAAGGAGCTTTGAGAAAAACAAGAAAAAAAGAAGAAGAAGAAGAAGAAGAAGAAGAAGAGTAGCATGGAGGCTAGGGTTAGAGTTAGGAGAAACAAAATGTAAAAGAAGAATAAGATGTAGGTTATTTATAATTAGGAAATGAATGTGGAGGGACAGAAATAAATGTAACGCTTTATTTTTTAAAGCTTCAGGCACTAATAATGCATAAGGAAATGTACGTAAGAATGGAAAAGTTTGCAAACGAAAGTTAGATTTTGTATATGTAAAAATGAGGTGGCAAAAAAATAAATATAATCTAAAAGTCTATGCTCAGGTATTAAACGGAGAAAAAATAAAGAAACGAATCAACTATTAAAAATAAGGTAACTGTTTTAAAATGTTCATGCAACAATTAATAATAAAGAAATAAAAATGAAGGGACCATGTACCTTGCACAACCTTTAATTTTTTTTTTTTTGTAACGTAACCAAATTAACTTCATTAACTCAATTAATATTCAAATTTGTACGCATTTAGGTTTTTATCTACGCATAATAAAATATTTATACTTACCTTAAAAATGAAAACGTTCAATTTTGATTTCTCAAAATGATCTTTTATTTGCATCAAAACACCCTTTTTGTTTAACGCAAAACGTGCGTTTCTTTTATTAAATATATTAATTGCAATCAACGTTTCCTTTCCATTTTATTGAAATATTTGAATTACATTAACTGCAGTTACTTACAAAGTTAAAATTTTAAAACAGACAATTAAAATGGATAAAAATATAGAACAATTGTTAATTTAAACACGTTTATAAATTTATTGTTATACACAAGAGTAATAAATAGATTATTTTTCTATTCTTGTAATCAGTCTGTAAGCTAAAACATAGTTCAAATCATATATTCCTTTCATTAAAATCAATCTTTCTATTCTTTATTTTAATGAAATTAAACCTACATTTACAAATGAAACATTCATTTTATCGTTAAAAATCCAAATTTACAACATTATGTTTTAAATTTTCAATTTATCCAGTGATTAAACTTAATTGCCCATGAAATTCATTTATTTGGTTTTTCAATTCTTTTATTCACTCCATTATCACCAAGTAGATAAATTAACATTGGTTAATGGTCAATATATTGTTATCCTAAATTTTCAACTTACTCCATTAACGTAGTATTTAACATTTTATTCCCATTTAGTTGAAATAACCCTCTTTCCAAAATTTTGCTTCAAATAAATAAGCAGCTCTTTATATTTCTAAATCAATTACAATAGTTTAACAAATTGAAAGTTAATTGAAAGTTGCTAAATTTATCGATTTCAGAATTTTCCTTAATTTCATACACGTTCAGAAATTATCTATTTAATTAAATTAACAAATCTTTATTTTCAATTAGATGAATTAAATGTTGGATCCACACTGTTGCATTCATATTTCCCGTTTCAGTTTTATCCGTATTAACTATTTCATTTTCTCTTATTGTGAATAACTAACATAATTCACTATATAACGTCAGTTTATTTCCTTGCATTAACATACCCCTATTTACACTGATTAGAATAAAGTACATTCCTAAGTGCTCTCCTATCAATTAAATGTATAAATTAAGGTTCTTTTTTTATAATATACTTCACTCACTATAAAAATTTTACACACTAAATTTACTTTCAATTAATTACTTACATTCTATAACTTACTTTACATATTTTCCGCATTAATTATCTTAATTATCAAAAGTTCAACTTATTCCCCAAAAATTGTCATCTCATAGTTACAACCTACATTGGTTGGTATTTATTCCATTCATCTCTTTAGTTATAGCATAAATTTCTCATTAATACACATTAGAGTCCATTTAATTTCAACTGCCTCCTAATTTCCATTTATAAGTCTTAACACCCTATATTTTGACAACTTCTAATCATGGTATTACTTCTCATATTATATGTACCCTTTATTTAGTGTATTAACATTTATTTCAATTCAAATTTCATCAACCAAATTAAACATGTAACCTATAATTATTTTCCAAGATATTGCACCCATTGTCATATTATGAATGGAGTTAGCATTTAATCTCAAAATTCATCTAAATTTTATATTAAGACAATATTTAATTCTCCTTGATAATATTAAATCCCCAATGGAATCAATATATCCCACTATACATACTTTACGTGTAAAACTCTTAATTTTTCAATTTCACTTATTTCCCAAATCCAAATAGTTACCTAACATAAATATATGCTTATATTATATTCACGTTCACCCTTCCGTTATTCTCAAATAAATTACCTAGTAACGTTCATATAAATAAATTCTATGTCAGTTTCCTATTCTATTCCGATATTATATTTATTCATTACTGCATAACTTCATTTATTTCATTCTTATTACTTTGATTAATAGTTAAAGTAACGCTTATCAATACGCGTCAAATTATTTACAATTTACAAAGTTTTGATAAATTGACCAATTTAGTAGGTAATACATACTATAATTATTATACTCATAAATTAATACTTAACTACTCTAATACCTTACCTATACTTTCTATCTTCACATTCTATTCAGGTACAATACTTACACCAATTTATTTAATGAAAATTTATTCATTTTACAAACAAAGCTCAAATTACCATTTGTTCAATTATCGTTCATTTCAATATAAATTTATCGCTCTTTACTTATTTCTACTAAATTTTAATTTCAAAATTCTATTAAATAACTAGATTAAATCGTCTAAATATCGGGTCGTTACATGTAGTACTCTATAATGAGTTTGAGCGTATTAATAGATATGAGCGCGTATTTATTAGTGAATATAAATTGTTTTAATATTGCGTTGATTGATTTATTGAGTGGTATATGAACCTTCGTCGACACAGTCTGCGCAACTGTATCGAAGGGATTTTTAAACACTTGAATAGAGCAATCGACACGGTATTGTTTTAAATATGGGTAAATGAAATAATTTTACCCAAAATATATTTTGATATAATTAAAAGTTTTTGAAACCTATTTAGCTAATATATGGTTGCTTGGGTGTTACAAATGATAATATTAAATTTATTCATTGTTAAGTGAAAATTTAACTCGAAATTGAAAATATAATCAAAGTTTAAGGAAATAAATTCATTATAAAATGAAATTTATAAATATGAATTTTAAATGTTCATTATAAAATTAAAATATAACCAAATAAGAATTTGTATGAGCATAAGCTATGCAAATAAAATTATAGTAAAATTGATTTAAACCAGGATTTGGAAATTTAAATCCCGGAAATTTGGAAGTGTTTGTCAAGGTATTTGAAGATGAATAATAGCACAATTGTTTTGGAGATACTTCCGAAAGGAAATTTGTTCTAAAATGGATTTTGAAAGAGATAAAGCATTTACATCACTTGGATTATTGGGAAATAATTCTGATGATGACGGCCGCATCATCAGTATTCATTTTCGAATTTCTAAGTGATAAATTGCTGCCAAATTGATTTGTTCAGAAACGCTAGTGTTTTTGAAAATTTCTAAGGAAATTTGCTGGGAATGAAAACAGGATTGGTTTAAATATTTCAGAAATGTGATTTAAGATGTTGGAGATTTCAAAATGATTTGAAACAAAAGCCTGGGGTTTAAAAATCCTGATAGGATGGGTTGAAAACTTATAAATTGAGATGATTTTTAAATCAGGAAGGGAATATAAGCTTTAAATGTTGGAATTTAAATTTAAAGAGAAAGGTTAAAAATGAAATTAACTTGGATTGGGAAGTAAAAATTTAACTAGATTAAAATAAATTAAATAAGCTGGAAATTATATCCAATTGAATTCGAATTAAGTTAAATAAAACTAAGTTAAAATAAAATTGAGTTGGAATAAGAATTCAATTGAATAATTGAATGAAATTAGAATTCTTACCTGAATAAGTGGAAATTAAATTGGTTAAGGATTGGATTGAAGTAAATAAATTAGAATAACTTGTAAACGAATCAAAATCCATGGAACAAGATATGCTCGGTCATATATAAGCATAAGGCTTGAGTTAAAATAAAAGAAGAATATATTCAAGCCTATGATGGATGGAATTGTGTAAATAATAAGATGTGGCTTATAAAATTTGAAAAAGTGGGATAGAAAACCCAGAATAAATACTTTGGATGAATTGAAAAATAGAAAGAAGATAAAAACTTGAATTATAAAATAAATTGAACTTAAGCAAATTGAATGGAGTGATATTTGAAATTAAAATTCAAGTATTGAATTATAAATTAAGGAAAAAACTAAGTAGATAATAAATTAGATAACGAAATATATAATGATAACCAATGTAGCTAAGGAAAAGCTGAATTGGTGAGTTAATATTGAAGTTTGAAAATAAAACTCAAGTTATAAATCAAATTCGACTTGAATCATTAGTGAAGAAATAAATTGATAGTGGCCTTGCAATTAATTAAATGAACTGAGAATGTGATTGAATTGTGAGACTATGGAATTGGTGAAAAATTGAAAATGGATAGAGGATTCGGAACTTGAGTTATAAATTAAAATTTAACTTGAAATGTTAATAGATTAAATATAGTTAGGAATGTGTCGAATAAATAAAAATGTAAATGGATTAAAATAGTAATGGTTTGAATTGCAAATAAAATCCAAATAAGTGAAGATGAATTGGATATAGCCTTGTAATAAATTGAATGAGCTGAATTTAAAAAGGTTAAAATGTATAATAATTGATCAAATAAATTTGTAGTTTGAATGGGATTGGATTAAAATAGAATCAAGTTAAATTGAAAGGAGAAATTTATTTGCAAAATGAAATGAGCTTAAGTATAAAATTGGAATGAATAAACTTAAGCTAGAGGATGGAAGGAGTTAGATTGAATTCAACTTAAAATTTAGATTAATAATAGTGAATTGGATTTAATTCAAGTAAAAATAAATCTTAATTGAAATAAAATTTGGTGAGTTATAAATAATATTAGTGGAATGAAATTCTAGAATAAATAATTGTGAACCATTTAAAATTATTAAGGGATTGAAATAACTTGAGGCAATTAGAAAAATAGAATGTTTCAAGTTTATTAGAATTGTTTAAGTGAATGTGGATAAACTAATTATATTGAATAAATAAATGATGGAACAAATAAGTATCAAATGAAATGTGGTTTAAATAAGTTGAGAAATGTCTATTGAATGAAATAGCTTGGATTGTCTTCGAGCTAAATAAAGTAGTTTGGAATAAACAAATATGGAATGAAATGTAAATAAATGGATTGTAAATGAAAGTTGAATGGAATGTGTCGAACTAAATAAATGATTATGAATGGATTAAAATAAAAAAAAGAAATTTAATTGGTAATGAAGATGGAACCTAAGTTGTTAATGGTTTTGAATGAACTAGTTTGGTTAATAAAATTGAAATGTAATGAGAATGAGAATATATGGATTGTGAATAAATTTAAAAATGGAATAGAATTAAGTATAAATTGTGTTGAAATCAATTTAAATTGGTTATAAACATAAATACCTATTTATCCACATAGATCTCGTCAAATTGCATAGAATTAATTGTCATTTGATGTAAATGGAAGTAATTAAAAATTCTATGGATTGATAGGAGTAAAATAAATTGATTTTGAAAGCAACTGAATTAAATATGAGTTCAGTTTGCTTAAGAATAAATTAAATGTAAGCGATTGAGTTTTAAACCATTGAAATCGATGAAGTGGTATACGAATGGATTGAAAACCATTCAGATTGAATGAAAATGGTTTATAAGTTAACTGAAACAGTTGAATTGGCATGGAAACTATATAGATTGCTTACGGAAAAATGTTTGGTATGAGTTTCTTTTAGAATTCATGTGTTTAACTATTGCAAACAAGTGAAATGTAGTTAAACTTCATTTATATGGCACTTAAATGTTTAAATTGAGTAAGTACAGGTACTTGGAAGCCGTGTGGCTGGATTTGGTTGTGCTATTTGCTAAAAATAATAAGCTGCTTGCTTAAAATGCTAAATAAGGCACGCCTACGCAATAAAAATAGGAAATATGATCTGTTTTTGGTTTTTCCGACCGTGTGGGTCGATGTATATATATTTATCTCTTTTGTCAAATTGCAAAAGCTCCTCCGTACAAAGGAGACTCTGCCAAAAATTTTCAGAAATTTTGGGAGTTTGAAATTTTTTGAAAGATTTTGGAAAATTTTGCTAACGACAAAACGATTTTAAACTAGAAATTGAAATAAGTTAGTGGATGAAACTAATTAAAATAATGACATGAATTAGTAATAAATGACCAATAAAATTTATGTATTCTGAGTTAAAGATAAATTGAATTCGTATGAAAATGAAAGAATCAATTTGAATAGAAATAGATATAAACTAAAGTGAAAGATGAAAATAAATATAAGAAGCATATAAAATGCTCAAACTAAATGTAAGAGGGAATGGTGAAGTCTTAAATGGAAATTGATACTACCAATGTAATTTAAGTCAATATTGGAATGAATAGATGTTGACATTTTGTGAGAAAGTCGATAAAATGTTTTGGAATATTGTGTTTAGATATTGGTGCTAAGCAGGTATGCAAGTATTATAAAGGGAAAAGAAAATTGGGTTTGATATCAAAAGATAAAATTTGAAATGCTCGACAAAAAGGTATGTATTTAAATTTGGTGTGAAATTTGATTGGGATTTTGGATTGAGCCACTTTGCTTTTTGTTTTCGTTTTGGATTTGGGAGGCCGTAGAGCCATTTTGTAGTTGTACCGAGTCAGCCGCGTAAAGGAGACGCTGGCGAAATTTTTCGGAAATTTAGAGAGTTAGAAAATTTTTGAGAAAATTTTGATAATTCAAAATTGGTTTTATGATTAAAACTTGAATGGTTGGGCAAACAGGATTGTTTGCCAAACAGGATTGTTTGCATACTAGGGAACGGTTTGGAAAGTTAATAAGAATGATAATGGGTCTTTTATAAAAAGATAGTTGGTAAGATGATGAATTGTTAGAAACTGTTTGGTTTCGGGAAAAGTAAACGTGTTTTGGACCATTCTTCCTAGTTAGTAATTTCGGGGACGAAATTCTTTTAAGGGGGGAGGAATGTGACGACACGGAATTTTCGAGCATTTAAAATCAGAATATTTAATTGATTTTAAATATTCAATAGGTAATTTTAAGTTGAATTACGAATATCACAATTTATTTGATAATTAATTTATTGAATTAAATAATTTAAAGTTGAGTAAAATGTTGAATCTGGAATTTTAAGCCTGTTGAAAATAAATTTGAAGGCTTATGAAATTTATATTGATAATACTAAGGATAATAGACGTTTTAAAATTGAACTTAACAACAATTTGTTTGGTTTTGAAATTTTATAGTTTAAATTGAATTTAAAAATAACCTTCCGAGGCATGGCCTCGGATTTCGACGAAACCAATTCCGTTGGGTCCGTAAAATTGAATTATTACCCGCTTTCAAATTTCGTAATTTTCGAAGTCTCCGTATGAGCGTACGAGATAAAAATGCTTCGAAAATAATTAAACATATTAATTAATATATCTTACATCATCTCACCGGTCAAATCCTTTTCTATCAGCTACCCTATATTCTTGACCAAGCTGACCTATCCCTCCCTGTTAAATCGCGTATCATCTATCTTCTCCTCTCAGTATAGAGGAAAAAAAACAAAGAGAAGACAACAGCCGCCCTTATGTCTCCCTCGTACGCTACCACTCCCCTCTTTCTTCAAAATACAACACCCGTTTATTTTATTTTTCCCATCTATCTTCCCAAAATTCAAAAAATCATCGAGCGAGGAAAAAAAAGGGGGATAAGGCCGAGCTTTTCCTTTCGTGGCGATTCGAAACCAAATCAATTCGCACAAAACGAAATCGAAGTCGATTTCGACTTCGACGCCGAGGGACGAGCACGCGATGGGGTTGGCAACGCTGCAGTCAAATAGAGGAAGTTGCGACTTGGTCGACTTTAGGAAAGTCTCGTGGTTGGCTTCGCACGAATCGCGAGCACGAGTTAGCGTTTGGAGTCGAGCATGAAGGCGACGACTACTAGGCGATGGTTGGTAGTGGTTCGCGCAGGGTTGAGGCCGATTTAGGGCTGCGTTTTGACGCGAGTACGTCAATATGGTCGCGCGCATGGAGGCACGTTGGGTTTTGCTGTGGGGTATAATTTACCTTTGATTTCATTTTTATGAAATTAAATTTATATGTATGTTTATACCTAGTACAGAAAAAAAATCATGTTTTGCTCAAAAAAAAAGATTTAAAGATTTATGTATATAAAAATAAAATACTGCTGTTGATATTGTATAGGAAAACTGAGGTAAGAAAACATAAGGTACATAATTTTAATCAATTTAATTTAATTATAAATTGAATGTTTTAAAATGTACATATACTTCGTTATAAACGATTAAAAAAAATTCTTTAAATGAAGGATATAATTTTAGAAGTTTAGAAGGATTAGGTTTTAGGAATCTATATATAGGATATATTTGTATATGGTTGTAAAGAGATGGATGTGCGTTTACATATTTAATTTTGCTTAAGCATCTTTAAAATTTAGAGTTTGGTGATTAATCTATTCTATTAGAAACTATTAAAATTATTTTTGTCACCAGGAAAATTGTTCGGAAGGAAATTTATTTAAAATTTAATCATCAACTTAAAACTAAATAATTAACTGAATTTAAATTTTAAAATGGTGAATTGAATGGTTCAAATTTATTTCGAATATTAACAAATTGTAAAATTGGTTGTACAAGGTTAAAAAAATCGTGGGAACAAGGCGAGTTTGAGGAAATGGCAATCTTAGGCAAAAGGTGAGTTAATCTCACTCAGTTAGATTTAAATTTATATGATTAAATTTAAATGATTGATTGTATGGTTGAATTGATTGATGTAGTATAGTAAGGTATAATTTTGGAATTGGCATATTATATTGTGCTAACGTCTGTGGATGTAGGGAAAAACAGGTTGGAGGGATCCAACTGGACCCCTCAACTTTATTTAATTATTAATGTTCTCTGTTCTGGATATTTGATATCCTGTAATGAATTATGTGGGAATATTGAATGCTATGGCTTGATTGTTATAACCGGGCAATAACTAATTACTAAATATATAATTTGAGTTTGGGAATGAAAACAAAAGAAGTGAAATTGTAAGTAAAATAATTATAGCAAAGTTGAATAAATTTATGAATGAACTGGAAAGGAAATAAAGTGACTTTAAAATTCTAATAAATAAATCTTGTGTATGGGAAGGAAAATTTAAATAAAAATAGAGTTAATGAAATTTAAATTTCAATGTTATTGTTTAAAAGAACAAAACATTTATGTTAAATTGAGGGTTTAAAATTATTTAAGAAGAATAAAGAAGAAATTGGGAATAACCTGTAATTTTTATATTTCAGTTAAAAGATTTAAAATCAAACAGAAAATAATAATAATCAAAATAAAGTCCATAATTAATGAATTTTGAAATGAACCGAGTAAGTAAAGAAATTTATTTCAAATGAAATAAATTGGAAATCAATTTGGGGAAAATTGATTTAAGTGCTTGAAGTTGGAATTTTCTCTGGGTGGCCAAGTACACGTTTTTAAAAGTAAATTTGTAAATGTAAATTAAATGTTTTAAAGTTGTTTTTAAAGAAAGCAAGTTTTATAAAATTTATTATTTCTAATATTTAACTTCTAAAGCGGGTATTTCCTTTTAATATATTATAGCATTAATTATTTAAAAGTGACTTAGTATTTGTTTTAAAGTGAAAACCTGGTTTATATTTTATAAAGTAACCTTATTTTCTCAAATTCATATAATATGTATTTTTAACAAATTATTTAAGTAGTTTTATCCCAAGTGTTTTAAAGTATATATTTCAAAGTCAAGTGTTTTAAATTATTTTAAAAATCTATTTTTGTGCTTGGTGATTTCAGAGGAGATATAAAATATTTGGGAAAATCGATTCTGAAAAGAATGATGGTTTTGAAACTATTTTCAAAGTATTGAAAATAGAAATATATCTTATGAAGATATTTTTGAGATTAATAAATAATTTGGAAAATTATTTATTGGTTGATGATCATTTTGTGAATATAATTGATAGTTAAATAACCGACTATCAATATTGGACAAACACGCAGATCGTTTCGAAGAGACCGGGATCGAGATAAATTTCTCGAAAACCACTTCGATCCGGTTTGAACGTTTCGTGTAAAAGATTTTGGATTCGAAGATGGAGCAGTGAAGTGCAAGGGCTAGTCGCTACTAATCCTGAGGATATTTCCATAATGGATGTAGTAGGAATGGTGCCTTCGGTTCCGTTCGAACCTGGGACGGACTTGTATGGATGAATGCTTGCGAAACATCGTCACGTAGACGATGGGCATTCTAAGGGATATTGTTCTTAAAAGGTAACGCTTAGCCTCAAGCCTCATCAAATGGAAATGACTGAAAATCAGGGGTTATGCAGCAAGGCTAGGTGGGTAGCACCCAAGCAGGGTGAGGTCATTCCAGTCTAGATGTCCCTTATTTTTTTTTGCTTAGTGGGCAGTTGCTGATCCCAACCGCGGCGTGATCTCACTCGGGACTGTCCAGTAAGGGATGGTTCTGGCCTTGTGATGCAGAGGAGCGGGCGTACTCCTCGGTACGGTGATCTAGGCCCCGTACTGTGACAGGTGGTACCCTAGTGCCTAATCATTGGTTGGAAATCCATTCTCCCTACGATCCTTGTACGAATTTTGTTCATATTACCCACTCTGTGGCTAGTAGTTGGAATTTAATAGATGTAACAATTTCGGCTATTTTATAAGTATTTGTATATACCCTATTATAATATCAGAGGATTTCTATAAAAAGTGTTTTAGCTATCGTAAGGTAAAAACCCGACATGTTTATTTGTGGCGTGGTCTTACGAGATGCTTTTGTTTCCAAAGGATTTTTGAAACTTTTATAATCAATTGGGTGTGATTTTGTCACGCTGGTATTCCAGACTGACTCGGGTGTTATTTAACTGTAATGCTCAGGTCAGGCCGAGTATTATAGAATACAGGATATGATGCTGTGAAGCTCAGGAGACGAGCTGGATGAGGATACATACTCTCGTACTTATTTATATATATATATTCCACTGTGTTGAGTTATTGTGAATCCATTGTATGACATTGATGTTGAGTTGTGATTGATGTACTCTGATGATGTAATACGTAAACAGATATATATGATTTTGAGTAAAGATCATATATTATCTATTATATTTTATTCCGCTGCGATGGTTAGATTCTGTTGTTGTTTTCTATTTTCTTCTTCTACCTCTTCTTCTTAAACCCAAATGGTTCGTATTTCTGTGCAACTTGAGTTGATTGTTGTAGAATAGTATTGACTCAAGGGGTACGGATTTGCGGGTCGTTACGGAATTGAAAATGTAATTCATGGTTTATCAAAAGTGACATTTTTACGAATTACAGATTATTAATCCAATAATAAATGCTCAAATTTTTATTGAAGCAAGTTTAAACATTGATGATCACGTAAAAATTATCAGTTAATTTTTCTATTAAGTGAATTAAGGGATTAAGATTGATTTAGGGTTTTTGTTTAAGGTTTTTGTCATGACTGTAACCAAGCGAGTACAAATCCTCTACGCGATCGAATGCCGTGAATTTCTGGTCGAGGGTAGAAGGTCATGTCGTCGAGACGTGGACAAAATCCTGGCAACTTTGGTGCCTTGTGTGATGATGACGAGGTGTTTCTGGTGGAGGGGTTCGAGTTCTATTATGGGTTGAACTGTTGATTTTTAATTCGAAGCTTCTGTTGGTGTTTTGACTTTAGAGTGCATACTTTGGGGCAAGACGCGACTTGCTGGTGATCTTGGGAGATCGCCAGAGCTTCTCGTGTCGCCGTGCACGTGGAGGGGGAGACGGCATCGTATCTTTGATGTTTCTCGAGTCGTGCTCGAGTATATAGGTAGGTTGCTTTGGGTTGTTTTTCGAACGCGAGTTTTCCTGATGCTTTAACTCTTAAGTTTAACTTAACTTGCTGTAGAATATATAAAAAAAAGGGAAGAAGGGGTTTTGCGTGGGAATGAGGTGGGTGTCTCGGGAATGTTAGCGTGCAACTCGGTTTCAATCAAGGGGAGCCTCGAGTTTTGTTATGTGCAGCAGTTTTTTTATTAAAATAATAATAATTAATATCTTGTTTTGTTTCTACGAGTTTTAAACACAGTTTTAATTATTTAAGCCAAGAATCTATTACAGGACTTAATTATTGTTGTTAGTACTTTAATGATGTTTTAAACACTTAATTATCATTTTAATTAAGTAAATTAATTTAGTTAAGCATAAAGTTAATTAACATTTGAATTGTAATTAGTAATATAATTGAATTTCAAATTTAAAGAGGACTTTAAAATGTTAACTAAGTTGGATAATTAAAATTAGATTAACTATTTCTTGAAAGTAATTAAAAATAATTACTTTATAATTATAATTAGAAACCAATTAATAATTAAGAAATAAATTAATTTGTGATTAACTACTTAAACTAAATAAATAAACAATTAATAGTTAATTAATAAAGTGATTAAGAAATGATAAATGAAGTAATTAACAATTAAATAAGGGATAATTAAGTTTATTTAATTAATAACAAATTAACGATTAAAAAATAGTTAATTAAGTTAATAAAGGTAAATAAATTGATTAGGAAGTAATAAACTAAGTAGCGTGAAACAAATTGATTAAGTAATTAAGTAATTAGGGAATTAATTACTTATTGTAATTAATGATGTTTAATATGAATTATTTGAGTTAATTAATTAAGTTTAATTAATCTAATAATTATTGATGATATGATAAGTATAATTACTTGGAGAAGTAATTAATGATAATGACTGGATGTAGTTGATTGAGGATGATTTAATAATGGAAGTAATTTGAGTATAATTACTTTGGGCAATTAATCAAGGGATTAATATTCAGTTGAGGTGTAATTAAGTGATGTGATAGAGCAATTAAAGGTGGTTGATTACTGAATAGTATTAATCAGGAGTGATTAATAAATGTAGTTTAATTTAAGATTTAATTACTTAAGGTAATTAATTTAGTACAGGATAATGAAATGAAAATGTAATTAGTAATCATTAATAAATACAACTAATAATAAGAGATTAAAGAGTAATTAATTAGTATAATTAAGAAGTAATGTAATGTTTGTAATTGAAGGTTAAGTTCTATATTTAAGTAAGATGATTAATTTGTGAAAATAATTAAAAGATGATTACTTGAATAAAATTAAATGTTAATTAATCAATTGCGATTAAGTGAAATGAATTTATTAATTGATTGATAATTGGTTAATAGTTATATAAGCAAGACTTATAATGGTGAAGTAATTAATTTAATTTATTTTAAATTAATTAGAGGTGCAAGTCATTAATCTAATTCATTTTAAAGTAATTATAGCCGATATGATTGCTTATGTATAAATGGATGATATTGTTTACCTTGAATTGTTTGAGATCTCAAATATGAGATAAATGATGCTATATGAAATGTATGCTTGACTGAAGTATGATGATAATATGGATTATCTGTGTGATGAAAATGTTGATTATCTATTGTGATATTGTGAATTATCTATCTGTGTGTATATGGATAATTGAATTGTTTTAAACTTTAAAACAACTTGGCCCTAAAAGACACATTTTGGATTTCGATGAGACCGGGATCGGGTTTCAATATTTGGACATCTGAAAACCACATCGATCCAAATTAATGATAGGTCGTGAATCTGATGTGAAGATGAAGATTCAGAATGCAAGGGTTGTCGTCGTTAACTCTGAGGGTGATTCCAAAATGAGTGTAACGAGATAATGCCTTCGGTTTCGTTCGAACCTGAAACGAACTTGTATGGATTGAATGCTTTCAGCATATCGTCAGGTGGGCGATGAGCATTCTAAGGAATTTGTTCTGTAAGGTAATCGTAGCCTCATTCCTCATCGACCGGGAATGGCTAAAACAGGGGAGGTGTAGCAAGGTTAGGTGGGTCATGCCCAAGCAGGACAAGATTTTCCCCTGTCTAGATGTCCCTTTTTATTCGGCTTAGTGAGCGGTTGGTCGCGCCAACTGCGGGGTTATCTTGTTCGGGACTGTTCAGTAAGGAATGGTTCCGGCTTTGTGTTGCAAGGGAGCGGGCGTATTCCACTGTACGGTGATCTAGGCCCCGTACTGTGACGGGCGGTCCCGCAGTAGCCCTGCCATTGTATGGAACCCATTTTCCAATAAGTGCCAACGGTTTTGATTGTATTACCCACTTTTGTGGCTAATAGCTGGAATTTAATAATGTAACAATTTCGGCTATTTTCTATTTACTTGAAAACCCTAGACACTATTATAATATCATAGAATTTCCTATGAAATGTTTTGGTTAGCGTAAGGTAAAAACTTACTCGTATTTATGTGTGGGGAGTCTTACGTGATACCTTTCTTTTCCAAATGTTTTTTTTTCAATTTAAACAACTTTAAACCGTTTACTCATACCAGACCCATGTCTGACCCGGAGTTTATATTTTTTGTTTTGCATAAACTCTTGGGTACTCAAATTTTTACGAGTAGCCAAGTGATAGGTTCTTGGATTATTGAGTTATGGAGGAGCTTGGAGCAGGAGCCCAGACGTATGTAGATATCTATATAGTTCCGCTGTGTTAGTTAGAGTATGTTGTATTTTGAGATGTGTGTAGTGACAGATGTATACAAAATTGTCAAGTGTATAATATTGTATAACTCTGATATGTAAACTATGTAATCGTTATGTGATATATTATATTTTATTCCGTTTCCGCTGTGAGATTCTGTTGTTGTTGATCTTTCTTTCTTTCTTTCTTTCTTTTCTTTTTCTATTTCTATCCCTTTCTTTCTTAATGATGATACATCTTTCTGGGAGTAGAAGGGCGGGTCGTCACAGTTGGTATCAGAGCTGAAAGGTTAAGTGAGAACCTTGGCTCTGGCGGAGATTTCTCATTAGAGATAGAGTCAGTAGTACTCGAGAATGAGTCCGAGCTTAATAATAGATATGAATGCGTATTTGTTAGTGAATATAAAATGGTTTTATATTATGTTGATTGATTTAATGAGTGGTATATGAACCTTCGTCAGTGCAGTCTGCACAACTGTATCGAAGGGGTTTCTAAACACTTCAATAGAACAATTCAACATGATATTGTTTTCAAAGGTGGGTGAATTAAATAATTTAATCCAAAATATATTTTGATATAAATTTTTTTATGCAAATTATTATATATAATTAAAGTATTTGGATAATAGTGTTATAGACAAATAAGATTATAAAGGTTTACAAAGGCTTATATAACCAAGGAAAGTATGAGATTGAATTTGGAATTGAAGTTAAAAATGAGAAATTATTTTGGATTAAGTTGAAAGTTTAATTTAATTTTGGAATTTAACTAATGGTAAAATAATAATAATGATTGATGAAGTACATCAAATTTAGAATGTAAATAAATTGGATTGGGAAATTTAATAGAAATAAAATTTTGGTTGAGATTAACTTAAGCTTAATAATTGGATTTAAATTTAAGATTGAAATAAAATGAATTGAGATATGGGTGATATTAAATGAAATTAAGTTCTTATTTAATTAAATCCAAGTGGATTGGTAGATTTAAGAGAATAGTATGGTGCTTAATTTAACGGAAGTTAAGTTAAATAAATTAAATTGAAATAGAATTCAGTTGAGTTATAGATGATGTTAAATAAATTAAATCGTTACTTAAATAAATAAAAGAAAGTTGAAATAAAATTGAATTGGAATAAATATATTTCGATAACTTGTAAAGAAAATTAGCAACACATTGATTTAGAATATTTTTGGCTGTAGATAAGTGTTCAATCTCGAGTTAAAATGACATATGAATATATATATATATATATATATATATATATATATATATATATATATATATATTCAAGCTTAAATTGGGTAAAACTATGAAAAATATGAATATAAGACTTGTAAAAGAAAATATGGAGAAGTAAAATAGTAAGCCAAAATAAATTGTTTTGTATTTGGAGAATGAAATAAAAATCCAAACTTGAATTATAAAATAAAATTGAATATAGATGAAATAATAAGAGGGTTTTTGAAGATAAAATCCAATTCAAGTATGGATAAAATAAATATGGCCTTAGATTAAATCTTAACAAAATAAATGGAATTTGATCTAGGTGAGTATCAAATAAATTGGAAATAAATTTAAGTATGAAATTGAAACAAGTAAATTAACCTAAGAATAAACTTTATAGAAGCGTAGCTTCGAGGAAAGTGAGAGTTTATTTAGTAAAAGCTTGAATAATTTAAGTTGAATGAATAAAATCTTTATTCGAATAGAAATAGTTGGATAAAAATTAAATTTGTATAAATAAACTCTGATGGCTTATCAAAAGAATTTAAATGCTTGAAATGAAAAGTATGCTTGTTTAATACATGTAAGATCTGGAGCTTAAAGTGAAAATGAATGTGATTAAGAATAAATGGATGTAAGTGTGGAGAATAAATAAATTTGTGGCTCAAAAAGTTAAAAAGTGGAATTATAAGCCAAAATAAAATTATTTTGTACTTGGGAAATGAAATAGACATTCAACCCGGAATTACATACTAGAAATAAACTCAAGAACTATAATGAAGTGATTTTTGTGATGAAATCAAATATTGAATTGGAAGTGAAAATAAACTAATTTGAAACAAATTAGTAAATTAAGTATGTAAATGAAATTTGAATTGGTCAAATAAAGTTGGATGGTGAATTAATAAATTTGATTGTAAATTAAAATGAATGGGAGGCTGAGACCTTGAGTTATATATATATATATATATATATATATATATATAATTCAACTTGGATTGGTGTTGTATCTTACAGGATTGGATTGCCAGAACGAATGTCTGGAATTCATAATGTATCCCATGCATCACATCTTGGAATTTTGTTCAGGATCCATCATTAGTTGTAGAACCAGTAGTTCAGAGAAATTTGGAAGTTGAACAGAATTTTACTATGGTCAGGAATCCTGTTCGGATTGTTGATTAAGACGAGAAGCGACTCGGGAGTAAGTAGTGAAGCTTGTCGAGTGCAGTGGAGCGAGGATCCCAGTGATTACACCTGGGAAACTCTGGATAGTTCTAGGAAAGTTTATCCGAATTTGTGTTCGGATAGCGAGTATTGCTTGTTAGGATAAACTGTTTGATTGTTTGCTAATGTATGAATGATATGTATGTGTGAATGGTTGGTATAATAGCTTTTAAATTATCTTTGTTTTAAATTTCGGGGACGAAATTCTTTTAAGGGGGAGGAATGTAACGACCCTGGATTTTGGCCCTGTTTATTTTAATAAATATTTAATCTGGTTAAATAAAATGTGAACTTGTTATTTTCAAATGAATATGATTTTGGAATAATTGCCATTTGTTTATATAAATTTTATTTTTAAAAGGAAATTTGATTCTGGAAATTTAAATAAAATCTCTTAATAATATTTACCTAATATAATTGAATTAAAGTACTTTACTTTGTTTACATTTGGAAATATACATATGGATGATAATGTTTAAATTTAAAATCTAATTCTAACAAAATAAAATATAAATGTAGAATATAAGTCAAACATATGTACATAATTTAAATAGTGATAGTAAAGTACAAATAGAAATGAATACAAATATAGGTAAGTAAATCATTTTGAATATAACTTAAACATCGATAGTCAAATATAAAATACAAATGTAAAATTTAAAATAAGAATTAATTAGTTAAGATTGCTTACAACACAAATTAAAAACTTGTAAACAAAGCTAAAATAAGAACAATGTATAAAAACACAAAGTATAAAGTAAAACAAAATCAAATGTAAATTATGTAAACTAGAAGTTAACAAAACAAAATATTTTCATACACAAATTAACAACAACTATATGTATATAAATTATTCAAGTTAGCAATAATGGAACAAATGTTTTTCAAAGCAAACCAAAGTTAAAATAAATCTGACCCAAACATATTCATTATTCAAGTAAGCAATTAATAAAACTTTTTTTTATACAATATCTTCACATGTAAATCTAAACATAAAGTATAAAATAATATGTAACGCCCCACCTCTATACCCACGCTAGCCAAGAACACTATGGTGTAGTGCTATCAACTAGCACGGAGAATAAGGCTGTTGAGGAGCGACCCTCCATGTAATTGCTTATCACACGGTGGCTATAAATAATCTTCGGGAACAAACATAGAAATAAGCATAACACAAATCATTCACAGACGTCCATATCACAAAGGCGGAAGAAGATATGAATATATAACTAACACATGAAAGTGTACATCAGAGTAGTGGTCAAAAAGATCCACAATAATACAAAAGAATAGCAACACGTGCTATACAAAAGAATACAACTATGAGTCTATATCTCATGTGTATACAGCAAAAACTGCTAATCTAAATAGTTAGCCAAAAGTCAGAGTACCAAATCCTGGGAGGAAGTCAAGCAGAAGCACCTGTAACATCTCGGTCTAACTCGAGTATTATTTAAGAAAATAATAAATGGATCAATCTATCTATAAATATCAAATGACATGATATAATATAAAAGATATGGCTTAACATAAAATATCCATACTGACATACTACTATAAGTATGCAAATGCTGATCAACAGAAGATCAATCAATAAGAGGTAAATCGATATCACAAGAATCTTCTCAAAGATCCAAAGAGGGCATCATACCCTAAACTTGTACTCATAACAAGTCAATGACATAAATTCCAGAAATCAACACGAGAAATCCAGAAATCATAAAAAGAGAAAGAGGCCTATCACATGACGGTCCGAAGACCATGGGGAGCTACCCCATATGTGTGAGTGGAATCACACAAATGGTGTCTAGCCTAACCAAAAAGCAAAAAGGTATGTGTGAGTGGAATCACACAAATGATGTCTAGCCTAACCTTGCAATGAAAGAGACATCACACAATTGCTAGTCTAATTCATAAAATGATCGTCAACATCAACGAGAAGTGTCAACAATAGTAAGCTAGTAAATATATGAGCTTAGCTTCATGTTCCTTAACCACTAGCTTAACTTAAATATTTACGAACAAATTATAGATTTCCACTAGAAAATTGTCACAAGAGATTCAATCGAACAAGTCCAAGAATTAACCGACGAAGTAAACGCAAGCGTTTCATACCACTTGTTTTACTAAGTCGTTTAATTAGATTTATCATACGAGTGAAGTAAAGGTTTGTATATACTAATAGATTGGAAATCGGTTTGAGAAAACGAGCTTTGTTATAAAATAATTTTGAAATCATTTGAAGAAAGAGTTTTGATATTTACTACTAGTATAGAAAACGTTTATATTATAAAGCGAAAAATCATAAAAGTGATTGTAGAAACAATCAATCATAACAATTCACATACGAAGACGTGAATAAAATCCAAAGAAACCAATAAAGAATCCGTTGAAATAGGTATTCAAAAATCCCTAAAATCGACCGAGAGCCAAAGATAGTTTGTCTCGAAGAGTGGTCAACTCAACATCACAACAAAGCAAGTTCTGTTGAATGTTTTTTTTTCCAGATAAGATCCCCTACGGAGGGGGGTGGCAACCCCCCTTGGTGGGGGTGCAGGGGCAACGCCACCGCTACGGGGTTCGACCTAGTGAAGGCAAAATGAGGTCTAACGACCTAAGGGGGATAGGGTCGAGAGACCTAATGGTTGCGACCTAGGGGTCTTACGACCTAACGACCTAAGTCAAGTACAAGGTCACGCGACCTAAAATGGTAAAGAGCCATACGTGTTAACGAGTTAACGACCTACGACCTAGGTCCATACGACCTATGACCTAAGGTCTCTACGACCTACGACCTAAGGTCCATACGACCTATGACCTAAGGTCCCTACGACCTACGATCTAAGGTCCATATGACCTACGACCTAAGGTCCATACGACCTACGACCTAAGCCCGAACGACCTAACACCGAACAATCATTTAGATGGCCCAGCGACCTATGGTACTAACTCGCGAGCGACCTAACGAGTTAAGTCGTGAGAGACCTAATTCCGAAGTGCCAATTCTTCCAGAACGACCTAACGTTAACTCGTAAGCGACCTACGACCTATGGATGAGCGAACTAATTCCGAATGAGCTAAAAAATGGCCAGAACGACCTAGGGTTATCTCGTAAGCGACCTACGACCTAAGGACGAGCGACCTAACTCCGAACGAGCTAAAAATGGCCAGAACGACCTTGTAGCAGTTTTCACCAAAATCAATAAAATTTGGAGTTTTTCGCCAATCCAATCCAAACCAAATGCAAATATGCATACTAAAGTGATAGGGAATCATTCCCAACAGTCCAATATAGATATAGACTAGATTTGTCGGATAAAAATCTCACCTTTGCACTAAAATTTATGAAGATGAAGCTTGAAAGCAAGGAGAAGCAATCCAAAGCTTGAATCCAATATCTTCTACTTGAATTTGGAGTTGAATGTTGGATTTGCAATTGAATTTGTGCTTGGAGTTTTAATTTTCCATTCTCTTCACCATTAATGCCAAAGCTTGAGTTAGTTAGGAAATTTATGAAGAGTGAGGAGAAGGGGTTTGGAACTTCGGCTTAATAGGCTAAAACTAACCCAAAGTCCAAAGCGGGAAAAGTTAGTGAAATTTCACTAACTCCAAACCTATCGATGTTTATACTTAAAAAAATTGTAAACGGCATTTCAAACTCAATGGAAGTGGTCTCGAGTCCTAATTTGACTGTTTGCAAAAAGTATCTTTTCGGACCAAAATTCGATTAACGATTTAATATTTAAATAAAATATTTAAATATAAACTCGACAAATATGCGAGTTGTTACAGACTTCCCTCCTTAAAGAAATTGCGTCCTCACAATATATATATATAAGATGGAAACAAAAAGTAACAACCATAAAAGCATATTAACACAAGAGAAATTTGAAATAAGAAGTTCACCCTAAAGAGTAGGAGTAAGCAAGTCCGGATGTGTACGCTCGATGAATTCTCTGGATTCCCAAGAACAATCCTTAGGATTTGAGGACCATTAAACCTTCACAAGCCAAACATCTTTATTTCGAAGTCGTTTAACCTCCGAAGCTATAATTCAAATATGATGCTGCTCATAAGTTAAATTCGGCGAAACTTCAATTTCTTCCATAACAGCAGGCTCAAGAATAGAATCGGAATCCCGAAGGCATTTTCGTAATTGAGAAACGTGAAATACGTCATGCATAGTAGAAAACTGAGCCGGCAATGCAAGGCGATAAGCCATGGAACCAATACGTTCAGTGATAGGAAATGGCCCAATATATCGAGGTGCTAACTTCCCCGATCGACTGAAACGTACAACACCCTTCATAGGTGAAACAAGAATAAAAACAGGATCTCCAACAGAAAATTCTAATTTCCTTCTTCGATTATCGGCATAGGATTTTTGTCTACTCTGGGCTTCTTTCATCCTATGTCGAATAAGTTCAATCTTTTTCGTGGAATCACGAATAAAGTCTGGACCTAAAACCAGCTTCTCACCGGCCTCAAGCCAACAAGAAGGAGATTGACATGGCCTTCCATAGAGTGCCTCGAAAGGGCCCATACCAATACTAGAGTGGAAGCTATTATTATAGGAAAATTCGACAAGTGAAATATGATCTTCCCAACTTCCACCAAAATCGAGCACACATGCACGAAGAAGATCTTCAAGAGTTTGATTCACACGCTCAGTTTGTCCATCGGACTGGGGGTGATAAGCAGTGCCAAAATTAAGCTTCGTTCCTAAAGCTTTTTGAAGACTCTTCCAAAATGCACTAGTAAACAATGGATCTCGATCGCTAACAATGGAAGTAGGAACTCCATGCAATTTAACAATTTCTTTGATAAAGAGTTTGGCCAAAAGAGAAACGGTTCGGTTAGACCAAACGGGAATAAAATGGGCGGATTTAGTAAGTCTATCAACGATCACCCATAAGCTATCATGACCCGAACGAGAACGGGGAAGGCCATCTATAAAATCCATGGAAATCTGGTCCCACTTCCAAATTGGAATTTCTAAAGGTTGCAATAACCCACCAGGCCTTTGATGTTCGGCCTTGACAAGCTGGCAAGTCATGCAACACTTAACAAAGTTAGCAATATCAGATTTCATTCCCTCCCAATAATAAAGTCGCTTCATATCAGCGTACATTTTACTACTACCAGGATGAATGGTGAATTTAGAACGATGGAAATCTTCTAAAATATCTTTACGAAGATCACCAATATTTGGTACGATAAGTCTACCAAATTTTCGAATGCCGCCACGAGAATCAATATCAAAGTCTTTCAAACCTTCAATATCAATTTTATTCTTAACATTTTTGCCAAGAAGAGCCAATTTAGAATCTAGACCTTGAGCTTCAAGAATGCGGTCTAAAAGAGAAGGATGAGCCTCAAGGCTACATAAAACAAGCGATGAGCACAAATTGGATACGCGCTCTCGAATCTCACAAGTGGATAAAATCTCGAGATCGTTCCATTCGGATATCATCATAGAAACAACTGCTTGTTGTTTACGGCTAAGAGCATCGGCGACACGATTACCCTTACCGGGGGTATAAAGAATATCAAGATCATAAGGTGCAAGGAACTCGAGCCAACGCTGTTAACGCAAATTAAGTTCCTTTTGAGAAAATAAATATTTCAAAGACTTATGATCCATGTAAAGAATAAATTTCTCTCCTAATAGATAATGACGCCAAATTCGAAGGGCGAAAACAATAGCCGCGAGTTCTAAATCATGTGTGGCATATCTAGTCTCGGCCGGCTTCAATTGCCTAGAGGCATAAGCAATAACACGTTCTTTTTGCATAAGAACGGCACCCAAACCAACGTGACTAGCATCAGTATGAACAACAAAATCTTGATTCCCTTCAGGAATAACAAGAATAGGAGCATCGGAAAGGAGTTCTTTCAATTTCTAAAAAGAGGCTTCACATTTGTCCGACCAAATGTATTTAACTCCCTTCTTAGTCAAGCCAGTAAGAGGCACGACAATCTTAGAAAAGTCTTTAATGAAACAACGGTAATAACCCGCCAATCCGAGAAAACTACGAATCTTTGTCACACTCTCCGGTCTCTTCCAATCTTGAATCGCTTCAATCTTTGAAGGATCCACGGAGATTCCGGATTTGGAAATAATATGACCGAGAAACTTCACACGAGATTGCCAAAAGTGGAATTTAGAAAATTTCGCCTTTAATTGATTGCTCCTAAGAGTTTTCAATACAATCCGAAGATGCTTTTCATGCTCCTCCTTAGTTTCAGAATACACTAGGATATCATCAATGAAGATGAGAACAAACCGATCGAGGAAATCTTTGAAAACTCGATTCATGAGGTCAATGAAATAAGCTGGAGCATTCGTTAACCCAAATGGAATAATAAGCCATTCATAAGATCCATATCGAGTATGGAATGATGTCAAAGGAATGCTATCCTCTGCGATACGAAGCTGATGGAAACCGGTAGCCAAGTCCAATTGTGAAAAGACCTTAGCACCACTAAGCTGATCAAATAGATCATCAATCCGAGGTAAAGGATATTTATTTTTAATAGTAAGATCGTTAAGCTTGTGATAATCAACGCAGAGCCTAAGAGTACTATCAGATTTCTTTACGAAAATAGCCGAAGCTCCCCAAGGCGAGGAACTAGAGCGAATAAGTTTCTTCGTCTCCAATTCGGATAATTGTTTGCGCATCTCTTCATTTTCCTTATTGGACATGCGATAAGGAGGACGAGTAATAGGTTGAGCTCCAGAAACAAGATTAATTCTGAACTCAATTGCTCGTTTAGGTGGTAAACCTAAAACGGGCTCGAATATGTCGGAAAATTCACGAACAACGTGAATACGAGAAATAATATCATCTTCATCATCATCATCGTTATCACGAGGATTTAAAGAATATAAATATGCCACCAAACAGGATTCTGAATCTTTAAGATTAACAGAAATCTGATTAACAGATAGTGGATGTCGGAGATGAATGGCCCGCTCAGGACATAGGATATGAGCTTCATAACGATTAAGCCAACCCATTCCCAAAATCATTCCAAAGCCTAGGTAACGCATAAGATGCAAATCGGCTAGGAATGGAAAATCACATAAAATAATCTCCACATTTTTACAAAGCAAACTAAGAGTTGCGGATCCACCAACTGGATTCGCAATTTTTAAAGAAGTCATTAATGCAGTAACACTTAAGGAAAAAGTGTCTACCAGTTCCTTTGATATAAAAGAATGGGATGCACCCGTATCAAAGATAACTCTAATAGGTTGATCATGAAATAAAATAATACCATCAAGAAGGGAATGAGAAATACCTTGGCCATGAGATGTGTTGACAGGGGCTTGAGCCACATTCAACTTTCCTTCCTTCTTACCTTTACATTTGAGGCATTGATGTATGTAATGATCCGGGCTCTTACAATAGCGACAAGATTTGGGCTTAGAGCACTTATTCGCAAAATGATCCCCAGATCCACAGTTGAAGCAACTCGCACCACTAGGAGAAGGAGACTTTGCCGTAGGGATTGCGTGCTTACCCTTTTTGTTGGGATAAGGGCCCTTGAATTTGTTTGGCCTCTTCTTGTTGTTGAAGTTTGGTTTAGCGCCTTCCACTTCAACATCACTTTCTCTATCAGCCTCTTCAAGACGAAGAGCGATATCGACGAGTTGATCAAATGCGACTTCTAGTTTCAGGAGTAGTGGCTTCTTAAGATTCTTATTTAAGCCATAAACGAACCTCTGGTTCTTCTTCAATGGGGTGTTGATGTATTCAATCCCAAATTTGGAAAGCGACTCGAAGGCTGCGACGTAATCAGTCATAGAGGATTGACCTTGAACAAGGTCTATAAAACGTCGAGCCAAGGTTACTTTCCCAGCTTCTGGTACAAACTTTAACTCGAAGCGTCCCTGAAATTGCTCCCAGGTGAGATCCGCTTCATTAATTTCTGAAATAAGGAGTTCGTACTAGTCCAATGCTCTCTCCTGGAGCGTGTTGGAAGCCACCTGAACACTGTGGAGATCGATAAGGTTCATGCGAGAAAAGATTCGATCGCATGATTTTAACCAAGCCTGGACCTCGATGATAGTTTTCGAACCTTTGAAGGGCTTCCCACCCAAGTTGATGTAATCGCTGCACAAGCGTGCAAATCCCGACTTTGGGTGAGTAGGTTCCGGGTTAGCTCCAGCTGCTTGAGCATTTGTTACTAAATCAAGAAGCTGTTGAGCAGTCATAAAAACTCCATCTTGGGGTAGAGCACTAGATGGTCCAGTTCTGGGACGGCCGGGTCTAGACATTCTCCTCCTTTAAGAAAGAAAGAAGAGAAGGAAGAAGGTTATTCACCAATGAATATCAAGCAATCTTGATAGATAAAACAAGGAATCATAAAGGAAATAAGATGAATCGGTACGAAGACTCGAATTAGTCCTATGGTATAACTCCTAAGATAAACTTAGGACGATGATCCTTGTTAAGTTATTCTACATTGTTCCAAAGTTTGGCTCTGATACCAAGCTATAACGCCCCACCACTATACCCACGCTAGCCAAGAACACTATGGTGTAGTGCTGTCAACTAGCACGGAGAATAAGGCTGCTGAGGAGCGACCCTCCATGTAATTGCTTATCACACGGTGACGATAAATAATCTTCGGGAAGAAACATAGAAATAAGCATAACACAAATCAGTCACAAACATCCATATCACAAAGGCGGAAGAAGATATGAATATATAACTAACACATGAAAGTGTACATCAGAGTAATGGTCAAAAAGATCCACAATAATACAAAAGAATAGCAACACGTGCTATACAAAAGAATACAACTATGAGTCTATATCACATGTGTATAAAGCAAAAACTGCTAATCTAAATAGTTAGCCAAAAGTCAGAGTAGCAAATCCTGGGAAGAAGTCAAGCAGAAGCACCTGTAACATCTCGGTCTGACCGGAGTATTATTTAAGAAAATAATAAATGGATCAGTCTATCTATAAATATCAGATGACATGATATAATATAAAAGATATGGCATAAACATAAAATATCCATACTGACATACTACTATAAGTATGCAAATGATGAACAACAGAAGATCAATCAATAAGAGGTAAATCGATATCACAAGAATCTTCTCAAAGATCCAAAGAGGGCATCATACCCTAAACTTGTACTCATAACAAGTCAATGACATAAATTCCAGAAATCAACACGAGAAATCCAGAAATCATAAAAAGAGAAAGAGGCCTATCACATGACGGTCCGAAGACCATGGGGAGCTACCCCATATGTGTGAGTGGAATCGCACAAATGGTGTCTAGGCTAACCAAAAAGAAAAAAGGTATGTGTGAGTGGAATCACACAAATGGTGTCTAGCCTAACCTTGCAATGAAAGAGACATCACACAATTGCTAGTCTAATTCATAAAATGATCGTCAAGATCAACGAGAAGTGTCAACCGCAGTAAGCTAGTAAATATATGAGCTTAGCTTCATGTCCCATAACCACTAGCTTAACTTAAATATTTACGAACAAATTGTAGATTTCCACTAGAAAATTGTCACAAGAGATTCAATCGAACAAGTCCAAGAATTAACCGATGAAGTAAACGCAAGCGTTTCATACCACTTGTTTTACTAAGTCGTTTAATTAGATTTCTTATACGTGTGAAGTAAAGGTTTGTATATACTAATAGATTGAAAATCGGTTTGAGAAAACGAGCTTTGTTATAAAAGAGTGTTGAAATCATTTGAAGAAAGAGTTTTGATATTTACTACTAGTATAGAAAACGTTTAAATTTTAAAGTGACAAATCATAGAAGTGATTGTAGAAACAATCAATCATAACAATTCACACACGAAGACGTGAATAAAATCCAAAGAAACCAATAAAGAATCCATTGAAATAGGTATTCAAAAATCCATAAAATCGACTGAGAGCCAAAGATAGTTTGTCTCGAAGAGTGGTCTACTCAGCATCACAACAAAGCAAGTTCTGTTGAATGTTTTTTTTTCCAGATAAGATCCCCTACGGAGGGGGGTCCAGGGGGTGTCAACCCCCCTAGGTGGGGGTGCGGGGGCAACGCCAGTGCTATGGGGTTCGACCTAGTGAAGGCAAAATGAGGTCTAACGACCTAAGGGGGATAGGGTCGAGCGACCTAATGGTTGCGACCTCGGGGTCTTACGACCTTACGACCTAAGCCAAGTACAAGGTCACGCGACCTAAAATGGTAAAGAGCCGTACGTGTTAACGAGTTAACGACCTACGACCTAGGTCCATACGACCTACGACCTAAGGTCCCTACGACCTACAACCTACGACCTACGACCTAAGGTCCATACGACCTACGACCTACGACCTAAGGTCCATACGACCTACGACCTAAGCCCGAACGACCTAACACCTAACAAGCATTTAGATGGTCCAGCGACCTATGGTACTAACTCGCGAGCGACCTAACTAGTTAACTCGTGAGCGACCTAATTCCGAAGTGCCAATTCTTCTAGAACGACCTAACGTTAACTCGTAAGCGACCTATGGACGAGCGAACTAATTCCGAACGAGCTAAAAAATGGCCAGAACGACCTAGGGTTAACTCGTAAGCGACCTACGACCTAAGGACGAGCGACCTAACTCCGAACGAGCTAAAAATGGCCAGAACGACCTAGTATAATTTTTCACCAAAATCAATAAAATTTGGAGTTTTTCGCCAATCCAATCCAAACCAAATGCAAATGTGCATACTAAAGTGATAGGGAATCATTCCCAACAGTCCAATATAGATATAGACTAGATTTGTGGGATCAAAATCTCACCTTTGCACTAAAATTTATGAAGATAAAGCTTGAAAGAAAGGAGAAGCAATCCAAAGTTTGAATCCAATATCTTCTACTTGAATTTGGAGTTGAATGTTGGATTTGCAATTGAATTTGTGCTTGGAGTTTTAATTTCCCATTCTCTTCACCATTAATGCCAAAGCTTGAGTTAGTTAGAAAATTTATGAACAGTGAGGAGAAGGGGGTTGGAACTTGGGCTTAATAGGCTAAACTAACCCAAAGTCCAAAGCGGGAAAACTTAGTGAAATTTCACTAACTCCAAACCTATCGATGTTTATACTTAAAAAAATTGTAAACGACATTTCGAACTCAATGGAAGTGGTCTCGAGTCCTAATTTGACTGTTTGCAAAAAGTATCTTTTCGGACCAAAATCCGATTAACGATATAATATTTAAATAAAATATTTAAATATAAACTCGACAAATATGCGGGTTGTCACATAATAAAACAAACGTTTTCAAAAGAAATAATCCTTATTTACAAGTATCTTCAGTTACAAGTATACCTGCAAAGTACATACTTTCATATAAATACTTTCATACAACAAATCTCGATTTTGAAATGCAAACACATTAGGAAAACAAAATATTTATTTCTATCAACTCAGCCAAACATAATTATGTTATATACACTAATCAAGGAACAAGACATTTATTGGCTCTTATCTCAGTAATTTGTCAGTTCAAATTATTTCAAATTCTTGCTTTGCTGTAATAAAGAATTGATCAACATAATTAAAACAAAAGTTAGATATGTCTAAAAACATGGCAGGCTTGTATATGCGCACCGGTAAATAATTATGCAGGCAAGTGATGAAAATCTATGTACTAATAGGATTAAGTGTAGACAATAAGATATGTACAAATCTTTATTTTGCAGTGATAAGATCTGATCAACATACATAAAACAAAGAATAGTATGTACATAAGGCATATGTTGCCAGTAAGTAAGAATATGAGTAACCTGTAAATGATTATGTAAGGCAAGTTAATAAAACATTTATGTACTAATAAGATTAAGGTAGACATTAGGTACATTAACATTAAATGTTGCATCTTCTCAGCAAACATTTGGCCGAATTTAAGATCATATCAGCCCCATTTGAAATCTTTCCCGATAAAAAAAAAGAAATAACCTGACTAGTTACTGCCTTCCTTCACACACCTATTATCTTTTATATATATGAGAGACCATCTTCTATTTTCCAGTTCATTCTGTAATTCATAAAAAAAAAGTGAAATCAAATTGAATTCAAACTCAAATGTATCTAACTCAAACAAGAACAGATGGGACTGTAGACATCAATTATGCTCTGTTCAACAGTTTGTTTTTTCTGGTGAGTAAACATAAATATTCAAGCTTTAGTTTAATTAAAAACAGTGAGATGATTTGTGTATTTCATGGTAATGTATGTGTTTATCTTGGCATAAATCTGTGTTTATATGTACAGGTTATTTTTGGAAAGTGAGTATGTTGTTTATTTCTGCTAAGTGATTACAGGGTTGAAAACTATTTAATCTTGAATTATTTTCATTTCATCATGGAAAAGTTTTAAATTTTCCAACAGAACAATATGTTCAGACTTCAATCAGGAACCGACAATTGTTTTAAAACATATTAAGAAGCTATGCTCAGTAAACTAAACTTTTACAGGTAACAAAGATTATGTTGATAAATTCATCTGTTACAAATTATAAATTCAGGTTGATAACCTAGATCTTCAATGCAAAATAGGATTTTTAAAGCAGAAATAAGAATTTTTTGTGTAGAATTGAAAAGGTAGTTCATGGTTTATCAAAAGTGACATTTTTACCAATTACATATTATTGATCCAATAATAAGTGCTCAAATTTGTATTGAAGCAAGTTTAAACATTGATGATCACGTAAAAATTATCATTTAATTTTTCTATTAAGTGAATTAAGGGATTAAGATTGATTTAGGGTTTTTGTTTAAGGTTTTTGTCATGACTGTAACCAAGCGAGTACAACTCCTCTACGCGATCGAGTGCCGCGAATTTCTGGTCGAGGGTAGAAGGTCATGTCGTCGAGACGTCGACAAAATCTTGGCAACTCTGGTGCCTTGTGTGACGATGACGAGGTGTTTCTGGTGGAGTGGTTCGAGTTCTGTTATGGGTTGAACTGTTGATTTTCAATTCGAAGCTTCTGTAGGTGTTTTGAGTTTAGAGTCCATACTTTGGGGCAAGACAAGACTTGCTGGTGATCTTGGGAGATCGCCAGAGCTTCTCGTGCCGCCGTGCACGTGTACGGCGTAGAGGGGGAGTCGGCATCGTATCTTTGACGTTTCTCGAGTAGTGCTCGAGTATATAGGTAGGTTGCTTCGGGTTGTTTTTCGAACGCGAGTTTTCTTGATGCTTTAACTCTTAAGTTTAACTTAACTTATTGTAGAATATATAAAAAAAAAGAGAACAAGGGGTTTTGCATGGGAATGAGGTGGGTGTCTCGGGAATGTTAGCGTGCAACTCGGTTTTAATCAAGGGGAGCCTCGGGTTTTGTTATGTGCAGCAGTTTTTTTTAGAATAATAATTAATATCTTGTTTTTCTCTACAAGTTTTAAACACTGTTTTAATTATTTAAGTCAAGAATCTATTACAAGACTTAATTATTTTTGTTATTACTTTAATGATGTTTTAAACACTTATTTATCATTTTAATTAAGTAAATTAATTTAGTTAAGCATAAAGTTAATTAACATTTGAATTGTAATTAGTAATATAATTCAATTTCAAATTTAAAGAGGACTTTAAAACGTTAACTAAATTGGATAATTGAATTAGATTAACTATTTCTTGAAAGTAATTAAAAATAATTACATTATAATTATAATTAGAAACCAATTAATAATTAAGAAATAAATTAATTTGTGATTAACTACTTAAACTAAATAAATGAACAATTAATAGTTAAATAATCAAGTGATTAAGAAATGATAAATGAAGTAATTAACAATTAAATAAGGGATAATTAAGTTTATTTAATTAATAATAAATTAATGACTAAAGAATAGTTATTTAAGTTAATAAAGGTAAATAAATTGATTAGGAAGTAATAAATTAAGTAGCGTGAAACAAATTGATTAAGTAATTAAGTAATTAGGGAATTAATTACTTATTGTAATTAATGAAGTTTAATATGAATTATTTGAGTTAATTAATTAAGTTTAATTAACCTAATAATTATTGATGATATGATAAGTATAATTACTTGGAGAAGTAGTTAATGATAATGACCGGATGCAGTTGATTGAGGATGATTTAATAATGGAAGTAATTTGAGTATAATTACTTTGGGCAATTAATCAAGGGATTAATATTCAGTTGAGGTGTAATTAAGTGATGTAATAAAGCAATTAAAGGTGGTTGATTACTGAATAGTATTAATCATGAGTGATTAATAAATGTAGTTTAATTTAAGATTTAATTACTTGAGGTAATTAATTTAATATAGGATAATGAAATGAAAATGTAATTAGTAATCATTAATAAATACAATTAATAATAGGATATTAAAGAGTAATTAATTAGTATAATTAAGAATTAATGTAATGTTTGTAATTGAAGGTTAAGTTCTATATTTGGATAAGATGATTAATTTGTGAAAATAATTAAAAGATGATTACTTGAATAAAATTAAATGTTAATTAATCAAGTGTGATTAAGTGAAATGAATTAATTAATTGATAGATAATTGGTTAATAGTTATATAAGCAAGACTTATAATGGTGAAGTAATTAATTTAATTTATTTTAAATTAATTAGAGGTGCAAGTAATTAATTTAATTCATTTTAAATTAATTATAGCTGATATGATTGCTTATGTATGAATGGATGATATTGTTTACCTTGAATGGTTTGAGATCTCAAATATGAGATAAATGATGCTATATGAAATGTATGCTTGATTGAAGTATGATGATAATATAGATTATCTGTTGTGATGAAAATGTTGATTATCTATTGTGATATTGTGGATTATCTATCTGTGTGTATATGGATAATTGAATTGTTTTAAACTTTAAAACAACTTGGCCCTAAAAGACAAGTTTTGGATTTCGATGAGACTGGGATCGAGTTTCCATATTTGGACATCCGAAAACCACATCGATCCAAATTAACGATAGGTTGTGAATCTGATGTGAAGAAGAAGATTCAGAATGCAAGGGTTGTCGTCGTTAACTTTGAGGGTGATTCCAAAATGAGTGCAACGAGATAATGCATTCGGTTTCGTTCGAAGCCGGAACAAACTTGTATGGATTGAATGCTTTCAGCACATCTTCAGGCGGGCGATGGGCATTCTAAGGAATTTGTTCTGTAAAGGTAATCGTAGCCTCAAGCCTCATCAACCGAGAATGGCTAAAACATGGGAGGTGCAGCAAGGTTAGGTGGGTCATGCCCAAGAAGGACAAGATTTTCCCCTGCCTAGATGTCCCTTTTTATTCAGCTTAATGAGCGGTTGGTCGCGCCAACTGCAGGGTTATCTTGTTCGGGACTGTTCAGTAAGGAATGGTTCCGGCCTTGTGTTGCAGGGGAGCGGGCGTACTCCTCGGTACGGTGATCTAGGCCCCGTACTGTGACGGGCGGTACCCCAGTAGCCCTGCCATTGTATGGAACCCATTTTCCAATAAGTGCCAACGGTTTTGATTGTATTACCCACTTTTGTGGCTAGTAGCTGGAATTTAATAATGTAACAATTTCGGCTATTTTCTATTTACTTGAAAACCCTAGACACTATTATAATATCACAGAATTTCCTATGAAATGTTTTGGTTAGCGTAAGGTAAAAACTTACCCATATTTATGTGTGGGGAGTCTTACGTGATACCTTTCTTTTTCAAATGTTTTTTTTTTCAAGTTAAACAACTTTGAACCGTTTACTCATACCAGACCCATGTCTGACCCGGAGTTTATATTTTGTGTTTTTCATAAACTCTTGGGTACTCAAATTTTTACGAGTAGCCAAGTGATAGGTTCTAGGATTATTGAGTTCTGGAGGAGCTTGAAGCAGGAGCCCAGACGTATGTAGATATCTATATACTTCCGCTGTGTTAGTTAGAGTATGTTGTATTTTGAGATGTGTGTAGTGACAGATGTATATAAAATTGTCAAGTGTATAATATTGTATAACTCTGATATGTAAACTATGTAATAGTTATGTGACATATTATATTTTATTCCGTTTCTGCTATGAGATTCTGTTATTGTTGATCTTTCTTTCTTTCTTTCTTTCTTTCTTTCTTTCTTTCGTTTTCTTTTCTATTTTTGTCCCTTTCTTTCTTAATGATGATACGTCTTTCTGGTAGTAGAAAGGTGGGTCGTCACAGGAATCCATTATGTTTTTTGGAAAATGAAACTCCCATAAGGCCTTCCGCCACACAGATAATGCAATCACACACTTGGAGGAGATTTCTCCTTATGATAGTCAAACATGTTTGATACGCAAAATAATTTTGATATTATAATTAGTGCGTAGTGCAGAAACACTTCGAAAGCATAATATTAATCTTATCCAGCATACTTCCATTATAGTATACCTACTATAGCTACCATGTTAAATGGCAGGTTACTAACATGTTGCATGGCAGGTTATACAACTAAAACCGTACAAGGCTCGTATTGATTGTTAGGATTTCCAACAAATGGACAAGGCTAAGGAACTTCCTTTATCTGAATGGGTACGCCTCTGGAGGAACGCTCCAAGAACCTAACCGGATCTCTGCCAACACAAGACCAGATTAACTCTTTAACAGGGTAACTAACTGTCACGAAGATGCCATCCCCCGGTCGTAACAACCTTTACCCAAGGGCCCTCAACACCAACAAATTCCAACAACCACACAAGTTAAATATCTGGTCTCCATACCATGATATCACTTTTTATCCAGAAGGAAATGCACATACCGTAAGGGTTGCGACTCCCGTAACTATGACGACCCGCCCTCCTACGCCTAGGAAGACTTTTCGTCTTTAAGAAAAGAAAGAGGTGATAAAGTAGAAAAGATAGAAAAGAAAGAACAACAACATCAGAATCTCACAGCGGAACGAATAAATTATATCAATCACATAAGTATTTACATAATATACAACATCAATCAGAGTTATACAGTCAATACATCACATACTAGACAGTTATAAACACCTGTCAAGTTAATACAACTCAATACAACTCAAGCAAATAACTCAGAGATACTAACGCAGCAGAACTATATATATATCTACAACGCTGAAGCCTCCTGCTCCATTGCTCCTCCAGAATTCGTCAAAGCTAACCTGAATCCCTTGGCTACCCGTAAAAATTTGGGTACCCGAGAGTTTATGAAAAACAAAAATAAACCCCGGGTCAGACATAGGTCTGGTATGAGTAACAGGTTTAAGTTGCTTAACTTTGAAAATCTTTTGAAAATAAAAAAGTATCACGTAAGACTTCCCACACATAAACATGGAAAAGTTTTTACCTTACGCTAACCAAAACATTTTATAGGAAATTCTGTGATATTATAATTGGTCTAGGGTTTTCAAGTAAATAGAAAATAGCCGAAATTGTTACATCTATTAAATTCCAGCTACTAGCCACAAATGTGGGTAATACAATCAAAACCGTGGGCACTTATTGGATTGTGGATTCCATACAATGACAGGACTACTGGGGTACCGCCCGTCACAGTACGTGGCCTAGATCAACGTACCGAGGATTACTCCCTTCATCCCCTGCAACACAAGGCCGGAACCATTCCTTACTGAACAGTCCCGAACAAGATAAACCCCGGCAGTTGTTGCAATCAACCGCCCACACAGCCGAAAAATAAAGGGACATCTAGACAGGGGAATATCCTTGTCCTGCTTGGGCATGACCCACCTAACCTTGCTGCACCTCCCCTGTTTTAGCCATTCCCGGTTGATCAGGCTTGAGGTTACGATTACCTTTAGAGAACATATTTCTTAGAATGCTCATCGCCCGCCTGACGATGTGTTGAAAGCATTCAATCCATACAAGTTCGTTCCGGGTTCGAATGAAACCGAAGGCATTATCTCATTACACCCATTTTGGAATCACCCTCAGAGTTAACGACGACAACCCTTGCATTCTGAATCTCCATCTTCACTTCAGATTCACGACCTATCGTTAATTTGGAAACGATGTGGTTTTCGGATGTTCCTAATGTGGAAACCCGATCCCGGTCTCATCGAAATCCAAAGCGTGTCTTTTAAGGCCAAGTTGTCTATTTAGTCTTAACAGTTTAATTCAATATAATCAACATACACATAGATGGATAATTCATAATATCACAGTAAATAATCACAGATAATCTCATAAACAGGGAATAAATATTATTATCTAAACAGATAGCCAAATATTATCATATTTAAATCAAGCATCCATGTTACATAAATATTATTCATGCCAGATCACAACCATCAAATGAAATATCAAACAATTAATTAATTACAAATCAAATTAATTAATCATCCTCTAAATATCCATCTTGATTAATCACCTTTAATCAATTTCTAATTACAATAAGTAATTATTATTTAATTAGTTTTACAAATTAATTATCCTAAATCATTTAGTAAATAACATTTTATTACCTTATTTATAAATTTAATTAATTACATTTATTGTTGATTAATTACATAAATTAATCACCACATTATTAAATTTCTTAATTAATCAATTCTTAATTTCATCATTAATTAAATTAATTGACGACCTTTAATTTAGATTTAAATTAATTTGCTTTGAGTAAATTAATTACATTAAGTAATCGATCTTTAATTAAACATAATTATTAATCACCCTTGATTAATATCATTCCAGTAATTAACTACCCTTAATTTCTCATATAATTTAATTAATTATCCCATAATTAATTATCTCCACTAATTAATCCCAAGATTAATTATAAAAGTAATTATCCAAATTACTTTATTAACACATTATTTTTCATTAATTACATTCAGTAATTAACGTTCATTACTTCTTAAGTAAATTCTGCTCCATTTCATACACTAAGTAATTACACTTATCAATTTGTCAAATGATTTTCTTAAATTAATTAGACTAAATTAATTAACTTAAATTAATCATTTATCAAAATTAATTACAAAAAGTAATTAATCTCTTAATTACTGTTATCAAGTAATTACATTTAACCTTTTACAATAGATTATCTAATTAATCTGATTACTTATCAAAAATTAATCACATAAATTAATTAGTAAACTGTAGTTAATTTCTTTATTAACTAATATCATCTCTTAATTTACTTCTTAATTTATCGTTATCTTTAAATTAATCTAAATTATTCATTTATAAATTACCATTCCTTATTATCTTATTAATTAAATCATTTAATGCCTTAATATAAGTGTATTAAAACATTACTCTTTTAATTGAAATCCAAATTAAATTCTAAATTTAAGAGTCAAAAGGATTATTAATTAATTATTTTTCATATTTAAATTCAATTTTATAATCTTGTAAATAACATCAATCTCTAATTTAAATTTCCAAAATACATTAATATTTGACTTGCAAATTTTCAAGCTAAACAATTTATTTTTCTTTTCATTTAAAACTTTCTTAACAGATTTATTTTCAAAACTGTTTTATTGGACTTATTCTTAATCACATAAATCTATTAATTTTAACACTGATTTCAAAACTTTGTTGAGAATCTTGATTTTAAGTTTTGCTTAGAAATCCAAATTCATTCTGAAAACTTTAAATTACAAAAGTTTCATCTAAGATTACTTTAAACTCTGGATTCAAACATTGTTTCCATATTGGTTTATATCTTGAACTAAATTTAAAACATGGCATAAAATCCTGTGAAGAATTTTAGACCAAATTTAAAACCCTGAGTATATCAGGTTTATTACAACCTGAATCTCCCCCCCCCCCCCCCCCCCCGCCTCGAGAATAAACCCAGCATGCACCGAGTTATTCATGAAATTCCACTAGAACAAACCCGAGCCACTCATCTTCTTCCTTGTCAAACTCTCTTCCCAGATACGCGAGGTGCACGGTGCACGTGTACCCACGAATTCCGATGCTCCGACCCACTTCGCCAGCCTCGTCACATCGCCTGCGATTCCTATTTCCCTTCAGACCATCCAGCTCGGAGAATCTCACCACCAGTCCAAATTGAACAATTAGAATAACCCAGACCCAAACCTGAAACTGAAGCCACCTTCATCCACAAACCAGTCATCATCGAGTTCTCCACTCTCACCACCCCACTTTCACCACCCCAAAAATCACTGTACTCGATGAACTAGAGGAACAAAGCCGATCGAAAATCAAAACCAAGCCAAAACTAGGTTTACAAACCCAATCGACCAACCACCATCGCCACAGTCATCTACCCCCACTCCCACCATTTTTCCTACCCTCGTTGATTGCTCCACCACCAGCAGGAAGAACCCGAACCGTTCTAGTCGCCCAGATCATCAGGAGCAACCCATAACTCCCTAATTGATCAAGCACGAACCTCTCTTCCTCCCTTAATCTAAAAATAGAGATTTTAATTTCAAAAATCAAGTTTTTGTTTGAGTATTTGATTTTCATTCCTGAACCCATGATTTATAAATATTGAGTTTTTACTTATTTAGGCTTCCACTGTTGTTTTGAAATTTCCAGACAAATACAACTGTTTTTTTTTTCTTTTTTTTTTTCCTTCTCTAAACAAATTCCCAGATTCAAGTCCATGTTTAACAAACATTTTCGTTTTTGTTCGAAACTTACATCTTATCAAAGTTTGGATTGAGAGCAGATGAAAATTTGCTGAGAATTTAACTCTGGAACTAAAATCAAAGGAGATGAAACAGGGACCAGTAGGCACACTAATTCATTCATACATAAACACAGAGAAAATGCTTATAAATATAGTCAACCACATTTGTTTCAGGGATTAAAATGCAACATAATTATACACTTAAACCATTTAGGTTGTGATATTACCCACTGAGAATACAATATGCAGTAATCCCATGTCACCAATGCCCAGATAAATAAATATATAAATTGTTCACACAAATAGGTTAAACATCCAAATATTAGCATGCAACAAATTAAAAACTTAAGAAATGTTTAAAAGTGTTACTCACATATTTAAAAGATGGCAGAGCCTATCTTGTTTGAAACCAGTTTTTGCAGAATGAAGATAGTACTTTGAAAACTTGAAATTCTCCTGCTTTTGATTGTTGAAGTTGTTCAAGTTCGTTAAAAAGAAAGCTTATTTTTTTTTCTTGCTTTTCTGTTTTGCTAAACTTGGAGAACAAATCGAAATAAGAACATGTATATATATATAGAAATATAAGTTTGTAAAGGGTGTAGGCTTCTACTAGTGCAAGCTTTACTTTATTTTGTTTTATCAGGCAAGATATTTACATTAGGGTGGCTATACAATTCGAAATGACCATATTTTGCTGCTAAGAGAAGAATGCATTAATTATTTGAGTACTTTATGTTTCCAGCTACTCATTCCTATGTACAGATATTTTATATTTACTTTGCTTATACTTTTCTCCTTAGCTTGCATTCTTATTATTTCTTGCCTGCTTATCTATTTATTTTTATTTTTCTTACTTTATTTTGTTTTATTCTTGGTGTTTATACATGTCAGAACCCAAATCTTACCGGCTACTAACATTTATATTTTATGTTTCATACTTGTCTTCTTTTCTACTCTTGCCTTTGTTTTACACTTCCTTTGCATTTTATTTTATTTTGTTTAGTTGCTAACATAATTATTTGTACAGACATGATTACATGCTCTGTATTATATTTTCTTTCCTGCATACTTATCTTACAACACAATTATCTTGCTTGTTTATTTGACTGCATAAAGTTTTTTTGTACTTTTATGTTTCTTACAAATCTTGTGTTTAGATATTTTTCTTACTTATTACTTTACATTTCTCTTATAGGCAACCTGCATTTTTATTTTACTTAGCTATGCATTCTACTATGTAGGCTACATATTTAATATGCCTAGCAGCTTTCATATATTTTGTTTGTTTTTACTATTTCTTTAGATACATAGATATCCACTTTACTTAGATTTGCTTTCTAAACTTCCCATACCAGATTCCTTAACCTGTTTTTATTTATATACTATATGTATATGGATATAAAGTTGTCTAGTTATTGTTATAGCCTTTTAACTTAAACATTTTATCTCTATTTTTTTTTAAATTAAAATAATTTATAACAGTGATTAGTTTCTTATTTAATAATTACTTATACTATCAAATGTTAATTTATTTATTATTTTTATACTTATGTAAAAGTTGGTTATAAGACTTATTTTATTTTAAACTTACAAATCTTAGTTTTCCAAAATACATGTATATAAATAAATTTAAAATAACAAATTCTTTTTTTATATAAAATTTATTTGTAAAGATATTGCATTATTAATGTTGTTTAAATATAACTCATTATCAATTTAAAATGATTCATAGATGAAATCACTACATAAATGAATTACTTATTTTATAAAGTTGAAGTAAAAAGAACAAAACAATCTTTTTATTTAAATTTAAACTTAGGCAAGAATTTATTTTTAAACAAATTAAATTTATATTGAGTATTTTTAAGATCATATTATTATTTATTCAATATTAAATTTTCAAATTATCAAAAATAGCAGAATTAGGAAACATAACTTTATTTATTAATTTAAAACAAAGCTTATCTATTTATAATATATACAATTATATACATATATACATTATAAATAGAAACAATTTAAATTAGCCTTTAAAAGATAAATTATCAGTTAAATATTTATTGAAAAGGAGATTTTTAAATCAATTCAAATATTATGAACAAATATTATTAAATCAATCTAATTTTTAATGCTGATTATTAAATTGATATTGCCCCAAATTTCCGGGATGTCACAGTAACCATGCTGCATTCTTACTGTTTCGACTATTTCCAAGGTGTGAGGTTTCATGGCGTCTCGTCCCACAAAGCTATGCTTTTCACAAAAGCCATGCTTCGATCAACCAGTGATCAGCACTTAACATGACACATTACCAAATTGGGAATATATACCTAGTAACCCTCAACTACATAACCTCTGAGCTCGTATGTCTTAGAGAAGGGTGTTAAGCTAAGAGAATAAATTCTCCGCCACCAAACAAAAATGTATTTCGTAGAAACCAGCTTTACATCACAAAGTGTAACGTTAGACATACATCCATACAAGTCTATCCTGGGTCTGAATGGAACCAAAGGCACTTCAAAAGAAGTCCTTGCAAATCCGGATAATCCTTAATCACGTCCGGACTACCCATCACATAGGGTAATCTAAATTTCAATACCGGGGTCATTCGGTGTAGAGACATTCAACAGGTAATCCTTTCATTTTAGAAAATATTCGGACTTCAACGACTATCTTCAAATGCTATCCAATTCGTCATATCATTCATTTGAATTGGGTTTTATGATATAAAGTCCTCTGCCGACAAAACCGAATAATGAGCGCTTATTTAAAAACATATGGATACATTCAGATCTTAGTTAAGTCATAACTTTGAACCTAAAACCTTTCCTCTTGAATGGTTTTAAACAAATTTCCATGTTTAATCTTTTAAACAATAGATTCACCCTTTAAGATTCTCTTCAATTTGAAAACAAGGTTCACCAATCTTTAACAATGATTCATTCATAGCTTTCAAAACTATTTCCATTTCTAATTTGATTTATCCACAACTCGAAATCCTTTCGACAAAATTGGAAATTCTTTCTTTATATGAAAGTTGTAATCATTAGAAAACAAAGGTCTTTCTTTTGGAAAATCCGATCAAATTTGCTCAAGTTACAGGTTTTTAAAGTATGGATCGAAAAATTAGTGAACTGCCGTACACTCGACAAGTTCTATTTTGGGATAAATTTTAATTCCTAAAATAATTTATTTAAAATACTTTAAAATGGTTTACAATCCATATATATACATTATACAATTTGTATAACCCTTTTTAAATCATAGTTTCCAAAATTTCAAACTTTAGCAAGCCACATTATATTCAAAACACTTTTAATTTCAAAACTTCCTTTTCAAAAGTTTTCCTAATTTAACCCAATTTGACTTCCAAAACGATTTTGGATTCAAAATTCAACCTTTAAATAAAATAATATTAAATTCAAAATATCATGACTTAACCAATTTCTCGTGAAATCCATATTTGTGTGTGTTGTGTGTTGTCTAGGGTTTTACAAGCAACAATAAAATATCACAACCATCATAATCCAAGCACAACAATATCAATAAGAGGTATAATCCTATAACACTTATTTTTCATTCAGAGATAAACAAGTAAATTCATCACAGGAAAATAAATCATGGTTCACAGCTCAATTCAAAACAATTCATAACATTTAACATTACATCTCAGAGATATCAAACAATTTAAGGCATTCAATATAATTCAATCATCCATAAGCAAGATAAATTACTTGTCCAATTTCTAACTAATTCAATCTAATCTTCGGTTAAATTAATTACTTAAATTTTCCTTTAAATCCTACTTAATTAATATTAACAAATTATAAACCATTTGTTATTACTTTAATTAATTAATGAAACTGATTAATCAATCCCTTAATTAATTATATTAATTAATTATTCCTTAATTGATCGTAAATAAATTAACCTTAAGTTAATTACATAATTAATTATTCCTTTAATTAATTACATAAATTAATTAACCTTTACTTATTAAGTAATTAACCTTTAATTACTTGATTATCCTTTAATTACTCATATTAATTAATTATCCATTAATTAATCACCTTGATTAATGACATTTTAGTAATTAATTATCCTTTAATTACTTACTTTAATTAATCACCCTGTAATTAATTACATTAAGTGATTATCTTTTAAGTAATTTAATAATCACTAATTAATTTAAGTAATTATCCTTTTAGTAGTTATTCTTTAATTACTCACATTAATTAATCATCTTTTAATTAAGTATCCTTTACTTACACTAATCAATTAACCCTTAAGTAATTAATTTTCCTTTGATTAATTACATTAATTAATTACTCTAAAGTTAATTAATGATTCTTTAATTGATCAAGACCCTAAATTAATTAAAAGATAGACCCTTTATCTTAATTAATTACATCATTTAAATTTCATTAAATAAACCTTTGAAATAAATTATCATTGACATATAATTTAACTTAAAACCTTAAAGTTAAAACATTTTTTTAAGATAAACCATTTATCTTTTAAAATATTATTTAAATAATCCTTGAAAGTTAAATTTATTTTTAACATATGAATTAACTTAAAACTCTTAAATTAATTAAAAACACATCATCCTTCAAATTAACTAATTTTACCATTTAAATTTATTTTAAATAAACCTAAGAATTCTTTTAAAATAAGGGTATACATTTTAAACATTTTAAACATATTTAAATAAATTAAGAATCATTTTAAAATAATTTATTTAAGACTTTAACTAACCAAAGTTTGGATAAGCATTTATTGTTTTAAAGAAATGATCTAAGAATATAGTTTAAAACTTGTTTTTATTTTAAACCTAAAAAAAGCTTGTTTAATTTAAATTTTCAAAGCTGCTATAACATGAACCCGAGACCAACGTCAACCCGAGCCAGTTTTCATTTTCACCGACTACACACCCGAGCTTCCCTTTTCTTTTTAAAATTTTATTATGTTTTAAAATTTAAAATCTGCTACATAATTATATACACGCAAATGAACTCGACAACATGCTCGAGACACACCATCACTTCCCCGAGACAAAACCTGAGTCGGCTTCTTCTTCTCCTTCTTACAGCATCACCCAGACACATTAGAATCTTCGTGCACGTGCACCAGCGATTGCCGTTGCTCTGGCCATCCTTGCCACCTTCAAAAAATCGTCGATGAGCCTCCCAAACTTTCCAACCACCCAGAATCCATGTAAATCATCTAAATTGAAATCGGGACATCGAACACATCAGGTACCCAAAACTTGATCGCCAAAAACCATCACGTACCGCCACCATAGGCCATAAACAACCTCGCGATCACGACCAGAGCTCCACCCTGGAACCATGCTCCTATTCCTCTTGGTCCCATCCATTTCGATGCATCGTTGACGACGATTCAGCCTCGAAACTCACATCGACTAAACGAAACCCTTAAACCCTACTTCGCCTCCACCAGGTTGCTCCGATCATCAGAAAATTCTTTCACTATCTTTTTGATGATCCCTGACTTACAAGCATGCTCTCGCCTTGAGCACGACACTCATCTTCCCATCAATCGTCAAGAATCGACTAAAAAACATTTTTCGTTCATCTCTCGAATTCCTCTCAATCCGAAACTTAGAAATCATGATATTAATATCAAAATTCACAATTCTTAAATACAAATCTATTTATGAAATCAAAACATGAAATTTGGATGATTGATTTTCTGACTTGAAATTGTTTTTACTGTAATTTACGTTTTTTTGAAATAAATGCTCACTATATATATTTGAAATTATTTTTAAAAATTAATTTACACTCTTACAATCATCTTTTATTTAGAAATCAAAGCCTGGAACTGATTATATGGGAAGATATGATTTTTTTCCAAGTTGGTTTCTAGTCTGTGAACGCAACAGAGACATATCTATACATATACACTGTCATGCACACATCATTTACATGTATATATATACATGCAGGCATTTTCAACATCTGTACAAATATTTTTCATAACAAATTTCAATTATGAATCCCAAACACCCACATCTATGAACAGATTTGAGTTTCAAATGTTAGTTTGCTCACCTGGATCAAAAGAATAGAGAAGCTTTGAACAGAAGTCTGGAAGCTGGAAATTGTTTATTGACTGAAGTTTGATATTTTAAGATGATCTACTTGTTTTGATTGTTATACTTTAATCTAGAACTTGAAACCGCGAGCTTGATTTTTCTTGTTTCTTGTTACTTCAGGTTTGAAAATTTGTGAAGATTGATTGTTGTTTGAACTTGAATCTAGTTTTGAGATGATATGTACTTCGCTTTGATTTTGTTTTGCTTTGATTTTGATAAAACTGAATTGAACTTGAATTTGTTTTGATTGCTTCAATTTTGAACTTGATTTGTTTCAGATTTTGTTCTCCACTGGTTTGTAGTTTTCTTTCATATTTTCTTTAATTTGAAAGATTTTCAAAAATTAAAATGAAGAATGAAGAAAATAAGAGAGTAAGGGTAGAGAGATATGTATATATAACTTTGTAATTCTTTTTATTAATAATTTTTTTTAGATAAAATAAAGGTGACACTTGTAATTGCATGACAAAATTGTTACAAATGTATTTTTGCATGTTGAATTAAACAAACACTTGTTTAATTTCTTATTAAGATGCTCACACTTATCCTTATGCATGTTATTAAATATTTTAATATGTTTATATAATTTTTGAACATAATTTTCAATTTAGTTTTATATTGATATGTTTTTATATTAATTTATTTTATATTTTCATTTTTAAACTTTTATTTGTATTTATATAACCTTAAGAAAACGATTTTAAAATAAATTGTGCATTAATAAATAAACACACATGTATATTATATATCAGATTTAACCCTTAAATAGCTTTTGAAAATCGTTATATCAAGTTCAAAATATAATTTCCAAAATACAACGTATACACACACACACACACACACACTTATATATATATATATATATATATATACATATATAAAACAAATTACTATTAACTTTAAATTATAGAGTTTTCAAATTCAATTTATTCTTAGATATATTTTGGAATTTCAAATTCAAAATTCTATTTCCAATCTATATGTGTGTGTGTATATATACATACATATAAAACAAAGCACATATCTTATTTTGGAAAATATTCAAATTAATTCACAATTTAATCCAAAAATTTATATTAATTACTAAATTAAATTTGGCTCAAAAATGGGTTCGTTACAGATTCCCCTCTTAAGAAAATTTCGTCCCCGAAATTTGGTAGACAGGGAGATAAAAAAATAGATGAACACATAAAAGATAGAGAAATGGCTTGCTAGATCAAGTTGAAATATCTTTTCTATATTTGGCTTACCAAATCAGGATATTATCAATAAATATGAGATCAACTTATTCAACACTTTACGAAATACTCAGGTCATCAGGTCTATGAAATATGCAAGGGCATTGGTTAGTCCAAAGGGATAACTAACCATTCGTAAAATATACCGGACCCCAAAGAACAGACAAATGGATACAATCTAATTGTGATGTCCCACCTCTATGCTCACAATAACAAAGAGTATTAATGTAACGATCCCGGATTTTGACTAAATTTAAATTGGGAATTATTTTAATTTTTGAATAAAATTGCAAAATTTATCAATAAACAGATTCGAGTTTCTCCTAATTTAAATTTGATACATGTTAATTCATTTGAAATTAGATCTTATATATCTGTGACCTAAGTAGAAAAATAAATAAATATATAAGGCAATTTATATGTAAGGAAATTTAAATACTTAAGTTAGAAATATAATTTTACACATAAGATAAATTATAAAATATGAAGTAAACAAATTTGTTAAATTTTAACAACTTAATAAAAAAATAGAGCTTTATTAATTTTTTCAAATTAACAAGACTAAAACAAAATTCAACATATGACATACAAGACAATTAAAGTTTGGAATACACTCGAGTATGTAGACAAAATAAAGCATATATGTACATGGTTATAAAAAAAAAAACCTGGCAAAGTAAATAAATTTTACAAACATAACTAAAAATAGCTTTATGTCCATAAAACGTTAAGTTTTGAAAGCATAACCAGGCAAAGAAAAATATGGAGCCTATAAATAAAATATGTAGGCAAAATAGTTGCAGGCACAAACAAAGCAAAGTAAAAATATAAAAATATCTAGGTACAAAATAAGGTAAGGTGGAGACATAAAGGACTTGAGTTATCTTCAGCCATGCTTAGTATTGTTCAAACGAAACATAAACAATATTTTATCACCCTGTACAATATGTATATCCCTGTACACTTTTACTATATATCAAGTAAGCTTTCTAACATACCTCACACTCTTCATCTCAGTTCGTCCACCATTATAATTAAGTAAATCTAAAGTAATAACATCCTATATTTAAATAAACATCTCAGTAAAACATCAAAACAATCAATGCAAGCCTTAATCAAGAAAGAGGTTCCAGTTAGCAAACTCAAACCAGGATTTTCAAGTTTTCAAATTTTAAAAGAGGTTTCAATTTCAATATGAAAACTCAGGTGAATTCAAACCATGATTTGGAAGGTGAGACACATCCAGCTATTTAAACTTAAGTGTGACGCCCCACCTCTATACCCACGCTAGGCAAGAACACTACGGTGTAATTCTGTCAACTAGCACGCAGAATAAGGCTGTTGAGGAGCGACCATCTGTATAATTGCTTTGTGCGAGTGTCGATATGCCAGATAAAAATACAACTTTTCATCTCAAGAGGAAATCCGACATACCGATACAAACTCAAAGCTACTACACAGTGGCTATGTATAATCTTCGGAAACAAATATAGAAATAAGCATAACATAAATCAGACACAGATAATTCATATCACAAAGGCGGAAATAGATATGAATATACAACACTTAAAAGTGTTTATCAGAGTAGCGGTCTATAAGATCCACGATAACACAAAAAGATAGTTACAAGAGCTACAAAAAAGAATAAGTATACATTATAGAGTCTACATCTCAAATGTATACAACAAAATAAACTACTAATCTAAGTAGTTAGCCAAAAGTCAGAATAATAATCTCTGACGAGGAGTCAAGCAGAAGCACCTGAAACATCTCGGTCTGACCCGAGTATTATTTAATAAGAAAATAATAAACGGATCAGTCTAGCTATAAATATCAGACGAAATGATATAGAATAAGAGATATGACTTAAACGTATAATAACCATAATGCCATACTATGATAAGTACGTAAATTGAAAAATCAACAATGGATAAATCAATATCACAAGAATTTTCTCAAAGATCCAAATTCACCTATAAAGGTGGTGACACACAAATTCACCAATGTACAAAGATTGATAAAACATATCAATGAAAAACACGAAAATTGGTGAAGTACAAATTCTAGAAATCATCACAAGAAATCCAGAAATCTCAAAGGGGGGGAGGCCTATCACAGACGGGAGCATAAAAACTCCCTACACGTGTATCACGAACAAAACGCTAATTCCATGGTTGCTAACCATCACGAATTGAGCCGAAACTCCACAGACAGCCCGAAGACCATGGGTTGCTACCCCACCAAATTTGAGTCGAAACTCCACGAAACGGGGTTTAGTCTCCCTCGCAGACAAAGAGACATCGCACATTGCTAGTCTAAATCACAAAGATGATCGTCATGATCAACGAGAAGTGTCAGTTACACTAAGCTAGTAAATATATGAGTTTAGCTTCATGTCCCATAACCACTTTCTTAACTTAAATATTTACGAACAAACTGTAGATCTCCACTATAAAATTGTCACAAGGGATTCAATCGAACAAGTCCAAGAATTAACCGACAAAGTGAACGCAAGCATTTCATACCACTTGTTTTACTAAGTCGTTTAATTATATTTCTCATACGAGTGAGGTAAAGGTTTATATATACTAATAGATTGGAAAACGGTTTTATAAACAAATTTGGTATTAAAATAGTATTGAAATCGTTTGAGGAAGGAGTTTTGATATTTACTACCAGTATAGAAAACCTTTATATCTTTAAAGTGACAAAACACAAAGAAGATTGTAGGAACAATCAATCACTAAAATTCACATACGAAGATGTGAATACAAATCCAAAGAAACCGATAAAGAATCCATCGAAATGGATATTCAAAAATCTCTAAAAAGGAGTCATCAAAGTCATAATAAATGACAACAACAAATAGGATCATCACGAATCGATTTAAATTGGAATTCGCAAGCAAATAGGCAAATAGGCAAAACACTGCAGTTTCAGACGTCTGAAACAAGTGGTTCAGACGTCTGAATCTGGAAATATAAAGATTTGCAGAAAATAATTCAAACGTCTGAATCAAGTGTTTCAGACGTCTGAAATAGGCATATTTTAGCCTATCTTCTTTCTGGTTCCAGATGAACCAATTCAGATGTCTGAAACCATATATTTAGACGTCTGAATCTGGGAATAGAAATTTTCTTAAAACCATATTCATACGTCTGAATCTTACGTTTCAGACGTCTGAATCTGGGGTTCAGGGCATTCCCTGAACCTAGGCCAAAAATGGCGAAACAAATATCGAAAACGATCGAACGAGCAAATGGCGATGACTAAGGAATTACGTCGAACGACAACCCAGCCTAAACGGCTCTTCGATACGCCTCAAATATCAATGTCCAAATTTCCATAAAAGGATTTTCATAAATTAGACCAAAACACCAAAAATTGGAATATACACCAAATCAATCCAAACCAAAATCAATTGCACAAGAATAAGTGTTAGGAATTCATACCAAACAATCGAAGATAATTATAGACTAAGATGTGAGATAAAAATCTCACCTTTGAACCCAAATCAATGAAGTAAAAGCTTTAAGACAAGCTAAGATCAATTCCTCTTCAATAGCAACTCCAGAAGCTTCAATCTAAGATTAAAAGAGAAACATTTCCTAAATTAGGTTTAGGAAATTTCTGAAATCAAAGAGAGAATGAGTTGGAGAAGAAGAAGAAGATGCTTACCAATGGGTTCTTTTGAGTTTGGAGCTAGAAGATGGATTTGCTAATGGAAACTAGGGCTTAGGATTTCCTAATTCTTTTTCTCTTCCCCCATTTTGATGAAGCTTGAATGTATAAGGAAATTATGAAGGAATGAAGAGGATAAGGAGTTGGGACTGAATACATAAGTGGGGTTATTGGGCTCAGCCCAAACCAAAGCCCTAAGTGAAAAAGTGGCAAAAATCAACTATCTCCAAAGATATCGAAGTTTATGCTCAAAAAGGTCGCAAACGTTATTTTGAACTCAATGGGGGTGATCTCGAGTCCCAATTCGACTGTTTGCAAAAAGTAGCTTTTCTGACCAAAATCCGACGAACGATAAAATATTTAAATATAAAATCGATAAATATGCGGGTTGTTACAGACTCCCCTCCTCAAAGAAATTGCGTCCTCGCGATACTTAAGAAGAAAATAAAGAGTAACAACCATAAAAGCATATCACCACAAAAGAAAGTTGAAATAAGAAGTTCACCATAAAGAGCACGAAAGAGTTAACACGAACGAGATCGCTCGAGGAATTCTCTAGATTCCCAAGAGTAATCCCTAGGATTTGAGAACCATTGAACTCTCACAAGAAGAATATCTTTATTTCAAAGTCGTTTGACCTCCGAAGCAATAATTCGAATAGGATGTTGCTCAAAAATCAAATCTGGTGAAACTTCAATTTCCACAATATCACCGGGCTCAAGAATAAAAACCGAAATCCCTAAGGCATTTCCATAATTGAGAAACGTGAAATACGTCATGCGTGGCAGAAAACCGAGCCGGTAATGTAAGGCGATAAGCCATGGAACCAATACGTTCAGTGATAGGAAATGGCCCAATATATCGAGGCGCTAACTTTCCCGAGCGATTGAAACGTAGAACACCTTTCATAGGTGAAACACGAATAAAAACAAGATCTCTAATAGAAAATTCTAATTTCCTTCTTCGATTATCGGCATAGGATTTTTGTCTACTCTGGGCTTCTGTCATCCTATGACGAATAAGCTCAATCTTTTCTGTGGAATCACGAATAAAATCTAGACCTAAAACCAGCTTCTCACCGGCCTCAAGCCAACAAGAAGGAGATCGGCATGGCCATCCGTAGAGTGCCTCGAAAGGTGCCATACCAATACTAGATTGGAAGCTATTATTATAGGAAAATTCAACAACAGAAATATGGTCTTCCCAACTTCCACCGAAATCGAGCACACAAGCACGAAGAAGATCTTCAAGAGTTTGATCCACACGCTCGGTTTGTCCATCGGACTGGGGGTGATAAGCGGTGCTAAAATTGAGCTTCGTCCCTAAAGCTTTTTGAAGACTCTTCCAAAATCCACTAGTAAACAATGGATCACGATCACTAACAATAGAAGTAGGAACTCCATGCAATTTAACAATTTCCTTGATAAAGAGTTTGGCCAAAAGAGGAATGGTTCAGTTAGACCGAACGAGAATAAATGGGCGGATTTAGTAAGTCTATCAACGATCACCCATAAGCTATCATGACCCGAACGAGAACAGGGAAGGCCATCTATAAAATCCATGGAAATTTGATCCCACTTCCAAATTGGAATATCTAAAGGTTGCAATAACCCACCGGGCCTTTGATGTTCGGCTTTGACAAGCTGGCAAGTCATGCAACACTTAACAAAGTTAGCAATATCAGATTTCATTCCCTCCCAATAATATAGTCGCTTCATATCTGCGTACATTTTTCTACTACCAGGATGAATGGTAAACTTAGAACGATGAGAATCTTCTAAAATATCTTTGCGAAGATCTCTAATATTTGGCACGATAAGTCTACCAAATTTTCGAATACCGCCACGATAATCAATATCAAAGTCTTTCAAACCTTCAATATCAATTTTACCCCTCAATCTTTGGCTAAGAAGAGCCAATTCGGGATCTAGCCTTTGAGTTTCAAGAATGCGGTCTAAGAGAGAAGGATGAGCCTCAAGGCTACATAAAACAAGAGATGAACATAAATCGGATACACGATCTTGAATCTCACAAGTGGATAAAATTCTGAGGTCATTCCATTCGGATATCATCATGGAAACAACCACTTGTTGCCTGCGACTAAGTGCATCGGCAACTCGATTTCCCTTTCCGCGAGTAAAAAGAATGTCAAGATCATAAGGTGCAAGGAACTCGAGCCAATGCTGTTGACGCAAATTAAGTTCCTTCTGAGAGAATAAATACTTCAAAGACTTATGATCTGTATAAAGAACAAATTTCTCTCCCAAAAATAATGACGCCAAATTTTTAAAAGCGAAATCAATAGCCACGGGCACTAGATCATGAGTGGCATATCTAGTCTCAATAGGCATTAATGATTTAGAAGCACAAGTGATAGCACGTTCCTTTTTTGCAAAAGAACGGCATCCAAACCAATACGATTAGCATTGGTTCAAAAGATAAAGTCTTGGTTTCCTTCAGGAATCACAAGACTAAAAGTATCGAAAAGAAACAATTTCTTTTTAAATAATCTTCTTTCCCGAAAAGCTAATACTTTCAAAAGTACCTTTATCTTTATGTAATAATCTTTCAAGAAAAATTTGCATTTTTCAAGTCAATATATCATGTCTGATTGTCTCATCAAAGCGTTTAGGAAATTCCTATCGATAACGTTGATCAAGCGCATCGACCAGAATTCTTAAAGCACTCAACGGGCAATACAATCACAAAATCATCTTCTATATGATGAAAATATCTCTTAAAATTTTTGAGAATATTCTTTGCTCGTTTAAGATCAAAATCCAATTGTACCTATAAATAAATCTTATGAAAAAGAAGTGCAAAATTTTAAATTTCTATTTTCATCCAAAATCAATAAATACAAGAATGAAATTATTGGGATTAAAATGGATGAAGTAAACTGGATAAATTGAATGACATAATAAGTCATTCATAAGAATCGTAACGAGTGCGGAATGCGGTAAGTGGAATGCTAACTTCCGCAACTCGTAGCTAATGAAAACCGATGGCAAGGTCAAACTGAAACGACCTTAACACCACACAAAAGATTGCTTAGGTGGTAATTCTAAGACAAGCTCAAAGATTCCGGAAAATTCTCAAAATATATAAATGAGAGAAATAACACGTTACTCATCATGTGGGATTAAAGAATGAAAATGATGCCATCAAATTGGAATCGAAATCACAAAGAAAAATAGAAATCCGCTTAACAGATAGAAAATGTCGAAAATGAACAGTCCATTCGGAAAATAGGATATGGGCTTCATGATGATTAAGCCAATCCTTCCACACAAATCAATTCCAAAGCCTAAGTAAAAATATCGGCTCGGAAAGAAAAATCTCATAAAATAATTTTCGACATCAAATAAAAGCAAATTGAGTGTTGCGGATCTTCCATCCAGATTCGCAATTCTCAACGAAGACATCAAGCCCAAAACATTCAAAGAAAAAGAATCGACAAGTTCTTTTGATGTAAAAATGATGAGATGGACCCATATCAAAAAGAACTCGAATCGGATAATCGCAAACAAATGAAATCAAGGGTTAAATAAGAATACCTTGACCCAGATAAGTTTCGCTAGGAGCTTTTAGCTTTCCCTCTCTCCTACTTTGAAGTTTAGGACATGTAGATAAGTAATGACCCGAGCCTTTGCAATAGCGGCAATAAAGGGGTTTCGGGCACTTAATTACATAATGGTCTGTGGAACCACAATTGTAGCATCGTTTACGACTTGGGGTAGGTGGCTTGGCTGTCGAAGTTTCCGGTTCCACCTTCTTCTTGCTTAGAAGTATGGGGTAGACAGAAATATGATGACTTGAATTTTTGCAATAACGACAAAAGAGTGGTTCCGGACACTCCTTCGCATAGTGGTCCTTAGAACCACAATTGTAGCATTGTCCATGATTAGGGATTGGAGTCTTTGCTACCGAAGTTGCCTGCCTCCCTTTCTTGTAGGGATTAAGGCCTTCGAACTTAATATACCTCCTTTTGTTGCAAATGAGGCTCTTTTCGGAACCTCCGACATCACTGTTACTTCCTCTACCGACCTCTTCTTCTTGTAGAGTGATATCTACAAGTTGATCGAAAGGAACTTCTAGTTTCAGAGGTAAGACCTTTGTGGGATTCTTTCTCAAAGCACAGATAAACCTTTGATTCTGAGCAAGATCCAAAAGTTGTTGGGCAGACATGAATACGCCATCCAGAGAAGGACTACTGGATTGACTAGCGCTAGGATTGCCAGAACTAACCATCTCTTCTTCTTTAAGAAAGAAAGAAAGAAGAAGAAAAAGGTTATTCACAAAATGAATATCAAGCAATCTTGATAGATAAAACAAGGAATCATAAAAGAAAGTAGGATAGAACGGTACGAAGACTCGAATAAATCCTAAGGCACCACTCCTAAGAAAGACTTAGGACATGATCCTTGCTTGATTATTCTACATTGTTCCTAAGTGAAGCTCTGATACCAAGCTGTGACGCCCCACCTCTATACCCACGCTAGCCAAGAACACTACGGTGTAATGCTGTCAACTAGCACGGAGAATAAGGCTGTTGAGAAGCGACCATCTGTATAATTGCTTTGTGCGAGTGTCGATATGCTAGATAAAAATACAACTTTTCATCTCAAGAGGAAATCCGACATACCGATACAAACTCAAAGCTACTACACAGTGGCTATGTGTAATCTTCGGAAACAAATATAGAAATAAGCATAACATAAATCAGTCAAAGATAATTCATATCACAAAGGCGGAAATAGATATGAATATACAACACTTAAAAGTGTTTATCAGAGTAGCGGCCTATAAGATCCACGATAACACAAAAAGATAGTTACAAGAGCTACACAAAAGAATAAGTATACATTATAGAGTCTACATCTCAAATGTATACAACAAAATAAACTACTAATCTAAGTCGTTAGCCAAAAGTCAGAATAATAATCTCTGACTAGGAGTCAAGCAGAAGCACCTGAAACATCTCGGTCTGACCCGAGTATTATTTAATAAGAAAATAATAAACGGATCAGTCTAGCTATAAATATCAGACGAAATGATATAGAATAAGAGATATGACTTAAACGTATAATAACCATAATGCCATACTATGATAAGTACGTAAATTGAAAAATCAACAATGGATAAATCAATATCACAAGAATCTTCTCAAAGATCCAAATTCACCTATAAAGGTGGTGACACACAAATTCACCAATGTACAAAGATTGATAAAACATATCAATGAACAACACGAAAATTGGTGAAGTACAAATTCTAGAAATCATCACAAGAAATCCAGAAATCTCAAAGGGGGGGAGGCCTATCACAGACGGGAACATAAAACTCCCTACACGTGTATCACGAACGAAAAGCTAATTCCATGGTTGCTAACCATCACAAATTGAGCCGAAGCTCCACAGACGGCCCGAAGACCATGGGTTGCTACCCCACCAAATTTGAGTTGAAACTCCACGAAACGGGGTTTAGTCTCCCTCGCAGACAAAGAGACATCGCACATTGCTGGTCTAAATCACAAAGATGATCGTCATGATCAATGAGAAGTGTCAATTACACTAAGCTAGTAAATATATGAGTTTAGCTTCATGTCCCATAACCACTTTCTTAACTTAAATATTTACGAACAAACTGTAGATCTCCACTATAAAATTGTCACAGGTGATTCAATCGAACAAGTCCAAGAATTAACCGACAAAGTGAACGCAAGCATTTCATACCACTTGTTTTACTAAGTCGTTTAATTAGATTTCTCATACGAGTAAGGTAAAGGTTTATATATACTAATAGATTGGAAAACGGTTTTATAAACGAATTTGGTATTAAAATAGTATTGAAATCGTTTGAGGAAAGTGTTTTGATATTTACTACTAGTATAGAAAACCTTTATATTTTTAAAGTGACAAAACACAAAGAAGATTGTAGGAACAATCAATCACTAAAATTCACATATGAAGATGTGAATAAAAATCCAAAGAAACCAATAAAGAATCCATCGAAATGGATATTCAAAAATCCCTAAAAAGCAGTCATCAAAGTCATAATAAATGATAACAACAAATAGGATCATCACGAATCGATTTAAATTGGAATTCGCAAGCAAATAGGCAAATAGGCAAAACACTGCAGTTTCAGTCGTCTGAAACAAGTGGTTCAGACGTCTGAATCTGGAAATATAAAGATTTCCAGAACACAATTCAGACGTCTGAATCAAGTGTTTCAGACGTCTGAAATAGGCATATTTTAGCCTATTTTCTTTCTGGTTCCAGATGAACCAATTCAGACGTCTGAAACCATATATTCAGACGTCTGAATCTGGGAATAGAAATCTTCCCAGAACCATATTCAGACGTCTGAATCTTACGTTTCAGACGTTTGAATCTGGGGTTCAGGGCATTCCCTGAACCTAGGCCAAAAATGGCCAAACGAATATCGAAAACGATCGAACGAGCAAATGGCGATGACAAAGGAATTACGTCGAACGACAACCCAGCCTAAACGGCTCTTCGATATGCCTCAAATATCAATGTCCAAATATCCATAAAAGGATTTTCATAAATTAGACCAAAACACCAAAAATTGGAATATACACCAAATCAATCCAAACCAAAATCAATTGCACAAGAATAAGTGTTAGGAATTCATACCTAACAATCGAAGATAATTATAGACTAAGATGTGAGATAAAAATCCCACCTTTAAACCCAAATCAATGAAGTAGAAGCTTTAAGACAAGCTAAGATCAATTCCTCTTCAATAGCAACTCAAGAAGCTTCAATCTAAGCTTAAAAGAGAAACATTTCCTAAATTAGGTTTAGGAAATTTCTGAAATCAAAGAGAGAATGAGTTGGAGAAGAAGAAGAAGATGCTTACCAATGGGTTCTCTTGAGTTTGGAGCTAGAAGATGGATTTGCTAATGGAAACTAGGGCTTAGGATTTCCTAATTCTTTTTCTCTTCCCCATTTTTGATGAAGCTTGAATGTATAAGGAAATTATGAAGGAATGAAGAGGATAAGGAGTTGGGACTGAATACATAAGTGGGGTTATTGGGCTCAGCCCAAACCAAAGCCCTAAGTGAAAAAGTGGCAAAAATCAACTATCTCCAAACATATTGAAGTTTATACTCAAAAAGGTCGCAAACGTTATTTTGAACTCAATGGGGGTGGTCTCGAGTCCCAATTCGACTGTTTGCAAAAAGTAGCTTTTCGGACCAAAATCAACCGAACGATAAAATATTTAAATAAAATATTTAAATATAAAATCGATAAATATGCGGGTTGTTACATTAAATGTGTGTGTATATATATATATATTGGGATTGCTTTGTGTATAGATATATATTGATCAGAGCATCTTCTCTGTTAGTTCCAGGGCATAGAACAACCAAAGAAAATCCAATTTCTTGTTTTCTAATCAATATCAGGCTTTCGTTTCAAAACAAAATAGTTGTATTTAAGTATGAGTTATAATCTAAAAATGATATCGTGAAGTAAGAATGCATATGAAAGGAAAGATCAAATTTTTACAGTGAAAACTTTAAATTCTAGAAAATTCGAACTTCACAAATTTTTGATTCAAGAATATAGCTTGAATCCTTACGGGAAGACATGATTTTTAAACCTGGTTTGATGATTTTTCATTGTTTGGTTTGAGAGCAGTTTGTTTTTGTCTGCAAATTGAATTTCGACCAAATACCGATGATCGGCTGAGTCGTGTTGGTTGGGGCTTTGGCTGGGGATGGAGGAGCCTACGGGAATGCCTGGAAAAATGGTCAGAGGTGGCAATGATGACTGTGGCGTCGGCGGCGTGAAGGTTAAGTTTGTAAACCTAGTTTCTGAGTGGAAAGGAAACTCATGCCTAACGTCCTCGTTCGAGCGTCGAGTTGGTCAGGGTTCTGGGTAATGGTGGCTATGGGGTTGACAAAGTCGAGGCCGGAGTCATCTAATGGCCGGAGTTTGAAGCGCGTGGCGTTGACAGGTTGAGGGTTGTGATGGTTTGCTAGTTTCCAGGTTTCATTTTTTAGGCTCGAACTCGAACTTCGATTTCAAGGTGATGGAGTGGTTCGAACGATCGGAGTGTGTTCAGGGGGTGATTGTCGATATGCTCGACGTCGTGGCGACGACCTGAGCTGGCCAACGATGATATGCACATGCATGTTGGTAGTTTGGAGTCAGGTTGAATGTTCGCGTGTGTGTGTCGGAGGCGTTCTCGTGCAAATAGAGGTACGACTCAAAGTAGTGGAAGGTTGGACTCGAAGCATTGTAATGGTGCCTCGTGTCATATTGTTATTTACAGTTTTAAAACCTGAAACTGTTTTAAGAATTTCAAAAATGAAATTTAAAATTTAAACAAGATTTAAATCTGTTTTTAAATCTAGTTTGAATAATGGATTCAAATTCACTTTTGAATCCTAAATTGAAATAAAAATGAAGCTTAAATATTTAAATGTTTAGAACAAGATTTAAACTTAAAGTGAATTTTTTAAAGAATGAAATTGGTTTTCAAACAAATGTTTAACTTGGATTTTTTCATAAAATCTAGTTTAAACTTTTTCTTATATAAGTTGTCATATAAGTAATAAATGTTCTTTACATTTATTCTAAAGGATTATAAATTGAATTTAAATTTGATTTAATGTTTAAATGGTTAATCATGTTGGGATCTTAACTTCAAAAAGGAATTTAAATTTTAAAATTTAAAATTGTAATGTTTTAAATATACACGTAAATGTTAATAAAATCATAAGTAAAGGAAATGAACTATATTAAGGGTAATTAAGGAAATGTTAGTAGTTAATGAAGATAATTAACTAGAGATTATTAAGTAATTAAGTTAATTAAAATGGATAATTTATTTAATTAATAAATTAATGATTTGAACTAATTGAATAAGTAAATTAAGGTTTAAATTAAGGTTTAAAGATTAATTAAGTTAATTTATTGGTAAATTAAGGATTATTAATTGAATAAGATTAGATAAGTTAAGAGGATTAATTTTTGATTACAATTAAATCAATCAAGTAATTAAGAAATAAATTAGTTATTGCTAGGTACTTCCCTCATCAAGTTGCACAAAGATAAGAAAGGTCGGTCGCGAATGCTGAATTGTAGCAAAAGCAATCCACAAATCCAAAGAGCTTCAAAGGCCGTCGAATCAATTCCTATTATTCGACTATCTGAAAAACCCAACTTTAGACTGCCCGTGTGGAAAATAGTGGGCACCTAGAGTATAGAGAAGGAACAATAAACTCCAGGTCAATCATGGGACTGGTATGAGCAAACAAAACAGTTTTTATCTTTAAAAACAACAAAAGAATTTAAATTGAAATCCGTAATGCTGTTGGAAAATGAAACTACCATAAGGCCTCCCGCCACACACAGAATTCAAACGTAGAATTGGAGGAGATTTCTCCTTATGATAGTCAAATATGCTTGATACGAGAAAAATTCTTTGATATTATTACTATAAGTGCAAAGTGTGGAAAAACCATTTCGAAAGTATAATATAAATCCTAGCCATAATAGACATTTCGAACTATGCCTACTATAGCTACCATCCAAACAGTGGGGCACACCATAAGTAGACGGTAGGTAATACAACTAAAACCGTACAATACGCATATTGGATGAATGGATTTCCAACAAATGGTTAGGCTAAGGAACTTCCTACTGCCACATGGAACGCCTCTGGCGGGACGCCTCGAGAACCTACCCGACTCTCTACTAACACAAGGCCGGGCACCCCTTTCATGGAGAATAAAACCTAAGATATGCCACCCCCGGTCCTTTGGGACCTTTAACCGAGGATCCTCTGCACCAACAACATCACACAGTAATAAACATACTACAGTGCCATATGAGTAAGTATCTGGGCTCCATACCATAATACTACCCTTTTCCAGAAGGAATGGTCATACCCTAGGGGAGCTACCCCTGAAACCTTGCTGCATCTTTCCTGTTTCGACCATTACTGAGTTGTGAGGCACAATGAGGTCTCTTCCACAAAGCCACAAGCCATGCTCTGATCGCAAATGATCAACAAATGATCATTAATATACAGCAGCACTTAGAATGCTGCACTACCAAATTGGGAGTATATCGCTGATAACCTTCAACTACATAACCTCCGAGCTCGTACGTCTCAGAGAAGGGTGTTAAGCTAAGAGAATAAATTATCCGCCACCAATAGATATGTGTTTGAAAGAAATGGGCATTATATCTCAAAGTGTAGTGTCAGACACACATTCATACAAGTCTGTTCTGGGTTTGAATAGAACTGAATGCACTTCCGAAGAAGCCCTTGCAAATCCGAGTATTCACAATCCCGATCGGACTTCCCATCACTTAGGGAATCTCTATACCGGTGCGACTCAGTGCAGAGACAATAGACGAGTTATCATTTCATTCTCGTAAATACCCGGTTTTCACCACCGGTCTTCAAATGCTATCCATAACGACGTATCATTATTCGGAATGGGTTATATGACACAAAGATCCTCTCCCAGCTAAACCGAATAATGAGCGCAATAGTTAAAAACATATGGATATGGGATTTCAGTTAAGTCACAACTTTGTATCCAAAACCTTTCGTCAAATGGTTTAAACAAATTACCATTTCAAATTTTTTTAAATAAAAAGATTCATTTCAAAAAGTTCACCAATTTTCCACAAAGGTTCATTTATAGCTTTCAAAACGATTCCATTTCAAATTGGATTAACTTATCCAATCCTAAAGTAAAGTTTTAATTCATAACTTTTCAAACTATTTCCAATTCAATTCTTTAATATGAAAGATATACCATTTAAAACTTTCTTCGATTTCAAAACAAGGGTTAATAATATTTCACATAACTTAAAGCCATTTAAGTAAAACTTGGGTTTAAATTTAAGTTCCAAAACAATACTTTCTAAATGGTTAAAACACCTTTATAACTTGCATAATCTTTTAAACCACAATTTCCAAATCATTGAATTCAATTTCAAATATTGAATTCAAATTTAAATCTAATTATTAAATTTCAAAACTTTATTAAGTTTTTCCAAAACAACTTTTATCTTGAATTCATTTTCAAAAGTTTATAATTCCAATTCCAAAACTATTTTGGATTCGAAAATTCCATCTTTAAAATCATTAAAAATCTGTGACTTAACTGATTTCCAAGTGCGATCCATATTTGTGTGTGTAAGGTGTAGTCTAGGGTTTTTACACAATGGTGCAACAACATCAATCATCACAGATTTCAAACACAGCAATATTGATAAGCGGTATATCCTATAACGCTTATCTATATACACAGATTCACAGATAAAGTAGATTTATCAATCACAAAGATTCTCCATTACGGTTCGATGTGGGTTTTGGATAACCAACTGGAATCTGACTCCCTGTCACATCGAATCCCAAATGCCGTTCTACGGGCCAAGGGGTATTTACACAGAAAACATATCATGGATATCACGGATCAATACACAGCAACTCACATAATAAAATATCACAAAGCATCACATATGAGGAATATCAACTATTCAAACATCCGTAAGTAAAAGTAAATTAAATTATCTGATTTAAATTAAATCAGGTTAATTACTAATGAATAAATTTTTAATCTTGGTTAATTAATATTAATTAATTACAAATCAATTTGATTAATTACTCTTTAATCATTTATTAACTAAACTTTAATTTATAACTAACCCTTTGATTAATTATCCTTAATTAACTACAAAAAAATTAATTAATTCTTAATTAATAATCACTCCTGAATCACTTTCATTGATTAATTAACCTTTAATTAATTATCTTAATTAATTACATTGATTAATTACCATTGATTAATTACCATTTAATTAATTACAATAAGTAATTATCCCTAATAAATTTCATTAATTAATTTACCTTTAATTAATTATCCTTAAATTAATCACCTTAATCAATTAATCACATAAATTAATTATCCTTAAATTATAAATTAATTGACCTTTTAATCATTAATTAATTACCTAAATCATGTAATGAATTAACCTTTATCAATCTTTAAATAAATCTTTGATTAATCTTTAATTAAACATCTAATTAAGTAATTTTTCTTTGAATAATTAATCTTTAATTACTTTTATTAATAAGACCCCAAATATTTAAGATAAATCATTTATCTCGAGTTCGCTTAATTACATCATCAAATTAAATTTGAAGACACTTAGGGTAATTTAAATGCTTAACTTATTATGATTATTCAAAACTAAACAAGTTTTAAAATCATTTAAATTTAGATTTGGGGCTTGTTTTGAAAATTTTGTTAATACCTTCCTTTTGGAAATTTAATTTATATAACTTTGTTTTAATTTGTTTTAAAACCAAATCCTTTCATAATTTTCTAAAACTTGCTTTAAATTAGCAAACTCAGGAACCGTAGCCAAAACTGTTAAAAACTCGAGCTGTCACACGTTATACCCGAGCTCACCTTCGAGCTCTTTCCCATGCCTCACATCTCCTATATTTTAGAAACCTGTTACTTGTCCTAATTTTGAAAACCTGGTAACTTAACTCAAATAGCCCGAGACCAATCAACCAAAACCCCGACAAAAATCACTATCTACTTTGAGTTCGACCTCGAGCTCGCTACTTCTTCCCAAATCTTAAATTTACAGACACTATGAAGAAACTCGTGCACGTGTGCACGAACACAACCCCTCCGACCATCCTTGATCGATGCCATGACCACCCACTTGTCATCGGCAACTACGCCACCCCTCTCAATAACCCACATCAACAAAAACGACAGCGAATTGAAAATCAAGACGCTCGATTGGAAACTGGAACCCACCACCATCGACAAAGCCACCCTCCACCATCGATCCAGACCATCTTACGTTCTGCCACCATGAATGGAACTTCGTCACCGCCCCACGCGTCTCTTCCCCCAGGTGCGGTAGCTCTTAATCCCTCGTTGACGACGCGTTCCCCCCAAACCTCATCGACCATATTCGGGTACCAAAACCGTAAAATCGTTTCGTCTGTCCACCATAATCGATAAAAAAATTGCGATCATTTTTCCTATAATCTACAATCCTCCATCTACCCCTAGAAACAATTCCAAGATTTTACAATTAGCGATCGTCAGAAATCGATCAAATTGTGTTTTTTGTTCATCCTTCAATTTCTCTCGGTTTGCTCAAATAAAAATCTTGATTCCATTTTTAAAATTCATAGTTTTCGGAGATAAATCAAATTATATACATGAAACATTAAATCATGAAAGTTGGATTTTTTGATATGTTGAGATTTCACTGTATATTTCAACTTCCAGTTAATTGCTTAAATAAATTTTCTTGAAATTATTTTTAGAATTAGACTTACATTCTTTCAATTATTTTCTCTTTAAGAATCAAGGTCAAAAATTCATTCATTCAGAGAATCTGGATTTGTTTATGAGTTTGGGGCCTGTTGTTTAACAGAGAAGACATATATATATGTATGTCTTCAGAAACATAGGCATTTGCATCTATACATATAGACATCAATTATATCCATGCAACAAATCTCAGTCACAAACATCAAATATTTATCACACACAATCAAAATAGTAGAGGGGGAGTTTGCTCACATTGTTTTTGAAGAACATAGGAGAAGATTGAGTTTGAAAATCTGGACCATGCAATCTTTCAAACTGTTATGCTTTCAGTCTTTGAATCTCACTTGTTTACTTGCTTAATCCCCGGATTTTCTTTGTTTTGTGTTATCACCCCCTCAGATTGAAAATGATAGAGTTAATTAAGTTTTTAATTGCTTCAAATACTTAAAAAAAATTATCTTACTCATAAGTTTTCTTGAATTTACCTAAGAATGACAGAGCAGAGAAACAAAGAACAGAGAATGATTTGTTTGATCTGGATCTGATTGCTTCAGGTTTTGAAACTTGTAGCTTGATTGCTGAGAAACTTTAAGTTGCTTCAGATTATTTTCCAGGTTGAAATTTTTTTTTCTTATTTTTTCCTGAGACTTGATCTGCATTTGCTTACTTCAGGCTTGAAATTTTTCTTTGATATTGAAACTGGATTTGTTTTATGTTGAAGCTTCACATTGCACTGATTCCAGATTGAAGCTTTCTCTGATTTCTTTTGTTTCTGAATTTTTAGGTTGAAGATGTTTCTTTTCTTTCTTTCTATTATTTGCTTGAAGAGAGACTCTTGTTTTGAAAAAGATGGAACTGCATTTGAATCTTGCTTACTGTTTGAGTTGCTTTAAACTTGTTTTCTTAGATCTTAAAAATTGAATGGCCGGATGTAATTTTTTTTATTTTTTTAATAAAACCATTTTGACACTTGTTTATCCTCTTTATGCACGATCTACACTTGTAAACCAATATGGTTACTTACTTAACACTTGTCACATATGATAAAAATTGTGTTTAACCCCTTTTGTTAAACTTATATTTTTTTTAAATCCTTACTTCATTATAAATTACTTAATTTATGTTCAAACTACATGCTTTAACCCTTGTTTACTTATATATCTATGTATATATAAACAAACAACTTCATTTCGTATTTATTTAAAGAATTATACTTCTATAAATAACAAACATGTGTATACTATTAATTTTATCTTCAAGTATAAAAGAAAAGCATTCTAAAATTTTAATTAAATCTTACTTTATTTCAATTTGTAAACATGTTTCTATGTTTTTAACTTTTGTTTAAATTAAATACTTATGTTTATCTTTATATTATTTCCTATTTAGTTTTCTTTCTATAGCTACTTATACAACCTTAAGAAAATAATTCTTATTCATCTAACATGTTTTTATTTATTGATAATTAAATATATTCAATTTAGTTTATATTTAAATCCCTAGTTAGTTTATATTTACAAATTTTTTTTCTTACGTATATTAACTATGTTTATTTATGTTTTGTACAAGTATAAAATTCAAATCTTGTACTTATTGCTTTTATATATTTATATACAACTATATTTATTTTCAAAATGTTTATAATTGAATTCTAATCCAAAATACTATTTTATAACACATATTTTTTATTTATTCTGGAATTTTCATATTTATTCCAAAATAAATCCAATTTGTTTTAAATATATTCATTTTAGTATTTTCACAACAACAATATTCATTGTTAATGTATTTATCAAATTTCAAAATTAAAATTTCCCAATTAAAATTCATTTGTATAACTAAATGAACATATATCTTATTAAATTTGATGAATTAAATTTTATTTTTATATTTCAAATGCCAATAAATCCTAAATAAATTATCGATTTTCCCAAAATTAACTTCTAAATATTAAATAAATTATCAAATTATTTTTAGCTAAAATCCAGGAATGTTACAGAAATTGAAATCAATTGAAATCAATTTGAAAAATATTGATTTGAGCATAACTTCTTCATACTATGGAACTTGGACTTGAAAATTGTTCCATCATGTTTAAAATATTTAAAATTATCTATTTTGGTATATGGGTTGACCCATTTACGTTCCGGAGTCAGAGTGGGCTTTTCGGACCATTCATCGTTCAACGTGTTTATAAATCGGGTCAATCTATTTTATTTCAACCTTGCCTATATATACTTTGTTATAAACCCTAGCCTACCTCTATTTCTCATTTGTCTGCGCGTACGTTTTCATTCAGCTCCTCTTTCCAATGGCTGCAAACCCTAGATCCAATTGCAATTCAAAAATCAAAGTGAAATTTCAAACTCCTCAAAAAATTTTGAAAAATTATATATTGAAGCTCTCGATGCGCGCATCTCAGATCTGTTGTTCGCTTTTGGTTTCGAATCACCGTTTTTCAGGAAATTGAAGAACCATTCACAACCGTTCATCGCGCGTTGATGAACATCGACTGATCGACGAACCATTTCTTTCTTTTGCAGAGAGGGCCACGGTGATCGCATCCATGTGAGTGTGGTGGCGAGTTGACGGCTGGATTTGGCAAAAATTCGAACTAGGGTTTCGATTTTGTAGGCGGCGACTGCCCTTTTCCATGCGCGCGTGGAAGTGGCCGTGTGAGGTGGTCGGCGCGTGGTTTCGGCGTGATGTGGCATGGCCGTAAGGTGTGGCGGCGGCTCATATTCGATGTTCAGGAGGGTTTCGTTCTTGTTGCCGTTCGTGCGTGCATCGTCCCTGTAGCGTGCTGTGCATGTAAATTCTGAAGGCAAATGGGAAGATGTTATGGGTGACGTGGCATTTGTTTTGGGTGGGGGTGATTTATTAACTTTTGTTTTAATTTAAATTTTTGTTTAACGCAATTATCGGTATATCTTTCACATATGAACACCAAGTCACACGCGTTTTTTTGTTAGGATCGTATTGAAATTCCGATTTTTGGCGTTGGTTTGGACAAATTCTGAGATTGTCAAATTTTTGGGTTTAAATTGAATTTAACTTCACTTTAAATTCAAAAGGTGAGCGTTTTAACCCACTCACAACTTCTAAAATTTCTTATGTTTGTTAAATAAATTTTTGATGTGTTTAGAAATTTATTTATTGCTGTTTGGTATATTTTATCATCATTCCAATTAAATTGAATTTATTGAGTTAAATTGTTATTCAATTTATTATTGCATAACTTGCCAGTTAAATTTATTTATTATTGAATGTAAACTGCCAGTAATTATCCATTATTTATTATCTGCTCTATATGGATGTTGTTGTTTAAATTGGATGATGATTGTAATAAATGGTTGATGATTGATATTGGATGAATGGATGTGGTATTTTATATCGTTTTAAATTGCAACTTGTTATGCACTTTATTTCATTCGGGATTGCGGTTTGAAATGATATATAACCGTATTTTATTTTTAAATTACAGATTGAAATGATAAATATCCGTATCACTTGACCATAGGATAGAAAAATTTATACAGACACCGTCAGTCTATATACATAAATATTTTGAAATTGATTTCTATAGTTTGGATAGAATTATACATTTTGTATATTGATTCTTTTTTGATATTATAAAATATATATTTTATATATAGTTAAATTCAGGTATTTAAACTATGTATAAATTTGTTTAATAATAATAAGTTTAATAATGGAGTTTGATTTATTAAAATAAAATATGGTTAAGTATTTAAATCATATTTTAATATAGGGGTTATAATGATTTAAATAAATTAAGATTTGGAAGGAAAATTGAAAATTTAATTGAAATTGAGCCTATTTAAGAATTAAACTCCATAAGTTGATGAAAAGTTTATTAACTTGAAATTTTAAAAAGGTGTGACATTTATAACTTGATTTTTGATTCTAGGTGAATTAAATGATTATTTCAAGTATAATGAATTGAAGGCAATATCTAGTTATTTGAAAATTGAGTTTTATTTAAATAATAAGGGATTTATCATGTAAGATATTTCAAAACTAAATAAAAGGAAATTTAATTGTTGAATGGAAATTATCGAATTTAGTTTTGAAACTTTGGAATATTTAAAGCCTTGAAATATATCGAAATGGAAATGTTTATAGAAATTGAAATGTTTCGAAGTTATGAATTTCATAGCATTATATTTTAAAGGTGTTAAAATTTCAAATGTTTGGTTTTGAAGTATAAAATTTGGAATTGCTATGATTTTAAAAGGGGGATATATTTGAAACAAAATGATATTATATTGATTTGAAATAAAAGGAATATCATATTGATTTGGTTTTTAAATTTGAAATGATATCGTATTTATATGGTTTTGAAATAAATATTATATCCTGGTTTTGAGGTATAACTTATTTTGAAATGACCACGGTGTTATAATAACATTTGGTTGTTAAAGAGACCAGGATCAGAAGTTATCATACTCTCTACCAACTCCGAAAACCACTTTAACAACCGTGTACGCGGTGGAGATTCTAGAATGAAGTAGGATGGTGGCGGCGTTTCGTTTGAGGTAAATACGTGGACCCGACTCTCGTGAGTTGGCATAAGGTGGATAAAACATGAGCGATCGGTGGGCTAATGAGGTAACACCTTTGATCGGACACAACCCTTCGATATTATACTTTGACTTTTGGATTTATTCGATGGCCACTTTTGATTTCTTTGATTTGGGGGTGTGGCTCGAGGTGGCCGGTAGCTGCGGCTATGCGTTCCACCGGCCCGGAAGCGTAGTTGGTATATCTACCCTGACATTGCCTAGTTGTGCCGTGTCACCTTGTCACGACCCGAAATCCAATGTTTGAAAATTGACATCAAATACCTCACTTGTACTCGACTGTCAATGATTCAAACATCGAACTCCAGTCGGATGGAGCTTATAACAAAATTAGATGAATGTAAAACAGCGGAAATAAAATGAATAACATGCATCACATCACAGACACAACATCATAATATTATCTGTTACAAACATTACATGAATAACATCTCCAAATAGAATGACATAATTGAACAACTAGATATCATATGCCAAAAGTCTTCCAAAAGATAGAGAATGATAGAGAACATCCAAGCAAAGCACCTCGAGATCCAAAAGCTTCCAAAATGTCTCTAAGGTATGAGCTTCCAAAAACCGATAGTCTCCAAACCAAAATAATCCAAAATGTAGCTAGAGCCAAAATACGGGAAACCTGCTACTAGGCTGCCCGTGTAGAAATAGTAGGCACCCAGAGTTTAGAAGGGAAACAATAAACTCCGGGTCAGTCATGGGACTGGTATGAGTAAACAAAGATAGTTGCTTCTAAATAGGATAGATTATATACAAGAAAAACCGGTATGCTTTTGGAAAATGAAACTACCGTAAGACCTCCCGCCACACACACAATGCAATCGCACAATTGGAGGAGATTTCTTCTTATGATAGTCAAATATGCTTGATACAGGAAAATTTCTTGATATTATTACTAGTGCATAGTGTAGAAAGCCATTTCGAAAGTATAATATTAATCCTAGCCAGCATAGACATTCCGAACTATGCCTACTATAGCTACCATCTAAACAGTGGTGACCACCATAAGTAAATGGCAGGTAATACAACTAAAACTGTACTGGGTTCGTATTGGTAATTGGATTTCCAACAAATGGTGAGGCTAAGGAACTTCCTTTTCCACATGTGTATGACTCTGGCGGGACGTTCAGAGAACTTAACCAGTTCTCTGCCGACACAAGGCCGGGCTACCTCCGCAAGTAGGTAACTACTACACGACTATGCCATTCCCCGGTCCTTTTGGACCTTTATCAGAGGGCCCCCCATCACAAAGCAACAACCACACAGAGAATGAGATTGAAGACACCACATAGGTAAGTATCTGGGCTCCATACCATGACACCACCTTTTTCCAGAAGGAAATGCCATACCATAAAGGGCGCGACCCTCATAATCTTGCTGCATCTTTCCTGTTTCGACCATTTCCGAGGTGTGAGGTCCGATGAGGTCTCGTCCACAAAGCTACGCTTTACACGAAAGCCATGATTCGACCACAAATGATCAACAAATGATCATCAATACAAAACAACACTTAGCGTGCCACACTACCAAATTGGGAGTATATCGCTGGTAACCTTCAACTACATAACCTCTGAGCTCGTACGTCTCAGAGAAGGGTGTTAAGCTAAGAGAATAAATTCTCCGCCACCAACAGATATGTATTTGAAAGAAATCGGCTTTATATTTCAAAGTGTAGTGTCAAACACACGACCATACAAGTCTGTTCCGGGTTCGAACAGAACCGAAGGCATTTCGTCCAATAAAGGAAGAAGCCCTTGCAAATCTGGGCGTCCACAATCCCGATCGAACTTCCCATCAATTAGGGAATCCCTATACCAGAGCAACTCAGTGCAGAGACAATCGATAGGTTATTCTATCGTTTTTGAAGACACCCGGTCTTCACCACCGTCTTCAATTGCTATGCATTCGTTGAATCACTATTCGGAATGGGTTATACGACACAAAGGTCCTCTCCCGGCTAATCCGAATAGAGAGTGCTCAAATTTAAAACATGTGGGTGTATCGATTACAAAATTCACATTCAAGGTTCGATGTGGGTTTGGATAACAAACTGAAATCCGACTCCCTGTCGCATCGCAGTTTAATGCCGTTTTACGGGCAAAATGGGTTTTATATACATATAGGAAAAAATCACAAATCACAATTCATCACAAAGCAATAACATCATTACAACAGAAATGTCAATCCAGTACAGAGTATTTGATGACGGTCAAACATCGTCGACTCAAGTGATTATGATTAAAGTGAATTAACCATATAATTGTCTTTATTTATTTATGTTAAATTAATGTTTAATTTTACTTAATTATGAATTATTTTAATTGGCTTAATTAATTAATTATCCTTTGATTTAATTTATTAATTTTTAATTAATTAAGTTTAATTATTTTTATAAATTTCCTATTCTTTAATTAATTAATTCTTAATTATAAAATCATTACAAGCCTAATGATTAAATATTCGTTCATTATTATAAATAAACTTGGTTTTTTTAAATCAACATTTAAACATTTGTTTTACTTTTAAAATTTGGTTAAATTAAACTTTAAAACAACTTTTATAAAATTATAAATTGGAGATTCCATTTGTTTTATATTCTATTTACCATTATCATTAATATATTCAGCAAATAAATTTAACTTATGTTTTCAAGAATTTGGTAAAAACTGGGTTGCTATTTTATCGACCAACCGGAGACTTGCTTCGGGTTGTACCCCGAGCCATCATCCCCCTTGCTTCGAGTTTAAGACAAAATTGACCCGGGCGATTTTTTTTGTAAAAATTTGTTAAGTGTTTAAATTTAACTCGATACAACGCCACAGCAACTCGAGTATGACTTCAAATCTTTCACCAATTCACCCGCGAACTACTTCGAGCTACCATCCTTTCTTCCCCAAATTTCACAACTGACACACAACCAAGCACGTGCACATGCACGGTCGCCCTAGCCGTCGTTGGTCGGTGTTGCGGCAACCAACACGTCGCCATGTATCCCCAAGACACCACGAGCACCCAGAATTGGGAAACAATTCGAAAACGTGAATCGAGACCTTCGACCCAGAAACCATCAGAAAATGACATCGGAACATTTGCCTCGCGCCGCCACCTTTGGCCGTTATCGGCCACCAAACTTTGCCTCAAACTTCAACACCGTGTGATGCATCGATTCACCCCACTGACACGCAGTCCGGTCAACCATAGGTGTCGCAGCACCATGGTTTCTAACGTGAACAGAAAAAAGTTTTAAACCTTAGTTTGCTTTCAAATCAAAGATTTAAGGGTTTATAAATTACTCTAGTATATTTCTGATGATTTCGAACATTAAATCATGCTACCACAATGATCTCGAGGTCCACGATTTCATAGATCACCAGAATTGCTCAAAAATTCACTTTCAGTTTAATTTCCATTTCCTCAAGGAATGTTCGATGAAAAAATAGAATTTTTGTTTCAAAAATCATCACTTTCGAATTAGATTCACATGGTATTATAGAAATTAAATTTTTAGAAAGTTCAAAATTCTTGAAAGTTTGAAACTGTGGCTATGTTTCATTGTTTCCAGGAATTTTTTTTTATAAAATTTACTTTAGTTCATTTCTGGAATAAAACATAGTTTCAAACAAAACTTTCAACTTGTTTACCATCTTTCCAGAAGCAAAAGGGGAGAAGTTTAGATTTGTTTGAGAGTATGGATTAACCTGTAAACCCAGAATTACTATGTTTTGTTTTGTTTCCAGTAAAAAAAAAGTTCCAACTGCTTGATTTATCACTGAAACTTGGTGCAAGTTTTAAACACATACTCCATTTTTTTCTTTCAAATTCAATAGAAGATAGGGACAGAGGGAAAGAAGAAAAAGGGTTTGACAGGTTTTGTTTGCAGAAGCTAAAACAGTTACTAGTATTTTTGTAAGATCAATATGCACAGGCCATAATCCAATCATATATTCGATATTTTTGCAAGCAAAACAAAGAGTAACTTCACTACATGGTTCAGGCATACACATAGCAACAAAAAAATTAAAAGAAACAGGAGTTTACTCACTTGTTTCCAGAAGTTACTGGCAGTTTTAATCAAACTGAGATGAAGATGAAAGGCCTACAACTTCCCTTCTTTTCTACTTTAACTCTTTTGGGGTTTTAGATCTAAAATTGATGGGTATAGATCTATGATTATTTTTAGTTGAATTTATGCATTTAGTTAATCAATAACAATAAATTTTTTATTTTATTTTTTCTAAAACACTTATTTTAAATTTAAATTCAAACTTCAATTTTTTAAAACTTGAAATATAAACACTTATCTTGAACAAATTTAAATTAATTTAAAATATGCATTCAATTTTTTTACTCATATTTGTAATATACACACACATATATATATAAGAATTTTAAATCCAAATGACTTTTAAAAACATTTATTATTTCAATATTTTCAACTCAAAATAAAATTGGTATTTATTTCATATATTATTCCCATTTATTTTAAATTTGATTAAGTTATTTCTTTTCAATTTATTCATAATTAAACCCGAAGAATTTTAAATATATTATTTATTTTAATTGATAATTTTAGGATGTTACAAATACCCCCTCCTTAAGAAAATTTCGTCCTCGAAATTGAAAGAGAGAGAAAAACAAACAAAGAGTATACGAATTCAAAAAGAATAAGGAAATGGCTTACCGGCTAAGCCGAGATATCCACTCTGCAATTGGGAAAAGATTTCTGCATATTATCTTCAGTTTTCCAAGTGTAGTCCTTTGGATCGCCACTCCACTGAACTTTAACAAGCTTTACAACTTTGTTCCTCAATTGCTTCTCTTCACGATCCACAATCTTTATCGGTTCTCTTTTGACGGTTAGATTGGGAGTGATGTCGAGACCCTGTTGGACAGCTTCTTCAATAATACTGTCTGGATCGTGCATATACTTTCGAAAGCTAGAAATGTGGAATACATTATGCACACCCGATAACCAGCTAGGCAACTGCACACGGTAGGCTAGAGGACCAATCCTCTCCAGAATTGGAAAAGGACCAATATATCGTGGTGCTAGTTTACCGGTCTTCCCAAATCTCAATACACATCTCATATGAGATATTTTAAGAAAAAAAGAGTCCTCAATCTGGAATTCCAAATCCCGTCTTCTACAATCATAGTAACTCTTTTGACGACTCTGAGCTATCTCAATTTCTTACAAATAAATCAATTTTCTCGGTGGCTTCTTTAATCGTATCCGGTCCAAGAATGAGTCTATCACCTAACTCGATACAGCAAGCCGGTGATCAACACGGTCGACCATATAAAGCCTCAAAAGGAGTCATCTCTATACTGGCCTGATAGCTGTTGTTATAAGAGAACTCGACCAGATGCAAATGGTCCTCCCAAGAACCACCAAAATCAAGTATATAAGCTCACAATAAGTCCTCCAAGATTCTATTGATCCTCTCTGTCTGCCCATCAGACTGTGGGTGATAAGCAGTACTGAAATTCATCTTGGTTCCAAATGCGTCTTGAAACGTCTCCCAATGTCGACTAGTGAAGATCGGATCACGATCACTTACTCTGCTGCTAGGAATGCCATGGAGACAAACGATTTCTTTCACATACAAATTAGCTAGACTTGCAGCCGTGTGGGTAGCTTTTACTGGCAAGAAGTGGGTGGCCTTAGTCAAACAATCTACGATGACCCAAATCGCTTCATTGCCTTTACGAGTATGAGGCAAACCGTCGATGAAATCCATCGACACTTGGTCCCATTTCCACTTAGGTACCTCTAAAGGCTGAAGTAAACCCGCCATCTTCTTTTGGTCGCTTTTGATTTGTTGGCATGTAGCATAGCGACTAACATAAATAGATATATCCCTTTTCATTGTCTTCCACCAGAAAGTTCTTTTGATATCTCTATACATCTTGTTAACCCCTCGATGGATGCAAAGCTTAGATTTTTGGCATTCGTCTAGAACTTCGCGCTTCAGATCAGGGAAGTCTGGAACACATATTCTGCCTTTCAACCCTATAACTCCCCTACTATCCATCTCAAAACTAGTGTCTTCTCCTTTCCATATTCTTTTACAAATTCCTCGAAGAAACTCATCTTCATACTACTTGCTCGCGATCCTCTTAAGAAGAGCAGGAGCGATAACAAGGTGAGCAAGAATAGCATGCTTTCGACTCAAGGCGTGGACAACTACGTTTGCCTTTCCGGGTGTATATAAAATGTCTAAGTCATAAGATGTCAGAAATTCCAACCAACGTTGTTGTCGCAAATTCAGATCTTTCTAGGTGAAGAGACATTTCAAGGATTTGTGGTCGGTGAATAATTCGAATTTTTCACCTAGAAATAAAGAGGGTTCGATAAGTATATTTGTTAATTTAAGTTAAATTAAATTCGTAGATTGTTAAGAAAGCTGAAAAGATTCTTACCCAGAAGATAATGTTGCCATATTTTTAAAGCGAAGATAACGACTAGAAGCTCCAAATCATAGGTTGGATAATTTTTTTCATGAGGACGTAATTGTCTACTCGCGTAGGCAATCACCTTCCCGTTCTGCATCAATACTACACCCAAACCTTCACCGCAAGCATCTGTATAAACAGATAGTCCCTGGTTCCCGTTGATAATAGCGAGAATAGGAGCGGTGGTTAATCTCTTCTACAACTCCTCAAAAGCTTCTTTACATTTTGAGTCCAAATAAACTTTGCATTCTTCATTGTTAGCTTGGTCAAAGGACTAGCTAACTTCGAGAAGTCCTGAACAAACTTCCGATAATAACATACTAAACCCAAAAAGCTACGAACTTCCTTCGGGGTAGTTGGTCTCCTCCAATCAAGAATGGTGGAAATTTTGCTAGGATCAACAGAAATCCCTTCTTCATTAACAATATGGCTAAGAAATTTGACTTCTTTGATCCAAAAGTGGCATTTGGAATATTTTGCTTATAAAATATTTCTCCTCAATATCTCCAAGACGATTCTAAGGTGTTCGGCATGCTCCTCTTCGGTCTTGGAATAGACCAAAATATCATCAACGAATACAAGAACAAATTTATTCAATACATCCCGAAACAAACGAGTCATAAGGTCCATAAAGTATGCTAGGGCATTGGTTAGCCCAAAAGGCATGACTAACCATTCGTAGAACATATGGGACCCCTGAAAGCTGTCAAATGAACATCGTCTTCGGCGATTCGTAATTTATGGAACCCTTGGGCTAGATCCATCTTCGACAAGAAACAAGCGCCGTGCAACTGATCAAATAAATCATCAATTCTGGGCAGTGGGAATTTATTTTAGAGAGTCTGCTTATTGAGATCGCGGTAATCCACGCACAATCTTAAAGGTCCGTTTGATTTAGCTACAAATACGACGACTAAGCCCTATTCAGAAACACTAGGTTGAATCAACCCTCTCTTTAGTAACTCTCTTATCTGCTCGAATAATTCAACCCTTTCTCTAGGTGCCATCCTGTGGCTTGCATGAACGACAAGACGAGCATTGGGTACAACGTCGATTCTGAATTCTATTTCTCAATGAAAAGGTAGAGATTTCACTTCTTCAAATACATCTGGAAAATCTCTAACAATAGGAATGGACTCCAAGCTGGGTTCAGGATAACCCAAATTATACATCAACCCTTCCCTTTTAGGGCTAGGGTCTTCAAAAGAAATTTCTATGAAATCCCCAAATTCGGTTTTGATTGAGATCAATCGATTGTTGCAATCCAATTTGGCTTCATATTTTGCTAGCCAATCCATTACGAGCAAGACTTCAAACTCGTTGAAATCAAGAACAAAGAGACCAATATGGAATTGATGGCAAGAATATGAGATAGGAACATCTGCACATCGAAGACAAAGATTCACGGGACCTCCAACTGGATTCTTTACGCATATAGGCTCATCAACAAAATCAGGCTCAATATTCAATTCATTAATAGCTAGTTGAGAGATAAAACTGTGTGTAGCGCTAGTATAAAAAAGAACTCTAACAATGCTATCATAAATGGTAAGATTACCTTCCAGAATTCCTTTTCCCTTTTCTGCTTTAGAAGATGTGGGCTTGTCTTTGACTGAGTACACTTTAGCTGTCTGGGCTTGCTTCATAACCGGGCAGTCCTTAACTTCATGTCCCACCTTCTGACAGTAATAGCACTTCCTTGGCTTTGCTTGAGCGGATTGGCTGACTTGTTTCTTAGGCTTCGTGAATCTACTAGAATAGTGGCCCTTCTCCAAGCAATTATAGCAAGTAACATTCTCTGTTGTGCTCCCTTGATTGCTTTTCTTTTTCTCCGTGCCGTGCCATGGTTTCTTGCCTCCAAATTTCCTCTTCTTCTAATTCTGATTGCTTGAATTTTCTCTATCCACCGGGGCTTCTTGCATGTCAAGTATAGCATAACGATATCCCATATCAACCAAATCTGAGAAGGATCCTTTGACGTGGCCAGTCATTCTTTCGTGGAACTTTTTATTCATCCCACGAATGAATCTCTCATTCTTCTTCAAAGGTGTGTTCACTAACTCTGAACCAAAGCGAGATAATTCATTGAATTTGTTGAGATACTCCTCGAATGACAAACTCCCTTGCTTTAAGTCCAAGAATTCCTGGTACATACGAGAAATCCCAGCTGAGGGCATATAGCACTTCTCAAATAATTCTTTGAATCTTCCCCAAGTGAACTCGTCTTCGGGCTCAACAATAATGACTGTCTCCCACCAAGCTAAGGCATCATCTTGAAGTAGCCAAGTAGCTATGAGACGCATTTGATAATCTTGCAGCTTGAGCCCCTTAAAGATTTTCTCACAAATCTAATCCATGCCTGGGCATCAACAATCATCTCCTTGCCGGTGAATGGCTTACCACCAAGCCTTGAGAAATTCTTATATAAATCAGCCAGATTCGGCTGATGCTGAATAGGTAAAGCTGCCTCGGATGTAGGGGGAACTTGGCTAGGAGTTGTGGCATTTCCTCATCCCCCAACTCTGCCTCTTCGTCCACTCATCCTTACTATCTGTAATTAGTAAGAAAATTAGCTTAGATATTTGGACGAGATATCTTAAGAAATATCGGCAATTAAAGGAAATAGACTAAGAAAAATTTGAGGTGTTGATCGATTATACTCATTCTAGGGTATACTTCGCCCTATCTCTAATGTGCCATCTAATGTGTTATACTCCGTAGCTAAAATTCTTACTCAACCTTTAGCTCAGATACCACATGTCACGACTCGAAATCCAACGTTTGAAAATTGACATCAAATGCCTCACTTGTACTCGATTGTCAATGATTCAAACATCGAACTCCAGTCGGATGGAGCTTATAACAACATTAGATAATGTAAAACAGCGGAAATAAAATGAATAATATGCATCACATCACAGATACAACATCATAATAATATCTGTTACAAACATCAGAGTACATAATACATGAATCACATCTCCAAATAGAATGACATAATAGAACAACTAGATATCTTATGCCAAAATCTTCAAAAAGATAGAGAATGATAGTGAACATCCAAGCTAAGCATCTCAAGATCCAAAAGCTTCCAAAATGTCTCTAAGATATGAGCTTCCAAAAACCGATAGTCTCCAAACCAAAATACTCCAAAATGTAGCTAGAGCTAAAATACGGGAAACCTACTATTAGGCTGCCCGTGTAGAAATAGTGGGCACTCAGAGTTAAGAAGGGAAACAATAAACTCCGGATCAGTCATGGGACTGGTATGAGTAAACAAAGATAGTTGCTTTTAAATAGAACAGATTATATACATGAAAAACCGGTATGCTTTTGGAAAATGAAACTGCCATAAGACCTCCCGCCACACACACATAATGCAATCGCACAGTTGAAGGAGATTTCTTCTTATGATGGCCAAATATGGTTGATACGGGAAAATTTCTTGATATTATTACTAGTGCATAGTGTAGAAAGCCATTTCGAAAGTATAATATTAATCCTAGCCAGCATAGACATTCCGAACTATGCCTATTATAGCTACCATCTAAACAGTGGTGACCACCATAAGTAAATGGCAGGTAATACAACTAAAATCGCACTGGGTTCATATTGGCAATTGGATTTCAAACAAATGGTCAGGCTAAGGAACTTCCTGTGCCACATGGGTACGCCTCTGGTGGGACGTTCCGAGAACTTTACCAGTTCTCTGCCAACACAAGGCCGGGTTACCTCCATAACTAGGCAACTACTACATGACTATGCCAATCCCCGGTCCTTTGGGACCTTTATCCGAGAGGCCCCCATCACAAAGCAACAACCACATAGAGAATGAGATTGAAGCAACTACATATGTAAGTATCTGGGCTCCATACCATGACACCACCTTTTTCCAGAAGGAAATGACATACCCTAAAGGGCGCGACCCTCATAACCTTGCCGCATCTTTCCTTTTTCGACCATTGCCGGGGTGTGAGGTCCGATGAGGTATCGTCCACAAAGCTGCGCTTTACACAAAAGCCATGCTTTGATCACAAATGATCAACAAATGATCATCAATACACAGCAACATTTAGCGTGCCACACTACCAAATTGGGAGTATATCGCTGATAACCTTCAACTACATAACCTCTGAGCTTGTACGATTCAGAGAAGGGTGTTAAGCTAAGAGAACAAATTCTCCGCTACCAAAAGATATCTATTTGAAAGAAATCGGCTTTATATCTCAAAGTGTAGTGTCAAACACATGACCATACATGTCGGTTTTGGATTCGAACAAAACCGAAGGCACTTCGTCCAATAATGGAAGAAGCCCTTGCAAATCCGGACGTCCACAATCCCGATCGGACTTCCCATCACTTAGGGAATCCCTATACCAGAGCAACACGGTGCAGAGACAATCGATAGGCTATCCTATCATTTTCGAAGACACCTGGTCCTCACCACCGTCTTCAATTACTATCCATTCGTCGAATCACTATTCGGAATGGGTTATATGACACAAAGGTCGTCTCTCGGCTATTCCGAATAGTGATCGCTCAAATTTAAAACATATGGGTGTATCGATCACAAAGATTCACATTCAAGGTTCGTTGTGGGTTTCGGATAACAAACTGAAATCCGACTCCCTGTCACATCGCACTTTAATGCCGTTTTACGGGCAAAAGGTGTAACGACCCGTATAAATTCGATGTTTAAATGAATTAAATTAATAAGATTTTTATTTAAATTTAGAAAGGAATAAAAATCTCATTTATTTATATGAAAGAGAATGTTGAAATTTGATGTATCAAGGGAAATTAAAAATTTACAAATTAATTATATATTGCAATTAATTGTAATAATGGAAATTGTCGCATTTGAATATAAATATTAAAATGAAGGCTAAAATAAATTTTGTAAATGATGACTTAAAACCTATAAAATCCAAATGAATTAGGTAGGAAAAAGATTCTTACCTGGATATAAAATTTAATATGAGAAATTTATGAAAGTACTAATTTGATTTATGCAATAAAAGATTGTGAACGATAATTGGAATAAATTAAGAAATCATATTAGTGCAAGTAAATAATTTACGACTTGGATGAAATTCCAATTCAATTAAATCATTTAAATGTTATGATTTGATTTTAAATATGAAGAAAAACAAATGTAAGGATTTGGTTAATATATATGTTATTCATTCAGGGTATTGAATAAAAATTTGGAATCTAATTGTAATTAATGGTAATAATGTTGGTATTAGCTAACAAATTAAATTTCATTGCAATACCCATAAATGAATGGAATGAAATGAATGAAATGAATGAATGTAAATGCATTCTACGTTATTTATCAAATAGAGGGAAAGAAAAGTAAATATCGAACTGATTCGTGAATAAATATGCATTGAATAGTAATTGAGTGTAAGTTAATGGTAATTGTATAAAAGCAATATAAGATAATGGATTGCAATAACTGTGGGTTGATATTAAATGTTGAAATATTATATAGATAAGGATTTAGATGGAATGGATTAATTTATGAAATAAAGGATAGCAGCCATATAAAATGTTAAGTAAGTTAATATTGTCATTAATAAAAACGTTACTTTAAGGATAATTAATGTAGTAACGTAAGATGTAAATGTAAATTACAATGCAAGCGTAACCTTATTTCTAGGTAGAAATTGCAGATAGATTTATGAAATGGAGTTTATGAAATAAATGAAATTGAATATTTCGTTAGTATGGATTTAAAGGAAAATGGGTTAATTTGGTTAAATCAATAAAAGACAATAAATACAATGATGGTGGGTTGTTAATAAAGGTGAATAGGGAAATGATTGTTATAGTAAGAATGGAATTCCAACTTGTTGGAATGGAGTAAATACACTTAGTAATAAATTTAGTATAGGAAAACGAAATGGAAATATTGAATTTATTGATCCGTATATATATAGTAAATGGTGATTTTTTTTGGTTTGTAAATAATAAACTTATTAAAGGTGATCAAGAGTTGTGACCACTAGTCATTATGAGTTGATACATACATATTTAATTCATTCAATTGATTTGGAAATCATTGCAATAAAAATAAATTAAATGTTATGCTAAATAAATTTAGGTAATAATGGGGAATAACGTATATAAATTCTTTATTAAATGATGATTTGTCAATATAAAGATGGAAATAAAGTTTATTGATATATCGGTATTTAATTTTGATAAAGGGCTAATTGCAATCAAATGATAAATGCTTAAACGAGAATTAAGCTTTATTTATTCATTTGGATGTAGAATATGATAATTTGAATCTATTGAATTATTTTTGAAATTGAATAGAACATTTTATGTTGATTGAAATTAGAGTTGGAATTTGGAGATGTTTTAGCAATAGAGTATAAATCCAAAGGAATTCCCATCTATTGGGTACCAATAGATAGGATAATTGAATGAAAGGTCAACTAAGGGATTATTGCAAAGTTAATTTATAATTTGTAGATATAATGAAATTGAAATTTTACGCTAAAGTTAATAATTTAATCAGCATTTAAGAAACATCTTAAATTGTCTAAATTTGGATAATGAATGAAGGATTATTAAGTGATAAATTTTTCCAATACTAAAACCGAAATATAAAAATTTGGATTTATTTACCAATTGTTAATTTATTTAATTAATATAAAAATAGCCATTTTTGTCACGGACTCGGATTTCAACAAAACCAGTTGCATCGGATCCGTAACAGTGAATTATTGTAGGGTTTCAAGTTTCGTAGCGATCGGACTTGTCGTTTGATCATACGAACGCGAAACGCCTAGAGATCGATTTAATTAAAATCAATTTGAAATCAATTTGAAAATTTTGTTTTTAGCATAACTTCTTCTTACGATGGAAGTTGGACATGAAACTTTTTCCATCACATTCAGAATATTTTAAAATACCTATTTGGATATATGGGTTTACCCAATTTCGTTCCGGGGTCAGAACGGACTTTTTGGGCCAATTATCGTTCAACACGTTTGTTTATCGGCTCCATCTACTCTATTTCTAACCTAACCTATATAAACCCAGTTATAAACCCTAGCCCATCTATTCTCATTTGTCTGTATGTATATCTCAACACTCTCCTCCTCAGTGGCAAACATCTTAATTTCAGATCCAATTACAATCCAAAATCAAATGAAAATTCAAACACCTCAGAAAAATTCCGAAAAATTATATGTTGAAGCTTTTGACGAGTGCAACTCAGATCTGCAAATTATTTCTCGATTCGAGTTGTTCTTTGTCCTGAAATCATCAATTAAATTTCAACAGTTCGTGCATGTTTTTGCGATTTTGATGGTGGATCTTCGGTTGCAGGCCAATCGGAGGTCATGGGTGTGTTGTTGTCGACGAGCCGAGCTCATCCATGTGGCTCATTTGGATCTTAGGCGCCTAGGATCGCAAGTTTTCGCTATCGAAGTGACGACGACCGCGAGTTGGAGGAGGCGGTTCCAGGAAACGTGCGTGGGGTCTCTGGGGTCGGCAAAGCGAGGGAAGGAGAATGGCATCCTCTGATTTGGTCGAAGGCTTGAGGAGGGGTGGCGAAAACTGCAAGGGGATGGAGTTTCTGGCTGCTACAGGGAAGAAATCGCGTTTTCCCCGTTGGGCTCTGTTGTGTGATAACGCGTGGTGATGTGGCGTGTACTTTGGGAGGGTGAGTTGTCCTTTTCATTTTATTTCATTTTATTTTTATATTTCAAATCGTTTTATTCGAATAACTTCTGCATACGGTGTCCGATTTATACGAGATTTTTTTTGTTATGATCGTTTTCAAATTCCAGACACTGGTTTGGATAGATTTGGAGACCGTCGAATTTTTGGGTTTAAATCGGATTTAAATTCGATTTAAATTCAAAAGATGAGTGTTTTAACCCACTCACAACTTCTAGAATTCCTTATGTTTGTTAATTTGACTTAAGATATGAGTAAAAGTTTATTTATGATTACTTAGCATGTTTTATTCATCATCTCAGTTAATTAGCATTTATTTAATTTAACTGTTAATTTATTTTATTTATTTCATATAAATTTGACAGTTAGAATTTATTTATTTGCACATTAACTGAAAGTCATAGTTATGTTAAATTTTTATTTCATATTAACTGCCAGTTAAATTTACATTTAGTTTTGCATATAAACTGCTAGTTTAACAGTTGTTAAATTTATTATTGAATATAAACTATAGTTAATACATGTTATTTATTACTTGTATAATTTATATGCTCTATATCGATGATTGTTTAAATTGGATGGTGATTGCAAATAATGGTTGATGATTGATATTTGGATGAATGGATGCTATATTTATATTGTATAAACTGCAAGTCATCATGCATTTTCATTTCATTCGGGATTGCGGTTTGAAATGATATACAACCGCATTTTTATTTTAAATTGCGGATTGAAATGATAAACATCCGTATCACTTGACCATAGGGTAGAAAATTTTATACAGGCACCGCGGTAAATATATAAAATTATTTTTGAAATGTTTTACTATGGTTTTGTAAAGCTATATATATATATATATGGTTTATGGGATATCGATTCGGTAAATTATATATATATATATAGTAAATTTTCGGTTTTTAAGCTTTGTATAAATTTGATTTGAAGTATAAAATAAAGTTTGATTTTCGAGATAAAAAACGATTAAGAATTTATTTAAAATAAAATTTCTAGAGTTTTAATGACTTAAAAGAGAATAAGGTTAGAAGATGAATATTAAGTTAAATTGAAACTAAATGAAAAGTTAGAATTTTTAAAGGATATGATTTTTGTAACTTGATTTTTGTGTAAAGTGATTTGAATGAATATCAGGTGGATTTAAATTAATATATCAAGTTTAATAAATTGAAAGATTATCCAATTATGTGAGGTTATAAGTTTTACTTAAATTATATTGAACTCATTAAGTAAACATTTCAAGTCTAAATAATAAGTAATTGAATTTGATATATATGGGATGGTCAAATGGGTTTGTTTTTTTTGAAATGGTAAAATATTTAAAGCTTTTAAACATAAGAATTAATATGGTATTTGGGAGTTTAAATTAATATTTTGAATTGATTTGTGAAATGTAAAGAAGCTATTTTGTTTTATAAAAGAATTTAATATTTAACCATTTGAGAAATGGAAATTTGTTTCAAAGTTATGATTTTCAAGGTAGTATAATTTGGAAATATTATATTCAAGAGTTTTGATTTCTAAATATTTTACTTTGAAGCCACTAGGATTTTGGGAAAGAATATATTGGAAAGTAAAGATGATATCATATTGTTTTGGGTTTTAAAAGGAAACGATATCGTATTTATATGGGTTTAAAATGGATATTATATTCTGGTTTTAAAAGTATAAATTATTTTAAAGGACAAGGTGTTATAATAACGTTTGGTTGTTGAAGAGACCGAGATCGGAAGTTGTCATACTCTCTGCCAACTCCAAAAACCACTTTAACAACCGTGTACGCGGTGGAGATTCCAGAATGAAGTAGGTTGGTGGAGGCGTTTTCCTGCAAGGTAAATACGCGGACCTGACTCCCGTGAGTTGGCATAAGGTGGCTAAAACAGGAGCGATTCTCGGGCCAATGAGGTCATTCCTATGATCGAACGCACTCCTTCGAGACTATACTCTGACTTTGGATTGATTCGGTGGCCACTATTGATTTCTTTGATTTGGGGGTGTTAGTTCAAGGTGGGCGGTAGCTGCGGCTACGCGTATCCACCAGCCCGGATAGCAATTGGTATATCTACCCTGGCATTGCCTAGTTGTGCCGTGTCACCTACCCTATCGCGTCTTGTACGAGTTTGGATTTCTCCCGTAGCCCGTGTGGTATCCTCTGGTGGCTTCCCGATCAGGAGGGACTATGATATTGGATGGACTACTAGGACTATTACTTGTTAAGGGCTATATGGGTAACCCCTTAATGCTAATAAAAAGTATGTTTATTTTACAATTAGACACTATTATAATAGCGCAATATACTACATAGTAAATAGTTTAACGGATCCTTAGGAGATGTAAATCCCGAGCATCTCTTGAGTTACTGTACTCATATTTATTTCCGTTAATTTAACTCACATAAGATCTTTTAGTTCTGACTCGAGTGTTTTTGTTTTCAAATTCGCTCGGGTCAGTCCGAGCGTTTCAGGATTTGAAGACTTAATTTCTGGAGGACGAAGACGAAGATTTCATTATTATTATTAGTATATTATATGGTTCCACTACACACTGTATTCCGCTGCATTGGTATTTATTGGTATGTGAACTCTGATATTTATTGTATAAAGAAGAATCAAATGTTTTGTAAACAGTTTTATGAACTGTATATTTATTATTATATTTTATCCTTCCGCTGTGAGATTCTGTTTAGTTTTTTCTCTTCTCTATTTTTCTTGTTTACCCCATAACAATCCGTCCTTCCGTATGGTTTAAATTGACACGTGTGTCGATTTAAAGCGTGCGAAAAGGCGGGACGTTACATCTGGTATCAGAGCTTTGGTTTAGCGATAAACCTTAGCTTTGTGGGGTTTGACTCTTTACTAATAGGGTAATAAATACCCTATGGGAGTCACTGAGTGTATATATATGAGAGAGCGTATTTGTTAATGTTATAAAAAGGTTTTTATATTGTGTCAATCTGTTCCGTCTTGCATTTATAGATTCTGGTTGATGCATGGGACGCTATGACATCAATAGGGATTTCTAAATACTTAATAGGACAGACCGACATAATATTTGTTTTATACAGGTGAATGAAATAATTTTGCCTATTATACTTTCTATATATAAAATAATTTTTTCAAAAGATATCTATATTTGGCTGCAATAGATTAGTTGTTAGGTATTAAAGTGTATAAATAATAATAGAAATAAGATTGAAAAATAAAATAAATGAAATTTGGAAATTTAGAACTTAAGTTCCGGGGTTTTTAATTTTTTTTTTCAAATAAACTTTGGAATATAATAATATTGTTTATAAGTACTTTCTGATATAAACATTTAATATAATTTGGGAAAAAAATTGTTTAAAGAAAATTTTGGAAAAAAAAATAAGTTTTGTACTTTCCTCTCTGTCGCTGGAAAATAATTTCGGTGATGACGGCCGCATCATCGACTTTCATTTTCGAGTTCCTAAGGGGAAAAGCCATTGTAGTAGTTTTGCTGCAGATTCATTTTGGAAAATATATAAAATTTTGAATTGTTTTAAATATAATTAGAGATGTAAGTTGTAAGAATATATTTATCTATTATTTTAAAATAATTTTAAATTTAACCCGGATTAAATTCTTAGATTTCCATTAATTAATTGTTTCAATTATTGTAGTGAATTGAAACGTAGGAAATTAACAAATTAAAACCTCTAAAGGAAATTTGAAATTTGTAACATATGAAACAAAGAGTAATATTGATGAACATTAAATTTAATTAAAGGGTGAGATAAAAATTGTATAAGTTCATTTGCATTTTCTTTAACATATATAACTTACCAAATATAAAAAGTTGAAATGTTAATAAGAAATGTAATGAAAATTTTACAAGTAAAAGTAGGTAATGAAGTATTCAATGAATTTGCTATTATAAATGAGAATTTAAGGTTATAAACTTAAGTTGTAAATTGAAATTTTACCATAATTAAAGATAAGCATTATAATTAGATGATTTTAAAACTTAAGTAAATAGATTGAAATTCTATAATAAATGAAACTGTGAGAAATAAATGAATAAATTTTAGAAATGCATAAATGGAATGCAATAAAAAGAAACTTACATGACATCAAAATGAAAGATGAATACCGTAAGTAATAAACGAAAATAAGTGAGGTAATCACTCAATGAATGAAAGAAAGGAAATCAAACAACTAAAGTATGAAATAAAATTTATAATAAGTTAATTTGATTTGTTGGGTTGAATTGTTATTGTTTGATTATGGATGGTCAGGTAAGGAAATTCGAAGTTGTTGGAGGAAAAAATAATTTTTTTTGTTCTATCTAAAATTGTGGAGTAAATGATGCACTTGATAGTTATTTTTCACTTCGTACAATTTCAAGTTTTGAACCTGAACAACTATTTGCTTGTTGATTGAATGGTTGTTTTGTTTCTTGTGTATACTATTTGTTGAAATGGATGGTTGGGTATTGATTTGTTGTTAGTGATTGAAACCACTCAAATATTTCACTTTATATAAGTTGTTAACCCTTTAGATTTTATAAGTGAAATGCAGGTTATGGAAGCAAATTGCTACTGCTTTTGGTTCCATAAATTTAGCGTAAATTGCCCGACAAATAGGTACGTTTCGGATTTCGGTTTATAGCGCTGTTTTATATATTTTCCCATGCAGGGATATATATCATTTTGGGAATATTTGTGTATATTGTTATATTTTGATATTATATTTTCTCCCGAGCCTCTCCGTACAAAGGAGACTCTGCCAAAATTTTCCAAAAATTCTTGACATAGAAATTATTTTGAAATGTTTTTCCAAACTTCATTTATTTAAGTATAAAAAAGATATAATGATTTTGAAATGGGTATATTTTATTTAAAGTAATAAATTTAGTAAATTATTGTTTATAAGTTAAATTTTTTGAATAAGTTGTATTGTTATTTAGTTCTTCTTTTCCCTTCTTTTCCTTTTCGGAGACGAAAAGCTTTGAGTGGGGGAGAGTGCAACGACCCGTACAAATTCGATGTTTAAATGAATTAAATTAATAAGATTTTTATTTAAATTTAGAAAGGAATAAAAATCTTATTTATTTATATGAAAGAGAATGTTAAAATTTGATGTATCAAGGGAAATTAAAAATTTACAAATTAATTATATATTGCAATTAATTGTAATAATGGAAATTGTTGCATTTGAATATAAATATTAAAATGAAGGCTAAAATAAATTTTGTAAATGGTGACTTAAAACCTATAAAATCCAAATGAATTAGGTAGGAAAAAGATTCTTACCTGGATATAAAAATTAATATGAGAAATTTATGAAAGTATTAATTTGATTTAATGCAACAAAAGACTGTGAATGGTAATTGGAACAAATTAAGAAATCATATTAGTGCAAGTAAATAATTTATGACTTGGATGAAATTCCAATTCAATTAAATCATTTAAATGTTATGATTTGATTTTAAATATGAAGAAAAACAAATGTAAGGATTTGGTTAATATATATGTTATTCATTCAGGGTATTGAATAAATATTTGGAATCTAATTGTAATTAATGGTAATAATGTTGGTATTAGCTAATAAATTAAATTTCAATGCAATACCATAAATGAATGGAATGAAATGAATGAATGTAAATGCATTCTACGTTATTTATCAAATAGAGGGAAAGAAAAGTAAATATCGAACTGATTCGTGAATAAATATGCATTAAATAGTAATTGAGTGTAAGTTAATGGTAATTGTATAAAAGCAATATAAGATAATGAATTGCAATAACTGTGGGTTGATATTAAATGTTGAAATATTATATAGATAAGGATTTAGATGGAATGGATTAATTTATGAAATAAAGGATAGCAGCCATATAAAATGTTAAGTAAGTTAATATTGTCATTAATAAAAACGTTACTTTAAGGATAATTAATGTAGCAACGTAAGGTGTAAATGTAAATTACAATGGAAGCGTAACCTTATTTCTAGGTAGAAATTGCAGGTAGATTTATGAAATGGAGTTTATGAAATAAATGAAATTGAATATTTCGTTAGTATGAATTTAAAGGAAATGGGTTAATTTGGTTAAATCAATAAAAGACAATAAATACAATGATGGTGGGTTATTAATAAAGGTGAATAGGGAAATGATTGTTATAGTAAGAATGGAATTCCAACTTGTTGGAATGGAGTAAATACACTTAGTAATAAATTTAGTATAGGAAAACGAAATGGAAATATTGAATCTATTAGTCCGTATATATATAGTAAATGGTGATTTTTTTTGGTTTGTAAATAATAAACTTATTAAAGGTGATCAAGAGTTGTGACCACCAGTTATTATGAGTTGATATATACATATTTAATTCATTCAATTGATTTGGAAATCATTGCAATAAAAATAAATTAAATGTTACGTTAAATAAATTTAGGTAATAATGGGGAATAACGTATATAAATTCTTCATTAAATGATGATTTGTGAATATAAATATGGAAATAAAGTTTATAAATATATCGAAATTTAATTTTGATAAAGGGTTAATTGCAATCAAATGATAAATGCTTAAACGGGAATTAAGCTTTATTTATTCGTTTGGATGTAGAATATGATAATTTGAATCTATTGAATTTATTTGAAATTGAATAGGACATTTTATGTTGATTGAAATTAGAGTTAGAATTTGGAGATGTTTTAGTAATAGAGTATAAATCCAAAGGAATTCCCATCTATTGGGTACCAATAGATAGGATAATTGAATGAAAGGTCAACTAAGGGATTATTGCAAAGTTAATTTATAATTTGTAGATATAATGAAATTGAAATTTTACGCTGAAGTTAATAATTTAATCAGCATTTAAGAAGCATCTTAAATTGTCTAAATTTGGATAATAAACGAAGGACTATTAAGTGATAAATTTTTCCAATACTAAAACCGAAATATAAAAATTTGGATTTATTTGCTAATTGTTAATTTATTTAATTAATATAAAAATAGCCATTTTTGTCACGGACTCGGATTTCGACGAAACCAGTTTCATCGGATCCGTAACAGTGAATTATTGTAGGGTTTCAAGTTTCGTAGCGATCGGAGTTGTCATTTGATCGTACGAATGCGAAACACCTTGAAATCGATTTAATTAAAATCAATTTGAAAATTTTGTTTTCAGCATAACTTATTCATACGATGGAATTTGGACGTGAAACTTTTTCCATTGCATTCAGAATATTTTAAAATACCTATTTGGATATATGGGTTTACCCAATTTCATTCCGGGGTCAGAACAGGCTTTTTGGGCCAATTATCGTTCAACACGTTTGTTTATCGGATCCATCTACTCTATTTCTAACCTAACCTATATAAACCTAGTTATAAACCCTAGCCCATCTATTCTCATTTGTCTGTACGTATATCTCAACACTCTCCTCCTCAATGGCAAACATCTTAATTTCAGATCCAATTACAATCCAAAATCAAATGAAAATTCAAACACCTCAGAAAAATTCCGAAAAATTATATGTTGAAGCTTTTGACGAGTGCAACTCAGATCTGCAAATTATTTCTCGATTTGACTTGTTGTTTGTCCTGAAATCATCAATTAAATTTCAGCCGTTCGTGCGTGTTTTTGCGATTTTGACGGTGGATCTTCGGTTGCAGGCCAATCGGAGGGCATGGGTGTGTTTTTGTCGACGAGCCGAGCTCATCCATGTGGCTCGTTTGGGCCTTAGGCGCCTAGGATCGCAAGTTTTCGCTATCGAAGTGACGACGACCGCGAGTTGGAGGAGGCGGTTCCAGGAAACGTGCGTGGGGTCTCTGGGGTCGGCAAAGCGAGGGAAGGAGAATGGCATCCTCTGATTTGGTCGAAGGCTTGAGGAGGGGTGGCGAAAACTGCAAGGGGATGGAGTTTCTGGCTGCTACAGGGAAGAAATCGCGTTTTCCCCGTTGGGCAGTGTTGCGTGATAACGCGTGGTGACGTGGCGTGTACTTTGGGAGGGCGAGTTGTCCTTTTTTTTTTATATTTCAAATCGTTTTATTCGAATAACTTCTGCACACGGTGTCCGATTTATATGAGATTTTTTTTGTTAGGATCGTTTTTAAATTCCAGACGCGTTGATGCTGGTTTGGACAGATTTGGAGACCGTTGAATTTTTGGGTTTAAATCGGATTTAAATTCGATTTAAATTCAAAAGGTGAGTGTTTTAACCCACTCACAACTTCTAGAATTTCTTATGTTTGTTAATTTGACTTAAGATATGAGTAAAAATTTGTTTATGATTGTTTAGCTTGTTTTATTCATCATCTCAGTTAATTCGCATTTATTTAATTTAACTCCTAATTTATTTTATTTATTTCATATAAATTAGACAGTTAGAATTTATTTATTTGCATATTAACTGCCAGTCATAGTTATGTTAAATTTTTATTTCATATTAACTGCCAGTTAAATTTACATTTAATTTTGCATATAAACTGCTAGTTTAACATTTGTTAAATTGATTATTGAATATAAATTGTAGTTAATACATGTTATTTATTACCTGTATAATTTATATGCTCTGTATCGATGATTGTTTAAATTGGATGATGATTGCAAATAATGGCTGATGATTGATATTTGGATGAATGGATGCTATATTTATATTGTATAAACTGCAAGTCATCATGCATTTTTATTTCATTCGGGATTGCGGTTTGAAATGATATACAACCGCAATTTTATTTTAAATTGCGGACTGAAATGATAAACATCCGTATCACTTGACCATAGGGTAGAAAATTTTATACAGGCACCGCGGTAAATATATAAAATTATTTTTGAAATGTTTTACTATGGTTTTGTAAAGCTATACATATATATATGGTTTATGGGATATTGATTCGGTTATTTATATATATATAAATATATATATATATATATAGTAAATTTTTGGTTTTTAGGCTTTATATAAATTTGATTTGAAGTATAAAATAAAGTTTGATTTTCAAGATCAAATACGATTAAGAATTTATTTAAAATTAAATTTATGGAGTTTTAATGAATTAAAAGAGAATAAGGTTGGAAGACGAATATTAAGTTAAATTGAAACTAAATGAAAAGTTAGAATTTTTAAAGGATATGATTTTTGTAACTTGATTTTTGTGCAAAGTGATTTGAATAAATAACAGGTGGATTTAAATTAATATATCAAGTTTAATAAATTTAAAGATTATCCAATTATGTGATGTAACATCCCACCCTTTTGGACGATTTAAATCGACAATAAACCACACATGTCAACTAAAATCATTCAAAAGGTAAGACTGTTAATGGGGTAAATAAGAAAATAATAGAAAAGAAGGAAAGATAAAACACAGAATCTCACAACGGAATGACAAAATATAAAAATCAAATGAACAATTCATGAAGCTGTTTTACAAATAACATTTGATTACACATTTACAATACAAATCAGAGTTATACGTACAGTAGAAATAAATGAATAATGCAGCGGAACACATGATGTAGTGGAATAATTAATAATAAATAGTAGACTCGTCTCCGTCTTCATCCTCCAAAATATAATGGTCTTAAATACACTAAAAAAGCTCAGACTGACCCGAGCGTAATAAAAAGACAAAACACTCAAGTCAGGACTAAAAGATCTTATGTAAGTCAAATCAAAATAAGTAGAACAGAAATATTACTATAATGGATTGAGAGATGTATAACAGGAATTTCATCTCCTATCAAGTGTACAATGTGGATTTAATTATTTAAAAGATTTCAAACGATTCAAAAATACCAATCTTAATCATTTTAATTAAAATAGATCCGAATTTTAAATTTAAAACTTAAATCTTTCAAATAATTCAATTCTAATAAATAATCCAAACTAAAGAAATTACACGGTTATATGTCATTTCAACCAGTATCCAAATCAAAATTTCCAAATCAATGGAAGCCGCTCGAGTTATCATTTCAATCCATAGTGGTAACAAAGATATACACATAAATAAACATCCAATCATCCAATATAACAACCAATAACATCCATCACAATCCAACATCCAAATCAGCCAATAAATCACAACAATCAATAGATTATCATTATCAGGTGTATAACATGCAATTTATATTCATTATTAAATAAATGGCAAATTCAATTCAATATAAGTTCAAATTTAACTTAAATGACAATCTAATAATACCAAAAGCAATTAATAAATTTCTAATCACATTATAAATTTAATTTAACTAGCATAAGATAATCTAGTATTCGTGAGTGAGTCAAAACACTCACCTTTGATATTTAGAACGCAAAAATCCAATCAAAGATGCCTTTTCCAATAGTCTCCAAACTCAGCCAAACCTATTTTATGTTACTAGGAATTCTAATACGAGTCCAAGGGAAGAAACTACGCATGTATCAAAGCCCGTATGAGGAAGATATTCAGGTTATGAGGATATAAAATAAAATAAAAATACATACATATTTAATTCTTAAAATAAGAAACTTTAATAACTCACGTTTCAAATTTGATGTACCCAAAACAAAGGCAAGAAGTGGAAAGCCAAAATGGTTAAGGCTAATTCTCATTGTTCAATTTTTTTGAAGGCTTCTTGCAAAAGAAGGCAAGGCGATGAGGAAAGGTACAGATGTGGTTAAGGAAGAAATGGTTGCTCACACTTTTTTATTCTTTTCTTTTTCTAAACATAGCTTCAGTAAAATGAATTGGCAGCAATTAAGTAGAGGCATAAAGCTATGTTGACATTGAGACTTTGAAGAAACAAATAGAGGTCTAATGTTTGAAAAATAAGAAATTTCTAGGGGAAAGAATGATATATGATATAAAACAAAAGAAGAAAGGGAAGTGACAAATGAAATATGTATGGAAGGGACAAATAAAACAAAACTATATGATCTAAGTAGATGCTTTGGGAAATAAATAAACAAAACGGAAGAATAAGAAAGGATATAAATTCACGTTCCAATTACATCAAAGAATTGAAATAAAACCAAATGTGGAAATGGTGGCAGGTGTATTGAATAATAAGGAAATGAAGGGACCACTTAGGATCTAGTTAGTTGCATGATCCACTCAATTAAATATATTATCACTGAATATACCCTTTTTCACACTCGTTTACACATAATTAACATATAGTAAATAAATTTGAATACAATAACCAGTGTAACGTTACAAAAAAATAAAAGATGATCTAGAACTCAAATTCAAGTTTTTTTTTCTTTCAAAATAATGTTTTTCTCATAGGGGAATTGCACAACCTAAAAAGTCAATTAAATTTAAACTTCAAGATTAGTGTTAAAATCACTTATATACAGCCTCAAATGTATACTTAATGACTGTAAAATATTGTTTTAAAATTCATTTTTTTCTTCTTTATATAGAATTATTTTTACCTTAAAAATGAAAATGTTCGTTTTATTTTCATGAAAATGTTCTTTTTATTTTTTTACAATAATGTATGTTTCTTTCGTTAAATCCAAAAATTAGTATTAATGTTTTTTTTAAAATTGAAAGACCCCAAATCGACATAATTGTAATTAATTTCAAAATTACACTTATAACGGATTATAACAAACGTACATTTCTTTCATTAAACGCCATTAATTTCAAATAAACTCTCTTTCCCTTTTATTAGAAGATTCCATGTCAAATTAATGGCAATAAATTCATTAATTAACTTAAATTCCAACATATACTTATTTTGTTTTTTTTTAACTTATTATTCAATCAATTATCATATTATATATATACTTAACATTGGTTTACCATTTCATTACCTCAATCTTCTATATTTATCACTTTAGTTCATATTAACTGTAGTAGGTAATTAGATTAACTACAATTGATTTTCAATTTAATTTCAATGGATTAAATAAACAGGTGATGAATGACAAATGTTACCTTTTACTTACTTAATCGCATTTACAAAATTATTATTAACAACAAATGCTATGACTACTTACACAATCCTGATTATACTCAATTTTCCATTAATTTCATATAATTTCCCCTTTTTATATAACATTTAATTCATTTCCTTATTTCAACTTATCATCAAATAATGTTACAATTATTTTAATCACTACCATACAATTCCAACATTAAACCCAACATTCAATTGCCGTAATTCAATTAATTACCCATTCAATATTAAAACGATAAATTAATGAGAAAATAGTTAATACAATCGTTTATAATAATAATTCATACCCCTTATCTTATTCTTTACAACCAAGGGTTATAATTTGCTTACCCAGAGAGGTTTTATATTCAATATTAACCTATTTCAATCAACTACACACAAGTTCACCATCTACATCATTTAATTTATTTCATTATTTACAATCATAACCAAGTCAACCTACAATGTATTTCAATTAGTTTGAAATTACTTTAAATATTTATCAGTAGCGTTCAGACAACACCACTGATTTCATATTCAATATTAGCCAATTCTAGTTGATTACATATAATTTCAACGTTCAATGTATTTCCTTATTTTTAGTTATAACTAATTATAACCTTAAAGTCACTTCAATAAATTGGAAATTAGATTAAAATAGTTAGCAATTACCTTATATTAACATTACCAACATTACATTGTAGTTATTCTTCTCCTTGTAACATCAAATTTTTTTAGTTTTATTTCAATATAAAATTATAAAATATTATTTAATTAATATTTTAATAATTGAAAATTATGGGTCGTTACACTTTCCCCTACTCAAAACTTTTCGTCCTCGAAAAGGGAAAAGGAGGAAATTAGCAAAAGGAGAAAATAAGGAATCATTATATTTTATTCAAAGTATTCAATTTATAAACAATTAATTTTCATAACTAATTAATTTAAATAGAATATACAATTAATTACAAGTAATTCTTCATATTCAAGTCTACCAAAGTTTGAAAATATTTCACTTTTCACGAAATTTCTAAGTTTAAAATTTACGAAAAATTTCGACAGAGTCTCCTTGGTACGGAGAGGTCGCGGAGAAATAATAATATCTATAATCATCATATATATATATCATATTAAAAAAATAAACGTCCCAAACCATGGTGACACAGCGGATTAACGAAAACTTGATTTGACGATGGAATTAGCAATCGGTGAATTGAAAATACTACAATGCCCGAATTCGTTGATCCGAAGATACCGAATTCTAGCTATCTCTGACTCGTTGATCCGAAGATTCCGGGAAAGAGATCTACGATTCTTCGACGTTGATCTTGCGCACAAGATTCCGTGAATCGGCTTCACAGACGAGGATTCGAGCGCACTCGAATGACGTAGGTGGAGATAGGAGATCACACTCGACTACCAATTGGAAGAAAGCACAAAGCAATCAAAAGGAATTTTATTCAATTTTCAACCCCTTTTACAAATGACCCACGTGCTTATTTATAGGCTTATAACCCGCGCCTCACTAGGTCGCACGCGACCTAACATTGTTACGCGACCCAACTTAGGTCGTTCACGACCTAACACACTTTCCCTTACACGATCCACCGACCTAATATAGGTCGCTAACGAATTAGAGACAACGTTACGACAGAGTACACACACGAGCTAACAATATACAAAGTACAACGACTCAAAATATATACACGACATACGACCTAATATGTACAACGCGACTCAACACAAGACGACCCACGACTTAAGTACAAACAGCTTATTACAACACAACATATACACATAGCGACTTACGACTCGAACATGGAGCGACTCAAGGTTCTTCATGCGAATTATCCAAAGAGCGTCATAAGGAAGCACGGCTTCAAGATTATGCGACCCATGAAAATAACGACCTAACTTAGGTCGTAGCTTGATAAGGTCGTGAACGACTTATCTTGCTTTAACAACTGAACATCGTCATGTGACCTAACTAGGTCGTTAGGTCGTTTGAGCGACTTAAGGAAGCGGCATGTGGAGCAGTAGGTCATTAACTCGTGCGTCTTTACTAGGTCGTTTCGCGACCTATCATAGGTCGTTGGTTCCCTTTCCTTTACATAACTCGCTGCACTACATGCCTTTGCTTCTCTGCCTTGCTCCGGTGCCTTGCTAGGTCGTGAGCGACCTAAAATTTTTCCCTTAGGTCGTGTGTGACCTAAACCACGTGATTTTGCAGATCGCGCTGCATCATCCTCCCCTGGTTGACAGAAATTCGACCTCGAATTTTCACCATCTTCTTCCACAACAAGTTCATTTCCATGACACGGAATTAAGTATTTGACGTTGAAAACATCAGAAGTATGAACATCATCTGGTAACTTTAATTGATACGCATTCTCATTGATTTTCTTCAAAATTTCTACTGGACCAATTTTCCGTTCTTTCAATTTATTGTATGTTCCTACCGGAAAACGATCTTTTGTCAACACTGCGTAAACCAAATCTCCTTCCTTAAAATTCACACCTCTCCGCTTCTTATCCGCCAGTCGTTTATACTTTTCATTTGATGCAAGCAACCGGTCATGAACAGTTTTGTGGCACTCCTGTAACTCATTTACGAAATCACTAGCCCGCTTAACAACTCCCTTCTGATATGGCACTGTTGTCAAATCCAACGGCCCCTTTGGAATTATCGAATAAACAACCTGAAATGGACTGAATCCTGTGCTTCGATTAACCGCATGGTTGTGAGCAAACTCTGCTTGACACAATTTCGAATCCCAACTTTTCAGATTATCTTTCACCAAACATCTCAATAAATTTCCCAATGATCTGTTAACCACCTCCGTTTGTCCATCAGTTTGCGGATGATAAGCACTGCTAAAATTCAGCTTCGTTCAGACCATCATCCACAAACTTAGCCAAAAGTGACTCGGGAAACGAGTATCCCTATCCGACACAATAGATTCTGGCAATCCATGAAGTCGATAGATATCTTTGAAAAATAACTGAGCAACATGAACAACATCCGCCGTCTTCTTACAAGCTATGAAATGTGCCATCTTCGAAAACCTGTCCACCACAATAAATATAGAATCATTTCCCCTTTGAGTTCTAGGCAAACCCAAAACGAAATCCATGCTGATATCAACCCATGGTCTGTTAGGCACAGGTAATGGCATATATAACCCCGCATTCGTAGCTGCTCCCTTCGAAACCTGACAGATATGACATCTCTCTACCTCTTTCCTCATTGATGGCCAAAAATAAGACTGAGAAATCAACTGCAATGTACGATCTCTGTCTACATGGCCTTCGTTATGTAATTCTTTAACAATCTTCATTCTCAGGCTACAGTCTGGAATGCATAATCGATTCCCCTTGAACAAGAATCCATCAACCAACACAAATTCATCAGTATACCCATCCTTAACTTTCTCAACGAGCTTTGCAAAGTAAGGATCCTCCTCAAACAGTTCTGGCAATAACTCAAATCCTGTCACCTCAACTTTCATTGTCGTTAATAAATGATTCCTCCTACTCAATGCATCGGCTACCCGATTTGTTATCCCAGATTTGTGCTTCACAACAAAAGTAAACTGTTGCAAATAAGCAATCCATGATGCATGTCTCGCTGAAATCTTGTCTTGCCCCTGCAAATGCTTCAAAGCTTCATGGTCTGTGTAAAGAACAAACTCCTTATGGAACAGATAGTGTCTCCAATGTTTCACTGCTTGCACCACAGCATAAAACTCTACATCATACGTACTATATCTCAACTTAGCTCCTGACAACTTCTCACTGAAATAAGCAATAAGTCTTCCACTCTGACTCAACACTCCTCCAATCCCAACCTTCGATGCATCAGTGTGTAGCTCAAACAATAACTGAAAATCTGGTAGAACAAGAATCGGTGCTGTCATCAATAGCTCCTTGATCTTCTCAAAAGCAACCCCCGCTTCCTCTGACCAAGAAAACTGTTTCTCTTTCATACAATCAGTAATTGTGCCATCACGCTACTGAAGTGTGGAATGAATCTTCGGTAGAATGATGCCAACCCATGAAAACTTCTAACTTCAGTGATAGTCCTCGGCTGCGGCCAATTTCTAATTGCTTCAACTTTACTATGGTCCACCTGGATTCCCTTCTCAGATACAACATATCCCAAAAATAACACACTTCGAGTCATGAACACACATTTCTTCGTAGTTGCATAAAATTGTTCCTCACGAAGAATAATTAACACCTTTCTCAAATGCTCTACATGCTCCTCTGGATTCCCACTATATATCAGAATATCATCAAAATATACCACCATGAATTTCCCAATGTATGGTCTGAAAATTTGATTCATCACCCTCATGAAGGTACTTGGTGCATTCGATAGACCAAACGGCATAACCAACCATTCATATAATCCTTCCCTCGTCTTGAATGCGGTCTTCCATTCGTCTCCTGGTCTAATTCGAATCTGATGATATTCGCTTTTCAAATCAATCTTTGAAAAAATAGTAGCCCCACTCAACTGATCTAGCAAATCATCCAGTCTTGGCATAGGAAATCTGTAGCGAACAGTAATCTTGTTCATGGCTCTACTATCGGTACACATTCTCCATGTTCCATCCTTCTTCGGCACCAACAAAGCTGGTACTGCACAAGGACTCAAGCTTTCCTGAACATGTCCCTTCTCTAACAACTCTTCCACCTGCCTTCGTAACTCTTCATGTTCCTTCGGACTCATTCGATAATGTGGTCTATGCGGTAATACTGCTCGTGGAACAAGATCGATTTGATGTTGAATGTCTCTCAATGGCGGTAACTCCTTAGGCAACTCTTCTGGAAATATGTCTTCAAATTCTTTCAAAACTGGCTTCGCTTCTTCTGGAATTTCAACCCCTTCATGACTCTCTCGTCCAATCAACAAATAGACTTCAGGCTCCTCTTCAACTTCTTTATCAAACTCCTTCAAAGATAGCAAAGTTTTCAGCTCTTCAATCTCCTCCAACTTGCTTTCCTTCTGTTGTTGCTTCTTGGGAATTAAAGTGATCTTAGTACCTTCAAACATGAAACTGTAGCTATTAGCACATCCATCATGTTGTACTGCTCTATCAAACTGCCATGGTCTGCCCAACAACAGATGACACACATCCATGTCCACAACATCACACCAGATTTCATCTTTGTACTTCTTTGCAATTGAAAATTTCACACAAGCTCTTCGCCCAACTTTCACTTCACCACCCTTCCTTAACCATGCTAGCTTGTACGGTTTAGGATGCTTCTCAGTTTTCAAGTTCAACTTCCTTACTGCTTCTGTAGAGATAATATTGTCACAACTCCCAGCATCAATGACGAACTTGCAAACCTTTCCCAGAATAGTGCATGTGGACTGAAATATGTTATTCCTCAACCAACTGTTTTCCTCTTCCTGTTTCGGTGCCAAATAACTTCTCCTCATCATCAAATTACATCCTTCATCTCTGGACAACTCTTCCTCCTTCTCAACATAAGGTGAATTAGAAGATTCAGCTTCCACATCCTCTTCTTCTATCTCTACAACCATTGCTCTCCTCTTCGGCTTTGGACATTCATTGCTTTTGTGACCCAACTCCTGACAATTGTAACATTTGAAACTGCTATTAACCTTTGCCTTCTCAACTTCCTTCACAACTGGCTTACTGACAGGTTTAGGAACATTAGAACTTCCACTAACACCCTTCACTTGATTGTTGGAATTGGTAAACACAACACCTCCACGCCTTCCCTGCTTCTCCCAAGCCAATGCTTCCTGATGTGCCTCTGCCACAGATCTTGTATCGAACATATTAACTATATCCTGGATCTGCATTCGCAACCCTCCAACAAATCTGGCAGTCAACTGTTCCTCTGTCTCCATAATATCATTTCGAGTAATGAGTTGATAAAATTCATCAGCATAATCATTAACTGATTTCGTCCCTTGCCTCAGATTCTGCAATCTCTGATACATGAGTGATTGATAGTTATAAGGTAAAAATGTATCTTTCATCAACTTCTTCATCTTCTCCCATGATTCAATCTTTGACTTTCCCATCCGTTCTCGTGTAAGTTTAGTCTGCTGCCACCATGCTAAAGCTCTTCCCCTCAACCTAGTAGCAACTAACTTCACTCGACGATTCCACGGAACCTCTTTGAAATCAAAGATCTCTTCAACATTAGACAACCAATCTAAGAACTCTTCAGCTACCGTTCCACCCTTGAATTCTGGAATTTCCATCTTCATACCCGATTCCCAACGACGATCATCATCTACATCCCGATATGAATTTCGAACTTGGTCTCGATCTTGATAATGAATGCTAGCTCTATCACCCTCTTCACCAAAATCAAATGTATGTCTATATCGATCTCGACCATCAACATCCCTTTGATCATGCATGTCTCTTCTGCTATGTCTCTCTTCATCTCCGTGGTCATGGTGATCTCTCCTTGAAGAAATTAATGTTTCCCTTCTTTCTCTAAAAGATTGTGGTGATACCCTCCTCGCTTCAGTAACCGATGGCAAAACTCGGTTTCCTCCATGGTTCGAGATTGGTGATCTCCTCCTTTGAGTTTGATTCAAATCATTCATCAATTTCTCTAACTTTCCAATACCTTCATCAAATTTCTCATTAATACGTTGTTCCATTAGTTCGGCTTCTTCTCTTCTATACAATGCTTCAACATTTTGATGACGATTAGCTCTTCTCGGCGGCATGATTACTCAATCACAAACACTTCAACAATTCTTTACAAATCAAACTTCAAACTTCAAACTTCACCTAGGCTCGGCTACTTCTCACAAGTATAATTGGCCTATACTTAGATCGGCTCAACAAATGATGCACGGCTCACACCATTCTCCAAAAATTCAAACACTTTCCGGACTTTGATCCAAAATGAAATGGATCGAAAACTCCAAACTTGTTGCAATCTCGCGATGAAGACAATGAACACCAAACTTCAAATTCCTTGGCTCCAAGACTCGTCTTAGCTATGATTGGCTAAGTCAAGCTCCGATACCAAAACTGACGCAGCGGATTAACGAAAACTTGATTTGACGATGGAATTAGCAATTGGTGAATTGAAAATACTGCAATGCCCGAATTCGTTGATCCGAAGATACCGAATTCTAGCTATCTCTGACTCGTTGATCCGAAGATTCCGGGAAAGAGATCTACGATTCTTCGACGTTGATCTTGCGCACAAGATTCTGTGAATCGGCTTCACAAACGAGGATTCGAGCGCACTCGAATGACGTAGGTGGAGATAGGAGATCACACTCGACTACCAATTGGAAGAAAGCACAAAGCAATCAAAAGGAATTTTATTCAATTTTCAACCCCTTTTACAAATGACCCACGCGCTTATTTATAGGCTTATAACCCGCGCCTCACTAGGTCGCACGCGACCTAACATTGTTACGTGATCCAACTTAGGTCGTTCACGACCTAACACACTTTCCCTTACACGATCCACCGACCTAATATAGGTGGCTAACGAATTAGAGACAACGTTACAAAAGAGTACACACACGAGCTAACAATATACAAAGTGCAACGACTCAAAATATATACATGACATACGACCTAATATGTACAACGCGACTCAACACAAGACGACCCACGACTTAAGTACAAACAGCTTATTACAACACAACATATACACATAGCGACTTACGACTCAAACATGGAGCGACTCAAGGTTCTTCATGCGACTTATCCAAAAAGCGTCATAAGGAAGCACGGCTTCAAGATTATGCGACCCATGAAAATAACGACCTAACTTAGGTCGTAGCTTGATAAGGTCATGGACGACTTATCTTGCTTTAACAACTGAACATCGTCATGTGACCTAACTAGGTCGTTAGGTCGTTTGAGCGACTTAAGGAAGCGGCATGTGGAGCAGTAGGTCGTTAACTCGCGCGTCTTTACTAGGTCGTTTCGCGACCTATCATAGGTCGTTGGTTCCCTTTCCTTTACATAACTCGCTGCACTACATGCCTTTGCTTCTTTGCCTTGCTCCGGTGCCTTGCTAGGTCGTGAGCGACCTAAAATTTTTCCCTTAGGTCGTGTGTGACCTAAACCACATGATTTTGCAGATCACGCTGCATCACATGGGAAACAATATAATATTGCTAGAAACCTGTAATCCAAAAATATACCTATTAGTCGGGAAAAGAACGCTTAATTTATGAAACCAAAAGCAGTAGCTATTATTTCCATAAACTTTTACTTCACTTGTAAAATCCAAAGAAGTTAATAATACGTGAAAAGAGATATATTTAAGTTGCTTCAATTAATAACAAACAAATCAACACAATATAATAATAGTCACATGCAAACAAACAACATGACCATCATATGTAACAAAGGAATCAATCATATGTCCATAGCAAATAAACTGATGGTTTGTTCAGGTTCAGACATTTTTAGTCGTACAAGATGATAAATAGACTATTAAGTGTACCCTATGCTCAATAGCCTTAGATAAATACTTGATATATTATCTATACATCCTTATAGAGTTAGAAGTATCCTTTCCTATCATCTCAAAAGCCAAAATAACCAATAATTTCAACACAATATTTAAGTTTATTCAATTGGTTTCTTGTTTTTTACATCATTACTATTTTTTTTTTCTCATATAACGTCCTTTCTTTTTCTTACATGTACATATATAAATTATTTCACAATATTAACTTACATACATAACATTTCTTGTTCATCAAAATTCTTATTTAGAAATAATTTCATTGAACGCTTCCATTACTTTAATTTTACCTGTATAATATTCTATTACATATTCTATTAACATTTCAACTTATTAAACATTTTTGGTAAATATATGTGTTTTAAGAATGTAATTGAGTGTTATACAAGTTTATTTTATTCATGTTAGTTAACAAAATATTCAATGATTACATATTCTAAATTTTTATATCTTTTGATTTACAAGTTACAAATTTCTAATTTCTTATATATTTTATTCGTAAAATTCCATTCTTATTTATTTAATTAATTATTATTTATATAAAGGCCAATCACTTACATAATTCGTTTTCCATTATAGATTTAAGCCATTAATGAATCATTTCACAAAATATTACTTAAGTTCTATAGCCTTACTTAATTTTATACCTTAATTTAATTATAGAATAAAAATTTAAGTTTTTGGTGTTCGCCCTTGAAGAGAAAAGAAATACTTCAATATATCTAAAAATCCAATTAAAACATTTAACCTCGTTCACTTAGTCGGAATATAAGGTAAATTTAAAACATCTTTATGGCATTATGCAAGGACTTTCCCAAAGTTTAAACAATGTTAGAAATTTGTATCAAAAATTTGTATTAAAATATTATGATAAGATTATAAAAATAAAGTTCCTTAAATCTGATAATTTATTAGACTCAATATTCCAAAATAAGTATAAACTCTAGATTATTAAAGTGAAACTAATGGCATACTCAAATCTTGCACTAAATATCTAAATAAATGTATAAATTTTCATAGATTCATGATTAATTTTACACACTTGTTTTAAAATGAATATTCAAATCATGGGAAAAACATTTATCATGGTTTAATACAAAATTCAAATAGTAACTAAACCTATAAATTTACTACAAGTACTTCGTAATCAAGTAATTATTTAAAACCATACTTCCAAAATTGAGATTCTAATTTATTTTCCAAGTATATTTAAAACTTCGCAAATCATTTTTTCCATTTATATAATATATCTTCAAATTGTACATTCAAAGCAACTTATAAAAAAAATTACAAAAAAAAAATTCATTTGAAAACTTCATTTGCAAATCAATCATCTTTAATGTTTTAATACTTTACAAAAAAAATTCTATAAATTTTCTTGCTTCATTTATTCATACCATTTCAGTAATTTTAAATAACATCTTTTTAAATATATGTAAATTATTTAAAAACAATTACTTACAACATTACTTATATTTAAAAAGAAGCAATTGAAAACCTTAAATCCATTATGTTTGAATTTTATTAGTTTTAAATCTCAAAATACTTTTAAACATCATTAATAAATCAATAATCATTAACTTTAAAATGTTTTATTTAATTAATAACTTCTGACAATATTTAGAACACTAATAATTTGCTACTAAACCATGTTGTACATAAATAAACAATATTTAAAAAATTTAAAGTATTTAGAAAGGAAAAATGATCAAAATATCTTTTATATAATACTTTATCAAAATACTTTTATAACTCGATGTTTTAACAGGTTTATCCTTGCTCTTGCAGACTCTGGCCATGCGTTGATCAGACGCATGACTAGAATTCTCCAAGTATTTAGCAAACCTTTTTCAACACCCAATGAAAATACTTAATATCATTGAAAATAGATATGGAAAGTACGTTCCCCCATGGATTGCAGTTACGCATTGGTTATGGCACACTTTACAACGCTCTATTTCCTTGTTTAGTGCAGGAGTTATGGGCGGTCGTCACATTTGGTATCAGAGCTTTGGTTAATCGATTTTAGCCAACGCTCGCTGACGTAACTACGTATGAGAGACGTAATTGTATTTTTATGGATGATTACTATATATAATATAGTGGCTTAGAAGGATTTGAACCTCTTATGTAGTTGTTTCTCAAGGTGCACTAATCATTTTTTGTAGATATTAAGAATGAGTCGAAGAGAGAGACCAGCTGCTAGGGAAGGCCGTACTGCTGAGGGGGCTGCTGCGTATGCTGCTATGTTCGAGGCTATGATGACTTCGATTATGAGGAGGATGCCAGCTCCGGGGCCATCAGTAGATGTTGGAGTTCAAGTTCATGCTCCAAGACCAGTGGATTTTGCTAAGTTGTGTAAAGACTGTACTGCTCTTGGAGGGAAGGTTTTCTTGGGAACAGAGTTAACCATTGAAGTCCAGAGATGGATAGATGCTTGTAGAAGAATCTTTGGTGACTTGGGAATTGAGGATGCAACCAAAAGGAAGCTCGCATCAAGACAGCTTCAAGGGAGGCTTGTGATTGGTGGAACTCTATCACCATTGATACTCCGGAGGAAGAAATTACTTGGGAGCAATTCCAAGCCAAATTTGAAGCTAAGTTCGTTTCTACAGCTCAGAAATCCGTTCTATTCAAGAAGTTTGTGGAGCTTAAGCAAGGAGGAAGACCAGTTCTTGAGTATGTTTCTGAGTAAGCTTCAAGGCTAGAGGTGACAGTCAAGAATGTGGAAGGGCGAAAAGTTGTGATACGATGTAAGCATGAGGAAGGCGTCTTCATGGGCTTCATGTATTCACTGGTTGTTCCACGGGATGGACTGTCATCGGTGCCAGTCGCAAATGGATTTGAGGATGTCTTTGATGAGGTCAAAGGGTTACCGCCGCATAGAGAGATCGAGTTTTGCATCGATCTAGTTAAAGGAGCCAGACCTGTTGTAACGCCTCTTAGGCGGATGGCGCCTAGGGAACAGCAAGAGTTGAAGGTGCAAGTTGATGATCTTTTACAGAAAGGATTCATTCGACGTAGTGTGTCCGAATGGGGTGCACCAGTTGTGTTTGCAACCAAAGCAGATGGATCACTAAGGTTGTGTGTAGATTATCGTGAGCTGAATAAAGTGACTAAGAAGAACAAGTATCCATTGCTGAGAATAGATGACTTGTTTGATCAGCTTCATAAATCCAAGGTGTTTTCTCAGATGGATTTGGCAACAGGATTTCACCAATTAAGAGTGGCAAAGGATAGTGTGCCGAAGACTGCTTTCAGGACACCGTTTGGTTTCTTTGAGTGGCTGGAAATGCCGTTTGGATTGACCAATTCACCCGCATATTTTGTGGATCTTATGAATAGAGTGTTCAGAGATCAGTTGAACAAGTTCGTACTACTGTTCGCGGATAATATTTTGATTTATTCCAGTAATGAAGAAGAGCACAAGACGCACTTGCGTATTATTTTGGAAACCTTGCGGAAACATCAACTGCAGGCTAAGTTTTCGAAGTGTCACTTCTGGAAGAGCGGAGTGAGGTTCTTAGGCCATATTATCTCTGGAAGTGGAATAGCGATTGATCCCGCCAAGGTGGCAGCAATCCAGGATTGGGTTAGACCTAAGAATGCATCTGATGTGAGAAGTTTTCTTTGATTAGCAGGATACTATCGTCGATTTATCAAAGACGTTTCCAAGGTAGCTGCACCATTAACAGGATTGACGAAAAAGAACCAAGTATTCAGATGGGATGCTAAGTGTGAGCAAGCTTTCGGAATCCTGAAAGAGAGACTAACAAGTGCTCCTGTTTTGACTATTCCAAGTGGAAATGATTAGATGGTGGTTTACAATGATGCATGTGGTACTGGACTTGGAGCAGTGCTGATGCAGAAGGGTAAAGTTATTCCGTATGCAAGTCGACAACTGAAGCCGCATGAAAGGAATTATCCGACTCATAATTTGGAGTTGGCGGCGATTGTATTTTCTCTGAAGATATGGGGACATTACCTATTGGGAGTTCGATTTGAGTTGTTTACAGATCATAAGTCATTGAAGTATCTTTTCTCCCAAAAGGATTTGAATCTTCGGCAGCAACGATGGCTAGAGTTTTTGGCATCATATGATTTTGGTATAGCCTATACTCCGGGAAAGGGTAACCAGTGGCAGATGCATTAAGTCGAAGACATGCAGGATTGGGGGCCAGGTTTTCAGAATGGAAGAATCTTGAGTATTTGGCTAGATTTAACTTCAGGCCCAGATGTGAATTGAAACCTGAGATGTTGGCAAACTTATCGATAAGACCTACTCTTATGGAAAGGATCGGCGAGAGCCAAAAGCAAGACGATAAGCTTGTCAAGATTATCCGTGATTTGGAATCCGGGTTGGACCTAGAGAAGGATAAAGGATTCGAGGTCGATCGAGAGGGGTGGCTTTGGAAGAAAGGACGACTAGTTGTTCCCGATATAGATGAATTGAGAGATGAAGTTCTGAAGGAAAGTCATCACTCGAAGTTGACAATTCATCCAGGTGGAAATAAGATGTATCGGGATATGAAAGAACCTATTACTGGGAAGGTATGAAGAAAGATGTTGGAAAATTTATTTCCAAGTGTATGAACTGCCAGTTGGTAAAAGCCGAGCAGAAGAAGCCCAGTGGATTGCTTCAACCATTAGAAGTTCCTACATGGAAGTGGGAGCAAATATCGATGGATTTTATCGATGGGTTACCTAGAACAAGAGCGGGAAATGAAGGGAGTTGGGTCATCATAGATCGTTTGACTAAGAGTGCAAGATTTATTCCTGTTCGGTCAACCAGGACTGCATCAAAATTGGCTGACCTATATGTTAAGTGGATAGTTCGATTCCATGGTATCCCGAAAAGTATAGTGAGCGATCGAGACCCATTTCTCACTAGTGGATTTTGGAAGAGCTTCCAGGAAGTTTTGGGAACCGAGTTGTGTTTCAGTACATCTTATCACCCTCAAACAGATGGTCAGACCGAGAGAGTCAACCGAGTTTTGGAAGATCTCCTCAGAGCATGTGTTTTGGACTTCGGAGGATCATGGGAAGATCATCTTCATTTGGTGGAATGTTCGTATAATAACAGTTACCAGTCCATCATCGGTATGGTGCCGTATGAAGCATTGTATGGAAGACCGTGTAACTCCCCGACATGTTGGTTGGAAACGGGAGAAAAGTTGATACTTGGGCCAGAAATGATTCAACAGACTTCGGATTGCATAGAGATCATTCGGCAACGAATGAAGGCAGCCCAAGACCGCCAAAAAAAGATATGCCGATAAACATCGTAAGGATTTAGAGTTCGACGTAGGTGATATGGTTTTTGTGAATATTTCTCCACTGAAGAATGTTATTCGATCCGGGAGGAAAGGGAAATTGACATCAAGATTTGTTGGACCATTCCCGATCATCGAGCGAATTGGAAAGCTCGCCTATAAATTGGAGTTACCAGAAAAGATGTCGGGTGTGCACAATATTTTTCATGTATCGCATCTACGGAAGTATGTGCACAACTCGAATACAGTGGTTTCTGCTGATAGCTATTAAGATTTGGAGGTTAATCCAGTTGATAAGAGACCTCGTAAGCCGCTTCGTGTTGTGGAAACTGACACGAAACAGCTTAGGAGGAAGGTAGTTAGGTTGCTGAAGATACAATGGAGTGATGATGTTAATGACTGTACATGGGAGCTGGAAGAGAGGATAAAGGCAGCTTATCCTGAACTCTTCGAGGTATGACCATAAGGTGTCGTGTCATCTCATGACATTGTAACTTGTTCTAGTCTTAGAATTCTGCATGGTAGGCTAGTAATTGGATGCATGGTTTGTTGGTTGCTATGGATGGTAGGCATGCAGAATAGTTTTTGGTTCTTGTTTGTTTGGAATTTCGGGGGCGAAATTCCTAAGGGGGAGAGAATGTAACGACCCGTATTTTACGTATCGAAAGATCGTACAACTGTTGTCATTAGGTCGTTAGTGTTGGTAAGCCGTCCAGAGTTGAGTTGTATAGTAGCTTAAGTCGTGCATTAGCTTAGGTCGTGCAGTAGTTTAGGCCAGATGGTGACTCAAGAGATGGGAGCGACCTAAGGAGTTTGCGACCTAAGGAAGTTAGCAGCATAAGCGAGCGACTTAAGGGTTAACGACTTAAGAATAGGTGAGCGGCTTAAGGAGGTGAGCGACTTAATAGGATCTAGTGGTAATGACCTAGGAGTTAACGGCATAAGCGGGTTAACGGCCTAAGGAGAATAGGAATGTGGACCGACTTAAGGACTTAAGTAAGGTAGGCCGGTTAAGCGAGCTAACGATCTAAGGTAGTTAGCGACCTAGGGGATGATGGCTTGGGTCGATCTAGTTAGGTCGTGGACGAGATAAGGTGTTAGGTCTCTGTAGTAGTTAGGTCGCGACCTTTGATAAGTCGCTAAGACGTTGAGTGTTAGGTCGCTAGGTCGTCCAGACGACTTAGGAAGAAACGCGGCTTGTATGTTAGGTCGTGTTTTGTGTTAGGTCGTTGAGTCGCGTAGAGGCTTGAGTGTTAGGTCACACAAATGCTCGAGTTGATAGGTCGTATCTCTGTTAGGTCGTGCACGTTTTAGACCGTGTACGTTGTTGAGTAGCGTGAAGGCTTAAGGGGTTAGGTCGCGTGATAGCTCGAGTTGATAGGTCGTAGGTCGTGGGGTTTCGTTAAGTCGTGAGAGACTTAAGGGCGAGCGACTTATGGGTTCGGCCTATAAATACACGGGTTAGCTTCATTTTTGGGATCCGGATTTTGAAGCAACGAAGTTCTGCCATTTTGAGAGCTCGAGTGCTATACTTCTTCACTTCTTTTCTACTCTTTAATCTTGTGCTTCCTTCCATCCAAATCGAAGATTAAATTGAAGATCCAAGAGCTTAGATTGAAGATCTCCATCCATTGAAGAGAGATTTCATCGTTTGAAGCGGAATTTTGGTGGATCGAGCTAGATTCTTCGCTGTCCAGATCTGAAGTGTGTTGCATTTGAGGTGTTTAGGTGATTCAGTGAGTGGTGGATTCCTCTCACACGAACCCAAAGGAGTATGTTGGATTGGTGGCTTGATTTTGTGTTAAAAATAGTGATTTCATGCATTTTCGTAAACCTAAGTATAGATCCATGGTTCATGAATATTTGACATCCATTATAATACATGTTTACCTATGCAAGTTCATCCATCAAGTTGTAGAGATATTATTCATGATTATGCTTGTTAGATTTGGACTCTTTATTTACAAGATTGCCATTTTAGTTATAATTGCTTTTAGATCATGTTTGAATGCTTAATTACTTGGATTAATGATTGATTTGATTGATTGTTATAAATTAGTTGATTAGTGGTTGGATTTGGACAAGTTGGTCGAAGATGATTCAAAAGCTAAGGGAAAGGCTCTTGAATAGGAAAAAGCTGCTCATGACATATGTGGCGGATGATAAAGCTCATATGGACAGATTTGATGATGATGTTGAGATGGGACTTTGCTATAATGAAATAAAGCAAGGCATGATGTGAAGTAGTCTTGGTACAATCGAGACGGGATCATTCCAAGCATGTTGATAACTCGAGGGATGGTTTGAGTTTGTGGATAATGGTTGGCTCGAGAGGCGCTTGAGCTAGTATGAGAATAGTCGTCGAGGAGGATGACTAGAAGGCTGAGATTTCATCATTATCGAAGGTTCTAGCAGACTCAAAGCAAGAGTACGCTGGGCAGATTCGATAGTCCCAAAAGACTACAGTTGGTGGTCGAGTACTCTGGGCAAATTCGATAGTCCAAGGCACGGGCTGCGACGACGTGCGGAGTTCTGTCTAGAACCGGGTTTACCATTAGCCCTTGACGGACGGCTGAAAGAATGTTCCAGTCATTCAATTAACGGTGGTATCGAAGCAATGATAACAGTGATAGCCAAAGTCATGGATGTTTGGATGTTTTGGTTGTATCGTCATTCGGTCTCAAGAGCGATGTTTTTCTGGGTGCTTATCTGATCTTGGTTTAGGCCTTGGGGGTTTGTACTTGGAAAACACCGACCTTGGCTCGAGTGATAATTGATTTACTTTAAATGTCTGATTTGCTATGTTTACTTCTGCTTAGTGTGTCTGGGGCTATCACTGTAGAAAGAGGTGGAGTGGGAGGGTTGGGTTCCTATTCCTTTTACCTTTATGCTATTTTGGTATGTTTAGTTAATTTACCGCTCACTAAGACTGTTGTCTGACTCAAGGTTTTATGTTCAACTCTTATTACCTTGGGCTGTTCATCCATTTTGGGATGGGCAGACTGGGTAGCAGGTGACAGGTGCTGTTCTTAGTGACCAACGATGCTGATGACGATGACGAGCTGGAGGCTTGCACATTATTTTCTTACTATATGTACTGGATGTTCCGCTGCTTGTATATTCTCTAAGTGATATGTAGTGAGGCTTGATGTATTGACTATTCAGATTTTTGTATCAAACTACTATGAGGCTTATTTGACGAGATTCTGTTTTGTGGAGCTTCACTATATATATATTTCCTATTGTATTTTACCCATGCGCTGTGAGTAATACGATAGACTCCGCTGCTTTTACCTTGCCTTGATGATCATCCATGGCTGCCTGGCACACTTTACAGCGCTCTATTTCCTTGTTTAGTGCAGGAGTCATGGGCGGTCGTCACACAATTCGAATTCAACATTTAGTTATTGAATTTATTATGAAATTGAAACCGGTTATTATTACACAGAGCATATATTTTAACTTCACAGGCATTCAAATAAAAGAAAATAAACATGCATCAATTAAAATCCAAAAATCCAGGCAAACATCATGATTTCATACACAAGGACAAGATGAAATTCATGATTTAAAACTGCTTTTAAAAAAATTCATTTACTCACTGATATGCAGAGGATAAAGAATTATTTTGTTTTCCAGGCTCTTGAATTCCTTCTGCATGTTAAATTTAATCTTGCTGTAGTTGATTTCTGAATTGTTTGTTGAATAATCTCCTTGCCCTGATTGTATTTGAAAATCTTGCATTGATGTTGAACTTGCTTTTTAACTTCTTGTTTCAGATTTTAGATTTCCAGGTTTTCCAGTTTTATATTTTCTTGTTTTATTTCTTGTTTCAGATTGAATTTCCAGATCTCCTTCTTCTTTTGATCTATTTAGTTTGAATTGAAAATGAAGAAAAGGGTTTGGTCTGAAAGTAAAAACAGATTTCCTTCTTCATATTTTTTTTAGATATAAATTTATCAAAGAGCATTGACATAAGCTTAATACACTTACAAACGTTACTACTTATTTATATATATTTTTTACTTATTTAGGCCTTGTATGTATAAGTATGTAATATGTATATGTATGTAATGTATTTTAATGCTTAATTATTGATTTACATGTGTTACTTTTCATATTATAATTTATTTAAATTATGTATAAGTAATTATGTAATATTCACATGAACATAATGTGTATTTATTTTATGTAAATAAGCTTTAAATTCTAGTAAATATACATGTGAATTTATGTAGATATTTATTTATAAATAACTTATAATTTTATCAAATTAAATGAATCATATATTTATAAGCTTGAGGATTTTATTTTAACTCTTATATACAAAATTTCTAAACCAAATTTATCTTATGTTAAAATTTTAAAAGGAAAGAATATTAAAACAATTGAACTTTTAAATTTAAATCTTATTTAAAACTAATATATATATATATATATATATATTAAATAAGAATTTATCTTTGTTATTAAAAATTTAAATCTCAAATATCACTTTTAAAAGTATTAAGTCAAATTAAAATTTCCAATTTACAAACTATGTATATTAAAGTTTGAAAACACTTTATTAAATTCAAAACAATAATTTTTCCATTTCATATATATATACAAATATATACATTTCAAATGGAAATTTTTTTTAACATTTGGTATGGTAATTAATATATTAATTTTTGAAACACAAATCCAAACCACAATATATATATATATTCATATATATTACAATTTAAAAACATAGCTTTTATTACATTAGAGACTTCCTATTTACAATATATATCAACATATATATATATATATATATATATATTATAAATAGAAAACATTTTGATTAGCTTTTGAGAAATAAATCCTACCAATTTTAAATTGCTAGAATAAATATTTCCAAATTAAAATATTATTAGTTTTCAAAAGAATTAAACTTGCCAATTTTATGTTGTTAGGAAAAATGTTAATAGACATTGTCAAATTAAATATTATTAGCTTTTTAAAAGAATAAACTTGTCAATTTATGAATTATCAAATCAATTTAATTATTGATAAAGATTATTAAATTGATATTGCTCAAAATTCCGTGTCGTCACATTTATAATAAAATAAATGGAAAGATGAATACGGTAAATAAATGATATTAAGTAGTGGATAAATGAATGTAATACAATAAAGAGAAATTTCAAACTTAAGTAAATAGGTTGAAGTTATTTCTAAATAAAATTTCAAGAAATAAATGTAAATTAAAAAGATAAATTATTATATGAATGAAAAAGAAATCATACAACAAATATTATGAAATGAAATAAATAAGAATGAACATGGTCTATTGTTTGAAATTGTTGTTTTTTTTACTTATAGCTGTTTAGGCAAAGATACTTTAAATTGTTTGGGTGAATGAATAATCTATTTAGTTTCATCTAAGACTGTTGAGTGAATGGTGCACTTAGTAGTTTATTTTACATTATATACAATTTAAAGTTTTAAACTCGAACAACTATTTGTTTTGTTTGATATGAATGAATGACTGATTTATATTGATTCTATGTGAAGATTGTATGCTGTTTGTTGAAATTGGTTGTTGTTGTATTGATTTGGTTGTTTGTAATTAAAACAACTTAAATATTTCATTTTATTTAATTGTTAACCTTTTTGGATAATATAAGTAAAATACAAGTTATGGAAGCAATTGCTACTGCTTTTGTTTTCATAATTAAGCATTAATTGCCGACAAATAAGTACGTTTTCAGATTACGGGTTATAGCGCTATTATATTGTTTTCCCGTGTTGGATATATATTATTTTGGAAAATATATGTGTTATATTGCTATATTCGATATTATATTTTCTCCTGAGCCTCTCCGTACAAAGGAGACTCTGTCGAAATTTTCCGTAAATTTTGGACTTAGAAAATATTTTGAAAATGTTATTCAAACTTTATTAATTTAAGTATAAAAAGATTTAATTTTTATAAATTGGTGTATTTTATCTAAATTGATTAATTTTTTAAATTTATTTGTTTAAAAATTTAATATTTTAAATAAGATATATTGATTTCTTAATTCTTCTTTTCCCTTCTTTTTCCTTTTCGGGGATGAATAATTTTGAGTGGGGGAGAGTGTAACGATTCGTAAATTTTGATAAATAAATTGGTTAATTTAATTAAGGTCTTTTATTTAAATTTAGGAAGAAATAAAATTTTTGTAATTTATATTGAAGTAAATGTTAAAAATGAAATGCAACCATGGAAATTGAAGCTAAGTATTAACAATTGAAATGAAATTACGATTAATTGAAGTAATGGAGATTGTTATACTAGGCTAAGAATTGAATAATAAGAAAGCAAGGTAAACAATACTAATTAAATTTAATAATAAATGAACGGAAGGAAATTCCATTTAAGGAAAATAAATTTAAATGTTAGGACTTAGTTATAAATGCATATTAAGTAAATAAATGTAAGTATTATATGAATATATGAATTAATGTCTGATTTAGGGTAATAGAATGAATTCATATGATGTAAGTTATTATAATAAATAATGAAATAATAACTAGGATGGAATATAACAACGAAGTTAATTAAACACCGAATTGTGTAAATTGAATAAAGTTGCAATGAATGAAATAATGTAAAATGGTATAACTTGGTTATAGGATGAGGTAAGCAGATAAATAATTAATTCAATGCAATACCTATGGATTGAAACAATTATGAAACTTTAATTGATTGTAATTTATAAATTGATAAATAGATTCAAAGTTATAATTGACGAAATAATACGCAATAAGTGCAATTTGATAGGAATCAATGTTAGTATAAATTAATGAAATAATAACTAGAATGCAAGGTTACAATAATGGGAATGAGTATATGTCAAGTAAATGAAAGATAAACAATGATAACTAGCTTATAGAGTAATAATAGGCATAGTGTAAAGATGGGAATTTAATAACGAAATTAATGTAAATGTTATAACTTGGTTACAAAATTAATATACGGAAGTGGATGTAAATATGAATTAATTAATGAGATGATAGATAGTAATGGTAATTGAATAAAATCAATATTACGTGTATCGTGACAGAACGAATAGGAAATGCTAATTTTATTTCTAAAGTAATAGTTGATGTAAAAAAAGAATGGAACCAAGATGAAATGATTTATTTGATTAAAATCTTAATTAATATGTGCATTAATTTATAATGGATACAAAAAAGGTAAATTATTAATTTAAAAGAATGAATGAGTAATAAAATAATGTATAATAAATGAAAATGGAATAAATAAGTGTTATGAAGCTAATGGTAGCATTGGTTGTAAGCAATAAACTTATAAATGAAATAAAAAGTTAATGGTATCAATTATTACATGTTACATATTTATTTAGTCTATTAAATAAAATTGGGAAATCAATTTGCAATCAAAGGAAATAAAGTAGTACGTTAATTTGAAATTAAGTTAAAATGGAAGAATATTAAGAACCAAGATTTAAAAGCAATGTTGATTATATTCTTGTTGTCGAATAACAAGGGTAAGAATTTAATAAACTGAATTAATTAAAATTAAATGAAATTAAAATATCTAAATATTACGTTATTCGAAATTAAGATGAAATGTGAGAATATCAATGTAATAGTTTTGAATCCAACGTTAAATCCATCTATTTGGCAATAATGAATGGAATTTTGGGAACTTATTTATAATTTGTGAATTTAATGAAATTGAAGTTAATACTGAAATTTATAAATTAATCATCCTAAATTGACATTTAAATTCCTTTAAAACCATTGTAAATGATTGAGAAATAAAAAATGATAAGAATTGTCAATTTTAGGATTTAAATTAAAAATTTGATTTAATTAATCAATTATTAATTTGTTTAATTAGTGTAAAAATAGCCATTTTGGCCACTGACTCGGATTTCGATGAAACTAGTTTCATTGGTTCCATAACGGTGAATTATTGTAGGATTTCAAGTTTCGTAGCGATTGGACAAGTCGTTTGTTCATACGGACTCGAAACGCCTTGAAATCAAAGAAATTGAAATCAATTGAAATCAATTTGAAAAATATTGATTTGAGCATAACTTCTTCATATGATGGAATTTGGACTTGAAACTTGTCCCATCGCATTTAAAATATTTAAAAATATCTGTTTTGATATATGGGTCGACCCAATTTCGTTCCGGAATCGGAATGGGCTTTTCGGGCCATTCATCGTTCAACGCGTTTATAAATCGGGTCCACCTATTCTATTTCAACCTTGCCTATATATACTCTGTTATGAAGCGCTTACTTCTTGTGACGACCCGGCTTCCTACGCCCAGGAAGACGTTTTGTCATTAAGAAAGAAAGGGATGAGAAAATAGAAAAGATAGAGAAGAAAGAACAACAACATCAGAATCACACAACGGAACAAATAAAATATAATAATCACATAAATATTTACATAATATACAACATCAATTAGAGTTATACAGACAATACATCACGTACTAGACAGTTATAAACACCTGTCTAGTTAACACACCTCAATACATTACAGCTCAAAAAATAAGACTCAGAGATACCAACACAGCGGAACTGTATATATATATATATATATATATATATATATATATATATATATATATATATAACGTTGAAGCCTCCTGCTCCATTGCTCCTCCAGAATTCGTCAAAGCTAACCTGAATCCCTTGGCTACCCATAAAAATTTTGGTACCGAGAGTTTATAAAAAAACAAAAATAAACTTCGGGTCAGACAGGGGTCTGGTATGAGTAACAGGTTTAAGTTGCTTAACTTTGAAAATCTTTTGAAAACAAAAAGTATCGCGTAAGACTTCCCACACATAAACATGGAAAAGTTTTTACCTTACGCTAACCAAAACATTTGATAGGAAATTCTATGATATTATAATAGGTCTAGGGTTTTCAAGAAAATAGAAAATAGCCGAAATTGTTACATGATTAAATTCCAGCTACTAGCCACAAAAGTGGGTAATACAATCAAAACCGTTGACACTTATTGGATTGTGGATTCCATACAATGGCAGGGCTACTGGGGTACCGTCCATCACAGTACGTGGCCTAGATCAACGTACCGAGGATCACTCCCGACCCGCTGCAACACAAGGCCGGAACCATTCCTTACTGAACAGTCCCGAACAAGATAAACCCCGGCAGTTGTTGCAATCAACCGCCCATACAGCCGAAAATAAAGGGACATCTAGACAGGGGAATATCCTTGTCCTGCTTGGGAATGACCCACCTAACCTTGCTGCACCTCCCATGTTTTAGCCATTCCCGGTTGATGAGGCTTGAGGTTACGATTACCTTTAGAGAACATAATTCTTAGAATGCTCATCGCCCACCTGACGATGTGTTGAAAGCATTCAATCCATACAAGTTCGTTCCGGGTTCGAACGAAACCGAAGGCATTATCTCGTTACACTCATTTTGGAATCACTCTCAGAGTTAACGACAATAACCCTTGCATTCTGAATCTCCATCTTCACTTTAGATTCACGACCTATCGTTAATTTGGAATCGATGTGGTTTTCGGATATTCCTAATGTGGAAATCCGATCCCGGTCTCATCGAAATCCAAAACGTGTTTTTTAAGGCCAAGTTGTCTATTTAGTCTTAACAGTTTAATTTAATATAATCAATATACACACAGATGGATAATTCATAATATCACAGTAGATAATCACAGATAATCCCATCAGAAAATCAATATTATCATCTAAACAGATAACAAAAAATTATCATATTTAAACCAAGCATCCATGACACATAGATATTATTCATGCCAGATTACAATCATCAAATGAAATATCAATATCATTCATCCATAAGCAATGATTTATAATCATACCATTTGTAATTAATTTAAAATTAATTAAATTAACTACTTCTATCTCTAATTAATTTAAAGTAAATTATATTAATTCTTTATCTATAAATCCTGCTTATACAACCATTAATTAACTATAAATCAAATTAGTTAATTATCCTCTAAATATTCACCTTGATCAAACACCTTTGATTAATCACCTTCTAATTACAATAAGTAATTACTCTTTAATTAATTTTACAAATTAATTATCCCAAATTATTCATAGTAATTAACATTTAATTACTTTATTTATAATTGATTACATTTATTCTTAATTAATCACCACATTATTAATTATGTCTTAATTAACCAATTCTTAATTTACATCATTAATTATATTAATTAATGATCTCTAATTTAGATTTAAATAAATTACTTTGTTTAATTAATTTCATTGAATGATTAATCTTTTAATTTGACATAGTTATTAATCACCTTTGATTAATATCAACCAGTAATTAAACACCCTTACTTACTCATATAAATAAATTAATTATTCCCATAATTAATTATCTCCACTAATTAATCCCATGATTAATTATAAAAGTAATTATCCAAATTACTTTATTAGCACATCATCTTTCATTAATTACATTCAGTAATTAACATTAATTACTTCCTAAGTAATTCTGCTCCATTGCATACACTAAGTAATTATACTTATCAATTTATCAAATGATTTTCTTAAATTAATTAAACTAAATTAATTAACTTAAATTAATCATTTAATCAAAATTAATTACAATAAGTAATTAATCTCTTAATTACTTTTGTCAAGTAATTTCATTTAACAATTTACAATAGATTATCTAATTAATCTGATTAATTACCAAAATAAATCACATTAATTAATTAGTAATCCTTAGTTAATTATCTAATATCATCTTTTAATTTACTTCTTAATTTATCTTTATTTATAAATTAATCTAAATTATTAATTTATAAATTTATTAAATTACCATTCCTTTATTATCTTATGAATTAAATCATTTAATGCCTTAATTATTCTTAAGATAATTTATTTCTTATTTAATGACTTAATTAATATAAAAGTGTATTAAAACATTACACTTTTTAAATATAGATTCAAATTCCATTTTGAATTCAAGATTCAAAAGAGATTATTGTTGAAACGTTTACCAAATTTAAATTCTTTTTGAAATAAATTTACTTTCCAAAACTATTTTATTTAAACTGGTTTCGTATATTTAAATTTAAAAACTTATTCAAATGTCACATTTGAATTCGAGAAAACTTGAACTCATTGGTTTAACCTTAAATTTAAAACTTTGGTTTTTACTTGCTTTTGAAAAATTTGGTTTTAAAATCTTGCTTAAAAATTCAAATTCGTTTTCTTTTTACCTTAGATTCAAAGTCTACTTGAACCTATACTTTAAACTTCGAATTTAAACCTCTTTAAATTTCTGTTTTCAAATTTTAAATTTGATTTTAAAATGTGGAAACTGTCAGGTTAGTAAACCTGAAAATCCACATTTAAATCATTTTGAAACCTTTATCTCATTTCAGATTTGAATTCAAAAACAAATTGGAATTCACACTTCAAATTGATTTAAACTTTGTTCAAATCTTGTATACATATTAAAGTTTCACTTAAATTTGTTTAAAAACAAATTTGCTGCCAGGTTTTACAATTAGCCTGGAACAATCACTGACTCGAGTCAACTAAGAGGTGCTTCGAGTCTTTTGCCCTGCTGCTTCGAGTCGCATACTCGAATAACCCGAGTTTTCCCCATCTCCAAAAAGAAACTGCGCACAGAAAAAAAAAACAAGAACCCCAACCACTTCAATGGCACTGTGTATGTGCACCGTGGCCCCAACCAACGCCGGCCATCCACACGAACCGCAATACATCGCCAACCACCCCCAGATAACTCCACGGCCACCCAAAATCCAACACCACGCTCAAATCAAAAAGGAGCAGTACAAGGCAAAACCTGTAAACACAAAACCCATCCCTGCCCAAACCTGACAACGCGCCGTTCACCCATCCTCGGCCACCTGTACTCGCGAAACTCCGACCATAAACTCGCCTTCGACCAAGCTACTAACTCCCGAGACCGCGTGCAACTCGATGCATGGTGGACATCGCGGTGATCAAAATTCAATCACCACAAAAATTTAGGGTTACAAACTTCACATTACGGCCACCATCACCACCGTGCTCAGACCAACCACCAACAATTTTTCTCATTACCTGGGTAAGCTCCTCCACCTCCTCACCTAACCTGATCACCACCAAAATGCACAGATCGGCAGTAAACGCTCAAAACCAACTTTTGTTTAAAAGACGAACTGCACCTAAACCACTTGACTAAAAAACATTATATTAATTTTAAAAATCATATTATAGTATGTATATTTTATTCATAATCCTGAATTCACAAATTAAAATCATTGAGGTTTAACCTATTTTAGTTTTCTACCTGTAGTTTTACATTTTCCAGAACGAACTCCATTGTTTTTCCTTTAAACAATTTTTTAGACTTAAGTATCTGTTAATACCTGCAATTGTTGTCAACTTATATCTTGTTAAGGCTTGAATTAAGATCAAAAGGAAATATAAATAAGGATTTTTCAACCTGGAACTAAAATCAGGTAGAATATATAGAGACTTTAATATATACTCAGACACATCCATATGTATAGTAAAAGAAAAACATACATACAAACCACACTCATTTCAGATTTTGCCACAAGTTTACATACTTAAGTTTTAGTAATCAAAGGTACTTACAGCAAATGAAAGACAGAACAAATTAAATGAGGCATTTTGAATTTTGCAGGTTTTGAAACATACAGAGTTTCACCACACAAGCACCAGAGAAAAATGAATAATAATTATTCACACCATATATTTTAAGCATCCAAATATCAACATGCATCAGATTGTAAAACTTAAGTAATTTTAAAAAAAATGTTACTCACCAGTGCTTTTGAAAAAGAACAGAGCACTTCCTGGTATTGAAACAGTCTTGAACTTTAAAACCGGAAATGATTTTCTTGCTTTTCCTTTCATTCATCTTGCTTTCTTCAGTTGTAAATATTACTAAGTTTGTATAATTGAAAATGCTTGCCATTTTTCTTTTTTTCAGGCTTTTAATGAACGAACTAAAAATTATGCATATATAAAGAAGTTCATGGGAAGGTGATAACTGGGTTATGCATATGCTAGTACAATTATGCTCTTGTTTGTATTAGGCAAGATATTTTTAATTAGGGGCTGAATTGATCTTTAAAACAGTTCGAAATGAATTTGTTACTTGCTAAGAAATGAAGCATTTATTGCCAATGTACTTTATGTCCCTACCAATCCTCATTTTTATGCTTAGATATTTTACTTAGCTTGCATTTTATTTTATCCCTTTCCATTTTTTATTTTTTTTTGTCTGCAGGCAACATTCATATAAAGCCTGATACAATTTTCTTTTATTCATATATATAGGTCAGAGCATTTTATTTTTACTTATTTATTTTTTTCTTTCAGTTGAATATGAAAGCATTAAATGCTTTGAGTATTTCATGCTTTTATTCTATACTTTTCTTGTTTTGTTTATAGATTTGCTTCTTGTCTGCATATTTATCTTACAACACATTTATCTTGGTTGAACCTTCATTTACAAACTTCCTGCACATCATTTTATATTTTTTTTTCTTTGTTTATTTTCTTTAATCAGAGATTTGGAGGCTGAGATGATCTCCACAACAATTTGAATTGACTTGCTTATGCAAGCATTAAATGCTCAAGTACTTCATGCTTTAATTCACTTTGTTTATACCCTTGCCTTGTATGTTCTTCTTTACAGGCTAAATTCCTAATTATACAAAGCCCTTTTGATTTATTATCACTTCAGGTACATATATATTTTGTTTTATTTTATCTTTAGCCTGCATAATTTTGTTGTACTTAATGTATATTATCTTGTTGTTTTACTTAAGTACTTTAGCTCGTTTATATTTTAACATAGCTATCAAATACTAAATTCATCTATTATTTTTATACTGGTATTAGTATTAATACGGTTTATTTTAATTTAACATTTTAATAAGACTTACTTTTAATCTTTCAATCATAGCTATTTATATAAATAAATTTGAAATAACAATTTCTATTTAAAAACCATTTATAAAGACATTATGATTAATAAATCTCGTTATCAAATTAAGAAATTTACCTCTTTATTACTTATTTAAATTCAAACCTAAGCTTAAATAAATTTAAAACAATCAATATTTATCTTAAGTATTTTAAACCATACAGTTATTTATTAAATAGCTTTTAAAAAGATATATATATTAAATCAAATTATAATTACCAAAAGTATTGAAATAAGAAAAATATGTTTTTACTTGTTAAATTAAAAACAAAGCTTACCTATTTACAATATACACAATTATATACATTATACATAGATGACAACTAAATTAGCTTTTAAAAGATAAATTATCAGTTAAGTATTTGTTTAAAAGAAGATTTTTAAATCAATTCAAATATTATTAACAAATATCATCAATCAATTTAATTTTTAGTGTAGATTATTAAATTGATATTGTCCCAAATTTCCTGGATATCACATTCTTCCCCCCTTAAAAGAATTTCGTCCCCGAAATTTAAAACAAAGGTAATTTAATAATCCGATTTAAAATTTAAATTTGAAACACAAGCATATATCAACATAAACTAACAATCATAGCAACCACTTCATCCAAACAAACAAATATAACTATCCAGACAAAATTCTAAATAGAATTTTCTCGAGTTTCCCCAAGTATAAATACCGGGTTACTCGGCCTATAGAATCCAAACAACCAATACTACTACTAAACTACGGAGTTCCCACTCATCTAAATCTACAAAACAAATCAAAATATCAGACTAAACTCAAGTCTGACCCAACAACCGAAATTCCCTAAACTGCTGACTCTAAAATCAAAGATAGATCTTACACATACTCCCTCAGAGATACGTGAAACACTCTGAATTCCAGTTATCCAAACTGACAATCCAATTCTGAAACCAAACACTTATCCAAAATCAAATCTCCAACTTGGGAATCCAAATTCCTCCGTCTCTTGTCCACAAAACTCCTCGGATGGTCCTGGATCGTCTACATCCTTACTTATCAGCTCAACTCTTGTTGATGTTCCTTAGAAACAAACTGAACCAAAGACAATCCAACAAAATGATCTTTCCAAGATCATCTCAAAACTCAGAATACAACTCTATTCCAAAATAGAAAACAGAACTCACTTCTCTCATCTGGAAGAGATAAAACAGGTGCACTCCAATCTGGCCTCAGATTCTGAAAAATTTCCTATAGAACTTTCCAATCCAAACACTGCAACATCCAATTGCTTCCAAACTAAAACAGCTGCCACCATGCTTCCACTGCGCAACTTTGACTAAACAGATGAAAATGCTGAAGATGAACTCAAGCACAGACTGGACAACACATATTTCAAAAATAAAGCTCACATATCCAAAAAGAAAACTCCACGGTTTCTCCAAAACTTGAGCTACTTCCACAGCTCAAAAATCATCTTATTACTAAGCTGATCCATCGGTACCACTTCTGAAAATCCAGTCGATACCAAACTCAATCTCCAGATGTTACCAAATCTTTGACTTCTTGAAGACATCCAGAAAATGTCTCGGAAACACAAGAGAACATTCAAATTATCGCAAGTCACTTTTGCGATCAATCCAGCCTAATTTTCAAGATACTGCTCTTTCTTTACCAAACAGAACAACTTACACTTATGTGACCAATCCATCGAAGAAATGGATCTACTCTGCTGCTTCTGAAGTTTCCTCAAGAAAAACTGCTAAGCCAGTAGACCTCCTAATCCAAAGCTCTTCGAGAAACTCGGACCTCAAAGCAAATAGAAACATTCTATTGAACTCAGCTACAACACCGATGCAGTCGCTCTTCCTTAACTTTTCCCAAAGAAACATCTTCGGAGACATCCATAGTCACTGTGTCTCATCACACAGCTATTGTACCTTGACGTATCAAGATATCATGACTTGCTTCTGCCCAACCGACCGATCCAAACTCTAGCTCAACTAAACTCTTACACTTTCAAAGATGAACTCCGAACCTTAATAGATTTCCTTCAGAGATCAATGAAATCCTTACACCACCCAAAGCTTACTCGAGACGGTATTAGGTCTACAGTCTCGACAATTACATTTCCAACCTCCATCATTCAAACTTCAACCATCGGTAGTCGTGTTACACACACCACTACCCTATCTACCCTTATAGCTTATTGGAAAACCCAAACAGGTAACCCTACAATAGGTAGAAATAAATAAATAAATATATATAATATAAAAAAAATACAAATACGCTCTCTCAAGAAAGAAATCACTCAAGAGCCTAGGTATTAACTCAACCTAGCGCTCTGATACCAACTGTGACGACCCAGCTTCCTACGCCCAGGAAGACATTTCGTCATTAAGAAAGAAAGGGATGAGAAAATAGAAAATATAGAGAAGAGAGAACAACAACATCAGAATCTCACAGCGGAACGAATAAAATATAATAATCACATAAATATTTACATAATATACAACATCAATTAGAGTTATACAGACAATACATCACGTACGAGACAGTTATAAACACCTGTCTAGTTAAAACACCTCAATACGTTACAGCTCAAACAATAAGACTCAGAGATACCAACACAGCGGAACTATATATATATAACGCTGAAGCCTCCTGCTCCATTGCTCCTCCAGAATTCGTCAAAAGTAACCTGAATCCCTTGGCTACCCGTAAAAATTTGGGTACCCGAGAGTTTATAAAAAAACAAAAATAAACTTCGGGTCAGACATGGGTCTGGTATGAGTAACAGGTTTAAGTTGCTTAACTTTGAAAATCTTTTGAAAACAAAAAGTATCACGTAAGACTTCCCACATAAACATGGAAAAGTTTTTACCTTACGCTAACCAAAACATTTGATAGGAAATTCTATGATATTATATTAGGTCTAGGGTATTCAAGTAAATAGAAAATAGCCAAAATTGTTACATGATTAAATTCCAGGTACTGGCCACAAAAGTGGGTAATACAATCAAAACCGTTGGCACTTATTGGATTGTGGATTCCATACAATGGCAGGGCTGCTGGGGTGCCGCCCATCACAGTACGTGGCCTAGATCAACGTACCGAGGATCACTCCCGACCCCCTGCAACACAAGGCCGGAACCATTCCTTACTGAACAGTCCCAAACAAGATAAACCCCGGCAGTTGTTGCAATCAACCGCCCATACAGCCGAAAATAAAGGGACATCTAGACAGGGGAATATCCTTGTCCTGCTTGGGAATGACCCACCTAACCTTGCAGCACCTCCCATGTTTTAGCCATTCCTGGTTGATGAGGCTTGAGGTTACGATTACCTTTAGAGAACATAATTCTTAGAATGCTCATCGCCCACCTGACGATGTGTTGAAAGCATTCAATCCATACAAGTTCGTTCCGGGTTCGAACGAAACATTAGGCATTATCTCGTTATAATCATTTTGGAATCACTCTCAGAGTTAACGACAATAACCCTTGCATTCTGAAACTCCATCTTCACTTTAGATTCACGATCAGTCGTTAATTTGGAATCGATGTGGTTTTCGGATATTCCTAATGTGGAAATCCGATCCCAGTCTCATCGAAATCCAAAACGTGTCTTTTAAGGCCAAGTTGTCTATTTAGTCTTAACAGTTTAATTTAATATAGTCAATATACACACAGATGGATAATTTATAATATCACAGTAGATAATCACAGATAATCCCATAAACAGAAAATCAATATTATCATCTAAACAGATAACCAAAAATTATCATATTTAAACCAAGCATCCATGACACATAGATATTATTTATGCCAGATCACATTCATCAAATGAAATATCAATATCATTCATCCATAAGCAATGATTTCTAATCATACCATTTGTAATTAATTTAAAATTAATTAAATTAACTACTTCTATCTCTAATTAATTTAAAGTAAATTAAATTAATTCTTTATCTATAAATCCTGCTTATACAACCATTAATTAACTATAAATCAAATTAGTTAATTATCCTCTAAATATTCACCTTGATCAAACACCTTTGATTAATCACCTTCTAATTACAATAAGTAATTAGTCTTTAATTAATTTTACAAATTAATTATCCCAAATTATTCATAGTAATTAACACTTAGTTACTTTATTTATAATTGATTGCATTTATTCTTAATTAATCACCACATTATTAATTATGTCTTAATTAACCAATTCTTAATTTACATCATTAATTATATTAATTCATGATCTTTAATTTAGATTTAAACAAATTACTTTATTTAATTAATTTCATTGAATGATTAATCTTTTAATTTAACATAATTATTAATCACCTTTGATTAATATCAACCAGTAATTAAACACCCTTACTTACTCATATAAATAAATTAATTATTCCCATAATTAATTATCTCCACTAATTAATCCCATGATTAATTATAAAAGTAATTATCCAAATTACTTATTAACACATCATCTTTTATTAATTACATTCAGTAATTAACATTAGTTACTTCCTAAATAATTCTGCTCCATTGCATACGCTAAGTAATTATACTTATCAATTTATCAAATGATTTTCTTAAATTCATTAAACTAAATTAATTAACTTAAATTAATCATCTAATCAAAATTAATTACAATAAGTAATTAATCTCTTAATTACTTTTATCAAGTAATTTCATTTAACAATTTACAATAGATTATCTAATTAATCTGATTAATTACAAAAATGAATCACATTAATTAATTAGTAATCCTTAGTTAATTATCTATTATCATCTTTTAATTTACTTCCTAATTTATCTTTATTTATAAATTAATCTAAATTATTAATTTATAAATTTAATAAATTACCATTCCTTTATTATCTTATGAATCAAATCATTTAATGCCTTAATTATTCTTAAGATAATTTATTTCTTATTTAATGACTTAATTAATATAAAAGTGTATTAAAACATTACACTTTTTAAATTTAGATTCAAATTCCATTTTGAATTCAAGATTCAAAAGAGATTATTGTTTAAATGTTTACCAAATTTAAATTCTTTTTGAAACAAATTTACTTTCCAAAACTATTTTATTTAAACTGGTTTCATATATTTAAATTTAAAAACTAATTCAAATGTCAGATTTGAATTCGAGAAAACTTGAACTCATTGGTTTAACCTTAAATTTAAAACTTTGGTTTTTACTTGCTTTTGAAAAACTTGGTTTTAAAATCTTGCTTAAAAATTCAAATTCGTTTTCTTTTTACCTTAGATTCAAAGTCTATTTGAACCTACACTTTAAACTTTGAATTTAAACCTCTGTTAAATTTCTGTTTTCAAATTTTAAATTGGATTTTAAAATGTGAAAACTGTCAGGTTAGAAAACCTGAAAATCCACATTTAAATCATTTTGAAACCTTTATCTCATTTCAGATTTGAATTCAAAAATAAATTTGAATTCACACTTCAAACTGATTTAAACTTTGTTCAAATCTTGTATACAATTTAAAGTTTCACTTAAATTTGTTTAAAAACAAATTGGCTGCCAGCTTTTTCAATTAGCCTGGAACAACAACTGACTCGAGTCAACTAAGAGGTGCTTCGAGTCTTTTGCCCAGCTGCTTCGAGTCGCATACTCGAATAACCCGAGTTTTCCCCAGCTCCAAAAAGAAACTGCGCACAGAAAAAAAGACAAGAACCCCAACCACTCCAATGGCACGGTGCACGTGCACCGTGGCCCCAACCAACGCCAGCCATCCACACGAACCACAATACATCGCCAACCACCCCCAGATAATTCCACGGCCACCCAAAATCCATCACCACGCCCAAATAAAAAAGGAGCAGTACAAGGCAAAACCTGTAAACACAAAACCCAACCCTGCCCAAACCTGACAACGTGCTGTTCACCCATCCTCGGCCACCTGTACTCGCGAAACTCCGGCCATAAACTCGCCTTCAACCAAGCTACTAACTCCCGAGACCGCGTGCAACTCGATGCATGGTGGACATTGCGGTGATCAAAATTCAATCACCACAAAAATTTAGGGTTACAAACTTCACATTACGGCCACCATCACCACCGTGCTCAGACCAACCACCAACCATTTTTCTCATTACCTAGGTAAGCTCATCCACCTCCTCACCTAACCTGATCACCACCAAAATGCACAGATCGGCAGTAAACGCTCAAAACCAACTTTTGTTTAAAAGACGAACTGCACCTAAACCACTTGACTAAAAATCATGATATTAATTTTAAAAAACATATTATAGTATGTATATTTGATTCATAATCCTGAATTCACAAATTAAAATAATTGAGGTTTAACTTATTTTAGTTTTCTACCTGTAGTTTTACATTTTCCAGAACGAACTCCACTGTTTTTCCTTTAAACAATTTTTTAAACTTAAGTATCTGTTAATACCTGCAATTGTTGTCAACTTATATCTTGTTAAGGCTTGAATTAAGATCAAAAGGAAATATAAATAAGGATTTTTCAACCTGAAACTAAAGTCAGGTAGAATATACAGAGACTTTAATATATACTCAGACACATCCATATGTACAGTAAAAGAAAAACATACATACAAACCACACTCATTTCAGATTTTGCCACAAGTTTACATACTTAAGTTTTAATAATCAAAGGTGCTTACAGCAAATGAAAGACAGAACAAATTAAATGAGGCAGTTTGAATTTTGCACATTTTGAAACATACAGAGTTTCACCACACAAGCACCAGAGAAAAATGAATAATAATTATTCACACCATATATTTAAGCATCCAAATATCAACATGCATCAAATTGTAAAACTTAAGTAATTTAACAAAAAATGTTACTCACCAGTGCTTTTGAAAAAGAATAGAGCACTTCCTGGTATTGAAACAGTCTTGAACTTTAAAACTGGAAATGATTTTCTTGCTTTTCCTTTCACTCATCTTGCTTTCTTCAGTTGTAAATATTACTAAGTTTGTATAATTGAAAATGTTTGCCATTTTTCTTTGTTTCAGGCTTTTAATGAACGAACTAAAAAGTATGCATAAATAAAGAAGTTCAGGGGAAGGTGATAACTGGGTTATGCATATGCTAGTACAATTATGCTCTTGTTTGTATTAGGCAAGATATTTTTAATTAGGGGCTGAGTTGATCTTTAAAACAGTTCGAAATGATTTTGTTACTTGCTAAGAAATGAAGCATTTATTTCCAATGTACTTTATGTCCCTACTAATCCTCATTTTTATGCTTAGATATTTTACTTAGCTTGCATTTTATTTTATCCCTTTCCATATTTTGTTTTTTTTGTCTGCAGGCAACATTCCTACAAAGCCTGATACAATTTTCTTTTATTCATATGTATAGGTTAGAGCATTTTATTTTTACTTGTTTATTTTTTTCTTTCAGTTGAATATGAAAGCATAAATGCTTTGAGTATTTCATGCTTTTATTCTATACTTTTCTTGTTTTGTTTATAGATTTGCTTCTTGTCTGCATATTTATCTTACAACACATTTATCTTGCTTGAACCTTCATTTACAAACTTCCTGCATCATTTTATAGTTTTTTTTGCTTTGTTTATTTTCTTTAATCAGAGATTTGGAGGCTGAGATGATCTCCACAACAATTTGAATTGACTTGCTTATGCAAGCATTAAATGCTCAAGTACTTCATGCTTTAATTCACTTTGTTTATATTCTTGCCTTGTATGTTCTTCTTTACAGGCTACATTCCTATTTATACAAAGCCCTTTTGATTTATTATCACTTCAAGTACATATATATTTTGTTTTATTTACTCTTTAGCCTGCATAATTTTGTTGTACTTAATGCATATTATCTTGTTGTTTTACTTAAGTACTTTAGCTCTTTTATATTTTAACATAGCTATCAAATACTAAATTCATCTCTTATTTTTATACTGGTGTTAGTTAATACGGTTTATTTTAATTTAACATTTTAATAAGACTTACTTTTAATCTTTCAATCATAGCTATTTATATAAATAAATTTGAAATAACAATTTCTATTTAAAAACCATTTATAAAGACATTATGATTAATAAAGCTCATTATCAAATTAAGAAATTTACCTCTTTATTACTTATTTAAATTCAAACCTAAGCTTAAATAAATTTAAAACAATCAATATTTATCTCAAGTATTTTAAACCATACAGTTATTTATTAAATAGCTTTTAAAAAGATATATATATATATATTAAATCAAATTATAATTACCAAAAATATTGAAATAAGAAATATATGTTTTTACTTGTTAAATTAAAAACAAAGCTTACCTATTTACAATATACACAATTATATACATTATACATAGATGACAACTAAATTAGCTTTTAAAAGATAAATTATCAGTTAAATATTTGTTTAAAAGAAGATTTTTAAATAAATTCCAATATTATTAACAAATATTATCAATCAATTTAATTTTTAATGTAGATTATTAAATTGATATTGTCCCAAATTTCCGGGATATCACACTTCTATTTCTCATTTGTCTGCGCATACATTTTCTTTCAGCTTCTCTTTCCAATGGTTGCAAACCCTAGATCCAACTACAATTCAAAAATCAAAGTGAAATTTCAAACTCCTTAAAAATTTGAAAAATTATCTATCGAAGCTCTTGATGTGCGCATCTCAGATCTGCTGTTCGTTTTTAGTTTTGAATCACCGTTTGTCCGAAAATTGAAGAACAATTCACGGCCGTTCATCGCGCGTTGATGAACATCGACTAATCGACGAACCATTTCTGGGTTTTGCAGAGAGGGCCAAGGGGATCTCATCCATGTGAGTTTGGTGATGAGTTGACGGCTGGATTTGGCGAAAAATTCGAACTAGGTTTCCAATTTTGTAGGCGGCGGATGCCCTTTTCCATGCACGCGTGGCGGTTGTCGCGTGAGGGGTTCGGCGCGTGGTTTCGGCGTGATGTGGCATGGCCGTAAGGTATGGCGGTGGCTCATATTCGATGTGCAGGAGGGTTTCATTCTTGTAGCTGTTCGTGCATGCATCATCCCTGTAGCGTGCCGCGCACGTAAATTCTGAAGGCAAATGGGAAGATGTTGTGGGTGACGTGGCATTTGTTTTGGGTAGGGGTGAGTTATTAACTTTTGTTTTAATTTAAATTTTTTTTAACGCAATTTTCGCTATATCTTTCTCATACGAACACCAATTCACGCGCAGTTTTTTTATTAGGATCGTATTGAAATTCCGAACATTTTAGCGTTGGTTTGGACAAATTCTGAGACTGTCAAATTTTTGAGTTTAAATTGAATTTAAATTCAATTTAAATTCAAAAGGTGAGTTTTTTAACCCACTCACAAGTTTTAAAATTTCTTATGTTTGTTAAACAAATTTTTGATGCGTTTAGAAACTTATTTATTGCTGTTTAGTATATTTTATCATCATTCCAGTTAAGTCGAATTTATTGAGTTAAATTGTTATTTAACTTATTATTGCATAAACTGCCAGTTAAATTTAATTATTATTGAACATAAACTGCCAGTAATTATCCGTTATTTTTTATCCGCTCTATATGGAAGTTATTGTTTAAATTGGATGATGATTGTTGTAAATGGTTGATGATTGATATTGGATGAATGGATGTTGTATTTTATATCGTTTTAAATTGAAAATTGTTATGCACTTTATTTCATTCGGGATTGTCGTTTGAAATGATATATAACCGTATTTTTGTTTTTAAATTATGGATTGAAATGATAAATATCCATATCACTTGACCATAGGATAGAAAATTTGATACAGACACTGTCGGTCTACATACATACCTAATTTGAAATTGATTTTTATGGTTTTGGATAGAATTATACAGTTTATAATATTGATTCTTTTTTGATATTATAAAAAATATATTATATAGTTAAATTCAGGTATTTAAGCTCTGTATAAATTTGTTTAATAATAATAAGTTTAATAATGGAGTTTGATTTATTAAAATAAAATATGGTTAAGTATTTAAATCATACTTTAATATAGGGGTTATAATGATTTAAATAAATTAAGATTTGGAAGGTAAATTGGAAATTTAATTGAAATTGAGCCTATTTAAGAATTAAACTCCATAAGTTGATGAGAAATTTATTAGCTTGAAATTTTAAAAAGGTATGATATTTATAATTGGATTTTTAATTCTAGGTGAATTAAATGATTATTTCAAGTATAATGAATTGAATGCAATATCTAGTTATTTGAAATTTGAATTTTATTTAAATAATAAGGGATTTATTATGTAAAATATTTCAAAACTAAATATTAGGAAATTTAACTATTGAATCGAAATTGTCAAATTTAGTTTTGAAATTTTGGAATATTTAAAGCCTTGAAATATATCGAAATGAAAACGTTTATAGAAATTGAACTGTTTCGAAGTTATGAATTTCATAGCATTATGTTTTAAAGGTGTTAAAATTTCAAATGTTTGGTTTTGAAGTATAAAATTTGGAAGTGCTATGATTTTAAAAAGGGGATATATTTGAAATAAAATGATATTATATTGATTTGAAATAAAAGGAATATCGTATTGATTTGGTTTCTAAATTCGAAATGATATCGTATTTATGTAGTTTTGAAATAAATATTATATCCTGATTTTGAAGTATAGATTATTTTGAAATGACCGTGGTGTTATAATAACATTTTGTTGTTAAAGATACCGGGATTGGAAGTTGTTATACTCTCTGCCAACTCCGAAAACCACTTTAACGACCATGTACGCGGTGGAGATTCCAGAATGAAGTAGGATGGTGGCGGCATTTCCTTTGACGTAAATACGTGGACCCGACTGCCGTGAGTTGCATAAGGTGGCTAAAACAGGAGCGATTAACGGGCTATTGAGGTAGCACCTTTGACCGGACACATCCCTTCGATATTATACTTTGACTTTTGGATTTATTCGGTGGCCACTTTTGAATTATTTAATTTGGGGGTGCGGCTCGAGGTGGGCGATAGCTGCGGCTCTGCGTTACCACGGACCCGAAAGCATAATTGGTATATCTACCCTGGCATTGCGCAGTTGTGCCGTGTCACCTACCCTAGCGCGCCTTGTACGAGTTTGATTTGTGTCGTACCTATGGAATATCCTCTGGTAGCCTCCCGATCAGGAGGTATTACGGCACTGTATAGACTATTGGCACTATTACGTGTTAAGGTGGAAAATGTAAAGCCTTAACGCTATTTAAAAGTAGGTATTTTTTACTAATATACATTATTATAATAGCGAAATTTTACTACATAGTAAATTGTTTAACAGATCCTTAGGAGATGTGAATCCCGAGCATCTCTTGAGTTGCTGCACTCACGTTAGACATTGGATAGGAGATGTCAAATCCCCTAAACATCTCTGACGCCATTCCCCACATATTATTGAATGTTGATTTAATTTACATAATATCTTTTAGTTCCGACTCGAGTGTTTTGTCTTTTCAATTCGCTCGAGTCAGCTTGAGCATTTCAGGAATTAAAGGCCTTACTTTTGGAGGACGAAGACGAAGATTGTATGCTTACTATTATTTACTATAGTGTTCCACTGCATCACATTGTTCCGCTGCATTGTTATTATTCTTTGGTATGTGTAACTCTGATATATATTTTATAAGAATAATCGAATATTTTGTAAACAGCTTCATGAACTGTATATTTTATTATTATATTTTATCGTTCCGCTTCAAGATTCTGTTTTGTTCTTTTCTTTATCTGCTTTTTTTCTTATTTACCCCATAACAATCCACCCTTCTATATGGTTTAAGTCTGACGTGTGTGGTTTATCATCGATCTAAACCATGCATAAAGGGCGGGGCTTTACAGCTTAATTAACATTAATTAATTACAAACCATTTGATATTATTTTAATTAATAAATGAAATTAGTTATCATCCTTAATTATTCATCTTAATTAATTATCTCGGTTAATTATTCATCATTTAATTAATCACATAAATTAGTTAACCTTAATTAATTACGTTAATTAACTTACCCTTAATTAATTACATTAATTAATATACCTATAATTAATTACATTAAGTAATTATCCTTTAATCATAAATTAATTAACCTTTAATTACATTAATTAATTTACCCTCAATTAATTAATTAATTAACATTTAATTACATTAATTATCCTTTGAGTACATACATTAATTAATCAACCTTTAATTAATTACATTAAGCAATTGTCATTAAATTACTAATTAATGATCCTTCAATTACCTTAAAATCTTAATTAATTTTAAGTATTTATTTTAATCAATTACTATATTCCTAATTAATTTAATTTAATCACCAAATAAATTAAATTAATTACCTCTAAATCCTTCTTAATTAATAAATCAATGATCCTTTGATTAATCACATTAATTAATGATCCTTTAATTAGCCACATTCATTAATTATACTTTAATTAATCACATATATATCTATTAATTAATCACATACATATCATTTATCTCCTTTTTAAATTAGATGCATGAAATCTATTTATACAAAATCATTTAAGAACTTTTTGATTAATTATAGTTAATACACTTACCTTAGTCAATCCTTAATTACATCATTTTATTCTTGAAAACAATTAGGGATTTAATTAAATAATTAGCTAGTATATAGTTATTTTTGAACAAAACAATTTTAAAAACATTTAACGTTAAAATTTAAATCTTGAAAAATTGTTTGAAAACTTGATCGATACTTTTATTTGAAACTCGTACAGAAATTTGTTTTGAATAAATGGTTAATAATTTGCTTGGAAACTCGTACATTTCCTTTGGTTATTTTAATATTGTTGACTAAAAGAAATAAAACCCGAGCCCAATTACAAAATACCCGAGCCAAACTCCCATATTCCGGAGCAACAACCTGAGATATTTTTCTCTTTTTTTTCTGTTTTAATTTAAATTGTTAAACGCTGAAATAAAAACACGCGAGTCTCCCCGAAAACGAATCCGAGCCAAGACCAACTTCCCCGACTCACATCCCGAGGCACCCTTCTTTCCCGATGCCTCAAACAACACCAGACATCATCATGCACATGTGCATGTGCATGAATCATCGCCACCCCTCCGTTCAACTTCGTCGTCGCCCACAGGTCGCCGATGACCTACACTAACGCTCCGACTACCCAAAACCTAAATATGAACTCGACATCGAATTCGAGCACAGACCCCAACCTGTGCCAAACCTGATCCAAAGACTTGCTATGCGCCATCTCCTCCGACCATCTTAAAACTCGTCGACCTACCCAAAACTTCGCCACTATCCAACGCTTCGTTTCCCCCACCTCTGGTCGAATCCGGTGCAACTCTTGTGATACACGAGCTTCCACAACTTCGTCAACCAAAAACAGGTCGTTAACCCTAGTTTGACGTCGACATGTCACTTCGAAGATCGATAAATCCTCCAACCATTTTTCCTTTGACCCCCATCATTCATACTACCGCCAGCATTGATTATGACATCCAACCTCCCTCCGATCATAGAAAATCGAGTGAAGACCAATTCCCATTCAACTCAAAATTTCTCATCAACCATAAACTTAAAAATCGAGATATTATCATCATTTTAAGCATGAATCCACTTATATAATCAAAACTTGGAATTTAATTAATCAAAACTTTGACTTGAATTGATTTTTACTATTATTTCCTATTTTTGAAATAATTACTTAATATGAACACTAGGAACCATTTTTAAAATCAGGATCTTTTTATTTCAAACTTATTTCGTTTATACATCATCACCTATCGAAGATTGGGGGAAGAGAAATTTGAATTTTTGAATTTTTTTGGGTCTGTAAAACCAAACAGAGGCATGTACATATATATATATATATATATATATATATATATATATATATATATATATAGACACACAGATATGCACACTACAAATTTCATATTTATATACATACAACCACATAAATTCATCCATGGAAACAACATTACTTCAATTACTTATCACATGCCACAATTTTTAACAGTTTGAAGTTTTTTTAAAGATTAGTTTACTCATCTATTTCTTTGGGAAAACAGAGAAGTTTTTTGAACAAAAATCTTGAAGTTGCTTTGATGTTGAACTTTGATCTACTACTTGATATAGAACTGATCTTTGCTTTGATTTAAACTGAGTTGAATCTTTTATTTTAGGTCTGAGATTTGTTGTTTGATTTGAAAGTTGTTTGAGATGAAATCTTGTATGTTTGATTTTGGTTCTTTTCTGGTTTTTTTTTATTTAGTTTCCAGGTTTGTTTTCTTTATTTCTTTTAGTTTTGAATGCCTGAAATAAAAGATGAGAAGAAAGGGACATAGATGTGTATATATATTGTTTTTCCCTTTATTTATTAATTTTAAAATGAAAATAAAATTTAACAACATGACACTTGTATTTATGCAATCTTCCAAATATTAAATTGCACGATATAATTTTTACACTTGTAAATATGCATGTTTTTATGTTTTTCCATTAATTTAAGTATTATATTTTCTATTTATACATTTCTATTATTTATACTTTTATAACTTTTAATGAAAATAATTTAAAATCTAATTATACACAAATAAATTATCATATGTACATATATTAGTTTTTTAAAATATAGAATTTAACCCTTAAATAGTTTTTGAAATTATTATATTGAATTCAAAACATAACTTCCAAATCACAATATACACACATATATATTATAATTAGAAAATAATTTTTTTATTAGTTTTCAAAACTATAGAGTTTTTAAATCCAATTTATTCTTAAGATATTTATTTTTGAATTTCAAATCAAAATTTTATTTACAATCTGTTTATATATATAAATAAATACATATCTTATTTGTTTTGGAAAATTTCAAATTAATTCACAAATCTATTATGTAAATTATGCTAATTACTGAATTAAATTTGGCTTAAAAAGGGGCCGTTACAAATTCCTCCTTAAGAAAATTTCGTCCTCTAAATTTGATAGGCAAGGAGACAAATAAAGAACAGATGAACATATAAAAAGGATAGAGAAATGGCTTACCAGATCAAGCGTAGAGATGTCCAATCCTAAATGTAGAGTGGATATTTCAGCTTTTTTTAGTTTTGGAACAAATCAGAATATCATCAATATATACAAGAACAAACTTATTTAATACTTCACGAAATACTCGGGTCATCAGGTCTACGAAATATGCAGGGGCATTGATTAGTTCGAAGGGCATAACTTACCATTCGTAGAATGTATCTAGATCCCTAAAAGCAGTCAAATGAATACAATCTTTCGAAATTTCTTAGTTGATGGAATTCTTGGGCTAGACCCATCATGGAAAAGAATCGAGAACCATGCAATTAATCGAATAGGTTGTTAATTAAGGGCAAAAGAAATTTATTCTTAAAAGCTAACTTATTAAGATCACGATAATCTACACACAATTTCAAAGATCCATTGGACTTAGCTACAAGTACAACAACTGAACCCCATCTTGAACGGCTAGGACGTATAAATCCGTTCTCCAGTAAATCTTGGGTTTGCTCAACTTCCTCTACTCTTTACCTTGGAGCCATCCTATAACTTGCATGCACAACTGGATGGGCATTGGAAATCAAATCGATTCTAAATTCAATTTCCTATGCAAAGGTAAAGAATTAAATTCGTCAAATACATGAGAAAATTCTCAAACAAAAGGTATAGATTCCAAAATCAGGTCGAAATAACCTAAAGTACACATTAGCTTGTCCCTTTTCGGACTTGGATCCTCACAAGAAATCACAACAAAATTCCCAAGTTTGGTTTTGACCGAAATCGTTCTATTGATACAATCTAATTTAGCTTCATATTTTATTAATCAATTCATTCCATATAAATTTTAAGTTCATTAAATTCAAGAATGAAAGGCTGATAGAAAACTGATATGAGAATACGAAATAGGAACTTTTCTACAATGTAAAAAAAGATTCGTCGGGCCTCCAACCGGGTTCTTCACACAAATAGGTTCGTCTACAAAATTTAGGTTCAAGATTTAACGCTTCTATGGTTTGTTGGGAAATAAAACCATGCATGGATCTAGTGTCGAATACAACTCTAACAACTTTATCATACGTAAGAAGTAAGGTAATCTTCTTGATACATCCTAGAGGTACCAGCGGAAGACATATAATGCTGCTCAAATACTTGCTTGAATCTATCCTATGTAAACTCATCCTCCAATTCAGCCAAGATAATGGTCTTCCATCATACCAAAGCTTTTTCTTGGAGCTGCCAGGAAGCCATCAAAGGTTTGAAATTGAATGATGATTAAAGGAGGTTGATGGGAAAAAGTGCTCCTTCCATTTACTGTTGTTGCAAGGTCTCATTCTAGGGCGTTTATAACCCTATCTCTAGTGAGTCACCTAATGAGTTATACCCCAAAGCTAAAGTTCTTACTCAACCTAAAGCTCTGATACCAAATGTGACGACCCGAGCCTCGACGTCCGAAAATCGACATCCAATGCATCACCCGTTTTCAAATATTGATAACTCAAACGTTGGAGTCCTGTTCGCTGGAGCTTATAACACATTAGATGATAGCAATACCGCGCAAACAAAAAGATTTTTATTGATAAACCAAATCGATACAACATTCTACAATAAGTGCTCAACAACATCATAGCACAATATATACACAACAACGGAAATAAAATGACAACAGAAAGATAATATTAACAACGGAACTAGAGCAACAACAGGTCTTCCGAGAGAGAGAGAGAGACCAACACACTGCATCTTCATTTCCAAAACTTCAAAGACTTCCAAACCAAAAAGCTCAAAATCAAAAGCTTCTAAATAGAAGACTTCAAAGAGTAAAGACTTTTAGATCAACATCTGTTGATAACCTAACCCTAGGCTGCCCGTGTGGAAAGTTATAGGTACCCAGATTTTAGAATAGGGAACGGTAAACTCCGAGTCAGTATGAGATTGGTGTGAGCAAACATAAAAACAGTTACTTGTACAAAAAGAAATAAAAAGAAATAAAAATAAATCCATTATGCTTTTTGGAAAATGAAACTACCATAAGGTATCCCGGCACACACTCAATGCAATCGCACACATAGGGGAGGTTTCTCCTTATAGTAGTCAAACATGCTTGATACGCGAAAATCCTTTTGATATTATTACTAGCGCATATTGTGGAAAACATTTACAAGTATAATATTAATCTTAGCCAGCATATGTACCATTATAGTATGCTGACTATAGCTACCATGTTAAATGGTAGGTTCTACAAGAAAAACCGTAAAGGGCTCGTATTAATTGTTTGGATTTCCAACAAATGGTCAAGGCTAAGGATCATCCTTTATCCGAATGGGTATGCCTCTGGAAGGACGTCCCGAGAAACTAACCGGATCTCAACCAAGACAAGGCTGGGTTACCTCTGTAACTAGGTAACTAACTATCATGGGTATGCCATCCCTTGGTCGGTTAAACCGACCTTTACCGAGATGCCATCATAATTCCAACAACAACCACATAAGTAAAATATCCGGGCTCCATACCATGATACTACTTTTGATCTAGAAGGAAATGGACACACCCTAAGGGGCGCGACCTCCATAACCTTGCCGTATCCTTCCTGTTTCGACCATTTTCGAGGTGTGAGGTTCGATGAAGTCTCGTCCCACAATGCTACACTTTTCACAAAAACCATGCTTCGATCATCCATTGCTTAGAACTTAGCATGGCACATTACCAAATTGGGAATATACCACTAGTAAATATCAACTACATAACCTCTAAGCTCGTACGTCTCAGAGAAGGGTGTTAAGCTAAGAGAATAAATTCTCCGCCAGCAAACATAAATGTATTTGATAGAAACCTGCTTTAATCTCAAAGTGTAATGTCAGACATACATCCATACAAGTCCATCCTGGGTCTGAATGGAACCAAATGCACTTCATCCAATTAAGGAAAGATGTCCTTGCAAATCCGGATATCCTCTAATCACGTCCGGACACCCCATCACATGCGGTAATCTAAATTTCTATACCGGAGCAACACGGTGCAGAGTCATTCAACGGGCAATCATTTCTTTTTCAAAAATACCCGGTCTTCAACCACCGTCTTCAAATGCAATTCCATTTCGTCATATCATTATTCGGATTGGGTTTTATGACTTAATGTCCTTCCTTAGCTTATCCAAATAATGAGTGCTTATTTTAAAACATGTGGATACATTCAGATCATAGTTAAGTCACAACAAAATTCCATTTTAAATCTTTTAAACAAAAGATCCACCTTTAAGATTCGATGTGGTTTTCGGATAACCATTTGGAATCCGATTCCCGTTCTCATCAAAATTCAAATGCTATTTCAAAGGCCAGGTTGTTTAAGTAAACAATTTTATTTCAATTCAGAAGTTTACATTCACACAGCAATACATCACAGATAAATATTTATCACAGCTCAATCCAAAGCAATTCATATCACAGAACATTACATATCAGAGATATCAAACAATTCAAGGCATTCAATATAATCCAATCATCCATAAGCAAGATTAATTAGTTGTTTAATTCCTAATTAATTCAATTTAATCTCCAAATAAATTAAATTAATTACTCATGAATTAATTACCTAACCGTGCTTAATTAACATTAATTAATTACAAACCATTTGTTATTATTTTAATTAATAAATGAAATTATTTAGTCATCCTTAATTATCCATCTTAATTAATCATCCTCAATTAATTAATAATCCCTTAATTAATCACATAAATTAATTAACCTTAAGTTAATTACATTAATTAACTAAACCTTAATTAATATTAATTCACCCTTAATTAATTACATTAAGCAATTATCCTATAATCATAAATTAATTAACCTTTAATTATTAATTAGTTAGCCTTAAATCATTAATTAATTTACCTTTAATTAGATTAATTAATTAACCCTCAATTAACTAAATAATTAACCTTTAATTACATTAATTATCATTTGAGTACTTACATTAATTAATCAATCTTCATTTAATTACATTAAGTAACTATCATTAAATTAATAATTAATGATCCTTCAATTACCTTAAGATCATAATTAATTTTAAGATAAAACATTTATCTTAATGAACTTCATAATTCCTAATTAATTTAATTTAATCACCAAATAAATTAAATTATTTACCTCCAAATCCTTCTTAATTAATAAATAAATGATCCTTTAATTAATTACATTAATTAATGATCCTTTAATTTATCACATTCATTAATTAAGAATTAATTAATCACGTACATTAATTATCTTTTAATTAATCACACAAATATCATTTATGTCCTATTTAAATTAAATGCTTGAAATGTATTTATACAAAATCATTTGAGAACTTTTTGATTAATTAAAGTTAATATACTTGCCTTAATCACTCCTTAATTACACTATTTTATTCTTGAAAACAATTAAGGATTTAATTAAATAATTAACTAATATATAATTATTTTTAAACAAAACAATTTTAAAAACATTTAACATTAAAATTTAAACCTTTAAAACTTGTTTGAAAACTTGATCAATACATTTATTTTAAACTCGTATATAGATTTTCTTTGAATACTTGGTTAATAATTTGCTCAGAAACTTGTGCATTTCCTTTGCTTATTTTAAAATTGTTGACTAAAGAAAAACTCCGAGCCCAACTACAAAATACCAGGGCCAAACTCCCATATTCCCGAGCAACAACCAAAGACATTCTTCTCTTTTTTCTGTTTTGATTTAAATTTTTAAACGCTTAAAAAAATAGATGCGAGTCTCCTTGAAAACAAACCCAAGCCAAGACCCAACTTCCCCGAGTCACAACCCGAGACACCCTTCTTCCCCGATGCCTCAAACAACACCAGATATCATCATTCACATGTGCACATGCACGAATTATCGCCGCCCCTCTGTTCAACTTCGCTGCCGCCTACAGGTCGTCGATGACCTACACTAACGCTCTGACCACCCAAAATCCGTATATGAACTCAAAATCAAATTCGAGCAAAAACGACCACAACCTGGACCAGACCCAATCCAAAGATTTTCCATGTGCCGCCTCCACCGACCATCTGAAAACTTGTCGATCTACCCAAACCTTCGCCACTATCCAACACTTCATTTTCCCCCACCTCTGGTCGACTCCGATGCAACCCTGGTGACACACGAGCTTCGACAACTTTGTCAACCGCCAACACGTCACTCCGATGATCGATAAATTCTCCAACCGTTTTTCCACTGACCCCCATCCTTCATACTACCTCCAGCATTGGTTATGACGTCCAACCTCCCTCCGATCACCGAAAATCGAGCGAAGACCAATTCCCGTTTAACTCGAAATTTCTCATCAACCACGAACTTAAAAATCGAGATATTATTATCGAAATTCATCATTTTTAAGCATGAATCCAGTTATATAATCAAAATTTTGAATTTAATTAATCAACATTTTGACTTAAATTTATTTTTACTATAATTTCCTATTTTTGAAATAATTACTTAATGTAAACACTTGGAACCATTTTAAAATCAAGATCTTGTTATTTCAAACATATTTTGTTTATACATCATAGCCTATAGAAGATTGGGGAAAGAGAAATTTGATTTTTTAACTTGTTTGTTTTTTTAAAACCAAACAAAGGCCTGTACATACGTATATACAGATATGCACACCATAAATTTCATATTTATGTACATACAACCACATAAATTCATCCATGCAAACAACATTACTTCAATTACTTATGACATGCCACGGTTTTTAATAGTTTAAGGTTTTTCTAAAGATTAGTTTACTCGCCTTTTTTGGGAAAACAAAGGAGCTTTTTGAAGAAAATTCTGGTAGTTCTTTGATGTTGCACTTTGATCCGCTACTTGATATAGAATTGATCTTTGCTTTGATTTAAACTGAGTTGAATCTTTTCTTTTAGGTCTGAGATTTGTTGTTTGATTTGAATCTTGTTTGAGATGAAATCTTGTGTGTTTGATTTTGATTCTATTCTAATTTTTGTTTTCTTTAGTTTCTAGGTTTGTTTACTTTTTTTCTTTTGGTTTTGAATGCATGAAAGAAAATATGAGAAGAGAGGGATATAGATGTATATATATCTTGTTTTTCACTTTATTTATTAATTTTAAAAATGAATAGAAAATTTTGAAAACATGACACTTGTATTTATGCATGTTATTAATCTTACAAATGTTAGATTGCATGATATAATTTTTACACTTGTAAATATGCAAGTTTTTATGTTTTTTTATTAATTTAAGTATTATATTTTCTATTTACACATTTCTATTATTTAAACTTATATAACTTTTAAAAAAATGATTTAAAATCTAAATTTTACACAAATAAGTAATCATATACACATATATTAGTTTTTTAAAATATAGAATTTAACGCTTAAATAGTTTTTGAAAATTATTATACTGAATTCAAAACATAACTTCCAAATCACAATATATACACTTATATATATATATAATTAGAAAATAAATTTTTATTATTTTTAAAATATAGAGTTTTTAAATCCAACTTATTCTTAAGATGTTTATTTTTGAACTTCAAATCAAAATTTTATTTTTAATCTATATATATATATATATATATATATATATATAAACCCATATCTTATTTGTTTTGGAAAATTTAAAATTAATTCACAAATTAATTCTATAAATTATATTAATTGATAAATTAAATTTGGCTTAAAAGTGGGATCGTTACACTTCTCTTTCTTTTTCTTTTTCGGTTCGAGTCTAAAACCGATAACGAAGTCAAATAAAAAAAGAATCTAGAACTGAAAGAATTAAAAGTCAATTTGGGTAGTCTCAAAGCAAATTGTGTTCCATGATTTTCAAAGTTTTCTACTCTAAGTGACTCTTGAAGCAGTTCTCGAAGTTGTTCACCAATTCTCAAAGTGATTGATGATTATTGAAGTTGTGGATCCAGATTAAATAGAGAAGTGAGCAACATCGAGATCCATCAATGGACGAGGCCGTGAGTGTTGAAGTGGAATAGACGGCAACAACGTAAATCTCCTCAAGACCACTTCGACTCCCATCTCATGGTTCACAACAATCGTCGCATGGCTCCGCATATCATCTTGTGACTCGCAATATCATTCGCTCAAGGGTATTATTGACTCTAGGCTGGTGCTAGAAGTGACTCATGTCGAGATTCACAAATGTCGACATTGCAATGTCAAAGGAAGCGACGTCTACATTGGGATGCTGAATGCATGGTATTGACATTGAATACAGGAATTCAAGTAGGTTTGAATTTTGAATTCAATAATCTGTTTGAAACTAGAAACTATATATATATATATATATATAATTACAGTAAGGTGATTAAGACTATATGTCGGCTTAATTATAAGTTAGGAAATTTGTTTAAATTTATTTTTAGTTAAAATTAATTAAGTAATTGGTGATTAATTGTTTGACTAATTCAAATAGTAATAAAATCGTAAATTATTTGTACAAGGTTAAAATCGTAAAGAAAACAAGTCGAGATGGAAATGGGATTGCAAACAAAACAAAGGTGAGTTCATCTCACTCAACTTGGAATTTCTGCCATTAATTTTAAGTAGTAAAAAATTTAATTATGGGTTGATGGATTGAATTTTATGATTATTATCAGTTTGATGTGATATTATATAGTGTGTATATATATATATATTGGAGTAATTGATTTCCCGCATTATATAGTGAATGAGTCCCTATGTGCACTGCATAATAGTGGATGACCACATATACCGCGATCCCCCTCGAAATGGGATTGGTATTTTTATATTATGCTAACATCTACTGATGTAGGTAAAAACAGGTTGGAGGGATCCAATTGGATTCCTCAAAATATTGGAGTTATTTTCATATTTGGTGATAGTTTTATTGGATAGTCTATGATAGATTATACAGATTATATTGGAAATTGAAAATATTGAATGCTATGGTTTGACTGAATATATTTTGGGTACATTGAGATATAAAATATATAATGATTGGATTTTAGACGAAAATAAAAGAGGAAATTCTAAGTAAAATAATTATAAAGAATTTTGATAAATTAAAGAATAAATTAAAAAAGGACAAAAGTTGATTTTTGCATTCTAATAAATAAATTACGATTATGGAAAAGGAGATTTTTGAATCGATGAGAATAAATGAATTTTTAAACTTAAGTGATATTATTTAAAGGAATAAAGGATTTATTTTTAAATTCAAGGTTTAAATTAGTTTGGGAGAGATAAATAAGAATTTTGGAAAAAATATGAAATTGGTATTTTCAGTTTAATTAAGATTTTAAATCATAATAAAGGAGTAAAATCTGAAATTAATGGGTTTTGAAATTAAATTGAGTAAGTAAAGGGATTTATTTTAAAATGGAGCAAATTTGGGAAATTGATTTGAAAATTGATTACGTGTTAGAAAACTGTGATATAAAAGAAGGATGAGACTATGGAATTTATAAACTGGATTTATAAAGTAAAATATTTATCAGTGGATAAATTTGAAGTATAACTTCACGGTGGAATTTATGAAGGAATAGGTAATTTATTTTAAAATAAATAGTGGTTTTATTTTTAAAGGTGTGGGAAAGGAAATTTACGAGTTTGAGACGTAAATTAAAATGGGGATAAATCAAGAAGGACTTATTAACTGATTAAATGGACTATTTTGAAATGGAAAGTGTATTTTTCAGAAAAGCCAAGTATGTTTTCAAAGCAGAATTTTAAGTATAAGTTAAGAGTTTTAAAGTTGTTTAAACAGAATGTTTTGCGAAATTATTAATTAAGTTGTTTAAAATTTTAAAGGTAAATTTTTTAAAGTTAGTTATAGTTGTCATTATTTTTAAGGTTAAATTGGTATTATGATTCAAAAGATAATTACTAATATTTATATTTTATAAAGTAGCTTTATTTTAAAAAGTGGTTTAGCTAAAGTTTTTTTTGGGAAATTAGTATTGAATTTCATAACTTTTATTTTGAGTAAAGTTGTTTAAATAGTTTTATTTTTAATTATTTTAAAGTATATATTTTGGATAAAGTGATTTAAATTATTTAAAAATCTAAAGTATTAAGACTTGGTGATTTTCAATAGAAATAAAACATTTGGGTGGAAATTGATTACGCGAGAGAAAAAGTGATTTGAAAACTATTTTCCAAGGTTGAAATGTAGAAAAATATCTTACGTAGATATTTTGAAATAAATAACTTGAAAATTATTTAGGGCCAAATGGTTGTTTGTGGATGTTATTTGATAGTTAAATAACCGACAATCAATGTTGGCCAATGTGCTGATTGTTTCGAAGAGACCGGGATCAGGATTATTTTGCCGAAACCACTTCTATAAGGTTTGAACGCTTTTGTATGGAAGACAAAAGATTGGAGTCGAAGATGGAGCAATGAAGGGAAAGGACTAATCGCTACTAATCCTAAGGGTGATTCCAAAAAAGGATGCAGTAGGAGTACTGCCTTTGGTTCCGTTCGGACAAGAAGAAGACTTGTATGGATGAATGCTATCAGACCATCGTGAGGAGGACGATGAGCATTCTAAGTGAATGTGTTCTAAAAATGCAACGCATAGCCTCAAGCCTCATCAACCGGGAATGGCTAAAATAGGGGAGGTGCAGCAAGGCTAAGTGGCTAGCAACCAATTTGGGAAAGGTCATCCATGTCTAGATGTCCCTTTTTATTCGGCTGTGTGGGCAGTGCAACAACTAGATTTTTCGACGCTTGAAAAATCGACATCAATACGTTCACTATATCAAATGCCGAACAATCGAATGCCGAAAAAACTGACTCATTAGGGTTAAAGAAGAAGGAGGTAGAAGAAGAAATAAAAACAATATCAGAATCTCACCATCGCAACGGAACAATATATAATAGATAAATGACTGATCTTTAAACAAGAAAAACTATATCGTTTTATACATTACATCATCAGAGTAGAATACAAATCAACAACACAATTCAGGACAGTTATACTACCTTGTCCTCCCAAAGTTGAATATACAACTTAATCTGCACAGTAGAAATATAAATCTATGAAAATACACCTCGCATTCCAGCTCGTCTCCTAGACTCCACAGCAGTCCATCCAAAATCCGTACTCTATAATACCCGATCTGACCTGGGCATTATAGTGGAATAATACCCGAGTCAGTCTGGAAAACTAGCGTGAGAAAACACACTCAATTGGATTATTAAAGTTTTCAAAATCCTTTGAAATCAAAGGTATCCCGTAAGACCACGCCACAAATAAACATGCTGGATTTTTACCTTATAATACCCAAAACATTTCTTACCAAATCCTCTAATATTATAATAGTGTCTATATACAAATACTTATGCCAATAGCCAAAAAATTTACATTCATTAAATTCTAGCAATACTAGGTTCTACAAACAAAACCGTAAAGGCGTGTTGGGAGAATGGATTTCCATCAATGGCAGGGTTACTAGAGTACCGCCCGTCATAGTACGTGGTCTAGATCACCGTACCGAGGATCCACCCTAATCCCTACATCACAAGACCAGAGCTACCCCTTACTGGATAGTCCGAATAAGATCACCCCGCGGTTGGGATCAACAATCACCTGCACAACCAAACAAAAGAGACCTCTAGACAGGGATGACCTTACCCTAAATGGTTGCTAGCCACTTAGTCTTGTGTGCACCTCGCCTATTTTAGCCATTCCCTGTTGATGAGGCTCGAGGCTATGCGTTACCTTTTTATCACACATTCTAGAGAATGCTCGTCATCCTCCTGACGATATTCTGATAGCATTCATCCATACAAGTCCGTTCCGGGTCCTAACGGAACCGAAGGCACTATTCCTACCATATCCATTTTGGAATAACCCTCGGGATTAGTAGCGATTAGCCCTTACACTTCACTACGCCATCTTTGTAACTACCCGTAAAATTCGATAATTTAATATGGTTGAATTTATAAAATTTTGCAATTAAATTTAGGAAGAGATAAATTTTTTATAATTTAAAGTAAATGTCAAAAATGAAATTGCAATTAATTGAAAAAGATTGTAAAGTTATAATTGATTGAAATTAGGGTATCGGGTAATAAATTCAAAAGTTATTAACTAAGGAAGTAATACGTAATAAATTGAATATAACATAAACTTATGTGTAAATGAAAGGGTATGATAACAATTATTATAAATTACCTAATTAATTGATCAATGAATTTATTTGAAATCAAGTTCATTTAAATGTTAAGTAATTATAATGTTGTTATTGATAATAAACGTTACTTGAATGATTATTAATATAGTAACGGAAGTGTGAATGAAAACCTAATAGAAACATAAATTTATTTTAAGGAAACAAGAGTATATATTGAACAAATTGATGAATTAGTATAAATTTAATGATAATTGGATAGGAACAGTGTTATGTAATCAATCTTGTTATTTAATATTTGAAGGAATAAAATTTTTGTAATTTGTTAATTAATTTATAACGAGAATGAATGGTGAATTTAAATGTAAGCTAATAACTAATTATTCAATGCAATCCCAATTGATGGGAACAACTATTTGGGTCATAATTGATTGTAAACAGGAATATTTGGCATTAAATTAATATAAGAAAATGAATGTAAATATTTGATTAATCAATGAATTAATAATGAATAAATAATGATTACATAAAATCAATATTCGGTATGTAATTGGTTGGAAATGAGAACTTAAATAAATATGATAAAGGGTTAGTGGCAATAATTATTATAAAAAGTAATCATTTATGTAGTCCATTAAATTAAGTTTGTAATCAATTGCAATGAATCCCAATTCAAGGTTATATTAGTATAATTAGGGTAATAATTGGTAATAATGTATTATTAATGGTATATGAATAAATTGATAATTAAAATTTAAGGAAATGATGTTTGTAACGCCCCACCTCTATATCCACGCTAGCCAAGAACACTACGGAGTAGTGCTGTCAACTAGCACGGAGAATAAGGCTGTTGAGGAGCGACCATCCATGTAATTGCTTATCACACGGTGGCTACAAATAATCTTCGAAAACAAACATAGAAATAAGAATAACGCAAATCAGTCACAGACATCCATATCACAAAGGCGGAAGAAGATATGAATATATAACTAACACATGAAAGTGTACATCAGAGTAGTGGTCAAAAGATCCACAATAATACAAAAGAATAGCAACACGTGCTATACAAAAGAATACAACTATGAGTCTATATCTCAAGTGTATACAACAAAAACTGCTAATCTAAACAGTTAGCCAAAAGTCAGAGCGATGAATCCCTGGGAAGAAGTCAAGCAGAAGCACCTGTAACATCTCGGTCTGACCCGAGTATTATTTAAGAAAATAATAAACGGGTCAGTCTAGCTATAAATATCAGATGACATGATATAACATAAAAGATATGACATAAACATAAAATATCCATAATGACATACCACTATAAGTATGTAAATAATGATCAACAGAAGATCAATCAATAAGAGATAATCAATATCACAAGAATCTTCTCAAAGATTCGGAAAGGGCATCATACCCCAAACTTGTACTCATAACAAGTCAATGACATAAATTCTAGAAATCAATGCAAGAAGTCCAGAAATCATAGAAAAAAGAAAGAGGCCTATCACATAGCGGTCCGAAGACCAAAGGGAGCTACCCCACATGTGTGAATGGAATCACACAGATTAAGGTCCAGACTAACCAAAAAGCAAAAAGGGATGTGTGAGTGGAATCACACAAGTGGTGTCTAGTCTAACCTCGCAACAAGAGACATCGCACAGTTGCTAGTCTAAAGCATCAGAATGATCGTCATGATCAACGAGAAGTGTCAATTACACTAAGCTAGTAAATATAGAAGTTTAGCTTCATGTCCCATAACCACTTGCTTAACTTAAATATTTACAAACAAACTGTAAATCTTCACTAATAAAATTGTCACAAGAGGTTCAATCGAACAAGTCCAAGAATTAACCGACGAAGTGAACGCAAGCGTTTCATACCACTTGTTTTACTAAGTCGTTTAATTAGATTTCTCATCCGAGTGAGGCAAAGGTTTGTATATACTAATAGATTGGAAAACGGTTTAAGAAAAGAGCTTTGTTATTAAAAATAGAGTTGAAATTGTTTGTTAAAAGAGTTTTGATATTTACTACTAGTATTGAAACCTTTATATTATAAAATGACAAAACACAGAAGCAATTATATAAACAATCAACCTAAGAGGGATAGTGAAGACAAAACGGGGGTCTAACGACCAAAGCGGGATAGGGTTGAGCGACCTAACGGTTGCGACCTAAGGGTCTAAGGGGTCAAGCGACTTAGTGGTTGCGACCTAGAGGTGTTCGCGACCTAACGATGACTCACGACCCAACATGGCCGACTTAACAGAGGTCGCGACCTAACAGGATAACTCGTGACCGACTTAAGAGTTGCGCGACTGAAGGGTTGCACGACTTAAGGGTTGCACGACTTAAGGGTTGCACGACTTAAGGGTTAGGCCAGGAGCGACCTAACGAGATAAGGTCCAACGACCTACGAGTTAAGGGTCCAACGACCTATCGGGATAACTCGTAACCGACTTAAGAGTTGCGTGACTGAAGGGCTGCACACTTAAGGGCTGCACGACTTAAGGGTTGCACGACTTAAGGGTTGCACGACTTAAGGGTTAGGCCAGGAGCGACCTAACGAGATGAGGTCCAACGACCTACGAGTTAAGGGTCCAACGACCTATCGGGATAACTCGTAACCGACTTAAGAGTTGCGTGACTGAAGGGCTGCACGACTTAAGGGTTGCACGACTTAACTCCGAACGAGCTAAAAATGGCCAGAACGACCTAGGGTTAACTCGTAAACGACTCACGACCTATGGAAGAACGACTTAACTCCAAACTAGATAAAAATGGCCAGAACGAACTAAGTGCAGAAAATTCACCAAAACGCTAAAAATTGGAGTTTTTTGCCAATCCAATCCAAACCAAATGCTAACATGCATGCAAAAATGACAGGGAATCATTCCCAACAGTCCAATATAGTTATAGGCTAGAATTGTGAGATAAAAATGTCACCTTTGCACAAATTCAATGAAGAAGGAGCTTGAAACAATGGAGAAGCAACTACAAGCTAGAATCCAATGTCTTCACTTGGATTTTGGAGTCGAATGATGGATTTAAAGTTGAAACCTAAGCTTGGAGTTTTATTTCCTCTCCCACTCACCATTAATGCAAAAGCTTGGTTGTTAGGAAATTTATGAAGAGTGAGAAGAAGGAAGGAGGGTTTGGGCTTGAGTTGTAATGGCAATCTAACCCAAAGTCCAAAGCGGGAAAAGTTAGTGAAATTCCACTAACTCCAAACCTACCAATGTTTATACTTAAAAAAGTTGTAAACGACATTTCGAACTCAATGGAAGGGGTCTCGAGTCCTAATTTGACCGTTTGCAAAAAGTAGCTTTTCAGACCAATATCCGATTAACGACAAAATATTTAAATATAAAATCGATAAATATGCGGGTTATTACAATGTTAATGTTATTAATAATTGGAAAATGTGTTGAATTATAAGAACGGGAGTAAAGATTCATCAATTTATTTGAAATTTGAACTATAATAATAATTGTAGCCATTGCAATTTAATGAAATTAAAAATCTAAGTATTACGCTAATTAAGATGAAATGTGAGGATTGCAATAGATTTTGAATCCAATGTTAAAATTCATCAGTTGATAACAATGAATTGGATAATAGAATGAAAAAAATAGATTTAATAGAATTTTTGGAAATTAAATTTATAATTTTTGAATTTAATGAAATTGTGGTTAATACTGAAATTTGTAAATTAATTAACTCTAAATTGACATTTAAATTTGGGTAAATTAGTGTAAATGATTTAGAAATTTAAAAATGATGAAATTTGTTAATTATAGAGCTGAAATTTGAAATTTGATTTAATTTGTTAATTAATTAAATTATTTAATTAATATAAAAATAGCCATTTTGGCCACCGACTCGGATTTCGACGAAACCGGTTTCATCGGATCCGTAATGGTGAATTATTATAGGATTCCAAGTTTCGTAACGATCGAACGTGTCATTTGATCGTATGAGCTCGAAACGCCTTGAAATTAATGAAATTGAAATCAATTTGAATTAAATTAATTTTGGCATAACTTCTTCATACGATGGAATTTGACTCGAAACCTTTTCCATTGCATTTGAAATATTTTAAAACACCTATTTTGATATATGGGTTTATCGAATTTCGTTCCGGAGTCAGAACGGGCTTTTCAAGACATATATCGTTCAACGCGTTTATCAATCCCATCCATCTATTCTATTTTCAACTTTGTCTATAAATACCCGGTTATAAACCCTAGCCTACATCTTTTTCTCATTTGTCTATACGTACAAGTCATTCTATTCCCTCTCTTCCTCAATGACAGACAAACAAAATTCTAGATCCAAACACAAATCAAAATTCAAATCCAAAATTTAAACTCCTCAGAAAAATTTGAAAAAAATATATATCGAAGATTTCATCGATACGAATCTGCATCTGTTGTCCGTTTCTGCAATCGATGTTCGAATCAACCGGAAATTGTGGTCAAACCCATGAAATTTCGAAACCCTAGGCAAGAATTGGGTCTTTTCGATTTAGGATGTAATCGGAAAAATTGGAACTGGGTTTCGTAGAGCGTGTTGCATGGAGTCGATTGGTGGCAGTGGCATCTCCTACGGTGATGGAGGGTGGTCGGAATTAGCTAATTAGGGTTTCGAACCCTACGGCGGCCGGCGGCGAATGGGGGGATCAGACCAGGGGTATTGGGGGCGGCTCGTCGTTAGCAGGGCGTTGGTGGCGACGAGTCGACGATCATGGTCGAAGGTTGCTGTAACAACCCATAAATTTTTAAACGCTTTTTATTAACGTATTTAATTGAATTTTTGAGAAATTTTAAACAATAATATTTTGAAATAAAAATTTAATGTTTGGATTACATATAATTAAATATAAGTTGTGAATAAATAAGAAAACATATAAATTTAGATTACGTTACTTGTTAATTAATTTGGGCGTACGTCCGTTTTAATTATAGCATCTATTGTACGCTCTCTTTGATTTAATATCTTAGCTGTTAAAAATCAAATCAACACGTACATTTTAAAAAAAATAATTAAAACCCAGCCTCCAATTCATGTGTAAAACTTTCCACTTTCATTTGCATCTCCGTATTTAGTAGGAATAAAAATCTTTGATTTCGTGACCTTCAAAATCTCTTCCCATCTTCATTTTTTGCAACGCAGTTCAGATCTGTAAAAAAAAGGTAATGGGTAACGATCCGAAATTTTAGACCAATTTAAAATTCTAACTTTTTTTAAAATATTGAATAAAATTTGGTAGAAACAAAAACGATGGGAATAATAATAGTTTATATGAGATTTACAATTTGAATTAAAAACAACAAATGTTAAGAATTTAATAATAATTGTTAATTGTAAATATTGATTTATTGAATAAAAATAAAGAGGAAACAATAGTTTAATTGTATTGTTGTAATTCAAATAAGTTAACCTCTAACAAATGAACTAAAATTGGTAACTAATGGATACGTTGAGTTATGTGAAATTATTAAATAATGTTTGATTTATTGTTAATAAAAAGAAGTAGTTGAATTAGATTTTTCTTTGATTTTAATACGAAATTAATATTTGTATTTGTTGAAATCTATCCATTTTGGGAAAGAGAATGTATTAAAGTAAACATTAATTTGGTAGCTAACATAATCATATTTTATTTATAAGTTTTAAAAGAGAAAATTATTTCAAAATGTTTTCCAAATATAATAATTATTACAAGAAATATATTTTGAAATAAAAGTAACAGGTTGTATTCTGTGAATTTACAATTTTTTTATTTACTATAAAGCAGTAGATAGTTGTTATTGTTTTATATGTTAATTTAATTATTTAAAAGTTAGTATGGTTTCAATTGGGAATAATATTTATTTTGACGTTAAATAATAAATTTGTCTATAGCCTTGCATTCCAAGTGGGAAAGAAATCATTTCCCTAGACGTTCAATTTCTTTTAAATCTAGTTTTGATAAGTTACGTGTAAATTTCTACGCTTCCCTTTTTCCTCATTTTTATAATAGGAATAAAAATTCGCATAGCAGTTTCAACCAAATTTATTTCTCTTTAGAAGTTCAAAATCCGTTTCAAGATTGTTTGAAATTCACGTGTATAAGTGTCTCTTCTTTTCCATTTACTCCTTTGCAATTAATAGGAACAAAATCTTTGACTTTCCTTACCATTCGAACGAAATTCTTTTATTTCTTTAATGTTCCTATACCATTAGTTAGTACGTTTCTTTATTTACTCTATCCAACGCAATTATCTCCTAAATCAAATAACACACGCAAATTCCTCCTGGCAGGAATTATTTCATGCCGTTTCTCCAAGCAATCAATACTACTTTCATTTAAATACTCAACCTTGTACGCAAATAATTTTCACCACCTTTCCATTTTATAAATATTTCTTGCGTTTTAATCAACGTATTTACTTCCTAATAAATTTTAAACGTGTAAAAATGTTTGCCAAAGATTTCTTGCAGTTTCCTTTTGCTAAATTCACGCAATCCATACCACTGTAAATATTCGCTCAAATCTTTCTTGCCTATATTATCTCACCTCAATCAATTCAATCGTGTATAATTGATTTAAATTTTTTTCTTGATTTTATTCTCTCACTTCAATCAATGCAATCGTGTATAAATATAAGCCTCGTACACAAATAGTTTTCAATTGCATCTCAACATTTTCGTCATTTCTTCTTACGTGCGTGAGCTCTGAAGGTATGTCCTCCATTTTCTTCTTATTATTTTTTTCCATTCTTTGCTTCTCCCCTCCCTGTACTCTGCTTCCAATATATTTGACAAATCCATCTTTATATTTCAACTCACGTTCACAAATTTTCACATTATAATAGTCTCTATTTAATTGATATTTTAGCATAAAACTATATCTACATATTTTTTTATGTTTAATGCGCATGTAAATTTTAAGCCAAGCTTTTCAGAGACGCATATATACGTTAGTCTTATATCTTATTTGTTATTATAAAATATTAGTAATATACATATTTTGAAAATATAATTAGATTTTTATTTCTGTTCGAATATAACATATATTAGTATGGCAGCTGAGTATTGTACAAGCATTAGTAATTTATGTTGTAAAACTAAAAATTTAAATGTATAATTTTCAAATAGATTCTAGTGTATATAGATAAAGTATGTTTTTTTTTCTCTTTTCTGTAGTGCTTTCATAATGTATGGTCTATATATATAGATTGATTTTCTCAGTATATGCTTTGAATTTGGAGTAAACTATATATAAGTATGTTATTTTAAAACTCGTGTTTTAAATTAATGATGATTTTTATATATATTATGCCTATATTTTATTTTGCATGTGTGTTTAAATGTAATATTGATTTAAGAGGAAAAACGTTTATGTGTTTAAATTTAGGTATTGATTTTTCAGTAATATGATGATGTTTTGTTATAATACGTATTTTGAATTTAATATCAGTTTCAAACAATGTGAATGTTTTATTTGAATATCCGTCTTAAATTAAATTTATTGAGATTTTAAGGAAATTTAAATAACACATATAATATATACTCCGTTTATATCAAACCGATTTATTTTTTATCGATTTCTATCTATCAGCTTTGTCATCAAATTCGTGTCAATTTTGCTTTGCTTCAAAGTTCGTATTGGGATCCACAACTAACCTCATTATCATTCTTCTCTAGCCTCGAAAGGTGAGCAATCACTCACGATTAAATTTGTTTTCAATTGAAATGACAATTGAAATATGATGATGTAGTCATTTAAATTGTTATATATATGCTATTTTCTGTAACTGTTCACCTGTTGGATATGACACCATAACCTTTTGTTTATATTATATTTTTATTGATGATATATGCCTGTTATTGTATTGTATTATCTGTTATCACTCTGCAAGTTCCCTGTAGTTTAGAATTCACTATGGGTTGAAATGATACATACCCGAATGGATTTTTGGATAGGAGAATTTCGTTATGGGTTGAAATGATAAACCCAAGCGATTTTCAATTAAATTGAATTTGGGATTGGAGGTCGAAGTGATATCTACCCGTATATTTAAATTTTGGATTGAAATGATAAATATCTGTATCCTTTGACCATAGCATACGAAATCATATACAGACATCATTGGTCCATATATATAAATGTTTTGAAAATAATTTCTATGGTTTGGGAAAGAAAAATATAGTTTTAATAAAGACTGATTCTTAGAATATTATATGTATAAAAATGAAAATTTTATGTATAGACCTAATAATAATATTTAATCTAATTGAGATTGATTTAATACATATAATAAGTTTAAGGATTCGTTTAAATTTATATTTCAAATTGGATTTGGTAAAATTTTGAATAAGCTAGAGTTGATAAGATAAAGTTGAATTAATTGGAAATGGTATTTAATTAAGAATTATATTCAATTAAATCGATTTGAAACTATTGAATTCGGGACTTAAGATATGATTTTATAACTTGGTTTTGGTAAAAGGGATTAAATGGATATTTTAAGTTTAAATAAATTTAAGGAAATAATCTGTGAAATGAAATCTAAGGCTATTTAAATGATATTGAACTTGTTAAGTGGATATTTCCTAACTAAATAATAATGATGAAGCTAAATTAGGATCTATATGAAACTGTTAGATTTAACTTTAAAATATTGAATATTAAAGCTTTGAATATAACGAAAGTTTAAATGGTTATTGGGAGCTGAATTGAATTAATGAGTTGAGCTTTGAATAAATGGGAATTTGGAACTTGAGTTGATTTGAATCAATTTGTGTAGTTGAGGAAATTTCAAATACTTCACTTTATAAATTATTTAATATATATATACTATCTTGGAAAATAGATATTTTTAAAAGGGAAATGATGTTTTGATTTTGAAGTCTAAATAAAATTGAATGACCACGGTATTATAGTGTATATTTCTACATTGTAGATAGTTCCATAGACCGTTAGAGGATGGTTATCCCAAACATCCTTTAGTTATTTGTCTTGCAGTTGATATTTCACTTGAGTTGGATTTATTGATATAAGAATGTTATTCCTGACTCGAGTGTTTTGTGCTTTTGCTTTACGCTCGGGTCAGACTAAGCGATATAGCATTTGAGACTCGCCTTTGGAGTTTGGAGCTTCGTTTGAGGATCCAACTATTGATTCAGCTTTCAGCACTTTCAGTTGATTCGTTCGGAGAGGTCATCTGGTCGTACTGGAGACTTCACTCTATTTGAAATATTCTGTTGTATTTTTATTTCTAACTCTGTTATTTATATATTAGCTTCATGAACTACTATTTATCTATTCCGCTGCATTATTTTATATTACTCTGTGTCTGTGATTCTGTGGTTGATTTATTTACTGTATATGCTGAGTTTTGCCAAATTTTAATTAACAATTTGGTATTTTGAATTATTCAAGTCGGACATGTATGGTTTTATTGTCGATTTGCATGGTCCAAAATAGTGGGTCATTACAGTTGGTATCAGAGCTTTGGCTCTAGGAAGAACTTAGCATATATGGTAAATTTATTTACAGAATCACTTTCGTTCGAGTTGAATCTCTTCCTTTTTGACTCGATTTCCTTTGAATTTTGGATTGTCCCTCGGTTCCAAAATTCATTCTTGTCTCTTTCTTTTTATATTCGTTTGATTCTGGAGTATCCCATTACTCCGCTGAATATTTTGTAAAGGGGGTGAAAACTCCTTTACAATCGGCATTGATTCACCGAAGATTTCTGTATCCTCGGTTTACGGTGCTACTATATCTTGGTATGCAGACATCGATTATATTTCTGAAGTCACGGTTGACCCGGTTACGGTCGTCCACGATTTATAGAAGTATATACATCTTCTATTTTGTAATTTAATTATGTCATCTTCGATCGAGTCTATCATCGAATCAGGATTTTATTGATTGGAGTTCCTCTAAATTAAATCTCTGTCTTTTTTTTTAAAATTTATTCTTGAATCATCCTTTGAAAATCGGGTTTTGTTTGTATTTTAAAATTGTTTTATATGCCGAAATTTTTATTTAGGCAACTATGATTTTATTCTATATATAAAAGAGAAAATGTTTTCGATAAGGATTATATACCTTTAAAAAAAACGAAAATTTGAATTTTTGAAAAGATTTGAAATATTGAAAATATTATAAGAAAATTTATTTATATAAAAACGATTTTTAACTGAAAGGTTTTGAATTTGAAATTCGAGAGATTGGACTGCGGTGTTTTTGAAAATTGGTTTAAGATTTTGAAATATATAATAATAAGATTTGAAAGTATTTTCTGAATAAAAAATGTTTCAAATGACTTCAAATGAGTTCCAAGGATTTTGGAAAAAATTCAAAGAAGTTTTCAAGAAAATAGAAGTCCAGAACTCACTTATGTCGCTGGAAAATAATTTCGATGATGAGTGCACGCATCATCGACATTGATTTTCGAGTTTCAAGAGGCCACTTTAATAGCTTTGCTATGCGAGTGACTTTGTGAAACCAATTTTGATTTCAAATTCCGAAGTATGATTTGATATTCGAAAGATATAGGCATATATATTTGAAATAATTTAAAGTAAGCCGGTGTTCAATCCTCGAGTTTTCGATTTGATTTAGTATAGCTCTGTTTATAAAAAAAATTGACTTACTGATTTGTTGCTGATTTCCAACTCTTGGATTTGAAATTTGATTTCACCAACTATTTTGAAGGTTCGAGCACTTCCAAATCAAGGTTTAAAATTTTAAAACTAAGAAATTTCGAAGAGTATAAAATATTTGATAAAGAATATAAGTTTAGTTTTGTATGTTTAAAGTATGAAGAGTATGACTTAAGTAAATTTGAAACTTTTGTTAAATAAATAATTTGAAAAAGGAAAATTGGATTTTTCATGTAGAAATAAATAGTTTAAAGGTTTTAAAGGGATAATTATAAATTTAGAAACCATCTGAGTATAATTGATTTTGAGAAGAATATTTGGTTTTGAAATTAGATTGGAATTAAAACCAATACTTATATGGTGATTTTGGAAATGAATTTGTTTGACCTAAATTTTGTTGATTTGGAAATTTGGATTATTTTCTAAACCTTTTTTTTTAAGAAACTTTGAAACTGAATATATTTAATTTGGAAGAAAATTTGGTGAAATCATATATGATCTTGAAACTGAAATGTTATTGAAACGAGAAAAAATTTGAGAACCTTGATTTACTAAATACTTGATTTGAGAGTTATCGAACTTATATAAAACTGATTTGAATAGTACGAAATTGATTTGAAACCTATTGATTTGAAAGGTACTCAATTTGGAAAGAGAAATTTTATATAATCGAAGTCTATATAAGTGTGATTTGATATACTATTAATTAGGAAAGTATTCGATTGAAAATGGAATCCTATATATAATGGACTTTATATAAGTATGACATTTGAAAGTGATTTGAAAAGGTACTATATGATACATATTTTTGAAGTAAAGATATGGAAAGTGCCTTCTACTTGATATCCGCTTTGTGGCCACATTGTGGATTCATTCTATCGATATTATTCTCTCTGATTTTTGGTTTTCTGGATGTGATACTCGAATGTCCCACCGTTGCGTAACCCATGGTTTTTTTTCTCACGACTGCATAGCGCAACTGCCTGGCTGAGACGGCCTAGGGGTACGGATTCTTTCCTGGGGGGATCCAGGCGTAACTATTGTGTAACCTACAATATATGTAGGTCACATTAGTAGCGAAACAGCCTCACTGAGACAACCTAGGGGTACGGATTGTTTCTTGGAAGATCAAGGCGTAACCATTGTGTATCCTGCACCCTACAAGTCATCATGGCGTAACTTGCAGGGCTGAGAAAGCTTACGGATACAGATTGTTTCCTGGGGGATCCAGGCGTAACCATTGTGTATCTGCGAACCATGGTTAGACCAAGGTTTTTGTTTGGTTATTTTGTTTGGATTGTACTTTCCATATATGTTTTTAAAGGTTTTTCAAGTGTTTTCACTGGTTTTTGAAATAGGTCTACTAAGTACTTGAAGAATTCTAGCTTTACACCTGATCAACGCATGGCCAGAGTCTGCAAGGACGAGGATAAACTTGTTGAAACATCTAGTTATAGAAGTATTTTTGAAAGGAAAATTGGTTTCGATATATAATTTTTTTTTTCAAAAGGTATTTTATTATAAAGTATTTCCAATAAAAAAGTTGTATTAATCATTGAAATTGAAATTCTTTTGGGTTGAAATTAACTATTCATGCCCGATACTATTCTTTTGAATCTAACTTATCTGCTCAGCTTTTGTTATTCACCTTGATTCTGTTTTCCGAATCTACCTTCTTTCCTTGCTGGATATATTCCTTTTAAATATTGTTTATTTATATACTACATGGTATAATAGAAAAATTTTAATGTTTCAGAAGTTATTGATTAATTATAACGTATTTAAAGAGAATGATTATTAATTTATCTATAATGTTGGAAGTATCTTGAGATAAATAATTTTTTTTATAAATTTTGGATTTAATATTTTCAATAGCTTCTTTGTTTATATAAATAATAATATAAATAATTGTTTTCAATGGAGTTTTGAAAAGTATTAAAGTACTAAAGAAAATTAAATTTCAAATGAAGTTTTTAAATGGATATTTCAAGTAAATTTGTATAGTTTTAAGTTAATTGTTTATCTTGTACTTCAATCTATTTTTTCTTTCTGTTTGTTGCTATTCCCCTGCCTCCTTCCTTTTCGGGGACGAAAAGTTTTGAGTGGGGGAGAGTGTAACAATCCATAAATTTTAAACGGTTTTTATTAACATATTTAATTGAATTTTTGAGAATTTTTGAATAATAATATTTTAAAAAAAATTAATGTTTAGATTACGTATAATTAAATATAAGTAGTGAGTAAATAAGACAACATATAAATTTAGATTACGTTACTTATTAATTAATTTGGGCGTACATTCGTTTTAATTATTGCATCTATTGTACGCACTCTTTGATTTCATATCTTAGCTGTTAAAAATCAAATCAGCACGTGCATTTAAAAAAAAAGGATTAAAACCTTGCCTCCAATTCACGTGTAAAACTTTCCACTTTCATTTGCCTGTCCGTATTTAATAGGAATAAAAATCTTTGATTTCCTGACCGTTACGAAATCTCTTGCCATCTTTATTTTTTGGAACGCAGTTCAGATCTGAAAAAAAAGGGTAATGGGTAACGATCTGAAATTTTAGACCAATTTAAAATTCTAATTTTTTTTAAATATTCAATAAAATTTGGTAGAAACAAAAATGATGGGAATAATAATAGTTTATATGAGATTTACAATTTGAATTAAAAACAACAAATGTTAAGAATTTAATAATAATTGTTAATTGTTAATATTGATCTATTGAATAAAATTAAAGAGGAAACAACAGTTTAATTGTATTGTTGTAATTCAAATAAGTTAACCTCTAACAAATGAACTAAAATTGATAACTAATGGATATGTTTAGTTATGTGAAATTATTAAATAATGTTTGATTTATTGTTAATAAAAAGAAGTAGATGAATTAGATTTTTATTTGATTTGAATACGAAATTAATATTTGTATTTGTTAAAATCTTTCCATTTAGGGAACGAGAATGTATTAAAATGAACATTTAATTTGGTAGTTAACATAATAATATTTTATTTACAAGTTTTAAAAGAGAAAATTATTTCAAAATGTTTTCCAAATATAATAATTATTACAAGAAATATATTTTGAAATAAAAGTAACAGGTTGTATTCTGTGAATTTACAATATTTTTTTATTTACTATAAAGTAGTGGATAGTTGTTATTATTTTATATGTTAATTTAATGATTTAAAAGTTAATACGGTTTCAATTGGGAATAATATTTATTTTGACGTTAAATAATAAATTTACCTGTAGCCTTGCATTCCAAGTGGGAATGAAATCATTTCCCTAGACGTTCAATTTCTTTTAAATCTAGTTTTGATAAGTTACATGTAAATTTCTATGCTTCCCTTTTTCCTCATTTTTATAATAGGAATAAAGATTCGCATAGCAGTTTGAAGCAAATTTATTTCTCTTTAGATGTTCAAAATCTGTTTCAAGATTGTTTGAAATTCACGTGTATAAGTGTCTCTTCTTTTCCATTTACTCCTTTGCAATTAATAGGAACAAAATCTTTGATTTTCCTTGCCATTCGAACGAAATTCCTTTATTTCCTTAATGTTACTATACCATTAATTAGTACGTTTCTTTATTTAATCTATCCAACGCAATTATCTCCTAATCAAATATCACGCGCAAATTTCTCCTGACAGGAATTATTTCCTGCCGTTTCTCCAAGCAATCAATACTAGTTTCATTTAAATACTCAACATTGTACGCAAATAATTTTCACCACCTTTCCATTTTATAAATATTTCTTTCTATTTAATCAATGCATTTACTTCCTAATAAATTTTAAATGTGTACAAAATGTTTGCCAAACATTTCTTGCAGTTTCCTTTTGCTAAATTTACGCAATCAATACCACTGTAAATATTCGCTCAAATCTTTCTTGCCTATATTCTCTCACCTCAATCAATGCAATCGTGTATAATTGATTTTAATTTATTTCTTGCCTATATTCTCTCACTTCAATAAATGAAATCGTGTATAAATATAAGCCTCGTACACAAATAGTTTTCAATTGCATCCCAACATTTTCTTCATTTCTTCTTGCGTGAGTGAGCACTGAAGGTATGGCCTCCATTTTCTTCTTTTTTTCCACGCTTTGCTTCTCCCCTCCCTATACTCTTCTTCCAATATATTTGACAAATCCATCTTTATATTTCAACCCGCGTTCACAAATTTTCACATTATAACAGTCTCCATTTAATTGATATTTTAGCATAAAACTATATCCACATATTTTTTTATGTTTAATGCTTATGTGAATTTATGCCAAGCTTTTCAGAGACGTATATATACGTTAGTCTTATATCTTATTTGTTATTATAAAATATTAGTAATATACATATTTTGAAAATATAATTAGATTTTTATTCCTGTTCGAATATAACATACATTAGAATGGCAGCTGAGTGTTGTAAAAGCATCATTGATTTATGTTGTAAAACTAAAAATTTAAATGTATAATTTTAATCTCGATACTAGTGTATATATATAAAGTATGTTTTTTTCTCTTTTCTGTAGTGCTTTCATAATGTATGGTCTATATATATATATATATATTGATTTTCATAGTATAGGCTTTGAATTTTGATTAAACTATATATAAATATGTTATTTTAAAATGCGTGTTTGAAATAAGTGATGATTTTTATATATATTATGCCTATATTTTATTTTGTGTGTGTGTTTAAATGTAATATTGATTTAAGAAGAAAAACGTTTGTGTGTTTAATTTAAGTATTGATTTTTCAATAATATGATGATGTTTTAATATGTATTTTAAATTTAATATCAGTTTCAAACAATGTGAATATTTTATTTGAATATCCGTCATAAATTACATTTATTAAGATTTTAAGGAAATTTAAATAACACGTATAATATATACTCTGTTTATATCAAACCGATTGATTTTTTTATCGATTTCTATCTATCAGCTTTGTCATCAAATTCGTGCCAATTTTGCTTTGCTTCAAAGTTCGTATTGGGACCCATAAATAACCTCATTTTCATTCTTCTCTAGCCTCGAAAGGTGAGAAATCAATCACGATCAACGTTCTTGTATTTTATTAAATTTGATTTCAATCGAAACGACAATTGAAATATGATGCTATAGTCATTTAAATTGTTATATATATGCTATTTTCTGTAACTGTTCACCTATGGGATATGACACCATATCCTGTTGTTCATATTATATTTTTATTATTGATATATGCCTGTTATTTTATTGTATTATCTGTTATCACTCTGCAAGTTCCCTGTAGTTTAGAATTCACTATGGGTTGAAATGATACATACCCGAACAGACTTTGGATAGGAGAATTACGTTATGGGTTGAAATGATAAACCCAAGCGATTTTCAATTAAATTGAATTTGGGATTGCGGGTCGAAGTGATATCTACCCGTATATTTAAATTTCGGGTTGAAATGATAAATATCCGTATCCTTTGACCATAGCATAGGAAATTATATATACAGACATCATTGGTCCATATATTTATATAAATGTTTTGAAAATAATTTCTATGGTTTGGGAAAGAAAAATATAGTTTTAAGAAAGACTGATTCTTAGAATATTATATGTATAAAAATGAAAATTTTATGTATAGACCTAATAATAATATTTAATCTAATTGAGATTGATTTAATACATAAAATATGTTTAAGGATTCGCTTAAATTTATATTTCAAATTAGATTTGGTAAAATTTTGAATAAGCTAGAGTTGAGAAGATAAAGTTGAATTAATTGGAAATGATATTTAATTAAGAATTATGTTCAATTAAATCGATTTGAAACTATTGAATTCGGGATTTAAGATATGATTTTATAACTTGTTTTTGGTAAAAGGGATTAAATTGACATTTTATGTTTAAATAAATTTAAGGAAATATTCTGTAAAATAAAATCTAAGGCTATTTAATTAATATTGAACTTGTTAAGTGGATATTTCCTGACTAAATAATAATGATGAAGCTAAATCAAGATCTATATGAAACTGTCATATTTAACTTTAAAATATTGAATATTAAAGCTTTGAATATAATGAAAGTTTAAATGGTTGTTGGGAGCTGAATTGAATTAATGAATTGAGCTTTGAATAAATGGGAATTTGGAACTTGAGTTGATTAGAATCAATTTGTGTAGTTGAGGAAATTTCAAATACTTTACTTTATAAATTATTTAATATATATATACTACGTTGGAAAATAGATATATTTGAAAGGGAAATGATGTTTTGATTTTGAAGTCTAAATAAATTTGAATGACCACGGTGTTATAGTGTATATATCTACCTTGTAGATAGTTCCATGGACCCGTAGAGGATGGTTATCCCAAACATCCTTAAGTTATTTGTATTTCAGTTGATATTTCACTTGAGTTGGATTTATTGATATAAGAATGTTAATCCTGACTCGAGTGTTTTGTATTTTTGCTTTACGCTCGGATCAGACTAAGCGATACAGCATTTGAGACTTGCCTTTAGCTTCATTTGAGGATCCAACTATTGATTCAGCTTTTAACACTTTCAGTTGACTCGTTCGGAGAGGTCATCTGGTCGTACTAGAGACTTCACTGTATTTGAGATATTCTGTTGTATTTTTATTTCTAACTCTGGTATTTATATAGTAGCTTCATGAACTACTATTTATCTATTCTGCTGCATTATTTTATATTACTCTGTGTTTGTGATTCTATGGTTGATTTATTTACTTCATATGTAACAACCCAGGATTTCGCATTTTATTTTATTATCATCATTAGATGATTAGTCTGTTGGCTAATTGCTGATTGGAAGCTTTTAAACCGGGTTGTGAATTCGTTTAAAAAGAAATTTGGGTAAGTGTTGTCGGGCTTTCACTTGAATCTTGGCCTAAGTTCTATGGTGCTTGTTCTATGGTGCTGTGATAATTATCTAACGCCTTTAACCGTTCCTCTCTACTCATTTTACAATTTCAAACCCTAAACCTAAACGTGCGAAAAGAAAGAATAAAAATGGCGGCTTCGTTCTTCTCGTTCGTTCCACTTTGCGAAATTAGGGCTTTCGTGCAAATTGAAGATGCCGACGTTAATTGTATCGATCATCTTCGCGAGGCCACGGTTTCGATTTCGATGTTCAATCTTTGGATTTGGATTCTTCGTAGACAAATGTGAGTGAATTTTGACTTCACTCACATCTAATTTAATCTCGTTATTCGTGAATTTTGTTGTTTGCTTTCTTGGCTAGTACTGCTTCGAACTTGAGTGATTTCTGACTTTGGTTTGAAATTGTTGGTTTGAATTCTCTGCCATTTTTGATGTTGACTTCGAACAAAAATTTGTCTTTGGTCAAGAATGCTAAGTGATACTTGCATCCCTATGCTTCATGTTATTCGGTCTTGACTTTGTTTACGTGATGGTTTGGGCACTTTGTTGGCCTTCGATTACGATGGTATTGCAGGGATATTTTTTGCACAGCTCTGACTTTTAATTCTTTGATGCCATTGCTTTGATTCAGTTCTTATTAATTTTGGGCTTGCTGTATTTTCATTTGTACATACATATATATATGTGTGTGTGTGTGTGTGTGTGTGTCTTTCCATTATCGGGTATATATATGCATTCAGGTATGTATATATATGATTGTTGTTACTTCTGGGATTTCATTGTGTATCCACACATCTCTGTAGCATATGTTGAAATCTGTTATCTCCTTATGATATACTGGTTGAAGCTCTATTAATCTGTTTCACTTTAGTTAATTACATTGGTCACGGACACTGCTCAGTTACTTGCATTGGGTTTTTTCTTCCTGTAGCATATTTTTGAAAGAACCATGCATTCCTGTATATGCACTTGAATCAGATACTTTTCGAAGTTTGCTCTGTCCAGTTTGTAGCTTTGAGTACCGTAGTTTACTTGGATAATCATGTTGCCCGGCTTATGCTAGTTCATTCATGTAGTTGTTACTGTGCCTTGAACTATTGCCATCATGTTCATGTGCATTTTCTATCTAAGTTGCAATCTTCAGTTTCATGTAGTTGTTACTGTGCCTTGAGCTGTTGGCATCATGTTCATGTGCATTTTCCATTTAAGTTGCAATCTCCAGTTTCATGTAGTTGTTACTGTTGCCTTGAACTGTTGCCATTCTTTTAATGTGCATTAGCTTGCATTATTCACAACTGCATATATGTTTGGGTGGTCATGCCAGTAACCATTCATGTTGTTGCATTGGGTAGTACTTCGCTGTGTTCATTTGTCTATGTTTTCATTGTCCACTTTGACCACTGTCCAGTTTTACAAGTGCATCTAATATACATGTTGCATGTGTTCATGTATGGTTGTTTATAGCTACTTCATTGTTGAGGCCGTGCTTGAATTGTCCACTTAGACTGGTTGCATTAAAGTTGTAGATGTTGAATTGCGAACTTTTGTGTGTTGGTTCTATTATTGCTATGTCATTTACTTTGTGCATTAGTTTGCATCTATTGCATCCATTGTTTTGTTGCATAAATCACTTGTTTGACCCTTGCATATGTTCCCTGATACATATGCGAACTGGCTTTGTCACTCGCTTAGCTGTAGCTGCAGTCCATTTTGGTTTTTCTATGACTTCTTTTATGTATTTCATGTGTAGTGGCGAGGCAGTAGACGCGTTCGTGTACTACAGCCCTACCAGAATTGATGTTTTTTAGGGATATTTCAATTACTCGAATTGTTTTGTGTTGTCAATTCAATATATTTTGAATCGTATTTTGATTTGGTTTAATTTGATGGTTTTGTTGATATCTAATTATCTTTTTGATAATTAGATTATGAGTTTCTAATTATTTATTTAATAATTATATTTTGTTGTTAATTGCCGTTTAAGCAAATCCGCTGTTTTCTAAATTATCTTCAATGATAATCCTTTTCATTTATCTTTGTGATAAGTTAAATCTACTGATTTGTTGTTTAACACTGTAATGTGTTATATTTATCGTTATCCGATTTTTTTATTTAAGCATCGGATAGATGAGATGTATTATGACTGTTGTCTATTTGTTACTTAATTATTATTGCTTCTGTGCACTAATAACTGAGTTTGAATTAGAATGACCCGTGTATTATTTTCTTTTGAATGTAATACTCGGGTCAGACCGAGTTATTACAGGTTGTAGATATCTTGCTTTGGGTTGCTGCTAGAGCTATGAAGTTTCTTTATATCATTTGAAATAGTCGTCGTCATTTATTGTAGTCAGTGTATTTGTATAGGAAGATATGTATTCTTGTATATTATATACGATAATGTACATGTATATGTAACTTTCAGAGTCGACAGTTGTAGTTGTATCGTATGTATTGTATCACGTGTATTGTAACTGACATCAGTTATTATATATATTAGACCTTTTGTTTTATCTGTTTTATTATTATATTTATTGTCCTAGACTATTATGAACCATCGTAGTTACTTTTATACTGGAATTGGATATGTCGATGGGAGTAAATAAATAAGAGATGAAAATAAAAATATATACCACTCCTATCAAAATAACCAATACTAGTGTAAGGCCTAACTACGGATGGCCGCTCCCATCCAGCCTTATTCTTCATGATAACAGATAATATTTCCTTTAATACTCTTTGTTATTATGAGCATAGAGGTGGGGCGTCACAGTTGGTATCAGAGCTTGGGGTTTATGGACATAATATAAAACATAACTTAGAAGGAACATGTGTTACAACTATTAGTCGATGTTTTATTTGTGCTTTGAGTCAAAACTAAAGTTTTGAAATTATGATGAAATTTTTAAATTTCCTTATTTAAAAATAAAAGTTAAGTTGTGTTTTGATGATTGATTGCTTTTTGTTCTGTTTATTGGAATGCGCAGCGGAAACCGTGAGACTGTCTTCGTTGAGTACAGCCGATATCATTTTTGTTTTCAAAATCAAAATATGAAATTGAAATAAATTTCATTTTTTGTTGACATAGCTGTGTTTAATTTATTTTCTTTGAAAATTTCGAATCCGATTGAGGATCCGTAGCGATCGCAGATTTTTGTTGTTTTGAATTATTTTCATTGAAGATATATTCGAATGATTTCTCTGTTCATTTTGCGGTATACGTGCAAATTTATGTTGCACGTTACTGCATTGTTTTTACGTTGAATCGATGTTTGGTTTTAAACGTATTTTGTTGCCTTTATTTTTATAACTGGATTTTTACACCAATGCTAAATTTTTGAAGCCCGGTGTTTTATTGACATTTTTAATGAATGAAAATTCACTGGTATTATAATTCGATGCAAATTATCTGATGAGATTTCGATGTTTAACAATTACTGTCGCTTTGGCTTCAGTAACCGTCAATTTTTAAAGTGGATTTTTAAGCGGTTATCCCGCAATGCTAAATTTGAGATTCGTTTCTACGGTGTTTTGAGAAGTGCAATTTCCTTGTCGAAATTGTCACTAATGTTGCTGTTTTTATCACGGATTTGCAAATCGTTTTAAAAATAATAAAAAAAAATTTCAAAAATTTTATAGTCTATGTTTTCAAAAGAATGAGAAAGCGATTTAAACGTTTCAGCAAAATCGAGGACTACGACCCCTTTCTTTTACTGATTCTCTTAATTCTGGACTTGTCCGTTTGAGAATGTCAATTAAAACTATTATAAAATAAATAAAATTGTTTTCAGAAGTTTTGCAGTTTGCATTTTCAAAAGAATGAGAAAGAGATTTAAACGTTTCAGCAAAATCGAGGACTATGACCCTTTTCTTTTACTGATTCACTTAGTTCCGGACTTGTCCGTTTGAGAATGTGAAATGTTATTTTTGAAATACACAATTTTGCACTTTCAAGGAAACGATGAAGAGAATAAATGATTTAGTAAAATTCGTGGTTATGGGAGATGTGCGTTTGCTATTTTGGTTAATTCCGGACTCGTTAATAGAAATATTTGCTGTTTTGATTTTCGTGTGCTTTCGAGCCACTTTGTTGGACCGTCGGGTCATTTGTTGGATCTTCGGGTCAATACCAGTACAAGACCTTCGGGTCATTTGTTGGACCTCCGGGTCATTTGTTGGGCGCCAAAATTATGTTGGGTACTTGGTGCTTTGGCCATTTGTTGATGCACGTGCGGCGTAGCTAAAACTCGCCATTTGTTGGGATCGATCCACCTTTTATGTTGATTTTCTAGATTAAGATAATTGATTTCTAGATATTCGTTGTTTCCAATTATCTGCAGGTAATTGGATATTTGTTGATTTTGATTATCGTTTTTGATAATCGAATATTTGTTGATTCTGATTGTCGTTTTTTATAACTGGATATTTGTTGTTTATTATTATCGTTTTTGATAATCAAATATTTTTTGATTTTGATTATCGTTTTTGATAATCGAATATTTGTTGTTTCTGATTATCATTCTTGATAATCGGATATTTGTTGATTTTGATTATTGTTTTTGATAATCGAATATTTGTTGTTTCTGATTATTGTTTTTGATAATCGGATATTTGTTGTTTCTGATTATCGTTATTGATAATCGGATATTTGTTGTTTCTGATTATCGTTATTGATAATCGAATATTTGTTGATTCTGATTATCATTTTTGATAATCGGATATTTGTTGTCGGATATTCGTTATTTCTGATTATCGTTTTTGATAATCGGTTATTTGTTGATTTTGATTATCGTTTTTGATAATCGAATATTTGTTGTTTCTGATTATCGTTTTTGATAAGCGAATATTTGTTGTTTCTGATTATCGTTTTTGATAATCGGATATTTGTTAATTTTGATTACTGTTTTTGATAATCGGATATTTGTTGATTCTGATTATCATTTTGGTAATTGAATATTTGTTGATTTGAGATTCGATTATCGTTTTTGATAATTGAATATTTGTTGATTTGAGATTCGATTATCGTTTTTGATAATTGAATATTTGTTCATTTGAGATTCGATTATCGTTTTTGATAATTGAATATTTGTTGATTTGAGATTTGATTATCATATTTGATAATTGAGTATTTGTTGATTTGAGATTGGATTATCGTTTTGATAATTGAATATTTGTTGATTTGAGATTCGATTATCGTTTTTGATAATTGAATTTTTGTTGATTTGTGATTCGATTATCGTTTTTGATAATTGAATATTTGTTGATTTGAGATTCGATTATCGTTTTTGATAATTGAATATTTCTTGATTTGAGAGTTGATTATCGTTTTTGATAATTGAATATTTCATGATTTGAGATTTGATTATCGTTTTTGATAATTGAATATTGGTTGATTTGAGATTTCTGATTATCGTTTTTGATAATTGGATAATTGCTAGTGTAACAACCCGCATATTTAACGATTTTATATTTAAATGTTTGATTTAAATATAGCATCGTTATTCGGATTTTGGGGTCCGAAATGTTACTTTCTGCAAATGGCCGAATTGGAACTCGAAACCACCTCCATTGGTTCCAAAATGGCGTTTGCGATCTTTTTGAGTATAATCTTTGATATGTTTGGAGTTTGTGAAATTTTGGCTACTTTTCCTATTGGGTTTGGGATTGGGTTCAGCCCACCAGCCCACTTAACCCCCTAGCTCAACCCTTCTCTTCATTTCATCTTCATTTCATTTCTTTCTCAAACTAAAAACTGAAATGGGGGAAAGGAAAGAGAAATAGAAATTAGCAAGCCCTAGTTTCTCCTTTGTAGCTTGATTCTTGCTCCAAAAATCAAAGAGAATCCATTGGTAAGTTCATCTCCATCTTCTCCATCTCTTCTCCTCTTCAATTTCTGTAATTTTCCTAACCCTAACTTAGGAAATACTTTCTTTGATTCTAGATTGAAGCTTGTAGTGTTGAAGTGGAGTGTAGTTGGTTGATTCCTTGCAATTGTGCTTCTTCATCTTCTTTGTTTTGCGTAAAAAGGTGAGTTTTGAACTCACATCTACTTCTCTTGATTTCATTGATGTTAGGTATGAATTCCTAACACCTTGTTCATATGCACTTGCATTTGGTTTGGGTTGAATTGAGGAATAATCCAATTTTTAGTGTTTTGGGTTAAAATCTTTGAAATCCTAACTTTGATGTTTTAATCATGTTTTGGTGATGCATCGAGGAACATATAGGGCTGGGTTGTCGATTGGCATAAGCCCTTAGAGCCAATGTTCGTCCGATTGCATTTTGGGAGAGTTTGCTCTTCATTTGAATAAGGCTGGAAAACAGTCCAGGCAAGATTCAGTCGATTGAAAATGTAATATCCCGGAATTTTGGACAATATAAATTTAATAATCTGGATTTAAATTTATATTGAATTGATAATTTTGATTAATAAATTTGATATTTATTCAATAATCTTCTTTATTAATTATTTAATTTGTGAAATTATTTTTAATAAGCTAATAAATCTATTTTCTATTTAATAATGTATATGTGTTTATAAATTTTGAATAGACAATTTATTTTTAGTTAAATAAGTATAGCATAATTTTAATATGTTTTGAAAATAAAAATTGTGATTTATTTTTAATTTGAGCTTTTCAAAATTTTTTTAATTAAATAACTATATAATTTTATATATGAGATAAATGTTTTAATTAGTTTAAAATTCATTTTTAATTCAAGTTTGTATATTAAAATATATTACAAAATATTTGTGTTGTTCTTTTTAAATTATTTATTGATAATTTTGATTTGTCAATTTAATTTAAAGTTTAAAATGCAATTTAAAATGTGAACATGTATTCTATATGTTAATGTAACCTCTTTTATAAATTTGTTTTATAAGTTTCTTTTCAAAATGAATTACTTGTATTATTTTATTTATAATAATAATGACTTGCTTTATTCTTAGAATTATTTATATTCATAACTATGTGTATGAACTAATTAACAAGGTTTAATACTTTATTAACTTTAATTAAAATGCTAATTATTTAAAGAGACATGTGTATGTATATTAAGGATTTAAGTTAACAAGTGTCTCTATGTTTACATGTGTCATTGTTTCAATATTTCATTTTCTTTTTCTTTATTTTCTGAAAATACATTCATATAAATTAGCTTCTTCATTCTTATGCATTCTTTTCTCATTCCTTAAAAAGAAAATCTGAAACTCTTTAAACATAAAAACTTCATTCTCAAACCACATACAAAAATGCATTTCTCACAACCAAAATATTCAAGCCTGCATTTAACTCATTTTTTTCAAACCTTCAACTCCTCTTTCCAAAATATAAATCTGCAGTTTCAAAAATTCAAAACCTGCAGCATACATTCATGCATTCAACTCCTCCAAACTCAAAATACAAACCTGCATGCATCAACATGAAAGCAAACCCCTGCATTTGATCTGAGAACATATAAGGCTACTGCAAATTCAAATTTGCATCTGCAAATTCAAGTTTGAAAACCTGCACATCAATTTAAAGCCTGCATGCAACAGATTTTTACATACATTCATGGATCTTCAAATCTGGTAAATCAAGATTTATAAGCAGAAGTTCTGCATTTCTAAGCATCTTGGAACAGAGGTCTGCATAACAAATTGAAGCCTGCATGCTAAAAAAATCTGGAACAAGAAGTAAAACCTGCATTTCAATTTTTAGCATAAAGCTCTGCATTTCAAAACTCTGGAACCTGAAAATGAAATATGCTCTGCACTTTGAATAGAGGTGAGTAACTCCTATTTTAAAAATTTAAGTAGGTTGATTGCATGTTTAAATCTGAAATAAGATGAGATTTGCAGTGAATATTTATATGTGTGATTATATGTGTGCATGTTTATAAAGTATAAATAAATACTTATGCAATTTCCTGCACACATATGACTGTGTATATGTGATCTTCAAAAATTCAAATTTATGTTTGATTCTTGAGTATTTCCTTGTTTGCTAAAAAGGACTTAAATTCATAAACAAGTCATGCTGTTTTGAAATGGTGTGAGTTCTTATTGTATATAAGCTAAGCATGATATCTGTAACCTGAAAAAAAAAATATCTATACAGAACAAATTTGATAGAGTGATAACTTAAGCTTTATGATTTTATGATTTAAGTTTACTAATAGAACCAATTTAGTAAATTCAAGAATTTTAAAACTAAAATAAAAAAAAATTACAGTGATAAGAAAAATGCAGATTCATGTGAACTGTAGTTTTCAATTTTATCAAAATCAGTTGAGTTCTTGCATTGGATTTGAGTGAAATTGATTCTGGAGTGAATGTAGCTATCAATGATTATGGAAATTATTTAATTGAGTTGAAGTTGGGTTTGGTGTTGAAATTTGGAAGGTTTCTGTTATGAACCCTAGTTCCACTGAGTTGCTTTGTTTGCTCGATTTTGAACTCAAAGGTTGATCGAGTTCAAAGACCTTTGGGGTGTGAATGGATGATGTGTTGAAGGAGTCGTTGCCAGAGTTTGGTCGATGATGATGGTCGGAGTTGAGAGGTACTGGTGTTGACAGGTTTGAAGGGTAGGGGTGTGGTCTGTTTTCAGGTTTGGGTTGATTGTTTGGGTTGCGGGGATTTTTGCTAGGGATGGCCTCGGGATTTTTGAGAGGAAACTCGAAGCGGGGTAGATTTTGACTCGAAGTAAATTTTATGGTGACTCGAGTGTTCTTTTGTTACAGGTTTGTATATAGGAAACAGTATTGTTTCCAGGTTTTTGAAAGGTTAAAGTTGAAGTAATAATAGCAATCTAAACTTGAAATTTGAATTCAGTTGGAACCTGAATTTAGTATAGATTCAAATAATTCTAATATGAAATTTGAAAACATTTTAAATCCAAGAATGAAAGAGGTTTAAAATTTAAACAGAACTATTCTGTTTCTTTAGAATTTTTTTTTTTAAAAAAAATAAAGTTTAAATATAAATCTGAAATTGAAGCTTAGGATTATAACTTGAATCTTAGGATGAATTCAAATTGTTGGAATTCTTATTTTGTAATAATGTAAATGCAGAATTCAAATTGGTTTAAAAAAAAAATATAAAAGAACAAGGAAAACTGTTTCAGGTTTTTAAAATTTGAAATGCAAGTTTAAATTGTAATCTTAATTTAGACTTAGGCTTCAATAACTTGAATTTGAATATGAATTTAAATAAGTTTTAAAATCCTGTTCTTTGAAATTATTTTAATCCTGGAATTTTATAAAGTTTAAGTTTATTTTTTTTAGAAAACAGAAAAAAAAACTGTTTTCTGTTTCATATGTAAAGATTAAGTTTAATTTGAAAGTGAAGATTTAAATGAGTTTAAGTTTGAATTTGAATATGAATTCAAATTTGGATAGTCGGAGATTTGAAGTCAATTATTGTTTTTAAATTTAAATTTGATTTTCAAATCTCAAGTATAATGCATTGTGATTTGCATTTGGAATGGAAGGATAAGTATTTAAAATTAGAAATTCAAATGGATTTAAATCTGAGCTTTAAAATCTGAATTTAAATTTTAAACTTCAGTTTTTAAATAAATATTTAAATTTAGATTGTTTTCAAATGACTTACATTTGAATTGGAGTTGTAAATTGTAGAAAGAGATTTAGAGAGTTAAATCTAAAATAAGTTTGAAAGTGTATTTCAAATTTTGAAATTTAAAGAGATTTTTAAATTAATTTGAGTTTGATTTGAATTGAAAATTTAAATTCTTTAATCTTATTAACAAAGTATATGTTTCTTGTAAACATGTAAGATTAAGTTTGTATTGTTTTAAAAATCTTATTTAAAACAAATTTGAGTTTTAAAGTTTAAAGAAATGTTAAAAGTAAATTTAAAAACATTTTGTTTTTAAATACTTAATTTAAATAAGGAATATTTATCTAAAGGATAAATGAAACTTAATGATTTGATTCATTAATTATTAAGGTAATTAAGATGAATATTAATTATTTAATTAATTAAAAATGTGGATGTTTAATCAAATAATTAATGATTTTTAATTTGATTTGAGATTAATTAATTAAGTTTAATTAATCTATAATTAATGATGGTTAATTAAATTTTAATTTATGATTAAGATTTATTTAATCAGGTGATTAATGATTAATTTAGTTTTAATTAACACTTAGTTAATTAATAATTAAAGATTAATTAAATAGTAATTAAATATTAATTACTTAATAACTAATGATGATTAATATAAGTTAATCTCTTAATTAAGTAATTAAGAAATGTTAATGAGATCATTAACTTAAAATTTATTTAACAATTAATTAATGTGATAAACTTTGATAATTAATTAGATTAATTAATTAATGGCTTAAGTTTAATTACTTAATGGAAGTAATTAGTAAATTAATTACTTAATGTAATTAATTAAGGTTAATGTGATTTGTTTAGATTAATTAATAAAGTTTAATTAGTTTAAACAATTGTGGATTGTTTGATAATTACTTTATGTAATTTATAAATTTGTAATTACTTAAGGAAGTAATTAATAATTACAGGATGTAATTAAAGATATTTGATATAGAAGTAATTTGGATTTGAATTACTTTGAAATTAATTAAGGGAATTAATTTAGATAATTAATTTAGAATAATTAATTATTGGGTTGAGTAATTAATGTAGTTAATTACTGAATGGTTATTAATCAAGGGTGATTAATATATATGTATGGTTTAATATTAGATTAATTACTTATGTAATTAATTAATTGTAGATAGAAATCATTAATGAATTAATTAATGATGTGATTTGGAATGGATTAATTAAATCAATACTTAATGAATGTTTAATGTAATTAATTATTAATCAATTAAGTAATTAACTTGTGTAATCAACTTATAAGCTAATTACTTATTGTAATTAGAGATAGTTAATCAGTAATGATTAATTGAAAGAATATTGAGATGATGATTTATAAATTGATTTATAATCAATGGATGGTTTAGTTAAGCAAGATTTGGATGATTAATTTAATTCATTTTAAATTAATTAGAGATTGAGTAATTAATTTAATTCATTTTAAATTAATTATTGAAGGTGTGATCATTTGATCATTGCTTATGTTTGATGATTGGTATTGGTTGACTGGTCTGGTTTGTAATCTCAGATAGGAGATGAGTAGTGTATGTGATATGGATGCATTGGTTGCTCTTGGATGATAATTTGGATTATCTGTTTTGATATGATTATCTGTTGATAATGATAAGGTTGATTATCTATTATGTTGTGAATTATCTATCTGTGTATATTTAGATAATGAATTGAATTGTTTTAAACTTAAAACAACTTGGACATAAAAGACACGCTTTGGATTTCGATGAGACCGGGATCGGATTTCCATATTTGGATATCCGAAAACCACATCGATTCCAAATAACGTTAGGTCGTTAATCCAAGTGGAGCGAGTGAAGACTCGAGGTGTAAGGGCTATACGTCAGTATAACTCTGTGGGTGATTCCGTAATGAGTTTGACGGAATAGTACTTATAGATTCGAGATGGTGAATCAGAGTGCAAGGGTTATCGTCGTTAACTCTGAGGGTGATTCCAAAATGAGTGTAACGAGATAATGCCTTCGGTTTCGTTCGAACCCGGAACGAACTTGTATGGATTGAATGCTTTCAGAACATCGTCAGGTGGACGATGAACATTCTAAGAGATGTGTCCTATAAAGGTAATCGTAGCCTCAAGCCTCATCAACCGGGAATGGCTAAAACAGGGGAGGTGCAGCAAGGCTTCGTGGGTAGCCCCCACTGGAGAGCAAGATTTTCCCCTGTCTAGAGGTCCCTTTTATTTCGGCTGTGTGGGCAGTTGGAACGTACGCCAACTGCGGGGTTGTCTTGTTCGGAACTATTCAGTAAGGAATGGGTCCGGCTTTGTGTTGCAGGGGATGAAGGGAGTAATCCTCGGTACGTTGATCTAGGCCACGTACTGTGACGGGCGGTACCCCAGTAGCCCTGCCATTGTATGGAATCCAAAATCCAATAAGTGCCAACGGTTTTGATTGTATTACCCACTTTTGTGGCTAGTAGCTGGAATTTAATCATGTAACAATTTCGGCTATTTCTTATTTATTTGAAAACCCTAGACACTATTATAATATCATCGGATTTCCTATCAAATGTTTTGGTTAGCGTAAGGTAAAAACTTTTCCATGTTTATGTGTGGAAAGTCTTACGTGATACCTTTCTTTCAAAAGGTTTTTAAAATTAAGCAACTTTAACCTGTTACTCACACCAGACCCATGTCTGACCCGGAGTTATTTCTGTTTTTCTTTAACTCTTGGGTACTCAAATTTTTACGAGTAGCCAAGGGAATTCAGGTTAGGATTCAGGATTGGCTTTGACGATTTGTGGAGGAGCATATGGAGCAGGAGGCTTCTGCGTATAGTTATATAATTCCGCTGTGTTTGGTATCTCTGAGTGTTGTGTTTGATTTGAGTTGTATAACTAGACAGGTGTCTATAACTGTCTAGTATGTGTTGTATATGTCTGTGTACTCTGATATTTGATGTATACTATGTAATATTTTGTTATAAATATAATTTATTCGTTCCGCTGTTGAGATTCTTGTGTTGTTTCTTCCTTCTCTTCTTTCTATTCTCTTTTCTATCCCTTTCTTTCTTAATTCATGATGCGATTTTCCGGGAGTGGAAAGTCGGGTCGTGACTGTTGGTATCAGAGCGTTAGGTTGAGTGAATACCTAGGCTCTGGAATGGTGTCTATCTTGAGAGAGCGTATTTGTATTTTTGATATATAATATATATATATATTGGTTCTACCTATTTGTTGGATTACCCGTTCAGGTTTTTCCAATGTAAGTTATAAAGGTAAATAAGGTAGAAGTGTGTGTAACACGACTACCATTGGTTGGAAGTGTATTGTCGAGACTGTAGACCTAATACCGTCTCGAGTGAGTTCTGTTGTGATGAAGAACTTCATCGATCTCTGAAGGTAACCTGTTAAGGTTCGGAGTTCATTTTGAAGTACATAATTGAGTTTTGATCTGTCGGTAGGGCAGAAGCAAGCAAGTGGTGATATCTTGATATCTTAGGAAGTTGTAGCTGCGTGATGAGATGCAGTGACTATGGATATTTCCAAAGATGTTTCTTTGGAACAAGAATAAGAAGTGAGTCTGCCGCTATTGTGGCTGAGTTTAGTTGAGTGTTTTGAGTTAGTAGGGAGTCTTCTGGCTGAGTAGTTTTTCTGAAGTGGAGTTCAGAAGCAGCAGAGTGGACCCTTTCTCTGGTTAGTTGGCTAAGTTATCATGAGCTGTTCTGTTTGGTTAAGAGAAAGCAGTTTCTTTGGATTTAGGCTGAGTTGATCGCAAAAATGACTTGCGATAGTTGAGTGATCTCTTGTGTTTGTTGGAGATTGTCTGGATGTCTTCTGGAAGTCAGAGTTTGTCTGCATCTGGGGATCGAGTTTTCTTTCCAGGAATGGAACTGGTGGTTCAGTTAGTAGATGGATGGTTCCTTGAGATGGAAGTTGGTGAAGCAACTCAGGTTTGAGAGGAACATCTGAGTTTTCTTTAAGGATATGTGGAACCATATTTCTGTGCTGTGTTGTCTGGTCAGTGCTTGTGCTCTTCGTCAGCATTTTCTTCTGTTTCGGATCAGAGTTGTGCAGCGGAAGCAGTTTGGGGATGTATCTGTTTTCTTTTCCAGATAAGGAGAAGTTTTTTCTGTCTTCTGTTGTTGAGAAGCAGGGTTTGTGTTCTTGGTTTTTGAGTGATCTTGAGGAGATCATTGGATTGTGTTGATTCAGTCTGTTTCTGATGGAATCAGCAAGAGTTGAGCTGATTAGGATGGGTATTGGTAGCCCAGGATCGTCCGAAGAGTTTTTGTGGATAAGGGACAGAGAAATTTGGATTCTGGAATTGGAGATTGGATCTTGGTTAAGTTTTTCTCTGATTCAAGGAGCTATAAGTTTGGGAAGCTAGCTCCGAAGTGTTTTGGTTTCTTCTGTGTTTGGTTAGATCAGTGTTGGTTTTTCTAGAGTTGAATTGCCAGTTTGGATAACTGGGATGTAGTATGTTTCACGTATCTCTGAGGGAGTTCGTGTTTGATATTTCTGGTTTTAGAACCAGCAGTTTAGGATGGTTTGGTTGTTGTGTCAGACTTGTTTGTAGTCTGATACTCTGTATAGAATGGTTGTTAGGAGCTCTATAGTTTAGTAGTATTGATTGATTGTATTTTATAGAGAGAGTATCCCGATATATATATATATACCGGGGAAACTCGTGAAGGTTTTATCCAAAATTCTTTTGGATAATTAGATTTGTTTTTATTGTGTGAATTGGTTGCTTTGGTTGTTGGCATATGTTTAACATATGCTGTGTTTTAAAATAAAATCTGTAAATGGATTATTAAATTGCTTTTGTTTTAAATTTCGGGGACGAAATTCTTTTAAGGGGGAAGGATTGTAATATCCCGGAATTTTGGACAATATAAATTTAATAATCTGGATTTAAATTTATATTGAATTGATAATTTTGATTAATAAATTTGATATTTATTCAATAATCTTCTTTATTAATTATTTAATTTGTGAAATTATTTTTAATAAGCTAATAAATCTATTTTCTATTTAATAATGTATATGTGTTTATAAATTTTGAATAGACAATTTATTTTTAGTTAAATAAGTATAGCATAATTTTAATATGTTTTGAAAATAGAAATTGTGATTTATTTTTAATTTGAGCTTTTCAAAAAATTTTTAATTAAATAACTATATAATTTTATATATGAGATAAATGTTTTAATTAGTTTAAAATTCATTTTTAATTCAAGTTTGTATATTAAAATATATTACAAAATATTTGTGTTGTTCTTTTTAAATTATTTATTGATAATTTTGATTTGTCAATTTAATTTAAAGTTTAAAATGCAATTTAAAATGTGAACATGTATTCTATATGTTAATGTAACCTCTTTTATAAATTTGTTTTATAAGTTTCTTTTCAAAATGAATTACTTGTATTATTTTATTTATAATAATAATGACTTGCTTTATTCTTAGAATTATTTATATTCATAACTATGTGTATGAACTAATTAACAAGGTTTAATACTTTATTAACTTTAATTAAAATGCTAATTATTTAAAGAGACATGTGTATGTATATTAAGGATTTAAGTTAACAAGTGTCTCTATGTTTACATGTGTCATTGTTTCAATATTTCATTTTCTTTTTCTTTATTTTCTGAAAATACATTCATATAAATTAGCTTCTTCATTCTTATGCATTCTTTTCTCATTCCTTAAAAAGAAAATCTGAAACTCTTTAAACATAAAAACTTCATTCTCAAACCACATACAAAAATGCATTTCTCACAACCAAAATATTCAAGCCTGCATTTAACTCATTTTTTTCAAACCTTCAACTCCTCTTTCCAAAATATAAATCTGCAGTTTCAAAAATTCAAAACCTGCAGCATACATTCATGCATTCAACTCCTCCAAACTCAAAATACAAACCTGCATGCATCAACATGAAAGCAAACCCCTGCATTTGATCTGAGAACATATAAGGCTACTGCAAATTCAAATTTGCATCTGCAAATTCAAGTTTGAAAACCTGCACATCAATTTAAAGCCTGCATGCAACAGATTTTTACATACATTCATGGATCTTCAAATCTGGTAAATCAAGATTTATAAGCAGAAGTTCTGCATTTCTAAGCATCTTGGAACAGAGGTCTGCATAAAAAATTGAAGCCTGCATGCTAAAAAAATCTGGAACAAGAAGTAAAACCTGCATTTCAATTTTTAGCATAAAGCTCTGCATTTCAAAACTGTGGAACCTGAAAATGAAATATGCTCTGCACTTTGAATAGAGGTGAGTAACTCCTATTTTAAAAATTTAAGCAGGTTGATTGCATGTTTAAATCTGAAATAAGATGAGATTTGCAGTGAATATTTATATGTGTGATTATATGTGTGCATGTTTATAAAGTATAAATAAATACTTATGCAATTTCCTGCACACATATGACTGTGTATATGTGATCTTCAAAAATTCAAATTTATGTTTGATTCTTGAGTATTTCCTTGTTTGCTAAAAAGGACTTAAATTCATAAACAAGTCATGCTGTTTTGAAATGGTGTGAGTTCTTATTGTATATAAGCTAAGCATGATATCTGTAACCTGAAAAAAAAAATATCTATACAGAACAAATTTGATAGAGTGATAACTTAAGCTTTATGATTTTATGATTTAAGTTTACTAATAGAACCAATTTAGTAAATTCAAGAATTTTAAAACTAAAATAAAAAAAAATTTACAGTGATAAGAAAAATGCAGATTCATGTGAACTGTAGTTTTCAATTTTATCAAAATCAGTTGAGTTCTTGCATTGGATTTGAGTGAAATTGATTCTGGAGTGAATGTAGCTATCAATGATTATGGAAATTATTTAATTGAGTTGAAGTTGGGTTTGGTGTTGAAATTTGGAAGGTTTCTGTTATGAACCCTAGTTCCACTGAGTTGCTTTGTTTGCTCGATTTTGAACTCAAAGGTTGATCGAGTTCAAAGACCTTTGGGGTGTGAATGGATGATGTGTTGAAGGAGTCGTTGCCAGAGTTTGGTCGATGATGATGGTCGGAGTTGAGAGGTACTGGTGTTGACAGGTTTGAAGGGTAGGGGTGTGGTCTATTTTCAAGTTTGGGTTGATTGTTTGGGTTGCGGGGATTTTTGCTCGGGATGGCCTCGGGATTTTTGAGAGGAAACTCGAAGCGGGGTAGATTTTGACTCGAAGTAAATTTTATGGTGACTCGAGTGTTCTTTTGTTACAGGTTTGTATATAGGAAACAGTATTGTTTCCAGGTTTTTGAAAGGTTAAAGTTGAAGTAATAATAGCAATCTAAACTTGAAATTTGAATTCAGTTGGAACCTGAATTTAGTATAGATTCAAATAATTCTAATATGAAATTTGAAAACATTTTAAATCCAAGAATGAAAGAGGTTTAAAATTTAAACAGAACTATTCTGTTTCTTTAGAATTTTTTTTTTTAAAAAAAATAAAGTTTAAATATAAATCTGAAATTGAAGCTTAGGATTATAACTTGAATCTTAGGATGAATTCAAATTGTTGGAATTCTTATTTTGTAATAATGTAAATGCAGAATTCAAATTGGTTTAAAAAAAATATAAAAGAACAAGGAAAACTGTTTCAGGTTTTTAAAATTTGAAATGCAAGTTTAAATTGTAATCTTAATTTAGACTTAGGCTTCAATAACTTGAATTTGAATATGAATTTAAATAAGTTTTAAAATCCTGTTCTTTGAAATTATTTTAATCCTGGAATTTTATAAAGTTTAAGTTTATTTTTTTTAGAAAACAGAAAAAAAAACTGTTTTCTGTTTCATATGTAAAGATTAAGTTTAATTTGAAAGTGAAGATTTAAATGAGTTTAAGTTTGAATTTGAATATGAATTCAAATTTGGATAGTCGGAGATTTGAAGTCAATTATTGTTTTTAAATTTAAATTTGATTTTCAAATCTCAAGTATAATGCATTGTGATTTGCATTTGGAATGGAAGGATAAGTATTTAAAATTAGAAATTCAAATGGATTTAAATCTGAGCTTTAAAATCTGAATTTAAATTTTAAACTTCAGTTTTTAAATAAATATTTAAATTTAGATTGTTTTCAAATGACTTACATTTGAATTGGAGTTGTAAATTGTAGAAAGAGATTTAGAGAGTTAAATCTAAAATAAGTTTGAAAGTGTATTTCAAATTTTGAAATTTAAAGAGATTTTTAAATTAATTTGAGTTTGATTTGAATTGAAAATTTAAATTCTTTAATCTTATTAACAAAGTATATGTTTCTTGTAAACATGTAAGATTAAGTTTGTATTGTTTTAAAAATCTTATTTAAAACAAATTTGAGTTTTAAAGTTTAAAGAAATGTTAAAAGTAAATTTAAAAACATTTTGTTTTTAAATACTTAATTTAAATAAGGAATATTTATCTAAAGGATAAATGAAACTTAATGATTTGATTCATTAATTATTAAGGTAATTAAGATGAATATTAATTATTTAATTAATTAAAAATGTGGATGTTTAATCAAATAATTAATGATTTTTAATTTGATTTGAGATTAATTAATTAAGTTTAATTAATCTATAATTAATGATGGTTAATTAAATTTTAATTTATGATTAAGATTTATTTAATCAGGTGATTAATGATTAATTTAGTTTTAATTAACACTTAGTTAATTAATAATTAAAGATTAATTAAATAGTAATTAAATATTAAGTACTTAATAACTAATGATGATTAATATAAGTTAATCTCTTAATTAAGTAATTAAGAAATGTTAATGAGATCATTAACTTAAAATTTATTTAACAATTAATTAATGTGATAAACTTTGATAATTAATTAGATTAATTAATTAATGGCTTAAGTTTAATTACTTAATGGAAGTAATTAGTAAATTAATTACTTAATGTAATTAATTAAGGTTAATGTGATTTGTTTAGATTAATTAATAAAGTTTAATTGGTTTAAACAATTGTGGATTGTTTGATAATTACTTTATGTAATTTATAAATTTGTAATTACTTAAGGAAGTAATTAATAATTACAGGATGTAATTAAAGATATTTGATATAGAAGTAATTTGGATTTGAATTACTTTGAAATTAATTAAGGGAATTAATTTAGATAATTAATTTAGAATAATTAATTATTGGGTTGAGTAATTAATGTAGTTAATTACTGAATGGTTATTAATCAAGGGTGATTAATATATATGTATGGTTTAATATTAGATTAATTACTTATGTAATTAATTAATTGTAGATAGAAATCATTAATGAATTAATTAATGATGTGATTTGGAATGGATTAATTAAATCAATACTTAATGAATGTTTAATGTAATTAATTATTAATCAATTAAGTAATTAACTTGTGTAATCAACTTATAAGCTAATTACTTATTGTAATTAGAGATAGTTAATCAGTAATGATTAATTGAAAGAATATTGAGATGATGATTTATAAATTGATTTATAATCAATGGATGGTTTAGTTAAGCAAGATTTGGATGATTAATTTAATTCATTTTAAATTAATTAGAGATTGAGTAATTAATTTAATTCATTTTAAATTAATTATTGAAGGTGTGATCATTTGATCATTGCTTATGTTTGATGATTGGTATTGGTTGACTGGTCTGGTTTGTAATCTCAGATAGGAGATGAGTAGTGTATGTGATATGGATGCATTGGTTGCTCTTGGATGATAATTTGGATTATCTGTTTTGATATGATTATCTGTTGATAATGATAAGGTTGATTATCTATTATGTTGTGAATTATCTATCTGTGTATATTTAGATAATGAATTGAATTGTTTTAAACTTAAAACAACTTGGACATAAAAGACACGCTTTGGATTTCGATGAGACCGGGATCGGATTTCCATATTTGGATATCCGAAAACCACATCGATTCCAAATAACGTTAGGTCGTTAATCCAAGTGGAGCGAGTGAAGACTCGAGGTGTAAGGGCTATACGTCAGTATAACTCTGTGGGTGATTCCGTAATGAGTTTGACGGAATAGTACTTATAGATTCGAGATGGTGAATCAGAGTGCAAGGGTTATCGTCGTTAACTCTGAGGGTGATTCCAAAATGAGTGTAACGAGATAATGCCTTCGGTTTCGTTCGAACCCGGAACGAACTTGTATGGATTGAATGCTTTCAGAACATCGTCAGGTGGACGATGAACATTCTAAGAGATGTGTCCTATAAAGGTAATCGTAGCCTCAAGCCTCATCAACCGGGAATGGCTAAAACAGGGGAGGTGCAGCAAGGCTTCGTGGGTAGCCCCCACTGGAGAGCAAGATTTTCCCCTGTCTAGAGGTCCCTTTTATTTCGGCTGTGTGGGCAGTTGGAACGTACGCCAACTGCGGGGTTGTCTTGTTCGGAACTATTCAGTAAGGAATGGGTCCGGCTTTGTGTTGCAGGGGATGAAGGGAGTAATCCTCGGTACGTTGATCTAGGCCACGTACTGTGACGGGCGGTACCCCAGTAGCCCTGCCATTGTATGGAATCCAAAATCCAATAAGTGCCAACGGTTTTGATTGTATTACCCACTTTTGTGGCTAGTAGCTGGAATTTAATCATGTAACAATTTCGGCTATTTCTTATTTATTTGAAAACCCTAGACACTATTATAATATCATCGGATTTCCTATCAAATGTTTTGGTTAGCGTAAGGTAAAAACTTTTCCATGTTTATGTGTGGAAAGTCTTACGTGATACCTTTCTTTCAAAAGGTTTTTAAAATTAAGCAACTTTAACCTGTTACTCACACCAGACCCATGTCTGACCCGGAGTTATTTCTGTTTTTCTTTAACTCTTGGGTACTCAAATTTTTACGAGTAGCCAAGGGAATTCAGGTTAGGATTCAGGATTGGCTTTGACGATTTGTGGAGGAGCATATGGAGCAGGAGGCTTCTGCGTATAGTTATATAATTCCGCTGTGTTTGGTATCTCTGAGTGTTGTGTTTGATTTGAGTTGTATAACTAGACAGGTGTCTATAACTGTCTAGTATGTGTTGTATATGTCTGTGTACTCTGATATTTGATGTATACTATGTAATATTTTGTTATAAATATAATTTATTCGTTCCGCTGTTGAGATTCTTGTGTTGTTTCTTCCTTCTCTTCTTTCTATTCTCTTTTCTATCCCTTTCTTTCTTAATTCATGATGCGATTTTCCGGGAGTGGAAAGTCGGGTCGTGACTGAAAACTCTGCACAGTCGACTGAACCTGAAACCCGAGAGTTTCCAGGCTTGATTCAGTCGACTGAAAAACTCTGCATAGTCGACTGAACCTGGAAACAGAAAGTTTCCTAAACCTAGAAAATTTCCAGGTACAGGGTCAGTCGACTGAAAAACTCTGTTCAGTCGACTGAACCTGCTGTTTCAGCCCACTTTGCCTTTTGGGATTGAATTTTCAATTTGAATTGATTCATGATGATCCCATGTATGATTATCAATTGTTTTGACTTTGATGGTTCCTTTTAATTTTAATCCACGGGTTTTTTATGAAATAATCTCTCGAATCGCATTTAAAAGTTCGTTTCTCTAATTTATAAATTCTATTTAAAACACACACACTTTCGCACTTCGAACGAAGTGGGAGGGTGATTAAATGGTTGGGCAAAACACGGACCATGAATCTGTGCGTTTATCCTTCCGATTAATCCTTGACCTATTCGATTGATTGTTTTGACCTTCGGGTTTGGTTTATCGATGATATGAGGTAAACTTTGTACTGCTTTGAGTGTGAAAGGGACTGACGGATAGTAAACCGTTTAGTGCGAACGAGTGGTTATGGGACATACGTTAACACTTTTCGGATTCCTTTTCGAGAGTTGTGACACATTCCGCCAGTTAGTGGTGTCCAGTACTGGGTCTTCGACCTTCACCACTACGGTTTGTTGCCTCTGGGATAGTGTCTTCGGACTGTCTCCCTAGGTTTGTTGCCTTCGGGTATGTTGCCTTCGGGTGTGTGCCTTCGGGTTTGTTGCCCTATATAGTTTCGCTCTGATGTTGGCCTTATGTGCCGCATGGGTGATACTTGGGTTTGGAGTCTTCGGGCTCATGGATCCTTGTTTGTACAGTACTGAGCTCGAGCAAAATTTTATGATGTTTCATTGATATGTATATTCCCTTGGTATCGCCCTTCGGTGTTGGTCTTTGTGAGCCGCATGGAGTATAGCGATTACCTTGTGGAACTTGTATACCTTATGGGTATTTGTTATTTGCCTTCTGGCTTGTTTGGGGATATTTTATCCTTTGTTTCTATATGTTGCCGATGATATGAGGCTTGCTCTATATGATTCATTTCTTGTTGATGATTGTGTTATCTCCTCTAGAGATATTTGTTATACTGTATGACCTTGCAGGTTTATTATTGTTCAGTTTATCTAACTGATTTGTTATCTAGACTGATCCGGGTATTTTATACTCGGGTCAGACCGAGATGTTTCAGGTTAGGTGCTTTTGAAGACTTAGCCTATTTTGCTTCCGCATGGACTATTCGCTAGCTTCATTTTGTTATAGCGTCTTTTGTAGTCCTTATCTGCTGTAACTTTGATTTATACTCTTTCGTCTCGTCTGTATATTGTGGTCTCCTGTACCACTTGACATGTATTATTTTGTATACTCTTTTGTGTATCGGTGTATGTGTATATTATGATTGACTGTTCTGTGATGTATATTACATTTGAGTTGTTATATTTTCTTCTGATAGATCCTATAGCCATTGTAGTTTTTCTTTAAATATTTATTGAATAGGTCGAATTCTAATGTGTTTCTACTTTTCGACTTATTTAGTGAATAGTTAAGGTGAGATTGCACATGGTCGCTTCCATTATACTCTATTGTCCGCGTTAGCCGACAGTATTATCTATGTAATACTCTTTGTTAACGAGGCTCTCGGAGTGAGGCGTCACAGCATGGTATCGGAGCTGAGTTCAGAACAAAATGTGATAAACACAGAATAGATGCACATATTATGGTACATCAAAGTGTACAAGTGATACAGATCCTTGAATCATCGTGTCTCTTTATTCCATCAAGGTTAGATAGATATTGGAAATACGTCTAGGAATGCATTTATTCCGTAGTATCCCATATTGTAATATCTACCTTGTGAATAATCTTGTTCTTATCTTACTTTCAGCCTATGTCTGGAAGAGGCAGGGGTCGACGTTCGGATGCTGGGCAATCTAGTGGCTCGCATCCGGATGGCGTATATATGTCTGCCGATCAATTTTTGGAATTGTTTAGGAGCACTCAGCCTCCCGTTCCTCCTCGAGTGTCTCCACCTCGCAAGTCTGCTTTTGCACGTCAGTGCAGTGATTTTGCTCATCTTGGAGGAAAGCCGTTTAAGGGCTCCGAGTCTGTTCTTGAAGTCCAAGCTTGGCTTCGCACGTGCGAGCGTATTTTCTCTCGCATGGATCTTTCTGACCATGATAGAGTTCTTGTAACTTCTAGCTTATTACAAGAGCGTGCTCTTGACTGGTATGAGCTTCTTGTAGCTGAAATTGATGAGTCTACTCTTTCTTGGACTCAGTTTCGGGGACGATTTGAACTCAAGTTCGTTCCTGAATCTGAAAAAGTTTTATTGACCCGTCGCTTCCTTGAGTTGAAGCAAGGGAAATCTTCTGTTTCTGAGTAGGTCGCATCGTTCGAGGCTTTATCTCAGTATGGTCTTGAATTCATCAGCACTTCTTGTAAGAAGAATTTGAAGTTTGTTTCTGGCCTTAAGAAATATCTTAAGAAGTCCTTGTTGCTCCAGCTTAAACTTTCTTTTGAGGAATTGGTTGATTCGGCGCTTCATCTCGAGACCGTCGAGAAGGAGTGTGATAGTGATGTTGATGTTGAGGTTTCCAGAAACCCCAACAAGAAGCAGTTTCCAATTCAGAAGAAGCCTTTTCCTTATAAGAAGAAGAAGACCGGTGGTCCTAGCTCTCAGCCTCAATCTTCCGGAACACCTTTCGTTCGAAAGTGTTTTAATTGTGGTTCTCCGGATCATAATATTCGAGCTTGTCCAAAACCTCTCTTCTGCCGTAATTGCAAGAAGGAAGGTCATCATGTTTCTGCTTGTCCTACTGCTCCTGCTAATGCAAAATCTGGCAAGCTCAATGTGGCTAATGCTTCTGGAGGTCCTTCTCAATCCAAAGGTATGACTCCATCTATTTTGGAGGGTTCAATTCTATTTCATGGTCATAGTATACGAGTTCTTTTCGATACGGGTGCTTCACATTCTTTCCTATCGAAGAAGCTTGTGGATGATTTATCTTTGGATGTTTCTTGTATGGTTACTTCTTTAAGGATTGCGAATCCTATTGGGGGATCCGCGACCCTTAGTTTGCTTTGTGATGATATTGAGATTGTTTTATGTGGCTTTTCTTTCCGTGCGAATCTGCACGTTGTTTCTCATTTGGGTTTTGATATGATTTTTGGTATGGACTGGCTAGTGAGGTACGATGCCAGGATTATTTGTTCCGAGAGAATCTTATATCTTTGTCATCCTGATTCACCTTCTCAGTTATCTCTTGTTCTTCGGGATGTGGATAATGTAGGATCGATTTCACCCTAGAGGGGGGGTGAATAGGGTGATAGTGTTAATTATAAAAATTAATTGCGGAAGCTTATAAACTAATATTAACACAAATCACAGAATACTACCAGCACAGAAATAAATAGCAGAATAATAAAATGCAGAATAGAACAACACAGAATTTACCCAGCTTCGGCAAAACCCTGCCTACGTGCTGCCCCCAAGGTTTCTACTAGAAATTAGATAGTCCCTCGCTTACACACGTAAACTCGCTATACCCGCTATTGACTAATCTAACTCTACGCTCAAAACCCTGCCACAACTCAACCACCGAGTTGCGAATTCTCAAACTACACACCGTAGTTTGCACCCTAGTCACACGACTAGAAAATTAAACGGTTTAAAAGTAAATACGAAGTTAAAAACAAATTAAAATAAATAACCCTAATATAATTAAAAGCCCTTAAAATATATAGGCCGGCCCCTTTTATTATTTTGACCCGTCTCCTTTTGCTTTACTCCGTTCGTTTGCGTGTATAATGGTGGTCGTTCCCCTTGCAAATTTAGGGCTTCATTCCTTTTCCAGATTTACGGCTTTTGAAGTGCCGATATTATGTAGATTGATTCTATGATCTCTTGCGTGTATCCTTGATTGATTGATGCTCACTTCGGCTACTTCTTTGATCGAATTCCTTCTTCGATTCGGTATGTAATTATTTGCTTGTGCTTTTCTGATTTTATGCTTTCTGGAATTCGATACTAAAATTTGCCGTTGATGAATTGTTTAAATAGGAATCGAATTCCTATATTCTCGTTCGTATAAAATATGTTTGAATTCGTCAAATATTCATCTCGGCCACTTGATTTTGTTTTGATGCTGAGATTGATCTCTGACTTCTTCAGTTCGTATTTACTTCGATTGCTTGACATTCACGGCATTGATCGACTCCTTGGTCATCACGTTGTTGACTACGGCTTCCACTCCGTTCCTTATTCTATTGACTTTGCTACCTCGATTATGTATGCATTTGCATACTGCTATTGTTTGAATATTGTTGGATGCCATCTTCATGTACTCGATATTGTGGCATGTGGTCTTTGCATTTGCTGGCTTGAATCTCTGCATCCATGTTCTTCACTATTTACATCATTGGACTTGTCTGGTCTGGTCTTGAGTGTGCTATTGATCTGGTTCGGTCTGATCTGCACTTGATCATCTTGATCTGGTGCATCCTGTTGTTGTTGAGTTGATATAGTCTGACCTGTGTTCCCTGTTGCACACTGTTGTTGGTCTGATCATTCCTGTGGCTTGCCACCGACTTTGGTTCTTCGAATCTGTTGCACTTGGTCTGTCCACTGTCGAGTTCCTGTGATACTCATGTTGATTCCATTGCTGTTGACATGCCTTATACTGTTTCTGGGCCTTGAGTGTGCTTCATATATGCACAGTTGGTTCATGTTGTTGCTTATGTTGGTGTTGTACACTGTCATGTTGAATTCACTGATGTATCACTGGTATACTTCACTGTGTTGATTGTTGTGCACTTTCTTGACTGAACTACTCTGGTCTTTCATGATGTATTTGCTGTGGCATTTTGTGGTCTGCACTGAGCACTTGAACTTGTATCTGTGCACATTGTTCTATGCACTGTTCTTGTATTACTTGGGTTACTTGTATGCACTGCATATTTGGATTGCACCTTTTCTGGTTGGTCTGGCCATTGTAGCTGTATTTATGTACTTGTTCAGTTACATTGCTGTCGTAGATGTTGCACTGTATCACCACTGTTCTTTGCATTTGTACATATGAATGTGCTCGAGCTCTTTGCATACTTCATGACTGCCTTGTGTTGAACCCAGTTTTAAAAACTCGGGTTTGACCTTGTGCTGAAGTTGTGATATTTATATTATTGCACGTGAGTTGAACTCGGTTTTTCATTTGGGTTTGACCTGTGCTTGCCTGTCCCTGTAAATCAATCAAGTGTATATATCGGCGTGCACGGCCTTGTGGCATATACAGTAATATACTGTGTATGTCACAAGTTGTTCGTGTATGATGAATTCAAATTTAAATGATGACGAACAACCCAAATAACTGAGGCAAATATCATTTTCAAAATTCACGTTTTATTTTATATCGCAAAAATATTTTATTTTCAATTTTACTGCGTTAGTTTATATTTTTGCAGATTGCTCAGATGCTGGATTCAAACTTGAATGCAGTTGAAGATAAATACGAGTGTGAGTGATATGTAGTGAGGTGCTGATGTAAAATAGTGATGTAATTGAAATTGTATCAAAGTTGTATAGTGAATAGTGAGAGCTTGAATTTGTATACTATTCAAAATTGTAATAAATATTTATTTGAATAAAATATTCGTTTGAATTCAAATTCTGTGTTATTTATTTTATTCAGCAAATATTTATTTAATCTGTGAAAATAAATAGTATATTATCAAATACATTTAAACGAATGTATATATGTTTATTATCATCAAACAAAAATCATATAAGCGCATATTCAACAATCTCCCCCTTTTGATGATAACAAACATATATTTAAGATTTTAAATATGTTAAATGTATTTGATCATTGATATGCTCTAATTGCTCCCCCTATTTAATTGCTTCCTCTCTACACAAAACTCCCCCTACATATATGCATACAAATAAAATATGCAAAAGAGTCTAGATGCAAAATGGAAAATTATTTGACCTTTGCTAGATTTTATTTGACAAAATCTTAACTTTTCTCTCCCCCTTTTGTTATCAGCAAAAGAATAATAGTGTTAGAGAAAATAGAGATAAAGTAATCGATATCAATTCAACATTAAAACTCAATTTAATATAAATATCAAATTTCAATAAAAAAAATCAAACAAAAATCATAAAAATTTTGTTAGGCGCATATTCCACTTTTAGAATGATGGAGATGATGTCATCATATAAAACCATACAATTATGTCTATTTGTGGTATACTTATATCAGGAATTTGAATATCTACTAACCATGCATAACCGTTAGGACTTTTAAATGAGATTAGTAGTATTCCAATTTTATTTTTAAAAAAATGAATTCAAGTATCTTCTAACCACACATAACCGTGAGGACTTTTAAATGGGATTAGAATCAACTTGTTTATTTTAAAAATCAACTTTTGATATGCGTTCCATACATGCATAACCGTGAGGACTTTTAAATGAGCATGGAAGCACATAACAAATTCCAAGTAATTCACCCATGCATAACCGTGAGGACTTTTAAATGAGAGTGAATACTTTGGTATTTATTATTATTATTATTACCCTTTTTTTTAAAAAAAAAATGTGAAAAACGAAAAAAACGAACGATTCCTGTTTAAAGTACCACATATTGACAAACTATATAGAATTTTGATGAGTGATGGTCGTTAGAAATATGATAGATATAGAGATGGTCATGGAATTTTTACCCAACAAAAAGTTTTTATAACTTTTGTTATGAAATTCTAAAGAAATTTTTCTAAATATATTGTCTTGAGTAATGTATGACAAATATCGACACTCATCACTTTTTCAATCACTATTGATCTTCTCGATAATCATTAGGGAGTTAGATTAGTCAAAATAGTCATTTAAAATCAAATCCAAAAATTATAAAATTAATTTTTCAAAAATGACTAATCTGTAAATATGGTCAAACATGATTTTCTCGAGGGGGTTTTATAAGAAAATTTTCTGCTATTTGAAAATTATTTCAAGTGAAAAATATGCAGATATTTTCTTTGAAAAACGATGCAGCAAATGAATGTTTCAAAAATTAATCACGTTACACTAATAATTTTTCTATCAACTATATTACCAGTGTAATCTGCATCTGAATTTAAATTTCACTCAATATTCACTCGTTGAATGTCAAAGACCAGATTGTGAAATTTCAACAAATTATCTCATAATTGTTTTCAACAATTTTTAAATGAAATTTGAAATGAAGCCATGTTATCACTCAAACAAATATCATAGTGCTAATTTCAGAAACCTTAGGATAAACAGTTATATTCATGAGTAATCAACAGTCAATCAACATCATTATTCTTTAAACAAATTCTTGAAGTTTCAACAATTTCTCAAAAAAAACTTTTTAACATCTTTCACATGAAATTTGAAATCGTGCAAATTTATAAGCAGTGACAAAAATGTCAAAACCCATATATCTACGTGTAGCAGGAGTAATCAAATACCATCATTTGACCGAACAAATTTATATGGATTAGTTCAATGTTGAAAATCTGATTGGTCATCATTTAAGCACAAATCAATGTCATAAATAAAAACAAGTCAAAAATTTCTTAAAATCCTTTTTACAATTTTTTAAATAGAATTCATTAGGATTTTAAGTTGAAGCCATGTAAATAGAAGAAACCGTGAATATAGATTTAGCCAAAAATATTATCGTCAATCAATAAAAGCACCATCTGCAATCCAAATTAATCGATATAAAGTATTTCAAGGATTGTAGTGTTTTTGGCATAAAAGCATAATTGGCCAACAATTTTGAAAAAATCAGAATCAAAATCATCATCTTTTATTCATCTCAATATTGGCTGAATTAATTCAAAATACGGTGCAGATTATCACAATTAATATATCGTTTAAAACATACCATACCTGTTTTACCTTTACGATATTTTTCGTTGTTGTCCGTTGTGATTCTGTCACCTTTACACAAGGCTAAGGAACTTTGCTTTGTCGCCCGTTGTGTTTCTGGAACAGCCAAAATCCAGAGAACACTGTTGTTGTTCCTTAGCCTGCCACCACACCTACACGATGAAAGATTTATGTGACCTATTTGTTTTTATAGGTCCATGATTGTTAGTGGCAGAAAATTTTGAAAAACAATTTTGTGGAGACCCAAAACTATTTATAATTGTTCCCTTTGGCACCCAAATTTGTTTAACTTTGAGAGATTTTATATTTGTGCCTTTTGGAACCCAAATCGGTATAGTTTTCACATGTTTGGGTCTATACCAACAATTATTGTGATCGTGTCCAAATTTTCTACAAATCGTGCACATTGAATTTTCTTGATTAATCTTGTTTTCAACAATTTTCGAATTATTATATCCAAGTCCTTGTCTAACCGTATTAACAGTTTGCTTTCCTAATAGTATATTCAACGATTTTTCACTTTTGGAAAATTTATCTAAAGTCGTTGACAAATGTTGGACTTTTGTTTTGAGAGATTCGTTTTCATTCAACAATTGAGTGCACTTTTTGATAGAATTCTCTCTCCTAGTATTTTCATTCTCCTTTAAAATCAGAATTTCATTTTCAAGCGATTTTATTTTAATTTCTGATTTTTTAATTTCTTCATCAAATGTTGGACACTTATCACACTTAGGGATCCTACTTTGATAGGTTTTAACTAATTGATCAAGTTGTTTATTACATTCTATCAAAGTATCTTTTTGAGATTCAAGTTTGGCGTATTTTTCCCTAAGTCGTTCAAAACAACCGTTTACTTCATGAAAATATATAAGCAACTCAGAATGGGTAAGTTTTGATACCTCACTTGGCTCGTCATCGTCACTGTCAGTTGTATCACCTCGAAGACACAATTCTGCCTTTTCGCTTTCACTGCCAGTGCTTTGATCATTCTCGTCTATTTCATCCCAAGTGGCTGCAAAACTTTTCTTTTTCTGTTTCTTTCCGTGGCTGGATTTAATTTGTGGACAATCGGGCTTGATATGGCCGGGTTTGTTGCAATTATAACAAATAAACTTTTGTTCTTCCGAGTAGTCTAGTGCTTTGGCTATTCTGCTTTTTGCTTTTTGAATTCGAGCTGAATTTCCATGTTTTTGATTCCATTTTTTGAATTTCCTTATTAACAGCTCCAATTCTGCTGCTCCATCATCTTCATCGTTATCATCATCACTTTCGGTTGTTCCTTTGAGAGCTATTGATTTCTTTTGAGTGTCACCTCCTTCACGCTCTTCTTTGAATTTTATTTCTAGCTCATAAGTGGTGAGATTTCCGATGAGTTCTTCAACTTTAAGTTGTTTTAAATCTTTCGATTCTTGTATGGCAGTAACTTTTGCTTCAAAGCTTCGTGGAAGGACTCTGAGGATTTTCCGGACTATTTCTAATTCGGTGTATGTTTTTCCGAGAGCTTTTGATTTGTATACGATATTGGAGAGTCGTCCATACATCTCTTTGACATTTTCTTCCTTCGCCATTTTGAAGTTCTCGTATTCGCTGCTTAGCATTGCAAGGCGAGATTCTTTGACTTGAGATGTTCCTTCGTGAGTCACTTCTAGTATGTGCCATATTTCCTGCGCAGTTAGACAATGTGAGATACGATTAAATTCAAATTGATCCAATGAACAGATAATAGAATTCATAGCTTTGGCATTAGTATTCTGTAATTTATTTTCTAGTTCCGTCCATTGTTCCTTTGGTTTCTCTATTTCCTGATTATCTACAGTTATAGTTGGTATACTATAACCTGTCTCAACAATATTCCAAGCGTCAATGGTTTTCAGAAAATTTGCATTCTATTTTTCCAGTAAGCATATTCACCATTGAACATTGGTGGTCTAACTATGGATTGTCCTTTTGCAAAAGCATTATTAAAAGAAGCCATTTTAAAAAATTCAAATTTTTAAAAACAAAAACCGATTTTTGAAACACGAATTTTTAAAACAAAAATTGATTTTTGAAACACGAATTTTTTAAAACAAAAATTGATTTTTGAAACACGAATTTTTAAATTAAAAATTGGTTTTTGTAAAATCAAAATTTTAAAACAAAAATGGCTTTTGTTCCTAGCTCTGATACCACTTGTAGGATCGATTTCACCCTAGAGGGGGGGTGAATAGGGTGATAGTGTTAATTATAAAAATTAATTGCGGAAGCTTATAAACTAATATTAACACAGATCACAGAATACTACCAGCACAGAAATAAATAGTAGAATAATAAAATGCAGAACAGAACAACACAGAATTTACTCAGCTTCGGCAAAACCCTGCCTACGTGCTGCCCCCAAGGTTTCTACTAGAAATTAGATAGTCCCTCGCTTACACACGTAAACTCGCTATACCCGCTATTGACTAATCTAACTCTACGCTCAAAACCCTGCCACAACTCAACCACCGAGTTGCGAATTCTCAAACTACACACCGTAGTTTGCACCCTAGTCGCACGACTAGAAAATTAAACGGTTTAAAAGTAAATACGAAGTTAAAAAGAAATTAAAATAAATAACCCTAATATAATTAAAAGCCCTTAAAATATATAGGCCGGCCCCTTTTATTATTTTGACCCGTCTCCTTTTGCTTTACTCCGTTCGTTTGCATGTATAATGGTGGCCGTTCCTCTTGCAAATTTAGGGCTTCATTCCTTTTCCAGATTTAGGGCTTTTGAAGTGCCGATAGTATGTAGATTGATTCTATGATCTCTTGCGTGTATCCTTGATTGATTGATGCTCACTTCAGCTACTTCTTTGATCGAATTCCTTCTTCGATTCGGTATGTAATTATTTGCTTGTGCTTTTCTGATTTTATGCTTTCTGGAATTCGATACTAAAATTTGCCGATGATCAATTGTTTAAATAGGAATCGAATTCCTATATTCTCGTTCGTATAAAATATGTTTGAATTTGTCAAATATTCATCTCGGCCACTTGATTTTGTTTTGATGCTGAGATTGATCTCTGACTTCTTCAGTTCGTATTTACTTCGATTGCTTGACATTCACGGCATTGATCGACTCCTTGGTCATCACGTTGTTGACTACGGCTTCCACTCCGTTCCTTATTCTGTTGACTTTGCTACCTCGATTATGTATGCATTTGCATACTGCTATTGTTTGAATATTGTTGGATGCCATCTTCATGTACTCGATATTGTGGCATGTGGTCTTTGCATTTGCTGGCTTGAATCTCTGCATCCATGTTCTTTACTATTTACATCATTGGACTTGTCTGGTCTGGTCTTGAGTGTGCTATTGATCTGGTTCGGTCTGATCTGCACTTGATCATCTTGGTCTGGTGCATCCTGTTGTTGTTGAGTTGAGATAGTCTGACCTGTGTTCCCTGTTGCACACTGTTGTTGGTCTGATCATTCCTGTAGCTTGCCACCGACTTTGGTTCTTCGAATCTGTTGCACTTGGTCTGTCCACTGTCGAGTTCCTGTGATACTCATGTTGATTCCATTGCTGTTGACATGCCTTGTACTGTTTCTGGGCCTTGAGTGTGCTTCATATATGCACAGTTGGTTCATGTTGTTGCTTATGTTGGTGTTGTACACTGTCATGTTGAATTCACTGATGTATCACTGGTATACTTCACTGTGTTGATTATTGTGCACTTGCTTGACTGAACTACTCTGGTCTTTCATGATGTATTTGCTGTGGCATTTTGTGGTCTGCACTGAGCACTTGAACTTGTATCTGTGCACATTGTTCTATGCACTGTTCTTGTATTACTTGGGTTACTTGTATGCACTGCATATTTGGATTGCACCTTTTCTGGTTGGTCTGGCCATTGTAGCTGTATTTATGTACTTGTTCAGTTACATTGCTGTCGTAGATGTTGCACTGTATCACCACTGTTCTTTGCATTTGTACATATGAATGTGCTCAAGCTCTTTGCATACTTCATGACTGCCTTGTGTTGAACCCAGTTTTAAAAACTCGGGTTTGACCTTGTGCTGAAGTTGTGATATTTATATTATTGCACGTGAGTTGAACTCGGTTTTTCATTTGGGTTTGACATGTGCTTGCCTGTCCCTGTAAATCAATCAAGTGTATATATCGGCGTGCACGGCCTTGTGGCATATACAGTAATATACTGTGTATGTCACAAGTTGTTCGTGTATGATGAATTCAAATTTAAATGATGACGAACAACCCAAATAACTGAGGCAAATATCATTTTCAAAATTCACGTTTTATTTTATATCGCAAAAATATTTTATTTTCAATTTTACTGCGTTAGTTTATATTTTTGCAGATTGCTCAGATGCTGGATTCAAACTTGAATGCAGTTGAAGATAAATACGAGTGTGAGTGATATGTAGTGAGGTGCTGATGTAAAATAGTGATGTAATTGAAATTGTATCAAAGTTGTATAGTGAATAGTGAGAGCTTGAATTTGTATACTATTCAAAATTGTAATAAATATTTATTTGAATAAAATATTCGTTTGAATTCAAATTCTGTGTTATTTATTTTATTCAGCAAATATTTATTTAATCTGTGAAAATAAATAGTATATTATCAAATACATTTAAACGAATGTATATATGTTTATTATCATCAAACAAAAATCATATAAGCGCATATTCAACAGATAATTCCGAGATGGCTTTGTATTCTCTTGATTCGCGAGATGGTGATGATGTATCTCGTATTCCTATTGCTTGTGACTTTTCTGATGTTTTTGAACCTGTTTCGGGTTTGCCACCCAAACGGGCAATTGAGTTCCGCATTGATCTCATTCCAGGCGCGCAGCCAGTTAGTCGTCCTCCCACGAGGATGTCTACAAAGGAAAATGAGGAACTCAAGAAGCAGCTTTTAGAGCTCGAGTCCAAGCAGTTGATTCAGTCCAGTTTTTCTCCGTGGGGATCCGCGATCGTTTTTGTGAAGAAGTCTGATGGAACTCTTAGGCTTTGCATTGACTATCGCAAACTTAACGAGTTAACCATTAGAAATAGGTATCCTTTTCCTAGGATCGATGATATGTTCGATCTATTGAGTGGTGCCAAGGTCTTTTCTCAGCTTGACCTTGCCACAGGTTTTCATCAGTTACGAGTCGCGGAGGATAGCATACCTCTTACCGCTTTCCGCACTCGTTATGGTTCTTTTGAGTGGCTCTTTATGCCGTTCGGTTTGACGAACGCTCCTGCTTTCTTTGTTGACCTCATGAATCGGGTATTCCGGGAATATCTCGATAGGTTTGTTCTCGTCTTCATTGATGATATCCTTATTTATTCTAAGTCTGAAGCTGAGCATGCTAATCACTTGAGAATTGTCTTGAGTACTCTTCGTCGTCGTCATCTTAAAGCCAAATTCTCCAAGTGCTGCTTTTGGGAGAATAAGGTTAAGTTCTTAGGCCATGTTGTATCTTCCGATGGCATTTCTGTCGATCCCTCAAAGATCGAAGCCATCCAGAATTGGAAGAGGCCTGAGAATGTGCATGAGATTCGTAGTTTCCTTGGATTGGCGGGTTACTACCGGCGGTTCATTAAGAACTTTTCCCGTGTTGTGCTTCCTCTCACTTGCCTTACTCGGAAAGGCATTCGTTTTATTTGGTCCGGCAAGTGTGAAGCTTCCTTTCAGACATTGAAAGAACTTCTCACTAATGCTTCTATTCTTGTGGTTCTCGAAGGGAATCATGATCTTGTTGTCTACACCGATGCGTGTGGTAGTGGTCTCGGTGCTGTGCTTATGCAGAGAGATCGGGTAGTGGCTTATGCTTCTAGGCAACTGCGTCCGAATGAAGTTCGCTATGCCACTCATGATCTTGAGTTAGCCGCCATTGTCTTTGCCTTGAAGATTTGGCGACATTATTTATTAGGCGAGCGCTTCATTCTCTATACCGATCATAAATCTTTGAAGTATTTGTTTACTCAGAAGGAACTCAATATGAGACAACAGCGTTGGCTCGAGTTTCTTGCTTCCTATGACTTTGATATCCAGTTTACCCCTGGTAAGGGTAATCGTGTTGCAGATGCGCTTAGTCGCAAACATTCGGCTGTTATTTCTATGATGCTTGCCGAATGGAATATTCTTGAGACTCTATCTTTTTGTGAAATTCGTGATCAAGGTTCATCTTCTGGTTCTCCTATTCTATTATTTAGTTTGGGAGCTCGACCTATTTTATTGGATCGTATTGCCGATGCTCAGCGGCGTGATCCTGATTTATTGCATTTTATTCAGCTTTGTGAGTCTGAGTCTTGTGATGAGGCGTTGCAAGATTTTAGCATTGATTCTCATGGGTGTCTTCGTAAGAAGAACCGTCTTTTTGTGCCTTCTGATTTTGCACTTAGGCATGACATTCTTGATGATTGCCATCGTTCTAAGTATACCATTCATCCCGGTAGTAGTAAGATGTATGCCGATATGCGTCGTCTTTATTATTGGGAAGGCATGAAGCGCGATGTGGCGAGTTATGTGAGCAACTGCATGACATGTCAACGTGTGAAGGCCGAACATCAGCGTCCTTCTGGACTTCTTCAACCTCTTGAGATTCCATTGTGGAAATGGGATCAAGTTTCTATGGATTTTATTGACGGCCTACCTCGTTCGAGATCAGGTCATTCTAGTATCTGGGTTATTGTTGATCGCCTCACCAAGTCTGCTCATTTTGTCCCTATTAAGTCTAAAAGGACAGCTTCGCATTTGGCTAAGTTGTATGTCAAGGAAATCGTGAAACTTCACGGTGTTCCTAGTTCTATTGCGAGTGATCGTGATCCTTTATTCACGAGTCATTTTTGGAAGAGTCTTCAGCAAGCTTTGGGAACAAAGCCTAATTTTTCTACAGCTCATCATCCGCAGTCTGACGGACAGACTGAACGGGTGAATCGTATTTTGGTAGATCTTCTCCGTATTTGTATTTTTGATTTCGGTGGTAGTTGGGAGGATCACCTACCTCTTGTAGAGTTCTCCTACAACAATAGTTTCCAGTCTAGTATCGGTATGGCTCCTTTCGAAGCCTTATACGGAAGACCATGTCGATCACCTTCTTGTTGGTTGGAATCTGGGGAGAAGCTTATTCTTGGCCCGGACTTTGTTCGTCATTCTTCTGAGAAGATTGATCTTATTCGATTGAGGATGAAAGAGGCACAGAGTCGCCAGAAATCCTACACGGACAACCGTAGGAAGCCTCTCGAGTTCTCGATCGGCGATCTTGTTTTTATTCGTGTTTCTCCTTTGAAAGGGGTTATGAGTTTCAGTGCGACTGGAAAATTGGCTCCTCGTTATATAGGACCGTTTTCTATTACTGAACGTATTGGCCCTGTGGCTTATAGAGTTTCACTTCCAGCTCATTTATCTGGCATTCATGACGTGTTTCACGTCTCGCAACTTCGGAAGTGTCTTCGAGAATCGGATTCTGTAATTGATTCTCCTGATTTGCAAGAGCTTGAGATCTCACCGGACTTATCTTTTGTACAACAACCTATTCGCATGCTTGACACGGAGGTGCGACACCTTCGGAACAAGGATGTGCCGCTCGTTAAAGTTCAATGGTCCGCTAATCCCAATGACTGTACTTGGGAAACCAGAGAGTATATCGAGCGATCTTATCCAGGTTTTCTATCCTTGCTTCGTAATGGTAAGTCTATTTCTGTGTCTAAAGTTTATTCTTTCTTTTGTATGTGGTATGTATGTTTTTGTTACAAATATCGTCTCTAGGAATTGCGGGGACGCAATTTTGTAAGGAGGGGAGATCTGTAACAACCCGCATATTTAACGATTTTATATTTAAATGTTTGATTTAAATATAGCATCGTTATTCGGATTTTGGGGTCCGAAATGTTACTTTCTGCAAATGGCCGAATTGGAACTCGAAACCACCTCCATTGGTTCCAAAATGGCGTTTGCGATCTTTTTGAGTATAATCTTTGATATGTTTGGAGTTTGTGAAATTTTGGCTACTTTTCCTATTGGGTTTGGGATTGGGTTCAGCCCACCAGCCCACTTAACCCCCTAGCTCAACCCTTCTCTTCATTTCATCTTCATTTCATTTCTTTCTCAAACTAAAAACTGAAATGGGGGAAAGGAAAGAGAAATAGAAATTAGCAAGCCCTAGTTTCTCCTTTGTAGCTTGATTCTTGCTCCAAAAATCAAAGAGAATCCATTGGTAAGTTCATCTCCATCTTCTCCATCTCTTCTCCTCTTCAATTTCTGTAATTTTCCTAACCCTAACTTAGGAAATACTTTCTTTGATTCTAGATTGAAGCTTGTAGTGTTGAAGTGGAGTGTAGTTGGTTGATTCCTTGCAATTGTGCTTCTTCATCTTCTTTGTTTTGTGTAAAAAGGTGAGTTTTGAACTCACATCTACTTCTCTTGATTTCATTGATGTTAGGTATGAATTCCTAACACCTTGTTCATATGCACTTGCATTTGGTTTGGGTTGAATTGAGGAATAATCCAATTTTTAGTGTTTTGGGTTAAAATCTTTGAAATCCTAACTTTGATGTTTTAATCATGTTTTGGTGATGCATCGAGGAACGTATAGGGCCGGGTTGTCGATTGGCATAAGCCCTTAGAGCCAATGTTCGTCCGATTGCATTTTGGGAGAGTTTGCTCTTCATTTGAATAAGGCTGGAAAACAGTCCAGGCAAGATTCAGTCGACTGAAAACTCTGCACAGTCGACTGAACCTGAAACCCGAGAGTTTCCAGGCATGATTCAGTCGACTGAAAAACTCTGCACAGTCGACTAAACCTGGAAACAGAAAGTTTCCTGAACCTAGAAAATTTCCAGGTACAGGGTCAGTCGACTGAAAAACTCTGTTCAGTCGACTGAACCTGCTGTTTCAGCCCACTTTGCCTTTTGGGATTGAATTTCAATTTGAATTGATTCATGATGATCCCATGTATGATTATCAATTGTTTTGACTTTGATGGTTCCTTTTAATTTTAATCCACGGGTTTTTTATGAAATAATCTCTCGAATCGCATTTAAAAGTTCGTTTCTCTAATTTATAAATTCTATTTAAAACACACACACTTTCGCACTTCGAACGAAGTGGGAGGGTGATTAAATGGTTGGGCAAAACACGGACCATGAATCTGTGCGTTTATCCTTCCGATTAATCCTTGACCTATTCGATTGATTGTTTTGACTTTCGGGTTTGGTTTATCGATGATATGAGGTAAACTTTGTACTGCTTTGAGTGTGAAAGGGACTGACGGATAGTAAACCGTTTAGTGCAAACGAGTGGTTATGGGACATACGTTAACACTTTTCGGATTCCTTTTCGAGAGTTGTGACACATTCCGCCAGTTAGTGGTGTCCAGTACTGGGTCTTCGACCTTCACCACTACGGTTTGTTGCCTCTGGGATAGTGTCTTCGGACTGTCTCCCTAGGTTTGTTGCCTTCGGGTATGTTGCCTTCGGGTGTGTGCCTTCGGGTTTGTTGCCCTATATAGTTTCGCTCTGATGTTGGCCTTATGTGCCGCATGGGTGATACTTGGGTTTGGAGTCTTCGGGCTCAGGATCCTTGTTTGTACAGTACTGAGCTCGAGCAAAATTTTATGATGTTTCATTGATATGTATATTCCCTTGGTATCGCCCTTCGGTGTTGGTCTTTGTGAGCCGCATGGAGTATAGCGATTACCTTGTGGAACTTGTATACCTTATGGGTATTTCTTATTTGCCTTCTGGCTTGTTTTGGGATATTTTATCCTTTGTTTCTATATGTTGCCGATGATATGAGGCTTGCTCTATATGATTCATTTCGTGTTGATGATTGTGTTATCTCCTCTAGAGATATTTGTTATACTGTATGACCTTGCAGGTTTATTATTGTTCAGTTTATCTAACTGATTTGTTATCTAGACTGATCCGGGTATTTTATACTCGGGTCAGACCGAGATGTTTCAGGTTAGGTGCTTTTGGAGACTTAGCCTATTTTGCTTCCGCATGGACTATTCGCTAGCTTCATTTTGTTATAGCGTCTTTTGTAGTCCTTATCTGCTGTAACTTTGATTTATACTCTTTCGTCTCGTCTGTATATTGTGGTCTCCTGTACCACTTGACATGTATTATTTTGTATACTCTGTTGTGTATCGGTGTATGTGTATATTATGATTGACTGTTCTTTGATGTATATTACATTTGAGTTGTTATATTTTCTTCTGATAGATCCTATAGCCATTGTAGTTTTGCTTTAAATATTTATTGAATAGGTCGAATTCTAATGTGTTTCTACTTTTCGACTTATTTAGTGAATAGTTAAGGTGAGATTTCACATGGTCGCTTCCATTATACTATATTGTCCGCGTTAGCCGACAGTATTATCTATGTAATACTCTTTGTTAACGAGGCTCTCGGAGTGGGGCGTCACAGCTAGTTTTGCTGATTATAAGATTTTCTAGTCTCTAATTGATAATAGATTATGTTGATTATATTGAATTGTTGTTTTCTATCTCTCTGTTGATAGTTAGAGTTTGTTCATTATGATTGATTATCATTTTTGATAATTGAATATTTGTTGATTTGAGATTTCTGATTATCGTTTTTGATAATTGGATAATTGCTAATTTTGCTGATTATAAGATTTTCTAGTCTCTAATTGATTCTAGATTATGTTGATTATATTGAATTGTTGTTTTCTATCTCTTTGTTGATAGTTAGAGTTTGTTGATTATGAAGTTCATGCTTTCTAATTATCTGGTTGATAACTAGATAATTGCGTTTTTGCGATTTGTGAATTGGGTTTTATAATTATCTTTGTTGATAATTAGATTTTGCTGTTTTCTAATTATCGTATCGATAATTAGATATTGTTGTTTTATGATTTATGTGTTCTGATTATCTATTGATAATTAGATTTTGTTGAGAATTTGTGAATTTCTTTTATGAAATTAAAAGATTTCTTTGGCGTTTGTGTTCTTGACCTTTATTTTTCTAGCTTAACCAGTTTGTGTTAGAAAAATAATGGTTATTGACGACCTTAATTATGAAAATTGCGGGGACGCAATTTTTATAAGGAGGGGAGTCTGCAACAACCTGGGATTTCGCATTTTATTTTATTATCGTCATTAGACGATTAGTCTGTTGGCTTATTGCCGATTGGAAGCTTTAAAATCGGGTTGTGAATTCGTTTAAAAAAAAATTGGGTAAATGTTGTTGGGCTTTCACTTGAATCTTGGCCCAAGTTCTATGGTGCTTGTTCTATGGTGCTGTGATAATTATCTAACACCTTTAACCATTCCTCTCTACTCATTTTACAATTTCAAACCGTAAACCTAAACGTGCGAAAAGAAAGAATAAAAAGGCGGCTTCGTTATTCTTGTTCGTTCCTCTTTGCGAAATTAGGGCTTTCGTGCAAATTGAAGATGCCGACGTTAATTGTTTCGATCGTCTTCGCGAGGCCACGGTTTCGATTTCGATGTTCAATCTTTGGATTTGGATTCTTCGTAGACAAATGTGAGTGAATTTTGACTTTACTCACATCTTATTTAATCTCGTTATTAGTGAATTTTGTTGTTTGCTTTCTTGGCTACTACTGCTTCGAACTTGAGTGATTTCTGACTTTGGCTTGAAATTGTTGGTTTGAATTCTCTGCCATTTTTTATGTTGACTTTGAACAAAAATTTATCTTTGGTCAAGAATGCTAAGTGATACTTGCATCCCTGTGCTTCATGTTATTCGGTCTTGAATTTGTTTACGTGATGGTTTCTGCTATTTGTTGGCCTTCGATTATGATGGTATTGCAGGGATAATTTTGGCACAGCTCTGACTTTTAATTCTTTGATGCCATGGCTTTGATTCCGTTCTTATTAATTTTGGGCTTGTTGTGTTTTCATTTGTACATATATATACATATGTCTTTCCATTATCGGGTATATGTAACAACCCTATATTTTGTAATTATTTTATTGTATATTTTAATTATTTTAATGTAAAATTCTGGTTTAAAAAAAACTTTTATTTTTACTTATTTGAAATGATTAAATTTATTATTTAAATATAATCTTGATTTTTATGAGTTATAATCCCAAACTTGTGTATGTTGAAATATTTGCCCGAAATGCTGATTTTGGTCAAAATAGTCAAACTGTGACTTTCAACTTAAAATTTTAAAAGTTTAAAATTTAATTTTTTTTCTTTTATTATGAAAGTACATAAAATTCTAAGAACACCACTTTTCGTTTCGTTGAAATTGGATGTAAATTGTGAAAGTTATACCCTATACAATATTGTGCGTATATAGGGTTATTTAACAATGACTATTTTAAATTGTATAAATTACTTCTTCTTGGTTATATTTTATTTTAATATGTGATAATATGTTTTTTTATGTATATTTTGACTTTTAAATATTTTTAAATGTGTAACGACTCGGAAAATTTTAACAATTTTAATTGATTCTATAACGTATTTAATTGAATATTTGTGAAATCTTATAATAATTGAATTTTTAAATAAAATGTTTATATATTTAGAATACGTATATTTAAATATAGCAGATTGTAAATTTTCAAATAATTTTATGGAAGTTTATTTAATTGAGAAAACGTGCTGTAACGACCCAGGATTTTAATTTATTAAAATTTGAATATTTAATTAATTTTAGATATTAATAAGTGAAATTTATAAGTCAAATAAATTTAATTTGAATTATATGATTTAATTGGATAATTAAATCGATAATTTAATATGTTAAATTATAGAAATAATTGAAAATCGAGTTAAATATGATTGAAAATGATTTGTAAAATTTTATTTTATCATATTGAAGTTAGAATGATATTTTAGAACTTTTAAAATCGAATTAGGAGTTTATTTGTGAAAATTGAATATTTTAATATTAAAATCGACTAGTGAAAATAGTCAATTTTTGAATAGTCTCAGAATTGAACGAAACCAGTTCCATTGGATCCGTAATAGTTAGTTATTACCGGATTTCAATTTTCGTGTCAATCGGAGCTACCGTTTGAGCGTGGCAGCTCGAAATGCATCGAATTATTTTTAATTTTAATTTAGCGAGTTAAAATAGACATTTTTCAAAAAGTCTCGGATTTCGAAGAAACTAGTTTCATCGGATCCGTAATGTGATATTATTGTAAGGTTTCAAATTTCGTGTCAATTGGATTTACTGTTTGTCCGATACAAATTAAAACGCCTAGGAAATCGTTTAAATCGATTAAATTTAAATTGAACGTTTATTGCCATAACTCGCACAGATGTCCGAATTAGCTTTCGAAACCTGTTCCATTGTGTCCGGAACGCGGGGTAAACCCTAGAAACGCTGGTTACGGCGCGTGAATCGGAGTTCGGAATTCCCGGATGAATAGTGTTCGAAAATTCTCTATAAATAGCCCAAAATTCTCAAGGAAAAAAAAAAAGCTAAAACCCTAAACAGCCGCCGCCACCATCAATGGATGGCCGAAAAACTCTGATATTCCACTCGATTTTTCTCCTCATCCACGAAGTTATAGCCGAAACTTCCAATAGCAATCTTGTAGAGCATCGAAGGAGCTTGACATCCATACGGATTTGATGGAGATCGAAGCAACGAGGAGGGAGAGAGACGCTCGCGTTCGTGGCCGTGTGCCCTCGAAATTCGTGCAAAATGGAGGGGTCGTTCGCGTGCGGTCGGTGGCCGATGGTGCGTGGTGGAAAGGGCTTCGAAGTGGAGCAATCTGATCGAGTTGCAAGTGAACGTGGAGGCGGCATTTACTAACCCTAGTATCGGCATGTAATGGGTTCGGCTACAGGGAGGTTCACGCGTTTGGGAGGGAGATGGGGAGGTTGCGTCATACGGCTTCGATCTGCTCAATGGAAAAATGGACGGTGGATTATGGAGTAGGGTTAATAATCAAAAGAAAAATTGAAAATTAATTATAATTTAAATGTGTGTAAACTTTAAAAATGTGTATCTCTTTCATACGAGGTCCGTTTTGGACGAAACTTTTTGCGTTGGAATCGTATGGACGAGCACTACGCGATGAAATTGGATTCGGGTCGTTTGGAGTTAGTGAGAATTTTGGGTAAAATTAAACGCGCGTTTAATTTTATTCGAAATAAAAGCTAAAACGGAATTGAAATCAAGGTGAGAACTTCTCACTCAATCGAATAGTTTCGATTTTTATTTTAAATAGTTAGATTTAAAATATTTGAATGCATGTTTGAATGATGATTGTTATCTATTGATTGTTAAAATAGACATTATACGGCGTTAGTAAGCGGATGTTATTTAGTAAAAACATATACCGCGAATATTTCATAAATAGTGAAATTGGTATTATATATAATAGCAATATATATATATTGGCATATGTATATATTGGAGTTATTGATTTCCCGCATTTATTTGTTTAGCGGATGAGACCCTATTGCGCCATCTATTAAGCGGATAATATTTAAATCCCATATACCGCGATAATTTCGTACTGGAGCGGAATTGGTATTGTGCTAATGTTTGTGGATGCAGGAAAACAGTTTGGAGGGATCCAACTGGATTCCTCAACAGTATTTATTTGATTTCAGATATTTTGATATTTGATGGATTATCATATCGATATATGATATCGTTGTTGTCGTGATTGGCTATTTGGTATGTAGCATCATTGGACCAAATTTTGGAATTTTGAAAGGATTTCAAAGTGATTTTTGAAAGTATACGTTTATAAAATACTTTTGGAATTGATCCATTTTTAAAATAAACATTATAATTTTTTAGAGTTATAAAAATTATGATTTTGAGAAATACGGTTAAAGATTGATTTTTTTAGAAAAATAGTTGAAAACAGATTTTTGAAAATATGGGTTAATAATTTTATAAAATAGTTTAATCGGGATTTTAGAATTTATTGTGAAAAGTTTAAATATAGGATTTATAAAATTTAATTATTTTATAAATCAAAAGAAATGGTGAAATTATAAAGGAATTTAAAGACGTTTTAAAATAGTAATATAAATTGATTTATATTAAGAGATTTATAAATGGATATTTATAAATTGAAATATTGACATTATAAAACGAGTTTTTATAAGTGTTTGAATGAAGTGAAAATGAATTTTGTAAATGAATGGAATTTATAAAATTATAAATGGTGAAGTTATAAATGAAATTTATAAATAGTAAGATTTATAAATTTTGTGAAATTATTAAAGAATATATTGGGATGAATAATCGAATCTTATAAGTTATAAGATTTATAATTATGAAGTTCAAAGGAACGATTTTTGCAAACAAATAAATTATAAGTATTTAACTTATAATATGAACCTTTGGTACATAATTTAGTTATGAATTGAATATAGGATAGAAAAAGGAATTTATAAACGTTGTTTTATAAATTCGTAAACAACTTATTTTGATAAGTAAATTGTTGAAACCTATAAATGAAGTTATATTCACATTTTTGACCGTGAATAATACTTTAAAATAAAATGTATAAAAGGATGAAAAAAATTTGTTATCGTAGTATATTCACGTTTTTGAATAGTGAATAATATGTTAAAGAAAATGTTTAGAAGGTGATATTTTAAATAGAATTAAAACGATCTAACGATGTTTTAAATGTGTTGAGATTCGAAACCATAGATTTCAACATTTATTGTTGAAATAGACGTTTTCGAGAAATAAAAGGAAAAGGTGGACTATAACACTGTTGTTATAGTAAATGATTTCCGAAAGGAAATGTTTTGTATAGTATTGGGATTATATATCTATTTTTATTTCGAATCCCTATACTAGTGATTTTGGGTTGTCGTAACGATGTTTTACGCAACATTCGTTTTGGCCCAAATAAATATGTTTTAAGAGAATGATTTCCTTAAAGAATGAAATATATACTTAATCTCGATTTAAGTATATTGAATATTTTCTAAGTGTTGAAAATAAATAAAATTTGTGAATTACTTATTAAATAAGTATGGAAATGTCTTCCAATATAAAGTGAATACTTTGAGAATTTATCCTTTTGAAGATAAATTGAAGTGAATAATTGAAATAGTATATGCATGGATATTGTGAAATATAAATTCATTATGGAATTTATGAATGAAAAGGAGAATTTGTTTAAAAATAAATATTGATTTATTTTTGGAGTGTGAAATTATATATCTTGTAAAGATATTTTGGAAAATAAATAATTTGGAAAATTATTTGGAAACTGGCGATGTGTGCATATCCATTGATAGTTCAATAACCGACTATCAATATTTCCCTTTGAATGGGTAATTGATGTGATTTGTTTGAATGTGAATGCCACACTTATTTTTGAATAAGCGCTCACTATTCATGTTAACCGGGAAAGGACCATGGGGTCGTATAACCCATTCTGAATATGTGATACGTCGTTATGATAGCATTGAAGATCGGTGTTGATGAATCGGTATTTGCGAAAGCGATAGGATGACCTGTCGATTGTCTCTGCACTGAGTTGCAACGGTATAGAGACTCCCTAAGTGATGGGAAATCCGATCAGGATTGTGAATATCCGGATTGCAAGGACTTCTTTGTAAGTGCCTTCGGTTTTGTTCGATCCCGGAACAGACTTGTATGGATTGTATGTCTGACATTACAAATTGAGATATAAAGCAGATTTCTTTCGAATATATTTCTGTTGGTGGCGGAGAATTTATTCTTTTAGCTTAACACCCTTCTCTGAGACGTACGAGCTCAGAGGTTATATAGTTGAAGTTATCAGCGATATATTCCCAATTTGGTAATGTGACATGCTGAGTGTTGCTGTAAATGATCATTGTGTTGATTATTTGTGATAGGATCGTTTATTTGATCGTTTATCTTTGTGATCATTTCTATGATCATTTGTTTACCCAAAGCATGGCTTTTGTATAAAGTATGTTTTTGTGGACGTGACTTTGTCGAGTCTCACACCCCGTGAATGGTCAAAGCAGGAAAGAAGCAGCAAGGTTATGAGGGGTAGCGCCCTTTAGGATGTGTGCATTTCCTTCTGGAAAAGGGTGGTATCATGGTATGGAGCCCAGATACTTACTCATGTTGAAAACACTTTGTTATGATTGTGTGAATTGATTACGAGCACTCGGTGAAAAGGTCCCAAAGGACCGGGGGATGGCATATTCGGTCAGTTGTTACTCAGTTAGGGGTAACCCGGCCTTGTGTTGGTAGAGATCCGGTTTGGTTCTCGGGGATGTCCATCCAGAGGCATTCTCATGTGGCAATGGGAAGTTCCTTGGCCTGATCATTCGTTGGAAATCCAAAGAAACAATACGAGACTTGTACGGTTTTAGTTGTATAACCTGCTATGGAATGTGGCGGTAACCTGCTATTGAACATAGTTAGCTATAGTAGGCATAGTTCGGAATGTCTATGCTGGCTAAGATTTATATTCTACTTTCGAAATGAATTTTTTTCTACACTATGCACTAGTAATAATATCAAATGTTCTTTTTAATGCATATCAAGCATCTTTGACTATCATAAGGAGAAATCTCCTCCGATTCTGCGTTTGCATGTGTGTGTGTGCGGGAGACCTTATGGTAGTCTCATTTTTAAAAGCATTGCGAATTGACTTTAAAAATATTCCTCTATTTTGATTTTAAAGATAAATAAACTGTTTTGAGTTCTCACACCAGTCACATGACTGACTTGGAGTTTATTGTTTTCCTGCCTAAACTCTGGGTGCCCACCAATTTCCACACGGGCAGTCAAGAGTTAGGTTTATCAGGATATTCTGGATATTCTGGAGTTGCTGGAGGCAAGATGGATGGCATGGCGTATTACTACTATATAGTATTTCTTTTTCCGCTGCACTGTTTGTTTGTTGTTTGTTGTTGTACACTCTGATGATATGATGTAATGAAATGAAATGAAATGTAATAACTGATATAGTTCTTTGTTTAAAGATTATTCATTTATTATTATATGTTGTTCCGCTGCGAATTGTGAGATTCTGTTGTGTTCTGTTCCGTATTTTTTTTCTATTTTCTTTTCTCCCTATTTTCTATCTTCTTATCTCTTCTTCTGTCTCTTTTTCTTCTTTTTAAAACCCTAACTATTCGATTTTTCGGCAACGAAAAATCTCGTACGTTACATTTGGTATCAGAGCGTATGGTTAAGCGACAACCATGGTTCTGTTGGGTATTACTCATTGGAGATAGAGTCAGTAGTACTTTAGAATGAGTTTGAGTGTAATAATAGCTATGAGAGCATATTTGTTAGTGAATATAAAATTGTTTTATATTGTGATGATTGGTTTGTTGAGTGGTATATAGATTCTGGTTAATACGAGTAATTAACGTTGTTGATAGGGATCTCTAAACACTTAAATAGAACAATTCGACACAGTATTGTTTTAAAATTGGGTATATGAAATAATTTTACCTTGACTATATTTTTATATAAAGGAATAATTTTTCAGAATTATCAAAGTGTATATAAGTGATTGTTTAGTTGTTTGAATAATCTAAATTGAAGAATAATTGTATAAACAAATGAATTATAAGAATTGAGTTATAATTAAAGTAATTTACAATTGTGAAATAAACATATATATATATATATATGAGAAGTGAAACTATGTGAATATATTTATGAATGTGAGTGGTAAAATAAAAAAAATAAATTTAAAGTTAAATGGAACATACTTAAGTGATATGGAATGAAGTTGATATTAGTATCAAAGTAAAATTAACAAAGTTAAGTAATAAATGTGAACTTGAGTTATGTAATGAAATTCAACTTTAGTAATTGAATTGATTGAATGTTGATCAATTGAATGTGAATTAAGTTGATATGAAATAATGAATGTAAGTATAATTCATTAAAATGTAATGTTATTGGAAGTTGAATAATTGAATGTAAGTGAAGCAAAGGAATTTGGTTGCAATTAATATACATTGATTGTTATATGATTGTTAGTTGATTGTATATAATTCATTAAGTATTAATGGAATTGAGTTAATGAAATAGAAAGTTAAAGTAATTGAAATCTAATTGGAAGTTAAGTGAATATTAAGTAGATTTGAATTTGATTTGGAAGTGAACCAACTTGAATATGAATTAGTGAATATAAACTAATTGAGAATGAATGTTAGTAAACATCCACTGTAAAGAATCAAATATGATTAAATTGAAAACCAATTCATTGAATATTAATGAGAATATGAATGAATATTTATTGGTTATGAATGATAATTGGTTGATGTTTGCATTTGTTGTTTTACTACATTTGCTATGTTGACATATATAGTTATTATGTTGCTATATGTTTTATATCGATACTATTGTCTATATACATGTTCTCATGTTGTTTGTTGGGTGATTAGTAGGTGCGGATCGCGTTTGCTTCGCATTTGGAGCTCGCTTTCGCGCTATATTAGCCGTATATGCTCGCTAATAAAATATAAGGTACATATCTCGGATTACATACCGTACTTTTATAATTTTTTCCCTGCGGGATGCCTCATTACTTGATGAGATGTATATTTGTCATATATATACTGTCATTTTTTTTTTCGGATCGAGCCGCGCAAAGGAGACTATGGCGAATTTTTCCGAAAATTTAAGGCGTTAGAAAAAATTTGAGAAAATTGAAAATTTTTTGAAAACTTTAACTTTGTTTTGGAATTGAAAGTTAAACAATAGTAGTTGTTTTTGAAAAGATAACTAAGTATGATTTGAAAACTTAGTAAAGTTATTATAAAAAGTTTAACTATGGAATTTTTCAGAAAGTTAATAAATTCTATAATTTTCTTACTTGTTAATTTCGAGGACGAAATTCTTTTAAGGGGGGAAGATTGTAACGACCCAGGATTTTAATTTATTAAAATTTGAATATTTAATTAATTTTAGATATTAATAAGTGAAATTTATAAGTCAAATAAATTTAATTTGAATTATATGATTTAATTGGATAATTAAATCGATAATTTAATATGTTAAATTGTAGAAATAATTGAAAATCGAGTTAAATATCATTGAAAATGATTTTTAAAATTTTATTTTATCATATTGAAGTTAGAATGATATTTTAGAACTTTTAAAATCGAATTAGGAGTTTATTTGTGAAAATTGAATATTTTAATATTAAAATCAACTAGTGAAAATAGTCAATTTTTGAACAGTCTCAGAATTGAACGAAACCAGTTCCATTGGATCCGTAATACTTAGTTATTACCGGATTTCAATTTTCGTGTCAATCGGAGCTATCGTTTGAGCGTGGCAGCTCGAAACGCATCGAATTATTTTTAATTTTAATTTAGCGAGTTAAAATAGCCATTTTTCAAAAAGTCTCGGATTTCGACGAAACTAGTTTCATCGGATCCGTAATGTGATATTATTGTAAGGTTTCAAATTTCGTGTCAATTGGATTTACCGTTTGTCCGATACAAATTAAAACGCCTAGGAAATCGTTTAAATCGATTAAATTTAAATTGAACGTTTATTGCCATAACTCGCACAGATGTCCGAATTAGCTTTCGAAACCTGTTCCATTGTGTCTGGAACGCGGGGTAAACCCTAGAAACGCTGGTTACGGCGCGTGAATCGGAGTTCGGAATTCCCGGATGAATAGTGTTCGAAAATTCTCTATAAATAGCCCAAAATTCTCAAGAAAAAAAAAAACTAAAACCCTAAACAGCCGCCGCCACCATCAATGGATGGCCGAAAAACTCTGATATTCCACTCGATTTTTCCCCTCATCCACGAAGTTATAGCCGAAACTTCCAATAGCAATCTTGTAGAGCATCGAAGGAGCTTGACATCCATACGGATTTGATGGAGATCGGAGCAACGAGGAGGGAGAGAGACGCTCGCGTTCATGGCCGTGTACCCTCGAAATTCATGCAAAATGGAGGGGTCGTTCGCGTGCGGTCGGTGGCCGATGGTGCGTGGTGGAAAAAGCTTCGAAGTGGAGCAATCTGATCGAGTTGCAAGTGAACGTGGAGGCGGCATTTACTAACCCTAGTATCGACATGTAATGGGTTCGGCTACAGGGAGGTTCACGCGTTTGGGAGGGAGAAGGGGAGGTTGCGTCATACGGCTTCGATCTGCTCAATGGAAAAATGGACGGTGGATTATGGAGTAGGGTTAGTAATCAAAAGAAAAATTGAAAATTAATTATAATTTAAATGTGTGTAAACTTTAAAAATGTGTATCTCTTTCATACGAGGTCCGTTTTGGACGAAACTTTTTGCGTTGGAATCATATGGACGAGCACTACGCGATGAAATTGGATTGGATTCGTTTGGAGTTAGTGAGAATTTCGGGTAAAATTAAACGCGCGTTTAATTTTATTCGAAATAAAAGGTAAAACGGAATTGAAATCAAGGTGAGAACTTCTCACTCAATCGAATAGTTTCGATTTTTATTTTAAATAGTTAGATTTAAAATATTTGAATGCATGTTTGAATGATAATTGTTATCTATTGATTGTTAAAATAGACATTATACGCCGTTAGTAAGCGGATGTTATTTAGTAAAAACATATACCGCGAATATTTCATAAACAGTGAAATTGGTATTATATATAATAGCAATATATATATATATTGGCATATGTATATATTGGAGTTATTGATTTCCCACATTTATTTGTTTAGCGGATGAGACCCTATTGCGCCGTCTATTAAGCGGATAATATTTAAATCCCATATACCGCGATAATTTCGTACTGGAGCGGAATTGGTATTGTGCTAATGTTTGTGGATGCAGGAAAACAGATTGGAGGGATCCAACTGGATTCCTCAACAATATTTATTTGATTTCAGATATTTTGATATTTTATGGATTATCATATCGATATATGATATCGTTGTTGTCGTGATTGGCTATTTGGTATGTAGCATCATTGGACCAAATTTTGGAATTTTGAAAGGATTTCAAAGTGATTTTTGAAAGTATACGTTTATAAAATACTTTTGGAATTGATCCATTTTTAAAATAAACATTATAATTTTTTAGAGTTATAAAAATTATGATTTTGAGAAATACGGTTAAAGATTGATTTTTTTAGAAATATAGTTGAAAACTGATTTTTGAAAATATGGGTTAATAATTTTATAAAATAGTTTAATCGGGATTTTAGAATTTATTGTGAAAAGTTTAAATATAGGATTTATAAAATTTAATTATTTTATAAATCAAAGGAAATGGTGAAATTATAAAGGAATTTAAAGACGTTTTAAAATAGTAATATAAATTGATTTATATTAAGAGATTTATAAATGGATATTTATAAATTGAAATATTGACGTTATAAAACGAGTTTTTATAAGTGTTTGAATGAAGTGAAAATGAATTTTGTAAATGAATGGAATTTATAAAATTATAAATGGTGAAGTTATAAATGAAATTTATAAATAGTAAGATTTATAAATTTTGTGAAATTATTAAAGAATATATTGGGATGAATAATCGAATCTTATAAGTTATAAGATTTATAATTATGAAGTTCAAAGGAACGATTTTTGAAAACAAATAAATTATAAGTATTTAACTTATAATATGAACCTTTGGTACATAATTTAGTTATGAATTGAATATAGGATAGAAAAAGGAATTTATAAACGTTGTTTTATAAATTCGTAAACAACTTATTTTGATAAGTAAATTGTTGAAACCTATAAATGAAGTTATATTCACATTTTTGACTGTGAATAATACTTTAAAATAAAATGTATAAAAGGATGAAAAAAAATTGTTAACGTAGTATATTCACGTTTTTGAATAGTGAATAATATGTTAAAGAAAATGTTTAGAAGGTGATATTTTAAATAGAATTAAAACGATCTAACGATGTTTTAAATGTGTTGAGATTCGAAACCATAGATTTCAATATTTATTGTTGAAATAGACGTTTTCGAGAAATAAAAGGAAATGGTGGACTATAACACTGTTGTTATAGTAAATGATTTCCGAATGGAAATGTTTTGTATAGTATTGGTATTATATATCTATTTTTATTTCGAATCCCTATATTAGTGATTTTGGGTTGTCGTAACGATGTTTTACGCAACATTCGTTTTGGCCCAAATAAATATGTTTTAAGAGAATGATTTCCTTAAAGAATGAAATATATACTTAATCTCGATTTAAGTATATTGAATATTTTCTAAGTGTTGAAAATAAATAAAATTTGTGAATTACTTATTAAATAAGTATGGAAATGTCTTCCAATATAAAGTGAATACTTTAAGAATTTATCCTTTTGAAGATAAATTGAAGTGAATAATTGAAATAGTATATGCATGGATATTGTGAAATATAAATTCATTATGGAATTTATGAATGAAAAGGAGAATTTGTTTAAAAATAAATATTGATTTATTTTTGGAGTGTGAAATTATATATCTTGTAAAGATATTTCGGAAAATAAATAATTTGGAAAATTATTTGGAAACTGGTGATGTGTGCATATCCATTGATAGTTCAATAACCGACTATCAATATTTCCCTTTGAATGGGTAATTGATGTGATTTGTTTGAATGTGAACGCCACACTTATTTTTGAATAAGCGCTCACTATTCGGGTTAACCGGGAAAGGACCATGGGGTCGTTTAACCCATTCCGAATATGTGATATGTCGTTATGATAGCATTGAAGATCGGTGTTGAAGAACCGGTATTTGCGAAAGCGATAGGATGACCTGTCGATTGTCTCTGCACTGAGTTGCAACGGTATAGAGACTCCCTAAGCGATGGGAAATCCGATCAGGATTGTGAATATCCAGATTGCAAGGACTTCTTTGTAAGTGCCTTCGGTTTTGTTCGATCCCGGAACAGACATGTATGGATTGTATGTCTGACATTACAAATTGAGATATAAAGCAGATTTCTTTCAAATATATTTCTGTTGGTGGCGGAGAATTTATTCTTTTAGCTTAACACCCTTCTCTGAGACGTACGAGCTCAGAGGTTATATAGTTGAAGTTATCAGCGATATATTCCCAATTTGGTAATGTGACATGCTGAGTGTTGCTGTAAATGATCATTGTGTTGATTATTTGTGATAGGATCGTTTATTTGATCGTTTATCTTTGTGATCATTTCTATGATCATTTGTTGACCCAAAGCATGGCTTTTGTATAAAGTATGCTTTTGTGGACGTGACTTCGTCGAGTCTCACACCCCGTGAATGGTCAAAGCAGGAAAGAAGCAGCAAGGTTATGAGGGGTAGCGCCCTTTAGGATATGTGCATTTCCTTCTAGAAAAGGGTGGTATCATGGTATGGAGCCCAGATACTTACTCATGTTGAAAACACTTTGTTATGATTGTGTGAATTGATTACGAGCGCTCGGTGAAAAGGTCCCAAAGGACCGGGGGATGGCATATTCGGTCAGTTGTTACTCAGTTAGGGGTAACCCGGTCTTGTGTTGGTAGAGATCCGGTTTGGTTCTCGGGGATGTCCATCCAGAGGCATTCTCATGTGGCAATGGGAAGTTCCTTGGCCTGATCATTCGTTGGAAATCCAAAGAAACAATACGAGACTTGTACGGTTTTAGTTGTATAACCTGCTATGGAATGTGGCGGTAACCTGCTATTGAACATAGTTAGCTATAGTAGGCATAGTTCAGAATGTCTATGCTGGCTAAGATTTATATTCTACTTTCGAAATGAATTTTTTTCTACACTATGCACTAGTAATAATATCAAATGTTCTTTTTAATGCGTATCAAGCATCTTTGACTATCATAAGGAGAAATCTCCTCCGATTCTGCATTTGCATGTGTGTGTGTGCGGGAGGCCTTATGATAGTCTCATTTTTAAAAGCATTGCGAATTGACTTTAAAAATATTCCTCTATTTTGATTTTAAAGATAAATAAACTGTTTTGAGTTCTCACACCAGTCACATGACTGACTTGGAGTTTATTGTTTTCCTTCCTAAACTCTGGGTGCCCACCAATTTCCACACGGGCAGTCAAGAGTTAGGTTTATCATGATATTCTGGATATTCTGGAGTTGCTGGAGGCAAGATGGATGGCATGGCGTTTTACTACTATATAGTATTTCTTTTTCCGCTGCACTGTTTGTTTGTTGTTTGTTGTTGTACACTCTGATGATATGATGTAATGAAATGAAATGAAATGTAATGTAATAACTGATATAGTTCTTTGTTTAAAGATTATTCATTTATTATTATATGTTGTTCCGCTGCGAATTGTGAGATTCTGTTGTGTTCTGTTCCGTATTTTTTTTCTATTTTCTTTTCTTCCTATTTTCTATCTTCTTATCTCTTCTTCTGTCTCTTTTCTTCTTTTTAAAACCCTAACTATTCGGTTTTTCGGCAACGAAAAATCTCGTACGTTACACGTGCTGTCCAATTCAAGCTATTAATTGCTTTAATTGATTTCTGAATCAGTGCGTAACGGTTTCTTTTTACTACCGTTAAAGATTTCTATTGCTTAATACTTTTCCAATTCAGGTAGACTTTTCCATTCGTAACCATTAATAAATTTGAGATCATCGACCTTGCTTTTATTATTCCTTGTAGTTTCGTGCACTGACTTTACCTTTCCCACTATCCATAATTTTCTCTATACGTTTCTTTTGCAATTGAAGCGTATATTTATATTTATGGTGGTGCGTTTATTCTGGTCTCTCTTTATTTTTGTTTTTAACGCTTGAAAGAATCTCAAATCATCAAGCTAGTAGCATCCGTTCCTTCCCTCGCTTTCATAAGGCCTATAATATATAAACCACTTGCTTATAGATCCGAACACAACTCTGTTATCAAATTTAATGTGCCTTCCTCTCCCTATTATTTCGGTTCCAACCTTCCTAGTAAATGGCTTTAATAAATTTTGGCTAAATCATAGCTACGGACTTTTCAAATTTCTTTCATTTTATATTTATTTCCAATTCCTTCATTTGCTTCAAAATTTTTGAACGTGCCTAATCATCTCAACATGCATATATAATGTAAGCCTACCTTTCCTTGGAAAGCTATTGCTCACAAAATTTCCGGATTTCTTTCCTTTTATCCATTTTTATATCCTTGACTTTCAAAACTCATTATGTGTTGTACAAACAAACAAAAATTTATTGTTTTAAGTGTATAGCTAAATCAACTATTGACCGTTACAATTACTTTTTTTTTCATTTCAATTTATTACTTAAATAACGTTTTGATGAATTAATGGACAGCTTTACATTTCTTTTGCTTTTGAAAACTTTATATTTATAGTGTACGTTTCTTTTGCATTTCAAAAATTTGAAACATGCTGCCCCATTTAAGCCATTAATTGTTTTAATTATTTTTCTTAATCAACATATAACCGTTGCTTTTTATTATTCTAGGATTTACATCCATACTTTAATCTCCGTTGTTCCATTTATTTCATTTGAAATCTAAATTTATTTACCATTCATTTATACACCACTTTCTCTTCCCTCTTTTACCTCTTCGTTTCCGTGTTTCTAGGAATGTATATACATATATATATATATATATATATATATATATATATATATATAGCATAGATTGCATCTTCTTTTCTCTCTGTAGGCTATTCGTTGCCCTCAAATTAATATTAAAAGAGGAGAGAGCTTTGTAAATATTATATAAAGTCATATAGCACGTTCACATATCGGATGCAGACCTACCTTTACGTTTAAGAAACTAGCATTTTCTCTGTTGCCTTAAGAATGCCCTTCGCCATGTCATGTTGCTTGAATCGCGAATGCATTCTTCCTTTAAAAATCGCTTGTTCTCATCTCCCCTCCATCTTTTCTTATTTCTTCCAAACCTGAGCATGAGCTCTCTCTTTTCCTTGGCCTGCCTCCTCCCCATGGCCGCATGCATTAGTTGGCAAAACATTTCCTCTCTGGTTTTTAAAAGTAAGTACGCATTTTATTTGATATAAGTCTATTTTATATATTAAGAACAGTATAGATTGTGCATAAGTTTTGTTTTATATGTTTACTGCAACTATGGGGATTTTGAATTCCCTAACAGTTGAACTTTAAAAATAATAATATATTTCATAATAGTATGTATATGATAATTGTTATATTTATAAACGTGTATATAAATATTTAACTTATGTTCATATATAAAGGTTGGTATATATTTATAATGTATTATGTATATTATTTTAAGATTTTACGGTATATAGTTTTTGACTTTTGTTAGCATATAGTTATCGTACTGCTTTTAGATACGTATGTTTTACTAACTAGTTGGTAAGTTAAATATATATATATATACGCGTTTTATTTTACTATTGATAGCTTACGGTATATATGGTATAAGTTTGGCAGCCTTCTATTAATATACGTATTTATATATGTTTTATATATTTGGTTATAACAGTTTCAACTATAATAAAATATGTTATTTTATTAGCTTTCATATGTTAGATATATAAAATATAGTATTTCAATTTTCATTACTGTTTTGGTATATATATTATATAAAATTGGTGGGTACAAGTTTGATAGGTCAATTTATAATATATATTTTTATGATTGTTTTAGTATTTTAGAGTCTACCGTACTATATTTTATTTTATTTTCAACAATTTACATAAGTTATATTTAAATGTAGGTATATATATAAATTTTCTATGGTAGTTTTACAGTATAAGTTATATCAATATTTTATAATTTCAATAGTATATGCTTTCAAATGTTTATTTCATGTCAGCCTTAAGGTTGTTTGCACTAACTGATATACGTTGGATTTTTTTTAGGGGATGTGTATTTTGATTTCAAGTATAGTCATATGTATAGTCATATACAAATTGGTAGAGGAAATGTTATATAGTATATATATGGTTATATTAATATAGTCGGTCTGCACACCTATGTATATATATTAACCGAGGCATGCATATTTTGTTGCATATTTTATAAAATGTGTCGGCATATGTTGGCTAGTTGTATATAAGCTCACTTATCCTATTTATCTTCCTTGATCCAATTCTGATTTGAATTCGTCTATTCCTATTATCAGCTTTGATCATTGAACCGTGTCCATCTAGCTTTGTTTTGGAATTCGGATCTGGATTTCATAACTCACTTCTTTTTCTCTGGCCTCGAAAGGTGAGAAATCACTCACGATTAACATTCTTTTATTTACTAAATTTGATTTCAATTGAGACGACAATTGAAATATGAGGCTGTAGTTATTTAAATTGTTATATATGCTATTATCTGTAACTATTCACTTATGGGATGTGACACCATATCCTATTGTTTATATATTTATTTTGATGATATATGCCTGTTGTTATTATTATTTACATATCTGTTATCACTCTGCAAGTTCCCTGTTAGTATAGAAATCACTATGGGTTGAAATGATACATACCCGAACAGACTTTAGAATAGGAGAAAATCGGTATGGGTTGAAATGATAAACCCAAGCGATTTTCATTTAATTGAATTGGGATTACGGGTTGAAATGCTATCCACCCGTATACATTTAGTGTACGGATTGAAATGATAAATATCCGTAACACTTGACCATATGATAAGAAATATATACAGACATCGTTGGTCCATATATATAAATATTTTGAAATTTAATTCATTGTTTTGGAAAGAAATATATGGTCTTATTAAATGTTAATCCTTAAATTTTTTTTTATATATAAAGGGTAATGATATATAGATTTAATAATATTTAATTTAGTCAAAATTTGATTTAATACATAAATTATGTTAAATATTTATGTATATTTTATTCCAAAAAGTATTCTGCAATTTACTAAGATTGGGAGATAAATGTGGGTTTATCTAAATGGTATTTAAATAAGGATTTATTCAATTAAATCAATTTGAAATTATTGAATGGGAAATTTAAGGGTATGATTTTGTAACTGGATTTTTATTTTAGTGATTTAATGAATATTTCACGTTTAAACAAATTAAAGAAAATATTGAGTAAAACGTAATTTAAGGTTACTTAAATGATATTGTATCTGATGAGGGATTATTTTAAGACTAGATAAAAATGAGGTTAAATCGAGATCTATATGGAACTATTAAATTGAACATTTAATTAAATATTAAAGCTTTGAACTATATTGGGATTTAAATGGTTTATTTTGAGATTCAGATATGTATTTGAAATCAATATAGTTGAATTTATTATTTAGAAACTAAATTGATTAAAAAGTTAGTTTGAAACGTTGAATACTTAAAGTTTTGAAATATATTGAATATAAAGGGTATTTTATGATTTCAAATCCGAATTTGAGATCGATAAAATTGAAGTGTTTATTTTAGAAATTGAGTTGAATTTAAATTAATAAATCGAGATTGAAATAGATTTAAATGGGGTGGTCGGGTTGATGTTAAACGATTTGTTAAGTTGAGGGAATTGAAATTTCTTTACTGTACAAATTATTTAATATATAAAAAATACTATTTGGGAAGTATACAGATATTTGAAGTGAAAATGATATTTGGTTTTGAAGTATAAATTAAGTTGAAAAGACTACGGTGTTATAGTGTATATTTCTATCTTTTAGATAGTTCCATGGACCCTTAGAGGATGGTTATCCCAAACATCCTCTAAGTTAATTATATTTCAGTTGATATTTCACTTGAGTTAGATTTATAGATATAAGAATGTTAATCCTGACTCGAGTGTTTTGTGTTTTGCTTTACGCTCTGGTCAGACTGAGAGATACAGCATTTGAGACTCATCTTCGAAGTTGGAGCTTTGCGTGAAGATCCAACTATCTATCCCTTCAGTCATCCAGTTGATTCGTTCAGAGAAGCCATCTGTTGCATTAGAGACTTCATGGCATTTGAACTATTCGTTTGTATTTTATTTCTAACTCTGAGGAATATAGTAGCTTCATGAACTACTATTCTTTATCTATTCCGCTGCATTGTATTACTCTGTTTAAGTGACCTATGATTGATTTATTTACTGTATATTTTAAGTTTTGCTAAATTTTATTAACAATTCGGTATTTTGAATTATTCAAGTCGGACATGTACGGTTTTATTGTCGATTTGAATTGTCCAAAATAGCGGGTCGTTACAGTTGGTATCAGAGCTTTGGCTCTAGGCAAAACCTAGCATATATGGTAAATTCATTTACAGAATCACTTTCGTTCGAGTTGAATCCCTTCTTGTTGACTTGATTTCCTTTGAATTTTGGAATGTCCCTCGGTTCCGAAATTCATTCTTGTCTCTCCCTATTTATATTCGTTTGATTCTGGAGTATCCCATAACTCCACAGAATGAATTGTAAAGGGGGTGAAAACTCCTTTACAGTTGGCATTGATTCACCGGAGATTTCTGTGTCCTCGGTTTACGATGCTGCTATATCTTGGTATGCCGAATTCTATCTCTGGCAATCGAATGTCGATTTGCTTTAGAATTCCGCATCAATTATGTTCCTGAAGTCACGGTTGACCCGGTTAAGGTCGCCCGAGATTTATAGAAGTATATCCATCTTCTATTTTGTAATTTGATTTTCTCAACTTTGTTTGAGCCTATCTTCGAATCAGGATTCTATTGATTAGATTCCTCTAAATTAAATCTCTATCTTCGTTTTGAAATCCATTCTTGAATCATCCTTTGAAAATCGGGTTTTTATTTATTTTAAAATTGTTTTATACGAAATTTTTATTTTGATAACTATGATTTTATTCTATATATAAAAGTAAATTTTTTTCTCGATAAGGATTATATACCTATATATAAAACGAATAAGAAATGTTATTCTATATATAAAAGTTTTGAAAGGATTGGAAATTTTGAAAATTTATAAGAAAGTGATTTATATAAAAAGGATTTATAACTGAAGGGTTAAATTTGAAATTCGAGAATTGAATTCCGATATTTTGAAATTGGTTTTAAGATTTTGGGAAAATATATAAAAATAATACGATTTAAAAGTATTTTTCCGAATAAGAAATGTTTCAAATGGGTTCAAATGAATTCCAATAATTTTGAAGAAATTTCAAAGAAGTTTTCAAGAATATAGAAGTCCAGAACTCACTTATGTCGCTGGAGAATAATTTCGGTGATGAGTGCACGCATCATCGACATTGATTTTCGAGTTTCAGAGTGGGGGAGAGGCCACTTTAATAGCTTCGCTATGCGAGTGATTTTGTAAAACCGTTTTTGATTCTATATTCCGAAGTATAATTTGATATTTTCGAATGATATATGTATATATTTGAAACAATTTAAAGTGAGACCGGTGTTTAGTCCTCGAGTTTTCAATTTGACTAGTAATAACTCTATTTATAAAAAAAAATTGATTTCCAACTCTTAGATTTGAAATTTGATTTCATCGACTATTTTGAAGGTTCGAGCACTTCCAAATCAAGGTTTAAAAGTTTTAAACTAAGAAATTTCGAAAAGTACAAAATTTTTGATAAAGCATATAAGTTTAGTTTTGAAGAGTATGACATAAGTAAGTTTGAAACCTTTTGTTAAGTAAGTGAATATGACTATTTTTAACTATACTAATATGGAATTTAGTTTTGAAATGTTTTGGAAAAACAAAATTTTAATTTCAAATAATGGTTTTCAGAAAGGTAAATTGGATATTTCTAATATAAATAGATAGTTTAAAAGTTTTAAAGTGATGATTATAAATTTGGAAACCATTTTGAGTATAATTGATTTTGAGAAAATAATTGGTTTTGAAATTAAATTGAAATTAAAAACCAGTACTTATATGGTGATTTTGGAAATGAACTTGTTTGACTTGAATTATTTTAATTTGGAAACTGGGATAATTTTCTAAACCTATTATTTTGGGAACTTTGAAATTTAGATACTTAATTTGAAAGAAAATTTGGTGAAATCCTATATGATTTTGAAACTGAATTGATATTGAAATGATTTGAAATTGAGAACCTTATATTGTTAAGCACTTGATTTGGGAGTGGTCGAACTTATATAAAATGGATTTGTATAAGTATGAAGTGATTTGAAATCTATTGATTTGAAAGGTACTCAATTTGGAAAGAGAATTTTTTTTATAAATGGAAGTCTATATAAGTATGATTTGTATACTATTGATTTGGAAAGTATTCGATTTGAAAATGGAATCTTATATATATATATATATATATATATATATATATATATGGATTTTATATAAGTATGATATTTGAAAGTATTTGAAAAGGTACTATATGATATATATTTTCGAAGTAAAGATATGGAAAGTGCCTTCTGCTTGATATCCGCTTTGTGGCCACATCGTGGATTCATTCTATCGATATTATTCTCTCTGATTTTTGGTTTTTCGGATGTAATACTCGAGTGTTTCCCACCGTGGCGTAACCCATGGTTTTTTTTTCTCTCGTGACTGCATAGCGCAACTGCCTGGCTGAATCTTGCCTAGCGGTACGGATTGTTTCCTGGGGGATCCAGGCGTAACCATTGTGTATCCTGCAATCTGTGTAGGTCGCGAATAGTAGCGCAAGTGCCTGGCTGAGTCTTGCCTAGGGGTACGGATTGTTTCCTGGGGGATCCAGGCGTAACCATTGTGTATCTTGCACTCTACTAGTCATCATGGCATAACTCGCAGGGCTGAGAAAGCTTACGGATATGGATTGTTTCCTGGGAGACCCAGGCGTAAACATTGTGTATCTGCGAACCATGGTCGGACAAAGGTTTTGGTTTGGTTGTTTGTTTGGATTGTACTTTCCATATCTGTTTTTAAAAAGGTTTTTCAAGTATTTTCACTGGGTGTTGAAACAGGTCTACTAAGTACTTGAAGAATTCTGGCTTTGCGCCTGATCAACGCATGGCCAGAGTCTGCAAGAACGAGGATAAACTTGTTAAAACATCGAGTTATAAAAATATTTTCGAAAGAAAGATTTATTTCGATATAAACGTATTATTATAAAGGTATTTATTACAAAAGTATTTTTCCCAATAAAGAAATTTAGTACTAATATTTGAAATTAAAATTCTTATGGTTTGAAATAAATTATTCGTGCCCGATTCTATTCTTTTGAATCTACCTCATCTGCTCAGCTTCATTTTTAACCTATATTCCGTTTTCGGAATCTACCTTCCTTTCCTTTTTGAATAAATTTTTTAAATATTGCTTATTTGTATACTACATTGTTTTATATAAAATTTTAGTGTTATAAATATTTTTGAAGTTATAAATTAAATAAAACATCTTTAAACAAAATGATTATTAATTTATTGATAATATTTGAAAGGTATCTTGAGATAAATTAAAATTTTCATAAATTTTGGATTTAATACTGTGACGCCCCACCTCTATACCCACGCTAGCCAAGACCATTACGGTGAATGCTGTCAACTAGCATGGAGAATAAGGCTGTTGAGGAGCGACCATCCGTGTAATTGCTTTGCGCGAGCATCGATATGTCAGATAGTATAACATGCATTTCTTTATCAAGAGGGAAATCCGACATGCCGGCACAAACTCAAAGCTACTACATAGTGGCTATAATATCTTCAGAAACAAATATAGAAATAAACATAACATAAATCAGTCACAGATAATTCATATCACAAAGGCGGAAATAGATATGAATATTACACTAGGAAGTGTACATCAGAGTAGTGGTCAAACAAGATCCACAATAATACAAAGGAATAGATAAAAGTGCTACACAAAAGAGTAAGTATACATTATGGAGTCTATATCTCGAATGTATACACCAATATAAACTACTAATCTAAGTAGTTAACCAAAAGATCAGATGAAAGTCCGATAAGGAGTCACGCAGAAGCACCTGTAATATCTCAGTCTGACCCGAGTATTATTTGAGAATAAAATAATAAACGGATCAGTCTAACTATAAATATCAGATGAAGTGATATATAATAAGAGATATGACATAAACATATAATAATCACAATGCCAAGCTGTGATAAATAAGTAATTGAAAATCAACAAGAGATTAATCAATATCACAATAATCTACTCAAGATAAAAAGGAATGTCATACTCCTAATTTCATTCACCAAGCCACAATAATTGACACATATATCAATGCCCATCATAAAAGTTGGTGAAACATAAATTCCAGAAATCACAATAAAAAGGAACAACGACGTCGTACAGCGGGACATCCGATGAACCAAATCACAATAAAAAAAGGATGGCCAATCCCCAAAAAAACTGGACATCGACGCACCTAGAAAGACACGCCCCATGTACAGTCGAACATCGACGCACCTAGAAAGATACGCCCCATGCTCTAGCATCGACGCACCTAGAAAGATACGCCCCATGCACAAATAAACATAGATGCACCTAGAAAGATACATCCCATGCATAAATAAACATCGATGCACCTAGAAAGATACACCCCATGTAATGTCTAACATCGATGCACCTAGAAAGATACACCCCATGCAATGTCGAACATCGACGCACCTAGAAAGATACGCCCCATGCATAGACGAACATCAACGCACTTAAAAAGATACGCCCCATGTCCCGACTTATTGAGCCGATTGCTCCACGAAGTAAATAAACATCGATGCACCTAGAAAGGTACACCCCATGCATAAATAAACATCGACGCACCTAGAAAGGTACGACCCATGTGTAAACAAACATCGATGCACCTAGAAAGGTACACCCCATGCATAATAAAACATTGACGCACCTAAAAAGGTACGACCCATGTGAGAAATGAGACGAAGCTCAATAAAATGAGGAACAGTCCTCCACATAAACAAAGAGACATCGCACATTGCTAGTTTAAACCACAAAGATGATCGTCATGATAACCGAGAAGTGTCAATTACAATAAGCTAGTAAATATATGAGCTTAGCTTCATGTCCCATAACCACTAGCTTAACTTAAATATTTACGAACAAATTGTAGATCTCCACTAGAAAATTGTCACAAGAATTTTCAATCGAACAAGTCCAAGAATTAACCGACGAAGTAAACGCAAGCGTTTCATACCACTTGTTTTACTAAGTCGTTTAATTAGATTTCTTATACGAGTGAGGTAAAGGTTTGTATATACTAATAGATTGGAAATCGGTTTGAGAAAACGAGCTTTGTAATAAAATAGTGTTGAAATCATTTGAAGAAAGAGTTTTGATATTTACTACTAGTATAGAAAACCTTTATATTTTTAAAGTGACAAATCACAAAGAAGATTGTAGGAACAATCAATCACTAAGATTCACATTCGAAAACGTGAATAAAATCCAATGAAATCGATATAAAATCCATCAAAATGGATATATCTAAAATTCCCAAAGAAAAGGTCATCAAAGTTGATAATAAATGACAACAACAAAAGGGAGACAACACGAATCGATTAAAGTCGGATATTCAAACGAATTAGCAATATAAGCTAATTTGGCAAATTTGAGCAGGCCGGTCGACCGGAATCCCTGAATCGGTCGACCGAACCACAGGTTGGAAACTTCTCTGGCACTAGGTCGGTCGACCGAACCAGGGGGGTCGGTCGGCCGAACCAGAAGCAGAAGTGCAAATGCACATTTGGAAGCAGGTCGGTCGACCGAGCCAGGGCGGTCGGTCGGCCGGACCTGTTTCCAGCCTCTTCCCTGCCTATTACAAATGAGGTTCAATCTTGACCAAATTGCATTCTCTCGAGCAACGGCGCTAAGGGTTTATGCCAATCGACTACCCGACCATATATGCTCCTCGATGCATCTCCAAAAACATGATCAAAGATCAAAGCTATGATTTTTAAGGAATTGAACCCAAAACACTAAAAATTGGAATATTCACCAAATCAATCCAAACCAAAAGCAAATGCACACGAATAAATGTTAGGAATTCATACCTAACAATCGAAGATAAATATAAGCATAGCTGTGAGATAAAAATCTCACCTTTGCACTAAAATTTATGAAGATGAAGCTTGAAAGCAAGCTAAGATCAATTCCTCTTCAATAAAAACTCAAGAAGCTTCAATCTAAGCTTAAAATAGAAACATTTCCTAAATTAGGTTTAGGAAATTTCTGAAATTGGAAGGAGAATGAGTTGGAGAAGAAGAAGAGGAAGCTTACCAAAGGGTTCTCTTGAACTTTGGAGCTAGGAGATGGATTTGCTAATGGAAACTAGGGCTTAGGATTTCCTAATTCTTTTTCTCTTCCACCATTGTTGAAAGCTTGAAGAGTTAGGAATTAGAAATGAAGTAATGAAGAGTTGGAGTGGGTTGGGACTGAATACATAAGTGGGCTCAGCCCAAACCAAAACCCTAAGCAAAAAGTAGCAAAATTCAACTTTCTCCAAACATATCGAAGCTTATACTCAAAAAGGTCGCAAACGTCATTTTGAACTCAATGGGGGTGGTCTCGAGTCCCAATTCGACTGTTTGCACAAAGTAGCTTTTCGGACCAAAATCCGACTAACGATAAAATATTTAAATATAAAATCGATAAATATGCGGGTTGTTACAGACTCCCCTCCTTAAATAAATTGCGTCCTCGCAATACATAAGAGGAAAATAAGAAGTAACAACCATGGAAGCATATCAACACAAAAGAAAATTCGAAATAGGAAGTTCACCATAAGGAGCATGAAAGAGTAAGCCTGAACGGGATCGCTCAATGAATTCTCTGGATTCCCAAGAGCAATCCTTAGGATTTGAGAATCATTGAACAATCACAAAAAGAACATCTTTATTCCGAAGGCGCTCAACCTCCGAAGTAATGATGCGAATGTAATGTTGCTCATAAATCAAATCTGGTGAAACTTCAATTTCCATAATATCACAAGGCACAAGAATAAAACCAGAAACATAAAAGCATTTCCGTAGATAAAAGACGTGGAGGACGACAAGAATAGCAGAAAATTAAGCCGGTGCAACGACGTGGTATAATAGCCGTACGCCCGAGAAACTAGAAACTCAAATAATTTGGAACACCGACGTAGTTTAAATACGGTACGCCCAATTAATCAAAAGCGAAGTCATTGATGTAGTACAACGGTACATCCAATGAATCAAATGCAAAGACATTGATGTAGTACAAACGGTACATCCAATGAATCAAAAGGAGAGACATTGATGTAGTACAACGGTACATCCAATGAATCTAATAGGAGAGACATTGATGTAGTACAACGGTACATCCAATAAATCTAATAAGACGGAACATCGATGTAGTATAATAACAGTACATCCGATGAACCGAACACCATAAAAGAACATCGGACACTAATCCATAAAAGGAATGAGATAAAGCTCAATAAAATGAAGTATATCAAAACGCCCGATGAACTTGATAAAGAGATAATTCCCTTCAGACATCATCAAAGAATCAACCACTTGTTGCCTACGACAAAGTGCATTGGCAACACGATTTCCCTTCCGGGAATAAAAAGAATATCAAGATCATAAGATACCAGGAACTCGAGTCGACATGAAGTTCCTTATAAGAAAATAAATATTCCAAAGATTTATGATCGAGATGGAGAACAAATTCCCCCCTAAAAATGATGATGCAAATCTCTAAAAGCAACAACAATAGCCGGGAGCACTAGATCGTGAGTGGCATACCTAGTCTCGATAAGCTATAATGATTTAGAAGCACAAGTGATAGCACGTTCTCCTTTGTAAGAGAACGGCATACAAACCAATATGACTAGTATCGGTACAAATAGCAAAGTCTTGGTTCCCCTTCAGGAATCACAAGAATAAGAGTATCGAAAAGAAAGAATTTCTTTTAAATAATCTTCTTTCCCGAAAAGTTAAAACTTTCAAATTACATTTGTCATTATGTAATAATCTTTCTAGAAAAATTTACTATTCTCAAGTTAATATACTGTGTCTGATTGTCTCATCAAAGCGTTTAGGAAATTCCTATCGATAACGTTGATCAAGCGCATCGACCAATATTCTTAAAGCACTCAACGGGCAATACAATCACGAAATCATCTTTTATAGGATAAATAAATCTCTTAAAAAGTTTTAAGAATATTCTTTGTTCGTTTCAAGAACAAAATCCAGTTTTACTTATAAATAAATCTTATGGAAAAGATTTGCAAAATTTTAAATTACTATTTTCGTCCAAAATCGGTAAATACAAGAATAGTCTCATCGAAATATTCATAGAATATTCGATTTATAAAATGGATGAAACAAGCTGGACAAATTGAATGACATAATAAGTCATTCATAAGAATCATAACGAGTGCGGAATGCGGTAAGTGGAATGCTAATTTCCGCAACTCGTAGCAAACGAAAATCGGTGGCAAGGTCGAACTAGAAAGACCTTAACACCACACAAAAGATTTCTCAAACTATTTAGATAAGAGAAACAACACTTTCCTTATCAGTCTCTTCAAGAGGAAGAGCGATATCGACGAATTGATCAAATGCGACTTCTAGTTTCAAGAGTAGTGGCTTCTTAAGATTTTTATTTAAGCCATAAATGAATCTCTGATTTTTCTTCATCGGGGTATTAATATAATCCCGTATTTAGAAAGAGATTCGAAAGATGCGACATTGTCTGTCACAGAAGATTCACCTTGAGCAAGGTCAATAAAACGCCGGGCCAAAGTTACTTTTTCAGCCTCCGGCACAAATTTCAATTCGAACCTTCCCCGGAATTTCTCCCAAGTGAGATCCGCTTCAACGATTTCAGAAATTAAAAGGTCATACCAATCTAATGCTCTTTCTTGGAGCATGCTAGAAGCCACCAGGACTCGATGTAGATCAATAAGGTTCATGCGAGAAAAGATGTGATCGCATGATTTGAGCCAAGCTTGAATTTCAATAACACTCTCGGATCCCTTGAATGGCCTTCCACCCAAATCGGTGTAGTCTCTGCACAAGCGTGCAAAACCGGATCTAGGATGAGTAGGCTCTGGATTGGGTCCGGCTCCTTGAGCGTTCTTTACTAGATCTAAAAGCTGCTGAGCAGACATGAATACTCCATCTTGAGGAGTAGCACTAGATTGACCGGCGCTGGAACGGCCTGGTATAACCATTTCTCTTTTTTAAGAAAGAAAGAAAGAAGAGGAAAGAGTTATTCTCAAAATAAATTTCAATCACACTTGATTGATAAAACAAGGAATCATAAAGAAAATAGGATAGAACGGTACGAAGACCCGAATAAAATCCTAAAGCACGACTCCTAAGATGGACTTAGGACGATGATCCTTGTTAGATTATTCTACATTGTTCTGAAGTTTGGCTCCGATACCAAGCTTTGACGCCCCACCTCTATACCCATGCAAGCCAAGAACATTACGGTGAATGCTGTCAACTAGCATGGAGAATAAGGCTGTTGAGGAGCGACCATCCGTGTAATTGCTTTGCGCGAGCATCGATATGTCAGATAGTATAACATGCATTTCTTTATCAAGAGGGAAATCCGACATGCCGACACAAACTCAAAGCTACTACACAGTGGCTATAATATCTTCAGAAACAAATATAGAAATAAACATAACATAAATCATTCACAGATAATTCATATCACAAAGGCGGAAATAGATATGAATATTACACTAGGAAGTGTACATCAGAGTAGTGGTCAAACAAGATCCACAATAATACAAAGGAATAGATACAAGTGCTACACAAAAGAATAAGTATATATTATGGAGTCTATATCTCGAATGTATACACCAATATAAACTACTAATCTAAGTAGTTAACCAAAAGATCAGATGAAAGTCCGATAAGGAGTCACGTAGAAGCACCTGTAATATCTCAGTCTGACCCGAGTATTATTTAAGAAGAAAATAATAAACGGATCAGTCTAGCTATAAATATCAGATGAAGTGATATATAATAAGAGATATGACATAAACATATAATAATCACAATGTCAAGCTGTGATAAATAAGTAATTGAAAATCAACAAGAGATTAATCAATATCACAATAATCTACTCAAGATAAAAAGGAATGTCATACTCCTAATTTCATTCACCAAGCCACAATAATTGACATATATATCAATGCCCATCGTAAAAGTTGGTGAAACATAAATTCCAGAAATCAACACATGAAATCCAGAAATAACAATAAAAATGAACAACGACGTCGTACATCGGGACATCCGATGAACCAAATCACAATAAAAAAAGGATGGCCAATCCCCAAAAAAACTGGACATCGACGCACCTAGAAAGACACGCCCCATGTACAGTCGAACATCGACGCACCTAGAAAGATAAGCCCCATGCTCTAGCATCGACGCACCTAGAAAGATACGCCCCATGCACAAATAAACATCGATGCACCTAGAAAGATACACCCCATGCAAAGTCGAACATCGACGCACCTAAAAAGATACGCCCCATGCATAGACGAACATCGACGCACCTAAAAAGATACGCCCCATGTCCCGACTTATTGAGCCGATTGCTCCACGAAGTAAATAAACATCGATGCACCTAGAAAGGTGGTACACCCCATGCATAAATAAACATCGACGCAACTAGAAAGGTACGACCCATGTGTAAACAAACATCGATGCACCTAGAAAGGTACACCCCATGCATAATAAAACATTGACGCACCTAAAAGGTACGACCCATGTGAGAAATGAGACGAAGCTCAATAAAATGAGGAACAGTCCTCCACATAAACAAAGAGACATCGCACATTGCTAGTCTAAACCACAAAGATGATCGTCATGATCAACGAGAAGTGTCAATTACAATAAGCTAGTAAATATATGAGCTTAGCTTCATGTCCCATAACCACTAGCTTAACTTAAATATTTACGAACAAATTGTAGATCTCCACTAGAAAATTGTCACAAGAGTTTTCAATCAAACAAGTCCAAGAATTAACCAATGAAGTAAACGCAATCGTTTCATACCACTTGTTTTACTAAGTCGTTTAATTAGATTTCTTATACGAGTGAGGTAAAGGTTCGTATAAACAAATAGATTGGAAATCGATTTGAGAAAACGAGCTTTGTAATAAAATAGTGTTGAAATCATTTGAAGAAAGAGTTTCGATATTTACTACTAGTATAGAAAACCTTTATATTTTTAAAGTGACAAATCACAAAGAAGATTGTAGGAACAATCAATCACTAAGATTCACATTCGAAAACGTGAATAAAATCCAATGAAATCGATATAAAATCCATCAAAGTGGATATATCTAAAATTCCCAAAGAAAAGGTCATCAAAGTCGATAATAAATGACAACAACAAAAGGGATACAACACGAATCGATTAAAGTTGGATATTCAAACGAATTAGCAATATAAGCTAATCTGGCAAATTTGAGAAGGTCGGTCGACCGGACTCCCTGAGTCGGTCGACCGAACCATAGGTTGGAAACTTCTCGGGCACTAGGTCGGTCGACCGAACCAGGGGGGTCGGTCGGCCGAACCAGAAGCAGAAGTGCAACTGCACATTTGGAAGTAGGTCAGTCGACCGAGCCGGGGGTGGTCGGTCGGCCGGACCTGTTTCTAGCCTCTTCCCTGCCTATTACAAATGAGGTTCAATCTTGACCAAATTGCATTCTCTCGAGAAACGGCGCTAAGGGTTTATGCCAATCGACTACCCGGCCCTATATGCTCCTCGATGCATCTCCAAAAACATGATCAAAGATCAAAGCTATGATTTTTAAGGAATTGAACCCAAAACACTAAAAATTGGAATATTCACCAAATCAATCCAAACCAAAAGCAAATGCACACGAATAAGTGTTAGGTTCATACCTAACAATCGAAGATAAATATAAGCATAGATGTGACATAAAAATCTCACCTTTGCACTAAAATTTATGAAGATGAAGCTTGAAAGCAAGCTAAGATCAATTCCTCTTCAATAACAACTCAAGAAGCTTCAATCTAAGCTTAAAATAGAAACATTTCCTAAATTAGGTTTAGGAAATTTCTGAAATTAGAAGGAGAATGAGTTGGAGAAGAAGAAGAGGAAGCTTACCAAAGGGTTCTCTTGAACTTTGGAGCTAGGAGATGGATTTGCTAATGGAAACTAGGGCTTAGGATTTCCTAATTCTTTTTCTCTTCCACCATTGTTGAAAGCTTGAAGAGTTAGGAATTAGAAATGAAGTAATGAAGAGTTGGAGTGGGTTGGGACTGAATACATAAGTAGGCTCAGCCCAAACCAAAACCCTAAGCAAAAAGTAGCAAAATTCAACTTTCTCCAAACATATCGAAGCTTATACTCAAAAAGGTCGCAAACGTCATTTTGAACTCAATGAGGGTGGTCTCGAGTCGCAATTTGACTGTTTGTACAAAGTAGCTTTTCGGACCAAAATCCGACTAACGATAAAATATTTAAATATAAAATCGATAAATATGCGGATTGTTACAAATATTTTCAATAGTCTTTGTAAATAGAAGTAATAATGTAAATAATTGTTTGCAAAGGAGTTTGAGAAGTATTAAATATTAAAGAAAATTTAATTTCAAATGAAATTTTCAAATAAATATTTTAAATAAAATTTATATAGTTTTAAAATTTATTGTTTGTCTTGGCTTTCAATCTATTTTTTTTTCTGGTTGTTTTATTCTCCTACCTCCTTCCTTTTCGGGGATGAAAAACTTTGAGTGGGGGAGAGTGTAACGACCCGGAAAATTTTAACAATTTTAATTGATTCTATAACGTATTTAATTGAATATTTGTGAAATCTTATCATAATTGAATTTTAAATAAAATGTTTATATATTTAGAATACGTATATTTAAATATAGCAGATTGTAAATTTTCAAATAATTTTATGGAAGTTTATTTAATTGAGAAAACGTGCTGTCCAATTCAAGCTATTAATTGCTTTAATTGATTTCTGAATCAGTGCGTAACGGTTTCTTTTTACTACCGTTAAAGATTTCTATTGCTTAATACTTTTCCAATTCAGGTAGACTTTTCCATTCGTAACCATTAATAAATTTGAGATCATCGACCTTGCTTTTATTATTCCTTGTAGTTTCGTGCACTGACTTTACCTTTCCCACTACCTATAATTTTCTCTATACGTTTCTTTTGCAATTGAAGCGTATATTTATATTTATGGTGGTGCGTTTATTCTGGTCTCTCTTTATTTTTGTTTTTAACGCTTGAAAGAATCTCAAATCATCAAGCTAGTAGCATCCGTTCCTTCCCTCGCTTTCATAAGGCCTATAATATATAAACCACTTGCTTATAGATCCGAACACAACTTTGTCATCAAATTTAATGTGCCTTCCTCTCCCTATTATTTCGGTTCCAACCTTCCTAGTAAATGGCTTTAATAAATTTTGGCTAAATCATAGCTACGGACTTTTCAAATTTCTTTCATTTTATATTTATTTCCAATTCCTTCATTTGCTTCAAAATTTTTGAACGTGCTTAATCATCTCAGCATGCATATATAATGTAAGCCTACCTTTCCATGGAAAGCTATTGCTCACAAAATTTCCTGATTTCTTTCCTTTTATCCATTTTTATATCCTTGACTTTCAAAACTCATTATGTGTTGTACAAACAAACAAAAATTTATTGCTTTAAGTGTATAGCTAAATCAACTATTGACCGTTACAATTACTTTTTTTTTTCATTTCAATTTATTACTTAAATAACGTTTTGATGAATTAATGGACAGCTTTACGTTTCTTTTTCTTTTGAAAACTTTATATTTATAGTGTACGTTTCTTTTGCATTTCAAAAATTTGAAACATGCTGCCCCATTTAAGCCATTAATTGTTTTAATTATTTTTCTTAATCAATATATAACCGTTGCTTTTTATTATTCTAGGATTTACATCCATACTTTAATCTCTGCTGTCCCATTTATTTCATTTGAAATCTAAATTTATTTACCATTCATTTATATGCCTGTTTCTCTTCCCTCTTTTAACTCTTCGTTTCCGTGTTTCTAGGAATACATATATATATATATATATATATATATATAGTATAGCATAGATTGCATCTTCTTTTCTCCCTGTAGGCTATTCGTTGCCCTCAAATTAATATTAAAAGAGGAGAGAGCTTTGTAAATATTATATAAAGTCATATAGCACGTTCACATATCGGATGCAGACCTACCTTTATATTTAAGAAACTAGCATTTTCTCTATTGCCTGAAGAATGCCCTTCGCTATGTCATGTTGCTTGAATCACGCATGCATTCTTCCTTTAAAAATCGCCTGTTCTCATCTCCCCTCCATCTTTTCTTATTTCTTCCAAACCTGAGCATGAGCTCTCTCTTTTCCTTGGCCTGCCTCCTCCCCATGGCCGCATGCATTAGTTGGCAAAACATTTCCTCTCTGGTTTTTAAAAGTAAGTACGCATTTTATTTGATATAAGTCTATTTTATATATTAAGAACAGTATAGATTGTGCATAAGTTTTGTTTTATATGTTTACTGCAACTATGGGGATTTTGAATTCCCTAACAGTTGAACTTTAAAAATAATAATATATTTCATAATAGTATGTATATGATAATTGTTATATTTATAAACGTGTATATAAATATTTAACTTATGTTCATATATAAAGGTTGGTATATATTTATATTGTATTATGTATATTATTTTAAGATTTTACGGTATATAGTTTTTGACTTTTGTTAGCATATAGTTATCGTACTGCTTTTAGATACGTATGTTTTACTAACTAGTTGGTAAGTTAATATATATATATATATATATATATATATATATATATACGCGTTTTATTTTACTATTGATAGCTTACGGTATATATGGTATAAGTTTGGCAGACTTCTATTAATATACGTATTTTTATATGTTTTATATATTTGGTTATAACAGTTTCAACTACAATAAAATATGCTATTTTATTAGCTTTCATATGTTAGATATATAAAATATAGTATTTCAATTTTCGTTACTGTTTTGGTATATATATTATATAAAATTGGTGGGTACAAGTTTGATAGGTCAATTTATAATATATATTTTTATGATTGTTTTAGTATTTTAGAGTCTACCGTACTATATTTTATTTTATTTTCAAAAATTTACATAAGTTATATTTAAATGTAGGTATATATATAAATTTTCTATGGTAGTTTTACAGTATAAGTTATATCAATATTTTATAATTTCAACAGTATATGCTTTCAAAAGTTTATTTCATGTCAGCTTTAAGGTTGTTTGCACTGACTGATATACGTTGGATTTTTTTTTAAGGGATGTTTGATTTCAAGTATAGTCATATGTATAGTCATATACAAATTTGTAGAGGAAATGTTATATAGTATATATATGGTTATATTAATATAGTCGGTCTGCACACCTATGTATATATATTAACCGAGGCATGCATATTTTGTTGCATATTTTATAAACTGTGTCTGCATATGTTGGCTAGTTGTATATAAGCTCACTTATCCTATTTATCTTCCTTGATCCAATTTTGATTTGAATTCGTCTATTCCTATTATCAACTTTGATCATTGAACCGTGTCCATCTAGCTTTGTTTTGGAATTCGGATCTGGATTTCATAACTCGCTTCTTTTTCTCTGGCCTCGAAAGGTGAGAAATCACTCACGATTAACATTCTTTTATTTACTAAATTTGATTTCAATTGAGACGACAATTGAAATATGAGGCTGTAGTTATTTAAATTGTTATATATGCTATTATCTGTAACTATTCACTTATGGGATGTGACACCATATCTTATTGTTTATATATTTATTTTGATGATATATGCCTGTTGTTATTATTATTTACATATCTGTTATCACTCTGCAAGTTCCCTGTTAGTATAGAAAACACTATGGGTTGAAATGATACATACCCGAACAGACTTTAGAATAGGAGAAAATCGTTATGGGTTGAAATGATAAACCCAAGCGATTTTCATTTAATTGAATTGGGATTACGGGTTGAAATGCTATCCACCCGTATACATTTAGTGTACGGATTGAAATGATAAATATCCGTAACACTTGACCATATGATAAGAAATATATACAGACATCGTTGGTCCATATATATAAATATTTTGAAATTTAATTCATTGTTTTGGAAAGAAATGTATGGTCTTATTAAATGTTAATCCTTAATTTTTCTTTTATATATAAAGGGTAATGATATATAGATTTAATAATATTTAATTTAGTCAAAATTTGATTTAATACATAAATTATGTTAAATATTTATGTAAATTTTATTCCAAAAAGTATTCTACAATTTACTAAGATTGGGAGATAAATGTGGGTTTATCTAAATGGTATTTAAATAAGGATTTATTCAATTAAATCAATTTGAAATTATTGAATGGGAAATATAAGGGTATGATTTTGTAACTGGATTTTTATTTAAGTGATTTAATGAATATTTCACGTTTAAACAAATTAAAGAAAATATTGAGTAAAATGTAATTTAACGTTACTTAAATGATATTGTATCTGATGAGGGATTATTTTAAGACTAGATAATAATGAGGTTAAATCGAGATCTATATGGAACTATCAAATTGAACATTTAATTAAATATTAAAGCTTTGAACTATATTAGGATTTAAATGGTTTATTTTGAGATTCGGATATGTATTTGAAATCAGTATAGTTGAATTTATTATTTAGAAACTAAATTGATTAAAAAGTTAGTTTGAAACGTTGAATACTTAAAGTTTTGAAATATATTGAATATAAAGGGTATTTTATGATTTCAAATTCGAATTTGAGATCGATAAAATTGAAGTGGTTATTTTAGAAATTGAGTTGAATTTAAATTAATAAATTGAGATTGAAATAGATTTAAATGGGGTGGTCGGGTTGAAGTTAAACGATTTGTTAAGTTGAGGGAATTGAAATTTCTTTACTGTACAAATTATTTAATATATAAAAATACTATTTGGGAAGTATAGAGATATTTGAAGTGAAAATGATATTTGGTTTTGAAGTATAAATTAAGTTGAAAAGACTACGGTGTTATAGTGTATATTACTATCTTCTAGATAGTTCCATGGACCCTTAGAGGATGGTTATCCCAAACATCCTCTAAGTTAATTATATTTCAGTTGATATTTCACTTGAGTTAGATTTATAGATATAAGTATGTTAATCCTGACTCGAGTGTTTTGTGTTTTGCTTTACGCTCGGGTCAGACTGAGAGATACAGCATTTGAGACTTATCTTCGAAGTTGGAGCTTTGCTTGAAGATCCAGCTATCTATCCCTTCAGTCATCCAGTTGATTGGTTCAGAGAAGCCATCTGTTGCATTAGAGACTTCATGGCATTTGAACTATTCGGTTGTATTTTATTTCTAACTCTGAGGTATATAGTAGCTTCATGAACTACTATTCTTTATCTATTCCGTTGCATTGTATTTGTGATGCCCCACCTCTATGCCCACAATAACAAAGAGTATTAAAGGAAATACTGTCTGTTATTATGAAGAATAAGGCTGGATAGGAGCGGCCATCCGTAGTTAGGCCTTACACTAGCATTGGTTACCTCGATAGTAGTGGTACATATTTTTTATTTTTTTTCATCTCATATTTATTTACTCCCATCGACATACCCAATTCCAGTATAAAACGAACTACGATGGTTCATAATAGTTTAGGACAATAGATATAATAATAACACGGATTATATAAATGCGGAACACAGATGAAACAGAAAGTCTCATATATATATACAATAACTGATGTCAGTTACAATACATGTGATACAGTACATATTATACAACTACAACTGTCGACTCTGGAAGTTACATATAGAAGTACATTATCGTAAATAATATACATGAATATACAACATCCTATACTAAGACAACGACTACTCCAAAAAGTATGAAAAGACTTCATAGCTCTAGCAGCAACCCAAAGTAAGATGTCAACAACCTGTAAATACTCGGTCTGACCCGAGTATTACATTCAAAAGAAAATAATACACGGGTCAGTCTAATTCAAACTCAGTTAAATAAAAAATCGGATAACGATAAATATAACACATAATAGTGTTAAACAACAAATCAGAAAAATTAAACCAAATCAGAATACGATTCAGAATGTTGAATTGAATAAACAAAACAGTTCAAACCATTGAAATATCAATTGAATAAACAAAACAGTTCAAACCATTGAAATATTAATTCGGGTAGGGCTGCAGTACACGCACGCGTGCACTGCCTCACCACTACAGCATATGGAATATGCTAAAGATCAATAAATCAAAAAAAAATAGAATATCACAAAACCATACCGTGTGGCTGCAGTTCACGCTTGCGTGCACTACCTTGCCACTACAGTGATGATGTACCCAATGAATACCGTGTGGCTGCAGTTCACGCTTGCGTGCACTGCCTTGCCACTATAGTATAAATTACACAAAAGCTCAGCGAATCAAAAGCAACTGATACTAACACAAAATGAAGTTTGAATTATACGACTCAAAATCGACTGGTCGGTGTCATCACAAAACATAAATGCACATGCAAGGCTACTGTATATATGCTGCAGTAATATCCATGCAACAGTAACACCAAGAAATCCAACAAGGTCGGGCTGGGCAACAATAATGACCACTAAATTCACATCACCGCTCAAATGTACCTGAAGCCATTTTCAGTGACACAGCCCCAATGAAACCAACACCGTGCAACTGACTCGCAAAAACAAACAGTGACAACATGATGTACACATGAATGCAACATTTAACTGCTACAACAAGTGCACAAAGATGTCGAAGTCATGTGACTTCAACACAAATACAAAATCCAAGCAGTAATTGACAATTAAATCAAGCTGCAACATGTGCATAAAGACAAACAGGTAGCAACAGTTTTTAAATACAAAGATAATGTAGTCAAACTAACATGGAGTCATACCCGACCACATAATCAAGCAATGACAAATGCATATGATCATGCAACGCAAAACAGTGCAGACTATATCAAGTCGAACAATGTCCAAACTGCTATCAAAACATTAAGTCAGAAACACAGAAAATTCAAAGAAACAGGAATAAGCAACATAGTGGCTTTCAAGAACTTACTGACCTATTTCAAGATCACAGCATGACTTCTTTTTAATATATAGTACCAAATGTAAAGAAACAAGACTCAACATGAATGGTCGTGCAATACTCATATGACCATCAGTTTACAGCATACAAGTGAATCATAAACCAAATACACAAATATACATCATATAAGCAACCGTAATACTGGACAGTGCAAGTGATACAACAGTCAATCTAAATGACCGAGGTAAACACGATCAGTGTCAAGGCCGAAGCAAGTCAAAATTCATGAAATCAGAGAGTGGAGTCAAAAATCATTAAAAACAGTTCAATATCAATTTAATGGCGATGGACGAAGCCACAGGGACAAAATCAAGCAAGTGTAGTGTGACACAATGGTTGAAAATGAACAAGTGCCTGAAACAAATTTCAATATGCAGCAATCTCAATCCAAGGCCGAAGCCATTAGAATTCATCGACTACCCAAAATCATACAATGGTACAGTTCGAACCGTAGCATAGTTCAAAAATATCACCAACGTTTGAGAAATTAAGTGACCGAAGTCAACAAGTGACAAGGGTACAGAGGTATAGCAGTTTAAATAATATCAACAAAAGTATCAAGGCCGACATTAACAAGTCAATGCCAAGGCCTATCCATCAAAATCGAAACAGGCCGAGTAAGGCAATTCAAATATACACAGATCAGAAAGTATCAACATCGAAACAACAGGAAGTGGCCCGGATAATTCAATAAGTGAGTTCAAAGGATTTTATACGAACTTAATTAACATCGTCTCCAAATCGAAATCAAAGCCGATGATACAAGAACGAGAACGAATTCGATTAACATCAACAAAAACCCAAACAAACCCAGTAATCACGAAATATGGATCACCAAAACAAAATCGCGTAAAAAAAACCAGAGAAACCAACTACATTCGAACAGAATAGAATGGCCAACGCAAATCCGGAGATGAATAGATGTGAGTGAAGAAGCCACTCACCTTTCTTTCGACGCGCAGAACCTAGCAACCGAGTTCATGAAGTCGGCGACCACGAATTAGCTCAAAACCCTAATTTTTGAAGGGCGAACGAGAGGGAGATCGAGCCGCCATTTTATCTTCTTCGTTGGTTTTAGGTTTTGGGGTTGCGAAATGTAAAAGTGGGTAGGGGAGGGAACGGCATCGAGAGTTTTAAAGGAATATTGGGCCAAGGTTAAATTTCCAAAGCCCACTCAACAATGTAACCAATATTTGTTAAGGAATTTTAACCCAATAAAACTCCAACTATAAATTCGCTAGCACGGTAATCATTTAATGACGATATTAAATCGATGCAGAAACCCCGGGTTGTTACAGACTCCCCTCCTTATAAAAATTGCGTCCCCGCAATTTTCATAATTAAGATCGTCAATAACAATTATTTTTCTAACATAAACTGGTTAAGCTAGAAAAATAAGAGTCGAGAATATAAACACCAAAGAAATCTTTTAATTTCAATAAAAGAAATTCAAAATTCTCAACAAAATCTAACTATCAATAGATAGTCAGAAAACAACAAAGGCCTAATTATCAAAAACGATAATTAGAAATCTCAAATCGACAAATATTTCATTATCAAAGGCGATAATCAAATTTCTAATCAGCAAATATTTGATTATCTCAGTCGATAATCAAATTTCAAATCAACAAATATTTAATTACCACAAATGGTAATCAAACTTCAAATCAACAAATATTTGATTATCTCAGTCGATAATCAAATCAACAAATATTCGATTATCAAAAACGATAATCAAATCAACAATTATTCGATTATCAAAAACGATAATCAAATCAACAAATATTCGATTATCAAAAACGATAATCAAATCAACAAATATCTAATTATCAAAAATGATAATTAGAACTCATATCAACAAATATTCGATTATCAAAAACGATAATCAAATCAACAAATATCTAATTATCAAAAACGATAATTAGAACTCATATCAACAAATATTCGATTATCAAAAACGATAATCAAATCAACAAATATTTAATTATCAAAAACGATAATTAGAACTCATATCAACAAATATTCGATTATCAAAAACGATAATCAAATCAACAAATATCTGATTATCAAAAACGATAATTAGAACTCATATCAACATATATTCGATTATCAAAAACGATAATCAAATCAACAAATATCTAATTATCAAAAACGATAATTAGAACTCATATCAACAAATATTTAATTATCACAAGCGATAATCAAATCAACAAATATCTAATTATCAAAAACGATAATTAGAACTCATATCAACAAATATTCGATTATCAAAAACGATAATCAAATCAACAAATATTTAATTATCAAAAACGACAATTAGAACTCATATCACAAATATTCGATTATCAAAAACGATAATCAAATCAACAAATATCTAATTATCAAAAACGATAATTAGAACTCATATCAACAAATATTTAATTATCACAAGCGATAATCAAATCAACAAATATCTAATTATCAAAAACGATAATTAGAACTCATACCAACAAATATTTAATTATCACAAGCGATAATCAAATCAACAAATGTCTAATTATCAAAAACGATAATTAGAACTCATATCAACAAATATTTAATTATCACAAGCGATAATCAAATCAACAAATATCTAATTATCAAAAACGATAATTAGAACTCATATCAACAAATATCCAATTACCTACAGATAATTGAAAACAACAAATATCTAGAAATCAATTAAGATGATCTAGAAAATCAACATAAAAGGTTGGATCGATCCCATCAGATGGCGAGTTTTTAGTTCGCCGCACGTGCATCAACAAATGGCCGAAGCCTACAAAGTACTCAACATAATTTTGGCGCCCATCAGATTAACCCGAAGGTCCGCAGAGTGACCCGAAGGTCTAGTACTGGTATTTGACCTGAAGGTCCATCAGAGTGGCCCGAAAGCCCAACAAATGACCCGAAGATCCAACAAATGACCCGAAGGTCCAACAAATGAACCAAAGGTCCAGCAGATGACCCGAAGGTCCAACATAGTGGCTCGAAAGCACACAAATCATCAGAATCATCAAAACATCAAATATTTCAATTAATGAGTCCGGAATTAACCGAAATAGCAAACTCACATGTCCCATACCACGTGTTTTACTAAATCGTTTGATTCTCTTCATCGTTTCCTTGAAAGTGCAAAACTATGTATGTTGTAAAAATACATTTTACATTCTCAAACGGACAAGTCCGGAATTAAACGAATCAGTAAAAGAAAGGGGTCATATTCCTCGATTTTGCTGAAACGTTTAAGTCACTTTCTCATTCTTCTGAAAACGCAAACTGTAAAACTTCTAAAAACAGTTTCATTTATTTTATAAAAGTAATAATTTACATTCTCAAACGAACAAGTCCGGAATTAAGCGAATCAGTAAAAGAAAGGGTTCATAGTCCTCGATTTTGCTGAAACGTTTAAGTCACTTTCTCATTCTTCTGAAAACGCAAACTATAAAATTTTTGAAAAACCATTTGCAAATCCGTGATAAAACAACAACATTAGTGAAAATTTCAATAAGAAAATTGTACTCCTCAAAACACCGTAGAAACGGATCTCAAAATCAGCATTGCGGGATAACCGCTTGAAAATCCTCTTTAAAATATGACGGATACTAAAGTCAATGCGACAGTAATTTTTAAACGTCAAATTCTCATCTAAATAATTTGCATCAAAATATAATATCAGTGAATTTTCATTCATTAAAATGTCGACAAAACACCGTACTTCAAAACGTAGCACTAGTGTGAAAATCCCGTTATAAAAATAACGCCAACAAAATACGTTTCATAACCAAGCATCGGTTCAACGTAAAATTAGTGTAGTAACGTGCAACTCATGTTTGCACGCACACTACTATATAAACAAAGAAATTACTCAAATATATCTTCAATGAAGATAATTTCAAACAGCAAAAATCTAATCAGCATGCGATTAGTATTAAAGAAAACCAGTATAAATTTTCAACAAATCAAAACCACTGGTTAACCAACATAATGAATTAAATTCGTTTTCATATTTTGATTTTTAAATCAAAATAATTATCAGCTGTACTCAGCGAAGCAGTCTTACTGTTTCCGCTACGCACTCTGATAACAGAACACAAATCAATCGAATCATCAAAGTACAATTTCACTTTTATTTTTAAATAAAGCTATTTAAAAAAATTCATCATAATTTCAAAACTTTAGTTTTGACTCAAAGCACATATAAAACATCGACAATTAGTTGTAAGACATGTTCCATCTAAGTTATGTTTTATATTATGTCCATAAACCCCAAGCTCTGATACCAACCGTGACGTCCCAACTCTATGCCCACAATAACAAAGAGTATTAAAGGAAATACTGTCTGTTATTATGAAGAATAAGGCTGGATAGGAGTGGGCCATCCGTAGTTAGGCCTTACACTAGCATTGGTTACCTCGATAGGAGTGGTATATATTTTTCATTTTTTTTCATCTCATATTTATTTACTCCCATCGACATACCCAATTCCAGTATAAAACGAACTACGATGGTTCATAATAGCTTAGGACAATAGATATAATAATAACACAGATTATATAAATGCGGAACACAGATGAAACAGAAAGTCTCATATATATATATATATATATATATATACACAATAACTGATGTCAGTTACAATACATGTGATACAGTACATATGATACAACTACAACAGTCGACTCTGGAAGTTACATATACAAGTACATTATCGTAAATAATATACACGAATATACAACATCCTATACTAAGACAACGACTACTCCAAAAAGTATGAAAAGACTTCATAGCTCTAGTAGCAACCCAAAGTAAGATGTCAACAACCTGTAAATACTCGGTCTGACCCGAGTATTACATTCAAAAGAAAATAATACACGGGTCGGTCTAATTCAAACTCAGTTAAATAAAGAAATCGGATAACGATAAATATAACACGTAATAGTGTTAAACAACAAATCAGCAAAATTAAACCAAATCAGAATACGATTCAGAATGTTGAATTGAATAAACAAAACAGTTCAAACCATTGAAATATCAATTGAATAAACAAAACAGTTCAAACCATTGAAATATCAATTAAAATATTAATTCGAGTAGGGCTACAGTACACGCACGCGTGCACTGCCTCGCCACTACAGCATATGGAATATGCTAAAGATCAATAAATCAAAACAAAATAGAATATCAAAAAACCATACCGTGTGGCTGCAGTTCACGCTTGCGTGCACTGCCTTGCCACTACAGTGATGATGTACCCAATGAATACCGTGTGGCTGCAGTTCACGCTTGCGTGCACTGCCTTGCCACTATAGTATAAATTACACAAAAGCTCAGCGAATCAAAAGCAACTGATACTAACACAAAATCAAGTTTGAATTATACGACTCAAACTCGACTGGTCGGTGTCATCACAAAACATAAATGCACATGCAAGGCTACTGTATATATGCTGCAGTAATATCCATGCAACAGTAACACCAAGAAATCCAACAAGGTCGGGCTGGGCAACAATAATGACCACTAAATTCACATCACCGCTCAAATGTACCTGAAGCCATTTTCAGTGACACAGCCCCAATGAAACCAACACCGTGCAACTGACTCGCAAAAATAAACAGTGACAACATGATGTACACATGAATGCAACATTTAACTGCTACAACAAGTGCACAAAGATGTCGAAGTCATGTGACTTCAACACAAATACAAAATCCAAGCAGTAATTGACAATTAAATCAAGCTGCAACATGTGCATAAAGACAAACATGTAGCAACTATTTTTAAATACAAAGATAATGTAGTCAAAGTAACATGGAGTGATACCCGACCACACAATCAAGCAATGACAAATGCATATGATCATGCAACGCAAAACAGTGCAGACTATATCATGTCGAACAATGTCCAAACTGCTATCAAAACATCAAGTCGGAAACACAGAAAATTCAAAGAAACAGGAATAAGCAACATAGTGGCTTTCAAGAACTTACTGACCTATTTCAAGATCACAGTATGACTTCTTTTTAATATATAGTACCAAATGTAAAGAAACAAGACTCAACATGAATGGTCGTGCAATACCTATATGACCATCAGTCTACAGCATACAAGTGAATCATAAACCAAATACACAAATATACATCATATAAGCAACTGTAATACTGGACAGTGCAAGTGATACAACAGTCAATCTAAATGACCGAGGTAAACACGATCAGTGTCAAGGCCGAAGCAAGTCAAAATTCATGAAATCAGAGAGTGGAGTCAAAAATCATTAAAAACAGTTCAGTATCAATTTAATGGCGATGGACGAAGCCACAGGGACAAAATCAAGCAAGTGTAGTGTGACACAATGGTTGAAAATGAACAAGTGCCTGAAACAAATTTCAATATGCAGCAATCTCAATCCAAGGCCGAAGCCATTAGAATTCATCGACTACCCAAAATCATACAATGGTACAGTTCGAACCGTAGCATAGTTCAAAAATATCACCAACGTTTGAGAAATTAAGTGACCGAAGTCAACAAGTGACAAGGGTACAGAGGTATAGCAGTTTAAATAATATCAACAAAAGTATCAAGGCCGACATTAACAAGTCAGTGCCAAGGCCTATCCATCAAAATCGAAATAGGCCGAGTAAGGCAATTCAAATATACACAGATCAGAAAGTATCAACATCGAAACAACAGGAAGTGGCCCGGATAATTCAATAAGTGAGTTCAAAGGATTTTATACGAACTTAATTAACATCGTCTCCAAATCGAAATCAAAGCCGATGATACAAGAACGAGAACAAATTCGATTAACATCAACAAAAACCCAAACAAACCCAGTAATCACGAAACATCGATCACCAAAACAAAATCGCATAAAAAAAACAGAGAAACCAACTACATTCGAACAGAATAGAATGGCCAACGCAAATCCGGAGATGAATAGATGTGAGTGAAGAAGCCACTCACCTTTCTTTCGACGCACAGAACCTAGCAACCGAGTTCATGAAGTCGGCGACCACGAATTAGCTCAGAACCCTAAATTTTGAGGGGTGAACGAGAGGGAGATCGAGCCGCCATTTTATCTTCTTCGTTGGTTTTAGGTTTTGGGGTTGCGAAATGTAAAAATGGGTAGGGGAGGGAACGGCATCAAGAGTTTTAAAGGAATATTGGGCCAAGGTTAAATTTCCAAAGCCCACTCAAAAATTTAACCAATATTTGTTAAGGAATTTTAACTCAATAAAACTCCAACTATAAATTAGCTAGCACGGTAATCATTTAATGACGATATTAAATCGATGCAGAAACCCACAATGGTTGAAAATGAACAAGTGCCTGAAACAAATTTCAATATGCAGCAATCTCAATCCAAGGCCGAAGCCATTAGAATTCATCGACTACCCAAAATCATACAATGGTACAGTTCGAACCGTAGCATAGTTCAAAAATATCACCAACGTTTGAGAAATTAAGTGACCGAAGTCAACAAGTGATAAGGGTACAGAGGTATAGCAGTTTAAATAATATCAACAAAAGTATCAAGGCCGACATTAACAAGTCAGTGCCAAGGTCGATCCATCAAAATCGAAACAGGCTGAGTAAGGCAATTCAAATATACACAGATCAGAAAGTATCAACATCAAAACAACAGGAAGTGGCCTGGATAATTCAATAAGTGAGTTCAAAGGATTTTATACGAACTTAATTAACATCGTCTCCAAATCGAAATCAAAGCCGATGATACAAGAACGAGAACGAATTCGATTAACATCAACAAAAACCCAAACAAACCCAGTAATCACGAAACATCGATCACCAAAACAAAATCGCGTAAAAAAACCCAGAGAAACCAACTACATTCGAACAGAATAGAATGGCCAACGCAAATCCGGAGATGAATAGATGTGAGTGAAGAAGCCACCCACCTTTCTTTCGACGCGCAGAACCTAGCAACCAAGTTCATGAAGTCGGCGACCACGAATTAGCTCAAAACCCTAATTTTTGAGGGGCGAACGAGAGGGAGATCGAGCCGCCATTTTATCTTCTTCGTTGGTTTTAGGTTTTGGGGTTGCGAAATGTAAAAATGGGTAGGGGAGGGAACGACATCGAGAGTTTTAAAGGAATATTGGGCCAAGGTTAAATTTCCAAAGCCCACTCAACAATTTAACCAATATTTGTTAAGGAATTTTAACCCAATAAAACTCCAACTATAAATTAGCTAGCACGGTAATCATTTAATGACGATATTAAATCGATGCAGAAACCCCGGGTTGTTACAGTATTACTCTGTGTAAGTGATCTATGATTTATTTATTTACTGTATATTCTAAGTTTTGCCAAATTTTATTAGCAATTCGGTATTTTGAATTATTCAAGTCGGACATGTACGGTTTTATTGTCGATTTGAATGGTCCAAAATAGCGGGTCGTTACAGTATGATAATAGAATTTTTCCAAAATTTACTGTATTTATTTCCTATTTTTAAAGGCTGTTTTCTAATTTTCTGCCATTTTCTTCATATAAATTATATTTAATAATTTTTTTTTTGTGAATGCACTTTTATTTTTTATTATTTTATTTGTTATAAATATTTTACAAGTCCATGAAGATTTTCTAAAGTTCATTTGGATTTATTTCTAATTTTAAAGCCTAGTCTACAATTTTAAGCCATTTTCTTATTTTAATTATATATAATTAAAATTTATTTATTTATTTTATGCACTCACTTTTATTTGCTGTGTTTTACTTTATTTTATTCATTTTACATGTATTTAAATTAAAGTAAATTTTTCCAAAGTGTATTGAAGTTATTTCTAATTCTTAAGTCTTGTTTTCATTTTTCTGTGCTATTTTTCTTATTTAATCATATCTAATTAATATTTAATTTTTAATATTTTTTTTATCAGTTATATTTTCGAATTTTAACTGAGATTTTAATTATTTTCAGTTATTTGGATGTATATAAATATATATGAGAAATTTGAAAGGGTTAAGTGCTAAGAAACGGAAAAACGTTTTATCCATTTCTTTTGCAGTTTCTTCTGTCATTAATACATCAATTCATCTTAGCCATTCCTTTCCCCATCCTTTGCAGCCGACTTCCTCTTGTCATTCACGAATTTTTGAAGCCCCAAAACCCTAAAAATCATGGCCTCCACCTTGAAGAAAAAAAATTAGGTAAATCCCTCTCTTCTTTCTACTTTTCTTACTTTTCTTACTTTTCTTACTTTTCTGTGCAATTTTGCCTTGTTTCTCTTCTAAGTTTGGATCGGCCTCTTCTCCATAGCCGCAGCCACAAACTCCTACATCTCTACCATGCCTCCAACACCATCTACTCCACCAACCATGACCATGGCCGAGCCATCTATGGTGGCCAAACCCTTCAAATTGCAACCTACATGCCTAAAAACAATGTTTTTGACCATTGTTGCCTCATTCCCTTCATCTCCACTTGTTGCCTTGCCTATATGATGTTAAACCTGACCTATATGATGTCATACCTGAGCCAAAGCATCATCTTAGCCAAGCATAAGTGTCCCTTAGGCCAAGCATTGAAGTGGTTGAAGCAAGGTCCAATCTATCTTGTTCATTTCGCTTTGTATTCCAAAATTGTTTCAATGTTATTTTATGTTGAATGTTTATATATTGTCTAGTTTGTTTTGTTTTGGGTTGTTGATACAAAATCATATCTTGGCTATCTTTCAACTCAAATCAAAAGTCGTGAAATTGTGCTTGTCGTGCCTTTGGAGTCGTGCTTGTATGTTGTTTTGGTCTCTAGCTTTGAAAAAGGTGAGTCTTTCTCACTCTGACATATATACTTATGAAAAGTGGATTGATGACAAGTGTTTAGTAATGTAAAAATTTTATGCAAGTTAATGATGATCATATGATATGTTATGCCATGTTATTACCATGTTAAAACTGTTAATTTTCACCTAACATCTGATATATGACTGTATATTGTGATATTGACCTTGTTTATATTATTTATGTATATGATCACACTGCAAGTTCCCTGTTAGAAAAAATTGTTATGGGCTGAAATGATAGGCCAGAGTTATTTTATTTATTTATTTAAACTTGGGATTGCGGGTTTGAAACGATAGAACCCGGATTTTTACCTTTTAAACTGCGGATTGAAATGATACATATCCGTATCACTTGACCTAGGTTAGAAAACTATATGCAGACCCGTGGTTATTCTATAAAGTGCTTTGAATATTTTAAGTACTTTAAAAATATAAAATTATGAAATTTGATTTAAATAGATTTTGAAAGGTTTTAAAATAAATAAATTATGATTTTTCTATGTGTTAAAAATGTAATTTATGAATGGATTAACTGGATTTTTGAAATATAACTTATGTTTGAAATTTGGAATTTTGACTAAAAATGATATTTAAGTTACATGAATAAAATGGACTTTAATTTTATTTGGAAAATGGTAAATATGATAAATTGATTTATATTTAAATTTAAGTGATTTATTAAAGAAATATTGGTTTTCTATAAATTTAAGTGGTTGAATAAATGACTGTTGAAAATGAAATTTTAAAATATAACTTGACTTGAAGATGTGAAATTTGAGTTTTAACTAATGATGTTAAATTAATTAAATAAACTGGAAGTTTAGTTAAATTTGGGAAATGGTAATATAAATCTGAAATGTTAAGTTTTAATTTATGAAAGAAACGTATAGGTTTTAATTTATGAAAGAAACGTATAGGTTTTAATTTATGAAAGAAACGTATAGGTTTTAATTAATGAAAGAACGTATGGTGCTATAATTAATGATATGAACATGTAAATTCCTAATTAATGAAAGAAAGGTATAAGTTTTAATTTATGAAAGAAACGTATAGGTTTTATTTTATAAAAGAAACGTATAGGTTTTAATTAATGAAAGAACGTATGGTGTTCTAATTAATGATAGGAACATGTAAATTCCTAATTAATGAAAGATAGGTATAAGTTTTAATTAATGAAAGAAACGTATAAGTTTTTAATTAATGAAAGAAACGTGTAAAGTCCTAATTAATGAGAGAACATGAAAGTTTTAATTAATGCAAGAACATGTAAAGTTTTAATTAAGAAAGAAACATGTAAAGTTTTAAGTAGTGTGGTATTGATTTAAATTAATAAATGTTCATTATTGTAATAGGAATATAAAATTTAAAACGTACATTTGACACGTAGATTTTAATCAATGTAATGGTGTATTTTAAATTGATTAAAATGATAAATGTTACTTACTGTAATAATAAAATGTAAGTTGATAACTTACATTTGATAAGCAAATTTTAATTTATGTGAATGGCATACATTAAATGATTAAAATAATAAAGTTTCTTTACTGTAATAATAATGTAAGTTAATAAGGTGCTTTTAACTTAACATAAGAATTTCGGTTTAAATTGTATATTACAGTAAGAAAGTTTATTTAACTATAAGGCTATGATAAATTGACATGTTAAAATTTTAAGCTTATCAATACTTCGATTATATACAATGTAAAGTGGAAAGTAGTACATTCCAAAAATGCTATGATTCCTTAAGGTAACATTTCCAAAATGCTATGATAATTTAAAGGAATATTTCAAGTTTAATAAATTTAAAGAAATATTCAATGATTTGAAAATTGGGTTTTATTTGAGTGATATAATATTGAATTATTTTTGAAATGGAAATGATACAATTGTGATATTGTTTTGAAATGAGTATGATATTTTGGTCATGAAAGTATAAATTATTTGAAATAAATATCCAAGGGTTATAATAACGATTGGTTGTTAAAGAGACCGTGATCGGATATTGTCTTATAGCCGGACAATACCGAAAACCACTTTAACAACTGTGTACGCGGTGGAGATTCCAGAATGAAGTAGGATGGTGGCGACGTTCTCGAGGTATGTTACGTGGACCCAACTCCCGTGAGTTGGCATATATGACTAAAACAGGAGCTATACCGGGCTACACAAAGGGTCGCACCCTTTCATCGAGCATGCTCCATCGGAAACTATTCTATTACTGTTGTGATTCGATTCGGTGGCGCCACTTTGATTCGGGGGTATTGTTCGAGGTGGTCGGAAGTTGCTGCCTTGCCGTCACCACCGGTCCGGGAGTGCAAACGGTGTATCCACCCTGGCATTGCCTCGCGTGCCGTGTCATATCCTTATATCGAGCCCACTACGATTTTGGTTTTAAAGATCCGACCGCGTTAAGGTTCACCATCCCTTTAACGCTATTTTCTATATGATTATACTTTACTGATTAGACACTACCGTATATAGCGTATATTACTACATAGTAAATAGTTTAACGGATCCTTAGAGGATGGGCGGTCCCAAGCATCCTTTAAGTTACTGATGCATTTTGTTACTGTTCACTTGAGTTGATTTACAGTTTATAAGTATTTATGTCCTGACTCGAGGGTTTTGTGTTTTGCTTTACGCTCGGGTCAGATTGATTGAGTTTGCATTCAAGATTCACCTTCGGCGTTGGAGTTTTCCTTGAAGATCCAGCCATCTATTTTGTTTCAGTATCCAGTGGTTCAGTGATGTATCTGATTGGTACCTGATGTATCCTGTTACTCTTCTGTTGTATCTTATTTAACTCTGATGTATCTCATATTTTATATAGTAGCTTCATGAAGTACTATCTCTTTTCTTCCGCTGCATTTTTATATACTCTGTGTCTGTGATCTGTGATTTTTATTTACTGTATATTCTGAGGTTTGCCAAAAATTTATTTACAATGCGGTATTTTGAGCAATTCAATTCTGGCATGAGTGTCTACCTATACACTTATAATGGATGCGAATGGTTGAAAATATCGGGTCGTTACAGTTGGTATCAGAGCTTTGGTAGCTCTAAGCAAAACTCAGCATATAGAGTGAATGTATTTACAGAATCACTTTCATTCGAGTTTGAATCTCTTCCCTTTTGACTCGATTCCTTTGAATTTTGGAACGTTCCCTGCGGTTCCAAAGGCCATTCTTATTCCCCGCTATTCATCTTCATTTGATTCTGGAGTATCCCACAACTCCACTTCGAATGATCTTTATAGTGAATTGGCGGTCCCGCCAATCTCAAAAATTTTCTTGTAAGAGGGGTGAAACTCCATTACAACAGCATCGATTCACCAAAGATTTTATATCCTCGGTTTAGATGTTAGTATCTCCTATTATCCCAAACTCTAACTCTTGAGATCAAACGTAGATTTACCCCAGAAAATCCACTTCGATCTTATACTTTAAGTCACGGTTGACCCGATTAAGGTTGCCCGTGATTTATTTTAGCTTATTCACCTCCCTACTCGGTATTTAATCATCTTGTCTTTTGTTTCCAACATATTTTCAAACATTTTGAATTGTATTTGTCAATCTATATTTTTTTTATATATCGTGTTGTTGGAGTTGTTAATGTTGATTTGGGTTTCCGATCGATTCGTCTGATCAACGCTATCGATAGGATTTCTAAAACACTTTGACAAAACAAAATGACATGATATTATTTTAAATTTTGTTTTGGTTAATGAAATAAAATTTTGATATATATATTTATGGAACTTAATAAAATGATTCAAATTGATAATTTAAATGATAATACTTGATTTATCATTTATTGTTCTATAAATGAATTTATAAATAATTGTTTATAAATTTATATGGGAACTTAAATGAATTTAGAAAAAGAAATTTGAGAATTTAATTTCCGATGGTTTCAAACCTTTTGTTTAAAAATTTAAAGGGATATAATATTTAAAATATTTTCAAATAGAAATTTGTTTCCGAAGAATTTTAAGTTTAAAATTAGTACTCTTCTCTTTGTCGCTGGAAAATAACTTCGGTGATGACTGCAGCATCATCGACGTTCATTTTCGAGTTTCGAAGTGAAGAGACTGTTCTGTAGTCTTGCTACAGCTTTGTTTTGGGAAATTAAATTGATTTGAATTTCTAAAATATGACTTAATTTATAATATATATAGATATATGATTGAAATTTGATTTGACATATTATATATATATTATTACTTATCTCTAAATGGTTTGAAGAAATCGGAAATTTAATTCTTAAATTTTATTTTTAACAATAATTTCAATTATAGAAAGAAAATCAATTTTTTTTTGGATAAATGATTAAACTTGAGATAATTGAATTGGAAAGTTTATTTGTATGACAAAATTTCATTCCAATATAACTTACCTTAATTTCAGAAGTTAACAATGTAATTAGGTAATATACAATATAAAAAGATTTTATAAATAAAATTTGAGTGGTTATAATAAATGTTATACACTTCAATTTTAATTATAAAACGATTAACAGAGGTAAATATAATAAAGGGTAATTGAATAACTTATAACAAAATAATATTAAAAGAACTAAGAATAAAAGAAAACAGTTATATTAAGTGTAAGTATGTTTAACATAAGTGATAAATATAGTGAGAGGAATAAATTTAGTTTTATTTAGGAATAAAGAAGAATTAAATTTATTAAATATATTGTGAGTGTAATAAATGTTTATTTTTCAAACCCATGGTTTTGAAATTTGTTAATTTATGATGATTGGATAATAAGATAATGAAATTTGAGATAGTTAAGATTTATTTAACTTGTGTAAAGATTTATTCTCTATTTAAGTTGAAACTTCCATGCTTTCAAATATATTTCCTTATTTTTTTTTCCAAATTATTTTTTGTTATCCTCCTCCTCCTTATCTTGCTATAGATTGGTATAGGAATCTTTTTATAATCTTCGATAAATCTTTGGTAATCATTTTGAATCCACCTTTTTCGTGCTTGTGTTCTTAATTTTGGAGAATTTTGGAAAGATCAGCTCCACCTTGTAAAACTTACATATAACAATAGCCAGCATGTATAATTCCATTCTCCTTGTCATCTTGTCATAACCTTATTTCACTCTATCTTTCTCTGTGCTTTCACATGCCTCATTCCTTTTCGGGGACGAAAAGTTTTGAGTGGGGGAGAGTGTAACAACCCTATATGTAATTATTTTATTGTATATTTTAATTATTTTAGTGTAAAATTCTGGTTTAAAAAAAACTTTTATTTTTACTTATTTGAAATGATTAAATTTATTATTTAAATATAATCTTGATTTTTATGAGTTATAATCCCAAACTTGTGTAAGTTGAAATATTTGCCTGAAATGCTGATTTTGGTCAAAATAGTCAAACTGTGACTTTCAACTTAAAATTTTAAAAGTTTAAAAATTTAAATTTTTTTCTTTTATTATGAAAGTACATAAAATTCTAAGAACACCACTTTTCGTTTCGTTGAAATTGGATGTAAATTGTGAAAGTTATACCCTTTACAATATTGTGCGTATATACGGTTATTTGACAATGACTATTTTAAATTGTATAAATTACTTCTTCTTGGTTATATTTTATTTTAATATGTGATAATATGTTTTGTTATGTATATTTTGACATTTAAATATTTTTATATGATAATAGAATTTTTCCAAAATTTACTGTATTTATTTCCTATTTTTAAAGGCTGTTTTCTAATTTTCTGCCACTTTCTTCATATGAATTATATTTAATAATTTTTTTTTGTGAATGCACTTTTATTTTTTGTTATTTTATTTGTTATAAATATTTTACAAGTCCATGAAGATTTTCTAAAGTTTATTTGGATTTATTTCTAATTTTAAAGCCTAGTCTACAATTTTAAGCCATTTTCTTATTTTAATTATATATAATTAAAATTTATTTATTTATTTTATGCACTCACTTTTATTTGCTGTGTTTTACTTTATTTTATTCATTTTACATGTATTTAAATTAAAGTAAATTTTGCCAAAGTGTATTGAAGTTATTTCTAATTCTTAAGTCTAGTTTTCATTTTTCTATGCTATTTTTCTTATTTAATCATATCTAATTAATATTTAATTTTTAATATTTTGTTTATCTGTTATATTTTCGAATTTTAACTGAGATTTTAATTATTTTCAGTTATTTGTATGTATATAAATATATATGAGAAATTTGAAAGGGTCAAGAGCTAAGAAACGGAAAAACGTTTTATCCGTTTCTTTTGCAGTTTCTTCTGTCATTAATACATCAATTCATCTTAGTCGTTCCTTTCCCCATCCTTTGCAGCCGACTTCCTCTTGTCCCTCACGAATTTTTGAAGCCCCAAAACCCTAAAAATCATGGCCTCCACCTCGAAGAAAAAAAATTAGGTAAATCCCTCTCTTCTTTCTACTTTTCTTACTTTTCTGTGCAATTTTGCCTTGTTTCTCTTCTAAGTTTGGATCGGCCTCTTCTCCATAGCCACAGCCAAAAACTTCTACATCTCTTCCATGCCTCCAACACCATCTACTCCACCAACCATGACCATGGCCGAGCCATCTATGGTGGCCAAACCCTTCAAATTGCAACCTACATGCCTAAAAACAATGTTTTTGACCATTGTTGCCTCATTCCCTTCATCTCCACTTGTTGCCTTGCCTATATGATGTTAAACCTGACCTATATGATGTCATACCTGAGCCAAAGCATCATCTTAGCCAAGCATAAGTGTCCCTTAGGCCAAGCATTGAAGTGGTTGAAGCAAGGTCCAATCTATCTTGTTCATTTCGCTTTGTATTCCAAAATTGTTTCAATGTTATTTTATGTTGAATGTTTATATATTGTCTAGTTTGTTTTGTTTTGGGTTGTTGATACAAAATCATATCTTGGCTATCTTTCAACTTAAATCAAAAGTCATGAAATTGTGCTTGTCGTGTCTTTGGAGTCGTGCTTTTATGTTGTTTTGGTCTCTAGCTTTGAAAAAGGCGAGTCTTTCTCACTCTGATATATATACTTATGAAAAGTGGATTGATGACAAGTGTTTAGTAATGTAAAATGTTTATGCAAGTTAATGATGATCGTATGATATGTTATGCCATGTTATTACCATGTTATTACCATGTTAAAACTGTTAATTTTCACCTCACATCTGATATATGACTGTATATTGTGATATTGACCTTGTTTATATTATTTCTGTATATGATCACACTGCAAGTTCCCTGTTAGAAAAAAATGTTATGGGCTGAAATGATAGGCCTGAGTTATTTTATTTATTTATTTAAATTTGGGATTGCGGGTTTGAAATGATAGAACCCGGATTTTTACCTTTTAAACTACGGATTGAAATGATACATACCCGTATCACTTGACCTAGGTTAGAAAACTATATATAGACCCGTGGTTATTCTATAAAGTGCTTTGAATATTTTAAGTATTTTAAAAATATAAAATTATGAAATTTGATTTAAATAGATTTTGAAAGGTTTTAAAATAAATAAATTATGATTTTTCTATGTGTTAAAAACGTAATTTATGAATGGATTAACTGGATTTTGAAATATAACTTATGTTTGAAATTTGGAATTTTGACTAAAAATGATATTTAAGTTACATGAATAAAATGGACTTTAATTTTATTTGGAAAATGGTAAATATGATAAATTGATTTATATTTGAATTTAAGTGATTTATTAAAGAATTATTGATTTTCTATAAATTTAAGTGGTTGAATAAATGGCTGTTGAAAATGAAATTTTAAAATGTAACTTGACTTGAAAATGTGAAATTTGAGATTTAACTAAAGATGTTAAATTAATTAAATATACTGGAAGTTTAGTTAAATTTGTGATATGGTAATATAAATCTGAAATGTTAAGTTTTAATTTATGAAAGAAACGTATAGGTTTTAATTTACGAAAGAAACGTATAGGTTTTAATTTATGAAAGAAACGTATAGGTTTTAATTAATGAAAGAACGTATGGTGTTCTAATTAATGATAGGAACTTGTAAATTCCTAATTAATGAAAGAAAGGTATAAGTTTTAATTTATGAAAGAAACGTGTAGGTTTTATTTTATGAAAGAAACGTATAGGTTTTAATTAATGAAAGAACGTATGGTGTTCTAATTAATGATAGGAACATGTAAATTCCTAACTAATTAAAGAAAGGTATAAGTTTTAATTAATGAAAGAAACGTATAAGTTTTTAATTAATGAAAGAAACATGTAAAGTCCTAATTAATGAGAGAACATGAAAGTTTTAATTAATGCAAGAACATGTAAAGTTTTAATTAAGAAAGAAACATGTAAAATTTTCAGTAGTGTGGTATTGATTTAAATTAATAAATGTTCATTATTGTAATAGGAATATAAAATTTAAAACGTACATTTGACACGTAGATTTTAATCAATGTAATGGTGTATTTTAAATTGATTAAAATGATAAATGTTACTTACTGTAATAATAAAATGTAAGTTGATAACGTACATTTGATAAGCAAGTTTTAATTTATGTGAATGGCATACTTTAAATGATTAAAATAATAAAGTTTCTTTATTGTAATAATAATGTAAGTTAATAAGGTGCTTTTAACTTAACATAAGAATTTCGGTTTAAATTGTATATTACAGTAAGAAAGTTTATTTAACTATAAGGCTATGATAAATTGACATGTTAAAATTTTAAGCTTATCAATACTTCGATTATATACAATGTAAAGTGGAAAGTAGTACATTCCAAAAATGCTATGATTCCTTAAGGTAACATTTCCAAAATGCTTTGATAATTTAAAGGAATATTTCAAGTTTAATAAATTTAAAGAAATATTCAATGGTTTGAAAATTTGGGTTTTTCTTGAGTGATATAATATTGAATTATTTTTGAAATGGAAATGATACAATTGTGATATTGTTTTGAAATGAGTATGATATTTTGGTCTTGAAAGTATAAATTATTTGAAATAAATATCCATGGGTTATAATAACGATTGGTTGTTAAAGAGACCGGGATCAGATATTGTCTTATAGCCGGACAATACCGAAAACCACTTTAACAACTGTGTACGCGGTGGAGATTCCAGAATGAAGTAGGATGGTGGCGACGTTCTCGAGGTATGTTACGTGGACCCACCTCCAGTGAGTTGGCATATATGACTAAAACAGGAGCTATACCGGGCTACACAAAGGGTCGCACCCTTTCATCGAGCATACTCCATCGGAAACTATTCTATTACTGTTGTGATTCGATTCGGTGGCCCCACTTTGATTCGGGGGTATTGTTCGAGGTGGGCGGAAGCTGCTGGCTTGCCGTCACCACCGGTCCGGTAGTGCAAACGGTGTATCCGCCCTGGCATTGCCTCGCGTGCTGTGTCATATCCTTATATCGAACCCACTACGATTTTGGTTTTAAAGATCCGACCGCTTTAAGGTTCACCATCCCCTTAACGCTATTTTCTATATGATTATACTTTACTGATTAGACACTACCATATATAGCGTATATTACTACATAGTAAATAGTTTAACGGATCCTTATTGGATGGGCGGTCCCAAGCATCCTTTAAGTTACTGATGCATTTTGTTACTGTTCACTTGAGTTGATTTACAGTTTATAAGTATTTATGTCCTGACTCGAGGGTTTTGTGTTTTGCTTTACGCTCGGGTCAGATTGATTGAGTTAGCATTCAAGATTCACCTTCGGCGTTGGAGTTTTCCATGAAGATCCAGCCATTTATTTTGTTTCAGTATCCAGTGGTTCAGTGATGTATCTGATTGGTACCTGATGTATCCTGTTACTCTTCTGTTGTATCTTATTTAACTCTGATGTATCTCATATTTTATATAGTAGCTTCATGAACGACTATCTCTTTTCTTCCGCTACATTATTATATACTCTGTGTCTGTGATCTGTGATTTTTATTTACTGTATATTCTGAGGTTTGCCAAAATTTTATTTACAACGCGGTATTTTGAGCAATTCAATTCTGGCATGAGTGTCTACCTATACACTTATAATGGACGCGAATGGTTGAAAATATCGGGTCGTTACAGTATATATATGCATTCAGGTATGTATATATATGATTGTTGTTACTTCTGGGATTTCATTGTGTATCCACACATCTCTGTAGCATATGTTGAAATCTGTTATCTCTTTATGATATACTGGTTGAAGCTCTATTAATCTGGTTCACCTTAGTTAATTACATTGGTCACAGACACTGCTCAGTTACTTGCATTGGGTTTGTTCATCCTGTAGCATATTTTTGAAAGAACCATTGCATTCCTGTATATGCACTTGAATCAGATACTTTTTGAACTTTGCTCTGTCCAGTTTGTAGCTTTGAGTACTGTAGTTAACTTGGATAATCATGTTGCCACGCTTATGCTAGTTCATTCATGTAGTTGTTACGGTGCCTTGAACTGTTGCCATCATGTTCATGTGCATTTCCTATTTAAGTTGCAATCTTCAGTTTCATGTAGTTGTTACTGTGCCTCGAACTGTTGTCATCATGTTCACGTGCATTTTCTATTTAAGTTGCAGGCTCCAGTTTCATGTAGTTGTTACTGTTGCCTTGAACTGTTGCCATCCCGTTCATGTGCATTAGCTTGCATTATTCACAACTGCATATATGTTAGGGTGTCATGCCAGTGACCATTTATGTTGTTGCATTTGGTAGTACTTCACTGTGTTCATTTGTCTATGTTTGCATTTTCCACTTCGACCACTGTCCAGTTTTACAAGTGCATCTCATATACATGTTGCAAGTGTTCATGTATGGTTGTTTATAGCTACTTCATTGTTGAGGCTGTGCTTGCATTGTCCACTTAGACTGGTTGCATTAAAGTTGTATTTGCTGTCATGTTGAATTGTGAACTTTTGTGGGTTGGTTCTATTGTTGCCGTGTCATTTACTTTGTGCATTAGTTTGCATCCGTTGCATCCATTGTTTTGTTGCATAAATCACTTGTTTGACCCTTGCATATGTTCCCTGATACATATGCGAACTGGCTGTGTCACTTGCTTCGCTGTAGCTGCAGTCCATTTTGGTTTTGCTGTGACTTCTTTTGCGTATTTCATGTGTAGTGGCGAGGCAGTACACGCGTGCGTGTACTACGGCCCTACCAGAATTGATGTTTGTTTTAGGGATATTTCAATTACTTGAATTGTTTTGTGTTCTTAATTCAATATATTTTGAATCGTATTTTGATTTGGTTTAATTTGATGGTTTTGTTGATATCTAATTATCTTTTTGATAATTAGATTATGAGTTTCTAATTATTTATTTAATAATTAGATTTTGTTGTTAATTGCCGTTTAGGCAATTCTGCTGTTTTCTAAATTATCTTCAATGATAATCCTTTTCATTTATCTTTGTGATAAGTTAAATCTACTGATTTGTTGTTTAACACTGTTATGTGTTATATTTATCGTTATCCGATTTCTTTATTTAAGCATCGGATAGACGAGATCTATTGTGACTGTTGTCTATTTGTTACTTAATTATTATTTCTTCTGTGCACTAATAACTGAGTTTGAATTAGATTGTCCCGTGTATTATTTTCTTTTGAATGTAATAGTCGGGTCAGACCAAGTTATTGCAGGTAGTAGATATCTTGCTTTGGGTTGCTGCTAGAGCTATGAAGTTTTTTATATCATTTGAAATAGTCGTCGTCATTTATTGTAGTTAGTGTATTTGTATAGGAAGATATGTATTCTTGTATATTATATACGATAATGTACATGTATATGTAACTTCCAGAGTCGACAGTTGTTGTTGTATCGTATGTATTGTATCACATGTATTGTAATTGACATCAGTTATTATATGTATGTGACTTTTTGTTTTATCTGTGATTTTATTATATTTATTGTCCTAAACTATTATTGTGACGACCCGGAATTTCTAGCATTTAAATTGGAATAGTTAATTGATTTTAAAATATTTAAAATTTAATTTTAACTTGAATTCAAAATATCAATATTAACTTAATAATTAAATCATTGAATTGTATGGTTTAAATATTGAATTTAATAATTGGAATTGGGTGAATTGTTGAATCTGAGATTCTAAGCCTGTTTAAATCAATTTGAAGGCTTATAAAATTTATAATGAAGATACTGAAGATAATAGAATGGTTGAAATTTAATTTAAAGGTAATTTGTTCAATTTTAATAATATATCGTTTAAATTGAATTTAAAAAAAAATAGCCTTCCGAGGTACAATCCCGGAATTCGACGAAACCAGTTCAATTGGATCCGTAATAGTTAGTTTTTATCAAATTTCAATTTTTGTACCGATCGGTGTTGTCATTTGAACCTGGCAGCTCGAAACGCATAGAAATTATTTTAATCGATTTATTTAAAATCGATCGTTTTCTTCCGTAACTCGCACATATGATCGAATTAGGCTTCGAAACACGTTCAATCGTGTTCAGAACGCGGGAAAAACCTTATAATTGCCTCGCGGCATTTCTTAAGAGGATTTCGAAATTTTATATGGCAATTAACGAGACGTTGAGGGAGTTTTATAATATAATATAATTTAAAGTCAGAATAGGCAGAGATATTTTTATAATACCGTATGCAGGAAGCTATTTTCCCAAATCGATATTTATTTTCATCCTCCTCTCTATCTTTGAACAGAAATCGAACTTGTATAAAAAAACAAAAAAAAAGAGGAAGGGCTTTTTGTCAATGACCGCAATTTCTAAATCGCGAATACTCCCTCTCTTCTCATTAAACGATTCACATTCCTAAATTTAAAATCCTTCTGAGAATTGGAGACGAACGAATTTCGTTCGACTAAGGCGTTCATACGAATCGCAGTTTCATCGTTCTCAAATTGAACGCGAGTAGGAAGGGGTCGAGGCGGCTAAATTTCGCACGTGAGTTAAGGGCTTCGCCATTAATTTGGGGGAAGAACGGGATGGTTGTGGTGAATCGCGACTTCGTCTAGGGCATGGGAAAGGCTCGCGAGCTAGATTTAGTGGATGAATGGTGAGTGCTTGAGCTCTGGCATCGGGAAGAGTGCACTGCTCGTGGTGGCGACGAGGTGTATAGCCTGCGGTTGTTTTCTAAAAAGGTATAATAATTTTAACTTTAAAATTTGATTAATCTGGATTGAATATATATATATATATATATATATATATGAAGCTTTCAATTTTTTTTTAAAATTTTTTATGCATGCAGTGAATTATTTTCAGCAAGATTTAAGATAATAAATAAAATGAAATGATTTAAGTAAATTGGATTATTTTATCAAAGTTTGGTACTTAGAAATCGATGTGAGGAATAAGTGCTGTCTATAACAAATTGTGAATTTGTTAAATTGATATAAGTTACCCCGGGTTTATATAAGTTGTTTGTTTGGTATTCCATGTTAGTTGGGTTTACTCACACTGGTTTCCTGCCTGACCCGGGTGTTACTTTGGTGTAATGCTCGGATCAGACCAAGTATTACAGATTTTCAGGTAGGTACGTTCAGGAGCTCAGGAGGCATGCATGATGGCAATGTCGCTTAGAATATTTCCGCTGTAATTATATTATTGTAATTCTGTGATAAATTGATTGTATATGACCAGAATTTGAAAATATGTGAAACTCTGATGTATTGAAATGTAATCAACAGATATAGTATTCTTTTGTAAGATATTATTATTTATTATTATATTTTATCCGCTGCAATTGTGAGATGTTTTGGTTTTTCTGTTCTTCTTCTTCTATTTCTTTCTTCTTTTTCATAACTATCTGGAATTTTCGGGTTAGAAAATTTCGGGTCGTTACAGTTGGTATCAGAGCCGAAAGGTTAAGCGAGAACTTTGGCTTTGGTGGGGATTACTCATTTAATAGACTCTGTAGTACTCTAGAATGAGTTAAGAATATATATATATAAGCACGTCCTTGTTATTTCTTAAATAAAGATTTTAAATGATTTTATATAAAATATATATTTTGATATATAAAGCAATATTTCCTTCTTATAAATATTAAGGTGATTGGTTGTTAAATTATTAGAATTAAATTAAGAAGTAATATAATACAACCAAACTAAAATTAAATAAAGATAAGTTTGAAATGGATTCAAACTTAAACTGAAGTCTTGATTGGAATTAAATCAAGTAGAAATAGAAATACAACTAAATTAAATTTTAAGTGATTGAAAAATGAAATTCTAAATCTAATCCTAGAATTTGATAATTCGGTTTCAAAGTAATGATAAATAATAAAAAAGTATTATTTGGATAATTGGGACTTGTTGGAAACAATGGGTTGTTTGAAATTTGATTTGAATTTAAAACCAAGGGTGGTTAAAAATTGTAAAACATGACTGGGAGGGTCAAGAAATAAATATGTATATATGTATGGATATACATGATATCAAAGATAATTTGAAATAAACTCTAAGGGGTTGAATTTTGATTTTTCCCTGAAGTGTGATGTAAAAACCCAGAGTGATAAAAGTTTTGAACTTATAAGAGGGAAAGAATTTTGTAGTTGAAGTGGGAATTCTCATTGAGTAAGGTTGATTTGATTAAGTAAATTTGGAATTTAACCTTGGGAAAGTTAAATAAGTGTAGAAAAGCAACCAGAATTGGAAATTTCAAGATGAAATTGGAATTTAACTTGGAAAGTTAAATGGTTGATTTGAATTGGGAATTCGTGTGGTCTCAAAATGGGTTTGAGATTTAAAAATTGAAAATAGATGGGCGTTTTAAAAATAAATTGGATGACATCATCCTATTGTTAATAAAAATCTTTAATTTGAGAATGATATTGTATAAATAAAATAAATTTGAATAATTAAGTTTGTAAATTAAAATTGTTTAAGAATTGGCTTCAAATTGGAAGATAAAGTTTAAAAATAAATTAAAATTTTAAAAGTAAAATTGTACCGAATTCTTATTTGAACCTTGAAATACATATGTAAAGAAAATTTAAAATGGAATTTTGAGAATTGGACTCAGAAATTAAATTGATTAAAAACTTTGAATGAAAGTTAAATTGGTTTAAAAGTTAAACCAATCTTTGAGAATTTAACTCAAACTTATAAAATTCGAGATAGTTTGAATTCAAGATTGAAATTGAATTAGTTTAAAATTGAATTTGGTTTGAATTAATTGGATTGGTGATTGAAGATGTAAAAGTTTAAGAATTCAAATGGGAAAATTTAATTTGATTAAATTGAAGTGATTTGAATTTGAATTAGGTTCAATTGATAATAATTCAAATTGATTGGAATAATTTGAAATTATAATTGAAGTGAACAGGATTAAAATCAAATGGAATTGGATTCAAATTGGGAAGGGAACCAAGATTGATTCGATTTGAATTGAGTTTAAATAAATTTCCATAGAAATTGAAGTTATTTAAGTTAGAATTGAGTCAATTAAATGGAAATTAGTTGGGAAGTGAACAGTTTGACTCTTGACTATTTTCAATATAAATTGTTTTAATATAAACTTATTTTTCTAGGCTATTTAATATATACAACTTTTCTTTCTTAAAGCCAAATTATTTTATACTTGGTTTACAATTATTTTGGAGTTATTTAATCATTTTTCAACTGTTTTCTAAACTAATTACTATTTTTCAACTTTTTTATAAACTAATTACTATTTTTCAACTATTTTACAAATAAATTATTATTTTTCAATTACCTAAAATTTCTGGGACTATTTAACTATTTTTCAACTATTTTACAATTAGTTATCTATTTTAAAGCTATTTTGCAAACTATTAATTATTTTTCAACTACTTATCTATTTTTAAATTTTCCAAGTTATTTTCTAAATAAACTGGGGAGTTCAAACTGTTATTGATTTAAATACCCAACTGAGATAAGAATTGAAGTGATAATCCAAATGGGGATTAAGGCAATTGTAAATATGTGAAGGGGAATTTAAGGAAATGTGAATAGAAAGGAAATTGATTGGGCTTATTATCAATGGAAATAAATACGTAGGATGTACGTATATTATTCTATTCGCATAGTGATTTGATCCAGATTCGAGCACAGAATTTCAAGATAGTTATATCGATCCGAGTGGGATTTTTCACTCGATTTTCGACGGCGAACTTGGATATGGATTGTTGATTGGTTCTGGATGTTCTCTATCATAGTTATAACTATGCAAGGAGAATGACGGTTTCTGATCAAGAAACCAGATCAGTATCCGCACTAGGAAGTCGGGTGGACGATACTAGTTCGGAAGTGAAATTGTGTGATCGAGTGAGCGATCAGATTGGTATAGCATACGGATGATAAGTGTACATCGTACGGATTTGAATGAAATTGATATCGAAAAGATTAATCAAATTTGAATATTTTATTTTGAATAAACAAGTTATAAATCTTTGTTATATAAGATAAATCTTTTCTTGTTAAATCTATTGCTAGAAGAAAAGGATTTTTGCAAGTGTTTGAAGTATAAAAGGAGTTTTATACAAGTTTGAAAGATCCAAAGTTTTAAAATTTTATATATCTGAATATATATGTAAAAAGGATCTTATGAGGAATTTGGAAAAAGGTTTCGAGACCCTTTGGATATGGAAAGGCTTTTGATTTTTGGGTAAAATCAATATTGAATTTGGAAAGCCTAGTTTGACAATTATCGATTTTGGGATAATAGATTTTGTATAAATGAGCTTTGTATGAGATCATACTAGGTGTATGATTTGAAGATACTATATGTGTATAGTATAAAATGTTTTGATGATGGCTCTGGGGAAAAAGGCGCTCCGTTGAAATGAACTTCTCAGGAGTGCCACCGGATGGTTCTGCCTTGAACCCCAAGGGGGATTCTAAAGTTGATCCTATGAGAAGTCCGGAAAAAACTAGTTCGTTAGGATTATTGGACAGCGGAAGTCGAGGGCGCTGATGCCTAAAGAGGCAATTGGGTTATGCTGTGACGACAGTGTAACTTGATGTCGCTGCGATCTACTATGGGGACCATAGGAAAAATCGTGTGGAGGACGAGTGTCAACGGTCTACACTTGATTTTGCCGGGAAGGCAACGCAACATCGGTAGATTGCGATCTATGGTCAAGTGGAGGGGAGAAGTTTCATTTTTGGCAGCGAAATTCGATGGAGGCTGATGCCTTCAGTTATATGGGTTTTTGTTATGATAGCTACGTAACCCCAGTTGTAGCTGCGATCTGTCGTGGGTTCCATGGTGTAATCGTGGGGCGCGGAGGCCTAAAGTTATCTATGGATTTTGTCGGGATGGCAACGTAACCATCGGGTTAACTACGACCATGGATGAGGGTGATGATTTCCAGAGCATTCTCACCAAAGATATTTCCTCTATTTCCAAAAACTGTTTTCTATATTTTCAATAAATTATTTCCCAAGTATTTTCACTGGGTGTTGAAAACGGGTTTACCAAGTACTTATAGATTTTCAATCCTACACCTGATCAACGTATGACTGAATTTCTGTAAGAACAAGGATGGACTGGTTGAGACATCGAGTTATAAAAGTATTTTTCTAAAGAGCCATTTTATTAAGTATGATGTGGATTTAAAAGCATTTCTAAAATTTTAAATAAAAGTGTTGGAATTTTGGGAAAATAAAAAGGAAATCCGAACTAGAATTTTAAATGAAGTGATTTTGTAATTAAAATCGAATATTGATTTAGAGGTGGAAAGTAAGCTAATTGGTTAAGTAATTGTTTGATTGAGTATGTTAATAAAATTTAACTTTGGTAAATAAATGGATTGTAAATTGATAATGGGTTTGGGAATGAATTCGAATTTTAAAGAGAATTCAAGCTAGATTTGAGAATGAATTAAATAAGAGGAGATGTTGTAAAATAAAAATAAAATAGTGTTGGATTGAAAAATGTGATGGTTTGAATTACAAATAAAATTCAAAGGTAATTTGAATAATATTTAATGAAATTTGCAAGTAGTTTGGATATAAGAGAAGTGATTATAATAGAAATAGTTTGAGTTGCAAAAACAAAACCCAAGTGAATGGAAATAAATTGAGAATGACTTTCTATTAATAAAATAAATTAGAAATGAGTTAAGCCGGTGAATTTAAAATGGGATGGATAAATTGGTTAATTGAGTTAAATAATAAATGGATGAAGTTTGATTGAATGGAAATTAAATAAAGGTTTTAGTTGGAATGGGATTGTCAGAATGGACTTAAGTTATGAGACTATTAAATATGAAGTAAGATTTCTTAAATCAATGAAAGCTTGGAATAAATTAAGTCAGAAACGGTCGTTAATTTGTAAGTTTGAATGAGCAAAGCCTAATAAATTGTTTTGGATGAATCCAAGGCTGAGATAAAATGAAATGCAATGAATGGTTCGTAAATAATTTAGAAAAGAAATGGAATTAAACGCAGAATGGGTTGAAATTAATTTAAAATAGTTATAAACTAAATAAATACTCTATTAAGCGAATATTGTCGAATTTATATAGAATGAATCGTCGTATGACGTAAATAAAAGTAATTAAATTTCTATGAATGGATAAGGACTAAATAAATTGGTTTTAGAATTAATCAAAGTGAATATGAGCTTGTTTGGATTAGAAGTCAATTGGATGTAAGAAATTGAGTTGCAAACCATTGAAACTAAATGAAATGGCTTATAAAGTGATTGAAAGCAATTGAATTAGCTTAAAAGTTATATAATTCGCTTATGGAAAGCGTTTTGGTGTTTGTTGCTTATGATATATATGTGTTTAGCAATTAAATATAAGTGAAACGCTTGCGCTTTGCTATTAAAGTAAATGAAATGCTGATAAATACTCTATAAATGGCACTTACATATTTAAATTGAGTAAGTACAGGTATCTGAAGGCCGTTTGGTTGGATTTGGATTGCACTTATTGCTAAAATAAATAAGCTGCTTGCTTAAAATGCTAAATAAGGTACGCCTACGCAATAAAAATAGGAAATATGAACTTTTTTTGTTTTTTCCGACCGGGTGGGTCGATGTATATATATTTATCTCTCTTGTCAAATTGCAAAAGCTCCTCCGTACAAAGGAGACTCTGCCAAAATTTTCTGAAAATTTTGGGAGTTAGAAAATTTTTGGTAAATTTTGGTTAACGACAAAACAATTGCAAATTGGAGATTAAAGTAAACTAGTAAATGAAACTAATATGAATCAATTATAAATGAAAGATGAAATTCAATATTCAGAATTGAAAACAAATTGAGTTCATTTGAAGATGGGGAAAACTAATTTAAAAGGAAGTAGGACCTATGTAAGAGAATGTATAGAATGATTTGTAAAATTTCGATTGAATATTGTTGCTATGTAAGATATGCAGGTATTAAAGAGAAATGAAATTGGATTTGGTTTCGAAAAAATAAATTCGAATTGCCCGACAAAAAGGTATGTATTTTAAATTCTGTATGAATTGGATTGGGTTTTTGATCTAGCCACTTGGCTTTCTGTTTTCTTTTTGGAATTTGGGAGCCCGTATAGGCCTTTTGTCGTAGTACCGAGCTAGCCGCACAAAGGAGACACTGGCAAAAAATTTCGGAAATTTAGAGAGTTATCAAAATTTTGAGAAAATTTTGATAATTCAAATTTTAGTTTTAAATTGAAATTTAGATGATTAAGCAAAGGGGTATTGTTTGAAACTATAGAAGGTTTGGGAAAGTTGGTTGATGTGATAGTGTGTCTTTAATAAAAGATAGTTGGTAGGATGTTGAATTGTGAGTTTTGGTAAGTAAACGGGTATTGATCCATTCTTCCTAACTAGTAATTTCGGGGACGAAATTCTTTTAAGGTGGAAGGAATGTGACGACCCGGAATTTCTAGCAATTTAAATTGGAATAGTTAATTGATTTTAAAATATTTAAAAGTTAATTTTAACTTGAATTCAAGATATCAATATTAGCTTGATAACTAAATCATTGAATTGTATGGTTTAAATATTGAATTTAATAATTGGAATTGGGTGAATTGTCGAATCTGAGATTCTAAGCCTGTTTAAATCAATTTGAAGGCTTATAAAATTTGAAATGACGATGCTGAAGATAATAGAATGGTTGAAATTTAATTTAAAGGTAATTTGTTCAATTTTAGTAATATATCGTTTAAATTGAATTTAAAAAAAAATAGCCTTCCGAGGCACAGTCTCGGAATTCGACGAAACCAGTTCCATTGGATCCGTAATAGTTATTTATTATCGGATTTCAAGTTTTTGTAGCGATCGGAGCTGTCATTTGACCCTGGCAACTCGAAACGTTTAGAAATTATTTTAATCGATTTAATTTAAAATTGATCGTTTTCTCCCATAACTCGCGCATATGGTCGAATTAGGCTTCGAAACACGTTCCATCGTGTTCAGAACGCAGGTAAAACCTTATAATTGCCTCGCGGCATTTCTTAAGAGGAGTTCGAAATTTTATATGGCAATTAAACAGACGTTTAGGGAGTTTTATAATATAATATAATATAAAGTCAGAATAGGTAGAGATATTTTTATAATAGCGTACGTAGGAAGCTATTTTCCCAAATCGATATTTATTTTCATCCTCCTCTCTATCTCTGAACAGAAATCGAACTCGTATAAAAAAAATCAAAAAAAAAGAGGAAGGGCTTTTAGTCAATGACCGCAATTTCTAAATCGCGAATACTCCCTCTCCTCTCATTAAACAAATTCACATTCCCAAATTTAAAATCCTTCTGAGAAATGGTGACGAACGAATTTCGTTCGACTAAGGCGTTCATACGAGAATCGCAGTTTCATCGTTCTCAAATTGAACACTAGTAGGAAGGGGTCGAGGCGGCTAGATTTCGCGCGCGAGTTAAGGGCTTCGCCATTAATTTGGGGGAAGAACGGGATGGTTGTGGCGAATCGCGACTTCGTCTAGGGCATGGGAAAGGCTCGCGAGCTAGATTTGGTGGATGAATGGTGAGTGCTCGAGCTCTGGCATCGGGAAGAGTGCACTGCTCGTGGTGGCGACGAGGTGTATGGCCTGGGGTTGTTTTCTAAAAAGGTATAATAATTTTAAATTTTAAATTTGTTTAATCTGGATTGAATATATATATATATATATATATATATATATATATCTCTGAAGCTTTCAATTTTTTTTTAAATTTTTTTATGCATGCAGTGAATTATTTTTAGCGAGATTCAAGATAATAAATAAAATGGATTGATTTCAGTACATTGGATTATTTTATCAAAGTTTGGTACTTAGAAATTGATGTGAGGAATAAGTGTTGTCTATAACAAATTGTGAATTTGTTAAATTGATATAAGTTACCCCGGGTTTATATAAGTTGTTTCTTTTGGTATTCCAAGTTAGTTGGGTTTACTCACGCTGGTTTCTAGCCTGACCCGGGTGTTACTTTGGTGTAATGCTCGGGTCAGACCGAGTATTACAGATTTTCAGGTAGGTACGTTCTGGAGCTCAGGAGGCGTGCAGGATGGCAATGTCGCTTAGAATATTTCCGCTGTAATTATATTATTGTAATTCTGTGATAAATTGATTGTATATGACCAGAATTTGAAAATATGTGAAACTCTGATGTATTGAAATGTAATCAACAGATATAGTATTCTTTTGTAAGCTATTATTATTTATTATTATATTTTATCCGCTTCGACTGTGAGATGTTTTGGTGTTTCTGTTCTTCTTCTTTTGTCCCTTTCTTCTTTTTCATAACTATCTGGAATTTTCGGGTTAGAAAATGTCGGGTCAGTACAATTATGAACCATCGTAGTTCGTTTTATACTGGAATTGGGTATGTCGATGGGAATAAACAAACAAGAGATGAAAAATTAAAATATATACCACTCCTATCGAAGTAACCAATACTAGTGTAAGGCCTAACTACAGATGGCCGCTCCTATCCAGCCTTATTCTTCGTGATAACAAACAGTATTTCCTTTAATACTCTTTGTTATTGTGAATATAGAGGTGGGGCGTCACAGTATATGATGAGTTTTTCAAAATTTTAATTAACAATTCGGTATTTTGAATTATTCAAGTCGGACATGTATGGTTTTATTGTCGATTTGAATGGTCCAAAATAGCGGGTCGTTACAGTTGTCGTGGTCGTTGGTCAAAGGTATGGGTTTAGGTGCGTTATGGGTTCGGCTTTGTCATTTTCACGTGGGAGGAGAAGCGCACGTGGCCCGCGTGGTAAATGTTTATTTTTTTATTTGGAGTTTTAATTTCAACATCGTTTAATGCATACAACTTTCGCATACGATACCCATTTTACGCGCAATTTTTTTTGTTAGGACCGTGTTGGAATTCCGGACCTTTTAGTGCTAGTTTGGACAGATTTAGAGACTGTGCAAATTTTCGCTTTAGATTGGATTTAAATTCAATTTAAATTCAAAAGGTGAGCTTTTAACCCACTCGCAACTTCTAAAATTTCCTATCTTTGTAAAATTTATTTAGGATGTGATTAGAAACTTATTTATGACTGTTTGGCGTATTTTAATCATCATCCCAGTTAAATTGAACATAATTGAATTAAATTATTATTTAATTTATTTATTGCATATAAACTACTAGTTAAACTTTCATTTAATTTATTATTGAATATAAACGGCTAGTTGATACCTGTTGTTTATTATCCATCATATATCGATGCTATTGTTTGAATTGGATGATGATTGTGATTAATGGTTTATTGATATTGGATGAATGGATGTTGTATTTTATATCGTTATAAACTGCAAATTGTTATGCACTTTATTTCATTCGGGATTGCGGTTTAAAATGATATATAACCGTATTTACAATTTAAATTGCAGATTGAAATGATAAATATCTGTATCACTTGACCATAAGATAGAAAATTATATACTGGCATCGTCGGTGTATATATAAAATATTTTGAAATGATTTCTATGGTTTTGGATATAATTATACGGTTTAAATAAATGTTGATTCTTTTTGATATTGTATACAAGTATTTTATATAATTAAATTCATGTATTTAAGCTATGTATAAATCTGTTTAATGACAATAAGTTAAATAACGGAGCTTGATTTATTAAAATAAATATGGTTAAGTATTTAAATCATATTTTTATATAGAGGTTAAAATGATTTAAATAAATTTAGATTTGGAAGATAAAATATGAAATGGACGTGAATTATATTATTTAAGAATTTTACTCGAATAAAATTTCATTTGAAATTTAGATAAATCTGAGATTTTATGAAATTGAATATATTTAAGAATATAACCAACAGGATTGATGTGAAATTTATTAAATTGGAAATTTAAAAGCTATAATTATTATAAATTGATTTTTGGGTCTAGGTGAATTAAATGATTATTTCAAGTATAATGATTTGAAGGCAATATCTTGTTATTTGTAATTTGAGTTTTATTTAAATAATAAGCGGTTTATTATATAAAATATTTCAAAACTAAATAATAGGAAATATAGTCGTTGAGTCGAAATTATCAAATTTACTTTTGAAATTTTAGAATATTTAAAGCCTTGAAATATATCAAAATTTAAGTGTTTATAGAAATTGAAATGTTTCAAGGTTATGAATTTCATAGCATTATGTTTTAAAGGTGTTAAAATTTCAAATGTTTGGTTTTGAATTATAAAATTTGAAAGTGCTATGATTTTAGAAAAGTGGATATATTTGATATAAATTAATATTATATTGATTTAAAAAAAAGGAATATCATATTGATTGGTTTTAAATTTGAAATGATATCGTATTCATATGGTTTTGAATTAAATATTGTATCCTGGTTTTGAAGTATAAATTATTTTGAAATGACCGTGGTGTTATAATAACATTGGATTGTTAAAGAGACCGGGATCGGAAGTTGGCATACTCTCTGCCAACGCCGAAAACCATTTTAACAACCGTGTACGCGATGGAGATTTCAGAATGAAGTTGGACGGTGGTGGTGTTTCCTTTAAGGTAAATACGTGGACCCGACTCCCGTGAGTTGGCATAAGGTGGCTAAAATAGAAGCGACTGATGGGCTAATGAGGGAGCTCCTTTGATCGGACACATCCCTTCGATATTATACTCTTACTTTTGGATTGATTCGCCGACCACTTTTGATTTTCTTTTTTAGGGTGTGGCTCAAGGTGCGCGGAAGCTGCGCGCTACGCATTACCACCGGTCCAGAAGCGTAATTGGTATATCTACCCTGGCATTGTCTAGTTGTGCCGTGTCACCTACCCTAGCATGCCTTGTATGAGTTTCTATTTTGGTCGTATCTATGGAGTATCTTCTGCTAGCCTCCCGATCAGGAGGTACTACGGTACTGTATAGACTATTGGCATTATTTGTGTTAAGGGCTATATGGGTAACCCCTTAACGCTATTTAAAAGTAAAGTTTATTTAACTATGTGACATTATCATAATAGCGAAATATTACTACATAGTAAATAGTTTAACGGATCCTTAGGAGATGTGAATCCCAAACATCTCATGAGTTACTGCACTTACGTTGATACTGGATAGGAGATGTCACAACCCATAAACATCTCTGACGCCGTTCCACTTATATTATTTATTGTTGATTTAACTTTCATAAGATCTTTTAGTTTTAACTCGAGTGTTTTGTCTTTTCAATTCGCTCGTGTAAGCCTGAGAATTTCAGGATTTGGAAGACCATATTCTAGAGGACGAAGACGAAGATTTATTATTATCTATTATATTATTCCACTACACCATTTTATTTCGTTGCATTGTTATCTTTTATTCTCTGGTATGTGTAACTCTGATATGTATTGTATAAGTATAATCAAATGTTTTGTAAAAGAGCTGCGTGAACTATATTTGAGTATTATATTTTTTCGTTCCGCTGGAAGATTCTATTTTATTTCTTTCTCTATTTTTTTCTTATTTACCCCATAACACTCCGCCCTTCTGTATGGTTTAAGTCTAATGTGTGTGGTTTATGTCGACTTAAAACGTGCGGAAAGACGGGACGTTACATCTGGTATCAGAGCTTTGGTTTAACGTTAAACCTTAGCTTTGTGGGGTCTGGCTCTTTATTAATAGGGTAGTAATACCCTATTATGAGTCATTGAGCGTATATATGAGAAAGCGTATTTGTTAGTGTTATAAAAAGGTTTTGATATTGTGTTGATTTGTTCTGTTTGTATTTATAAATTTTGGTTGGTGCATGGGACGTTGTGACATCAATTGGGATTTCTAAACACTTAATTGGACGGACCGACATAATATTTGCTTTAATATAGGCGAATGAAATAATTTTGCCTATTATATTTTCTGTATATAAAGTAATAAATTTTATATTGGTTGTAATATATTGGTTGTTAGGTAGGGTAATTTTTAAATATTAGTAAAGTAGGATTTGAAATTGAAATAAACGAAATTGGAAATTTAGGACTTAAGTTGCAGGCTTTTGAAAATTTCTTTCGAATAATTTTGGAATATAATAATATTTTTTATAAGTATTTTCTAATATAAATATTTCAATATAATTTGGAAGAATTGTTTTAAAGAAGATTTTGGAGAAAATAAGTTTTGTACTTCCCACTCTGTCGTTGGAAAAAAATTTCGGTGATGGCGGCTACATCATCGACATTCATTTTCGAGTTCAGAAGGGGGAAGGCCGCTGTAGTAGTTTCACTACAGATTTATTTTGATAAACCAATAAATTTTTTTATTTGTTTTAAATATAATTGTATATATATATAAACTGCAAGTATATACATTTATCTATTATTTTACAATAATTTGAAATTAAACCCGGTATTTAGTTCTTAAGTTTCCGTTATTTAATAGTTCAATTATTGTAGCAAAATGGAAAGTAACTAATTAATAATTGGAACCTTTAACAGAATAAGAGATTTAATGCTAAAGTTTTAAATGGAATTAAAAGAAATTTGAATGTGTAACCTATAAAACAAAAGATAATATTATCGACCGCTAAATTAATTAAAGGAAATAAAATAAACTTGTATGATTTTAATTACATTCTTAAAGGCATATATATAACTTACCAAAGGATGTAAAAAGTTGAAATGTTAATAAGAAAACGTATTGGATATTATACAAGTAAAGCTTTTGAAATAGGAAGGTTCAGTGAAATTCTCTTATAAATAAGAATTTGTTATTCTAGTGTTGTAAACTTAGGTATAATTGAAATTGCTTCTAATAAAATATAATAGAAAGGAAAGTATTATAGATAAATGGTTATAAACCTAAGTAAACAATTGAGATGCTAAGAAATTGAATAGGACATGAATACTATTGATAAATGAATGTAAATAAATGAGGTTATGCAATAATAAATGGATGAATAATTATAATGCAATAAAAAGAAACTGACATGACCTGAATAAATGAAAATGAATAATTGTAAGTAATAAATGAAAATAAATGTAACAAACAGTGAATGAGTGAATGAAATTAAAAGTTTGTAAGAAGTAAATGTAAAGTAAAGAGAAAAATCATTATATGAATGAAAAAGAAATCAAACAACAAATGCATGAAATGAAATTAATAATAAGTAAATTTGATTTGTCAATTGGAATTGTTGTTTGTTTTGGTTTATGGTAGTTTGGGCAAGGATACTTTAAATTTGTTTGGATGTATGAATAATCTATTTAGCTTCATCAGAGACTGTTGAGTAAATGGTGCGCCCAATTGTTTATTTTATATTCTGTACAATTTGAAATTTTGAACCCGAACAACTATTTGTTTTGTTTGATTGATATAAATAGATAATTGATGTGTGTTGATTCTGTATGGTGATTGTTTGTTGGTTGCAATTGATTGTCGTTGTTTTATATTGACTTGTTAGTCAGAAGTTGAGAACAACCTTAAATATTTCATTTTATATAATTGTTAACCTTTTTAGATTATATAAGTAAAATACAGGTTATGAAAGTAATTACTACTTCATTTGGTTTCATAATATAAGCGTAAATTGCCCAATAAATAGGTACGTTTTCGGAATTCGGTTTATAGCGTTGTTATATTATTTTCCTGGGTTGGGATATATATTATTTTGGAAAATATATGTATATATTGTATATTGATATTATATTTTTTCCCGAGCCTCTCCGTACAAAGGAGACTCTGCCAAAAAATTACGTAAATTTTGGACTTAGAAATATTTTGAAAATGAATTCCAAACTTTACTAATTTGAATATAAATGATTTATTAGTTATAAATCTATATATTTTATTTAAATTATCCTATTCTGTAAATTTATTGTTATGAACATAAAGTTTTGAATAATTTATATTGATTTACAAGTTCCTGTTTTCCCTTCTTTTCCTTTTCGGGGACGAAAAGTTTTGAGTGGGGGAGAGTGTAACGACCCGTAAAATTCAATAATTTAATATGGTTGAATTTATAAAATTTTGTAATTAAATTTAGGAAGAAATAAATTTTTTATAATTTATACTGAAGTAAATGTTAAAAATGAAATTGCAATCAATTTAAACAGATTGTAAGGTTATAATTGATTGAAATTACGGAATCGGGGAATAAATTCAAAAGCTATTAACTAAGGAAGTAATACGTAATAAATTGAACATAACACAAACTTAAGTGTAAATTTAAGGGTATGATAACAATTATTATAAATTACGTAATTAATTGATCAATGAATTTATTTGAAGTCAAGTTCATTTAAATATTAAGTAATTATAATGTTGTTATTGATAATAAACATTACTTGAATGATTATTAATATAATAACGGAAGTGTGAATGAAAACTTAATAGAAACATAAATTTATTTTAAAGAAACAAGAGTATATATTGAACAAATTGATGAATTAGTATAAATTTAATGATAATTGGATAGGAACAGTGTTATGTAATCAATCTTTTTATTTAGTATTTGAAGGAATAAAAAATTTGTAATCCGTTAATGAATTTATAACGGGAATGAATGGTGAATGTAAATGTAAGCTAATAAATAATTAATTAAATGCAATCCCACTTGATGGGAACAGCTATTTGGGTCATAATTGACTGTAAACAAAATATTTGGCAATTAATTAATATAAGAAAATAAATGTAAATATTGGATTAATCAATAAAATAATAATGAATAAATAATGATTGAATAAAATGAATATTCTTTATGTAATTGGTTGGAAATGAGAACTTATATAAATATGACAAAGGGTTAGTGGCAAAAATTATTATAAAAAGTAATCATTTTCCATTAAATCAAGTTTGTAATCAATTGCAATGAATTCCAATTCAAGGTTATATTAGTATAAATTAGGGTAATAATTGGTAATAATGTATTATTAATGGTATGTGAATAAAATGATAATTAAAATTTAAGGAAATGATGTTAATGTTATTCATAATTGGAAAATTTGTTGAATTATAAGAATGGGAATAAAGATTCATCAATTTATTTGAAATTTGAACTATAACAATAATTGTAGTAATTGCAATTTAATGAAATTAAAAATCTAAGTATTACGCTAATTAAGATGAAATGTAAGGATTGCAATAGATTTTGAATCCAATGTTAAAATTCATCAGTTGATAACAATGAATTGAATAATAGAATGAAAAAAATAAATTTAATAGAATTTTTGAAAATTAAATTTATAATTTCTGAATTTAATGAAATTGTGGTTAATACTGAAATTTGTAAATTAATCAACTCTAAATTGATATTTAAATTTAGGTAAATTAGTGTAAATGATATAAAATTTAAAAATGATGAAATTTGTTAATTATAGAGTTGAAATTTGAAATTTGATTTAATTTCTTAATTTATTAAATTATTTAATTAATATAAAAATAGCCATTTTGGCCACCGACTCGGATTTCGACGGAACCAGTTTCATTGGATACATAACGGTGAATTATTGTAGGATTTCAAGTTTCGTAATGATCGGACGTGTCGTTTGATCGTACGGACTCAAAACGCCTTAAAATTAATGAAATTGAAATCAATTGAAATCGATTTGAATTAAATTGATTTTGGCATAACTTCTTCATATGATGGAATTTGGACTCGAGTCCATTTCCATTGCGTTTAAAATATTTGAAAAAACCTATTTTGATATATGGGTTGACCCAATTTTGTTTCGGGGTCAGAACGGGCTTTTCGGGCCATATATCGCTCAGCGCGTTTATCAATCCGATCCATCAATTCTATTTTCAACTTTGTCTGTAAATACCCGATTATAAACCCTAGCCTACATCTTTTTCTCATTTGTCTTTACGTACAAGTCATTCTATTCCCTTTCTTCCTCAGTGGAAGACAAACAAAATTCTAAATCCAAACACAAATCAAAATTCAAATCCAAAATTTAAAATCCAAAATTTGGAAAAAATATATATCGAAGCTTTCATCGTTATGAATCTGCATCTGTTGTCTGTTTCTGCAATCGATGCTCGAGTCAACCAAAAATCATGGTCAAAGCCATGAAATTTTGAAACCCTAGGCAAGAATTGGGGCTTTTCGATTTAGGATGTAATCGGAAAAATTGGAACAGGATTTCGTAGAGCGTGCTGCGTGGAGTCAATAGGTGGTAGTGGCATCACCTATGGTGATGGGGGGTGGCCGGAATTGGCTAATTAGGGTTTCGAAACCTGCGGCGGCCCGCGGCGAATAGGGGGATCGGACCAGGGGTTTTGGGTGCGGCTGGTCGTTAGTAGGGAGTTGGTGGCGACGTCTCGATGATCGGTGGTCGGAGGTTGCCGTATTCGTTGGTCAATGGCATGGGTTTAGGCGCGTTATGGGTTCGGCTATTTCAATTTCATGAGGGAGAAGAAGCACACGTGGCCCGCGTGGTAATTGTTTATTTGTTTTATTTTTGTTTTATTTAAAATTTTAATTTCAACATCGTTTAATGCATATAACTTTCGCATACAATATCCATTTTACGCGCGATTTTTTTTATTAGGATCGTATTGGAATTCTGTACCTTTTGGCACTTGTTTGGATGGATTTGGAGACTGTGCAAATTTTGGGTTTAAATTGGATTGAATTCAATTTAAATTCAAAAGGTGAGTGTTTTAACCCACTCACAACTTCTAAAATTTCTTATGTCTGTTAAATTTATTTAGGATGTGAATAGAAACTAATTTATAACTGTTTGGCGTATTTTAATCATTATCCCAGTTAAATCGAACAAGATTTAATTAAATTGTTATTTAATTTATTTATTGCATATAAACTACCAGTTAAATTGTCATTTAATTTATTATTGAATATAAACTGCTAGTTGATACCTGTTGTTTATTATCCGTTATATATTGATGCTATTATTTGAATTAGATGATGATTGTGATTATTGGTTGATGATTGATATTGGATGAATGGATGTTGTATTTTATATCGTTATAAACTGCAAATTGTTATGAACTTTATTTCATTCGGGATTGCGGTTTAAAATGATATATAACCGTATTTACATTTTAAATTGCGGATTGAAATGGTAAATATCCGTATCACTTGACTATAGGATAGAAAATTATATACAAGCACCGCCGGTCTATATATAAAATATTTTGAATTGATTTCTATTGTTTTGGATAGAATTATACGTTTTAAATAAATGTTGATTCTTTTTGATATTGTATAAAAATATTTTATATAACTAAATTCATGTATTTAAGCTATGTATAAATCTGTTTAATGACAATAAGTTAAATAATAGAGCTTGATTTATTAAAATAAATATGGTTAAGTATTTAAATCATATTTTTATATAGAGGTTAAAATGATTTAAATAAATCTAGATTTGGAAGATAAAATATAAAATTCATGTGAATTATATTATTTAAGAATTTTACACGAATAAAATTTGATTTGAAATTTAGATAAATTTGAGATTTTATGAAATTGAATATATTTAAGAATTTAACCAACAGGGTTGATGTGAAATTTATTAAATTGGAAATTTTAAAAGGTATAATTATTATAACTCGATTTTTGGGTCTAGGTGAATTAAATGATTATTTCAAGTATAATGATTTGAAGGCAATATCTAGTTATTTGTAATTTGAGTTTTATTTAAATAATAAGGGGTTTATAATATAAAATATTTCAAAACTGAACAATAGGAAATTTAGTTGTTAAATCGAAATTATCAAATTGAGTTTGGAAATTTTGGAATATTTAAAGCCTTGAAATATATCAAAATTGAAGTGTTTATAAAAATTGAAATGTTTCAAAGTTATGAATTTCATAGCATTATGTTCTAAAGGTGTTAAAATTAAAAATGTTCGATTTTGAAGTATAAAATTTGGAAGTGCTATGATTTTAAAAAAGGGGATGTATTTGAAATAAATTGATATGAAAAAAAGGAATATCATATTGATTGGTTTTTAAATTTGAAATGATATCGTATTCATATGGTTTTGAAATAAATATTATATCCTGGTTTTGAAGTATAAATTATTTTGAAATGTCTGCGGTGTTATAATAACGTTGGGTTGTTAAAATGACTGGGATTGGAAGTTTTCATACTCTCTACCAACTCCGAAAACCACTTTAACAACCGTGTACGCGGTGGAGATTCTAGAATGATGTAGGATGGTGGCGGCGTTTCCTTTGAGGTAAATACATGGACCTGACTCCCGAGAGTTGGCACAAGGTGGCTAAAACAGGAGCGATTGGCGGGCTAATGAGGTAGCTCCTTTGATCGGACACATCCCTTCGATATTATACGCTGACTTTTGGATTGATTCGGTGGCCGCTTTTGATTTTCTTTTTGGGGATGTTGCTCGAGGTGGGCGGTATAGCGTGTTACGTGTTACCACCGGCCGGAAGCATAATTGGTATATCTACCCTTGCATTGCCTAGTTGTGTCGTGTCACTTACGCTAACGCGCCTTGCACGAGTTTCTATTTGTGCCGTACCTATGGAGTATCTTTTGGTAGCCTCCCGATCAGGAGGTATTACGGTACTGTATAGACTATTGGCATTATTTTTGTTAAGGGCTATATGGGTAACCCCTTAACGCTATTTAAAAGTAAGTTTATTTTACTATTAGACATTATTATAATAGCGAAATATTATTACATAATAAATAGTTTAATGGATCATTAGGAGATATGAATCCCGAGCATCTCTTGAGTTACTGCACTCACATTGACACTGGATAGGAGATGTCGTAAACATCTCTGACGCCGTTCCACTCATATTATTTACTATTGATTTAACTTACATAAGATTTTTTTTAGTTCTGACTCGAGTGTTTTGTCTTTTCAATTTGCTCGGGTCAGCCTGAGCATTTCAGGATTTGGAAGACCGTATTCTAGAGGACAACGACGAAGATTAATTATTATCTATTATATTATTCCACTACGCCTGTAACAACCCGCATATTTATCGATTATATATTTAAATATTTTGTTTAAATATTTTATCATTATTCAGATATTGGTCCGAAAAGCTACTTTTTGGAAACGGTCGAATTAGGACTCGAGACCACTTTCATTGAGTTCGAAATGCCGTTTACAAATTTTTTAAGTATAAACTTTGATATGTTTGGGGTTAGTGGAATTTCACTAGCTTTTCCTGCTTTGGACTTTGGGTTGGTTTAGCCTATTAAACCTAAGTTCCAACCCCTTCTCCTCATCTCTTCATAAATTCCTACCTAACTCTAGTTTTAGCATTAATGGTGAGTGGAAAGGGAAATTAAAATTCCAAGCCCAAGTTCATTAGCAAATTCAACATCCAACTCCAAAATCAAAGTAAAGACATTGGATTCAGGCTTGTAGTTGCTTCTCTATTGACTTCAAGCTTCTTCTTCTTTGAATTTGTACAAAGGTGAGATTTTTATCTCACATTCTTGTCTATAACTATGATGGACTATTGGGAATGAATTCCCATCAGTTTAGCATGTGCATTTGCATTTGGTTTGGATTGGATTGGCGAAAAACTCCAATTTTTATTGTTTTTGGTAAAATTCTGCACTTAGGTCGTTCTGCCTATGCTAGGTCGTTTGCGTGGAAAAGTCTCGGCACCAAATAGTTCATTTCTGGCCTTAAACTCGTTCGCACGCTTTAGGTCGTTCGCCTCGGAATTAGGTCGTAGGTCGTAGGTCGTGGGCCGCTATGTCGTTGGTCGTAGGTCGTGGGCCGCTTGGTCGCAGGTCATTAGGCCTTAGGTCGTTAGGTCGCTCCCTCTGTTGGAAACGTTACCTCGGTCTTAGGTCGCTTGGATCTAGGTCGCTTGGCCTTATAGCATTAGGTCGCACTGCTTTGTTAAGACGTTAGGTCACTCGCCTTTTTATCCTTTAGGTCTTTCGGCTCGTTCACACGTTAGGTCGCTCGGCCTTTTTCACCATTAGGTCGTTAGGTCGCGAGCCTCGCTAGGTTGCTCAACCTTTATAAGTCGTAGGTCATCTCCGACCTTAAACCACTCGGCCCCATTAGGTCGCGTACATTTTTGGTCGCGTATTTCACTAGGCCGTTAGGCATTTACCTCGTTAGGTTGTAGGTCGCTCGACCTTATTACCTTGTTAGGTCGCGAGTCCCTTAGGTCGCTCGCCCCTGTTAGGTCGCTCGCTTCTGCTAACTCGCGAACACCTCTAGGTTGCAACCACTAGGTCGCTTGACCGCTTAGACCCCTAGGTCGCTCGATCCTATTCTCCCTTAGGTCTTCACTAGGTCGAACCCCGTAGCGGTGGTGTTTCCCCCGCACCCCCACCATGGGGGGTTTCCACCCCTCTGGACCCCCCCTCCGTAGGGGATCTTATCTGAAAAACATTCAACAAAACTTGCTTTGTTGAGATGCTGATTTGACCATTCTTGGAGACAAACTATCTTGGGCTTCTCGGTCGATTTTATGGTATCATGGCCTTGCTAAAAAGGCGGGATAATAACTTTAGAAGTATGAAGGTTTCAATACTAGTAGTAAATATCAAAACTCTTTCAACAAAATGATTTCAACTCTATTTTCAATAACAAAGCTCTTTTCTTAAACCGTTTTCCAATCTACTAGTATATACAAACCTTTACCTCACTCAGATGAGAAATCTAATTAAACGGCTTAGAAAAACAAGTGGTATGAAAAGCTTGCGTTCACTTCGTCGGTTAATTCTTGGACTTGTTCGATTGAACCTCTTGTGACAATTTTCTAGTGAAGATTTATAGTTTGTTCGTAAATATTTAAGTTAAGCAAGTGGTTATGGGACACGAAGATAAACTTTTATATTTACTAGCTTAGTGTAATTGACACTTCTCATTGATCATGACGATCATTTTATGATTTAGACTAGCAATTGTGCGATGTCTCTTTGTTTGCAAGGTTAGACTAGACCTCATAGGTGTGATTCCGACTCACACATATCTCTTTGTCCGCAAGGTTAGTCTAGACACCATTTGTGTGATTCCACTCACACATACCTTTTTGTTGCGAGGTTAGGCTAGATACCATTTGTGTGATTCCACTCACACATACCTTTTTGCTTTTTGGTTAGCCTAGACCTCATCTGGGTGATTCCGACTCACCCATATGGGGTAGCTCCCCATGGTCTTTGAACCGTCATGTGATAGGCCTCTTTCCCTTTTTCTGTGATTTCTGGATTTCTTGTGTTGATTCTGGAATTTATGTCATTGACTTGTTATGAGTACAAGTTAAGGGTATGATGCCCTCTTTGGATCTTTGAGAAGATTCTTGTGATATCGATTTATCTCTTATTGATTGATCTTCTGTTGATCATCATTTGCATACCTGTAGTAGTATGTCAGTACGGATATTTTATGTTTATGCCATATCTTTTATTTTATACCATGTCATCTGATATTTATAGCTATACCGATCCGTTTATTATTTTCTTAAATAATACTCGGGTCAGACCGAGATGTTACAGGTGCTTCTGCTTAACTTCTTTCCGGGATTTGCTACTCTGACTTTTGGCTAACTATTTAGATTAGCAGTTTTTGTTGTATACACTTGAGATATAGACTCATAGTTGTATTATTTTGTACAGCACGTGTTGCTATTCTTTTGTATTATTGTGGATCTTTTTGACCACTACTCTGATGTACACTTTCATGTGTTAGTTATATATTCATATCTTCTTCTGCCTTTGTGATATGGATGTTTGTGACTGATTTGTGTTATTCTTATTTCTATCTTTGTTTTCGAAGATTATTTATAGCTGCCGTGTGATAAGAAATCACATGGATGGTCGCTCCTCAACAGCCTTATTCTCCGTGCTATTTGACAGCACTACACCGTTGTGTTCTTGGCTAGCGTGGGTATAGAGGTTGGGCATCACAACGCCATTTTATTCCGCTGCATTGTTATCTATTATTCTCTGGTATGTGTAACTTTGATATGTATTGTATAAGTATAATCAAATGTTTTGTAAAACAGCTTCAAGAACTGTATATTCGATTATTATATTTTATCGTTCCGCTGCAAGATTCTATTTTATTTCTTTCTCTGTTTTTTTCATATTTAACCCATAACAATCCGCCCTTCTGTATGGTTTAAGTCTGACATGTGTGGTTTATCGTCGATTTAAAATGTACGGAAAGGCCGGACGTTACAATCTTCGACTCCAAGTTCTTGTCTTCTTTACGAAAACGTACAAAGTGGATCAAAGTGGTTTTTGAGAAAATAATCCCGATCCCCGTCTCTTCGAAACGATTAGCGCGATTATTAATATTGATAGTCTGTTATTTAACTAATAAATAACATCCATAACAACCATCAAGCCTTAATAATTTGCCAAATTGTTTTCTTATTTCAAAATATCATCGCAAGATATTTTTCTACACTTAACCCTTTGAAAATAGTTTCAAATCACTTTTCTTTCACGGAATAAATTTCCAAATATTGATTATTTCCACTGAAAATCACTAGGTCAAAATACTTTAGACTTTAAAATAATTTAAATCGCTTAATCCGAAAATATATATTAAAATAAAACATTTAAAACACTTGTTTAAAATACTATTTATGAAATTTAATAATAATTTCTATGTAAAACTTAAGCCAACACAAAATTTAAATTTTAAAAGTTATTCTATAAGGTATAAATATTAAACAATTATCTTTAATTAATAATACTAGTTAAACCTATTAAAATAGGTACTATTGTAATGTATTTAAATAAATATTTACTTTAAAATTCTAAAAAAAAATAAAATAATAAAATTTCTCTTAAACATTATTTTAAAACTCCTTTAAAACCTCTATTTATACTTGAAAATCTTTCTTTTGAAAATATACTCGGCCTTTTAGGGAAATACACTTTCCATTCCACACCTTTAAAAAAAACCACTATTTATTTTTAGACAAATCACCCTTTCTTATAAATTCCCATCTTGAATTTATATTTCCTAATTATCTTCTGATAAACATTTTACTTAAGTTTGAACCTCGTTTGTAAATTTCATAATCTCAATATCCTTTAATCCTAGTTTCAAGCACTTAATCAATTTTCAAATCGATTTTCAAAACTAACTCCATTTTAAAATAAATTCCTTTACTTACCCAAATTTGTTTTAAAAATCCTTTAATTCCTTTATTACTTCTATATTTATGATTTAAAAACTTATTTTAAACTGAAATATCCACTTCATACTTTATTCAAAATCCTACCCTTTTATCATTATTTTTTCCAACATTTTAAATCTTAAATTTTAGATTTTTAGACAATATAACTTAAGCCTCCAAAATTCTTTTATTTTCATTTATTTAAAATCTCTATTTTTATTTCCATACTCAGAATTTATATAATAGAATTGAAAAATAAAACTTTCATATTTTTTCCCAATTCAATCATTAATTTACCCAAATTCACTATACTATTTTACTTAAAATTTTCCCTTTTTATTCCCTTTAAAAATCCAAGCTTTATACAGTTTTTTCATTTTCTTAAATGCTAATATATATTCAACCAAGCCATAGCATTTAATAGTTTCAATTCCCAATTTAAACAATATAATTATCACAGATTATCACATAAATCACATCGTCGAATATAAAATAATTTCAACGTTTTGAGGAATCCAGCTGGATCCCTTCAACCTATTTCCTCGCATCCACAGATGTTAGCACAATATAAAATACCAATTCCACTTTGAGGTGGAATATCGCGGTATAAGGGGTCATCCGCTATTATACGGAGCGCATAAGGTCTCATCCGCTATATAGTTTGGGAAATCAATCACTCCAATATATGTGCTATATATAACATATCACATCCATGCTGATAATAAATTATCACTACAAGCAAACAACCAGTAATTCAAATTTAAATATTTAAATTAAAAAGGTAATCCAAATGAGTGAGATCAACTCACCTTTGTTTCTAATTGCGACCCATCCTAACCCGGCTTGTCTGCTCTACGATTTAGACCTTTAACAAACATTAGATGATTTATTAATATTCAAACTAACCGAATAATAACTTATCATTAAATAATTTAATTAACTAACAATTTTATTCAACAGATGATTTCCCTTTTAAAACCTTTTTATAACATAAATAAACTAAATCAGTTTATTAAACAAATTAATCAATATTATAAATTATCTCAAAATAACTGGTAGATTTAAAATGCGTATATATACGTGTCTATATATATTTTTTCATTTCTAAACTGCATATAGAAGTAATTTATATAGGATTAAAAATCTAGCTTTTTATGTAAACTCCTCTATATTCCAAAATCTTATGCATGCATATATTTTCTTTTCTAAGCTTTTATAAATTCAAATAGACACATTTTATTTTTATAATTATCTGTAATTAATTTTCTGCTTTCTGAATATATATATATATATATATATATAATGAAAACTGCATTTACAGGTAACTTGCGGCTATATAAATTTTTTTCTAACATTTATAAAATAGAAAGAAAATATCTACTATTAACCCTAAATCATCATTAAAACTAAAATAGAAATTATACCTAGCTACTTTGACACATGTGGCTTGTTGTCGCCATCTCAATATTTCGGCATCGACTACAGCTCGAGTTCGTCACCGCCTTCGAGTACGCCTTTATGCTCCTAATCGCAAGCCACACCTCTAGCTAAGAGCGCTTACGTACACGATTTGAACTCTGCTCTGACATCGCGCTTGCTTTCGCCAAAAAATTATTCGACTTCCCCCATGAGCTCGTGCTCCTCCCATAATCGAACGCTTCGCGCCTCCACTCTGACTCGTAGCTGCATTAGAAATCACGATTGATTTCAAGAAGGAGGCAGCTACCTCGATTTGAATTGAACGTTTAAATGAAGATTTATTAATATCGACCGATGGTGATTTCCTATTTCAGCCATTTCTTTTCGTATAAATGGAGAAAAGGGAAGGAAAAGTTAAGGGTTTTGATTTTTGATTGAAAAGAGAAGAGTGCCATTATTTATTTTTTTGTTAATGAGATTTATAAAATGATGATGAAAAATTTGGCAATTCCTTCGGTCATATAATTTTATAAAGAATTGAAACATGTTAAACCAAATGAACACGTGTTAGGAAGGGCAGGACACATGTTTCTTTGAGATGAAGGCCCAAACGGTCTGATGTTGATTTATAATATAATATATTTAATTCGAATTCCAGTTCAAATTATTTCGATTAACGTGTTAAAATCGCGAACCCCTATCGAGGCGTGCTGCCAGGCGTGTATAGTGTTATACCCATATTACAAACACGATGGAAAAGGTTTTGAATCCGAATTCGATCGTATGGAGAAGATAGCTTTTGAACCTGTAACAGCCCGCAGATCCGTACCCTTGAATCAACACTATTCTACCTAAATCAACTCAAGTTGTACAGAAATACGAACCATTTTGGTTAAAGAAGAAGAGGTAGAAGAAGAGAGAACAGAAAACAACAGAATCTTACCATCGCAGCGGAATAAAATATAATAGATAATAAATGATCTTTACTCAAAATCAAATATAGCTGTTTATATATTACATCATCAGAGTACATCAATCACAGCTCAACATCAACGACATACCAATGGATACACAGCAACTCAACACAGCAGAATATATATATATATATATAAACAAGTACGGAAGTACGTATCGTCATCCAGCTCGTCTCCTGAGCTTCATAGCATCAAAACCTGTATCCTATAATACTCGATCTGACCCGAGCATTACAGTTAATAACACCCGAGTCAATCTGGAATACCAGCGTGAGAAAATCACATCCAATTGATTATTAAAGTTTCAAAATCCTTTGAAACAAAAGCATCTCGTAAGACCAGGCCACAAATAAACATGTCAGGCTTTTACCTTACGATCGCTAAAACAATTTTTATAGAAATCCTCTGATATTATAATAGGGTCTATTTACAAATACTTATAAAATAGCCGAAATTGTTACATTCATTAAATTCCAGCTACTAGCTACATAAGTGGGTAATACAAACAAAACTCGTAAAAGGATCATAGGGAGAATGGATTTCCAACAATGACTAGGCACTGAGGTACCACCTGTCACAGTACGTGGTCTAGATCACAGTACCGAGGATTACTCCCTTCATCCCCTGCAACACAAGGTCGGAACCATCCCTTACTGGACAGTCCCGAGTGAGATCACCCCGCGATTGGGATCAGCAACCACACCACTAAGCCGAAAATAAAAAGGGACATCTAGACTGGAATGACCTCACCCTGCTTGGGTGCTACCCACCTAGCCTTGCTGCATAACCCCTGATTTTCAGTCATTCCCATTTGATGAGGCTTGAGGCTAAGCGTTACCTTTTAGAACAATATCTCTTAGAATGCCCATCGTCCGCCTGATGATGTTTTGCAAGCATTCGTCCATACAAGTCCATCCCGGGTTCGAACGGAACCGAAGGAACTATTCCTACTACATCCATTTTGGAAATATCCTCAGGATTAGTAGTGATTAGCCCTTGCACTTTACTGCTCCATCTTCGAATCCAAAATCGTTTACACGAAACGTACAAACCGGATCGAAGTGGTTTTCGAGAAATAATTCTCGATCCCGGTCTCTTCGAAACGATCAGCGCAGTTGGCCAATATTGATAGTCGGTTATTTAACTATCAATTAATATTCACAAACAACCATCCAACAGTAAATAATTTCCTAAATTATTTACTACCATCTAAAATATCTTTACGATATATATTTCTATTTTCAACCTTTGAAAACAGTTTCAAATCCATCTTTCTTTCCAGAATATAATTTCTCAAATATTTTCTATCTCCACTGAAATCACCAAGCACTAATGTAACAACCCTCATATTTATCAATTGTATATTTAAATATTTTATTTAAATATTTCATCGTTCGTCGGATTTTCGTCCGAAAACCTACTTTTTGCAAACAGTCGAATTAGGACTCGAGACCACCCCCAATGAGTTTAACATGTCGTTTGCGACCTTTTTGAGTATAAGCTTCGATATGTTTGGAGATAGTTGATTTTTGCTACTTTTTCCCGCTTATGACTTTGGTTTGGACTGCACCCTTATTAGCTCAGCCCAACCCCCTTCTCTTCATAACTTTTCCTCTTTTCTTAAACACTCAAGCTTTAGCAACAATGGTGGAAGAGAATGGGAAATAGAAATTCCTAAGCCCTAGCTTGCTTTGCAAATCCAACTTCTAGCTCCAAATTCAAGAGAACCCATTGGTAAGCATCTCCTTCATCTTCTCCAACTCTTTCTCCATTCAATTTCAGAAATTTCCCAAACCTAATTTAGGAAATGTTTCTCCTTTAAGCTTAGATTCAAGCTTGTTGGGTTGGAATTGAAGAGTGATTGTTCTTACCATTGCTCAATAGCTTCTTCTTCAATCGTTTGGGTTCAAAGGTGAGATTTTTATCTCACATCTTTGTCTATAATTATCTTTGATTGTTAGGTATGAATTCCTAACACTTATTCATGTGCAATTGATTTTGGTTTGGATTGATTTCGGGTATATTCCAATTTTTGGTGTTTTGGTCTAATTTATGAAAATCCTATTATGGATATTTAGACATTGATAGTTGAGGCGTATCTAAGAGACCTTTAGGCTGGGTTCTCGTTCGACGTAATTCCTTAGTCATCACCATTTGCTCGTTCGATCGTTTCCGATATTCGTTCGGCCATTTTTGGCCTAGGTTCGGGGAATGCCCTGAACCCTTTATTCAGACGTCTGAAACGTAATATTCAGACGTCTGAATATTGTTCAGGGAAGATTTCTATTCCCGGATTTAGACGTCTGAATATATGGTTTCAGACGTCTGAATTGGTTCATTTGGAACCAGAAAGGAAATAGGCTAAAAAGTGTCTATTTCAGACGTCTGGATCCAAGGATTCAGACGTCTGAATTCTGTCTTTGGAAAATATTTATTTTCCAGATTCAAACGTCTGAATCCTTGATTTCAGACGTCTGAATCAGCACTATTTTGCCTATTTTCCTATTTGCTTGAGAATTCCAATTTAAATCGATTCGTGATGATCCTATTTGTTGTTATCATTTATTATGGCTTTGATGATTCCTTTTTAGGGATTTTTGAATATCCATTTCGATGGATTCTTTATCGGTTTCTTTGGATTTTATTCACGTCTTCGAATGTGAATTTTACTGGTTGATTGTTCTTACAATTTTCTTTGTGAATTGTCACTTTAAAAATATAAAGGTTTTCTATACTAGTAGTAAATATCAAAACTCTTTCTTCAAATGATTTCAACACTATTTTATTACAAAGCTCGTTTTCTCAAACCGACTTCTAATCTATTAGTATATACAAACCTTTACCTCACTCGTATGAGAAATCTAATTAAACGACTTAGTAAAACAAGTGGTATGAAACGCTTGCGTTTACTTCGTCGGTTAATTCTTGGACTTGTTCGATTGAATCTCTTGTGACAATTTTCTTGTGGAGATCTACAATTTGTTCGTAAATATTTAAGTTAAGCTAGTGGTTATGGGACATGAAGCTAAGCTCATATATTTACTAGCTTACTGTAACTGACACTTCTCTTTGATCATGACGATCATTTTATGTTTTAGACTAGCATTGTGCAATGTCTTTGAGATTTGGTTCATCGGATGTCACGCTGTACGACGTCGTTGTTCCCTTTGATTGTGTTTTGGTTCATCGGATGTCACACTGTACGACGTCGTTGTTCCCTTTGATTGTGTTTTGGTTCATCCGATGTCACGCTGTACGACGTCGTTGTTCCCTTTGATTGTGTTTTGGTTTGTCGGATGTCACGCTGTACGACGTCGTTGTTCCCTTTGATTGTGTTTTGGTTCGTCGGATGTCACGCTGTACGACGTCGTTGTTCCCTTTGATTGTGTTTTGGTTCCTCGGATGTCACGCTCTACGACGTCGTTGTTCCCTTTGATGTGTTTTGGTTCGTCGGATGTCACGCTGTACGACGTCGTTGTTCCCTTTGATTGTGTTTTGGTTCCTCGGATGTCACGCTCTACGACGTCGTTGTTCCCTTTGATGTGTTTTGGTTCATCGGATGTCACGCTGTACGACGTCGTTGTTCCCTTTGATTGTGATTTGGTTCATAGGATGTCACGCTGTACGACGTCGTTGTTCCCTTTGATTGTGTTTTGGTTCATCGGATGTCACGCTGTACGATGTCGTTGTTCCCTTTGATTGTGATTTTTGGATTTCGTGTGTTGAATTCTAGAATTTATGTTTCACCAACTTTTACGATTGGCATTGATATATATGTCATTTATTGTGGCTTGGTGAATGAAATTAGGAGTATGACATTCCTTTTTGGATCTTTGAGAAGATTCTTTGATATTGATTAATCGTTTGTTGATTATCATTTACGTACTTATAGTAGTATGCCATTATGGATATTATATGTCAATGCCATATCTTTTGTTCTATATCATGTTATCTGATATTTATAGCTAGACTGATCCGTTTATTATTTTCTTATAAATAATACTCGGGTCAGGCCGAGATGTTGCAGGTGCTTCGACTTGACTTCTCTCCAGGGATCCATTACTCTGACCTTTTGGTTACTACTTAGATTAGTAGTTTTTGTTGTATACTCTTGAGATATTGACTCATTGATGTATTCTTTTATATAGCACATGTTGCTATTCTTTTGTGTTATTGTGGATCTTTTTGACCACACTCTGACATACACTTCCATGTGTTAATTATGTATTCATATCTTCTTCCGCCTTTGTGATATGAATTATCTGTGACAGATTTATGTTATGTTTATTTCTATATTTATTTCCGAAGATTATTATAGCCACTGTGTAGTAGCTTTGTGTTTGTATCGGTACGTCGGATTTCCTCTTGAAATTAAATGCATGTTATACTATCTGACATATCAGTGCTCGTGCAAAGCAATTACACGGATGGTCGCTCCTCAACAGCCTTATTCTCCTTGCTAGTTGACAGCATTACACTGTAGTGTTCTTGGCTAGCGTGGGTATAGAGGTGGGGCGTCACAGCTTGGTATCAGAGCCAAACTTCGGAACAATACGGAAAATTATAACAAGGATCATCGTCCTAAGTCCATCTTAGGAGTCGTGCTTTAGGATTTTTATTCGGGTCTTCGTACCGTCCTGTCCTATTTTCTTTTATGATTCCTTGTTTTATCTATCAAGATTGCTTGATATTTATTTTGAGAATAACTTTTCTCCTTCTTTCTTTCTTAAAGAAGAGAAATGGTTAGACTAGGCCGTCCCAGCGCTGGTCAATCTAGTGCTACTCCCCAGGATGGAGTATTTATGTCTGCCCAGCAAATTCTTGATCTAGTAAAGAACGCTCAAGCAGCCGGACCCATTCCAGAGCCTACTCATCCTAGATCCGGTTTTGCACGCTTGTGCAGAGACTACACCGATTTGGGTGGAAGGCCATTCAAGGGATCCGAGAGTGTTATAGAAATTCAAGCTTGGCTTAAATCATGCGATCGCATCTTTTCTCGCATGAACCTTATTGATTTACATCGAGTCCAAGTGGCATTTAGCATGCTCCAAGAAAGGGCATTAGATTGGTATGAGCTTTTAATTTCTGAAATCGTTGAAGCGGATCTCACTTGGGAGCAATTCCGTGAAAGGTTCGAATTGAAATTTGTGCTGGAGGCTGAAAAAGTAACTCTGGCCCGGTGTTTTATTGACCTTGTTCAAGGTGAATCTTCTGTGACAGATTATGTCGCCTCTTTCTAAATACGGGGTTGAGTATATTAATACCCCGATGAAGAAAAATCAAAGATTTGTCTATGGCTTGAATAAGAATCTTACGAAGCCATTGCTTTTGAAACTGGAGGTTTCATTTGATCAGCTTATTGATATCGCTCTTCGTCTTGAAAAGGCCGATAGAGAAAGCGATATTGAAGTTGTGCGTGCCAAACAGAACTTCAACAACAACATGAAGAGGCCTATTAAATTCGAAGGCCCCAATCCCATCAAGAAAGGGAAGCATCAAACTCCGGTAGCAAAGTCTCATATCTCTAGTCGTGGACGATGCTACAATTGTGGTTCCACGGACCACTATGCAAAGGAGTGCCCGAAAACTCTCTTTTGCCGTTATTGCAAAGGTTCGGGTCATCTTATATCTACATGTCCCATTCTTCAAAGCAGGAGAGAGGGAGAGCTGAATATTGTGCAAGCTCCTGGTAACACTTCTCGTGGTCAAGGTATTTTTCACTCAATCCTTGATGGCATTGTTTTATTTTGTGGTCTTCTTAGTTGAGTTCTTTTTGATATGGGTTCCATCTCACTATTTTATATCAAAAGAACTTGTTGATTCTTTTTCTTTAAAAATATTTTTGGGCTTGATGAGTTCTTTGAGAGTTGTGAATCCGGATGGTAGGTCCGCAACACTCAATTTGCTTTTTATTGATGTCAAAATTATTTTATGAGATTTTTTGTGATGCCCCATCTCTATACCCACGCTAGCCAAGAACACTACGGGGTAGTGCTGTCAACTAGCTCGGAGAATAAGGCTGTTGAGGAGCGACCATCCATGTAATTGCTTATCACATGGTGGCTATGAATAATCTTCGGAAACAAACATAGAAATAACCATAACACAAATCAGTCACACACATCCATAAAACAAGTGGTATGAAACACTTGCATTTACTTCGTCGGTTAATTCTTGGACTTGTTCGATTGAATCTCTTGTGACAATTTTCTAGTGGAGATCTACAATTTGTTCGTAAATATTTAAGTTAAGCTAGTGGTTATGGGACATGAAGCTAAGCTCATATATTTACTAGCTTACTGTAATTGACACTTCTCTTTGATCATGACGATCATTTTATGTTTTAGACTAGCATTGTGCAATGTCTTTGAGATTTGGTTCATCGGATGTCACGCTGTACGGCGTCATTGTTCCCTTTGATTGTGTTTTGGTTCATCGGATGTCACGCTGTACGACGTCATTGTTCCCTTTGATTATGTTTTGGTACATCGGATTGTGTTTTGGTTCATCGGATGTCACGCTGTACGACGTCGTTGTTCCCTTTGATTGTGTTTTGGTTCATCGGATGTCACGCTGTACGACGTCGTTGTTCCCTTTGATTGTGTTTTGGTTCATCGGATGTCACGCTGTACGACGTCGTTGTTCCCTTTGATTGTGTTTTGGTTCATCGGATGTCACGCTGTACGACGTCGTTGTTCCCTTTGATTGTGTTTTGGTTCATCGGATGTCACGCTGTACGACGTCTTTGTTCCCTTTGATTGTGTTTTGGTTCATCGGATGTCACGCTGTACGACGTCGTTGTTCCCTTTGATTGTGTTTTGGTTCATCGGATGTCACGCTATACGACGTCGTTGTTCCCTTTGATTGTGATTTGGTTCATAGGATGTCACGCTGTACGACGTCGTTGTTCCCTTTGATTGTGTTTTGGTTCATCGGATGTCACGCTGTACGATGTCGTTGTTCCCTTTGATTGTGATTTCTGGATTTCGTGTGTTGAATTCTGGAATTTATGTTTCACCAACTTTTACGATTGGCATTGATATATATGTCATTTATTGTGGCTTGGTGAATGAAATTAGGAGTATGACATTCCTTTTTGGATCTTTGAGAAGATTCTTTGATATTGATTAATCGTTTGTTGATTATCATTTACATACTTATAGTAGTATGCCATTATGGATATTATATGTCAATGCCATATCTTTCGTTCTATATCATGTTATCTGATATTTATAGCTAGACTGATCCGTTTATTATTTTCTTATAAATAATACTCGGGTCAGACCGAGATGTTGCAGGTGCTTCGACTTGAATTCTCTCCAGGGATCCATTACTCTGACCTTTTGCTTACTACTTAGATTAGTAGTTTTTGTTGTATACTCTTGAGATATTGACTCATTGATGTATTCTTTTATATAGCACATGTTGCTATTCTAGTGTGTTATTGTGGATCTTTTTGACCACTACTCTGACATACACTTCCATGTGTTAATTATGTATTCATATCTTCTTCCGCCTTTGTGATATGAATTATCTGTGACAGATTTATGTTATGTTTATTTCTATATTTGTTTCCGAAGATTATTATAGCCACTGTGTAGTAGCTTTGTGTTTGTATCGGTACGTCGGATTTCCTCTTGAAATTAAATGCATGTTATACTATCGGACATATCGGTGCTCGCGCAAAGCAATTACACGGATGGTCGCTCCTCAACAGCCTAATTCTCCATGCTAGTTGACAGCATTACACTGTAGTGTTCTTGGCTAGCGTGGGTATAGAGGTGGGGAGTCATAACTAAAATGGATTTTTAAAATAATTTAAAACACTTTGCTTTGAAATATATGCTTTAAAACATTTAAATTAAAACTACTTTAGTAATTTGTTAAAAATACATATTTTATGAATATTTGAAGATATTGTTACTAAGTAAAATATAAAATATAAAACTAGATTTCACTTTTAAAAATAAAATACTAAGGCACTCTTTAACTAATTATTGCTATAATAGATTAAAGTAAATACTTACTTTAAAATTTAAATATTTAGAAGTAGTAAATTTTCCAAACATACTTCGTACATCACTTTAAACTTTTAATTTATATTTAAAAATTTACTTTGAAAACGTACTTGGATATTTAGAGAGAAATTCCCGATCTCAATCACTTAAATCAATTTTTCCAAATTGATTTCCAATTTATTCCATTTGAAATAAATTTCTTCACCTAACAGTTCATTTCATAATTCATTAATTATGGACTTTATTATTATTTTCAGTTTGATTTTTAACTCCTTTAGCTGAAATATACAAATCTCAGGTTATTCCCAATTTCTTTTTTTTTTCTTTTTTTTCTTATTAAATAATTTAAATCCTCAGTTTTAAATAAATGTTTTGTTCTTTTGAAACAATAACATTGAAATTTAAATTTTCATTAATTCTCTGTTTATTTAAATTTTCTTCCCATACTCAAAATTTTAAAGTAACTTTATTTCCTTTCCAGTTCATTTATAACTTTATTCAACTTTTCTATAATTATTTTACTTAAAATTTTACTTCTTTTATTTTCATTCCCAAACTCAAATTATATATTTGGGTAATTCATTATTTCCCGATTATAAAAATCGAGCCATAGCATTCAATATTTCCACATAATTCATTACAGAATATCAAATATTCAGAACAGAGAATATTAAATAATTAAATAAAGTTGAGGGGTCCAGTTGGATCCCTCCAACCTGTTTTTCCTGCATCCACAGATGTTAGCATAATAATACACCAATTTCCAAATATACCATACTATAGTACATCAATCAATTTCAACCATTCAAATAATTATTTAAATTTAGTCATTTAAATTTAAATTTAAATTAACTGAGTGAGATTAACTCACTTTTGCTTTGCTGTTCTCAATCCATTCCAAACCGACTTGTTTCCTTGATTTTTACACCTTGTATAATAATTCACGGTTTATTATTATTTGGACCAATCAAACAATTATTCACCATTTATTTATTTTGTTTACAAATGATTAAATTTTAACCTTAGATTTAATTTAACCGAAGTAGTAAATTTTAAACTAGTTTTCCTTTATGTATATTTTAATTCAATTTAATAATTTGTACTTTAACTAAGATAAATTTAATGGACTAAAAAAAATCAACAGATTAAACTCAGGTTTCAACTTGAGTAATATAAATTTAGAAATCCCCAAACTAATTTTCCGCTTTATCACAATTTATAAATTTGTAAATATTCGTTGTAATATGATATTATAATATATAAATCATTTTAATATCTCTTTTAAAAATTTAAACAGCAAGATTTAAACACATCTGTATATAAAAAAAATTCCTTCTGTATCTGACAAACAAAAATTCCTTGAACCTATATACCTTACAATACTGTGTATTCATACAAATAATTTATCTGCTTGATTTTTTTTATATATAAAAAAAGACAATAAAACAATACCTCTGCTCGATGATGCCGAAGAACACAAACCCTCCACCTCGCGACACAACTCGCCGACCACCCAAAGATTCCTTCTTCGCCATCGCGTGCGCGGCTACCACGAACACGACGCTCGAAAACCCTAGGCACCACGTTGACTGCGCCGTCGCCGTTCTGCCCCGAGGGCACCACCGTCTCCCTCCAACCGTGCGCGAAGAGTTCCCTTCCTGATTTGATTCGAAGTCCCCCTCGATGCTAAACCCCAACACCAAATCGTGTGATAAGATCGAATGAATCTGCTTTCGCCCCTCTCTAACTCTCGGATCGATCCCCCATTTTTATTTTTATTTTCTTTCCACGTGCCGATTGAAAAGAACCAAGGAAAGGGAAGTAGGGTTTTGGATTCGTACGCCATAAATCTCGATTTAGTTTCAAAGGTTTCGGCCCTATTATAATTCGTTGGGGGATTTCGTTTGACCAGAAAAAAAAAGATGGTTATTTAAAATCGAACGAGGCGTATGAAGGAAGATTTTTTTTTTTTTAACTGGGTATTCCATTATGAAGAAGAAGGTTCGGCGAATTTATCTAAGGGAAATGAAGTGTTAACGCTAAGATTTGAACGCTAACACCCCGGTGTGTAAAGTGTAGTTGTGAAAGCACCACTCGATGATTCGAGAACAGAGTATAAGCAGAAAACTGCAAAAAAAGTAAATAACAGCAGTTTTTATAGTGGTTCGGCTTATGATCAAGCCTACGTCCACTCTGAATATCTTTATTGATGGTTTCGTTACAACTTGATACAATTCTTCTCAAGTACAATACACTTTGAATTACTAAACACTTTGAACGAGTAGCTTAAACTTCAATGTAAGAGAAAGTCTTCAAACCCATGTCGGATGTATGAGATTCCTTCTTGAAGTTGTTGATAGCGTTCTACGTGTCTTAAAAGCTTTGGGTATCGATTCGGTTTTGAATGCAGCAGAGTATCGGTGCTTGGAAAGAATGAGCCAAAAAAAAGAGTCCCTCTCTAGTTGGAGCTAGGGTCGTATTTATAGACATTTCTCGGAGTTAGGTCGTAACTCATACTCGACTCATGATAAGTCGTAACTCATAGATAACTCGTGCGTGACTCATGATAAGTCGTAACTCGTAGATGACTCATGGTAGGTAGCGGCCGACCTATTGGGTTTAGCTCATGGCTTGGTCCAAAGTTATGCACCCATTTGAATGAATGATACAAGTTCTAAGTCGTTCCTGAGTTAACCAAATGCGACTTCCTTTATGCTAGCATGAGTCGTACATGACTCATCATAAGTCGTAAGTCGTCAACGAGTCATTTCATTACAGTATGGTATTGAACTTGTCTCCAAGTCTTAGGTCGTGAACGACTTATCTGCAGTTATAAGTCAGCAGCGACTTAAGCGTTGTTGACTCTTCCTTCTAGCGCTTTGATTCGTCACTTCTTTAGGTCGTGGACTTTCTTAAGTCGTAAGTTGTGAGCTGTGGTAGCGCACGAGTTAACTGGTCGTAGCTTCTTGTTTGCTGGCCTGAGTTGCTGACGATTCAAGGTAGGTCGCAAGCACAATTCTTTGACTCGTGCAACTCCTCAATTGTTGAATTGGCAACTTGCTGATTCGTGAAGTACCTTGAGTCATGAAGTACCTTGAGTCGGCCAACACCTTTAAGGCATTAAGGTTATAACCTGGTGAGTCGCTGTCCCTCTTGGGTCATTAAGTCGGCTGTTAACCCGTCAAGGCCGTTGATTCGGTCCATATGTTAGGTCGGTAATCAGGTTAGTCGCTAAGTCGTTATACCCTTATGTCGTTTGACTATTGAGTCGCTGAGCATGGGAGTTAACATTTGCCCCTTGAAGTACACGCCTAGGTCGTAGTTCGTGTGCTTCGACCAAACTTAACTAAGTCGCGGGCGACCTAAGAGATTAATTTGCACATCTATTTGCTTCAGCCCTATGTAAGCGTTAGCTCGTTTCTTCCTCCTCATCAACTGCTCCCATATCCTTTTCTGCCATTAGAGACTTTTCGAGTTCCCAAAGGCGAATCCAAGTTAATCGATCAACAATCCATCTTACTATTACCTCATGTAAGTGAATTTGGTCCCTTATTCAATCGCGACTATTGCTGAAACATGAACCTTTACCTTCTGAGCCCAAATCACCTTCGCACGCCTTGCCTAGTCCTTCGAGTGAAGTTGCGATTGATTTCAATCTTTATTGGCTATGTCGTCGCTGCGATTCATAGGGTTATAGGATCGTGCTAGGTTTATGGTAGCTCTGTGGTGATTTGGATCAGTTCTTGGGTTTTTCTTAAGAAGATGGTGGATTCTGTTGTTAATGGAAGATAACGGGTTATCGGGTTGGAGAGGGGTTAGTGGATGAAGGAGATAACCTTTAATCGCTGAATAACGCCAGAGACAACCTAAGGATTCTGAAAGTCGACGACCTAAAAATTCTTGCAACCCAACAGATACTGAACGACCTTCAGATTTGTGACCTAAATTCTTGTAGCACCACCCTTGCGACCTAACTTTTAGGTCGTGTGAGCGACCTAGCCTTTAGGTCCTTAACACGGGTTTCCCTTTAGGTCGCGAACGGCTTAAGACTTGGACACAATTTTCTCACTGCTGAATTGCTACCTTCAGCCTAGACCAACTTCAACCCATCCTGTTAAGTCGTGAACAACTTAGGACTTAGAGAACTTCCGGACTGCGACTAAATAGCTTGAACAAAACTTGAAAACTTCGAGGTGTTGATAGAACTTGATTGTGCTTTCAACTCGAACTTTGAACTACAGAAATAACTTGCATGACTTTGTTGTGCTTTCTTAACAGATTATACCAAACTTGATGCTAATAACCTGTTAAATACAACACTTGCAGAAAACTAGGGCGAATATACTGCCATCGACTGCCTACGTCAAATGGCAGATTAGTTAATAACAGATAATTAACTCAAATAAATTGTGTGAACGATGTGCTTTCATCAATTTCAAGTAAAATATTAAAGCAACACTGGAATAGTCAATTGAAACTGACCATCCTGCACTAATATTATGCTTGAACTTTATACTAACAAGTTCTGGAATTTTGTAATCGATCAATCATTGACTAGTTTAATTCCAGTTATATCTACTTGCTATTTTTATTAGTTTTGCACGAAACTTCACACTTTTAGGAAACGTGCATCTTCACATTTGAATATCCAGTTGCTTGTGTAGAATGACTTCTCAGGAAGAAGATACAACGATTCAGACTAGAGAGGCAACTGTAATTCCGGCTCCTCTGGTCAACCCTCCCGAAAGAGCCTCTTCTACTTTATCGTACAGAGTTTTCCGCCAATTGTGCGCTCAGTTTGAATCAGATGCCATTCTTCCCGAGAGAAGTAACACTGCTGACATAGCACCCCCTGGCTTTGTTACGGTCAATCGACAAATGTGCCTGAGTGGGGGCGTTCCTCCTTTCAATGACTTTCTCCAACAACTTCTTCGTCAATTGGCCATCGCCCCGTCCCAATTACACCCCAATGGTTATGCCATTTTAATGGGGTTGTGTGTACTGTTTAGGAGGACGCTTGATCGATTCCCAAGCTTTGCCGAGATTTACTTCCTATGCTCTTTCACCAGGACTAAAGATCACCCCTCTATTACTGTCGTGAGAAGTGCTCGAAATCGTAAATTGATCATCGGTCTTCCTGACAGCGCTCATGGGTTTTTGACTCAATTTTTCTATGTCCGTTGCCCCTTGGGGTTTTACGCTGTGTGGAGAGAAGGATGTAAGATCATCTACCTTTACCTCTTTTATATTCTGAGTCTTTTGATGTTCGAATTGCCAAGTGTTAACTTCGTCATCATTTCTTTTCTTTTATCTCAGTACTTCCCCCTCCTTGTAGAGATCACAGTCACAAGCCAACCCTCGAGAGGCTTGTAGCGGTACCGGTTGAAGAACGGGACGTCAAATTTTTGCTGAATGACGAATTCCTTCACCAGTTTGGACTTCTTCACCCTTCTCGCTCCACACGCCCCTGCGAGGTTCCGGACTCCCCACCTAAAGCATCAGATGCTCTGGTTTCTACAGATACATCCATACCAAAAGGTCCTGCTCCCGAGGCTTCGCTAGTGAAGTGCTCCACTTCGGTTGATGTTGCGGTGCCATCTGTCAGGCTTGCCCCGGTTATTGAGGAAGAAGAGACCCAGGGATCTCCTCGACTGTCACAGAAACCTGGCGAAGAAGCCGAAAAAACTAGCCTTGCCAAGCAGAGCAGGGATGATACCTTCGATGGGCTGAGCGACCTCTTTGCTACCTCGCAAGAGATCTTTAAAGATGATCCGATCACAACCGGGGTTTCTTCTTCATTAATTGAAGCGACCTCTATCCTGCAACAGACTCCGTCGACTCAAGAGTTGACGCTAACTATTACACCCACAACCACTCCTCAATTAAAGACTGGTTCGTAGTTTGATGCACGTAGTTTGCACGCCACATACACTTAGAATTTCTTTTTTGGCACTTTTGTGCTTCTGGTTTTTTGTACTTTGAAGAATTCTAAGATTTAGTTCTTTTTTATTTCAGATCCTCCGATGGGGCACAGCGGATCCTACTATGATGATTTCCAGCGCTACGGGAGGCGTAGCCTATATGACTATAGGCGTTACCTTCCCTCTTACAGAGAATCTGATGAAGAAAGAGCCGCTCGAAAGGCTCAAGAGAAGAAGACTCAAGAGGAGCGTTACGAGAGAAGAGAGAGGGAGGAGCGCCACGACTCTTCGCAAAGAGGCGACGATTCCCATAAAAGAAAATCCCATGATGACAGAGGAAAAAGTCATATGGTTGAAGATTCGAGCAAGCGAGCCCGACATGGTGGGAAGCACACCTTTACAACTCCTGAAAAGGTTACTGCTCCTGCCTCGCTCGACATTCCTTCCGGCTCTCCTGCTCTCGGGAAGGCAGACATCCAAACAATAATTAGTAGGCCCAAATTCCAAGTTGGACCGGGTCCAGCCACTTTGCAGAGTCAGTTTCCACAGTGGTGTCTGAAGGGAGTAAGGTTTGACCTTGACTTGGTCCCCATTGACAAGTCTGCTATGTTACGAAACCTCGATGCCGTCAAGCTTGATATTGAGAGGATGTCGAACTGGCAAAAACTTGTTGATGAGCTCCAAAGGGTTAATCGTGCGAACATAGAGGCCATGCTCACTATGGAAAATGATAAAGCCGAGTGGCAAAAAGTTCTTGAGCAACACGACACTGAGATGAGGAGCATTGCTTCTTATAATGAAGAGCTTGAAGCAAAAGTTCAAGAATTGAAACAAGAGCTTGCTGCTTCCTCTACTTCCTATTCTCAAAAAGAAGAAGTGCTCCTAAAACAAGTAAGAGATGCTCATACCAGCCAAAGGGATGCCGAAGACAGGCTTGAAGTGCAGAAAAGAATTAGTGAGGGCTATGTCGCTGATATTGAAGAGCTTCAGAAGAAGAACAGCTCCCAAGAGGCGGAGATTCAAATGCTTAAGCTTCAACTTTTTAAAGCTGAAACGGAGCGTGATGAGGCCGTTGCCGGCAAAATTGCAGCTAAAGAACCTCACGAGGCAACGAGGGCCAACATCAGCTCAACATTATTTGATTTCTATCTGCATAGCATCTTGGGGCGCAGTAGCCTCGCCTTTCTAGGCCCCAAGTATGAAATTACACTGGCTGAAGTTTGGGAGGCCGCACTCGATATGCTCGGTGGTAGCGGCGCTGGCTATGCTGAGTCAGCTCTTGAGGAGCACTATCTTGATGATGATGCTCGTGCCGCTCTCGCTAGGGGGAGAGAACAGCTTGCAAAATTAAGGACCGAAACAACGGCAGGAGAATATTCAGGAAAAATCGTCTCAACTGCTCCAATTCAACCTTCTCCTTCAGCCGAAATTGACATTATCGGTTCTAGTTCTCATTCCCCATCTCCTACTAAAGTTACCACAGATATCACAAGCATACAAGGTGGAGATGAAGGCGGCGAGAGTGCCGAGGCACAGGCTTACGAAGTTGACGTCAAGGAACCGACTTCTGCAGGTAACCCTACTAACAATCTTGCCCAAGTAGAGTGCTCATCTGTTTCTTACAAACTTGATGAGCTTTTTGACTAATTCTTGAATCTCAGCGAGCCATTGTCTCCTCTTTTTACTGACTTGAACTTTTTTCCTTCTGCAGAGAAGACGTCGGGCACTGTTCAGGCTTCTCCTCCTCCAGTTATTCCTTCCCCGCCTCTTAAGGTCACTCCTCCTTCTGCCTCGTAACCCGGGTCACAAGAGGAGCAAATAGAAGTTCTTCACGGTTTAGATGATCCCGTTGCTTCTCAAGATCCGAAAGGAGAAGAAACTGAGGGAAGCGAGAGGACTCCAGAGCCAGCTGGCTCCGGCGCTGAACAGTTATCCAAACTTCTTTCTCCAGGGAGTGGGTCTTCCTCCAAGAAGAGAGGAAAGCAGGGAGTTTCCAAGAAGAAGAAGAAGAGGGGATCTTTAACTGGCGAAGAAGAGACGGAAGAAAGTCCGACCGAGCCCCTTTCTCCTTCATCCCCTACCCTCGCAAGCCGGCCTAAAAAGTTGGTCATTCGGCCAGGTGCGGGCTCAAAAGGTGGGCGGAAGAAGAAATGATGGCTCTGGTTCTGTGGCTTTCATATCGCTTTTTGCCTTTTTTCCATGTACTGACCGGAAATTGTGCGGGTACCGCCCCCCCCCCCCCCCCCGCTTTTCTTTTGTTTTTTACTTTGGAACCTGTACCTGTATATAAAATAGTGTTGAACAAAATGATTCTTTTTCTTTGTACAAACTTCTGTCTGTATCTGAGAGTGCATTTACTATTCAATTTTGTACAAGTTTCTTTGTACGATATTGCAGTGAGCTTGTGGTATATATTGTTCGAGCGCAATTTTACCGATGTAGTTATGCCATGCTGCCCCTATACCATAGGCCCATTGTAATATTTTATTTTATGAGGGACTTGTGCTTTTATTTTTTAGAGAATAATTATTCCACATTTGGAGGAATATGATTTCATTAAAAAATAGAGCACAAATAAGTTTCTACGCTTCAACCTTCGAAGATATCACTTTATACTTTGTGCATATATACATTTTATTGAATGAAATCTTCTATGTGGTAAAGCGGGTATTTGTAAGGTACTTCAACTTCTTTTTGAGGAAGAGAATTTTCTAGAACAAGTAATTCATTCTTCCTTTGAAAGTTAAAGTGTGCTTTTAATGAGGATTTTTTTTTATCTTGCCACAGTAAAGGGCTTCTTGATTTTTGTTTCTTTGAAAAGTTGCACCTCTGAGGAAGATTTTTTCACGTTTCGACACCTGGAAGTTTTATTTCAATCTTGGTGAAACGTGTGCCTCCGAAGAGGTCTTTCTGCTTGATTGTGCCTTCGGGAGGAGGTCTTTTCATTTATGCCTCTGGGAAGAGGTCCTTCCGTCTTATTGTGCCTCTGGGAAGAGGTCTTTTTGTTTCTGCCCCTTGGGAGAGGCACTCTCTCTTCTTTTTTTTTTTTTGCATTTCAACTCTAGTGAAGTGAAACTCCGAAGAGCGGCTGTTGCACTTCAAATCCTGGTGAAATGGGCCCCCGAAGAGGGCTTTTATCTTGTTTTACATTTCAACTCCGGTGAAGTGAAACTCCGAAGAGAGGCTGTTACACTTCAACTCCTGGTGAAATGGGCCTCCGAAGAGGGCTTTTATCTTATTTTACATTTCAACTCCGGTGAAGTGAAACTCCGAGGAGCGGCTGTTACACTTCAACTCCTGGTGAAATGGGCCTCCGAAGAGGGCTTTTATCTTGTTTTACATTTCAACTCCGGTGAAGTGAAACTCCGAAGAGCGGCTGTCACACTTCAACTCCTGGTTAAATGTGCCTCCGAGGATTGCCTGGAAGTTACTCTCTTATGGTTGGAGGGTCATGACTTCTCCAATCTTTTTTGGTTGAGTAGAGAACTTTCTTTTTTGCGGCATATGCCTCGTTAGAGGTCTTTATCCTCCGAAGAGTTGAGCCACTGAAGAGGACTCGTGCCTCCGAAGAGGGCTTTAGTTGTTCCTTGTCCACTTGCTTATGCCTCTTTAGCGATCCTCTATTTTTCCTTTTCAAGCTCGCACTCCCTTCTCTTAGCAGTAGTTTGTTTAATCCAAAGAAGTGTACTTCATTGCTGGGCCGGTTCGCGAGAACGGGCATAAGCTTCTTAATCGGATGTTTGTTTGTTCAAACTTCTCAATTTATTAGCTAAAGCCCGTTTTCGGAGAAATCATTGGCCGTTCAATTGAAGCACTTCTTATCTAGAATTTAAATTCGGGAATTTTGTGACTTGGAATTTGTTTGTTGAATGATAACAAGAATCACTTAGTCTTGTAATGTGCAAGTTTCATTTTCGTTGCCCGCAAAAATTTAGATCGACATTTCAGCAATACATTTAATGTACTTTTCATATCGAAAATAAAGCAAACATGTAATAATAATAAGGAACACAAGATTTATAGTGGTTCGGCCAAGAATTTGGGCCTACATCCACTTTATATTCTTTCATTATTCACTTGCATCGGTTTTACAATCGCTTTCAATTACAGGAATCATACATTCATAATTCTTTTTACAATATTTCAACAAAACTATCAAGTAAAGTATGGGCGCAAGTGATTGCTGTTCCAGGCTCTTGGAATTTGATCTTCTTCGACAGTAGTGAGTTTGAATGTGCCATCGAGAAGCTTCTAACCTATGACATATGGTCCTTCCCAACTTGGCCCAAACACACCTGTTGCTGTCATAATTCTCTTTAGGACTAGATCTCCAATCTCAAAGCTGCGTTGGCGAACTTTGGAATTGAAATGTCTGGCTATTCTTTGCTGATGAGATGCGATTCTGAGCTCAGCCTCTTCTCTTTTTTCATCAAGGAGATCTAGTGCCTCAAGCTGTAGTTTGTCATTCTCCGCTTCATTGAAATGGATTCTTCTATGTGAAGGGACCTCTGTTTCTACCGGAATCATTGCCTCTGATCCGTATGCCAATGAAAACGGAGTATGCCCAGTCGCAGTCTTGTGGGTAGTTCTGTACGCCCATAGTGCTAGTGGTAGCTTATCGACCCAACCACCTTTTGCTCTTTCAAGTTGCTTCTTGATGGTTGACTTGATAATTTTGTTTACTGCTTCCACCTGCCCATTTTCCTGCGGATGAGCTACTGCTGAGAAGCTTTTTCGGATTTTGAATCGTTTGCAAAAATCTTGGAATTCTTTACTTTCGAACTGAGTACCATTATCTGTAATTATCTATTGAGGCACACCATACCTGCAAATGATATTTTTAGTCACAAAACTTATCATCTTTTTAGAGGTGATAGTAGCCAGTGGTTCAGCTTCTGCCCATTTAGTAAAATAATCTACAGCCACAATGGCATATTTAATTCCAGATTTGGCAGTTGGTAACGGTCCTACAAGGTCTATCCCCCATATTGCAAACGGCCATGGACTGACCATCTGTGTGAGTACAGTGGAAGGTGCTCTAGGAATTTTTGCGAATCTTTGGCATCTGTCACATTTTCGGGAATAGTCTGCTGCATCTCGATTAATTTCTGGCCAAAAATATCCGTATCGGAGAATCTTCTTTGCTAAAGTTTGACCACCTAAATGATCACCACATTCTCCTCCATGTACCTCAGCTAGGATTGTTCTGGACTCTTCCTTGGATACACATCGAAGTAATGGCATTGAGAATCCCTGTCTGTATAATTGGCCATCCTGGACCATATAGCGAGAGACTTTCCTCAGTAGCTTCTTTCGTTCTTTTGAATTTTTCGGTAAAGAGCCATTGAGCAGATATTCTGTTATTGGAGTCATCCATGAGTCTTGCCCTTGAGACACGCTCATGATCCAATCAATATCCATCTCATCAATGCTTGGAGCCGACAGGACCTCCACTGGAGTCAACCCCAAAAATTGAGCTTCGCCTGTGCTAGAGTACTTTGCGAGAGAATCTGCTTTCACGTTTTCTTCTCGAGGAATATGACTTATCATGTAATGGTCGAAATCACCCAGGAGTTCCCAAGCCTTTAACAAGTAGGCAGGCAGATTTCCCCATTTCTCTTGGAATTCCTTCTTGACTTGGCATACAATAAGCTGAGAATCACTGAAGATCTGTAATGCTCGGATGTTTAGTTCTTTAGCAATTCTTAAGCTAGCGATAAGAGCTTCGTATTCTGCTTCATTGTTCGTTGAAGGAAATTCCAATCTTAGTGCATAGCATAACGATCGACCATCAGGGGTCTCAAGTACAACTCCGGCTCCAGAACAGTAGTCATTTCTTGCGCCATCAACATATAATTTCCATTGGATTGGGGAATCATCGATCGTTTGCTCCTCACTGTTACCCTTATCTGTGAATTCTGCGATGAAATCCGCTAAAGCTTGTCCATTGATTGCTTTTCGGGGATGATAAGTGATGTCATATTGACCGAGTTCAATATTCCACTTTAGAAGATGACCCGAAGTTTCAGGGCGAAACAGGACTTGCTTTAAAGGTTGATCGTTGAGGACTCTGATAGGATGAGCTTGGAAATATTGCCTCAACTTCCTTGATGCAATCAGTAGGCAATAGACGAGTTTTCCAACTTGGAGTAATTCATCTCTGCCCCAGTGAGTCTTTTGCTGATATAGTAAACTGGATGTTGAATCCTCTTGTCTTCTCGTATCAGTGCTGCACTTAAAGCATGAGATGATACTGCCAAGTATATAAGAAGATCCTCACCGTCGCCAGGTCTAGAAAGTATTGGAGGCGTTTCCATGTGGCGAATCAATTCATCAAAGGATTTTTGGCATTCGGGAGTCCAATCAAAGTTTTTCTTTCCTTTCTCTAGGGCGTCAAAGAATGGGATGCATTTATCAGTGGCTTTGGAAATGAACCGACTCAAGGCGGCAACTTTTCCATTGAGACTCTGCAATTCCTTCTTCGTTCTAGGAGCTTTGACTTCCTTTAAGGCGGTAATTTGAGCTGGACTAGCCTCAATGCCCCTAGCGCTCACGATGAAACCTAAGAACTTTCCGGATTCCACTCCAAATGAACATTTTAAAGGGTTAAGCTTCATTCCGTATTTTCGAAGGACTGCGAACATGTCTGCTAAGTGTTCTATGTGATTCACTACTTTCTTAGACTTTACTAACATGTCATCGACGTAGACTTCCATAGTTTTGCCCAATTGTGGTTTGAACATAGCATTAACAAGTCTTTGGTAGGTTGCCCCCGCATTCTTCAGCCCGAAGGGCATAACCCTATAGCATTAAAGACCAACATCGGTGATAAAGCTCGTGTCCTCCTGATCTGGCTCATGCATCATGATCTGGTTATATCCGGAGTAGGCATCCATAAAAGATAACAATTCATGTCCCGCTGTTCCGTCCACCAGTTGATCGATCCTGGGTAACGGGAAGCAGTCTTTGGGGCAGGCCTTGTTTAGATCTGAAAAATCGATGCACACTCTCCATTTTCCGTTGGCTTTCTTGACCAGCACTGGATTTGAAACCCAATTCGGATAGGTAGATTCTTTGATAAAGTTATTCTCCATGAGCCGATCAACTTCTTCTTTTAATGCTGCTGACCTTTTTGGACCTTGAGTCCTCCTTTTTTGTTTCACTGGTGTAAATTTTGGATTAATATTCAGAGCGTGTACTGCAACTTCTGGGGATATTCTGCACATATCGGCATGAGTCCAAGCAAAAACATCCAAATTTTCCTTTAAAAAAGATATTCAGATATTCTGAATTGACATATTAAGTTGTGAACCCACATTCAACACCTTGTTTGGGTCCTTTGGGTCAACAGGTACTGGTATTGTCGTTTCCACTGGTACCACTCTATTCTCCCCTGCACAGGCTTTTCTAGGATCCATCTCTTTCCGTGCTCCGCTGTGCTCGCCAGTGCAGGGTCCGCACTGTAATTGCTACAAGGCTGGTTCTTTGATGCAGACTGGGGTTGTCGCATCATTTCCCATTTCTCTTTTCCTCGTTTCTCGTAACTCTGTCAGATAACACTCCCGCCCAGCATTTTGATCCCCTTTTATAACTCCCACTCCATTATCTGTGGGGAATTTAATGGTGAGGCACCATGGGGCCAGAACAGCTTTGAATGCTGCGAGAGTTGGACGGCCTAGGAAGGCATTATAAGCAGAAAATTCATCGACAATCACAAAAGTTTGCTTGGGGACCACTTTTCTTTCTCCCTCTCCAAGTTCTACAAGCAAATCAACGGTTCCTATCGGCTATTTTGGCTCCCTAGTGAAGCCAGCGATTTTCTGCGATGAGGCTTGCACATCAGTCATAGGGATCTTCATTTGGTCGAATGTTTTCTTGAAGAGGATATTGCAGGATGCGCCACAATCTATGAGAACTCTTCTGACAATAGCTGGCCCGATTCCAACCGAGATGACTAAGGGATCCAAGGTAGGAGCTTCAATACCTGTGGAATCCTTGGCCCTGAACACAATATCATCATTGAAAGTTCTTTGTTGTTTCAGGGGCGTAGCGCCTTCCAAAACAAAGACATCTTCCTCGGCCAGTACATACTTCAAAGATCGGGTATACCTTTCCATCTCACCCCAGCTCCTGCCTTCTGGGTGAGGTCCTCCCGTAATGACATTGATAACAGGCCTTCCGGATTCATGCCCTGCAGTCTTCTCACTTGTCCTGGGTTGATTTGCAGGAGCTCGTTGCCCCTGGCTAGACGAAGTGGGATTGCTGCTATTTTTTTCTACAAATTGTTGCAGCTTGTTTTCCCTTATCAATTCTTCAATCAAATTTTTCAATTGGCGGCATTCATCGGTATCATGACCGGGTTGATTATGGAAGCGGCAAAACTTCCCGCTTTGCACAGCTTTTTTCCCGGTTCTTAAAACGGGAGGTTTAGGATAATCGACAGAATCTTTAGTGGCAAGGTAAATGCGCTCTGGCGTATCTGATAAAGGAGTATATTCTGATGACCTGAAGGAACGAGGCTTCTTCAGATTTTTCTGTTTCTTCCCATCGTTATTTTCTCTTTTCTGTCCTACAGATTCATTCTTGCGTGGAGCAGCAATGTTATCTTCATCTTTTTCCAATACTGCCTTTACCGGTACAGGACGGCTTTCCAGGCATATGAACTCATCTGCTTTCTTGTAGAACTTTTCAAGGGAATTTGGTTCCTTCATGTTAATCCATTTTCCAAATTCGCTCGTCTTGTCGATGGCCCTCATCAGATAGGTCAAGATCATCCGTGGTTCTGCATTGTCTACCTCGGCCAGCGCTATATTAAAGCGATTCAGGAAAGATCTGATAGTTTCCCCTGGATCCTGTTCTAAACTTGACAACGACATGATATCTTTGGCTTTTGAAGCATATAGTCTGAACTGCTCCTTGAATTTCCGGGTTAAGTCAGAAAACTGATCTATAGAGCGAATCGGTAGCTTGGTGAACCAAAGCAGAGCTACACCTTCCAAATATACAGGAAAATGTCGACACTTTATTTCATCAGAAGCTCTGGCACCTGTCATGTGCCAATCATACTTATACAAGAATTCGTTCGGATCACTTGTTCCCTTGTAAGCTGGGATAGTTGGAGGGACGAACTTCCTTGGGAATTCAGCCTTTAAGATCCTTTCGGTAAACGGGGTTTTACTTGGAGTGAAACCCCATTCCTTCTCGTCTTCATTCCTTTGCATGCTTTCTTTCATGATTTGTCGAACCATTTCGGAAAGATACCCCTCATCATTTCGGGCTTTAGATCCATCAACTTCAGGAAATGTCCGCTCAAAGGGGCTGGTGGCCCTCTCAGGAATGTTTCTTTCTTCAGCTTCATGAATGTTGCCAGCAAAGTTCCTTTCATTATCCGTTGGTTGACGGTTTACCTCAAGAAAATCGTTCAACTTATTCAAAATTAGGGCATTTTGGGCATTCTGAGCCTCCAATTGTGCACTTTGGGCATTTATCTGCTGGTTCAGCCCTAAGATTACAGCATCCAACTCCGCTTTTGTAACCCCAACAGGTGTAGTGGCTTGATTAGGTACTGGGGAAGCGGAGGTTCCCTCTTGAACATTTCCAGATCTAACAGATCTACTCCTTCTCCCCGGAGCCATGATTTCAGATAAACTTCTAGTCTTCAGAGAGATTACTTCAACAAACTTTCGTGGAGCAATGATGATAATTCACCTGAGTTCAATTCTCAGTGAAAGCACCAAAAATGTTAACGCTAAGATTTGAACGCTAACACCCCGGTGTGTAAAGTGTAGTTGTGAAAGCACCACTCGATGATTCGAGAACAGAGTATAAGCAGAAAACTGCAGAAAAACAGTAAATAACAGCAGTTTTTATAGTGGTTCGGCTTATGATCAAGCCTACGTCCACTCTGAATATCTTTATTGATGATTTCGTTACAAGTTGATACAATTCTTCTCAAGTACAATACACTTTGAATTACTAAACACTTTGAACGAGTAGCTTAAACTTCAATGTAAGAGAAAGTCTTCAAATCCATGTCGGATGTATGAGATTCCTGCTTGAAGTTGTTGATAGCGTTATACGTGTCTTAAAAGCTTTGGGTATCGATTCGTTTTTGAATGCAGCAGAGTATCAGTGCTTGGAAAGAATGAGCCAAAAAAAAGAGTCCCTCTGTAGTTGGAGCTAGGGTCGTATTTATAGACATTTCTCGGAGTTAGGTCGTAACTCATACTCGACTCATGATAAGTCGTAACTCGTAGATAACTCGTACGCGACTCATGATAAGTCGTAACTCGTAGATGACTCATGGTAGGTAGCGGCCGACCTATTGGGTTTAGCTCATGACTTGGTCCAAAGTTATTCACCCATTTGAATGAATGATATAAGTTCTAAGTCGTTCCTGAGTTAACCAAATGTGACTTCCTTTATGCTAGCATGAGTCGTACATGACTCATCATAAGTCGTAAGTCGTCAACGAGTCATTTCATTACAGTATGGTATTGAACTTGTCTCCAAGTCTTAGGTCGTGAACGACTTATCTGCAGTTATAAATCAGCAGCGACTTAAGCGTTGTTGACTCTTCCTTCTAGCACTTTGATTCGTCACTTCTTTAGGTCGTGGACTTTCTTAAGTCGTAAGTTGTGAGTTGTGGTAGCGCACGAGTTAACTGGTCGTGGCTTCTTGTTTGCTGGCCTGAGTCGCTGACGATTCAAGGTAGGTCGCAAGCACAATTCTTTAACTCGTGCAACTCCTCAATTGTTGAATTGGCAACTTGCTGAGTCGTGAAGTACCTTGAGTCGTGAAGTACCTTGAGTCGTGAAGTACCTTGAGTCGGCCAACACCTTTAAGGCATTAAAGTTATAACCTGGTGAGTCGCTGTCCCTCTTGGGTCGTTAAGTCGGCTGTTAACCCGTCAAGGCCATTGATTCGGTCCATATGTTAGGTCGGTAATCAGTTGAGTCGCTAAGTCGTTATACCCTTATGTCGTTTGCCTATTGAGTCGCTGAGCATGGGAGTTAACATGAAGCTTGCGTGATAAGAGAAAGAGAGACACGATGAATGATGGCATGCACGAGAGGAGGCAGCAATTTGAATGAAAAGCAGCTGATGGTGATTAGCACGTGAATATATAAATAAATTTTTAAATAGAATCTTCGATGTAAATTTTCAACGCGTTTATATATCGTTTGCTCACATAACAACTCTAAATGCCACAAAAATTGAAACCCGATAATAATCCAATATTACGGATCCAATGGAACTGGTTTCATCGAGTTTCGAGACTGTGCCTCGGAAGGCTATTTTTAAATTCAATTTAAACAATTAAAATGTCAAAACCTAACAAACCATTTTTAAATTTGATTTCATCACTTCAATCCTCTTCAGTATTATAAATATAAATTTTATAAGCCTTCAAAATATTTTTTTACTGCCTTAAAACTTCAGATTACATGTTTTATCCGATTCCAAATTATTAATTTAATAATTTAAATATCAAATAAACTGTGATATTCGAAATTCAAGTTAAATTTTGCTTTATTGAATATTTAAAATTAATTAAATATTCCGATTTTAAATGCTTGAAAATTTCGGGTCGTCGCATTCCTTCCCCCTTAAAAGAATTTCGTCCCCGAAATTACCAGTTAGGAAGAATGGTCCTATACTCGTTTACTTACCTCCAAAACCAAACAATTCAACATCTTACTAACTATCTTTTATAAAAGATCCATTATCATTCTTATTAACTTTCCCCACCTTTCCCTGTTTTTAAACTATACCATTTGTTTAACCATTCAAGTTCAAATTTAAAATCAAATTTTGGAATTATCAAAATTTTCTCAAAATTTTTCTAACTCCCTAAATTCCCGAAAATTTTTGCCAGCGTCTCCCTTGCGCGGCTAGCTCGGTACAACTACAAAATGGCTCTACGGCCTCCCAAATCCAAAAAGAAAACAAAAGGCCAAGTCGCTCAAACCCAATCCCAATCAAATCTCATACCAAATTCATATACATACCTTTTTGTCGAGCATTTCAAATTTATCATCCGAAATCAAAATCAATTTTCATTTCCCTTTTTCATACCTGCATATCCTTCATAACAATAATATCCAATCACAATATCCCAAAAACATTATATCGACTTCCTTACAAAATGTCAATATTTATTCATTCAAATATTAACTTAGGATATATTTGTAATATCAATTACCAATTGAGGATTCACCATTCCTTACTTAAGTTTAGTATAAGCAATTTATATACTTCTTATATTCCTTCTCACCTTACCACTTAAGTTCATATCTATTTTTATTCAAATTGATTTCCACATTACATATGAATTTCATTTATTTTCAACTTTGAACTTTAAATTTTATCTTTCATTTATAACTAATTTATGTCATTACTTTAAGTAGTTTCATTTACTAACCTATTTTAGTTTCCAATTTGAATTTGTTTGTCTTTAACAAAAAATTTCCCAAATTTTCAAAAAATTTCTAACTCCCAAAATTTCTGAATTTTTTTGGCAGAGTCCCCTTTGTACGGAGGAGATTTTGCAATTTGACAAAAGAGATAAATATATACATCGACGCACACGGTCGGAAAAACCAAAAACAGTTCATATTTCCTATTTTTATTGCGTAGGCGTACCTTATTTAGCATTTTAAGCAAGCGGCTTATTATTTTTAGCAAATAGCACAACCAAATCCAGCCACACGGCTTCCACGTACCTGTACTTACTTAATTTAAACTTGTAAGTTTCAAATATAAGAAGTTTAACTATATTTCACTTAGTTGCAATGGTTAAAACATATGAATTCTAAAAGAAACTCATTCCAAACATTTTTCCGTAAGCAATTTATATAGTTTCCATGCTAAATCAACTGTTCCAATTAATTTATAACCATTTTCACTCAATTCGGATGATTTTCGATTCATTCGTATACAATTCCATCAATTTGAATGGTTTAGAATTCAATTGCTTACTTTTAATTTATTCTTAAGCAAATTGAACTCATATTTAACTCAATTGCTTTCAAAATCAATTTATTTTACTTCTATCAACTCATAGAAATTTTAATTACTTCCATTTAGATCCAATGATATTTATTCTATGCAAATTTAACAAGATCTATGTGAACAACCAAATATTTATGTTTTATAACCAGTTTGAATGGATTTCAACTCGATTTATACCTAATTCTATTTCATTCTCAAATTTATTCACAATCCGTATATTCTCAATTCATTGCATATCAAATTTGAATATATTCACTTGCATTTTCATTTAATTAACCAAACTAGTTCATCCAAAACTATTAACAGCTTAGGTTCATCTTCATTACTAATTAAATCCCCTCTTATCTTAATCCGGTCACAATCATTTATTTAGCTCGACACATTTCATTTATATTTCCATTTACAATCCATTTTGAATTCTCATTTTCTTAAATTTGATTTACAACCCACCAAATTTTATTCCCATCCAAATTTATTTTTACTTGGTTTAAAACCAATCCAATATTATTAAACTTTGTTTAAGTTGAATTCAATTCAACTTTCCTTCATTCATTTAGCTTAAGTCAATTAACCTATATTTATTCAATTTTAACACTTAAGCTCATTCTCATTTTGCAAACAAAATTCTCTTTTCAATTTAACTTGATTCTATTTTAATCCAATCCCATTTCAAACTACAAATTTATTTGATTGATTATTATACATTTTAACTTTCTAGATTCAGCTCATTCAATTTATTACCCGGCTATTTTCCAAGTTATCTCCTCTTATTTGGATTTTATTTGCACATTCAAACCATAGCTATTTTAATCCATTTACATTTTTATCCAATACACTTCAATTATATTTAATTTTTTAACACTTCAAGCTAAATTATAATCTATAACTCAAGTTCTGGATCCACTATCCATTTTCAATTTACCACCCAATTCATTTACCACAATTCAATTACATTTACTTTACCATCGATCCAGGTCGAATTTAATTTCTAACTTGAGTTTTTATTTTCAAACTTCATTATTAACTCACAATTCAGCTTTTACTTAACTGCATTGGTTCTTATTACATATTTTATTATCTAAATAGTGTTTCCCCAATTTATAATCCAAAACTTATTTTTAATTCCAAATATCACTTCGTTAAACTTTCTTAGTTCAACCTATTTTAATTTTTTTTTTCAAGTTTGGATTTTCCTTCGTTTTATAATCCAAAACATCAAACAATATTTACTTTGGATTTTCTATCCCACCTTTCAAATTTAACAAGTCACAATTTATTATTTTCACAATGCCATTTATTATAGGCTTGAATATATTCTTTCTTTAATTTTAACTCAAGCCTTATGCTTATTTTTAATCCAAGCATATTTGTATTCCATGCATTATAATTCTGTTATAAGTTATTCTAGTTTATTTATTTTAATCTATTTCTTATCCAATTTATTTCTTATCCAACTTATCTTCTAGTTATCCAGGTAAGAATTCAAATTTCAACTTCAATTTATTTCAATTGAATTTTTATTCCAATTCAATTCTATTTTAAACTCAGATTTATTAGACTCAATTCGATTTTAACTTAATTCGAATACAACTGGATATTATTTTCAGCTTATTCGATTTATTTCAATCCAGTCAAATTTTATTCTCCCATCCAAGCTTATTCCATTTTTAACTTTCCACTTAAAATTAAATTCCCAACATTCAAAGCTTATATTTCCTTCCTGATTTAAAAAAACCATCTCAATTTATAAGCTTACAACTATCTCATCAAGATTTTTAAACACCCGGCTTTTGGTTTCAAATCATTTAAAATCTCTAACATCTCAAATCACATTTCTCAAAAGTCAAACCAATCCCGGTTTTACCCTCAACAAATTTCCTTTGAAATTTTCAAAACAACTAGCTTTTCTAAACAAATCAAGTTTGGCAGCAATCCGTCACTTAGTAATTCGAAAATTAATACTGATGATGCGGCCGTCATCATCAGAATTATTTTCTAATAATCCAAGTGATCTCAATGCTATATCACTTTCAAAATCCCTTTAAAACAATTTCCTTTCAGACATATCACCAAAAACAACAATGCTACAATTTATCTTCAAAATACTTCCAAATCTCAGGGGTTTTTTTTTTTTTTAAAATTTTCCAATCCTGTTTGAATAAATCTTTACTAAAATTCATTTGCACAGCTTATGCTCATACAAATTCTCATGTGATTATATTTCAATTTATAATTTACATCTATAATTCATGTTTATAAATTTTGTTTTATAGTGAATTTATTCCCTTAAACTTTAGTTATATTTCAATTTCTAGTTTCACTTAACAATGATAATACTTACATGTTATTCATCCTAACATCCAAACAACCATAGATTACCTAAAATAGTTTACAAAACTTTTATTTATATCAAAATACACTTTGGGTAAAATTATTTCATTCGCCCACATTTAAAACAATATCATGTCAATTGTTCCATTCAAGTGTTTAGAAACCCCTTCAATACAGTTGTACAGACTGTGCGGACGAAGTTTCATATGCCACTCAATAAACCAATCAACACAATATTAAAACAATTTATATTCACTAACAAATACGCGCTCATATATATTTATACGCTCAAACTCATTATAGAGTACTACGGACTCTAATTTAAATGAGTAATTCCCACCAGAGCCAAGGTTATCACCAACCTAAGCTCTGATACCAATTGTAACAGCCCGCAGATCCGTACCCTTGAATCAACACTATTCTACCTAAATCAACTCAAGTTGTACAGAAATACGAACCATTTTGGTTAAAGAAGAAGAGGTAGAAGAAGAGAGAACAGAAAACAACAACAGAATCTTACCATCGCAGCGGAATAAAATATAATAGATAATAAATGATCTTTACTCAAAATCAAATATAGCTGTTTATATATTACATCATCAGATTACATCAATCACAGCTCAACATCAACGACATACAAATGGATACACAGCAACTCAACACAGCGGAATATATATATATATATATATATATATAAACAAGTACGGAAGTACGTATCTTCATCCAGCTCGTCTCCTGAGCTCCATAGCATCAAAACCTGTATCCTATAATACTCGGTCTGACCCGAGCATTACAGTTAATAACACCCGAGTCAGTCTGGAATACCAGCGTGAGAAAATCACACCCAATTGATTATTAAAGTTTCAAAATCCTTTGAAAACAAAAGCATCTCGTAAGACCACGACACAAATAAACATGTCGGGTTTTTACCTTACGATAGCTAAAACAATTTTTATAGAAATCCTCTGATATTATAATAGGGTCTATTTACAAATACTTATAAAATAGCCGAAATTGTTACATTCATTAAATTCCAGCTACTAGCTACATAAGTGGGTAATGCAAACAAAACTCGTAAAAGGCTCGTAGGGAGAATGGATTTCCAACAATGACTAGGCACTGGGGTACCAACTGTCACAGTACGTGGTCTAGATCACAGTACCGAGGATTACTCCCTTCATCCCCTGCAACACAAGGCCGGAACCATCCCTTACTGGACAGTCCCAAGTGAGATCAGCCCGCGGTTGGGATCAGCAACCGCACCGCTAAGCCGAAAATAAAAAGGGACATCTAGAATGGAATGACCTCACCCTGCTTGGGTGCTACCCACCTAGCCTTGCTGCATAACCCCTGATTTTCAGTCATTCCCATTTGATGAGGCTTGAGGCTAAGCGTTACCTTTTAGAACAATATCTCTTAGAATGCCCATCGTCCGCCTGACGATTTTTTGCAAGCATTCGTCCATACAAGTCCGTCCCGGGTTCGAACGGAACCGAAGGCACTATTCCTACTACATCCATTTTGGAAATATCCTCAGGATTAGTAGAGGTTAGCCCTTGCACTTTACTGCTCCATCTTCGAATCCAAAATCGTTTACACGAAACGTACAAACCGGATCGAAGTGGTTTTCGAGAAATAATTCTCGATCCCAGTCCCTTCGAAACGATCAGCGCAGTTGGCCAATATTGATAGTCGGTTATTTAACTATCAATTAATATTCACACACAACCATCCAACAATAAATAATTTCCCAAATTATTTACTACCCTCTAAAATATCTTTACGATATATATTTCTATTTTCAACCTTCGAAAACAGTTTCAAAACCATCTTTCTTTCCAGAATAAACTTTCTCAAATATTTTCTATCTCCACTGAAATCACAATCACTAAAATGGATTTTTAAAATAATTTAAAACAATTTACTTTGAAATATATACTTTAAAACATTTAAATTAAAACTACTTTAGTAATTTGTTAAAAATACATATTTTATTAATATTTGAAGATATTGTTACTAAGTAAAATATAAAATATAAAACTAGATTTCACTTTTAAAAATAAAATACTAAGGCACTCTTTAACTAATTATTGCAATAATAGATTAAAATAAATACTTACTTTAAAATTTAAATATTTAGAAGTAGTAAATTTTCCAAACATACTTCGTACATCACTTTAAACTTTTAATTTATATTTAAAAATTTACTTTGAAAGCGTACTTGGATATTCAGAGAGAAATTCCCGATCTCAATCACTTAAATCAATTTTTCCAAATTGATTTCCAATTTATTCCATTTGAAATAAATTTATTCACCTAACAGTTCATTTCAAAATTCATTGATTATGGACTTTATTATTATTTTCAGTTTGATTTTTAACTCCTTTAGCTGAAATATACAAATCTCAGGTTATTCCCAATTTCTTATTTTTTCTTTTTTCCTTTTTTTTTCTTATTCAATAATTTAAATCCTCAATTTTAAATAAATGTTTTGTTCTTTTGAAACAATAACATTGAAATTTAAATTTTCATTAATTCTCTGTTTATTTAAATTTTCTTCCCATACTCAAAATTTTAAAGTAACTTTATTTCCTTTCCAGTTCATTTATAACTTTATTCAACTTTATTCAACTTTTCTATAATTATTTTACTTAAAATTTTACTTCTTTTATTTTCATTCCCAAACTCAAATTATATATTTGGGTAATTCATTATTTCCAGATTATAACAATCGAGCCATAGCATTCAATATTTCCACATAATTCATTACAGAATATCAAATATTCAGAACAGAGAATATTAAATAATTAAATAAAGTTGAGGGGTCCAGTTGGATCCCTCCAACCTGTTTTTCCTGCATCCACAGATGTTAGCACAATAATACACCAATTTCCAAATATACCATACTATAGTACATCAATCAATTTCAACCATTCAAATAATTATTTAAATTTAAATTAACTGAGTGAGATTAACTCACCTTTGCTTTGTTGTTCTCAATCCATTCCAAACCGACTTGTTTCCTTGATTTTTACACCTTGTATAATAATTCACGGTTTATTATTATTTGGACCAATCAAACAATTATTCACCATTTATTTATTTTGTTTACAAATGATTAAATTTTAACCTTAGATTTAATTTAACCGAAGTAGTAAATTTTAAACTAGTTTTTCTTTATGTATATTTTAATTCAATTTAATAATTTGTACTTTAACTAAGATAAATTTAATGGACTAAAAAAAATCAACAGATTAAACTCAGGTTTCAACTTGAGTAATATAAATTTAGAAATCCCCAAACTAATTTTCCGCTTTATCACAATTTATAAATTTGTAAATATTCGTTGTAATATGATATTATAATATATAAATCATTTTAATATCTCTTTTAAAAATTTAAACAACAAGATTTAAACACATCTGTATATAAAAAAATTCCTTTTATATCTGACAAACAAAAATTCCTTGAACCTATATACCTTACAATACTGTGTATTCATACAAATAATTTATCTGCTTGATTTTTTTTATATATAAAAAAAACAATAAAACAATACCTCTGCTCGATGATGCCGAACGAACACAAACCCTCCACCTCGCGACACAACTCGCCGACCACCCAAAGATTCCCTCTTCGCCCTCGCGTGCGCGGCTACCACGAACACGACGCTCGAAAACCCTAGGCACCACGTTGACTGCGCCGTCGCCGTTCTGCCCCGAGGCCACCGCCGTCTCCGTCCAACCGTGCGCAAGAGTTCCCCTCCTGATTTGATTCGAAGTCCCCCTCGATGCTAAACCCCAACACCAAATCGTGTGATAAGATCGAATGAATCTCCTTTCGCCCCTCTCTAACTCTCGGATCGATCCCCCATTTTTATTTTTATTTTCTTTCCACGCGCCGATTGAAAAGAACCAAGGAAAGGGAAGTAGGGTTTTGGATTCGTACGCCATAAATCTCGATTGATTTTCAAAGGTTTCGGCCCTATTGTAATTCGTTGGGGGATTTCGTTTGACCAGAAAAAAAAATGATGGTTATTTAAAATCGAACGTGGCGTATGAAGGATGATTTTTATTTTATTTTATTATTATTTTATTATTATTATTATTTTTTAACTGGGTATTCCATTATGAAGAAGAAGGTTCGGCTAATTTATCTAAGGGAAATGAAGCTTGCGTGATAAGAGAAAGAGAGACACAATGAATGATGGCATGTACGAGAGGAGACAGCGATTTGAATGAAAAGCAGCTGATGGTGATTAACACGTGAATATATAAATAAATTTTTAAATAGAATCTTCGATGTAAATTTTCAACGCGTTTATATATCGTATGCTCACATAACAACTCCAAATGCCACGAAAATTGAAACCCGATATTAATCCAATACTACGGATTCAATGGAACTGGTTTCATCGGGTTTCGAGACTGTGCCTCGGAAGGCTATTTTTAAATTCAATTTAAACAATTAAAATGTCAAAACCTAACAAACCATTTTTAAATTTGATTTCATCACTTCAATCCTCTTCAGTATTATAAATATAAATTTTATAAGCCTTCAAAATATTTTTTTACTGGCTTAAAACTTCAGATAACATGTTTTATCCGATTCCAAATTATTAATTTAATAATTTAAATATCAAATAAACTGTGATATTCGAAATTCAAGTTAAATTTTGCTCTATTGAATATTTAATTACTTATATTTACCTCATCATAAACTCACAATTCAATTTCATTAACTAATTTATTAACAAATTAGTTCTCTCCTATTTATAGTACAATACTTGATTTTATTTCCAAATATCACTTCATTAATTTTCTTAGTTCACATTATTTTATAATTGAAGTTTGGCTTTTCTGTTTATTTTCCAGTTCACCAAAGATATTTATTTTTGGGTTTTCCATCTCACCTTCAAATTTAACAAGTCACAACTTATATTTCATGCAATCACACTCATTCTAGGCTTGAATATATTCATCTTTTATTTTTAACCCAAGCCTTATGCTTATTTATAACCCAAGCATATTTTTATTTCATGGATTTTTAATTCTTTTACAAGTCATTCTGATTTATTTAACTCAATTCAATTTCAACTTGATTCGAATACAACTGGTAAATATTTTCAGCTGATTCGATTAATTTCAATCCAGTCAAATTTTCATTCCCATCCAAGTTAATTTCATTTTAACTTTTAAATTTAAATTCCATTACTCAAAGCTTATATTCCTTTCATGATTTAAAATTCATCTCAATTTATAAGCTTACAACTATCTCATCAGGATTTTTTTAAACACCCGGCTTTGGTTTCAAATTTATTTTGAAATCTCCAACATTTCAAAATCACACTTCCCAAAAATTTAATTCAATCCTGGTTTATTCCCAACAAATTTACTTTGAAATTTTCAAAAACAACTTTCTTTTCTAAACAAATCAATTTGGTAGCAATTCTTCACTTAGAAATTCGAAAATGAATACTGATGATGCGGCCGTCATCATCAGAATTATTTTCCAATAATCCAAGTGATTTCAATGCTATATTACTTTCAAAATCCATTTATAACGATTTCCTTTCAGAAATATCTCCAAAACAATAATGCTATCATTTATCTTCAAAACGCTTCCAAAATCTCCGGGATTTAAATTTCCAAATCCCGCTTGAATAAATCTTTACTATAATTCATTTGCACAGCTTATGCTCGTACATTTATACTTCATATTTATAAATTTCATTTTATAAGGAATTTATCTTCTCAATCTTTGATTATATTTACAATTTCTAATTAAATATTTCACTTAACAATGATAATACTTTAATATTATCATTTCTAACATCCAAGCAACCATATAATAGTTATATAGTTTACCAAAAACTTTCTTTATATCAAAATATATTTTTGGGTAAAATTATTTCATTCACCCATATTTAAAACGATACCGTGTCAAATGTTCTATTCAAGTGTTTAGAAACCCTTTCGATACAGTTGTCCAGACTGTTCCGACGAAGGTTCATATGCCACTCAATAAACCGATCAACACAATATCAAAACAATTTATATTCACTAACAAATACGCGCTCATATTTATTAATACGCTCAAACTCATTCTAGAGTACTATAGACTCTATTTTATGAGTAATTCCCACCAGAGCCAAGGTTATCACCAACCTCGCTCTGATAGCAAGTGTAAGTAAAATGTTGTTAACCTTTATATTTTAAATATAAGTAACAAAATAAAATTCTAAAGTTACAAAGGGGACTCTGCCAAAATTCTAAATTAGGTACTTATATTTTAATTAAGTATAAATTTAATTAAAATATATTATCAATATATTACTTATATTTTAATTTGTTCTCATCTAAATCAATTATTTTAATTCATCCACAATCTCAAACATTCTCGATCAATCTCAACCTGTAATTTATCTTATTTTTTTCCAGTAAATAAATAAATTATTCCTTAATTAACTATTTTAATTAATCTCTTGATTAATTACACAAGAATTTATTTTATTAATTACATTAAATAATTACTTACCAACCATTAATTTATTATTCTAGGTTAATTTAACTTAACCCTTAATTAATTAATTCAAACCCTTTTATTACTAAATTAATTAGTACAATCATTAATTAATTGAATTAATTCGTTATCCGTTCAAATTATTTTACCTATTTAATGAATCACCAATCATTAAACCCTTATTAACTCAAGAATCAAACAAAACTAAAGTCACAGATTATCAACACACATTCAATCAACTCAATCAATCAACCAATTATTTAAATTTAACCATTTAAATTTAAATAATACCAGACGAGTGAGATTTACTCACCTTTGATTCCTGTTTCGCATACCCACTTCATTCTTCAAATTCCTTCCCTTTTATAAGTTCAAAGCTTGTATCACTTTGGGTTTTTATATCACATTTCAGGGAAAAATCAAAACTCAACCTCATAGAGTTTATTTCAAATTATTTTTAATATCATGTATATCCATACATATATATTTATTTCTTGGCCCTTCCAGCCATGTTTTAGAATTTTAAACCACCTTCGGTTTTAAATTCAAATCAATTTCAAACAACCCATTGTTTCAACAAATCCCGGTTATCCAAATAATACTTATTTATTATTTTCATTACTTTGAAACCAAAATTTCAAATTCTGGGATTAGATTTAAAATTTCATTTTCAATCACTTAAATTTTGATTTAGTTGTATTTTTGTTCCTACTTAATTTAATTCCAATTCTAAACTTCAGTTTCAGTTTGAATCCATTTCAAACTTATCTTTATTAAATTTCAGTCTGGTTGTATTATATTGCTTACTAATTTAATTCTAAAGATTTTACAACCAATCACCTTAATATTTATTAGAAGGAAATATCGCTTTATATATCAAAATATATATTTGATATAAAATCATTTAAAACCTTTATATAAGAAAATAACAAATACACGCTCATATAAATATACACTCAACTCATTCTAGAGTACCACTGACTCTATTTAATGAATAATCCCCACCAGAGCCAAGGTTCTCGCTTAACCTTTCAGCTCTGATACCAAATGTAACGACCTGAAATTTTCTAACCCGAAAATTCCAGATAGTTATGAAAAAGAAGAAAGAGATAGAAGAAGAAGAACAGAAACACCAAACATCTCACAATCGCAGCGGATAAAATATAATAATAAATAATAACAGTTACAAAAGAATACTATATCTGTTGATTACATTTTAGTACATCAGAGTTTTACATATATACAGTCATTGAATATCTATACAATTATCATGACTCAGATAAACAATAATATAAATATAGCGGATAAACACCATACGATATTACCACCAGCTCGCCTCCTGAACTCCTGAACGTCCTAACCTGAAAATCTGTAATACTCGGTCTGACCCGAGCATTACATCCAAGTAACGCCCGGGTCAGGCTGGAAACCAGCGTGAGTAAATCCAATTAACAAGGAATACCAAGCAACAACTTAAATAAAACCCGGGATAACTCAAACCAATTTTACAAGTGCACAATATATTATAGATATAATTAATTTCCCACATTCATTTCCTAAGGACCAAAGCTTAGATTTAAATAGCCCACTTTCTTTTAATCACTTCATTCCAATATATGAATTTCACTTACCAATCTATATTGGAAGTGGTTTTCGGGTATTGCCTAATACCCGACCCCTGTCTCTTCGAGACCCTTGTCATCCAAACCCAAATTATCAAAGTGAAATTCTCATCATTTCATATTAGGGATATCATCTTATTCAAGCATCCTTTTCCATTCCATCATTCATATCAACTTTGATCATTTCCAAATTGATTCAATTGATTCTAATGGAATTTCTAATCTCCACCATTTAGATTCCCTCATTTAACATTAGTTAATTCTAAATCAATTAATTAGACAACCTTGGATTCCATCTTGATTAATCACCATGGATAAATTCTTTTCGATTCCATTTAAGTAATTGTCTTTAACTAATATCTCGATGTTGATTAATCTTAACCCAAAAATCAATAAGTAGTCTTAATTACTTTATAAATAAATCAATTACTTCATAAGTGAATCATCTATATTAATTACATTAATTCTTAGTAATTGATTTCTCATAAGTCATTATTTATTTACTTGATTTAATCTTAATTAATCAATTCTTAATTACATCAATTATTATATATATTAATGATTTCCACTTATATTTTAATTTGTTCTCATCTAAATCAATTATTTTAATTCATCCACAATCTCAAACATTCTCGATCAATCTCAACCTGTAATTTATCTTATTTTTTTCAGTAAATAAATAAATTATTCCTTAATTAACTATTTTAATTAATATCTTGATTAATTACATAAGAATTTATTTTATTAATTACATTAAATAATTATCTATCAACCATTAATTTATTATTCTAGGTTAATTTAACTTAACCCTTAATTAATTAATTCAAACCCTTTTATTACTAAATTAATTAGTATAATCATTAATTAATTGAATTAATTCGTTATCCGTTCAAAATATTTTACCTATTTAATGAATCACCAATCATTAAACCCTTATTAACTCAAGAATCAAACAAAACCAAAGTCACAGATTATCAGCACACATTCAATCAACTCAATCAATCAACCAATTATTTAAATTTAAATGGTTAAATTTAAATAATGCCAGACGAGTGAGATTTACTCACCTTTGATTCCTGTTTCGCAAACCCACTTCATTCTCGATTTATTTCCACGAGTTTCAGACCTTGTATAAACATTATAGGTCTTATCAATACTTGAAATAATAATTAAATTATCAATTACCATTTAATTAAAAATTCGATTTACCATTTATTCAATTCAAACCTATTTTCTAATAATAAATAATTATTTCATTTCTTGTGAAACCCATATATTAATGATCAATCTACAGTTTCACAATCTAATTTTATATAAATAAGGAAATTATAGCATGCCACTTATATTTATTCATATTTGTATAAAAGTTTCACATACAGGAACTTCTCCTCTGTGAAATTTTCCTTTCCTGAGTAGATATATAAATAAATAAAAGGAACATACACTCACCTCACCACCGAGCAACAGCCCCCCTCTTCCAGTCGCGACCGAAACCAAGTATCGAAAATCACGAAGCAACCCTAGCCACACGAGCCCCCATTGCGACATCTAGGCTCGAATCGAAGCGGCTTCAAAGCACGACGTCCCTGCGCACGCGAGCTACCAGAGAGGAGAGATCGACCACAGAAGCGTCATCAAACAAAGCTCGCGAGTTAGAAAGTCGCTGGCCAAATCTCATCTCAGAGACTACCAGATCTAGTTCCACGAAGGGCTTGGGTTTTGTAACGTTTTTTTTCCTTTGGCATCATAAGACGAGGAGGGCAAAGGAAAAACATGGAAAAAGGAAGGGTTGTGGAGGCTTCAGAGGATCATACGAGAGGGATCGAGGGAAAGTGCTGAAGGAGGACACCGTTCATCGCGTTTGATCTTAAGATTTTATTTCATTTTATTATCTTTTTATTTTGAAGAGGCAGATATCGGATCTGTAAGCAAGTGGGAATGAAAACGTGATAACAAAGGTGTGAATTGGCTTCTTGAGTACGCCTGATTTATAATATTAAATTTGAAAATATCTCGGGTTCCATTACGCGAAATTCCGAACCCCAAATCAGACGTTCCGACAGACGTTTATAAGGTTTTACCCGCATCCTGAACACAATGGAACGTATTTCGGAAGCTAATTTAATCGTATGTGCGAGTTACGGAATTAAACGATCGATATTCAATTAAATTGATTAAAAAAAATCTAAGCGTTTCGAGCTGCCAGGATCAAATGACAACTCCGATGGCTACGAAAATTGAAATCCGATAATAATTAACTATTACGGTTCCCATGGAACTAGTTTCGTCGAATTCCGAGACTATGCCTCGAAAGGCTATTTTAAATGTCAATCTAAACTTATTAAAACTGAACAAAACACTTCCAAACTCAATTTCAACACCATCACTACCTTCAGTGCTATCAATATAAATTTTATAAGCCTTCAAATTATTTTTAACAGGCTTAAATCCCAGTTTCAACATTTTGTCCAATTTTCAGTTTAAAAAAATTCAATAAATTAATTATCAAGTAAATATTTAATATCTTGAATTTGAATTAAAATTAACCTTTAAATATTTAAAATCAATTAATTATTCCAATTTTGATTGTTAGAAATTCTGGGTCGTCAGGTTCCTCCCCCCTTAAAAGAATTTCGTCCCCGAAATTACTAATTAGGAAGAATGTCCCATACGTGTCTACTTTTTCTCCCAAAACCAACAATTCAATATCTTACCAACTATCCTTTATTAAAGATCCACTATTACCTTAACCAACTCCCTAAAACCTTCTATAGTTTCAAACGATACCCTTTTCTCAATCGTCTAAATTTCAATATAAAATCAAAATTTGAATTATCAAAATTTTCCCAAAATTTTTCTAACTCCCTAAATTCTCGAAATTTTTTGCCAGCGTCTCCTTTGCGCGGCTAGCTCGGTACTACTACAAAAGGCATCTACGGGCTTCCAAATACCAAAAGAAAACAAAAGCCAAGTGGCTACATCAAAAACCCAATCCAATTTCATCTAGAAATAAATACATACCTTTTGTTGGGTAATTCAAATTTATCTTCTGATATCAAATCCAATTTCCTTTTCTTTATAATCCCTGCATCTCTTATTTAATAGTAATATCATATCATAGCCCTTTCAAATCTTTACATACTTATCCTTATAGAAGTTTCCATATTATTTCCTATTCAAACTAGTTTCCCCTACTTTATACGAATTCAATTTACTTTAAATCTTGAATGTTAAATTTTATCTCTCAAGTATATCTGATTCATGTTAGTTTCATTTACTATTTTACTTTGGTTTCAAATTTGAAATTGTTTTGTCGTTAATAAAATTTTCCAAAAATTTTCTAACTCCCAAAATTTTCAGAAAATTTTGGCAGAGTCTCCTTTGTAAGGAGGAGCTTTTGCAATTTGACAAGAGATATAAATATGTATACATCGACCGACCCGGTCGGAAAAAGCAAAAATAGTTCATATTTCCTATTTTTATTGCGTAGGCGTACCTTATTTAGCATTTAAAGCAAACAGCTTATTAATTTAGGCAATAAGCGCAATCCAAACCAGCCAAACGGCCTTCAGGTACCTGTACTTACTCAATTTAAATATGTAAGTGCCATATATAGAAATTCTATTAGCATTTCACTTACTTTTAATGGCTAAACACAAGCATTTCAAAAACAACAAACAACAAATGCTAACCATAAGCGATTTATATAATTTAAAGCTAATCCAATTGTTTTCAACCAAATTTATATGCCATTACATTCAATTTTAATGGTTAACAATGCAATTGTTCACATTCAATTCATTTTTAAGCAAAACAAATTGATATTCATTTCCATTAACTCAAAAATCAACTATATTTGCTTCCACTAATCCATAAAATTTAATTAAATCTAGTTTACATTAGACGGCAATTATTTCTATGCAATTTGATAACATCCATGTGAATAAATAATTATTTAAGTTTAATAACCTATTAAAATTGATTCCAACTCAATTTTATTTACTTCAATTCCATTTTAATTTATTCACAATCATTTTCTTTAGCTCGACACATTCCATTCTTGTATACTACTAGCCATTCCCAAATTAATTCAATCCAAGTTTTATTGAATGGCTTTCACTCTTATTCAAAATCAAACTGCCATAAATTTTAAACTTAAGTTATATTTTAATTTGTTACTTATATTTAAATTCTAAAGTAAGTAAAATGTTGTTAACCTTTATATATTTGGCACTTACATGTTTAAACTGAGTAAGTACAGGTTCAGGGAAGCCGGTTGGCTGGATTTGGATGCACAAAATGCTAATTAAATAAGCCGCTTGCTTAAAAATGCTAAACAAGGTACGCTTATGCAAAAGAATTCAAAATAGGAGATATGAACTGCATATATTGATATATATTGTGATTTTCGGCCTGAGGCCGATGTATATATATATCTGTGCATCCTGCGATATCGCAGAAGCTCCTCCGTACAAAGGGGATTCTGCCAGAAAATTTCAAAAATTTTGGGAGTTAGAATATATTTAAAATATTTATTAATACGCTCTGATACCAAGGGTAAATGAAATAATTTTACCCAAAATTATATTTTGATATAAAAGAAATATTTTTCTGAAATAATTATATATACTTGGATGTTTGATTGTTAATACTACAATCAAATTAAAATTTAAATGTGAGTGGTTTATAACCAAATAAAATTATTTAAGAATGATTTTAAATAAAAGAAATATAACTAAACATTGATTAAACCAGAATTTAAGACCCGGAAATTTGAAGGTGTTTAAATGAATTTAAACAAAAGAATTTGGGAATTTAAAAATCTTGGGAATGTTTGAAATGTTTTTCCAAAGATTTGAAGGAAATAATGAAATTTTGTTTTGGAAAATATTGTTGAATGGAAATTGTTTTGGGAAAAATTTGTGGAAGTAAGGAAGCACTGAACTCACTTCAGTCGCTGGAAAATAATCCTGATGATGACGGCCACATCATTAGTATTCATTTTCGAGTTTCTAAAGTGATGGATTGCTGCCAGGGTAGTTGGTTATGATATTGTTTGGGCTTGTTGGGTATCCAAGTTGTTTCAGAAATTTCAAAGGGAAAATTGTTTTGGTGAAAACAAGTGTTTGGAATTTGAATATTTGATTTGATATACCAGGTGGATATATGTATAGTCATCATTTCAAAATGGTTTTGGAAATGAAAACCGGGAAATTGAATTCTAAGAAATTCTATTTAAATAATGTGAAAGGTTTGAATGAATTAACTATTGAACTTATAAAGTAAAGTTGATATTAATAAGAAAAAAATCAGGAATTTTGATCCCGGTATTAAAATTTAACTTAAGTAAATGGAAATAAGAAAATATACTTGAGTTTAACCTGGGATAAGTTGAATGGGTTGAAGTTCAAAATGAACTTAATTGGATATAAAATTTGTAGGTAAAAGGGTTGTAATTGTAAAATGAAATTTATACCTTAAGACAGTAAGTGCTATATATAAATAATATGAAATTATGATTATAAGATGAAATGACCAAATGAGTAATATAAGCTGTTAAGAAGATAAATAAGTTTTGAGCTCATATATTGAGAAATAAAATTTAAAGATTTGTAGTAGCTAAATTTAACTGAAGTTGAGTTAGAATAAAATTGAATTTAAATAAACTCAGTCGAGTTACTGATAAAATTGAATAGAATAAAATTCTTAAGTAAATAAGTAAATGTAAACTGAAGTAAGTATTGAATTGGATTTAATTAGTAATGGTGTGAGTTGTAAACAAATCTAATTCAAGCATAAATTGAATGACTTTATTATAAATCCAAATATGAATTGTTAATGTAAATTAAAAATTTAAGGATGGATAAAAGAATAAACTAATCAGTAAATAATTGGGATTTGATTAAAGGAAAATCAAATCAAAGATTTGAATGGAAACTGGTGGAATAGAATAAACCTAAATTGTTAGGTGGAACAGTTTGAAGTAAATAATGACATAAGTAAAATTGTGAGATGATTGTTTAAAATATTTGTTGTCGAGTTTAATAAAATAGTTTGGAATCAAACTTATGAAATAAAAGAAAATGCAATGAAAGGAATGTGAATAATTTAATTGGGATGGAATCAAGTGTAAATTGAATTGGAATCAATTTAAAATTTGTTATAAAGCTTAAGTGACTATCTATTCACAATAATATTGTTGAATTGCATATGGGAATGGGTTGTTTGAAGTAAAAGAGAATAAGATAAATTCTATGAATTATTGGAAGCAAAATAGGATGATTTTGAATATGTGTTTGTTTTGCACAAATGGATTATATGTCTAAGCAAGTAAGTGTAAATCACTTTAACTAAAAGGAATGATTTGAAAATCGATTGGAAATAATTGTAATAAGTGTTGGAAACCTTACATAAGTGCTTTTGGAAATATGTAATGCTAAATAAATAAATGGAAACTCTGTCAAAACTTTTCAGAATTTGAAAACTATAAAAAAAAAAATTTAGCAACAAAACAATTTCAAATTGAAAATTTAAAGTAAATTAATGAATGAAACTAATTTAAAAATAATAATAGGAATCAGTTATAAATGGAGATAGTCAATAAAGGTTCAATTTTCAGAGTTAAGAAAATTGAATTCATATGGAATTGGTAATTCAGATTTAAATAAGAATATATAAAGGCTAAAGTGGTAGAGTAATAATATAAAAGTATATATAATGCTTATATTAAGCTTAAGAAATGATTGGTGAAATTCTGAAGTAAAATGTGATATTTAGAAAATTACTCCAAGTGGATAGAATCGGGATAATGTGAATGAAGGAATTAATATGGTTGATAATCAATGAATATGAATACGTAGGATGTACGTATATTATTTTATTCGCATAACAATTTGATCCAGATTCGAGCAAAGAATTTCGAGATAGTTAAATCGATCCGAGTTGGGATTTTTCACTCGATTTTCGACGACGAACCTTGGATTTGGATTTTGATTGATGCTGTAAATTCTCTATCATAATTGTGACTATGCAAGGAGAATGACAGTTTCTGATCTAGAAACCAGTTCTGAGTCCGTACTAGGAAGTCGGGTGGACAATACTAGTTCGGAAGTGAAATTGTGTGATCGAGCGAGCGATCGGACTTGATACTGCGTACGAATGATATATGTACATCGTACGGGCTTGATTTAATAAGTATTGAAATTCTGTAAAGAGGTCAATAAAATTTGGAAAGAGTTATTACTGTAGCTTTTAAAATGGAAATGCTAGAACGGATGTCTGGAATTCATTATGTATTCCATATATGTAACGACCCGTATTTTACGTGTCGATAAATCGTATAATAGTTGCATTAAGTCGTTTGGAGCTTGAGTCGTTCTAGAGATAAGTCGTGTTAAAGTTAAGTCGTGTGGAACTTAAGTCGTGACCGACTTAGAGGATGGAGCGACTTAGGGTAGGTGGCCGACTCATGGGGTCAACGGTTTATAGGTTGACCGACTTATAGGAGTGAGTGGTAGTTGCCGACTTATAGTTGTTAGCGAGTTAAGAGAGGCAGCGGCTTAAGGTTTGGACCGAGTCAAGGTAGTGAGCGACTCATAGGATAACCGACTCATAGAGGTGACCGACTCATGTATTGGACCGACTCATAGGATGGAATGACTTAAGGAAAATGAGTTAGGTCGTTGAGTCGTATAGTGTTGTTGAGTCGATGAGTCGTTAGGTCGGCCTGTGTTTTAGGACGTGTATGCTATGAGTCGTACACGAGTTAAGTTGTTGGGTCGGCTAGGTGATGAGTCGTAAGTCGTAGCCCGTGTGCGTGTTAGGTCGTTGGAGTTTTGGGTCGTGGGTCTTAGGTCGGGGGCGACTCAAGGATGGGTCGGTGACGACTTATGGATGGACGACTCAGGGGGGGATTCAGCCTATAAATAGAGGGGTTTGGCTCACTTTTTGGCACCGGTTTATGAAGCGACGAAGTGCTGCCATTTTGAGAGCTCGACTACAACATTTCTTCATCTTCTTTTCTCCACTCTAATCTAGTTCTAACATCCATCCAAGATCGAAGATCAAGATCGAAGATCCAAGAGCCAAAGTTGAAGAACTTCATCCAACGAAGCTAGATTCCATCGTTTCAAGTGAGATTTCGACGAATCAAGCTTGAATCCTTGCTGTCCAGATCTGAAGTGATTAGTTTTTGAAGTGTTTGGGTGATTCGGTGAGTGGTGGTTATCTCTCACGCGGACCCAAAGGAGTATATTGGTTTGGTGGTTTGTTGGAGTGTTGTAGATAGTGATTTTATGCATATTTCCTTAGATCCAAGTGTAGATCCACTACTCGTGAAGATGTTTACTTATACAAGTTCATTTATCAAGTTGAAGAGACAAAACCCATGATTTATATTTGTTAGATCTATGTTAAAAACCCATGATTCATGTATGTTAGATTTATGCTCATTTATTTATGAAATTGCCATTATCATTGTAATTGTGTATTTAGATCTTGTTTGAATGATTGATTGCTTGGATTAATGTTTGATATGATTGATTAGTTGATATATAGCTTGATTTGATCAAGTTGGTTGATGATGATTCAAAAGCTAAGTGGAAAGGCTCTTGAATAAGGAAAGCTGCTTGTGGCATATGAAGCAGATGTTGAAGCTCATATGTATGGATTAGATGATGTTGAGATGGGACTTTGCCATGATGCGATGAGGCACGCCATGATGTTGAGATGAGACTTTGCTATGATGCGATAAAGCGAAGCATGATGTGAGATAGCCTTGGTTTAATCCAGACGGGATCATCCCAAGCATGTTGATAACTCGATGATGCGATGCGAGTTGGTTGATAATGGTTAGCTTGAGAGGCGCTTGAGCTAGTATGGAAATAGTCGTCGAGGAGGATGACTAGGAGGCTGAGATCTCATCGTTGTTGAAGGTTCTAGCATGCTCAAAGCAAGAGTACGTTGGAACGGGCTGCGACGACGTTCCAAGCACGGGCTGCGACGACGTGCTAGTACTCTGGGTAGTTGCGAAAATTTCTAGGCACGGGCTGCGACGGCGTGCGGAGTTATGTCTAGAATTGGGGTTACCATTAGCCCTTGACAGATGGTCATTCAACTAACGGTGAAATCAAGGCAATGATAACAGTGATAGCCAGAGTCATGGATGTTTGGACGTTTGGTTGCATCATCATTCGGTCTCAAGAGCGGTGTTTTCCGGGTGCTTATCTGATCTTGGTTTAGGCCTTGGTGGTTTGTATTTGGAAAACATCGACCTTGACTCGAATGATTATTGCTTTACTTTAATTGTCTGCCATGTTATGCTTGCTTCTCCTTAGTGTGTGTCTGGGGGCTATCACTGTAGAAAGAGGCGGAGTGGGATGGTTTGGTTCCTATTCCTTTTATCCCTTATGCTCTTTTGGTATGTTTGATAGTTGATTTACTGCTCACTAAGACTTTGTCTGACTCAAGGTTTTATGTCTCCTCTTATTACCTTGGGCTGTTCATCCATGTTGGGATGGGCAGACTAGGTAGCAGGTGACAGATGCTGTTCTTGGAGATCTACGTTGATGATGACGAAGACGAGCAGGAGGCTTTTGCATATTATTTCATATTATGTACTGGGTGTTCCGCTGTATATACTTTGAGTGATTTGTAGTGAGGTTTTGATGTATTGACTGTTCTGATGATTGTATCAAACTACTAAGATGCTTATTTGATGATATTCTGTTATGAAGCTTCACTATACATATATTTCTCTATTGTATTTTATCCATGCGCTGTGAGCTATGCGATAGATTCTGCGATGTTTGTTCTACCCTTGACGGTCACCCATGGCTGCCTGGCACGCCTTTCAGCGCATTATTTCCTTGTTTTGGTGCGGGAGTCATGGGTGGTCGTCACATTTGGTATCAGAGCTTTGGTTAATCGATTTTAGCCAACGCTCGCTGACGTAACTACGTATGAGAGACGTAATTGTATTTTGATGAATGATTACTATATATAATATAGTAGTTTAGAAGGATTTGAACTCCTTATGCAGTTGTTTCTCAAGGTGTTCTAAGTCATTCCTTTTTGTAGATATTAAGGATGAGTCGAAGGGGGAGACCAGCTGCTAGGGAAGCTGTTGATTATGCTCCTATGTTTGAGGCCATGATGACTTCGATTATGAGAAGGATACCAGCCTCGGGGCCATCAGTTGATGTTGGAGTTCAAGTTCAAGCTCCAAGACCAGTGGATTTTGCTAAGCTTTGCAAGGACTATACTTCTCTTGGAGGAAAGGTTTTCTTGGGAACGGAATCAACCATTGAAGTGCAAAGATGGATTGATGCTTGTAGAAGGATCTTTGGTGACTTGGGAGTTGAGGATGAAACTAAGAGGAAGCTTGCATCAAGGCAACTTCAAGGGAGAGCTTCGGATTGGTGGAATTCTATCACCATTGATACTCCGGAGGAGGAGATTACTTGGGAGCAATTCCAAGCTAGATTTGAAGCTCAGTTCATCTCTACGGCTCAGAAATCTATCTTGTTTAAGAAGTTTGTGGAGCTCAAGCAAGGTGGAAGACCCGTTCTTGAGTATGTTTCTGAGTTTGAAGCTTTGTCCAAGTATGCCAGATCGTATATTGATTCTCCCTATCAGAAGAATGAGAAGTTTGTGACCGGTTTGGATGCTTATCTTGGAAGACAGTTGGTGGATCATCTGGACGATCTGTTTGAGAAGCTTGTGGAGAAAGCTCTCAGGCATGAGAGTTTGTTTCCTAGGGAGAGTTCTGTTGTTGCTGTAACCAAGGAAGGGTTTAAGCCACAGAAGGGTGGAAACAAGAAGAGGAAGCAACAACAACAGAAGGGTAAGGATGGCCAGAAGAAGCCGAGGGGCGAAATGACTTGCTATAATTGCCAGCAGAAGGGCCATCTCTCCAAGGATTGTAGGAATCCAAAGGCGCCGGCGAAATGCCACAACTGTGACAAACCAGGGCATTTCAGGAAAGATTGTCTAGAACCGAGGAAGGACAGGCAGATTGTGCAAGCTTATGCTTTGGGAGCTATGCCGTCGTTTTCAAAGGCTCTTACTGCCGAAGAGAAAGGGAAGAGTGTTGTGGTTCAAGGTACTCTTTCCATTTGTGGTGTTCCAGTTAGAGTGTTGTTTGATACTGGAGCGTCGCATTCTTTTGTTTTTGATGATCTTGTAGGCCGGTTAGGTTTGGAACCGGATATTGTTGATAGGCCATTGGTTGTGACTAATCCAGTTAGGCGTTCGTCATGTTTGTGTATGATATGCCGTTGTCTAGTTGTGTCGAGTCATGATTGCTCTTTTGTTTGTGATTGTTTTGTTCTGAACTTTGCGGGGTTCGGAATTATTTTGGGTATCGACTGGCTTAGGAAGTATGCGGCAAGGATTGATTGTGCGAGGCTGGAGGTGACAGTCGGGAATGTGGAAGGGCGAAAGGTTGTGATACGATGTAAGCATGAGGAAGGCGTCTTCATGAGCTTCATGTATTCGCTGGTTGTTCCACGGGATAGACTGTCATCGGTGCCTATTGTGAAAGGATTTGAGGATGTCTTTGACGAAGTCAAAGGATTACCGCCGCATAGGGAGATCGAGTTTCGTATCGATCTAGTTGAGGGAGCCAGACCTGTTGTGATGCCTCTTAGGCGGATGGCGCCTAGGGAGCAACAAGAGTTGAAGGTGCAAGTTGATGACCTTTTGCAGAAAGGATTCATTCGGCGTAGTGTGTCCGAATGGGGTGTACCAGTTGTGTTCGCAACCAAAGCGGATGGATCGTTGAGGTTGTGTGTGGATTATCGTGAGCTAAATAAAGTGACTAAGAAGAACAAGTACCCATTGCCGAGAATAGATGACTTGTTTGATCAGCTTCACGATGCTAAGGTGTTTTCTCAGATGGATTTGGCAACGGGATTTCACCAGTTGAGAGTGGCAAAGGATAATGTGCCGAAGACTGCTTTTAGGACACCATCCGGTTTTTATGAGTGGCTGGTAATGCCGTTTGGATTGACTAACGCACCAGCATATTTTGTGGATCTTATGAATAGAGTGTTCAGAGATCAGTTGAATAAGTTCGTGCTTGTGTTCGTGGATGATATTCTGATTTATTCCAGAACTGAGGAAGAGCACAAGACGCACTTGCGTATTGGTTTGGAAATCTTACGGAAACATCAGCTGAAGGCTAAGTTTTCGAAGTGTCACTTCTGGAAGAGTGAAGTGAGGTTCTTAGGCCATGTTATCTCTGGAAATGGAATAGCGGTTGATCCCGCTAAGGTGGCAGAGATCCAGGATTGGGTTAGACCTAAGAATGCATCTGATGTGAGAAGTTTTCTTGGATTAGCTAGATATTATCGACGGTTTATCAAAGACTTTTCCAAGATAGCTGCACCGTTAACAGGATTGACGAAAAAGAACCAAGTGTTCAGATGGGATGATAAGTGTGAGCAAGCTTTCGTAATCCTGAAAGAGCGACTGACGAGTACTCCTGTTTTGACTATTCCAAGTGGGAATGATGAGATGGTGGTTTACACCGATGCATGTGGTACTGGACTTGGAGCAGTACTAATGCAGAAGAATAAAGTTGTTGCATATGCAAGTCGACAACTGAAGCCGCATGAAAGGAATTACCCGACTCATGATTTGGACTTAGCGGCAATTGTTTTTGCTTTGAAGATGTGGAGACATTATCTATTGGGAGTTAGATTCGAGTTGTTTACAGATCATAAGTCGTTGAAGTATCTGTTCTCTCAAAAGGATTTGAATCTTCGACAGCAACGGTGGCTAGAGTTCTTGGCATCGTATGATTTTGATATAGCCTATACTCCGGGAAAAGGTAACGCAGTGGCTGATGCGTTAAGTCGAAGACATGTCGGATTGGGAGCCATGTTTTCGGAATGGAAGAGTCTCGAGTATTTGGCTGGATTTGATTTCAGGCCCAGATGTGAATTGGAACCTGGGATGTTGACAAACTTATCAATAAGGCCTACTCTTGTGGAAAGGATTGGCGAGAGTCAAAAGCGAGACGATAAGCTTGTCAAGATTATCCGTGATTTGGAATCTGGATTGGACCCAGAGAAGGATAAGGGATTCGAAGTCGATCGAGAGGGTTGGCTTCGGAAGCAAGGACGATTGGTTGTTCCCGACATAGATGAATTGAGAGATGAAGTTCTGAAGGAAAGTCATCACTCGAAGTTGACAATTCATCCAGGTGGAAATAAGATGTATCGGGATATGAAGAGAACTTATTACTGGGAAGGTATGAAGAAGGATGTTGGAAATTTTATTTCCAAGTGTATGAATTTCCAGTTGGTTAAGGCAGATCAGAAGAAGCCAAGTGGATTGCTTCGTCCATTAGAAGTTCCTATGTGGAAGTGGGAACAGATATCGATGGATTTTATCGATGGTCTACCTAGAACAAGAGCAGGAAATGAAGGGATTTGGGTCATAGTAGATCGGTTGACCAAGAGTGCAAGATTCATTCCTGTTCGATCGACTAGGACTGCATCGAAGTTGGCTGAGTTGTATGTTAAGTGGATAGTTCGATTCCATGGTATTCCGAAGAGTATAGTGAGCGATCGAGACCCATTGTTCACTAGTGGATTTTGGAACAGCTTCCAGGAAGTTTTGGGAACCAAGTTGTGTTTGAGTACAGCTTATCATCCCCAAACAGATGGTCAGACTGAGAGAGTCAACCGATTTTTGGAAGATCTTCTCAGAGCTTGTGTTTTGGACTTTGGAGGATCATGGGAAGATCATCTTCATTTGGTGGAATTTGCATACAATAACAGTTATCAGTCGAGTATTGGTATGGCACCATATAAGGCATTGTATGGAAGACCGTGTAACTCTCCGACATGTTGGTTGGAAACTGGAGAAAAGTTGATACTTGGGCCAGAGATGATTCGACAGACTACGGATTGTATAGAGATCATTCGGCAACGAACGAAGGCGGCCCAAGATCGTCAGAAAAGTTATGCCGATAAGCGTCGTAAGGATTTGGAATTCGACGTGGGTGATATGGTTTTTGTAAAGATTTCTCCACTGAAGAATGTTATTAAATTCGGGAAGAAAGGAAAGTTAACTCCGAGATTTTTTGGACCATTCCCGATTATCGAGCGAATTGGAACGCTCGCTTATAGATTGGAGTTACCGGAAAAGATGGCGGGTGTACACAATGTCTTTCATGTATCTTATCTACGGAAGTATGTGCATGACTCGAATACGGTGGTTTCTGCTGATAGCTGTGAAGACTTGGAGGTTGATACAGTGGTTACGAGACCTCGTAAGCTGCTTCGTGTTGTTGAAACCGACACGAAACAGCTTAGGAGGAAGACGATTACGTTGCTCAAGATACAATGGAGTGATGATGTTAACGACTGTACGTGGGAGGAGGAAGAGAGGATGAAGGCAGCTCATCCTGAACTCTTCGAGGTATGGCCCTAAGGTGTCGTGACATCTCATGAATTTGTAACTTGTTCTAATCTTAGAATTCTACATGCTAGGCTAGTAATTGGATGCATGGTTTGTTGATTGCTATGGATGGTAGGCATGCAGAATAGTTTTGATTGCTCTTGTTTGTTTGGAATTTCAGGGGTGAAATTCCTAAGGGGGAGAGAATGTAACGACCCGTATTTTACGTGTCGATAAATCGTATAATAGTTGCATTAAGTCGTTTGAAGCTTGAGTCGTTCTAGAGATAAGTCGTGTTAAAGTTAAGTCGTGTGGAACTTAAGTCGTGACCGACTTAGAGGATGGAGCGACTTAGGGTAGGTGGCCGACTCATGGGGTCAACGGTTTATAGGTTGACCGACTTATAAGAGTGAGTGGTAGTTGCCGACTTATAGTTGTTAGCGAGTTAAGAGAGGCAGCGGTTTAAGGTTTGGACCGAGTCAAGGTAGTGAGCGACTCATAGGATAACCGACTCATAGAGGTGACCGACTCATGTATTGGACCGACTCATAGGATGGAACGACTTAAGGAAAATGAGTTAGGTCGTTGAGTCGTATAGTGTTGTTGAGTCGATGAGTCGTTAGGTCGGCCTGTGTTTTAGGACGTGTATGCTATGATTCGTACACGAGTTAAGTTGTTGGGTCGGCTAGGTGATGAGTCGTAAGTCGTAGCCCGCGTGCGTGTTAGGTCATTGGAGTTTTGGGTCGTGGGTCTTAGGTCGGGGGCGACTCAAGGATGGGTCGGTGACGACTTATGGATGGACGACTCAGGGGGGGATTCAGCCTATAAATAGAGGGGTTTGGCTCACTTTTTTGCACCGGTTTTTGAAGCGACGAAGTGCTGCCATTTTGAGAGCTCGACTACAACATTTCTTCATCTTCTTTTCTCCACTCTAATCTAGTTCTAACATCCATCCAAGATCGAAGATCAAGATCGAAGATCGAAGATCGAAGATCCAAGAGCCAAAGTTGAAGATCTTCATCCAACGAAGCTAGATTCCATCGTTTCAAGCGAGATTTCGACGAATCAAGCTTGAATCCTTGCTGTCCAGATCTGAAGTGATTAGTTTTTGAAGTGTTTGGGTGATTCTGTGAGTGGTGGTTATCTCTCACGCGGACCCAAAGGAGTATATTGGTTTGGTGGTTTGTTGGAGTGTTGTAGATAGTGATTTTATGCATATTTCCTTAGATCCAAGTGTAGATCCACTACTCGTGAAGATGTTTACTTATACAAGTTCATTTATCAAGTTGAAGAGACAAAACCCATGATTTATTTGTTAGATCTATGTTAAAAACCCATGATTCATGTATGTTAGATCTATGCTCATTTATTTACGAAATTGCCATTATCATTGTAATTGTGTATTTAGATCTTGTTTGAATGATTGATTGCTTGGATTAATGTTTGATTTGATTGATTAGTTGATATATAGCTTGATTTGATCAAGTTGGTTGACGATGATTCAAAAGCTAAGTGGAAAGGCTCTTGAATAAGGAAAGCTGCTTGTGGCATATGAAGCGGATGTTGAAGCTCATATGTATGGATTAGATGATGTTGAGATGGGACTTTTCCATGATGCGATGAGGCAAGCCATGATGTTGAGATGAGACTTTGCTATGATGCGATAAAGCGAAGCATGATGTGAGATAGCCTTGGTTTAATCCAGACGGGATCATCCCAAGCATGTTGATAACTCGATGATGCGATGCGAGTTGGTTGATAATGGTTAGCTTGAGAGGCGCTTGAGCTAGTATGGAAATAGTCGTCGAGGAGGATGACTAGGAGGCTGAGATCTCATCGTTGTTGAAGGTTCTAGCATGCTCAAAGCAAGAGTACGTTGGAACGGGCTGCGACGACGTTCCAAGCACGGGCTGCGACGACGTGCTAGTACTCTGGGTAGTTGCGAAAATTCCTAGGCACGGGCTGCGACGACGTGCGGAGTTATGTCTAGAACTGGGGTTACCATTAGCCCTTGACAGATGGTCATTCAACTAATGGTGAAATCAAGGCAATGATAACAGTGATAGCCAGAGTCATGGATGTTTGGACGTTTGGTTGCATCATCATTCGGTCTCAAGAGCGGTGTTTTCCGGGTGCTTATCTGATCTTGGTTTAGGCCTTGGGGGTTTGTATTTGGAAAACATCGACCTTGACTCGAATGATTATTGCTTTACTTTAATTGTCTGCCATGTTATGCTTGCTTCTCCTTAGTGTGTGTCTGGGGGCTATCACTGTAGGAAGAGGCGGAGTGGGATGGTTTGGTTCCTATTCCTTTTATCCCTTATGCTCTTTTGGTATGTTTGATAGTTGATTTACTGCTCACTAAGACTTTGTCTGACTCAAGGTTTTATGTCTCCTCTTGTTACCTTGGGCTGTTCATCCATATTGGGATGGGCAGACTAGGTAGCAGGTGACAGATGCTGTTCTTGGAGATCTACGTTGATGATGACGAAGACGAGCAGGAGGCTTTTGCATATTATTTCATATTATGTACTGGGTGTTCCGCTGTATATACTTTGAGTGATTTGTAGTGAGGTTTTGATGTATTGACTGTTCTGATGATTGTATCAAACTACTAAGATGCTTATTTGATGATATTCTGTTATGAAGCTTCACTATACATATATTTCTCTATTGTATTTTATCCATGCGCTGTGAGCTATGCGATAGATTCTGCGATGTTTGTTCTACCCTTGACGGTCACCCATGGCTGCCTGGCATGCCTTTCAGCGCATTATTTCCTTGTTTTGGTGCGGGAGTCATGGGCGGTCGTCACAATATATCTCATCTAAGGAAATTGGTTCATGATTCATCATTAGTTGTTAAACCAGTAATTCAGGAATTTGAAGGATGAGTCAAATTTAACTGTGGTCAGGAATCCAGTTTGGATCGTTGATCATCGAGAGACAACTCTGGATAAATGTAGGAAGGCTTATCCGGATTCATGTTCAGATAATTAGTGTTGCTTGTTAGGATAGACTGTTTGGTTGTTTGTTAATATATAATGGTATGTATGTTTGATTGTAAATATAAAATCTTTTGAATTAACTGTTGTTTTAAATTTCGAGGACGAAATTCTTTTAAGGGGGAAGGAATGTAATGATCCTGGATTTTTGGCCCCGTTTATTTTTAATAAATGTGTAATCAAATTTAAATAAAATTTAAATTTATCATATTAAAATGATTATGATTTGGGAATACTGTCAATTTATTTATTTAAATTGTATTTTTACAAAAAAGGAATTGGACTTTGGAAATTCAAAATAAAACCCTTTGATAATATTTACAATAAAAATCTATCTTATATAATTTAATTAAAATACTTTATTTGTTTATATTTAGAATAAATAATACATGTAGATAATAATGTTTGAAAATTCTAAAATAAAATATTCTTAAAAGTAATTTGATAAAATTTACCTTATATAATTAAATTAAAGGGTTTTACATTACTAATATTTGATAAACATATACATATGAATAATAATGTTGAATTTAAAATAAATCTCCTTATAATATTTATCTTACATTATTAAATTAAAATACTTTCTTTTGGTTAATCCTTGATAGAAGTATCTATAGATGGTAATGTTTAAATCTAATTCTAACAATATAAAATATAATTATAAATAAGTAAGCAATTGAATGTCATTTAAATATTGATAGTTTAAATGCAAACAAAAGTATAAAGCTAATTTGAGTCACCATTTGGAAATATAATTCAAATATTGTTAGACAAAGTTAAGATACAAACGTGAACACAAACATATGTTGTACACTAGTAAACTGGGGTATAAATAATAAAACCAATATTTTGTTGTTTATGCAAGACTAAATGTATAAAGTATTTAAAAAAAAACCTGGTCTTACTGAAAAATAAAAATGAAAAAAAAAGAATATATAAGACAAACAGTTTTATATCAAACAGATATCTTTATACATGAAGCTTCATTCACAAGCCTTTGACCTGCAAAAGTACATCTCCATACAACTATCTATATATATACACAGCCGAAATAATGATAATTATGTAAACACATTTTACAACAAGCATTTAATACTATCTGCCCTAGCCTACATCTTTGCCAGTTCAGGGATATTTAGCAAATCTTTCCTTTGCAGTAAATAAAATCTGCCATATTAGAACAAATAATAACTACACTAGAAACCACCTTCTTTTAAACATCTATATCTTCTTTATATATATGTTTACCTCTATTCTTTTTAGATTGTTCTGTAAGACATAGTAAATCAGAGGAAACAATAGAAGGAAATAGACAGTAAAATCAACATTTTAATTCAAAACAAGAAACAGGCAGATTCAAAACAGTTCTAAATCATCAGAGGTTAGGAGCAGATTCATCTGCAGTTTTCATCACCTCTATTTATTCTTTGATTCTAGAATTTTCCTGGTGAGTAAACATACTATTCTAAGGTTTAAGTTGATAATTAGTTATGAAATTTTATGATGCTGTATATCCTGTGATGATGGAAAGCTCTGTATTATGAAAAACAGAGAATAGCTTAATTACTTTTTCATATTAATATTTAAACTTGAGGATTTAAATTATTTAAACTTGTTTAAACTAGAATCATGGCCTGGAAGAAACGTTTGAAGGTGGACAGTGTAGTTAACACACTGTATATTTAATTACAGAAAAAGGAAGATCAAGATGTAGATTCGAGTATTTAAATTTGTTTGTTTGAATTCAAATCTTGAATAAACATTCCAAAGTGAGACTTTTAAAACAAAGATCAAAATTTTAAAAGTAATATTCAAAGAGCAGTTTGGGATTAAAGAAAATTTGCATTTCTTCCTGTTTCAAGTAGTTGATTCAATTTTAATCAATGGAACTTGGACTGAAGCAAGTTTATACATCTATAAACTCGAAAAAAAATGTAAATTAATTTTTCTATTGATTGGAATTGGAACACGAGATCCTTTTAGGGTTTTACTGGAATTTTTTTGTTCTCTCTGTAAATCTTCGATTTCGACGACATAGCGTGATCGAGCCACGCGAGAGTTTTGGGAAGGGAGGATGGTCGTGTTGTTGACGTATGGGCGAAATCTTAGGTGTTGCAGGTGGTTGGAGAGGCGGCGGTGAGGCGATCTTCCGCGAGTGTTTGTAGCAGTTTTTTTCGTCCCATGGTCTAAATTTTGAACTCGAATTTTTAATGGAGATTTGAGTTTTGTTTCCAAGTGTGGAGGTGGTTTGTGGCTTGTCGTCGATCTTGATGTTCGCCGTGGGTGAGAGTCATCGTCGTGCACGTGCACGACAGTGGTGTCTGCGGTGTCAGATTTTGGCGTGGGGTTGTTGCGAGTTGTTGCTCGAGGAATGGAGTGTTTTGCTTCGAGTTCGAACCCTGGTGCGTTTGCGAATTCGAATAACTGTAGATTGAATTTTAATTTAAGTTTAAACTTTAAACTACCTGTAGAAATGAATAGAAGGGAGGAAGAAGATAGTATGGGAAACTCTCGAGTATTAGGGGGGGGTTGACTCGAAGAACCTCACGGGTTTAATAAGGGAGCCTCGGTTATCTTCAAATCTGAAGTGTATTTAAAGAGAATGTTAATAAAACAAATTTTTGTCAAATTTCGGAACTCTGTAAAACTTTTTAGCGTTTAACAGTTAGGTTAAAAACTTAGTTACAAGTTAATTATTTTTGTTGATACTTTAAAATACTTTAAGCGCTAAATTATTATTCTAGTTGAATAGCTAATATAAGATGAGTATAAAACTTATTAACCAATAAGTTATAATTAGTAATAGATTGTTTTCATAAGTTATAGAAGATTTTTATGATAACCAAGTTGAATAATTAATACTAATTAATTTTTTCTAGGATGTAATTAAGAGTAACGAGTAAATTGAAATTAACCATTTAAGCTAATGAGTGATCAATAGTTAATTAAAATTAAGTCTATATATGTAATAACTAACGCTATTAAATTAATGGTTAGGAAATGGTTAATTAGGGGCAAATAACTTGATTAAGTAAGAAATTTATTAATATTATGAGATAAATAAGTATATAATTAAGATTTAATAATAGATTAAGGAATCATTAATTGGATAATTTGAAATGAAATTGTCAACTAATGGTTAATGAAACAGAGTTGAGTAATTAACTCTTAGGTAATAAATTCTAAATTGAATTAATTACACATAAGACTTAAAGGTAATTTCTTATGAACTGATTGTGTTGAATATCTGATTGTGATATTTATGTGATGATACTCTGTGATACTCTGTGATATGTTATGTTATATCTATGATGCTTGTATATGTTTTATCTGTGATAGATGCTATGTTAATTCAATTGTTGAATTTAAATTATTTAAACTGTTAAGTTAATTAGACAACTTGGCCCTTAAAATGGCGGTTGGATTCGATGAGACCGGGATCAGAAGAATCAAATTTGATTCTCCGAAAACCACATCAATCCAATTTAAACGTTAGGTCGTGAATCCTGAAATGGAGATCGAGATGGTGTATTCAGAATGCAAGGGTTATCGTCGTTGACTCTAAGGGTGATTCCAAAATGAGTGTGACGAGATAATGCCTTCGGTTTCGTTCGAACCCGGAACGAACTTGTATGGATTGAATGCTTTCAGCACATCATCAGGCGGATGATGAGCATTCTAAGTGATATGTTCTATAAAGGTAATCGTAGCCTCAAGCCTCATCAACCGGGAATGGCTAAAACAGGGGAGATGCAGCAAGGTTAGGTGGGTCATGCCCAAGCAGGACAAGATATTTCCCCTGTCTAGATGTCCCTTTATTTTTTCAGTTGTGTGGCGGTTTGCTAGCTAGAACCGTGGGGTATATCTTGTTCGGGACTGTTCAGTAAGGAATGGTTCCGGCCTTGTGTTGCAGGGGATGAAGGGAGTAATCCTCGGCACAGTGATCTAGGCCCCGTACTGTGACGGGCGGTACCCCAGTAGCCCTGCCATTGTTGGAAATCCATTTTCCCTACAAGACTCTACGGTTTTGATTTGTATTACCCACTTTTGTGGCTAGTAGCTGGAATTTAATGAATGTAACGATTTCGGCTATTTTCTATTTACTTGAAAACCCTAGACACTATTATAATATCACTGGATTTCCTATGAAATGTTTTGGTTAGCGTAAGGTAAAAAATTACCCGTATTTATTTGTGGGGAGTCTTACGTGATACCTTTACTTTCAAAGTTAAGCAACTTTAAACCGTTTACTCATACCAGACCCATGTCTGACCCGGAGTTTATTTTTGTTTTCATATACTCTCGGGTATCCAAATTTTTACAGGTAGCCAAGGGATTCAGGTTAGATTTGACGAATTCTGGAGGAGCAATGGAGCAGGAGGCTTCTACGCTGTAGATATATGTATATATGGTGTTCCCTTGTGTTGATATCTCGGAGCTGTTTATCTTTATTGTATTGAGTTGTATTAACTAGTCAGGAGTTTATAACTGCCTAGTATGTGATGTATGATCTGTATAACTCTGATTGATGTATTAAACTATGTAATATTTATGTGTTATATTATATTTTGTTCCGTTCAGCTGTGAGATTCTGATGTCGTTGTTCTTCTTTCTCTTTCTTTTCTATTTTCTACCCCTTTCTTTCTTAATGATGATATGTCTTTCTGGTAGTTGAAAGGCGGGTCGTCAAACCCAGTTATTAAATTAAATTCTCAATATAAATTTTAGTGTGTTTATCTGCCGTATCATCACACGACAATTTCGAATGCTACGAAAATTGAAATCCGATAATAATACACTATTACGGATCTAATGGAACTGGTTTCGTCGAATTCCAAGACTGTGTCCCGAAAGGCTATTTTTAAATATCGATCTAAACAATATATTTTCGAACTGAATAAAACAGTTTTAAATTCAACTTTTAAAAGTTTTATTATCTCCAGTATTATCAATATAAATTTGATAAACCTTCAAATTATTTTAACAAACTCGAAATCCCAGAATTCAAATCTTTACCTGATTTCCTATTGTTTACTTCAATAGTTTATTTTTCAACGAAATAGTGATATTTGAAATTCAAGTCGAAGATTAACTTTTGAATATTTGAAATAAATTAAATATTGCAATTTCAAATATCCAAAAATTCCGAGTTGTCATAGGCAGTTGTGGATCCCAACCACGAGGTGATCTTATTTGGACTATCCAGTAGGGGGTAGCTCTGGTCTTGTGTTGCAGGGGATCGGGGGATCCTAGGTACGCTAATCTAGACCACGTACTATGACGGGTAGTACCCTAGTAGCCCTGCCATTGTATGGAATCCAATCTCCAATAAGCGCCTGTATGGTTTTGATTGTGCCCAACTATGCTGGAAAGTGAGATGCAAGGTTTCAGCATAGATTCTAGTTTAGTTTCTATAGACACTATTACAATATCAAACGATTTTAATAGAAAATGTTTTGGTTATTGTTAGGTAAAAACCCAGCATGTTTATTTGTAGCGTGGTATTACGAGATACCTTTGATTTCAAAGGATTTTGAAAAGTTTAATACTCCTATTAAGTGTGTTTTCTCATGCTGGTTTTCCAGACTGACTTGGGTGTTATTTCATATAATGCTCGGGTCAGACCAAGTATTATAGGATATAGGATAGGATGCTGTGGAGCTCAGGAGATGAGTTGGATGGCAAGACGTATCACACATGCTTGATATATATTCCACTATGCAGAATAAGCTGTATATTCCCTCTTGGGAGGATAAGTTTTTATAAATGTCCTAAATAGTGTAGTTGATTTGTGTTGTACTCTAGTGATGTAATGTATTATTCAGTTACAAATTCTTTTGTATAAAAATCCGTTGTTATCTATTATATGTTATTCGACTATGACTGTAAGATTCTGATATTGTTTCTATTTCTTCTTCTACCTTCTTCTTTTTTCCCCTTTGGTCTGGTTTTTCGGCATTTTATTTTTGGACATCGAAAAATCGGGTCGTGACATTTTGGTATCATAGTTGAAGGTTAAGCGAGAACCTTCGCTTTGGTGGGCATTACTCATTAAAAATAAAGTCAGTAATACTCTAAGAAGGAGTTTGAGTGCATAAATAGATATGAGCGCGTATTTGTTAGTGAATATAAAATTGCTTTATATTTTGTTGATTGTTTTGTTGGGTAGTTTATGGATTCTATTCAATACGTGTAATTAACGTTATTGATAGGGATCTCTAATCTCTTGAATAGAACAATTCCACATAGTATTGTTTTAAAATGGGGTAGATGAAATAATATTGCTCAAGTTATTTTTATATATAAAAGGAATAATTTTTAGAGAATTTTTATAGTATGTATGGTTGCTTGGTTGTTAGAAAATGATAATATTAAATTATTATCATTATTGTATGGAAATTAAATATGGAATTAAGGTAATAACCAAAGTATAAGGAAATAAATTCATTAGTAGAATCGAATTTGAAATGTAAATTATAAATGAGGTTTATAAATTGAAATAAGATGCCAGAGTAATTTTTGAATAGGGATTGACAGGATTTGGAATTTGAAATTTTAGAAATTAAATTCTTTCGATTTGAAAATGATTTTTCAAAGTTTTTGGAGAAATAATAGTGATATTATTTCGGAAATATTTTGAATTGAACATGAAACCTAGTGAGATCTGGAATTAAAAATATTTGAAAATATTTTAGAATGAATAAAAGCACTGAACTCACTTAGGTCGCTGGAAAATAACTTTGGTGATGGCTGTAGCATTATCGATGTTCATTTTCGAGTCTCCAAGAGAGGAATTGCAGCCAAAAATGTTTAAATTGAGTTGATTGTAAAACTGGGTTTAGTTTTAAAAATTCAAAGGATAATTTGACATGCGATCGAATTATGTATATAATTGATTTCAAAAATGATTTTGAGTATTGAGTGATTATTTAAAAGACTCTGGAATCTAATTTAAAATGTCTATGGAATATAAATGGGTTTGTTTACTTATAAAATTTGAAATCTGTTGAAATAAAATTTATAAGTTGGAAAAGTTAGTCAATTAAATGAAGTAAATTAAAAGAAGATGACAAGTGGAATTTAAATAAGTTGCAAAACTTATAGAAGTTTAAAAATTTGAATTAGATCGAAATGTAAACTGAATCTAGTTGAATAAAAGTGAATTTGAGGAAACGAATCTAAGTAGACTAAATGGAATGGTCAATGGACTAAGATTTACTAAGTTTCAAATAAATTTGTGAATGAACAAATGAATTGAATTGAATGATATTTAATTTAAATTGTGTATGTAAAGTAAAGTGAAATTATAAAAAAAATTCGAAGGAACTAAAAGAAGTAAATTTGGAAATAAAGCGATTAATAAATTAGTAAGTTAAGCAGAGTTGAAGAGAAATTGAGTTCAAAAGCAAGTGAAATTATAAGTCAATTGGAAATAGTATATAAATCAAAGTGGCGTAGTGAAAATAAATATAAGAGGTATATAAAATTCTTAAATTGGACTTAAGAAATGGATAATGAAATTCTTAAGTAAATTATGTATGGGAAGGAATACTGAGTAAGTATTTGAATGGAGATTTAATAAAATTGTATGAAATAATAAGTGTGGATAAGTGAATAGAAGTCAAAATAAATGTGAATATAAAGAGAGAATTGATATAGCTAAAAAACAATCAAGATAAATACGTAGGATGTAAGTATATTATATTATTCGCATAGCGATTTGATCTAGTTTCGAACAAAAAATTTCGAGATAATCATATCGATCCGAGCTGGGATTTTTCACTCGATTTTCGAGGGCGAACCTTGGATATGGATTTTTGATTGATTCTGCAAATTCTCTGTCATAGTTTACGGCTATGCAAGGAGAATGGAGGTTTCTGATCAAGGAACTAGATCTGAGTCCGCACTAGGAAGTTGGGTGGACGATACTAATTCGGAAGTGAAATTTTGTGATCGAGTGAGCGTTAGGATTTTATATTGCGTACAGATGATACATGTACATCGTACGAGCATGAATGAAATAAGATAATGAAAAGTTTGTAAAGAAATGTATAAAATGATTTTCGATTTTGTGGTTGGATAGTATTACTCAGTAGGATATACTGGTGTTTAAAAAGCCAAAGGAAATTAGTGTCTTTGATTTTAGAAGATAAATATGAATTGCCTGACTAAAAAGGTATTTATTTAATTTTTGTATGAAATTTGATGATTTTCTTGTCTAGCCACTTGGCATTTTGTTTTCTTTTGAAATTACGAGGCCTGTAGATGCGTTTTGTAGTTGTACCGATTTAACCGCGCAAAGGAGACGCTGGAAATTTTTATGAAGAAATTTTGATAATCTAAAATATGGTTTTAAACTTAAATTTGAATGGTTGAGTAAGTAATGTTGTTTGGAAACCATGAAAGAGTTTGGAAAGTTAGTAAGGGTGATAATGTGACTTTAATATAAAGATTGTTTTAGGGAGTCGTTGAAAAACCGTTCGATTTTGGGAAATAGTTAACGGGTTGTTGAACATTCCTCTTAACTAGTGATTTCGGGGACGAAATTCTTTTAAAAGTGATGAATGTGACGATCTGGAATTTTTGACATTGGAAATTGGAATATTTAATTGATTTAAAATATTTATTAGTTAAATTCTAACTTCAATTTTAAATATCATGGGTTATTGGATTATTTAAATATTGAATTTAATAATTGGAAATTGGGTAAAATAGGAAATCTGGAGTTTCAAGCTTGTTTAAAAATAATTTAAAGGCTTATAAAATTTATAATGATAATACTGAACATAATGAAAGCTTTAGAATTGAATTTGGAAGCGCTTTGTTAAGTTTAGAAATTATATCGTTTAAATTGATATTTAAAAATAGCCTTCCGATGCATAGTCTCGGATTTCAACGAGACCAGTTCCATTGAATCCGTCATAGCATATTATTATCGGATTTCAATTTTCATGGCGTTTGTAGTTATCGTGTGGCCGTATGATATATAACGCGCTGAAATCTATATCGAAATATTTATATAATAATTGGGTCCCAAAAGCTATCTTCTCCATACGATCGAATTAGGACTCGAAACCTTTTCCATCGCATTCGGAATATGGGTATAACATTATAAACGCCGGGCGCATGACTCAATAGGGGATTTGGATTTTGAGTTACGTGATTTGAGATATTTAGAAATCAAATAATATTATATGTGTATAAATCAATTCAGAATCCTTCAAACAGTCGACCTACCCGTTCTTTTCTTATTTCAACCGAGCTTTTCATGCTTTCTTTTCATTCGGTTCAAAATCAAAACGTGTCCTCTTTTCTTTTACAATATTTCTCCATTTAAAACGTGTTATTCCTTTTCTTCCTCATTGAGAAAAAAAGAGAAAAAGTTCCAATTCCTCTAAAAAAGAAAAGGTAAAGAAGATTGCATACGCTCCTTGCTCTTCAATTTAATTCACAAGCTTCTCTTTCTTTTTCTTTTGCGGTTCCAGTCAAAAAATCGATAAGAATTCAAATAAAAAAAAGAATCTAGAACCGATAGAATTCACAGTCAATTTGGGTAGTCTCGAAGCCAATTGTGTTCGGTGATTTTCGAAGTTTTCTACTCTAAGTGACTCTTGAAGCGGTTCTCGGAGTTGGTGACTGATCCTCGAAGTGATTGATGATTATCGAAGCTGTTGGATCTAGATTTAATAGAGAAGTAAGAAACATGGAGATCCATCAACGGACGAGGCCATGAGCGTCGAAGGGGAATAGACTGCAGCAACGTAAATTACCTCAAAACCACTTCGACTCCCATCTCACGGTTCATGGCAATCGTCGCATGGCTTCGCATGTCGTCTTGTGATTCATAATATAATTCGTCAAAGGTATTATTGAGGACAGGCTAGTGCTAGAAGTTACTCATGCCAAGATTCACAATGTCGACATTGGAATGTCAAAGGAAGTGACGTCTACTTGGGGATGCTGATTGCATGGCATCACCATTGAATACTAGAATTCAAGGATTGTCAGAGAACGATACTAAGGTTTGAATTTTGAATTTAATGATAATCTGTTTAAAAATGGAAAGAATATACATACACACACACACACACACACACACACACATATATATATATATAATTACAGTAAGGTGATTGTAATTATATGTCCACATAATTATAAGTTAGAAATTTTTTTTAAATTTTTTATATTTAAAATTAGTCAAGCAAATGGTGATTAGTTGTTTGATTAATTCAAATAGTAATAAAATCGTCAATTGCTTATACAAAGTTAAAATCATGAAGAAAACAAGTCGAGAAGGAAATGGGATTGCTAACAAAACAATGGTGAGTTAATCTCACTCAACTTGGAATTTCTGCAACTAATTTTAAGTAGTAAAAAAATTTAATTATTGGTTGATGAATTGAATTTGATGATTATTATCAGTTTAGATGTGATATTATATATATATATATGTTGGAATGATTGATTTTCCGTATTATATAGCGGATGAGACCCTATGCACCCCACATAATAGCGGATGACCCTATATACCGCGATGTCCCCCTCGAAGTGGGATAAGTATTTTTATATTGTTATATTGTGCTAACATCTGTGGATGCAAGGAAAAACAGGTTGGAGAGGTCCAACTGGATTCCTCAAAATATTCGAATTTATTTTCATATTAGGTGATATGTTTTATTTGATAATCTGTGATAGACTATATTGATTATATTGGGAATTGAAAATATTGAATGCTATGGTTTGACTAAATATATTTTGGGTATATTGAGATATCAAAAATATAAAGACTGAATTTAAAAGGAAAATAAAAGAGAAAATTCTAAGTAAAATAATTATAGAGAATTTGGATAAATTAAACAATGAATTGGAAAAGGATAAAGTTGATTTTTAAATTCTAATATATACATTACGAGTATGGAAAAGGAGATTTTTGAATAAATGGGAATAAATGAATTTTTAAACTTAAATGATATTATTTAAAGGAATAAAGGATTTATTTGATAATTCAAGGTTTAAAATAGTATGAGAGATTAAAGAAGAATTTTGGAAAAGTACGAAATTGGTATTTTCAGTTTAATTAAGATTTTAAATCATAATAAATGAGTAAAACTAAAATCAATGGGTTTTGAAATAAAATTGAGTAACTAAAGGAATTTATTTTAAAGTGGAGTAAATTTTGGAAATCGATTTGAAAATTGATTAAGTATTTTAAACTGTGATTTAAAAGGAGGATGAGACTATGAAATTTATAAACTGGCTTTATAAAGTAAAATATTTATCAGTTGATAAATTTGAAATATAAATTCACGATGGAATTTATAAAGGAATGGGTAATTTTTTTAAAAATAAATATTGGTTTTATTTTTAAAGGTGTGGGAAAGGAGATTTATGGGTTTGAGATGAAAATTAAAATGGGGATAAATCGAGAAGGATTTATTAACTGATTAAATGGACTATTTTGAAATGGAAAGTGCGTTTTCTAGAAAAACCAAGTATGTTTTCAAAGCAGATTTTTAAGTATAAGTTAAGAGTTTTAAAGTTGTTTAAAAGGAATCTTTTGAGAAATTATTATTTAAGTTGTTTAAAATTTTAAAGGCAAATGTTTTTAGGTTAGTTATAGTAGTAATTATTTTTAAGGTTAAATTGGTATTAGATTTAAAAGATAATTATTAATATTTATATTTTATGATGTAGCTTTAATTAAAAAAGTAGTTTGGCTAAAGTTTCTATTTGGGAAATTAGTATAGAATTTCATAAATTTTATTTTGAATAAAGTGTCTTAAATAGTTTTATTTTTATGTGCTTTAAAGCATATATTTTTGGATAAAGTGATTTAAATTATTTAAAAAACTAAAGTGTTAAGACTTGGTGATTTTCAGTAGAAATAAAACAATTGGGTGGAAATTTATTCCGCGAGAGAAAAAGTGATTTGAAAACTATTTTCAAAGGGTTGAACCATAGAAAAATAACTTGCGAAGATATTTTGGAATAAATAATTTGGAAAACTATTTAGGGCCTGGTGGTTGTCTGTGGATGTTATTTGATAGTTAAATAATCGACTATCAATATTGGCCAATGCGCTGATCGTTTTGAAGAGACCGGGATCGAGATTAGTTTCTCAAAAACCACTTCGATCCAGCTTGAATGTTTTTGTAAGGATGACAAGAGCTTGGAATCGAAGAAGGAGCAGTGAAGTGCAAGGACTAATCACCACTAATCTTGAGGGTGATTCCAAAAATGGATGTAATAGGGGTAGTGCCTTCGGTTTCGTTCGGATCGAGAACAAACTTGTATGGATGAATGCTATAAGAACATCGTCATGGGGACGATGAGCATTCTAAGTGAATTTGATCTAAAAAGGTAACACATAGCCTCAAGTCTCATCAACCGGGAACGACTAAAGCAGTGGAGGTGCAGTAAGGCTAAGTGACTAGCAACTAATTACGGTAAGGTCATTCCTGTCTAGATATCCCTTTTTATTCGGCAGTTTGGGCGGTTGTTGATCCCATCCGTGGGGTGATCTTATTTTAAATATCCAGTAAGGGGTACCTCCGGTCATGTGTTGCAGGGATCACATGGAATCCTCGGTACGCTGATCTAGACCAGGTACTGTGACGGGCGGTACCCCACTCGCTCTACCATTGTACGGAATCCAATCTCCAATAAGCAACTGCATGGTTTTGATTGTGCCCAAATATGCTGGAACGTGAGATGCAAGCATTTCAGCTAGATTTTATTACTTTCTATAAACACTATTATAATATTAGACGATTTTAATAGAAAATGTTTTGGTTATCATCGAGTAAAAATACGGCATGTTTATTTGTGGCGTGGTCTTATGAGATACCTTTGATTTTGAAGGATTTTGAAAATTTTAATATCCAATTAAGTATGTTTTCTCACGCTAGTTTTCCAAACTGACTCGGCTGTTATTTCACTATAATGCTCAGGTCAGACCGAGTATTATAGGATATAGTTTAACGCCCCAGAATTTTCGACCTCGAAAATTCGACACTAATACGTTCGCTGTGTAGAGTGCCGAGCAATCGAGCGTCAAAATCCCAGACTGTTAGGGTTAAGAAGAAAAAGATATAGAAGAAGAAACAGAAAAAAATGCATGGAATCTCACAATCGCAGCGGATCAAAATATAATATACAAATAATAGCATTTACACAAAGAAAGTTGTAAATGTCAATTTAAATACAATATAACAGAGTACAATCATTCTCAAATAAACTGACAGTTGTAACAATTTGTCCCTGACTACTATTAATACAATCTCAATACATAGCGGAATATACTCCACCCGTCCTTGCCAACCAGCTCGTCTCCTGAACTCTAGAACATCCTAACCTGAAAATCTGCAGTACTCTATCTATGGTAAAGCTTCATTGGGCAGCGAAATTTGAAGGCGCTGATACCTACAGTTACATGGTTTTTTCCGTGATGGCAATGAAAACGTGGGTGTAGCTGCGATCTGGGTTGTAACAACCCTGTATATTGTGATTATTTTTAATTGCATATATTAATTATTTGAATTGAAATTTCTGATTTAAAAACTTTATTGTATTTATTAAAATGAATAAATTTTGTTATTTTAAATATATATTTTGATTTTTATGTGAATTATAATTTCAAACATAAATAAATAGAATATTTTCCAAAAATGTGCATTTTGGTAAATATGGTCAAAATTTGACTTTTTATTTAGAAATGTAAAATTTAAAATTTTGAAATTTATTTTTCTTTTATGAAAGTAAATAAAATTTCAAGAACGTTTCGTTGAAATCTGATTAATATTGTGAAAGTTATGCTTTTTACACTATTGTATGTAAATTGTTTATTTAACAAAATTGTTTATTTTAATTACATAAATATTATTTTGTTTGTCATGACATGTTCTAAGTTTTGTATATATGTATAACGTGACATGTTATGTATATATTTTATTTTGAAAACATTTTAAAAGTGTAGTTATAATTTTCCAATGTTTATTGTATTTTGTTTACAATTTTGATTCCAGTTTCAATATAATAAACTATTTTCTTTATTTACTTTTTATTTTTTCTAAGAATAATTATTTATTTTCTTTTTCACTTTATTTTTGTTTATCTTTTATTTTATTTACTGAATTTTATTTTGTTTGTTTTAAATAAAAGAAAATAGAAATTCAAAGAGTCAAAACCTTTTCATTTACTTGTGACCTTTCATTGTCTTTGCCTTTTCGTATGCTTGCCTTTTCATTTCTAGCTTTGGTCGTCCATTTTTTTTGTTAGCCATGTATTTCTCATCTTCATTCATGTGAGTAAACTTTCTCATCTCCTAAAACTCATGGCTATCTAACTTAGAAAAAAAAGTTCTAATGGCTTCTTCATTCTACTTTTACTTCTTATTTTTCATTGATTTTTGCCTTCCTCTTAGTCAAGTTTGCTCGGCCCCTACCACCTTCATCTCCACCGACCACCACCACCACCATACACGACAGCAACCACCTTCACTTACCTTGTCCAGATTTGGCCATGGCCACCCTATGATGCAAGCACCTCAAATTTGCACAAACTCCACAAAAATGCCTAGCCGAGCTCATGTTTTCACTAACCCCTTCACTTTCCACTTCGGCCACCACCCTAGAACCACCACCACCTACTAACACCACCTCTAGCTGCAACATGACAACTGACCAGACCCGTACCTTGCATGGCCGAGCCCATATATTGAAATGGCCGAGCCTGGTATGCTCCAAATTTCACCTTTTGGCCTTGACCCTATGTATTCTTCACTTTGTAACTTTCCCTACCTCTTCACTTCATGGTGTCGTGCATATTTTGATCCAAACCTGAGCCATTTACCACGAAAAAAACATCACTATGGCCGAGCATATGTTTCACCTAGGCTGAGCACTTGAATGGTAAAGCAAGGTCTAGTTGTTCTATTCCTTGTTACTTTTTATTTCAAATTGTTTCAATATTGTTTTGTGTTGAATATTAATGTGTATATTGTCATGATTAATTGTTTTATACAAGATCAACATCTTTGATGTCCACTCAATTGAATCAAAAGTCGTGCTGTATCGTGCTTATCGTGCCTTCGGAATCGTTCTTGTGTGTCGTAGTGGTCTCTAGCTTGATAAAGGTGAGTCTTTCTCACTCTAACATTTTTACTTATGAAAGGTAACTTGATGACAAGTGATTAGTAATTAAAAATGTTATGCAAGTAAATGATAATTATATGATATGCCATGCCATGTTATTACCATGTTAACTTTGTTAATTATCACCTAACCAATGATATAGGATGGTATATTGTGACACTGACATGTTAGTATAATTGTTTATTTTATTCCGTTCTCACACTGCAAGTTCCCTGAAGAATAGAATCACTATGGGTTGAAATGATACATACTTAAAAGGACAATATAATAGGGAAAAATCATTATGAGCTGAAATGATAGGCTCAAGTGATTTTTATTGTATTTTATTTGACTTGGGATTGCTGGTTTGAAATGATAGAACCTAGGTTTTCTTTTTAAACTGCGGATTGAAATGATAAATATCCGTATCCCTTGACCTAGGTTAGAAACATATATACAGACCCCGTGGTATATTTTAAATGATTTTTCTTAAGATATGTATTTTTAAATGTATGAAATTTTTATTTTAAAAATATATATTTTATGGTTTTAAGAAGGCTAAATATTAAGTTTTGAATTTGTAAATTTAAGTATGTAAATTTGAAGTAAATGTGATTTTTTTGACTTTAAAATTTATTTTTAAAAATGTAAGTAAATAATTGAAATTAAATTTGAAGTTTTGAAATGATATTGAAGTAAAATGTTAAGTTTTATTAAATTTATAAGTTAATAAATAATGCAATTTTGACTTAACAAATGAATTGAGTTTTAAATTGGATATTTAATTATAAAATTTTGTTGTGGTAAATCATATGTTAAGTTGATTTAAATGTGAAATTTTGTAGTCTAGAAATATGATTATAAGTTTAAAATTTGCTAAAATTGAAGTTTTATTGTTTTTGAAGTTGTAACAAAATCTAGAACTTTATTAATAGCATTTCCAAAAATACTGTGGTCTTACGACAGCATTGTTAAGTGCTGTTATTTTTGAATATAACTATGTTTGAATTAACTAAATATCTATTACAGCATTTTATAAATGCTGTTATTCTTGAACTATACTATTTTGGAAAATATAAGCTACGATAGCACTTTATAAATGCTGTCGTTGCCATAATTTTTGACAATGTTTTGAAATATTATACATTTTAACACTATTAGAGTTATATTTTAAAGTGTTAAATGATTAACTTTTTTGGGAATTGATTATTTGAGAAATTTAAGGAGTTTTGAATATATTTTGTAACAACCCGCATATTTAACGATTATGTATTTAAATTTTTTATTTAAATATAGTGTCGTTATTCGGATTTTTAGGTCCGAAATGTTAATTTTTGCAAACGGCCGAATTGAGGCTCGAAACCACCTCCATTGTTCCAAAATGACGTTTGCGATCTTTTTGAGTATAATCTTTGATGTGTTTGGAGTTTGTGAAATTTTAACCCTTTTTCTACTTGGGCTTGAGTTTGAGTTCAGCCCCAATCTCCTCTTAACCCTCTAGCTCATTAACTCTTCATCCATTCACCCTCATTTCATTCCTTTAACTTAAGAAAACTGAAAATGGGGGAAAGGAAGAAGAATTATAAACTCCAAGCCCTAGTTCCATTTGAAAACTCCAAATTCTTGCTTGAAATTCAAAGAGAAGGATAGGTAGGCCTCCTCATCATCTACTCCAACTCTTTCTTCTTCAATTTCAGAAAATTTCCTAAACCTAAATTGGGAAATATGTGTTTTATTCTTAGATTGAAGCTTGTTGAGTTGAAGTGAAGATTGGTTGGTCTTCTCCTTGCAAATTGAGCTTCTTCTTCTTTGTTTTTGGGTTAAAGGTGAGTTTTGAACTCACATCTACTTCTCTCGATATCATGAGTGATGGGTATGAACTCCTATTACTTATTCATATGTATTTGATTTTTGTTTTGGATTGGTTTGATGAATATTCCAATTCTTGAGTTTCAAAGTCAATTTTTATGAACATTCTCTTATGGATGTTTTGATCTTATTTTGGTGATGAATCGAAGTGCTTATAGGGCCGGGTAGCCGCTAGGCGTAAACCCCTAGCATCCGTGCACGTCCGATCTAAAGTTGGAAGAGTTTGCACTTCATTGTAATAAGTAGGAAATGTAGGAAATTGGGTTAAGTCCACTAGATCCTCTGTTCAATCGACTGAGCTGAAGCCCGAAATTTTTCTGGACAATTTTCAGTCGACTAAACATGGATTTCAGTCGACTGACCTGCTCCTGTTTTCCTTTTTTGCCTATTTATGCTCGTTTTGATTGGTTTTTCGGATTTTATCAATTCGTGTTGGTTCTTAGTGGTTATTATTGCTTCTTTGGCTTTGATAACTTGTCCTTGACTTCATTCACGGGTTTTTATAAAATAAAATTTTGAATTATGTGAAAAGCTCCCTTCTCCAATTTATTAATTCTATTTAAAACACACACATCTTTCGCACTCCGAGCGATGTGGGAGGAGAATTAAATGATTAGTTAAAACGCGTGCAATGAACATGTGCGCTCGTCTTTTCAGTTAATTCCCAATCTATTCGTTTGAACGTTTTGAACTTTGGTCTGGTTTACCGATGAAATGAGGTGAACTTTGTACTGCTTTGAGTGTGAAAGTGACCGATGGATAGTAAACCATTTAGTGCGAACGAGTGGTTATGGGACTCACGTTAACACTTTCCGGATTCCTTTTCGAGAGTTGTGACACATTCCGCCAGTTAGTGGTGTCCAGTACTGGGCCTCCGGACCTTCACCACTACGGTTTGATGCCTTCGGGGCTTATTGCCTTCGGGGTTTGTTGCCTTCGGGTATGTTGCCTTTGGGTTTCTTGTATGGTTACTTCTTTAAGGATTGCTAATCCTGTTGGGGGATCCGCGACCCTTAGCTTGCTTTGTGATAATGTTGAGATTGTTTTATGTGGCTTTTCTTTCCGTGCGAATCTGCACGTTATTTCTTGTCTGGGATTTGATATGATTTTGGGTATGGAGTGGCTAGTGAGATATGATGCCAGGATTATTTGTTCGGAGAGAATTTTGTATCTACGACATCCGGATTTGCCTACTTAGCTATCACTTGTTCTTCGGAATGTGGATAATTTCGAAATGGCTTTATATTCTCTAGATTCGCGAGATGATGATGATATATCTCGTATTCCTGTTGCTTGTGACTTATCTGATGTTTTTGAGCCTGTTTCGGGTTTGCCACCCAAGCGGGCAATTGAGTTCCGCATTATCTCATTCCAGGTGCCAAGCCAGGTAGTCGTCCTCCCATGAGGATGTCTACAAAGGAAAATGAGGAACTCAAGAAGCAGCTTTTAGAGCTTGAGTCCAAGCAGTTGATTCAGTCCAGTTTTTCTCAGTGGGGATCTACGGCCGTCTTCGTGAAGAAGTCTGATGGAACTCTTAGGCTTTGCATTGACTATCGCAAACTTAACGAGTTAAACATCAGTAATAGGTATCCATTGCCTAGGATCGATGATATGTTCGATCTATTGAGTGGTGCTAAGATCTTTTCTCAGCTTGACCTCGCCACAGGTTTTCATCAGTTGCGAGTCGCGGAGGATAGCATACCTCTTATAGCTTTCCGCACTCAATATGGTTCATTTGAGTGGCTCATTATGCCGTTCGGTTTGACGAACGCTCCTACTTTCTTTGTTGATCTCATGAATCGAGTATTCTGGGAATATCTCGACAAGTTCGTCCTTGTGTTCATTGATGATATCCTTATTTATTCTAAGTCTGAAGCTGAGCATGCTAATTACTTGAGAATTGTCTTGAGTACCCTCCGTCATCATCAGCTTAGAGCCAAATTCTCCAAGTGACACTTTTGGGAGAGGTTAAGTTCTTAGGCCATGTTGTATCTTCCGATGGCATTTCAGTCGATCCCTCAAAGATCGAAGCCATCCAGAATTGGAAGAGGCCTGAGAATGGGCATGAGATTCGTAGTTTCCTTGGATTGGCGGGTTATTACCGTTGGTTCATTAAGGATTTTTCCCGTGTTGTGCTTCCCCTCACCAGCCTTACTCGAAAAGGCATTCGTTATATTTGGTCCGACAAATGTGAAGCTTCCTTTCAGACATTGAAGGAACTTCTCACTAATGCTCCTATTTTGGTGGTTTCCGAAGGGAATCATGATCCTGTTGTCTACACCGATGCTTGTGGTAGTGGACTCGGTGCTGTTCTTACGCAGACGGATCGGTTAGTTGCTTATGCTTCTAGGCAACTACGTCCGAATGAAGTTCTCTATGCCACTCATGATCTTGAGTTAGCCGCCATTGTCTTCGCCTTGAAGATTTGACGACATTATTTATTGGGCGAGCGCTTCGTTCTTTATACCGATCATAAATCCTTGAAGTAATTGTTCACTCAGAAGGAACTCAATATGAGGCAACAACGTTGGCTCGAGTTTCTTGCCTCCTATGATTTTGATATCCAGTATACCCCTGGTAAGGGTAATCGTGTTGCAGATGCGCTTAATCGCAAACATTCGGCTGTTGTTTCTATGATGCTTGCCGAATGGAATATTCTTGAGACTCTATCTTTTTGTGAAATTCGTGATCGATATTCATCTTCTGTTTCTCCTATTCTATTATTTAGTTTGGGAGCTCGACCTATTTTATTGGGTCGTATTGCCGATCCCCAGCGGCGTGATCCTGATTTGTTGCATCTTATTCAGCTTTGTGAGTCTGGATCCTATGGTGAGGCGTTGTGAGATTTCAGCATTGATTCTCATGGGTGTCATCGTAAGAAGAATCGTCTTTTTGTCCCTTCTGATTTTGCACTTAGGCATGACATTCTCGATGACTGTCATTGTTCTAAGTATACCATTCATCCCGGTAGTAGTAAGATGTATGCCGATATGCGTCGTCTTTATTATTGGGAAGGCATGAAGCGCGATGTGGCGGGTTATTTGAGTAATTATATAACTTGTCAGCATATTAAGGTAGAACATCAGCGTCCTTCTGGTTTTCTTCAGCCTCTAGAGATTCCATTATGGAAATGGGATCGGATTTCTATGGATTTCATTGACGGCCTACCTCGTTCGAGATCGGGCCATTCTAGCATTTGAGTTATTGTTGATCGCCTCAGGAAGTCTGCTCATTTTGTCCCTATTAAGTCTAATAGGACTGCTTCACATTTGGCTAAGTTATATGTCAAGGAAATCATGAGACTTCACGGTGTTCCTAGTTCTACTGTGAGTGACCGTGATCCTCTGTTCACGAGTCATTTTTGGAAGAGTCTTCAGCAAGCTTTGGGGACAATGCTTAATCTCAGCACAGCTTATCATCCGCAGTCTGACGGACAGACTGAAGGGGTGAATCGTATCTTGGAAGATCTTCTCCGTATTTGTATTTTTGATTTTGGTGGAAGTTGGGAGGATCACCCACCTCTTGTAGAGTTCTCCTACAATAATAGTTTTCAGTCTAGTATCGGTATGGCTCCTTTCGAAGCCTTATACCGAAGGCCATATCTATCACCTTCTTGTTGGTTGGAATCTGGAGAAAAGCTTGTTCTTGGCCTAGATTTTGTTCGTGATTCTTCCAAGAAGATTGATCTTATCCGGTTGAGAATGAAAGTGGCATAAAGCCGCCAGAAATCCTACGCGGACAGCCGTAGGAAGCCTCTCGAATTCTAAGTTGGTGTATCTTGTTTTTATTCGTATTTCTCCTCTGAAAGGGGTTATGCGCTTCAGTACGACTGGGAAATTGGCTCCTCGTTATGTAGGACCATTTTCTATTACTGAACGTATTGGCCCTGTGGCTTATAGAGTTTCACTTCCAGCTCATTTATCTGGCATTCATGACGTTTTTCACGTCTCTCAACTTCGGAAGTGTCTTCGAGAGTCGGAATCTGTTATCGATTCTCCTGATTTTCAAGTGCTTGAGATCTCACCGAACTTATCTATTGTACAACAGCCTATTCGCGTACTTGACACGGAAGTGCGACACCTTTGAAACAAGGACGTGCCACTCGTTAAGGTTCAATGGTCCGCTAGTCCCAATGACTGTACTTGGGAAACTAGAGAGTTTATCGAGCGATCTTATCCGGGCTTCTATCTTTTCTTAGAAACGGTGAGAATATCTTTTCATCTCAAGCATATTTTCTTTTCTTTTGAATGTTGTATGAAGTTGTTACAAATATCGTCTCTAGGAATTGCGAGGATGCAAATTTGTATGGAGGGGAGATCTATAATAACCCTCATAATTAACGATTATATATTTAAATGTTTTATTTAAATATAGTGTCGTTAGTCGGATTTTTAGGTCCGAAACATTACTTTTTGCAAACGGCCGAATTGGGGCTCGAAACCACCTCCATTGGTTCCAAAAAGACGTTTGCGATCTTTTTGAGTATAATCTTTGATATGTTTGGAGTTTGTGAAATTTTGACCCCTTTTCTACTTTCGCTTGAGTTTGGGTTCAGCCCCAATCTCCTCTTAACCCTCTAGCTCATTAACTCTTCATCCATTCACCCTCATTTCATTCCTTTAACTTAAGAAAACTGAAAATGGGGGAAAGGAAGAAGAATTAGAAACTCCAAGCCCTAGTTCCATTTGCAAACTCCAAATTCTTGCTTGAAATTCAAAGAGAAGGATAGGTAGGCCTCCTCTTCATCTTCTCCAACTCTTTCTTCTTCAATTTCAGAAAATTTCCAAAACCTAAATTGGGAAATATGTGTTTTATTCTTAGATTGAAGCCTGTTGAGTTGAAGTGAAGTTTGGTTGGTCTTCTCCTTGCAAATTGAGCTTCTTCTTCTTTGTTTTTGGGTTAAAGGTGAGTTTTGAACTCACATCTACTTCTCTTGATATCATGAGTGATGGGTATGAACTCCTATTACTTATTCATATGTATTTGATTTTTGTTTTGGATTGGTTTGATGAATATTCCAATTCTTGAGTTTCAAAGTCAATTTTTATGAACATTCTCTTATGGATGTTATGATCTTATTTTGGTGATGAATCGAAGTGCTTATAGGGCCGGGTAGCCGCTAGGCGTAAACCCCTAGCATCCGTGCACGTCCGATCTAAAGTTGGGAGAGTTTGCACTTCATTGGTAATAAGTAGGAAATGCAGGAAATAGGGTTCATTCGACTGGATCCTCTGTTCAGTCGACTGAGCCGAAGCCCGAAATTTTTCTGCACAATTTTCAGTCGACTGAACAGGGATTTCAGTCGACTGACCTGCTCCTGTTTTCTTGTTTTGCCTATTTATGCTCGTTTTGATTGGTTTTTCGGATTTTATCAATTCATGTTGGTTCTTAGCGGTTGTTATTGCTTGTTTGGCTTTGATAACTTATCCTTGACTTCATTCACGGGTTTTTATAAAATAATCTTACGAATTATGTTAAAAGCTCCCTTCTCCAATTTATTAATTCTATTTAAAACACACACATCTTCGCACTCCGAGCGATGTGGGAGGAGAATTAAATGATTAGATAAAACGCGTGCAATGAACACGTGCGTTCATCTTTTCAGTTAATTTCCAATCTATTCGTTTGAACGTTTTGACCTTTGGTCTGGTTTACCGATGAAATGAGGTGAACTTTGTACTGCATTGAGTGTGAAAGTGACTGACGGATAGTAAACTGTTTAGTGCGAACGAGTGGTTATGGGACTCACGTTAACACTTTTCGGATTCCTTTTCGAGAGTTGTGACACATTCCGCCAGTTAGTGGTGTCCAGTACTGGGCCTCCGGACCTTCACCACTACGGTTTGTTGCCTTCGGGGCTTATTTCCTTCGGGGTTTGTTGCCTTCGGGTGTGTTGCCTTCGGTTGTGTTGACTTCGGGTTTGTGCCTTCGGGTTTGTGCCTTCGGGTTTATGGCCCTATAGTATCACTTACGATATTGGTTTTTATGAGCCGCATGGGTGATATTGGGTTTGGAGTCTTCGGGCTCATGGATCCTTGTTTATACAGTACCGAGCTCGAGCAATTTTCTAATGTTTCATTTGATATGTATATTTGTGACGACCCGGTATTTTGGCAACATTATTTTAATAAATAATTTAATCTAATTTAAATAAAAATACAAACTTTCATTTTATAATCTGATAAGATCTTTGATTTTATCAGTTATATTTGTGTTTGTAAAGAAAGTTTTGATTTAAAAATATAAAATAAAATCTTTCAAAAAAAATATATTTAGAATAAAATATGTCTTACTGAATCGAATTAAAGGGTTCTATATATTTGATATAATATGAATATATAAATGTAGTCTTTAATAATAATGTTTAAAAATAAGCAACCTTAGCAATATTAAACAGGAATATTAAACTTAAGTATAAAACAATATATATGGTTATAAACATAGACATAAGAAAATCATAATGTAAATATAAGATAAGTTAGGGAAACAATGACCTGTAAAATATATTTGTACAAAATCTTTAACAAAGATAATAACAAATTTGCTGTGTAATCATGTATGCAACAAGAAGACAAATCTCTATATATATTGTTTCTAAAACAAATCAGGTTGTACAACACTGCTCCATCTTCGACTCCGAACACGTTTTTCGCACGAAACGTACAAACCGGATCGAAGTGGTTTTCGAGCCTGATTTTTTTTTATATATGCAAACAAATCTGAACTAAACTCAACAACTTGATCAAAGCTTGAAGACTGGGAAATAGATCAAGTGTTACTGTATAGTATATACATTTGTACAATGAAAAGAAGACAAATTATTCACATCAAGTACAAAATATCTTTGCACTAAAAACATGTTTAGCCAAAATAAGTAAAATATCAGCTAATATAAATTGTGTGTAAATAAATATCAGAAAACATTAAATAGATGTAATCCAATCTGAAGACACAAGCATTTAATTAGCACAACTATTTGTCAAATAAAATCTTACAGCCGAAATTTCTATATCATCTTTGCATAAATTTAATACAAAATAAACCTGGTCAAACATGTAAGGCTGTCTAGATACAACCTGTCTGTCCAAGTCTTTCCTATATATATACCCATCATATTATTGTGTTCATATATAGAACTTAACAAAAACCTAAGAGCAAACCTTAAAAAAACAAAGGAAAATAAACATCATCTGTTTCCATTCATTCATCATCAAGGCAGAGAAGTTTTTCCTGTGATTCAAATCTGCAGTTTTATTCATCAACAACTTGCTTTCTGTTCAAAATTTTGGTGAGTAAACTTACAGTTTTTTTTTAAAATTTAAGTTGGCAATTAGTTTATAAACTTTATGTATGCTGTATAATGCTCTCTGGAAAATTTAGTATGTGATGTCCTTCAATATATAAAGTTCTGGGCAAAGAATTCAAAGAAAAATAAAACCTCTTTATATATATAATTTCTTAAGCCTAGAATTTATAAATAAGTAGGTTGTTTAAAATTTTAATTATAACCTGAAATGAATTTAAAGAAACACAGTGACTTATAAACACAAAACTGTTTATGCAGGTTTAAATTAAGAAATAAACCAATTGCTAAAATTTTAATGTTTAAAATTTGTAAATTGGATCACATATTTTGATTTAACATACAAAGTTAAAAAGTTTAACATAAAGATGTTGATTTTTCAGTAAGGAAATTAGGTGCAGTTTTGAAGTGAACCGAAAATGCTTATTTGAGAATACTTGATGATTCAGTTGATATTAGATGCTGAAATTCATGTTGAAGCTTGCTTGATACCTGTGGATGTCAGGAAAAATGTAAAAAAATTTATTCAATGCAAGGATTTTTAAGTTGGATTGAATATAGGGTTTTGGGTTGGAAATTTGCTGTGCTTTGTAAATTTTCGTTTCGGCTCCATAAGTTGATCGAGTGGCATGCGGGTTTGGGAGAAGGCCGATGAAGGTCTGGACATGGCATTGGCGAAGGGGTTTGGCCTCTGGTGATTGATGAGGGCAGTACGTGGTGATTTTTGAGTAGGCGTTCATGTTTCGAGTTCGGGCTTCAGGCAATATTTCGATTTTGATAGCTTCGTGTAGAATTGGGTTCTTCTATCGGATATGAGGGCGATTTTTGGTTTGTTGGAGGTGGTGGGGGTTGTCGGAGGGTCGGCGAACCACCGTGCACGTGCACGGTGGCGATCGGTGACCGTGTTTCGAATTGGGGCTGTTGCATAATTTTGCGCGAGATATTTAGGGTTTTGCTTCGAGTCGTTTGGGTTCATGCGCGTGAGTATCGATGAATTGCAGTAGTTTAAATTTTCTAACATAAGCGTAAAATAAAGACAGAAGAAGGGAAGGATCTGGGAGAAGAAGAAGGAGTGACACGGGAAAAAAAACTCGGGGAAACAGAAAAAGGGCTCGGGATTTACAAGAGGGAATATGTGGGTTGCCTCGTGTCTTTAGACTTGCCTAATTACTTTAAGTATTTTGGTTAACAAAGTTGATATTAATTAAATAAGTAATGTTAGTTAGTGTCAAGTTAATATGTGATTTAAAGAAGGTTTGTAAAAGAAGATGATTAATGTAAAGTATGAGGTAATTAAAGATGTAAATTAACTTGTACTTGTAATTAAATTAATAACTTTAATTAAATTTGAAATTAGAAATTGATCTTGTGTTTGAAACAATTTTTAAACTTAAGAATCTTAATTAATTACTTAAAGTTAATTAATAATAAATGATAGTTAACTTAAGTGATTAATTAAGGAATAAATGATTAATTAAAAAAATTTGTGGTAATTAAATAAGTAATTGAATTTTATTAATCAATAATTAGCAGATAATAAATGGGTAATTAAGTCTTATTAATTAATTGAGTTTAAGGGTATTTAAGGTATGGATTAACCAATTGAAATTAATTTGTTAATTGATTAAATATAATCTCTTGCAGATTTATTAAATATAAATACTTGATGAGATTTAGTGAAGTAATTCACAATTACATGATGTAATAAATTAAAATGAATTTCTTAATGGGAAGTATTAAAGGGTAATTACCTAGGTAAGTATCTACAGAGGGGTAATTACTTTTTATAAGTAATTGGGGTTGATAATGGATGTAATCAATTACGTTTAATTAATTGAATTAGAATAAACAATCATGGAATTGATTAAGAATAATTACTGAATGAAAGTAGTTGGGTAATAATGATAATCTTAGTGTAATTAAAGAATAATGACTCATGGAGGATTGATTGAAACGAATGATTATGGGGTGGATAATCAATGGGGTTGAAATTAATTAATAAGCGGGACTTAAAGGTAATTGATTTAATTCAATTATGGTTAACTAGATTTATTCGAGATGGTGTGATTGGTTTATCTTGCTTAGGTAGGATTAGTGATTGTTATAAATGCCCTAAATTAATTGATACCCCTGATGTGAAATGGTTTGTGATATGGTGTAGTTGGGCGGGCAATGATAATGTGGACATCTGTCAATGATGAATTGATGAGTGAAAAGGGTGACATCTTTTAAAGTTGAATTGCATTTCACTTGAATAATTTGTGTTATGATGAACTGAATTCAAAGAGACCGGAGTCGGGTACTAGTTAATACCCGAAACCAATTCGATTCTTTATAAACTGATACGTGAATCAATAGGGTGTAATGAAATGATTTAGGTGAATTGGACCATTTAATCTATGTGTCGGCACTTAGAAATTGATGTATGGAACAAGTGATGCCTATAACAACTTGTGAAGTTGTAAATTGATATAAGTACCCCGGGTTATATGAGATGTATACTTTTGTATTCCATGTTAATTGGGTTTACTCACGTTGGTTTCCAGCCTGACCCGGGTGTTACTTTGATGTAATGCTCGGGTCAGACCGAGTATTACAGATTTTCAGGTTAGGACGTTCTGGAGCTCAGGAGGTGAGCTGGTGGCAGTATCGTATAAAATATATCCGCTAAATTTATATTATTGTTTATCTGGGTCATGATAATTGTAAATATTCAGTGACTGTATATTATGTGAAACTCTGATGTATATTAAATGTAATCGACAGTTATAATATTCTTTTGTAAACTATTATTATTTGTTATATTTTATCCGCTGCATTTGTGAGATGTTTGGTGTTTCTGTTCTTCTTCTATCTCTTTCTTATTTTTCATAACTATTTGGAATTTTTGGGTTTGAAAATTTCGGGTCGTTATAGTTGGTATCAGAGCCGAAAGGTTAAGCGAGAACCTTGGCTCTGGTGGGGATTACTCATTAAATAGAGTCCAAAGAACTCTAGAATGAGTTGAGTGTATATATATGAGCGCGTACTTGTTATTTTCTTATATAAAGGTTTTAAATGATTTTATATAAAAATATATTTTGATATATAAAGGAATATTTCATGCGAATAAATATTAAGGCGATTGGTTGTTAAATTATTGAAAGTAGAATTAAAAAGCAATATAATGCAACCGAATTGAAGTCTTGAAAAGGAATTGAAATGAAATTCTAAAATTAGAATTCAGAAATTAAATTGTTTAAAAGCTTTAAATAAAGGTAAGTTGAAATGGGACTCGACTAAAAATCAATCTTGACTTTATGGAAATATGAATAACATAATAAGGAAATGGGTATCTAGATATGATAACCTTGGGTATTATCATAAATAGTTGTTGTATTTAATAATGAGATATTTGTTATTAGGTAAGTCAAATGAAGTACATTTATAAGAAGAGTATAACTTTTAAATTCAAAAGTAATGAACAATAATAAATAAGTATTATTTGGATAACCGGGACTTATTGCAAACAATTGGTTGTTTGAAAATTGATTTGAGTTTAAAACCAAGGGTGGTTTAAATTTGTAAAACATGGCTTGGAGGGCCAAGAAATAAATATGTATATACGTATGGGTATACATGATAATAAAAATAGTTAAATAAACTCTAAGAGGTTGAGTTTTGATTTTCCCTGAAGTGTGATGTAAAACCCTGAGCGATATAAGTTGTGAACTTATAAGAGGGAAAGAATTTTGAAGTTTGAAGCGGGAATTCAAATTGAATGAGGTAGATGGGATTAAGTAAATTGGAATTTAACTTGGAAAGTTAAATAAATGGTTGATTTGAATTGGGAATTTGTGTGATCTCAAAACGGGTTTAAGATTTAAAATTTCAAAATAGATGGGCATTTTAAAAATAAATTAGATGATATCATCCTATTGTTAATAAAAAAAATTAATTGAGAATGGTATTGTATCAATAAAATAAATTTGAATAAATGAATTGTAAAATAAACTTGTTTAAGAACTGGCTTCAAGCTGAAAGATAAAATTGAGTAATAAATTAAATTCTTAAAATATAATAGCATTGAACTCTTATTTGAACCTTGAAATACATAAGTAAAGATAATATAAAATGAAATTTTGAGAATTGGACTCGTAAATTAAAGAAATTAAAAACTTTAAATAAAAGTTGATTTGGTTAAAAAGTTAAACCAACCATTGAGAATTTAACTCGAATTGATATAATTCGAGGTAGTTTAAATTCAAGATTAAAATTGAATTTGGTTTGAATTAATTGAATTGGTGATTGAAGATGTATAAGTTTAAGAATTTAAATGGGAAATTGAATTGAATTATATTTAAATGATTTGAATTTGAAATGGGTTCAATTAATAATAATTCACATTGATTGGAATAATTCGAAATTATAATATAAGTTGGACATGATTGAAATTAAATGGATTTGATTTAAAATGGGAAAGGAATCGGGTTTGATTCAACTTGAGTTGGGATTAAATAAATTTAATAGAAACTGAAGTTATTCAAGCTGGAATTGGGTCAATTTAAATGGAAATTTAAATTGAATTGTTGCGGAAGTGAACAGTTTGACTCTTGACTATTTTCAATATAAATTGTTTTTAATATAAACTTATTTTTCTTGCTATTATATATATATATATATAACCTTTCTTTCTTAAAGCTAAATTATTTTATACTTGGTTTACAATTATTTTTGAAGTTATTTAACCATTTTTCAACTGTTTTCTAAATTAATTACTATTTTCAACTATTTCACAAACTAATTGCTAATTTACAACTATTTTCAATCATCTAAAAGTTTTGGAACTATTTAACTATTTTCCAACTATTTTACAATTAATTAACTATTTTATAGCTATTTTGTAAACTAATAATTATTTTTCAACTACTTATTTATTTTTTAAAATTTTCAAGTTATTTTCTAAATATAAACGGGTCGGAGTTCAAACTGTTATTGATTTAAATACCCAACTGAGATAAGAATTAAAGTGATAATCCAAATGGGGATTGATGTAAATGTGAATAAGTGAATATGAATGGACAGGAAATTGATTTGGTTAATAATCAATAAAGATAAATACGTAAGATGTACGTATACTATTCTATTCGCATAGTGATTTGATCTAGATTCGAGCACAGAATTTCGAGATAGTTATCGATCCGAGTTGGGATTTTTCACTCGATTTTCAACGGCGAACCTGGATATGGATTGTCGATTAGTTCTGGATGTTCTCGATCATAGTTATAGCTATGCAAGGAGAATGAGGGTTTCTGATCAAGAAACCAGATCTGAGTCCGCACTAGGAAGTTGGATGGACGATACTAGATCGGAAGTGAAATTGTGTGATCGAGTGAGCGGTCAGATTTGTATAGCGTACGGATGTTATGTGTACATCATACAGATTTGAATGGAATTGATATTAGAAAGAGTAATCAAATTTGAATATTTGATTTCGAATAAACAAAGTTATATATCTTTGTTATATAAGAGAAATCTTCCCTTGTTGAATCTATTAGTGGAAGAAAAGAGTTTTTGAAAATGTTTGAAGTATAAAAGGAGTTTTATACAAGTTTGAAAAGATCCAAAGTTTTAAATTTTATATATCTGCATATACATATATATGTAAAGGATCTTATGAGGATTTTGGAAAAGGTTTTTAGAACCTTTGGACTTGGAAAAGCTTTTGATTTTTAGGTAAAATCAATATTGAAATTTGGAAAGCCTAGTTGAGAAATATCGATTTTGGGATAATCGATTTTGTGTAAAGGAGCTTTGTATGATATCATACTTGGTGTATGATTTGAAGATACTATATGTGTATAGTATAAAATATTTAGCTGATGGCTCTGGGGAAAAAGGCGCTCCCTTGAAATGAACTTCTCAGGAGTGCCACCGGGTGGTACTGCCTTGAGCCCCAGGGGGGGTTCTAAAGTTGATCCTGTGAGGAGTCCGGACGAAACTAGTTCCTGGGGATTATGAGTAGTGTATACCATAGCGAAAGTCGTGTGTGCCGCTAAGAGCCAACAGTCTACGTTTGATTTTATATCGGTAGACAGCGACCTATGGTATAACATAGCGAAAGTCGTGTGTGCCGTTGAGAGCCAACAGTCTGCGTTTGAATTTATATCGGCAGACTGCAATCTATATAGGAGTGGAGAAGTTTCATTTCGGCAGCGAAAATCAGAGGCCGCGGAGAGCCTGCAATTACATGGACTTTTGCTGCGACGGCAACGTAACCCTGGATGTAACTGTGATCTGTTGTGTGGGATCCATGGCGTAATTGAGAGGCCGCGTAGAGCCTGTAGTTACATGGACTTTTGCTGCGACGGCAACGTAACCCTGGGATGTAACTGTGACCGTGGATGGGGGTGATGATTTCCAGAGCATTCTCACCAAAGATATTTCCTCTATTTCAAAATGCTTTCAATATTTTCAAAAAAAAAATTATTTTCCAAGTATTTTCACTGGGTGTTGAAAACGGGTTTACCAAGTACTTATAGATTTTCAGTCCTACGCCTGATCAACGTATGACTGAATTTCTATGAGAACAAGGATGGACCGGTTGAAACATTGAGTTATAAAAGTATTTTGTTTATAAAAAAAACTATTTTAGAAATATTATATAGATTTTTAAAGTAGTTTAAAATGATCAAAGGAAATTTAGCTGATTTTAAGCATTTTAATAAATATGTCTTTGTTCCTTTTCGAGGACGAAAAGATTCAAAGGGGGAAGGAATGTGCCGACCCGGTATTTTGGCAACATTATTTTAATAAATCATAATGTAAATATAAGATAAGTTAGGGAAACAATGACCTGTAAAATATATTTGTACAAAATCTTTAACAAAGATAATAACAAATTTGTTGTGTAATCATGTATGCAAGAAGAAGACAAATCTCTATATATATTGTTTCCAAAACAAATCAGGTTGTACAACACTGCTCCATCTTCGACTCCGAACACGTTTTTCGCACGAAACGTACAAACCGGATCGAACTGGTTTTCGAGCCTGAATTTTTTTTTATATATGCAAACAAATCTGAACTAAACTCAACAACTTGATCAAAGCTTGAAGACTGGGAAATAGATCAAGTGTTACTGTATAGTATATACATTTGTACAATGAAAGAAGACAAATTATTCACATCAAGTACAAAATATCTTTGCACTAAAAACATGTTTAGCCAAAATAAGTAAAATATCAGCTAATATAAATTGTATGTAAATAAATATCAGAAAACATTAAATAGATGTAATCCAATCTGAAGACACAAGCATTTAATTAGCACAACTATTTGTCAAATAAAATCTTACAGCCGAAATTTCTATATCACCTTTGCATAAATTTAATACAAAATAAACCTGGTCAAACATGTAAGGCTGTTTAGATACAGCCTGTCTGTCCAAGTCTTTCCTATATATATACCCATCATATTATTGTGTTCATATATAGAACTTAACAAAAACCTAAGAGCAAACCTTAAAAAAATAAAACAACAAAGGAAAATAAACATCATCTGTTTCCATTCATTCATCATCAAGGCAGAGAAGTTTTTCCTGTGATTCAAATCTGCAGTTTTATTCATCAACAACTTGCTTTCTGTTCAAAATTTTGGTGAGTAAACTTACAGTTTTTTTTTAAATTTAAGTTGGTAATTAGTTTATAAACTTTATGTATGCTGTATGATGCTCTCTGGAAAATTTAGTATGTGATGTCCTTCAATATATAAAGTTCTGGGCAAAGAATTCAAAGAAAAATAAAACCTCTTTATATATATAATATCCTAAGCCTAGAATTTATAAATAAGTAGGTTGTTTAAAATTTTAATTATAACCTGAAATGAATTTAAAGAAACACAGTGACTTATAAACAAAAAAACTTTTATGCAGGTTTAAAGTAAGAAATAAACCAATTGCTAAAATTTTAATGTTTAAAATTTGTAAATTGGATCACATATTTTGATTTAACATACAAAGTTAAGATTTTTAACATAAAGATGTTGATTTTTCAGTAAGGAAATTAGGTGCAGTTTTGAAGTGAACCGAAAATGCTTATTTGAGAATACTTGATGATTCAGTTGATATTAGATGCTGAAATTCATGTTGAAGCTTGCTTGATACCTGTGGATGACGGGAAAAATGTAAAAAAAATTATTCAATGCAAGGATTTTTAAGTTGGATTGAATATAGGGTTTTGGGTTGGAAATTTGCTATGCTTTGTAAATTTTTGTTTCGGCTCCATATGCTGATCGAGTGGCACGCGGGTTTGGGAGAAGGCCGATGAAGGTCTGGACATGGCATTGGCGAAGGGGTTTGGCCTCTGGTAATTGATGAGGGCAGTACGTGGTGATTTTCGAGGAGGCGTTCATGTTTCGAGTTCGGGCTTCAGGCAATATTTCGATTTTGATAGCTTCGTGTAGAATTGGGTTCTTCTATCGGATATGAGGGCGATTTTTGGTTATTTGGAGGTGGTGGGGTTGTCGGAGGGTCGGCGAACCACCGTGCATGTGCACAGTGGCGATCGGTGACCGTGTTTCGAATTGGGGCTGTTGCATGATTATGCGCGAGATATTTGTGGTTTTCCTTCGAGTCGTTTGGGTTCGCGCGCGTGAGTATCGATGAATTGCAGTAGTTTAAATTTTCTAAAATAAGCGTAAAAAAAAGAGAGAAGAAGGGAAGGATCTGGGAGAAGAAGAAGGAGAGACAAGGGAAAAAAACTCGGGGAAACTGAAAAAGGGCTCGGGTTTTACACGAGGGAATATGTGGGTTGCCTCGTGTCTTTAGACTTGCCTAATTACTTTAAGTATTTTGGTTAACAAACTTAATATTAATTAAATAAGTAATGTTAGTTAGTGTCAAGTTAATATGTGATTTAAAGAAGGTTTGTAAAAGAAGATGATTAATGTAAAGTATGAGGTAATTAAAGATGTAAATTAACTTGTACTTGTAATTAAATTAATAACTTTAATTAAATTTGAAATTAGAAATTGATCTTGTGTTTGAAACAATTTTTAAACTTAAGAATCTTAATTAATTACTTAAAGTTAATTAATAATAAATGATAGTTAACTTAAGTGATTAATTAAGGAATAAATGATTAATTAAAAAAATTTGTGATAATTAAATAAGTAATTAAATTTTATTAATCAATAATTAGCAGATAATAAATGGGTAATTAAGTCTTATTAATTAATTGAGTTTAAGGGTATTTAAGGTATGGATTAACCAATTGAAATTAATTTGTTAATTGATTAAATATAATCTCTTGCAGATTTATTAAATATAAATACTTGATGAGATTTAGTGAAGTAATTCACAATTACAAGATGTAATAAATTAAAATGAATTTCTTAATGGGAAGTGTTAAAGGGTAATTACCTAGGTAAGTAATTACAGACGGGTAATTACTTTTTATAAGTAATTGGGGTTGATAATGGATGTAATCAATTACGTTTAATTAATTGAATTAGAATAAACAATCATGGAATTGTATAAGAATAATTACTGAATGAAAGTAGTTGGGTAATAATGATAATCTTAATGTAATTAAAGAATAATTACTCATGGAGGATTGATTAAACGAATGATTATGGGATGGATAATCAATGGGGTTGAAATTAATTAATAAGCGGGACTTAAAGGTAATTGATTTAATTCAATTATGGTTAACTAGATTTTAGGTAGGATTAGTGATTGTTATAAATGCCCTAAATTAATTGATACCCCTGATGTGAAATGGTTTGTGATATGGTGTAGTTGGGCGGGCAATGATAATGTGGTCATCTGTCAATGATGAATTGATGAGTGAAAAGGGTGACATCTTTTAAAGTTGAATTGCATTTCACTTGAATAATTTGTGTTATGATGAACTGAATTCAAAGAGACCGGAGTCGGGTACTAGTTAATACCCGAAACCACTTCGATTCTTTATAAACTGATACGTGAATCAATAGGGTGTAATGAAATGATTTAGGTGAATTGGACCATTTAATCTAAGTGTCGGCACTTAGAAATTGATGTATGGAATAAGTGATGCCTATAACAACTTGTGAAGTTGTAAATTGATATAAGTACCCCGGGTTATATGAGATGTACACTTTTGTATTCCATGTTAATTGGGTTTACTCACGCTGGTTTCCAGCCTGATCCGGGTGTTACTTTGATGTAATGCTCGGGTCAGACCGAGTATTACAGATTTTTAGGTTAGGATGTTCTGGAGCTCAGGAGGCGAGCTGGTGGCAGTATCGTATAGAATATATCCGCTGAATTTATATTATTGTTAATTTGGGTCATGATAATTGTAAATATTCAGTGACTGTATATTATGTGAAACTTTGATGTATATTAAATGTAACCGACAGTTATAATATTCTTTTGTAAACTGTTATTATTTATTATATTTTATCCGCTGCGTTTGTGAGATGTTTGGTGTTTTTGTTCTTCTTCTTCTATCTCTTTCTTCTTTTTCATAACTATCTGAAATTTTCGGGTTTGAAAATTTCGGGTCGTTACAATATTCCCTTGGTATCTCCCTTCGGTGTTGGTCTTTTTGAGCCGCATGAAGTACAACGATTACCTTGTGGAACTTGTATACCTTATGGGTATTTGATATTTGCCTTTAGGCTTGCTTTGGGATATTCTTATCCTTTGTTTATTTGAGATGCCGATGATATGAGGCTTGTTTCATTATGTTCATCTTTATTAGATGATTGTGTTATCTCTTTTAGAGATATTTGTTATACTAGTAACCTTGCAGGTTTATTGTTGTTCAGTTTATCTAGCTGATTTGTTTAGCTAGACTGACCCGTGTATTTCATACTCGGGTCAGACCGAGTTGTTTCAGGTTAGATGCTTTTGGACTTTGCCTATGTGTCTTCCGCATGGACTACTCCGCTAGCTTCTTTTTGTCATAGCTTTTTATGTAGTCCCATTTTGTTGTAACTCTGATATGTATTCTTTTGGTTTCGTCTATATATTGTGGTTTGCTATACCACTTGACATGTATTATTTTGTATACTCTGTTATGTATCAATATATGTGTATATGATGATCTAATGTTCTGTGACGTATATTACATTTGAGTTTTTATATTCTGTTCTGATAGATCCTCTAGCAATCTATGGTTTTGTTTTAAGTATTCATTGGATATGTCAATCTATTTTGCATGATTATTGTCGGCGGATTTAATAGATAGTTAAAGCAAGGCTATAGATGTTCGCTCCTATCCAGCCTTATTCTCCGTGTTAGCAGACGGTATTATCTATTAATACTCTTTGCTAATGTGGGTATAGAGGTGGGGCATCACATATTTTAATATTTAAATTTGAATTTTTAAAGAATTTCAATTGAATTTAAATTTAAATAAGGTTTACTTTGTTATGTATTAAATGGAATGAAGTGTAATGAGATAAATAAATTTTTAATGGAATTTTGAAGCGTATTTTGTAATGATATTTGAAATAATAAATGAATGACATAATTGATTTTTAAAATGATATTTAAATTGAATGTTTGAATTAAAGAATGATAATGAATTTATAATGGATTTGGAAAGGAAATGATTTTGAAATGGTTTTTGAATGACATAATCTTTATTTCGATAAAGAATGTGAACTTGGAATGATATTGGATTTTGATCTACTTGATAAATGAGTATTGAAGTTATATTTGTATGAAAGTATTGGATTTATGAAATGAATATTTCAAAACTAAGTTAAATTTCAGATATATGAAATTAAAAATTTAGTTTTGAAATATGGTGTATTAAAGCTTTGAAATATATTAAAGATTTAATAGTTTATTTTGTGGATCAAATCTGTATTTGAAATTGATAAGACTTGAAATGGTTTGTTGGTAAACTGAATTTAATTGAAACTAATTGTTTGAATTGAATTAAATTGGGAATTTGAAAATTTGGGTTTAACTGAATAAATTTGTAAAATGTAAAGAATTAAAGGTTCCATGATTTCAAATGTATGATTTCGGAATGTTATGATTTTCAAAGTGTAATGATTCGAGTATTTTTGGTGTAACGGCCCACAATTTTGTACCATTCAAATCGACAATAATCCATGCATGTCAGACTTGAATGATGCAAAATAACAGATTGTAAATAAATTTGGAGCAAATAAAATCAAACACATAGAATCATAGACGTAGAAATATCAGAATAACTCACAGCGGAAATAAAATACCGTAGTAATTCATGAAGCTACTATAACAAAGTCTCAAAACAAATACATAATATCAATCTGAAAACAACATAATGGAAATCCCAAATACATAGAAGTTCACTAATACATGAGATAAACTAGAATAACTGAAACTGAAATAGATATATAAATAGATTGGCAGAATCTCCCGCAAAGACCAGCTCTAGAAAGAGAATCCAAAGTTGTGAATACTCAGGCTGACCCGAGCGTAAAGCAAAACACCACTCGAGTCAGGACATACATACTTATATAATGTAAACCAACTCAAGGGAACTGCAGTGAAGAACAAGCAATTTAAAGGATGCTTGGTACCAACCATACTCTAAGGATCCGTTAAACTATTTACTATGTTGTAATATTGCGTTATTATATTAATGTCTATAGTAAAATAAACTTACTTTAAAATAGCGTTAAGGAGTGATCCAATATTCCCCTGAACACAAATAATGCCAGTGGTCTGTACAGTACCTGCATATCTCCTGATCGGGAGACTATGAGAAGACACTGCATAGGTACGACACAAATAGAAACTCGTAGTAAAGGCTCGCTATGGTAGGTGACATGGCACATGAGGCAATGCCTGGGTAGATATACAAATTACGCACATGGGCTGGTGGTAACGTAGCAGCCACATACGACCACCTCGGAACACACTCCCATATCAAGGGTGGCCATCAAACAATCACAAAGTAATAGAATGGTATCGAAGAAGTGCGTCCGACCAGAGGAGCTACCCCTTTTGGCCCGAGATCGCTCCCGTTTTAGCCACCTTATGCCAACTCACGGGAGTCGGGTCCATGTAATATAACTCAAGAACGTCGCTACCATCTTACTTCATTCTGGAACCTCCACTGCGTACACATTTGTTAAAGTGGTTTTCGGTATCGGCAGAAAGTATGTCCATATCCAATCCCGGTCTCTTTAACAACAAATCATTATTATAACCCATGGTTATAAATTTTAAAAATGGTGTTTTATACATCAAAAATCAAATATCATTTCAAAATCCAATATCATTTCAAATCCATTTCAAAATAGCAACTTACCATATCATTCCAAGCCTCATTCATTTTTATTTAATTCAAATACCGTTCCAAATCACATTTAGAAATGGTTATATTTCAAATCAAATTACCCTATTTAAACCATTTAAAAATGGAATTATTATATTTAAAAATCAAATATTAAATTCCCAAAATTTAATTGTAACGACCCGAGGTTTTTTAATAACTAGAATTGTAATTTAATAAGATTTTTGTAATCAAATCCAATGACAAATAAAAACTTTATAATTTAATATTGGAATGAACGCTAAAAATGAAATATAGCAATGTTAATTAAAACTAATTTTTAGTAATTTGAACAAAATTCTAATAAATGAAGTAGTGAAAGTGTTATACCTCGATATAAATTGAATATGAGAAAATAAAAGTAAATATTGCATTAATTAATGAAATAACACATTGTTAACAGTAATTGAATGTAAATTAAGAAAATAGGGTAATGCAAATTAATAATTAATGAACTTGAATGAACATGCCAATTTAATAAGATAATTTAAATGTTTTGACTTAGTCATAAATGGAATATTATAAAACTAATGCAAACATTAAAATTTATAAGTGGAGTAATATTGAAACAAATAAAATTTGTAAATGAATAAAGAAATAATAACTAGGACGAAATGTAACAACGAAGTTAGTTAAAGCTGAATTTGTATAAATTGAATGAAATTGCAATAAATGGACAAAAGTAATTAGGTATGAATGTAAGTGTTGTATAAATAAAAGAAATTTGTAATTGTTAATGAATTTATAATGGGAATGAAATGTAAGAATGTTGATGTAAGCTAATAAATAATTAATCCAATGCAGTCCCAATTAATTGAAGAAAATGTAGGATTATAATTGATTGTAAATAGGAATATTTGGTAATAAATTAGTATAAGAAAAACAAATGCAAATATTGAATTAATCAATTAAATAGTAATTAAATAAAATCAACTTTCTGTATGTAATTATTTGGAAATGATAACTTGTATAAATATGCTTAAGAGTTGGTGGCAACAATTATTATAAAGTAATCATTTATTTAGTCCATTTAATCAAAATGTGTAATTAATTCAATGTTATATTTGCATAAATTAAGGAAGCAATTGAAAATAATGTTAATTCTATTTATAATATGATAATTAGTTGATTTAAAGAATGTGAAATCAAGATTTACTAACCTAAATTTAATAATAGGATTCATGGCAATTAAATGAAATTAAAATATTTAATTATTACGTTATTTGAAATAAAGACGGAATACGAAACTATTAATGTAATAAATTTAAATAAAATGTTAAATCCATTTGTTGGACAATAATGAAGGGAATAATCATTAATTTATTTAATTAAATGGGATTATTGGGAATTATATTTATAATTTTTGAATTTAATGAAATTGAGGTTAATACTGAAATTGATAAATTAATCAAATCTAAATTTAAATTTGTTTAAAACATTATACATGATTGAGAAATCAAAAAGGATGGAATTTGTCAATTAAAGAATTGAAATTGGAAATTTGATTTAATTACCTAATTTATTAATTTAATTAATTAGTGTAAAAATAGCCATTTTGGCCACTGACTCGGATTTCGACGAAACCAGTTTCATCGGATCCGTAATGGTGAATTATTGCAGGATTTCAAGTTTCGCAGTGATCGGACTTGTCGTTTGATCATATGGACTCGAAACGCCTTGAAATTAATGAAATTAAAATAAATTGAAATCAATTTGGAAAATTTTGATTTTAGCATAACTTCTTCATACGATGGAAGTTGGACTTGAAACTTGTTCCATCGAGTTTAAAATGTTTTAAAACATCTATTTTGATATATGGGTTGACCCAATTTCATTCCGGGGTCAGAACGGGCTTTTAGGGCCATTCATCGTTGAACGCGTTTATAAATCAGGTCCATCTATTCTATTTCAACCTTGCTTATATATACCCTGTTATAAACCCTAGCCTACCTCTATTTCTCATTTGTTTGTGCATACAATTCCTCTTCGCCTCCACATTCAATGGTAGACAATTCCTAATCCATTTGCAATTCAAAAATCAAAGTGAAATTTCAAACTCCTCAAAAAAATTCAGAAAAATTATATATCGAAGCTCTCGATGTATGCATATCAGATCTGCAGTTTGCTTTTGCATTTGAATCACCAATTGTCCATAAATCAAAAGGTTATTCTCAGCCGTTCAATCGAGCACGAGCACCCACGACCGATCGTCGATTTGGTTGTACTAGTGTGAAGAGAGTCTAACGCGTAGTTCATTAGTGAAATTCGTATGGAAAATCGACGGAGGGATTGGCGGCTATAATTCGATTAGGGTTAGGCTTTAAGGGCGGCAGCTGGAATTTTTCACGTCGATCGGCGACGTGGGGAGGCCGATGGGAGCCGCGTAGGGAGAGGGAGCTCAGCCGTAGCTTCTGAGGGTGGATCGATCATCGCCGGTGATGGTTTGGGTCGTAGAAATTGGCGACGGCGCTAGGGTTCTGCTATTTACTTTTTCGATTCGAACGTGTGCGTATAGGGCTTGCTGATGAAGACAAGATGGCGTGGCAGAGTATGAATGTTTGTTTTATTTTATTAAAATTCGATTTCAACTCGTTTTAATGCAATAACTTTTACATACGATATTCAATTTACGCGCGATTTCTTTTATTAGGATCGTATTGAAATTCTGAACATTTTAACGCTAGTTTGGATAGATTTGAGGCCGTTCAAATTTTGGGTTTAAATTGGATTTAAATTCAACTTAAATTCAAAAGCTGAGTGTTTTAACCAACTCACGACTTCTAAAATTTCTTATGTTTGTTAAATAAATTTTTGATGTGATTAGAAATTTATTTATTGCTATTTGGTATATTTTTATCATCATTCCAGTAAAATTTAATTTATTGAATTAAATTTTTATTTAATTTATTATTGCACATAGGCTGCCAGTTAAATTAATTTATTATTGAATATAAATTGCCAGTAATTACTTGGATTCATTATCTATTATATATTGATGTTATTTTTTGAATTGGATGATGATTGTGATAAATGGTTGATGATTGATATTGGGTGAATGGATGCTATATTTTATATTGTCATAAACTGCAAATTGTTATGCATTTTTATTTCATTCGGGATTGCAGTTTGAAATGTTATATAATCGTATTTTTATTTTAAATTACGGATTAAAATGATAAATATCTGTATCACTTGACCATGGGGTACAAAATTATATAAAGACACCGTGGCCTATATATAGAAATATTTTGAAATTATTTTCTATAGTTTGGTAAAGAAATATATGATTTTATGAGATATTGTTTTGGATATTTTATAAATATTATTTATATATAGTTAAATTCTTTGTTTTAGGCTATGTATAAAATTGTTTTAAGTACAAAAGAAGTTTAGTAATAAAGTTTGATTTTTTATTAAGATATAATATGGTCAAAGTATTTATTTAACTTATATTGTATACAGAGTTTATATTGACTTAAATACAATTAAGGTTGGAAGATATATGTGAAATTAATTTGAATCAAATTATTTAAGAATTTTACTCAAATAAATTTGATTTGAAATTGAGATAAATGTGAGATTATATGAAATTAAATTTATTTGAGAATTTAACTCAAAATGGGTTGATGAAAAATGTATTAAATTGGGAATTTTAAAAGGTATAATTATTATAACTTGATTTTGGAGTCCAGGTGAATTAAATGACTATTTTAAGTATAAATGAATTGAAGGCAAGATTTCGTTATTCGTAATTTGAGGTTATTTAAATGATAATGGCTTTATTATGTAAAATATTTCAAAACTAAATAATAGAACATTGAATTCCTGAATCATAATTATCAACCTTAGTTTGAAATTATTTAATACTTAAAGTTTGAAAAATATTGAATTTGAAATGTTTTGTCGAAATTGAAGTGCTTCAAAGTTATGAATTTCAAAGTATTATATTTTAAAGGCATTAAAATTTCAATGTTTGGTTTCTAAATGAATAATTTGGAAGTGCTTTGATTTTTAAAAAGGGATGTAATTGAAAAAAATTATATTATATTGATTTTAAATAAAAATTATATCATATTGATTTGGTTTTAAAAATGGAAATGATATCGTATTTTTATGGTTTTGAAATGAATATTATATCCTGGTTTCGAAGTATATTTATTTTAAAATGACCGTGGTGTTATAGTAATGTTTGGTGGTTGAAGTGACCAGGATCGGAAGTTGTCATACTCTGTGCCAACTTCGGAAACCACTTTAACAACCGTGTACGTGGTGAAGATTCAAGAATGAAGTAGGATGGTGGCGGTGTTTCCTTTGAGGTAAATACGTGGACCCGATTCCTGTGAGTTGGCATAAGGTGGCTAAAACAGGAGCGATTCTCGGGCCAATGAGGTCATTCATCTGATCGGGCACACTCCTTCGATATTATATTCTGACTTTGAGGTTTATTTGTTGGCCACTTTTGATTTTTTTTATTTTTGGGGGTGTTGCTCGATGTGGGTGGTAGTAGCTGCTACGCATTACCACCTACCCGGATAGCAATTAGTATATCTACCATGGCATTACCTTGTTGTGCCGTGTCACCTACCCTAGCGAGCCTTGTACGAGTTTGGTTTTCTTCCGTAGCCTGTATGGTATTCTCTGGTGGCTTCTCGATCAGGAGGAACCATGATATTGGATGTGCTACTGGGACTATTATTTGGTAAGGGCTATGTGGGTAACCCCTTAACGCTATTTAAAAGTAAGTTTATTTTACTATTAGGCATTATTATAATAGCGAAATATTACTACACAGTAAATAGTTTAACGGATCCTTAGGAGATATGAATCCCAAGCATGTCTTAAGTTACTATACTCATATTTATTTTCTGCTGATTTAACTCACATAAGATATTTTAGTTTTGACTCGAGTGTTCTATCTTTTCAATTCGCTCGGGTCAGCCTGAGCGTTTCAGGATTTGAAGGCCTTAATTCTGGAGGACGAAGACGAAGAATAATTATTACTATTTATTATATATTCCACTACACCATTGTATTTTGTTGCATTATTAATATTCTCTGGTATGTGTAACTCTAATATGTGTTGTATAAGTATAATCAAATATTTTGTAAAACAACTTCATGAACTGTATATATTTGATTATTATATTTTATCGTTCCACTGCAAGATTCTGTTTTGTTTCTTTCATTCTCTGCTTTTTCTTGTTTATTCCATAAAAATCCGCCCTTTTGTATGGTTTAAGTCTGACGTGTGTGGTTTGTCATCGATTTAAAGCGTACAAAAAAGCGGGACCTTACATCTAGTATCAGAGCTTTGGTTTAGCGATAAACTTAGCTTTGTGGGGTCTGACTCTTTACTAATAGGGTAGTAATACCCTATGGGAGTCGCTGAGTGTGAGTGTGTATATGTATGAGAGCGTATTTGTTAGTGTTATAAAAGGTTTTAATATTGTGTTAATTTGTTCCGTTTTGTATTTATAAATTCTGGTTGCTGCATGAGATGCTATGACATCAATAGGGATTTCTAAACACTTAATAGGATAGACCGACAGAATATTTGTTTTTAATATAGGTGAATGAAATAATTTTGCCTATTATATTTTCTATATATAAAATAAAATTTTATAAATGATATATATTTGGTTGTAATATATTGGTTGTTAGGTAGTGAAATTTATAAATATTGATTGAAAACTAGAGTTGAAGAAAACAAAATCAATGAAAATTTGGAAATTTTAGAACTTAAGTTCGGGATTTTGAAAAATTGCTTTTGAAGGATTTTGAAATATAATAGTATTATTTAGAAGTACTTTCTGATATAAATATTTCAATATGATTTGAAAGAATTTTTAAAAAGAAATTTTGGAAAGAAATAATTTTTGTACTCCGCTCTCTGTCGCTGGAAAATAATTTCGGTGATGAGTGCACGCATCATCGATATTCATTTTCGAGTTTCTAAGTGGGAAGACCACTGTAGTATTTTACTGCAGACTTATTTTGATAACAAATATAAAATTTTTATTGTTTTAAATATAATTGGATATATAAATACATTTATCTTTTATTTTAAAATGATTTGAGATTTAACCCGGTATTTAGTTCGTAAGTTTTCGTTAATTTGTGGCTTCAATGACTGTAGTGAAATGGAATGTAAGTAATTAATAACTGGAACTTCTAAATGAAATAAGAGATTTAAATGCTAAGTTACATTGGAATTTAAAGAAAAAAATTGAAATTTGTAACATATAAAACAAAGGATATTATTATCGAACATCAAGTTAATCTAAATGAAATATAATAAACTTGTATAACTTTCGATTGCATTCTTTAACATATATATATATATATAACTTACCAACTATAAAAAAAAGTTAAATTGTTAAAAGAAAATGTAATGGGAAATTTTACAAGTAAAATTTGAAATAATGAAAGAATTTAATGAAATTTTTTAATAAACAAGAACTAGATGTTGTAGTTGTTATAAAGGTAAGTATTATAAATAAATGAATAAATGAAATTAAGTAATAAATGAATACTGTAAATAAATGAAATTAAGTAGTTAATGAATGAATGGCAATTGAAAAACTGTAAGAAATAAAATGTAAAATAAAAGATAAACCATTATATGAATGGAAAAGGAAATCAAACAACAAATGTTATGAGATGAAATTGTTCAGAACAAACTTGATCTATAGTTTGGAATTGTTGTTTGTTTTGGTTTATGGTTGTTTGGGAAAGGATACTTTAATATTGTTTGGATGTATGAATAATCTATTTAGTTCCATCTAAGACTGTTGAGTAAATGGTGTCCTTAGTAGTTATTTTTCATTCTGTACAATTTAAAATTTTGAACCTGAACAACTATTTGTTTTGTTTGTTATGGATGGGTAATTGAATTATGTTGATTCTGCATGATGGTTGTATGCCTTATTGCAAGTAATGGTTGTTTGTATTGATTTGTTGGTTTATGGTTGAAACAACTTTAAATATTTCATTTTATATAATTATTAACTCTTTTGTATTATATATGTGAAATACAGGTTATGGAAGTAATTGCTACTGCTTTTGGTTCCATAAAATAAGCGTAAATTGCATGACAAATAGGTACGTTCTCGTATTACGGTTTTATAGCGCTATTATATTATTTTTGCCATGTTGGGATATATTATTTTTGAAATTATATGTTGTATATTGTTATATTTGACATTATATTTTCTCCCGAGCCTCCACATACAGAGGAGACTCTGCTGAAATTTTCCGTAAATTTTGGACATAGATAATATTTTGAAAATGTTTTCCAAACTTTATTAATTTAAGTATAAAAAGATTTAATGGTTATAAATTGGTGTATTCGAATTAATTAATTTTGTAAATTTATTTGCTTATAAATTTAATATTTTAAATAAGATATATTGATTTCTTAATTCTTCTTTTCCCTTCTTTTCCTTTTCGGGGACGAAAAGTTTTGAGTATGGGAGAGTGTAACGACCCATGGGTTTTTAATAATTAGAACTGTAATTTAATAGTATTTTTGTAATTAAATCTAGTAAGAAATAAAAACTTCATAATTTAGTATTAGAATGAACGTTAAAAATGAAATATAGCAATGTTAATTAAAACTAATTATTAGTAATTTGAATAAAATTCTAATAAATGAAGTAGTGAAAGTGTTATACCTAGATATAAATTGAATATGAGAAAATAAAAGTAAGTATTGCATTAATTAATGAAATAACACATTTTTCACAGTAATTGAATGTAAATTAAGAAAATAGGGTAAAGCAAGTTAATAATTAATGAACTTGAATGAACATGCCAATTTAATAAGATAATTTAAATGTTATGACTTAGTCATAAATGGAATATAATAAAAACTAATGCAAACATTAAAATATATAAATGGAACAATATTGAAACAAATAAAATTTGTAAATGAATAAAGAAATAATAACTAGGATGAAATGTAACAACGAATTTAATTAAAACTGAATTTTATAAATTGAATGAAATTGCAATAAATGGACTAATGTAATTAGGTATGAATGTAAGTGTTGTATAAAAAGAAGAAATTTGTAATTGTTAATGAATTTATAACGGGAATGAAATGTAAGAATGTTGATGTAAGCTAATAAATAATTAATCCAATGCAATCCCAATTAATTTAAAAAAATGCAGGGTTATAATTGGTTGTAAATAGGAATATTTGGTAATAAATTAATATAAGAAAAACAAATGCAAATCTGGAATTAATCAATGAAATAGTAATTAACTAAAATCAACTTTCTGCATTTAATTATTTGGAAATGATAACTTATATAAATATGTTTAAGAGTTGGTGGCAGCAATTATTATAAAGTAATCATTTATTTAGTCCATTTTTTCAAAATGTATAATCAATTGCGATGAATCTCAATTCAATGTTATATTTGTATAAATTAAGGAAGTAATTGAAAATAATGTTAATTCTATTTGTAATATGACAATTAGTTGATTTAAAGAATGTGAAATCAAGATTTACTAAGTTAAATTTAATGATTGGATTTATGGCAATTAAATGAAATTAAAATATTTAATTATTACATTATTTGAAATGAAGATGGAAGTTTTAAATCAAATGTTAAATCCAACTGTTGGAAAATAATGAAGGGAATAATCATTAATTTATTTCATTAAATGGGATTATTGGGAATTATATTTATAATTTTTGAATTTAATGAAATTGAGGTTAATACTGAAATTGATAAATTAATCAACTCTAAATTGAAATTTAAATTTGTTTAAAACATTATAAATGATTGAGAAATCAAAAAGGATGGAATTTGTCAATTAAAGAATTGAAATTGGAAATCTAATTTAACTATCTAATTTATTAATTTAATTAATTAGTGTAAAAATAGCCATTTTGGCCACTGACTCGAATTTCGACGAAACCAGTTTCATCGTATCCGTAATGGTGAATTATTGTAGGATTTCAAGTTTCGCAGCGATCGGACTGGTCGTTTGATCGTATGGACTTGAAACGCGTTGAAATCAATGAAATTAAACTAAATTGAAATCAATTTGGAAAATTTTGATTTTAGCATCACTTCTTCATACGATGCAATTTGGACTTGAAACTTGTTCCATCGAGTTTAGAATATTTTAAAACATCTATTTTGATATATGGGTTGACCGAATTTCGTTTCGGAGTCAGAACGGGCTTTTCGGGCCATCCATTGTTCAGCGCATTTATAAATCATGTCCATCTATTCTATTTCAACCTTGCTTATATATACCCTGTTATAAACCCTAGCCTACCTTTATTTCTCATTTGTCTGTGCATACAATTCCTCTTCACCTCCACATTTCAATGGCAGACAATTCCAAATCCATTTGCAATTCAAAAATCAAAGTGAAATTTCAAACTCCTCAAAAAAATTCAGAAAAATTATATATCGAAGCATTCGATGCATGCATCTCAGATCAGCAGTTCGTTTTTGCGTTTGAATCACCAATGGTCTAGAAATTAGAAGTTTATTGTTAGCCATTCAATCGAGCACGATCACCCACGACTGATCATCGATCTGGTTGTACTAGTGTTAAGAGAGTCTAACGCGTAGTTCATTAGTGAAATTCGTATGGCAAATCGACGGTGGGATTGGCGGCTATAATTCGATTAGGGTTAGGCATTAAGGGTGGCGACCAGATTTTTCGCATCGATCGGCGACATAGGGAGGCCGAGGGGAGTCGCGTAGGGAGGGGAGCTCAGCCGTGGCTTCTAAGGGTGGATCGATCGTCGTCTGCGATGAGTTGGTTCATAGAAATTGACGACGACGCTAGGGTTCTGCTATTTACTTATTCGATTCGAACGTGTGCGTATAGGGCTTGATGATGAAGACAAGATGATGTGGCAGGGTATGAATGTTTGTTTTATTTTATTTTAATTCGATTTCAACTCGTTTTAATGCAATAACATTTACATACGATATCCAATTTACGCACGGTTTCTTTTGTTAGGATCGTATTGGAATTTCAGACATTTTGACGCTAGTTTGGATGGATTCTGAGACTATTCAAATTTTGGGTTTAAATTCAATTTACATTCAAAAGGTGAGTGTTTTAACCCACTCACGACTTCTAAAATTTCTTATGTTTGTTAAATAAATTTTTGATGTGATTGGAAATTTATTTATTGCTGTTCGGTATACTTTTATCATCATTCCAGTAAAATTTAATTTATTGAATTAAATTGTTATTTAATTTATTATTCCATATAAACTGCCAGTTAAATCAATTTATTATTGAATGTAAATTGCCAGTAATTACTTGTATTTATTATCTGTTCTATATTGAAGTTATTGTTTGAATTGGAAGATAATTGTGATAAATGGTTGATGATTGATATTGGGTTAATGGATGCTGTATTTCATACTGTTATAAACTGCAAATTGTCATGCATTTTTATTTCATTCGGGATTGCGGTTTGAAATGATATATAACCGTATTTTTATTTTAAATTACGGATTAAAATGATAAATTTCTGAATCACCTGACCATAGGGTGGAAAACTATATACAAACACCGTGGTATATATATAAAAATATTTTGAAATGATTTTCTATGGTTTGGTAAAGAAATATATGATTTTATAAGATATTGATTTAGATATTTTATAAATGTTATTTTATATATAGTTAAATTCTTTGTTTTAAGCTATGTACAAAATTGTTTTAAGTATAAAAGAAGTTTAATAATAAAGTTTGATTTTTTATTATGATATAATATGGTTAAAGTATTTATTTAAATTATATTATATATAGAGTTTATATTGACATAAATACAATAAAGGTTGGAAGATAAATATGAAATTAATTTGAATCAAATTATTTAAGAATTTTACTCAAATAAATTTGATTTGAAATTTAGATAAATGTGAGATTATATGAAATTGAATTTATTTGAGAATTTAACTCAAAAAAGTTTGAAGTGAAATGTATTAAATTGGGAATTTTAAAAGGTATAATTATTATAACTTGATTTTGGGTTCTAGGTGAATTAAATGACTAGAAGGCAAGATTTCATTATTCGTAATTTGAGTTTATTTAAACGATAATGGCTTTATTATGTAAAATATTTCAAAACTAAATAATAGAAAATTGAATTGTTGAATCATAATTATCAACCTTAGTTTGAAATTTTTTAATACTTAAAGTTTGAAAAATATTGAATTTGAATGTTTTATCGAAATTGAAATGCTTCAAAGTAATGAATTTTAAAGGATTATGTTTTAAAGGTATTAAAATTTCAATGTTTTGTTTCTAAGTGTATAATTTGGAAGTGCTTTGATTTTTAAAAAGGGATATAATTGAAAAAAAATGATATGATATTGATTTGAAATGGAACTGATATCGTATTTTTATGGTTTTGAAATGAATATTATATCCTGGTTTTGAAGTATATTTATTTTAAAATGACTGTGGTGTTATAATAACGTTTGGTTGTTGAAGAGACCTAGATCGGAAGTTGTCATACTCTCTACCAACTCCGGAAACCACTTTAACAACCGTGTACGTGATGGAGATTCTAGAATGAAGTAGGATGGTGGCGGTGTTTCCTTTGAGGTAAATACGTGGACCCGACTCCTGTGAGTTAGCATAAGGTGGCTAAAACAGGAGCGATTCTCGGGCCAATGAGGTCATTCCTTTGATCGGACACACTTCTTCAATATTATATTCTGACTTTGAGGTTTATTTGGTGGCCACTTTTGATTTTTTTATTTTATTTTGAGGGTATTGCTCAAGGTGGGCGGTAGTAGCTTCTATGCATTACCACTAGCCCGGATAGCAATTGGTATATCTACCCTAGCATTGCCTTATTGTGCCGTGTCACCTACCCTAGCGTGCCTTGTACGAGTTTGGTTTTCTCCCATAGCCCGTGTGGTATCCTCTGGTGGCTTCCCGATCAGGAGGGACCATGATGTTGGATGAACTACTAGGACTATTACGTGGTAAGGGCTATATGGGTAACCCCTTAACGCTATTTAAAAGTAAGTTTATTTTACTATTAGGCATTATGATAATTGCGAAATATTACTACATAGTAAATAGTTTAACGGATCCTTAGGAGATGTGAATCTCGAGCATCTCTTAAGTTATTGCACTCATATTTATTTTCTGCTGATTTAACTCACATAAGATATTTTAGTTCTGACTCAAGTGTTTTGTCTTTTCAATCCGCTCGAGTCAGCCTAAGCGTTTCAGGATTTGAAGGCCATAATTCTGGAGGATGAAGACGAAGAATTATTATTACTATTTGTTATATATTCCACTACACCATTGTATTCCGCTGCATTATTAATATTCTCTGGCATGTGTAACTCTGATATGTGTTGTATAAGTATAATCAAATATTTTGTAAAACAACTTCACGAACTGTATATATTTGATTATTATATTTAATCGTTCCACTGCAAGATTCAGTTTTGTTGTTTTTCTTTCTCTGCTTTTTCTTATTTACCCCATAGCAATCCGCCCTTCTGTATGGTTTAAGTCTGACGTGTGTGATTGTCATCGATTTAAAGCGTACAAAAAAGCGGGACCTTGCATCTGGTATCAGAGCTTTGGTTTAGCGATAAACCTTAGCATTGTTGGGTCTAACTCTTTACTAGTAGGGTAGTAATACCCTATGGGAGTCGCTGAGAGAGACAGAGAGTGTGTGTGTGTGTGTATGAGCGAGCGTATTTGTTAGTGTTATAAAAAGGTTTTAATATTGTGTTAATTTGTTTCGTTTTGTATTTATAAATTCTTGTTGGTGCATGGGATGCTATGACATCAATAGGGATTTCTAAACACTTAATGGGACAGACCGACACAATATTTTATTTGAATATAGGTGAATGAAATAATTTTGCCTACTATATTTTCTGTATATAAAATAAAATTTTATAAATGATATATATTTGGTTGTAATATATTGGTTGTTAGGTAGTGAAATTTATAAATATTGATTGAAAACTAGAGTGGAAGAAAATAAAATCAAAGAAAATTTGGAAATTTTAGAACTCAAGTCCAGGATTTTGAAAAATTGCTTTCAAACGATTTTGAAATATAGTAATATTATTTAGAAGTATTTTCTAATATGAATATTTCAATATGATTTGAAAGAATTTTTAAAAAGAAATTTTGGAAAGAAATAAGTTTTGTACTCCCCTTTCTGTCGCTGGAAAATAATTTCGGTGATGAGTGCACGCATCATCGACCTTCATTTTCGAGTTTCTAAGTGGAAAGGCCACTGTGGTATTTTACTGCAGACTTATTTTGATAACAAACATAAAATTTTAATTTTTTTAAACATAAATGGATATATAAATACGTTTATCTATTATTTTAAACGATTTGAGATTTTACCCGGTATTTAGTTTGTAAGTTTCCGTTAATTTATAGTTTCAATGATTGTAGTGAAATGGAATGTAAGTAATTAATAACTGGAACCTCTAAATGAAATAAGAGATTTAAATGCTAAGTTACAATGGAAGATAAAGAAAAAAATTGAAATTTGTAACATATAAAACAAAGGATATTATTATGGAGCATCAAGTTAATCTAAAAGAAATAAAATGAACTTGTATAATTTTTAATTGCATTCTTTAACATATATATATATATATATATATATATATATATATATATATATATATATATATATATAACTTACCAACTACAAAAAAAAGTTAAAATGCTAAAAGAAAATGTAATGGGAAATTTTACAAGTAAAATTTGAAATAATGAAAGTATTTAATGAAATTATTTAATAAATAAGAACTGTATGTTGTAGTTGTTATAAAGGTAAGTATTATAAATAAATGAATAAATGAAATTAAGTAATAAATGAATACTTTAAATAAATGAAATTAATTTGTTAATGAATGAATGGAAATTGAAAAACTGTAAGAAATAAAATGTAAAATAAAAAGATAAACCATTATATGAATGGAAAAGGAAATCAAACAACAAATGGTATAAGATGAAATTATTCAGAACAAACTTATCTATAGTTTGGAATTGTTGTTTGTTTTAGTTTATGGTTGTTTGGGTAAGGATACTTTAATATTGTTTGGATGTATGAATAATCTAATTTGTTCCATCTAAGACTGTTGAGTAAATGGTGCACTTCGTATTAATTCTTCATTCTGTATAATTTAAAGTTTTGAATCCGAACAACTATTTGTTTTGTTTGATATGGATGGGTAATTGAATTATGTTGATATGGATTACGGTTTTATAGCTCTATTACATTATTTTTCCCGTGTTGGGATATATTATTTTGGAAATTATATGTTGTATATTGTTATATTTGACATTATATTTTCTCCCGAGCCTCTCCGTACAAAGGAGACACTGTCGAAATTTTCCGTAAATTTTGGACCTAGAAATTATTTTCAAAATGTTTTACAAAGTTTATTAATTTAAGTGTAAAAGATTTAATGGTTATAAATTGGTATATTTAAATTCATTAATTTTGTAAATTTATTTTCTTATAAATTTAATATTTTAAATTAGATATATTGATTTCTTAATTCTTCTTTTCCCTTCTTTTCCTATTCGGAGACGAAAAGTTTTAAGTGGGGGAGAGTGTAACGACCCGTAGGTTTTTAATAATTAGAATTGTAATTTAATAAGATTTTTGTAATTAAATCTAGTAAGAAATAAAAACTTTGTAATTTAGTACTGGAATGAACGCCAAAAATGAAATATGGCAATGTTAATTAAAACTAATTATTAGTAATTTGAATAAAATTCTAATAAATGAAGTGGTTAAAGTGTTATACCTGGATATAAATTGAATATGAGAAAATAAAAGTAAGTATTGCATTAATTAATGAAATAATGAATCTAAATAAAGAAAATAGGTTAATGCAAGTTAATAATTAATGAATTTGAATGAACATGCTAATTTAATAAGGTAATTTAAATTTTATGATGTAACAACCCGCATATTTTACGATTTGATATTTAAATATTTTATTTAAATATTTTATCGTTAGTTGGATTTTAGTTTGAAAAGTTACTTTTTGCATACGGTCGAATTAGGACTCGGAACCACTTCCATTGAGTTCAAAACACCGTTTGAAATCTTTTTGAGTGTAAACTTTGATATGTTTGGAGTTAGTGGAAATTTGTTACTTTTTCACTTTGGGTTTTGGGTTTGGTTTAGCCCATTTGCCTAAACTGTTAACTCTAACTCAACCCCCTTCTCTTCATAACTTTACTTTCATTTCCTAACACTCAAGCTTCATCAAAAATGGAGGAAGGAATGGGAAATTAAAACTCCAAGCTCAAGTTCATTTGCAAATTCAACATCCAACTCCAAATTCAAAGATAAGCCATTGATTCAAGCTTCTTAGGTTGATTCTCCTTTGCTTTTAAGCTTCTCTTTCATTGATTTTGTGAAAAGGTGAGATTTTTATCTCACATCTTTGTCTGTAACTATCTTTGATTGTTAGGTATGAATTCCTAACACTTATTCATGTGCATTTGCTATTTATTTGGATTGAATTGGTGAAAATTCCAATTTTTAGTGTTTTGGGTTCAAATCTTTAAAAATCCAATCTTTGATGTTCAAACACGTTTTTGGTGATGCACCGAGGAGCCAATACGACCGGGTAGCCTATTGGCATAATCACCTAGCGTCCGTGCTCGATCGTTGCAAATTGAGTGAGTTTTGAGCTTCAAACCCCTTAGGTCGCTCGGCCTACACCATATAAGCCTCTCGGCCTGTAGTTAGCTCGCTCAATCCATAGGTCGCGGCAAAATTAGGTCGTTTCATCCCTAGATCGTTTGGCTTTCCCCCTTAGGTCGTAGCTCCCTAGGTCGTTCGGCCTGCACACGAACCTCTCGGCCTTCTTCTATCGCTTAGATCGCGTCAATTTAGATCGCTCTCCCCTAGGTCGCACGTCCATGTTTATTCATTAGGTCGCTAGGTCGCTCGGACCATTAAGTTGCGCTTTCACCTTAGGTCGTTGCAGTCACTAGGTCGCTCGGCCTTCTCAGCGCCTTAGGTCGTTAGGTCGCTCGGCCTTCTTGCCTCGTTAGGTCGCTCGGCCATATGTTATGCAGCTACCCCCTATTGGTCGCGCTATGTCTTAGGTCGTGTCTTGATTAGGTCGCACCACTATAGGCCGCATACTAGCTCCCTAAGCCGTAACTCGTTAGGTCGCATGCCCACTAAGTCGCTCGGACATTCTACAGCTAGGTCGTGCCGTGTTGAGTCGCTGGCTATTTCCACTTTGATGAATTTGGAATCGTATTCTTTGGATTTCTATTCACGTCTTCGTATGTGAATTCTTGTGATTTATCGTTTCTACAATCATTTTTGTTATTTTTCACTTTTATCTCACTCGTACGAGAAATCTAATTAAACGGCTTCGTAAAACAAGTGGTATGAAACGCTTGCGTTTACTTCATCGGTCAATTCTTGGACTTGTTCAATTGAATCTTTTGTGACAATTTTCGCGTGGAGATCTACAATTTGTTCGTAAATATTTAAGTTAAGTTAGTGGTTATGGGACATGAGGCTATGCTTATATATTTACTAGCTTATTGTAATTGACACTTCTTGATGATCGATGATGATCATTTTTGTGATTATGACTAGCGATATGCTATGTTTCTTTGTCCACAAAGGGGATGGTACCTTGTTTTATTGAGTTTCGTCTAATTTTTATTATAGGCTAACAACCTATTTATTTTTGGGGTTTCGACCCAATTTTGTGGGCTAGCGACCCACCTTTTTTCGGAGTTCGGATCTTCGGGTGTACCGTTGTACTACGTCGTTGTTTCGAATTTCACGAGTTTCAAGTTCCTCGGGCGTACCGTTGTACTACGTCGTTGCACCGGCTCTATGGTTAGCGACCATGGGATAGCGTCCCGTTTGTGATACACGTCTTGGTGAGTTTTCAGGCTCCCGTTTTGTGATAGGCCTCCCCCTTTTTGTGATTTCTGGATTTCCATTGATGATTTCTAGAATTCATGTTTCACCAATTTTCATGATTTTCGTTGATATGTGTTATCAATATTTGTGCATTGGTGAATTTGTATGTCATTAACCTTTTGTGACTGAAGATATTGAGTATGACATTCCTTTTGATCTTTGAGAAGATTCTGGTGATATTGATTAATCTCTTGTTGATTTTCAAATTCATACTTATCACGGTATGGCTTTATGGTCATCATATGTTATGTCATATCTCTTATTGTATACCATTTTATCTGATATTTATAGCTAGACCGATCCGTTTATTATTTTCTTAAAAATAATACTCGGGTCAGACCGAGATGTTACAGGTGCTTCTGCTTGACTTCACTTCTAGGATTATCATCTTGACTTTTGGCTAACTACTTAGATTAGTGGTTCTTGTTGTATACCGTTGAGATATAGACTCCTAGATGTATACGTATTCTTTTGTCTAGCACTTGTAACCATTCTTTTGTGATATTGTGGTTCTTGTTTGACCACTGCTCAGATATACACTTTCATGTGTTATATTCATATCTTTTTCCGCCTTTGTGATATGGATGTCTGTGAATGATTTATGTTACGCTTATTTCTATATTTGTTTCTGAAGACATTATAGCCACTGTGTAGTAGCTTTGGGTTTGTATCGGTATGTCAGACTTATGTTTGTAGTACTATCTGAAATATCGGTGCTTGCTCAAAGCAATTACACGGATGGTCGCTCCTCAACAGCTTTATTCTCCGTACTAGTTGACGGCATTACCCCGTAGTGTCCTTGGCTAGCGTGGGTATAGAGGTGGGGTGCCACAGCTTGGTATCAAAGCCAATCTTTGGAAAAATGTAGAATACTCTAGCAAGGATCATCATCCTAGGTCCATCTTAGGAATCGTGCATTAGGATTTAATTCGAGTCTTCGTACCGATTCATCCTATTTTCTATACGATTCCTTGTTTATCTTTCAAGATTGTTTGATATTCGTTTGGTAAATAACCTTATACTTCTTCTTACTTTCTTTTAGAAAGGAAGAGAAATGGTTAGACCTGGCCGTCCCAGCGCCAGTCAATCTCGTGCTACTCCCTAGGATGGAGTATTTATGTTTACCCTGCAGCTTCTTGATCTGGCGAGGAATGCTCAAGCAGCCGGATCTAATATGGAGTCTACCCACCCTAGGTCTGGATTTGCACGTTTGTGCAGTGATTTTACCAATTTGGGTAGGAAGCCATTTAAAGGTTCTAAAACTATTATCTAAGTCCAGGCTTGGCAGAGATCGTGCGATCCAATCTTTTCTCGCATGAATCTTATTGATCTTCAACGTGTTCAGGTGGCATCTAGTATGCTCCAAGAAAGAGCATTAGATTGGTATGAGCTTCTTGTTTCTGAAATAATTGAAGCGGATCTTACTTGGGAGAAATTCCGGGAACGCTTCGAGTTAAAATTTATGCCAGAAGCCGAGAAGGTGACTTTGGCTCGCTGTTTCATTGACCTTCTTCAAGGTGAATCCTCTGTGACAGACTATGTCGCGTCTTTTGAATATCTTTCTAAATACGAGGTTGAATACATTAATACCCCATTGAAGAAAAATCAGAGATTCGTCTATGGATTGAATAAAAATCTCAAGAAGCCATTACATCTAAATCTAGAAGTTTCTTTTGATCAACTCGTTGATATCGCTCTTTGACTTGAAGAGGCAGATAAAGAGAGTGATGCTGATGTTGTGGGTGCCAAACCAAAATTCAACAAAAAAAAGAAAAGACCTATTAAGTTCAAAGGGTCTAATCCCAACAAGAAAGGGAAGCAAACAATTTCGGTAGCAAAGCCTTTTGCCCCTAGTAGTGGGCAATTCTACAATTGTGGTTCTAAATACCATTATGCCAATAGATGTCCGAAACCTCTCTTTTGTCGCTATTGCAAAGTTCGGATCATTATTTATCTTCTTGTCCCAAACTTAAAGGCAGGAAGGAGAGGAAGCTTAATGTTGCTCAAGCCCCTGGCAACACATCTCGTGGTAAAGGTATTTCTCATTCTATCCTTGATGACATTATTTTATTTCGTGATCATCCTATTTGAGTTCTTTTTGATACAGGTGCGTCTCATTCTTTTATATCAAAAGAACTTGTTGATACTTTTTCTTTGGATGTTATGTGTATAATGACTTCTCTGAGAATTGCGAATCCGATTGATGGATCTGCAACAATCAGTTTATTGTGTAAAGATGTCGAGATTATTTTGTGTGATTTTTCTTTCCAAGCCGATTTGCATGTCATGCGCTACTTAGGCTTTGGAATGATTTTGGGAATGGATTGGCTTAACCATTATGAAGCCCAAATCCTATGTCCTTAGTGGACTATTCATCTTCGGCATCCTCAATCTGTTAAGCAGATTACTATTGACCTTAAAGATTCGGATTCCAGCTTGGTTGCATCTTTATATTCCTTAAATCCTCATGATGACGATAATGATGATGAGGAAGATATTTTTTCTCTTATTCACGTTGTTCGTGAATTTTCCGACATATTTGAGCCCGTTTTAGTATTACCACCTAAGCGAGCAATTTAGTTCAGAATTAATCTCATTTCCGGAGCTCAACCTATCACTCGTCCTCTTATCGTATGTCCAATAAAGAAAATGAGGAGATGCGCAAACAATTATCCGAATTGGAGACGAAGCAATTTATTCACTCTAGTTCCTCGCCTTGGGGAGCTTCGGCTATTTTTGTGAATAAATCCGATGGTACACTTAGGCTTTGCGTTGACTACCGCAAGCTTAATGATCTTACTATCAAGAATAAATATCCTTTACCTCGGATTGATGATCAATTCGATCAACTTAGTGGTGCTAGAGTCTTTTCACTATTAGACTTAGCTACTGGTTCTCTCAGCTTTGTATTGCAGAGGATAGCATTCCTTTGACGTCGTCCATACTCGTTATGGATCTTATGAATGGCTAGTTATGCCATTTGGTTTAACGAATGCTCCGGCTTATTTCGTTGACCTTATGAATCGAGTTTTCAATGACTTCCTTGATCGGTTTGTTCTCATATTTATTGACGATATTCTTTTGTATTCAAAAACCGAGGAGGAGCATGAAAAACATCTTCGTATTGTGTTGGACACTCTTAGGAGCAATCAATTAAAAGCAAAATTTTCTAAATGCCACTTTTGGCAATCTCGTGTGAGGTTTATTGGTCATATTATTTCCGAATCCGGAATTTCCATGGATCCTTCAAAGATTGAAGCGATTCAAAATTGGAAGAGACCGGAGAGTGTGACGAAATAGTTTTCTCGGATTGGTGGGTTATTACCACCGTTTCATAAAGGACTTTTCCAAAATTTCCCCGCCTCTTACTAGTTTGACAAAGAGAGGTGCTAAATATATTTGGTCGGACAAATGTGAAGCTTCTTTTCAAAAATTAAAAGAACTCCTTTCTGATGCTCCTATTCTTGTTATTCCCGAGGGGAATCAAGATTTTGTTGTTTATACCGATGCTAGTCGCGTTGGTTTGGATGTCGTTCTTATGCAAAGGGAACGTATCGTTGCTTATGCTTCTAGGCAGTTGAAGCCCGCCGAGTCTAGATATGACACTCTTGATTTAGAACTCGCGCCTATTGTTTTCGCCCTTCGTATTTGTCGTCATTATTTTTTGAGAGAAAAATTTATCCTTTACACCGATAATAAATCTTTGAAGTATCTATTTTCTCAAAAGGAACTTAATTTGGGTGAACAACGTTGGCTTGAATCTCTTGCAATATATGATCTTGAAATTCTTTATACTCCCAGAAAGGGTAATCGTGTTGCCGATGCACTTAGTCGTAAGCAACAAGTGGTTGTTTCTATGATGATATCCGAATGAAATGATCTTGAGATTTTATCTACTTGTGAGATTCAACATCGCGTTTCCGATTTGTGTTCATCTCTTGCTTTATCTAGTCTTGAGGCTCATCCTTCTCTTTTAGACCGCATTCTTGAAGCTCAAAAGCTAGACCCCGAATTGGCTCTTCTTAGCCAAATATTTAGGGGTAAAATTGATATTGAAGTTTTGAAAGACACTGATATTGATTCTCGTGGCGGTATTCGAAAATTTGTAGACTTATCATGCCAAATATTATTAATCTTCGTAAAGATATTTTAGAAGATTCTCATCGTTCTAAATTTACCATTCATCCTGGTAGTAGTAAAATGTACGCGGACATGAAGCGACTTTATTATTGGGAGGGAATGAAATCTGATATTGATAACTTTGTTAAGTGTTGCATGACTTGCCAACTTGTCAAGGCCGAACACCAAAGGCCCGGTGGGTTATTGCAACCTTTATAAATTCCAATGTGGAAGTGAGATCAAATTTCCATGGATTTCCTAGACGGCCTTCCCTGTTCTCGTTCGGGTCATGATAGCTTATGGGTGATAGTTGATAGACTTACTAAATCCGCCCATTTTATTCTCGTTCGGTCCAATCAAACCGTTCCTCTCTTGGCGAAACTCTTTATTAAAGAAATTGTAAAATTGCACGGAGTTCCTTCTTCTATTGTTAGTGATCGTGATCCATTGTTTACTAATGGATTTTGAAAGAGTCTTCAAAAAGCTTTGGGAACGAAGCTTAATTTTAGCACCGCTTATCATCCATAGTCCGATGGACAAACGGAGCGTGTGAATCAAACTCTTAAAGATCTTCTTCGTGCATATGTTCTTGATTTTGGTGGAAGTTGGGAAGACCATATTTCTCTTGTTGAGTTTTCCTATAATAATAGCTTCCAATCTAGTATTGGTATGGCACCTTTCGAAGCACTATATGGAAGGCCATGCCGATCTCCTTCTTGTTGGCTTATGGCCGGTGAGAGGCTGGTTTTAGGTCCAGATTTTATTCGAGATTTCACAGAAAAGGTTGACCTTATTCGTCATAGGATGAAAGAAGCCCAGAGTAGACAAAAATCCTATGAGGATGACCGGAGAAGGAAATTATAATTTTCTGTGGGAGATCTTGTGTTTATTCGTGTTTCACATATGAAGGGTGTTGTACGTTTCAGTCGATCGGGAAAGTTGGCGCCTCGATATATTGGGCCATTTCCTATTACCGAACGTATTGGTTCCGTGGTTTATCGCCTTTTATTACCGGCTTAGTTTTCTGCTATTCATGACGTGTTTCACGTTTCTCAAATACTAAAGTGCCTTCGAGATTCCAATTCTATTCTTGAGCCCGGTTTTGTGGAAGAAATTGAAGTTACACCTAATTTAACTTATGAGCAACATCCTATCCGTATTATTGCTTCGGAGGTCAAGCGCCTTCGAAATAAAGATGTTCCGCTTGTTAAAGTCTAATGGTCCTCAAATCCTAAGGATCGCTCTTGGGAATCTAGAGAATTCATCGAGCGAACACATCCGGACTTACTTTCTCGTGCTCTTTGAGGTGAACTTATTATTTCAAACTTATTCTATGTCGAATATGCTTTTATGGTTGTTACTATATATTTTCTTCTTAATTATTGCAAGGACGTAATTTCTTTAAGAGGGGAGTCTGTAACAACACGCATATTTTACGATTTTATATTTAAATATTTATTTAAATATTTTATCGCTAGTCGGATTTTAGTTCGAAAAGTTACTTTTTGCATACGGTCGAATTGGGACTCGAAACCACTTCCACTGAGTTCAAAACACCGTTTGCAATCTTTTTGAGTGTAAACTTTGATAAGTTTGGAGTTAGTGGCATTTTGTTACTTTTTCACTTTGGGTTTTGGGTTTGGTTCAGCCCATTTGCCTAAACTATTAACTCTAACTCAATCCCCTTCTCTTCATAACTTTACTTTCATTTCCTAACACTCAAGCTTCATCAAAAATGGAGGAAGGAATGGGAAATTAAAACTCCAAGCTCAAGTTTATTTGCAAATTCAACATCCAACTCCAAATTCAAAGAGAAGCCATTGATTCAAGCTTCTTGGGTTGATTCTCCTTTGCTTTCAATCTTCTCTTTCATTGATTTTGTGAAAAGGTGAGATTTTTATCTCACATCTTTGTCTATAACTATCTTTGATTGTTAGGTATGAATTCCTAACACTTATTCATGTGCATCTGCTATTGATTTGGATTGAATTGGTGAAAATCCCAATTTTTAGTGTTTTGGGTTCAAATCTTTAAAAATCCAATCTTTGATTTTTAAACACGTTTTTGGTGATGCACCGAGGAGCCAATACGACCGGGTAGCCTATTGGCATAATCACCTAGCGTCCGTGCTCGATCGGTTGCAAATTGAGTGAGTTTTGAGCTTCAAATCCCTTAGGTCACTCGGCCTGCACCATATAAGCCTCTCGGCCCGTAGTTAGATCGCTCAATCCATAGGTCGTGGCAAAATTAGGTCGTTTCGTCCCTAGGTCGTTCGGCTTTCCCCCTTAGGTCGTAGCTCCCTAGGTCGTTTGGCCTGCACACGAACCTCTCGGCCTTCCTCTATTGCTTAGATCGCGTCAATTTAGGTCGCTCTCCCCTAGGTCACACGACCATGTTTATTCATTAGGTCGCTAGGTCGCTCGGACCATTAAGTCACGCTTGCACCTTAGGTCGCTGCAGTCACTAGGTCGCTCGGCCTTCCCAACGCCTTAGGTCGTTAGGTCGCTCGGCCTACTTGCCTCGTTAGGTCGCTCGACCATATGTTATGCCGCTACCCCATATAGGTCGCGCTATGTCTTAGGTCGTGTTATGATTAGGTCGCACCACTATAGGCCGCATGCTAGCTCCTTAAGCCGTAACTCGTTAGGTCGCACGCCCACTAAGTCGCTCGGACTTTCTGCAGCTAGGTCGCCGTGTTGAGTCGCTAGGCTATTTCCACTTTGATGAATTTGGAATAATATTATTTGGATTTCTATTCACGTCTTCGTATGTGAATTCTTGTGATTTATCATTTCTACAATCGTTTTTTTGATTTGTCACTTTTATCTCACTCGTACGAGAAATCTAATTAAACGGCTTCGTAAAACAAGTGGTATGAAACGCTTGCGTTTACTTGATCGGTTAATTTTTGGACCTGTTCGATTGAATCTTTTGTGACAATTTTCGAGTGGAGATCTAAAATTTGTTCGTAAATATTTAAGTTAAGCTAGTGGTTATAGGACATGAGGCTAAGCTTATATCACTAGCTTATTGTAATTGACACTTCTTAATGATCGATAATGATCATTTTTGTGATTATGACTAGCAATATGCTATGTTTCTTTGTCCACGAAGGGGACGGTACCTCGTTTTATTGAGTTTCATCTAATTTTTATTATAGGCTAATGACCTATTTATTTCTTGGGGTTTCGACCCAATTTTTGTGGGCTAGCGACCCACGTTTTTATGGAGTTTGGATCTTCGGGCGTACCGTTGCACTACGTCGTTGTTTCGAATTTCACGAGTTTCAGGTTCCTTGGGCGTACCGTTGTACTATGTCGTTGCACCGGCTCTATGGTTAGCGACCATGGGATAGCGTCCCGTTTGTGATACACGTGTTGGTGAGTTTTCAGGTTCCCGTTTTGTGATAGGCCTCCCCCTTTTTGTGATTTCTGGATTTCCATTGATGATTTCTAGAATTTGTGTGTCACCAATTTTCTCTATTTTCATTGATATATGTTATCAATATTTGTGCATTGGTGAATTTGTGCATTGGTGAGTATGACATTCCTTTTGATCTTTGAGAAGATTCTGGTGATATTGTTTAATCTCTTGTTGATTTTCAAATTCATACTTATCACAGTATGGCTTATGGTTATCATATGTTATGTCATATCTCTTGTTCTATATTATTTTATCTGATATTTATAGCTAGACTGATCCGTTTATTATTTTATTATAAATAATACTCGGGTCAGACCGAGATGTTATAGGTTCTTCTGCTTGACTTCACTTCTGGGATTATCATCCTGACTTTTGGTTAACTACTTAGATTAGTGGTTTTTGTTGTATACCTTTGAGATATAGACTCCTAGATGTATACTTATTCTTTTGTCTAGCACTTTTAACCATTGTTTTGTGATATTGTGGGTCTTGTTTGACCACTACTCAAATGTACACTTCCATGTGTTATATTCATATCTTTTTCCGCCTTTGTGATATGGATGTCTGTGACTGATTTATGTTATGCTTATTTCTATATTTGTTTCCAAAGACAAGCTTTGGGTTTGTATATGTATGTCGGACTTATGTTTGTAGTACTATCTGACATATCGGTGCTCTCTCAAAGCAATTACACGGATGGTTGCTCCTCAACAGCCTTACTCTCCGTGCTAGTTGGCGGCATTACCTCGTAGTGTCCTTGGCTAGCGTGGGTATAGAGATGGGGCGTCATATATGACTTAGTCACAAATGGAATATAATAAAAACTAATGCAAACATTAAAAAATATAAATGGAATAATATTGAAACAAATAAAATTTGTAAATGAATAAAGAAATAATAACTAGGATGAAATCTAACAACGAATTTAATTAAAGCTGAATTTGTATAAATTGAATGAAATTCCGATAAATGGACTAATGTAATTAGGTATGAATGTAAGTGTTGTATAAATAAAAGAAATTTGTAATTGTTAATGAATTTACAACGGTAATGAAATGTGAGAATGTTGATGTAAGCTAATAAATAATTAATCCAATGCAATCCCAATAAATTAAAAAAAATGCAGGGTTATAATTGATTGTAAATAGGGATATTTGGTACTAAATTAATATAAGAAAAAAAATGCAAATATTGAAATAATCAATGAAATAGTAATTAAATAAAATCAACTTTCTTTATGTAATTATTTTGAAATGATAACTTATATAAATATGTCTAAGAGTCGGTGGCAATAATTATTATAAAGTAATCATTTATTTAGTCCATTTAATAAAATGTGTAATCAATTGCAATGAATCTCAATTCAATGTTATATTTGTATAAATTAAGGAAGTAATTGAAAATAATGTTAATTCTATTTATAATATGACAATTAATTGATTTAAAGAATGTGAAATCAAGATTTACTAACTTAAATTTAATGATTGGATTTATGGCAATTAAGTGAAATTAAAATATTTAATTATTACGTTATTTGAAATGAAGATGGAATACGAAAATATTAATGTAATAGTTTTAAATCAAATGTTAAATCCATCTATTGGACAATAATGAAGGGAATACGCATTAATTTATTTAATTAAATGGGATTATTACGAATTAAATTTATAATTTTTGAATTTAATGAAATTGAGGCTAATACTGAAATTGATAAATTAATCAACTCTTAATTGACATTTAAATTTGTTTAAAACATTATAAATGATTAAGAAATAAAAAAGGATGGAATTTGTCAATTAAAGAATTGAAATTGGAAATTTGATTTAATTATCTAATTTATTAATTTAATTAATTAGTGTAAAAATAACCATTTTGGCTTCTAACTCGGATTTCGACGAAACCAGTTTCATCGGATCCGTAACGGTGAATTATTATAAGATATCAAGTTTCGTAGCGATCGGACTTGTCGTTTGATCGTACAGACTCGAAACGCCGTGAAATCAATGAAATTAAAATAAATTTGGAAAATTTTGATTTTAGCATAACTTTTTCATACGATCCAATTTGGACTTGAAACTTGTTCTATTGATTTTAAAATATTTTAAAAAATCTATTTTGATACATGGGTTGACCCAATTTCATTCCGGAGTCAGAACGGGCTTTTCGGCCCATTCATCGTTCAACGCATTTATAAATCGGGTCCATCTATTCTATTTCAACCTTTCCTATATATACCCTGTTATAAACCCTAGTCTATCTTTATTTCTCATTTGTCTATGTGTACAATTCCTCTTCACCTCCTTATTTCAATGGCAGACAATTTCAAATCCAATATTCAAAAATCGAAGTGAAATTTCATACTCCTCAAAAAAATTCAGTAAAATTACATATTGAAGCTCTCTATATACGCATCTCAGATCTGCAGTTCGTTTTTGCATTTGAATCACCAATTTTCCAAAAATCATAAGGTTATTCTCGGCCTTTCAATCGAGCACGATCACCCACGACCGATCGTCGATTCGGTTGTACCAGTGTGAAGAGAGTCTAACGCGTAGTTCATCGGTGAAATTCGTATGGCAAATCGACGGTGGGATTGGTGGCATAATTCGATTAGGATTAGGCTTTAAGGGCAGTGGCTGGAATTTTTCACGTCGATCGACGACGTGGGGAGGCCGAGGGGAGCCGCGCAGGGATGGGGAGCTTAGCTATGGCTTCTGAGGGTGGATCGATCATCGTCGGCGATGGTTTGGGTGGTAGAAATTGGCGGCGACGCCAGGGTTCTGCTATTTACATTTTCGGTTCGAATGCGTGCGTATAGGGCTTGCTGATGAAGACGAGATGACGTAGCAGGGTATGAATGTTTTTTTTATTTTATTTTAATTCGATTTCAACTCATTTTAGTACAATAACTTTTACATTCGATATCTGATTTACGCGCGGTTTCTTTTTTTGGATCGTATTGAAATTTCGGACATTTTGGCGCTGGTTTGGGCGGATTATGAGACTGTTCAAATTTTGGGTTTAACTTGGATTTAAGTTCAAAAGGTAAGTGTTTTAATCCACTCACGACTTCTAAAATTTCTTATGTTTGTCAAATAAATTTTTGACGTGATTAGAAATTTATTTATTACTGTTTGGTATATTTTTATCTTCATTCTAGTAAAATTTAGTTTATTGAATTAAATTGTTATTTAATTCATTATTGCATATAAACTGCCAGTTAAATTAATTTATTATTGAATATAAATTGCTTGTAATTACTTGGATTTACTATCTGTTCTATATTGATGTTATTGTTTCAATTGGATGATGATTGTGATAAATGGTTGATGATTGATATTGGGTGAATGGATGGTGTATTTATATTGTTATAAACTGCAAATTGTTATGCATTTTTATTTCATTCGGGATTGCAGTTTGAAATGATATATAACCGCATTTTTATTTTAAATTACGGATTGAAATGATAAATATCCGTATCACTTGACCATAGGGTAGAAAATTATATACAGACACCGTGGTCTATATATAAAAATATTTTGAAATGATTTTCTATGGTTTGGTAAAGAAATATTGATTTTATGAGATATTGATTTGGATATTTTATAAACGTTATTTTATATACAGTTAAATTCTTTGTTTTAAGCTATGTATAAAATTGTTTTAAGTATAAAAGAAGTTTAATGGTAAAGTTTGATTTTTTTGTTAAGATATAATATGGTTAAAGTTTGTATTGACTTAAGTACAATTAAGTTTGGAAGATAAATATGAAATTGATTTGAATCAAATTATTTAAGAACTTTACTCAAATAAATTTGATTTGAAATAAATGTGAGATTATATGAATTGAATTTATTTGAGAATTTAACTCAAAAAGGGTTGATTTAAATGTATTAAATTGGGAATTTTAAAAGGTATAATTATTATTACTTGATTTTGGGGTCTAGGTGAATTAAATGACTATTTCAAGTATAAATGAATTGAAGGCAAGGTTTCGTTATTCGTAATTTAAGTTTATTTAAATGATAATGCTTTTATTATGTAAATATTTCAAAACTTAATAATAGACCATTGAATTGTTGAATCGTAATTATCAACCTTAGTTTGAAATTGTTTAATACGCAAAGTTTGAAAAATATTGAATTTGAAATGTTTTATCGAAATTAAAGTGCTTCGAAGTTATGAATTTCAAAGTATTATGTTTTAAAGGTATTAAAATTTCAATGTTTGGTTTCTAAGTGTATAATTTTCAAGTTCTTTGATTTTTAAGAAGGGATATAATTGAAAAAAATGAGATTATATTGATTTGAAGTAAAAATGATATCATATTGATTTGGCTTTAAAAATGGACCTGATATCATATTTTCATGGTTTTGAAATGAATATTATATCCTGGTTTTGAAGTATATTTATTTTCAAATGACCGCGGTGTTATAATAACGTTTGGTTGTTGAAGAGACCAGGATCGGAAGTTGTCATACTCTCTGCCAACTCCAAAAACCACTTTAACAACCATGTATGCGGTGGAGATGCCAGAATGAAGTAGGATGTTGGCGGTGTTTCCTATGAGGTAAATACATGGATCGACTCCCGTGAGTTGGCATAAGGTGGCTAAAACAAGAGCTATTCTCGGGCCAATGAGGTCATTCCTCTGATCGGAAACACTCCTTCGATATTATATTCTGACTTTGAGGTTTATTTGGTGGCCACTTTTGATTTTTTTATTTTGGGGTTGTGGCTCGAGGTGGGCGGTAGTAACCGCTACGCGTTACGACCAGCTCAGATAGCAATTGGTATATCTACCCTAGCATTGCCTTGTTGTACCGTGTCACTTACCCTAGTGCGCCTTTTACGAGTTTGGTTTTCTCCCGTTGCCCGTGTGGTATCCTCTGGTGGCTTCCCGATCAGGAGGGACCATGATATTGGATGGACTACTGGGACTATTACGTCGTAAGGGCTATATGGGTAACCCCTTAACGCTATTTAAAAGTAAGTTATTTTACTGTTAGACATTATTATAATAGAGAAATATTACTACATATTATATAGTTTAACGGATCCTTAGGAGATGTGAATCCCGAGCATCTCTTAAGTTACTGCACTTATATTTATTTTTTGTTGATTTAACTCATATAAGATATTTTAGTTCTGACTCGAGTGTTTTGTCTTTTCAATTCGCTCGGGTCAGCCTGAGTGTTTAAGGATTTGAATGCCTTAATTCTGGAGGACGAAGACCAAGAATTATTATTACTATTTGTTATATATTCCACTACACCATTGTATTCCGCTGCATTATTAATATTCTCAGGTATGTGTAACTCTGATTTGTGTTGTAAAAGTATAATCAAATATTTTCTAAAACAACTTCATGAACTGTATATTTGATTATTATATTTTATCGTTCCACTGCCAAGTTCTATTTTGTTTTTTATCTTTCTCTGCTCTTTCTAATTTACCCCATAACAATACGCCCTTCTGTATGGTTTAAGTCTGACGTGTGTGGTTTATCGTCGATTTAAAGCGTACAAAAAGGTGGGACGTTGCATTAATCTTTTCAGAATTCATTTATTCACTTAAATTTATTAAAACCGTGAAATTTCAACTTTCGTAGCACTTAGAAAATGCTACGAAAAGTTACATTTTAAAACAATTCAATTTAACACAGACAACATTTAAAACTGCCGTAATAGGTTTAGTGTCAAGTTTAAGTTTTCTGCAACTACAACACTAAAAAAATGTTGTAATAGCCCTTAGTTCATCTTTAGTTATAGTTCATTTATATCAACTACAGCATTTACAAATGCTGTAATATCTTTTGCTTTAGAAATGATAGCATTTCAGAAATGTTGTTAATTCAATTCCAAATTTTCAATACAATTTCATAAATAATTAAATTTAAATTTAAATCATTTTAACTTATAGAAATCATATATTTTCACTTTAAAATCAATTATTTAAATACCCTTAAATTTATGATTTTATAAAGTGAAATTTTCATACAAAAATCAAAATTTAATAATCATTTACTTATTAAATTCAAGCATTAAAATTTTCTATTCTTTTAAAATTAAAATTTAACTTAACATTTAAATTTAAATTTCCAAATACAACTTATTTCCATTTTTATCTACCTAATTAAATTTTCACTATTAAGCAAAATTCCTAAATTTCCAATTTAAGTTATATTTCAAAGTTCAACTTAAATATTCATTTATTTCGCATTTTAATTTGTACAAAAATCATTATCACTTTATAAAAATCATTTTTAATTCCATTTTAAATCAAAATATCATAAATATACATTTTAAAATACTTTTAAAATTTTCAAAAAATATATACATTATCGACGGATCTGTATAATATTTTCTAACCTAGGTCAAGTGATACGGATATATATCATTTCAATCTGTAATTTACAAAGAACCCCAGGGTTCTGTCATTTCAAACCTACAGTCCCAAGTAAAATGAAATAAACAAAAATCGTTCAGGCCTACTGTGACGCCCCACCTCTATGCTCACAATAACAAAGATTATTATAAGGAATAATGCCTGCTATTGCGAAGAATAAGGCATGTTATAAGCGACCATCCGTGAGTTGTGCCTTGGACGAGTATTGATTACATCGATAGGAGTTGTGTAAATTACTCCCAAAGATATAAATTCAATCCTAATCTAAAACAAACTACGGTGGCAAAAGAAAATTTCAGAACAACTCATAATAACAAAAACACTGATAGTATAATCACATCAGAACAGAAATATAAGATATAGCGGAAGACAAGTCTGGATACATGCTACAACAATCGATAGTTCACATGAACCAAATGTACATATACATATCCATCAATACACACATGAGTGGAGAATCAATACACCAAAAGTACTCCTCGAAGTCTGGACAAAAGATGGAATGAAATCCCAAAAGCTGAAGCTGCAACTGAATCAGAGATAGCGATTATCCTGAAATAACTCAGTCTGACCCGAGTATTATTTAAAAGAAAGTAATAAACGTGTTAGTCTAATCTGAGCTTAGAATTTAATGCATCATAAACACCATCAAGGTAAAATAATCATAGTCTCGAATGAGACTATTCAGCATAAATAATCAACCTAGTTTTAAATGAAGAAATCTCACGTAAACTCCATCAAAATCATCTTCCAAATTCACAATTGAATTCGAAACAACAGTACACAAAAATCTAGAAATCAGTTAAGATAACTAGAAAATCAGCAGTCACCAAATCTAGAAATCAAAGTAAGATAACTAGAAAATCAACATAAAAGTGGATCGATCCCAGGAGATGGCGAGTCTAAGCTACGCCGCACATGCATCTAATTTGGCCGAAGCCTAACAAGTACTATAAATTTTTGGCGCCCATCAGATGAACCGAAGGTCCGCAGAGTGACCCGAAGGTCTAGTACTGGTAATTGACCCGAAGGTCAATTAGATGACCCGAAGCTCCAGCAGAGTGGCTTGAAAGCCCAACAAAATCATCAGAATCTTCGTACAACAAATCCTCAACAAATATTTCTATTAACGTGTCCGGAATTAACCAAATTAGTAAAAGTGTGGTTCCATACTCCGCACGTTTGCTAAATCGTTTAAATCTCTCCGTCGTTTCCTTGAAAGTGCAAAATCGTGCATTCTATATACAAATAACATTTTACGTTCTCAAACGGACAAGTCCGGAATCTAATTGGTAGAAATAAGGGTTCGTAGTCCTAAATTTTGCTGAAACGTTTAAATCGATTCCTCATTATTTTGAAAGCGTAAACTATGAAATTTTTGGAAACAATTTTATTTTAAGATGAATTGAAAACACGTGATTAAAACAGAAACATCTGTAGCAATTTCGACAAGGAAATTACACTTCATAAAACGCCGTAAAAACAAATATCAAATCATCTTTTCGGGATAACCGCTTGAAAATTCACTTTAAATTGACGGTTAATGAAGTTAAAACAATAGTAATTTTTATACTTGAAATAATATACATATCAATTATTCCAAATTCATTTATAAAATCTGTGTACATAATTTAAAAACAAGTCATCAAAGTCAATAGTAAATGATAATCAACAAATCGGATCAACTAAAGCCGATAAAAATTGGAAATTCAATCTCGAAGGCAAATTGGACAAAAATAGCAGATTCAGATGTCTGAAGTTGATGATTCAGACATCTGAATCTGGAAATTTATTTGTTTTCCAGAACCCAATTCAGACGTCTGAAATAGAAAACATAGACGTCTGAAAATGGCTAATTTAGCCTATTTTCTTTCTAGTTGCACTCGAGCACATTCAAACATCTGGAACATTTGATTCAGACGTCTGAATACTAGGGAATAAAAATTCCCAGTATGATATTCAGACGTATGAAATAAGGATTTAGACGTCTGAATCTGAAGCTCAGACACTTTTTTGAACTTCGACCACTGATGGCCAAACTATCATCGGAAGCGACCGGACGAGCACGACGACTACGGATTTATGCCAGGCGACAACCCAGTCTTAATGGCTCCTCGATACGCCCCGAACAACATATCCAACACCCATATAAGGATTTTAATAGATTTGGCTTTAAAATCATAAGTTGGCAAATTCACCGAATCAATCCAAATCGAAAGCAAATGAACATGTAAATATGTTAGGAATTAATTCCTAACAATCCAAGATAGTTGTAGACATAGATGTGAGACAAAAATCTCACCCTTTAACTCGAAAACATGGATGAGAAGCTAAAATGCAAAGAAAAGTTCAACCACTCTCCACTTCAACTCTACAAGCTTCAATCTAAGATCAAACAAACATTTTCCAAATTTAGGTTTAGGAATTTCTGAAATTGAAAAGAGAAAGAGTTGGAGAAGGAGAAGAGAGGGCTTACCAAAGCTTCTCTTAAATTTTGGAGCAAGAATTTGGATTTTGCAAATGAACTAGGGCTTGGAGTTTCTAATTCTTCTTCCTTTCCCCGATTTTCAGTTAAAGTTTAAGTTTGAGGAATGAAAATGCATGAATGGAAAGGAGAGGGGCTGAGTTGGTGTATAGGATGAGTTGGGTGAAACCAAACCCAAAAGCCTACTTAGCAAATAGCAAAATTCGACTTACTCCAAACCTATCGAAGTTTACACTCAAAAGGATCTCAAACGCCATTTTGGACTCAATGGAAGTGGTTTCGATTCCCAATTTGACAGTTTGCACAAAGTAACATTTCAGACCCAATAATCTGATTAACGATGATATATTTAAGTTAAACTTTTAAATATATGATCGTAAAATATGCGGGTTGTTACAGATCTCCCCTCCTAACAAAATTGCGTCCACGCAATTCCTAGAGACGATATTTGTAACAATTACCTATTTACATCCCAAAAAAAGGAATAAGCTTGAGATGAAGAGATATTTTCACCGTTTCTAAGCAAAAATAGAAAACCCGGATAAGATCGCTCTATAAACTCTCTGGTTTCCCAAGTACAGTCATTGGGATTAGCGGACCATTGAACTTTAATGAGTGGCACGTCCTTGTTTCGAAGGCGTTTAACTTCCGAAGCTAGCACACGAATAAGATTTTGCACAATAGACTAGTCGGGTGAGATCTCAAGGTCTTGCAACATATGCGGATCAATAGGAGAATTCGAATCTCGAAGGCATCGATGAAGCTGGGATACATGAAATACGTCATGAATTCCCGAAAACTGAATAGGTAGTGATACACGATAAGCAACGGGGCCGATGTGTTCCGTAATAGGAAACAGTCCAATATAACGAGGAGCCTGTTAACGTAAAAATCCAACGCTAACACCCCGGTGCGAGTTGTGTAAGTGTGAAAGCACCACCCGTCGATACGGGAATCAGAAATAGGCTGGAAAATCTCAGAAAAACAGTAAAAGACACGGTTTTTATAGTGGTTCGGCTTATAGTCAAGCCTACGTCCACTTTATATCTCTTTATTGCTGACTCAAGTACAACTCATACAATTTTCTTCAATTACAACACACTTTAGACTAGTATTTCAAACTTCGATGTAGAATAATCTTTCGAATCCATGTCGAATGATGTAGATTTTCTCTTGAAGTTTGTTGTAATATCCTTGATGTTTGGAGTTCTTGAAGTGCTGTTCGAGTTGAGAAAATGGTAGAGTATTGGCGCTTCGAGAATGAGCCAAAAGTCCTCCCTCATGTCGGAGTAAGGACTTATAGGAGATTTGCTGGGCGAGGTATAAGTCGCGCACGACCTAAAGTGGGTCATAGGTCGCCAGCGAGTTAAGGGAATACGAGCTACGACTTAACTGGTTCGCACTTGGTCATTTGAATCAACTAGTCGATCGTAACGACCTAGAGGAAAGCGGCACAGTTTTACCACCAAGTACCATGTCGTGAACGACCTAGGGTAAGTCGTGGGTCGGCGATGACTTAAGGGAGTAGTTAGCAACTCAACACCGTTGAGATATCCAATGTAGCGACCTAGGCTAGGTTGTTGAGTCACTTTACTCCTTATATCGTTAACTCAGTAAGTCGTGAGTAGTTGGACCATTGAGTCTCCTAGCCTTCAAGCTGTTAGGTCGCTGGACCATCTAATCTTTTAGGTCGTTGCTTTCCTTAAGTCATTACCTGTTAGGTCGCTTGGCAGTGTTCTGTCTTTTAAGTTGCCAGAGCTCTTAGGTCGCTGAGGACCGAAGTCATTAGGACATTCAACCTTTAGGTCGCAGGGTCTATAATTGTTAACTTGTTTATGCTTTAAGTCGCTTATGAGCCGCTTCATTTGTTAGGTCATTAGGTCCTTATCTTGTTAACTCGTAGGTCGCTTCGGTCTTTAAGTCACTAAGTTGTGATGCAGAGTCTCATTCCAGTTGCCTTGCTATTTCCTTGGGTCGCTGAGTCGCTTAACATAGGAGTTAACATTTGCCCCTCGAAGTACATGCCTGGGTCGTAGGTCGTGTGCTTCGATCTAGTTTCGTTAGGTCATGAGCGACCCAAAAGATAATTCGTATGGCCATTCGTCTTCTTCTTTTTACGCTATTTAAACCATTGACTCGCTCCTTCCCCTTAACTGAACTGTCTTAATAACCTCCTCCGCCATTACTGATCTTTCGAGCTTCTTAAGGCAAATCCTTTCCAATCAAGCTGCCAATCCATTCCAACTACTACGTTACGTAAGTGATTCCGTTTTCTACTTACTTCACGATCGTAACCAAATCACGAGTTCCAAATTCCCGTTTTTAAACTCTGGTTCCATTTCATATCCTTATGTTTTCTTTGTAAACCATGTCGTGATTGATTTCTAATGGAATTGAATTGGTTTGATTCAATTTTTGGGTGATTTTCAATGATTCGAGGAGGAGATGATGGATTATCGGACCCCAAGTTAGCTGGTTTGCGAGTTTGAAGGGAGCCAGAAAGTTCTTAACAGGTTGAGGGGTTATTGGATCACTGGATATTCAGAGGAGACGATGATGCTCTAAACGACGCAGCGGTTGGAGGACACACGGCAAAGTGCCATTGGAGAGTAGGGCATAGCGGCTTTAACGGGAGGTAGCTTGGGATCGCTGCATCACTTCAGGAATGACCTAATAAATCCAAGCGACCTAAGGACCTTCAAAACCTTACATATTTGGCCGACCTAAAAACTTCTGTGACTTACTCTCTACGGCTTAATCTTTAGGTCGTGTAGGCGACTTAACACTTAGGTCGTGTAATCGACTTAACACTTAGGTCGTGTAGGCGACTTAAGTAAATTTGCACTGCTGAGTTGTAGGCGACTTATACCAATCTCATCCTACTTGCCAGGTCGCGAGCGACCTAGGACTTGAGTGAAATTTCACCGCCTTGATTTCGAAGATTCTGAACTTTGGACTTCTTAACTCGGATTGCGACTTAAGAACTTTGAACAAAACTCGAAAGCCTCAAAATTTTAATAGGACTTGATTGAACTTCCAACTTGAACTGTGAATTGCTGAGATAACTTGCATGACCTTGCTATCTTTCTTAACAGATTAAATCAACTTAATGCTAATGACCTGTTAAATACAACATTTGCAGAAAATGGGACCAATATACTGCCATTGATTGCCCACATCGAATGACAGATTAGTCGATAAAATATAATCAACTTAAAGAAATTATATGAAATGCTGTGAACCAACAAATTCAAGTGAAGTAGTAAAGCAATGTTAATCAACTAAAGTCGATTTGTTTGCATCAATACTGCACCTGCATCTGGACTTAAGGCGACAAGTCCTGAAATCTTACACTTGTCATATGTTTATTAATTTTTAATTCCAGTTATACTTGCTTGTCACTTTGTTAGTTTTACACAACACTTCACACATTTAGGAAACGTGCACCTTCATATTTGAATATCCAGTTCCTTGTGTAGAATGTCTTCTCAAGAAGAAATAATCGAGCAACCTGAAGGAGTCTTCCCAATAGCTGAACCATTGGTTGATCCTTCGGAGAGAACTCCTACTACTTTGAGTCAGTGGACATTCAATCAACTACGTATTCAATTTGGGATTGCCGAAGCAGATGTTAAACTTCCTGGCCTAAATTATACCGCCGATAGGCCGCCTCTTGGTTTTGTTGCCGTCAACCGTCAGATGTGCCTTTGTGGTGCCATTCCCCTTTCAATGAGTTTCTCCATCAACTCCTTCTCCGGCTAACCATCTCTCCCTTCCAACTACATCCCAATGGATACGCCATCCTGATGGGATTGTGTGTTTTATTCAGGAAGACACTTAATCGCCTCCCGAGCTTCGAAGAAATTTGCTACTTCTGCATATTTGCAAAGAATAAAGACCACCCCTCCTTTATATTTGTGAGAAGTGCCAGAAATCGCAAACTTATTACAGATCTTTCCGAAAGCACTCACGGCTCTATGAATCAATTCTTCTTTATCCGCTGTCCCCTAGGGTTTTATGCCATCTGGAGAAAAGGAAGAGAGATTGCTCATCTCTGTTTCTTCGTTTCAGCTTTCAAAGATTCGAATTGCTAAGTGCTAACTTCATTCTTTTCTTTTACAGCACTTCCTCCTCCCTCTAGAAACCCCATTCACAAGACGACCTTTGATAGACTAAGTGTCGTGTCGGCTGAAGAAAGAAGTATTAAGTTTTTGCTGAGAGATGAACTTCTGCACCAATACGAGCTTTTGCATTCTTCTCACTCTACTCAGCCTCACGATGTTCCCGATTCTCCGGCCAAATCACCAGATGCCCCCATTTCTGCTGAGGAACCTATAGTGAAGGAACCTACTTCTGAAGCTTTACTGGTGAAGTGCTCCACTTCGACTGATATTGCAGGGCCATCTGACAAGCTTACACTTGCCCCGATCATCGAAGAGGAAGAGCGTTTTCATCATACAGGGAAATCCGATAATTAGGGAATTGAGAGAGCGAGTCCTGCCAGGCAGAGTGGGGATGACATTTTTGAAGGGTTGAGCGATCTGATGATCACTTCACAGGAGCTCTTTAAAGACGACCCTGTTTCTGCTAGATCTACCTCTTCAGAAGTTGAAGCAACATCCAATTTACAACAGACTTCGTCAGCTCAAGAGTTGACGTTAGCCATAAAACCCATCATTTCCCCGCAACCGAGGAGTGGTTCGTAGTTCGACGCGCGTAGTTTGCATGTTTCACACACTTAGGATTTTTAGCATTCTTATGCACTTACATGCACTCTACTTCAAAGATTCTCAAGCTTTGCCTCTTTTCCATTTTCAGGTCTTTCAATGGGGCGACGCTCTTATTACGATGACTTTCAGAGCTACGGGAGACACGGCTCTTTTGATCCTAAGAGATATCTTCCTTCTTATAGGGAAACTGACGAAGAAAGAGCCGCACGAAAAGCTCACGAAAGGCGTGCCTACGAAGAATGCCACGAAAGACGGGACGAGCGACACAATTCTTCCCAGAGGGAAGATGATTCTCGTGAACGGAAGTCCTGTGATGACAAGGGGAAAAGTCGGATTGCGGAAGATGTGAGTAAAAGAGCCAAACATGGCGAAAAACCGGCATCCGTGACTTCCGAACAACCTGCTGCTCCTGTACTGCCTCAACCTCCTGCCCTGGCACGTACTGATATTCAAATAATCATTGGAAGGCCCCCATATCGAGTTAGTCCAGGCCCAGCTACTCTTCAGAGCCGATTCCCGAACTGGTGCCTGAAAGGCGTGCGCTTCGATCTTGACCTGGTTCCGATCGATAAGCAGGCTATGCTGCGCAACCTTAATGCTGTCAAACTTGATATTGAAAGAATGTCAGTTGGTAAAAACTTGTTGATAAGCTCCAAAGGGTAAACCGCGTGAATCTTGAAGCCATGTTAACAATGGAAAACGACTTATCTGAATGGCAGAAGATTCTCGAGCAACATGATGCGGAAATGAGAAGCATTGCTACTTATAATGAAAGGCTCGAAGCGGAAGTTGAAAAACTCAAAGAAGAGCTTGCCACTTCCTCCACTTCCTATTCACAAAGGGAGCATGTGCTTCAACAACAGGTGCGAGATGCTCATGCCTCTCAAAGAGATGTCGAAGATAGGCTTGATGTGCAAAAAAGAATTAATGAAGGCCATATTGCTGACATCGTAGAGTTGCGAAAGGAGACCAGCTCCAGGGACGTGGAGATCGAAATGCTAAAACTTCAACTCTCTAAAGCTGAGAGAGTGCGTGATGAGGCCGTTGCTGGTAAAATCGCAGCTGAAGAGTCTCACGAAGCAATGAAGGCCAATATCAGCTCAACATTGTTTGACTTCTACTTGCATAGCGTCCTAGGGCATGGTAGTCTCTCTTTTCTAGGTCCCGAATATGAAATAACTCTGGCAGAAGTGTGGGAGGCCATACTTGACATGTTTGGCAGTGCTGGCTATAGTGAGGTGGATTTAGAGGCAAATTATCTTGATGACGATGCCCGCGCCGCTCTTGCCAGAGGAAAGGAGCAACTGGCCGAAGAGAGAGCCGGAATGGCCGAAGGAGAACATGTAGGAAAGGAAACTTTAACTGACCCAGTTCAACCTTCGATTTCAGCCGATATCGACATTATTGGTTCCGGTTTCCATTCTCCGCCTCCTACTAAAGCCATCATTAAAGGTGAAACTGCTTATAATGGAGATGATAGTTAAGAGAGTGGTGACGCGCAGGGCTTTGAAGTTGACATAGTAACGCCTGCTTCGCCAGGTAACCTTACTGCTAATCTTGCTCAAGTGGACTGCTCGTTCGCTTCACATGAGTTTGATGAACTTCTTGATTATTTTTTAAATCTCGACATGCCACTAACTCCTCTCTTTTCGAGAGATACTGACTTTAACTTCTTTTCTTCTATAGAGAAAGTACCGAGCATTGTTCAGACTTCCCCTCCTCCAGTTATTCCTCCCCCGTCTCTTCAGGTTACTCCTCCTTCTACCTCTCAACCGGGGTCACAAGAGGAGCAAATAGAAGCTCTCCAAGACTTGGACGATCCCATTACTTCACAAGAACATGGGGGGAGAAACCGAGGAGGGTGAAATGACCCTGGAACTAACTGGTTCTGACGATACGCCGTTAGCCACACTTTTTACTCCAGGAAGCGGGTCTTCTTCTAAGAAAAGGGGGAAAAGCGGAGTCTCAAAGAAGAAGGAAGGTTCAGCCGGCAAGGAAAAAGCAGAAGCAAGTCCACTTGTTCCCTTTTCTCCTTCTTCCCCTACTTTTTCAAGCCGGTGCAAGAAGTTGGTCATCCGGCCAGGCGCAGGCTCAAAAGGGGGAGGGAAGAAGAAACGATGGCTTTGGTCCTGTGCTTTGTATCTCGCTCTTTGCTTTTTGCTTGTGTATAAGCTTGCATTGACTAGAGATTGTGCGGGTACCAGTCCCCGCCTTCTTTTACTTTGAAACCTATATATGTATAAAATTCTCATAGTATGGAATAAAATGGTTCTTTTACTTATACAAATTTCTGTCTATATTTAAGAACGCATTTATTTTCCGTTTTCACGCAAGTTTCTTTATCCTCTTTATGTGAAGTTGCAGTAAACCTATGGTATGTTGCTTGAGCGTTGTTCTTATTTTTGTGATGACTATATTGTATTGCCCCCATGCCATGGCTTATTGCAATCTCTTTCCCATTGGCAAAGTTTCGGAGAACAACTCTTCTGTTTCGAGAAGACTTATACTCTTCCTTTAGAGAACAACTCTTCCATTTGAAGGAGGTTTGCATTTGTACTTTATAGGATAATATTTCCGTTCCAGAGAAATATTTTTCTAATTTAGTAGAATGTACTTCATATTAGAGGAGTCCCTTTTTTTGGCGAAATTTTTACACTTCACTTTTGGAAAAAGCCACTTTTGCTTTGGCAAGTGAATTTTACTTCATAGTACGATGGGTCTTCCGAAAAAGGGCTTCAACCTGCTCGTGCCTCCGAAGAGGGTTTTTTTGTTTGATTGTGCCTCTGGTGAGAGGTCTTTTTGTTTAGTTGCGCCTCTGGGAAGAGGTCTTTTTGTTTGATTGTGCCTCTGAGAAGAGGTCTTTTTTGTTTCTGCCTCTTGGGAGAGATCTTATCTTTTCCCTGTTCGTTGGAAAGCGGGCCTCCGAAGAGGGCTTTTCACATTTCGACTCGTGTGAAGTTTTATTTCAGATCACGGTGAAATGTGTGCCTCTGAGTAGGGCTGTTGCCTGGAAGTTTGGAGTTTCCTTCTCTTAGTTGGATGGGTTCACGGGGCGGACATGAGTGTTCTGTGCCACCGATCAGTCCGCAACTTTCTATCGAGAAAGAACTCTCTTTTTCTGGTGAGGCCCACTAGAGGTCTTTTAGCATTTCAACTATGGTGAAATGGGCCTCCGAAGAGGGCTTTTCACATTCCAGCACTTGTGAAGTTTTATTTCAAATCTCGATGGAATGCGTGCCTCCGAGTATGCCTCGAAGTTTCTTCCTCATGATTGGCTGGATTCACGGGGCGGACGCAAGTTACTTGGACGTTTATTTGCGCAGATTGTCTCAGCTATTGAACAAGCGCCCTGCCTTCCACTTGGGAAGGTGCCTCCAATCATTGTATGGATTCACGGGGCGGACACAAGTTACTTGGACGCTTGTCTGTGCACACTGTCTCAGCTAGTGAACAAGCGCCTTGCCTTCCAGTTGGGAAGGTGCTCCCGGTCATTCCATACCAATCTTTTTTGTTGAGAAAGTTTTCTGGCATGCCCGGTTCGAGGTCTTTATCCTCCGAAGAGTTGTGCCTCCGAAGAGGGCTTGTGCCTCCGAAGAGGTCTTTGGCTGTTTGATGCTTGCTCGCCCACGTCTCTTTGCCATCTATTCATATCGGCGATCCCTATTATCTTTTCCAAATACACTTCTCTTTTGATTGCCAAAAACGATTTCCTTTATCCAAAGAAGTATACTTCATAGTTAAGCGAGTTGGTGGGGGTAGACACAGGCTATTTAACTGGATGCTCGTTTGTACAAACAACCACGATTAGTTAGCAAGGGCCCACTTCCAGCAGAATCACTAATTTTTTGCTTGAAGTACTTCTTTCGTAGGATTTGAGTATGGAAACTTTGAATGGCTTAGCGTTTGCTTGTTGAGTGATTTCAGGGATTGCTTGGTCTTGTGATGGGTAAGCTTTGTTTTTATGGCCTGCATTATTAAATCGGCATTTTCGTAATACAATTGACGTATTTTATATATCGAAATAAAGCAAAGCAGTTTATAATAGCAATGAACACAAGATTTATAGTGGTTCGGCTAAGAACTGGACCCACATCCACTTTATAGTTCTTATTATTTACTTGCACTGGCTTTACATTGGCTTTCAATACAAGAATCATACATTCATCATTCTTTTACAATATTTCATTAGAGCCTTAAGTAAAATATGGGCGCAAATAATTGCTGTTCCAAGCACTTGGAATTGGGTCTCCTTCGACAGTTATGAGTTTGAATGTGCCATCAAGAAGTTTGTGGCCTATGACATACGGCCCTTCCCAGTTTGGCCCAAACATGCCTGTAGGTGACATAATTCTTTTTAAGATTAGATCCCCAACTTCAAAGCTGCGTTGGCGAACTTTGGAATTGAAGTGCCTGGCTATTCTTTGCTGATAAGCCGCAATTCTGAGCTCGGCCTCTTCTCTTTTTTCATCAAGGAAGTCAAGGGATTCAAGTTGCAGCTTTTCATTTTCGGCTTGGTTGAAATGGATTCTTCTATGTGAAGGAACCTCTATTTGTACCGGAATCATTGCCTCTGATCCATATGCCAATGAAAATGGAGTGTGCCCCGTCCAGTTTTATGTGTAGTTCTGTATGCCCATAGTGCTAGTGGAAGCTTATCGACCCAACCACCTTTCGCTTTTTTCAGCTGTTTTTTGATGATCGATTTGATAATTTTGTTTACTGCTTCCACTTGCCCGTTTGCCTACGGATGAGCCACTGCTAAGAAACTTTTTTGGATCTTGAATTTCTTGCAAAAATCTTGGAACTCTTCACTATCAAATTGGGTTTCATTGTCTGTGATTATCTTTTGAGGCACAACATACCTGCAAATGATATTCTTAGTTACAAAGTTTACCATCTTCTTAGAGGTAATAGTAGCTAGTGGTTCAGATTCAGCCCATTTAGTAAAATAATCAACGGCAACAATAACATATCTGATTCCGGATTTGGCAGTTGGCAAAGGCCCGATGAGATCTATTCCCCAAATAGCAAATGGCCATGGACTGACCATCTGCGTTATCTCAGTGGAAGGTGCTCTTGGGATTTTTGCATACTCTGGCATCGATCACATTTTCGGGCGTAACTTGCAGCATCACGATTAATATCTGGCCAAAAATACCCATAACGGAGAATGTTCTTTACTAGAGGTTGACCATCTGAATGATCTCCACACTCTCCTCCGTGTACCTCCGTTAGAATTCCCTCAGCTTCTTCCTTAGTCACACATCGGAGTAGTGGCATTGGGAATCCCCTCCTATGCAATCGGCCATCTTGAATTATGTATCTGGAGGCTTTTCTTAACAACTTCTGCCATTCTTTTGAGTTTTCTGGTAGAGAACCGTCGCGTAGATATTTCAATATCGGTGTCATCCATGATTCTCGCTCCTGTGATATAGTCATGATCCAGTCAATATCCATCTCATCAATGCTTGGAGTTGACAGAACTTCCACAGGAACTAGTCCTAATAATTGAGCTTCACCAGTGCTTGCATACTTTGCGAGAGAATCTGCCTTCATGTTTTCTTCCCGGGGTATATGATTTATCGTATAATGGTCAAGGTCATTGAGAAGCTCCCAGGCTCTTGATAAGTAAGCGGGCAGATTTCCTCCTTTAGTTTGAAACTCTTTCTTGACTTGACACACAATAAGCTGTGAATCACTGAAGACCTGCAACATTTTGACGTTCAATTCTTTAGCAATTCTCAAACCGGCAATAAGAGCTTCATACTCTGCTTCATTGTTTGTCGAAGGGAATTCCAATCTTAGAGCATTGCACAATGACCGCCCTTCAGGGGTTTCAAGCACAACCCCAGCCCCGGAACAATAATCGTTTCTTACGCCATCAACATACAATTTCCATCGAATTGGGGGATTATCGGTCACTACTTCCTCACTAGCACCTTTGTCTGTACATTCTGCGATGAAATCTGCCAAAGCTTGTCTATTGATTGCTCTCCAGGGATGATAAGTGATGTCATATCCACTGAGTTCAATATTCCGCTTCAAAAGGCGACCCGAAGTCTCAGTGCGAAAGAGGACTTGCTTCAGAGGCTGATCAGTGAGGACTTTGATTGGATGAGCTTGAAAATATGGCCTCAATTTTCTTGATGCGATCAGTAGACAATAGGCAAGCTTCTCCAACTTTGAATAATTCATTTCTGCCCCAGTAAACCTTTTGCTAATATAGTAGACTGGCTGTTGAATTTTGGCGTCTTCTCGCACCAGTGCCGCACTAAGAGCATGAGCTGAGATCGCCAAGTATACAAAGAGATCTTCACCATCGTCGGGCTTAGAAAGTATCAGAGGAGTTTCCATATGACGAATTAATTCATTGAAAGCTTTATGGCATTCTGGAGTCCGGTCAAAGTTTTTCCTTCCTTTCTTCAGAGCATCAAAGAATGGAATGCATTTATCAGTAGCTTTGGAAATGAATCGGCTTAAAGTAGAGACTTTTCCATTGAGACTTTGCAGTTCCTTCTTCGTTCTAGGAGCTTTGACTTCACTTAAGGCAGTGATCTGAGCAGGATTAGCCTCAATGCCCCTAGCGCTCACAATGAAACCCAAGAACTTTCCGGACTCCACCCCAAATGAACACTTCAAAGGATTAAGCTTCATTCCTTACTTTCGTAAGACGACGAACATTTCCGCTATGTGGTCCATATGGTCTACTGATTTCTTTGATTTAACCAACATATCGTCAACATAAACTTCCATGGTCTTTCCAATCTGTGGCTTGAACATCGCATTAACAAGCCTTTGGTAAGTTGCCCCTGCATTCTTCAGTCCGAAGGGCATGACTCTGTAGCAGTAAAGACCAACATTGGTAATAAAGCTCGTGTCCTCCTGATCTGGCTCATGCATCATGATCTGGTTATATCCAGAGTAAGCATCCACAAAAGATAACAATTCATGTCCCACTGTTCCGCCAACCAACTGGTCAATCCGGGGTAGCGGAAAGTAGTCTTTGGGGCAGGCTTTGTTTAAATCTGATAAGTCGATGCATGCTCTCCACTTTCCGTTAGCTTTCTTAACCAGTACCGGATTTGAAACCCAATTCGGATAAGTTGATTCTCTGATAAAGTCATTCTCCATGAGCCGATCCACTTCTTCTTTCAATGTCGTTGACCTTTCGGAACCCCAGGTTCTTCTTTTCTGCTTCATAGGTATAAGCTTCAGATCAATATTCAAAGTACGTACTACAACTTCAGGTGATATTCCACACATATCAGCATGGGTCCAAGCGAATACATCCAAATTTGCTTTCAGGAATGATATCAAAATATTCTGAACCGCCGTACTAAGTTGTGAACCCACATTCAGCACATTGTTTGGATCTTTTGGGTCAACAGGTACTGGTACCGTTACTTCCACTGGCACCACTCGATTCTCTCCTGCACTGGCTTTTCTGGGATCCATTTTTCTTCGTGCTTCGCTGCATTCGCCAGTACAGGGTCTGCCCTGTAATTGCTACAAGGTTGATTCTTTGATGCGGACTGGGGCTGCCGCATCCTTTGCCATCTCTCTCTTTCTTGCTTCACGCAATTCTATCAGATAATATTCCCGCCCCGCATTCTGATCCCCTTTAACAACACCAACTCCATTATCTGTGGGGAATTTCATGGTAATGCACCATGAGGCGAGGATTGCTTTAAAGGCTGCAAGAGTTGGACGGCCTAGGAAGGCGTTGTAAGCAGAAAATTCATCAACAATCACAAAAGTCTGCCTTCGAACGACCTTCCTCTGACCCTCTCCAAGTTCCACGAACATGTCAATAGTCCCAATCGGCTGCTTGGGTTCCCCAGTAAACCCAGCGATCTTTTGCGACGAAGCTTGAACATCAGCCATTGGGATCTTCATCTGATCAAAAGTCTTCTTGAAAAGAATATTGCAAGAAGCACCACAATCAATAAGTACTCTTCTTACAATAGATGCCCAATGCCAGCAGAAATAACCAAGGGATCTATGGTAGGGGATTCAACACCCATAGAATCCCTGACTCTGAAGATAATGTCATCATTAAAAGTTTTCTGCTGCTTCAGAGGTGCAGCATCTTCCAACACAAAAACACTTTCCTCTGCTGGCGCATACTTCAATGCTCGAGCGTAACGTTCCATCTCTCCCCAGCTTTTTCCAGCTGGGTGAGGTCCTCCTGTAATCACATTAATAACGGGCCTCTCTGATTCATGAGCTGCTGCCTTTTCACTTGAGCTAGGACGATGAACAGGAACCTGTTGTCCTTGAGTCGACGAAGTTGGGCCATTCCTGTTCCTCTTTACATATTGCTGGAGCTTGTTTTCTTTTAATAGTTCCTCAATCAACTCTTTCAAGTGACGGCACTCATTGGTATCATGCCCGGGTTGGTTATGGAACCGGCAAAACCTTCCATTCATCTAACCTTTCTTATTAACCCTCTGCTTAACTGGTGCGGGGAATTCAACCGTGTCTTTGTTTGCAAAGTAGATATTCTCCAGGGTATCAGTCAGAGGGGTGAAGTTGAAGGGACGATTTTTCTTTGTATCTCCTTGCTTCTTCTGACCATCGTTTCTCCTCTTCAGATTGTCGGATTCCTTCTTATTCGGAACAGCATTACTATTTCCAGCCCCTGTAGATACCACCTTAGCCGGTGCTTGGAGGCTTTCCAAGCGCATGAATTCATCGACATTCTTATAAAACTTGTCAAGTGAATTTGGTTCTTTCATTTTCAACCACTTCCCAAACTCACTTGCCTTATCAATAGCCCTCATCAGGTACGTTAAAATCATTCTCGGCTCTGCGTTGTCTACTTTAGCCAAAGCTATATTAAAGCGATTCAAGAAAGATCTTATGGATTCTCCAGGATTTTGCTCTAAGCCGGATAACGACATTATATCTTTCACCTTCGAAGCATACAATCTGAACCGTTCCTTAAGCTTTCGAGTCAAATCAGAAAACTTGTCTATCGACCGGACCGGCAGCTTTGTGAACCAAAGTAAAGCATCTCCTTCCAGGTATACCGGAAAATACCGGCATTTGATCTCATCATAAGCTCTGGCACCCGTCATGTGCCAATCATACTTCTACAGAAATTCATTAGGGTCACTCGTCCCCTTATAAGCCGGAATGGTAGGAGGAACGAAATTCCTAGGAAACTCTGCTTTCAGAATCCTTTCAGTGAATGAAGTCTTTCTCGGGGCGAACCCCCATTCTTTTTCATCCTCCTCCCTTTGCATACTTTCCTTCATGATTTGTCGAACCATCCCTGAAAAATGCTCCTCATCATCAAGGGGCTCAGCAGGACAGGCATCAGCCATCTTCTCGGAAATTTGCCTTGACAGGCGCTCACGGAAAGTTGGCTGTTGTCCCGATCCTCCAACTTGGGGAGGTGTGCCTTTGACTGGGCCAGCTGCCCTTTGAGGAACATCTCTTTCTTCAACATCATGAACATTATCAGCAATGTTTGGTTCGTTATTCACTGGTTGACGGTTAGCGCCAAGCAAAGCGTTCAACCTTTCCAACATCAGATTGTTTTGGGCTTCCATCTGCTGATATAGCCTAGAAACCGCAACATGATATTCTGCTCACGTTACTCCAAAAGTTGAAGTTGTTTGACTTAAAGGAGGAGAAGTGGCAGTAGTCTCGCGGACATCGTCACATCTAACAGACTTGCGCTTTCTTCCAGGAGCCATTATTTCTGATAAACTTCTGGTTTTTAGAGATATCATTTCCACAAATTTCTACGAAGCTATGATGACAGTATCCTGAGTTGGGTTCTCAGTGAAAGCACCAAAAATGTTAACGTAAAAATCAAACGCTAACACCACGGTGCGAGTGGTGTAAGTGTGAAAGCACCACCCGTCGATACGGGAATCAGAAATAGGCAGGAAAATCTTAGAAAAACAGTAAAAGACACAGTTTTTATAGTGGTTCGGCTTATAGTCAAGCCTACGTCCACTTTATATCTCTTTATTGCTGACTCAAGTACAATTCATACAACTTTCTTCAATTACAACACACTTTAGACTAGTAGTTCAAACTTCGATGTAGAATATTCTTTCGAATCCACGTCGAATGATGTAGATTTTCTCTTGAAGTTTGTCGTAATATCCTTGGTGTTTGGAGTGCTTGAAGTGCTGTTCGATTTGAGAAAATGGTAGAGTATTGGAGCTTCGAGAATGAGCCAAAAGTCCCCCCTCATTTAGGAGTAAGGGCCGTATTTATAGGAGATTTCTTGGGCGAGGTATAAGTAGCGCACGACCAAAAGTGGGTCATAGGTCGCTAGCGAGTTAAGGGAATACGAGCTACGACTTAACTGGTTCGCACTTGGTCATTTGAATCAGCTAGTCGATCGTAACGACCTAGAGGAAAGCGGCACAATTTTATCACCAAGTACCATGTCGTGAACGACCTAGGGTAAGTCGTGGGTCGGCGGTGATTTATGGGAGTAGTTAGTGACATGGTACCCTGCTTGAGATCCATGAACTCCCGCTGGGATTTCCCAGCCTCGGGCATTGACTTAGCAATGAAAGCCTCTCTAAAAAGATGATAGATAAGCTTAGAAAAGGCACAAAAGAGATAGAAAAACAGAATTCAAAGAAATATGAGAAGATACCTAAACTGCTCCCAAGTAATATCAGCCTCGACGGTGCTCGCCATAACGGACTCCCACCAAGCAAGAGCAGCCTCAAGCAACTGCCATGCCGCTAACTAACACATTTGAGCATCAGTAATCTTAAGACCAGTAAATATCCTCTCTAAACTCCACAACCATTGCTGGGCTTCAATAATGCTCTCTGAACCAGTGAACGGGGTTCCACCGAGTTGAGTGAATTCCTTACAGAGAACAGTAAACCTAACAGGTGCAACTGGCTGAGGAGCTGGGGCAATACCACTACCCCTACCTCTGACATTTCCTCGATTCATCCTGAAAAGATCAAGAATGAATTTAGGACAAGATAAAGAGAAGCCAAAGATAAATTATGGTAAGACAAGATAAATTCATTTGGATGAATATCCTAAAGAAAGAAAACACTAACAAGGTAGATACAAAGGAAGGAAGTTGAAAAGATTTGAAAATCCTTTTTAAAACAAGAAATTTTTTATATCAAAATAATCTTTGAATCTTTTGAAAAAATCATTTTGAAAATCATTTTTACTTTAAAAATATGTTCTCTCACAATGAAATGATTCTGAGGTTGATTACACTCATTCTAGGGTAACTCTACCCTAACTCTAATGAGTTTTTGTTCCCCAAGCTATGGTTTGCCTAAAAACCAAAGCTCTGATACCAAATGTAACGATCCACTATTTTGTACCATTTAAATTGACAATAATCCACACATGTCAAACTTGAATGATGCAAAATAACAGATTGTAAATAAATTTGGAGCAAATAAAATCAAACACACAGAATCACAGACATAGAATATCAGAATAACTCGCAGCGGAAAGAAAATACCATAGTAGTTCGTGAAGCTACTATAACAAAGTCTCAAAAAAATACATAATATCAATCTGAAAACAACTAATGGAAATCCAAAATGCATAAAAGTTCACTAATACAGGAGATAAACTAGAATAGCTGAAACTGAAATAGATATATAAATAGATAGGCAGAATCTCCAGCAAAGACCAGCTCCAGAAAGAGAATCCAAAGCTGCGAATACTCAGGCTTACCCGAGCGTAAAGCAAAACATAAAACACTCGAGTCAGGACATATATACTTATATAATGTAAACCAACTAAAGTGAAATACAGTAAAGAACAAGTAACTTGAAGAATGCTTGGGACCGTCCATCTTCTAAGGATCCGTTAAACTATTTACTATGTAGTAATATTGTGCTATTATAATAATGTTTACAGTAAAATAAACTTACTTTAAAATAGCGTTAAGGAGTGACCCAATATTTCCCTTAACACAAATAATGTCAGTAGTCTATACAGTACCTGCATATCTCTTGATCAGGAGGCTATAAGAATATACTGCATACGTATGACACAAATTGAAACTCGTACTAAAGGCTCGCTATGGTAGGTGACACGGCACATGAGGCAATGCCAGGGTAGATATATCAATTACGCACATGGGCCGGTGGTAACGTAGCAGCAACATACGCCCACCTCGGAACACACTCCCATATCAAGGGTGGCCACCAAACAATCACAGAGTAATGGAATGGTATCAAAGAAGTGCGTTCGACCAGAGGAGATACCCCTATTGGCCCGAGATCGCACCTTTTATAGCCACCTTAAGCCAACTCACGGGAGTCAGGTCCACGTAATATACCTAAAGAACATTGCGACCATCCTACTTCAGTTTAGAATCTCCACCATATACACAGTTGTTAAAGTGGTTTTTGGTATCGACAGAGAGTATGTCCATATCCGATCCTGGTATCTTTAATAACCAATCATTATTATAACCTGTAACGCCCGGCCCCTATACCCATGCCAACCAAGAGCAATACTAAGTATTACTGTCGGAAAGCACGGAGAATGGGACTCGATAGGGCTAAATGTTGTACTCATTCCCTTGAACTAACACTGGCATGAGAAATTTTTCGATTTTTTTTTTCCTTCTACTTACCATTTGTGCGCAGTGTTGGTTCAAAGCAATGGTACAAGATAATTTTTTTCCAGGTTACATAGTATAGAATATAATAGAATGTACAATTCAGCACCAAAAACAGCATAATGCATAATACATATCATAATGTCCACGATACATAGTCCATAGTACATATCACTTCCAAAATACATAATAACATACATACCATAATACATATTAACTACTTCTAAGTCCAAGCTGAAAAGTCCAAAACCCCAAAACGTGGAAAATGATAAGAATTCTGCTACAATCCACGCATCCTAGCCTGCAACCACAATCCTCAGACTGACCCGAGGATTATAAAACAAATCACACGGGTCAGACTATTTCTAGTTTGAGTGAAGTAATATCTATGAACAATAATTGTCTCAATCAACAAAAGGGAAAGAAAACGCCGCATGTATAAACCAACATGAGGCATATATGTGTGTGAGAACTAACATGCAAATTTGGTTTCATAAACAATTCCTTTAATCAAACAATCATTTTAGGCCAAACCTATCGTATATAATCCAATACGATACCATCCCAATTATTATTTGTAACACAAAGAATAAGTTCATACACACATTCTCCAAAGATACTGGGTTTTCAAAATCAACTTTAATACTTCCAAAAATCATAAAGTAAAAAAAATTGCATTATGGGAATTATGGGATAAATATAACATGACTCATAAAATATACCAAATAAAAAGACGCTAGTATTGTAAAATCACAGTGGTAGAGCTCGAGCGCGCGCGGAGACATCAACCCCGTAACCTACTCATAACGCCATAATACACCTGGCGATCAACCCAGGATAACCAAGACGGTCTAAGGCAAAGGCCGTATGCTACCCGTTCACGGATCTACACGTGGGACCCCACGCCTCCATCCTTCATAGTCCGTGACCCGCCGATCGGAGATCCCGATCAAAATAAGATTAGCCCTATGTAGCAGACCGTTGACCTTTGGTGGTAAAAGGGCATGTGATATACCACCGATTCAGGTAGCGATCCTGAATCAGGTCGGCCAAGGTGGAGTTTTGGCCCATTGGTACAACAGAGTCCAATCTATCCCGACCCAAAAATCAAAGTGTTTATAATTTTAAAACACTTCTTAAAAATAAAAGTCAACGATGACAATCGCCTTTCAAAAATTCCATTAATAAACCCAGTATAATATTCAAAAGCGAATAGAATTTAGCAAATAATTGTGTGTATAAAAGAAAATAATTACATCTCCATTTCGCATTAACACATAAGTACCCCATAATACTTATGTATTAAGGCGAAACGCAAAAACCTCATTCATTGGAAAAATTCGTTAAGTTAAAAAAAAATAAAAAAAAAATAACAATAAATTCAATTAAAAAGACAAGCTTAGTACTCAAAAACGTAATCGAAATCCTAAAATGTTTTATTTACATATTGTTGTTATTATTATTATTTTCAAACACATATTTATCGATAATACAATAGTTTTCTTCTTTACCCAAAATAAATTTAATTCAATAATTTAATTTTAATAAAATTTATATTTTTTTTTTTTCAAATTTTTTTTCCCAACTTTGGTGCAACTCCGACTTGGGCTGTAACTGTACGGCCTGACTGGGCTGTACAGCCCACCTAGGCTGCACCAGTGCGGCCCTGGGCTGTACAGCCCCAGGCTGCACAGGTGCAGCCCGCCCGGGCTGCACCGGTGCAGCCCGCATGGGCTGCACAGGGCAGCCCTCCCGGGCTGCCCCTGTGTAGCCCTGGGCTGCACGGGTGCAGCCCACATGGGCTGCACGGGTGCAGCCTGGGCTGCACCGCCCCGGGCAGACCCGGGCAGCCCGGGTGCAGCCCACCTGGGCTGCACCACCGGGCCGGCCCCGGGCCGCCCCTGTACTGGGCCCGGGCTGCACCCGGGCGCAACTGGGCGGCACCCGGGCCGCACCCACAGGCTGCCCGGGCGGCCCGCACGGGCTGCCACTGTGCAGCCTTGGGCTTCACAGGTGTGCAGCCCCTGGCTGCACATTTGCAGCCGGTCTGCGCTGCACCTCTGTACAGACCCAGGCTGCAACTGTGCAGCCCCACCCTAGGCTGCACCTGTGCAGCCCCAGGCTGAGCTGCTGGCGGGGCTGCACTTGCAGCCTCGTCTAGGCTGCACAGTGCAGTTTTGAAAGCAAATTAAATTTTTTTTTTTCGAATAGAAGGCTGCTGTAATTCATTGTGGCAATTAAGCAAACACAAGGCATGCATTCAAATTATATGCATTGTTTCTCATTCCTTCTTCAACCTAATATTTCAATCAAATAACATGATTTATGGAATGAGCAAACAACCCTCATATTCAAAAATCTCACACCATATTTGCATGCATACATGAAAATAAAATAAGACTATAATTTCACTCACCTAAACCTTCAAATTGCAATCTTCAAGCTCTTATACAGCTAGCCCTTGATTGCTTGACCTTCCCCTTTTAATTGCTAACAAAATGAAAGAAAACCCTAAATACCTATTTGTTAAAATAAGAAGAAAGAGATGGAATTGAGCTGATTTAGGAATACATACTATTAGAATTGGGAATCTTTTCTTTTATCTTTCAATTGCAAAGTTGGATTTGGATGAGAAGATTGGAAATTAGGTTTTAGGGTTTTTTTTCCTTCTCTCTGTTTTTTTCTTCTTTCTGATATCTGTACGTACAGTAAAAAATTTGAGGAGAGGGAATGGTATTTTTATTACAAAGTCCCTCCTCTAGAATCTTCTTCCAATTAAACCTTAATTTATTATTTCTCCCCCTTTCTTTCTTTTTAAAATTATTTATTCATTATCTTTTGTCCTTATTCTAGATTTTTCTTTTACTTAACAATATTTTATTCACTTTCTAGATCTTTCCTACATTACATTATAAAAAGATATTATTTATTATTATTATTATTATTATTTTTACCCTTTCTTTCTTTTTCCTTTTTTCTTTTTCCTTTTTATATCTAATTGTAAATCAACATAAAAAATTCTTATCTAAACTTTTCATACATAAAAATGCATTTTATCTTATGTAATTAGTTACCATTCTTACATAAAAAAAAATTACACTCTTAATGTTTAACTTTCCAAATAATTTAGGTTAATAAAATGGTTCATTTAAAATAAATTACACTACCACAAAAAGGAACAATTTATAACTCCAAATAAAAGAAAATGGATTGGTTACAATTTATTTTGCTCTCAACCAAATTAATATTAAATTTTTTTCACTTATTTATTATTTTATTTTCTTCATAAATATTTAATTGTTTATTATTATTAACAAATTAATTATCAATTTATTAAGTTGATTCCCAATTTAGTATCCCTAAAAGTCGGGTTGTTACAGACTTCCCCCCTACAAAAATTGCGTCCTCGCAATTTCTACATAAGGGCGTTATCTGTAACTTTATTAGTTGATTTAAATTTCAAAAAGAATAAGACATACCTTACTCGATCGCCAAACAATTCAGGATAATGCCTCTGCATCGATTCTTGTGTTTCCCAGGTGCAGTCCTTCGGATTGCTCGACCATTGCACCTTGACTAGAGGAACCACCTTACTACGCAACTTCTTCATCTCAGAGGCAATGAAACGGATATGCTCTCGAGTATATGTCATATTAGGAGCGATCCCAAGCTGCTGCAACTGCTTTGGCTCTATCACCTTCTCAGAATCCCTCAAACACATTCTCAAGTGTGACACATGAAAGACATTGTGCACACTTGATAGGTGTTCAGGTAAAGCAACTCTATAGGCAAGCTTCCCAATCCGCTCCATAATAGGATAAGGCCCAATAAATCTAGGAGCAAGCTTACCAGTCTTGCTGAACCTCATTACCCCTTTTAAAGGAGTAACCTTCACAAACACATGATCGCCGACGCTAAACTCCAAGTCCTTTCTTCTTTTATCTGCATAGAACTTTTGTCTATCTTGTGCTTCCTTCATCCTCCTTCTAATTATCTCTACCTTTTCTGAAGCTTCACGTACAGTGTCGGGACCAAGAACTAACTTATCTCCAGTCTCAAGCCAGCATGCAGGAGATCTACATGGTCTTCCATACAGTGCTTTGAAAGGAGCCATGCCTATACTAGACTGAAAGCTGTTATTATATGAAAACTCTACCAAGTACAGGTGTTCCTCCCAAGAGCCTCCAAAGTCCAGAATACAGGATCGCAACAAATCCTCCAATATCTTGTTGACTCGCTGAGTTTGTCCATCGGACTGAGGATGATAGGCTGAGCTAATATTCAACTTCGTCCCCAAAGCTGCTTGTAAGCTCCTCCAAAATCCACTAGTAAATAATGGATCTCTGTCACAAACTATTGCACTAGGTACACCATGGAGACGAATAACTTCCTTCACATACAGCTTCGCTAAATAAGATGCAGTCCTCTTTGCCTTGACAGGAATAAAATGGACAGATTTCATCAAACGATCCACTACTACCCATATGCTATCATGCCCTTGCTTCGATCGAAGCAAGCCATCAATGAAATCAATTGATACCTAAATAAAGTATTAATGGAACACTAATTAGATCACAAATAAGGGTTTATATAAGTGAACTGTTATAAAATCAAAATTCACTTATACCTGATCCCATTTCCATAATGGAATCTCCAAGGGCTGAAGAAGACCGCTAGGCTTTTGATGCTCGCATTTCACCAGTTGGCAAGTAATGCAATTCTTAACATATTCACCTATATCACGCTTCATTCCTTCCCAGTAATATAGGCGCTTTATGTCCATGTACATCTTGCTGTCACCTGGGTGAATAGTTTATCGTGAACAATGGCAGTCCTTCATCACCTCTTGTCTAAGCCCTGCAACATTAGGTACAAAGATTCTACCCTTCTTCCTCAAACAACCATGAGCATCCATCTCAAAACCTTTCAGGTCATCAGCCTCCTCTCCATTCTTCAACCGATGAATACGATCTAAAGTAACAGGATCTTCCTTCTGAGCAAGAGAAATTCTATCCATAAGATTTGGTCTCACAACCAAGCTAGCTAACATCCTCCCCGAGCTATAAGTAGGCATACTATAACAGATCCCACTAGAAGCTAACACCTCCAAGTCACGCCATTCAGCCACCATCATCGATACAACTGCCTGGTGTTTACGGCTGAGGGCATCCGCAACACGGTTTCCTTTCCCAGGAGTATACTGAATATCAAAATCATAGGCTGCAAAAACTCCAACCACCTTTGTTGGCGCATGTTCAGTTCCTTCTGGGAAAATAGGTATTTTAAGGACTTATGGTCTGTATAGAGAACAAACCGCTCCCCCATAAGATAGTGTCGCCATAACTTCAAAGCAAAAACCACGGCTGCTAGCTCCAAATCATGAATAGCATACCGAATCTTATTGGGCCTTAATTGCCTGGATGCATAAGCTACAACTCGCCCTTTCTGCATAAGTACCACTCCCAAGCCAGAGCCACAAGCATCCGTATAGACCACAAGATCCTGATTACCCTCTGGAATCACCAAAACTGGGGCGTTAGTGAGCATCTCCTTCAACTTTGTGAAAGCTTCTTCACATTTATCTGACCATTCATACTTAACTCCTTTCCTCGTCAGCCTCGTCAAAGGAGTCACAATCTTGGAGAAATCTTTAATGAAACGTCGGTAGCAACCAGCTAGTCCCAAGAAGCTCCGTATCTCGGTAACAGATTCTGGTCTCTTCCAATTCTGTATGGCCTCAATCTTAGAAGAATCCACTGCTAGACCGGCTTCGGAGACTTTATGGCCCAAAAACTTTACCTCTTTCTGCCAAAAGTGGCACTTGGAGAACTTAGCTTTTAGCTTATGTTCCCTTAAGGTCTCCAAAACCATCCTCAAATGCCCTTCATGCTCTTGCTCGGACTTGGAATACACTAGGATGTCATCAATAAAGACCAGGACAAATTGGTTAAGATAGCTTCTGAATATTCTATTCATTAGGTCAACAAAATACGCAGGAGCATTCGTAAGCCCAAACGGCATCACCAGCCACTCGTATGAACCATAACGAGTGCAGAAAGCAGTAAAGGGAATGCTATCTTCCGCTACTCTCAACTGATGGAATCCAGTGGCTAAGTCCAGCTGGGAAAAGACTTTTGCTCCACTCAACTGATCAAAAAGATCATCAATACGAGGTAATGGATACTTATTCTTTATAGTCAGCTCATTAAGCTTCCTGTAGTCAATGCATAAATGAAGAGAGCCATCAGCCTTCTTTATAAACACAGCAGCAGCTCCCCAAGGAGAGCTACTAGATCGGATAAACTGCTTCCCTTCCAATTCAGTCAACTGCTTACGAAGTTCCTCCATCTCGACTCGCGGCATACGAGTAGGTGGTCGACTGACTGGTTGGGCTCCAGGAATTAGATCTATGCGGAACTCCACGGCCCTCTTTGGTGGTAAGCCTGTAACAGGCTCAAATATGTCACCAAAATCTCTGACAATTGGTACTCTGGCTATCTCATCTTCCTCTCGTGACTCCATGGAAAACAAAGAAACATAAGCACTAGAGCTCGGTACATCCAGAGTCATATTAACAAGCCCTTTATAGGATGGATGCTTCAAAGTAACAACTCTGTCTGAGCAGGAAAGCTGTGCATCATAACGATCTAACCAGTCCATCCCCAAGATAATATCAAAGCCAAGGCACTCAAATACATGCAAATCACAGGGAAAAGAGAGCTCGCATAAGGAAAGCTCAAAGCCTTTACACAACATTCCAAGTGTTGCGGACCCACCAATGGGATTCGCAACCCTTAGAGATGTCACGAGGTAAACAACTTCCAAATCATATCTATCAACTAATTCCTTAGATATGAAAGAGTGAGAGGCACCGGTGTCAAAGAGTATACGAATGAAAGTATCTCTAAAAGGAATCGTACCTTCCATGACCGCCACTTGCTTTCCCTTCCTCTGACTCGGGCCTGGATCTCCTTCCATCACAATCAGCTTAGCTGCTTGCTTCTTCTTCAAAAGCCGCGGGCAGTTGTTCTTCAAATGACCAGTCTGATGACACTCATAACACTGCCTCTGGGGACAATTATTAGCAAAATGTCCCATTACTCCACACTTATAACACTTCACTCCACTTTTATCTTGCTTCTGGGAGCCTGAAGCTTGACCTTTCTTTTGCTTCTTCTGAGGATTCTGCTTCTTCTTGGGGAAGAATGGTGCTTTCCTCTTAGGCACAAAACTATGTCGTTTCGGTGGTGCATCATCATCTCTTTCCCGATACAAGTCTTCATACCTCATCGCCAAATCAACTATCTCATCAAAAGTGGAGCGAAGCTGAGTCAAAAGCTGTTCCTTCAACTTCCTACGTAGACCATCCACAAATTTTTGGTTCTTTTTGAAGGGAGTGTTGACCAAATCGGGGCCATACTTAGAGAGGGAGTTGAAGGTATTGACATACTCCTGAACTGTCATATCTCTCTGCTTCAGCTCAATAAATCTACGTGCAAGAATGGCCTTCTCTGCCTCAGGAATGAACCTTAACTCGAATCGTTCCCTAAATCTCTCCCATGTAAGCTCCTCCTCGCCTATCTCAGCACTAACCACATCGAACCAGTCAGAGGCTCCGTCTTGGAGGAAGCTGGAAGCAATCTGGACCTTCTGACGGTCCGTCACACCCATGTGCCCAAAGACTCGTTCACAAGTCTTCAACCAAGCCTGAACTCCAACCACACCTTCATTTCCATGAAAGGGCTTTCCTCCAAGGCTCACAAAATCCTTACACCTACGAGCGAAATCAACTCTAGGAGCAGCATTAGGAGCAGGTGCGGCCTGTGGCATGTTCCGCATTAACTCTAACCACTGCTCCATGGTCAAACGGGGAGTTCTTCCAGCCATCTTTCTCACTACTCTGCATAGTGAGAAATGTGATTATGCTGGAATCAAAATAGATCTCATACTAAAAAGATCAAAGATTTGGGGTTTTGGTTTAGGTATGTATGACTATTATTATATATGGAAGTGATACCTATGGTATATAGACATGTACAATGCTTCTACTGCTTTGTGCTAACTTATATTCTAAATATATTCTATGCTATTGTTAACCTGGGCTCTGATACCAAAAATGTAAAGCCCGACCCCTATACCCATGCCAACCAAGAGCAATACTAAGTATTACTGTCGGAAAGCACGGAGAATGGGACTCGATAGGGCTAAATGTTGTACTCATTCCCTTGAACTAACACTGCCACGAGAAATTTTTTCCTTCTACTTACCATTTGTGCGCAGTGTTGGTTCAAAGCAATGGTACAAGATAAAAAATTTCCAGGTTACATAGTATAGAATATAATAGAATGTACAATTCAGCACAAAAAACAGCATAATGCATAATACATATCGTAATGTCCACGATACATAGTCCATAGTACATATCACTTCCAAAATACATAATAACATACATACCATAATACATATTAACTACTTCTAAGTCCAAGCTAAAAAGTCCAAAACCCCAAAACGTGGAAAATGATAAGAATTCTGCTACAATCCACGCATCCTAACCTACAACCACAATCCTCAGACTGACCCGAGGATTATAAAACAAATCACACGGGTCAGACTATTTCTAGTGTGAGTGAAGTAAGATCTATGAACAATAATTGTCTCAATCAACAAAAGGGAAAGAAAACGCCGCATGTATAAACCAACATGAGGCATATATGTGTGTGAGAACTAACATGCAAATTTGGTTTCATAAACAATTCCTTTAATCAAACAATCATTTTAGGTCAAACCTACCGTATATAATCCAATACGATACCATCCCAATTATTATTTGTAACACAAAGAATAAGTTCATACACACATTATCCAAAGATACTGGGTTTTCAAAATCAACTTTAATACTTCCAAAAATCATAAAGTAAAAAAATTTGCATTATGGGAATTATGGGATAAATATAACATGACTCATAAAATATACCAAATAAGCAGACGCTAGTATTGTAAAATCACAGTGGTAGAGCTCGAGCGCGCGCGGAGACATCAACCCCGTAACCTACTCATAACGCCATAATACACCTGGCGATCAACCTAGGATAACCAAGACGGTCTAAGGCAAAGACCGTATGCTACCCGTTCACGGATCTACATGTGGGACCCCCACGCCTCCATCCTTCATAGTCCGTGACCCGCCGATCGGAGATCCCGATCAAAATAAGATTAGCCCTATGTAGCAGACCGTTGACCTTTGGTGGTAAAAGGGCATGTGATATACCGCCGATTCCGGTAGCGATCCTGAATCAGGTCGGCCAAGGTGGAGTTTTGGCCCATTGGTACAACAGAGTCCAATCTATCCCGACCCAAAAATCAAAGTGTTTATAATTTTAAAACACTTCTTAAAAATAAAAGTCAACGATGACAATCGCCTTTCAAAAATTCCATTAATAAACCCAGTATAATATTCAAAAGCGAATAGAATTTAGCAAATAATTGTGTGTATAAAAGAAAATAATTACATCTCCATTTCGCATTAAAACATAAGTACCCCATAATACTTATGTATTAAGGCGAAATGCAAAAACCTCATTCATTGGAAAAATTCGTTAAGTTAAAAAAAAAATTTATAACAATAAATTCAGTTAAAAAGGCAAGCTTAGTACTCAAAAACGTAATCAAAATCCTAAAATGTTTTATTTACATATTGTTGTTATTATTATTATTTTCAAACACATATTTATCGATAATACAATAGTTTTCTTCTTTACCCAAAATAAATTTAATTCAATAATTTAATTTTAATAAAATTTAATATTTTTTTTTTCGAATTTTTATTTCCCAACTTTGGTACAGCTCCGACTTGGGCTGTAACTGTGCAGCCTGCCTAGGCTGTACAGCCCACCTAGGCTGCACTAGTGCAGCCCTGGGCTATACAGCCCCAGGCTGCACGGTGCAGCCCGCCCGGGCTGCACCAGGCAGCCCGCCCGGCTGCCCCTGTGCAGCCCTGGGCTGCACGGGTGCAGCCCGCATGTGCTGCACAGGGCAGCCCGCCCGGGCTGCCCCTGTGCAGCCCTGGGCTGGACGGGTGCAGCCCTCATGGGCTGCACCGGTGCAGCCTGGGCTGCATCGACCCGGGCAGCCCGGGTGCAGCCCACCTAGGCTGCACCACCAGGCCGGCCCCGGGCCACCCCTGTACTGGGCCCGGGCTGCACCCGGGCGCAACTGGGCGGCACCCGGGCCGCACCCGCAGGCCGCCCGGGCTGCCATTGTGCAGCCTTGGGCTGCACAGGTGTGCAGCCCCTGGCTGCACATTTGCAGCCGGTCTGGGCTGCACCTCTGTGCAGCCCCAGGCTGCAACTGTGCAGCCCCACCCTAGGCTGCACCTGTGCAGCCCCAGGCTGAGCTGCTGACGGGGCTGCACTTGCAGCCTCCTCTAGGCTGCACAGTGCAGTTTTGAAAGCAAATTAATTATTTTTTTCGAATAGGAGGCTGCTGTAATTCATTGTGGCAATTAAGCAAACACAAGGCATGCATTCAAATTATATGCATTGTTTCTCATTCCTTCTTCAACCTAATATTTCAATCAAATAACATGATTTATGGAATGAGCAAACAACCCTCATATTCAAAAATCTCACACCATATTTGCATGCATACATGAAAATAAAATAAGACTATAATTTCACTCACCTAAACCTTCAAATTGCAATCTTCAAGCTCTTATACAGCTAGCCCTTGATTGCTTGATCTTCCCCTTTTAATTGCTAACAAAATGAAAGAAAACCCTAAATACCTATTTGTGAAAATAAGAAGAAAGAGATGGAATTGAGCTGATTTAGGAATACTTACTATTAGAATTGGGAATCTTTTCTTTTGTCTTTCAATTGCAAAGTTGGATTTGGATGAGAAGATTGGAAATTAGGTTTTAGGGTTTTTTTCCTTCTCTCTGTTTTTTTCTTCTTTCTGATATCTGTACGTACAGTGAAAAATTTGAGGAGAGGGAATGGTATTTTTATTACAAAGACCCTCCTCTAGAATCTTCTTCCAATTAAACCTTAATTTATTATTTCTCCCCCCTTTCTTTCTTTTTAAAATTATTTATTCATTATATTTTGTCCTTATTCTAGATTTTTCTTTTACTTAACAATATTTTATTCACTTTCTAGATCTTTCCTACATTACATTATAAAAAGATATTATTTATTATTATTATTATTATTATTATTATTATTTTTACCCTTTCTTTCTTTTTCCTTTTTTCTTTTTCCTTTTTATATCTAATTGTAAATCAACATAAAAAATTCTTATCCAAACTTTTCATACATAAAAACGCATTTTATCTTATGTAATTAATTACCATTCTTACATAAAAAAAAACATTACACTCTCAATGTTTAACTTTCCAAATAATTTAGGTTAATAAAATGGTTCATTTAAAATAAATTACACTACCACAAAAAGGAACAATCTATAACTCCGAATAAAAGAAAATGGATTGGTTACAATTTATTTTTCTCTCAACCAAATTAATATTAAATTTTAATTAATTTAATTAATTTTTTTTCACTTATTTATTATTTTATTTTCTTCATAAATATTTAATTGTTTATTATTATTAACAAATTAATTATCAATTTATTAAGTTGATTCCCAATTTAGTATCCCTAAAAGTCGGGTTGTTACATAACCTGTGGTTATAAATTTCAAAAATGGTACTTTATACATCTAAAATCAAATATCATTTCAAAATTCAATATCATTTCAAATCCATTTCAAAATATCAACTTATCATATCATTCCAAGCTTTACCCAGTTTTATTTAATTTAAATACCATTCCAAATCACATTTAGAAATGGCTTATATTTCAAATAAAATTACACCATCTAAACCAATTAAAAATGAAATTATTATATTTAAAAATCAAATTTTAGATTCCCAAAATTTAATCTTTTAAAATTCATTTATTCACTTAAATTTATTAGAACAGGGAAATTTCAACTTTCGTAGCATTTAGAAAATGCTACGAAAAGTTACATTTTAAAACAATTCAATTTAACAAAGACAACATTTAAAACTGCATTAATAGGTTTAGTTTAAAGTTTAAGTTTTCTGTAACTATAGCACTAAAATAATGCTATAATAGCCCTTAGTTCATCTTTAGTTATAGTTCATTTGTATCAACTACAGCATTTACAAATGCTGTAACATCCTTTACTTTAGAAATTGTAGCTTTTCAGAAATGCTATTAATTAAATTCAAAATTTTCAATACAATTTCATAAACAATTAAATTTTAATTTAAATCATTTTAACTTATAGAAATCATATATTTTTACTTTAAAAACAATGTTTTAAGTACCCTTATACTTATGATTTTATAAAGTGAAATTTTCATACAAAAATCAAAATTTATATAATAATTTACTTATTAGATTCGAACATTAAAATTTTCTATTATTTTAAAATTAAAATTTAACTCAACACTTAAATTTAAATTTCCAAATATAACTTATTTTCATTTTTATAAACTTAATTAAAATTTCACTTGTAGCAAAATTCCCAAATTTCCAGTTTAAGTTATATTTCAAAGTTCAACTTAAATATTCATTTATTTCACATTTTAATTTGTACAAAAATCATTATCACTTTACAAAAATCATTTTTAATTCCATTTTAAATCAAAGTATCATAAATTTACATTTTAAAATACTTTTAAAACTTTCAGAAAATATATACATTAACCACGGGTCTATATAGCATTTTCTAACCTAGGTCAAGTGATACAGATATATATCATTTCAATCCGTAATTTACAAAGAAAATCCAGGTTCTATCATTTCAAACCCACAGCCCAAGTAAAGTGAAATAAATAAAAATCATCTAGGCCTATCATTTCAGCCCATAACGATTTTTCCATATTCTAAAGCCCGTTCGGGTATGTATCATTTCAACCCATAGTGATTCCTTTCTATAGGGAACTTGCAGTGTGATAAACTGATATAAATAAACAGAAGAACATTATATAATAGTAACGGATGATATGATAGGTGTATAAACAGGGTGAACATCATATGATCATAGCATAGGCAGGTATAACATGATAATATAGTTCTACAGATTCACAAGGTGTCAATTTACTACGTATATAAGTACAGAATGCCTTGTGAGAAATACTCACCTCTACAAGCTGGAGTTAACAGATTTAGACACACAAACAAAAACCCATATTGCACGAAGGCACGACTACGGATTCATGTGAGGGGTGAGCCAAAGTTATTATCTTGTACATATCAAACAAAGTAAGATATTTCACATAAATATACAACACAAATATTATCAAACAGCACTAGAAATAATGCACCATAAAGAACCAAACCACTTGCACTTGCTTTCACCCATCCTATGCTCGGCCTAGGTATAAAAATGCATGGCCTAAGCTATGAATTTGGGTCAAGTATGGTTCAAAGGGTCGGCCATAATGAGGAAGCGAAGGAGAAATGGTTATTATGCATGAACATACAAAGCCAAGGCACAAAAGTGAATTTTTATGCAACTATAACACAGTCATGGCTCCAAGTGGCATGGCTAGGCCTGGTGGAGGTCAGGGAATGGTGTGGTAGTGGTTAAGGGTAAAGTAGAGGCTGTTGGTGATGATGCAAGTGGTGCCTGAGAGGGGTTGTGAAGTAATGAAGGCAATAGGAGTTCAGCTATGAAGATTTCAAGTGGTGCATGCAATATTTTATGGAGTTTTCAACCTAGAGGGTGCACGACCTGAAATTGACAAGGTGCTGGAGGAGGTCGCAGTCGAGTGTGGTGTTGGTGAAGGTGGCTATGGTGATGGAGGAGCTATAGACCGAGCAATATAGGTGAAGCATGGCAAAGAAAATACATAAAACAAGAAAGAAAGCAAGAAAAAAAGGGAAAAAGCAATACCAAATTTTGTTTAGAAATTGATGGCCGAAAATTTTAGGTGAGTAAATTTTATTCTTTGCATGAAAAAATGAAAATATTCGACTGAAGGTAGGAGCTATGATCGGCCAATAATGAATGGTAGTGTTGTTTTGAAACGAAAAGGTAAAAAGGATATGAAAAGTCAAAGCCACATGAAAGGTTCAAAACTATTCCTATTTCTTATTTGCTTTTTGTATTTTTAAACAAATGAAAATTGTAAGTAAATAAAAATAAAAGCAAAAAATAATAATGTACGAATAAAAATAAATAAATAAATTTTATATAAATACAAATTAATTAAGAAAATAGCTTAAAATAGAAACTAAGTTTTTAAAACTTGTAAATAAATACAATAAGCTTTGGAAAAATTATAACATCGCTTTAAAAATATTATAAAATGAAATCTTGCAATAAGCATATTTAAAATATTTCCACAATGGAATAAAGTCAAATTTAAAAATATTCAAAAATATAGGGTTGTTACATTTGGTTTCGAAAAAATTATAACTTTGAAAGTATTATGATTTTTGAAAGGTGAATATATTTTTGAAATGGAAATGATATAGTGTAACTATTTTGATTTGAATATAGTTTAGAAATAAAAATAGCTTTGGTTTCGAGGTATAAACTATTTTGAAAGGAATACAGTCTTTTGAAATGAAATAATTTGATTTTTTTGAAGTATAAACTATTTTGAAATGACCACGACGTTATAATAACGATTGGTTGTTAAAGAGACCGGGATCGGAAGTTGTCATACTCTCTGCCAACTTCGAAAGCCACTTTAACATATGTGCACGCAGTGGAGATTCCATAATGAAATAGGATGGTGGACGTTCTGTAGGTATATTACGTGGACCCCCCTCCCGTGTGTTGGCATAAGGTGGCTAAAACAGGAGCGATCTCGGGCCAAGTGAGGTCATTCCTCCTGTCGGACGCACTTTTTCGATACTATACTCTTACTTGTGGTCGATTTGATGGTCATCCTCCAATTTTGACTAGGAGTGTATTCTAAGGTGGGCGTAGTGGCTGCGACATTACCACCAGCCCGTGTGCGTAATTGGTATATCTATCCTGACATTGCCTTGTGTGCATTGTCACCCACCATAGCGAGCCTTACTACGAGTTTGTTTTTCTCCCGTAGCCCAAGGAGTATTTAGGGCATCGTCTCGATCTAGAGGTACGTTGATACTGGATGGACTACTGGGACTATTATGTGTTAAGGGGAATATTGTGTCACTCCTTAACGCTATTTTAAAGCAAGTTTATTTTACTGTAGACATTATTAATAGCGTAATATTACTACATAGTAAATCGTTTAACGGATCCTTAGAGGATGGGCGGTCCCAAGCATCCTTTAAGTTACTTATGCATTTTGTTACTATTCATGTGAGTTGATTTACAGCTCATGAGTATTCATGTACTGACTCGAGTGTTTTGTATTTTGCTTTATGCTCGAGTCAGACTGAGTGATTCAGCATTCATGACTCATCATCGGAGTTGGAGCTTTGCTTGAAGATCCAGCCATCTATTTTTCTTTCAGTATCCAATGATTACAATGATGTATTCCGATTTGTACCTAATGTATCTTATTACTCTTTGGTCGTATCTTGTTTAACTCTCTTGTATCTAATTTTTATATAGTAGCTTCATGAAGTACTATCTCTTTTAATTCCGCTGCATTATTAAAAACTCTATGTCTGTGATCTATGATTATTTATTTTCTCTATATTCTGAGATTTGCCAAATTTTACCTACAACGTGGTATTTTAAGCAATTCAAGTCAAACATGTGCGGATGCGAATGGTTGAAAATTTCGAGTCGTTATAGTGGCGGTTCCATGGTGTAATCAAGGGGTGCGGATGCCTATAGTTTTCTATGGATTTCGCTGGGATGGCAACATAATCATTGGGCTAACTACGACCATGGAGGGGGTGATGATTTCCAGAGCATTCTCACCAAACAAAATTTCTACATTTTCACAAAATATTTTCAAAATATTTTCATTGGGTGTTGAGAACGGGTCTGCTAAGTTCTTATAGATTTTCAATCCTACGCCTGATCAACGTATGATCAAATTTTTGTGAGAACAAGGATGGACTTTTTGAAACATCGAGTTATAAAAAGTATTTTTATAAAACTAATTTGATAGTATTACGTAGATTTTTAACAAGTTTTAAAAAAATTAAAGTAAAAGAGTTAAGAGGTAAAAATGTTTAAAGAGTAATTTAACTGATAATAAACATTGTATGAAATTCTTGCTTCGTTAATTTTCGAGGACGAAAAGTTCTAAAGGGGGAAGGAATGTGACAACCCGGGATTTTTGGCAATATTTATTTGATGATCTTCTCATATAATTATTTAAAATTGCAAACTTATTTTCCAAACAAACAAAATATTTTATTTATTTACTATTTTTCATATGTATATAGATTTGTGAGTGGAAGCTATAATTTGAAATTCAAAATAATCTCTCAAAAATAATTTAAATTTAAACTATGCATTTTAAAACATTTGATATATATATATAATTAGTAATTAAAATGTTAATGACTTAAGTTTGAAATAAAATAAAAGGGTTATAATATTAAGTGAACATAGTTAATAAATAAAAAATAAAAAAAATAGAAAATATAAAAATAAAACAAAAGAATAAAAATAATACATAAGAAAATATAAATATTTGCATAAGAAATGTGTAAGCTAGGAAATGTTATGCAAATACAAGTGTCAAGTCTCTCTGAAATTGTTCCTTCATAAAAAAATGATTAATTAGAGAAACAATGTGTTGTAATATGTAGTGCTTAAATACATATATCTCTACCTCTTTCTTTCATTTTTAATAACAAACCAAAGCTAAAGAAAAATTAAAACCTGACTTTGATACCAAATGTAACGCCCTGGAATTTTCGGCCCCAAAAATTCGACACTAATACGTTCACTGTAGTAGTGCCGAACAATCGAACGCCGAAAATTCTAGATTGTTAGTGAAAAGAAGAAAAAGAGGTTGAAGAAGAAACGGAAAACAAAAGCATAGAATCTCACAATCACAGCAGAACAAAATATTATATCAAATAACAACATTTACACAAAGAAAGCTGTAAATGTCAATTTACATACAATATTTCAGAGTACAATCATTCACAAATAAACCGAGCAGTTATAATAACTGGTCCCTAAATCCAGTCTAGACAATCTTTACTTCGCAGTGGAAATAATCAATATGTCTCTGCCATCCAGCTCGTGTCCTGAGCTCCAGAACGTCCTCAAACATCTCACATTTATCAGCAGCTTAATTCAGGCATTTCAAATCATAGAACACACAAATTATCAGACTAGAGATATTGAATAATCGAAAGCATTCAATACAAATTAAACATCCTAGGCAAGATTAATTGGTCACACAATTTATAATTTAATTAAAATAAATTAATTTTAAACACTTATAAATCATGCTTAAATGTCAATAATTAATCACAAACTATTTTATTTTATTTAAATAACTATTTGGAATTAATTAACATATATATGACTTATGAACTTTAATTAATCTATCAGTTTAAAACAATTATCTTAAACATTTACTTAACCACATTATTAAATTTTATTTAATAGTGCTCTGTAACTAACTAAATAATTAATATATATAAATATAGTTATCTCAACTTAATTAGATTTAAGTTTAATTCATTAATTAGAATCATTATTAACTTAAATGAAGCCATTCATATTATATTTAAAAAATATATGGAATTAATTTATTTTAAACATATAAAATAACTTAAGGCCCTTGATTAATTTAAAAGTTTAAAACATTTTATTTACATGGCCTCTTACTATCCTGAGGTTTTAAAAAAAAACAACTAACTTCAATATTCTTTGGCTTGAAATACTTGAAAATCTTCTTTAAAACCTTTCCAATGAAAACTTTGTTTGCTTCCCTCATTTTTTTATTTCCTTTGCGAACTTTGTTAAAATATATATATTTTTTAAAATATTTCAGGCCCAAAGCCCGAACTTTCCTCCTCTCTCTTCTTTTCGTCCTCGAAATGGAATGAAGTAAGAATTTTATTATAATGTTTATTATCATTTGTTGGAAAATTGTATCTTAATAAATGATGTTTATTTAATAATAAACAATAATAAAGCAGAATGAAATGTTTTAAAAAAGAAACAATTTAGATAAGTAAGCCTTGTAAATTGGAAAGAATTTAAATTGTGAAGTTTAAAATCTAAGTCCAGAAAATTTGAAATTATTTCAAAGTGTTAAAAGATATAATAAATAATATTATTCAGAATATTTTTGAATGTAGGAATCTTATTTTAAAACAAGAGTTGTTTTAAGAAATTGTTTTGAAGTGAAAACCAAGGATGGATTAAAATTGAAAGTTCGATATGTCGTGCAAATGAAAATTTAAATTGAGAAGTCTAAATGCACTAATGAATTGGAATTTAACTCTGGACAAGTTAAATAAGTTGTGGACTTATAATCTTAAATGAGAAAGCTTCAAGATGAAACTGAGATTTAACTTAGGGAAGTTAAATGGGTTGAATTGAAAAGGGAGTTATGTGCAATCTCAAAACGGGTTTGAGTTCTGGAAATGGGTAATGGATGCTATTGATGGATGTTTTAAATAATTTGTATGTTCATTTACTTTGACATATACTACTATTATCCTGTTGCTGTTAATAATCTATGAAATTGTGAATTGGATTATTTTAAATGAATTAAGAAGTGGATTGAGATAATATTTATCCATTACCGAAATTAAATGGAATTAAATTTTATTTTGAAACCATTTAAATGATTTTTATTTTGAGAGATAAAGATTGAACTTATGAAAACGAAGTAACTTTGAACTTAAGATTTAAATGTTAAAAATGAACTTGCAAACTGAAATTGTTAAGAATTGGTACCAAAGTTAGAAGTTAAAATAGGGTAGTATATTGAATTCCAAAGATTAAATTGTTTAAAAAGTTTTGAACTCTTACTTGAACATTGAAATAAGTTAAGTAAAAGTAATTTAAATGAATATTAGAAATTTGGACTGAATTAAACTGTTTAAAAACTTAGGTCGTTAAATTAAAAGAAAAGGTTAATTTGATTTAAGGGATTAAATCAACATTTGAAAATTTAACTCGAATTTGTATAAATTGAGATGATTTAAAATTTGAAAATTGAATTGGAATTAATTCAAAGATGGAATTGAAATGAAATAAATTAATTGGGAGTGTAATCGAAGTTGAATGAGTATAAATTCAAATGGGAATTGATTTGAATTTGGAATGAAAATCGAGGTTAATTCAAATTGAATTGGAATTGAATCAATTTAATGGGAATGGAAATAGAGATTGGTTGAAATGGGAGAAATAGGAGATTGGAAGATTGAACAGTTTGACTCTGAAACTATTTTCAAACAAATTGTTTTAATATAAACTATCTTAAATCTATTTTCTTAAATAGTCAAACTATTTTGTTTTTTTCAAGCTATTTACTATACAAACCCTTCTTTTAATACCCAAACTATCTTATACTTACTATAAAACTATTTTACAACCATTTATAACTATTCAACTATTTTACAACTAATTACTATTTTACAACTACTTTACTATTTTAAAAACTACTCAAGCTATTTTCTAAGTTCAAGCTGGTCAGAGTGCAAACTGTTTATAATTAAATACCAATTGAGATAAGAATTGAAGTGATAACCCAAATGGAAATTGAAGTAATTTTGAATAAGTGAATAGAAATCAAAATGAATGTGAATAAAAAGAAAATTTATTTAGCTAATAATCAATGAAGATAAATACGTGGGATGTACGTATGTTATTCTATTAGCATAATGAATTGATTCGGATTCAAGCGCATAATTTCGAGATAGTATATCGATTCGAGTTATGATTTTTCACTCGATTTTCGACGGCGAACTCTGGATATGGATTTTTGACCGATTCTGGAAATTCTCTGTCATGGTTATGGCTATGTAAGGAGAATGATGGATTCTGATCAAGGAACCATATCTGAGTCCGCAATAGGAAGTCGGGTGGACTATACTAGTTCGGGAGTGAAATTGTGTGATAGAGTGAGCGATTGGATTTGATATTGCGTACGTATGATATATGTACATCTACGTGCTTGAATGAAATAGAAATTGAAATTTTGAAAAGAAATGTAAAAATGATTTATTTTTTTAAATGGAAAATTATATTTTGAGAAATATATGATGGATAAGAGTGGAAGTTAGATATCTCTATAAATGAAATTCACTTTACAAGGAGTAGGTAAGGTAGTAAATAACTTTATAAAGGAAATCAAACTTGAATATTCGATTGGCCATAAATGAGTATGTATGTGTGTGTGTGTATTTGTTATATATAATAAACTCCCCTTGTTGAATCTATAACCAGGAGAAAAGATCCTTAAAATTATTTGAAGTATAAAAAGGAATTTATATAAGTAGAAAGTGATCCAAAAATATTTTACCCTAGTTAAAAGAATAAACATATATATATATATGATATTGGGAAAAAGGTTTTTGGAACCCATTGATTTTGAAAGGCTTTTGATTTTGGGGAAAAAGCAAATTTTGGGAACTTGGAAAGCCATGTTAGGAAACTATCGATTTTGTAAAATGCGATTTATATATGATACATATAAGAGTATGATTTAAAAGATACTATATGTGTATAGTATAAAATGTTTTGAGAATGCTGTGGGGAAAAAGTCACTCCCATTTTGTAACGCCCCACCCCGAGACCCACATTAACAAAGAGCATTACTGGGTAATACTGTCTGCTAATGCAGAGAATAGGGCTGGATAGGAGCGACCATCTATAGCCTTGTCTTAAATATCTATTGAATACGTCGACAATGCCATTTTTTTCCTGATTCAAGTGGATCTATCAGAACAAAATACAATAACTCAAATGTAAAACACAACACAGAACAGCAGATAATCCCATAGATACACACATACACAGATACATCACAGAGTATACAAAATGATACATCACATATGTGGTATGAGGACCACAGTACAAACACGAATCAAAAGAATATACATATCAGAGTAGCAAACCAAAAAGGACTACACAAAAAGGTACAACAAAAAGGGCTAGCAGAATAGTCCATGCAGAAGCAGAATAGGCTAAGTCCAAAAGTACCTAACCTGAAACACCTCGGTCTGACCCGAGTATAAAATACACGGGTCAGTCTAGCTAAACGAATCAGTAAAAGGTGATAGCGGAATAATAGAGCATAGTGATATTCTTCTTAAACAAGAAGAAACAATAAGAAAGTTAACCATGGACATATGGAGGATACGCATCATGTATGGCATATATAATTACACCAACTGATAGAACACTATTGCTTTAATGAGCATAAAACACAAAGGAGAGCAAAAATCTCATGAATTGCCAAAATGTTGGATGCCTCATATCATCGGCAATCATAAGTCAAATAAGAATGGTTTAAGTAATAGTATAATGTAAACTCCTAAATGAGTAATTCCCAAACCGCCATATCGGCAACTCCAAGGAAAACCTAAGCACAAGCTTCCTCGACGTAAGCAATAAGGCAAATGTCAACAAAAAGATAAAAATCTTACACAGCACCAAAGGCAAATTCCATAAATAACACCAATAGGCAATCTCAGTATACATAGGCCAAAAGGAAAATCTCAACGCGCCAGTGTAAGCAATGAAAATCTCAAAAGAACTGTCAAGAGTCCAAAAATCCCAAAGTAATCGCCACCGAATGGTTCAAAGGACCAATTCCAAAATGACGACAAACAAGGGTAAAAATCATCACAAAAAGTTTTTGCACATGCTATTTTTTCCGAGTACTATTTCACATAATAGGTACCTCGCCCAAAGGCAAACGTCAAAATACAAATACGCCGCAATGGAAAACGTCCGAAGACAAATACGCCGCAATGGCAAATACGCCGCAATGGCAAATACGCCGCAATGGCAAATACGCCGCAATGGCAAACGTCCGAAGACAAATACGCCACAATGGCAAATGACCCGAAGGTCCAGTACTGGCACGCCAACAGGAAAATGTGTCACAAACTCTCAGAAAGAAACCCGAAAGTGTTAATGTGTGTCCCATACCACCCGTTCGCACTAAACGGTGTACTAACCGCTAGTAAATTTCACACTCAAAGCAGTAAAAGGTTCACCTCATATCATCGGTAAACTAGACCGTAGGCCAAAGCGATCAAACATACAAGTTAGGAATTAATCGAAAGGATAAATGCACATATCTCATACTACGCGTTTTACCCAAACGTTTAACTCTCCTTCTCATTTGCTCGACAGTGCAAAAGCGTGTAATTTTTATAGAAAATAATTTACCTTGAAAATAAGCTTTTAAAACTGATTTCGAAAACCATTTGGAAACCATATTTGAAAGTTTCCCTTATTATATGGAACAATAGGTTTATACTTGAAATATTTTAAAATATTATATAATAATTATTTTTAAATCCCCTAAATTTTAAAAATCATTCCAAAAAGAATTGCAGAACACCGTGCTCGAAAACGACCAAAAACAAGCAAAATTCCACTCAACCCGAAATTCAAATTTCAATTCAAATTACATTCAACTAATTCAAGATTTGAATTCAAAATTCATCAAAACTGGGCTAACCTATTGAAAGGCATCATAGTCCTCAAAATACTTCAGAAATATCACAAAAACATGAGTAAATGTCAAAAATCGGACGAAAAAATGACATAAAAACACTTAGCCAAAATAATACTAAATAATAATTTCACAAGGAAATTTGTCTTAAAAACACTTTAAAATGCTTTATAAAACCCATGCACAAAATCTAGAGAGAAAATTCAGGAATTCGGGAAAATATCAAAAATGGCGGAAATTATTTAAGTATAAAAACCGCTGAAAACACGCTGCGAACCCAAGTTCGACATCATGTTTGGACCTAAAAACAGAATCCAAATGACATGAATTTTTTTAGGAATATTTTTTAACATTCCTACTCCAATATGAAAAAAGATTCACCCAATTACGACTTGAAACGAAGAAATTGCATCATTCCGAAGTTGGACTAAAACCACTGTAAACTGCTGTGTTAAAACAGAGTAATGGTTAAACTTCGATGACGAGTTCGAACAGGCAAATGAACCCAGATCTTAGTGAAAATTGGTAGAAGCATAGACTAATGCATCTACTTTGATCTGCAAAAAGAACTGTTCAAATCCGTGTTGAAACGAAGAATCTGCTTCGTTTCAAAGTCGGACCAAAACAATGTTTAATACAGTGAATTACAGCAAGCTGTGATTACAAGTTGGACAGTAGTTTAGAAGTAGAAAACCAACCTAGATTGCGATGAAATTTTTTATAAATGTAACTTAACACTTCTACTTGAATCTGAAAAAAGAATCACTCAAATTGGAATAGAAACGAATAAGTTGTGCTGTCTCAAACACGGACTCAGGCCATGTTTGCAACAGTTTAAAGACCAAAAATGTACAGGCCTGAAACCATCCTGGGTTCAACTTCCAGGCATAAAACAGAGAAATAAATTATATCGGATTGAGCTTAAAATTGGAACAAATGTACTAGAAAACTTCGTATTTCAAAAAAAAAAAGAATCATTGAATTCCACATAGAAATGAATGAGTTATGATGTATCAAACGTGGACTCATGCCATGTTTGCAGCATTTCAAAACAACTACAGGCCAAAATCAGTGCCTGAGTCGATTTTTGAGCAACGTTTTAAACATTAAAACGACAATATCCTTCAACCAAAATTTACAGAAATGAAGTTCAACATGCAAGCTACAAGAAGCAAGAAATCCGGCAGCATTCCATTGCCGGAATCAAAAGATATTAGCATGCAAAGTACCAACCAGAGAAGGTTTTGATACAGAAACAAAATTGAAAGAAAAAGCAAATTATAAAGCAAATTTCTACGATTTTGAGCTTGGCTCAGCTAATTTTTATGAGTATTACAACTCACCTTGCTGATGCTTGTTTTATAAGAGAAAATTGGTGAAAAGGAGCAAGCTTTGCCCTTGAAAATGGCTTCAACAACCTAAAAAAAATGTATATAAAGATGCAAGAACAAAACTTATTATAATTAGAAAAACCAATATCTCAAACTAAGATTTTGATGAAATTATTGATGTTTTGGAGCTGATTACCTTTTAATTCACTGTAGTTTGAAGAAATTTTAGCTTGAATTGAAGGAATTGAGTTCATAGCTTGAGATTTGCAAAAATGGTGAGGTGAGTTTGCTTTTTTTTCTTATTTCAAAGAAGAGGAAGAAGGAGAAGTATGAATGTATAGCCAATGTTTTTTCTTCCTCACTATTAGGTTAAGTGTAGTAATGGGTCTAATGGACCCAAAAATAAAAGAAAAATCAACGATTTAAGGAATTAATTCATGTACATATACAATTATGTACAAGTTACATAATATTACCAAATAAATTACATTTCTCTTTCAAGATTTAATCAAACAAAATATGTAAACATATATACATATGAAATAAAACATTTTACCTCATATAAAAGATAAGTTTATATTTTTAAAACATTTTTTATTATTAAAATTCTTTATTTTATAAAAATACACAATTTTCACAAATAAATGGACAAAACATTACTTTAAACTTCTAAAATTCCACAAAAATATTTTTCTGCTTAGAAAAATATAAATAACTATTCTAAACACAAATTTATAATTAAAACTCATTTTTAAATCAATTTCCAACTTTTTATTTGATTAAACAACCTTCAAAAATCAAATACTTTTTTTAAAAATTAGTAGAAGAATTAATTGGCAATAATTAATACAATTATTGCATTTTCTCTAAACAAAAACTATTTTCTCATTTATTATTAACCCAAACAAATAAAATAAAGTTTCAGACTTTATTTTCTCATTATATTCCAAAATTGATTGTTTATTCCAAATAAACAATTTAATTTCTCCAATTTTATTTTAATCCACAATATTAAATTATAACTACCATTATAATTAAATATTTACAGGTAATCACCAAAACCAGGGTTGTTACACATTTAGAGCTGAAACTTATAATAGGAGATCCATAGAGTGGTTCTGCCTTGAGCCCTAAGAAGGGTTCTAAATTTGATCCCTGAAGATGTCTGGACTGAACTGTAGTTCCTTAGCATTGTGATTAGGGTAGCGAAAATAGAGGGCGCTGATGCCTACAGTGACATTGGAGTTATGCCGTGATGATAGTGTAACAGGATGTAACTGTGATCTACTGCGTTCCATAGCGGAAGTTGAGGGGCACTGATTGCCTATGGTCTACGTTTGATTTCACTAGAAGAGCGAGTAACTCCGGTAGACTGCGATCTATGAAGACATAGCGAAAGTCATGTGGCAGTGAGTGCCTACTGGCTACATTTGGACTCGACTGATGTAGTCTATGATCTATGTGGTCTGTGTGGAGAAGTTTCATTTGGCAGCGAAATTCGAGGGCGTTGATGCCTACAGTTACTTGGTTTTTGCCATGATGGCAATGTAACCTTGGGTGTAGCTGCGATCTGTGGTGGTTCCATGGTGTAATCGAGGGGAGAAGATGCCTATAGTTTTGTCGGGATGACGACGTAATCATCGGGCTAACTGCAACCATGAAGGGGGTGATGATATCTAAAGCATTCTCACAAAAATGTTTTCTACATTTTCATAGATGTTTTTCAAGTATTTTCATTGGGTATTGAAAGCGGGTCTACTAAGTACTCATAGATTTTCAGTCCTACGCCTGATCAACGTATGATCGAATTTCTGTAAGAACAAGGATGGACTTGTTGGGACATCGAGTTATAAAAAGTATTTTTTATAAAAACTATTTTGATAATATTATGTAGATTATTAAAGTGTTTTAAAAATTTGAAATAAAACGAGTAAAGAGTTATAAAAAATTTAAAGAATAATTTAACAGATAATAAACATTGTAATTAAAATTCTTGCTTTGTTTCTTATCGAGGACGAAAAGCACTAAAGGGGGAAGGAATGTGACGGCCCCTTTTTTAACATCGGATAGTTGGATAATTGAATGATTCTATTAGTTAAACAAATAAATTTTGATAATTAAAATATCGGGATATATATAAATTGACATAAAACTATATAGAATATTTAATTATGAAATCCTTGGATATATATATGCCCTATAAAATGAAATGTAGGAAAGTTTGTGAATGTGTGGATATATATATATATATATTTATATAATATCAAAAAAATTCACATAAGATATTTCAATTGTTTCTAAAGCTATATTTTTATTTCTTTTTATTTTAAAAATGTCAAAAATAATTTAAATTTAAACTCTACATTTTAAACTATATATATATATATTTGTGTGGTTATTAATTAAATAATTAATAACATAAGTTTAAAAAAAATAAGATAAGAATAAATAAGAAGGTTTTACGATATTAAATCTTTTGAGCTGTATGGAAGATAAAAAAATATAAATATAATATAAAATATTTGGTAAAGACATTTGTAAAGCTTGAAAGAGATCTTGTGTACAAGTGTCAAGTTTGTTTGCTTCACTTAATAAAATATAATGTAAATAAGAAAAAAAGTGCTGTAGAATTTATACACTTATACATATCTCAATCCTTTTCTTTCTTTCATTTTATCAAACCAAAACTGTGATGATCCTCCTTTCCACTCACAGAAAGACGTATCATCAATAAGAAAAGAAAGGGATAGAAATAGAAAAGAATAGAAAGAAAGAATAACAACATCAGAATCTCACAATGGAATGGAACAAAATATAATACATCACATAACTATTACATAGTTTTAAATATATCAGAGTTATACAATATTATACAATATGACAGCCATGTACATATCTGCCAATACATACATCCCAAATATACAGCATACATCAACCAACACGGCGGAACTAGATAGATATATACATACGTCTGGAACTCTTGCTCCAAGCTCCTCTAGAAATCAAAATCCAAAACCTATCACTTGGCTACTCATAAAAATTTGAGTACCCAAGAGTTTAAGAAAAACAAAATATAAACTCCGGGTCAGACATGGGTCTGGTATGAGTAAACGGTTTAAAGTTGCTTAACTTTAAAAACATTTGAAAATAAAGGTATCACATAAGATTCCCCACACATAAACACGGGTAAGTGTTTACCTTAAGATAACCAAAACATTTTATACGAAATCCAGTGATATTATAATAGTGTCTAGGGTTTTCAAGTAAATAGAAAATAGACGAAATTGTTACATCTATTAAATTCCATCTACTAGCCACGAAAGTGGGTAATACAAATCAAAACCGTAGGGTCTCGTATGGAAAATGGATTTCCATCAATGACAGGGCTACTGGGGTATCGCCCATCATAGTACGTGGCCTAGATCACCGTACAGAGGATCCACCCTAAATTCCCTGCAACACAAGTTTGCAATCAACTACCCCACACAGACGAAATAAAAAGGGACATCTAGACAGGGGTATATCTCGTCCTGCTTGGGCATGACCCACCTAACCTTGCTGCACATCCCCTGTTTTAGCCATTGCAGGTTGATGAGGCTTGAGGCTACGATTACCTTTACAGAACATATCTCTTAGAATGCTCATCGTCCGCCTGACGATGTGTTGAAAGCATTCAATCCATAGAAGTTCGTTCCGGGTTCGAACGAAACCGAAGGCATTATCTCGTTACACTCATTTTGGAATCACCCTAAGAGTTAACGATGATAACCCTTGCATTCTGAAACACCATCTCGACCTTCACTTGAGATGCCACGACCTAACGTTTAATTTGGATCGATGTGGTTTTCGAATAATCATAAATGACACCTGATCCCGGTCTCATCGAAATCCAAACGCCATTTTAAAGGTCAAGTTGTTTATTAGTTTTAAACAATTAAATTCAACACTTTGAATTCACATAACATTTATCACAGATAAATCATACACAATCACCATAGATATATCAAGGCATATCACAGAAACATCACAGAATATTCCCAAATAAATACCACAAATCAGATATTCTGCTTAGACAACATTCATAACCAAGCATCTTTCATTCTTATTGTAATTAATTAAATTTAAATCAAATACTTGAGAGTTAATCACTTAATTAATTAATTATCTCATTTCACACAATTTAATTAATTACTTCTTAATCAATTTATTTAAAATTAATTACTTAATTAATTACCTTTAATTATTAATTAGTAACCTTAAATATTAATTAATAAAACTTAATTATCCATTTATTAACTACTAATTACTTAATTAATCAATTATTAATTCTTAATTAAATTACTTAATTAGTTAACTATTAAGCATACATTAATTAACTTCAAGTAGTTAATTACAATTTATTTATCAATTAATCATTAATTAATCCAAACTCTGATTACAATTATAACGTGATTATTTTTAATTACTTTCTAAAATAATTAATTAATTACTATTTATCTTAATTAACATTTAAAAGTCTTATTTAAATTTTGAAAATTAATTTATTATTAACTATAAAACTTAAATGTTAATACTCTTCGTACTTAACTTATCTTAATTACTTAATTAAAATGATTAATTAAGAGTTAAAAACATCGCTAAGCATTAATTAAAGTAATCAAAACTTGTATTTCAGTTTTAACTCAAATTGTTAAACATTTATTAAATCGTCAATGCTTAAAACTGATTGAAAATAAGTTGCTTAACTATATATATTTTTTATATAACATTGCAGTTTGAAAAGAAATCCCACCCGAGAACTACCCCTACTTTACTCGAGTAGTACTTCGAGATAGTCACCCATATCACCCGAGACGTTCAACTGTACGCATCTACTTCTTCTTTTCTTTTTCTTTTATATTTCCAGTAAGATGAAGTTTAACATAAGTATAAATTAAAGTATCAGCCACTCTCAGGTGCGCTCGAATTAAAACTCCAAGCGATCAACCTCTTCCCTCGAATAACGTCTCGAGTAGCTTGCAACGACGACACTGACACGACCCCTCGCGCCGTACACGTGCACGACGGTGCGACTAAACTTCTATGAACACCAACATCATCGGCAGGTCACAAATCTCACGAATACTCGAAAACAAAACTTGAATCGCTTTCAAAAATTTGAAATCGAAATTAAGCATACTGTTCGAAACCGAAAGCTCAAACCACACCACAAAACCACCTCGCCACCGCTGCACAGACCACCGGAGTCGCCCAAATTTCATCTGCACCACGACAACGCGTTAAGCAACCCTCCACCAGAGTTCCATGCGACTCGATCACGTATTGAGGTCGAACACAGCACGTTACAGACATGTGCAAAAGCTCGAACAAAAATCATAATTCGGCCTCGTTTGTTAAATTCACGCAACAGAAAAATTATTTCACATTTTTCTCGAGATCACAGATGTCCATCTTCATACCCAGTTTCAACTTTTAAAATTGATTCGATTGTTTGAAAATGGGAAAAATACAAGTTTGGTTCACATACAAACTGCTTTTAGAATTCCTAACTTAAAATCTCCATTTTAGAAAAAAATCATAAATTGAAGTAATGATTCAAGTTATGAACATGAATTTACTTTTTACATCAATTGAATTTATCAAATTATTATTTGATTTCCTGTAAAAAAGATTACAGAAGTCTATTCCTCTAACATTTTTAAAACATCGTTTAAAAACTCCTGATTGAAGTTCAAACATTTTGTTTTGTTGAAAAATTAAAACTAAACAATGATTTGATAAGAATAATTTGAGTTTTGAACAAATATGCAACCTGTAACAACTACAGACAAGTACAGAGCAACACGGAGAATTATGTTCAAGACTAAAACATATATAAACCAGATTATCAATGAATCTTGAACTATTTTTAAATAAACTTAAAGCTTTTAAAATTTCTCGTTTACTCACCTGCAAAATTGTAAACAGAGAATACTCTAATGTTATGGAAACAAGTAGTATGAATCTGCCATGAGTTTTGTTCTGCTCTTGTTTTGAATTGAATGATGTTTATACTTTGAAAAGATGAAGTTGCTTATTTCTTATCCTCTGGTTTTCTTATCTGTTTTTCTGAACGAACGAAAAAAGAGATGCATCCATATATACATATAAAAGAAAAGAAAAGGATGTAATACGGAAGGTATTAACTGGTTAAGTTGTTTTCTTCATTTTGTTTTAACTTGACAGATTTTTATAAATATTTTGAATTGACAAAATGTTGGCTTAGCTGATGGCAACAAATGCCTTGTTTCCAAATATGTTTACATATTTTAATTATGCTTTATATAGATATTTTGTCTGTAATTATACACTTGCAGGTGGACATGGGTTATGTATATGAAGATCTTTTGTATAAAGATATTTGTTCTAGCTTGAATAATTCATATACATGTTTTGTCTGGTTTCATTTTTCTACTTTTTTTTCATACTTATTCATTTGGCTTTGTATGAAGATATCTTGTTTTTACTTTTATTTCTATTTTGACATTCACTATTTAAATTATGTTCAAGATGGTTTATTTATATGTAATATTGATAAAATTTGATTTTATTTTAAACATTATCATCCATATATATTTTTATCAAATGTTAATAGGGTAAAGTATTTTAATTCAATTATATAAGATAGATTTGATTGTAAATATTGTCAAGAGATTTATTTTAAATTTTCAAAATCAAATTTCCCTTTCAAAAATACAAGTCTATATAAAAAAATGGCAAATATCTCCAAATGATTTATTCATTTTAAATGATAAAATTATATTTTATTTAATTGGATTAAATATTTATTAAAATAATAGGGCCAAAATCCAGGGTCGTTACATTCCTCCCCCCTTAAAAGAATTTCGTCCCCGAAATTTAAAACAAAAGATAATTCAAAAGCTTTTATATCAACCATTCAAACATACATATCATTCATACATTAGCAAACAACTAAACAATTTATCCAAACAAACATTACTAGCTATCCGGACACATATCCGGATAAGTTTTCCTAAAACTATCCAGAGTTTCCCAGGTGCAAACTCTGGGATCCTCACTCCACTGCACTTTGACAAGCTTCACTACCTTGCTCCTGAGTTGCCTCTCGTCTTGATCAATAATCCGAACTGTATTCCTGACCATAGTCAAATTCGGCTCGACTTCCAATTCTTCCTGAACTACTGGTTCTACAACTAATGATGGATCGTGATCAAATTTCCTTAGATGGGATACATGGAATACATTATGAATTCCAGACTTCTGTTCTGGCAATTCAACTCTTTAAGCTACAGCACCAATCCTTTCCAATATCCGAAATGGTCCTATATATCTCAAGGCAAGTTTTTCTGTCTTTCTGAATCTAACTGCTCCTTTAATCGGGGGAAACTTTGACAAAAACTAAATCACCAATCTCAAATTCAAAATTGTCTTCATCTCTTATCTGTGTACTTCTTCTGACGACCCTGAGCAGCTCTCATCCCTTTTCTTGATAATCTTAACTTAAGCAGAAGCTTCATGAATCAAATCTGGCCCAAGCACAAGATGATCTTTCAGTTCTATCAAACAGGACGGGGATCTACATCGTCTTTCATATAAAGCCTCAAAAGGAGGGATCTTAATACTCTCTTGGTAACTATTATTATACATGAAGTCAACTAAATAAAGATGGTCTTCCCAAGATCCACCAAAATCCAAAACACAAGCTCGAAGCATATCCTCAAGAACTCGGTTCAGCCTCTCCGTCTGTCCATCTGTCTGAGGATGATAGGTTGTATTCAATCTCAAACTCGTTCCCATAGTTGAATGTAGAGCCTCCCAAAATTTGCTAGTGATGATAAGATCACGATCACTTACTATACTAACAGTAACACCATGCAATCTGAGTATCTCCCTCAAGAAAACTCTGCTAGAGAAACTGCAGTACGAGTTTCCTTAACGGGTATTAAATGGGTACTTTTAGTTAAATGATCAACAATAACCCGTATTCCTTCGTTACCTTTCTCGGTTTTAGGCAAACCGTCGATGAAATCCATCGAAATCATCTCCCATTTCCATTCTGGGATTTCCAAAGGCTGCAACAAACCGGCTGATTTCTGCTAATCACCCTTAACTTGCTAACAGATAGAACAACTATTAACGAAATCAGCTACATCTCTCTTCATGCTCGGCCACCAGAAAACTCTTCTCATATCTTTGTACATCTTAGAGATTCCTGGGTGGATATTTAGTCTAGATCGATGACCCTCAGTTAAAACTTCTTGCCTCAATCCATCTATATTAGGCACACACAAACGACCATTAATCCTCAAAACACTTTGATCGTCCACCTTGAAATCTGAATACCGACCATCCTTAGTTCCAAGAATCAATTCCTCAAAAGATCTATCCTCCATTTTCTTACTTATGATTCTATCCTGGAGAGATGGAAAAACTTCCAAAAGAGACAAAACTGCTTTCCTGATAAGAGCATCGGCCACAACATTCGCCTTTACTAGGGTATACAGAATATCCAAACCATATGATGCTAGAAACTCGACCCACCGCTACTGCCTCAAATTAAGATCCTTTGAGAGAAAAGATATTTCAACGGTTTACGATCCGTGAATAACTCGAACTTATCTCCCAAGAGATAATGCCTCCAAATCTTCAAAGCAAAAACAATGGCTTACAACTCAAGATCGTGCGTAGCATAGTTCCTTTCATGTGGCTTTAATTGTCGACTCACATACGCAATTACTCTTCCATTCTGCATCAAAACTGCTCCCAATCCAACTGTACAAGCATATGTAAGAACTTCAAATTTGCTCTTCACATCCGGAATAGCTAGCACTGGTGCCTGGTTAGCCTCGTCTTCAATTCTTTGGAAAGCTTCCTCACACTGGGGTGTCCATTTAAACTTAGCTCCTTTTCTTATCAACTTGGTCAGATGTGAATAAATCTTGGAATATTCTTTGATAAACTTTCTGTAGTAGCCAGCTAATCCAAAAAATGCGAACTTCCGTCGGTGACTTCGGTTGCTTCCATTCTAGAATACTCTCTACTTGCGTTGGGTCTACAGAGATACCTTTACCAGAAACAATGTGCCCTAAAATTTTGACTTCCGATTTCCAAAAATGACACTTAACGAACTTTGCCTTCAAAATATGCCTCCTCAGTGTCTCCAAAACTATCCTCAAATGCTGCTTGTGCTCTTCTTCCGACTTAGAATAGACCATAATATTATCGATGAATACCAGAACAAACTTATTCAATTCTCGATAATCCACAAAGAACCTTAGCGGTCCATCCGATTTAGTGACAAACACCGGAGCAGAACCCTAACAAGAAAAACTGGATCAAATCAACCCCTTCTCCAAAACATCCTGAGTCTGCTTGACTAACTCTTCTCTCTCTCTCTCTAGGAGCCATCCTCCTACTAGGTTGAATCACCGGCACTGCTCCTGGAATCAAATCAATGCGAAACTCTATCTCTCGATGTGGAGGCAAACACTTGACTTCCTCGAATACATCAGGAAAATCTTGGACCACATCGACATCTTCAACCTTCTCTTGAGAAGTCTCAACTTCATGTAAAAGACTACTCGAGTGAATTCCAAAATTACCACACGTCACTCTGGCAATTCTACCCAAATCAGTTTCCAAAGGAACTGTTCTCTCATCACAATTCAGAACAGCCTTATACTTATCGAGCCAATCCATCGAAGAAATGGAACCGCTCTGCTTCTTCTGAAATTACCTCAAAGAAAACTGCTAAGCTAGAAGATCTCCTTGACGGCACACAGAATACTCCGAGCTGCACTGCTGAATCAGATGCCAAAGACTTCCTATCCAAAGCTCTTCGAAAAAATCGGACCTCGAACCAAACAGAAACACCTACTGAACTTAGCCACAACGCCGAAGCAGACATACTTCGTTAACTTATTCCAAAGAAACATCTTCAGAGACATCCATAATCACTGTGTCTCATCACACAGCTACTACATCCTGTGGTATCAAGATATCATGACTTGCTTCCGTCCAACCAACAGATCCAAACTCTAGCTCTTCCAAACTTACACTTCAAGGATGAACTCCGAACCTTAACAGATTTCCTTCAGAGATCGATGAAATCCTTACACCACCCAAAGCTCATTCGAGACAGTAATAGGTCTACAGTCTCGACAGATACACTTCCAACTTCAAACGTTCAAACTCCAACCATTGGCAGTCGTGTTACACACACCACTACCCTATCTACCTTTATAACTTATATTGGAAAACCAGAACAGGTAACCTAACAAATAGGTAGAAATAAATATATATATCAAAATTACGAATACGCTCTCTCAAGAAAGGAATCACTCAAGAGCCTAGGTCTTCGCTTAACCTAGCGCTCAGATACCAACTGTGACGACCCACCTTTCCACTCATAGAAAGACGTATCATCAATAAGAAAAGAAAGGGATAGAAATAGAAAAGAATAGAAAGAAAGAATAAAAACATCAGAATCTCACAGCGGAACGGAACAAAATATAATACATCACATAACTATTACATAGTTTACATATATCAGAGTTATACAATATCATACAACAGGACAGACATATACATATCTGTCAATACATACATCCCAAATATACAGCATACATGAACCAACACAGCGGAACTAGATAGATATATACATACGTCTGGAACTCCTGCTCCAAGCTCGTCCAGAAATCAAAATACAAAACCTATCACTTGGCTACTCATAAAAATTTGAGTACCCAAGAGTTTATGAAAAACAAAATATAAACTCCGGGTCAGGCATGGGCCTGGTATGAGTAAACGGTTTAAAGTTGCTTAACTTTAAAAACATTTAAAAGGTATCACGTAAGACTCCCTACACATAAACACGGGTAAGTTTTTACCTTACGCTAACCAAAACATTTTATAGGAAATCCAACGATATTATAATAGTGTCTAGGGTTTTCAAGTAAATAGAAAATAGCCGAAATTGTTACATATATTAAATTCCAGCTACTAGCCACGAAAGTGGGTAATACAAATCAAAACCGTAGGGTCTCGAAGGGAAAATGGATTTCCATCAATGGCAGGGATATTGGGGTACCGCACGTCACAGTACGTGGCCTAAATCACCGTATCGAAGATCCACCCTAAATCCCCTACAACACAAGGCCGGAACCATTCCTTACTGAACAGTCCTGAACAAGATAATCCCGGCAATTGTTGCAATCAACTGCCCCAAACAACCGAAATAAAAAGGGAGTTCTAGACAGGGTTATATCTCGTCTTGCTTGGGCATGACCCACCTAACCTTGCTGCACATCCCCTGTTTTAGCCATTCCCGGTTGATGTGGATTGAGGGTGCGATTACCTTTATAGAACATATCTCTTAGAATGCTCATCGTCCGCCTGACAATGTGTTGAAAGCATTCAATCCATACAAGTTCGTTCCGGGTTCAAACGAAACCGAAGGCATTATCTCGTTACACTCATTTTGGAATCACCTCAGAGTTAATGACGATAACCCTTGCATTTTAAAGACCATCTCGACCTTCACTTGAGATGCCATGACCCTAACGTTTAATTTGGATCGATGTGGTTTTCGGATAATCATAAATGACACCCGATCCCGGTCTCATCGAAATCCAAACACCATTTTAAGAGTCAAGCTGTTTATTAGTTTTAAGCAGTTAAATTCAACACTTTGAATTCACATAACATTTATCATAGATAAATCATACACAATCACCGTAGATATATCAAGGCATATCATAGAAACATCATAGAATATTACCAAATAAATATCACAAATCATATATTCTACCTATACAACATTCATAACCAAGCATCTTTAATTCTTATTGTAATTAATTTAATTTAAATCAATTACTTGAGAGTTAATCACTTAATTAATGAATTATCTCATTCCACACAATTTAATTAATTACTTCTTAATCAATTTATTTAACCTTAATTACTTAATTAATTACCTTGAATTATTAATTAATAACCTTAAATATTAATTAACAAAACTTAATTATCCATTCATTAACTACTAATTACTTAATTAATCAATTATTAATTCTTAATTAAATTACTTAATCAGTTAACTATTAAGCATTCATTAATTAACTTCAAGTAGTTAATTACAATTTATTTATCAATTAATCATTAATTAATCCAAACTCTAATTACAATTATAATGTAATTATTCTTAACTACTTTCTAAAATAATTAATTAATTACTATTTATCTTAATTAACATTTAAAAGTCTTATTTAAATTTTGAAAATCAATTTATTACCAACAATAAAACTTAAATGTTAATTGTAACGACCCGATATTTTCAACCATTCGTATCCGCACATGTCGGACTTGAATTGCTCAAAATACCGCGTTGTAAATAAAATTTGGCAAATCTCAGAATATACAGTAAATACATAATCACAGATCACAGACACAGAGTATTTAATAGTGCAGCGGAATTTAAAAGAAATAGTAGTTCATGAAGCTACTATATAAAAATAAGATACATCAGAGTTAAACATGATACAACAAAAAGTAACAAGATACATCAGGTACAAATCAGAATACATCACTGAAATCACTGGATACAGAAAGCAAAATAGATGGCTGGAATTCAAGAAAAGCTCCAACTCCGAAGGTGAATCTTGAATGCTAACTCACTCAATCTGACTCGAGCGTAAAGCAAAATACAAAACACTCGAGTCAGGACATAAATACTTATGAACTGTAAATAAACTCAAGTGAACAGTAACAAAAATGCATCAGTAACTTAAAGGATGCTTGGGATCGCCCATCCTTTAAGGATCCGTTAAACTATTTACTATGTAGTAGTATTGCGCTACTATAATAATGTCTACAGTAAAATAAACATACTTTTAAATAGCGTTCCGGGCTACCCGTATCACCCTTCACACATAATAGTCCCAGCAGTCCATCCAATATCATGCCATCTCCACTCTGGGTGACTGTCAGAGGATACCACACGGGCTAAGGGGGAAAAACAAACTCGTAGTAAAGGCTCGGTATGGTAGGTGACACGGCACATAAGGCAATGCCAGGGTAGATATACCAATTACGCACACGGGCTGGTGGTAACGCAGCAGCCACATACGCCCACCTCGGAACACACTCCCAATCAAAATCGGAGGATGGCCATCTAATCAATCACCAGTAAGAGTATAGTATCGAAGGAATGTGTCCGACCAGAGGTGCTACCTCCTTTGGCCCGAGATCGCTCCTGTTTTAGCCACCTTATGCCAACTCACGGGAGTTGGGTCCACGTAATATACCTCAAGAACGTCGCCACCATCCTACTTCATTCTGGAATCTCCACCGCGTACACGGTTGTTAAAGTGGTTTTCGGAGTTGGCAGAGAGTATGACAACTTCCGATCCCGGTCTCTTTAACAACCAAACGTTATTATAACGCCGTGGTCATTTCAAAATAGTTTATATTTCAAAAGGATCAAATCATTTCATTTCAAAGTTGTATTCCTTTCAAAATATTTTACACTTCGAAACCAAAACCATTTTTATTTCAAAACTATATTCAAATCAAATAGTTTATCATTTCCATTTCAAACATATATTCACCTTTAAAAAAATTCATAATACTTTCAAAGTATAACTTTTCAGAAACCAAAATACTTGAAATCATTACACTTTGAAAATCATAACATTCCGAAATCATTCATTTGAAATCAATCTTTTAATTTTTACACTTTACAAATTTATTCCATGAAACCAAAATTTTCAATTTCCCAACTTAATTCAATTCAAACCATCAGTTTCAATTAAATTTGCCAATAACTATTTCAAATCATATCAATTTCAAATATAGATTTGATCCATAAATTAAACTGTTCAATTTTTAATATATTTCAAAGCTTTCATATCCAGCATTTCAAAAATTAATTTTTTTTTTATAATTTCATATATCTCAAATCTAGTTTCATTATTACTTAGTTTTGAAATATTCATTTCATAAATCTAATATTATTTAGATAAACTTACATTACAAATAAACTAAATATCTTTTCATACAAATATAAACTTCAATATTCCTTTATCAAATAAATCAAAATCAAATATCATTCCACGTTCACATTCTTTGCTAAAATAAAGATCAAATCATTTCCAATCATTTCAAAATCATTAAAATATTACATCCTTTCAAAACTTCGTAATCAAATCATTACTTGAATTCAAATCTAAATATTCAAATTTAAATATCACTTAAAAAATCAAATATTTCATTCATTTATTATTTCAAACATCATTACAAAATACATTTCAAAATTCCATTCAAAAATTCATTTATCTCATTACATCTCATTCCGTTTAACACATAACCAAGTAAACTTTATTTAAAATTCAAATTCAAATTCAAATTCCTTAAAAATTCAAATTTAAATATTGAAATATATTCAAAACTTCTTAAATTTCACAATTAATCAATTTCCAAAAGTTAAATCATTTAACACTTTAAAATATAACTCAAACAGTGTTAAAATCTATAACATTTCAAACATTGTCAAATTATAGCGACGACGGCATTTACAAAGTGCTATCATAGCTTATAGCTTCCAAAAATGGTTTAGATCAAGAATAACGGCATTTATAAAATGTCGTAATAGATATTTAGTTATTTCAAACATTGTTAGATTAAAAACAATAGCATTTACAAATGCTGTCAAAAGACTACAACATTTTGAAAATGTTATAAAATTCCAGATTTCATTTTAGCTTTTCAAAAATAAAAATAAAACTCCAAATTTTTATTATAACTTAAAAATCATATTCTAGACTTTAAAATTTCACATTTAAAAGCATTTTAATATATAATTTAACACAACAATTTTTAGATCAAATATTCAATTTAAAAACTCCATTCATTTATTAAGTCAAAATACACTGATATAAATTAAATAAAACTTAAAATTTTACTTCAAATACAATTTCAAAACTTTAAATTTAATTTCCATTATTTATTTACATTTTAAAATAATATTTAAAGTATAAAATCACATTTACTCCAAATTTACATACTTGAATTCACTTAAATTCACAATTTCAAGATTTAATATTTAACTTTCTTAAAACCATAATATATATATTTTTAAATCAAAATTTCATACTTTTGAAAATACATATTTTTAATAAAAATCATTTAAAAATAAACCACGGGGTCTGTATATAATTTTCTAAACTAGGTCAAGTGATACGGATATATATCATTTCGATCCGCAGTTTACAAAGAAAACCCGGGTTCTATCATTTCAAACCCGCAATCCTAAGTCAAATAAAATACAATAAAAATCGCTCAGGCCTATCATTTCAGCCCATAATGATTTTTCCCTATTCTAAAGTCCGTTCGGGTATGTATCATTTCAACCCATAGTGATTCTATTCTAATAGGGAACTTGCGGTGTGAATATATGCATAAACAATATAAACAATGTCAATGTCACAATATAATGTCATATATCAGATGTCAGGTGATAATTAACAGTTTTAACACGGTAATAACATGGTATAACATATCATATGATCAACATTAACTTGCATAATATTTTATATTACTAAACACTTGTCATCAATTCACTATTTCATAAGTATAAATGTCAGAGTGAGAAAGACTCACCTTTTACGAAGCTAGAGACAAACAACACACACAAGAGTGATTCCAAAGGCACGAAAAGCACGATTTAATTTGAATGGATGGAGAGCCTTGTAAAAAATACACAAAATATAACATACATAAGTGCAAAATATAAATATTTTACATACAAATATAACCAACAACTTAAGTTTGCAAAACAATGGCAAAACATGAAAGATAATCGAACCTTAGAAGCAACAGACTTGCACAAGACACATAGGCTTGGCCTAAATGCAACAGGGCTTGATCTCATCACACCTAGGCTCGGCCTAGGTCATGTGTGCTTGGCCATGAGTCATGAGATATGGTTATGTACATGAAAATGGAAGGCAATGGCATGGAGAGGCAAAGGTAAGCATAGGGTCAATGGATGGAAGGTTTTGGAGCAACATAGACTCGACCTATGTCAATATTTGGCTCGACCATGCATTGTTTAAGGTCAGGTCAGTGGAGTGGCTGATGGTCAGAGGTGATGTAGGCAGGTGGTGGTGGATGTAGGGGTGGCCAAGGCAAGATATGGAGGAGATAGTGAAGATAGGCTTGGCTAGGCAATGTTTTCAAGGAGTGTTGCAATGTTTTGTGGAGTTTTGTGGTTATGGCTTCATCCAATGGTCATGGCCTGATCTGGAGGAGGGGATAGGTGGTGGTTGCTACTGCTGGTGATGGTGGAGAGTATGGTGGTGATGGTGGGTGGTAGAGGCCAAGCAAAGTTAGGTAGAGATCTGGGCAAAACAATGAAAAAAAGAAGGAAAAGTAGAAGAAGAAGACCATGAACTTGCCATTTTTTTTCTCAAATTGAAATGCCGTGAGTTTTGATGGTGGGAAGAATATATTCACGTGAATTTCTAGAGAAAATACATGGCTATATGTAAGTAGTGTACGGCCAAAAGAAAGGAGAGTAAAAGCCAAAAGAAAATGAAGAGACAAGGAGATGAAAAGACTAGAAAATGAAAGGTCTAGTCTTTTTGAATTTCTAATTTCTTTTAAAATTTTAAATACATGTAAAATATGCATAAATATAGATAAAAAACGAAAATATAGTGAATAATCAAAAATAAATAAATAAATATTAATTAAATATAATTAAATTAAGAAAATTACAAAGAAAATGTAAACTAGGCTTGAAAATTTGAAAATAAATGAAATGAACTTTGGAAAAATTGTATGTACATGAAACATATTTATAAATAAAGATAAAAACATAAAAATAAAATGCATACATAAAAATGAATAAATAAATTTTAACTAAATATAATTTAAATAAAGAAAATAACAGAAAAATGGAAACTAACCTTTAAAAATAGAAAATAAATTCAATGAGCTTTGGAAAAATTCAAACATCACTTTAAAAATATTTAAAAGGTAAAAATATATGTAACATAACATATAATAAAATTTAGAATAAGATATGACAAATAAAAATTATTTATATAATTTAAAATAAACAATATTGTTAAATAAAACAATTTACACCAAATTTTGTAAAAGCATAACTTTCGCAGTATTATTCGGATTTCAACGACACGAAAAGCATTGTTCTTGAAATTTTATTTTCTTTCATAACAAAAGGTAAAATTAAAATTTTAAAACTTTAAAATTTAAATTTAAAAGTCAAAGTTTGACCAGATTGACCAAAATTCACTTTTCTGGAAATATTCAATTTATGCATGATTGAAATTCTAATCCGCATCAAAATCAACATTTATATTTCAATTAACAAAATATATTAATTTTAATAAATAAAATAAAGTTTTTAAATTAGGAATTTAAATTAAAATAATTAAAATATACAATTACAATAATCAGAAAATACAGGGTTGTTACACTCTCCCCCGCTCAAAACTTTTCGTCCCCGAAAAGGAATGAGGTACAGGAAAGCACAGAAAAAGATAGAATGAAATAGTATTAAGACAAGATGACAAGAAGATTAAAATCATACCTGATAACTGTTGCTATAGGTTAGTTTAACAATGTGGAGATGATCTTTCCAAGATCTTCCAGAATTCAAGAACACAAGCATGGGAAAAATCTTTTAGAATCTGATTCACCCTTCCCGTTTGACCAACGGTCTGTGGATGGCAAGCAGTGCTTAGATTCAAAGATGGGTACCAAAGATTATTAAAGATTATAGAAAGATATCTAGACAGACTGGTACATGCAATAGCCTCCCATTCTGTAGCAAGATAAGGGAAATTAGGACAACCAAAAGATAATTTGAAAAACAAAATAAAATAATAAATTTGAAACCATAAAATTTCAACTTAAACTGAAAATTAATTTTACATAAGTCAAATAAATCTTAAGCATCTCTAATTTCATTATCTTATCATCCAATTATCTTAAATTAAAAAATTCCTAAAATCATGTATTTGAAAAATCTTTTATTATACTCAAAATGTACAAAATAAAATTTAATTCTTCTTCATTTCAAATTAAAATTAAGTTTATTTCTCTCAATATATCTTATCACCCATGTTAAATATATTTATACTAATTATAACTGCTTTAATTTATTCTCAGTTTCTTTAACATCATTTTATATTGTAAATTATTCCATTACCCTTTTCTTTATTTACCTCTGTCAATCTCTTTTATAACTAAAATTTCAGTATATAACATTTATAATATCCACTCAAATTTTATTTATAAAATCTTTTTTTTTATATTGTACATTATCCAATTACATATTCAACTTCTGAAAATTAAGGTAAGTTATATTGGAATGAAATTATGTATTATACAAATAAAACTTTCTAATTCAATTATTTCAAGCTTGAATATTTATCCAAATCTTGAAATTATACTTAGAAATTATCCTTGAAGATAAAATTTAGGAATTAAATTTCCGATAAATTCCAAACTATTTAGAGATAAATAAATGCTCATATACTCTATATATATATATATATATATATCCATTCAAATTCAAATCATATATCAGCATATGTTATAAATCCAGTCTTATTTTAGAAATTAAAATCAACTAAATTTTCCCAAATCAAAACTGTAGCAAGACTACAGAATGGTCACTTCACTTCGAAACTCGAAAATGAATGTCGGTGATGCTGTAGTCATCACCGAAGTTATTTTCCAGCGACAAAGAGAAGAGTACTAGTTTTAAACTTTAAAAATTTTTGGAAACAAATTTCTATTCCAAAATACTTTAAATGATATATCCTTTAAAACTTTAAACACCAAGTTTGAAATCCATCGGGAACTAAATTCTCAAATTCTTGTTTTACATTCATTTTAAATTTCCAAATAAATTTATAACTATGTTTTATAGTTCAATTAGATATATGAAACAATAGAAAATGATATATAAAATCAAATATTATTTCTTAACAACCAATTCAAATAAAATCCAGATAAAGATATATAATAAAGATACAAAATTTATTTCACAAAAATTTATTTCATTACTAAATTTTAAAAACATATTGTGTCGGTTTGCTCTGTTCAAGTGTTTTGAAAATCTTATCGATAGCGTTGATCAGACGAATCGATTAGAAACCCAAATCAACATCAACAACTCAAACAACACAATATATAAAACATTTTAAATATTTGTTTACAAATACACTTCAAGAACGATTTGAAGATAAGTTGGAAACAAAGATGAGATGATTAAATAACAGAATAGGGAGATGGATGAGTTTATATAAATCGCGGGCAATCTTAACCAGGTCAACCGTGACTTAAAGAATAAGATCGATATGGATTTCTTGGGTAAATCAACATTCGGTCTCAAGAGATAGAGTTCAGGATTATAAGAGGTACTAGCACCTAAACCGAGGATATAGAATCTCTAGTGAATCGATGCTGTTGTAAAGGAGTTTCCCCCTTTACAAATAAATTTGAAGTTGGCGAGACCACCGACTCATTATAAAGATCATTCAAAGTGGAGTTATGGGATACTCTAGAATCAAATGAAGATGAATAGTGAGGGACACGAAATGGATTTTGACCGCAGGGAACGTTCCAAAATCAAAGGAATCGAGTCAAAAGGAATGGATTCAAACTCGAATGAAAGTGATTCTGCAAATTCATTTACTCTATATGCTAAGTTTTTCCTAGAGCTACCAAAGCTCTGATACCAACTGTAACGACCCGATATTTTCAACCATTCGTATCCACACATGTCGGACTTGAATTGCTCAATATACCGCGTTGTAAATAAAATTTGGCAAATCTCAGAATATACAGTAAATACATAATCACAGATCACAGACACAGAGTATTTAATAGTGCAGCGGAATTTAAAAGAAATAGTAGTTCATGAAGCTACTATATAAAAATAAGATACATCATAGTTAAACATGATACAACAAAAAGTAACAAGATACATCAGGTACAAATCAGAATACATCACTGAAATCACTGGATACAGAAAGGAAAATAGATGGCTGGATCTTCAAGGAAAGCTCCAACTCCGAAGGTGAATCTTGAATGCTAACTCACTCAATCTGACTCGAGCGTAAAGCAAAATACAAAGCACTCGAGTCAGGATATAAATACTTATGAACTGTAAATAAACTCAAGTGAACAGTAACAAAAATGCATCAGTAACTTAAAGGATGCTTGGGATCGCCCGTCCTTTAAGGATCCGTTAAACTATTTACAATGTAGTAGTATTGCGCTACTATAATAATGTCTACAGTAAAATAAACATACTTTTAAATAGCGTTCCGGGCTACCCGTATCACCCTTCACACATAATAGTCCCAGCAGTCCATCCAATATCATGCCATCTCCACTCTGGGTGACTGTCAGAGGATACCACACGGGCTACGGGAGAAAAACAAACTCGTAGTAAAGGCTCGGTATGGTAGGTGACACGGCACACAAGGCAATGCCAGGGTTGATATACCAATTACGCACACGGGCTGGTGGTAACGCAGCAGCCACATACGCCCACCTCGGAACACACTCCCAATCAAAATCGGAGGATGGCCATCTAATCAATCACCAGTAAGAGTATAGTATCGAAGGAATGTGTCCGACTAGAGGTGCTACCTCCTTTGGCCCGAGATCGCTCCTGTTTTAGCCACCTTATGCCAACTCACGGGAGTTGGGTCCACGTAATATACCTCAAGAACGTCGCCACCATCCTACTTCATTCTGGAATCTCCACCGCGTACACGGTTGTTAAAGTGGTTTTCGGAGTTGGCAGAGAGTATGACAACTTCCGATCCCGGTCTCTTTAACAACCAAACGTTATTATAACGCCGTGGTCATTTCAAAATAGTTTATATTTCAAAAGGATCAAATCATTTCATTTCAAAACTGTATTCCTTTCAAAATAGTTTACACTTCGAAACCAAAACCATTTTTATTTCAAAATTATATTCAAATCAAATAGTTTGTCATTTCCATTTCAAACATATATTCACCTTTAAAAAAATTCATAATACTTTCAAAGTATAACATTTCCGAAACCAAAATACTTGAAATCATTACACTTTGAAAATCATAACATTTCGAAATCATTCATTTGAAATCAATCTTTTAATTCTTTACACTTTACAAATTTATTCCATGAAACCAAAATTTTCAATTTCCTAACTTAACTCAATTCAAACCATCAGTTTCAATTAAATTTGCCAATAACTATTTCAAATCATATCAATTTCAAATATAGATTTGATCCATAAATTAAACTGTTCAATTTTTAATATATTTCAAAGCTTTCATATCCCGCATTTCAAAAATTAATTTTTTTTTATAATTTCATATATCTCAAATCTAGTTTCATTATTACTTAGTTTTGAAATATTCATTTCATAAATCCAATATTATTTTGATAAGCTTACATTATAATTAAACAAAATATCTTTTCATACAAATATAAACTTCAATATTCCTTTATCAAATAAATCAAAATCAAATATCATTCCACGTCCACATTCTTTGCTAAAATAAAGATCAAATCATTTCCAATCATTTCAAAATCATTAAAATATTACATCCTTTCAAAACTTCGTAATCAAATCATTATTTGAATTCAAATCTAAATATTCAAATTTAAATATCACTTAAAAAATCAAATATTTAATTCATTTATTATTTCAAACATCATTACAAAATACATTTCAAAATTCCATTCAAAAATTCATTTATCTCATTACATCTCATTCCGTTTAACACATAACCAAGTAAACTTTATTTAAAATTCAAATTCAAATTTAAATACCTTAAAAATTCAAATTTAAATATTGAAATATATTCAAAACTTCTTAAATTTCACAATTAATCAATTTACAAAAGTTAAATCATTTAACACTTTAAAATATAACTCAAACAGTGTTAAAATCTATAACATTTCAAACATTGTCAAATTATAGCAACGACGGCATTTATAAAGTTCTATCGTAGCTTATAGCTTCCAAAAATGGTTTAGATCAAGAATAACGGCATTTATAAAATGTCGTAATTGATATTTAGTTATTTCAAACATTGTTAGATTCAAAACAATAGCATTTACAAATGCTGTCAAAAGACTACAACATTTTGAAAATGCTATAAAATTCCAGATTTCATTTTAGCTTTTCAAAAATAAAAATAAAGCTTCAAATTTTTATTATAACTTAAAAATCATATTCTAGACTTCAAAATTTCACATTTAAAAGACATATGATTTAACACAACCAAATTTTTAGATCAAATATTCAATTTAAAAACTCCATTCATTTATTAAGTCAAAATTCACTAATATAAATTAAATAAAACTTAAAATTTTACTTCAAATACAATTTCAAAACTTTAAATTTAATTTCCATTATTTATTTACATTTTAAAATAAAATTTAAAGTCTAAAATCACATTTACTCCAAATTTACATACTTGAATTCACTTAAATTCACAATTTCAAGATTTAATATTTAACTTTCTTAAAACCATAATATATATATTTTTAAATCAAAATTTCATACTTTTGAAAATACATATTTTTAATAAAAATCATTTAAAAATATACCACGGGGTCTGTATATAATTTTCTAACCTAGGTCAAGTGATACAGATATATATCATTTCGATCCGCAGTTTACAAAGAAAACCCGGGTTCTATCATTTCAAACCCGCAATCCCAAGTCAAATAAAATACAATAAAAATCGCTCAGGCCTATCATTTCAGCCCATAACGATTTTTCCCTATTCTAAAGTCCGTTCGGGTATGTATCATTTCAACCCATAGTGATTCTATTCTAATAGGGAACTTGTAGTGTGAATATATGCATAAACAATATAAACAATGTCAATATCACAATATAATGTCATATATCAGATGTCAGGTGATAATTAACAGTTTTAACATGGTAATAACATGGTATAGCATATCATATGATCAACATTAACTTGCATAACATTTTATATTACTAAACACTTGTCATCAATTCACTATTTCCTAAGTATAAATGTCAGAGTGAGAAAGACTCACCTTTTACGAAGCTAGAGACAAACAACACACACAAGAGCGATTCCAAAGGTACGAAAAGCACGATTTAATATGAATGAATGGAGAGCCTTGTAAAAAATACACAAAATATAACATACATAAGCGCAAAATATAAATATTTTACATACAAATATAATCAACAACTTAAGTTTGCAAAACAATGGCAAAACATGAAAGATAATCGAACCTTGGAAGCAACAGACTTGCACAAGACACATAGGCTTGGCCTAAATGCAACAGGGCTTTATCTCATCATACCTAGGCTCGGCCTAGGTCATGTGTGCTCAGCCATGAGTCATGAGATATGGTTATGTACATGAAAATGGAAGGCAAAGGCATGGAGAGGCAAAGGTAAGCAAAGGGTCAATAGATGGAAGGTTTTGGAGCAACATAGACTCGACCTATGTCAATATTTGGCTTGGCCATGCATTGTTTAAGGTCAGGCCAGTGGAGTAGCTGATGGTCAGAGGTGATGTAGGCAGGTGGTGGTGGATGTAGGGGTGGCCAAGGCAAGATATGGAGGAGATAGTGAAGATAGGCTTGGCTAGGCAATGTTTTCAAGGAGTGTTGCAATGTTTTGTGGAGTTTTGTGGTTATAGCTTCATCCAATGGTTATGGCCTGATCTGGATGAGGGGATAGGTGGTGGTTGCTGCTGCTGGTGATGGTGGAGAGTATGGTGGTGATGGTGGGTGGTAGAGGCCAAGCAAAGTTAGGTAGAGATTTAGGCAAAACAATGAAAAGAAGAAGGAAAAGTAGAAGAAGAAGACCATGCACTTGCCTTTTTCTTTCTCAAATTGAAATGCCGTGAGTTTTTGATGGTGGGAAGAATATTTTCACGTGAATTTCGGGAGAAAATACATGGCTATAGGTAAGCAGTGTACGGCCAAAAGAAAGGAGAGTAAAAGCCAAAAGAAAATGAAGAGACAAGGAGATGAAAAGACTAGAAAATGAAAGGTCTAGTCTTTTTGAATTTCTAATTTCTTTTAAAATTTTAAATACATGTAAAATACGCATAAATACAGATAAAAAACGAAAATATAGTAAATAATCAAAAATAAATAAATAAATATTAATTAAATATAATTAAATTAAGAAAATTGCAAAGAAAATGTGAACTAGGCTTGAAAATTTGAAAATAAATGAAATGAACTTTGGAAAAATTGTATGTACATGAAACATATTTATAAATAAAGATAAAAACATAAAAATAAAATGAATACATAAAAATGAATAAATAAATTTTAACTAAATATAATTTAAATAAAGAAAATAACAGAAAAATGGAAACTAACCTTTAAAAATAGAAAATAAATTCAATGAGCTTTGGAAAAATTCAAACATCACTTTAAAAATATTTAAAAGGTAAAAATATATGTAACATAACATATAATACAATTTAGAATAAGATATGACAAATAAAAATTATTTATATAATTTAAAATAAACAATATTGTTAAATAAAACAATTTACACCAAATTTTGTAAAAGCATAACTTTCGCAGTGTTATTCGGATTTCAACGAAACGAAAAGCATTGTTCTTGAAATTTTATTTACTTTCATAACAAAAGTTAAAATTAATATTTTAAAACTTTTAAAATTTAAATTTAAAAGTCAAAGTTTGACCAGATTGACCAAAATTCACTTTTTTGGAAATATTCAATTTATGCATGATTGAAATTCTAATCCACATCAAAATCAACATTTATATTTCAATTAACAAAATATATTAATTTTAATAAATAAAATAAAGTTTTTAAATTAGGAATTGAAATTAAAATAATTAAAATATACAATTACAATAATCAGAAAATACAGGGTTGTTACATTAATTCTCTTTGTACTTAACTTAACTTAATTACTTAATTAAAATGATTAATTACGAGTTAAAAACATCGCTAAGCATTAACTAAAATAATCAAAACTTGTATTTCTGTTTTAACTCAAATTGTTAAACATTTATTAAATCATCAATGCTTAAAAGTGATTGAGAAATATGTTGCTTAACTATATTTTTTTATTATATAACAATGCAGTTTGAAAAGAATTCCCACCCGAGAACTACCATTACTTTACTCGAGTAGTACTTCGAGCTAATCACCCATATCACCCGAGACGTTCACCTGTATGCATCTTCTTCTTCTTCTTTTTTTCTTGTTTTATATTTCTAGCAAGTTGAAATTTAACATAAGTATAAATTAAAGTATCAGCGTCTCTCACGTGCGCTCGGATTAAAACTCGAAGCGATCAACCTCTTCCCTCGAGTAACGTCTCGAGTAGCTTGCAAAGGTGACACTGACACGACCCCTCACGCCGTATGTAACAAACGAGAATTTTCGACTTTCAAAAATTCAACATCGACACTCACTTTATCGACTGCCGAGAAATCGAAGGCCGGAAACACGGAATGTTATGTGTTTTAAAAAAGAAGAAAGAAAGAAGAAGAGAAGAAGGAAGAAGATGGAGAGAAGAAAGAATAGAAAATTAGAAAATAGAAGAAAAAGAGAATAGAAAATGAAACGGAACAGAAAACAACAGAACAATAACAGAATCTCACAATTCGCAGCGGAACAACATATAATAATAAATGAATAATCTTTAAACAAAGAACTATATCAGTTATTACATTTTATACTTTACATCAAATCATCAGAGTGTACAACATCAACATCAAACAGTGGTGCAGCGGAAAAAGAAATACTATATAGCTAGTAATACGCCATGCCATCCAGCTTGCCTCCAGCAATTCCTGAATATCCTGATAAACCTTAACTCTTGACTGCCCGTGTGAAAATTGGTGGGCACCCAGAGTTTAGGAAGGAAAACAATAAACTCCAAGTCAGTCATGTGACTGGTGCGAGAACTAAAAACAGTTTATTTATCTTAAAATCAAAATAGAGGAATATTTTTAAATTCAATTCGCAAAGCTTTTAAAAATGAGACTACCATAAGGCCTCCCGCACACACACACAATGCAAACGCAGAATCGGAGGAGATTTCTCCTTATGATAGTCAAAGATGCTTGATACGCATTAAAAATAACAATTGATATTATTACTAGTGCATAGTGTAGAAATTTTTTTCGAAAATAAAGATATAAATCTTAGCCAACATAGACATTTCGAACTATGCCTACTATAGCTACCATCCAAACAGTGGTGACCACCATAAGTGAATGGCAGGTCCTACAACTAATACCGTACAAGTTTTCGTATTGGGAATTGGATTTCCAACAAATGGTCAGGCCAAGGAACTTCCCATTGCCACATGAGAATGCCTCTGGAAAGACATCCCCGAGAACCAAACTGGAACTCTGCCAACACAAGGCCGGGTTACCCCTAACTGGGTAACTACTGACACGAGCACGCCATTCCCCGATCGTAAACGACCTTTCTCACGGGATCCCGAAAACCAACAACCACAAAGTAATAAATTCGTAGTAACCACATAGGTTAAATATCTGGGCTCCATACCATGATACCACCTCTATCCAGAAGGAAATGTACATACCCTAAAGGGTGCTACCCCTCATAACCTTGCCGCATCTTTCCTGTTTTGACCATTTCCGGGGTGTGAGGCTCGACGAAGTCACGTCCACAAAAGCATACTTTATACAAAAGCCATGCTTTGGGTCAACAAATGATCAACACAATGATCACCAAGATAGACGATCAAATAAACGATCCTATCACAATAATCAACACAATGATCATTTCAGCAACACTCAGCATGTCACATTACCAAATTGGGAATATATCGTTGATAACTTCAACTATATAACCTCTGAGCTCGTACGTCTCAGAGAAGGGTGTTAAGCTAAAAGAATAAATTCTCCGCCACCACAGAAATATATTTGAAAGAAATCGGCTTTACATCTCAACTTGTAATGTCAGACACACAATCCATACAAGTCTGTTCCGGGCTCGAACAGAACCGAAGGCACTTACAAAGAAGTCCTTGCAATCCGAATAATCTCTAATCACGTTCGGATTTCCCATCACATATGGAGATCTCAATAGCAGGGATCAGCCAGTGCAGAGACAATCAACAAGAAACCCTTTCGCTTTCGAAAATATTTGGTCTTCAACACCGATCTTCGAATGCAATTCATAACGACGTATCACATATTCGGAATGGGTTATACGACCCCAAGGTCCTTTCCCGGTTAACCCGAATAGTGAGCGCTTATTTTTAAAAAAAATAAGTGTGGCATCCAATTTCAAACAAATCACAACAAATACCTATTTAAAGGTAAATATTGATAGTCGGTTTTTGAACTATCAATAGATATGCCAACATCACCAGATTCCAAATAATTTTCCAAATTATTTATTTTCCAAAAATATCTTTATAAGATATACATTCTCCATTCTTTAAAAATAAATTAATATATATTTTTAACTAAATTTCCCAATTCCATTTATAAATTCCATATTGAATTTACATTCCCAAAATATTTATGAATATACGATTTTCATTCAATTTCTAATATTCATTTTCAATTTTATCTTCAAAAAGATAAATTCAAAATTTTCACTTAATATTGGAAGAGCATTTCTATACTTATTAAAAATAAGTAATTCACGGATCTTTTTATTTTCTATACTTAGAAAATATTTAATATACCCTAATCGAAATTTAGTATATATTTCATTCTTTAAGGAAATCATTCACTTAATCATATGTATTTGGGTCTAAACGAATGTCGCGTAAAACATCGTTACGACAACCCAAAATCACTAGTATAGGGATTCGAAATTAAAATAGATATATAAATCCCAATACTATGCAAAACATTTCCTTTCGGAAATCATTTACTATAACAACAGTGTTATAGTCCACCATTTCCTTTTATTTCTCGAAAATATCTATTTCAACAATAAATGTTGAAATCTATGGTTTCGAATCTCAACATCTTTTAAAACATCTTTAGATCGTTTTAATTCTATTTCAAACATCACATCCAAAATAATTTCTTTAACAAAATATTCACTATTCAAAAACGTGAACACACTTGTTGATAAATTTCATCACTTCTATTCATTTTATTTTAAAGAATTATTCACTGTCTAAAACATGAATATAATTCCATAAATAAATTACAACAATTCCTTATCAAAATAAGTCGTTGTGGATTTATAAAACAACGTTTATAAATTCTATTTCTATTTATTTTATAACAGCTTTCTTTTATAAATTTCCTTTATAAATCTATTCAATTTCATATCTCAATGATATACTAAAATTTCATCTTAGAAGTCAAATACTTATAATTTATTTATAAAAATCATTCCTTCAAACTTCCCAAATCTATAAATCTTATAACTTCTAAGATTCATTTATTTATCCACATCTATTTCCTAAATAACTTTATAAATTTTATTTATAAAATTTTATTTATAACTTCACCGTTATAATTCTATAAGTTTCATTCATTAGTGAAATTCATTCACAATTCTTTCTAATACTTATAAAAGCTCGTTTTATAATTCCAATATTTTTAATTTATAAATATCAATTTATAAATCTTTTTAATATAAAACAATTTATATTACTATTTTAAAACGTCTTTTAACTCCTTTATAATTTATCATTTTAATTTATAAAATAATCAAATTTCATAAATTCTATAGATTTCATTCCTTTATGAAATTCACTTACAAATCATTCTATTACCTATAAAAGTTCGTTTTATAATTCAAGATATTCTAAATTTATAAATATCAACTTATAAATCTTTTAATATAAATCAATTTATATTATTACTTTAAACATCTTTAAATTCTTTTATAATTTCATCATTCTGATTTATAAAATAAAAATTTTATAAATCCTATTTTAAACTTCTTATAATAAATTCAGAATTCCCAGTTCAAACTATTTTATAAAATCACTAATCCCATATTTTCAAAAATTAACTTTTAACTGTATTTCTCAAAAATCATAATTGTTATAATATTAAAATTATAACGTTTATTTATTTAAGATGAATCAATTCCAAAAATATTTTATAAACGTATATTTCCAAAAATCACTTTAGAAATTAAAATTTGTTATTTTTAAACTTCAAATTTGGATCCGATGATGCAACACATCAATATTCAATCACAACTTTCAAACATCATATATCATTCATGATAACAATCAAACATCACACTATATGAAATCAAATAAATATTTGTGAGGAATCCAGTTGGATCCCTCCAACCTGTTTCCCTGCATCCACAGACATTAGCACAATACCATTCCGTTTCAAGACGGAATATCGCGGTATATGGGATTTTGTAAAATATATATCCGCTTACTAACGGCGCAATAGGGTCTCATCCGCTAAAAGAAAATGCGGGAAATCAATCAACTGCAATATATACATATGCCAATATATATATATATATTGCTATATATAATATAATACCAATTCCACTTCAAGGTGAAATATCGCGGTATATGTGTGTAATAAATAACCTCCGCTTACTAACGGCGTATAGGGTCTATTCACATCCAATATATATATCAATCATCATTCAATTATTCAATCAACACAGTCAAGCAAATTTTAAATCTAACTATTTAAAATTTAAATAAACAATAAAATTCCTTTTGAGTGAGAAGTTCTCACCTTTGCTTTTTATTAGCAATCCATTTCCATCTTGACTCGATTTTCTTGATTTATACCTTGTATAAATATTTACACAATTTATTAATATTCGAACAGATCGAATAATAAATTTTCGTTCTTGATTGTTAAATAAATCAATAGTTTTATTTAAATCAGTTTCTTCCTTAATAAATTTATTTAAACTAATTTTGTCCTTTTAAAATAATTTTAACTAGAGATTTCCAATAGAACTAAATTTACTTAACTAATTTATCTTTTTAAAATAATTCTAATGAGAAATTTTAGATTGAACTAAATTTCTTTTTTTATAAATTCAAATCAACTAATTTTTTTTTTTTAATAAAATTATTTTCCTTTCAACCAAATTTCTATTAACTAATTATTTTCTGTTTAACTAAAAATTAGTTTTAAACTAATTCTTTTCTTTTAAAAATCTAGTCTTTATAAACTCGATATTGTTTTTAAAAATTTCTATACTTTAAAAATAAATCTTATATACATATGTTTACTGTAAAATGTTTTTCATACTTTTTTTTTCTTTCTTTCTATAATCTATATCCTAAAAATCTGCATATGTACTAAACTAATTCAAAAACAAAAAGTTTATACCTGTATCATCATTCCATTTTCCTAATATATATATATTTATTTATTAAATCAAATTATCCAAAACTTGAATTACCTTACTGCTCTAGGTCGAACTCGAGACACTCAAGCCTCTATCACCTCGCCTACATCATAGTTCGATCGCCCCTCTGTCGCCGCCGCACCTCGAGTCGCGCGCCCATTGTTGCCGTCGCGAGCCCCACTGCCCCACACGAGTCGCCGCAATCCCCCTCGCCCAGATCAACGCCTCCTCCTGCAGCCCTAAGCGCGCGCCACCACACTCCAGATCACCGCGATCACGATACCCTCTTCGACCTCGCAGCCACCAAATCCAAAACGCGACCTTCCCTTGCATCGCGTCGCAGTTTCCTGAACCCATTGCCGCTTCCAATCGCCTTGCACGCGAACCCTCCCCCTTTTCGATCGAACAATCGATTCAATTTTTTTTTATTTTTTTTTATTCGGCTATTTTTTTTATTTGCAGAATTGTGAGAAGAGGGGAGGTGCGGCCATTAATTTGTTTTTCGTCCGAGTTGAATAGGAGTTTTAAAGGTGAGGGAGGGAGAGCGAAAAATTGGCTTCGGCCATTATAAGTTTGAACGAAAGTATGGGTTTGAACTGATGAGGGAGAGGACGTGATATTTAAAAAGGTGAAGAACGTGGCTGCACGATCTTCATCGTGATATTAGGCATGACTTTAGGCGTAATTGAAGGGGAGAACAGTGTTTTGATTTCGACCAATTTAAATTCAAATTTTAAATTTGAATTCGATTTTTATTTCAGCGCGTTTACATCTCGTGTGCTCACATGTTAACTCAGAAAAATACGAAATTTGAAACCCGACAATAATTCAATATTCCGGACCCAATGGAACTGGTTTCGTTGAATTCCGAGACTGTGCCTCGGACGACTATTTTTAAATATCGATTCGAACGATTAAATTTCAAAACTGAACAATTCACTTTCAAATTCAATTCTGAAGCTTCTAAAATTTTTAATATTATCAATATGAATTTTACAAGCCTTTGAAATATTTTTAATTGGCTTAAAATTGAAGATTCAAATTTTTATTCAACTCTCAATAGATTAAATTCTATAATTTAATCGCCAAATTCAAAGTTATATTGAAAATTCAATTCAAACCATCATTTAAATATTTAAAATAAATTAAATATTCTCAATTTAAATTGTTTAAAATTCTGGGTCGTTACAATCTTTCCCCCTTAAAAGAATTTCGTCCCGAAATTACAAGTTAAGAAGAATGCCCTTATCCCGTCTATTATTTTTCACAATTCAAATAATTTTATCAACTTACTAGCCTAAATCTTTTTATTAAAGATTCATTATCTTTTCAACTAGCTTTCCAACTTCAATTATAGGTTTCAAACAATATTGTTTTCCTAACCATTCAAATTTAAATTCAAATTCAAATTTCAAACTTTCAAATTTTTTTTCTCAAAATTTTTCTAACACCCTAAATTTTCGAAAAATTTCGCTAGTGTTTCCTTTGCGCGGCTCGATTGGTATGACTACAAAATGGCACCACGGCCCCTCAGAATCAAAAACGAAAAGAGAAAAACCAAGTGGCTAGAGAAGAAAGTCATCAAATTTCATGCTGAAATTGAAATGCGTACCTTTTTGTCGAGCCATTTAATTTTATCTTTGAAATCAAAATCTCAATTCCTTTATATACCTGTATAACCTGCTAGTAGTAGTAGCATACAAATCCAAATACAATATTCAAACCAATTTGCCAATTCTATTGCAAAATTTCGATATATGTTTCTTATATAACTTAACTTCACTATTGAAGTTACATATTCAATTCTCATTCAATTTTACATTTCAATTCAATTCACAATTTCAATCCTACTTGAATTCAATTCTCAATTCTAAATATTGAATTCTATCGATTATCTTTCATTTAGTAATTCATATTACTACTTTAAATTAGTTTCATTCACTAATTCATTTTAATATTCAATTCATTCCATTTGAAATTATTTCACAAATGAATAAATTATCAAGTTAATTTTCTTGAATCCAATCCATCTTATTTTATTCCATATACTAGTGATAATAATTCTATATTATTACTTCTAACAATCATGCAACCATATACTATAATAATTCATAGAAAACCATTTCTTTTCTATACAAAAATAGTTTTGGGCAAAATTATCTTATTTACCTGTTTCAAAAACAATTTTATATTTACTAACATATACGCGCTCATATCTATTATTACACTCAAACTCATTCTAGAGTACTGCTGACTCTATCTCTAACGAGTAATACCCAACAGAACCATGGTTGTCGCTTAACCATATGCTCCGATACCAAATGTAACAAACGAGAATTTTCGACTTTCGAAAATTCAACATCGACACTCACTTTATCGACTGCCGAGAAATCGAAGGCCGGAAACACGGAATGTTATGGGTTTTAAAAAAGAAGAAAGAAAGAAGAAGAGAAGAAGGCAGAAGATGGAGAGAAGAAAGAATAGAAAATTAGAAAATAGAAGAAAAAGAGAATAGAAAATGGAACGGAACAGAAAACAACAGAACAATAACAGAATCTCACAATTCGCAGCGGAACAACATATAATAATAAATGAATAATCTTTAAACAAAGAACTATATCAGTTATTACATTTTATACTTTACATCAAATCATCAGAGTGTACAACATCAACATCAAACAGTGGTGCAGCGGAAAAAGAAATACTATATAGCAAGTAATACGCCATGCCATCCAGCTTGCCTCCAGCAATTCCTGAATATCCTGATAAACCTTAACTCTTGACTGCCCGTGTGAAAATTGGTGGGCACCCAGAGTTTAGGAAGGAAAACAATAAACTCCAAATCAGTCATGTGACTGGTGCGAGAACTAAAAATAGTTTATTTATCTTAAAATCAAAATAGAGGAATATTTTTAAATTCAATTCGCAATGCTTTTAAAAATGAGACTACCATAAGGCCTCCCGCACACACACACAATGCAAACGCAGAATCGGAGGAGATTTCTCCTTATGATAGTCAAAGATGCTTGATACGCATTAAAAATAACAATTGATATTATTACTAGTGCATAGTGTAGAATTTTTTTTCGAAAATAAAGATATAAATCTTAGCCAACATAGACATTTCGAACTATGCCTACTATAGCTACCATCCAAACAGTGGTGACCACCATAAGTGAATGGCAGGTCCTACAACTAATACCGTACAAGTTTTCGTATTGGGAATTGGATTTCCAACAAATGGTCAGGCCAAGGAACTTCCCATTGCCACATGAGAATGCCTCTGGAAAGACATCCCCGAGAACCAAACCGGAACTCTGCCAACACAAGGCCGGGTTACCCCTAACTGGGTAACTACTGACACGAGCACGCCATTCCCCGATCGTAAACGACCTTTCTCACGGGATCCCGAAAACCGACAACCACAAAGTAATAAATTCGTAGTAACCACATAGGTTAAATATCTGGGCTCCATACCATGATACCACCTCTATCCAGAAGGAAATGTACATACCCTAAAGGGTGCTACCCCTCATAACCTTGCCGCATCTTTCCTGTTTTGACCATTTACGGGGTGTGAGGCTCGACGAAGTCACGTCCACAAAAACATACTTTATACAAAAGCCATGCTTTGGGTCAACAAATGATCAACACAATGATCACCAAGATAGACGATCAAATAAACGATCCTATCACAATAATCAACACAATGATCATTTCAGCAACACTCAGCATGTCACATTACCAAATTGGGAATATATCGTTGATAACTTCAACTATATAACCTCTGAGCTCGTACGTCTCAGAGAAGGGTGTTAAGCTAAAAGAATAAATTCTCCGCCACCACAGAAATATATTTGAAAGAAATCGGCTTTACATCTCAACTTGTAATGTCAGACACACAATCCATACAAGTCTGTTCCGGGCTCGAACAGAACCGAAGGCACTTACAAAGAAGTCCTTGCAATCCGAATAATCTCTAATCACGTTCGGATTTCCCATCACATATGGAGATATCAATACCAGGGATCAGCCAGTACAGAGACAATCAACAAGAAACCCTTTCGCTTTCGAAAATATCCGGTCTCCAACACCGATCTTCGAATGCAATTCATAACGACGTATCACATATTCGGAATGGGTTATACGACCCCAAGGTCCTTTCCCGGTTAACCCGAATAGTGAGCGCTTATTTTTAAAAAAAATAAGTGTGGCATCCAATTTCAAACAAATCACAACAAATACCTATTTAAAGGTAAATATTGATAGTCGGTTTTTGAACTATCAATAGATATGCCAACATCACCAGATTCCAAATAATTTTCCAAATTATTTATTTTTCAAAAATATCTTTATAAGATATACATTCTCCATTCTTTAAAAATAAATTAATATTTATTTTTAACTAAATTTCCCAATTCCATTTATAAATTCCATATTGAATTTACATTCCCAAAATATTTATGAATATACGGTTTTCATTCAATTTCTAATATTCATTTTCAATTTTATCTTCAAAAAGATAAATTCCAAATATTCACTTAATATTGGAAGAGCATTTCTATACTTATTAAAAATAAGTAATTCACGGATCTTTTTATTTTCTATACTTAGAAAATATTTAATATACCCTAATCGAAATTTAGTATATATTTCATTCTTTAAGGAAATCATTCACTTAATCATATTTATTTGGGTCTAAACGAATGTCGCGTAAAACATCGTTACGACAACCCAAAATCACTAGTATAGGGATTCGAAATTAAAATAGATATATAAATCCCAATACTATGCAAAACATTTCCTTTCGGAAATCATTTACTATAAAAACAGTGTTATAGTCCACCATTTCCTTTTATTTCTCGAAAATATCTATTTCAACAATAAATGTTGAAATCTATGGTTTTGAATCTCAACATCTTTTAAAACATCTTTAGATCGTTTTAATTCTATTTCAAACATCACATCCAAAATAATTTCTTTAACAAAATATTCACTATTCAAAAACGTGAATACACTTGTTGATAAATTTCATCACTTCTATTCATTTTATTTTAAAGAATTATTCACTGTCTAAAACATGAATATAATTCCATAAATAAATTACAACAATTCCTTATCAAAATAAGTCGTTGCGGATTTATAAAACAACGTTTATAAATTCTATTTCTATTTATTTTATAACAGCTTTCTTTTATAAATTTCCTTTATAAATCTATTCAATTTCATATCTCAATGATATACTAAAATTTCATATTATAAGTCAAATACTTATAATTTATTTATAAAAATCATTCCTTCAAACTTCCCAAATCTATAAATCTTATAACTTTTAAGATTCATTTATTTATCCACATCTATTTCCTAAATAACTTTATAAATTTTATTTATAAAATTCTATTTATAACTTCACCGTCATAATTCTATAAGTTTCATTCATTAGTGAAATTCATTCACAATTCTTTCTAATACTTATAAAAGCTCGTTTTATAATTCCAATATTTTTAATTTATAAATATCAATTTATAAATCTTTTTAAAATAAAACAATTTATATTACTATTTTAAAACGTCTTTTAACTCCTTTATAATTTATCATTTTAATTTATAAAATAATCAAATTTCATAAATTCTATAGATTTCATTCCTTTATGAAATTCACTTACAAATCATTCTATTACCTATAAAAGTTCGTTTTATAATTCAAGATATTCTAAATTTATAAATATCAACTTATAAATCTTTTAATATAAATCAATTTATATTATTACTTTAAACATCTTTAAATTCTTTTATAATTTCATCATTCTGATTTATAAAATAAAAATTTTATAAATCCTATTTTAAACTTCTTATAATAAATTCAGAATTCCCAGTTCAAACTATTTTATAAAATCACTAATCCCATATTTTCAAAAATTAACTTTTAACTGTATTTCTCAAAAATCATAATTGTTATAATATTAAAATTATAACGTTTATTTATTTAAGATGAATCAATTCCAAAAATATTTTATAAACGTATATTTCCAAAAATCACTTTAGAAATTAAAATTTGTTATTTTTAAACTTCAAATTTGGATCCGATGATGCAACACATCAATATTCAATCACAACTTTCAGACATCATATATCATTCATGATAACATTCAAATATCACAATATATGAAATCAAATAAATATTTGTGAGGAATCCAGTTGGATCCCTCCAACCTGTTTCCCTGCATCCACAGACATTAGCACAATACCATTCCGTTTCAAGACGGAATATCGCGGTATATGGGATTTTATAAAATATATATCCGCTTACTAACGGCGCAATAGGGTCACATCCGCTAAAAGAAAATGCGGGAAATCAATCAACTGCAATATATACATATGCCAATATATATATATTGCTATATATAATATAATACCAATTCCACTTCAAGGTGAAATATCGCGGTATATGTGTGTAATAAATAACCTCCGCTTACTAACGGCGTATAGGGTCTATTCACATCCAATATATATATCAATCATCATTCAATTATTCAATCAACACAGTCAAGCAAATTTTAAATCTAACTATTTAAAATTTAAATAAACAATAAAATTCCTTTTGAGTGAGAAGTTCTCACCTTTGCTTTTTATTAGCAATCCATTTCCATCTTGACTCGATTTTCTTGATTTATACCTTGTATAAATATTTACACAATTTATTAATATTCGAAAAGATCGAATAATAAATTTTCGTTCTTGATTGTTAAATAAATCAATAGTTTTATTTAAATCAGTTTCTTCCTTAATAAATTTATTTAAACTAATTTTGTCCTTTTAAAATAATTTTAACTAGAGATTTCCAATAGAACTAAATTTACTTAACTAATTTATCTTTTTAAAATAATTCTAATTAGAAATTTTAGATTGAACTAAATTTCTTTTTTTATAAATTCAAATCAACTATTTTTTTTTTTTTTAATAAAATTATTTTCCTTTCAACCAAATTTCTATTAACTAATTATTTTCTGTTTAACTAAAAATTAGTTTTAAACTAATTCTTTTCTTTTAAAAATCTAGTCTTTATAAACTCGATATTGTTTTTAAAAATTTCTATACTTTAAAAATAAATCTTATATACATATGTTTACTGTAAGATGTTTTTCATACTTTTTTTTTCTTTCTTTCTATAATCTATATCCTAAAAATCTGCATATGTATTAAACTAATTCAAAAACAAAAAGTTTATACCTGCATCATCATTCCATTTTCCTAATCTATATATATTTATTTATTAAATCAAATTATCCAAAACTTGAATTACCTTACTGCTCTAGGTCGAACTCGAGACACTCAAGCCTCTATCACCTCGCCTGCATCATAGTTCGATCGCCCCTCTGTCGCCGCCGCACCTCGAGTCGCGCGCCCATTGTTGCCGTCGCGAGCCCCACTGCCCCACACGAGTCGCCGCAATCCCCCTCGCCCAGATCAACGCCTCCTCCTGCAGCCCTAAGCGCGCGCCACCACACTCCAGATCACCGCGATCACGATACCCTCTTCGACCTCGCAGCCACCAAATCCAAAACGCGACCTTCCCTTGCATCGCGTCGCAGTTTCCTGATCCCATTGCCGCTTCCAATCGCCTTGCACGCGAACCCTCCCCCTTTTCGATCGAACGATCGATTCAATTTTTATTTTTTACTTTTTTTTTATTCGGCTATTTTTTTTTTATTTGCAGAATTGTGAGAAGAGGGGAGGTGCGGCCATTAATTTGTTTTTCGTCCGAGTTGAATAGGAGTTTTAAAGGTGAGGGAGGGAGAGCGAAAAATTGGCTTCGGCCATTATAAGTTTGAACGAAAGTATGGGTTTGAACTGATGAGGGAGAGGACGTGATATTTAAAAAGGTGAAGAACGTGGCTGCACGATCTTTATCGTGATATTAGGCATGACTTTAGGCGTAATTAAAGGGGAGAACAGTGTTTTGATTTCGACCAATTTAAATTCAAATTTTAAATTTGAATTCGATTTTTATTTCAGCGCGTTTACATCTCGTGTGCTCACATGTTAACTCAGAAAAATACGAAATTTGAAACCCGGCAATAATTCAATATTCCGGACCCAATGGAACTGGTTTCGTCGAATTCCGAGACTGTGCCTCGGACGACTATTTTTAAATATCGATTCGAACGATTAAATTTCAAAACTGAACAATTCACTTTCAAATTCAATTCTGAAGCTTCTAAAAATTTTAATATTATCAATATGAATTTTACAAGCCTTTGAAATATTTTTTAATGGCTTAAAATTGAAGATTCAAATTTTTATTCAACTCTCAATAGATTAAATTCTATAATTTAATCGCCAAATTCAAAGTTATATTGAAAATTCAATTCAAACCATCATTTAAATATTTAAAATAAATTAAATATTCTCAATTTAAATTGTTTAAAATTCTGGGTCATTACACCGTACACGTGCACGACGGCGCGACTAAACTTCGACGAACACAAACATCATCGACAGGTGACAAATCTCATGAATACTCGAAAACCAAACTCAAACCGCTTTCAAAAATTTCAAATCAAAATTAAGCATTCTGTTTGAGACCTGAAGCTCAAAGCACACCACAAAACCACCTCGCCACCGCCGCACAGACCACCTGAGTCGCCTAAATTTCGTCCACACCACGTCAACACGTTAAGCATCCCTCCACCAGAGTTTCATGCGACTCGATTACGTATTAAGGTCGAACACACCACGTTAAAGACATGTGCAAAAGCTCGAACAAAAACCCTAATTCAACCTCGTTTCTTAAATTCACGCAATAGAAAAATTATTTCACATTTTTCTTGAGATCACAAATGTTCATACTAACTTCATACCCATTTAAACTTTTAAAATTGATTCGATTGTTTGAAAATGGAAAAAATAAAAATTTGGTTAACATACAAACTGCTTTTAGAATCCCAAACTTAAAATCTTCATTTTTGTTTTAAAAATCATAAATTGAAGTAATGATTCAAGTTATGAACATGAATTAACTTTTTACATCAATTGAATTTATCAAATTATTATTTGGTTTCCTGTAAAGAAGATTACAGAAGTATATTTCTCTAACATTTTTAAAACAGCATTTAAAAACTCCTGATTGAAGCCTAAACATTTTGTTTTGTTGAAAAATTAAAACTTAACAATGATTTGATCAGAATAATTTGAGTTTTGAACAGATATGAAACCTGTAACAACTACAGACAAGTACAGAGCAACACAGAGAATCACGTTGAAGAATAAAACATATATAAACCAGATTATCAATGAATCTTGAATTATTTTTAAATAAACTTAAAGCTTTTAAAATTTCTTGTTTACTCACCTGCAAATTTGTAAACAGAGAATACTTTGATGTTATGGAAACTAGTAGTATGAATCTGCCTTGAGTTTTGTTCTACTCTTGTTTTGAATTGAATGATGTTTATAGTTTGAAAAGATGAAGTTGCTTATTTCTTAATCTTTGGTTTTCTTATGTGTTTTTCTGAACGAACAAAAAAGGAGATGCATCCATATATATATATATATAAGAAAAGAACATGATGTAATAAGGAAGGTATTAACCGGTTAAGTTGTTTTCTTCATTTTGTTTTAACTTAATAGATTTTTATAAATATTTTGAATTGACAAAATGTTGGCTGAGCTGATTTCAATAAATGCCTTGTTTCCAAATATGTTTACATATTGTAATTATGTTGTATATAGATATTTTGTCTGTAATTATACACTTGCAGGTAGACATGGGTTATGTATATGAAGATCTTTTGTATGAAGATATTTGTTCTATCTTGAATAATTCATATACATGTTTTGTCTGGTTTCATTTTTCTACTTTGTTTTCATACTTATTCATTGGCTTTGTATGAAGATATCTTGTTTTTACTTTTATTTCTATTTTGACTATCACTATTTAAATTATATTCAATATGGTTTACTTATATGTATTATTGATAAAATTTTATTTTATTTTAAATATTATCATCCATACATATTTTTATTAAATGTTAATAGGGTAAAGTATTTTAAGTCAATTATATAAGATAGATTTGATTGTAAATATTATCAAGAGATTTATTTTAAATTTTCAAAATCATATTTCCCTTTCGAAAATACAAATCTATATTAAAAAAAGGGAAAATATCTCCAAAAGATTTATTCATTTTAAAATGATAAATTTATATTTTATTTAATTGGATTGAATATTTATTAAAATAATAGGGCCAAAATCCAGGGTCGTTACAAAAGCCAGAGAAAATAAAACAACTAAATCAGCTTCTTCAAGTTTTCAAATAAAAGCAAAAGGGAATTCAAGTACACAACTCAACTAAATTCTACAGAAGATCATCAGATCAAAGAAATCAACTAGGAGTTTTCAAAATCAATTTCCAGATTTCAAAGCTTCCTCTATTCAAATTTTTCCATGAGTAAGCTTCACTTTTTAAAACCGAACGTACTTTATTTTTGTATGCATGTAAGTTTTATAGTGGTAATGACTGGAATATTAATTGCATGGACGAAATTGTATGTTGCTTCGGTGTACATGCTCAAAATACTATATGCATGTCTCTGTTTGTTCTACAAACTGAAAATCATTCAAAAATTCAATTCTCTTCACTTAATCCATTTCAGGTTATGATTATAAAAGGAAATATGTTTTTAGTGACTAAATTATATTATTAAAAATAAATTTATGAGAAATTGGTGAGTAGTTTTATTGGGAAGAAGAAATTATAGTAAAAAATCAAACATCTCAAAAATTCGACTTTCACGATTTCAAGATTTTCATATAAATCTGATTCGTTTTTAAAAACCATGATTTTTACTGGTAATTTCAAGATTTTTAAGTTAGTAAATTAAAAGAAGTTCCAAGTTGAATGGAATCAAGATTTTGCTCGATTTTCGGCGATCGGTGGAAGATTGTCGGTTAGGATCATTGATGGAGTTAGTTAGTTTGTCGAAGATAATGGGCAAATGGTCCAAAAAAATTTAGTCCGCCGTAGTGGTGGGGCAAGGAGGATGTAGAGTTTAAGGCTTGTTTTAGGTCGACGGTGTTGTCGAGGTGAATGCGGCGTCTTCGTCGCATCGAGTTGGACTAGAGTAAGGGGAAAAGGAGAGTGGAACTCTGGCGAAGGTCTGGGCTCAACGACGAGGCTTCTGGTTGTCGGAAGTGGCGGTGCATGGTGGATCTTTTCGATCGGGTTTTGGCGCCTACTGTTGCTCGTTCGCTCGAATTAGATTTTTGGTTTGTTTTATGGTTCTGGGTGGTCGGATCGAGCGAGGGTGACATCGGCGACTTGCTGGAGGTAGCGACGTTGATCGGAGCGACGGCGATGCGGTGTGCACGTGCACGGTGCACGATCGTCTGTGTTTTGTGGTTTGTAGTTAAGGTAGGGATCTGGCTTAAGAAAGAGACGGGAAGAATGGGAATTGGATCGTGTTTGGGCTCGGGTTTGCATCAGGTTGGGCTCGAGATGATTAAGTGAATTAGCAGGTTTCAGAAAGTAAAGAAAGAATGAAAGGGACGAAGAAGTTCCATGGGTTTCGGGTTGGGCTTTGGGCCTGAATTTTTTTAAAAAAAACAAGCTTTTCCAAAAATAAATGCTGTAGCCATTTCATTTTAATATTAAATGTTTACTTAGGTCCCTTGTTTGATGCAAACCCGATGGCAGATAATAGGCTTAAATTCGAGATCAATGGCAGTAAAGGAATTTAAAAACCTTGTCTGCTTAAATATTATTTGGTTGAAAGGTTATAAGTAAATTGTTTTAATCTTAGAATAATTATATTATATGTCCTTTATTTAAATTAATTCCTAACTTTATTTAAATAAAATTAAATGGTGTAATTAAGTATATAGTTAAGGAAAATAAAATGTTTTATACTTATGATTTTTCAAAGGTTTTATGTATTTTATATATTATCTAATTCCAAATGTTTAATAAAAATAATAATAAGATAAATGGCTTATAAATAATTAATGTCAATTAAGTATGATTTTCAGTAATTTATTTTTAAAATTAATTTCATGATTGTGGGCTAGTTAATCTAGCCTACGAATGATTAATTTGAATTGAATGCTTGAATTGTTTAGTATCTCTAGTATGTTAATTTGTGATGTTATGTGATGTGAAATGAACTGAATTGAATATTGATGAAATATGAGACATTTATTTGAACAAACATTGTGATGGAATTTTTTTTGTGAATGTTCGCATTTGAAATTGAATTGTTTTTGGCTTAAAAGATGGCATTTGGATTCGAAGGAACCTAGATCGGATATCAGCAGTATCCGAAACTACTTCGGTTTAAATAAGCGCTTTAATTCATTATAGATTTGATTATAAAATCGAATACGCTGGAACGGAAAATAAGTAAACTTGGCCATTTAAACTAAGTAATGGTACATAGATATTCTTTTGTGAAATAAGTATTTGGCTTTAGCAAGATAAAACTCATAGTAATGAACGAGTTACCTGGGTTTTTAAAGAAGCTTTACAACTTAAGTATTTTATATTAAATGGGTTTACTCACCCTGCTTTCCAGCCTGAGTCGGGTGTTACTTTATTGTAATGCTCAAGTCAGATCGAGTATTGCAGATTTTCAGGTTAGGAGGTTCTGGAGTTCAAGAGAAGAGCTGGGTGGCAGGGGCTGATGCAGCACGACCTAAGGAATGCGTTTTAGACCGTTCACAACCTAACAAGGGCTTAAGCCGTTCGGGTTCTTTAGATCGTGTACGATCAAAGGCTACAGGAGGAGCACCACGAGATAACAAAGTAGCAGCACGAGTTGAGAACGCGCAAGGCTTAAGTCGGCTACGGCCTAAGGGAAGTGTTTTAGGTCGTCTACGACCTAACGAGTGTGCTGAAGAAGGGAGCTCACGACCTAAGATAAGTCGCGTAAGGTCTACGACCTAGTTAGGTCGCGTGAAGTGATGCAGCAGTTTTCCTCTTGAGTCGCTGAATTTAGGTCCTGGCAATGTTAAGTCGCTAGTAGTTGAGTCGTTTATTTGTCTGTTTGTTAAGTCGCTGTACTGTATATATGTGTTGAGTCGTTTGTACTTAAGTCGTAGGTCGTGTGAGTTTGTTCGTAAGTATTTGTTTTGGTTAGGTCGGCAACGACCTTGGTAAGTCGTAGGTCGCCAAGCGACCTAAGTTGAGTCGCGTGTTATTTGGATGTGTTGTAGCCTATAAATAAGCGTGTGGGAGTCATTTGTAAAGTTGTTGATTTTGGAATAAACTCTTTTTTGTTAGCCTTGTGCTTTCATTAAATTGGTAGTTGAGTGTGATCTCCTATCTCCACTTACGGTATTCGAGTGCACTCGAATCAACGTTCATTGAAGCCAATTTGTGGAATCAAGTGCGCTTGATCAATGCTCGAAGAATTGTAGATCTTTTCACGGTATCGTGCGCGATCAACGTGTCAGAGATAGCTAGAATTCGGTATCTTCGGATCAACGAATTTGCGCCTTTCAGTATTTCTCAATCCACTGATTTCTACTTTCACCGTTCCATTTAATTTTCGTATTATCCGCTGCGTCAGTTTGGTATCAAAGCGAGACTTAGCCAATCATATCTAAGCCGATTCTTGGAGCCAAGGAGTTTGAAGTTGGTGTTCATCGTGTTCATCTTGAAGTTGCAACAAGTTTGAAGCTTCCGATCCATTTCATTTTGGATCAAAGTTTGAACGGAGTTTGAAGTGAAGGCCGAGCACAACTTTGTGTTGAGTTTGTGCAAAGCTTGTTCAAAATTGAAGTGTGTTTGAATTGTTGAAGTATTTGTGTTTCATTCAACCATGCCGCCGAGAAGAGCTAACCGCCGTCAGAATGTTGAAGCTTTGTATAGAAGAGAAGAAGCCGAGCAAATGGAACAACGTATCAATGAGAAGTTTGATGAAGGTATTGGGAAGTTAGAGAAATTGATGAATGACTTGAATCAAAGTCAAAGGAGAAGGTCGCCAGTCTCGAACCGTGGAGGAAATAGAGTTTCGCCATCGGTTACGGAAGCGAGGAGGGTGTCGCCGCAATCTTTTAGAGAAAGAAGAGAAACATCAATTTCATCAAGAAGAGATCACCATGGATATAGACATGAAGAGAGAAGAACTCACATGAGTTTGAAGATGAACCATAACGAGATGAAGAGAGACATAGCAGAAGAGACATGCGTGATCGAAGGGATGTTGATAGTCGAGATCGATATAGACGTACATTTGAGTTGGATGAAGAGGGTGATAGAGCTAGCATTCATTATCAAGATCGAGACCAAGTTAAAAATTCATATCGGGATGTAGATGATGATCATCGATGGGAATCGGGTATGAAAATGGAAATTCCAGAATTCAAAGGTGGAATGGTTGCAGAAGAATTCTTGGATTGGTTGTTTAATGTTGAAGAGATCTTTGATTTTAAAGAGGTTCCGGAGAATCGTCGAGTGAAGTTGGTTGCTACTAGATTGAGGGGTAGAGCTATGGCATGGTGGCAGCAAACTAAACTTACACGGGAGAGAATGGGGAAGTCGAAGATTGAATCATGGGAGAAAATGAAGAAGCTGAAGAAGGGCACATTCTTACCTTACAATTATCAATCACTCATGTATCAGAGGTTGCAGAATCTGAGGCAAGGGACGAAGAATGTTAATGATTATGCTGATGAATTTTATCAACTGATTGCTCGAAATGATATTATGGAGACGGAAGAACAGTTGACTGCTAGATTTGTTGGAGGTTTGAGAATGCAGATACAGGATATGGTGAATATGTTTGATCCTAGATCTGTTGCTGAAGCGCACCAGAAAGTGTTGGCTTGGGAGAAGCAGGGAAGACGTGGAGGTGGTGTGTTTACGAGTTCCAATATTCAGAACGAAGGTGGTAGTGGGAGTTCCAATGTTTCGAAAGCTGTCAGTAAACCTGTTGTGAATGAAGTTGCAAAGGCGAAGGTCAACAACAATTTCAAGTGTTATAATTGCCAGGAGTTGGGTCACAAGAGTAATGAATGTCCGAAGCCAAAGAAACGAACTATGATTGCTGAAGTTGAAGCTGAGGATGTTAGCGAGGATTATTCTAGTCCAGTTGAAGAAAATGAACAGGATATCGCATCGGGAGATGAAGGATGTAATCTTATGATGAGGAGATTATGTTTGACACCGAAGCAGGAAGAAGAGGCTAGTTGGTTGAGGAGTAATATCTTTCAGTCGACATGCACTATACTGGGGAAGGTGTGTAAATTTTTGATTGACGCGGGAAGCTGTGACAATATTCTTTCCACTGAAGCTGTGAGAAAGTTGAAGTTGAAAATGGAAAACATCCTAATCCTTACAAGTTAGCATGGCGAAGAAAAGGAGGAGAGGTGAAGGTGGATAGACGAGTTCGAGTTCCATTTTCTATTGGGAATAAGTATAAAGACGAGATTTGGTGTGACGTTATGGAGATGGATGTTTGTCACTTGCTTTTGGGAAGACCATGGCAGTATGATCGAGCAGTGTAGCATGACGGTTGGACCAATAGCTACAGTTTTATGTTTGAAGGTGTTAAGATCATTTTGGTTCCCAAGAAGAGACAACAAGGAGAAAGCAAGTCAGAAGAGATTGAAGAGCTGAAGACTTTGTTGACTCTGAAAGAATTTGTTGAAGAAGTAGAAGAGAGTCCAGAGGTATTTTTGTTGATTGGTCGAGAGTGTAATGAAGTGGTTGAAATTCCTGAAGAAGTGAAGCCAGTACTGGAAGAATTTGACGATGTATTTCCTAAGGAGCTACCAACGGAGTTACCACCGTTGAGGGACATACAACATCAGATTGATCTTGTGCCAGGGTCAGTGTTACCTCACAGACCACATTACCGAATGAGTCCCAAGGATCATGAAAAACTAAGGAGGCAAGTGGAAGAGTTACTTGAACAAGGACGCATACAAGAGAGCTTAAGTCCTTGTGCTGTACCAACATTGTTAGTACCTAAGAAGGATGGTTCGTGGAGGATGTGTACTGATAGTCGGGCATTGAACAAGACTATTGTTCGTTACAGATTTCCTATGCCTAGACTGGATGACTTGCTAGATCAGTTGAGTGGAGCTGTTATGTTTTCAAAGATTGATCTTAAGAGTGGTTATCATCAAATTCGAATCAGACCAGGGGACGAATGGAAGACAACATTCAAGACGAGGGAAGGATTGTATGAGTGGCTGGTTATGCCGATTGGTCTATCGAATGTACCAAGTACGTTCATGAGGGTGATGAATCAAATTTTCAGGCCATACATTGGGAAGTTTGTGGTAGTTTATTTTGATGATATTCTGATCTATAGTGCTAGTACAAAAGAGCATATTCAGCATTTGCGGAAGGTGTTAATTATTCTTCGTGAAGAGAAGTTTTATGCAGCAAAAAAGAAGTGTGTGTTCATGACTCGAAGTGTTTTATTTTTTGGGGTATGTTGTATTTGAGAAGGGTATCCAGGTGGATCAAAGTAAAGTTGAAGCTATTAGAAATTGGCCACAGCCCAGGACTATCACTGAAGTTAGAAGTTTTCATGGGTTGGCATCATTCTACCGAAGATTCATTCCACACTTCAGTAGCGTGATGGCACCAGTTACTGATTGTATGAAGGGAAAGCAATTTTTATGGTCAGAGGAAGCAGGATATGCTTTTGAGCGGATCAAAGAACTTTTGACGACATCACCAATTCTTGTTTTACCAGATTTTCAGTTGTTGTTCGAGTTACATACCGATGCATCTAAAGTTGGGGTTGGTGGAGTATTGAGTCAGAGTGGAAGACCAGTTGCTTATTTCAGTGAGAAGTTATCTGGAGCTAAGTTGAGATATAGCACTTATGATGTTGAGTTTTACGCAATTGTTCAAGCTGTGAAACACTGGAGACATTATCTGTTTCAAAAGGAGTTTGTTCTCTATACGGATCATGAAGCTTTGAAGCATTTGCAAGGGCAGGACAAAATTTCAGTTAGGTACGCTTCATGGGTCACGTATCTTCAACAGTTTACTTTTGTTGTTAAACACAAATCAGGGGTGACGAATCGTGTAGCTGATGCATTGAGCAGGAGGAATCATTTGTTGACAATGATGAAGGTTGAAGTGACAGGATTTGACCTATTGCCAGAATTGGTTGAAGAGGATCCTTACTTTGCAAAGTTTGTTGAGAAAGTTAAGGAAGGGAGTACTGATGAGTTTGTGTTGATAGATGGATTCTTATTCAAAGGGAATCAATTATGCGTACCAGATTGCAGCTTGAGAATGAAAATTATGAAAGAGTTGCACGAAGAAGGGAATGTGGGTAGAGATCGAACATTGCAGTTGATTTCTCAGTCTTATTATTGGTCGTCAATGAGAAGGGAAGTTGAAAGGTTTGTGTGTAGATGTCATGTTTGTCAGGTTTCGAAAGGGACAGCTACAAATGCGGGATTGTATATGCCATTACCTGCTCCTACAAAACCGTGGGTAGACATTAGCATGGATTTCATGTTGGGTTTGCCGAGAACTCAAAGGGGGAATGACTCTATATATGTTGTAGTGGATCGGTTTTCGAAAATGGCACATTTTATTGCTTGCAAGAAGACGGCGGATGCTGTTCATGTTGCTCAGTTATATTTTAAGGAGATCTATCGACTACATGGGTTACCAGAGTCTATCGTGTCAGATAGAGATACTCGTTTTCTGAGTCATTTTTGGTTAAGCTTGTGGAAGATGGTGGGAACAAAGCTGAATTTTAGCAGCGCTTACCATCCGCAAACTGATGGGCAAACGGAGGTGGTTAACAGATCGTTGGGAAATTTGTTGAGATGTCTGGTGGAAGATAATCTGAAAAGTTGGGATGTGAAGTTTTGTCAGGCAGAGTTTGCTCATAATCATGCGGTGAATCGTAGTACAGGATTCAGTCCATTTCAGATTGTTTATTCAAACTTGCGAAAGGGGCTGTTGGATTTAACGGTAATACCACAATCAAAGGGGATAGTTATACGAGCTGCTGATTTCGTTGATAGTTTGACGGAATGTCATAAAATCATTCAGGAACGATTGGTGAAAGCGAATGAGAAGCATAAAAGATCCGTAGACTTGAAACGAAGAAATGTTGAGTTTAATAAAGGAAACTTAGTGTACGCTGTGTCAACGAAGGATCGTTTCCCAGTAGGTGCTTATTACAAGTTGAAAGCTAGAAAATTTGGTCCTGTGGAAGTTGTGCAACGGATCAATGAAAATGCATACAGGGTGAAGCTGCCGGAGGATGTGTATACGTCTGATGTGTTTAATGTTAAACATCTGGTACCTTATTATGGGTATAAACAAGCTGATGGGGAAGAGATTACAAATTCGAGGACGAATTTTTCTCAATCCGGAGAGGAGATGATGCAGCACGACCTAAGTAATGCGTTTTAGGCCGTTCACGATCTAAGAAGGGCTTAAGTCGTTCGGGTTCTTTAGATAGTGTACGATCAAAGGCTACAGGAGGAGCACCACGAGATAACAAAGTAGCAGCACGAGTTGAGAACGCGCAAGGCTTAAGTCGGCTACGACCTAAGGGAAGTGTTTTAGGTCGTCTATGACCTAACGAGTGTGCTGAAGAAGGGAGCTCACGACCTAAGATAAGTCGCGTACGGTCTACGACTTGGTTAGGTCGCGTGAAGTGATGCAGCAGTTTTCCTCTTGAGTCGCTGAATTTAGGTCGTGGCAATGTTAAGTCGCTAGTAGTTGAGTCGTTTGTGTGTCTGTTTGTTAAGTCGTTGTACTGTATATATGTGTTGAGTCGTTTGTACTTAAGTCGTAGGTCGTGTGAGTTTGTTCGTAAGTATTTGTTTTGGTTAGGTCGGCAACGACCTTGGTAAGTCGTAGGTCGCCAAGCGACCTAAGTTGAGTCGCGTGTTATTTGGATGTGTTGTAGCCTATAAATAGGCGTGTGGGGGTCATTTGTAAAGTTGTTGATTTTGGAATAAACTCTTTTTTGTTAGCTTTGTGCTTTCATTAAATTGGTAGTTGAGTGTGATCTCCTATCTCCACTTACGGTATTCGAGTGCGCTCGAATCAACGTTCGTTGAAGCCAATTCGCGGAATCAAGTGCGCTTGATCAACGCTCGAAGAATTATAGATCTCTTTTCACGGTATCATGCGCGATCAACGTGTCAGAGATAGCTAGAATTCGGTATCTTCAGATCAACGAATTTGGGCCTTTCAGTATTTCTCAATCCACCGATTGCTACTTTCACCGTTCCATCTAATTTTAGTATTATCCGCTGCGTCAGGGACGTATGGATTATATTCTGCTGTGTATTTGAGATTGTATTGATAGTAGCCAGGGACAAGTTGTTACAACTGTCCAGTTTATTTGACAATGATTGCACTCTGATATATTGCATATAAATTGACATTTGCAGCTTTCTTTATGTAAATGCTATTATTTGTATACTATATTTTGATCCTCTGCGGTTTTGAGATTCTGTGCTTTTGTTTTCAATTTCTTCGTCTACCTCTTCCTCTTCTTAACCCTAACAATCTAGGATTTCTGACGCTCGATTGCTCAACACTCTATACAATGAGCATATTAGTGTCGAATTTTCGAGGTCAAAAATTCTGGGGCGTTACATTTTAAAAATAAGATTTAGTTAATATAAGCATATTTCTTTTAAAGATCATAACCTAAAAGAGATTAAGGGAAGAGAACTAAATTTTTGAACTTATTTTTGGTATGTTGAACAAGAACAGAGGTATGCATGTATACACGCAGGCATGCACACAGTATTTCACCTTATACTCCCAAAAAATTACATTTCTACATCCATGCAAATTTCATTCAAACCATTACCACTGTAAAATCTTACATGCATACAAAAATAAAGTAGGTTTGGTTTTAAAAAGTGAAGTTTACTCACAGAAAAATTTTAACAGAGGAATCTTTGAAATCTGGAAATTGATTTTGAAAACTGGTAGTTGATTTCTCTAATCTGATGATCTTTTGTAAAATTTATTTGTAATGACCCGCTATTTTCAACCATTCGCATCCTCACATGTCGGACTTGAATTGTTCAAAATACCGAATTGTAATTTAAAATTGGCAAAACACAGCATAAACAATAAATAAATAGTCACAGATCACAGATACAGAGTAATAAAATGCAGCAGAAGTAAAGAAAAAGTAGTTCATGAAACTACTATACAAACATACATCAGAGTTAAGCAAAATACAATAGAAGTCTTAATATGATATCAAGTACAAACAGAATCCATCAATGGACTCAGCTGGATAACCGGAATCAACTAGATAACTGAAAGCGAAAGAGATAGCAGGGTTCCAAGTGAAGCTCCAACTCCAGAGGTGACTCTCTAATGCTGTATCACTCAATCTGACCCGAGAGTAAAGCAAAACACAAAGCACTCGAGTCAGGACATACATACTTGTGCAATGTAAACCAACTCAAGTGAACTGTAATATAAGGTACAAGTAACTTAAGGGATGCTTGGGACCGCCCATCCTCTAAGGATCCGTTAAACTGTTTACTATGTGGTAATATTTCGCTATTATAATAACGTCTATCGTAAAATAAACTTACTTTTAAATAGCATTAAGGTGTTACCTATATAGCCCTTAACACGTAATACTGCCCATAGTCTATACAGTACCGTAATACCTCCTGATTGGGAGGCTACCAGAGGCTACTCCACAGGTACGACACAAATCAAACTCGTACATGGCGCGCTAGGGTAGGTGACACGGCACAACTAGGAAATGACAGGGTAGATATACCAATTACGCTTCCAGACCGGTGGTAACGCATAGGAGCTACTACCGCCCACCTCGAGCCATACCCCTAAAATCAAAAGGGGCCCAATCAATCACAAATAGAATGGTACCGAAGGAGTGTGTCCGACAAAAGGTGCTACCTTCTTAGCCCATCGATCGCTCCTGTTTTACCCACCTTATGCCAACTCACGGGAGCTGGGTCCACATATGTACCTCAAAGGAACGCCGCCGCCATCCTACTTTATTCTGTAATCTCCATCGCGTATACGGTTGTTAAAGTGGTTTTCGATATCGACAGAGAGTATGCCCATATCTGATTCCGGTCTCTTTAATAACCAACAGTTATTATAACCCATGGATATTTCTTTCGAAATCATTTACACTTTGAAACCAAAATATCATATCCATTTCAAAACTAAATACTATATTATTTCCTTTAAAAATCAAATCAATATATCATTTCCCATTTCAAAAACCAAAGTAATAATATATCCTTTAAATTCCAAAGACCAAATCAATATCTCATTTAAAATAAAACCCAAGTTTCCAAATCATTGAATATTCCTTCAATTTATTAAACTTGAAATATTGTTTTAAATCATCTTAAACCAAACCACTTTATAAAGTCATGTTTTTAAATCTTCAATTTTAGTAAGTTCAAATTTATATATTTAAAGACAATTCTTAATTAAATACAATTTCTAATAATTTCAATTCCAAAACCATATTACTTTCAAGTTATAACAACTCTGAAACCAAACACTTTGAAACCATAATACTTTGAAATCCAAACAATTTAGAAATGTTGTCATTTGGAATTCATACCGTTGAAATCACAATACTTAGGAATCATAGCATTTTTGGAATGTAATACTTTCCACTTTAACAATTATATAACCAAAGTATTTATATACTTACAAATTTTAAAATGGTCATTTTACCATAGCCTTATAGTTAAATAAACTTTGTTACTGTAATATACAATTTAAAGCTGAAATTCTTATGTTAAGTTAAAAGTACCTTATCAACTTACATTATTACTACAATAAAGAAACTTCATTATTTAATCATTTAGAATATGCCATTTACATTAATTACAACTTACATATCAAATGCACGTTTTAACTTACATTTATTACAGTAAAGAGCATTTATCATTTTAATCAATATTACACCAATTAAAACTTACATTAACAAATGTACGTTTTAATTTACATTTCTATTATAGTAAAGAGCATTTATTAATTTAGTCAATACCACGTTAATTAAAACTTTACATGTTTCTTTCATTAATTAGGACTTTACACGTTTCTTTCATTAATTAAAATTTTACATGTTTCTTGCATTAATTAAAAACTTTACATGTTCTTTCATTAATTAGGACTTTACATGTTTCTTGCTTTAATTAAAAACTGTATTTTATTTTCTCAATTCAAAATACATCATTTATTATACAACCATACTCATTTCAAAACTAAAGATCGATTGCAATTATCAGGTTAGATTTTAAATTCCATATTGATCAACTTTATTTATTAAATTATTTATCGCAAATAATTTTTTTTAAATTACTATTTAAAACAAAATAAAGATTTTTAAATTACACTTTAAACCAATTATCAGCTTATAACATTTTAACTTATAAGAACTGATATCTCTTTATATTTCAAATCTTTAAATCAAATTTTAAGTTAAAATTCCATATATTCCGAAATTTCAAAATACTTTATAAATTCTTAGGAAAATATTACTTTAAAAATATTAACCATAGGCCTGTATACTATTTTCTAACCTAGGTCAAGTGATACGGATATGTATCATTTAAATCCGTAATTTAAAAAGAAAAATCCGGGTTCTATCATTTCAAACCCGCAATCCCAAGAAAAATAAATACAACAAAAATCGAGAAAAAATCACTCAAGCCTATCATTTCAGCCCATAGTGATTTTCCTTATCCTAAAGTCCATTTGGGTATGTATCATTTCTGCCCATAGTAATAGGAAACTTGCAGTGTGGTTAACCGGAAATAAATATAACAATATAGCATATAATATCATAACAGATGATGTAACAAATATATAAACGGCATTTAACATCATATAATCAATCACAGGCATGTATGAACATAGCATAATAGTTTGTACAATTCACTTGTCATTATTTCACAATTATAAAAGTACGTTGTCTAGAGTAAAAAATCTCACCTTTTTGAAAGCTAGAATCAAAATCAAACACACATCAACACTCCGCAAAGCACGAAAAGGCACGACAATGCCCGACTATATTTTTTGAGAGGATGAAGAGTTAGATCCGATCTTACAAACAACACAATACATAACATATATAAGCAATGATTCAATACAAAAGAATATAGATAAAAATAAGGTTAAGATAGAAAATAAAATGACCTAACCTTGATAAATCAAAGCAAGGTGATCAATACATGGCTTGGTTAAGGTTTGTTATCAACCTTGGTGATGTATGCTTCCACAGTGCTTATGGCTAGGCTTTGGTGGTGAGGACGAGGTGGTGTGGTCGGCAATAGGTGGAGATCAGCCATGCTTGAAGAAGAAAAAAAGAAAAGTGAAATGAAAATAGAAAAAGAAGAAGAGGAAGCCATGGAATAATTAGAGCTTGCTGTATTTTTTTCCTCACACAAATGATAATGAGGAGTTTTGAGAATTGTTTGTGCGTGAGTTATCAAAAGAAATACACAGCTAAAGATGGAAGAAAAAAAGAAATGTCTAAGGACGAGTAAATGTTAGGAAACAAAAAGGCATAAGCTAAGGAGAAGTAAACTTGCATATATTTTATTCTAAATGCAAATGAATATGAGAAGTCGGAAATAAATTTTTGTATGTGAATTGATAAAGTTTCTCACGACTAATCGATGGTGTAACAACCCACTATTTTGGACTATTCAAATCGACAATAATCCACACATGTCAGACTCGAATACTTCAAAACAGTTGATTGTTAAGAAATTTGGAGCAAATAAAATCATTCACAGAATCACAGACACAGAAATATCAGAATACTCACAGCGGATATAAAATACTGTAGTAGTTCATGAAGCTACTATATACGAACTCTCAAAACATATACAAAATATTATAGTTTAAAAAAAGTTATAATAGAAGTCTGGATACATAAGTCAATAATACAGAGACAAAAACCGAATAGGAACTAACTGGAAGAAGTAAACGAATAGATAGACGGATAAGCTCCAGCTAAACTCTAGCTCCAGAAAGTGAATCCAAAGCCGTGATTCTCAGGCTGACACGAGCGTAAAGTAAAACACAAACATTCGAGTCAGGACATACATAGTTATACAATTTAAAACAACTCAAGAGAACGGTAATAGCAATGCACAATAACTTAAAGGATGCTTGGGATCGCCCATCTTTTAAGGATCGGTCAAACCATCAATTAAGTAGTAATAACCACTATCCTAGAAATATCCATATTAAAGTAAACAATGCAAATAACAGTGTTATTGTGACTAGGGTAACGTAGAGCTACAATAACCACTCACCTCAAGCCACACTCTTAAAATCAAAGGTGTGCATCAAATAATCATAAGGAAATCATATGACACACAAACGTCGTACCCATGGTTATAAATTTCAAAATGATTTATAGTTCGAAATTAAAATCATTTATTTAAACCATTTAAAAGTGAAGTCATTATTCCTTCAAATCAAATATTCAATTCCCAACAATTTAGCGTTTTCTGAGTTCATTTATTCAGCGGAACACTCCAAATATTTAAATTTTAGCCACAAATAAACTTTGATTTTAACCCTTTAAACATTATAAAAATCATATTTTAACACTCAAAAAGTTCGTTAAAATACCTTTAACTTATGATTTTTATAAAGTAATTTTCCTATAAATAAAATCAAATTTTCTATAATTCACTTAATAAATTCAAGTGTACAATTTCCTATTCTTCACATTTTGACAAATTTCTTAACACTTAAATTTTTATTACCATTTTCCAAATATAACTTAATTTCCATTTTATTTATATAACTTAAATTCCATTTTTAATTTCCTGACTTAAGCTCAATTTCAAACCAAATTTTACATTTCCAAGTTAAGTTAAATTCCAAAATTTTCGTTTAACTATCCATTGATTTAACATTTTTAAACTAAGTACCTAAATTCAAAATACACTGTAAGTTGCTTAACTTTATTTTACAAATAACTTGATATTTTCTTTTACTTTATATTTATCAAATTCTTACATCAATTATATTAATTACCAAGTTCATCTTATAATTCCAATTTTACTTAAATTCCCATTATTAAGTTAAATCAAACTTTCACACTACAACTCAAACCATCTATTAACTTATACCATTTATCCTGTTAGAAAATCATTGCTTAACCATTTTAAATCCAATATAAGTCAAATTTCATGTCTTTATTTGATTCTTTCATTTACAATACATGAGATTTATAAGAAATCATATTTTGAAATCAACTACGGGTCCGAATAATATTTTACACCTAAATCAAGTGATACGGAAATTATCATTTATATTTGAAATCAGTAAAAAAATTGGGTTTTGATTATTTCAAACCCACAATCCCAAGACAAATACAAATAAATAAAAATCACTCAAGCATATCATTTCGTCCCATAATGATTTTTCCCTATTCTAAAGTCAGTTCGGGTATGTATCATTTCAACCCATAATGATTTCTATACTAACAGGGAACTTGCAGTGATGATCAAAATAAACTGAATAGTAACAACATATAGATGATCAGATGATATGACAAATAAATAAACAGGATTAACATTATATGATTTATAACACGGGTAGGTATAACATGATAATAAAATCTATAGATTTGCATGGTGTCAATTTACTAATTATATAAGTACAGATGTCATGTGTGAATTACTCACCTTTTTTGCTGGAGTTAGCAAAACAAACAACACGAATGAATTCCGGAAGGCATGATGACTTGACAAAAGATTCAAGTGGAATAGAGCCAAGCTAATGATCTTGTCAAAACCCATAAACAAAAACAAATATAAATATTAATTCAATACATATTGAATTTGGAACAATTTTGAAATTAAAGCAAATTGAACACAATAGTTTTTGCCATGCTTTCAACATCTACTTGTTTGGCCTAAGGGGTGAATATGGTCGGTTTTGGTGTGGTTTTGGATCAGTTTTGAATATATGGAGGAACGGCTACATGTGCTAGAAGTGGCAAAGGAGTCACAACACATGAATGTGAGGAGACAAGCCAACATAGTGGAGTTTTCATCAACTTTTGGGCTCGGCTACTATAACGAACCACTATTTTGGACCATTCAAATCGACAATAAAACCATACATATCCGACTTGAATAATTCAAAATACCGAATTGTTAACTAAAATCAAGCAAAACTTAAAATATACAATAAATAAATCAATCACAGATCACAGAGTAATGTAATGCAGCGGAATAGATAAAGAATAGTAGTTCATGAAGCTACTATATACATCAGAGTTAGAAATAAAATACAACCGAATAGTACAAATGCAGTGAAGTCTCCAATGCAACAGATGACTTCTCTGAACCAATCAACTGGAAAGGCTGGAATCTGAATCGATAGTTGGATCTCCAAATGAAACTCCGAACTCCAAAGGTGAGTCTCTAATGCTGTAGGACTCAGTCTGACCCGAGCGTAAAGCAAAACACAAAACACTCGAGTCAGGATTAACATTCTTATATCAATAAATCCAACTCAAGTGAAATATCAACTGAAATACAAATAACTCAAAGGATGTTTGGGATAACCATCCTCTAAGGGTCCATGGAACTATCTACAAGGTAGAAATATACACTATAACACCATGGTCATTTCAGCTTAATTTATACTTCAAAACCAAATATCATTTCACCTCAAATATCTCTATATTTCCCAAAATAGTATTTACATATATTAAATAATTTATACAATAAAGTATTTTCAATTCCCTCAAATTACAAATCATTTCAACATCAACCGACCTTCCTATTTAAATTAAATTCAATATCAATTTATCAATTTAAATTCTACTCAATTCCTAAAATAAACACCTCAATTTATCGATCTCAAATTCGGATTTGTAATCATAAAAATAACCCTTTATATTTCAAAACTTTAAGTATTCAACGTTTCAACTAAATTTTTATTCAATTTAGTTTTCTAAATTATAAATTCAAATTTGGTTCAACCTAAATTTCACTTTAATTCAATTTAGTTGCTAAGTAACAAATTCAACTATGTTGATTTCAAATACAGATCCGAATCTCAACATAAACCATTTAAATTCCAATATAGTTCAAGGCTTTAGTATTTAAATGTTCTATATAACAGTTTCATATAGATCTCGATTAACCTCTTTATTATTTAGTCTTGAAATACTCCCTTATTTGATTCAATATCATTTAAGTAACCTTAAATTACATTTTACTCAATGTTTTCTTTAATTTTATTAAACGTGAAATATTCATTAAATCACTTAAATCAAAAGTCCAAATACAAAATCATACCTTTAAATTTTCGATTTAATAATTTCAAATCGATTTAATTAAATAAATCCTTATTTAAATACCATTTTTAATAAACACAAATTTATCTCCCAATCTTAATTATTCAACTTTTTACAAAAGGTAAATTTTGACATATAAATCTTAAATAATACTCAAACATATTATATGGATTAAATCAATCTCAATAATATTATTATTAAAATCTATATATAAAATTTCCTTTTATATATATAATATTTTAAGAACCAATACTTATTAAATCCCATATATTTCTTTTTAACTGTAGAAATTTATTTTCAAAATATTTATATGGACCAACGGTGTCTATATATATTTCGTATCATATAGTCAAGTGCTACGGATATTTATCATTTCAACCCGTACACTAAATATATACTGGTGGATATCATTTCGACCCGTAATCCCAAATTCAATTAAATGAAAATCGCTTGGGTTTATCATTTCAACCCATAATGATTTTCTCCTAATCTAAAGTCCATTCGGGTATGTATCATTTCAACCCATAATGATTTCCATTCTAGCAGGGAACTTGCAGAGTGATAACAGATATGAAAATAATAATAAAAACAGGCATATATCATCAAAATAAATATAAACAATAGGATATGGTGTCATATCCCATAAGTGAACAGTTATAGATAATAGCATATGTAACAATTTAAATAACTACAGCCTCATATTTCAATTGTCGTTTCAATTGAAATCAAATTTAATAAATAAAAGAACGTTAATCGTGAGCGATTGTTCACCTTTTGAGGTTAGGGAGATAGACAATGAAGTTGAGTTACGAAACCCAAGTACGAATCTCAAAGCAAAGTAAGATCCGCATGAATCGACGATCAAAGCTGGTAAAAGAAATCGATGGGAACGGGTCAAATTAGCTTGACAAAAATTTAGGCGAGATGTATTTTTATATTATTATCCTTCTTAAACCCAAAATTCAAATTCAAGTATATATACATTTTATATAAGTCTTAGATTAAATATATTTATTGAAATCAAACATATAAAAAAAATCAAAACCAAATTCACTCTATCTTATAGTATATACATTATATTTGAAACATCAATATCTGAAACTAAATGTACATAACCAAATTAACATCCAAAGATATACATAACAGTAAATAATGTAAGTTTAAAGAAATCTAACAGTTTAATCAAACACAGACAACCTTTGCAAATAATATACTGTAATCATCATCATCATCATCATTATTATTTTACCAAAAATAAAAATATGCTAACACAATGCTAGTAGAAAAATGGAGAAAGAATGCTTATGCTTACCAATATTGGCATGCAAACCTACATTTTATATGTACAATAAAGTGTGTACAAACAAACCTTTATATGGGTTGCTATATACATGTTTAAAAAATGTTGCACGTATATTGTTATACATATTCACAGCAGCCGTTATACCTAACTTGTATACAAATTATATTTTAAATAACACCCGATAATAGATGAAGGTAAAATAAAAGTAATATACATACACACACACACACACACACACACACACATATATATATTATAACAAATACAAACCCATAAAGCTCTCAAATGTATACTATTATATCTATACAACCAACCCAATATGAAAATATGTACCCATGCAAATATCTAAAGTTTTTAGAAATAATACTTAGGCTTATATATGTAAAATAAAATAAAACAATAACTTACCCACAAAAAAAAACACAATACTTAATGGGACAAACGCACAAGTTGTATTACCTTTCAAGATATCATATATATATATGTTAAAAGTTTTCTACGAGGCAAAATAAATGACAAGGTGAGATACGGCCGCGTGTAGGAGTGTGAAAGAAGAGAGAGGGTGGAGAAAGAAAAATTGAGGAGAACAAAGTGACAATAGATCCTTGCTTTGCCCAAAAAAAGTTTATAACGGTGAAATAAAATGAGCCGTAAAAGAATTAATGAATACAAAAAAAATTATTTTTCAAAACGGTGTGGGCCCCAGGTAAATATCCATTCACATCTTTTTTTAACATATATAAAATGTATGAAAAGCTTTAAAATGAAATAGCTATATATTAATTACTATTATAAAACGTTTTAAAGCGACTAGGGAAATAAATATATGGAAGTTGATAAAGGAGAAGGAAGAGACCCAAAAATGAAATGACAAATAATAATTTTGAATTGATGGAAAAAAGTAACAGCTGGCATAACCCAAAGTTATAAAGGCAGAGGAAAATGCTTTGCACAATTTATGGTGAGCTTTCAAATTTTTTTGAATGTTCTATAACTTTCCAGCTGTAGTGAAGAAAATGGAATTTTAAAGGCAAAAATTAAAGTGACCGTTCCAATTAAATGAATATAAAACGCATGCATGTTTTGTACATTCATACTTCCAAAATGGTATGACGTGGCAACGGTCGAATTTCAGTATAAGATGAAATAAATGTGATAAATGAAATAAATAGGAATGGACCGCATTTTTCCAAAACGAAACTTATGCAACAAATCAGCAAATAAATAGAAACATGTAGGGAGATGACTGAAATAAATAGAAAATGCTAAAATATAAATAAATATAACATACGTGAAAAGGACAATAGGATGATTTTGAAATTAATAAATGAGAAATATATATCCCTATACGTTTTAGTTTCAAAAAGGGCAATTTTTTTTATCAAAAGCTATAAAGAGTTAAAAGCATTGAAACGTGGTTTCCGCTGAAATTTATTTTATTCCCAACTGAGATGAGAGAGAAAGGGAAATATTTTAAACAAATGAATATATTCCAAATGAATGTAATATAAACGGTCATGGTGTGGTTCATCAGTAAATTTAATGCAATTTATAATTGTGTGAGTTGTACGTTGATTTAAGGGAAAAAATAAAAGCAATTAATGGCTTGATTTAATAGTACGTTTCAATTTGAAAAGAAAAGAGAAGTAAGGGTTGAAATTTTGATTTCAATTAAATGATCGTGTGAATGAGCAAATAGAAATTAGCAAATAGTAGAAAGAGATAATGGAATATATGGTAGAAAAGGAATAAATGAAATGTGAACGGATAGAATGCAAATTGAAACGGCAGAGAATTAAATATAAGGTAGAAAAGTGTGGCAACGCTCACCCATAGATTTAGCTAAAACCTTTAAAAGAAATTTAATATGGTATGAGTTGTATGATTTTAAATTTGAAAAGTAGATAAATCCAAGTCACAAATTTCAGCACCGATGACGCACATTTTTATTGTTTCCGTCACGTATCGGATCTCAAAATACAGAAATAAATATACCATAGTAATCAGTACAATGAGACTATCACAATGGTATATAGATATTGGTGGTACGATTGATGTAACAACCCACATATTTATCGACTTTATATTTAAATATTTTATTTAAATATTTTATCGTTCGTCGGATTTTGGTCCGAAAAGCTACTTTTTGCAAACAGTCGTATTGGGACTCGAGACCACCCCCTTTGAGTTCAAAATGACGTTTGCGACCTTTTTGAGTATAAACTTCGATATGTTTGGAGATAGTAGAATTTTGACCTTTTTCACTTAGGGCTTTGGTTTGGGCTGAACCCATCTTACTAACTCAGTCCCAACCCACTCCAACTCTTCATTTCTAATTCCTAACTCTTCAAGCTTTAGCAACAATGGTGGAAGAGAGTGGAAATTAAAAATCCAAGCCCTATTTCCTCTTGCTAGCTCAAGTTCTTGCTCCAAAATCAAGGAGAACACATTAGTAAGCATCTCCTTCTTCTTCTCCAACTCATTCTCTCTTTGATTTCAGAAAATTCCTAAACCTAATTTAGGAAAAGTTTCTCCTTTAAGCTTAGATTGAAGCTTCCTGAGTTGTTATTGAAGAGGAATTGATCTTAGCTTGTTTTTAAAGCTTCTCCTTCATTGATTTGGGTTCAAAGGTGAGTTTTTTATCTCACATATATGCTTATAATTATCTTCGAATGTTAGGTATGAATTCCTAACAATTATTCGTGTGAATTAGCTTTTGGTTTGGATTGATTTGGTGAATATTCTAATTTTTGGTGTTTTGGGTTCAATTCCTTTAAAATCATGGCTTTGATGCTCAAATGTGTTTTTGGTGATGCAACGAGGAGCTCATAGGGCCGGGTAGTCGATTGGCATAAATCCTTAGGGCCGATGCTCGAGTGGTTGCAAATTTTCGTGATTGGCCACTGTATTCGATGGGCTAGGAGGGGTCTGGGAAGAGGTTCGACCAACCGAGCCGTGTGGCCGGTCGACCGACCTGCTTCCAGAGTGCGTAAGCACTCCTCTGTCTCAGGTTCGGTCGACCGACTACAGGGTTCGGCCGACCGACCTGCTACCCCGAGCATTTCTGTTTTTGGTCCGGTTGACCGAGCTCTGTAGCCGGTCGGCCGACCTGATGCAATTTAGCCTATTTTGCCTATGCTTGAATTTCCAACTTTAATCGATTCGTGTTGTTTCCTATTTGTTGTTATCATTTATTATGACTTTGATGACTCCTTTTTAGGGGTTTTTGAATATCCATTTCGATGGATTCTTTATCGGTTTCGTTGGATTTTTATTCACATCTTCGTATGTGAATTTTATTGATTGATTGTTCCTACAATCTTCTTTGTGATTTGTCACTTTAAAAATATAAAGGTTTTGAATACTAATAGTAAATATCAAAACTCTTTCTTCAAATGATTTTAACACTATTTTATTACAAAGCTCGTTTCTTAAACCGTTTTCCAATCTATTAGTATATACAGGCCTTTACCTCACTCGTATGAGAAATCTAATTAAACGACTTAGTAAAACAAGTGGTATGAAACGCTTGCGTTTACTTCGTCGGTTAATTCTTGGACTTGTTCGATTGAATCTCTTGTGACAATTTTCTAGTGGAGATCTACAGTTTGTTCATAAATATTTAAGTTAAGCAAGTGGTTATGGGACATGAAGCTGAACTCATATATTTACTAGCTTAGTGTAATTGACACTTCTCGATTGATCGATGACGATCATCTTTGTGGTTAGACTAGCAATGTGCGGTGTCTCTTTGTCAGTATGGAGGATTGTACCTCATTTTATTGAGCTTCGCCTCATTTATCGCATGGGTCGTGTCTTTGTAGATACGTCGATGTTTATTTCACGCATGGGTTGTACCTTTCTAGGTGCATCGATGTTTATTTACTTCGTGGAGCAATCGGCTCAATAAGTTGGTACATGGGGCGTATCTTTCTAGTTGCGTCGATGTTCGTCAATGCATGGGGCATATCTTTCTAGTTTCGTCGATGTTCGTCTATGCATGGGGCGTATCTTTCTAGGTGCGTCGATGTTAGACATTACATGGGGTGTATCTTTCTAGGTGCATCGACATTTATTTATGCATGGGATGTTTCTTTCTAGTTGCGTCGATGTTTATTTATGCATGGGGCGTATCTTTCTAGGTGCGTCGATGCTAGAGCATGGGGAGTATCTTTCTAGGTGCGTTGATGTTCGACTATGCATGGGGCGCGTCTTTCTAGGTGCGTCGATGTCCAGTTTATGGGATTGGCCATCCTTTTATTGTGATTTCTGGATTTCTTGAGATGATTTTTGGAATTTATGTTTCACCAACTTTTGCGATTGGCATTGATATATATGTCATTTATTGTGGCTTGGTGAATGAAATTAGGAGTATGACATTCCTTTTTATCTTTGAGAAGATCTTTGCGATATTGATTAATCTCTTATTGATTTTTCAATTATTTATTTATCACAGCTTGGCATTGTGATTATTATGTGTTTAGTCATATCTCTTATTCTATATCATTTCTTTTGATATTTATAGCTAGACTGATCCGTTTATTATTTTCTTCTTAAATAATACTCGGGTCAGACCGAGATGTTACAGGTGCTTCTGCTTGACTTCTCTTCTGGGGTTATCATATGATCTTTTGGCTAACTACTTAGATTAGTAGTTTATTTTGTTGTATACACTTGAGATATGGACTCATAGATGTATTATTTTGTATAGCACGTGTTGCTATTCTTTTGTATTATGGTGGATCTTTTTGACCACTACTCTGATATACACTTTCATGTGTTAGTTATATATTCATATCTTCTTCCGCCTTTGTGTTATGAATTATCTGTGACTGGTTTGTGTTATGCTTATTTCTATATTTGTTTCCGAAGATTATTATAGCCACTGTGTAGTAGCTTTGTGTTTGTATCGGTATGTCGAATTTCCTCTTGAAATAAAAACGCATGTTATACTATCTGACATATCGGTGCTCGCGCAAAGCAATTACACGGATGGTCGCTCCTTAACAGCCTTATTCTCCGTGCTAGTTGACAGCATTACATCGTAGTGTTCTTGGCTAGCGTGAGTATAGAGGTGGGGCATCACAGCTTGGTATCAGAGCCAAACTTCGGAACAGTGTAGAATAATTTAACAAGGATCATCGTCCTTAATCCATCTTAGGAGTCGTGCTTTAGGTTTTAATTCGGGTCTTCGTACCGATTCATCCTATTTTCTTTATGATTCCTTGTTTTATCAAACAAGTTTGATTGAAATTCATTTTGAGAATAACTTTTTCTTCTTCTTTCTTTCTTTCTTAAAGAAGAGAAATGGTTAGACCAGGCCGTCCCAGCGCCGGTCAATCTAGTGCTACTCCCCAGGATGGAGTATTTATGTCTGCCCAGCAGCTTTTAGATCTTGTTAAGAACGCTCAAGCAGTTGGACCCAATCCAGAGCCTACTCATCCTAGATCCGGTTTTTCACGCTTGTGTAGAGACTATACCGATTTGGGTGGAAGGCCATTCAGGGGATCCAAGAGTGTTATTGAAATTCAAGCTTGGCTCAAATCATGCGATCGCATCTTTTCTCGCATGAACCTTATTGATCTACATCGAGTCCAAGTGGCTTCTAGCATGCTCCAAGAAAGAGAATTAGATTGGTATGAGCTTTTAATTTCTGAAATCATTGAAGCGGATCTCACTTGGGAGCAATTCTGGGGATGGTTCGAATTGAAATTTGTGCCAGAGGCCGAAAAAGTAACTTTGGCCCGGAGTTTTATTGACCTTGTTCAAGGTGAATTTTCTGTGACAGACTATGTCGCATCTTTCGAATCTTTGTCCAAATACGTGGTTGGGTACAGTAATACCCCATTGAAGAAAAATCATAGATTTGTCTATGGCTTGAATAAGAACCTTAAGAAGCCATTACTTCTGAAACTTGAAGTTTCATTTGATCAGCTTATTGATATTGCTCTTCGTCTTGTAGAGGCCGAAAAGAGTGTGATGTTGAAGTTGTGGATGCAAAACAAAACTTCAACAACAACATGAAAAGGCCTACTAAATTCAAAGGCCCTATTCCCAACAAGAAAGGGAGGCAAGAAACCTCGGTAGCAAAAGTTCCTACCTCTAGTCGTGGGCAATGCTACAATTGTGGTTCTACGGACCACTATGCAAGGGAGTGTCCGAAACCTCTTTATTGTCGCTATTGCAAAAATTCGGGTCACCATATAACTGCATGTCCCATACTTCAAAGTAGGAAGGAGGGAAAGCTCAATGTAGTGCAAGCTCCTGGTAACACTTCTCATGGTCAAGGTATTTCTCATTCAATCCTTGATGACATTTGCTTTGTGATTATCTTGTTTGTGTTCTTTTTGATATGGGTTCCATCTCACTATTTTATATCAAAAGAACTTGTTGATTCTTTTTCTTTAAACATTTTGGGCTTGATGACTTCTTTGAGAATTGTGAATCCGGATGGTAGATCCGCAACACTCAATTTGTCTTTATTGATGTCGAAATTATTTTATGTGATTTTTCTGCCCGAGCCGATTTTTACTTATGTTTCGGAATTTACTTTTGTAAGGATTGGCTTAATTATTATGTGGCCATATCCTTTGTCCCGTGTGGACTATTCATCTTTGACATTTTCAATCTGTTAAGCAGATTTCTATTTTTTCCCTTATGATTTTGACTCCAATTTGATGGCATCATTTTATTCCTTAAGCCCACTTATAAGGAAAGTGTTATTTCTCTCATTCGTGTAGTTTGAGAAATTTTTCGGTATTTTTGAGCATGTGTTAGGATTATCACTTAAGTAATCTTTCGTGTGGTGCTAAGGTCTTTTCAGTTTGACCTTACCACCGATTTTCATTTGCTACGAGTTGTGGAAGTTAGCATTCCACTTACCTCATTCCACACTCGTTGTAATTCCTATGAATGAATTATTATGTCATTCAGTTTGTCCAGCTTATTTCATCCATTTGAGTTATCGAGTATTCTATGAATATCTCGATAAGTCCATTCTTGTATTTATTGATTTTGGATGAAAATAGAAATTTAAAATTTTGAAAATCTTTTTCATAAGATTTATTTATAAGTACAATTTGATTTTTTCTCTTAAAATGAACAAAAGAATATTCTTAAAAATTTTTAGAAACATGTTTATCATACAAAAGATGGTTTTGTGATTGTATTGCCTATTGAGTGCTTTAGGAATTCTAGTCGATGCGCTTGATCAACGTTATCGATAAGAATCTCCTAAACGCTTTGGTGAGATAGTCAGACACGATATATTGACTTATAAAAATGTAATTTTGAAAGTTTTAGTTTTTCGGGAAAGAAGATTATTTAAAAAGAACTCCTCCTTTAGATACTCTTATTCATGTGATTCCTGAAGGGGAACCAAGACTTTGCTATTTGTACCGATACTAGTCGTATTGGTTTGGATGTCATTCTTTTGCAAAGGAGAGCGTGCTATCACTTGTGCTTCTAAATCATTATAGCTTATCGAAACTAGATATGCCACTCATGATCTAGTGCTCGCGGCTATTGTTTTTACTTTTGGAATTTGGCATCATCATATTTGGATGAGAAATTTGTTCTCCACTTCGATCATAAATCTCTGAAATATTTATTTCTCGTAAGGAACATAATTTGCGTCAACCTCGTTGGCTCGAGATTCCTTGTATCTTATGATCGTTTTACCAAGTTCATCGGGCGTTTTGACGTACTTCGTTTTATTGAGTTTCATCTCACCTCTTTTATGGACTAGCGTTCGATGTTCTTTTATGGTGTTCGATTCATCGGATGTATTGTTATTATACTACATCGATGTTCCGTCTTATCTAGATCGATGGATGTACCATTATTTTACTACATCGTTGTTCCGGTTTATCGGTTCATTGGACGTACCTTTTTTGTACTACGTTGTTGTTCCGAAATTATTCGGGCTTTGGTTCATTGGGCGTACCGTTTTTGTACTACGCTGATATTCCAAATTATTTGAGTTTCTAGTTTCTCGGGCGTACTGTTATTATACTACATCGTTGCACTAGCTCAATCTGCTATTCTTGACGTTCTCCACGTCTTTTATCTACGGAAATGCCTTAGGGATTACGGTTTTTATTCTTGAGCCCGGTGATATTGTTGAAATTGAAGTTTCACAAGATTTGATTTATGAGCAACATTCCATTCGCATCATTGCTTCGGAGGTTGAGCGCCTTCAGAATAAAGATATTCTTCTTGTGAGAGTTCAGTGGTTCCCAAATCCTAAGGATTGCTCTTGGGAATCCAGAGAATTCATCGAGCGATCCCGTTCAGGCTTACTCTTTCATGCTCTTTATGGTGAACTTCTTATTTCAATTTTCTTTTGTGTTAATATGCTTTTATGGTTGTTACTCTTTATTTTCTTCTTAAGTATTGCGAGGACGCAATTTCTTTAACGAGGGGAGTCTGTAACAACCCGCATATTTATCGATTTTATATTTAAATATTTTATTTAAATATTTTATCGTTCGCCGGATTTTGGTCCGAAAAGCTACTTTTTGCAAACAGTCGAATTGGGACTCGAGACCACCCTTATTGAGTTGCGACCTTTTTGAGTATAAACTTTGATATGTTTGGAGATAGTAGAATTTTGACCTCTTTCACTTAGGACTTTGGTTTGGGCTGAACCCATCTTACTAACTCAGTCCTAACCCACTCCAACTCTTCATTACTTCATTTCTAATTCCTAACTCTTCAAGATTTAGCAACAATGGTGGAAGAGAGTGGAAATTAAAACTCCAAGCCCTAGTTCCTCGTGCTAGCTCAAGTTCTTGCTCCAAAATCAAGGAGAACCCATTAGTAAGCATCTCCTTCTTCTTCTCCAACTCATTCTCTCTTTGATTTCAGAAAATTCCTAAACCTAATTTAGAAAATGTTTCTCTTTTAAGCTTAGATTGAAGCTTCTTGAGTTGTTATTGAAGAGGAATTGATCTTAGCTTGTTTTTAAAGCTTCTCCTTCATTAATTTGGGTTCAAAGGTGAGATTTTTATCTCACATCTATGCTTATAATTATCTTCGAATGTTAGGTATGAATTCCTAACACTTATTCGTGTGCATTAGCTTTTGGTTTGGATTGATTTGGTGAATATTCTAAGTTTTGGTGTTTTGGGTTCAATTCTTTAAAAATCATGGCTTTGATGTTCAAATATGTTTTTGGTGATGCAACGAGGAGCTCATAGGGCAGGGTAGTCGATTGGCGTAAATCCTTAGTGTCGATGCTCGAGTGGTTGCAAATTTTCGTGATTGGCAACTGTATTCGATGGGCTAGGAGGGGATTGGGAAGAGGTTCGGCCGACCGAGCCCTGTGGCCGGTCGACCGACCTACTTCCAGAGTGCGTAAGCACTCCTCTGTCTCAGGTTCGGTCGACCGACTACAGGGTTCGGCCGACCGACCTGGTACCCCAAGCATTTCTGTTTTTGGTCCGGTTGACCGAGCTCTGTAGCCGGCTGGCCGACCTGATGCAATTTAGCCTATTTCACCTAGTTGCTTGAATTTCCAACTTTAATCGATTCGTGTTGTTTCCTATTTGTTGTTATCGTTTATTATGACTTTGATGACTCCTTTTTAGGGATTTTTGAATATCCATTTCGATGGATTCTTTATCGGTTTCGTTGGATTTTTATTCACATCTTCGTATGTGAATTTTATTGATTGATTGTTCCTACAATCTTCTTTGTGATTTGTCACTTTAAAAATATAAAGGTTTTGAATACTAATAGTAAATATCAAAACTCTTTCTTCAAATGATTTTAACACTATTTTATTACAAAGCTCGTTGCTCAAACCATTTTCCAATCTATTAGCATATACAAGCCTTTACCTCACTCGTATGAGAAATCTAATTAAATGACTTAGTAAAACAAGTGGTATGAAACGCTTGCGTTTACTTCATCGATTAATTCTTCGACTTGTTCGATTGAATCTCTTGTGACAATTTTCTAGTGGAGATGTACAGTTTGTTCGTAAATATTTAAGTTAAGCAAGTGGTTATGGGACATGAAGCTAAACTCATATATTTACTAGCTTAGTGTAATTGACACTTCTCGATTGATCGATGACGATCATCTTTGTGGTTTAGACTAGCAACGTGCGATGTCTCTTGGTCTGTATGGAGGATTGTACCTCATTTTATTGAGCTTCGCTTCATTTATCGCATGGTTCGTATCTTTCTAGATACGTCGATGTTTATTTCATGCATGGGTTGTACCTTTTTAGGTGCATCGATGTTTGTTTACTTCGTGGAGCAATCGGCTCAATAAGTTGGGACATGGGGCGTATCTTTCTAGTTGCATCGATGTTCGTCTATGCATGGGGCGTATCTTTCTAGTTGCGTCGATGTTCGTCTATGCATGGGGCGTATCTTTCTAAGTGCGTCGATGTTAGACATTACATGGGGTGTATCTTTCTAGGTGCATCGACGTTTTTTTATGCATGGGATGTATCTTTCTAGGTGCATCTATGTTTATTTATGCATGGGGTGTATCTTTCTAGGTGGTCGATGCTAGAGCATGGGGCGTATCTTTCAAGGTGCGTCGATGTTCGACTGTGCATGGGGCGTGTCTTTCTAGGTGCGTCGATGTCCAGTTTATGGGATTGGCCATCCTTTTATTGTGATTTCTGGATTTCTTGAGATGATTTCTGGAATTTATGTTTCACCAACTTTTGCGATTGGCATTGATATATATGTCATTTATTGTGGCTTGGTGAATGAAATTAGGAGTATGACATTCCTTTTTATCTTTGAGAAGATATTTGCGATATTGATTAATCTCTTTTTGATTTTTCAATTATTTATTTATCACAGCTTGGCATTGTGATTATTATGTGTTTAGTCATATCTCTTATTCCATATCATTTCTTCTGATATTTATAGCTAGACTGATCCGTTTATTATTTTCTTCTTAAATAATACTCGGGTCAGACCGAGATGTTACAGGTGCTTCTGCTTGACTTCTCTTCTGGGGTTATCATATGATCTTTTGGCTAACTACTTAGATTAGTAGTTTATTTTGTTGTATACACTTGAGATATGGACTCATAGATGTATTCTTTTGTATAGCACGTGTTGCTATTCTTTTGTATTATGGTGGATCTTTTTGACCACTACTCGGATATACACTTTCATGTGTTAGTTATATATTCATATCTTCTTCCGCCTTTGTGATATGAATTATCTGTGACTGATTTGTGTTATGCTTATTTCTATATTTGTTTCCGAAGATTATTATAGCCACTGTGTAGTAGCTTTGTGTTTGTATCGGTATGTCGGATTTCCTCTTGAAATAAAAATGCATGTTATACTATCTGACATGTCGGTGCTCGCGCAAAGCAATTACACGGATGGTCGCTCCTCAACAGCCTTATTCTCCATGCTAGTTGACAGCATTACACCGTAGTGTTCTTGACTAGCGTGGGTATAGAGGTGGGGCGTCACAATTGAATTATAAAAATTCGAATTTTCACTAGCAGAAAAATGCAGTAAAAATGCAGAAAATAAGATCGACGGAGCTATAGAAGTCTAAATTTGGAAAAACGAAAAATGACGTCTCAGTCAGAAGATGATTTAGAATTTTTCTATGTAAAAATATTCAGGTCTTGAAAATAAACTTATTTTCATTAATTATTAACTGATTTGAATTTAATAGAATTATATAATAAATAAACCTTCATATAATTAATTGAAAATTTTCCATTTGCTATATTTAATTGTACGTAAATCAAATATTAAAACTTAATTTCGAAATATTATTATTAAAATTTCTCAAAATCCAAATTAAATACGTTATAAAACCAATTGAAAATTAATAAAATTTTATGGGTCGTTACACTCTCCCCCACTCAAAACTTTTCATTCCCGAAAAGGAAGGAGCTAGGAGAATAGAACAACCAGAAATAAAGGTAGATTGAAAGTCAAGGGTAAATAATTAATTTAAAACTATAAAAATTTTACTTGAAATATTCATTTGAAAACTTCATTTGCGATTCAGTTATCTTTAATACTTTAAAATTTTCAAAACTCATTGGAATTTAATATGTTTAACTAACACCTTTATACGTATATGAAAGCTATTTGAAAACAATTATTTGCATCATTAGTTATATTTACAAAGAAGCTATTGAAAACATTAAATCCATAATTCATAAATTTATAAATTTGTATTTAGATACTTTCAAACATTATTAATAAATCATTCACTTTAAATGTGTTTTATTTAATTAATAACTTCATAAATAATTATAACACTAAAATTTTATATTAAACAATGTAGTATACAAACAAGCAATATTTAAAAGATCATATTCAAAAAGGAAAGAAGGCAGATTCGGAAAAATATAATCAAGGTGAAAAACTGAAGCTGAGAAGATAAGGTAGATTTAAAGAATAGAATCTGGCATGAATTGTAAATTTCAAACCATAAGAGTTTCAATTTCAAATATTAACACAAAATTTCTCTGTTTAAAAATACCTTTATAATAAAATACCTTTATATCGAAATAAATCTTTCTTTCATAAATATTTTTATAACTCGATGTTTCAACAAGTTTATCCTCGTTCTTGCAGGCTCTGGCTATGCGTTGATCAGGCGCAAAGCTGGAATTCTTCAAGTATTTAGTAGACTTGTTTCAGCACCCAGTGAAAATACTTGAAAAACCATTAAAACAGATATGGAAAGTACAATCCAAACAAAACAACCAAACCAAAATCTTTGTCCAACCATGGTTCGTAGATACACAATGGTTACGCCTGGATCCTCCAGGAAACAATCGGATCCGTAAGCTTTCCCAGCCCTGCGAGTTACGCCATGATGACTAGTAGAGTGCAGGATACACAATGGTTAAGCCTGGGTCCCCCAGTAAATAATCCGTACCCCTAGGCCATCTCAGCTAGGCAGTTTCTCTACTAATCGCGGCCTACACAGGTTGCAGGATACACAATGGTTACGCCTGGATCCCCCAGGAAACAATCTATACCACTAGGCCGGACTCAGCCAGGCAATTTCGCTATGCAGTCACGAGAGGAAAAAAACCATGGGTTACGCCACGGTGGGAGCACTCGAGTATCACATCCGGAAAACCAAAAATCAGAGAGAATAATATTGATAGAATGAATCCACAATGTGGCCAAAAAGCGGATATCAAGCAGAAGGCACTTTCCATATCATTGCTTCGAAAATATATATCATATAGTACCTTTTTAAATACCTTCAAATATCATATTTATATAAAGTACATTATATATAGGATTCTTTTTTTCAAATCGAATACTTTCCAAATCAATAGTATATCAAATCATACTTATATAGACTTCGATTATATAAAATTCTCTTTCCAAATTGAGTACTTTTCAAATCAACTTCATACTTATACAAATCCATGTTATATAAGTTCGACCACTCCCATGTCAAGTGCTTAATAATATAAGGTTCTCAATTTCAAATCATTTCAATATCAATTCAGTTTCAAAATCATACATGATTTCACCAAATTTTCTTCCAAATTAAATATCTAAATTTCAAAGTTCCAAAAATAATAGGTTTAGAAAATTATCCCAGTTTCCAAATAAGAATAATTCAAGTCAAACAAATTCATTTCCAAAATCACCATATAAGTACTGGTTTCCAAATTTATAATTATCCCTTTAAAACTTTAAACTATCTATTTCTATTTGAAATATCCAGTTTACCTTTCTGAAAACCATTATTCAAAACAATTATTTTTCAAAACATTTCAAAGCATTTCAAAACTAAATTTATATTCTTTATCAAACATTTTATACTCTTCAAAATTTCTTAGCTTTGAAAATTTAATCTCGATTTGGAAGTGTTCGAACATTCAAAATAGTTAGGGAAATCAAGTTTCCAAATTCAAGAGTTGAAAATCAACACAAATCAATAAATCAATTTCAATAGATAGGATTATACTAAATGAAATCCGAAACTCGAGGACTGAACACCGGTCTCACTATAAATTGTTTCAAATATATACATATATCTTTTGAAAATATCAAATTATACTTCGGAATTTGAAATCAAAACGGTTTTACAAAATCACACGCATAGCGAAGCTATTAAAGAGGCCTCTCCCCCACTCCGAAACTCGAAAATAAATGTCGATGATGCGTGCACTCATCACCGAAATTATTTTTCCAGCGACATAAGTGGGTTCTGGACTTCTATTTTCTTGAAAACTTCTTTGAAATTTCTTCAAAATTATTGGAATTCATTTGAACTCATTTGAAACATTTCTTATCGAAAAATGCTTTTTAAATCGTATTATTTTTATATATTTTCCAAAATCTTAAAACCAATTTCAAAATACCGGAATTCAATTCTCGAATTTCAAATTTAACCCTTCAGTTATAAATCATTTTTATATAAATCAATTTCTTACAAATTTCCAAAATTTTAAATCCTTTCAAAACTTTTATATATAGAATAACATTTCTTGTTTGTTTTATATATAGGTATATAATCCTTATCGAAAACATTTTTACTTTTATATATATAGAATAAAATCATAGTTATCAAAATAATAATTTCCGTATAAATAATTTCAAAAATACAACATGCCCAATTTTTCAAAGGGTGATTCAAGAATGGATTTCAAAACAAAGATAGAGATTTAAATTAGAGGAACTCCAATCAATAGAATCCTGATTCGAAGATAGACTCGATCGAAGATGAGATAATTAAATTACAAATTAGAAGATGGATATACTTTTACTTATCGCGGCGACCTTAATCAGGTCAACCGTGACCTTAGGAATATAATCAATGCGGAATTCGAAAACAAATCGATATTCGCCAGAGGTAGAATTCAGCATACCAAGATATAGCAACATCGTAAACCGAGGATACAGAAAACTTCGGTGAATCAATGCCAATTGTAAAGGAGTTTTCACCCCCTTTACAAAACATTCAGTGGAGTTATGGGATACTCCAGAATCAAACGAATATAAATAGAAAGAGACAAGAATGAATTTCGGAACCGAGGGACATTCCAAAATTCAAAGGAAATCGAGTCAGAAAGGAAGAGATTCAACTCGAACGAAAGTGATTCTGTAAATAAATTTACCATATATGCTAAGTTCTGCCTAGAGCCAAAACTCTGATACTAACTATAACGACCAGCAATTTTGAACAATTCAAATCGACAACAAAACCATACATATCCGACTTGACTAATTCAAAATACCGAATTGTTAATTAAAATTTGGCAAAACTTAAAATATACAATAAATAAATCAATCACAGATCACAAAGTAATATAATGCAGCGGAATAGATAAAGAATAGTAGTTCACGAAGCTACTATATACATCAGAGTTAGAAATAAAATACAACCGAATAGTTCAAATGCAGTGAAGTCTCCAATGCAACAGATGACTTCTCTGAACCAATCAACTGGAAAGGCTGGAATCTGAATCGATAATTGGATCTCCAAATGAAATTCTAAACTCCAAAGGTGAGTGTAACGACCCAGAATTTTTATTAATTAAAATTTGAATATTTAATTAATTTTAAATATTAATAAGTGAATTTATAAGTCAAATAAATTTTTATTTGAATTTTTGAATTTAATTGGATTATTAAATCGATAATTTAATACGTTAAATTATGGAAATAATTGAAAATATAGTTAAATATGATTGAAAATTATTTGTAAAATTTTATTTTATCATGTTGGAGTTAGAAAGATATTTTAGAACTTTTAAAATCAAATTAAAAGTTAATTTGTGAAAATTGAATATTTTAATAATAAAATCGACTAGTAAAAATAGCCAATTTTTGAACAGTCTTAGAATTGAACGAAACCAGTTTCATTGGATCCGTAATAGTTAGTTATTACCGGATTTCAAATTTCGTGTCAATCGGAGTTATCGTTTGAGCGTGGCAGCTCGAAACGCATCGATTTATTTTTAATTTAAATTTAGCGAGCTAAAATAGCCATTTTTCAAAAAGTCTCGGATTTCGACGAAACTAGTTTCATCGGATCCGTAATGTGATATTATTGTAAGGTTTCAAATTTCAAGTCAATTGGATTTACGGTTTGTCCTGTACAAATTAAAACGCCTAGAAATCGACTTAAATCGGTTTAATTCAAATTGAGCGTTTACAGCCATAACTTGCACAGATGTCCGAATTAGCTTCCGAAACCTGTTCCATTGTGTCCGGAACGTGGGGTAAACCCTAGAAACGCTGGTTACGGCGCGTAAATCGGAGTTCGGAATTTCCGGGATGAATAGTGTCGAACGAAACTCTATAAATAGCCCTCTCTCCCTCACAAATTAAAAAAAAAAAGATAAAACCAATCAAACCCTAGCCGCCAGTTGCAATGGATGGCCAGAAAACTCTCCCCTTCCCTCTCTTTTATCTTTCAATCCGTCGACAATTAGGCTAAAGTTTCAACTAACAAATTGAAGAGGACGTTAAGCTCTAGAGATTCAACGGTTATGATCGAATATGGAGTCGTGTGGAGGAAGCTACAGGCCCGTGTCCCTGGGCTGTTGCACACGCATTCCAAGGCAGCACATGAGGCCGAGTTGGCCAGGGTTCAAGCCGAGTATGGCTCGTGTCGAGAGCTTTCGCGTGGCGGTAGTTTGATGGAGTTTCGTTGAGTGATCGCGATGGAAATTGAAACCCTAGTTGGGCGTGTAATGGGTTGTGTGCGTGTTTAGTTATCTGGAGAAGAGACGTGAGGGAGGGAAGAAGCTAGGTGCGGTGGAGATGCAAAGGAGATGAGATCAACGGTGGATGATGAGCTGTAGGTTTTAATTTTAAAAGTTTATGTTGAAATTGTTTTATAAATTCGAGCAAACTTCAAAAATTCATAACTTTTTCATACGAGGTCGAAAACGCGCGAAACCAGTTGCGTTAGAATCGTATGGACGAGCACTACGCGATGGAGTTTGTTTGGAGTCGTTTGGAGTTAGTGAGAATTTTGGGTAAAATTAAACGTCCGTTTAATTTTATTCGAAATAAATCGCTAAAACGGAAATAAAACCAAGGTGAGAATTTCTCACTCAATCGAATTAGTTTCGATTTTATTTTAAATAGTTAGATTTAAAATATTTGAATGCATGTTTGAATGTTGATTGATATCTATTGATTGTTAAAATAGACATTATACGCCGTTAGTAAGCGGATGTTATTTATTAAAAACATATACCGCGAATATTTCATAAACAGTGAAATTGGTATTATAAATAATATCAATATATATATTGGCATATGTATATATTGCAGTTGTTGATTCCCCGCATTTATTTGTTTAGCGGATGAGACCCTATTGCGTCGTTATTAAGCGGATAATATTTAATAAGAACATATACCGCGATAATTTCGTACTGGAGCGAAATTGGTATTGTGCTAATGTTTTTGGATGCAGGAAAACAGGTTGGAGGGATCCAACTGGATTCCTCAACAGTATTTATTTGATTATAGATATTTTGATATTTGATGGATTATCATATCGATATATGATATCGTTGTTGTCGTGATTGACTATTTGATATGTAGCATCATTGGACCAAGTTTTGGAATTTTAAAATGATTTATAAAGTGATTTTTGAAAATATACTTTATGTTTGGAATTTGATCTATTTTAAATAAATAAACGTCATAATTTTTAATGTTATAAAAATTATGATTTTTAAGAAATATAGTGTAACAGCCCTAGTTTTTAGCTATTTATTTCTTTTAATTATTTAGATTTTGAAACATATTTTATATAAATTGTGTTTACCAATATAGTTTAATTATTTAATTTGGAGATATATTTTATAAAATTTTGAATGTAAATAAAAGTAAATAATAACTGTGAAAATTTAAGCTATGTTTGAACTGTAAAAATTTCGCGTTTAAAAGACGCGTCAATTATAGGGTATAAGTGACGTAATAAAACGTGTGGTTTTAAAATGTTATTTTTACAAAAAAAAAATTGATGCTTTAGACTGCGTCTGTTTAACGTAGTGTAAAAATCATATTTTCAGTTATTTTTGAGGAAAAATATCAGTCAGAGATTGTATAGCAAACGTTATGTTGCTTTAACTGACAGTCTGATTTTAAATAAAATTCGTATACGTTTTTTTTTCTTTTCTTTTCTTTAAGCTTTGCATAAATTCTTGCCATTTCATTTATTGTTTTCAAAAAAAAAAATCAAGATGCATGAAATGAAATTAACATAAAGTAACGTGCAACTTCATAACCATGTCTATACCACACAAATTTTAACTGATATTTAAGTCTCTTCAGCTGTTGTCTTCTCTTCCTCTGATTTAGCACAAATAAATTCTTTTAACTGTGAAACGTTCAAATCCATTTACGTAGCGTGTGATATACATATCAGGATGCACCAATCACGCTTCCATATTAATAAATTTATATCTTTACCTGATACTTTAAATCAAGCTTTATATATGGTGCATCTCTCGGCCTTCCTCTGTAGAATTCAAAGTTTAAAAAAAAAATTCCAAACTGAAATGAGGAAATCACGCATTTGATAACCTGTCTTGCTTTATTTCTTTAATCATCTGTGTAAACATTCATTCAAAAGGGAACTGAAGCACCTCTCTCGGCCTCCTCTGTTACTTCAAAATCTTGCAAACTAAAGGGAGCTCATCAAGCATAAGATTTAACACTGATATTATTCAGACACTGCCTATATATTTACCCACTTCATATTTTTTTTTTCTTTTTCTCTGCATCTCAATTTCTCTACTTCTTCTCGTGAATCCAGATCAGGTAATAGTTCACCTTGTTTTCTTTTGATTCTTTCAGTCTCTTTTCCTTTTCTTTGGCACTTTGCTCGGCCACTCCTTCACCACGGCATCCCTCTCATAACCATACTATTTCAATTAGCATGTTACTTTAACCAAGCCAGTAGGTGTTTAGTTGTAGAGTTGTGTTGTCTGGGGACACTGGTGATGGGTGTATAGGAAGTTTCAGTTGGTACAAGAAATAAGGAGACAGAGATTTTAACAAAGCCTAGGATTTTCATAACATGAGTTGGTCTGAAGTTGTTGATAGGTTGAAGCTTCAGTAATGTTTGAGCATTTTGCGTGGAGATTTGTGCATAGGATGTTGGACACTTGGGTGTGCTTATAGTTTACACCTATAAGATTTGCAGAGTAGGCTAGTGGCTGATTTTGGTAGGACTAGGAAGAACATGGGTCTGAGTATTTGTGTTTTAGTTTTGGGTGGGTTCTATTGCAAATATGAGGGGATGTAAGTAAAGAATGGTTGTCTGCATATATAAATTCATAGTGGGCAGTGCATATCTTTGTATCCCAGTATGCATGTTGTCTGAACTGAAGCGAGAGGAGGATGCTTACCTAGGATTGCATGAAAACTGAAATGTACTGTGTTGCCTCGTATGTAAGAAAAAGGTGGAAATGGGAATGTGTTGAACTGAGCATGTAGTATAAGGCTGAGGGAAGACTTTTGCTTATATATAAGATAAAACAGAGGTGGTAGAAAAGGCACATGTGAGGTTGTCAGTTTGCATTCATGTCACAAGAGTAGAGTCTGCATATATATAAATTGGGTCATAGGCTGGACATGTGATACCACTGTGCATGTTTTAAATCTGACATGAGTGAGATGCATACTGGAGTGGTTTGTTACTTGAAATAGTTAGGTAGGCAAGTGAAAGATGTGTGAAGTTTCAGTGCTTTGCTTGGTTTGAAATTGTTCCTGAATAGTGACCATGTCCCTTGTATTTGTGCATGCATTAGTTGTAGAATCGGGTAGAAGAGGATAGGTTTGGGTCTTTTTGGCATATTTCAGTTTCAACCTGGGAAGTTTGAATATAAGATTGAAGCATATTGTAAAGCTGTGATGGAAAAAAAAAACTGAGTGCATGCATTTTTGGGTTTGTCTGCATTTTTCCAGAGTTTCTATTGTTTGCAGTTCTAGTTGTGTCCACTACATCATTGACTCGTTTTGCATTTAAATAGCTGCTATGTCCCTGTTTTCCTAGTTCTTATACAAGAGTTGTTGTACATCACTGTACTTCTTGTTGCTCGTTGTTCTGTTGTTGCTTCAAGGAGAGGAGGATTCTATCTGAATGAGTAGGTAACAACTGCTTGAGCATAACTTCAGTGTCTGGTTGGAAGAGGTTGAGGATGTATGCGTAACCCTGTTGGAAAGGCAGAGAAGAATGGGGAGTATACTCGAAGTGTTTGCATTTTTGCTCGAAGCAACTGTATAGAATTCTCGAAGGAATCACATGTTGGCTCGAAGTATGTGGAGGGGTGACTCGGGTAGTTGATGTTTTAACTGATGCAGTTGAAAGGTGGGGAGTTTTAAGACTTAGAGATTGAATGCATGAAAAAAAAAGGCACAGAACATGTTGGATTCTGATGCAAATAAGATAGCATCAACTCATATAACAAATGCATGCGTACGTACTTGGGTAGGCAAGGCCATGCCTCTTGTACCAGAAATAGTAAGTGGATTTATTTGAGGGGAGAAATTGTTTGCGTTTTGCTTTGAAGTTACAGTGAGTATGAGGTGTTATTTTTGAAGGTGGATTAGATTGAAAAACAACATTTAAGTCTGGGAAAGTTGAATAGAAAGTTTGGAATCTGAGTTTAATAATTAGGCAACAGTAGATGGGTGATGCGCGTGTACGTGTACATGAACGAGTGGATAGAAGTGTGCACGTGTACGTGAGGGTATCTCGGCCATAAGGGAAACTTCACTTTATTGTTTTTAGTAGGACTTTAGGGAATTTTGTCGTAAAATTTTGTATTAGCACGGTTCACGTTTTGGGGTATGTTTTGGTCATATTACACGGTGGAGTGGTCGAGCAAGCCAAACAAATTCTCGTTCTACCTTTAATTTTTCTTGACCATACATTCTAAAGTCGCGTTTCAAAATATTTGAATTTGTTCTAGATTTGAATCTAGGCGACATCAGAAGAAATTTGATCGTTATTTTCTGTCGGTCTTTACCGGTGAATCGTCGTTTTGAATTCAAATTTTCTGCAACTTTCAGGTGAGTATTTCTCACCAGACATACGTATTTATATTTCGTAAATTTTTGCAAGTGTATGTGTAAAATTTTATGTCACTATTATCTGTCTGTAGTGTAATATAAAATGATGAACCCCATTTAAATTGACACCTCATCAGTTATTATCTGTTGTATTATATCTGCAGTTATATTATGTTATTGTTTATTTACTGCTTAAATCACACTGCAAGTTCCCTGTTATACGTAGATTGTTATGGGCTGAAATGATTGGCCTAAATGATTATTATTGTTAAATTATACTGTTAACTGTTAAACTGTTAAACTTGGGATTGCGGGTTTGAAATGATAGAACCCGGGGTTTTGTAAATTACGGGTTGAAATGATATAAATCCGTATCACTTGACCTAGGCTAGAAAACTATATACAGGCCCGTGGTCCTTATAATATTTTCTGAAATATTTAAAAATTATTTTGGAAGTTAAATATTTGATTTATATCTTTAAAGGAATTGATATTGATTTTTAATAAGTTATAAATAAAAATAAATAAATATTTGAATAAAATTTAGAATATAACTTATTTGGTAAATCGGGATTTTGAAAGAATAAGATTTCAGTTAATAAATAAATAAATAAGTTATATTTGAAAATATTTATTAAGTTAAACAATCTACTACAGCATTTAAATGCTATCTTTTGAAATTGGACTAGTTTTACCCGTAACTTTAGGTAGCATTTCATAAGTGCTACAGAATCTAGAATTTGATTGTTTTAAAATTTATGGAATTTGATAAATTTTATTTTATGTTTAAGTTTTGGAAATTTTTAAGATATGATATTTATAACTGGATTTTCCTTAATAAATTTAAGATGAACATTCTAGTATAAAGTAAAATTTTGGAAAAATTTAATGGCTAAAAATTTGGAGTTTTATTTTTGGAAATTATGGGAATATTCAAGACTAAAAAATAAAACATTGATTTGTGAAAGAATAAAACCCAAACTTAGTTTTGAATAGTAAATACTCCAATTTAATATACATATGGGAATTGTAATGTTTTGGGAACATAAAATGATATTTAATTTATGGTTTAAACTTTAAATAGAGGAATTATTTGTAAAGCTATGTAAATTCTCTTCTTTACAAGTAACCATAAAGTTAACCCATTTATTATATATACCGTTGAATATCCAAACCATGGTGTTTGGGAGTTATGGTTCTAAGGTAAATTTCCAAATATTTTGTTTCGAAGATATAATTCAAATATTTGGTTTCCAGATATTATAAATTTTAAGCAGTATGGTTTTTGGAAAAGAATTATATTTGGATATAACGATATCATATTGTTTGGGTTTTAAAATGATATCGTATTTATAGTTTTGAAATGGAAAGGTTATTATGGTTTCAAAGTATAAACTGTTTTTAAATGGCCACGGGTTATAATAACGTTTGGTTGGCAAAGAGACCGGGATCGGATATGGACATACTCTCTGTCGATACCGAAAACCACTTTGACCAACCGTGTACGCGGTGGAGATTCCAGAATGAAGTAGGTTGGTGGTGACGGTTTCTTGAAAGGTATATACGTGGACCCGACTCCCGTGAGTTGGCTTAAGGTGGCTAAAACAGGAGCGATTCTCGGATTAATGAGGTAGCTCCTATGATCGAACGCACTTCTTCGTATACCATTCTATTGCTTATGTGATTGCTTGGGTGCACCCTTTGATTTGGGAGTGTTGTTCGAGGTGGGCGGTCGCTGCGGCTTCGCGTTACCACCGGTCCGGATAGCAATTGGTATATCTACCCTGGCATTGCCTAGTTGTGCCGTGTCACCTACCATATCGAGCCTTGTACGAGTTTGGTTTTCTCCCGTAGCCCGTGTGGTATCCTCTAGTTGCTTCCCGAGTAGGAGGAGCTATGATATTGGATGGACTACTGGGACTATTACGTGTTAAGGGCTATATGGGTAACCCCTTAATGCTAAGAAATAAGTATGTTTACTTTATAAATAGACACTATTATAATAGCGCAATATACTACATAGTAAATAGTTTAACGGATCCTTAGAGGATGGGCGGTCCCAGGCATCCTTTGAGTTACTTGCTATATATTACAGTACACTTGATTTAGCTTACATTATATAAGTATGTATGTCCTGACTCGAGTATTTTGTTTTATTGTACGCTCGGGTCAGCCTGAGTTGCAGCTTCAGTTTCTTCTCCGTAGCTAGGACACTCAGTAGATCATTCGTGCTATTGGAAGTTGTTTCAGCCTTTATCCTTTCTGGAATTCAAGACTTTGAAGACTCTCTATCTGTGTATGTTAAAATTTGTATTGAGGATTATAGACAATGTAAGTTCTGTTTTGTAAAGATGTATCAGTGGCTTCATGAACCACTAAATTTTTAATTTCCGCTGCGAGATTCTGATATCTGTGTATGTGATTCTGCGATTTATTTATTGTATATTCCGAGTTTTGCCAAATTTATTCTACAACGCAGTACTTTGAACTATTCCAGCTCGACATGTTCTATTATTGTCGAATTCGAATGGTACAAAATAGTGGGTCGTTACAGCTGGTATCAGAGCTTTGGCTCCAGGCAAAACTTAGAATGTATGGTAAATCTGATTTATAGAATCACCTTCATTTGAGATTGAATCTCTTCCTTTTCGAATTTGGAACATTCCCTATGATTCCAAAGTTCATTCATGTCCCTCACTTTTCGTCTTCTTTAGATTCTGGAGTGTCCCATAACTCCACTTCGGATAATCTTTATAGTGAATTGGCACTCTCGCCATTGTTGTAATCAAGGGGTGAAACTCCTTTACAATTAGCATTGATTCACCGGAGATTTATATTTATCCTCGGTTTATATGCTAGTATCTTTGTTTATTCTGAACTCTATCTTTTCGGATCAAGTGTAGATTTACTCAACCACACCGATCTGACTCTTCAAAGTCACGGATGACCAGATCAAGATTGTCCGCGATTATGTAAACTCACCCAGTTCCTTATTTTGATATTAAATCATCAGTCCTTCTGATTTCCATTCATCTTGAATTCTATTTGATTTGAGTTCATAAACATTTGAATTTCTATCCTTGTTTTGAAAAGATTTATTTTTGAAAATAACATCTAATATTATATATAAGTATGATTTTTAGAATTTTATAACTATGTGTATAGAGACAATAGTTTTGTTTTTATTTATGGTTTTGTAAACCATGGGTTTTGTCTAAAATAAATAATTAAATATAAACAAATGGTTATAAGTTAATTTAGAAACAGAAATGAATTTAAAAACAAGAACTTGAGAATTTAATTTCTGATAGCTCAAACCTTGGGTTTAAAATTTTTGAAAAAGGGGTATATTATTTAAAGTATTTTCGAATAGAAATTTGTTTCCAAAGAATTTTTAAAATCTAGTGCTTTTCTCTTCGTCACTGGAAAATAATTTCGGTGATGACTGCAGCACCATCGACATTCATTTTCGAGTTTCGAAGTGGAAAGACCATTCTGTAGTCTGGCTACAGTGTTACCTTGAGATTTTAATTGATTTGAATTTCTTAAGTATGATTTAATATATATAGATACATAATATAAAATTGATTTGACATATTATGTATATATATGTTTATCTATCTCTAAATGGTTTGAAAGAAATCAGAAATTTAATCTTAAAATTTTATCTTAAGAAATTTCAATAAAAGGAAAATAAAATTTTGAATAAGAAATTCCAACTGGAAATGATTGAATTTGGAAGTTTTAGTTGTATAATACTCAATTTCATTTCAATATAACTTACCTTGACTTTCAAAAGTTAAAATGAATTTGGATAATATACAATATAAAAAGGATTTTTATATTTGCTATAATAAATAGACATGTCTTGAAAATGGATAATTATGATTTAAATAGTTACGACATCACTGAATTTTGATAAATTGAGAATTGGTTTTCCATTGGAAATATCCAGTGTAACTTTTGAAAGAATATCTTATTAGGTATTTGAAATAGTAGGTTATTAGTTAAATTAAGAGTTAAATACAATAATAAACTGATTAGGAATGCTATCACATCTACTGTAGCATATTATAAGAGCTGCTGTTCTAAAAATAAAATGTTTTGGAAAATTATAATTGAGTAAATAAAGATTATTTTTAAAGTGTTATGATTTTGGTAGTATGATTTCCAAATGATAATATCTATAGATTTTAAATGACTTCCACTCAAAGGTATTATGATTTCAGAGTTATTATCTTATTTTGTTTAAAACTATCTTCGAGTATCCTTGGGTTCCCTATCTGCTACGGTTTGGGAAGGCTATTGCTTATACCAATCTATTTAGAAATCTTTCTACAATCTGTGGAATCTTTGTTACTCATCAGGACCTAAGCAACCTAGGCTGACAGTCAAACTGAAAGGGGTAAACCGATTCTAGAGGATCTTCTTCGTGCTTCAAAATCCGGAACTATTCGTTACGGTACTTGTTATCTAGCTTATCTTCCTTTGTTTCTTTTCTTTCGTTCCTTTTCGGGGACGAAAAGTTCTTGAGTGGGGGAGAGTGTAACAGCCCTAGTTTTTAGCTATTTATTTCTTTTAATTATTTAGATTTTGAAACATATTTTATATAAATTGTGTTTACCAATATAGTTTAATTATTTAATTTGGAGATATATTTTGTAAAATTTTGAATGTAAATAAAAGTAAATAATAACTGTGAAAATTTAAGCTATGTTTGAACTGTAAAAATTTCGCGTTTAAAAGACGCGTCAATTATAGGGTATAAGTGACGTAATAAAACGTGTGGTTTTAAAATGTTATTTTTACAAAAAAAAAATTGATGCTTTAGACTGCGTCTGTTTAACGTAGTGTAAAAATCATATTTTCAGTTATTTTTGAGGAAAAATATCAGTCAGAGATTGTATAGCAAACGTTATGTTGCTTTAACTGACAGTCTGATTTTAAATAAAATTCGTATACGTTTTTTTTTCTTTTCTTTTCTTTAAGCTTTGCATAAATTCTTGCCATTTCATTTATTGTTTTCAAAAAAAAAAATCAAGATGCATGAAATGAAATTAACATAAAGTAACGTGCAACTTCATAACCATGTCTATACCACACAAATTTTAACTGATATTTAAGTCTCTTCAGCTGTTGTCTTCTCTTCCTCTGATTTAGCACAAATAAATTCTTTTAACTGTGAAACGTTCAAATCCATTTACGTAGCGTGTGATATACATATCAGGATGCACCAATCACGCTTCCATATTAATAAATTTATATCTTTACCTGATACTTTAAATCAAGCTTTATATATGGTGCATCTCTCGGCCTTCCTCTGTAGAATTCAAAGTTTAAAAAAAAAATTCCAAACTGAAATGAGGAAATCACGCATTTGATAACCTGTCTTGCTTTATTTCTTTAATCATCTGTGTAAACATTCATTCAAAAGGGAACTGAAGCACCTCTCTCGGCCTCCTCTGTTACTTCAAAATCTTGCAAACTAAAGGGAGCTCATCAAGCATAAGATTTAACACTGATATTATTCAGACACTGCCTATATATTTACCCACTTCATCATTTTTTTTTTCTTTTTCTCTGCATCTCAATTTCTCTACTTCTTCTCGTGAATCCAGATCAGGTAATAGTTCACCTTGTTTTCTTTTGATTCTTTCAGTCTCTTTTCCTTTTCTTTGGCACTTTGCTCGGCCACTCCTTCACCACGGCATCCCTCTCATAACCATACTATTTCAATTAGCATGTTACTTTAACCAAGCCAGTAGGTGTTTAGTTGTAGAGTTGTGTTGTCTGGGGACACTGGTGATGGGTGTATAGGAAGTTTCAGTTGGTACAAGAAATAAGGAGACAGAGATTTTAACAAAGCCTAGGATTTTCATAACATGAGTTGGTCTGAAGTTGTTGATAGGTTGAAGCTTCAGTAATGTTTGAGCATTTTGCGTGGAGATTTGTGCATAGGATGTTGGACACTTGGGTGTGCTTATAGTTTACACCTATAAGATTTGCAGAGTAGGCTAGTGGCTGATTTTGGTAGGACTAGGAAGAACATGGGTCTGAGTATTTGTGTTTTAGTTTTGGGTGGGTTCTATTGCAAATATGAGGGGATGTAAGTAAAGAATGGTTGTCTGCATATATAAATTCATAGTGGGCAGTGCATATCTTTGTATCCCAGTATGCATGTTGTCTGAACTGAAGCGAGAGGAGGATGCTTACCTAGGATTGCATGAAAACTGAAATGTACTGTGTTGCCTCGTATGTAAGAAAAAGGTGGAAATGGGAATGTGTTGAACTGAGCATGTAGTATAAGGCTGAGGGAAGACTTTTGCTTATATATAAGATAAAACAGAGGTGGTAGAAAAGGCACATGTGAGGTTGTCAGTTTGCATTCATGTCACAAGAGTAGAGTCTGCATATATATAAATTGGGTCATGGGCTGGACATGTGATACCACTGTGCATGTTTTAAATCTGACATGAGTGAGATGCATACTGGAGTGGTTTGTTACTTGAAATAGTTAGGTAGGCAAGTGAAAGATGTGTGAAGTTTCAGTGCTTTGCTTGGTTTGAAATTGTTCCTGAATAGTGACCATGTCCCTTGTATTTGTGCATGCATTAGTTGTAGAATCGGGTAGAAGAGGATAGGTTTGGGTCTTTTTGGCATATTTCAGTTTCAACCTGGGAAGTTTGAATATAAGATTGAAGCATATTGTAAAGCTGTGATGGAAAAAAAAAACTGAGTGCATGCATTTTTGGGTTTGTCTGCATTTTTCCAGAGTTTCTATTGTTTGCAGTTCTAGTTGTGTCCACTACATCATTGACTCGTTTTGCATTTAAATAGCTGCTATGTCCCTGTTTGCCTAGTTCTTATACAAGAGTTGTTGTACATCACTGTACTTCTTGTTGCTCGTTGTTCTGTTGTTGCTTCAAGGAGAGGAGGATTCTATCTGAATGAGTAGGTAACAACTGCTTGAGCATAACTTCAGTGTCTGGTTGGAAGAGGTTGAGGATGTATGCGTAACCCTGTTGGAAAGGCAGAGAAGAATGGGGAGTATACTCGAAGTGTTTGCATTTTTGCTCGAAGCAACTGTATAGAATTCTCGAAGGAATCACATGTTGGCTCGAAGTATGTGGAGGGGTGACTCGGGTAGTTGATGTTTTAACTGATGCAGTTGAAAGGTGGGGAGTTTTAAGACTTAGAGATTGAATGCATGAAAAAAAAAGGCACAGAACATGTTGGATTCTGATGCAAATAAGATAGCATCAACTCATATAACAAATGCATGCGTACGTACTTGGGTAGGCAAGGCCATGCCTCTTGTACCAGAAATAGTAAGTGGATTTATTTGAGGGGAGAAATTGTTTGCGTTTTGCTTTGAAGTTACAGTGAGTATGAGGTGTTATTTTTGAAGGTGGATTAGATTGAAAAACAACATTTAAGTCTGGGAAAGTTGAATAGAAAGTTTGGAATCTGAGTTTAATAATTAGGCAACAGTAGATGGGTGATGCGCGTGTACGTGTACATGAACGAGTGGATAGAAGTGTGCACGTGTACGTGAGGGTATCTCGGCCATAAGGGAAACTTCACTTTATTGTTTTTAGTAGGACTTTAGGGAATTTTGTCGTAAAATTTTGTATTAGCACGGTTCACGTTTTGGGGTATGTTTTGGTCATATTACACGGTGGAGTGGTCGAGCAAGCCAAACAAATTCTCGTTCTACCTTTAATTTTTCTTGACCATACATTCTAAAGTCGCGTTTCAAAATATTTGAATTTGTTCTAGATTTGAATCTAGGCGACATCAGAAGAAATTTGATCGTTATTTTCTGTCGGTCTTTACCGGTGAATCGTCGTTTTGAATTCAAATTTTCTGCAACTTTCAGGTGAGTATTTCTCACCAGACATACGTATTTATATTTCGTAAATTTTTGCAAGTGTATGTGTAAAATTTTATGTCACTATTATCTGTCTGTAGTGTAATATAAAATGATGAACCCCATTTAAATTGACACCTCATCAGTTATTATCTGTTGTATTATATCTGCAGTTATATTATGTTATTGTTTATTTACTGCTTAAATCACACTGCAAGTTCCCTGTTATACGTAGATTGTTATGGGCTGAAATGATAGGCCTAAATGATTATTATTGTTAAATTATACTGTTAACTGTTAAACTGTTAAACTTGGGATTGCGGGTTTGAAATGATAGAACCCGGGGTTTTGTAAATTACGGGTTGAAATGATATAAATCCGTATCACTTGACCTAGGCTAGAAAACTATATACAGGCCCGTGGTCCTTATAATATTTTCTGAAATATTTAAAAATTATTTTGGAAGTTAAATATTTGATTTATATCTTTAAAGGAATTGATATTGATTTTTAATAAGTTATAAATAAAAATAAATAAATATTTGAATAAAATTTAGAATATAACTTATTTGGTAAATCGGGATTTTGAAAGAATAAGATTTCAGTTAATAAATAAATAAATAAGTTATATTTGAAAATATTTATTAAGTTAAACAATCTACTACAGCATTTAAATGCTATCTTTTGAAATTGGACTAGTTTTACCCGTAACTTTAGGTAGCATTTCATAAGTGCTACAGAATCTAGAATTTGATTGTTTTAAAATTTTTGGAATTTGATAAATTTTATTTTATGTTTAAGTTTTGGAAATTTTTAAGATATGATATTTATAACTGGATTTTCCTTAATAAATTTAAGATGAACATTCTAGTATAAAGTAAAATTTTGGAAAAATTTAATGGCTAAAAATTTGGAGTTTTATTTTTGGAAATTATGGGAATATTCAAGACTAAAAAATAAAACATTGATTTGTGAAAGAATAAAACCCAAACTTAGTTTTGAATAGTAAATACTCCAATTTAATATACATATGGGAATTGTAATGTTTTGGGAACATAAAATGATATTTAATTTATGGTTTAAACTTTAAATAGAGGAATTATTTGTAAAGCTATGTAAATTCTCTTCTTTACAAGTAACCATAAAGTTAACCCATTTATTATATATACCGTTGAATATCCAAACCATGGTGTTTGGGAGTTATGGTTCTAAGGTAAATTTCCAAATATTTTGTTTCGAAGATATAATTCAAATATTTGGTTTCCAGATATTATAAATTTTAAGCAGTATGGTTTTTGGAAAAGAATTATATTTGGATATAACGATATCATATTGTTTGGGTTTTAAAATGATATCGTATTTATAGTTTTGAAATGGAAAAGTTATTATGGTTTCAAAGTATAAACTGTTTTTAAATGGCCACGGGTTATAATAACGTTTGGTTGGCAAAGAGACCGGGATCGGATATGGACATACTCTCTGTCGATACCGAAAACCACTTTGACCAACCGTGTACGCGTTGGAGATTCCAGAATGAAGTAGGTTGGTGGTGACGGTTTCTTGAAAGGTATATACGTGGACCCGACTCCCGTGAGTTGGCTTAAGGTGGCTAAAACAGGAGCGATTCTCGGATTAATGAGGTAGCTCCTCTGATCGAACGCACTTCTTCGTATACCATTCTATTGCTTATGTGATTGCTTGGGTGCACCCTTTGATTTGGGAGTGTTGTTCGAGGTGGGCGGTCGCTGCGGCTTCGCGTTACCACCGGTCCGGATAGCAATTGGTATATCTACCCTGGCATTGCCTAGTTGTGCCGTGTCACCTACCATATCGAGCCTTGTACGAGTTTGGTTTTCTCCCGTAGCCCGTGTGGTATCCTCTAGTTGCTTCCCGAGTAGGAGGAGCTATGATATTGGATGGACTACTGGGACTATTACGTGTTAAGGGCTATATGGGTAACCCCTTAATGCTAAGAAATAAGTATGTTTACTTTATAAATAGACACTATTATAATAGCGCAATATACTACATAGTAAATAGTTTAACGGATCCTTAGAGGATGGGCGGTCCCAGGCATCCTTTGAGTTACTTGCTATATATTACAGTACACTTGATTTAGCTTACATTATATAAGTATGTATGTCCTGACTCGAGTATTTTGTTTTATTGTACGCTCGGGTCAGCCTGAGTTGCAGCTTCAGTTTCTTCTCCGTAGCTAGGACACTCAGTAGATCATTCGTGCTATTGGAAGTTGTTTCAGCCTTTATCCTTTCTGGAATTCAAGACTTTGAAGACTCTCTATCTGTGTATGTTAAAATTTGTATTGAGGATTATAGACAATGTAAGTTCTGTTTTGTAAAGATGTATCAGTGGCTTCATGAACCACTAAATTTTTAATTTCCGCTGCGAGATTCTGATATCTGTGTATGTGATTCTGCGATTTATTTATTGTATATTCCGAGTTTTGCCAAATTTATTCTACAACGCAGTACTTTGAACTATTCCAGCTCGACATGTTCTATTATTGTCGAATTCGAATGGTACAAAATAGTGGGTCGTTACAGTTAAAAGCTGATTTTTGAAAATAAGGAATTAATGACTTTATAAAATAGTTAAATTGGGATTTCTGAAATAATTGTGAAAAGTTTAAATATAGGATTTATAAAATTTGATTATTTTATAAATCAAAATGATGAAATTATAAAGGGGTTTAAAGACGTTTTTAAAATATTAATATGAATTGATTTATATAAGAGATTTATAAATGGATATTTATAAATTGAGATATTGAAATTATAAAACGAGTTTTTATAAGTGTTTGAATGAAGTGGAAATGAATTTCATTTAAGAATGAAATTTATAGAATTTTAAATGGTGAAGTTATAAATGAAATTTATAAATAGTAAGATTTATAAATTTGTGAAGTTATTTGAAGAATAGATTGGTTAAATAAATGGAACTTATAAGTTATAAGATTTATAATTTGGAAAGTCTTAAAAAGAACGATTTTGTAAAATAATCGTTTTATAAGTAATTAACTTATAATATGAACTTTTAGTTTATAATTGAGTTATAAACTGGAATAGGTTAATAAAAGAATTTATAAAAAGGAAGTTTTTATAAATAAATAGAAATGGAAATTTATAAATGTTGTTTTATAAATTTGCAAACAACTTATTTTGATAAGTTAATTGTTATAACCTAGACATAGAGTTATATTCACGTTTTTAGACAGTGAATAATCCTTTGAAATAAAATGAATAAAAGGATGAAATTTGTTAACAAAGAATATTCACGTTTTTGAATAGTGAATAAGATGTTAAAGAAATTGTTTTGACTGTGATATTTTAAACAGAATTAAAACGATCTAACGATGTTTTAAAATGTGTTGAGATTCGAAACCATAGATTTCAACATTCATTGTTGAAATAGACGTTTTCGAGAAATAAAAGGAAATAGTGGACTATAACACTGTTGTTATAGTAAATGATTTCCGAAAGGAAATGTTTTGAATAGTATTGGGATTTATATATCTATTTTAAATTCGAATCCCTATACTAGTGAATTTGGGACGTCGTAACGATGTTTTACGCAACATTCGTTTTGGCCCAAATAAATATGTTTAAGAGAATGATTTCCTTAAAGAATAAAATATATACTAAATTTCGATTTAAGTATATTGAATATTTTCCAAGTGTTGAAAATAAATAAAATTTGTGAATTACTTATTAAATAAGTATGGAATTGTTTTCCAATATGAAGTGATATTTAGAATTTATCTTTTTGAAGATAAATTGAAAATGAATAATTGAGATCGAATATTCATTGATATTTTGGAATTATAAATTCACTAAGGAATTTATAAAGAAAGTGGAATTTGTTTAAAAATAAATATTGATTTATTTTTGAAGAAATGAAATTATATATCTAGTGAAGATATTTTGGAAAATAAATAATTTGGAAAATTATTTGGAATTTGGTGATGTGTGCATATCCAGTGATAGTTCAATAGCCGACTATCAATATTTCCCTTTGAATGGGTAATTGATGTGATTTGTTTGAATGTGAATGCTACACTTATTTTTAAATAAGCGCTCACTATTCGGGTTAACCGGGAAAGGGCCATGGGGTCATATAACCCATTCCGAATATGTGATACGTCGTTATAATTGCATTGAAGATCGGTGTTGAAGACCCGGTATTTGCGAGAGCGATAGGATGACCTGTCGATTTACTCTGCACCGAGTTGCTCCGGTATAGAGTTTTCCATATGTGATGGTGAATCCGATCAGGATTGTGAATATCCGGATTGCAAGGACTTCTTTGTAAGTGCCTTCGGTTTTGTTCGATCCCGGAACAGACTTGTATGGATTGTATGTCTGACATTACAAGTTGAGATATAAAGCCGATTTCTTTCAAATATATTTCTGTTGGTGGCGGAGAATTTATTCTTTTAGCTTAACACCCTTCTCTGAGACGTACGAGCTCAGAGGTTATATAGTTGAAGTTATCAGCGATATATTCCCAATTTGGTAATGTGATATGCTGAGTGATGCTGAAATGATCATTGTGTTGATTATTTGTGATAGGATCGTTTATTTGATCGTCTATCCTTGTGATCATTGTGTTGATCATTTGTTGACCCAAAGCATGGCTTTTGTATAAAGTATGTTTTTGTGGAGGTGACTTCGTCGAACCTCACACCCCGGAAATGGTCAAAACAGGAAAGATGCGGCAAGGTTATGAGGGGTAGCACCCTTTAGGGTATGTACATTTCCTTCTGGATAGAGGTGGTATCATGGTATGGAGCCCAGATATTTAACCTATGTGGTTACTACGAATTTATTACTTTGTGGTTGTTGGTTTTCGGGATCCCGTGAGAAAGGTCGTTTACGATCGGGGAATGGCGTGCTCGTGTCAGTAGTTACCCAGTTAGGGGTAACCCGGCCTTGTGTTGGCAGAGTTCCGGTTTGGTTCTCGGGGATGTCTTTCCAGAGGCATTCTCATGTGGCAATGGGAAGTTCCTTGGCCTAACCATTTGTTGGAAATCCAATTCCCAATACGAAACTTGTACGGTATTAATTGTAGAACCTGCCATTCACTTATGGTGGTCACCACTGTTTGGATGGTAGCTATAGTAGGCATAGTTCGAAATGTCTATGTTGGCTAAGATTTATATTCTACTTTCAAATGAATTTTTCCCCTACACTATGCACTAGTAATAATATCAAATGTTATTTTGAAATGCGTATCAAGCATCTTTGACTATCATAAGGAGAAATCTCCTCCGATTCTGCGTTTGCATTGTGTGTGTGTGCGGGAGGCCTTATGGTAGTCTCATTTTTAAAAGCATTGCGAATTGAAATAAAAATATTCCTCTATTTTGTTTTTAAAGATAAATAAACTGTTTTGAGTTCTCACACCAGTCACATGACTGACTTGGAGTTTATTGTTTTCCTTCCTAAACTCTGGGTGCCCACCAATTTCCACACGGGCAGTCAAGAGTTAGGTTTATCAGGATATTCTGGATATTCTGGAGTTGCTGGAGGCAAGATGGATGGCATGACGTATTACTAGTTTATATAGTATTTCTTTTTCCGCTGCACTGTTTGATGTTGTATATTGTTGTACACTCTGATGATATAATGTAATGTGATGTAATGTAATAACTAATATAGTTCTTTGTTTAAAGATTATTCATTTATTTATTATATGTTGTTCCGCTGCGAATTGTGAGATTCTGATGTAGTTCTGTTTGTTGTTCTATCTTCTATGTTTTTTTTTCTTTGTTCTCTATTCTCTTTTTCTTCTATTTTAAAATTTTCTATCTTCTTTTCCCTATCTAAATTTTCTTTTTTTTTCTTTTTCTTTTCTTAAATTCTTTTTCTTTTTCTTAAAACCATAACATTTCGGGTTTTGGCCTTCGATTTCTCGGCAGTCGGTAAAGTGAGTATCGATGTTGAATTTTCGAAAGTCGAAAATTTTCGTTTGTTACATTTGGTATCAGAGCTTATGGTTAAGCGACAACCATGGTTCTGTTGGGTATTTCTCATTAGAGATAGAGTCAGTAGTGCTCTAGAATGAGTTTGAGTGTAATAATAGCTATGAGAGCGTATTTGTTAGTGAATATAAAATTGTTTTGTATTGTGTTGACTTATCGGTTGATTGTTTATAGATTTCGGTCGATGTAGTCTAGCTACCTATCGTAGAAAGTGGTTTCTAAACTCTTAAACAAGATAAATCGACACAATATTGATTTTAAAATTGGGTAAATGAAATAATTTTACCTTGAGTATATTTTATATATAAAGGAATAATTTTTCAGAATTATTAAAGTGTATATAAGTGGATTGTTTAGATGTTTGAATAATCTAAATAAAAGAATAATTGTATAAGTAAAAAAAAAAGAATTATAAGAATTGAATTATAATTAAAGTGATTTACAATTGTGAAATAAACTTATATATATAAGAAGTGAAACTATATGAATATATATTATGAATATGAGTTGTAAATGAAATTCAACTGTTGTAATTGAATTGAATGAATCAATTGAATGTGAATTAAATTGATATGAAATAATGAATATAAGTGTTAATTCATTTAAAATCTAATGTTATTAGAAAGTTGAATAATTGAATGAAAATCAATTAAATTAAACCAATTGTAAGCAAAAGAATTTGGTTGTAATTAATATACTTTGGTTGTTATATGATTGTTAGTTGATAGATTGTATATAATTCAATTAGTGTTAATGAAATTAAATTAATAAAATTGGAAGCTAAAGTAATGGAAATTCAATTTGAAGTTAAGTGAATCTTAAATAGAATTGAATTTAATTTGGAAGTGAACCAACTTGAATATGAATTAGTGAATATAAACTAATTGAAAATAAACGTTAGTAAACATCCATTGGTAATGAATCAAATGTGATTAAATTGAAAACTATTTCATTAAATATTAATGAGAATATGAATGAATATTTATTATTTGGATGTTAGTTGGTTGATGGTTGAATATATATTGCATTTGTTGCTTTTGTTTCAGTTGCTATATGATGTATATTGATACTATTGTCTATATGCATGTTCTCATGTTGTTTGTTGAGTGATTAGTAGGTGCGGATCGCGTTTGCTTCGCATTTGGAGCTCGCTTTTGCGCTATATTAGCCGTATATGCTCGCTAATAAAATATAAGGTACATATCTCGGATTAAATATCGCACTTTTACACTTTTTTCCCTTCGGGATGCCTCATTACTTGATGAGATGTATATTAGTGATATATATACTGTCATTTTTTTTTTCGGATCGAGCCGCGCAAAGGAGACTATGGCGAATTTTTCCGAAAATTTAAGGCGTTAGAAAAATTTTGAGAAAATTTTGAAAACTTTAAACTTTGATTTGAAGTTGAAAGTTAAACAATAGTAATTGTTTTTGAAAAGATAACTAAGTATGATTTGGAAACTTAGTGAAGTATTATAAGAAGTTTAACTATGAATTTATGGAAAATTAATAAATTCTATAACTTTTCTTACTTATAATTTCGAGGACGAAATTCTTTTGAGTGGGGAAGATTGTAACGACCCAGAATTTTTATTAATTAAAATTTGAATATTTAATTAATTTTAAATATTAATAAGTGAATTTATAAGTCAAATAAATTTTTATTTGAATTTTTGAATTTAATTGGATTATTAAATCGATAATTTAATACGTTAAATTATGGAAATAATTGAAAATATAGTTAAATATGATTGAAAATGATTTGTAAAATTTTATTTTATCATGTTGGAGTTAGAAAGATATTTTAGAACTTTTAAAATCGAATTAAAAGTTAATTTGTGAAAATTGAATATTTTAATAATAAAATCGACTAGTAAAAATAGCCAATTTTTGAACAGTCTCAGAATTGAACGAAACCAGTTTCATTGGATCCGTAATAGTTAGTTATTACCGGATTTCAAATTTCGTGTCAATCGGAGTTATCGTTTGAGCGTGGCAGCTCGAAACGCATCGATTTATTTTTAATTTAAATTTGGCGAGCTAAAATAGCCATTTTTCAAAAAGTCTCGGATTTCGACGAAACCAGTTTCATCGGATCCGTAATGTGATATTATTGTAAGGTTTCAAATTTCAAGTCAATTGGATTTACGGTTTGTCCTGTACAAATTAAAACGCCTAGAAATCGACTTAAATCGGTTTAATTCAAATTGAGCGTTTATAGCCATAACTCACACAGATATCCGAATTAGCTTCCGAAACCTATTCCATTGTGTCCGGAACGCGGGGTAAACCCTAGAAACGCTGGTTACGGCGCGTAAATCGGAGTTCGGAATTTCCGGGATGAATAGTGTCGAACGAAACTCTATAAATAGCCCTCTCTCCCTCACAAATTAAAAAAATAAAAATAAATAAAACCAATCAAACCCTAGCTGCCAGTTGCAATGGATGGCTAGAAAACTCTCCCCTTCCCTCTCTTTTATCTTTCAATCCATCGACAATTAGGCTAAAGTTTCAACTAACAAATTGAAGAGGACGTTAAGCTCTAGAGATTCAACGGTTATGATCGAATATGGAGTCGTGTGGAGGAAGCTACAGGCCCGCGTCCCTGGGCTGTTGCGCACGCATTCCAAGGCAGCACATGAGGCCGAGTTGGCCAGGGTTCAAGCCGAGTATGGCTCGTGTCGAGAGCTTTCGCGTGGCGGTAGTTTGATCGAGTTTCGTTGAGTGATCGCGATGGAAATTGAAACCCTAGTTGGGCGTGTAATGGGTTGTGTGCGTGTTTAGTTATCTGGAGAAGAGACGTGAGGGAGGGAAGAAGCTAGGTGCGGTGGAGATGCAAAGGAGATGAGATCAACGGTGGATGATCAGCTGTAGGTTTTAATTTTAAAAGTTTATGTTGAAATTGTTTTATAAATTCGAGCAAACTTCAAAAATTCATAACTTTTTCATACGAGGACGAAAACGCGCGAAACCAGTTGCGTTAGAATCGTATGGACGAGCACTAAGCGATGGAGTTTGTTTGGAGTCGTTTGGAGTTAGTGAGAATTTTGGGTAAAATTAAACGTCCGTTTAAATTTATTCGAAATAAATCGCTAAAACGGAAATAAAACCAAGGTGAGAATTTCTCACTCAATCGAATTAGTTTCGATTTTATTTTAAATAGTTAGATTTAAAATATTTGAATGCATGTTTGAATGTTGATTGATATCTATTGATTGTTAAAATAGACATTATACGCCGTTAGTAAGCGGATGTTATTTATTAAAAACATATACCGCGAATATTTCATAAACAGTGAAATTGGTATTGTAAATAATATCAATATATATATATTGGCATATGTATATATTGCAGTTGTTGATTCCCCGCATTTATTTGTTTAGCGGATGAGACCCTATTGCGCCGTTATTAAGCGGATAATATTTAATAAGAACATATACCGCGATAATTTCGTACTGGAGCGAAATTGGTATTGTGCTAATGTTTTTGGATGCAGGAAAACAGGTTGGAGGGATCCAACTGGATTCCTCAACAGTATTTATTTGATTATAGATATTTTGATATTTGATGGATTATCATATCGATATATGATATCGTTGTTGTCGTGATTGACTATTTGATATGTAGCATCATTGGACCAAGTTTTGGAATTTTAAAATGATTTATAAAGTGATTTTTGAAAATATACTTTATGTTTGGAATTTGATCTATTGTAAATAAATAAACGTCATAATTTTTAATGTTATAAAAATTATGATTTTTAAGAAATATAGTTAAAAGCTGATTTTTGAAAATAAGGAATTAATGACTTTATAAAATAGTTAAATTGGGATTTCTGAAATAATTGTGAAAAGTTTAAATATAGGATTATAAAATTTGATTATTTTATAAATCAAAATGATGAAATTATAAAGGGGTTTAAAGACGTTTTTAAAATATTAATATGAATTGATTTATATAAGAGATTTATAAATGGATATTTATAAATTGAGATATTGAAATTATAAAACGAGTTTTTATAAGTGTTTGAATGAAGTGGAAATGAATTTCATTTAAGAATGAAATTTATAGAATTTTAAATGGTGAAGTTATAAATGAAATTTATAAATAGTAAGATTTATAAATTTGTGAAGTTATTTGAAGAATAGATTGGTTAAATAAATGGAACTTATAAGTTATAAGATTTATAATTTGGAAAGTCTTAAAAAGAACGATTTTGTAAAATAATCATTTTATAAGTAATTAACTTATAATATGAACTTTTAGTTTATAATTGAGTTATAAACTAGAATAGGTTAATAAAAGAATTTATAAAAAGGAAGTTTTTATAAATAAATAGAAATGGAAATTTATAAATGTTGTTTTATAAATTTGCAAACAACTTATTTTGATAAGTTAATTGTTATAACCTAGAAATAGAGTTATATTCACGTTTTTAGACAGTGAATAATCCTTTGAAATAAAATGAATAAAAGGATGAAATTTGTTAACAAAGAATATTCACGTTTTTGAATAGTGAATAAGATGTTAAAGAAATTGTTTTGAATGTGATATTTTAAACAGAATTAAAACGATCTAACGATGTTTTAAAATGTGTTGAGATTCGAAACCATAGATTTCAACATTCATTGTTGAAATAGACGTTTTCGAGAAATAAAAGGAAATAGTGGACTATAACACTGTTGTTATAGTAAATGATTTCCGAAAGGAAATGTTTTGAATAGTATTGGGATTTATATATCTATTTTAAATTCGAATCCCTATACTAGTGAATTTGGGACGTCGTAACGATGTTTTACGCAACATTCGTTTTGGCCCAAATAAATATGTTTAATAGAATGATTTCCTTAAAGAATAAAATATATACTAAATTTCGATTTAAGTATATTGAATATTTTCCAAGTGTTGAAAATAAATAAAATTTGTGAATTACTTATTAAATAAGTATGGAATTGTTTTCCAATATGAAGTGATATTTAGAATTTATCTTTTTGAAGATAAATTGAAAATGAATAATTGAGATCGAATATTCATTGATATTTTGGAATTATAAATTCACTAAGGAATTTATAAAGAAAGTGGAATTTGTTTAAAAATAAATATTGATTTATTTTTGAAGAAATGAAATTATATATCTAGTGAAGATATTTTGGAAAATAAATAATTTGGAAAATTATTTGGAATTTGGTGATGTGTGCATATCCAGTGATAGTTCAATAGCCGACTATCAATATTTCCCTTTGAATGGGTAATTGATGTGATTTGTTTGAATGTGAATGCTGCACTTATTTTTAAATAAGCGCTCACTATTCGGGTTAACCGGGAAAGGACCATGGGGTCATATAACCCATTCCGAATATGTGATACGTCGTTATAATTGCATTGAAGATCGGTGTTGAAGACCCGGTATTTGCGAGAGCGATAGGATGACCTGTCGATTTACTCTGCACCGAGTTGCTCCGGTATAGAGTTTTGCATATGTGATGGTGAATCCGATCAGGATTGTGAATATCCGGATTGCAAGGACTTCTTTGTAAGTGCCTTCGGTTTTGTTCGATCCCGGAACAGACTTGTATGGATTGTATGTCTGACATTACAAGTTGAGATATAAAGCCGATTTCTTTCAAATATATTTCTGTTGGTGGCGGAGAATTTATTCTTTTAGCTTAACACCCTTCTCTGAGACGTACGAGCTCAGAGGTTATATAGTTGAAGTTATCAGCGATATATTCCCAATTTGGTAATGTGATATGCTGAGTGATGCTGAAATGATCATTGTGTTGATTATTTGTGATAGGATCGTTTATTTGATCGTCTATCCTTGTGATCATTGTGTTGATCATTTGTTGACCCAAAGCATGGCTTTTGTATAAAGTATGTTTTTGTGGACGTGACTTCGTCGAACCTCACACCCCGGAAATGGTCAAAACAGGAAAGATGCGGCAAGGTTATGAGGGGTAGCACCCTTTAGGGTATGTACATTTCCTTCTGGATAGAGGTGGTATCATGGTATGGAGCCCAGATATTTAACCTATGTGGTTACTACGAATTTATTACTTTGTGGTTGTTGGTTTTCGGGATCCCGTGAGAAAGGTCGTTTACGATCGGGGAATGGCGTGCTCGTGTCAGTAGTTACCCAGTTAGGGGTAACCCGGCCTTGTGTTGGCAGAGTTCCGGTTTGGTTCTCGGGGATGTCTTTCCAGAGGCATTCTCATGTGGCAATGGGAAGTTCCTTGGCCTGACCATTTGTTGGAAATCCAATTCCCAATACGAAACTTGTACGGTATTAATTGTAGAACCTGCCATTCACTTATGGTGGTCACCACTGTTTGGATGGTAGCTATAGTAGGCATAGTTCGAAATGTCTATGTTGGCTAAGATTTATATTCTACTTTCAAATGAATTTTTCCCCTACACTATGCACTAGTAATAATATCAAATGTTATTTTTAAATGCGTATCAAGCATCTTTGACTATCATAAGGAGAAATCTCCTCTGATTCTGCGTTTGCATTGTGTGTGTGTGCGGGAGGCCTTATGGTAGTCTCATTTTTAAAAGCATTGCGAATTGAAATAAAAATATTCCTCTATTTTGTTTTTAAAGATAAATAAACTGTTTTGAGTTCTCACACCAGTCACATGACTGACTTGGAGTTTATTGTTTTCCTTCCTAAACTCTGGGTGCCCACCAATTTCCACACGGGCAGTCAAGAGTTAGGTTTATCAGGATATTCTGGATATTCTGGAGTTGCTGGAGGCAAGATGGATGGCATGACGTATTACTAGTTTATATAGTATTTCTTTTTCCGCTGCACTGTTTGATGTTGTATATTGTTGTACACTCTGATGATATAATGTAATGTGATGTAATGTAATAACTAATATAGTTCTTTGTTTAAAGATTATTCATTTATTTATTATATGTTGTTCCGCTGCGAATTGTGAGATTCTGATGTAGTTCTGTTTGTTGTTCTATCTTCTATGTTTTTTTTTCTTTGTTCTCTATTCTCTTTTTCTTCTATTTTAAAATTTTCTATCTTCTTTTCCCTATCTAAATTTTCTATCTTTTTCTTTTTCTTTTCTTAAATTCTTTTTCTTTTTCTTAAAACCATAACATTTCGGGTTTTGGCCTTCGATTTCTCGGCAGTCGGTAAAGTGAGTATCGATGTTGAATTTTCGAAAGTCGAAAATTTTCGTTTGTTACAGTGTGTCTCTAATGCGGTATCACTCAGTCTGACCCGAGCGTGAAGCAAAAAACAAAACACTCGAGTCAGGATTAACCTTCTTATATCATTAAATCCAACTCAAGTGAAATATCAACTGAAATACAAATAACTTAAAGGATGTTTGGGATAACCATCCTCTAAGGGTCCATGTAACTATCTACAAGGTAGAAATATACATTTTAACACCGTGGTCATTTAAGCTTAATTTATACTTCAAAACCAAATATCATTTCACCTCAAATATCCCTATATTTCCCAAAATGGTATTTATATATATTAAATAATTTATACAATAAAGTATTTTCAATTCCCTCAACTTACAAATCGTTTCAACATCAACCCGACCTTCCCATTTAAATTAAATTCAATTTCAATTTATCAATTTAAATTCAACTCAATTCCTAAAATAAACACTTCAATTTATCGATCTCAAATTCGGATTTGTAATCACAAAAATACCCCTTTATATTTCAATATATTTCAAAACTTTAAGTATTCAACGTTTCAACTAAAATTTTATTCAATTTAGTTTTCTAAATAATAAATTCAAATTTGGTTCAACCTAAATTTCACTTTAATTCAATTTAGTTGCTAAATAACAAATTCAACTACATTGATTTCAAATACAGATCCGAATCTCAACATAAACCGATTAAATTCCAATGTAGTTCAAGGCTTTAATATTTAAATGTTCTGTATAACTGTTTCATATAGATCTCGATTTAACCTCATTATTATTTAGTCTTGAAATACTCCCTTATTAGATTCAATATCATTTAAGTAACGTTAAATTACAATTTACTCAATATTTTCTTTAATTTAATTAAACGTGAAATATTCATTAAATCACTTAAATCAAAAATCCAGTTACAAAATCATACTTTTAAATTTTCCATTCAATAATTTCAAATCGATTTAATTAAATAAATCCTTATTTAAATACCATTTTTAATAAACCCAAATTTATCTCCCAATCTTAATTATTCAACTTTTTACAACGGTAAATTTTGAAATATAAATCTTAAATAATACTCAAACATATTATATGCATTAAATCAATCTCAATAATATTATTATTAAATCTATATATGAAACTTCCATTTATATATATAATATTTTAAGAATCAATATTTATTAAATCCCATATATTTCTTTTCAACTGTAGAAATTTATTGTAACGTACGCGGATTTTCGTTGCCGAAAAACCGAATAGTTATGGGTTTTTTTAAAAAGAATTTAAGAAAAGAAAAGAGAAGAAGAGAGAAGATAGAAAATAGAGAGAAAAGAAAATAGAACAGAACAGAAAACAACAGAACAGAACAACATCAGAATCTCACAATTCGCAGCGGAACAACATATAATAATAAATGAATAATCTTTAAACAAAGAACTATATCAGTTATTACATTTTATACATTTCATTTCATTACATCATATCATCAGAGTATACAACATCAAACAAACATTGCAGCGGAAAAAGAAATACTATATAGCTAGTAATACGCCATGCCATCCAGCTTGCCTCCAGCAATTCCTGAATATCCAGAATATCCTGATAAACCTAACTCTTGACTGCCGTGTGGAAATTGGTGGGCACCCAGAGTTTAGGAAGGAAAACAATAAACTCCGAGTCAGTCATGTGACTGGTGTGAGAACTCAAAACAGTTTATTTACTTACAAATCAAAATAGAGGAATATTTTTAAATTCAATTCGCAATGCTTTTAAAAATGAGACTACCATAAGGCCTCTTGCACACACACACAATGCAAACGCAGAATCGGAGGAGATTTCTCCTTATGATAGCCAAAGATGCTTGATACGCATTAAAAAGACATTTGATATTATTATTAGTGCATAATGTAGGAAAAATTATTTCAGAAGTAGAATATAAATCTTAGCCAACATACGACCATTATCGTATGCCTACTATAGCTAACTATGTTCAATAGCAGGTTACCGCCACATTCCATAGCAGGTTATACAACTAATACCGTACAAGTCTCGTATTGTTTCTTTGGATTTCCAACAAATGGTCAGGCCAAGGAACTTCCCATTGCCACATGGAAACGCCTCTGGCTGGACGTCCTTGAGAACTTAACCAGCTCTCTGCCAACACAAGGCCGGGTTACCTTTATCACTAGGTAACTACTACACGAATATGGCATCCCCCGGTCCCATTGGACCTTTAACCGAGCGCTCGTCATCAATTCACACAATCATAACAAAGTGTTTTCAACATGAGTAAGTATCTGGGCTCCATACCATGATACCACCCTTTCCAGAAGGAAATGCACATACCCTAAAGGGAGCTACCCCTCATAACATTGCCGCATCTTTCCTGTTTTGACCATTCCGGGATGTGAGGCTCGACGAAGTCACGTCCACAAAAACATACTTTATACAAAAGCCATGCTTTGGGTCAACAAATGATCAACACAATGATCACAAGGATAGACGATCAAATAAACGATCCTATCACAAATAATCAACACAATGATCATTTCAGCATCACTCAGCATGTCACATTACCAAATTGGAAATATATCGCTGATAACATCAACTATATAACCTCTGAGCTCGTACATCTCAGAGAAGGGTGTTAAGCTAAAAGAATAAATTCTCCGCCACCAACAGAAATATATTTGAAAGAAATCTTCTTTATATCTCAATTTGTAATGTCAGACATACAATCCATACAAGTCTGTTCCGGGATCGAACAAAACCGAAGGCACTTACAAAGAAGTCCTTGCAATCCGGATATTCACGATCCTGATCGGATTCACCATCACATATGGAGAACTCAATACCGGAGCAACTCGGTGCAGAGTCAATCGACAGGTCATCCTATCGCTCTCGCAAATACCGGGTCTTCAACACCGATCTTCAAATGCAATTCATAACGACGTATCACATATTCGGAATGGGTTATACGACCCCATGGTCCTTTCCCGGTTAACCCAAATAGTGAGCGCTTATTCAAAAATAAGTGTGACATTCAAATTCAATCAATTCACATCAAATACCCATTCAAAGGGAAATATTGATAGTCGGTTATTGAACTATAAATGGATATGCTCAACATCACCAGATTCCAAATAATTTTCCAAATAATTTATTTTCCAAAAATATCTTTACAAGACATATAATTTTCACACTTCTAAAATAAATCAATATTTATTTTTAAACAAATTCCACTTTTCATTTATAAATTCCATATTGAATTTTATATTCCAAAATATTCATGAATATTCGATTTCAGTTATTCATTTCAATTTATCTTCAAAAAGATAAATTCTCAAAACGTTTCATTTCACATTGGAAAAACATTTCCATACTTATTTATTCATAAGTAATTCACAAATTTTATTTATTTTCACCCTTGGAAAATATTCAATATACTTAAATCGAAATTTAGTATATATTTCATTCTATTAAGGAAATCATTCTCTTCAACATATTTATTTGGGCCAAAACGAATGTTGCGTAAAACATCGTTACGACAACCCAAAACCACTAGTATAGGGATTCGAAATTAAAATAGATATATAAATCCTAATACTATACAAAACATTTCCTTTCGGAAATCATTTACTATAACAACAGTGTTATAGTCCATCATCTCCTTCTATTTCTCGAAAACGTCTATTTCAACAATAAATGTTGAAATCTATGGTTTCGAATCTCAACACATTTTAAAACATTGTTCGATCGTTTTAATTCTATTTAAAACATCCAAATCCAAAACAATTTCTTTAACGTGTTATTCACTATTCAAAAACGTGAATATACTTCATTAACGATTTCATCCTTTTATTCATTTTAATTCAAAGGATTATTCACTATTCAAAAATGTGAATATAACTCCATTTATAAGTTATAACAATTTTCTTATCAAAATAAGTCTTTTGCGAATTTATAAAACAACGTTTATAAATTCCATTTCTATTTATTTCATAACTACTTCCTTTATAAATCTCCTTTATTAACCTATTCGATTTATAACTCAATTATAAACCAAAATTTCACATTATAAGTTAAATGCTTATAAAACGATTATTTTACAAAATCGTTCTTTTAAACTTCATAATTATAAATCTTATAACTTATAAGATTCAATTATTCATCCAAATATATTCTTTAATAATTTCACAAAATTTATAAATCTTACTATTTATAAATTTCATTTATAACTTCACTATTTATAATTTTATAAATTCCATTCATTTACAAAATTTATTTTCACTTCATTCAAACACTTATAAAAACTCGTTTTATAATGTCAATATTTCAATTTATAAATATTCATTTATAAATCTCATAATATAAATCAATTTATATTTTTCTTTTAAAACGTCTTTAATCTCCTTTATTATTTCACCATTTTGATTCATAAAATAATTAAATTTTATAAATCCTATATTTAAACTTTTCACAATAAATTCTAAAATCCCGATTAAACTATTTTATAAAATCAATAGCATCATATTCTCAAAAATCAGTTTTTAACTATATTTCACAAAAACCATAATTTTATAACTTTGGAAATTATAACGTTTATTTATTTAACATGGATCGATTCCAAAATTATTTTATAACTTATACTTTCAAAAAAATCACTTTGAAATCATTTTAAAATTCCAAATTTGGTCCAATGATGCTACACACCAAATAGTCAATCACGACAACAACGATATCATATATCGATATGATAATCCATCAAATATCAAAATATCTGAAATCAAATAAATACTGTTGAGGAATCCTGTTCGATCCCTCCAACCTGTTTTCCTGCATCCAAAAACATTAGCACAATACCAATTTCGCTCCAGTACGAAATCATCGCGGTATATGGGATTTAAAATATTATCCGCTTAATAGACGGCGCAATAGGATCTCATCCGCTAAACAAAAAATGCGGGAAATCAATAACTCCAATATATACATATGCCAATATATATATATATATTGCTACTATATATAATACCAATTTCACTGTTTATGAAATATTCGCGGTATATGTTTTTAATAAATAACATCCGCTTACTAACGGCGTATAATGTCTATTTTAACAATCAATAGATATTAATCATCATTCAAACATGCATTCAAATATTTTAAATCTAACTATTTAAAATAAAATCGAAACTAATTCGATTGAGTGAGAAGTTCTCACCTTGGTTTTATTTTTCGTTTTAGCGATTTATTTCGAATAAAATTAAACGTACGTTTAATTTTACCCAAAATTCTCACTAACTCCAAACGACTCCAAACCAACTCCATCGCGTAGTGCTCGTCCATACGATTCCAACGCAACTGAGTTTGCATTTTTTCGACCTCGTATGAAAAAGTTATGAATTTTTGAAGTTTACACGTATTTAAACAAACTAATTTCAACAATAACTTAAATATTTTAAACCCACACAAATCTGGGCCGTTGGATCCACTGAAAAGCCATCAGGACCCTTGAACGCAACTCCCCTCCTTCTTCATCTTCTACAGGCCGAGCACGTTACTTACAGTAGCCGCACAAACCCATTTTGCTCAACTAGGGTTTCAATTTCCATCGCGATCACTCGACGAAATCACATCAAACCACCGCCATCTCGAAGCTCTCCACCACAACCATGCTCGGCCCAAACACCAGAGAGCTCGGCCATGCCTACTGCCTCGAAATGCATGCAAAGGCTGTAGAGAACGCGGCCCCAAATCTCCCAATCTATAGCTCCATTCGCGATCTCCACCGTTGATCTTGTAGTTCGTGTTGCCCTCTACATCTTTCATGTTGAAAGTTTTAGCCAAAACTTGATGGATTGAGAGATCAAAGGGGAAAATTTTCGTGCATTTCTGGCCATCAGTTAATGGGGTGGCGGCTAGGATTTGTAATTTAGGGTTTTATTTTTATTTTATTTTAATTTATGAAGGGTAGGGGGTGTATTTATAGGAAAATCGATCGACACTATTCATCCCGGAAATTCCGAACTCCGATTTACGCGCCGTAACCAGCGTTTCTAAGGTTTACCCCACGTTCCGGACACAATGGAACAGGTTTCGGAAGCTAATTCGGACATCTGTGCGAGTTATGGCTGTAAACGCTCAATTTAAATTAAACCGATTTAAATCGATTTCTAGGCGTTTTAATTCGTACTGGACAAACGGTAAATCCAATCGACTTGAAATTTGAAACCTTACAATAATATCACATTACGGATCCGATGAAACTGGTTTCGTCGAAATTCGAGACTTTTTGAAAAATGGCTATTTTGACTCGCCAAATTTAAATTAAAAACGATTCGATGCGTTTCGAGCTGCCACGATCAAACGATAGCTCCGATTGACACGAAAATTGAAATCCGGTAATAACTAACTATTACGGATCCAATGGAACTGGTTTCGTTCAATTCTGAGACTGTTCAAAAATTGACTATTTTCACTAGTCGATTTAATTATTAAAATATTCAATTTTCACAAATTAACTTTTAATTCGATTTTAAAAGTTCTAAAATATCATTCTAACTCCAATATGATAAAATAAAATTTTACAGATCATTTACAATCATATTTAACCTAATTTTCAATTATTTCCATAATTTAACGTATTAAATTATCGATTTAATAATCCAATTAAATCCAATAATTCAAATAAAAATTTATTTGACTTATAAATTCACTTATTAATATTTAAAATAAATTAAATATCCAAATTTTAATTATTAAAAATTCTGGGTCGTTACATTTATTTTCAAAATATTTATATGGACCAACGGTGTCTGTATATATTTCCTATCATATAGTCAAGTGCTACGGATATTTATCATTTCAACCGTACACTAAATATATACGGGTGGATATCATTTCAACCCGTAATCCCAAATTCAATTAAATGAAAATCGCTTGGGTTTATTATTTCAACCCATAACGATTTTCTCCTATTCTAAAGTCCGTTCGGATATATATCATTTCAACCCATAATGATTTCTATACTAACAGGGGAACTTGCAGAGTGATAATAGATATGAAAATAATAATAACAACAGGCATATATCATCAAAATAAATATAAACAATAGGATATGGTGCCATATCCCATAAGTGAACAGTTATAGACAATAGAATATATAACAATTTAAATAGCTACAACCTCATATTTTAATTGTCGTTTCAATTGAAATCAAATTTAATAAATAAAAGAACATTAATCGTGAGAACTCAAAACAGTTTATTTTCTTACAAATCAAAATTGAGGAATATTTTTAAAGTCAATTCGCAATGCTTTTAAAAATGAGACTACCATAAGGCCTCCCGCACACACACACAATGCAAATGCAGAATCGGAGGAGATTTCTCCTTATGATAGCCAAAGATGCTTGATACGCATTAAAAAGACATTTGATATTATTATTAGTGCATAATGTAGGAAAAATTATTTCGGAAGTAGAATATAAATCTTAGCCAACATACGACCATTATCGTATGCCTACTATAGCTAACTATGTTTAATAGCAGGTTACCGCCACATTCCATAGCAGGTTATACAACTAATACCGTACAAGTCTCGTATTGTTTCTTTGGATTTCCAACAAATGGTCAGGCCAAGGAACTTCCCATTGCCACATGGAAACGCCTCTGGCTGGACGTCCCCGAGAACTTAACCAGCTCTCTGCCAACACAAGGCCGGGTTACCTTTATCACTAGGTAACTACTACACGAATATGGCATCCCCCGGTCCCATTGGACCTTTAACCGAGCGCTCGTCATCAATTCACACAATCATAACAAAGTGTTTTCAACATGAGTAAGTATCTGGGCTCCATACCATGATACCACCCTTTCCAGAAGGAAATGCACATACCCTAAAGGGAGCTACCCCTCATAACCTTGCCGCATCTTTCCTGTTTTGACCATTCCGGGATGTGAGGCTCGACGAAGTCACGTCCACAAAAACATACTTTATACAAAAGCCATGCTTTGGGTCAACAAATGATCGACACAATGATCACGAGGATAGACGATCAAATAAACGATCCTATCACAAATAATCAACACAATGATCATTTCAGCATCACTCAGCATGTCACATTACCAAATTGGGAATATATCGCTGATAACATCAACTATATAACCTCTGAGCTCGTACGTCTCAGAGAAGGGTGTTAAGGTAAAAGAATAAATTCTCCGCCACCAACAGAAATATATTTGAAAGAAATCTGCTTTATATCTCAATTTGTAATGTCAGACATACAATCCATACAAGTCTGTTCCGGGATCGAACAAAACCGAAGGCACTTACAAAGAAGTCCTTGCAATCCGGATATTCACGATCCTGATCGGATTCACCATCACATATGGAGAACTCAATACCAGAGCAACTCGGTGCAGAGTCAATCGACAGGTCATCCTATCGCTCTCGCAAATACCGGGTCTTCAACACCGATCTTCAAATGCAATTCATAACGACGTATCACATATTCGGAATGGGTTATACGACCCCATGGTCCTTTCCCGGTTAACCCGAATAGTGAGCGCTTATTCAAAAATAAGTGTGACATTCAAATTCAATCAATTCACATCAAATACCCATTCAAAGGGAAATATTGATAGTCGGTTATTGAACTATAAATGGATATGCTCAACATCACCAGATTCCAAATAATTTTCCGAATAATTTATTTTCCAAAAATATCTTTACAAGACATATAATTTTCACACTTCTAAAATAAATCAATATTAATTTTTAAACAAATTCCACTTTTCATTTATAAATTCCATATTGAATTTTATATTCCAAAATATTCATGAATATTCGATTTCAGTTATTCATTTCAATTTATCTTCAAAAAGATAAATTCTCAAAACGTTTCATTTCACATTGGAAAAACATTTCCATACTATTTATTCATAAGTAATTCACAAATTTTATTTATTTTCACCCTTGGAAAATATTCAATATACTTAAATCGAAATTTAGTATATATTTCATTCTATTAAGGAAATCATTCTCTTCAACGTATTTATTTGGGCCAAAACGAATGTTGCGTAAAACATCGTTACGACAACCCAAAACCACTAGTATAGGGATTCGAAATTAAAATAGATATATAAATCCCAATACTATACAAAACATTTCCTTTCGGAAATCATTTACTATAACAACAGTGTTATAGTCCATCATCTCCTTCTATTTCTCGAAAACGTCTATTTCAACAATAAATGTTGAAATCTATGGTTTCGAATCTCAACACATTTTAAAACATTGTTCGATCGTTTTAATTCTATTTAAAACATCCAAATCCAAAACAATTTCTTTAACGTGTTATTCACTATTCAAAAACGTGAATATACTTCATTAACGATTTCATCCTTTTATTCATTTTAATTCAAAGGATTATTCACTATTCAAAAATGTGAATATAACTCCATTTATAAGTTATAACAATTTTCTTATCAAAATAAGTCTTTTGCGAATTTATAAAACAACGTTTATAAATTCCATTTCTATTTATTTCATAACTACTTCCTTTATAAATCTCCTTTATTAACCTATTCGATTTATAACTCGATTATAAACCAAAATTTCACATTATAAGTTAAATGCTTATAAAACGATTATTTTACAAAATCGTTCTTTTAAACTTCATAATTATAAATCTTATAACTTATAAGATTCAATTATTCATCCAAATATATTCTTTAATAATTTCACAAAATTTATAAATCTTACTATTTATAAATTTCATTTATAACTTCACCATTTATAATTTTATAAATTCCATTCATTTACAAAATTTATTTTCACTTCATTCAAACACTTATAAAAACCCGTTTTATAATGTCAATATTTCAATTTATAAATATCCATTTATAAATCTCTTAATATAAATCAATTTATATTTTTCTTTTAAAACGTCTTTAATCTCCTTTATTATTTCACCATTTTGATTCATAAAATAATTAAATTTTATAAATCCTATATTTAAACTTTTCACAATAAATTCTAAAATCCCGATTAAACTATTTTATAAAATCAATAGCATCATATTCTCAAAAATCAGTTTTTAACTATATTTCACAAAAACCATAATTTTATAACTTTGGAAATTATAATGTTTATTTATTTAACATGGATCGATTCCAAAATTATTTTATAACTTATACTTTCAAAAAAATCACTTTGAAATCATTTTAAAATTCCAAATTTGGTCCAATGATGCTACACACCAAATAGTCAATCATGACAACAACGATATCATATATCGATATGATAATCCATCAAATATCAAAATATCTGAAATCAAATAAATACTGTTGAGGAATCCTGTTCGATCCCTCCAACCTGTTTTCCTGCATCCAAAAACATTAGCACAATACCAATTTCGCTCCAGTACGAAATCATCGCGGTATATGGGATTTAAAATATTATCCGCTTAATAGACGGCGCAATAGGATCTCATCCGCTAAAAAAAAATGCGGGAAATCAATAACTCCAATATATACATATGCCAATATATATATGTTGCTACTATATATAATACCAATTTCACTTTTTATGAAATATTCGCGGTATATGTTTTTAATAAATAACATCCGCTTACTAACGGCGTATAATGTCTATTTTAACAATCAATAGATATTAATCATCATTCAAACATGCATTCAAATATTTTAAATCTAACTATTTAAAATAAAATCGAAACTAATTCGATTGAGTGAGAAGTTCTCACCTTGGTTTTATTTTTCGTTTTAGCGATTTATTTCGAATAAAATTAAACGTACGTTTAATTTACCCAAAATTCTCACTAACTCCAAACGACTCCAAACCAACTCCATCGCGTAGTGCTCGTCCATACGATTCCAACGCAACTGAGTTTACATTTTTTCGACCTCGTATGAAAAAGTTATGAATTTTTGAAGTTTACGCGTATTTAAACAAACTAATTTCAACAATAACTTAAATATTTTAAACCCACACAAATCTGGGCCGTTGGATCCACTGCAAAGCCATCAGGACCCTTGAACGCAACTCCCCTCCTTCTTCATCTTCTACAGGCCGAGCACGTTACTTAAAGTAGCCGCACAAACCCATTTTGCTCAACTAGGGTTTCAATTTCCATCGCGATCACCCGACGAAATCACATCAAACCACCGCCATCTCGAAGCTCTCCACCACAACCATGCTCGGCCCAAACACCAGAGAGCTCGGCCATGCCTACTGCCTCGAAATGCGTGCAAAGGATGTTGAGAACGCGGCCCCATATCTCCCAATCTATAGCTCCATTCGCGATCTCCACCGTTGATCTTGTAGTTCGTGTTGCCCTCTACATCTTTCATGTTGAATGTTTTAGCCAAAACTTGATGGATTGAGAGATCAAAGGGGAAAAATTTCGTGCATTTCTGGCCATCAGTTAATGGGGTGGCCGCTAGGGTTTGTAATTTAGGGTTTTTTTTTTAATTTATGAAGGGTAGGGGGTGTATTTATAGGAAAATCGATCGACACTATTTATCCCGGAAATTCCGAACTCCGATTTACGCGCTGTAACCAGCGTTTCTAAGGTTTACCCCGCGTTCCGGACACAATGGAATAGGTTTCGGAAGCTAATTCGGACATCTGTGCGAGTTATGGCTGTAAACGCTCAATTTAAATTAAACCGATTTAAATCGATTTCTAGGCGTTTTAATTCGTACCGGACAAACGGTAAATCCAATCGACTTGAAATTTGAAACCTTACAATAATATCACATTACGGATCCGATGAAACTGGTTTCGTCGAAATTCGAGACTTTTTGAAAAATGGCTATTTTGACTCGCCAAATTTAAATTAAAAACGATTCGATGCGTTTCGAGCTGCCACGATCAAACGATAGCTCCGATTGACACGAAAATTGAAATCCGGTAATAACTAACTATTACGGATCCAATGGAACTGGTTTCGTTCAATTCTGAGACTGTTCAAAAATTGACTATTTTCACTAGTCGATTTAATTATTAAAATATTCAATTTTCACAAATTAACTTTTAATTCGATTTTAAAAGTTCTAAAATATCATTCTAACTCCAATATGATAAAATAAAATTTTACAGATCATTTACAATCATATTTAACCCAATTTTCAATTATTTCCATAATTTAACGTATTAAATTATCGATTTAATAATCCAATTAAATCCAATAATTCAAATAAAAATTTATTTGACTTATAAATTCACTTATTAATATTTAAAATAAATTAAATATCCAAATTTTAATTATTAAAAATTCTGGGTCGTTACATTTATTTTCAAAATATTTATATGGACCAACGGTGTCTGTATATATTTCCTATCATATAGTCAAGTGCTACGGATATTTATCATTTCAACCGTACACTAAATATATACGGGTGGATATCATTTCAACCCGTAATCCCAAATTCAATTAAATGAAAATCGCTTGGGTTTATTATTTCAACCCATAACGATTTTCTCCTATTCTAAAGTCCGTTCGGATATATATCATTTCAACCCATAATGATTTCTATACTAACAGGAGAAATTGCAGAGTGATAACAGATATGAAAATAATAATAACAACAGGCATATATCATCAAAATAAATATAAACAATAGGATATGGTGTCATATCCCATAAGTGAACAGTTATAGATAATAGAATATATAACAATTTAAATAGCTACAGCCTCATATTTTAATTGTCGTTTCAATTGAAATCAAATTTAATAAATAAAAGAACATTAATCGTGAGTGATTTCTCACCTTTAGAGGTTAGAGAGATAGACAATGAAGTTGAGTTACGAAACCCAAGCACGAATCTCAAAGCAAAGTAAGATCGGCACATATCGACGATCAAAGCTGGTAAAAGATATCGATGGGAACGGGTCAAATTAGCTCGATAAAAATTTAGGCGAGATGTGTTTTTATATTATTGTCCTCCTTAAACCCAAAATTCAATTAAAGTATATATACATTTTATATAAGTCTTAAATTAAATATATTTATTGAAATCAAACATATAAAAAAAATCAAAACCAAATTCCCTCTATCTTATAGTATATACGTTATATTTGAAACATCAATATCTGAAACTAAATGTACATAACAAAATTAACATTAAAGATATACATAACAGTAAATAATGTATGTTTAAAGAAATTTAGTAGTTTAACCAAATGCAGACTTCCTTTAAAAATAATATATTGTAATCATTATTATTATTATTATTATTATTATTATTACCAAAAATAAAAATATGCTAACATAATGCTAGTATAAAAATGGAGAAAGGATGCTTATGCTTACCAATATTGACATGCTAACCTACATTTTATGTGTACAATAAAGTGTGTACAAACAAACCTTTATATGGGCTGCTATATACATGTTTAAAAAATGTTATACATATATTGTTACACATATTCACATCAGCCGTTATATCTAACTTGTATACATATTATATTTTAAACAACACCTGACAATAGATGAAGGTAAAATATATATATATATATATATATATATATATATATATATATATATATATTATAACTAATACAAACCTATATAATCAAGATTATCAGCTCAGAGACATCTCGATTTACCCGACTCGAAAATGGAAACCCAAAAGCTTGATGGGAAAAATGGCCTCTATTCTGCTGACTACTGCGGTTTGGCACATTTGGAGAGAAAGAAACAGACTAGCTTTTCACAATAATTGCAAGAATGAACAATTAGTTAGCGAAATGTTTAAACGAGATGTTAAAATTATCATGAAGAGAGTGGGTAAACTTATAGATCTATCAACTGTTGAACTAGATGCATTGAGGAAGATGGGATTAGAACCACATAGTAACGAGAATCAGTTGGTGTCGGCACAGCCACGGTTTCCTCCGTGATGAGAAGAGCAGGAAGATGAAATAATTTTCTTTTACTATATGTGTAACAACCCTAGTTCAGTTGTTATTTTATTTAATTTATTTAATTTGTTTTATTTTTTTTATAATATATTTTATAAATTGGGTTTAACAATATAGTTAAATATTTAAAATTTGAGATATATTTTGAAAATTTTTATATGACAATAAAATTAAATAATAACTGTAAAATTTTACGCTAGGATTGAACCGTTAAATTTCGAGTTTGAAAGACGCGTGATTTATTGGGTTAAAGTGACGTTATAAAAAGTGTGTTTTCAAAATGTTATTTTTGTAAAAATTTTTGATATTTTAGACTGCGTCTGTTTAACGCAGTGTAAAAATAATATTTTCAAATTTTTCTGAAGAAAATTTTTGGTCAGTGATTTTAAGACGGACGTTGGTTCGTTTTAAAGGACCGTTGTTTTATATAATCTTTGACATACGTTAAATTTTAACCGACTACATAAAAACGTAACGTTGCATTTAAAAATATCAATCTAAATCAGAGGAAGATTTAACTAAATTAAATCACAACATTTATATATATTCAAAACGTTCAAACTTTATTTTCTTCTCTCGGCTTTTTTTTTTTTTTTTATCTTGTACACGTTCATATTTTAAACTGAAGCATGCAAAATCATCGGCCCTATCACAAACACAAATCGCAACACATACACAAACTAATGAAAAGCACTGAGATTTCGTTCGAATAATGAATTATACACTGGAAAATAAAAAGGCTGAACGTTTGTTTAGGAATAGAAAAGCTCTTCATTTACATATATCTCCATCTCACCATTCGCTGCCTTAGATCACGCATGCAAGAATTTATCTGATCTTATTATCAAGCCAGGAATTGTGATTCGAAATACACATGTTCACTGGAAAATCATGCATCAACATATCAGCTCCTTTTAGCCTTCAGTTATCAAAAATAAAGCATGAATATGAAACTGAACTGGCATCAATCTTTCCCCCTAACTTCGACCTTCAGTTATAAAACAATTATCTCAAGCCTTATCAAATTTATCAGTTCTTCAATCTAATGCATGCCTCTCCTTTAATCACGCCAGAGGATAAGTGCTTGCATTCTTCTTTTGAAACCGACCAATAGCATTGATCAAGTGTAACTGCCTTTGATTCCTCTGCATATATCAAGTCTTTGCCTATATATTTTGCATCTCTCTCTTCATATTCCTCTGCATACTCCTGTCAGTTCTTTTGCTCAGTAGTTCAGGTAATTGTCTTCCTTCTTTTCTTATCCTATGTATCTTTATCTCCTGACTTGCTCGGCCATACCATTTTGGTATAAGTTCTGTATGTGTACTGTCCTTAGCTTCACTAAATTGACATATAGGATGTTGTGAAACCTAGGCAAATCTATAGTTGATAGCTAATCTGGTGAAAACATGATAGCAGTTGTAGATCTGGGGTGTGTGTGTTTTTGATGAAGCCTGCAGTGGAGGAAGTAGGCTATGGATTGGTTATAGGAGCTGTCTGCATTCATACTAATGGAATCTGGATAGGATGATTTTAGTTTGCATCAGGTAAGCATGTTATAAGTAGCCTAGGGACATGGTTTCAATTTGCATATGGATAGGGTACAGATCTGAATATTTTCAGTCTGCACTTGCACTAGATGTAGCAGTGTAAATGGCATCAGAAGGTAGCATGTATGTCTGAAGCTTAGTTGCATGTAGTCAGATGGTAGAGCAGCTTGCCAGGTCATAAGGCAATGATCTGGAAGTGAGACAGTCTTGGTGTAGAGCCTGGCAAAATCTGGAATGAAGAGACATGACATGTCTGGTGAAGAGGCAGGCAAAGCTGAAAATACTTAAGTGAATTGATGTTAGGTTGAAGATCTTTGGTTGCTTGGCAGTTGAGATAAGCTGGCAGTAAAGTTTGGAGGGGGAGAAACGTGAAACTGCAGTGCATGTCTGAAGTGTGCACGTGCACAAAGCATGCACACAGGAGTTGATGGGTCTGACAGGTAGGCATGGTGTATAAGAGGTGGCTGGACTGGAGAAGGCAGTGATAGGAGGAAGCAGTGGCAGTGATGGCCAGAAGGAAGGTGGAGTTCCTGGAAATCAAGTGGTTTAACATTTCCAGACATGACTCGAAGCAGACATCAATTTACCCGAAGTAGAACTAGTGTGGACTCGAAGCAAAACCTGTTGTGACTCGAAGCAGGTAGGATGGAAACTCGGGTCAAGTGAAATTTGTAGAGTCTGTTTAGCACAGTGTGATCTGAAATGATTTTTGATGGATATTGGAAACCATTTGTGAAAGAAAAAAAAAAGAAGAAAAAAATTGACGAAATTGATAAATGAAGAAACGGGTAGGCAGTGCATATGTATAGGGTAGGCATGAACAAGTTAGGGGTGCACTCGTATTCATTTTGCAATCGGGTTTTTAGAAAATTTGGTCGAGCAAGTCAAATTTCTTTTCTTATCTTTAATTTTTCGTTAACTAAAAACTAAGTCGCGTTCCTATATTCTGAAAATTTGTTCTAGATCTAAATCTAAGCGACGCCCGGAAAATTTGACTGTTATTCTCTGTCAGTCTATACCAGTGAATTTTCAATTTTTGAATTCAAATTTGCTGCAACACCCAGGTGAGTATTTCTCACCAGACATACGTACTTATATTTCGTAAATTATTGCAAGTGTATGTGTAATTTGTATTTCACTATTATCTGTCTGTAGTGTAATATAGAATGATAAACCCCATTAAATTGACACCCCATCAGTTATTTATATGTTATATGATATCTGCAGTTATATTATGTTATTATTTACTGCTTAAATCACCACTGCAAGTTCCCTGTTATTATAGATGGTATGGGCTGAAATGATAGGCCTAATTGGTGATTATTGTTCACTTGTTCGGTTAACTGCTGTAAATTATCTTGGGATTGCGGGTTCGAAATGATAGAACCCGGAGTTGTGTAAATATCGGATTGAAATGATATAGATACGTTTCACTTGACCTAGGCTAGAAAATCTTATACAGGCCCGTGGTTTATATATATTATTTTCTGGAAATATTTTAAATTATTTTTAAGAAATTGAGGATATTCTAGTAAAATTTTTATAATGTTTTAAATGTTAAAAATAAATAAATATAGAATAAAATTTTAGTATAACTTGTTCCAAAAATTCTGGAGTTTTGAAAGAATAAGATTTAAATTTAGAAAATTATATATATATATAACAAGTTATATTTAGAAATAGATTTTAAATCTAAAAATCTACAACAGCATTTAAATGCTATCTTTTGAAATTTGACTAGGTTAAACTCATAACTTTAGACAGCATTTCCTGAATGCTGTAGAAATTAAGATGGATTTATTTGAAATTCTATAGAAATTTTGAGAATAAGTTAAACTTTGGAATTTAAATATGTAATAAATAAAAGAATCTAGAATTTAGCTTGGATAGATTTAAAAGAAAAATATGATTTCTATTATAAAAGAAATAAATTCCAAATTTGATTGAATAAATTGAAATGGTATATTTTTAAAGAAAATGTTTAAATCAAGGATTTGAAAAATTTAAGGTATTTGAAATATATATTGATTTGGAAAAATAAATACCATTTTTCAAACTATAACCACGGGTTATAATAACGTTTGGTTGGCAAAGAGACCGGGATCGGATATGGACATACTCTCTGTCGATACCGAAAACCACTTTGACAACCGTGTACGCGGTGGAGATTCCAGAATGAAGTAGGTTGGTGGTGACGGTTTCTTAAAGGTATATACGTGGACCCGACTCCCGTGAGTTGGCTTAAGGTGGCTAAAACAGGAGCGATTCTCGGATTAATGAGGTAGCTCCTCTGATTGAACGCACTTCTTCGTATGCCATTCTATTACTCTTGTGATTGTTTTGGTGCGCACCTTTGATTTGGGAGTGTTGTTCGAGGTGGGCGGTTGCTGCGGCTTCGCGTTACCACCGGTCCGGATAGCAATTGGTATATCTACCCTGGCATTGCCTAGTTGTGCCGTGTCACCTACCATATCGAGCCTTGTACGAGTTTGGTTTTCTCCCGTAGCCCGTGTGGTATCCTCTAGTTGCTTCCCGATCAGGAGGAGCTATGATATTGGATGGACTACTGGGACTATTACGTGTTAAGGGCTATATGGGTAACCCCTTAACGCTATTAAAAAGTAAGTTTATTTTAATATAGACACTATTATAATAGCGCAATATACTATATAGTAAATAGTTTAACGGATCCTTAGAGGATGGGCGATCCCAAGCATCCTTTAAGTTACTTGCTCTTTACATTACAGTACACTTGATTTAGCTTACATTATATAAGTATGTATGTCCTGACTCGAGTGTTTTGTTTTATTGTATGCTCGGGTCAGCCTGAGTTGCAGATTCAGCTTTTCTTTCTGGAGCTAGGACTAGATCACTCTTGCTAGTTGGAAGCTTCTTCGTCTTTATCTATTTTGTAATTCAAGACATTTGGGAACTATTTTTGCTTATGGCTCAAAAATTGTACTAAAGATTTGTAAACAATGTATTTCTGTTGGTAATGGTTTTCAGTGGCTTCATGAACCACTGTATTATTTTATATTCCGCTGTGAGATTCTGATATCTGTGTCTGTGATTCTGTGTATTTGGTTTCATTTGTTCCGTAGCTATATTTACAATCTATTATTTTGAACTATTCCAGCTTGACATGTTCTATTATTGTCGAATTCGAATGGTACAAATAGTGGGTCGTTACAGTTGGTATCAGAGCCAGGTTTAAACCATAGCCTAAGGAACAAAAACTCATTAGAGATAGAGTAGCAATACTCTAGAATGAGTGAAGCCAAATTCCAGAATCTTTTCTTGTGAGAGAACGTATTTTAAAGGTATAAAATGATTTTCAAAAAGATTTTAAAAGAAGTATTTTAGTATAAAACTTCGTGTTTTAAAATAAGTTTTCCAAACCCTTCTGCCTTCTCTTCATCGTTATATTCGATCTTTTGTAAATTGCTTAGACTTTGTCTTATCCTAGAATATCTTGATTTTTCCCTCTGTCCTTAGAATTCATTCTTGAGCTTTCAGGATGAATAGGAGAAACAATCGAGGTCGAGGGCAAGCTGTTCCTCCTCCTGCTGCCCCAGTCCGATTCACTAAATTGTGCAAGGACTATGTTGAGCTAGGTGGCACAAAATTTATGGGAACAGAAACCATCATAGAAGCTCAACAATGGCTTGGGGACTTAGAAAGGATTTTCTCCTGCCTCGAGATTACTAATGCCCAGCAGAGGCAACTCGCAGCTTGGCAGATGAAAGGTGCTGCCTTGAATTGGTGGCTATCTATTACTGCTCAAACAAATGAGGCTGACCTCACTTGGGAGCAATTTAGGTATCTTTTGGTTGTCAAAATTCGGATTTGAAATTCTATTTTTGAATCTATCTTTTAATCTCTTATCGTGCTTTAGGGAGGCCTTCTTGGCCAAGTGGATGCCCGAAGCGGGCAAGTCCCAGCTATACCGCGAATTCATGGATCTTAAGCAGGGAAATATGACTTTCACGGAGTACGAGAGGAAATTCAACGAACTCTCACAATATGGCCTAAATTTGATTGACACTCCACTCAAGCTGAACGAGAAGTTTATCGCTGGAGCTCGTCCTGAGTTCTACGATAGACTCACTACACATGTTCATGGGTCATTCACGGCATTGATGGATATGGCTCTCAGGTATGAGAACCCTACATCTAAGGCCACTCTTGCTACCCCGTCTGCATCGGCCCAGTCTTCCGGTAATTCAAGAAAGAGGAAGTCAAATTTCTACCGCAATAAGAGGAACAAGACTCAAGGGCTAGGTTCATCATCATCTTCTGCATCTGCAAGGCCAACTGTAGATCTGTCTACCATTACTTGCTACCGATGCGACAAAAAGGGACACTACGCTAGTAGTTGTCCTACTTTGGGTGCTGCCATTCCACCACCAGCTCAGTTTGCTCAGAGAGATCTTTGTCATATCTGCCTCCAGCCAGGACACTACAAGAAGGATTGTCCCACTCAGAAGAAGGGCACAACATCCGGAGTCTTTGCAGTAACTGCTGCATCTTCTACAGCTCCGCAGCCTGCACCTGCACCAGCTCCAGCTCCAGATGATTCTCAAGGTACTCTTCAGGGATCTTTTACTTTGTTCAAATTACCTGTTCGAGTTTTATTCGATACCGGAGCTTCCCACAGCTTCATTTCATCCGATCTCTGTAATAGATTTGAACATCGCCTTTCTCCTGAACTTTCTTCTATACCTTTATGTGTCTCAAACCCTATCGGTGGTCCTGCGAACCTTAGTAAAGTGTGTAGGGATGTGAAGCTCCTCCATTCCCAACAATGCTTCACTGGAGACTTTTATGTTTTGGGTTTCGACGCTTTCGATCTTCTGCTCGGAGGCGATTGGTTAGATAAGCATGATGCAAAGATATCTTGTAGTTCTCGGACTGTTGCTCTTAAAGATGATATTGGGAATCCTTTAAAGATCCAGTGTAAGTGGCCTCAAGAGTTTGCTGGTAGTTTCATCTATTCTCTTGACACTTTCCCAGATGATATCCATTCCACCCCTGTAGTCAAACAGTTTCCCGACGTGTTTGGGGAAGTCACTTCTTTACCTCCAAAACGGGAAATTGATTTCCGTATCGATCTTATCCCTGGAGCACGACCAGTAGTCCTTCCACCAAGAAGAATGGCACCACGAGAGAAGAGCGAATTAAGGAATCAGATTCAAGACTTATCTTCCAAAGGTCTGATTAGACCTAGCTTCTCTGAATGGGGAGCAGCTGTTGTCTTTGTCACAAAATCTGATGGTTCTCTCAGGATGTGTGTTGATTATAGAGAACTCAACAAGCTTACCATGAAGAACAGATATCCTATGCCCCGCATAAACGATATGTTCGATCAACTCTATGGAGCAACTGTTTTCTCTCAGCTTGATTTAGCCACAGGTTTCCATCAGCTAAGAATTGCTGAGGAAAGCATTCCCAAAACTGCTTTTAGAACGGAGAATGGTTTCTTTGAATGGCTAGTTATGCCTTTTGGCTTGACAAATGCCCCTGCTTTCTTCGTCGACTTGATGAACCGAGTTTTCCGCGATGTGCTCAATAAATTTGTCCTTGTCTTTATTGATGACATCCTTGTTTTCTCCAAGTCTGAGGAAGAACATAGAGTTCATTTGAAGTATGTTTTAGAGACTCTTCGGGACCACCAATTGAAGGCTAAGTTCTCTAAATGCCATTTCTGGGAAGAAGAAGTCCGATTCCTTGGGCATATTGTCTCTAAAGAAGGAGTTTCTGTTGATCCAGTCAAGATTGCTACAATCCAAGATTGGGAAGAACCTAAGACTCCTACCGATATCCGTAGTTTCCTAGGCCTTGCCGGCTACTACCGAAGATTCATTGAGAATTTTGCTCGGATTTCGGCACCTCTGACTGCTCTAACTCGGAAGAATGTCAAGTTTGTGTGGAGCAGTAAGTGTAAAGCTGCTTTCCAGGAATTAAAAGATAAGCTCACCTCCGCACCAGTACTTACTGTACCAAACGGAAGTGAAAGATTAACGGTATTCACCGATGCTTGTCGAGAAGGATTGGGAGCAGTGTTGATGCAAGATGGGAGAGTAATTGCTTATGCTAGTCGTCAGCTGAAGACACATGAAGCTAATTACGCTGCCCACGATTTAGAATTGCTGGCTGTTGTATTTGCTTTGAAGCTTTGGAGACACCATCTCTTGGGAGCTAAGTTTGATCTGTTCACCGATCACAAATCTCTGAAATATATCTTTACCCAGAAAGATTTAAATCAGAGACAGGTGCGATGGCTCGAGTTCCTTGCTGCATATGACCTCGACATCAACTATACTCCTGGGAAAGCCAATGTAGTGGCAGATGCGCTAAGCAGGAAGAAATCTTTGTTATGTCAGATTTTTGTATCTTCCCCTCTTTTGGATCGTATCGTGGCTAAACAAGATGAAGACGAGATGCTTAGGCGTATAAAGGGAAGTGTTCGTAGCAGAATTGGTGGTAATAGCTCTGATGGAAAGGGAGCTCAGATCGATGATAAAGGAGTTTTAAGGATAAATGGAAGGATTTGTGTGCCGAATGTTGACGGTTTGAGGCAGGAATTACTTCGGGAACATCATCAGTCCCGACTTTCTATCCATCCTGGCGTAGCTAAAATGTATCAGGATTTGAAGAAGCTATACTGGTGGAAGGGTATGAAGCGAGATGTCTCCATCTTTGTCAGTAGATGTGCGACTTGCCAGCAAGTTAAGGCAGACCATCAGAAAACACCCAGTTTGTTGCAGCCTTTGGAGATTCCAAACTGGAAGTGGGAACAAGTTTCTATGGATTTTATTGATGGATTGCCGAGATCCCGGAAAGGAAATGAAAGCATCTGGGTTATTGTGGATAGACTGACTAAGTCCGCTCATTTTATTCCAGTCAGATCCACCCGCACAGCTTCGAGTTTATCTGAGATTTATATGAGGGAGATTGTTCGTCTCCATGGCGTTCCTCTTAGCATTGTTTGCGATCGAGACCCTATTTTCACTAGTCAGTTTTGGAAAGCGTTCCAAGAGTCCTTGGATACTCGTTTGAACCTGAGCACCGCTTATCACCCACAAACTGACGGTCAGACTGAAAGGGTAAATCAGATTCTAGAAGACCTTCTTCGTGCTTGCATCTTGGACTATGGAGGATCTTGGGAAGACCATCTTCATCTTGTGGAATTCACCTATAACAATAGTTATCAGGCTAGTCTTAAGATGTCTCCTTTTGCTGCTCTATACGGGAGACCGTGTAGATCTCCTTCGTGCTGGATTGAGTCTGGTAACCGCTTAGTTCTTGGTCCCGAGATGATTCTAGAAGCTTCAGAGAAGGTAGAGGAGATTAAGAGGAGATTAAAAGTTGCTCAAGATAGACAAAAGAAGTACGCTGATCGGCGTAGAAGGAAATTGGAGTTTGATGTTGGTGATTTGGTATTTCTAAAAATCTCTCCTTTAAAGAATGTAGTCCGGTTTGGTCGAAGAGGAAAGCTAGCCCCTAGATTCATCGGTCCATTCCGTATTTTGGAGAGGATTGGGTCTCTCGCTTATCGACTCGATCTACCCGAGAGATTTGCCGGAATTCACAATGTCTTCCATGTATCCCACCTTCGCCGCTGTCTTCACGACCCATCTTTAGTCATCCAGCCTACTGCTCTCGATGGTCTGGACATCGAGCCTGATTTGACTATGGAAAGGAAGCCACTTCGTATCGTCGATCAAGGTACGAAACAGCTCAGAAGAAAATCAGTCCCATTGGTCAAAGTGCAGTGGAGCACTGATGGGCGAGATTGCACATGGGAAACGGAGGAGAGCATCCGTGCTTCAAATCCAGAACTATTCGTTTAAGGTACCTATCTATCTAGCTTATTCTTCCTTTGTTCTTTTTCTTTCGTTCCTTTTCGAGGACGAAAAGTTCTTAAGTGGGGGAGAGTGTAACAACCCTAGTTCAGTTGTTATTTTATTTAATTTATTTAATTTGTTTTATTTTTTTTATAATATATTTTATAAATTGGGTTTAACAATATAGTTAAATATTTAAAATTTGAGATATATTTTGAAAATTTTTATATGACAATAAAATTAAATAATAACTGTAAAATTTTAAGCTAGGATTGAACCGTTAAATTTCGAGTTTGAAAGACGCGTGATTTATCGGGTTAAAGTGACGTTATAAAACGTGTGTTTTCAAAATGTTATTTTTGTAAAAAATTTTGATATTTTAGACTGCGTCTGTTTAACGCAGTGTAAAAATAATATTTTCAAATTTTTCTGAAGAAAATTTTTGGTCAGTGATTTTAAGACGGACGTTGGTTCGTTTTAAAGGACCGTTGTTTTATATAATCTTTGACATACGTTAAATTTTAACCGACTACATAAAAACGTAACGTTGCATTTAAAAATATCAATCTAAATCAGAGGAAGATTTAACTAAATTAAATCACAACATTTATATATATTCAAAACGTTCAAACTTTATTTTCTTCTCTCGGCTGTTTTTTTTTTTTTTTTATCTTGTACACGTTCATATTTTAAACTGAAGCATGCAAAATCATCGGCCCTATCACAAACACAAATCGCAACACATACACAAACTAATGAAAAGCACTGAGATTTCGTTCGAATAATGAATTATACACTGGAAAATAAAAAGGCTGAACGTTTGTTTAGGAATAGAAAAGCTCTGCATTTACATATATCTCCATCTCACCATTCGCTGCCTTAGATCACGCATGCAAGAATTTATCTGATCTTATTATCAAGCCAGGAATTGTGATTCGAAATACACATGTTCACTGGAAAATCATGCATCAACATATCAGCTCCTTTTAGCCTTCAGTTATCAAAAATAAAGCATGAATATGAAACTGAACTGGCATCAATCTTTCCCCCTAACTTCGACCTTCAGTTATAAAACAATTATCTCAAGCCTTATCAAATTTATCAGTTCTTCAATCTAATGCATGCCTCTCCTTTAATCACGCCAGAGGATAAGTGCTTGCATTCTTCTTTTGAAACCGACCAATAGCATTGATCAAGTGTAACTGCCTTTGATTCCTCTGCATATATCAAGTCTTTGCCTATATATTTTGCATCTCTCTCTTCATATTCCTCTGCATACTCCTGTCAGTTCTTTTGCTCAGTAGTTCAGGTAATTGTCTTCCTTCTTTTCTTATCCTATGTATCTTTATCTCCTGACTTGCTCGGCCATACCATTTTGGTATAAGTTCTGTATGTGTACTGTCCTTAGCTTCACTAAATTGACATATAGGATGTTGTGAAACCTAGGCAAATCTATAGTTGATAGCTAATCTGGTGAAAACATGATAGCAGTTGTAGATCTGGGGTGTGTGTGTTTTTGATGAAGCCTGCAGTGGAGGAAGTAGGCTATGGATTGGTTATAGGAGCTGTCTGCATTCATACTAATGGAATCTGGATAGGATGATTTTAGTTTGCATCAGGTAAGCATGTTATAAGTAGCATAGGGACATGGTTTCAGTTTGCATATGGATAGGGTACAGATCTGAATATTTTCAGTCTGCACTTGCACTAGATGTAGCAGTGTAAATGGCATGAGAAGGTAGCATGTATGTCTGAAGCTTAGTTGCATGTAGTCAGATGGTAGAGCAGCTTGCCAGGTCATAAGGCAATGATCTGGAAGTGAGACAGTCTTGGTGTAGAGCCTGGCAAAATCTGGAATGAAGAGACATGACATGTCTGGTGAAGAGGCAGGCAAAGCTGAAAATACTTAAGTGAATTGATGTTAGGTTGAAGATCTTTGGTTGCTTGGCAGTTGAGATAAGCTGGCAGTAAAGTTTGGAGGGGGAGAAACGTGAAACTGCAGTGCATGTCTGAAGTGTGCACGTGCACAAAGCATGCACACAGGAGTTGATGGGTCTGACAGGTAGGCATGGTGTATAAGAGGTGGCTGGACTGGAGAAGGCAGTGATAGGAGGAAGCAGTGGCAGTGATGGCCAGAAGGAAGGTGGAGTTCCTGGAAATCAAGTGGTTTAACATTTCCAGACATGACTCGAAGCAGACATCAATTTACCCGAAGTAGAACTAGTGTGGACTCGAAGCAAAACCTGTTGTGACTCGAAGCAGGTAGGATGGAAACTCGGGTCAAGTGAAATTTGTAGAGTCTGTTTAGCACAGTGTGATCTGAAATGATTTTTGATGGATATTGGAAACCATTTGTGAAAGAAAAAAAAAAGAAGAAAAAAAATGATGAAATTGATAAATGAAGAAACGGGTAGGCAGTGCATATGTATAGGGTAGGCATGAACAAGTTAGGGGTGCACTCGTATTCATTTTGCAATCGGGTTTTTAGAAAATTTGGTCGAGCAAGTCAAATTTCTTTTCTTATCTTTAATTTTTCGTTAACTAAAAACTAAGTCGCGTTCCTATATTCTGAAAATTTGTTCTAGATCTAAATCTAAGCGACGCCCGGAAAATTTGACTGTTATTCTCTATCAGTCTATACCAGTGAATTTTCAATTTTTGAATTCAAATTTGCTGCAACACCCAGGTGAGTATTTCTCACCAGACATACGTACTTATATTTCGTAAATTATTGCAAGTGTATGTGTAATTTGTATTTCACTATTATCTGTCTGTAGTGTAATATAGAATGATAAACCCCATTAAATTGACACCCCATCAGTTATTTATATGTTATATGATATCTGCAGTTATATTATGTTATTATTTACTGCTTAAATCACCACTGCAAGTTCCCTGTTATTATAGATGGTATGGGCTGAAATGATAGGCCTAATTGGTGATTATTGTTCACTTGTTCGGTTAACTGCTGTAAATTATCTTGGGATTGCGGGTTCGAAATGATAGAACCCGGAGTTGTGTAAATATCGGATTGAAATGATATAGATCCGTTTCACTTGACCTAGGCTAGAAAATCTTATACAGGCCCGTGGTTTATATATATTATTTTCTGGAAATATTTTAAATTATTTTTAAGAAATTGAGGATATTCTAGTAAAATTTTTATAATGTTTTAAATGTTAAAAATAAATAAATATAGAATAAAATTTTAGTATAACTTGTTCCAAAAATTCTGGAGTTTTGAAAGAATAAGATTTAAATTTAGAAAATTATATATATATATAACAAGTTATATTTAGAAATAGATTTTAAATCTAAAAATCTACAACAGCATTTAAATGCTATCTTTTGAAATTTGACTAGGTTAAACTCATAACTTTAGACAGCATTTCCTGAATGCTGTAGAAATTAAGATGGATTTATTTGAAATTCTATAGAAATTTTGAGAATAAGTTAAACTTTGGAATTTAAATATGTAATAAATAAAAGAATCTAGAATTTAGCTTGGATAGATTTAAAAGAAAAATATGATTTCTATTATAAAAGAAATAAATTCCAAATTTGATTGAATAAATTGAAATGGTATATTTTTAAAGAAAATGTTTAAATCAAGGATTTGAAAAATTTAAGGTATTTGAAATATATATTGATTTGGAAAAATAAATACCATTTTCCAAACTATAACCACGGGTTATAATAACGTTTGGTTGGCAAAGAGACCGGGATCGGATATGGACATACTCTCTGTCGATACCGAAAACCACTTTGACAACCGTGTACGCGGTGGAGATTCCAGAATGAAGTAGGTTGGTGGTGACGGTTTCTTAAAGGTATATACGTGGACCCGACTCCCGTGAGTTGGCTTAAGGTGGCTAAAACAGGAGCGATTCTCGGATTAATGAGGTAGCTCCTCTGATTGAACGCACTTCTTCGTATGCCATTCTATTACTCTTGTGATTGTTTTGGTGCGCACCTTTGATTTGGGAGTGTTGTTCGAGGTGGGCGGTTGCTGCGGCTTCGCGTTACCACCGGTCCGGATAGCAATTGGTATATCTACCCTGGCATTGCCTAGTTGTGCCGTGTCACCTACCATATCGAGCCTTGTACGAGTTTGGTTTTCTCCCGTAGCCCGTGTGGTATCCTCTAGTTGCTTCCCGATCAGGAGGAGCTATGATATTGGATGGACTACTGGGACTATTACGTGTTAAGGGCTATATGGGTAACCCCTTAACGCTATTAAAAAGTAAGTTTATTTTAATATAGACACTATTATAATAGCGCAATATACTATATAGTAAATAGTTTAACGGATCCTTAGAGGATGGGCGATCCCAAGCATCCTTTAAGTTACTTGCTCTTTACATTACAGTACACTTGATTTAGCTTACATTATATAAGTATGTATGTCCTGACTCGAGTGTTTTGTTTTATTGTATGCTCGGGTCAGCCTGAGTTGCAGATTCAGCTTTTCTTTCTGGAGCTAGGACTAGATCACTCTTGCTAGTTGGAAGCTTCTTCGTCTTTATCTATTTTGTAATTCAAGACATTTGGGAACTATTTTTGCTTATGGCTCAAAAATTGTACTAAAGATTTGTAAACAATGTATTTCTGTTGGTAATGGTTTTTAGTGGCTTCATGAACCACTGTATTATTTTATATTCCGCTGTGAGATTCTGATATCTGTGTCTGTGATTCTGTGTATTTGGTTTCATTTGTTCCGTAGCTATATTTACAATCTATTATTTTGAACTATTCCAGCTTGACATGTTCTATTATTGTCGAATTCGAATGGTACAAATAGTGGGTCGTTACAATATGTCGGAAATGTTATGTATACTATCATCTATATTGACAAAATGTATGGGTCGGGCCGACCTAGTTCTGTTTGATTAATAAAGACTTTTACCAAGTTTCAAAAAAAAATAACAAACAAACCTATAAAGCTCTGAAATGTGTACTAGTATATCTATACAACCAACCCAATATGAAAATATATACCCATGCAAATATCTAAAGTTTTTAGAAACAATACTTAGGCTTATATATATGAAATAAAATAAAACAATAACTTACGCACAAAAAAAACATAATGCTTAATGAGACAAACGCATAAGTTGTATTACCTTTCAAGATATCATATATATATATATATATATATATATATATATATATATATGTTAAAAGTTTTCTACAAGGCAAAATAGGTGACAAGGTGAGATACGACTTCGTGTAAGAGTGTGAAAGAAGGGAGAGGGTGGAGAAAGAAATATTGAGGAGAAGAAAGTGAAAGTAGATCCTTCCTTTACCAAAATTAAAAGCTTATAAAGGTGAAATAAAATGAGCGGTAAAAGAATTAATGAATACAAAAAAGAACGTATAATTCAAAACGGTGTGGGCCTCAGGTAAATATCCATTCACATTTTTTTTGACATATATAAAATGTATGAAAAGCATTAAAATGAAACGGCCATATATTAATTATTATTATAAAATGTTTTAAAGTGACTAGGGAAATAAATATATGGAAGTTGATAAAGGAGAATGAAGAGACCCAAAAATAGAGTGACAAATAATAATTTTGAATTGATGGAAAAAAAAGTAACAGCTGGCATAACCCAAAGTTATAAAGGCAAAGGAAAACGCTTCGCACAATTTAAGGTGAGCTTTCAAATTTTTTTGAATGTTTTATAACTTTCCAGCTACAGTGAAGAAATTGGAATTTTGAAGGCAAAAATTAAAGCGACCGTTCCAATTAAATGAATATAAAACGTATGCACGTTTTGTACATTCATACTTCCAAAATGGTATGACGTGGCAACGGTTGAATTTCAGTAAAAGATGAAATAAATGCGAGAAATGAAATAAATAGGAATGAACCACATTTTTCCAAAACGAAACGTATGCAACAAATCAGTAAATAAATAGAAACGTGTAGGGAGATGAGTGAAATAAATAGAAAATGTTAAAATATAAATAAATATAACATACATGAAAAGGACAACAGGACGATTTAGAAATTAATAAACGAGAAACGTATATCCCTATACTTTTTAGTTTCAAAAAGGACATAAAACTTTATCAAAAGTTATAAAGAGTTAAAAGCATTGAAACGTGGTTTCCGCTGAAATTTATTTTATTCCCAACTGAGATGAGAGAGAAAGGGAAAGATTTCAAACAAATGAATATATTCCAAACGAATGTAATATAAACGGTCATAGTGTGGTTCATCAGAAAATTTAATGCAATTTATAATTGTGTGAGTTGTACGTTGATTTAAGGAAAAAAATAAAAGCAATTAATGGCTTGATTTAATAGTACGTTTCAAATTTGAAAAGAAAGGAGAAGTAAGGGTTGAAATTTTGATTTCAATTAAATGATCGCGTGAATGAGGAAATAGCAATTAGCAAATAGCAGAAAGAGATAATGGAATATATGGTAGAAAAGGAATAAATGAAATGTGAACGGATAGAATGCAAATTGAAACGGCAGAGAATTAAATATAACGTGGAAAGGTGTGGCAACGTTCACCCATAGATTTAGCTAAAACCTTTAAAAGAAATTTAATATGGTATGAGCTGTACGGCTTTAAATTTGAAAAGTACATAAATCCAAGTCACAAATTTCAGCACCATGACGCACGTTTTTATTGTTTCCGTCGCGTATCGGATCTCAAAATACAGAAATAAATATACCGTAGTGATCAGTACAATGAGACGATCAAAATGGTATATAGATATTGGTGGTACCATTGAATTATAAAAATTCGAATTTTCACTAGTAGAAAAATGTAGTAAAAACGAAGAAAATAAGATCGACGGAGCTATAAAGTCCAAATTTGGGAAAACGAAAAATGACGTCTCAGTCAGAAGATGATTTAGAATTTTTCTATGTAAAAATATTCAGGTCTTGAAAAGCAATTTATTCTCACCAATTATTAACTGATTTGAATTTAATAGAATTATATAATAAATAAACCTTCATACAATTAATTGAAAATTTACCGTTTTCTATATTTAATTATACGTAAACCAAATATTAAAACTTTATTTCAAAATATTATTATTAAAATTTCTCAAAATCCAAATTAAATACGTTATAAAACCAATTAAAAATTAATAAAATTTTATGTGTCGTTACAGCTACATGGTCCTAGGGCTCGGCCATGACATGTTTAGATCTAGACAGAGGTAAGGCTGAGGGTAAATGGTCATATCGTGGTAGTGCTGGAGCATGGGGAGGTGGCCAAGGCAATCCAAGGTGATGGTGATGAAGACTAGGCTCGGTTAGGCATTTTTTAAGGAGTTTGCAACATTTTTGTGGAGTTTTTGGTCATGGTGAAGGTATGTCCAGATCTGGTTAGAGGAAGAGGATGTGATACGTGGTTGATGATGAGGAGGAGGTGGTGGTGGAGGTGATGGCCAAGGAACTAGAGTGGAGAGCATGGAAATATGTGAAGAAATCATGGCCAAAACGAGGCAAAAGGAAGAAGAAAAAAAGAAAATGGAAAATATATATATAGTCATTACTTACAGAGGAGCAAGCTTCGCACGAGAAGATGATCAAATGAGATGCGGCAAAGAAATTTATACGAGAGTTTGTATTTAACAGATAAGTTTCACGTTGATTTAGAAGGAAGAATGGCAGGAAATAAATAATTGAAACGTTAGAGAAATTTAATGATTTTATTCCTATTAAATCAAGAGAAGAAAATGGAAAAGTGGAATGAGATGAATGTTATACTTGAATTGCGAGGCAAATAGGCGGCTGTTGATTTGATTGGCTAAAGTATGGAATCAAAGGGGTGTGCATTATAAATGCAATAAATAAATTCCAACGTATGCCCAAAATAAATAAAAAAGCAACGTATCTTATATTTATTTGTTTCCTATCTATTCAATGAAATATATGCTAAAGAATAATTCAGTAAATAACGTACTATATAAATAAACATTAGAGAATTAAACAAGAAACGGATATAAAACGTATCAAATAAAACGTATAATTTAATTGCTATTTACAACTTTGTTTATTACTCAACTTAAAAAAATTGATTTGTTGCATATAAATTTGATTTGTTTATTACTTAACTAAGAAGATGGATATAGAACATGTACAATAAAATGTATAGATGAGTTGCTTTTTACAACATTGTTTATTACTTAATTCACAAAGTATATATCCAAATTAAGTGGAAAAATGGAACAAATGTTGTAAATATATACAATTTAAATAAAGATAGGAAGTTAGAATTTAAATTTTAAAATTTCAATTAGAGTCAACATTTAACCCAAAATCTAAAATTCCATAAATTGTTCATATTAAATAAAATTGGGCAAATGATTTATAACCTATTCAGGAATGTTCTAAAATTCAAACTTTTAAATAATTAAACACCAATTTTTTTTAAAATAAAATGAATAAAAATATTTATTAAAATTTTGGGCTATTACATAAAATATATGAATAAAATATCATGTAACACAAATTAGAACATGATTTTAAAAACAAAGATATTATTTATATAAATTTAAAATAAACAAATTTGTTAAATAAAACAATTTACATACAATATTGTAAAAATAATAACTTTTACAATATTAATCCGATTTCAACGAAACGAAAAGCGGTATTCTTGAAATTAAATCTATTTTCATAATAAAAGATAAAGTTCAAAAATTCAAATATGTAAATTTCAAATTTAAAAGTCAAAGTCTGACCATTTTGACCAAAATCCACTTTTTTGGAAAGTATTATATTTTATTCATGTCCGGAATTATAATTCACATAGAAAACAAAATTTATATTTAAAATAACAAAATTTATCCATTTTGATAAATAAAATAAAGTTTTTTAATCATGAATTTCAGTTAAAATAATTAAAATAAAATTTTTAAATATTCACAAAATACAGGGTTGTTATAGATGGAGTGGTTTGGAAGGCAAGCGAAGAAGTAAATGCTAGGAAACGGAAAAGGCATAATTAAGGAGAAAGGAACGTATATACTTATTCTTAATTACAAATGAAAGTGATGAGTTTGAAATGAGAAATAAATATTCTTGTGCGTGATTTGTCGAGTGATTTCTCACAACTAGAAAAATATATACACGGCTATGGTAGATAATTAAATAGATAGGTAAATAAAAGGAAAGAAATAAAGCAAATTTAACCTATGCCTAATTAAATAAAGTAACGCATGTCTAATTAATTTGTTTAATGTACACAAATAAACTCCAATAAATACAAGAAAAGCCTAGATAAATAAAAATAGAAAGATAAAATACAGATGGATATAGGAAAAATATAAAATATGTATATAATAAAAGTACAGAAATTTATTGCGTGTAAAACACTATAATTGATCCAGTTCAAAAAGTAAAAGTTTTAAATTCTCAATAAATCCATATTCTTAACTCCATCTAGTTATTCAATCCATTTCATTATACGGTATAATTATCATGATTTATACCATAGTGCATTAATATTCCTATTTTATCTTAATTTCAAATAATGTAATATTTAATTCCATTTACTACAATAGATCCAATTACTAGAGATTGAATTTCAATACATAAATTTGATTCAATTCCAAATCTTTTTATTAAGTCCATTGCTACTCTACAAACCTAGTTAACCATTCATTCCTTAATATACTCATATTTAACAAATTCTAAACATTGTATTGCATTTCACATTAATGTAACTTTTTTTTATATTTATTAAAAATTTACTTCTCATTTCAATTTAATAGACTAAATAAACATGTAACACATAATAATTAACACTGTTTACTTTTAACTACATTTATAAGTTTACTGTCTACAGCCAAAGTTACAATTACTTACAGGACCATGATCTTACTAAATTACCATTCATTATATTATACCTCATTCATAAAATCATTATTTACATTACTTCAATTTATTGTAATCTCCTTCAATCTATCAATAATTTAGCTTAAATTACATCTTAAATTACATTCTTTACCATTCAAATTAGTTATTACATCAACATTAAATAATCAATTTTTATTGTTTTTAATATTTTAATTACAAAAATCTCATAAAATCAACAATTTTTATTACCAAAATTTACGGATTGTTACACTTTCCCCTACTCAAAACTTTTCGTCCCCGAAAAGGAAAAAGAAGGGCAAAGATGAATTGAGTAAACAATACATCTTATTCAAAAAAACTAACTTTATAAACAAAAATATTTAGAAAATTAATTAATTTGAATAAAATATACCAATTTATTTAAAAATTCCTTTAACACCATTTATACTATATATTATTCAATTAACCTTTTTATTCTATTACCTCCATTAATCTTATATAAATAAAATTCAAGTGTATAACATTTATTATAACCACTCAAATTTTATTTATAAAATATTTTTATATTGTATATTATCCAATTACATATTCAACTTTTGAATAATTTAGATAATTTATACTGGAATGATACAGAATATTATACAAATAAAACTTTTTAATTTAATTATCTCAAGCTTAAATATTTATTCGAAATTTTGATTCTCTTTTAACCTTGAAATCATCCTTTAAGATAAAATTTAAGAATCAAATTTCCTATTAACTTCAACTGTTTTAGAGGTACATAAATATATGTACTAAATATATATCAAATAAACTTTGAAATCATATACCAATATATGTATTGTAAATCAAGTCATATTTTTGGAATTTCAAATCAATTTAACTCTCCAAAGCAAAAGTGTAGTAAAACTACAGGATAGTTTCTTCATCTCGAAACTAGAAAATGAATGTCGATGATGCTGTAGTCATCACGGAAATCATTTTCCAGTGACAAAGAGAAGAGCACTTTTAAAATTCTTTGAAAACGATTCCTATTCGGAAAATACTTCAAATAATATATCTTTTAAAACTTTAAAACCAAAGTTCAAAATCATCAAAAATTAAATCTCAAATTCTTGATTTTAATTCATTTTAAATTCCAAATTAATTTACATGTTATATAGTTAAATTATTTGTATATGAAATAAAAGCTAATGGTTACAAGCTATATACAAAGTCAAATCCTGTTTCTTAATGTAACAACCCTGTATTTTGTTATTATTTTAATTGTATGTTTTAATTATTTTAATTGAATTCCTGATTTAAAAAAAATACTTTATTATTATTTGTTAAAATGGATAAGTTATGTTATTTAAATATAAATTTTGATTTGCTTGTGAATTATAATTCGAAACATGAAAAAACAGAATATTTCCAGAAAATGTGAATTTTGGTCAATATGGTCAAACTTTGACTTTTAAATTTAAATATTTGAATTTTTGAATTTTATTTCTTATTTTGAAAATAAATTAAATTTCAAGAACACTGCTTTTCGTTTCGTTGAAATCCGATTAAAATTATGGAAGTTATGCTTTTTACAATATTGTGTGTAAATTGATTTATTTAACAAAATTGTTTATTTAAATTTATATAAGTAATATTTTTGTTTGCCATATCTTGTTCTAATTTGTGTATATATGTATATATGACATGTTATGTATATTATTATATTTTAAAAAAAATTAAAGTATAGTTATAATTTTCTAATGTTCATTGTATTTTGTTTACAATTTTAAAATTCTAGTTTCAATTATTAAGCTATTTTCTTGATTATTTTCTATTTTTCCTTAAATTATATATTTATTTTCTTTTTCACTTTATTTTTTTTCATTTCTATTTTTATTTACTGAAATTTATTTGCTTTATTTTGATTAAAAGAAAGGGACATTTCAAGAGTCAAAGGCTTTTCATTTTCTTATGTCTTTTCAAATAGCCTTGTCTGTTCATTTTCTTTTTGCCTTTTCAATTCATCTTTTGGTCTTCCATTTTTTTGTCATTTTCATGTTTTCCTCTTCATCTTTTCACATGAAAAATACCTCCCTTCATTTCAAAAAACTCACGGCAATGGAAAAGAAAAAAAATGCTGATGGCTTCTTTTGCTTACCTTTCTTTCTTCTTTTCCCTGTTTTGCCTTTGCTCCCCTTCAAGCTTGCTTGGCCTAGCTCCTACTCTATCAGCTCCACCATCACCTCCACCATCTATTGCAGCACCATAAGCTCCTCCTCTGATCATGACCTGACCATGCCATCCAATGGAAGCCATCACCACAAAACTTTGCAAACAACCTCCAAAACATGCTAGGCGACCACAAAACTTCACCTACCCTTCCTATTTCACTTTAGTCACCCCCTTAGCCACCACCACCAGCACCTACACCTATTCTTGCCGTAGCTCCAGCCGTCTCCTGGCATGTCCAGATCTATATCAAGCATGGCCGAGCCCCACTTACCCATAGCCGAGCCAAAAGTGCACCAAACCCTTCACCTTTAGCCTTGTCTCTTTGTATACCCATGTTGCATCACCTACCCCTTCACATCTTCCTTATAGCCATGAGTATTGATGCTTAACCCGAGCTTTAACACAAGATGGCCGAGCATATTTTTCACCTTGTCTAAGCATTTGAATGGCTAAGGCATGGTAAAGTCGTCTTGTCCATTGTTGCATTTTAAATTCAAATTGTTTCAATGCGTTTTGTGTTAAAAAATATTTATATATATTGTCTTGTTTGTTTTGTTTGGTTGTTGATACAAGATCATCTTGGCTCTCTATCCACTCCACTCAATCAATGTCGTGTTGTGTCGTGCTATCGTGCCTTCTGGATTTTGGTTTGTGTAGTTTGATTTTCTATCTCCAGCGTAAAAAGTTGATTAGTCACGCTTGACATTTACACTTATATAAATTGTGAAGTGACAACAAGTGAATCTGTAGAATTATTATATCATGTTATTCCTGCCTGTGGTGTGAATTATACGATGTTAACCCTATTCATAAACCTGTCATATCATTTGTTACTGATATATGTTGTTATACTGTTATTTATATCTGTTTCTCACATTTCAAGTTCCCTGTAGAATAGAATCACTATGGGTTGAAATCATACATACCCGAACGGACTATAGAAGGGAAAAATCAATATGGCTGAAATGATAGGCCTGAGCGATTTTAATTTATTTTATTTGACTTGGGATTGTGGGTTTGAAATGATAGAACCCTCATTTTTCTTTGTAAATTACGGATTGAAATGATATATTATCTGTATCACTTGACCTAGGTTAGAAAATATTATATAGACCCGTGGTTGTTATTTATATATTTTTTTGGAATTTTTAAAGTATTTTAAATTTTATATTATGATATTTTGATTTAAATTGAATTAAAAATGATTTTTATAACGTATTAGTGATTTTTTACAAGTTAAATATGTGAAATAAATGTATGGTAAAGTTGAATTTGGAATATAAATTAATTTTGAAATTGAGATTTTTGTTTAAAATGGAGTTTAAGTTAAGTAATTTGATTTAAATTGAATTTAAAATGATTTAATAAAGTGTTATTGATTTTTTTATGGTTTAAAATGGTTAAATAAATGAATGATTAAAAGTGTAATTTGAAATAACTTAAATATTTAAATTTGAGATTTGGTTTTAAAATAAAAGTTAAGTTAAGAAAATAAAATGAAAATTAAGTTTATATTTTGAAGTGGTAATTTAAAACATAAGTGTTAAGTTAGATTTTAAATTGCAAAAAATAGAAATTTATATGCTTGAATTTAATAAGTGAATTATTAAAACGTTTAATATTTATTTGTGAAATTTTCATTATAAAATCATAAGTTAATGGGTATTTAAATGAACATTTTGAATGTAAAAATAAATGATTTTTGTAAGTTAAAATGATTAAATTAAAGTTGAATTATTTTTGCAATTGTATTGAAAATCTGGAAATTGAATTAACAGCATTCAGAAATGCTATCATTTCTCAAGATAACTTAAAATATGTTGTAAAGGATGTTACAACACTTTGTAAGTGTTGTGGTTGATACAAATGAACCATGGCTAAAATTTAACTAAGAGCTACTATAGCACTTGGCTGTGCAGTTAAAGCACTTGGCAGATTCAAAGCGGTGGAAGTGCAAAAAGTCATGGCGGGGATGCAGCGAGGATATAGCAGGATATAGTGGATAGCTATAAAATAGCATATAAAACTCGTACTTAATGTTTTTACAAATGTCTAAATGGTAATTAAATGAAAAATTATCATTTAATTGAATTATAATTAATACATAAATGATTTTAAACAAAAAACATGTGCGAATATACTTTAAATAAACGTAAAACTGTTACATAACATAATTGAATTTAGTAGAATATTAGAGTATTTTCATTTCGGAAAATATATTAAAAATTAAATCAAATAAATTAGTTTCATAATTTTTATAATGTGTAAATGCAATTTTTTAATTCATTTTATTAAAGAAGATATAGCGAAAATAGCAAAATATAACGGGAATAACGGGATATAGCAGAAATAGCGGGGATTAAAGCGGAAAGGCTATATTTTGGGGCTATATGGAAAAATCGTTGCGGTAGAAATCCGCTATGAGATATTGCGGGATTATAGCGGTGTAATAGCGGGGCATTAACTACAAAGGCACTTGGTAAGTGCTGCAGTTGCAGAAACATAAACTAAAACCTGAAATTAATAGAAGAGTTATTGTAGCACTTGTTAAGTGGCTGAAATGAGATTGTTGAATATAATTGAACTATTACAGTAGTTTTAAATGTTGTCTTTGTAGAAATGAATTGTTTTCATATATAACTTACCACAACATTTTCTAAATTTTGTGGAACGCTGAATTCAAATGTGTTGTAATTTTAACTGAACAAATGAGCTCAGAAAAAAGTAAAATTTTGTAATTGAATATTTGATTTATATGTATAATAACTTCACTTTTAAATTGTTTAAAATGTAGAATTTTGATTTGTAATATAAACCGTTTTGAAATGTGATTTGGAATGGTATTTAAAATAGAATATAAAATGAACGAGGTCCTGAAAGGATATGATATTTGATATTTTGAAATGGTTCGTTGGGAAACCGAAATTGAATTGAAACTGATGGTTTGAATTGAAATTAATTTGAAATTTGAAATTTGGGTTTAATTGAATAAATTTGATGTAAGAATTTAAAGGAAGGATGATTTCAAATGTATGATTTCGAATTGTTATGATTTTCAAAGTGTAATGATTTCAAGTATTTTGGTTTTGGAAAAGTTATAACTTTGAAGTATTATGATTTTTGAAAGGTAAATATATGTTTGAAATGGAAATGATAAACTATTTGATTTGAATATAGTTTTGAAATAAAACGTTTTGGTATTGAAATATAAATTATTTTTAAAATGTATACCCACCGGTTGTAATAATGATTGGTTGTTAAAGAGAACGGGATCAGATATAGACATACTCTCTGTCGATACCGAAAACCACTTTAACAACTGTGTACTTGGTGGAGATTCCAGAATGAAGTAGGATGGTGGCGACTCCCATGAGTTGGCTTAAGGTGGCTAAAACAGGAGTGATCGACAGGCCAAGTGAGGTAGCTCCTCCTATCGGACGCACTTCTTCGATATCATACTCTTTCTTGCGGTTGTTTTGATGGCCATTCTCTGACTTTGATTTGGGAGTGTGTTTCGAGGTGGGCTGTAGTGGCTACTATGCATTACCACCAGTCCGAAAGCATAATTAGTATATCTGCCCTGGCATTGCCTAGTTGTGCCGTATCACCTACCATAGCGAGCCATACTACGAGTTTTTTTTTCTCCTATAGCCCATGGAGTATTTAGGGTGTCCTCTCGATCTGGAGGTACACTAATACTGGATGGACTACGGTGTAACGACCCGCCATTTCGTACAATTCAAATCGACAATAATCCATGCATGTCGGACTTGAATGATGCAAATTAACAGACTGTAAATAAACTTTGAGAAAATGAAATCAAATACATAGAATCACAAATACAGAACAATCAGAATAACTCACAGCGGAATATAAATAACATAGTAGTTCATGAAGCTACTATAACAGAGTCTCAACCCAAATACATAATAACAGTCTGAAACAACATAATAGAAAATCCCAAATACATAGAAGTTCACTAGTACATGAGATAAACTAGAAAAGCTGAAACAAAAATATATATATATATATAGGCAGAATCTCCAGCAAAGACCAGCTCCAGAAAGAGAATCCAAAGCTGTGAATAATCAGGCTGACTCGAGCCTAAAGTAAAACACAAAATACTCGAGTCGGGACAATATATACTTATATAATGTAAACCAACTCAAGTGAATTGTAATAAAGAACAAGTAACTTAAAGGATGCCTAGGACCGCCCATCCTCTAAGGATCCGTCAAACTATTTACTATATAGTAATATTGCGCTATTATAATAATGTCTATAGTAAAATAAACCTACTTTTAAATAGCGTTCCGTGCTACCCATATTACCCTTCACACATAATAGTCCCAGCAGTCCATCTAATATCATGATATCTCCAGATCGGGAAACTATCAGAGGATACCACACGGGCTATGGGAGAAAAACAAACTCATAGTAAAGGCTCAGTATGGTAGGTGACACGGCACATAAGGCAATGCCACGGTAGATATACCAATTACGCACACGGGCTGGTGGTAACGCAACAGCCACATACGCCCACCTCGGAACACACTCCCATACCAAAATTGGAGGATGGCCATCTAATCAATCGCAAGTAAGAGTATAGTATCGAAGGAATGTATCCGACCAGAGGAGATACCCCTTTTGGCCTGATATCGCTCCTGTTTTAGCCACCTTATTCCGACCCACGGGAATCGGGTCCACGTAATATAACTCAAGAACGTCGCCACCATCCTACTTCTTTTTGGAAACTCCACCGCGTACACAGTTTTTAAAGTGGTTTTCGGCATCGACAGAGAGTATGTCCATATCTGATCCCGGTCTCTTTAACAACAAATCGTAATTATAACCCGTAGTTATAATTTAAAAATCATAGTTTATACTTCAAAATAAAGTATCCTTTCAAATTCAAATCTTTATCAAAATAAAGATCTAATCATTTCCAAACCGTTTCAACATATCAAAATATCATATCTTTCAAAATTCATTTCAAATCCTTATTTGAATTCAAATCCAAATATACACATTTAATATCCTTTTTAATTCAAAGATATCATTCATTTATTATTCTTTTTAATTCAAAGATATCATTCATTTATTTTCATTTCAAATACCTTTTAAATAGTTTATATTTAAATCAAAAAAAATCATTTAAACCATCTAAAAGTGAAGTCATTATATTTAAAATCAAATATTCAGTTCCTAAATTTTAGGCAAATTCTAAGATCATTTATTTAAATCAAAACCTCAAACATTCATTTCTGCCTACCGCAACACTTATCAAGTGTTACTGTAGCTCTTTATTTAGTTTCAGATTTTCATTATCTTTCTGCTATCGCGGCACTTACCAAGTGCTGTAATACAACTTAGTAATAATTTATACATAGTTCATTTGTATCAACCACGGCACTTACAAAGCGCTGTAATATCATTTACGTTAGAAATAAAAGCATTTCAAAATGCTGTTAATTACATTTCCAATATTCAATATAATTTCACAAACAATTAATCTTTTTATTTTTTATTTTAATCATTTTAAACTTATAAAATCATATAATTTCACTTTTAAAACAATCATTCAAATACTCTTATATTCCTTATTTTATAATGTTAAATTTCCATTTCAAAAATCAATAATAGTAATAATTCACTAATTATTCCAACATTCAATTTCAATTCTTTATATTAAATTTTAACTTAACATTTAAGTTTAAATTTTCAAATATAACTTATTTTCATTTTATTTACTTACCTCAAAAATTCACTTTTATACAAAATTCATAAATTCCAATTTAAGTTATATTTCCAAATTTCAACTTAAATATTCATTCAGTTCACATTTTAACTTTATTCAAAAATCATTAATATATTACAAAATGATTTCAAATTCATTTAAATTGAAAATATCATAAATTTATCATATTTCACACTTAATTTAAATTCCATTTATCACCAAATTATAATTTCCAAAATAACTTACATTTCAGATTTTTCTAACTTTATCATTAATTTATTTCACTTATAAATTCTCAGAAATTCAATAATACTTTACAGAAATCAATTTTTATTAAGTTTAAATCAAAATATTATAGTATTTACATTTCTAAAATATTTTAATTTTTTTAGAAAAACATATATTAGCTACGGTTCTGTATTTCATTTTCTAGCCTAGGTAAAGTGATACGGGTAATATATCATTTCAACCTGTAATTTAGAAAGAAAATCTGGGTTTTATCATTTCAAACCTGCATCCCAAGTAAATGAAAATAATTCAAAATCATTCAGGTCTATCATTTCAGCCCATAACGATTTTCCCTTATTCTAAATTCCGTTTGGGTACGTATCATTTCAACCCATAGTTATTCTAATCTAAAGGGAACTTGCAGTGTGATAAACTGATATACATAACAGAACAACATAATATAACAGTAACAGATGATATAACAGGTGTTTAAGCATGGGTGAACATCATATAATCATAACATAGCAAATATAATATGGTGATGCATTTTACAGATTCACATGTGATCGATTTACTAGTTATATAAGTACAAAACTGTCTCGTGAGAATAACTCACTGGTATAAGCTGGAGACACAACAAACGAATGCACAACAGAGATCCACACAAGCACGATAGCACGACAAAGATTCGAGTGGGAGAGCCAAAGATTAATTCCGTTGAATGCAATTCAAAAAAAAACAATATAACGAACATAAGTTTTCAACCCAAAATACGGTTAAACAATGGCAGAAATGAATGCATAAATCATCTCCAAACCACTTGCACTTTCTTTCAACCACCCATGCTTCAGCTATAGGTCAGAAACACATGGCTAAGGGGTGGTTTTGGATCTGTTTTTGGGTTCATAAGAGGTCGGCTAAACATGTATGGTGATGGAGCAAAAGTGATGCAAAGAGATATGTGCATGGATTACAACTACAAGGCAAAATAACATGAATTCAATGCAACTAAGGTCACAGCATAAGGAAGGGAAACCATTGCTAGATCTGTAGTGGGTCAGGTATAGGTGTGGCAGTGCGTTTTAGGTCGTCTATGGGTGGTGGTGGTGGAGTAGGTGGCGGCCAAGGGAAGGTTTGGAGGTGGTGGTGATGTATGGTGCTCGGTTGGGCATATAGGGTGAAGTTAGGTGCAATTTTGAGATGGATCATCAACCAAGGGTGCACGGCTTGGGATGGTCGGTGAGGAGGAGGTGGTGGAGGCAGCCAAGCTAAAGGAGTGGAGAGGAGCCGAGATACAAAGGTGAGCAAGCTAGTGAAAAACAACATAAACAAGAAGAAGAAAAACAATGGAAAAGAAATAAAATTTACCAAACTTTTTTCCAAAGAGAATGGTTGAAATTTTTTTCAAAGTTGAGGAGAAAACATTCACGTGAAATGATAAGGAAGTGGTCGGCTAAAGAGAATGAGTTAAGGCAGCCAATTGAATGAAAAGTGATGGTTGAAATGTGAAAAGGTGTTGAATACAAAAGGCCTTAAAAAATAAAAAGTCACAAACCTTTCAAATTTCACCTATTTCTTTTATAATTTTAAACTAACTGAAATATATATATATATATATAAATTCAGTTAAAATACGTAAATATAACAAATAAACAATAAATATATAAATAAATATTAATTATGTATGATTAAATTAAGAAAATAATACAAAATGCCAACTAGGCTAGAAAATTTGAAAATAAATTGAATCAACTTTGGAAAAATTTTATATACTTGAAAATATTTATAAACAAAGATAAGAACTCGAAATAAAATGCATTCACAAAAATAAATAAATAAATTTTAAATAAATATAATATAAATAAAGAAAATAGCAGAAAAATGGAAACTAGGCTTTAAAATTTGAAAATAAACTCAATAAGCTTTGGAAAAATTCAAACATCACTTTAAAAATATTTAAAAGACAAAAATATATGTAACATAACATATAATAAAAATTTGAATAGGATATGACAAATATAAAGATTACTTATATAATTTAAAATAAACAATATTGTTAAATTAAACAATTTACACCCAATATTGAAAAAAACATAACTTTCACGACATTACTCCGGTTTCATCGAAACGAAAAGCAGTATTCTTAAACTTTAATCTATTTTCATAATAAAAGATAAAACTAAAAAAATTAAATATTTAAATTAAAATTTAAAAGTCAAAGTTTGACCATATTGACAAAAAATTCATTTCCTACAAAAATATTCAATTTTATCGAAGTTTGGAAATATAATTCACATAATAATCAAAATTTCTATTTAAATAACAAAATTTATTCTTTTTAATAAATAAAATAAATTTTAAATCAAGAAAATTTAATTTAACAGAAATAAAATATACAATAAAATAATCACAAAAATACAGGTTGTTACACTCTCACCCACTCGAAACTTTTCATCCCCGAAAAGGAACGAGGTACGGGAAAACACAGAAAAATTAAAATAATTGAATGACAAGGAAGAGTAAAAGAAAAAAACGAAAGAAAGATTTCCATTGATCGTAGCGATCATGACTGGATCAGTAGAAATTCCATTACTAGAAACAATATGTCCAAGGAATCGGACTTCATCTTTCCCGCAATGGCATTTAGAAAATTTATTTTGCACTGCAGGAAAACAAGATTCATCAAATCAATAATGAAAGAAAAAGCATTAGTCAAACCAAAAGGCATGACTAACCATTTATAGCCAGAATTCCAGGAATAAGATCTGTAGGAAAAGAAATTTCCCGCTTAGGAGATAAAGCAGTGACTTTACCAATATATCGGGATAGAATCTGACTACAGGAGTCAAATGACGATCAACTGTAAAGCAATGATCAGTATAAAAAAGTTGCACATGCACTATAAGACACATAGTGCATTCCAACGGCGGCAGGACGTTGGCGGCCGTTGGAAAGATGTTGATGGACGTTGGAAACGCCGTTGATATATATTTCAATGGCGTCCAACGTCAACCAACGGACCCATGTTCATATACCAACATCTTCCAACGTTCAGGTTGGCCACGTGGAAGAAGATGTTGACCAAAATGGACATTGAAAGATGTTGGAAGATCCGATGGAGGACGTTAAAAGATGTTGGATTAAATGTGCCAGTGAGCCATTGGAAAGACATTGGAAGTCGTTGGAAATCCTATTAAGGTTTACGGAGCCTCAATTGGATTTGAAACACATAAAAGAACAGAAGCAAACTCAGGAGAAAGGAAATACTCAAACTTATCACACAAATCAACAGAAATAAGATTATGGAAAACTCTATATCAAATAAAACACGAATATGATACAGAAATAAAGAAAGGTTGCACTGAAGAGTACCTTGATCATTACTAGGAGTAGGAGCAGGTGGAGGAACTGGAGAAGATGAAGATGAGAAAACAAATATACTAGAAGGCTTAATATCAGTAGGAGGAGGAACAACTACACCGGCTAAGGTAGGACAGTTATTGGCATAGTGTCCCTTCTGATCGAATCTAAAGCAAGTGATGGCAGAAAGGTCAACAGGTTGCCTATGAGAAGGAGGAGATGAAGAAGATCTCGAACCCAAATTCTTGAGACAAAACTGCTTCTTCTGCTGGAAATTAAGCTTTCTCTTCCTAGAATTGGCAAAGGAAGACTGAGATGAAGGAGTACCATTAGAAGCAGGAGCAGGAGCAGGATTCTTAGAAGTAGGGTTCTCATAACGGATAGCCATATCCATAAGCTGGGTGAAAGTTCCATGTTCATGAGAAATGAGGAGACTATAATACTCTGGACGAGCACCGGCAATGAATTTCTCATTCTTCTTGAGAGGAGTGTTAATCAGACTAGGACTGAACTAAGAAAGTTCGTTGAACTTCCTCTCATACTTATCAAAAGACATGGTACCCTGCTTGAGATCCAAAAATTCACGATAAAGCTGAGATTTCCCGACTCCGGGCATCTATTTTTCCACAAAAGCCTCTTTGGAAAGATGATAGATAAACTTAGGAAAGCACAAAAAGTTAGAAAAACAGAATTAAAAGAAACACGAGAAGATACCCAAACTGCTCCCAAGTAATATCAGCTTCAACGGTGTTAGCCATGACAGACTCCCACAAATCTAGAGCAGACTCATACAACTGCCAAGCTGCTAACTGACGCTTCTGGGAATCAGTAATCTCAAGACCAGTAAATATCCTCTTAAGACTCCGCAACCATTGCAGAGCCTCAATGATGCTCTCCGAACCGGTGAATGGGGTTCCACTAAGTTGAGTGAATTCCTTACAGAGAACAGTGAATCGAACAGGAGCAACAGGTTGAGGATCTAGGGCAATACCACAACCCCTACCTCTGGAATTTCCTTAATTAATTCTGAAAAATATCAAGAATGAATTTAGAACAAGATAAATAAAATCCAAAGATAAATTAAGATAAGATAAGAGAATATACTTGAAAGAATATCCTAAAGGAAGAAAAATCTAACAAGGTAGATATGAATGAAAGGAAGTTAGAAAACATTTGAAAATCCTTTAAAAAAAGAAAAAAAATTCACATATCAAAATAATCTTTGAAAAAACATTTTGAAAAATCATTTTGAAAAATCATTTTATATTTGGAAAATACATCCCTCACAAAGATAAGATTTTGAGATTGATTTCGCTCATTCTAGGGTAGAAATACCCTATCTCTAATGAGTTTTTGCTCCGCAGAGGCAATGGTAGCCAAAAACCAAAGCTCCGATACCAAATGTAACGACCCGAGTTTCGTACCATTCAAATCGACAATAATCCACACATGTCGGACTTGAATGATGCAAAATAACAGACTGTAAATAAATTTGGAGCAAATGAAATCAAATACACAGAATCACAGACACAGAGCAATCAGAATAACTCGCAGCGGAATATAAAATAACATAGTAGTTTATGAAGCTACTATAACAGAGTCTCAACCTAAATACATAATAATAGTCTGAAACAACGTAATAGAAAATCCCAAATACATAGAAGTTCACTAATACATGAGATAAACTAGAACAGCTAAAATAGAAATAGATATAGATATAGATAGGCAGAATCTCCAATAAAGATCAGCTCCAGAAAGAGAATCCAAAGCTGTGAATACTCAGGCTGACCCGAGCATAGAGTAAAACACAAAACACTCGAGTCAGGACAATTTAAACTTATATAATGTGAATAATCAGCCCTTTATTTAGTTTCAGATTTTAATTATCTTTCTGCTATCGCAGCACTTACCAAGTGTTGCAGTACCACTTAATCATAATTTATACATAGTTCAATTGTACCAACCACGACACTTAAAAAGCGCTGTAATATCATTTACGTCAGAAATAAAAGCATTTCAAAATACTGTTAATTACATTTCCAATATTCAACATAATTTCACAAACAATTAATCTTTTTATTTTTTATTTTAATTATTTTAAACTTATAAAATCATATAATTTCACTTTTAAAACAATCATTCAAATACTCTTATATTCATGATTTTATAAAGTTAAATTTCCAATTCAAAAATCATTAAAAATAATAATTCACTAATTAAATTCCAACATTCAATTTCAATTCCTTATAATTAAATTCTAACTTATCATTTAAGTTTAAATTTTCAAATCTAAATTATTTACATTTTATTTACTTACTTCAAAAATTCACTTTTAAATAAAATTCATAAATTCAAATTTAAGTTATATTTCCAAATTTCAACTTAAATATTCATTCATTTCCATTTTAACTTTATTCAAAACTCATTAATATATTATAAAATCATTTTAAATTCATTTGAATTCAAAATATCATAAATTTATCATATTTCACACTTAATTTAAATTCCATTTGTCACCAAATTATAATTTCCAAAATAACTTACATTTCAGATTTTTTTAACTTTATCATTAATTTATTTCACTTATAAATTCTTAGAAAATCAATAATACTTTACAAAAATCATTTTTAATCATGTTTAAATCAAAATATTATAATATTTACATTTCTAAAATATTTAATTTTTTGGAAAAACATATATTAATTACGGGCCTGTATTTCATTTTCTAGCCTAGGTAAAGTGATACGGGTAATATATCATTTCAACCCGTAATTTACAAAGAAAATCCAGTTTTTATCATTTCAAACCCGCAGTCCCAGGTAAATAAAAATAATTGACAATCATTCAGGCCTATCATTTCAGCCCATAACGATTTTCCCTTATTCTAAAGTCCGTTCGGGTACGTATCATTTCAACCCATAGTGATTCTAATTCAAAAAAAACAATATAAAAAACATAAGTTTTCAACCCAAAATACGATTAAACAATGGTAGAAATAAATGCATAAATCATCTCCAAACCACTTGCACTTGCTTTCAACCACCTGTGCTTCAACTATAGGTCAGAAACACATGGCTAAGGGGTGGGTTTGGATCTGTTTTTGGGTTCATAAGAGGTCGGCTAAACATGTGTGGTGATGGAGCAAAAGTGATGCAAAGAGATATGTGTATGGATTACAACTACAAGGCAAAATAACATGAATTCAATGCAACTAAGGTCACGGCCTAAGGAAGGGCAGCCATCGCCAGGTCTGTAGTGGGTCAGGTATAGGTGTGGTAGTGGGTTTCAGGCCGTCAATGGGTGGTGGTGGTGGAGTAGGAGGCATCCAAGGGAAGGTTTGGAGGTGGTGGTGATGTATGGTGCTTGGCTAGGCATATAGGGTGAAGTTGCGTGCATTTTTAAGATGGATCATCAACCAAGGGTGCGCGGCATAGGATGGTCAGTGAGGAGGAAGTGGTGGTGATGGGTTCAAGTGGTTGTGGAGGCGGCCAAGCAGAAGGAGTGGAGAGGAGCGGAGCTACAAAGGTGAGAAAGCTAGTGAAAAACAACATAAATAAGAAGAAGAAAAAACAATGGAAAATAAATAAAATTTGCTAAACTTTTTTCCAAAGAGAATGGGCGAATTTTTTTTCAGAGTTGAGGAGAAAACATTGACATGAAATGATATGGGAGTGGTCGGCTGAAGACAATGAGTTAAGACAGCCAATTGAATGAAAAGTGATGGCTGAAATGTGAAAAGGTATTGAATACAAAAGGCCTTAGGAAATAAAAAGTCACAAACCTTTCAAATTTCACCTATTTCTTTTATAATTTTAAACCAATTGAAATATATATATATACAACTTCAGTTAAAATATGAAAATATAATAAATAAACAAAATATAAATAAATAAATATTAATGATATACGATGAAATTAAGAAAATAGCATAAATTGCCAACTAGACTAGAAAATTTGAAAATAAATGGAATCAACTTTGGAAAATTTTACATACTTGAAAAATATTTGTAAACAAAGATAAGAACACAAAATAAAATGCATCCACCAAAATAAATAAATAAATTTTAACTAAATATAATTTAAATAAAGAAAATAGCAGAAAAATGGAAACTAAGCTTTAAAATTTGGAAATAAATTCAATAAGCTTTGGAAAAATTCACACATCACTTAAAAAATATTTAAAAGACAAAAATATATGTAACATAACATATAATACAATTTGAATAAGATATGAAAAACAAAAAGATTATTTATATAATTTAAAATAAACAACATTGTTAAATTAAACAATTTACACCAATGTTGAAAAAACATAACTTTCACAATATAACTCCGATTTCAAACAAACAAAAAGCAGTATTCTTAAAATTTAATCTATTTTAATAATAAAATATAAAATTCAAATATTCAAATATTTAAATTTAAAATTTAAAAGTCAAAGTTTGGCCATATTGACCAAAAATTCATTTCCTAGAAAAATATTCAATTTTATCCAAGATTGTAAATATAATTCACATAATAATCAAAATTTATATTTAAATAATAAAATTTATTCTTTTTAATAAATAAAATAAAGTTTTAAATTAGGAAATTCAATTTAACAGAAATCAAATATACAATAAAATAATCACAAAAATACAGGGTTGTTACAAACGGGGACTATTATGTGTTAGGGGCTATATGGCTAACACTTCAACGCTATTTTGAAGAAAGTTTTTTTATTATAGACATTATTATAATAGCGCAGTATTACTACATAGTAAATAGTTTAACGGATCCTTATAGGATGGGCGGTCCCAAGCATCTTTCACTACTACAAAACATGCTATTTGCATCGCCTCATTTGAATCGGTTGAAGTAAAAACTGATGCAAATAGAACTATTTGCATCAGTTCTGTCTTAATAACCGATGCAATTGGTACGTAGAAAGCAATATGTAATAAAAAAATCAAATTTGCATCAGTTGTCACCAACAACCGATGCGAATAAGTCGATGCAAATAGTTGTAGTTGCATCGGTTTTAAAGTGAACCGATGCAACTAAATTAATTTGCGTAACTTTCGTTACGCACATTTAATTCCCGCCGTCCCAATTTTTTGCGCCGCCTCTTATTTCGCCTGCCTCCACAAAAAAAAAAAAAAAACCCTGGACCTTAACCAAATCCAACATTTAATCAACCGAACTCCTCTTCCATTTTCTCCTCCACCTTCTTCTCCTCCCTCTCATCTCGATTATTACATTTCACTGAGAATTGTAAAAACACGGTAACTACCTTTTCTTTCAGTTTTTTTTAAATCGAAATCAATGAAAATCAAGGGGCGAATTTGGGTCGTGTTCGATGCTCGCTTGCTGTGAGATTCGCGAGTTCAAGTGTTCGAGAGTAGTGTTTCTGGCTTTGTTCGTGATTGTTGAACAGCGAAGGGGAGTAGGGATGGCCGCGGCGAAGGGGAGTAAGGGTTGTTTCTGGTTTTTGGTTTTCAGATATAGTATACTAATCAATTTGTTTTACTTCTTTACAGCAGATATCATCCATGATCCATCGGCCATCATACATGCGTGTTCCAGACCAAAAAATGTAGAAAACATCAGGATATAAGGTGACTTTACAAGTCCTTGGTGCTTTTACAGGTGGTTTTGGTGGTGATTTTACTGGCTGGTGTGTTCTCGTGTTATCTTTGACTAAAGTATCTGAAAATTTTATAATTATTTTAGACTAAAATATTTAAAAGGATTATATGCCAAATTGTTGTGCTTGTGCATGATCTTGTTGTACACTATAAATGCATAATTACTCCATAAGTTTTGCATGTTATAATACACCTTTTATTGTTATAACCCTTTATTCCTGAATTCGTGTATTTACTATTATAACATATATTCGTATTTCTTGTATTAAATGTTAATAATAGAGTAATAAAATTACATGTGGTAGATGCTAGTATGATTGATACATTTGCTATCATTTTTTCTTTGTAAGGTGAATGTGTGAGTTAGTTTTGCTTTGTCGAGCTGATGTGGTCACATATGGGATGACAGTGAATTGATACTGAGTTGATTGTGGGATATTGGAATCAAGACTTGCTCGGTTTCATGTGATTTTGAAGTTTGGTCTAATTTATTAAATCAGGTTAGGCACTTCTTTCGTTTTAGCGTTCTTTACCTGTTTGTATTCAAATATTGGATTTTAATTTTCTTCGGTGGGAGTTGTGACCCTTTCCTGAATCTTGACTAAAGCTTCAATCCGATTCAGTAACTGTTCCATGATCATTTCTGTAAGTACAACAATTTCTTTCTTAGAAACTTCTGTTTGCAAATTTTTGTTTAACTCCATCGACTTAACCTATAAGATATAGAAAACCATCAGATGAAATTATTTTTCTACTTGTTTTAACATGTTAAAACATCAAGAATGTACCTTCTGTATAAGAGTATTAACATAATGCCTTATATTTGCTACTGCTTCAAAAGCAATTTTCATTTCTTATGCAATTTTATATTTTCTTTCCATGCATACTATATTTTCTAGTAGAACAATTTTGGACATGGTCTTAACCCCAACCTTACTTTAAAATTGTATCAATACAAATCTAGGCCTGATCAAAATCAGTCATATTTTTTTTGTAATAAGTTTGTGAGGGGACCTAAACTTGATATACATTTTTTTCTCGGGCGTGTGATTAAAATTTGAACTTAGTAGGAACATAAAGCTAAAATAATTTGTTGAGTCTTTATAAATCTATTGTAACCGTAAGCCAATAATGTCAATTAAACTAACTAGTAGTTATATCCATAGTACATCCTTATTTTATGATATATATATATATAATCAGATTTTACGTAACTACATGATTAACTAGAGCCTCCATGATGCAAGTGTTAAATTAGGCTTGCCACAAACAATAAAGGACAAGTTATTTTGTGTTTTGTGGTTGCATTACTAATTTATGTGTTTGTGATTGGTCAATGTGAAGATTTCTGCATTTATTTAGTGTACTTGGAATCACTTGTTTTGTTTACATAGCCTTTTATAAAGAAATATCCGAACTTTGAAATGTTGTTTGATGTCAACCAGTTTATTAATTTTTCTGACCAACTATAGAAACACACACATAGGGACACTACCTATATTAATTCTTATTTTACTGAGGCATGGCCATTCTTCAAACTAACTAGATAGTGCAAAGACCGTTGTATCTACTGGAAAAATTCACAGAATCAAGATTCCTGATTTCATTTCTGCGATCATTTGTGGTTTTCAAAATTCCATTTTATTATACATTTGGTATTTTCATGTATTTTTATAGGTAATTGTCTAAAATTCAGCTGAATCATCTAAAATTTTAGTTCGAGAAATTGTCTTTCAATTCAAATTGGCAGAAAGCTAAAGCAGTTTATCATGAGATTTATTTTATGGATTTGTTTAATTTGGTCAATTAATCAGGTTAATGACCTAAATATGTACTGAAATTTAAGCTTTGAATAGGCTAGGGAAATAGGTACCTCAGGCATGTATGAAACTATATGAATTTCTAAAATGCTAGTTTTGCACATAATAATAAAGTTTCCAATATGTACACATATCCCAAATATATCCGAAATAGATACAAACTAAAAAGTTAAGCCTAACCTATAAGGTAAAATTTCTCGGCTGTGTGAGATTTATTGATTGGTATCTCATTTTGAAAGCAAGCAATTTCACTTCTTTATTCCCTAATATTTTTTGTTCTGATTATCTTATGTTAATTTTTTGATTGTTGTTTTTGTACGTATAGGTTGATGAGGATTCTGGGAGTGAAGTGATTAAGAAGAAATATCGACAATTGGGTATGAAATCCAGTTTAGAATTCCAATATTCTAGTTTTTGAGCTCTTTAAACCTTTTTTTTCTTCCAAATGCTATGTACTTTTATATGTTACATCAAATTATCAGCTGTTACATTAAGTTATCAGCTGTTCATTTGTCGAATAATGTGAGAATAAAAGGATTTGCCGCATCTAAAATGAGTTCTGAAATATAAATCTGGGAAAATGTAAGCATAAAAGTACATTTGTAAAGGTTTTTGAAATAAAGTTGAAAATAAATGTTAATGAATTATATACGCATGTATATGATTATAATGTAAGAAGATATTGAAAAATGTCAGTGGATAAAGTTATCCTAAATCTTTGCCGGTCTAGTAGTGGTTAGTTTTTGTTTCTCTATCTGGTGTATAATTCACTGATACTACAACAACTTGTAAAATTAATAAAATTGTTATTCTTGTTATTAAGTTCTCAAATTTTCTGTAATGATTCCAATAATGCAGTCTTTGGATTTTGTATGTACAACAAACATAAACATTGGATAATTTCTCAATTAACGCTACATCTAAAATGAGTTCTAGCTCAATGAAAGTAAAATTCTAAATTAGTAGCAAACTAAGTATTTCTACTACTAAGAACAACAAACACAGTAAACTTTATCATTGATCATCTCCTCTTGATTGAACTCTTTGATTATCAGAACATGACCAACCTATAAGGTGTACTGTTGAGTTCAAAGCATAGAATCGGGCACTAAAAAATTACCTTAAAGTCAATACAAATTTTCATGAAACGCCAGATCCTCTTGGTTTGTCAGAGGAAAAAATAAGCTCTTGATAATGTCTTTTTAACACCTCTCTTTCCAAATTTACTGTATTCCTTGCTTCGTATTTTAGTTGAGTAAAATATAAAGCAATTATTGCTTTATGAAATTTTATTTGACACTACGGCTAACTTTAATTTGATTTTTGAGATTGTACTGTGATTTTGGATTCATTACTGATTTGTTTATTTATAGAAACACCATTGGAATTTGTATTTTGAATTCAGGTTTCATTTCCTATACCGGGTTGAGTTTACAACATACCAAGTAGTATATGCGAATTCATTTCTTATACCGGGTTCCTTGGGTTGCAACCTATATATTTGCATTAAGGTGTTAGGCGAAGAAATAAAACATAATTTACTAATAAGAGGATAGAAAATGAAGTCTGCAACCTTAACTTATTTTATCTTTTAACTCCAAATAGTAATTGTTTCCTACTGCAAACCCAAAGGTCATAAAGTATTCATGAAGTAATTAATGGAGCTATAAGAAAATATGCTTTTATGTTGTAAACATTTTAATATCTATTTTAAGTTAGTTATGTAACCAATAGAGATAAACAAGTTCCCAGATAATATTGTTCCCCAAATGGTTAAATTATATGAGTAATATAAGAAAATATTGTTTTGTGCCGTTGGTAATATATTAGATGGGCAAAAAACATAATTTACAATAAGAGTCTGAAACCTAATATTATCAACGACTCCCAAATTATAAATATTTAACTGATGATGTTTAGGTTTTTGAAGAAGGCAGTTGATTATAATGTTTCTACAGCATAAGTAGACGAAGCAAAATCATTCCCCGCTCTCCTTCCAATATTTGCCAGCACAATCTTGATGAGCTGCCGCCTTGCTCAACTCCTAACATTCTCGGTCAATCAAGGAAAACCCATGAACAAAAAACTCAGAAAACTTCCATGTACCTTCTGCTTTATTAACCTCCATCCCTCTACTTTTCAAGCTGATCTTTGTACCCCCATACAATATCCTCACCTCTCTAACCAGAAAATGGCTCGCTAAAGCAAAGGTGCTGATGGGTATGGATTGTCTACTTTATGGATCTTATTGAGAAGCAAATCATACATTCAACTAAGGTAACCAGAGACTTGTATTGTTTATAAACTGTTAATTTCTGTCTATTTTATTTTATCAAATACTATACTAGATAAACTTTCAAAAGATGGAACTTGTTTTACTAATAGTTGTATCCATATGCATGTGTATCATATTGCTATAGTTGTGGAACTTGTTTTACTATATTGTATAAAAGGTTTGCATGCAGCTTACTTAGACAAGGCATGAGGCAAATTTGTTTATCTGCAATGAATAATGACCCAACAGTAGAAGACTCAAAGAAGGTATAATGTTAAATAAGCACTTCCAGCAAATAAGCATATTTGCTTTTCACACACTTCTGCATAAATGCTGATTAGTTATCTGCAATAAGCTAAGGCAAAAAATGTTTTATTCTTAAGTAAATAATTTTAGATATTATTTTATATAAAACATTTGCGCAAGAGATTGGACAATAATAAGAAATGCTTTGCGGCTTATCTTTCTTAGGTATCAATGTAATGAAGTTGTGATTTAGTCCTTGAGCTATCTTCCTATTTTGAAAAGCAGCAGCTACTACAACATACAAGCAATCTTGCAACTCGTCCCGGTGTAGTTTAAAAATTTTCAAAGAAAAACCATCCGGGCCTGGGATTTTGAAGTCTTCTGTAGAAAGGACAACATCTTTTATCTCGGGTATGGTCACAGTAGTAGATAAGTACCTTCTTCTTTCTACATTAATAATTTAAAGTTGGAATCCCTACTTCGCAACCACGAAATTTTGCTCTGTTTCTTATTGAATTCATGCTGGATTTTAAGTTTTTCTTTGAGCTTATAGCATCACAAAATGGGCACGTGGCACAAGGAATTATTGCCCAGGAATTGCATAAAATACCAGATATGACATGATACCTGTAAAAAATATACATCAAATACCTTTTCGATAGTTCAAATAATTGTAAGAGGCACAGTATAACAGATATATAACAGATTCACATTCAAGATTTCAATCTCGATTGATCTCAACCGCACTATGTACCGAGAATTCAACACTTTATTTTCATAATATTACATATTTAGTGTAATATACATAAAAATAAACGTGACATAACATCATAATTGACTACTTTTCCATATCTTGCTTCCAAACGCAGTGCTTTTCTGGCAATAAGATTAAGAGTGAAGGTTCCTCTTTCTTCATACTATCGTAACCACCAAGCTTCCCTACATATAAAAGAATCCTTAGCATTATATCCTAAGCATAACCATTTCATTTATTGATTCAAGTAATGTTAATTATACAGTTACAGTAGGATTTTGAGAGAAAATAATGAATAAAAATAGAAGGATCATCAATATGGGTAATCCAGTTGTGGAACTTCCTCCTGATATAATATGCTCTATTGCTCAGCGACTGCAAATTCCAGATTATCTTCACATGCATGCAGTCTGCACCTCATGGTGATCAGCCCTTAAACATAAACCTTCCACGTTTCCAATTCCCTCACATCTATTAATCAAGGGTATGAATTAATCAAGGGTCCTTTCTGTACACATCCATTTAGTATTTTATTTTTTTATGTTTGGAGGTTATCTTACAGTTTACTGGTGTTCTTTATGGACAGGTTGAAAGCTTGTTGCCTAAAGAGCAAGTAGTACATATAGCCCATGTGACAAATAGAAAAGTCATTTGTAAGTATTCTCAACGCTTATTGTTTTCTTTTTGTTTCAAGTCAAACCATGATGCCCTCCTTTTGTTGTGCTTCAGAGGTTTCCATAAGTTATTATTAGGATAAATTAAATGGGAACGTGGCACAAGGAATTAGCTACTTCTAGATTTTTTGCTTCTTTACTGCTTGATTTATTTTAACTTTATCAAATAGATAGGGAACCTTTGCCTACTAAACTCTTCCCCAAAGATGATCATGTTTGATGGAAAACTATTGGAACCTGAAAATAAACACAAGGACACAAATTTTCAAGTTTTACATTGAAACTGTAAGGTCAGTTAATGTGAAAAGGATATAGATGTGCTATATACGATAAGAAACATACACAGCACTAGTTATGTAGTATATCTGTGCTATGGTAAGAAACAAATGAATGTAGGCCATATATGCACATGAATTACCTGAAGTTGGTCGGCAACATTGACTATAAACCCATTGCATAGAAAACACATACTGTTTTGCACAGGAGAGGATGAAAAAAATAGAACAAGGTGAGGATTCAGAAGCTATTGAAGAAACAGGAACACCAGCAGTTGGTTTAATTACATATAACTGCATTAATTTGTTTCACTGAGTAAATTGTTGATTTTATGATGCTATAGGCTGAAAGTTGGAGCTTATCGCGTGTATCTGAATACGGTTACTCAAGGTTACATGCTACTAAAGGGGATTTAAGTCTAGAGGTGAGTGTAACTTAAGATACTTTGTTTTATCAAATATAAAGTATAAACTGATTATAAAAAATTATACTTCATTTTCGTTAATTTTGCATTCAGTTTGTCAATTCAAACACAAAGGCAGTGCAAGACAAGTTCCATATTATCAAGCACAACAGCAAATAGAATGACATATACTTGTGCATTAAAGTGTTTTTTCCTTTTTCTTTTGTACTTATGATGGGAGGGTGTAATCAAAAGAAAGTGTTTGTATATTGGAAACTATGTATGTGTATTACTCAAGTTATGATTGATCTAAATATACATATTTACATTAGCAGTAATTACTACTCATTAGCTGCCAGGAATTACTTGTGTATGTTTTTTCTTTTATATATATATATATATATATATATATCTGTGTGTGTGTGTGTGTAAATATTATCAATAATATATATAGTCTATTTGAGTACTGTAATAATGGTTTTTGAGGGATTAGTTTGCATCGGTTGTTATAAAAAACCGATGCAATAGAGGGATTAGTTTGCATCGGTTTTCAACAACAACCGATGCAACAAGTTCCTTTGTTGCATCAGTTTATATTACAACCGATGCAACATGAGGGCTGTGTTCAAGCAACCAACCATGATATTTTGCATCAGTTATTAGTAACAACCGATGCAAAAAGGACCTTTTTGCATCGGTTTCAGAACTGATGCAAAAGTGTTAAACCTGTTGCATCGGTTGCATATGCATCGGTTGTTGAACTGATGCAAAAGGGGGATAAACAACCGATGCAAATGGCCTGTTTTGTAGTAGTGTTTTAAGTTACTTGCTATTTACTACAGTTCACTTGAGTCGGTTTACATTGTATAAGTGTAACGACCCATAAGATTCAATAATTAAATTGGTTAAATTAATAAGATTTTCATAGTTGAGTTTAGAAAGAAATCAAAAAATTATAATTTATATTGAAGTAAATGTTAAGAATGAAATATAGCAATGATAATTAAAACTAATTATTTGTAATTTGAATAAAATTCTAATAAATGAAGTAGTGAAAGTGTTATACCTGGATATAAATTGATTATGAGAAAGCATAGGTAAGTATTGAATTAATTAATGAAATAAAACATTGTTAACAGTAATTTGATGTAAATTAAGGAAATATATTAATGCAAGTTAATAATTAATGAACTTGAATGAACATGCCAATAAAATAAAATAATTTAAATGTTATGACTTAGTTATAAATGGATAATAAAAAAATGTAATTATTGTATTAATGTGTGAAATAATACCATAGATGGAAATTGTTTGTGAAGAATAAACATATAAGTATTATAAAGGGATAATGATGACAAATGGTAGTTCTTACTAGTTAATTTACCATTTACAAATAAGGTAATTAAATGTTACTTTAATGATAATTAATGTAACAACCCGCATATGTTATGATTTATATATATTTAAATATGGTATCGTAGTCGGATTTTAGTCCGAAAAGCTACTTTTTGCATACGGTCGAATTAGGACTCGGGACCACTCCCATTGAGTTTAAAATGCCGTTTGCGACCTTTTTGAGTATAAGCTTCGATAAGTTTGGAGAAAGTTGAATTTTGCTACTTTTTGCTTAGGGCTTTGGTTTGGGCTGAGCCCAATAACCCCACTTATGTACTCAGTCCTAACTCCACTTCAACTCCTCATTTACTTCATTTCCAATTCCTAATACTCAATACTTTAGCAACAATGGTGGGAGAGATGGGAAATTAAAACTCAAGCCCTAGTTTTCTTTTGGAAATCAAGTTCTAGCTCCAAACTAATAGAAGATCCCATTGGTAAGCTTCTCTTCTTCTTCTCCAACTCATTCTCTTATCATTTCAGAAATTCCTAAACCTAACTTTGTGAATGTTCTTCTTTTAAAGCCTAGAATTAAGCTTATTGAGTTGGATTTGAAGAGTGGTTGATTCTCCTTTGCTTTTAAGCTTCTTCTTTATTCGTGTGATTTCAAAGGTGAGATTTTTATCTCACATCTATGACTATAATTATCTTTGGTTGTTGGGTATGAATTCCTAACACTTCTTCATGTGCATTTGCTCTTGATTTGGATTGGATTTGTGAATATTCCAATTTTTGGGGTTTTTAAGTCAAATTTTGTGAAAATCCTTTTATGGGCGTTTGATCATGCTTTTGGTGTTGCATCGAGGAGCATATAGGGCCGGGTTGCCAATCGGCATAAACCCTTAGAGCCAATGTTCGTCCGGTTGCATTTTGGAAGAGTTTGCTCTTCATTTGAATAGGCTGAAAAACAACCCAGACATGATTCAGTTGACTGAATCTTCTGTTCAGTCGACTGAACCTGGAACTCGAAAGTTTCCAGGCATGATTCAGTCGACTGAATACTCTGTTCAGTCGACTGAAACTGGAAACAGAAAGTTTCCTGAACCTGGAAAATTTCCAGGCACAGGGTCAGTCGACTGAAAACTCTGTTCAGTCGACTAAACCTGCTGTTTGAGTCCATTTTGCCTTTTTGGATTGAATTTCCAATTTAAATCGATTCGTGATGATCCTATTTGTTGTTATCATTTATTATGACTTTGATGACTCCTGTTTTTTGGGATTTTTGAATATCCATTTCGATGGATTCTTTATCGGTTTCTTTGGATTTTATTCACATCTTCGTATGTGAATTTTAGTGATTCATTGTTCTTACAATCTTCTTTGTGATTTGTCACTTTAAAAATTTAAAGGTTTTCTATACTAGTAGTAAATACCAAAACTCTTTCTTCAAATGATTTCAACACTATTTTATTACAAAGCTCGTTTCTTAAAATCGTTTTCCAATCTACTAGTATATACAAACCTTTACCTCACTCGTATGAGAAATCTAATTAAACGACTTAGTAAAACAAGTGGTATGAAACGCTTGCGTTTACTTCGTCGGTTAATTCTTGGACTTGTTCGATTGAATCTCCTCTAACAATTTTCTAGTGGAGATCTACAATTTGTTCGTAAATATTTAAGTTAAGCTAGTGGTTATGGGACATGAAACTAAGCTCATATATTTACTAGCTTACTGTAATTGACACTTCTTGATGATCATGACGATCATTTTTGTGATTTAGCCTAGCAATGTGCGATGTCTCTTTGTCTACGAGGGAGACTAAACCCCGTTTGTGTGAGTTTCAACTCACATATGTGGGGTAGCCCCCCATGGTATTCGGGCCGTTCATGTGTCAAAAATTAATGGCTAGCTACCACGAGATAGCGTCTCGTTCGTGTGATACATATGTTGGTGAGTTTTCATGCTCCCATTCGTGTGATAGGCCTTCCCCCCTATTTTGTGTGATTTCTGGATTTCGTGTGTCGAATTCTGGAACTTTCTTCTTCACCTACTTTTGTGATTTCTATTGATATGATTTATCAATTTTTGTGCATAGGTGAATTCGTGTGTCATTGACTTTTGTGATTTCTATTGATATGATTTATCAATTTTTGTGCATAGGTGAATTCGTGTGTCATTGACTTTTGTGATTGACATTGATATGATCGTCAATATTTATGGTTTGGTGAACGAAATAAGGAGTATGACACTTCCTTTGATTTTTGTGTAGATTTGGTGATATTGATTAATCTCTTGTTGATTTTCAATTACTTATATATATCACAGCTTGGCATTGTGATTATTGTGTGTTTAGTCATATCTCTTATTCTATATCGTTTCATCTAATATCTATAGTTAGACTGATCCTTTTATTATTTTCTTATTAAATAATACTCGGGTCAGACCAGATGTTACAGGTACTTCTGCTTGACTTCTCCCCAGGGATTCATTACTTGACTTTTGGCAAACTACTTAGATTAGTAGTTTATTTTGTTGTATACACTTGAGATATAGACTCATAGTTGCTATTCTTTTGTATTATTGTGGATCTTTTTGACCACTACTCTGATATACACTTTCATGTGTTAATTATATATTCATATCTTCTTCCGCCTTTGTGATATGAATTATCTGTGAATGATTTGTGTTATGCTTATTTCTATATTTGTTTCCGAAGATTACTATAGCCACTGTGGAGTAGCTTTGAGTTTGTGTCGGTATTTCGGATTTCCTCTTGTGATGAAAAGTTATATTTTTATCTGGCATATCCGTGCTCGCCCAAAGCAATTACACGGATGGTCGCTCCTCAACAGCCTTATTCTCCGTGCTAGTTGACAGCATTACTCCGTAGTGTTCTTGGCTAGCGTGGGTATAGGGGTGGGGCGTCACAGCTTGGTATCAGAGCGAAACTTCGGAACGATATGGAATGTTATAACAAGGATCATCGTCCTAAGTCTTTCTTAGGAGTCATGCTTTAGGATTTTATTCGAGTCTTCGTACCGATTCATCCTATTTTCTTTTATGATTCCTTGTTTTATCTATCAAGAATTACTTGATACTGAATTTGGTGAATAACCTTTTTCTTCTTCTTCTTTCTTTCTAAAGAAAGAGAAATGTCTAGACCAGGCCGCCCCAGAGCCGTACCATATAGCACTCCACCCCAGGATGGTGTTTTTATGACTGCTCAACAGCTTCTTGATTTAGTGACGAATGCTCAAGCAGCTGGAGCTAACCCGGAACCTACTCACCCAAAGTCGGGATTTGCACGCTTGTGCCGCGATTACACTAATTTGGGTGGGGAGCCATTCAAAGGTTCCGAAACTATTATTGAAGTACAGGCTTGGCTAAGGTCATGCGATCGAATCTTTTCTCGCATGAATCTTATTGACCTTCACTGAGTTTAGGTGGCCTCTAGTATGCTCCGAGAAAGAGCATTGGACTGGTACGAGCTTCTTATTTCTGAGATTAATGAAGCGGATCTCACTTGGGAGCAATTATGGGAACGCTTCGAGTTGAAATTTGTACCAGAAGCAGAGAAAGTGACATTGGCTCGACGATTTATAGACCTTGTTCAAGGTGAGTCCTCCGTGACTGATTACGTCGCCTCCTTCGAGTCGTTTTCCAAATATAGGGTTGAATACATCAACACCCCTTTAAACAAGAAACAGAGCTTCGTCTATGGCTTAAATAAAAATCTCAAGAAGTCATTACTTCTACAATTAGAAGTTTCTTTCGACCAACTCGTTGATATCGCTCTTCGTCTTGAAGAAGCGGATAGGGAGAATGATGTTGAAGTGGTGGGTTCCAAACCAAACTTCAACAACAAGAAGAGGCCAAAAAAAATCAAAGGCACTTATCCCAATAAGAAAGGGAGGCAAGCAACTCCTGTTGAAAAGACCTTTTCCTCTACTCAAGGGAAATGCTATAATTGTGGTTCGAAAGACCATTTTGCGAACAAGTGTTCAAAGCCTCGTACTTATCACTATTGGAAAAGCCCAGACCATTTTATGCATGTATGTCCCAAACTTCAAAATAGGAAGTAGGGAAAGCTTAATGTTGCTCAAGCCCCTGGCAACACATCTCGTGGCCAAGGTATTTTTCATTCTATTTTGGATGGAAATATTTTATTTCGTGATCATCCTATTCGATTTCTTTTTGATACGGGTGCGTCCCATTCTTTTATATCAAAAGAACTTGTTGATAATTTTTCTTTGGATGTTTTATGTTTAATGACTTCTTTGAGAATTGCAAATCCGGTTGGTGGATCCGCGACAATCAGTTTATTGTGTAAAGATGTCGAGATTATTTTGTGTGATTTTTCTTTCCGAGCCAATTTGCATGTCATGCGTTATTAGGCTTTGGAATGATTTTGGGAATGGATTGTCTTAACCATTATGAAGCTCATATCCTATGTCCTGAGCGGACTATTCATCTTCGACATCCTCAATCTGTTAAGCAGATTTCTATTAACCTTAAAGATTCGGATTCCAGCTTGGTTGCATCTTTATATTCTTTAAATCCTCGTGATGACGATAATGATGATGAGGAAGATATTATTTCTCTTATTCACGTCGTTCGTGAATTTTCCGACATATTCGAGCCCGTTTTAGGATTACCACCTAAGCGAGCAATTGAGTTCAGAATTAATCTTATTCCTAGAGCTCAACCTATCACTCGTCCTCCGTATCGTATGTCCTATAAAGAAAACGAGGAGATGCGTAAACAATTATCCGAATTGGAGACGAAGCAATTTATTCGCTCTAGTTCCTCGCCTTGGGGAGCTTCAGCTATTTTTGTGAAGAAATCCGATGGAACACTTAGGCTTTGCGTTGACTACCGCAAGCTTAATGATCTTACTATCAAAAATAAATATCCTTTACCTTGGATTGATGATCTGTTCGATCAACTTAGTGGTGCTAGAGTCTTTTCACAATTAGACTTAGCTACTGGGTTTCATCAGCTTCGTATTGCAGAGGATAGTATTCCTTTGACATCGTTCCGTACTCGTTATGGATCTTATGAATGGCTTGTTATGCCATTTGGTCTAACGAATGCTCCGGCTTATTTCGTTGACCTTATGAACAGAGTTTTCAAAGACTTCCTCAACCGGTTTGTTATCATCTTTATCGATGATATTCTTGTGTATTCAAAAACCGAGGAGGAGCATGAAAAGCATCTTCGGATTGTGTTGGAAACTCTTAAGAGTAATCGTTTGAGAGAAAAAAAATTTAAATGCCACTTTTGGCAATTTCGTGTGAAGTTTCTCGGTCATATTATTTCCGAATCCGGAATTTCCGTGGATCCTTCAAAGATTGAAGCGATTCAAGATTGGAAGAGACCAGAGAGTGTGACAGAGATTCCTAGTTTTCTTGGATTGGCGGGCTATTACCGTCGTTTTATCAAAGACTTTTCTAAGGTTTTCGTGCCTCTCACTAGCTTGACGAAGAAAGGTGTTAAATACATTTGGTCGGACAAATGTGAAGCTTCTTTTCAGAAATTAAAAGAACTTCTTTCTGATGCTCCTGTTCTCGTTATTCCCGAAGGGAATCAAGATTTCGTTGTTTATACCGATGCTAGTCGCATTGGTTTGGGTGCCGTTCTTATGCAAAGAGAACGTGTTATTGTTTATTCTTCTAGGCAATTGAAGCCTGCTGAGACTAGAATGCCACTCATGATTTAGAGCTCGCGGCTATTGTTTTCGCCCTTCGTGTTTGGCGTCATTATCCTTTAGGAGAGAAATTTGTTCTTTATACCGATCATAAGTCCTTGAAGTATTTATTCTCTCAAAAGGAACTTAATTTGCATCAACAGCGATGGCTCTAATTTCTTGCACCATATGATCTTGATATCCTTTATACTCCCGGAAAGGGAAATCGCGTTGCGGATGCACTTAGTCGAAGGCAACAAGCGGTTGTTTCTATGATGATATCCGAATGGAACGATCTCGAGATTTTATCCACTTACGAAATTCGAGACCGTGTTTCCAATTTATGTTCATCACTTGTTCTATGTAGCCTTGAGGCCCACCCTTCTCTTTTAGACCGCATTCTTGAAGCTTAAGGGCTAGATTCTGAATTGGCTCTTCTTGGCCAAAATGTTAAGGATAAAATTTGTATTGAAGGTTTGAAAGACTTTGATATTGATTCTAGTGGCGGCATTCGAAAATTTGGTAGACTTATCGTACCAAATATTAGTGATCTTCGAAAAGATATTTTAGAAGATTCCCATCGCTCTAAATTTACCATTCATCCCGGTAGTAGTAAAATGTACGTGGATATGAAGCGACTTTATTATTGGGAGGGAATGAAACTTGACATCGCTAACTTCGTTAAGCGTTGCATGACTTGCCAACTCGTTAAGACCGAACATCAAAGGCTCGGTGGGTTATTACAACCTTTAAAAATTCCAATTTGGAAGTGGGACCAGATTTCCATGGATTTTATACATGGCCTTCCCCGTTATCGTTCGGTTCATGATGGCTTATGGGTAATTGTTGATAGGCTTACTAAATCCGCCCACTTTATTCCCATTCGATCTAATCGAACCATACCTCTTTTAGCCAAACTTTTTATTAAATTAATTGTTAAATTGCATGGAGTTCCTACTTCTATTGTTAGTGATCGTGATCCATTGTTTACTAGTGGATTTTGGAAGAGTCTTCAAAAAGCTTTGGGAACAAAGCTTAAGTTTAGCACCGCTTATCATCCTCAGTCCGATGGACAAACCGAGCGTGTGAATCAAACTCTTGAAGATCTTCTTCGTGCATGTGTTCTTGATTTTGGCGGAAGTTGGGAAGATCATAATTCACTTGTTGAATTTTCCTATAATAATAGCTTCCAATCTTGTATTGGTATGGCACCTTTCGAGGCACTCTATGGAAGGCCATGCCGATCTCCTTCTTGTTGGCTTGAGGCCGGTGAGAAACTGGTTTTAGGTCCAGATCTTGTTCGTGATTCCACAGAAAAGATTGAACTTATTCGACATAGGATGAAAGAAGCCCAGAGTAGACAAAAATCCTATGCCGATAACCGTAGAAGGAAGTTAGAGTTTTCTATGGGAGATCTTGTGTTCATTCCTGTGTCACCTATGAAAGGTGATGTGCGTTTCAGTCGATCGGGAAAGTTAGTGCCTCGATATATTCGGCCATTTCCTATCACTAAATGTATTGGTTCCATGGCATATCGCCTTTTATTACCGGCTCAATTTTCTGCTATCCATGACGTGTTTCACGTTTCTCAACTTCGGAAGTGTCTTCGAGATTCCGATTCTATTCTTGAGCCCGGTGTTGTGGAAGAAATTGAAGTTTCGCCTAATTTAACTTATGAGAAACATCCTATTCGTATCATTGCTTCGGAGGTCAAACGACTTCGAAATAAAAATGTTCCTCTTGTTAAAGTTCAATGGTCCTCAAATCCTAAGGATTGTTCTTGGGAATCTAGGGCATTCATCGAGCGAACACATCCGGACTTACTCTCTCGTGCTCTTTAAGGTGAACTTCTTATTTCGAATTTCTTCTTTTGTGTTGATATGCATCTATGGTTGTTACTATTAGTTCATTTATTCCTTATGATTGCGTGGACGCAATTTCTTTAAGGAGGGGAGTCTGCAACAACCCTCATATGTTATGATTTATATATTTAAATGTTTTATTTAAATATGGTATCGTAGTCGAATTTAGTCCGAAAAGCTACTTTTTGCATACGGTCGAATTAGGACTCGGGACCACTCCCATTGAGTTTAAAAAGTCGTTTGCGGCCTTTTTGAGTATAAGCTTCGATAAGTTTGGAGAAAGTTGAATTTTGCTACTTTTTGCTTAGGGCTTTGGTTCGGGCTGAGCCCAATAACCCCACTTATGTACTCAGTCCCAACTCCACTTCAACTCCTCATTTACTTCATTTCCAATTCCTAATACTCCATACTTTAGCAACAATGGTGGGAGAGATGGGAAATTAAAACTCAAGCCCTAGTTTTCTTTTGCAAATCAAGTTCTAGCTCCAAACTAATAGAAGAACCCATTGGTAAGCTTCTCTTCTTCTTCTCCAACTCATTCTCTTATCATTTCAGAAATACCTAAAGCTAACTTTGGGAATGTTCTTCTTTTAAAGCTTGGAATCAAGCTTATTGAGTTGGATTTGAAGAGTGGTTGATTCTCCTTTGCTTTTAAGCTTCTTCTTTATTCGTGTGATTTCAAAGGTGATATTTTTATCTCACATCTATGACTATAATTATCTTTGGTTGTTGGGTATGAATTCCTAACACTTCTTCATGTGCATTTGCTCTTGATTTGGATTGGTTTTGTGAATATTCCAATTTTTGGGTTTTTTTTAAGTCAAATTTGTCTGAAAATCCTTTTATGGGTGTTTGATCATGCTTTTGGTGATGCATCGAGGAGCATATAGGGCCGGGTTGCCAATTGGCATAAACCCTTAGAGTCAATGTTCGTCCGGTTGCATTTTGGAAGAGTTTGCTCTTCATTTGAATAGGCTGAAAAACAACCCAGGCATGATTCAGTCGACTGAATCTTCTGTTCAGTCGACTGAACCTGAAACCCGAAAGTTTCCAGGCATGATTCAGTCGACTGAATACTCTGTTCAGTCGACTGAAACAGGAAACAGAAAGTTTCCTGAACCTGGATAATTTCCAAACACAGAGTTAGTCGACTGAAAACTCTGTTCAGTCGACTGAACCTGCTGTTTGAGTCCATTTTGCCTTTTTGGATTGAATTTTCAATTTAAATCGATTCGTGATGATCCTATTTGTTTTTATCATTTATTATGACTTTGATGACTCCTTTTTTTTAGGATTTTTGAATATCCATTTTGATGGATTCTTTATCGGTTTCTTTGGATTTTATTCACATCATCGTATGTGAATTTTAGTGATTGATTGTTCTTACAATCTTCTTTGTGATTTGTCACTTTAAAAATTTAGAGGTTTTCTATACTAGTAGTAAATACCAAAACTCTTTCTTCAAATGATTTCAACACTATTTTATTACAAAGCTCGTTTCTTAAAACCGTTTTCCAATCTACTAGTATATACAAACCTTTACCTCACTCGTATGAGAAATCTAATTAAACGACTTAGTAAAACAAGTGGTATGAAACGCTTGCGTTTACTTCGTCGGTTAATTCTTGGACTTGTTCGATTGAATCTCTTGTGACAATTTTCTAGTGAAGATCTACAATTTGTTCGTAAATATTTAAGTTAAGCTAGTGGTTATGGGACATGAAGCTAATCTCATATATTTACTAGCTTACTGTAATTGACACTTCTTGATGATCATGACGATCATTTTTGTGATTTAGACTAGCAATGCGCGATGTCTCTTTGTCTACGAGGGAGGCTAAACCCCGTTTGTGGGAGTTTCAACTCACATATGTGGGGTAGCGCCCCATGGTCTTCGGGTTGTTCGTGTATCAAAAATTAATGGCTAACTACCATGAGATAGCGTCTCGTTCGTGTGATACATATGTTGGTGAGTTTTCATGCTCCCGTTCGTGTGATAGGCCTTCCCCCTATTTTGTGTGATTTCTGGATTTCGTGTGTCGAATTCTGGAATTTTCTTCTTCACCTACTTTTATGATTTCTATTGATATGATTTATCAATTTTTGTGCATAGGTGAATTCGTGTGTCATTGACTTTTGTGATTTCTATTGATATGATTTATCAATTTTTGTGCATAGGTGAATTCGTGTGTCATTGACTTTTGTGATTGACATTGATATGATCGTCAATATTTATGGTTTGGTGAACGAAATAAGGAGTACGACACTTCCTTTGGTTTTTGTGTAGATTTGGTGATATTGATTAATCTCTTGTTGATTTTGAATTACTTATATATATCACAGCTTGGCATTGTGATTATTGTGTGTTTAGTCATATCTCTTATTCTATATCGTTTCATCTGATATCTATAGTTAGACTGTTCCGTTTATTATTTTCTTATTAAATAATACTCAGGTCTGACCAAGATGTTACAGGTGCTTCAGCTTGACTACTCCCCAGGGATTCATTACTATGACTTTTGGAAAACTACTTAGATTAGTAGTTTATTTTGTTGTATACACTTGAGATATAGACTCATAGTTGCTATTCTTTTGTATTATTGTGGATCTTTTTGACCACTACTCTGATATACACTTTCATGTGTTAATTATATATTCATATCTTCTTCCGCCTTTGTGATATGAATTATCTGTGAATGATTTGTGTTATGCTTATTTCTATTTTTGTTTCCGAAGATTACTATAGCCACTAAGTAGTAGCTTTGAGTTTGTGTCGATATGTCGGATTTCCTCTTGTGATGAAAAGTTATATTTTTATCTGGCATATCGGTGCTCGCCCAATGAAATTACACGGATGGTCGCTCCTCAACAGCCTTATTCTCCGTGTTAGTTGACAGCATTACTCCATAGTGTTCTTGGCTAGCGTGGGTATAGAGGTGGGGCGTCACATTTAATATAATAGTAAAATTATGAATGTAAATTTAATAGAAACGTAAATTTGTATATAAGGTAGTAATTGACGTAATAAAAGTATGAAACCAAGTAAATAAATTAATTAAGTATATAAATAGTAATTAATGTACATATTTGGCAAATATAATAGAATGGAAATAGTAGTTAATACAAAGGAAAGATGGGTATTTAAATATAGTAGTGTAATGAAAGACAAACAAATCATTCAATTGAAATCTAATTTTCAATAAGTGTAATTATTGTAGCAAGTGGAATTAAATATTATGCAATTGAAATAAAGATGAAAATGGAAATACTGAAGTATGTAATGCAAGGGTATCATAAATAGTAGTGGAATAAAATTAGTGTTATATATGAAATAATAACCTGGGTTGATAGGTAACAACCTTTTAAATGCAATTAAAAGAAAATAGGTGACATTAATATATGTTTTTTATTTATTTAATGTGTTAAATAAACTTTGGTAATCAATTACAATAAATCTTAAGTTAACGTTTTATTAATGTATCAGGATATATACCAAAGTAAATGGTACTAAAGATGATAATAATTGGATTAATTACAATTAAATGAAATTTAATATTTAATTATTACGTTAATTGAAATTAAAATGAAACTTGTTATCACATTTATGAGTTTAAGACAATAATTACAAGATATGAAGACAATAGGATGAATTGAAATGTTAGTTTATCTGTAAAGAAATAAGTGATGTAATAAAGGAATGAAATCAAGATAAGTAAATTAATTGAGACTTTAATTACAAATAATGTGTGAAATTGACCAAAATATAGTAAATGGAAATATGACAGTCAATAAATAAAGGATGGAATGGGAGCACTAATGTAATGAATGTAAAACTTAATAAATGGATAAATTGGAATGAAATGTTAGGTGAAATGTTGAAAATTGTTATAATTGGTTATGTGATTGAAATGTAAGAAACGAATGTAAATACTTAATTAGCTAATGGAATAATAATAATATAGTTAATGGTAATTAAATAAAAGCAGAAGTATTTAAGAATTGTAACATTTGCTTGATGATAGGGAATTCATAAGTGTAATTAAAGTCATGGTAACACTTGTTATAAGTTACCTGTTTATTTGGTTTAATAATTAAAATAGGAATCAATTAGAATTAAATGAACTTTAATGTATATTAATGAGAATTTATGTAATAACTAAAGGTGTGAATGTAATAAATACAAATCAATGTTAATTTATGACAAATTTGCGTAAAGAATTTATTTTCCTTTATTTTGTGTTAATTAAATCTTTAACGTATGTTAATTTTGGTATGTTTAGGGTTAACAAAATTAATTAAGTAAATGATTGTTTTGAAATTTGGATTCTAAAAATTTGTCTACAGTATAGAGTTGGTCTATTCATTCCCTTTCTAATTAATAGTTACCTGTTTTTAATACCTGCAATTTTTAAAAAGGCTGTTCATATTTACTATATTTCAATACCAAGTTTGTTCATATTTACTTTCTTTTTTCGTTCATTTTCCAACTTCATTTTACTGAAACATCATTTCATTTATTTCTAATTGATAGCACCCTTTCTTTTCAAATCTCAAAGCGTAATTGGTATATCTACCCTGGCATTGCCTAGTTGTGCCGTGTTACCTACCCTAGCGCGCCTTGTACGAATTTGGTTTTCTCCTGTAGCCCGTGGAGTATTTAGGGTAGTCTCCCGATCTGGAGATGCGTCGATACTGGATGGACTACTGGGACTATTATGTGTTAAGGTGGAAAATGTAAAGCCTTAATGCTATTTAAAAGTAAGTTTATTTTACTATAGACATTATTATAATAGAAAAATATTACTACACAGTAAATAGTTTAACGGATCCTTAGGAGATGTGAATCCCGAGCATCTCTTAAGTTACTGCACTCACGTTGGACACTGGATAGGAGATATCAAATCCCATAAACATCTCTGATGTCGTTCCACTCATATTTATTTTACCGTTGATTTAACTTACATAAAATCTTTTAGTTCTGACTCGAGTGTTTTGCCTTTTAAATTCGCTCGGTTCAGCCTGAGCATTTCAGGATTTAGAAGACCGTATTCTGGAGGACGAAGACGAAGATTTATTATTATTTATTATAGTATTCCACTACATTCATACTATTCTGCTGCAGTATTTATTATTTCCTGATATGTGTAACTCTGATATGTATTGTATAATTATAATCGAATATTTTGTAAAACAGCTCCATGAACTGTATATTTGATTTTTATATTTTATCGTTCCGTTGCAAGATTCTATTTTGTTGTTTCTTTCTTTGCTTTTTCTTATTTACCCCATAACAATCCGCCCTTTTGCATGGTTTAAGTCTGACGTGTGTAGTTTATCGTCGATTTAAAGTGTATAAAAAGGCGGGATGTTACACTCGGTATCAGAGCTTTGGTTTAACGATAAAGCTTAGCTTTGTGGGGTCTGACTCTTTATCAATAGGGTAGTAATACCCTATGATGAGTTGTTAAGAGTGTGTGTGTGTGTATGAAAGAGCGTACTTGTTAGTGTTGTAAAACGGTTTTAATATTGTGTTAATTTGTTCCGTTTCGTATTTATAAATTCTGGTTGGCGCATGGGATGCCATGACATCGATAGGGATTTCTAAACACTTAATAGGACAGACCGACACAATATTTGTTTTGAATATGGGTGAATGAAATAATTTTGCCTATTATATTTTCTGTATATATAAAATAAATTTTTATGAATGATATATATATTTGGTTGCAATATATTAGTTGTTAGGTAATGAAATTTATGAATAGTAGTTGAAATGAGATTGAAAATAAAATAAATGAAAATTGGGAATTTAGAACTTAGGTACGGGGTTTTAAAAATTTCTTCCCGATAATTTTGGAATATAATAATATTGTTTATAAGTATTTTCTGATATAAATATTTTAATATAATTTGAAAGAATTGTTTAAGGAAATTATGAAGAGTAATAAGCTCTGTACTTCCCTCTCCGTCGCTGCAAAATAATTTCGGTGATGAGTGCACGCATCATCGACATTCATTTTCGAGTTTCAAAGTGGGAAAGCCACTGTAGTAGTTTTACTACGAATTTATTTTGATAACCAAATATAAAATTTTAATTGTTTTAAATATAATTGGATATATAAATACGTTTATCTATTATTTTAAAAAGATTTGAGATTTAACCCTGTATTTGATTCTTAAGTTTACATTAATTAATAGTTTCAATTATTGTAGTGAATTGGAACATAGGTAATTAATAATTGAACCTCTAAAGGAAATAGGAGATTTAATGCTAAGATATAAATTAAATAAAAATAAAATTTAAATTTGTAACATATAAAACAAAGGATATTATTATTGAACATTTAATTAATTAAAAGAATTGAGAAAAACTTGTATAACTTTCAATTACATTCTTAAAGCATATATATAACTTATTATAAGTTCTAATGCTTATATGAAAATGTAATGGATAGTGTACAAGTAAAAATTTGAGAAAATGAAAAATTCAATGAAATTCTTTAATAAATAAAAATTTGATTTTCTAATGTTATGAAATTGATTATAATTGAAAATGATTCTAATTTAATATAATAGAAAGGTAAGTATTATAAATAAATGATTATGAACTTAAGTAGATGAATTGATATGCTAAGAAATTTGAATTAAACATAATTACTATAAATAAATGTTATGAGATGAAATTAATAAGAATGAACGTAATTTATTATTTGAAATTGTTGTTCATCTTGGTTTATGGTTGTTTGGGCAAGGTACTTTAAAATTGGTTGGATGAATGAATAATCTATTTAGCTTCATCTAAGACTGTTGAGTAAATGATGCACTAAGTAGTTTATTCTTCATTATGTACAATTTAAAGTTTTTGAACTTGAACAGCTATTTGTTTGTTTGATATGAATGAATAATTGATTTGTGTTGATTCTGTATGATGGTTGTATGTTGTGACTGAAAGTGATTATTATTGATTTGTTGTTAGTGGTTGAACAACCTTAAATATTTCATTTTATATACTATATAAGTGAAATACATGTTACGGAAGCAATTGCTATTGCTTTTGGTTTCATAATTAAGCATAATTACCCGACCAATAGGTACGTTTTCGGATTACGGTTTATAGCGTTATTATATTGATTTTTCCGTATTGGGATATATATTATTTTGGAAAATATATGTTATATATTATCGTATTTGATATTATTTTTTCTCCCGAGCCTCTCGTATAAAGGAGACTCTACCAAAATTTTCCATAAATTTTGGACTTAGAAAATTATTGAAATGTTCTCCAAACCATATTAATTTAAGTATAAAAAGATTTAATGGTTATAAATTTGTATATTTTATTTAAATTAATTAATTTTGTAAATTTTATTTGTTTATAAACTTAATATTTTAAGTAAGATATATTGATTTCTTAATTCTTCTTTTCCCATTCTTTTTCCTTTTTGGGGCCGAAAGTTTTCAGTGAGGGAGAGTGTAACGACCCGTAAAATTCAATAATTAAATTGGTTAAATTAATAAGATTTTCATAATTAAATTTTGAAAGAAATAAATTTTTATAATTTATATTGAAGTAAATGTTAAGAATGAAATATAGCAATGATAATTAGAACTAATTATTTGTAATTTGAATAAAATTCTAATAAATGATGTAGTGAAAGTGTTATACCTGGATATAAATTGAATATTAGAAAATAAAGGTAAGTATTGAATTAATTAATGAAATAACATATTGTTAACAATTGGATGTAAATTAAGGAAATATGCTAATGCAAGTTAATAATTAATGAACTCGAATGAACATGCCAATTAAATAAAATAATTTAAATGTTATGACTTAGTTATAAATGGAATATAATAAAAAATGCAATTATTGTATTAATGTATGAAATAATATGATAGATGGAAATTGTCTGTGAAGAATAAACATATAAGTATTATAAAGGGATAATGGTGACAAATGGTACTTCTTACCAGTTAATTTACCAATTACAAATAAGGGTAACTAAATGTTACTTTAATGATAATTAATATAATAGTGGAAAGTGTGAATGTAAATTTAATAGAAATGTAAATTTATTTATAAGGTAGTAATTGATGTAATAAAAGTATGAAACCAAGTAAATTAATTAATTAAGAATATAAATCATAATTATGTACATATTTGGCAAATATAATAAAATGGAAATTGTGACACCCCACCTCTATACTCACAATAACAAAGGTTATTATACGGAACAACGTCTGCTATTGCGAAGAATAAGGCTTGTCTGAAGCGACCATCTGTAAGTTATGCCTTAGACGAGTATTGATTTCATCGATAGGAGTTGTGTAAAATACTCTCAACGATATATATTCAATCCAAACCTAAACCAAAACTACGGTAGCTTAAGGAAAATCCAGAACAACTCATAATAGCAACAACGCAGATAAGTATAATCACATCAAAACAAAAATATCAGATATAGCAGAAGACATGTCTGGATACATGCTACAACACTCGATGGTTCACAAGAACCAAATGTACATATACATAACCATCAATACATACATGAGATGAGTGTCAATGCACCCAAAGTAACACCTCGAAGCCTAAGCAAAAGATGATGTGAAATCCCAAAAGCTAAAGCAGCAACTGAATCAAAGATAGCTTTTATCTTGAAATAACTCGGTCTGACCCGAGTATTATTTAAAAGAAAATAATAAATGGATCAGTCTAACTTAAATTTAGAAATGAATGCATCATAAACAACATCGAAGAAAATTAATTATAATCTCGAATGAGACTATTCAACATAAATAATCACATAGTTTAAATGATGAAATCTCATCAAACTCCATCAAAATCAACTTCCAAATTCATAATTGAATTCAAAACAGCAATACACAAAAATCTAGAAATCAAAACAAGATAACTAGAAAAATTAGCATAAAAGTGGATCGATCCCAGCATATGGCACGTCTAAGCTACGCTACACGTGCATCTCATATGGCTGAAGCCTACCAATTACTGTCATCATAATATTTGGCGCCAACAAATGACCCGAAGGTCCAACATACGACCCGAAGGTCTAGTACTGGTAATTGACCCGAAGGTCCATCGTAGTGGCTCGAAAGCCCAACAAAATCATAAAAATTTTCAAACAGCAACACTACGGCAAATATTTCAATTAACGAGTCCGGAATTAACCGAATTAGTAAAAGCGTGGTTCCATACTCCAGACTTTTGCTACATCGTTAAAATCTCATCATCGTTTCGTTGAAAGCGCAAAATTATGTATTTTATATAAATAAAATTTGTGTTCTCAAATGGACAAGTATGGAATTAATCGAATCAGTAAAAGTAAAGGTTCATAGTCCTTAATTTTACTGAAGCGTTTAAATCGATTCCTCATCGTTTTGAAAGCGTAAACTGTAATAATTTTGGAAACAATTTTATATTAAAACGATTTTAAAAACGCATGATTAAAAAAGCAATTTCTATACAAAATTTCGACAAAGAAATTGCGCTTCACAAAACATAGTAAAAACGGATATAAAATCAGCGTTGCGAGATAGCCGCTTGAAAATTCACTTTAAATTGACGGTTACTGCAGTCAAAACAACAATAATTTTTATTCGCCAAAAATCTCATCAAAACAACATGCTTCAAAAATATAACACCGGAGTAAAAATCCGTTATAAAAATAATGGCAACAAAATGCGTTTCAAATCGAAACACTGGTTCAAAGTGAATTAAACATTGGGCTGCATTACTTATCTACGTATAATATTACACTGCCTGTAACTTGATTTCTGTGCAATGCAACTTACACAATATACTAATACACAGTAATCAAGCAGAAAAATAAACTAACCTGGACAATATACTTTATACTACAACTTGCACGCAAATAATGCATTAGAAAAATACAACCTGGGCAATATTATACTATGCATGCATACTCCCACACACTAACACGTAGCATTATGTTTTAAAGCATTTTTCACCCAAAAATGAAATGCCTGGACATAGTTTTCTTTGCAATACAACTATATACTTGCACACATGTAAAATACTTGCACGCATGTAAAAATGATAGTCTGGCATAATATTAATGCACGCATATAATAAAATGAGGAACGAAAATGAGGAACGCCAGGACTACTGACGTGCTAAAATACTTGCACGCATGGAAGGGACACAATACCTGGCAAAGCTAAATTCATGTATGCACTGATTTATACTTGCCTATTACTTGCAAATGGATACATATCACATATAAAAGTTTCGAATTTTGTATGCTCTACTGTAATGCCGGTTTCAAAATTTTTTGCATGCTAGTGTGTATGTATGTAATGTTTAGTCACATGATACGTTGTCCCACTTTTCTTAAATTTCACAGTTTTATCAAACAAACAAACTAAAAGATGGTCTGGCTAATATTTTGTAGTAATCTAGAATACTATATACACGCACGAATGAAATAGGTTTTCATGCACACCCATTTGCACGCAAATTGAAGTTAACCAAAAAGAAAAATACCTGGACCAATTTACATGCACTCCCATTTGTACGCAAGTGATAAATAATGGCCTAGCCTTGATTTTCTTTTGATGCACACAATTTCATTTATAAACCTGGACTTGCATACACTATTGCATTGTCGCGCAACAATATTTTTTTTTTCTTAACTTGTTTCGCAATTGCTACACACCTTGCAAGCAATACTTTTAAAAGAAACCTGGACTAACAATTTATTTCCTCACACGTACTAAATCTCAAAGTATGGCCAGGGAATATACGTCCAACAAAACAAATATAAGCTGAATTGGATTCATTTTTATGTGAACTGCAAACTTGCAAGCTACTCATTTTTGTTAAGTGCAACCTACCCACATACGTAGCCAAAATATAATGGCCTTGCATCCATAAAATATTGCGTAAAATTGTAAGCAACTTAGCCAAAAAAAGTTGCAAACCAAAATAAAACACCAAAACAGCATATAAAAAATGGCATCCATAGTTTTAATTAGAAACATGAGTTTGCACTCACCTCTAATTTATTTCAGAGACAACTAGAAACAATGATCCAAGTGGAGCAAGAATTTTGGAACCGCCATTAATATTTTGTTTGCAGAGCTACTTAAAATTTTGGACAAAAGATTGAAACTAACGAATGAAGCAGCTTACTTTTCTTTTCAAAATTTGTGTACAAGCGAAAAATGAAGAAGTGCGCCGGCAAGGCTTTGTACAAGTGCATTAAATGAAAACGTGCCTAAGTGAAGAACAAGGACACAGCTAGCATTTAATAGAAATGATGATGGGCTGCAAAGAAAGTTCAAAATTTGATTCATAAACTTAGTGGTGGCAGCAAAGAAAAAATGCTCCAACTTTGATATTGAATTTGATCTATTCACATATACACGTGAAGCTATTTGTAAATCATTTCAACGTGCATCACTTTGAAGAATTCACTGACTTGCAACTGAATTGCATTTTCAACAAACTTTGCAACATTTTTACATTGCAATTTTTTTTCCAAATCTCAATTTAAAATTGCTATTTTAAATTTTTATTTCGAAGTTAATAAAACCAGGGTTGTTACAGAAATAGTTGTAAATACAAAGGAAAGAAGAATATATGAATATAGTAGTGTAATGAAAGACAAACAAATCATTCAATTGAAATCTAATTTATTATAAGTGTAATTATTGTAGCAAGTGGAATTAAATATTATGCAATTGATATTATGATGAAAATGGAAATATTGAAGTATGTAATGCAAGTGTATCATAAATAGTAATGGAATAAAATTAGTGTCATATATGGAATAATAACCTGGGTTGATAGGTAACAAACTTTTAAATGCAATTAAAAACAAATAGGTGACAATTAATATAGGTTGTTTATTTATTTAATGTCTTGAATAAACTTTGGTAATCAATTACAATAAATCTTAGTTTAAGGTTTTGTTAATGTATTAGGATATATACCAAAGTAAATGGTACCTAAGATGATAATAATTGGATTAATTGCAATTAAATGAAATTTAATATTTAATTATTACGTTAATTGAAATTAAAATGAAACTTAGTATTACATTTATGAGTTTAAGACAATAATTACAAGATATGAAGATAATAGGATGAATTGAAATGTTAGTTTATTTGTAAAGAAATAAGTGATGTAATAAAGGAATGAAATCAAGATAAGTAAATTAATTGAGACTTTAATTACAAATAATGTGTGAAACTGACCAAAATATAGTAAATGGAAATATGATAGTCAATAAATAAAGGATGGAATGGGAGCACTAATTTAATGAATGTAAAACTTAATAAATGGATAAATTGAAATGAAAGGTCAGGTGACATATTGAAAATTGTTATAATTGGTTACGAGATTGAAATGTAAGAAACGAATGTAAATACTTAATTAGCTAATGGAATATTAATAATAATATAGTTAATGGTAATTAAATAAAAGTAGAAGTATTTAAGAATTGTAACATTTGCTTGATAATAGAGAATTCATAAATGTAATTAAAGTCATGGTAACATTTGCACTACAACAAAAATACCTTTTTGCAACAGCCAAAAACAGTTGTAATAGGTCTATTACAATGAGCGGCCGCCAGTCTTAATATTCGGAGTTGTAATAGAGTTGAATATTTTTACAACTGTTGCCGACATTTGCAGGAGCAGTTGTAAAAAAGATTTTTATAACTGGTTTTGAAAGTTGTGGTAAAGTCTATCGTAACTGTTGCATTGACAGTTGTAATAGGTCTTTTTTGCAACTGCTAATAGCAGTTGCAACAATAACTTTTGCAACTGCTTTTGGCAGTTGTAATAGATTCATTTACAACTGTTATTGACAGTTGCAATAAATCTTTTTACAACTGCTACCAACAATTGCAATTCATCTTCCGACAACTGCCATTAACCATAAATTTCACAACATTATAATTAAAACCGATATTTCACTCATAATAACTATAATCGTTAACATTACTTGAAACAACATGAATCATTCACATTTAATAAAAGCTAAAACAATTCAATTTTACACCATTTTTGAATTCATAATTTTATTAAAAATATAACTAAATCCCTAACATACGTCAATATAAATATAGATACATACTAATTAAAAGGGATAAATTCCCCATGCTAAGCAACAATCTTCCAAACCGCTTATCCAATAGTACAGACGTATGAAGTAGGCCTATATGGAATAGACTAAGAATCCAGTTGAGTGCAATCTTGTTGAGTGCTTAAGAATCCAGTTGAGTCCAATAGTACAGACGTATGATGCAATATGAATAAGCATATGAGTGCAGTCTAGTTGAGTGCTTTCAAGCATAAGATCCTGCAATGTATACTCAGATTGTAACCGAATTATAATCAAGAGCTAATTATAACAACATCATTCATTTAATAAATTCAACAACATCATAATCCATTCATGAAAAAAACATCACAAAATAACTAGTTCACAATTAATTCAAAGCGTCAATAAGCTAAGCAATAAAGAAGAATGTGAGAATCTTCATAGAATAAAACCTGCCTAGTCTTATTCATGTTCGTTTATATAAATGCATAACATACATAACATAGAGATGGTCTTCAAGTGATCCAGCGGCATGTACTTGTATGCTAAAAGTCTTTGTTCGCCTTCAGCACAACATCCAATTAAATTGACAAGGTTAGCATGATGGAGCATGCTTAACATTAATACTTCAACGAAAAATTCTCGATTCCCTTGATGACCATTACGATTAAGTCGCTTTATAGCCATAACCTATTCACATCGTAAACATTTCTTAACTTATATATGCACCGACATGTTTTGCTTGATTATTCGGGCAAGAATTTATTTACCTGGCCCATGCTCTCTAATTTTCCCTTATAGACTCGATCAAATCCACCTTCTCTTAGGAGATAACCAGAATCAAAATTATTATTTCCCGTAGCCAGTTTTAGTATTTAGGACTTATGAATATAAACTGGAGAGAAGCACTACGTTTTAGTTTGCGCTGGGGGCCAAGAGGCAGATCACTGAAAAACGATGCCCCTTGCCTTGGTAACTGAAACTCTAGAAACTGATGAAGTTCTTCAGGTGGTGGCTTATCTGAAACATGAAGATAAACAGAAGGTAATTTTAAGATGCAAAGTTATAGTGAAATGTATAAGTAACACATTTATTGTAGGGAACTTGTGATATCCCGGAAATTTTGGTAATATCAATTTAATAATTTGTATTTAAAATTAAATTGATTTGATAAATATTTGTTAAATAAGATTTGATTTGATTTAATGATCTATTTAAATAAATATTTAATTAGTGAATTTTATCTTTTAAAAACTAATAAAATGATTTCCTATTTATAATGTATACATATATATTTATATATATTGTAAATAGATAAGTTTTTGTTTGAAGTTTAATAAAAAAATAAAAAATTGTTTTTAAATTTTAATATTCATTTTGATAATTTGGAAATTATTATTCTATTTAATATATGACTATTCAAAACTATTTAATAAATAACTATATGGTTTTAAGATACTTAAGGAAAATATTTTAATTTGTTTAAATATATTTTAAGCATAATTTAAATTTTAAATAAGATAAACAAAGGTTTATTTTATTTCTTTTTTGAATATAGTTTGATAAATATGAATTGAAATATATATAAGTTTAAAATACAATTTTTTCAAATGGAACATTAATTCATTTAAATAAGATAAGTGATAAGTAATATATAATTTCTTTTGTAAATTATTTAAATTTGATAAATATGTTATTTTCAAACAATATTAAAAAAATATAGATATATATATAGGTTTTCAAAGACAATATTACTATTATTTTCAAATTAAATATGTTGATATAAATTAGCTTTAAATTGGATTTTTAAATTTAAGTAGAATTTGAATTTGAATAAATTTTGAAATTCAAAATAATAAATATATTTAAATTATGTGAGTAAGCTTTCATTTTTATACAAATTGTTTCATTCCATTTTCTTTAAAAAGAAATGCACATATACATTTACTTATGGAGATAATATATATATATATATATATATATATATATAAGTATTTAACAAATAAAGAGGAAAACGGGTTTTATTTACTTTTAAATTAAATAACAAATTAGTAAAATAAAAATATAACAAGTGTTAATATCCTAAGTAACTAATGAGACAAATGTAAATTAATAATCTACTCTAATTGACAAATGTAAAGATTTTGTACAAGTTTCATTTTTGTTTTTAATTTTTAAAAAAATCTTTTTATCTTATATAAACACATACCACATCCCCTCATTTTCTTTTAATCTTCATTTTTTTCAAAGTTAAGAAAGAAAAAATTCAGCGGAAAACAAATTTGTTTCCAAACTCTCAAAAACCAAAATCATGTTCAAAATCAAAATCTGGAAATTTCTCCTCAAACCAAAATCCAACTCAAAAGATCATAACCCTGTAAATCAAACCCCTGTAATTTTTCAAATCTGTAGCCTGTACATCTTCAAACATGAAAATCATAAACCAATTTCCCTGTAAACAAATTCGCTGATCAAATCTGTTCAAAGCATGCGGCTGCAAGTTTTTCAAAATAAAGCATCTCGAAAATCAATCTGTCTGCATTTTTTTCAAACCTGCATGCAACTACAGTTGTAATTCATGGACTAATGTTTTCAAAGGGCATTCAATTTTATATCAAACTCGAAGAAGCATTCAAATTTGAAGTTTCAAACGTATCTGGAGTCAAGCCTGCATGCAAATATGTGAAGTAAACCTGAGCTAAAGCACAAGTTTTCAAAACAGTTTTCAAAGAAAAGGGTCTGTTTTCATCACTATTTCCAGGTGAGTAACATTACAGTTCTAAAAGGTTTAAGTAAATAATTTGGTGCCTGATATATAAAACAAGTATGTTTGTGAATAAGTTTAGCTTTGTGTGTGTATATATGAAATATTGATTGAGCATTTCCGTATGTTTGGAACTTCTTTGACTTCAGTTCTAGGTTCTAAAAGAATCAAAAAAATCTATTGCTAATAATCCAATCTATGATATGATTTTAGTATTGAACCAAATATATTTGTTATATCATCAGTTTGAGTTTAAAATTTGTTTAGGTCAGAAACAATTAGTATTGCCTCTGGAAGAAATAAAATATCAGAGCAATTTTTAAATAAGTCAAATTTTAAATATCATGATTCTTGTATTCAGGAATCTAACTCAAATGCTTAAACCAAAATTGGATTTTTAAAACTAAAATCACTGTTTTTAGTGAAGTGGTTTGAATAAATTTTTGGTTTAACCAGAAAATGAAAATTTAGTGAATTCTGATGAACTTGATGGACTTAGAGGTCGTAATTCTTTCTGGAGGAAGAGAAGTGGTCAGTGATTTAGGGAAAAATGGTGGAGGTGGTGGCAGATCACCATGGTGATGGTGATTGTTGTATTTGATTTCTAAACCTAGTTTTTGGGGTAGTACAGTAGTTTTGATCGGCATGGTGGCTATAGGTGATCGAGTGCTTCAATATTTAGGGAGATGGTTGCTTGGGTGTTGAAGAAGTGATGGACGGAGTTTCAAAGCCGCCGATGACCGGAGGAGTGAGGACGAGGAGTTTTCCAGGTTTTGAGGGGGTTGCCTGTTGCTTCCAGTTCTGTTTTGGGTGTTCGATTTTGTTTTCGTGGTGTTTAGGTGGTTATGATGGTCGATGTTGGATCAGAGGATGATCGGCGGCTCGCTCATGGCAGTGATGATGACCGAAGGTGGTCAGAATCACCGTGCATTTGCACGGTGCAAGGAATTGTGTCAGGTGAAGGTGGGGTTGCAGTTCTTTTTGGACTCGAGTTTTACTTGGGTAATTCGAGCTTTTGCTCGAAGTGGTTGGGGGTTTTACTCGAAGTAATAGAAGGGGGGTTCGGGTATGGTAATGGTTACAGGTTTCTCAGGCAAAAACCTATTTGTTTCCAAATTTAAAATTTAGTTTAAAAATCTGAAGCAAGTTTTTAAAGCAAAATTTAAACTTAAATTTTAAATATGGATTCAAAACTAAGTTCGAATCCGAGTTTTAAAATTAATTTAAATTTTATAAATTAAAACGTTTTAAACAGCTTTAAAAGGGTTTAAATAGTTTAATTAAAGTAAAGCTTTAAAAACTAAAGTAGAGATTTAACTTAAATTTAAACCTGGATTCAAATCCAAATTTGAATCATAGTTTTGAAATAAAGGAAGTTTTTAAATTTAAATTTTTTGAAAATAACTTTGAATGTTTAAGTTAATTTAAAATATGATTTGTATTTTAAATTACATTGGGTTTAATTCCTTTAAACTTCTTTTATAAGTAAGAAATTCTTTAACATAAGTTTTAAAGGGTTTTTAAATGTTTTCAAAATTTTGTTAAAGTTAAGTTTAAAATAAATTTAAAATGAGATTTGAAACAAATTTATAGTAAATTGTTTTAAATTACTTTGTTAATGATAATGAAATCATTAATGAGAAATGTTTTATTTTAAATCAAAGAATTTAATGAATTGCGATTTATTAAATTAGTAATGTAATTAAATGGATAGTTAATTAATTTATTTAAGTAAATGTAATTAAGGATTTGAATAAATTAATTAAGGTTAAGTTAAGAAATTAAGATTAATTAAATTTGTAATTAATATTAATTAATTTAAGTTAATTACTTAAAAAATGTAATTAAGGAATTGTTGATAAGTTAATGAAGGTCATTAACTTAAGATTATTCAATAATTAATTAATGTGATTAATTTTGATAATTAATTGGATTAATTAATTTAGATAATCATTTATGGAATTTGGTTAAGTATGATTACTTTATGAAAGTAATTAAAGGCATTAATTACTTTTTGTGATTAATTAATTGAAATAATTAGTTTAAATTAATTAGTTAAGTTTAATTAATTTAGAATAATCATTTGATAGGTTGAAAGTAATTAATGAAGGATAATTACTTAGAGAAGTAATTAAGATGAGTAATTATTGAATGTAACTTATTGATGTATGGAAGAGTTTTAGAATGAATTGCTTTGTGTGATTAATGTGAAAGGTAATTACTTAGTAAAAGTAATTAATAATTAATTACTTAGTGTAATTAATTTAAGCATTTATTAATTAAGTCATTTGAGAATAATTAAGAAATGTAATTAACTACGGGTAATTAATTACTAATAAAATTGATCAAGGATGATTAATAAATATAATTAATTATTAAATGTAATTAATTTAGGAGTAATTAATTTACTCAATGAAGTAATTAAGAGTAGTTAATTACTGAAGGTGATTAATCGGATGTGACGCCCCACCTCTATACCCACGCTAGCCAAGAACATTACGGTGAATGCTGTCAACTAGCACGGAGAATAAGGCTGTTGAGGAGCGACCATCCGTGTAATTGCTTTGCGCGAGCGTCGATATATCAAACAGTATAACATGCATTTCTAAAATCCGACATGCCGACACAAACTCAAAGCTACTATACAGTGGCTATAGTATCTTCAGAAACAAATATAGAAATAAACATAACGTAAATCAGTCACAGACAATTCATATCACAAAGGCGGAAATAGATATGAATATTACACTAGGAAGTCTAAAAAGATCCACAATATCACAAAGGAATAGTTACACGAACTACACAAAAGAATAAGTATACATAATGGAGTCTATATCTCAAATGTATACAATAAAAACTACTAATCTAAGTAGTTAACCAAAAGTCAAGGAGGTAATCCCGGATGTAAAGTCAAGTAGAAGCACCTGTAACATCTCGGTCTGACCCGAGTATTATTTAATAAGAAAATAATAAACGGATCAGTCTAACTATAAATATCAGATGAAACGATATAGGGTAAGAGATATGACTAAACACATAATAATCACAATGCCAAGCTGTGATATATATAAGTAATTGAAAATCAACAAGAGATTAATCAATATCACCAAATCTACACAAGAATCAAAGGAAATGTCATACTCCTTATTTCGTTCACCAAACAATAAATATTGACGATTATATCAATGTCAATCATAAAAGTCAATGACACACAAATTCACATGATATTGATAAAACTTATCAATGGAAATCACGAAAATTGGTGAAGCACAAATTCTAGAAATCATCTCAAGAAATCCAGTCAATGGCACACGAATGCACCTATGCATAAAAATTGATAAATCATATCAATAGAAATCACAAAAATAGGTGAAGAATAAAATTCCATAATTCGACACACGAAATCCAGAAATCACACAAAATAGGGGTAAAGCCTATCACACGAACGGGAGCATGAAAACTCACCAACATATGTATCACACGAACGAGACGCTATCTCATGGGAGCTAGCCATTAATTTTTGACACACGAACGGCCCGAAGACCATGGGGCGCTACCCCATCAATTTGAGTCGAAACTCCAAAAAATGGGGTTTAGTCTCCCTCACAGACAAAGAGACATCACACATTGCTAGTCTAAATCACAAAAATGATCGTCATTATCATTAAAAAAGCGTCAATTACACTAAGCTAGTAAATATATAAATTTTGCTTCATGTCCCATAACCACTAGCTTAACTTAAATATTTACGAACAAATTGTAGATCTCCACTAGAAAATTATCACAAGAGGTTCAATCGAACAAGTCCAAGAATTAACCGACGAACTAAACATAAGCGTTTCATACCACTTGTTTTACAAAGTCGTTTAATTAGATTTCTCATACGAGTGAGGTAAAGGTTTATATATACTAATAGATTGGAAATCGGTTTGAGAAAACGAGCTTTGTAATAAAATAGTGTTGAAATCGTTTTGATGCAGGAATTTTGATATTTACTACTAGTATTGAAACCTTTATATTTTTAAAGTGACAAATCACAAAGAAGATTGTAGGAACAATCAATCACTAAAATTAACATTCGAAGACGTGAATAAAATCCAAAGAAATCGATACCGAATCCATCAAAATGGACATTCCCAAAAATCACGAAGAAAATATCATCAAAGTCGATAATAAGTGATAATAACAAAAGGGAATCAACATAAATCGATTAACATTGGAAATTCAATCCAAAAAGGCAAAATGGACTCAAACAGCAGGTTCAGTCGACTGAACAGAGTTTTCAGTCGACTAACCCTGTACCTGGAAATTTTCTAGGTTCAGAAAACTTTCTGTTTCCAGGTTCAGTCGACTGAAAAGAGGATTCAGTCGACTGAATCATGCCTGGAAACTTTCGGGTTCTAGGTTCAGTCGACTGAACAGACTTTTCAGTCGACTAAATCTTGCCTGGGCTGTTTTTCAGCCTATCCAAATGAAGAGCAAACTCTTCCAAAAAGAAACCGGACGAGCATTGGCTCTAAGTGTTTATGCCAATCGGCAACTCGGCCCTATATGCTCCTCGATGCATCACCAAAAGCATGATCAAGCACCCATAAAAGGATTTTCACACAAATTTGACTTAAAAACCCAAAAATAGGAATATTAACAAAACCAATCCAAATCAAGAGCAAATTCACATGAAGAAGTGTTAGGAATTCAAACCTAACAACCAAAGATAATTATAGTCATAGTGTGAGATAAAAATCTCACCTTTGAACCCAAACGATTGAAGAAGATGCTTGAAAGCAAAGGAGAATCAACCACTCGTCAAATCCAACTTAAGAAGCTTGATTCTAAGCTTTAAAAGAAGGACATTCCCAAAGTTAGGTTTAGGAATTTCTGAAATTGATAAGAGAATGAGTTGGAGAAGAAGAAGAGAAGCTTACCAATGGGTTCTTCTATTAGTTTGGAGCTAGAGTTTAATTTGTAAAAGAAAACTAGGGCTTGGAGTTTTAATTTCCTCTTCCACTCTCCATTAATATAAAAGCTTGAGTATAAGGTAATGAGGAATGAAGTAATGAAGAGGAGAAGGGGTTGGGACTGTATACATAAGTGGTTGGGCTTAGCCCAAACCAAATCCCTAAGTGAAAAAGTAGCAAAAATCAACTTACTCCAAACATATCGAAGCTTATACTCAAAAAGGTCGCAAACGGCATTTTGAACTCAATGAGAGTGGTCTCGAGTCCTAATTCGACCGTATGCAAAAAGTAGTTTTTCGGACTAAATTCCGTGTATCGATAAAATATTTAAATAAAATATTTAAATATAAAAATCGACAAACATACGGGTTGTTACATCGGAAGTGATAAATAATTATGGTTTAATTAAGGTTAATGTAGTTAATTAATTAAAATGTAGTTAGGGATCATTAATTTATATAATTAACCATGTAATTAAGGTTAATTAATTAAGATTAATTAATCAATGATAAGAAATAAATGAAGTAATTAATTAATGTAATTAATTAAGGATTAATGTAATTAATTATAGTTAATTAATTAATGAAGTAATTAAAGGTTAATTGCTGTATTTGGTTAAGTATAATTAACTTTTGAAATTAATTAAAGATAATTACTTGAATGTAATTAATGGATAATTAAACAAGGGTGATTTATTAAGGTGATTAATTAGAGGATGATTAATTAATTGATTTGTAATTAATTAAGGGGTATATAAGCAGGATTTATAGAATGAAGTAATTAATTTAATTTAAATTAATTAGTGATAAAATGATTAATTTAATTCATTTTAAATTAATTATAAATGGTGTGATTATTAATCCTTGTTTATATATGGATGATATAGATTTCCTTGAACGGTTTGAATCTCAGATATGAGATAAATAATGTTGTGTGATATGGATGCTTGGTTGCATTGTGATGATAACATGAAGTATCTATGGGTGATGATAATGTAGATTATAAATTTGTGATGATAATATGGATTATCTATTTATGATGGTAATGTTTATTATCTATTGTGATGATGTGAATTATCTATCTATGTGTATAGATAATTAAATAGAATTGTTTTAAACTTTAAAACAACTTGGACCTAAAAGATGGCGTTTTGGATTCGATGAGACCGGGATCGGGTTTCCATATTTGGATATCCGAAAACCACATCGATCTAATTTAACGATAGGACGTGAATCTCAAGTGAAGATGAAGATTCAGAGTGCAAGGGTTATCGTCGTTAACTCTGAGGGTGATTCCAAAATGAGTGTAACGAGATAATGCCTTCGGTCTCGTTCGAACCTGGAACGAACTTGTATGGATTGAATGCTTTCAGAACATCGTCAGGTGGACGATGAGCATTCTAAGAGATGTGTTCTTTAAAGGTAATCGTAGCCTCAAGCCTCATTAACCAAGAATGGCTAAAACAGGGGAGGTGCAGCAAGGCTAAGTGGGTCATGCCCAAGTAGGACGAGATTTTCCCCTGTCTAGAAGTCCCTTTTTATCGGCTGTGTGGGGTGGTTGATTCGCGACAACTGTTGGGGTTGTCTTGTTCGGGACTGTCCAGTAAGGGATGGTTCCGGGCTTGTATTGCAGGGGATTGGGAGTGATCCTCGGTACGGTGATCTAGGCCCCGTACTGTGACGGGCGGTACCCCGGTAGCCCTGCCATTGTATGGAATCCAAAATCCAATAAGTGTCGTATGTATTGATTGTGCCCAACTATGTTGGAACGTGAGATGTAAGCATTCTAGCTATGTCTGTATTTTACTTGAAAACCCTAGACACTATTATAATATCACCGGATTTCCAATCAAATGTTTTGGTTAGCGTAAGGTAAAAACTTTTCCATGTTTATGTGTGGGAAGTCTTACATGATACCTTTCTTTTCAAAAGGTTTTTTCAAAAGTTAAGCAACTTTAACCTATTGCTCACACCAGACCCATGTCTGCCCCGGAGTTTATCTTCTGTTTTCTTAAACTCTTGGGTACTCAAATTTTTACGGGTAGCCAAGGGATTCAAGTTAGCTTTGACGAATTGTGGAGGAGCAATGGAGCAGAAGGCTTCTACGCTGTAGTTATCTAGTTTTCCGCTGTGTTGGTTTCTCTGAGTAGTTTTCTTGTATGGTATTGAGTTGTAATAACTAGATAGGTGTTTATAACTGTCTAGTATGTGATGTATAATGTGAGTAACTCTGATGATGGTTGTATACTATATAATACTTATGTTATTAATATAATTTATTCGTTCCACTGTTGAGATTCTGATGTTGTTTCTTCTTTCTTCTCTTTCTTTCTCTTTTCTATCTCTTTCTTTCTTAATTCATGATATGTCTTTCTAGTTAGTGGAAGACGGGTCGTGACAGGTGGTTTCGAAGCGCTAGGTTGAGTGACTACCTAGGCTTTGGAGTGTTTTCTTTCTTGAGAGAGTGTATTTGTAATTTTAATATATATATTTATATATATTTATTTATACCTATTTGTTGGGTTACCTGTTCGGGTTTTCCAATATAGATTATAAAGGTAGATAAGGTAGTAGTGTATGAAACACGACTACTACCATTGGTTGGAGTTTGAATTTTTGAGGTTGGAAGTGTAACTATCGAGACTATAGACCCAATACTGTCTCGAGTTAGCTTTGCTGTGATGAAGGATTTCATCGATCTCTGAAGGAAACCTGTTAAGGTTCGGAGTCTATCTTTAAAGATGGATAAGTAGAGATTGGATCTGTTGGTTGGAAGAAGTGAGTAATAGCATCTTGATACCTCATGAAGTAGTAGCTGCATGATGAGATGTAGTGACTATGGATATCACCGAAAATGTTTTCTTTGGAGCAAGTTTAAGGAGGTGTGTCTACTTCGGTGATGTGGTTGAGTTCAGCTGGTTGATTGTGTTTGGCTTTGAGGCCTGAGTTTCTCGAAGAGATTATGGATTAGGAAGTCTTTGGGCATATGTGTCAGTAGTGCAGCTCGGAGTATTCCGTGTGCCAGTAAGAAGGTCTTTAGCTGAGTAGTTTTTTCTTGAGATGGAGTTCAAAAACAGCATGATCGATCCGTTTCTTTGATGGATTGGCTAGATAAGTTTAAGCTATTCTGATTGGTAAAGAGAGAACAGTTTTCTTTGGATATTAGGCTTGGTTGATCGCAAAAGAGAGTTGCAGTAGTTTGAGTGTTCTTTTGAGTTATTGAAGATTTTTCTGGATGTCTTCTGGGAAGACAGATGTTTATTTGCATCTGGAGATTGAGTTTTCTTATGAACTGGATTCCAAGGGTGGAACCAGTGGTTATGTTTAGTTGAAGAATGGATCCTTGAGATAGATTTGGTGAAGCAGCTCAGGTTTTTGGTGAAACTTCGGAGTTTTCTTTGTAGATCTGTTGACCCATATTTCTGGGAAGTGTTGTCCTGTCTGTGCTCATGTTCTTCATCAGCATTTTCTTCTCTTCCAGATCAGAGTTGTGCAGCGGAAGCAGTTTGGGAGTGTTACTGTTTTGTCTTTTCTGGATAGAAGAATTGTGTTTGTTCTTCTAATGTTTGAAGAGTAGAATTGGTGATCTTGGTCTTGGTTGATCTTGAGAAGAACGTTGTGTTGGATTGTTTTTGGTCCAGCTTGTTTATAGAGGCATCAACTAAGGCTGAGTTGATTAGGAAGGTTATATGCAGCCCTGGATCGTCAGAAGAGTTTTGTGGTTAAGAGACGAAGGAATTTGGATTCCGGAGTCGGCGATTTGATTTGGATAAGTTTTCTCCGATCGACGGAGCTATAAAGTTTTGGGTAAGACTGTGAAGCTAGCTCCGAGGTGTTTTGGATCTCTTCTGTGTTTTGGTTGGATTGGTGTTTAGGTTTTCAAGAGTTGAATTGCCAGTTGCATAATAGGATTCAATGAGTTTCACGTATCCCTGAGGGAGTACGTGTATGAGCAATCTTTGGTTGTGGTACCAGATGTTCAGGAAGGTTTGGTCATTGAGTCAGATTCATATGTAGTCTGATATCTTGTTTAGTTTGTAGATCTAGACGAGGAGGAGCTTTGTAGCTTCGTAGTTTTGATTGTTTGGATTCTATAGAGCGAGTATCCCGGTATATATATACTTAGGGAAACTCGAGGAAATTTTATCCAGGATTTTGTTTGGATAATTAAATTTGTTTAATTGGATAAATTGGTTGCTATGGTTATTAGCATATGACTGATGTATGCTTGTGATTTAAAATTTAAAATCTTTGATGGGTTATTAAATTACCTTTGCTTTTAAATTTCGCGGATGAAATTCTTTTAAGGGGGAGGAATGTGATATCTCGGAAATTTTGGCAATATCAATTTAATAATCTGTATTTAAAATTAAATTGATTTCATAAATATTTGTTAAATAAGATTTGATTTGATTTAATAATCTAATTAAATGAATATTTAATTGGTGAATTTTATCTTTTAAAAACTAATAAAATATTTTCCTATTTATAATGTGTGTGTGTGTGTATTGTAAATAGATAAGTTTTGGTTTGAAGTTTAATAAACAAATAAAAACTTGTTTTTAAATTATAATATTCATTTTGATAATTTGGAAATTATTATTCTATTTAATATATAACTATTCCAAACTATTTAATAAATAACTATATGTTTTAAGATACTTAAGGAAAATGTTTTAATTTGTTTAAATATATTTTAGGTGTAGTTTAAATTTTAAATAAGATAAACAAAGGTTTATTTTATTTCTTTTTTGAACATAGTTTGATAAATATGATTTGAAATATATATAAGTTTAAAATACAATTTTTTCAAATGAAACATTAATTCATTTAAATAAGACAAGTGATAAGTAATTTATAATTTCTTTTGTAAATTATTTAATTTTGATAAATATGTTATTTTCAAACAATATTAAAAATGTATAGATATAGACAGGTTTTAAAGGACAATATTATTATTATTTTTAAATTATTTACGTTGATATAAATTAGCTTTAAATTGGATTTTTAAATTTAAGTAGAATTTGAATTTGATTTAATTTTGAAATTCAAAAGAATTAATATATTTAAATTATGTGAGTAAGCTTTCATTTTTATATAATTTGTTTCATTCCATTTTCTTTAAAAAGAAATGCACATATACATTTACTTATGAAGATAATTTATATATATAAGTATTTAACAAATAAAGAGGTAAAAGGGTTTTATTTACTTCTAAAATAAATAAGAAATTAGTAAAATAAAAACATAACAAGTGTTAATATCCTAAGTAACTAATGAGACAAACGTAAATTAATAATCTACTCTAATTGACAAATGTAAAGATTTTGTACAAGTGTCATTTTTTTTTGATTTTTCTTTTAATTTTTAAATAAATCTTTTTATCTTATATAAACACATGCCACATCCCCTCATTTTCTTTTAATCTTCATTTTTTTCAAAGTTAAGAAAAAAAATTCAACTGAAAACAAATTTGTTTCCAAACTCTCAAAAACAAAAATCATGCTCGAAATCAAAATCTGGAAATTTCTCCTCAAACCAAAATCCAATTCAAAAGATCATAACCCCGTAAATCAAACCCCTGTAATTTTTCAAATCTGTAGCCTGTACATCTTCAAACATGAAAATCATAAACCATTTTCCCTGTAAACAAATTCCTTGATCAAATCTATTCAAAGCATGCAACTGCAAGTTTTTCAAAGTAAAGCATTTCCAAAATCAATCTGTCTGCATTTTTTTCAAACCTGCATGCAACTGCAGTTGTAATTCAAGGACTAATGTTTTCAAAGTGCATTCAAGTTTTATGTCAAACTCAAAGAAGCATTCAAATTTAAAGTTTCAAATGTATTCGGAGTCAAGCCTGCACGCAAATATGTGAAGTAAACCCGAGCCAAAGCACAAGTTTCCAAAACAGTTTTCAAAACAGTTTTCAAAGAAAAGTGTCTGTTTTCATCACTATTTCCAGGTGAGTAACATTACAGTTTTAAAAAGTTTAAGTAAATAATTATGTTGCCTGATATCTATAAAACAAGTATGTTTGTAAATAAGTTTAGCTTTGTGTGTGTGTGTGTGTGTCTATATATATATATATATGAAATATTGATTGAGCATTTTTGTATGTTTGGAACTTCTCTGACTTCAGTTCTAGGTTATAAAAAAATTAAAAAAAAAATCAATTTCTAATAATCCAATCTATGATATGATTTTATTATTGAACCAAATATATTTGTTATATCATCAGTTTGAGTTTAAAATTTGTTTAAGCCAAAATTAATTAGTATTGCCTTTGGAAGAAATAATATATCAGAGCAATTTTTGAATAATACAAATTTTAAATATCATGATTCTTATTTTCAGGAATCTAACTCAAATGCTTAAACCAAAATTGGATTTTTAAAATTAAATCACTGTTTTAGTGAAGTGGTTTAAATAAATTTCTGGTTTAACCAGAAAATGAAAATTTAGTGAATTCTCATGAACTTGATGGACTTAGGGGTCGTAATTCTTTATGGAGGAAGAGAAGTGGTCAGTGATTTAGGGAAAAATGGTGGAGGTGGTGGAAGATCACCGTGGTGATGGTGACTGTTGGATTTGATTTCTAAACCTAGTTTTTGGAGTAGTACAGTAGTTTTGGTCGGCATGGTGGCTATAGGTGATCGAGTGCTTCAATAACTGGGGAGATGGTTGCTTGGGTGTTGAAGAAGTGTTAGACGGAGTTTCAAAGCCGCCAATGACCGGAGGAGTGAGGACGAGAAGTTTTCCAGGTTTTGAGGGGGTTGCCTGTTGCTTCCAGTTCTGTTTTGGGTGTTCGATTTTGTTTTCGTGGTGTTTGGGTGGTTATGATGGTCGATGTTGGATTGGAGGATGATCGGAGACTTTCTCATAGCAGCGATGATAACCAAAGGTGGTCAGAACCATCGTGCATATGCACGGTGCAAGGAATAGTGTCCGGTGAAGGTGGGGCTTCAGTTCTTTTTGGACTCGAGTTTTACTCGGGTAATTCGATCTTTTGCTCGAAGTGGTTAGGGGTTTTACTCGAAGTAATAGAAGGGGGTTCGGGTATGTAAATGGCTACAGGTTTCTCAGGGAAAAACCTATTCGTTTCCAAACTTAAAATCCAGTTTAAAAATCTGAAGCAAGTTTTTAAAACAGAATTTAAATTTAAATTTTAAGTATGGGTTCAAAACTAAGTTTGAATCCGAGTTTTAAAATTAATTTAAATTTTATAAATTAAAATGTTTAAACAACTTTAAAAGGGTTTAAATAGTTTAATTTTAAAGTAAATCTTTAAAAATAAAAGTAGAGATTTAACTTAAATTTAAATCTGGATTCAAATCAAAATTTGAATCATAGTTTTGAAATAAAGGATGTTTTTAAATTTAAATTGTTTTAAAACAACTTTGAATGTTTAAGTTAATTTAAAATATGATTTGTATTTTAAATGAAATTGGGTTTAAATTCCTTTAAACTTCTTTTATAAATAAGAAATTCTTTAGCATAAGTTTTAGAGGGTTTTTAAATGTTTTAAAACTTTGTTAAAGTTAAGTTTGACTTCATTTTAAATTTAAAATTTAAAATGAGAGTTGAATTTTTTTTATAGTAAATTGTTTTAAATTACTTTGTTAATGATAATGAAATCATTAATAATAAATGTTTTATTTTAAATTAGTCATGTAATTCAATGGATAGTTAATCAATTTATTTAACTAAATGTAATTAAGGATTTGAATAAATTAATTAAGGTTAAGTTAAGAAATTAAGATTAAATAAATTTGTAATTGATATTAATTAATTTAAGTTAATTACTTAAGAAAGGTAATTAAGGAATTGTTGATAAGTTATGAAGGTCGTTAACTTGAGATTATTTAATAATTAATTAATGTGATTAATTATGATAATTAATTGGATTAATTAATTTAGATAATCATTTATGGAATTTGGTTAAGTATGATTACTTTATGAAAGTAATTAAAGGTATTAATTATCCTTTGTGATTAATTAATTAAAATAATTAGTTTAAATTAATTAATTAAGTTTAATTAATTTAGAATAATCATTTGATAGGTTGAAAGTAATTAATGAAGGATAATTACTTAGAGAAGTAATTAAGATGAATAATTATAGAATGTAACTTATTGAAGTATGGAAGAGCTTTAGAATAAATTGCTTTGTGTAATTAATAATTACTTAGTAAAAGTAATTAATAATTAATTACTTAGTGTAATTAATTTAAGAATTTATTAATTAAGTAATTTGAAAATAATTAAGAAATATAATTAATTAAGGGTAATTAATTACTAATAAAATTGATCAAGGATGATTAATAAATATAATTAATTATTAAATGTAATTAATTTAGGAGTAATTAATTTACTTAATGAAGTAATTAAGAGTAGTTAATTACTGAAGGTGATTAATTGGAAGTGATTAATAATTATGGTTTAAATAAGGTTAATGTAGTTAATTAACTAAAATGTAGTTAGGGATCATTAATTCATATAATTAACCATGCAATTAAGGTTGATTAATTAAGATTAATTAATCAATGATAAGAAATAAACGAAGTAATTAATTAATGTAATAAATTAAGGATTAATATAATTAATTAAAGTTAATTAATTGATGAAGTAATTAAAGGTTAATTACTGTATTTGGTTAAGTATAATTAATTTTTGAAATTAATTAAAGATAATTACTTGAATGTAATTAATGGATAATTAATCAAGGGTGATTAATTAAGGCGATTAATTAGAGGATGGTTAATTAATTGATTTGTAATTAATTAAGGGGTATATAAGCAGGATTTATAGAATGAAGTAACTAATTTAATTTATTTTAAATTAATTAGTGATGAAATGATTAATTTAATTCATTTTAAATTAATTATAAATGGTGTGATTATTAATCCTTGTTTATATGCGGATGATATAGATTTCCTTGAATGGTTTGAATCTCAGATATGAGATAAATAATGTTGTGTGATATGGATGCTTGGTTGCATTGTGATGATAGCATGAAGCATCTATGGGTGATGATAATGTAGATTATCAATTTGTGATGATAATATGGATTATCTGTTTATGATGGTAATGTTGATTATTTATTGTGATGATGTGAATTATCTATCTGTGTGTATATAGATAACTAAATTGAATTATTTTAAACTTTAAAACAACTTGGACCTAAAAGATGGCATTTTGGATTCGATGAGACCATGATCGGGTTTCCATATTTGGGTATCCGAAAATCACCTCGATCCAATTTAATGATAGGTCGTGAATCTCAAGTGAAGATGAAGATTCAGAGTGTAAGGGTTATCGTCGTTAACTCTGAAGGTGATTCCAAAATGAGTGTGACGAGATAATGCCTTCGGTTTCGTTCGAACCCGGAACAAACTTGTATGGATTGAATGCTTTCAGAACATTGTCAAGTGGACGATGAGAATTCTAAGAGATGTGTTCTCTATAGGTAATTGTAGCCTCAAGCCTCACCAACCGGGAATTTCTAAAACAGGGGAGGTGCAGCAAGGCTAAGTGGGTCATGGCCAAGCAGGACGAGATATTCCCCTAACTAGAAGTCCCTTTTTATTCAGCTGTGTGGGGACGTTGATTCGCGACAACTACCGGGGTTGTGTTGTTCGGGACTATCTAGTAAGGGATGGTTCCGGCCTTGTGTTGCAGGAGATTGGGAGTGATCCTCGGTACGGTGACCTAGGCCCCGCACTGAGACGGCCGGTACCCCAGTATCCCTGCCATTGTATGGAATCCAAAATCCAATAAGTGTCGTACGTATTGATTGTGCCCAACTATGTTGGAACGTGAGATGCAAGCATTCCAGCTATTTCTGTATTTTACTTGAAAATCCTAGACACTATTATAATATCACCGGATTTCCTATCAAATGTTTTGGTTAGCGTAAGGCAAAAACTTTTCCATGTTTATGTGTGGAAGTCTTACGTGATACCTTTCTTTTCAAAAGGTTTTTTCAAAAGTTAAGCAACTTTAACCTGTTACTCACACCGGATCCATGTCTGACCCGGAGTTTATCTTCTGTTTTCTTAAACTCTTGGGTACTCAAATTTTTACGAGTAGCCAAGTGATTTAGGTTAGCTTTGACGAATTATGGAGGATCAATGGAGCAGGAGGCTTCTACATTGCAGTTATCTAGTATCCCGCTGTGTTGATTTCTGTGAGTAGTTTTCTTGTATGGTATTGAGTTGTAATAACTGGACAGGTGTTTATTACTGTCTAGTATGTGATGTATAATTTGAGTAACTCTGATGATGGTCGTATACTATGTAATACTTATGTTATTAATATAATTTATTTGTTCCGCTATTGTGATTTTGATGTTGTTTCTTCTTTCTTCTCTTTCTTTCTCTTTTCTATCTTTTTCTTTCTTAATTCGTTGTACGTTTTTCTGGTTAGTGGAAGATGGATCGTGAAAGAACTTGTGTAAAAGTGAACATGGACAGGTCCTGCCACTATGAAGAACGAAGGGTTACAGTAGGAAGCAAGCTTTTATCTTGGAAAAAATGAAGAAGAAAAATTCCAAGAGGTTTTTCCTTGGAATTGAACCTACAAATAATTGGAACATGTATGTCTACCTTTATTATGGATAACTTTCCATTGATCATAAAGTTTTGACCTATAAATTTTGAAAAATTGCTTTATATTCTCAAATACTTAACCTAACATCTGACTAATTTCATAGCTTGATGATAGAAACAGTGTACAAAATACAAACATGTATCTCATACATGAAAGAAAACATGGAAAAATCTCGTAAACAATGTAAGAAAAGGTCACAAGCTTATAAACTACGCCCGAACAAATGTTTTGTGATTTAAAACAAGTTGCTGGAGATGTTAATTGTAAGAGATTATAATGAAAAATTTAACAATTTAAGCATATTTCTTAGAAAGGCCATATTGTTGGTTAACTTACCTAAGAAAAACAATACAAGCAATGTTCAATACAATATAATCGACTCTGAATTGGAAACAATTTGTTTATATTACAATAGTTTAGCAAATTCTTATAAAGGAATCTACTATGAAATTGTTGAGTAACAACAATAAAATTAGTGCTCATCATAATGCTTCTTAATTGATTTCAAAATGTGTTACTGAAATCAAAAAATTCATAAAACATTTTTTTAGAATAAAACATCAAATGTTATCTTTGTACCCAATCGATAATAAATTTACTAATTCCCTACTTAATTATTATGTTTACGCTACAACATTTTACTGGTAATTCTTCATGAGGCTTGAGAAACTCGGTTCCAGAAGCAGCTGGGTCCCGTTCCACCTCATGCTCATTAGCAATTTCTTTTAACTTCAACCTTGCTTCCATGGAAGAAGCATGAACATGAAGAAATTCTATTATCTGCATTAGCATTTCAATTCAACCTTGCTCTCATGGAAGTGCTACCTGATGTCAATGCTGTCGGACGACGAAGATGAAAAAAAATGACGTGACAACTATGAATTCATCATTGCCATAGCTTGCAACTCCAGGCGTTTCACCTTTGTCGAGGTGTCCTTCACGTCCCCTAGATTCCTTTTAATCTCCGTGTCTGGGTTTTGTGATTGCTGGAAGTGTTAGGTTAAAGTCGAAAGGGTGGCCTTTTGGTGTTGGCGGTGTGGGCATGCACAGACGAGGCGACGGCGGCGATGGCGATGATGGGGTAGGGTTTTGAGGGAGGTTAGTTTGGAAATTTGAAGGAGTGTGGATAGCTTGAGGATTTGAGGGACTTTTGTGCAAGGCAGTTTAGAGATGGAGCAAATTATGGGAGCAGCCGCCATGAATTTTAGATGCTGGAAATTAATCTCCGAATTGATTTCATTTTGGGATCTAAAAGAGTAACTTAGGGTTAAGGAAAGAAGGCGAAGTGGGAAATTAAATTGTATAGAAAATAGGGTGGTATAAAAGGAGTGTGTTAACCATTAACCTTCAACATCATAAAAAATGTGAGGAATGGAAAAACATTATTATAAATTTTTAATCTTAAAATTTAGAAAAACTTAATTAAATTTTATTTCTAAATTTTATGAATTTTCTAATTTTTATATTGAAAATTTGAAATTTAAATTTTTTTGAAATATTAAATATAAGTATTAAATAGAAATATTACTGTCAAATAATAAATAATAAATAATATTTCTTAATCATTAAATATTTTTTTTGGAGTTAGTAATTATTAAAAATAAATTACTATTTATTAATTATTAAATATTTAATAGAAATGATTAATTATTAATTATTATTATTAATTTGTAAGGTCATTATTAAATATTAATTATTGTTATTCTTGAATATTAATATTATTCACAATGAAATATTAAATATTAATTATAAAATATATATTAATTATTATTACTTATCAACTAAATTTTATATTAATTATTTAGTGATTAATTATTAAGTATTATTGTTTAATTATAATTATCAATTAATTATTACTATGGGCAAACAAAAATGTTGTAATAGGCGTCTATTACAACTGGCAAAGAAAGAAAAGTTGTTAAAAATAGGCATCTATTACAACTAACAAAAAGAAAAGGTTGTAATAAAAATATATTACAACTGGACAAAAAGAAGAGTTGTTAAAAATAGGCATTTATTACAACTGGCTAAAAAGAAAAGTTGTAATAGACATCTATTGCAATTGGCAAAATAAAAGAGTTGTTAAAAGTATGTTTATTATAACTTTCTGGAAAAAAACGTTGTAAAAAACCTTTAGTACAACTGGCATTTTGCGACAGTTGTAAAATTGCAGTTATAATATGGTGTTTTTGTTGTTGTGTGTTATAAGTTACCCATTTATTTGGTTTAATAATTAAAATGGGAATCAATTAGAATTAAATGAACTTTAATGTATATTAATGATAATTTATGCAATAACTAAAGGTGTGAATGTAGTAAATACAAATCAATGTTAATTTATGACACAAATTTGTGTAAAGAATTTATTTTCCTTTATTGTGTGTTAATTAATTCTTTAAAGGACGTTAATTTTGGTACGTTTAGGGTTAACAATACTAATTAAGTAAATGATTGTTTTGAAATTTGAATTCTAAAAATTTGTTTACAGCATAGAGTTGGTCTATTCATTCCCTTTCTAATTAATAATTACCTCTTTTTAATACCTGCTACTTTTAAAAAGGCTGTTCATATTTACTATATTTCAATACCAAGTTTGTTCATATTTACTTTCTTTTTTCATTCATTTTCTTGCTTCATTTTACTGAAACATCATTTTATTTATTTCTAATAGATAGTGGCCTTTGTTTTCAAATCTCTTTGGCCCTAAACCTAACTCTAACCTTATAAATAAGATATGATGCAAATGAAACCCCAGCCTCCATTCTAGCCTTCTTCTTTTTTTTCTTTTTATTTTTTCTTCTTAAAATCTCCTTATTATCTCTCATTTTAATTTTTCTTTCCTCTTCAAATATTCTTCTTCTTCAAATTTTATTCTGTTTCAAACTTTCTTCTTTCTTTTCAAATCTTGATCTTCTCTTCCATTTTCAGTTCTTCTTATTTTAATCCTTTTCTTTTTCAATTCTTCTTTTTCAAATCTTTTCCAAACCTTTTAAAAATGTATACATAAATATATATATGTGTGTATATATATATATATTAATATAATAAGGAGGGAAATTAAAGTAAATCAAAATAAAAGAAAAATTACGGAACAAAGCTAGCAATCAAGAAGGAGATTAAGGAAACATAGAGCGAAGCTATTTATTAGAAGTCTACTATTTTCAGATTCGTATAAAGGTGAGTGTTTTAACCCACTCACAACTTCTAAAGTTTCTTATGTTCATTAAATTTAATTTATGTTGTGATTATGAATTTATTTGTGACTGTTTTGTATATTTTCAATCATCATCTCAGTTAATTGCATTTATTTAAATTAAATTGTTATTCAATTTATTTTTGAATATAAGTGGCAGTTAATTACCTGTTATATATTATCAGTTGTATATTGATATTGATTGATCGTTTTGGATGATGATTGTGGTGGATGTATGATTTATGATTGATGAATGGATGTTTTATTTATATCATCATAATCTTCAAGTTCTTTATTGATTTGTCATTTTGATTCGGGATTGCGGTTTGAAATGATATACAACCGTATTTTATTTTAAATTACGGATTGAAATGATAAATATCTGTATCACTTGACCATAGGCTAGAAAAATATATACAAACACCACGGTATATATATATAAATATTTTTGAAATGATTTCTATGGTGTTATAAAGAAATATATCACTACAACAAAACAGCCATTTTACAACGGGCAATGCCCGTTGCAATATTCGCAACGGGCAATGCCCGTTGTAATACATGATATTGCAACGGTTTCTGACCGTTGCAAAATAAATGCAAATTTAAAAAAAAATTACAGCATCATACATCCATACCAATAATGAATAATAACGAGTAATAAATATTATCACAAAACAACCAAAATCAACTAAAATCTAGAGTCATAAAATTTCAACACATTCCAAAAAGTTAGATAATTTTACATCACATTCACATTTGCACTTCTGTTTTGCACAAAACTGTTACAGTGAATTCACAAAACATAAACAAAAAAACAACTCCTCCAACCATCATTGACTACTACAAAACAAAAACCAAGTCATCCCTACTGTACTTCCACCTCACTCACCTCAAACTGCTACAAGCTACCATATGCCTCCATAAACCATCCTTAACATTGGCTGACAGCTAGTTGCTTCCTCAACCTCACCAGACTGTAATTTCCATGTGATTAAGACAAAATCATTAGAAGCTAGCAAAATCTCATTAGAGTTTACAAAGTTACAATTTTAGTACAGGTTACTATGATGAGAATTAAAGTGAGGAATTAACCAACAAAACAAGAATGTATTTAGTTACATTATTTAAATCAAATTGTCAGATAGTGAAGCAAATCCATACGTCGATTCAATCATATAATAGACATGGAATATAACAAAGATAATAAATAACGACTAATATAAGCGATACCTATAAAATAGAACATACATTCTTAAAGAATAAATCATGTAATTTTTGTAGAGATGGTAAATTAGCCAAACCAAGGTAGAATGTTGATTCCACAATGAACGAAACTATACCAACTCCAAGCATGAAATCTGACTACATTTTTGTCCAAAAGTTTCGCTTTCCTCAATTGTATATTGTAATATAAAATGAACTCATTATTGAGTTAGCACCCACGGTTAATGTACTATGAATTTCATTTGGTTCTCTTGGCATAAATTATACGAAGCAAAAGGAACATAGATCTGTAGCCAGTCTACTGAAAGAGGATCTGACATGAGTAACATTATTATACTTATTTAAAATTGAAATTATCTTAAAATTGCGGACATTTTCATAGTATAATGAACCTGTTCACTCTGTTCTTTTATTCATCTTAGACATTCATTCATGGTGGGTAGTATCAGCAATTGTAGTATGTTAAAGACTGGGTTAATGCCACCAAATTGTACGTGCGTGTGTGGAGGTTGCGATCCATGCATGGGTGCCCAAGTGCCTACAATAACTAACAATTTAAAAAGCTAATAAATACACTAACTATAAATCTAAAGGCTGAAAATGCAAGTCTCGTTCCATTTTCTACAATCCGTAAGTTTTAACTAATTGTTAATTTTATTAATATTGTAACATAAACTGTACTGCATGGCATATTTTATTTTGGCAAAGCTAGAAGTTGACTATGTCACTTCATATTGTGTTTGAGTTTTATGGGCTTGCATAATTAGTCAAAAAAAAGTGAGTGTATCACCTTGCAGTGGGTTTATCAAAACTAATGCTATTAAGATGAGTGGAACTAAAAATGTATAAAGCTATTCACTGATATAGATTATTTGTCCATCTTAGGTGATTATTTTGGTGAATACCAACAATCCTGCACCATTATAAACATGCATACATTCGTCCACAAAATCCATTTCAAAATTTTGAATTGGTTGAAAATAAACCACATACCAATGGTTGTGGTAAATTGTTTCCAGTTATGCAGCCATCAACATGAACCTATATAAAATTAAGCCTTTTTCCATGTGATTTACAAATTGATTAATAATTCTCATTACAGATCATGAGGGAAAAATGAAGGCTTTAGACATCAGTTATCTAAAATATAAAAAGTGAGCACCATTTCCATGTAAGCATACTAATAACTCTGAAAACAACATGCTTAACTTTAGATGCTAATATCCATATATACAGGCACGCACACCACATACGCACATCTGCACGCGTGCACACACACATAATTTACCAGAAAAGGGTTTTTTTACACAACACTGGTTTCATTTAATAACTACAATTGAAGCCATGATCAGTCCTTCAATTTAGCGCTAATAAAGACTTCTATAATTATAATCAGGCAAAGTTCCATTGATCAGTTAATAGTTTGAAGTACACATGAAACCCAATTTACAAGTGTGTTTTAAATTAAAATTTCCACTGAAGAACAAATAGTAAACATAATTGAACAAAGATAATTGCAAATTCATATACAAAGTTCATAAAATATAATGGTTAAAGAGATTTATTCAAAATATAAAAGAAAAAACAAAATAAGTCATTTATACGCAAGTGTATTGAAACTCAAAGCTTGCTCAAATGTTTTTTAGCTCAATGGATCGACATCAATTCATAAAAAGTTTTCATCCCAAAGTGCTTCAGCATAATATATATATATATATATATACCGTTTGCTTGAGCCATATTAATGCATCATATCATTGAACAATTGCGCTCACACCTGATAATAATTTTCAATTCTCCAACAATTTTATAACCTCATCATGGATCCAACTAGTATATCTTCATCCACTATTTTGAGTTCACTGGAAAAGAACACACGTCTTTCATCTGATTACTTACATTTTCCATGTGATTAAGATAAAATCATTAGAAGCTAGCAAAATCTCATTAGAGTTACAAATTTACAATTTTAGTACACGTTACTATGATGAGAATTAAAGTGAGGAATTAACCAACAGAAAAAGAATGTATTTAGTTACATTATTTTAATCAAATTGATAAACTTTAATATATGTTTATAGCAAATATCACATTTTCATCTTGTATTAATCCTCAAACCAAAGAATTTAGTCAATATTCAACATGTCTTTGCAGGTAGTATCATAATTTGATCGGTTCCAACCTAAACTAATGCATTCACACATTCATAAAGTAGCTTGTGTATTTTGCATAAGGATATATTTTTACAGCCTGTTTAGTGATAACATTTTGTACTTAATATGTTGACCAATAGTCACGTTACACATAACTAGGAATAAAAAAATTGATAGTGGTGAACTTATTAGAAGTTATTTGAGCTTACAAACTTTACAATTTTTTTTATTATTGTTAGGTGTTATTGGATTTATCAAAATATTACTACTTTCTCTTTTATCTAACTATTATTGCTAAGGTAAAAATGTTTTCGAAATCTCAACCTCAAACTGATGACCAGAAATTAATCATTTACTCTTATGTATGCATGTGTGTGTGAAGCGGGTAGCAATTTAACATGTTAGGCTGCCAAGCCATTATGGGTTCAACATTTTATCCATTTTGAGCAAATTTCAAGCCTAGTAAAGTTGTAAAATACTGACAATAAACCAAAGTTTATACTCACTCTAAATTAGTACATTCCTAGCCTCTGTCTTCGAATGTCATCAACGAACATCAACATAATCTCCTCACCCACACAACAGCAGCCGCCAACTGTCGTCGCTAGCCTTAGCCGCCTGCTCCATCGTCGTTTAGGCATCCAGCCTCCATCTCGCCCTACCATGTCTTGAGCTCCCAGCCCTTCGTGACATCACCGTCATCTTCTGCCATCGCGTTGCCCTCCTCTAGTCGCGATGTTATTCGCGTATTTTTATACATCGATTCATTTGTTTAGTTTTTTTATAGATCAATTCAGATCTGAGATGAAAGAAATAAAAAGGGGGTAGGGTTCGATATAAATGATTTTGGGGGCGATGCGTACGAGTTAAAAGGGGTTTGATTTTACAACGGGCAGCAAAGAACCATTGTAAAACAGGCATATATTACAACGGGCCTGAACGGACCGTTGTAATGGCCTTCTATTACAACGGCAACCAATGCCCGTTGTAAAATGGACGTTATATATGACATTTTTACAACGGGCATAAATGGACTGTTGTAATAGCCTTCTATTACAACGGGTAACCAATGCCCGTTGTAAAAAGTACGTTGTAATAGGGTATTTTTGTTGTAGTGTATTGTTTTATGCGATATTGATTTGGATATTTTATAAATATTATTTTATATATAATTAAATTTTTGGGTTTAAGCTATGAATGAAATTGTTTAAAGTAAAAAAATAAGTCTAATAACAAAGTTTTATTTTATTAAAATATAATATGGATAAGTATTTACTTAATTTATATTTTAATATAGAATTATATTGATCTTTATAAATCAAGGTTGAGAAGATTGTTTTGAAATTGATTTGAGATTTTATTTAATTAAGAGTTTTATTTAATAAGAATCTATTTGGAACTTATTGAAATTGGGATTTTAAAAGAATATGGTTTTATAACTTAATTTGGGTTTAAGGTGATTTAAGTGAGTATATCAAGTCTAAATAAATTAAGGAATATTCAGTTATTGAAATTCGAAGTTTTATTTAAAGGATAATGGATTTATTTAGCAAATATTTCAAATTTTAATAATAGCAAAAGTGATTTTGGTACATATATGGATTACAAAATTTAGTTTTGAAATATTGAATATTTAAGCTTTGAAACATATTGAATTTGAAATGGTGTATTTGAGGATTTAAATCTGTATTTGGAATTGATTTGTGAAATTGAATAGCTATTTTATTATATAAAGTAATTTAATATTTAAGCCATTTAAGCAGTGTAGTTATGCTTCAAAGTTATAAAATTCGGAGTTTTATGTTTTGAAAGGTTATATTTCAAGCATTTGGTTTCAAATATTATAACTTTCAAAGTGTTATGGTTTTAGAAAAGGATATATTTGGAAAATGATATTATATTGATTTGGGTTTCTAAAACAGAAATGATATCATATTTATATGGTTTTGAAAGGGATATTTTATTCTAGTTTTGAAGTATAACTATTTTAAATTGACCGTGGTGTTGTAATAACGTTTGTTTGTTAAAGGGACCGAGATCAGAAGTTGTCACACTCTCTACCAACTCCGAAAACCACTTTACAACCGTGTACGCGTTGGAGATTCCAGAATGAAGTAGGATGGTGGCGGCGTTTCCTTTGAGGTAAATACGTGGACCTGACTCCCATGAGTTGGCATAAGGTGGCTAAAACATGAGCGATTGACGGGCTAAGAAGGTAGTATCTTTCATCGGACACATCCCTTCGATATTATACTTTGACTTTGGGTTGATTCGGTGGCCACTTTTGATTTTTGATTTGGGGGTGTGGCTCAAGATGGGCGGTATTAGCTGCTACGTGTTACCATCGGCCTTGAAGCATTATTGGTATATCTACCTTGGCGTTGCCTAGTTGTACCGTGTCACCTACCCTAGCGCGCCTTGTATGAGTTTGGTTTTTTTCCGTAGCCCGTGGAGTATTTAGGGTAGTCTCCCGATCTGGAGATGCGCTGATACTGGATGGACTATTGGGACTATTATGTGTTAAGGTGGAAAATGTAAAGCCTTAATTATATTTAAAAGTCAGTTTATTTTACTATGGACATTATTATAGTAGCGAAATATTACTACATAGTAAATAGTTTAATGGATCCTTAGGAGATGTGAATCCCGAGCATCTCTTAAGTTACTGCACTCATGTTAGACACTAGATAGGAGTTGTCAAATCCCGTAAGAGTCTATGATGTCGTTCCACTCATATTTATTTTACCGTTGATTTAACTTACATAAGATCTTTTAGTTCTAACTCGAGTGTTTTGTCTTTTCAATTCACTCGGGTCAGCCTGAGCATTTCAGGATTTAGAAAACCGTATTCTGGAGGACGAAGATAAAGGTTTATTATTATTTATTATAGTATTCCACTACGTTCATATTGTTCCGCTGCAGTATTTACTGTTTTCTGGTATGTGTAACTCTGATATGTATTGTATAAGTATAATCGAATATTTTGTAAAATAGCTTCATGAACTGTATATTTGATTTTTGTATTTTATCATTCCGCTGCAAGATTCTATTTTGTTATTTCTTTCTCTGCTTTTTCTCATTTACCCCAAAACAATGCGTCCTTTTGTATGGTTTAAGCCTGGCGTGTGTGGTTTATCGTCGATTTAAAGTGTACAAAAAGACAGGATGTTACAATAAGTATGTATGTCCTGACTCGAGTGTTTTGTGTTTTGCTTTACGCTCGGGTCAGCCTGAGTATTCACAGCTTTGGATTTCTCGTTCTGGAGCTAGGAATTGCTGGAGTTTCTGCTTATCTAGTTATCTATGCATTTCAGTTTCAGTTGTTCTATTTAAGCTCTTGTATTAGTGAACTTCTATGTATTTGGGATTTCTATTGTATTTGTTTCCAGACTGATATTATGTATTTGTTTTGAGACATTGTTATAGTAGATTCATGAACTACTATGTTATTTTAATTTCCGCTGCGAGTTATTCTGATATTTCTGTGTCTGTGATTCCGTTGATGATTTCATTTGCTCCAAATTTTATCAAAATACGGTATTTTGAGCAATTCAAGTATGACATGTGCGGATGCGAATGGCTAAAAATATCTGGTTATTACAGTTGGTATCAAAGCTTTGGTTTTAGTCAAACCTTAGCTTGCGGAGCAAAAATTCATTAGAGATAGGGTAGGAATACCCTAGAATGAGTAAATCAACCTTAGAATCATTTGTTTGTGAGAGAACGTATTTTCAAAGTATAAACTGATTTTTTAAAATGATTTTTCAAAGGATTTTTCAAAGATTATATTGGTATAGAATTTTCTTGTTTTAAAGGGAATTTTTCTAAACTTCCTTCCTTTCATATCTACCTTGTTAGTATTTTCTTTCTTTAGGATATTCGTCCAAATGAATTTATCTATCTTCAGCCTGGTCATTTCAGTAAGGCTTACACTTCTGCTGGGTAGGGCAAATCTTTTGAGCCATCCGGTATATTTGCTATCACCTCTGCATCTTCTCCGGCTCCTACTCCTTGTGATGATCAAGGTACTCTTCGGGGAACCTTTCCTTTATTTCAATATCCTGTTCGTGTTTATTTGATTCTGGAGCTTCCCATAGTTTTATTTCTGTTGATTTGCGTGATAAGTTTGAGCATCTCCTTTCTCCTGAATATGCTTCTGTTCTTTAGGTTTTTCAAATCCATTTGAGGCCCCACAAACCTTAATCGGATTTGTAAGCAAGTGAAACTTCTCTATTATGATCATCGCTTTAGTGGTGATTTCTTTGTTCTTAGCTTCGTTCTATTGCTTTTGATCTATTCCTTGGATCAGATTGGCTTGGTGGGTATGATGCCCATATCTCTTGTAAAGCCTGGTCTGTTTATCTTGTTGATGATCAAAGGAATCTCTTGATTATTCAGTGCCGCATGCCTCTGGATTTTGCTGGCAGTTTTATCTATTCTCTGGATTCTTCTCCTAGTAATATTCATTCGACCCATGTGGTCAGATTCTATCCCGATGTATTTGGTGAAGTCACTACTTTACCTCCTAAGTGGGAAATTGATTTTCGTATTCGTGACGGTCCTGACTCGACCTTTGAAAATCAGCACCGAATACGACACTCATATTTAGTGCCGCAGATCCAAACGTCGAATCTAGTTCGCTGGAGCTTAAACACCATTAAGTACAAAACAGCGGAAGAAAAAGAATATCAATATATCTATAACATTGATACAATGACAAATACAATATCTGATACAATATGATACAATAGAATGATACAATAGATATCATTGGTATCAGAGATACAAGACATAGCGGAAAGAAAATCTTCAAAAGAATGCATCTCCAAATCCAATGCTCCAATCCAAAGCTAGCTCAATCCCCCCATCACTTTTCACCTAGATAAGTAAGTCTGGTCTGAAGACTGGACTAACTCCAGATAATCTACTAAACCTGACTATCTGAAGAACCAAACTTTAGACTGCCCGTGTGGAAAATAGTGGGCACCCAGAGTTTAGGAAAGGAACATTAAACTCCAGGTCTGTCATGGGACTGGTATAAGTAACAAAAACAGTTGGTCTTTGAAATAAACAACAGAATTTAAGTTTGAAATCCGCAATGCTTTTTAGAAAATGAAACTACCATAAGGCCTCCCGGCACACACACAATGCAATCGCACACATGGGGGAGATTTCTCCTTATAATTGTCAAACATGCTTACTACGCAAAAAAATTCTTTTATGTTATTACTAGTGCATGGTAAAAAACATTTCGAAAGTATAATATTAAACTTAGCCAGCATAGGTACCATTATATTATGCCTATTATAGCTACCTCCTAAGGAGGCAGGTTATACAACTACAATCGTAAAGGGCTCGTATTGTTTTGTTTGGATTTTCAACAAATGGTCGGGCTAAGGAACTTCCCACTGTTATAGCTACTACTGCCCACCTCGAGCCACACCCCCAAAATCAAAAGGGCCCCAACCAATCACAAAGTAATAGAATGGTATCGAAGGAGTGTGTCCGATAAAAGGTGCTACCTTCTTAGCCCGTTGATCGCTCCTGTTTTAGCCACCTTATGCAAACTCACGGGAGTTGGGTCCACGTATATACCTCAAAGGAACGCCGCCGCCATCCTACTTCATTCTGGAATCTCTACTGTAACAAACTGTAACATTCGATAATTAAATTAGGTAATTTAATAAGATTTTTGTAATTAAATTTAGAAAGAAATAAAAAATTTATAATATAATAATGAATTGAAGGATAAAATGAAATGTAGCATTGGTAATTAAAAATTAATTATTGACAATTGGAGTGAAATCTCAATAATGAAATAGTGTAAATTGTTGCACTAGGTTAAAACGGAAAATAAGTAAATAAAAGTAAGTGTTGGATTTGACCAATGAATAATATATTGATTAATAGTAACTGAACGTAAATTTAGATAATAATGTTATAGCAAGTTGATAAATGACTAATTTATTGCAATCCTAATTAATTGAAAATTTGTAAGGTTTTTATTGATTGTAATTTGTAAATTAAGAAATAGATTCAAAGTTATATTAATTGATAAAATAATACGTAATAACGTGCAATTTGATAGAATCAATGTTAGTATAAATTAAAGAAATAATTGGAAATCATATTTATGAAATAATAATGAGAATGCAAGGTAAATAGTGCTAATTAAAATTAATAACTAATGGATTGAATGAAATGCCAATTAATGAAAATATGTTACACTTGACCATTAATGGAATATAAGCGAACAAATGAAATATTGGATTTACCAAGGAAATAATTGATAGTTAATGGAAATTATGTGAAATTAGTATTATGAAAATAAATGGTAACATTGATTGGTAAGTAATAAAGGCTTATTAATGTGACTAAAGGTTAATGGTAACGATTATTGTATGTTACCTATTTGATGCAGGCCAGCATCATGAGACCTTAGGTTGCTTAAGCGAGCTACGAACTAACCGTGATCATGAGTTAAGTATAAGTCGTGTGCGACTTAACAAAAGGAAGAATGGACGAGTTAAGGAAAAGGAGCTACGACTTAACAAAGCTAAAGGGACAGGGTTACGACTCAATGGGAGTTTGAGGTGTTTGAGTTTGATGAGTCATACACGAGTCAATGAAAGCTTAAGTCGTTTCCGACCTAAGAAGTTATAGGAGGAAGTCAGACGTGTTAGTAAAGAAGGATTGAGTCGCTTCCAAGCTAACTGGATATCAGAAGGAGACTGTTGCCGAGCTAACAAGTCACGACCTAAGCTCTTAGGTCGGCAACGATCTAATGTGTTGCATATGTGCCGAGTTAACGAGCTACAGGATTCAGGGCATCAAGCTTTAGGTCGGTTGCGACCTAATGGGATACGAGTTATCGAGATAGCCATAAGTCACTCCAGCTGCATTGACGAGTTACGACCTATGATAGGTCGCACATCCTTAAGTCGTGGAAGATAAGTCGCTGATGTTAAGTCGTTCAAATAGTTAGGTCGCATGAAGAAGAGATACAATTCTTTAGGTCGCAAACGACCTAACTCACATGCCACTTCTTTAAGTCGTTCATGAAGGATCGTTTTAGGTCGCTGCATTGCTTATATCGTTCCAGTTCCTGATGCCGAGGTTACTTAAGTTGTCTCGAAGAAGATAGGTCGCTCCGAGGCAAGGCCGCATGAAGTTTAGGTCGTATGTCATGAGTAGGTGCTGTGGTTATAAATATGTGAACTTGTGAGTCGCTGGATTTTCTTAGGTCGTCAACGACCTAAGTTGAGTCGCGTTGTTTGAGTCGGTTTGTATATATGTTAGGTCGCGTGAGGCCTGTATTGTGTTGTATTCTATTTGCTAAGTCGTTAAACGAGTTAAACCGGGAATGTTTGTTATAGGTCGTTAACGACCTATGGTAGGTCGGTGGTGTTGTAATGTGTTGAGTCTTGTGAAGGGTTTGATTTTTAAGGTCGTGGCCGACCTAAGTGTTAGGTCGTGGCCGACCTAAGTGTTGTAAAATGGCTGAGTCGTGTGGGTTGTAAAAAGCTATAAATAGGGGGTGTGTTGTAACTTTTTGGTGGTTGATTTTGAATAAAATTTCTCTTTTGTTAGCTTTGTGCTTTCATACCAATTGGTAGTTGAGTGTAATCTCCTATCTCCACTTACGTCATTCGAGTGCGCTCGAATCCACGTTTGTTGAAGCCGATTCACGGAATCTAGTGCGCTAGATCAACGTGCGAAGAATCGTAGATCTTTGAACACGGTATAGTGCGCTATCAACGTGTTTGAGATAGCTAGAGTTCGGTATCTTTGGATCAACGAACTTGGGCATTTTGGTATCTTCAACTCACCGATTGCTACATTTCATCGATTGAAGTTTTTTTCGAATTATCCGCTGCGTCAGTTTTGGTATCAGAGCCATACTTAGCCAATCATAGCTAAGTTGATTCTTGGAGCCAAGTATTTGGAGTTTATCGTGTTCATCTTGAAGTTGCAACAAGTTTGAAGATTCCGATCCATTCCATTTTGGATCTAGAGTGGAGATTTGTTTGAATTTGATTTGTGTTGAAGTACTTGAGCTTGAGCCGAGCTAAGTTGTGTAGTGGAATAGGCCGAGTCAAGAGAAGTTTAAGGCCGAGCCTTGTGAAGTTGTGTGGAAGCTTGTGAAGCCATCACTTGAAGATTTTGTTGTTCAATCATGCCACCTAGAAGAGCTAACCGACATCAAAACGTTGAAGCTTTGTATCGAAAAGAAGAAGCCGATCAAATGGAGCAACGTATGCATGAGAAGTTCGATGAAAGTTTTGGTAGATTGGAGAAATTGATGATGGATTTGAATACAAGTCAAAGCAGAAGGTCGCCAATCTCGGACCATGGAGGAAACCGAGTTTCGCCATTGGTTACGGAAGCGAGGAGGGTGTTACCATCATCTAGTCGTGACAGAAGAGAATCATCAGTTTCGATGAGGAGAGATCATCGTGATTATGAAAGAGGAAGTAGAAAGGATGAGCATGTTCATAGCAGAAGCAATGTTCAGAATCGATATCGAAGCTCATCTAAATTTGAAGAAGATCGTTATGGTGATAGTGTTCATTTTCGATTTCAGGAATCTAGGAAGGATACAGAAATTCCAGAATTCCGAGGTGGGTTACAAGCAGAGGAATTCCTTGATTGGTTGTCAAAGGTTGAAAGAATGTTTGAACTCAATGATATTCCTGAAGATCGCCAAGTTAAGTTAGTTGTTGCAAGCTTGAGAGGTAGAGCTATGGACTGGTGGCAACAAACTAAATCAACCAGAGAGAGAATGAAGAAATCTAAAGTTGTCAAGTGGGATAAGATGAAAAGGATGATGAAAGCAAATTTCTTACCCTACAATTATCAATCTCGTGTTAACCAACAGTTGCAGAAGAGGAATCCAGGTAGTCAAGGGAAGGGTATGGTTATAAGACCCAGTAATCAGTTTGATGGCGTTCCTTACAGTAGAGAAATTTCCAAGAGAATCAACGAACCAGTTGCACACAGAATCATTACGACGAATGTTGATGACCAAGTTAAGCGCTATCATTATCAGGAGTCTAACCATCGAAGTTTTGAAAGTACAAAGTCCCAGAAGAAACCCTTTGTTATAGAAGAATGTGAAAGTGAGGAAGTGGATGATTCTACTGACAGCGGGACAGAAGAAGAAGAGGAACAGACTAGTCCAATATCATTCAGCGAGAGTGTTGAAGAATCGGAAGGTACTGCTGAAACATTGGTTATGTATGAGGCAAGAGAAGAACTTCAATTTCCGGAGGAAGTTAAACCAATGTTGGAAGAGCTAGAAGAGGTTGGTCCTACAGAATCATTCGCAGCCTTACCACTAAAGTTTGATAATGAAGATGAAGAGCTCGAGTTAGAGAACGAAGAATGTAATTTGTTGAGGAGGATTGACGAAGTTAATTCTTATCAAGCACCACAATTTGATAACGATGAAGAATCTTTGTCAAGTAATGAGGAGAGTAATATGTTGAGGAGGACTGATGAATTTGACTTTTATCAACCGCTGAAATTTGATGATAACGAAGAGATTGAGTCAAAGTATGTGGATGTAGAAGTTGATTACTCGTCATTGCCAAAGTTTGATATCGATAGTATGGAAGAAGAAATTGTGTTCGGAGTTGAGGGAATTCATTTGTTGATGGAGGATTTTTGTTTGACACCTGAGCTTATGGATGAGAACCAGCCAAGTATTAATTCCGTGGTTTTCGAGGAGCCTGGGCAAAATGAAAGTGAAATGGAAGAAAAGGCAGAATCAGATTGTTTATTATCTTTAAGAGAGTTCGTCGATGAAATGGAAGATGATGAGGAGTTGTCAATGTTGATTGAATCCGAAAAAGATTTTGATGTTGAGAACCCTGAGGAGGATGAAGCATTCGAAATATGTGAAGAATGTGGAGATGAGATGTTTGAGGAACTGCTTGGAGAAACCAATCCTGTAATATTGGAAGAGTATGAGGAAATGAGAAATGAATTGCTTGTGTTGACCGAGCAAGGAGCGAGTGAAGATATTGATGATTTCGAGGAAGTTGGATCAGAATTCGAAGAGTCTGAAGTCGAATATTCTGAGGCATTATCCGAAGAGTTACCATCACTCCAGGACATTCAACCTCATACTGAACTCCTACCAGATGCTATTTTACTGCCAGTATCGTATGATCTTGTGAGTCTGAAAGAACAGGAAGAGTTGATACGGCAGGAGGAAGAGAATGATTGCCAGTTGAAGTCGTCTGATGATGTCCACCCTGCAAACATTGCCAGTGTCAATTGCTTGGAACCATCTTATGAAAATAACTATGTTGAAGGAGAAGCGAGCGGGAGTTCATTTCAGTCAGGAGAATTTGATACAACACTTCAAGGACAGATGCTAGATGATAACATCTCTGAACAATATACGGAAAGACAAGAATCTGAGCATGAATCCTCACACTTCTTAGGACGAGATTTCCTAATTCGTTCTATGATTTTAAATTTCCTTATATCGTCTCACATTTTGGATAAGTTTTGGTTCTATATCACGTCTTCCTATTGGCAGAAGCAATATGATATACGACACTATTTTTATGAAGTCCTGTGCTACATGAAGTGGATCTGGCATCTAGTGCTTAGTTTATCCCACACTTTTTCTTACGTCATCTCCGTCAGATCACTTCCTTATGCCGCCTGTCTGATGCCACGTCTGTTTTATTCTAGGCATTCTTTATTTCGAACCATATCGTCAAAGGGTCAAGACAAGATTAATCTCAAGAGTGGGTATCACCAGTGTCACATCAAACCAGATAATGAATGGAAGACAGCGTCTCGAAGAAGAAAGTTTGTAAATTCGAGGACGAATTTCTTCCAACCAGGGGAAGATGATGCAGGCCAGCATCATGAGACCTTAGGTTGCTTAAGCGAGCTACGAACTAACCGTGATCATGAGTTAAGTATAAGTCGTGTGCGACTTAACAAAAGGAAGAATGGACGAGTTAAGGAAAAGGAGCTACGACTTAACAAAGCTAAAGGGACAGGGTTACGACTCAATGGGAGTTTGAGGTGTTTGAGTTTGATGAGTCATACACGAGTCAATGAAAGCTTAAGTCGTTTCCGACCTAAGAAGTTATAGGAGGAAGTCAGACGTGTTAGTAAAGAAGGATTGAGTCGCTTCCAAGCTAACTGGATATCAGAAGGAGACTGTTGCCGAGCTAACAAGTCACGACCTAAGCTCTTAGGTCGGCAACGATCTAATGTGTTGCATATGTGCCGAGTTAACGAGCTACAGGATTCAGGGCATCAAGCTTTAGGTCGGTTGCGACCTAATGGGATACGAGTTATCGAGATAGCCATAAGTCACTCCAGCTGCATTGACGAGTTACGACCTATGATAGGTCGCACATCCTTAAGTCGTGGAAGATAAGTCGCTGATGTTAAGTCGTTCAAATAGTTAGGTCGCATGAAGAAGAGATACAATTCTTTAGGTCGCAAACGACCTAACTCACATGCCACTTCTTTAAGTCGTTCATGAAGGATCGTTTTAGGTCGCTGCATTGCTTATATCGTTCCAGTTCCTGATGCCGAGGTTACTTAAGTTGTCTCGAAGAAGATAGGTCGCTCCGAGGCAAGGCCGCATGAAGTTTAGGTCGTATGTCATGAGTAGGTGCTGTGGTTATAAATATGTGAACTTGTGAGTCGCTGGATTTTCTTAGGTCGTCAACGACCTAAGTTGAGTCGCGTTGTTTGAGTCGGTTTGTATATATGTTAGGTCGCGTGAGGCCTGTATTGTGTTGTATTCTATTTGCTAAGTCGTTAAACGAGTTAAACCGGGAATGTTTGTTATAGGTCGTTAACGACCTATGGTAGGTCGGTGGTGTTGTAATGTGTTGAGTCTTGTGAAGGGTTTGATTTTTAAGGTCGTGGCCGACCTAAGTGTTAGGTCGTGGCCGACCTAAGTGTTGTAAAATGGCTGAGTCGTGTGGGTTGTAAAAAGCTATAAATAGGGGGTGTGTTGTAACTTTTTGGTGGTTGATTTTGAATAAAATTTCTCTTTTGTTAGCTTTGTGCTTTCATACCAATTGGTAGTTGAGTGTAATCTCCTATCTCCACTTACGTCATTCGAGTGCGCTCGAATCCACGTTTGTTGAAGCCGATTCACGGAATCTAGTGCGCTAGATCAACGTGCGAAGAATCGTAGATCTTTGAACACGGTATAGTGCGCTATCAACGTGTTTGAGATAGCTAGAGTTCGGTATCTTTGGATCAACGAACTTGGGCATTTTGGTATCTTCAACTCACCGATTGCTACATTTCATCGATTGAAGTTTTTTTCGAATTATCCGCTGCGTCACTATTTATGTAGCTTGTTAATTTTAAATTAGAAATCAGTTACAATAATTATAATTTAATATTACGTTAATATTAATTAAGCTAATATTTGGAAATAATGTTAATGTTATTCATAATTGGACAATTTGTTGAATTATAAGAATGGGAATAAAGATTTATCAATTTATTGGGATTTGGACTACAATAATTGGAGTAATTACAATTAAATGAAATTAAATATTTAATTATTACTTTAATTGAAATCAAGATGGAATTTGAGAATATATTGTAATAGATCATGGACCCAATGTTAATTTTATCCATCTGACCATGATGAATTGAATAATAAGAATGAAAATAAAATTCAATGGAATTATTGAAAATTTAGTTTTTAATTTCTGAATTTAATGAAAATGAAATTTAACGCTGAAATTGATCAACGAATAAACATTAAAGTGACATTTAAATTTGTGTTTAATTTTGGTAAATGTCCAAGTAATTTAAAATGAGAGGAATGGTGATATATTAAATTTGAATTGAAATTTTATTTAATTTATTTAATATTAATTTATTTAATTAGCTAGAAAACAACCATTTTGGGCACTGACTCGGATTTCGACGAAACTAGTTTCTTCAGATCCGTAACAGTGGACTATAATAGGATTTCAAGCTTCATAGCGATTGGACTTGTAGTTTGATCGTACGGGCTCGAAACGCCTAGAAATCAGTTAAACTGAAATTAATTGAAATCAATTTGAAATAACTTGATTTCTGCATAACTTCTTCATACGATGGAATTTGGACTTGAAACTTGTTCCATTGCGTTTATAATATTCAAAAACATCTATTTGATATATGGGTTGTGTGACGACCGCCCATGACTCCCGCACCAAAACAAGAGAATAGTGCGCTGAAAGGTGTGCCAGGCAGCCATGGACGATAGTCAGGGTAAAATAAAAATCGAAGAATCTCTATCGTAACTCACAGCGCATGGATAAAATACAATAGAGAAATATATAGTGAAGTCTCATAACAGGAAATCATCATATAAGCATCACAGAAGTTTTATACAATCATCTCAACAAATCCATACATCAAGACCTCACTACAAGCACTCATCAAATACAGCAGCGGATACCCAGTACATATAAGAAAATAATATGCATAGCCTCCTGCTCGTCTTCGTCATCTTCAACGTAGAAACTCCAAGCACAGCACCTGTCACCTGCTTACCTAGTCTGCCCATCCCAACATGGATGAACAGCCCAAGGTAATAAGAGGAGACATAAAACCTTGAGTCAGACAAAGTCTTAGTGAGCAGTAAATTAACAATCAAGCATACCAAAAGAGCATAAAGGATAAAAGGAATAGGAACCAAACCATCCCACTCCACCTCTTTCTACAGTGATAGCCCCCAGACACACACTAAGAAGAATCAAGCATAACATATAGACAAATAAGGTAAAGCAATAACCACTCGAGTCAAGGGCAATGTTTTCCAAATACCAACCCCCAAGGCCTAAACCAAGATCAGATAAGCACCCAGAAAACACCGCTCTTGAAGCCGAATGATAATACAACCAAACATCCATGACTCTGGCTATCACTGCATCGTTGCCTTGATTTCACCGTTAGTTGAATGACCATCCGTCAAGGGCTAATGGTAACCCCGGTTCTAGCCATAACTCCGCACGTCGTCGCAGCCCGTGCCTAGGAATTTTCGCAACTACCCAGAGTACTAGCACGCCGTCGTAGCCCGTGCCTGGAACGCCGTCGCAGCCCGTTCCAACGTACCCTTGCTTTGAGCATGCTAGAACCTTCAACAACGATGAGATCTAAGCCTCCTAGTCATCCTCCTCGACGACTATTTCCATACTAGCTCAAGCGCCTCTCAAGCTAACCATTATCACCAACTCGGATCGCATCACCGAGTAATCAACATAACTTTGCACGTCGTCGCAGCCCGTGCTTGGGACGTCATCGTGACCCGTCCCATCACAACATATGTCTTGCCTCATCACATCATAGCAAAGTCTCTCTTCTTGGAACGTCATCATGACCCGTCCCATTTCAACATCACACCTTGCTTTATCGCATCATAGCAAAGTCCCATCTCAATCATGCTTTGCCTTCTCGTATCATGGCAAGATCCCACATCCTCGAATCCATCCATATGAGCTTCCACATCCGCTTCATATGCTACAGGCAGCTTCCACATTCAAGAGCTTTTCCACCTAGCTTTTGAATCATCTCGAACCATCTTGTTCCAAATCAACCACTAGCTAACTTGAAACAATCCAAATCATTCATCAATACAAACAATCAAGCATTCAAACAAGATTTAATAAGCAATATCAACAAAAATGGCAATATCATAAATAAATGAGCATAAGTCCAACATGCATGATTCATAGGTTTTTAGCATAGATCTATCAAATATAAAACATGGGTTTTGTCTCTAATACTTGTTAAACAAATGTGCATAGGTAAACATCTTCAAAAATGATGGATCTACATGCAGACTTAAGGACAATGCGAGAAAATGCTATTTCAAACACATAAACTAGCTACCAATCCACTACACTCCTTTGGGTCCGCGTGAGAGATAACTACCACTCACCAAATCACCCAAACACCTCAAAAACCACACACTTCAGATCTGGACAGCGAAGAACAAGGCTTGATCCGGCAAGATCTCGCTTCAATCGATGAAATCTAGCCCGAACGGATGAAGATCTTCAACTTGGACACTTGAATCTTCGATCCCGATCTTCGATCTTGGATGGATGCTAACACTTGATTGGAATGGAGAAAAGAAGATGAAGAAATGTTGTAGTCGAGTCTTCAAAATGGCAGCACTTCGTTGCTTCAAAAACCGGTGCCAAAAAGTGAGCCGAACCCCTCTATTTATAGGCTGGAAACTCCTTAGGTCGTCGCCCCTTAGGTCGTCCCCGACCTAACTATGAGTCGTTGCCGACTCATCAGCCCCTACGACCTACGACCTAACCAACACAACATACAACCAAGGCCGACTTACGACTTAACCCAGACGCGACCTAAAACACAGGCCGACCTAACGACTCAACGCACTGCCGACCCAACTGTCACACGACTCAACACACTGCCGCATTTCCTAAGTCCTAGGTCGCCTGACGACTTAACTAGCATGCCGACCTACGACCTAAGACCCTGCCGACCTAAGTCCTAAACAGTACTCACGCGACCTAACTACTCCCACGACCCAAAACTTACACGACCTAACAGCTTACACCTTCTAAGTTAAGTCGTTTACTACTATAGGTCGGACACCTCTAGGTCGATCTACACTAGATCGGTCGCCACTAGCATCATCCTATCTGCTAGGTCGTCCACGACCTAACTTCCTTAGGTCGCTCCAAAACCCTTCCGACCTAACAACCATACGACTCATCGCCTTAACTCGTATACGACTTATCCCCTTAAGTCGTTAACTCGGCAACCTCCCTAACTCGGAAGCCCTCTATTTCATGAGTCGGTCAACTTTCTTAGGTCGGTCACTCTCTTAGGTCGCTCCAGCGACCAAAACTACCTCACGACCTAAGCTAACACGGCAACATGCTAACCCGAGCACCCTCCTAAGTCGTAACTCGAACACGACCTAACTATGAGTCGGTCACGACTCATCACTTAACACACGAGTTATCTCCCAATACGACTCAGGCTAGGAACACCACAAACAACACTAACGACCTGTAAATTCTACGATCCATCGACACGTAAAATACGGGTCGTTACATTCTCTCCCCCTTAGGAATTTCGCCCCCGAAATTCCAAGCAAACAATCAGAAATCAAAGATATTCCGCATGCCTACCATCCAAAGCAATCAACAAACCATGCAACCAATTCTAGCCTAGCATGCAGAATTCTAAGACTCAGAACAAGCTACAAATTCATGAGATGTCACGACACTTTAGGGCCATACCTCGAAGAGTCCGGGATGAGCTGCCTTCATCCTCTCTTCCTCCTCCCATGTACAGTCGTTAACATCATCACTCCATTGTACCTTGAGCAACGTAATCGTCTTCCTCCTAAGCTGTTTCGTATCGGTTTCAACAATACGAAGCGGCTTACGAGGTCTCGTAACCACTGGATCAACCTCTAAGTCTTCACAGCTATCAGCAGAAACCACCGTAGTTGGGTCGTGCACATACTTCCGTAGATAAGATACATGAAAAACATTGTGCACACCCGCCATCTTTTCCGGTAACTCCAATCTATAAGCGAGCTTTCCAATTCGCTCGACAATCGGGAATGGTCCAACAAATCTTGGAGTTAACTTTCCTTTGTTCCCGAATCTAATAACATTCTTCAATGGAGAAATCTTCACAAAAACCATATCACCTACGTCGAATTCCAAATCCTTTCGACGATTATCTGCATAACTTTTCTGACGATCTTGGGCTGCCCTCATTCGTTGTCGAATGATCTCTATACAATCCGAAGTCTGTCGAATCATCTCTGGCCCAAGTATCAGCTTTTCTCCAGTTTCCAACCAACATGTCGGAGAGTTACACGGTCTTCCATATAATGCCTCATATGGTGCCATACCAATACTCGACTGATAACTGTTATTATAAGCAAACTCCACCAAATGAAGGTGATCTTCCCATGATCCTCCGAAGTCCAAAACACATGCTCTAAGAAGATCTTCCAAAACTCGGTTGACTCTCTCAGTCTGACCATCTGTTTGAGGGTGATAAGCTGTACTCAAACACAACTCAGTTCCCAAAACTTCCTGGAAGCTCTTCCAAAATCTACTAGTGAACAATGGATCTCGATCGCTCACTATACTCTTCGGAACACCATGGAAACGAACTATCCACTTCACATATAATTCAGCCAACTTCGATGCAGTCCTAGTCGATCGAACAGGAATGAACCTTGCACTCTTGGTCAAACGATCTACTATGACCCAAATCCCTTCATTCCCTGCTCTTGTCCTAGGTAGACCATCGATAAAGTCCATCGACACTTGCTCCCACTTCCATGTAGGAACCTCTAATGGCTGAAGCAATCCACTGGGCTTCTTCTGCTCAGCTTTCACCAACTGGCAATTCATACACTTGGAAATAAAGTTTCCAACATCCTTCTTCATACCTTCCCAGTAGTAGGTTCTCTTCATATCCCGATACATCTTATTTCCACCTGGATGAATTGTCAACTTCGAGTGATGACTCTCCCTCAGAACTTCATCTCTCAATCCATCTACATCGGGAACAACTAGTCGCCCTTGCTTTCGAAGCCAACCCTCTCGATCGACCTCGAATCCCTTATCCTTCTCCGGGTCCAATCCAGATTCCGAATCACAGATAATCTTGACAAGCTTATCATCTCCCCTTTGCCTCTCACCAATTCTTTCCACAAGAGTAGGCCTTATCGATAAGTTTGCCAACATCTCAGGTTCCAATTCACATCTAGGCCTGAAATCAAATCCAGCCAAATACTCAAGACTCTTCCATTCCGAAAACATGGCTCCCAATCCTGCATGTCTTCGACTTAACGCATCAGCCACTGCGTTACCTTTCCCTGGAGTATAGGCTATACCAAAATCATACGATGCTAAGAACTCTAGCCACCTTTGCTGTCGAAGATTCAAATCCTTTTGGGAAAACAGATACTTCAACGACTTATGATCTGTAAACAGCTCGAATCTAACTCCCAATAGATAGTGTCTCCACATCTTCAAAGCAAACACAATCGCCGCTAACTCCAAATCATGAGTCGGATAATTCCTTTCATGCGGCTTTAGTTGTCGACTAGCATACGCAACAACTTTATGCTTCTGCATTAGCACCGCTCCTAGTCCAGTGCCACATGCATCGGTGTAGACCACCATCTCATCATTCCCACTAGGAATTGTCAAAACAGGAGCACTTGTCAGTCGCTCTTTCAGGATCACGAAAGCTTGCTCACATTTATCATCCCATTTGAACACTTGGTTCTTTTTCGTCAATCCTGTCAACGGTGCAGCTATCTTGGAAAAGTCTTTAATAAACCGTCGATAATATCCTGCTAATCCAAGAAAACTTCTCACATCAGATGCATTCTTAGGTCTAACCCAATCCTGGATCGCTGCCACCTTAGCGGGATCAACCGCTATTCCATTTCCAGAGATAACATGGCCTAAGAACCTCACTTCACTCTTCCAGAAGTGACACTTCGAAAACTTAGCCTTCAGCTGATGTTTCCACAAAATTTCCAAAACAATCCTCAAGTGCGTCTTGTGCTCTTCCTCAGTTTCGGAATAAATCAGAATATCATCCACGAACACAAGCACGAACTTATCCAACTGATCTCTGAACACTCTATTCATAAGATCCACAAAATAGGCTGGTGCGTTAGTCAATCCAAACGGCATTACCAGCCACTCATAAAACCCGGATGGTGTCCTGAAAGCAGTCTTCGGCACACTATCCTTCGCCACTCTCAACTGGTGAAATCCCGTTGCCAAATCCATCTGAGAAAACACCCTAGCCTCGTGAAGCTGATCAAACAAGTCATCTATTCTCGGCAATGGATACTTGTTCTTCCTAGTCACCTTATTCAGCTCACGATAATCAACACACAACCTCAACGATCCATCCGTTTTGGTTGCGAACACAACGGGCGCACCCCATTCGGACACACTTCTCCGAATGAATCCTTTCCGCAAAAGATCATCGACTTGCACCTTCAGCTCTTGCTGCTCCCTCGGTGCCATCCGCCTAAGAGGCATCACAACAGGTCTGGCTCCCTCAACTAGATCGATACGAAACTCGATCTCCCTATGCGGCGGCAACCCTTTGACTTCCTCAAAGACATTCTCAAACTCATTCACAATAGGCACCGATGACAGTCCATCCCGTGGAACAACTAGCGAATACATGAAGCTCATGAAGACGCCTTCTTCATGCTTACATCGTATCACAACCTTTCGCCCTTCCACATTCCCGACTGTCACCTCAAGCCTCTCACAATCAATCCTTGCCGCATACTTCCTAAGCCAGTCCATACCCAAAATAATTCCGAACCCCGCAAAGTTCAGAACAAAGCAATCACAAACAAACGAGCAATCATGACTCGACACAACTAGACCACGACATCTCATACACAAACATGACGAACCCCCAACTGGATTAGTCACAACCAATGGCCTATCAACAATATCCGGTTTCAAACCTAACCGGCCTACCAAATCATCACAAACAAAAGAATGCGACGCTCCAGTATCAAACAACACTCTAACTGGAACACCACAAATAGAAAGAGTACCTTGAACCACCACACTCTTCCCCTTCTCCTCAGCAGTAGGAGCTCTTGAAGACGACGGCACAGCTTCCAAAGCATAAGCTTGCACAACTTGCCTGTCCTTCCTCGGTTCTGGACAATCCTTCCTGAAATGCCCTGGCTTATCACAGTTATGGCACTTCGCCGGCGCCTTTGGATTCCTACAATCCTTGGAGAGATGGCCCTTCTTCTGACAATTATAGCAGGTCACTTCGCCCTTTGGCTTCTTCTGGCCATCCTTACTCTTCTGCTGCTGCTGCTTCCTCTTCCTATTCCCACTCTGCTGTGGTTTAGATCCTTCCCTGGTTACAGCAACAACAGAATTTTCCTTAGGGAACAAACTCTCATGCCTAAGGGCTTTCTCCACCAGCTTCTCAAATGGATCGTCCAAGTGATCCACTAACTGCCTCCCAAGATAAGCATCCAGACCAGTCACAAACTTCTCGTTCTTCTGGTAGGGAGAATCAATATACGATCTGGCATACTTAGACAAAGCTTCGAACTCGGAAATATACTCAAGAACTGGTCTCCCACCTTGCTTGAGCTCTACAAACCTCTTGAACAAAACAGACTTCTGAGCCGTAGAGATGAACTTAGCTTCAAATCTAACTCGGAATTGCTCCCAAGTAATCTCTTCTTCTGGTGTATCGATGGTGATAGAATTCCACCAATCAGCAGCTCTTCCCTGAAGCTGTCTCGATGCAAGCTTTCTCTTGGTTGCATCCTCAATCCCTAAGTCACCAAAGATCCTTCGACAAGCATCAATCCATCTCTGTACTTCAATAGTCGACTCTGTCCCCAAGAAAGCTTTTCCTCCAAGAGAAGTATAATCCTTGCAAAGCTTAGCAAAATCCACGGGTCTTGGAGCTTGAACTTGAACTCCCACATCCACTGATGATCCTGAAGCTGGTATCCTTCTCATGATCGAAGTCATCATCGCTTCGAACATAGTTCCATAATCAACAGCTCCTTCATCAGCACGGCTTTCCCTTGCAGCTGGTCTCCCTCTTCGACTCATCCTTAATATCTGTAAAAAGAATGATTAGAACACCTTAAGAAACAACTGCATAAGGAGTTCAAATCCTTCTAAGCTACTATATTATATATAGTAATCATCCATCAAAATACAATTACGTCTCTCATACGTAATTACGTCAGCGAGCGTTGGCTAAAATCGACTAACCAAAGCTCTGATACCAAATGTGACGACCGCCCATGACTCCCGCACCAAAACAAGAGAATAGTGCGCTGAAAGGTGTGCCAGGCAGCCATGGACGATAGTCAGGGTAAAATAAAAATCGAAGAATCTCTATCGTAACTCACAGCGCATGGATAAAATACAATAGAGAAATATATAGTGAAGTCTCATAACAGGAAATCATCATATAAGCATCACAGAAGTTTTATACAATCATCTCAACAAATCCATACATCAAGACCTCACTACAAGCACTCATCAAATACAGCAGCGGATACCCAGTACATATAAGAAAATAATATGCATAGCCTCCTGCTCGTCTTCGTCATCTTCAACGTAGAAACTCCAAGCACAGCACCTGTCACCTGCTTACCTAGTCTGCCCATCCCAACATGGATGAACAGCCCAAGGTAATAAGAGGAGACATAAAACCTTGAGTCAGACAAAGTCTTAGTGAGCAGTAAATTAACAATCAAGCATACCAAAAGAGCATAAAGGATAAAAGGAATAGGAACCAAACCATCCCACTCCACCTCTTTCTACAGTGATAGCCCCCAGACACACACTAAGAAGAATCAAGCATAACATATAGACAAATAAGGTAAAGCAATAACCACTCGAGTCAAGGGCAATGTTTTCCAAATACCAACCCCCAAGGCCTAAACCAAGATCAGATAAGCACCCAGAAAACACCGCTCTTGAAGCCGAATGATAATACAACCAAACATCCATGACTCTGGCTATCACTGCATCGTTGCCTTGATTTCACCGTTAGTTGAATGACCATCCGTCAAGGGCTAATGGTAACCCCGGTTCTAGCCATAACTCCGCACGTCGTCGCAGCCCGTGCCTAGGAATTTTCGCAACTACCCAGAGTACTAGCACGCCGTCGTAGCCCGTGCCTGGAACGCCGTCGCAGCCCGTTCCAACGTACCCTTGCTTTGAGCATGCTAGAACCTTCAACAACGATGAGATCTAAGCCTCCTAGTCATCCTCCTCGACGACTATTTCCATACTAGCTCAAGCGCCTCTCAAGCTAACCATTATCACCAACTCGGATCGCATCACCGAGTAATCAACATAACTTTGCACGTCGTCGCAGCCCGTGCTTGGGACGTCATCGTGACCCGTCCCATCACAACATATGTCTTGCCTCATCACATCATAGCAAAGTCTCTCTTCTTGGAACGTCATCATGACCCGTCCCATTTCAACATCACACCTTGCTTTATCGCATCATAGCAAAGTCCCATCTCAATCATGCTTTGCCTTCTCGTATCATGGCAAGATCCCACATCCTCGAATCCATCCATATGAGCTTCCACATCCGCTTCATATGCTACAGGCAGCTTCCACATTCAAGAGCTTTTCCACCTAGCTTTTGAATCATCTCGAACCATCTTGTTCCAAATCAACCACTAGCTAACTTGAAACAATCCAAATCATTCATCAATACAAACAATCAAGCATTCAAACAAGATTTAATAAGCAATATCAACAAAAATGGCAATATCATAAATAAATGAGCATAAGTCCAACATGCATGATTCATAGGTTTTTAGCATAGATCTATCAAATATAAAACATGGGTTTTGTCTCTAATACTTGTTAAACAAATGTGCATAGGTAAACATCTTCAAAAATGATGGATCTACATGCAGACTTAAGGACAATGCGAGAAAATGCTATTTCAAACACATAAACTAGCTACCAATCCACTACACTCCTTTGGGTCCGCGTGAGAGATAACTACCACTCACCAAATCACCCAAACACCTCAAAAACCACACACTTCAGATCTGGACAGCGAAGAACAAGGCTTGATCCGGCAAGATCTCGCTTCAATCGATGAAATCTAGCCCGAACGGATGAAGATCTTCAACTTGGACACTTGAATCTTCGATCCCGATCTTCGATCTTGGATGGATGCTAACACTTGATTGGAATGGAGAAAAGAAGATGAAGAAATGTTGTAGTCGAGTCTTCAAAATGGCAGCACTTCGTTGCTTCAAAAACCGGTGCCAAAAAGTGAGCCGAACCCCTCTATTTATAGGCTGGAAACTCCTTAGGTCGTCGCCCCTTAGGTCGTCCCCGACCTAACTATGAGTCGTTGCCGACTCATCAGCCCCTACGACCTACGACCTAACCAACACAACATACAACCAAGGCCGACTTACGACTTAACCCAGACGCGACCTAAAACACAGGCCGACCTAACGACTCAACGCACTGCCGACCCAACTGTCACACGACTCAACACACTGCCGCATTTCCTAAGTCCTAGGTCGCCTGACGACTTAACTAGCATGCCGACCTACGACCTAAGACCCTGCCGACCTAAGTCCTAAACAGTACTCACGCGACCTAACTACTCCCACGACCCAAAACTTACACGACCTAACAGCTTACACCTTCTAAGTTAAGTCGTTTACTACTATAGGTCGGACACCTCTAGGTCGATCTACACTAGATCGGTCGCCACTAGCATCATCCTATCTGCTAGGTCGTCCACGACCTAACTTCCTTAGGTCGCTCCAAAACCCTTCCGACCTAACAACCATACGACTCATCGCCTTAACTCGTATACGACTTATCCCCTTAAGTCGTTAACTCGGCAACCTCCCTAACTCGGAAGCCCTCTATTTCATGAGTCGGTCAACTTTCTTAGGTCGGTCACTCTCTTAGGTCGCTCCAGCGACCAAAACTACCTCACGACCTAAGCTAACACGGCAACATGCTAACCCGAGCACCCTCCTAAGTCGTAACTCGAACACGACCTAACTATGAGTCGGTCACGACTCATCACTTAACACACGAGTTATCTCCCAATACGACTCAGGCTAGGAACACCACAAACAACACTAACGACCTGTAAATTCTACGATCCATCGACACGTAAAATACGGGTCGTTACAGGTTGACGCAATTTCGTTCCGGAGTCAGAACAGGCTTTTCGGGCCATTTTATCGTTCAACGCGTATATCAATCTAGTCCATCTATTTGATTTTCAGCTTTGGCTATAAATAGCCAATTATAAACCCTAATTTTTGCTCATTGTCATTTGTCTGTACGTACAATTCCTCCTAGCCTACTCATTTCAATGGCAGACAAATTAAAACCAAATTACTAATTAAATTCCAAATCAAATCCAGCTTCAAAAATTCAAACCCCTCAAATATTATCAAATTATATATCGATCTGAAGGTCTCGATGAGCGAACTCAGATCCATGAGTCATTTTTCGTTTTGGTTCATCGTTTGATCAGTAAACGTCGAAGATGTCTCGACCGTTCATCGCGTTGTGATGAACGTTAAAGGATCTCTGATTCGAAGGTGCAGTGTTGTAGAGAGAGTCGAGCGTTGTTCATCTAAGTCAGTCGCTGGGTGTATTGACGGTCAGATTTGTTGGGAAAATTCAGTTAGGGTTTATCTTTTTCGCGGCGTCCGGTGCTTTTTTATTGGCCGATGGTGATCGAGATGGAGCTCGGAGGTTGGCGGCTTGGCTAGAGGGGTGGGGCCCCGATGGCCGGCGGCGGCCTAGGAACACATTCGTTGGTAAGGCATGGCGGCGTGATTTTTTTTGTATCGGCTACGGTTAGTCTATGCGCATGAGGAGAGATAGAGATGTTGACGTGGCAAGTATATCTCTATTTACTTTATTTTAATAATTTGAATTCCAAAAGTTTTAATAAGCATAACTTTTACATACGAGCTTAGATTTGGGCGCGGTTTCTTGCATTGGGATCGTATTGGAATTCGGGACATTTTGGCACTGATTTAGATGGATTCTGAGACCGTCAAGCTTTGGATTTAAATTGGATTTAAATTCAAAAGGTGAGTGTTTTAACCCACTCACAACTTCTAAAATTTCTTATGTTTGTTAAATTTATTTTTGATGTGATTAGAAATTTATTTATGACTGTTTGGCATATTTTTAATCCTCATCCCAGTTAAATTAGATATATTGGATTAAATTGTTAATTAAATTATTTTTGCATATAAATTGCCAGTTAAATTGTTAATTGAATTATTTTGAATATAAACTGCGAGTAAATACCTGTTGTTTACTATCTGTTTATATTGATGTTATGGATTTAATTGGATGATGATTGTGATAAATGGTTGATGATTGATGTTGGATGAATGTATGTTGTATTTTATATCGGTATAAACTGCAAGTTATTATGCATTTTTATTTCAATCGGGATTATTATTTGAAATGATATATAACCGTATTTTTTTTAAACTACGGATTGAAATAATAAATATCTGTATCACTTGACCATATGATATAAAATTATATACAGACACTGTGGTCTGTATATAAAAATATTTTCAAATGATTTCTATGGTATTGGAAAGAAATATACGGTTTAATAAATATAAATTTTTGATATTATATAAATATTATTATATATATATAGTAAAATTCTTGAATTTAAGCTATGTATTAATTTGTTTAATAAAAACTAAGTTTAATAATGGAGTTTGATTGTTTTATATTATATGGTTAAGAAACTGTTTAAGATATTGTATATATAGAGTTTTAATAATTGAATAAAAAATTAAGTTGGAAGATAAATATGAAATTGGTTTGAATTGAATTATTTAAGAATTATACGCGAATAAATTTGATTTGGAATTTGAATAAAATTGAGGTTTTAATGGTTATGATTCTTATAACTTGATTTGGTTTAGAGTGATTTAAATGAATATAAAATTGCTTTAAATGAGTATATCAAGTTAAATAAATTGAAAGAATATCTAGTTTTGTGAGGTTAAAAGTTTTCTTAAATGATATTGGATTTTTTACGTAACATTTCAAATCTAAATAATTGTAATTGAATTTGATGTATATGAGATTATCAAAGAATTAGTTTGAAATGATGGAATATTTAAAGCGTTGAAATATATGGAAATTGAAATGGTTTATTTGGGGATTTAAATCTGTATTTGGAATTGATTTGCGAAATTAAAGAAACTAATTTATTATATAAAGTAATTTAATATTTAACCATTTAAGTATTGGAAGTTATGTTTCAAATTTATGGGTTTCAAGGTATTATGAATTGAAATGCTATGATTTTGGGAAAAGGATATATTTGAATACAAAAGATATTATATTGATTTGTGGTTTATAAAAATGATATCATATTGATTTGGTTTTTAAAGCGGAAATGATATCGTATTTGTATGGTTTTGAAAAGGATACTATATTCCGGTTTTGAAGTATAAATTATTTTGAAAAGACCGCGGTGTTATAATAACGTCTAGTAGTTAAAGAGACTGGGATCGGAAGTTGTCATACTCTTTGTCGACATCGAAAACCACTTTAACAACCATGTACGCGGTGGAGATTCTAAAATGAAGTAGGATGGTGGCGACGTTCCTTTGAGGTAAATACGTGGACTCGACTCCCATGAGTTGGCATAAGGTGGCTAAAACAGGAGCGATCTCGGGCCAAGGAGGTAGACCCACTTATCGGACACATCCCTTCGATATTATACTCTGACTTTTGGATTGATTCGGTGGCCACTTTTGATTTTTATTTGGGGGTGTGGATCGAGGTGGGTGGTAGCTGCGCGCTACGCATTACCACCAACCCATGTGCGTAATTGGTATATCTACCCTGGCGTTGCCTTGTGTGCCGTGTCACCTACCCTATCATGCCTTGTACGAGTTTGGTTTTCTCCCTAACTCATGTGGTATCCTCTGGTGGCTACCTGATCAGGAGGGACTATGATATTGGATGGACTACTGGGACTATTACGTGTTAAGGATTATATGGCTAACCCCTTAGTGCTATTAAAAAGTAAGTTTATTTTACTATTAGACATTATTATAATAGCGAAATATCACTACATAGTAAATAGTAACGGATCCTTAGGAGATGTGAATCCCGAGCATCTCTTAAGTTACTGCACTCACGTTTTACATTGCATAGGAGATGTCAAATCCTGTAAACATCTCTGACGCATTCCACTCATATTTATTCCTATTGGTTTAACTTACATAAGATCTTTTAGTTCTGACTTGAGTGTTTTGTCTTTTCAATTCGCTATGGTCAGCCTAAGCATTTCAGGGTTTGAAGGCCTTACTTTTGGAGGACGAAGACGAAGATTGTATTGCTATTATCTATTATATTATTCCACTAAATTCATACTGTTCCGCTGCATTATTTGTCATTCTCTGGTATGTGTAACTCTGATATATGTTGTATAAGTAATATCAAATGTTTTATAAAACAGCTTCATGAACTTTTATTTGATTATTATATTTTATCGTTCCGCTGCAAGATTCTGTTTTGTTCTTTTTCTTTCTTTGCTTTTTCTTATTTACCCCATAACAATCCGCCCTTCTGTATGGTTTAAGTCTGACGTGTGTGGTTTATTGTCGATTTAAAGCGTACAAAAAGACAGGACGTTACATCTGGTATCAAGCTTTTGTTTAGCGATAATCCTTAGCTTTGTGGGGTCTGCCTCTTCATTAATAGGGTAGTAATACCCTATGATGAGTCATTGAGTGTATATATATGAGAGAGCGTATCTTTTAGTGCTATAAATTGTAACGACCCAAAAATTTTGATCCTGAAATTTCCAGATAGTTAGTGAAAAGAAGAAAAGAGAAAGAATAAGAAACAAGAACAAGACTCAGAAACCTCACATTCGCAACTGATCAAAATATAATATCACACAATAATAACATTTATACAAGAGAAACCGTATCTATCAATTTTCATCAATATATCAGAGTTACAACAATTTTACACAAAATTGGACATATACAATTTAACATGTCTCAGACGTATACAATATCATATAGTAATCTCTCCTTACGATACTGCCATCCAGCTCGCCTCCTGACTCCAGAACGTCCTTACCTGAAAATCTATAATACTCGGTCTGACCCGAGCATTACATCAAAGTAACACCCGGGTCAGGCTGGAAACCAGCGTGAGTAAACTCATCTAACATGAAATACAAAAGCATACAACTTATATAAACCCAGGTAACTTATCAATTTACACTTCACAAGTTATTATAGATATCAACCAATTCACACATTAATTTCTAAGTGCCAAAAACTTAGATTTAAATGGTCCAATTCACTTAAATCATTCCATACCAGCCAATCTATTTCACATATCAATTGATAAAGAATCGAAGTGGTTTCGGGTATTAACTAATACTCGACTCCGGTCTCTTCGAATCCAATGTCATCCTAACTTAAATTATTCAAGTGAAATACAATTCAACTTTAAATACAGGATGTCACAGTAATCCATCAAAAATAGATAATCACATCACCACTGTTTAAATCAACATATTTTATCACATAGCATCCAAAGCACATATTAGGGATAACAATTAATCAAAGGTTTCCAATATCATTCTATTTTTCCTTAATTAATTATCTCAATTAATTTGTCCTTAACTAAACATAGTGATTAACATTTAATTACTTCGTTAATTAATTATTAACCACAATTATTAATCTCCCTTGATTAATCTCAGTTAGTAATTAAATACCCTTAATTACTCATTCCATAAGTAAATTACCCTTAATTAATTACAAAGTAATTATATCCAAATTACTTTCATCATTAAAAATCTTTAAATACACTTAGTAATTATCAATTACTTACTTTCCTAAGTAATTACACTTCCATTAATTACATTAAGTAATTATTCATCAACCATCACGTGTTTAAAATTAATTAAACTTAATTAATTAATTTAAACCAACTACATCAACCCAATTGACTACATTAAGTAATTAATTCATAAACAATTCCATAAATGATTATTATTAATTAATTAATTAATCTAATTAATTATCAAAATTAATCACATTAATTAATTGTTAGAAAATCTTGAGTCAATGACCTTCATTAACTATTCTTAATTACTTAATTAAGAAATAACCTATATTAATAATTATTAATTACAAATTAATTAATATTTAATTACCACTAAATTAATCTCTAATTATTTAATTAATTAAATGTTAACTAAAATTTAATTAATCCTTAATCACTTGAGAATTTGATCTTAATTATTAATTAAAATTAATTAACAATCCTTAATTATTAATTAACCTAAATTAATTAACCTTAAGACTTCCTTAATTAATTTATAATTCTTAATTACTTAACTAACCAACCATATTATTAAATAATTAAATAATTAATTACACATCTTAATTATCTTAATAATTTAATGAATCCAAATTCTTAAGATCTAACTTAATTTAAGAAAAAACTTCTTACTCATTTAAAGTATTTAAAAAAAACACTTTGTTCAAATTTACTTTAAATTTCACTTTAAATTTCATTTTAAACCTAAGATTTAAAAATGAATACAACTTTATCTAAACAAGGTTCTAAACAGTTTAATATCTTTTATCTCGTATGTTGAAAGAATAACCATTTAAAAAAAAGAAATATAAAATTCAAATCAACATATACTTTAAACATTCCAGATTTAAAAGCTAGAATTTAAATTTCTAATTTATCAATTTAAACTTACAGTTTAAATTCAATCCCACATATACTTTTATACTAAAAAGTTTCAAATATAAATTTAAATTTCAAAATTTAAATTAATTCAAAACTAAGATTCAACTAGTTTGAATTCATATTTAGTTTCAGGTTTTAAACTCAGTTGAGATTTCAGTTTCCTATTTAAACTTTTACTTTTAAAATTGAAACAGGTTTTCTGTTAAACTGTAAAACCTGAAACAATTGCTCGAGCTACCCTACAAAAACTCTGAGTCAAAACAACACCTACTTCGAGTCACATCTCAAATTACCCGAGACCATCACGAGGTCCAAACCCCTGTAACCAAAACACTCACCAGTATCCACCTTGCTCTGTGCACATGCACAGCTCCTCCGGCCATCGCTGGCCACCTCAAGACCTCCACACGGTCGTCACTCATCAACTCCGGCCAACCACCAGCCTCTGCTTCGAGTAACCCTTCAATTTGCCCGAAAACAAAATCGCGACACAAACATTCCCAAAGCTGGAACAGAATCAAACTCCACACCCAAACCTGTCAACGTCGAGATCTTCCAACTCCGACCACTATCACACACCATACTCCGGCGATTACTTCATCAATACATCAACTTCCATTCCCCAAAACCTCAGGTAGCTCGATCAACAGAGAAGATCGAACTCAAATAATACTGCAACCCAGTAAAAACTAGGGTTCTAAAATGCAAATCACAATCTCTTCTTCGAAAATGAAATGCAACCCAAACAAGTAATTTTCTCATCATCTGTGGTAACTCCACCATCCTCAGAAACAATCACGGCATCTATAATCACTTGTGGCAAACAGAGATGCCCAAAATTGCATTTACAGTAAAACTAGAACTGCTCTTTAAATATAACATTAAGAATTTTAATTCTTGTTTTAAAATTCATAATTTTGAATGGTGTTTCGATTTATAAACCTGAAACGTTAAATTATAAAGTTTGAATTTTCATCCAATGCCAATTGTTGTTCTGTTTATTTCACTTCCAGTTAATATAAGATTTTATTTATCATATGAATTTTTTTAAACTTACTTTGTCTTATAATAACAAGTTTCATTTAAAAATTAAATCATCACAACAAACAAACCAAAAGAAAATGAATTTTAGAATCAACAATAGTTTTGGGAATTGCATAACAGGAATGCAACAGTTAAAATAAAACATATACACATAAATATTTTCACATGTATATATGTTCACAGCAAATTCAAACTATAAATTCATTTCTTATTAAAAGCATGAAAGCAACTTTTACCTATTAAATTAATTTAATTTTTTTTTTTGATTTAGTTTCTCACATGTTGATTATGAAACAGAGGCATCCTGAAGATGTTTTTGAAAACAAACATGCATAAATCAAACATGCATACTGAACTTCAACTTTACTGCATGCAATTTGATTTGTAAACAGAAAGAAATTTGTTTACTCACCTGTACTAAAATGCAGAGCCCAGAAATTGAACATGCAGAACATTCTTTAATAAACTTGCTTGAAATGCTTGTAGAAAGATTGAATGCTTTTAAAACTTGCTTACTGTTTTCCAGATTTGAAAAGAAATACATGAAGGTAGCTTAAGTTGCTTTAAATTGCTTTATCTTGCAGGTAGTTGCTACCTTCCAGATTGCAGATGAAAAAAAATGCAGACTTTGGTTTGAATTCCAGATTTACAAAGTGACATGCTTGCTGGTTTATTTTATTTTCCAGTTTTGAATGAATTGAGTGCAGGCTTTCATGCTTGTTTACAGGGATTTGATATGCAACTTGAAATATGTTACAAGGAATTTGATTTTATAGGTTTGATGAGCTACAGGCTTTTGTTTTGAGGAGAATGTGTTACGGGGATTTTTCTTTTGTTTTGCATGTTGGTTTTCAGGGATTGAAGAATGCAGTTTGAATTAGAACGGGGAATGATTTGTTTGGATATGAGGAATGCAAATGGGTTTTACAGGGAACTGAAGAATGTTTTTAAGGTGGAATGTTTTCAGCTGAAAAGTTTCTTTCTTTAGAATTGAAAAAAATGAAAATGAACCAAGAAAATGAAAGAAGAAAAGAATATGGTTTTATATAGATTTAAATTAGGATTTATAAAAATTAAAGAAAAATAAAAATGGAATTATGACACTTGTCTTAAGTGTTAACATTTGCTAACTTAGGTTCTAAGAGGTTTACACTTGTTATAATGCAATCTCAACCTAACAACACTTGTCTTTATTATTAATTAGCATTTTAATTAAAGTTAATGAATGTTTTAGACTTAATTATTTTACTAGTGCTTTTTTATATGTATTGTTAATTTTTAGGGAATAAAACAAACATTTTATAACTTTATTTTAATCTAAATAAATATTCATACTTAAGTCAAAAATTTAATTTAAACAAATAAAACATATATTAACTTATTAAAAGATTAATTCACTAATTAAAAACTTATTAAAGAAGATTATTGAATCAATTCAAATTTATTTACAGAAATCATCAAATCAATTTAAATTTTAAGCACAGATTATTAAATTGATTATTTCCAAATCCCGGAATATTACATTCCTCCCCCCTTTGAATCTTTTCGTCCTCGAAAAGGAACGAAGCCAGAATTTATTAAACTGCTTAAAATCATATGAATTTTCATTGATCAATTTTAAAACATTTTAGATATTTATATAATATTACAGAAATAGTTTTATAAAAATACTTTTATAACTCGATGTCTCAAAAAGTCCATCATCGTTCTCATAGAAATTCGGTCATACGTTGATCAGGCGTAAGACTGAAAATCTATAAATACTTAGCAGACTCATTTTCAACATCCAGTGAAAATACTTGGAAAAATTTTTTATTGAAAATATAGAAAACAGTTTTTGAAAATAGAGGATATATCTTTTGGTGAGAATGCTTTGGAAATCATCACCCCCATCCATGGTCGCAGTTAACCCGGTGATTACGTTGCCTTCCCGACAAAATCCACAGATAACTGTAGGCCTCCGCGCCCCACGATTACACTATGGAACCCCGCTACAGATCGCAGCTACAACTGGGGTTACGTTGCTATCACAGCAAAAACCCATATAACTGTAGGCATCAGCGCCCTCGACTTTCGCTGCCAAAAATGAAACTTCTCCACTCCACTTGACCATAGATCGCAGTCTACCGATGTTGCATTGCCTTCCCGGCAAAATCAAGTGTAGACCGTTGACACTCATCCTTCACACGATTTTCGCTATGGTCCCCACAGTAGATCGCAGCGACATCGAGTTACACTATCGTTACAGCATAACCCAAATGCCCCTGTATGCATCAGCGCCATCGACTTTCGCTACCCAATAATCCTCAGGAACTAGTTTTGTCCGGACTCCTCATAGGATCAACTTTAGAACCCCCCCTTGGGGCGTAAGGCAGTACCACCCGGTGGTACTCCTGGGAAGTCCATTCCTAGGGAGCGCCTTTTACCCCAGAGCATCATCAAAACATTTTATACTATACATATATAGTATCTTCAAATCATACACCTAGTATGATATCATACAAAGCTCCTTTACACAAAATCGATTATCCCAAAATCGATAATTCTCAAACTAGGCTTTCCAAACTCAATATTGATTTTACCTAAAAATCTAAAGCCTTTCCAAATCCATAGGTTCCCAAAACCTTTTTTCCAAAATCCTCATATGATCCTCTATATATATATAGATATATATAAAATCCTTTATAAAAAAATCTTTGGATCATTATAAACTTGTATAAAATCCTTTTTATACTTCAAACACTTCCAAAATCCTTCCTTTATGGCAAAAAATTCATCAAGGGGGGTTTTATCTTATATAACAAAGATATATCACTTTGTTTATTCAAAATCAAATATTCAAATTTGATTAAACTCTTTTTATTACCATTTTCATTCAAATCCGTACGATGTACACATATCATCCGTACGCTATACCAATCTGATCGCTCATTCGATCACACAATTTCACTTCCGAACTAGTATCGTCCACCCGACTTCCTAGTGCGGACACAGATCTGGTTTCTTGATCAGAAACCGTCATTCTCCTTGCATAGTCATAACTATGATAGAGAATATCCAGAACCAATCAACAACCCATATCCAGATTCGCCGTCGAAAATCGAGCGAAAAATCCTAATTCGGATCGACAAACTATCTTGAAACACTATGCTCGAATCTGGACCAAATCACTATGCGTATAGAATAACATACGTACACCGTACGTATTTATCTTTATTGGTTATTAACCAGATTAATTCTCTTTCTATTCATATTCACTTACACTCAACCGCTTCAATCCATTTGGATTATCATCTCTATTCTTATCTCGATTGGGTATTTAACCTATAACGGTTTAAACTCCGACCAGTTAATTTAGAAATTAGCTTAAAAATTTTAAAAATAGATAAGTAGTTGGAAAATAATTACTAGTTTGTAAAATGGCTGTAAAATAGTTCAGTAATTGTAAAATAATTAGAAAATAGTTAAATAGTCATAGAAATTTTAAATAATTGCAAAATAGATATAAAACAGTAATTAGTAGTTGAAAATAGTAATTAGTTTATAGAATAGTTAGAAAATTGTTAAACAGTTTCAAAAATAATTGTAAAACAAATATAAGATAGTTCGGCTTTTTAAAAGAAAGGTTGCATATATAATAAATAGCTTGGAAAAATATGTTTATATTAAAACAATTTATATTGAAAATAGTCCAGAGTCAAAACTGTTCTCTTCCCAATTTCCATACTTATCAATTCAATTTAAATTTCCTCTACCATTTAAATTGACCCAATTTCAAATTTAAACAACTTCAATTTCCATTGAAATTGATTCAACCCCAATTCAAGTTGAATAAATTCTCAATTCCTTTTTCAAATTTAAATCAAATTCCATTTGATTTTAAACATATTCAACTTTAATTACAATCCAAAGTTATTCCAATCACTTTGGACTAATTATCCATTCAATTGAATCCCGCTTCAATTCCAATCTATTTCAACTCCAGTTTGAATTAACCCCAATTTCAAACTCTATTTCCAATCATGTTGAATTATTCTTGATTTCTTCTAAATATTTAATTCAAATCCCATTTGAATTTAAAATTATTCAACTTTAATTATAATTCCAAATTATTCCAATAAATTTGGACTAATTTCAAATCGAATCCACTTCAATTTCAAATCGTTACAAATTAATCCAATTCAAATTTTCTGTTTGAATTTTATACTCATACATCTCCAATCACACTTTCAGTTACTTCAAATCAAATTCAGTTTGAACTATTTCAAATTTCAAATTTAAACCATCCCGAATGATATAAATTCGAGTTAATACTTCAAATGTTGATTTAATTCCTTTAAATCAATTTGCCTTTTTATCCCAACAATGGTTACCATACTCCATTTCTCATTCATTTAAACAAATCCAATTCACGACTTAAAGATTTTTAACAACAATAGGATGATATTATCTGATACATCTTAAAACATCCATCAATTTACAATTTCCAAATCTCAATCCCATTTTGAGATCACACAAACTCCCAATTCAGATTAACCATTTAACTCCCCAAATTAAATTCCAATTTCATCTTGAAATTCCCAAATCATGTTGATTATTCAAACTTATTTAACTTTTCTCAAGTCAAACTCAATCTACTTAATCCAGTTAATCTTACCCAATTTGAACTTCCATTTCAAATTCTAAATTTCACATAAATAATTTCCCACTTATTAAGTTCAAAAACCTATCATTTTGGGTTTCCACTTCTCATTCCCAATTTAAAACTCAATATTTAGAGTTTATCTCAAACCATCTTTGATATTATGTATATTCACATATATACATATTAATCTTCTTTTACAAACCAAATTTTTACTTTAAAATTTTAAACTACCTTTGATTTTTAATTCAAAATAAATTCTTTTAAAATTTCAAACAACCCTTGTCTAAAATAGGACCATTTCACTCAATTTTCTTAAATAATATTATTTATTATTTCTTTAAATTAATTACATCATTAATTAATTCATTCGGTAATTAACTTATTTCTTAATTACCTTCATTAAGTATTTGTCCTTTAAATTGCTTATCTCTAGTTACTTCATTAAGTAACTCCCTCTTTATTTATCATTTCTAATTATTATCCACTAATTAATCTCATCAAGTTTAATTAATTACATAAATTAATTGATTATTCTTATCCTGAAACCTTTCCTAAATTCAAGATTTAATTTCAGTTTGAATCCTTTTCAAACTTGTCTTTAAATTTAATTTCAATTTGGTTGTAATTATTACCACTTAATTCTTACTATTACTTTTAATTTAATTAATACTACAACCAATTTCCTTAATATAATAGATAATCTGTTTCTTATATAAGATTCATTTACTTTTGAAATCATTTAAAAAACTTTATATAAGAAAATAACAAGTACGATATCTCATATTTATATACTCAACTCATTATAGGGTACCACTTACCCTATTCTTAATGAGTAATCCCACCAGAGCCAAGGTTCTCCCTTAACCTTCTACTCTGATACCAAATGTAACGACCCAAAATTTTCAATCCCGAAATTTCCAGATAGTTAGTGAAAAGAAGAAAAGAGAAAGAAGAAGAAATAAGAACAAGACTCAGAAACCTCACATTCGCAACGGATCAAAATATAATATCACATAATAATAACAGTTATACAAGAGAAACTGTATCTATCAATTTTCATCAATATACCAGAGTTACAACAATTTTACACAAAATTGGACATATACAATTTAACATGTCTCAGACGTATACAATATCATATAGTATTCTTTCCTTACGATACTGCCATCCAGCTCGCCTCCTGACTCCAGAACGTCCTTACCTGAAAATCTGTAATACTCGGTCTGACCCGAGCATTACATCAAAGTAACACCCGGGTCAGGCTGGAAACCAGCGTGAGTAAACTCATCTAACATGAACTACAAAAGCATACAACTTATATAAACCCGGGTAACTTATCAATTTACACTTCACAAGTTATTATAGATATCAACCAATTCACACATTAATTTCTAAGTGCCAAAAAGTTAGATTTAAATGGTCCAATTCACTTAAATCATTCCATACCAGCCAATCTATTTCACATATCAATTAATAAAGAATCGAAGTGGTTTCGGGTATTAACTAATACCCGACTCCAGTCTCTTCGAATCCAATGTCATCCTAACTTAAATTATTCAAGTGAAATACAATTCAACTTTAAATACAGGATGTCACAGTAATCCATCAAAAATAGATAATCACATCACCACAGTTTAAATCAACATATTTTATCACATAGCATCCAAACCACATATTAGAGATAACAATTAATCAAAGGCTTCCAATATCATTCTATTTTTCCTTAATTAATTATCTCAATTAATTTGCCCTTAACTAAACACAGTGATTAACATTTAATTACTTCGTTAATTAATTATTAACCACAATTATTAATCTCCCTTGATTAATCTCAGTTAGTAATTAAATACCCTTTACTCATTCCATAAGTAAATTACCCTTAATTAATTACAAAGTAATTATATCCAAATTACTTTCATTATTAAACATCTTTAATTACACTTAGTAATTATCAGTTACTTACTTTCCTAAGTAATTACACTTCCATTAATCACATTAAGTAATTATTCATCAATCATCACGTGTTTAAAATTAATTAAACTTAATTAATTAATTTAAACCAACTACATCAACCCAATTGACTACATTAAGTAATTAATTCATAAATAATTCCATAAATGATTATTATTAATTAATTAATTAATCTAATTAATTATCAAAATTAATGACATTAATTAATTGTTAAAAAATCTTAAGTCAATGACCTTCATTAACTATTCTTAATTACTTAATTAAGAAATAACCTATATTAATCATTATTAATTACAAATTAATTAATATTTAATTACCACTAAATTAATCTCTAAATATTTAATTAATTAAATGTTAACTAAAATTTAATTAATCCTTGATCACTTGAGAATTTGATCTTAATTATTAATTAAAATTAATTAACAATCCTTAATTATTAATTAACCTAAATTAATTAACCTTAAGACTTCCTTAATTAATTTATAATTCTTAATTACTTAACTAACCAACCATATTATTAAATAATTAAATAATTAAATACCCATCTTAATTATCTTAATAATTTAATGAATCCAAATTCTTAAGATCTAACTTAATTTAAGAAAACACTTCTTACTCATTTAAAGTATTGAAAAAAAACACTTTGTTCAAATTTACTTTAAATTTCATTTTAAACCTAAGACTTAAAAATGAATACAACTTTATCTAAACAAGGTTCTAAACAATTTAATATCTTTTATCTCGTATGTTGAAAGAATAACCATTTAAAAAAAAAAATATAATTCAAATCAACATATACTTTAAACATTCCAGATTTAAAAGATAGAATTTAAATTTCTAATTTATCAATTTAAACTTACAGTTTAAATTCAATCCCACATTTACTTTTATACTAAAAAGTTTCAAATCTAAATTTAATTTTCAAAATTTAAATTAATTCAAAACTCAGATTCAACTAGTTTGAATTCATATTTAGTTTCAGGTTTTAAACTCAGTTTAGATTTTAGTTTCCTATTTAAACTTTTACTTTTAAAATTGAAACAGGTTTTCTGTTAAACTGTAAAACATGAAACAATTGCTCGAGCTACCCTACAAAAACTCCGAGTCAAAACAACACCTACTTCGAGTCACATCTCAAATTACTCGAGACCATCACGAGGTCCAAACCCCTATAACCAAAACACTCACCAGTATCCACCCTTGCTCTGTGCACATGCACAGCTCCTCCGGCCATCGCTGGCCACCTCAAGACCTCCACACGGTCGTCACTCATCAACTCCGGCCAACCACCAGCCTCTGCTTCGAGTCACCCTTCAATTTGCCCGAAAGCAAAATCGCGACACAAACATTCCCAAACCTGGAACAGAATCAAACTCCACACCCAAACCTGTTAACGTCGAGATCTTCCAACTCCGACACTATTAAACACCATACTCCAGCGATTACTTCATGTAACGGCTCGAATTTTTCGCGTTCGAAAATCGACATCCATACTTTACATTGTACTCGAATGCCGCAGATTCGACCGCTCAAATTCGAGTCGCCGGAGCTTATAACACATTAAGTAAATAACACAGCGGAAGAAAATGAACAACATATCAATATACAACATTTGATACAATATCAGATATCATATGATACAACAGATGATACAATAGATATCAACATTATCAGAGATACAAAGAATAGCAGCGGAAATAAAAGATAACACCAGCAGCGGAACAAATCTCCAAAATAGTCTTCAAGGAAGAACTCCAGTATCGGTAATCTCCAAAGCACCAATCCAGAATAGCTCGAACTCCCAAATCAAAATGAAGAGAAGCAACTCGATCCAAATGCGATTGCCAAATCCTAAGGCTGAAAGCTATCGAATCTACACCTATTACTGATTATCTGAAAACCCCAGCTCTAGACTGCCCGTGTGGGAAATAGTGGGCACCCAGAGTTTAGGAAAGGAACAATAAACTCCAGGTCAGTCATGGGACTGGTATGAGCAAACAAAAACATTTGGTCTTTTAAAACAAACAAAAGAATTTAAATTTGAAATCCGCAATGCTTTTTGGAAAATGAAACTACCATAAGGCCTCCCGGCACACACACAATGCAAACGCACACATGGGGGAGATTTCTCCTTATGATAGTCAAACATGCTTACTACGAGAAAAATTCTTTGATATTATTACTAGTGCATAGTGGGAAATCTTTCGAAAGTATAATATAAATCCTAGCCAGCATAGGTACCATGATACTATGCCTACTATAGCTGCCATGTTAAATGGCAGGTTCTACAACTAAAACCGTACAAGGCACGTAATTGAAGAATGGATTTCCAACAAATGGTCAGGCTAAGGAACTTCCTATTGCCACATGGGTACGCCTCTGGCGGGACGTCCCGAGAACTAACGTTACGGTTAGATCTCTGCCAACACAAGGCCGGGTTACCTCTGTAACTAGGTAACTACTACACGAATATGCCATCCCCCGGTCCTTTGGGACCTTTACCCGAGCGCTCGCAACAACAACACCACACAGTAATAGGTATAGTGTATCAACATGAGTAAGTATCTGGGCTCCATACCATGATACCACCCTTTACCAGAAGGGAATGACATACCCTAAAGGGCGCGACCCTCATAACCTTGCCGCATCTTTCCTGTTTCGACCATTTCCGGGGTGTGAGGTCCTGATGCAGTCTCGTCCACAAAGCTACGCTTTGTGCAACAAAGCCATGCTTTGGGTCAACAGATGACCAAAGCAATGATCACAAAGATAAATGATCAAACAAATGATCATATCACAAATGATCAACCAATGATCATCACACAGCAGCACTCAGCATGCCACATTACCAAATTGGGAATATCACTGATAAATATCAACTACAAAACCTCTGAGTTCGTACGTCTCAGAGAAGGGTGTTAAGCTAAGAGAATAAATTCTCCGCCACCAAGCAGAAATGTATTTGATAGAAATCAGTTAACATCTCAAAGTGTAATGTCGGACATACAACCATACAAGTCTGTTCCGGGTTCGAACAGAACCGAAGGCACTTCCGAAGAAGCCCTTGCAAATCCGGGTATCCACAATCCCGATCGGACTTCCCATCACTAAGGAGAACTCTATACCGGAGCAACTCAGTGCAGAGTCAATCGATAGGTTATCCTATCGTTCTCACAAATACCCGGTCTTCACCACCGGTCTTCAAATGTTATCCATAACGTCGTATCACTATTCGGAATGGGCTATATGACACAAGGTCCTCTCCCGGCTAAACCGAATAATGAGCGCAATATTTTAAAACATATGGATATGGGATTTTAGTTAAGTCACAACTTATAAAATCCAAAACTTTTCTTTCAATGGTTAAACAAATTACCATTTTGAATCTTTAAACAAAAAGATTTATTTCACAAAGTTTCACCCAGTTTCACAAAGATCTATTCATAGATTTCAAACAATCCCCATTTCAATTGGATTAACCCAATTAAATCTTTAAATTAAAGATTTATAGCTTTCAAAACACATTTCCAAAGATTTATCTAAAACTTGGAAAACAATTTTTCTTTTAGACTTGAAAATCCTTTTAACACAACTTGAAAGTCCATTTCTTATGAGAAAGCAAATCTAATTTATACAAGTTGAAATCTTGAGTTGAATTTAAATTTCAAAACATCACCTTTAAAATGGTTTAAAAACCCATATAAACCATTTGTAAGTTGAATAACTTTTAAAAACCTTAGTTCCCAAATTATAGAATCCAATTTCAATATTGAATTCAAATTTAAATCAATTCATTTAAATTCCAAGATTCAATCAAGTTATTTAAAATAACTTTTATTTTTGAAAACTCATTTTCAAAAGCTTCAATTCTAATTCCAAAACTATTTTGGATTTAAAAATTCAATTTTAAAGCAATTTCAAAAATCTGTGACTTAACCAAATTTCCACGTGCAATCCATATTTGTGTGTGTATAGTGTGGTCCAGGGGTTTTACACAATAGTGCACAACATCATCAATCAGCACAGATTCAATTATTACAATTCGATGTGGGTTCGGATAACCAAACTGAAATCCGACTTCCTGTCGCATCGAAATTCAAATGTCGTTTTACGGGTCAAAGGGTTTCATATTCATACGACAGTATATTCATCACAAATATAGCAGATTAGCACAAAGTATCACATAGCATCACATCACATATCAAATATATCAATCCATCACAGAACATCCAATAACAATCAAACACCTTTAATTAAGATGAATAAACCGTGTGGTTATGAATTTGTTATTCACATAATTACTTCTATTTATAATCTTTAAATTAATGATTAATTATCATTAACTATAATTAATTAAGTTTTAACCACCTTTATTTATTAATCATTTATTAAATCAATTATCTTAATTAATTATCCTTTAATTGTAATTAATTAATCTTAATTACCTATTCCTCAATTAATTACTTTAAATAATAAACTTTTAATTATTGATTAATTAAATCTTAGTTAAAATTAATTGTCCTTAATAAATAGATTTATTATTCCTTAATTAATTTCAACAATTAATTATACTTAACCAATTACAATTAATTATATTCAATTAATTAATCTAGTCAATTATCAAAATTAATTGCATTAATTAATTACTAAATTATCCCTAGATAATTATCACCCATTAGTAACAACATTCAATAAATTTTACACTTAAGAAAATTTGAATTAGATTAATAAATCATTTCTAATTAATATTAATCTAAATCATTATTTAAAAATCAAATAATTAAGTGAAATCCTTAATTATTCAACTAATTTAATTACTTATTAATTGACCCAATTAAATTCAAAATGTATTAAAACAATACATTTCTAAATTTAAATTCAAATTCCATTTTAAAATTTTGATATTTTAAAATGTTTAACCATTTAAACCTAAATCTAAATTAACACTTCATATTTAATTCAATATTAATAGAACTAAATTCTTCCTAGTTTTAAAACTTATTTGAAATCAAATCTTATTTCAAATCTATGTTAAACATTGATATATGTTCATTCATTCTTCTATAAATTTATAAACTTGTTTGAAATCAAAACTGGGTTTCATAGTAAATTTGAAACTGTTTTTAATTTGATTTCAAACCAATTTAAATCTTATTTAAAAATGTTTAAATTTATTCAATGTTTAAAACTTACAAAACCTGTTTAAATCAAAATCTGGTTTTGTAAAAAGTTAAACTTGAAAACTGTTTTAATTCTTGACTTAATTCCATATTTAAAACTTGTTTAAATTTTAAGAATTTCATTTTAAAAACTTTGAATTCAAAATTACATTTGAATTCAGATTCAAGTTACACTTGAATCAATTCCTGCACAAAAGTTAAATTTCATTCAACACTTTTAAAAACTGCAAACCTTTTTCAGGTTTAAACCCTGAAAACAGTTTTAAATTTTTGATTTAAAACCAATCTTTAAATTTATTTAAGATATTACATTTTTGAAAACTTTGAATTCCAAACTCTATTTGAATTCAGATTTAACTTGTACTTAAATCAAATTGCAACTTAAAAATGGGTTTCATTAAAAACATTAAAACTGCAAAACAACTTTCAGTGTTTTAAAACCTGAAACAGTTTTAATTTTGATTTAAAACTAAACTTTAAAGTTGTTTAAGATATTTCATTTTTAAAACTTTGAATTACACTTAAATTCAGTTTTCAACTTTCACCTGAAATTAAATTCCCACACAAACATTTAAATTTTATTCAAGTGTTTGAAACTACAAAGCTTCAGGATTTTAAACCTGAAACTGTTTGTTTTAAAACTCGATTTAAACAAAATTTTAAACTTGTTTAAATCTAAAAGTTTCATTTTTTTTACAACCTTGAATTTAAAACTCTATTTGAATTCAGATTCAATTTTCATTTAAATCAAAATTTTGCACTAGAATTTGAATTCAATCAACACTAAAAAAAAAACTGCAAAAAAAAAACTTCAGGTATAAACCTGTAACTCCTCTGACCCGAGAAACTCTCATGCTACTTCGAGTTTTCATGCTACCATCTCCGAGTCAAAAACAAAATCACCCGAGTTCTACTTCGGGTCAAAACCCTGCACACTACTAAACTGTCACCTGAGTTCAACATGCAACTAAATCAACCTGGAAACCAATTCACCTGACTCTCACTCTCTGATCATAATCACCAACATCTCCTCCATCCTCTCACCTCCATATTCCACTGACATAAACATCTTAACACCTGAGATTCACAAAGACTCACAGATACCTCAATTTCATATTTCTGTTTAAACAGAAATGTTTCCTCCCAATAGTTATTTAAACTGTAATATTTGTTTTAAAACTTCTACTTTCAAACATGCATTTCAATTTATACACTAGTTCAAATATTTATGATGTTTGATATATTTGTTTATTTCTAATGACGACTGATTTTGGTTTACAGAGGCTACAGATTTATTAAACTAACTTAAAATTTATAATTCTAAATTTACACCTAACTAACCTATTTACTTACACAGACTTTGCTAGCTGAAACCATTCAAGTGATAAAGCTTTTCCAATAAAGAATATACTAATTCATAACTAACACTATATGCAGTTTTCAAGAAATCAAAACATGCAAACATATTTACACACAGCATTTATCAATATAAGATTTACAGACAAACTTGTTTTCTTTTATTTTTCCTAAGTATTTACATGCATCAGACAATTCAAGCCTCCTTGCATTTGTGAGGTTACTTACTTTCAAAAGAAACAGAGGAGTTCTCATCAAACATTTTTAAATTCAGGTGAATTAGCATTTAGTTCTGTAATTTGCACTTATCTTGATTTTAGAAAAAAAACTGTTTTTTAAAATAAAAGCTTACTCACATTCATGCAGGAAATAAAACACATATAAATTTAGGGCTAGGTTGCTCACAGACATACACACACTAAATTTATGTATACCTTCAACATGTAGGCATATTCAAAACCATACCAAAACACTATCACATGAAATCAAGATATGAACCAGATTTTGAAGACTTGGGGTGTAATTTGCTCACAAGCATGAAAACAAAGAAGCAACTAACATCAGAGTTTTATATATGCATCAGATAAAAGAGGGTGGAGGATTGCTCACCTTGGAGTTGCAGCAGAGATAAGAACAGAGACAGGCTTTTGATTTTTTCCATATTCTAAATTTTGATTTGCTTTTTGAATTCTTAGTTTTTCTTTACTCCTGAACTGATAAACACAATTGTTTTTAAATCTTTTCTTTGTTACTGATTATCACTTCAGATTCAAATCCTTTTTAAAAGAAATTTTACTTGCCTTAATTTGTTTTGAGAGAATTTACACTATCCTGATTCATTACAGGGATGCTTGCACTGCCCTGATCAAAAGAACCTGATTTCTACCTTGCACTCTATTTTCTTCCTGCAACTTATTAATAAAATAGTTTAAATTCTTTTGTTTTTGTTACTGATTCACAACTCAAAAATTCAATTCTTAAAAAAAAAAAAAAAAAATGACTTGCCTTTGAAACTGTTTTCCAGAAATACTTGGCAAAACTGAAGCCCCTCTCTCTTTATATTTTCTTTTTAAAATCCTGCAGTTTAAATTGATAAAATTGTTTAAATAATTTTGCTCAAATACTGTTTAACAATATTTGATTCACATTTTTAAAGAAAGAATTTACTTGCCTTTTATTTGTTTCCAGAGAAAACTGCATTTGCTTTCAAATTTAAGTTGCTCCAGAATGATATTTGCATTGCTACTTGAATTGATCTGCACTCTGTTCTTGCTTGAAACCTGAGTTGCAAATGCTTGCTACTTTGATTGCATGTAGGCTTGATTTCTAGATCTAAGAAAATGCAGATTTTTCTTTTGAATTTGCATTGTAGTTTAAGTTTGAACTTGGATTTGGTCACTGGAATGTTGCATGCTTCCAGGTTTTCTTTTGCATTGAACTCTGATTTTACTTGATTACAGTTTGAATTTGTTGGAGCTTGATCTTGCATTTTCAGATTTGAGGAGAGAATGTTATTGTTTTGTTCTGATTTTTTTTTTCTTTGGTGTTATAGTTATGAAATGCCAAATCTTTTTTACTGTTTTCTCTTCAGATTTGGCTGAGATATCAATTGATTACATATGGGAAAATGAAGAGTTTTTGAAATTTCTTTATCTTATTATTTTATTTTAAACAATTAAATTGAATGCCATTTGTAAGAAATCATTATAACTTTTAGATTTTGTTAACTCTTACACTCCATCTCTCATGTGTATATGTTTACATTTGTAAATCACATTTTATACATTTTCAAACTATTATTTACACTTATACTTTTCAAAAGATATGTATATATTAAACTTTAAATATAACTTTCAAAATACATATTACATATGTATGTTATAAATTTAAAAACAAATTTCTATAAATTTTAAAAGATAGAGTTTCTCTTTCAAATCCAATATATACTATTTAAACATTTATTTTTAAATTTTCTAATTCAAAAGTTCATATATATAAAATCCATTTGTATTTTATTTGGAAAAACTCAATTTAATTCACAATTAAATCAAAAATTTATTTATTTATTTTGTTTGTTCAAAAATTTTTTTTTTTTTTTTAGTTTTTAATTTCTAATTTATTTTTAATACATTTTATTAATTCATGAATTCTATTTTTAATGTTTAATATACAAATCATATTCAACCCCTTAGTTTAAATTATTTTATAGATTCTATTTCTAAATCTTTTAATTTAGCTCACATATTAATATAAATATATTTTATACATCTTATTTTTAAATTCAATATTTGTTTTATAAATCACTTATCCTTAAATTCCTAATATAAATTTCTATTTATAATCAAAATTATTTATTTATCCTAGAAAATTTCCTAATAATTCACAATTTATTTTCCAAAATAAATTTAATTGCCAAATTAAACTTGATAAATTTCAGGAATGTTACAGATTTCCCCCCTTAAAAGAATTTCGTCCTCGAAATTGCAGAGAAGACGACAAAGAAAGGATAAAAGACATAGAGATATCTTTCCGAATCAGACTGGATACCAATTCTGTATTTGGCTTACCAAATAAGAATATCGAAAATATGAGAACAAACTCATACAATATTACACAAGATATTTGGGTTCACCTGTCTACGAATATGCAAGGGCATTGATTAGTTCGAAGGGATAACTAATCGTTCGTAGAATATATCGGATCCCAGAGAAAAGATAGATGGACTCAATCTTTCACAATTCCTCAAACGCTAGATATGGATTCAAAATTCAGGTCGGAATATCCCAAAGTATATACCAATTTGTACCTCTTCGAATTTGATATACACAAGAAATTACCATAGAATTTCGAATTTGTTTTTAACCGATATCGATTTATTGATATATAACAAATTTAACTTTATATTTGTTAACCAATCTTACCCAATTTATTTAAAATCTCTAACTTATTTAAAATTTTCAATTTCAATTTCAAATTTATTAGAGTCTAGAACGAAAAGCTGATAAGAAACGGATGAAGATACAAAGTAAGAATTTCTTGCAACGATTCGTAGGGCCATCATCACACCGAAGCTACTCCTCGAGCTGCTACGAAGTAATCAAAGAATTGAAAAGACGAATCAAAGGAAATTGATAGAGAAAAGATATTTCCACTGTTGCAGGGTATTGACCATTTGTAGTGGTACTCCCCTGTCCCCTATCTCGTCCTGTTCTCGCACTCATACTCACTATCAGTGGATAGTAAGAGAATTTACTGAGGCGTTCGAACAGATATCTTAGGGATATACTCATTCTAGGGTTTACTTCACCCTATCTCTAATGAGTTACTTAATGTGTTATACTCCTGAGCTAAGGTTTTAACCATCAGCTCTGATACCAAATGTAACGGCTCGAATTTTTCGCGTTCGAAAATCGACATCCATACTTTACATTGTACTCGAATGCCGCAGATTCGACCGCTCAAATTCGAGTCGCCGGAGCTTATAACACATTAAGTAAATAACACAGCGGAAGAAAATGAACAACATATCAATATACAACATTTGATACAATATCAGATATCATATGATACAACAGATGATACAATAGATATCAACATTATCAGAGATACAAAGAATAGCAGCGGAAATAAAAGATAACACCAGCAGCGGAACAAATCTCCAAAATAGTCTTCAAGGAAGAACTCCAGTATCGGTAATCTCCAAAGCACCAATCCAGAATAGCTCGAACTCCCAAATCAAAATGAAGAGAAGCAACTCGATCCAAATGCGATTGCCAAATCCTAAGGCTGAAAGCTATCGAATCTACACCTATTACTGATTATCTGAAAACCCCAGCTCTAGACTGCCCGTGTGGGAAATAGTGGGCACCCAGAGTTTAGGAAAGGAACAATAAACTCCAGGTCAGTCATGGGACTGGTATGAGCAAACAAAAACATTTGGTCTTTTAAAACAAACAAAAGAATTTAAATTTGAAATCCGCAATGCTTTTTGGAAAATGAAACTACCATAAGGCCTCCCGGCACACACACAATGCAAACGCACACATGGGGGAGATTTCTCCTTATGATAGTCAAACATGCTTACTACGAGAAAAATTCTTTGATATTATTACTAGTGCATAGTGGGAAATCTTTCGAAAGTATAATATAAATCCTAGCCAGCATAGGTACCATGATACTATGCCTACTATAGCTGCCATGTTAAATGGCAGGTTCTACAACTAAAACCGTACAAGGCACGTAATTGAAGAATGGATTTCCAACAAATGGTCAGGCTAAGGAACTTCCTATTGCCACATGGGTACGCCTCTGGCGGGACGTCCCGAGAACTAACGTTACGGTTAGATCTCTGCCAACACAAGGCCGGGTTACCTCTGTAACTAGGTAACTACTACACGAATATGCCATCCCCCGGTCCTTTGGGACCTTTACCCGAGCGCTCGCAACAACAACACCACACAGTAATAGGTATAGTGTATCAACATGAGTAAGTATCTGGGCTCCATACCATGATACCACCCTTTACCAGAAGGGAATGACATACCCTAAAGGGCGCGACCCTCATAACCTTGCCGCATCTTTCCTGTTTCGACCATTTCCGGAGTGTGAGGTCCTGATGCAGTCTCGTCCACAAAGCTACGCTTTGTGCAACAAAGCCATGCTTTGGGTCAACAGATGACCAAAGCAATGATCACAAAGATAAATGATCAAACAAATGATCATATCACAAATGATCAACCAATGATCATCACACAGCAGCACTCAGCATGCCACATTACCAAATTGGGAATATCACTGATAAATATCAACTACAAAACCTCTGAGTTCGTACGTCTCAGAGAAGGGTGTTAAGCTAAGAGAATAAATTCTCCGCCACCAAGCAGAAATGTATTTGATAGAAATCAGTTAACATCTCAAAGTGTAATGTCGGACATACAACCATACAAGTCTGTTCCGGGTTCGAACAGAACCGAAGGCACTTCCGAAGAAGCCCTTGCAAATCCGGGTATCCACAATCCCGATCGGACTTCCCATCACTAAGGAGAACTCTATACCGGAGCAACTCAGTGCAGAGTCAATCGATAGGTTATCCTATCGTTCTCACAAATACCCGGTCTTCACCACCGGTCTTCAAATGTTATCCATAACGTCGTATCACTATTCGGAATGGGCTATATGACACAAGGTCCTCTCCCGGCTAAACCGAATAATGAGCGCAATATTTTAAAACATATGGATATGGGATTTTAGTTAAGTCACAACTTATAAAATCCAAAACTTTTCTTTCAATGGTTAAACAAATTACCATTTTGAATCTTTAAACAAAAAGATTTATTTCACAAAGTTTCACCCAGTTTCACAAAGATCTATTCATAGATTTCAAACAATCCCCATTTCAATTGGATTAACCCAATTAAATCTTTAAATTAAAGATTTATAGCTTTCAAAACACATTTCCAAAGATTTATCTAAAACTTGGAAAACAATTTTTCTTTTAGACTTGAAAATCCTTTTAACACAACTTGAAAGTCCATTTCTTATGAGAAAGCAAATCTAATTTATACAAGTTGAAATCTTGAGTTGAATTTAAATTTCAAAACATCACCTTTAAAATGGTTTAAAAACCCATATAAACCATTTGTAAGTTGAATAACTTTTAAAAACCTTAGTTCCCAAATTATAGAATCCAATTTCAATATTGAATTCAAATTTAAATCAATTCATTTAAATTCCAAGATTCAATCAAGTTATTTAAAATAACTTTTATTTTTGAAAACTCATTTTCAAAAGCTTCAATTCTAATTCCAAAACTATTTTGGATTTAAAAATTCAATTTTAAAGCAATTTCAAAAATCTGTGACTTAACCAAATTTCCACGTGCAATCCATATTTGTGTGTGTATAGTGTGGTCCAGGGGTTTTACACAATAGTGCACAACATCATCAATCAGCACAGATTCAATTATTACAATTCGATGTGGGTTCGGATAACCAAACTGAAATCCGACTTCCTGTCGCATCGAAATTCAAATGTCGTTTTACGGGTCAAAGGGTTTCATATTCATACGACAGTATATTCATCACAAATATAGCAGATTAGCACAAAGTATCACATAGCATCACATCACATATCAAATATATCAATCCATCACAGAACATCCAATAACAATCAAACACCTTTAATTAAGATGAATAAACCGTGTGGTTATGAATTTGTTATTCACATAATTACTTCTATTTATAATCTTTAAATTAATGATTAATTATCATTAACTATAATTAATTAAGTTTTAACCACCTTTATTTATTAATCATTTATTAAATCAATTATCTTAATTAATTATCCTTTAATTGTAATTAATTAATCTTAATTACCTATTCCTCAATTAATTACTTTAAATAATAAACTTTTAATTATTGATTAATTAAATCTTAGTTAAAATTAATTGTCCTTAATAAATAGATTTATTATTCCTTAATTAATTTCAACAATTAATTATACTTAACCAATTACAATTAATTATATTCAATTAATTAATCTAGTCAATTATCAAAATTAATTGCATTAATTAATTACTAAATTATCCCTAGATAATTATCACCCATTAGTAACAACATTCAATAAATTTTACACTTAAGAAAATTTGAATTAGATTAATAAATCATTTCTAATTAATATTAATCTAAATCATTATTTAAAAATCAAATAATTAAGTGAAATCCTTAATTATTCAACTAATTTAATTACTTATTAATTGACCCAATTAAATTCAAAATGTATTAAAACAATACATTTCTAAATTTAAATTCAAATTCCATTTTAAAATTTTGATATTTTAAAATGTTTAACCATTTAAACCTAAATCTAAATTAACACTTCATATTTAATTCAATATTAATAGAACTAAATTCTTCCTAGTTTTAAAACTTATTTGAAATCAAATCTTATTTCAAATCTATGTTAAACATTGATATATGTTCATTCATTCTTCTATAAATTTATAAACTTGTTTGAAATCAAAACTGGGTTTCATAGTAAATTTGAAACTGTTTTTAATTTGATTTCAAACCAATTTAAATCTTATTTAAAAATGTTTAAATTTATTCAATGTTTAAAACTTACAAAACCTGTTTAAATCAAAATCTGGTTTTGTAAAAAGTTAAACTTGAAAACTGTTTTAATTCTTGACTTAATTCCATATTTAAAACTTGTTTAAATTTTAAGAATTTCATTTTAAAAACTTTGAATTCAAAATTACATTTGAATTCAGATTCAAGTTACACTTGAATCAATTCCTGCACAAAAGTTAAATTTCATTCAACACTTTTAAAAACTGCAAACCTTTTTCAGGTTTAAACCCTGAAAACAGTTTTAAATTTTTGATTTAAAACCAATCTTTAAATTTATTTAAGATATTACATTTTTGAAAACTTTGAATTCCAAACTCTATTTGAATTCAGATTTAACTTGTACTTAAATCAAATTGCAACTTAAAAATGGGTTTCATTAAAAACATTAAAACTGCAAAACAACTTTCAGTGTTTTAAAACCTGAAACAGTTTTAATTTTGATTTAAAACTAAACTTTAAAGTTGTTTAAGATATTTCATTTTTAAAACTTTGAATTACACTTAAATTCAGTTTTCAACTTTCACCTGAAATTAAATTCCCACACAAACATTTAAATTTTTTTCAAGTGTTTGAAACTACAAAGCTTCAGGATTTTAAACCTGAAACTGTTTGTTTTAAAACTCGATTTAAACAAAATTTTAAACTTGTTTAAATCTAAAAGTTTCATTTTTTTTACAACCTTGAATTTAAAACTCTATTTGAATTCAGATTCAATTTTCATTTAAATCAAAATTTTGCACTAGAATTTGAATTCAATCAACACTAAAAAAAAAACTGCAAAAAAAACTTCAGGTATAAACCTGTAACTCCTCTGACCCGAGAAACTCTCATGCTACTTCGAGTTTTCATGCTACCATCTCCGAGTCAAAAACAAAATCACCCGAGTTCTACTTCGGGTCAAAACCCTGCACACTACTAAACTGTCACCTGAGTTCAACATGCAACTAAATCAACCTGGAAACCAATTCACCTGACTCTCACTCTCTGATCATAATCACCAACATCTCCTCCATCCTCTCACCTCCATATTCCACTGACATAAACATCTTAACACCTGAGATTCACAAAGACTCACAGATACCTCAATTTCATATTTCTGTTTAAACAGAAATGTTTCCTCCCAATAGTTATTTAAACTGTAATATTTGTTTTAAAACTTCTACTTTCAAACATGCATTTCAATTTATACACTAGTTCAAATATTTATGATGTTTGATATATTTGTTTATTTCTAATGACGACTGATTTTGGTTTACAGAGGCTACAGATTTATTAAACTAACTTAAAATTTATAATTCTAAATTTACACCTAACTAACCTATTTACTTACACAGACTTTGCTAGCTGAAACCATTCAAGTGATAAAGCTTTTCCAATAAAGAATATACTAATTCATAACTAACACTATATGCAGTTTTCAAGAAATCAAAACATGCAAACATATTTACACACAGCATTTATCAATATAAGATTTACAGACAAACTTGTTTTCTTTTATTTTTCCTAAGTATTTACATGCATCAGACAATTCAAGCCTCCTTGCATTTGTGAGGTTACTTACTTTCAAAAGAAACAGAGGAGTTCTCATCAAACATTTTTAAATTCAGGTGAATTAGCATTTAGTTCTGTAATTTGCACTTATCTTGATTTTAGAAAAAAAACTGTTTTTTAAAATAAAAGCTTACTCACATTCATGCAGGAAATAAAACACATATAAATTTAGGGCTAGGTTGCTCACAGACATACACACACTAAATTTATGTATACCTTCAACATGTAGGCATATTCAAAACCATACCAAAACACTATCACATGAAATCAAGATATGAACCAGATTTTGAAGACTTGGGGTGTAATTTGCTCACAAGCATGAAAACAAAGAAGCAACTAACATCAGAGTTTTATATATGCATCAGATAAAAGAGGGTGGAGGATTGCTCACCTTGGAGTTGCAGCAGAGATAAGAACAGAGACAGGCTTTTGATTTTTTCCATATTCTAAATTTTGATTTGCTTTTTGAATTCTTAGTTTTTCTTTACTCCTGAACTGATAAACACAATTGTTTTTAAATCTTTTCTTTGTTACTGATTATCACTTCAGATTCAAATCCTTTTTAAAAGAAATTTTACTTGCCTTAATTTGTTTTGAGAGAATTTACACTATCCTGATTCATTACAGGGATGCTTGCACTGCCCTGATCAAAAGAACCTGATTTCTACCTTGCACTCTATTTTCTTCCTGCAACTTATTAATAAAATAGTTTAAATTCTTTTGTTTTTGTTACTGATTCACAACTCAAAAATTCAATTCTTAAAAAAAAAAAAAAAAAAAAATGACTTGCCTTTGAAACTGTTTTCCAGAAATACTTGGCAAAACTGAAGCCCCTCTCTCTTTATATTTTCTTTTTAAAATCCTGCAGTTTAAATTGATAAAATTGTTTAAATAATTTTGCTCAAATACTGTTTAACAATATTTGATTCACATTTTTAAAGAAAGAATTTACTTGCCTTTTATTTGTTTCCAGAGAAAACTGCATTTGCTTTCAAATTTAAGTTGCTCCAGAATGATATTTGCATTGCTACTTGAATTGATCTGCACTCTGTTCTTGCTTGAAACCTGAGTTGCAAATGCTTGCTACTTTGATTGCATGTAGGCTTGATTTCTAGATCTAAGAAAATGCAGATTTTTCTTTTGAATTTGCATTGTAGTTTAAGTTTGAACTTGGATTTGGTCACTGGAATGTTGCATGCTTCCAGGTTTTCTTTTGCATTGAACTCTGATTTTACTTGATTACAGTTTGAATTTGTTGGAGCTTGATCTTGCATTTTCAGATTTGAGGAGAGAATGTTATTGTTTTGTTCTGATTTTTTTTTTCTTTGGTGTTATAGTTATGAAATGCCAAATCTTTTTTACTGTTTTCTCTTCAGATTTGGCTGAGATATCAATTGATTACATATGGGAAAATGAAGAGTTTTTGAAATTTCTTTATCTTATTATTTTATTTTAAACAATTAAATTGAATGCCATTTGTAAGAAATCATTATAACTTTTAGATTTTGTTAACTCTTACACTCCATCTCTCATGTGTATATGTTTACATTTGTAAATCACATTTTATACATTTTCAAACTATTATTTACACTTATACTTTTCAAAAGATATGTATATATTAAACTTTAAATATAACTTTCAAAATACATATTACATATGTATGTTATAAATTTAAAAACAAATTTCTATAAATTTTAAAAGATAGAGTTTCTCTTTCAAATCCAATATATACTATTTAAACATTTATTTTTAAATTTTCTAATTCAAAAGTTCATATATATAAAATCCATTTGTATTTTATTTGGAAAAACTCAATTTAATTCACAATTAAATCAAAAATTTATTTATTTATTTTGTTTGTTCAAAATTTTTTTTTTTTTTTTAGTTTTTAATTTCTAATTTATTTTTAATACATTTTATTAATTCATGAATTCTATTTTTAATGTTTAATATACAAATCATATTCAACCCCTTAGTTTAAATTATTTTATAGATTCTATTTCTAAATCTTTTAATTTAGCTCACATATTAATATAAATATATTTTATACATCTTATTTTTAAATTCAATATTTGTTTTATAAATCACTTATCCTTAAATTCCTAATATAAATTTCTATTTATAATCAAAATTATTTATTTATCCTAGAAAATTTCCTAATAATTCACAATTTATTTTCCAAAATAAATTTAATTGCCAAATTAAACTTGATAAATTTCAGGAATGTTACACTTCATCAATACATCAACTTCCATTCCCCAAAACCTCAGGTAGCTCGATCAAAAGAGAAGATCGAACTCAAATAATACTGCAACCCAGTAAAAACTAGGGTTCTAAAATGCAAATCACAATCTCTTCTTCCAAAATGAAATGCAACCCAAACAAGTAATTTTCTCATCATCTCTGGTAACTCCACCATCCTCAGAAACAATCACGGCATCTCTAATCACTTGTGGCAAACAGAGATGCCCAAAATTGCATTTACAGTAAAACTAGAACTGCTCTTTAAATATAACATTAAGAATTTTAATTCTTGTTTTAAAATTCATAATTTTGAATGGTGTTTCGATTTATAAACCTGAAACGTTAAATTATAAAGTTTGAATTTACATCCAATGCCAATTGTTGTTCTGTTTATTTCACTTCCAAGTAATATAAGATTTTATTTATCATATGAATTTTTTAAAACTTACTTTATCTTATAATAACAAGTTTCATTTAAAAATTAAATCATCACAACAAACAAACCAAAAGAAAAAGAATTTTAGAATAAACAATAGTTTTGGGAATTGCATAACAGGAATGCAGCAGTTAAAATAAAACATGTACACATAAATATTTTCACATGTATATATGTGCACAGCAAATTCAAATTATAAATTCATTTCTTATTAAAAGCATGAAAGCAACTTTTACCTATTAAATTAATTTAATTTTTTTTATTTAGTAGCTCACATGTTGATTATGAAACAGAGGCATCCTCAAGATGTTTTTGAAAACAAACATGCATAAATCAAACATGCATATTGAACTTCAACTTTACTGCATGCAATTTGATTTGTAAACAGAAAGAAATTTGTTTACTCACCTGTACTAAAATGCAGAGCCCAGATTTTGAACATGCAGAACATTCTTTAATAAACTTGCTTGAAATGCTGGCAGAAAGCTTGAATGCTTTTAAAACTTGCTTCCTGTTTTCCAGATTTGAAAAGAAATACATGCAGGTAGCTTAAGTTGCTTTAAATTGCTTTATCTTGCAGGTAGTTGCTACCTTCCAGATTGCAGATGAAAAAAAAATGCAGACTTTGGTATGAATTCCAGATTTACAAAGTTACATGCTTGCTGGTTTGTTTTATTTTCCAGTTTTGAATGAATTGAGTGCAGGCTTTCATGCTTGTTTACAGGGATTTGATATGCAACTTGAAATATGTTACAAGGAATTTGATTTTGTAGGTTTGAGGAGCTACAGGCTTTTGTTTTGAGGAGAATGTGTTACGAGGATTTTGCTTTGGTTTTGCATGTTGGTTTTCAGGGATTGAAGAATGCAGTTTGAATTAGAACACGGAATGATTTGTTAGGATATGAGGAATGCAAATGGGTTTTACAGGGAACTGAAGAATGTTTTTAAGGTGGAATGTTTTCAGCTGAAAAGTTTCTTTGTTTAGAATTGAAAAAAATGAAAATGAACCAAGAAAATGAAAGAAGAAAAGAATATGGTTTTATATATATTTAAATTAGGATTTATAAAAATTAAGGAAAAATAAAAATGGAATTATGACACTTGTCTTAAGTGTTAACATTTGTTAACTTAGGTTCTAAGAGGTTTACACTTGTTATAATGCAATCTCAACCTAACAACACTTGTCTTTATAATTAATTAGCATTTTAATTAAAGTTAATGAATGTTTTAGACTTAATTATTTTACAAGTGCTTGTTTATATGTATTGTTAATTTTTAGAGAATAAAATAAACATTTATAACTTTATTTTAATCTAAATAAATATTCATACTTAAGTCAAAAATTTAATTTAAACAAATAAAACATATATTAACTTATTAAAAGATTAATTCACTAATTAAAAATTTATTAAAGAAGATTATTGAATCAATTCAAATTTATTTACAGAAATCATCAAATCAATTTAAATTTTAAGCACAGATTATTAAATTGATTATTGCCAAATCCCGGAATATTACATAAATTTTTTTATATTGTGTTAATTTGTTCTGTTTTGTATTTATAAATTCTGGTTGGTGCGTAAGACGCTATGACATCAATAGGGATTTCTAAACACTTAATGGGACAGACCGATAAAATATTTGTTTTGAAATATAGGTGAAAGGAACAATTTCGCCTATTATATTTTCAATATATATAAAATAAATTTTTATAAATAGGAAATATAGTTGGTTGTATTGTATTGGTTGTTGGGTAGTGAAATTTATAAATATTGATTTGAAACAAAATTTGAAGAAAATAAAATAAATGAAATCGGAAATTTTGGAACTTAAGTTTTGGGATTTTAAATATTTCTTTCAAAGGATTTTTGGAATACAATAATATTATTTAGAAGTATTTTCTGATATAAATATTTCAATATAATTTGAAAGAATTGTTTTAAAGAAACTTTGGGAAGAAATAAGTTCTGTGCTCCCCTCTATGTCGTTGGAAAATAATTTGGACGATGAGTGCACGCGTCATCGACATCCATTTTCGATTTTCGAAGTGGAAAGGCCACTATGGTAGTTTTACTGCGGATTTATTTAGATAAACAAATATAAAATTTTAATTGTTTTAAATATAATTGGATATATAAGTTGTAAGTATATATTTATTTATTATTCTAAAATGATTTGAAATTTAACCTCGTATTTAGTTCTTAAATTTCCATTAATTAATAGTTTCAATTATTGTAGTGAAATGTAATGTAACTAATTAATAATTGGAACCTTTAATTTAAAATAAGAGATTTAATGCTAAGTTATAAATGAAATTAAATGAAGGTTGAAATTTGTAACATATAAAACAAAGGCTATTAGTATTGAACATTAAGTTCATAAAAAAGAAATAAAATAAACTTGTGTAACTTTCAACTACATCCTTAAAAGCATATATATAACTTACCAAATATTAAAAGTTCTAATGCTTATAAGAAATGTAATAGGATATTATACTAGTATATTTGGAATAATGAAAGCATTCAATGAAATTCTTTTATATATAAGAATTTGATGTTGTAATTGTCGTAAACTTAAGTATAAATGAAGACTACTAATTAAATATAATAGAAGGGTAAGTATTATAAATAAATTAAATGAATATTGAATGAATGAATGGAAATATAAAAATCTGTGAGAAATAAATGTGAATTAAAAAGATAAATCATTTTATGAATGAAACAGGAATCAAACAACAAAGGTTATGAAATGAAATTGATAAATTAACTTGATCTGTTGTTTGGAATTGTTGTTGTTTGATTTACGGTCGTTTGGGCAAGGGTACTTTAAATTGTTTGGAGGTGTGAATAATCTATTCAGTTTTGTCTAAAGCTGTTGAGTAAATGGTATCCTTAATTGTTATTTGCCATTCTATACAATTTAAAAGTGTCTAAGCCTGAACTGACTACTTGTTTTGGTTGATGTGGATGAACAGATTGATTTGTGTTGATTGTACATGATGATTATATGTTGGTTGCAATTGATTGTCGTTGTTTTATATTGAATTGTCCTTTAGAAGTTGAAAAAAAACCTTAAATATTTCATTTTATATAAGTATTAACTTCTTTTGGATTATGTAAGTGTAATACAGGTTATGGAAGCAATTGCTACTGCTTTTGGTTTCATAATTAATTGATGTTTGCCCAACAAATAGGTACGTTTTCGGATTACGAGTTACAGCGTTATTATATTATTTTTCTCGTGTTGGGATATATATTATTTTGAAAGTATTGTGATATATACTGTTATATTTGATATTATATTTTTCGCCCGAGCCTCTTCGTACAAAGGAGACTCTACCAAATTTTCCGTAAATTTTAGACTTAGAAAATTTGGAATATGTTTCCAAACTTTATTAATTTGAGTATAAAAAGATTTAATGGTTATAAATTGGTATATTTATTTTAAATTATTTTATTTTGTAAATTTATTTGTTTATAAAGTTAATATTTTGAATAAGGTATATTGATTTCTTAATTCTTCTTTTCCCTCCTTTTTTCATTTCGGGGACGAAAAGTTTTGAATGGGGAAGATTATAATGACCCGTAAAATTCGATAATTAAATTGAGTAATTCAATAAGATGTTTGTAATTAAATTTATAAATAAATAAAAAATTTATAATATAATAATGAAGTGAATGCTAAAATGAAATGTAGAATTGGTAATTAAAAATTAATTATTGACATTTGGAGTGAAATCCCAATAATGAAATTGTGTAAATTTTTGCACTTGGTTAAAACGGAAAATAAGTGAATAAAAGTAAGTGTTGGATTTGACCAATGAATAATATATTGATTAATAGTAACTGAACGTAAATTTAGGTAATAGTGTTAAAGCAAGTTGATAAATGACTAATTTATTGCAATCCCAATTAATTGAAAAATTGTAAGGTTTTTATTGATTGTAATTTGTAAATTAGGAAATAGATTCAAAGTTATATTAATTAATGAAATAATACATAATAAAGTGCAATTTGATAGAATCAATGTTAGTATAAATTAAAGAAATAATTGGAAATCATATTTATGAAATAATAATGAGAATGCAAGGTAAACAGTGCTAATTAAAATTAATACCTAATGGATTGAATGAAATGCCAATTAATGAAAATATGTTACACTTGACCATTAATGGAATATAAGCAAACAAATGAAATATTGGATTTACCAAGGAAATAATAGATAGTTAATCGAAATTAGATGAAATTAGTATTATGAAAATAAATGGTAACATTGATTGGTAAGTAATAAAGGCTTATTAATGTGACTAAAGGTTAACGGTAATGATTATTGTATGTTACCTATTTATGTAGCTTGTTAATTTTAAATTGGAAATCGGTTACAATAATTATAATTTAATATTATGTTAATGTTAGTTAAGGTAATATTTGGAAATTATGTTAATGTTATTCATAATTGGATAATTTGTTGAATTATAAGAATAGGAATAAAGATTTATCAATTTATTGGGATTTGGACTATAATAATTGGAGTAATTACAATTAAATTAAATTAAATATTTAATTATTACGTTAATTGAAATCAAGATGGAATTTGAGAATATAGTGTAATAGATCATGGACCCAATGTTAATTTTATCCATCTGACCATGATGAATTGAATAATAAGAATGAAAATAAAATTCAATGGAATTATTGAAAATTTGATTTTTAATTTCTGAATTTAGCGAAAATGAAATTTAACGGTGAAATTGATCAATGAATCAACATTAAAGTGACATTTAAATTTGTGTTTAATTTTGGTAAATGTCTAAGTAATTTAAAATGAGTGGAATGGTGATTTATTAAATTTGAATTGAAATTTGATTTAATTAATTTAATATTAATTTATTTAATTAACTAGAAAACAGCCATTTTGGCCACTGACTCGGATTTCGATGAAACTAGTTTCTTGGGATCCGTAATAGTGAACTATAATAGGATTTCAAGTTTCGTAGCGATCGGACTTGTAGTTTGATCGTATGGGCTCGAAACGCCTAAAAATTAGTTAAATTGAAATTAATTGAAATCAAATTGAAATAACTTGATTTTAGCATAACTTCTTCATACGATGGAATTTGGACTTGAAACTTGTTCCATTGCATTTAGAATATTCAAAAACGTCTATTTGATATATGGGTTGACACAATTTCGTTCCGAAGTCAGAACAGGCTTTTCGGGAAATTTTATCGTTCAACGCCTATATCAATTTAGTCCATCTATTCGATTTTCAGCTTTGGCTATAAATAGCCTGTTATAAACCCTAATTGTTGCTCATTGCCATTTTTCTGTACGTACAATTCCTCCTTGCCTCCTCCATTCAATGGCAGACAAATTAAAACCAAATAACTAATTTAGTGCAATCCCAGTTAATTGAAAAATTGTAAGGTTTTAATTGATTGTAATTTGTAAATTGGGAAATAGATTCAAAGTTATATTAATTGGTGAAATAATACGTAATAAAGTGCAATTTGATAGAACTAATGTTTGTATAAATTAAAGAAATAATTGGGAATCATATTTATGTAATAATAATGAGAATGCAAGGTAAACAATGCTAATTAAAATTGATAATTAATGGATTGAATGAAATGCCAATTAATGAAAATATGTTATACTTGACCATAAATGGAATATAAGCGTTCAAATGAAATATTGGATTTACCAAGGTAATAATAGATAGTTAATGGAAATTAGATGAAATTAGTATTATGAAAATAAATGGTATCATTGATTGGTAAGTAATGAAGGCTTATTAATGTGACTAAAGGTTCACGGTTACGATTATTGTATGTTACCTATTTATGTAGCTTGTTAATTTAAAACTGAAAATCAGTTACAATAATTATAATTTAATATTACGTTAATGTTATTTAAGGTAATATTTGGAAATAATGTTAGTGTTATTCTTAATTGAACAATTTGTTGAATTACAAGAATGGGAATAAATATTTATCAATTTATTAGGATTTGTACTATAATAATTGGAGTGATTACAATTAAATGAAACTAAATATTTAATTATTGCGTTAATTGAAATCAAGATGGAATTTAAGAATATAGTGTAATAGATCATGGACCCAATGTTAATTTTATCCATCTAATCATGAGGAATTGAATAATAAGAATGAAAATTAAATTCAATGGAATTATTGAAAATTTAATTTTTAATTTCTGAATTTAGTGAAATTGAAATTTAACGTAGAAATATATCAACGAGTCAACATTAAAGTGACATTTAAATTTGTGCTAAATTTATTGGTAAATGTCCAAGTAATTTAAAATGAGAGGAATGGTGATTTATTAAATTTAAATTGAAATTTGATTTAATCAATTTAATATTAGTTTATTTAATTAACTAGAAAATAGCCATTTCGGCCACTGACTCAGATTTCGACGAAACTAGTTTCATCGGATCCGTAATGATGAATTATAACAGGATTTCAAGTTTCGTAGCGATCGGACTTGTCATTTGATCGTACGGGCTCGAAACGCCTAGAATTCGGTTAAATTGAAATTAATTGAAATCAATTTGAAATAACTTGATTTTAGCATAACTTCTTCATACGGTGAAATTTGGACTTTAAACTTGTTCCATTGTATTTAAAATATTCAAAAATATCTATTTTGATATATGGGATGACCCAATTTCGTTCCAGCGTCAGAACGGGCTTTTCAGGCCATTTTATCGTTCAACGCGTATATCAATCTGGGCCATCTATTTTATTTTCAGCTTTGTCTATAAATACCCTGCTATAAACCCTAGTTGTTTCTCATTGTCATTTGTTTGTAGGTACAATTCCTTCTCACCTCCTCATTTCAATGGCAGACAAATCAAAACCAAATTGCCAATTAAATTCCAAATCAAATCCAGCTTCAAAAATTCAAACCCCTCAATATTGTTAAATTATATATCCATCTGAAGGTCTCGACGAGCGCATCTCAGATCCATACTTCATTTTTCGTTTTGGTTCTTCGTTTGATCAGTTAAAGTCGAATAAGTCTCAGTCGTTCATCGTGTTGTGATGAACGGCGACGTATCGCTGATTCGAAGGTGCGGTCTTGTAGAGAGAGTCGAGCATTGTTCATCTAAGTCAGTTGTTGGGTGTATCGACTGTCGGATTTGTTTCGAAAATTCAGTTAGGGTTTATCTTTTTCAAGGTGTCCGGTGCTTTTTTATTGGCCGATGGTGCTCGAGATGGAGTTGGGAGGTTGGCGGCTTGACTAGAAGGGTGGGGCGTGTCCTCGATGGCCGACGGCGGCTTGGGAACGCGTTCGTTGTTAAGGCGTGGTTTTTCTTTTGGATCACCTAGTGTTAGTCTGTGCGCGTGAGGAGAGATAGAGATGTTGACGTGGCAAGTATATCTCTGTTTATTTTATTTCAATAATTTGGATTCCAAATGTTTTAATAAGCATAACTTTTACATTCGAGCTCGGATATGGGCATGGTTTCTTGCATTTAGATTATATTGGAATTCTGGACATTTTGGCACTAGTTTGACGGATTCTAAGACTGTTCAAGTTTTTGGTTTAAGTTGGATTTAAATTCAATTTAATTTCAAAAGGTAAGTGTTTTAACCCATTCAGAACTTCTAAAATTTCTTATGTTTGTTAAATTTATTTTTGATGTGATTAGAAATTTATTTGTGACTGTTTGGCGTATTTTTAATCCTCATCTCGGTTAAATTAGATTTATTGGATTAAATTGTTAATTAAATTATTTTTGCATATAAGCTGCCAGTTAGATTGTTAATTAATTTATTTTGAATATAAACTGCCACTAAATACATGTTGTTTATTATCTGTTTATATTGATGCTATGGATTTAATTGGATGATGATTGTGATAAATGGTTGATGATTGATGTTGGATAAAAGGATGTTGTATTTTATATTGGTATAAACTGCAAGTTATTATGTATTTTTATTTCAATCGGGATTATTGTTTGAAATGATATATAACCGTATTTTTATTTTAAATTACGGATTGAAATGATAAATATCCGTATCATTTGACCATAGGATAGAAAATTATATACATACACCACGGTCTATATATAAAAATATTTTGAAATGATTTCTATGGTTTTGGAAAGAAATATACGGTTCAATAAACATAAATTTTTGATATTATATAAATATTATTTTATATATATAGTTAAATTCTTGAATTTAAGCTATATATTAATTTGTTTAATAAAAACTAAGTTTTATAATGGAGTTTGATTGTTTTATATTATATGGTTAAGAGCCTGTTTAAGGTATTGTATATATAGAGCTTTAATAATTAAATAAAAAATTAAGTTGGAAGATAAATAAGAAATTGGTTTGAATTGATTTATTTAAGAATTATACTAATTTGATTTGAAATTTAAATAAAATTGAGATTTTAAAGGTTATGATTCTTGTAATTGGATTTGGTTTAGAGTGATTTAAATGAATATAAAGTTGATTTAAATGAATATATCAAGTTAAATAAATTAAAAAATATCCAATTATGTGAAGTTAAAGGTTTTCTTAAATGATATTGGATTTGTTACGTAACATTTCAAATCTACATAATAGTAATTGAATTTGATGTATATGGGATTATCAAAGAATTTTTTTGAAATGGTGGAATATTTAAAGCTTTGAATATATGGAAATTGAAATGGTTTATTTGGGGATTCAAATCTGTATTTGGAATTGATTTGTGAAATTAAAAAAGCTAACTTGTTATATAAAGTAATTTAATATTAAACCATTTAATTATTGGAAGTTACGTTTCAAAGTTATGGGATTCAAGGTATAATGATTTGAAATGCTATGATTTTGGGAAAAGGATATATTTGAAATATAAATGATATTATATTGATTTTGGGTTTATAAATATGATATCATATTGATTTGGTTTTAAAACAGAAATGATATTGTATTTGTATGGTTTTGAAAGGGATATATATTCTAGTTTTGAAGTATAAATTATTGTGAAAAGACCATGGTCTTATAATAACGTTTGGTTGTTAAAGAGACTGGGATCGGAAGTTGTCATACTCTCTGCCAACTTTGAAAACCACTTTAACAACCGTTTACGCGGTGGAGATTCCAGAATGAAGTAGATGGTGGCGACGTTCCTTTGAGGTAAATACGTGGACCAGACTCCCGTGAGTTGGCATAAGGTGGCTAAAACAGGAGCGAACTCGAGCCAAGGAGGTAGCCCCTCTTATCGGACACATCCGTTTGATATTATACTCTAATTTTTGGATTTATTCAGTGGCCACTTTTGATTTTTGATTTAGGGGTGTGGCTCGAGGTGGGCGGCAGCTGCATGCTACGCGGTACCACCAGCTCGTGTGCGTAATTGGTATATCTACCCTAGCATTGCCTTGTGTGCCGTGTCACCAACCCTATCGCGCCTTGTACGAGTTTGGTTTTCTCCCGTAGTCCGTGTGGTACCCTCTGGTGGCTTCCCGATCAGGAGGGACTCTGATATTGGATGGACTACTGGGACTGTTACGTGTTAAGGGCTATATGGGTAACCCCTTAATGTTATTAAAAGTAAGTTTATTTTACTATTAGACACTATTACAATAGCGAAATATTACTACATAGTAAATAGTTTAACGAATCTTTAGGAGATGTGAATCTCGAGCATCTCTTAAGGTACTGCACTCACGTTAGACACTGGATAGGAGATGTCAAATCCCGTAAACATCTCTAATGCCGTTCCACTCATATTTATTCCTGTTGATTTAACTTACATAAGATTTTTTAGTTCCGACTCGAGTGTTTTGTCTTTTCAATTCGCTCGGGTCAGCCTTAGCATTTCAGGGTTTGAAGGCCATACTTTTGGAGGATGAAGATGAAGATTGTATTACTATTATTATATTATTCCAGTACATTCATACTGTTCCACTGCATTATTTGCCATTCTCTGGTTGTGAAACTCTGATACGTGTTGTATAAGTAAAATCAAATGTTTTGTAAAACAACTTCATGAACTGTTATTTGATTATCATATTTTATCGTTCCGGTGCAATATTCTGTTTTGTTCTTTTTCTTTCTTCGCTTTTTCTTATTTACCCCATAACAATCCGCCCTTTTATATGGTTTAAGTCTGACATGTGTGGTTTATCGTCGATTTAAAGCATACAAAAAGGCGAGACGTTACATCCACCACGTACACGGTTGTTAAAGTGGTTTTCGATATCAACAGAGAGTATGCCCATATCCGATCCCGATCTCTTTAACAACCAACCATTATTATAACCCATGGATATTTATTTTAAAATAATTTACACTTTAAAACCAAAATACCATATCCATTTCAGAAATAAATACTATATTATTTCCTTTCAAAATCAAATCAATATATCATTTCCCATTTCAAAAACCAAAGTAATAATATATCCTTTAATTTCCAAGACCAAATCAATATCTCATTTAAATAAGACCAAGTTTCCAAATCATTGAATATTCCTTCAATTTATTAAACTCGAAATATTGTTTTAATTCATCTTAAACCAAACCACTTTATAAAGTCATATTCTTAAATCTTCAATTTCAATAGGTTCAAATTTATATATATTTAAATACAATTCTTAATTAAATATAATTTCAAATAATTTTGTTTCCAAAGCCATATTACTTTTAAGTTATAACAACCCTGAAACCAAACACTTTGAAACCATAATACTTTGAAATCCTAATAATTTAGAAATGTTATCATTTGGAATTGATGCTGCTGAAATCACAATACTTAGGAATCATAGCATTTTTGGAATATAATACTTTCCACTTTAACATTTTATATACCAAAATATTTATATACTTAAAATTTTAACATGGTCATATTATCATAGCCTTATTGTTAAATAAACTTTGTTAGTGTAATATACAATTTAAAGCTTAAATTCTTATGTTAAGTTAAAAGTACCTTATTAACTTATATTATTATTTCAATAAAGAAACTTCATTATTTAATCATTTATAATATGCCATTTACATTAATTACAACTTACCTATCAAATATACGTCTTAACTTACATTTATTACAATAAAGGGCATTTATCATTTTAATCAATATTACACTAATTAAAACTTACATTATCAAATGTACATTTTAATTTACATTTTAATTACAGTAAAGAGACTTATTAATTTAATCAATGTCACACTAAGTAAAACTTTACATGTTTCTTTCTTTAATTAGGACTTTACAAGTTTCTTTCATTAATTAAGACTTTACATGTTTCTTGCATTAATTAAAAACTTTACATGTTCTTTCATTAATTAGGACTTTACATGTTTCTTGCATTAATTAAAAACTGTATTTCATTTTCTCAATTCAAAATACATCATTTATTGTAAAACAATATTCATTTCAAAACTAAATATTGATTGCAATTATCATGTTAGATTTTAAAATTCCATATTAATCAACTTCATTTGTTAAATTATTTACCACAATTAAAAATCTTTAAATTACTATTTAAAACCAAATAATTTTTTTTAAATTACACTTTAAACCATTATCAGCTTATAACATTTTAACTTATAAAAACCGATATCTCTTTATATTTCAAATCTTCAAATCAAATTTTAAGTTAAAATTCCATATGTTTCAAAATTTCAAAATACTTAATAAGTGTTTAGGAAAATATTACTTTAAAAATATTAACCATTGGCCTGTATAATATTTTCTAACCTAGGTCAAGTGATATGATATGTATCATTTCAATCCGTAATTTAAAAAGAAAAATTCGGGTTCTATCATTTTAAACCCGCAATCCCAAGAAAAATAAATACAACAAAAATCAATAAAAAAATCACTCTAGCCTATCATTTCAGCCCATAGTATTTTCCTTATACTAAAGTCCGTTCGGGTATGTATCATTTCAACCCATAGTAATAGGAAACTTACAGTGTGGTAAACAGGAAATAAATATAACAATATCGCATATAATATCATAACGGATAATGTAACAAATATATAAACAGCATTTAACATAATATAATCAATCACAGGCATGTATGAACATTGCATAATAATTTGTACAATTCATTTGTCATCATTTCATAATTATAAAAGTACGTTGTCAAGAGTGAATAATATCACCTTTTTGAAAGCTAGAATCAAAATCAAACACACATCCAAACTTCACAAAGCACGTAAAGGCACGACAAAGCACGACTATATTTTTTGAGTGGATAAAGAGTCAGATCCGAACTTATAAACCACATAATACATAACATATATAAGCAATGATTAAATACAAAACAATATAGATAAAAACAATGAAAATATAGAAAATAAAATGACCTAACCTTGATAAATCAAAGCAAGGTGATCAATACATGGCTTGGTTAAGGTTTGTTATCAACCTTGGTGATGTATGCTTCCATGGTGGTCAAGGCTAGGCTTTGGTGGTGAGGAGGAGGTGGTGTGGTCGGCAATAGGTGGAGACCAAGCCACGCTTGAAGAAGAACAAAAGAAAAGTGAAAAGAAAATAAAAAAAGAAGAAGAGGAAGCAATGGATTAATTAGAGCTTGCTGTATTTTTTTCTTCACGCAAATGACAATGAGGAGTTTTGAGAATTGTTTGTGCATGAATTATCAAAAGAAATACATGGCTAACGATGGAAGAAAAAAGAAACCACTAAGGAGGAGTAAATGATAGGAAACAAAAAGGCATAAGCTAAGAGAAATAAACTTGCATATATTTTATTCTTAAATGCAAATGAATATGAGAAGTGGAAAATAAACTTATGTACGTGAATTGATAAAGTTTTACAAATCTAATAGATGGAGTGGTTTGGAAGGAAAGAAAAGAAGTAAATGCAAGAAAATGGAAAAGGCATAATTAAGGAGAAAGGAACGTATGTATTTATTCTTAATTGCAAATGAAAATGACGAGTTTGAAATGAGAAATAAATCTCCTTGTACATGATTTGCGGAATGATTTCTCACAGCTAGAAAAAAAATATACACGACTATGGTATGTAATTAAATAGATAGGTAAATAAAAGGCAAGAAATAAAGCAAATGTAACCTATGCCTAATTAAACAAAGTAACGTATGTCTAATTAATTTGTTTCCAAGCCATTACATAAAAGAATATACACAAATGAACTCCAATAAATAGAATAAAAGCCTAGATAAATAAAAATAGAAAGATAAAATAGAGAAGGATATAGGAAAATTATGAAATATGTATATAATAATAGTACAGAAATTTGTTGCGTGTAAAACACTGTAATTTATCCAGTTTAAAAAGTATTAAGTTTTAAATTCCCAATAAATCCATATTCTTAACTCTATCTAGTTATTCAATCCATTTCTTTATATGGTATAATTATCGTGGTTTATACCATAGTGCATTAATATTCCTATTTTATCTTAATTTCAAATAATGTAATATTTAATTCCACTTACTTCAATAGATCCAATTATTAGAGATTGAATTTCTAAACATAAATTTCATTCAATTCCAAATCTTTTTATTAAGTCCATTACTACTCTACAAACCTAGTTAACCATTCATTCCTTATTATACTCCAATTTAACAACTTTTAAACATTGTATTACATTTCACATTAATGTAATTTTTCTTTATATTTATTAAAAATTGACTTCTCATTTCAATTTAATAGACCAAATAAATGTGTAACACATAATAATTATCACTGTTTACTTTTAACTACATTTATAAGTTTATTGTCTATAGACCAAAGTTAGAATTACTTACTGGACCATGGTCTTACCCAATTTCCATTCATTATATTATACCTCATTCATAAATTCAACATTTACATTATTTCAATTTATTGTAATCTCCTTCAATCTATCAATAATTTAGCTTAAATTACATTCTTTACCATTCAAATTAGTTATTACATCCACATTAAATAACCAATTTCTATTTCTTTTAATATTTTAATTACAATAATCTTATTAAAACAAATATTTTTAATTACTAAAATTTACGGATTGTTACATAGTTGAGTTTTGAACTTGAATTTCCCTTTTGCTTTTAGTTGAAAACTTGAAGAAGTTGATTTAGTAGTTTTATTTTCTCTGGTTTTGGTTTGAAAAATAAAAGAAAGAAAAGGAATGAGATATGTATAAGTGTATAAATTATACAGCACTTTGTTTCTTATTTACATTATATATTATTAAATGAAGAAAATAAACTTGACACGTGTACACAAGATCTCTTTTTAGCTTTACAAATGTCTTTAGCAAATATTTTATATTTAATTTATATTTTCTTCTTCCATATAGCTCAAAAGATTTAATATCATAAAACCTTCATATTTATTCTTATCTTATTTTTTAAACTTAAGTTGTTAATATTTTAATTAATAACCACACAAATATGTAACAACCCTAGATTTTTGCAAATATTTTTAGATTATTTTAAATTAAAATTTATTTCAACATTTTATTTTTAAAATATTTTCAAACTGTAGCGGTAATTTTTCCAATATTAGTTGTATTTTTGTTTACAATTTTTAATTCTAGTTTCAATATAATAAACTATTTTCTTTATTTAGTTTTTATTTTTCCTAAGAATAACTGTTTATTTTCTTTTTCACTTTATTTTCGTGTCCTTCTAATTTTATTTACTTATTTTTATTTTGTTTGTTTTGAATAAAACAAATTGGAAATTCTAAAAGACTAAAGCTTTTAAAACTTGTGACTTTTCAATGCCTAGTCTCTTCATTTCTTTGGCCGTTCTTTTCTAAGCTTTAGTCAGAAGTTTTCTTTTGTATTTCACATAATAAAACTTCTCATTCCTATTACAATTTTTGGCCAATTCATTTTTGAATTTTTTAGGTAACAGCTTCTTCCATTTTCTACGTTCTCTCTTTATTTTTCTATTGATTTTCCATTGTTTTGCTTGATCTCTTCTATATGATTGCTCGCCCTAGCCCCTTCACCACCTTTACTGACCACCACATCACTTCCTCCTCATCACCATCCATGACCTGACCTCCTCTTCCATTGTCTAGATCTAGCCGTGACCACCAAGTGGAGCACTGTAACGACCCACCTTTTTGGACAGTTTTAAACCGACGATCAAATACCCATGTCGATTCCAAACCATCAAAAGGGCAGATAGTTATTGGGGTAATTAAGAAAAGAAAAGGAAGGGAAATAAAGGAAATGAAACAACACAGAATCTCACAGCGGAAGGCTAAAGTATAATAATAAAATAACAGTTCATGAAGCTGTTAATTAAATGAATACATTTGAAATGAATACATTTGATTATTATTATACAACATTTATCAGAGTTACATACACAGCAAATATCATACAACAATGCAGCGGAATGGAATGAATATAATAGTAGTACATAATATACCAAATCTTCGTCTTCATCCTCCAGAAATAGATCCTCAAAAATCTGAAAACTCAGGACTGACCCGAGCGTAATGAAAAGACAAACACTCGAGTCAGGACTAAATATCCTCATGTAAGTTAAGTCAATCGTAAATAAATATGAGTGTAACGGCGTCAGAGATGTTTACGGGGTTTGACATCTCCTATCCAGTGTCAACGTGCGTGCAATAACTCAAGAGATGTTACGGGATTTTCCATCTCTCAAGGATCCGTGAAACTATATACTATGTAGTAATATACGCTAAGTAGATAATGCCTATCAGTAATATAAAGTATCAAAATAGCGTTAAGGCGTTACCATAATCCCCCTTAACACATTTTTATATTCCCAAAAGCATATACAAGACCGTAGTTTCCCCAAAACCGGAAGTCACCAGAGGGAAATCCATATACTCAAGGTACAAATCAAAACGTAGCGGTCGCGAATAGGATAATCAGTATGACAAGGTACATGAGGCAATACCAACTAGGATACTAGTAGTTGCGTGATCCGGACTGATGTTGGGCATAGCCCGCAGCTACCCCAACACCGCGAAACAACACTCCCAAATCAAGGGGTGCACCCAAATCGCATCACAAATGTAATAGATATGGTATCGAAGAAGTGTGTCCGCTAGAGGTGGCGAACCTCAATGGCCCGGCGCGGCTCCTGTTTTAGTCATGTCAGGGGTCATCCAATAATCGTTCTCTTTCTTCAGTCAACGCGTTCACCAAACCATCCACTTCATTCTGGATCAACACTCCGCGTATAATAGTTATTAAAGTGGTTTTCGGTATCGACAGAGAGTATGTCCATATCCGATCCCGGTCTCTTTAATAACTACGTATTATTACACCGTTGGCTCTTTTACATTTCAAATCGATTCATAATTGATATCAAAATATCATGTTCGCTTTAAAAATCAAATCCATTTCAAATATCATTTTATATCGCTTTTACATAGTAATATTCAAAGCCCGAATTAGGGTTAAATCTTTAAACAAATCAATTTTCGAATTTAAATCAAATCCCAATTTTTAAATTTCAAAGTCTCGACTTATATTACTTAACAATTTCTTTTAACCAAATTTATTTCAACATTCCAAACCCGAATTTCGATAAATTTGATTTCTATAAATTTATGTCTATTTATAACTTTTAAACAAACATATAAATAAATTTCAAATCGACGATTTTAAAAATTATTAATTTAGCCAATTCGGTGTCCGTATATAATTTTCTATCCTATGGCCAAGTAATTATTTATTTCAATTAAATGTCAAGGATGAGCATATATTACTTAAATTAAATCACAGTATCATATGTATGCATAACAGGATATATATAAGCAAATAAACATCCAAACATTCAAACATCAACCAATAACATCATCGAAATACATCGTCCAATAGGCAATACAATTCAAGGCAATTTCATAGTTATCGATATCGGGTGATTAAATTGCAATTCAATTTCAATTTCAATTTAACTGTCAAATTTAAACTTCAACGATTAATTCGAATGACAATCTATATGACCATTAAATTTTTATCAAACAACGACAAATAAAATCATAACACTACATAATGACAATTTTAACTAGCATAAAGATATTCAGTACGTTGTGAGCGTTATAAAACACTCACCTTGATTTTACGATTTCAAATCAAATCGAACGATGTTCGATTTAACCCAAATTTTTTTCTAGCTCCAAACGATTCCAATCCAGCTCCTTTGCGAAGAGCTCGTCGAAACGATTCCAACGCAAAAAGTTTCGTGCGTTTTCGACCTCGTATGAAAAAGTTATGCTATTTTAAAGTTTATACGAATTTAAATATACAATTTCAGCTTAATTAAATTTTTAAAACCCACCCCATCATCACCGTTGATTTCCTGCATAGCAGATCTGGGCCGCACTCCCTCATCTCCTCACGTACGCGTATCATCTTCTTCCCGGTGTTCGAACGCGCAACACAACCCATAGCCGCCATCTTCATCGATTTTTCACGACCAAACCGAGCAACTTGAAGACGATCAGGTTACACCACTTCGAAGCCACCGCCTTACTCCACCTTCACCCCAAATAGCTCCAAGCTCGGCCTCATCCTCTGCCTCGAATTGCGTGAAAAACGCAGCCCCTTCTTGCTAGATTTTCCGTTGATCCGTGGCTCCGTTTTCGATCATCTCCGTATGGATTTGAAGCTTTCATCGTGCTCTACAACTTTGTAGTTGAGAGTTTTTGCTAATTGCTGATGGATTGAGAGGAAAATGAGGAGGAAGTTTCGAAATTTTCAGGCCATTGAAATGAAAGTGGCGGCTGGTCAAAAAGAGTTAGGGTTTGGAGCAAATGAAAGAGGATGGGTCCTTTTATAGAAAATTGCAAAACACTATTCACCAAAAAATTTTCGAACTCCAAACGAAGCGTGCCGGCAGGCGTTTCTAAGCTTTACCCCGCGTTCCGAACACAATGGAACATGTTTCGGAGGCTAATTCGATCATATGTGCGAGTTACGGCAATAAACGATCAAATTTAAATTAAACCGATTCAACGATTTTCTATGCGTTTTGGCTTGCCCCGGACAAACGGTAAATCCGTTTGACTTGAAATTGGAAACCTTATAATAATATCACATTACGGATCCAATGAAACTAGTTTCGTCTAAATCCGAGACCGTTTGAAAAATGACTATTTTTAACTCGCCAAATTAATATTAAAACAATTTCAACGCGTTTCGAGCTGCCACGGTCAAACGACAACTCCGATTGCTACGAAAATTGAAATCCGATAATAACTAACTATTACGGATCCAATGGAACTAGTTTTGTCCAATTCTGAGACTGTTCAAAAATTGGCTATTTTCCAGTCGATAATTAAATATTAAAATATTCAATTTTCACAAATAAATTTTAAATTCAGTTTTAGAAGTTTTGTAACATCACTATAACTTTCATATGATAAAATAAAATTTTACAAATCATTTTTAATCATACTAAACCCAATGGATTCAACATTTATTATTATTCCAAACGACTTACAATTTTTTTTCTAACACTAAATCATGAAATCTTATTAAATTAGCTATTTTAATTATCGAAAATTTACGGGTCGTTACACTCTCCCCCACTCAAAACTTTTCGTCCCCGAAAAGGAAAAAGAAGGGAAAAAGAACTAAGTATAGAATTCAACATTTGATATATTTTTATTCAAAATTATCCACTTATAAAACAATGAAATTCCATTTATAAAGTCATAACTACGCTTCCACTAAGTTACTCCAAACGGCTTCCTAACATTAAAAGTTAGTAATCAAAACAAGTTATAAAAAAAAAAATTTAAAACTTGAAAAATTTTCTAACACCCGGATTTTTCGGAAAATTTCGGCAGAGTCTCCTTTGCGCGGCTCGATCGGAAAAATATAATAGCATATATATCACAAATATACATCTCATCTCAATGATGAGGCATCCCATATGTGGGGAAACAACATATAAATATCACCAATATCATATAAAATTGTAAGCGTACCTTTTATTTAGCATTTATTAGCATTTTACTTACATTATGCATTTAGCGTAGAAGCGAGTTCCACAACGAAGCGCAACCCCTTTGCTACCTACTAAAATGCTCAATAACTAAGTTAGAACCATGCATATAAAGATAGATCGCTATACTTAGCCTACACAACATATATATAACATATTTAGCTTCAAAACTGAGATTTCAATTTCTGGACAGCAAATAAATCTTAGCTTTAGGTCACCTAAAAGGTAAAATTTGACAATAGAATCTAAACAAAAGTTGTTGCATTCATTTCAGGCTTTCCGGAATGTCCAAAATCATCGAATTCGGATCATCCTTTCAAAAGTTATGGCCGTTTTACTTAGAAGATACGCTTCAGCCTGGACAGTGTTTTGCGCAGGTCAGCGACGTTCACCCACGTTTTCTACCTTCTAAACGATATCAAAACACAAAACACTTAAAACAAAAGTTTTAGCTTAAGTTCTTAGCTTTCCAAAAAGTGCAAGATCATCAAAATCTGATAAAACAGTCAAAAGATATGGCGAAAATACTAAGGGTGTATACTACTGATTTTACTTATTTTTACACAGGACAGCGAGTAACATTCAAGTTTTTAACCAAGTAGACGAAGGAATTTTCTCAAGTTATCTAAACAAAAGTTGTGCTATAGTTTCTGAGCTTTTCGAAAAGTCCAAGATTGTCGAATTCCATTCAGCCATTTAAAAGTTATGGTTGTTTCGTTTCTGCATATATTGGACAAATTTGGATTTTCCCAAAAATTTGCTTTTATTATTTCAAAGTGCAAACCATCAAAACTTCAAATTTTCTAAAAAAACAATCATAAACACAAAGTCATTTATTTTCTTATTCATCCATGCAATAGGTTTACATTCAATTTGTTTCCGATTTATTCAAGTTTGTTTCATTCACATTTTAAATTCAAGTCAATTTGCTTCAATTTAAATTGAATTCAATTATATTTAATTTCACTTTGCTTCAAATTTGAATTTAATTATTTTACAATTTTATTCCGTTTATTCAATTCCATTAACACTAATGAATTCTACTTAATCAATTATCATCCATCTAACAGCCAATGCAAATCAAACATTAACATCCATCCAAAATCTACACTAAATCAATTATACATTTTCAAGTCAACTTTAATTTCATACACTTCCAAGTTTATTGACATTTAGCTATATTCAAATTTAATTAGTTTCCATTTACCAATTTTATATTTCATTAATTTTAAATTTTATATATTCACTTAGATATATCATTCATTTTACAGCTTAAATTTCTTTTATATTTACAACTATCAATAGATCTTCACATTTTATTATTCATTCTCACACTGGTATATTATTTCTCTACCTATCCTTATTAGCATTTTAAACCCTTTAAGTATTTGGTAAGTTATAGTTATTCAAATAGAATGTAGTTAAACAACATACAACTTCTTTTCATTTTAGGTTGAATTTTCAATTAATTAATTCTTAAGTCATTACTTAAATTTCACTATAATTTAATTTCACAATTACATTCACATATAGTATTTCCATTTTATATTAACATAATTGTGAATCACCTTTAAATGTTAATTTAAATTCCAATTATTTACTAACAATTTTATTTATATTTGCAAACCATTTATTAAATGCATATTCCATTATTCAAACCTATACTTGTATATTATCCAATTAACAATTCATATAACATTTTTGAACTTCTTAAATATTTTGGTAAGTTATATCTATGCTATAGAATGAATTTTAATACTACGCGAGTTTTACAGTTTCACTTTTATTTTAAGTTCATAGTTTCCTAATTCTAAGGATTTCTACCTCACTTGATATTTTCACTTAGCTCTTAGGTTCATTTCTCATTTCACAATTCAGAAGTTCCTTAATGGTTCAAGTCTAAATTCATTTCAATCCTTAAAAAAAAATCATTAATTATTAAAGGACTTAAGAATTCCAATCCCGGTTTCATTTCAAATCAAGTTTTGAAATAATATATACTTATATAATTTATATAACAAATCATACTATAGAGAATACAAAATAAAATAAATTTTGAATCAAAACAAGGTTTAGACAAGCTATTAAGTGGTCTCCCCCACTCGGACTCTCGAAAATAAACGCCGATGATGCGTGCACTCATCACCGAAATCATTTTCTTGCGTCAAGAGAAGGGAATATAACACTTATCATAAAAAAAATCCTTCGAAAACAATTTCAACTCAATTATACTATCATATAATACTCATATTATGTTTTTCAAATTCTTGTAAGTCAATTTCAAACACCGGAATTCAAATTCCCAAATCCAAGTTAAAATTCATTTATATTCATTATCAATTGTGTTTACAAGATTTCATTTTCCTAAATCCATTTTTATTTAATCAATTGTTGTAAATATTGACAGATCAAACAATAATGATAATAATCTAATATTATCATCTCCTAACAATCAATTCAATCAAAATGAATAAATATTCAAATAATTCTTTATATAAAAATATATTCCAAAACGATATTGTGTTGGTTTGTCCTATTCGAGTGTTTAGAAATTCCTATCGACGCCTTGGCGTCCCAAGTATCGACCAGAATTCATAAATACTCAACGGAACAAATTAACACAATATAAAACCATTTTATATCAAATAACAAGTACGCTCTCTCATATACACTCAACTCATTCATATAGTTTACCTCTATTTCAATGAGTTATTCCCCACTAGAGCCAAGGTTTATCGCTAAACCAAAGCTCTGATACCAACTGTAACGACCCACCTTTTTGGACAGTTTTAAACCGACGATCAAATACCCATGTCGATTCCAAACCATCAAAAGGGCAGATAGTTATTGGGGTAATTAAGAAAAGAAAAGGAAGGGAAATAAAGGAAATGAAACAACACAGAATCTCACAGCGGAAGGCTAAAGTATAATAATAAAATAACAGTTCATGAAGCTGTTAATTAAACGAATACATTTGAAATGAATACATTTGATTATTATTATACAACATTTATCAGAGTTACATACACAGCAAATATCATACAACAATGCAGCGGAATGGAATGAATATAATAGTAGTACATAATATACCAAATCTTCGTCTTCATCCTCCAGAAATAGATCCTCAAAAATCTGAAAACTCAGGACTGACCCGAGCGTAATGAAAAGACAAACACTCGAGTCAGGACTAAATATCCTCATGTAAGTTAAGTCAATCGTAAATAAATATGAGTGTAACGGCGTCAGAGATGTTTACGGGGTTTGACATCTCCTATCCAGTGTCAACGTGCGTGCAATAACTCAAGAGATGTTACGGGATTTTCCATCTCTCAAGGATCCGTGAAACTATATACTATGTAGTAATATACGCTAAGTAGATAATGCCTATCAGTAATATAAAGTATCAAAATAGCGTTAAGGCGTTACCATAATCCCCCTTAACACATTTTTATATTCCCAAAAGCATATACAAGACCGTAGTTTCCCCAAAACCGGAAGTCACCAGAGGGCAATCCATATACTCAAGGTACAAATCAAAACGTAGTGGTCGCGAATAGGATAATCAGTATGACAAGGTACATGAGGCAATACCAACTAGGATACTAGTAGTTGCGTGATCCGGACTGATGTTGGGCATAGCCCGCAGCTACCCCAACACCGCGAAACAACACTCCCAAATCAAGGGGTGCACCCAAATCGCATCACAAATGTAATAAATATGGTATCGAAGAAGTGTGTCCGCTAGAGGTGGCGAACCTCAATGGCCCGGCGCGGCTCCTGTTTTAGTCATGTCAGGGGTCATCCAATAATCGTTCTCTTTCTTCAGTCAACGCGTTCACCAAACCATCCACTTCATTCTGGATCAACACTCCGCGTATAATAGTTATTAAAGTGGTTTCGGTATCGACAGAGAGTATGTCCATATCCGATCCCGGTCTCTTTAATAACTACGTATTATTACACCGTTGGCTCTTTTACATTTCAAATCGATTCATAATTGATATCAAAATATCATGTTCGCTTTAAAAATCAAATCCATTTCAAATATCATTTTATATCGCTTTTACATAGTAATATTCAAAGCCCGAATTAGGGTTAAATCTTTAAACAAATCAATTTTCGAATTTAAATCAAATCCCAATTTTTAAATTTCAAAGTCTCGACTTATATTACTTAACAATTTCTTTTAACCAAATTTATTTCAACATTCCAAACCCGAATTTCGATAAATTTGATTTCTATAAATTTATGTCTATTTATAACTTTTAAACAAACATATAAATAAATTTCAAATCGACGATTTTAAAAATTATTAATTTAGCCAATTCGGTGTCCGTATATAATTTTCTATCCTATGGCCAAGTAATTATTTATTTCAATTAAATGTCAGGGATGAGCATATATTACTTAAATTAAATCACAGTATCATATGTATGCATAACAGGATATATATAAGCAAATAAACATCCAAACATTCAAACATCAACCAATAACATCATCGAAATACATCGTCCAATAGGCAATACAATTCAAGGCAATTTCATAGTTATCGATGTCGGGTGATTAAATTGCAATTCAATTTCAATTTCAATTTAACTGTCAAATTTAAACTTCAACGATTAATTCGAATGACAATCTATATGACCATTAAATTTTTATCAAACAACGACAAATAAAATCATAACACTACATAATGACAATTTTAACTAGCATAAAGATATTCAGTACGTTGTGAGCGTTATAAAACACTCACCTTGATTTTACGATTTCAAATCAAATCGAACGACGTTCGATTTAACCCAAAATTTTTTCTAGCTCCAAACGATTCCAATCCAGCTCCTTTGCGAAGAGCTCGTCGAAACGATTCCAACGCAAAAAGTTTCGTGCGTTTTCGACCTCGTATGAAAAAGTTATGCTATTTTAAAGTTTATACGAATTTAAATATACAATTTCAGCTTAATTAAATTTTTAAAACCCACCCCATCATCACCGTTGATTTCCTGCATAGCAGATCTGGGCCGCACTCCCTCATCTCCTCACGTACGCGTATCATCTTCTTCCTGGTGTTCGAACGAGCAACACAACCCATAGCCGCCATCTTCATCGATTTTTCACGACCAAACCGAGCAACTTGAAGACGATCAGGTTACACCACTTCGAAGCCACCGCCTTACTCCACCTTCACCCCAAATAGCTCCAAGCTCGGCCTCATCCTCTGCCTCGAATTGCGTGAAAAACGCAGCCCCTTCTTGCTCGATTTCCCGTTGATCCGTGGCTCCGTTTTCGATCATCTCCGTATGGATTTGAAGCTTTCATCGTGCTCTACAACTTTGTAGTTGAGAGTTTTTGCTAATTGCTGATGGATTGAGAGGAAAATGAGGAGGAAGTTTCAAAATTTTCAGGCCATTGAAATGAAAGTGGCGGCTGGTCAAAAAGAGTTAGGGTTTGGAGCAAATGAAAGAGGATGGGTCCTTTTATAGAAAATTGCAAAACACTATTCACCGAAAAATTTTCAAACTCCAAACGAAGCGTGCCGGCAGGCGTTTCTAAGCTTTACCCCGCGTTCCGAACACAATGGAACATGTTTCGGAGGCTAATTCGATCATATGTGCGAGTTACGGCAATAAACGATCAAATTTAAATTAAACCGATTCAACGATTTTCTATGCGTTTTGGCTTGCCCCGGACAAACGGTAAATCCGTTTGACTTGAAATTTGAAACCTTACAATAATATCACATTACGGATCCAATGAAACTAGTTTCGTCTAAATCCGAGACCGTTTGAAAAATGTCTATTTTTAACTCGCCAAATTAATATTAAAACAATTTCAACGCGTTTCGAGCTGCCACGGTCAAACGACAACTCCGATTGCTACGAAAATTGAAATCCGATAATAACTAACTATTACGGATCCAATGGAACTAGTTTTGTCCAATTCTGAGACTGTTCAAAAATTGGCTATTTTCCAGTCGATAATTAAATATTAAAATATTCAATTTTCACAAATAAATTTTAAATTCAGTTTTAGAAGTTTTGTAACATCACTATAACTTTCATATGATAAAATAAAATTTTACAAATCATTTTTAATCATACTAAACCCAATGGATTCAACATTTATTATTATTCCAAACGACTTACAATTTTTTTTCTAACACTAAATCATGAAATCTTATTAAATTAGCTATTTTAATTATCGAAAATTTACGGGTCGTTACAAGCAAACACCACAAAAACATTGCAAACCCTTCCAAAAATGCATAGCCGAGCCTAGTTTTCCCCATCCCCTTCATTGTTTTCACCACGGCCACACCCTTAGCCACCACCACTAGCAAGTACACCATCTTTGGCCATCACTTCAGCCATCACCAAACTTGTACCTGACCAAGGCCGAGCCCACTTGACCTTTCGCCCAGCCAAAATGTTGAACAAAAACTCCTCTTTTTCCTTGCCCTTTGACCTTCCTTCACTAGTAACTCAAAAACTCTTCATATCCTTTGTAGCCATGCCTATATGAGTCCAAACCAGATCCATTTCAACCTTTTAAACCCACCAAGGCCGTAACAATAAAGCATTGTGGCCGAGCAAAAGTTCTTAGTGGTCAAGTAAAATTGATTGAAAAGCTTGGTGATGTCTTCTGTAAATTATATTTCCATTTTTGTTCCAATAAATTTTGGTATTGTACTTATATTTATATTTTGCTTTGTTTTGTTGTTAAATACAAGATTAATATCTTGGCTCTCTCTCCACTCGAATCAAAAGTCTTGCTATTGTGCTTTTTGGATTTTTGTTTACGTGTTTTGATTTGCTAACTCCAGCGTAAAGAGGTGAGTATTCACTCATGACATTTATACAATTTGTGAAGTGACAACAAGTGAATGTGTAGAATTGTTATATCATGTTATACCTGCCTGTGATGTGAATTTTATGATGTTAAACCATGTTATAAACTTGTCATATCATCTGCTATGTTATATTCTGTCATACTGCTTATTTATTTCTGTTTCCCACACTGCAAGTTTCCTGTAGAATAGAACACTGTGGTTGGAATGATACATACCCGAACGGACTTTAGAATAAGAAAAAATCATTACAGGATGAAATGATAAGCTTGGGTGACTTTTATTTATTTTAATTGACTTGTGATTGTAGGTTTGAAATGATAGAACCTAGATTTTTCTTTGTAAATGACGGATTGAAATGATATATTATCCGTATCACTTGACGTAGGTTATAAAATTTTATACAAACCCGTGATTATTATATATATTTTTTTGGAATTTTTAAAGTATTTTAAAAATGTAAAAAATATGATAATTTGATTTAAATTTGAATTTAAAAGTACTTAATAAAGTGTTATTGATTTTTCTATGAATTAAAATCGTTAAATAAATGAAGGCTTAAAAGTGTATTTTGAAATATAACTTGACTTGGAAATGTGAAATTTGGTTCAAAAATAAAAGTTAAGAAAATAAAATGGTAAATTAAATTAAAGTGTAAAGTAAATGCAAAAAAAAAGGGAAAATAGTACATTGACTTTAATAAGTGAAGCACTGAAAAATTTGGTATATATTTGTGAAATTTACTTTGTCAAAATCATAAGTTGAAGTGTATTTAAATGACCATTTTAAAGTGGAAAATATGATATTTTATAAGTTAAAATGGTTTAAATTGAAGTTTAATTGTTGTTGAAATTCTATTGTAAATCTGGAAATTCTTTTAGCAGCACTTCAGAAATGTTATCGTTTCTGAAAATGAACTAAAATCTGGAATAAATGAGCCTGCAGCACTTTGTAAGTGCTATAGTTGCAGAAGTGAACTAAAAGGCTAAAAATAACTAAGGATTATTACAGCGCTTGGTAAGTGCTGTAGTTGCATAAACTAAAACTTCAACCTGAAACTAATTAAAGAGCTATTGTAGCACTTGTTTAGTGCTGTAGTTGGCTGAAATGAGATTTTTGAATATAATTAAACTATTACAACGGTTTTGTAAATGCTGTCTTTGCTGAATTGAACTATTTTTCAACTAAAATTGAACTATTACAACAGTTTTTAAATGCTGTCTTGGATGAATTGAATTGTTTACAATGTAACTTACCGTAGCATTTTCTAAGTGCTGCGAAAGCTGAAATTTCACTGTTTTGATGTATTTAAGTGAATAATGAGCTCAGAAAAGGCTAAATTTTAGGAATTGAATATTTGATTTTTAAATATAATGACTTCATTTTTAAATGGTTTAAATGAAGTATTTTGATTTGAAATGCAAACCACATGTTATAATAACGACTGGTTGTTAAAGAGGCCGGGATAGGATTTGGACATAGTCTCTGTCGATACTGAAAACCACTTTAACAACTGTATATGTAGTGGAGATTCCAGAATGAAGTAGGATGGTGGCGACGATCCTATTATGATATGAACATGGACCCGACTCCCGTGAGTTGGCTTAAGGTGGCTAAAATAGGAGCAATCGAATGGCCAAGTGAGGTAGCTCCTCCTATCGAACACACTTCTTCGATACCATTCTATTACTTTGCGATTAATTGGGTGCACCCCTTTGATTTTGGGAGTGTGGCTCGAGGTGGGCGGTAGTGGCTGCTATGCGTTACCACCGGCCCGGAAGCGTAATTGGTATATCTACCCTGGCATTGCCTAGTTGTGCCATGTCACCTACCATAGCGAGCTTTACTACCAGTTTGTTTTTCTCCCGTAGCCCATGGAGTATTTAGGGTAGCCCCCCAACCTGGAGGTATGCTGATACTGGATGGACTACTGGGACTATTACGTGTTCAGGGCTATATGGGTAAAACTTTAAATCTATTTAAAAGTAAGATTATTTCACTGTAGACATTATTATAATAGCGCAATATTACTACATTGTAAATAGTTTAACGGATCCTTAGAGGATGGGCGGTCCTAAGCATTCTTTAAGTTAGTTGTACTTTATTACAGTTCACTTGAGTTGGTTTACATTATATAAGCATGTATGTCCTAACTCGAGTGTTTGTGTTTTATTTACGCTCGGGTTAGCCTGAGTATTCCCGGCTTTGGATTTCACTTTCTGGAGCTAGGAATTGCTGGAGATTCTGCTTATCTAGTTATTTATGTATTTCAGTTTCAGTTGTTATTTCAGCTCCTGTATTAGTGGACTTCTATGTATTGGGATTTCTATTGTATTTGTTTTCAGACTGATATCATGTAATTGTTTTGAGACTTTGTAATAGTAGCTTCATTAACTACTATGCTATTTTAACTTCTGCTGCGAGTTATACTGATAATTCTGTGTCTGTGATTCTGTGAATGATTTTATTTGCTCTAAATTTTACTACAATTTGTTATTTTTAATTATTCAAGTCTAACATGTGTGGATTATTGTCGATTTGAATGGTCCAAATTAGTGGGTCGTTACAGTTGGTATCAGAGCTTTGGTTTTTAGGCAATCCTTAGCATGCGGAGCAAAAACTCATTAGAGATAGGTAGAAATACTCTAAAATGAGTGAAATCAATCTCTGAATCATTTCTTTGTGAAAGAACGTATTTTCAAAGTATAAAATGATTTTCAAACTGATTTTTCAAAGGATTTTCCAAAGATTATTTTGGTACAAATTTTTCTTGTTTTAAAGCAACTTTCTAAACTTCCTTTCTTTTGTATCTACCTTGTTAGTATTTTCTTTCATTAGGATATTCATCCAAGTGAATTTTATCTTATCTTTGTCTCCTCTGTACCTTGTCCTAAATTCATTCATGATTTTTTCAGGATGAATCGTGGAAATGCTAGAGGTAGGGGTCGTGGTATTGCCCCAGCTCCTCAACCTGCTGCACCTGTTAGTTTTACTGTTCTCTGTAAGGAATTCTCTCTACTTGGTGGTACCAAGTTTACTGTTTCAGAGAGCATAATAGAAGCTCAGCAATGGCTACGTAGTTTAGCGAGGATCTTTACCGGTCTCGAGATCGTTGATGCCTAGAAGTGTCACTTAACATCTTGGCAGCTGCAAGAGTCGGCCTTGGATTGGTGGGAGTCCGTTACAGCTCACACTAATGAGGGTGATATTACCTGGGAGCAGTTTTGGTATCCTTTGTGTTAACTTGAATTTTGTTCCTATTTTCTTTTGTTGTGAATCTATCTTAAGTTTGTTCTGTATCCCCTTTCCAGGGAAGCTTTTGTGGCAAAATGGATGCCAGAAGCCGGTAAATCTCAGCTTTGTCGTGAATTCATGGATCTCAAGCAGGGTACCATGTCCTTTTCCGAGTATGAGCGAAAGTTCTTGAACTTTCCAATTAGGGTCCTAGCGTGATAGACACTCCTCTCAAGAAGAATGAGAAGTTCATAGCAGGTGCTTGTCCCGAGTATTATGATCATCTCATCTCTCATATTCATGGCACTTTTACCCAGCTTATGGATACGGCTATCTGATATGAGAACCCTACTTCTAAGGGTCCTGCTATTGTTGGTGCTCCTTCATATCAGTCTTCTCCTAATATTCTAGGAAGAGAAAGCCGAATTACTAGCAGCAGAAAAAGAATTGGCTCAAGAATGCGGGTTTGGGATCTTCATCATCTTCTCCTTCTCAAAGGTAGCCTGTTGATCTTTCTTCCATCACTACTTCAAATGTGTTGAGAAGGGACACTATGGCAATAGTTGTCCTACTTTAGTTGGTGCTGCTGTTCCTCCTCCTGCTCAGTTGATTAGGCATGATCTATGCGATATTTGTCTTCAGCCTGGCCATCTTAGGAAGGATTGCCCTACCAACCAGAAGAGTAAGCCTTCTGGTATATTTGCTATCACCTCTGCATCTTCTCCATCTCCTGCACTTACTCCTACTCCTAGCGATGACCTAGGTACTCTTCAAGTCACCTTTTCTTTATTTCATCGTCTTGTCCGTTTTTTATTTGACACTGGAGCTTTCCATAGTTTTATTTATATTGATTTGTGTGATAAGTTTGAGCATCTCCTTTCTCCTAAGTATGCTTCTATTCCTTTTTGTGTTTCTAATCCTATTGGGGGTCCCACGACCCATAGTAGGATTTGTAGAGGAGTGAAACTCTTTCATTCTGGTTATCGTTTTTCTGGTGATTTCTATGTTCTATGATTCGATGCTTTTGGTTTATTGCTTGGGGAGGATTGGTAAAAGAATAATGATGCCCATATCTCTCGTAAATCTCGAATTGTTACTCTTGTGGGAGATAAGGTGATCCTTTGATTATTCAATGCCGCATGTCTCAGGATTTCGCAGGCAATTTTATTTATTCTCTGGATTCTTCTCCTGGTGATCTTGATTCGACTCCTGTAGTCAGAATCTATCCCGATGTATTTGGTGAAGTCACTTCTTACCTCCTAAGCGGAAATTGATTTTCTTATTGACCTTATTCCTTGTGCTCGACCTGTAGTTCTTCCTCCTAGAATGATGGCACCCCGTGAGAAGGTTGAGTTAGGAAAGAAAATTGAGGACTTAACTTCCAAAAGTCTAATTAGGCCTAGCTTTTCAGAATGGGGAGCAGTGGTGGTTTTCGTCACCAAGTCCGATGGTTCTTTGAGGATGTGCGTTGATTATAGGGAGCTAAACAAGCTCACTATGAAAAACAGATATCCAATGCCTTGCATCAATGATATGTTTCGTCAGCTTGATGGTGCAACTTTTTTCTCTCAGCTTGATCTTGCCATAGGTTTCCATTAGCTCAGAGCTGCCGAGGAAAGTATTTCCAAGACTGCTTTCCGCACTGAGAATGGGTTGAATGAATGGTTGGTCATGCCTTTTGGTTTCACTAATGCTCCTGCTTTCTTTATTGATATGATGAATCGTGTCTTTCGTTATGTGCTTAATAAATTTGTTGTAGTCTTTGTTGATGATATCCTTGTCTTCTCTAAGACCAAGGAAGAGCATGAGTCGCATTTGAAATCTGTTCTTGAGACTCTCAAAAATCATCAGGTGAAGGCTAAATTTTCTAAATGCCATTTCTGGAAGGATGAAGTCCTATTCCTCAAGCATATTGTTTCTAGTAATGGAGTTTCTATTGATCTAGTCAAGGTCGCTGCGATCAATGATTGGGAAACTCCTAAGACTTCATCTGATATTTGTAGTTTTCCGGGCCTTGTCCGTTACTACCGAAGATTCTTCGAAAATTTTTCTTGAATTGATGCACCTCTCACTACTTTAACTCATAAGAATGCTAAGTTTATTTGGAGTGACAAGTGTAAAGCTGCATTCAATGAGTTAAACAACAAGCTTACTTCCACACTAGTTCTTACCGTTCCGAATGGAAGTGAGGGATTGACGGTATACATTGGTGCTAGTCGTGAGAGATTGGGTGCTGTTCTTATGCTGGATTGTAAGGTCATTACCTATGCCAGTTGTCAGTTGAAAACCCGCGAGGAAAATTATACTTCTCATGATTTAGAGTTTCTTGTTGTTGTCTTTGCTTTGAAGCTTTGGAGGCATCATCTTCTGGGAAATAAGTGTGAGCTTTTCACCGATTATCAGTCTCTGAGATATATCTTCACCCAGAAGGATTTGAATCAGAGGCAAGTTCGTTGGCTTGAGTTTTTGGCTTCTTACGATTTCAATATTAGTTATACTCTCGGTAAAGCTAATGTTGTGGTCGATGCTTTGAGTCGGAAAAAGGCTTTGTTGTGTCAGCTTGTTGTTTCTTCTTCTCCTCTTTTAGATCGTATCATAGCTAAGCAAGATGATGATGAGAGATGCTTAGATTGATGAAGAAGAGTATTCGTAGTAGAGTTGAGGTAGTAGTGGAGCTCAGATCGATGTTAGAGGGATTTTGAGGATTAATGGTAGGATTTGTGTCCCGAATGTTGATGGATTGAGGCAAGAATTACTTCGGGCAAATCATCGATCCAAACTTTCAATTCATCCTGGTGTGTTGAAGATGTATCAGGATATGAAGAGACTTTATTGGTGGAAGGGTATGAAGCAGGATATCTCTATCTTTGTTAGTAGGTATGCGACTTGTCAGCAAGTCCAGGCCGACCATCAGAAGACCCCTGGTTTTTTGCAGCCCCTTGAGATTCCTAATTGGAAGTGGGAACAGGTTTCCATGGATTTCATTGATGGATTACAGAGGACTAGGAGGGGTAATGAAAGTATATGGGCTATTGTAGATTGACTGACCAAGTCCACTCATTTCATTCCAGTCAAGTCTACCCGTTCTTCTTTTAGCTTGTCTGAGATCTACATGAGAGAGATTGTTTGTCTCCATGGTGTTCCTCTCAATATTGTCTATGATCGTGATCCTATCTTTACCGGTAATGGTCCGGACTCGACCTTCGAAAATAGGCACCAAATACGACACTCATATTCAAATGCCGCAGATCCAAACATCGAATCTGGTTCGTCGAAGCTTATAACACCATTGAGTACAACACAGCGAAAGAAATAAATATCAATATATAACACATTGATACAACGACAGATACAATATCTTATATAGTATGATACAATGAATATCGGTACTATTAGAGAAATAAGAAATAGCAGTGGAAAGATAATGATAACACCAACAGCAGAACAATATCTCCAATATGGTCTTCAAGAGAGAAAGAGGAATAGAATCCAGAACTATAACTCCATCTCCAAGGCACTAATCCAGAAATAGATCGACCCAACATCACAAGTCACCTAAACAAGAAAGTCTCGTCCAAAGAATGGACTAACTCAAGATAATCTACTAAACCAGGCTATCTGGAAAATCCAATTCTATACTGCCCTTGTTGAAAAATTATGGGCACCCAAATTACAGGAAAGGAACAATAAACTCTGAGTCAGTCATGGGACTGGTATGAGTAACAAAACAGCTTTATCTTTTGAAAACAAACAATAAGAATTTAGATTGAAATCCGCAATGCTTTTTAGAAAATGAAACTACCATTTGGCCTCCCGCCACACACACAATGCAAATGCAGAATTGGAGGAGAATTCTCGTTATGATAGTCAAATATGCTTGATACGTGAAAATTCTTTTGATATTATTATTAGTGCATAGTGAAGAAACATTTATAAAGTATAATATAAATCTTAGAGCGCATAGACATTCCGAACTATGCCTACTATAGCTACCATTTAAACAATGATGACCACCATAAGTAAATGGCAGGTTCTATAACTAAAACCGTATAAGGCACGTATTGTTTTGTTTGGATTTCCAACAAATGGTCGGGCTAAGGAACTTCCCACTGCCCATGGGTACGCCTCTGGGCCTTTGGCGGGACGTCCCGAGAACCTAACAAGATCTCTGCCAACACAAGGCCGGGTTACCTCTGTAACTAGGTAACTACTACTCGAGCATGCCACCCCCGGACCTTTGGGACCTTTATCTGAGGCACCTATAAACCACAAAGCAACAACCACACAGTAAATGAGACAGAAGCCCACCACATAGGTAAATATCTAGGCTCCATACCATGATATCACCCTTTACCAGAAGGGAATGACACACCCTAAAGGCCACGACCCTTATAACCTTGCCACATCTTTCCTGTTTCGACCATTTTCGGGTGGTGAGGTCCTGATGCAGTCTCGTCCACAAAGCTACGCTTTATACAATAGCCATGCTTTGATCACAAATGATCAACAAATGATCATCAACACACAGCAGCACTCAGCATGCCACACTACCAAATTGGGAATATGTCGCTGATAACCTTCAACAACATAACCTCTGAGCTCGTACGCCTCAGAGAAGGGTGTTAAGCTAAGAGAATAAATTCTCCGCCACCAACAGATATGTATTTGAAAGAAATCTTCTTTATGTCTCAAAGTGTAGTGTCAGACATACAACCATACAAGTCTGTTCCGGGTTCGAACAGAACCGAAGGCACTTCGTCTAATAAAGGAAGAAGCCTTTGCAAGTCCGGGTATTCACAATCCCAATCGGACTTTCCATCACTTAAGGAGAACTCTATACCGGAGCAACTCAGTGCAGAGTCAATCGATAGGTTATCCTATCGTTCTGACAAATGCCCAGTCTTCACCACCGATCTTCAATGCAATTCATAACGTCGTACCATTATTCGGAATCGTTTATATGACACAAGGTTCTCTCCCTGCTAAACCGAATAATGAGTGCAATATTTAAAAATATATGGATATGGGATTTCAGTCAAGTCATAATATAAAAATTCGAAGCTTTTCTTCAAATGGTTGAACAAATTACCATTTTAAATCTTCGAACAAAAAGATTTATTTCACACAGTTCACCCAGTTTCACAATGATCCATTTACGGATTTCAAAACAATTCCCATTTCGATTGGATTAACTCATTAAATCTTCAAATTAATGATTTAATTTATAGTTTTCAAACCGTTTCCATAACTTGGAAATCATTTTCATTTCAAGCTAGAAATACTTTTAACACAAATTGGAAGTTCATTTCTTATGTGAAAGCTTTTATTTATTTGAAAACAAACAGTTCTCATTTCAAAAAAGTCCAATTATATTTGCCGGAGTTAAATCTCTTGAATTTAAATTACAATTCCCAAATCAATACATTTAAAAATGGTTTAACCCATATATAACTTGTATAACATCTTAAATCCCTAGTTTCAAATCATAGAACTCAATTTCAAATTTTGAATTCAAATTTAAATCAAATTATTTAAGTTTCAAGGCGTAATCCAATTATTCAAAAATAAATTTTACCTTTGAAATTCCTTTTCAAAAACTTTTTACTTTAATCCTAATTTATTTCCAAAATCATTTGGACTTAAAATTCGGATTCAAAACTATTTTGAACTAAATTCAAATATCTGTGACTTAACCCATTTCCATGCGCAATCCATATTTGTGTGTGTATGGTGTAGTCCAGGGGTTCAACACAATAGTGCACCATCATAAATCATCACATCACATATTCAAGCACATCAATATTGATAAGTGGTATAATCTATAACGCTTATCGCTCATTCACAGATTCACAGATAATACACAAATGTATCACAAATAAATGAATAAATTATACACAACTCAATCCACAGAACAAAATATCACAGATCAGATAGGACAATCAATTCAAGGCATCTCATACAATACAATCATTCATAAGAAAGGTCAAGAATTCAATAATCGTTTATAAGCAGGATTAATTAATTGTTTAATCCTAATTAGTTCAATTTATTTCCAATTAAATTAATTACTTATGAATTAATTATCCAATCCTGATTTATTAATTATAAATCATTTGATATAAATTAATTTATCAAAAACTTTAATTAATTAAATTATTCTTAATTAATCATTAATTATCCGTTTTAATTAATTTAAGAATTACAAATCATTATCTTCATTTACTTTAAAGATAAAAAAACATTTTTCTTATTAGTGAATCAAGTTATCATTAACAAGTCACTTAAACAATTTACTTTTATATTTTACTTTTAAATTTTATTTTAAATTATAAAATTTAAAATGAAAACAAATTAACTTTAACAAAGTTTAAAACAATTTTCAAAACACTTTTTTTTAATTCACAAGTTAAAGAATTGTTTATCTTATAATAGAAGTTTAAAAGTGTTAAAAACCCAATTTCATTTTATATTCAAATCAATTTAAAAATTCAATTTATCATTCAAGTTATTTAAAACAATTTGAATTTTGAAAAACTTCTTTTATTTCAGAACTAAGATTCAAATTATATTTGAATCCAGATTTAAACCCCTGATTTTAAACTTTACTTACAATTCAAACTTCACCTTAAACTTCAAACTACTTAAACCCTTTTAAAGCAGTTAAAATAATTTAAAATTTTAAAACTTTATTTATTTTTAAAACCGATATTCAAACTAACTTGAATCAGATTTAAACTTGGATTTTAAACTCATTTTGAAACTTTGCTTTTCATTTAACTAGCTTTTAAATTTTATTTTAAAAATTAAAAACCAGAGCAACAGGTTTCAGTAAAACCTGTTACAAAGGATTTACCCGAGGAAACATTATTTTCCTTCGAGTCAAATACCCTAAGTACACGAGCAAAATACCTATCCACTTCGAGTCAAAGCACATCAACTCGAAGCCAAACAAAACCAACTCGGCTGAGTTTGCACTGCACCAGGCACATGCACGGTGACGCTGGTTGCCACTGGCTACCAACGACGATCTCCCCAAGTCGGCTCATACTCCAGCAATACTCTACGATCATCAGATCGTGCTTCGATCCTCGAATTCGAGTTCGAGAACTTAAAACCCAACCCTGGAAATAACAAAAGCCATCACCTCCTCAAACCTGTCAACGCTTCGATCTCGCCGCCTCGGCCATCAGAATTCATGCAACTCCGTCCACGACCTCGACTACGGCCAAGGTACCAACACCCAAAGACTCGCTGCACTCGATCAACCCAAACAACCATGGTGATCGATACATTAAACATTGCAAAAACTAGGGTTCCTGAAGAAAACCCACTCCCGCAACTTCCTTGGTGAATTTCGTCACCATCAACTATTTTTTCCACAACCCCTGATCACTCCTCCACCTTCAGGAGGAAGCTTGACCACCAGATTCAAGTAGATCACCAGAGATCCTCAAAATTCCCAAAACTGGTCAACACAGAAATGCCACTACAAACCTTAACTACAAAATATAATTTTAGTTTTAAAAATCCTGATTTTAATTAGGTATTTGATTCCTATTCCGGAATTCAGAAATCAAGACAATTTGGTTTTAGACTAGATTAGAGTTCCTCAGTAGATTTTAAATTTCAGAGACAATACAAGTTTATTTAACTAAACGTATTTTTAAACTAACATTTATGATATAACAGTCATATTTCATTTGTAACTTAAATCTTAACAAAGTCTTGATCAAGAAATAAAGCAGTTTGAAATCAAACTTGAGGTAGGAAATATTTAAACAGAGATGTCTTTTCAGTTTAACCAAACTTACTTTCATCATATATCACACATTCACAGCATTTCAATAACATATAAACACAAATACTTGATTATCTTCACACTTAATTCAAGCAACCAGTCATAAAGATACTTGATCATTTTTAAAAAAAGAAGTTACTCACTGTTGTCTTCCAGGATGAACAGAGCTTTATTTACGTTGAAAACTACAGTTGTTTTTTCTTCTTTCTTCTTTTTGTTCTTCTGTTTTTGTTGAATTGAATGGATGGTTTAAGTTTAAAGTTGAATTATTGTTTAAGTTGTAGATGATGTTACTTCAGATTTTGCTAAGCTCTTTGATGAACGAAACTTAAATAAAGATGGTTGATATATAGTAAAGAAGTTTACAGGTGATTATAATTTTGTTTGTATAATGGGGTAACATAATTTTTATTTTGTACAAGATAAGACCAAAGATTTTTTTTTCCTGTTTTATTAACTATGCAGATTTCGGCTGAGAGATAAATATGGTGGCTTGCATTAATGATTTTTGTCTTGTTTTTATTTCTTAAGTCTCCATACTTAAATATATGACTGTCTTCTTATGCAAGCTTCTTATGTACATGTTTATTTGTTTCTAGTTTTGCTTCCAGGTCTACAGATTTATACTTATTTGTATATACTTGAATGTATTTTGTTTTTCCTTTGCTTGTCTTATTGATTTACAATATAAACCAATTTCTATTTGGAAACAGCTTGAACTTTTAAAACTGGAAATTATTTTGCTATGATCCTCCTCCTAACCTTCTTACTTTTGTTGTTGTATGATGTTTTCAGTTAAAAAAATGAAAATGCTAACTTATTATCATTGATCAGAGATTTGGAGGCCGAAAACATTTCGAGTTGACCTTGTTTAGCATTAACTGTGTAAGTCCTTTATGTCTTCATACTTATCTTATTTGTACAAAGACATTTTACTTTTATGTATGTAGATATTTACTTTTACTTGCCTATTTTCTTACTTCTTGTCTGGTTTTGCAAAATATACATATCAAATAAATTACACAGATATATCTTTATAATTTCAAATTATTTTTAAACATTTGCTTAAAATTCAATTTCAATATATATATATATATATATATATATATATATATTAAAATTTTAAATCCACTCATATATGCACATATATATATACACACACATTCACATATGTATAAGTTTAAAGTCAAATGATTTTTAAAACATTTTTTTCTTCAATCAAAAGAAATTGAAGTTTTATTCGAATCTGGAGAAACTCAAATCAGTTTATGAATTAATTTCACAATTTTTTATTCAAAAATTAAATTAATTACAATTTAAACATAGAAATTCTTTTGGATCGTTACAGATTCCCCGCTTAAAGAAATTTCGTCCCCGAAATTTGCAGGCACGAAAACAACAAAGATAGATACACAAAGGCAGAGAAACAGTTCTCCAGATCAAACTGGATATCTATTCTGCATTTGGCTTACCAAATCAGAATATTGATAATATGAGAACCAACTCATACAATACTACATAGGATACTCGGGTCATCAATCTACGAAATATGCAAGGCACTAGTTAGTTCGAAGGGATAACTAACCACTCGTAGAATATATCGGACCCTAGAGAATCGATAGATAGATTCAATCTCCTACAATTTCTCAAACACAAGATATGGATTCCAACTTAGGTCGGAATACCCCAAAGTATATACCAACTTGTCCCTCTTCGGACTTTGATCTGCCCAAGAAATTACAATAGAATTTCAAATTTTATTTTTGATCGATATCGTTTTACTGATACAATTCAAATTTAGCCCTATATTTTATTAACCAAATTAACTCAATTTAAAATTTCCATTTATTAAAGTTTAAATCGAAAAACTGAAATGAAATCGATGAAGATACAAAGTAAGGATTTTCCTATAACGATTCGCAGGGCTACCATCAAATTGAAACTTCTTTTTGTAGCTGCCACGAAGCAAATCAAAGAAATTGGGAAGACGAATTAAAGAAGATTGAGAAGAAAATTGTTTCCAGCTATTGCGGGGTATTGACCGTTTATAGTGGTACTTCCCTGTCCCCTATATCGTCCTCTTTTTGCCCTCATACTCACCATCAGTGGATAGCAAGAGAATTTACTAAGGCATTCGAACAGATATCTTAGGGATATACTCATCCTAGTGTATACTTCACCCTATCTCTAATGAGTTACCTAATATGTTATACTCCTGAGCTCAAGTTTTAACCCTCAGCTCTGATACCAAATGTAACGGTCCGGACTCGACCTTCGAAAATCAGCACCGAATACGATACTCATATTCAAATGCCACATATCCAAACGTCGAATCTGGTTCGCCGAAGCTTATAACACCATTAAGTACAACACAGCGGAAGAAATAAATATCAATATATATAACATTGATACAATGACAGATACAATATCTGATATAATATGATACAACAGAATGATACAATGAATATCAACACTATCAGAGATACAAGAAATAGCAGTGGAAAGATGATGATAACACCAACAACGAAACAATATCTCCAATATGGTCTTCAAGAGAGAAAGAGGAATAGAATCCAGAACTTTAACTCCATCTCCAAGGCACTTATCCAGAAATAGCTCGAACCAACATCACAAGTCACCTAGACAATCAAGTCTCATCCAAAGACTAGACTAACTCCAGATAATCTACTAAACCTGACTATCTGAAAAACCCAACTCTAGACTGCCCGTGTGGAAAAATTGTGGGCACCCAGAGTTTAGGAAAGCAACAATAAACTCCGAGTCAGTCATAGGACTGGTATGAGTAACAAAACAGTTTTATCTTTTAAAAACAAACAATAAGAATTTAGATTGAATCCGTACTGCTTTTTAGAAAATGAAACTACCATAAGGCCTTCTGCTACACACACAATGCAAACGCAGAATTGGTGGAGATTTCTCCTTATGATAGTCAAATATGCTTGATACGAGAAAATTCTTTTGATATTATTATTAGTGCATAGTGAAGAATCATTTCGAAAGTATAATATAAATCTTAGCCAGCATAGACATTCCGAACTATGCCTACTGTAACAACCCAGGATTGCAATTATCGAATAATAAATTAAAATTACGATTTTAATTTAAATGGAGCTAAAAAAATAGGTTTTTTTGGATAGGCTAATTTCTTTAAAATAAAGTTATTTAAAAAAAAGGGTGGTTTTATAATGGTGGGTTTTAGTTGGCTAATGAAGCATTAAATAGTTTTAGTGAACATTAGGATGCCACTTCTCTTATTGGGTCAATTAGTGAAACGAAACCCATTACCCACCTCTATATATTATCTTAAACCCACCCAAAACCATAACCCTCCTCTTCATAATTTCCTCAAACCCTAAACACCTCCTAAAAACCTAATTAATGGCCTCCATTTGGTAAAAGATCCATTTTCCTCTCCACATAGATAATCTAGGTTAATACAAGCTAAAAGGTAAAGCAATCCTTCTCTAACCACTCTCTAATCTTTATTCTAATTTCTGAAATTAATTTTTAATACATGGTTTTTTGTTTATTTTTGTTATGAAGCCTCTTGATCTCCTCTCTCTAGCTTTTGGAGTACACACCAAGTGTTTGTGCATATTTCCTTGCATTGGTTGAGGTAAAATTGCTAGCTAAATCCCTTTTTACTTGATGCTAATGAGAGGTTTGCCAAAAAAATATTTAAAGATCATTTCTATAATTTTCGTTTGGGAAATTGTAGCTGAAACGAAATCAGGCATAACTTCTTCATTTCTCAGTCGAATTCAATAATTTTGAATGTTCTGAAAAGCATAGACATAGAGCTATAAGTTTCATGCACAGATTTTTCCAAAATTTTGCAATTTATTAAATCAAAATTGTGCTTGTTTGTTTTCATCCCGAGAGTAAATTGACAGCAACAACAATCTCAGGCCTGCGAATTGTATTGGCCATAAGTTACACGTGTCTCATCCGTTTTTGGTTAGATTTTCTATGCCGCAAACTAGATTCAGTATGGAACACTTTCTCTTCAGGTTATATTTTGATATTTTTCCATTTAGATGACCTGAAATGCGTTCGAAGACTGAAGACCAATTCTGTATTTAACAAGTTATCTTGTGTTTCAATCTGATATTTTTTTGCCTGTATCTCTATCTTTTTTGATCCGAATTAGATAGTATTAGATGTTCCGAAAAGCTTAAAACATATGCTACAATTTTTGTCTAGTGAGTTTTCTGTAATTTTTAGGCTAACTATGTCAAAACTTGATTTTTCTTCTATCTTCCCGAGAGCGATACACATATTAGCTCTGTGGATGAAACTGAAACTATTTTAGTCATAACTTTTGAGCCGCTAGTCACTATTGAATGATTCTGGACTTTCTGAAAAGCTTAGAAACTAATTTACAACTTTCATGTTTTGTATTTTGCAAAATTATGTGGTTAAAAGAGTCGAAACCTCATTTATTTGTCGCTGTCTTGAGAATAACCGACAACGACAGTGAATTTACCAATCTGAGAATTGTAATCCTCATATCTCATTCATACTAAGTCTGATTTTGATGAACTTCATATTGTTGAAAAGCTTACACTTAGTAGAACAACTTTCCTTCAATAAGTATTTTTTTGATTTTGAAGTTTGTTATATTAAAATATGAATTCTTTACAGGAGAGGTGAAATTAGTATAATGTATAATCTCAGGATTTTTGATGATATTTTGACGATTTCGATAATTCCATTTGCATTCTTTTTAATGGAAAAAATTTTAGTTACCTAGCTCGAATGGGCTGGGGCTGCTGTTCCAGGCTTAAAGTCCGTTTGGGCCTGAGCAAATATTTCTTCAGCTGTGTTTTATTACCCTGTTTCTGTTCAGGGTTGCAACTTCGTGACTCCACCACGGCTATGTCCTTTATCGGAATTCGACATTTTTTGTCTCGTTTAAAAGATGGAGTTACGAAATCCATATCTGGAAAGTTTGGTCATCATCTGGGTTCATTAGACGCTTTGAATTTCCTGTCAAAGTTGAACCTAGATCGCTGTGCAAAATAGTGCATTTCATGTTTCTGAGTCTGAATTTGGAACGTCGCTATGCCTTCGTTTCAATTCGGGATCGAGCAATTCTTTTTGCAACTTGAAGGAGGAATGTCGGACTATATTCCTGCAAAATTTTCATGACATTTGGATTCAGTTTGCTAATCCGAATATTTTTTCCGAACATGGGTTCGTAGCAATATTTGGCCTATTTTTTTTTGGAAACTCAATAGGCTAAGGGAGCCTTGCTCGTTTATTATGTCAATGTTTATTACAACAACTTTACATTTCAAAATACAACTGCACATATCAAGCAATTACACAATTGAACAATATACAAGAAAAAATTACATTGACAATGCTTTACATTTCAATACAACTGCACATATTTTGCAATCAACATGATTTGATGCCGCCCTTGCTTGTACTTCAGAGAAAAACTTTCTATTGCCTTTATGCTTCATATCCATAATTTGCTTTTGTACTACAGATAACAATGCTACTGCCTCTTACCTTTCAGACGTGCATGTATTTCATATAAACACAATATTTCATATAAACATGCTACTGCCTGTACCTTATGGTTCTTATTGTTCTTCAGTCACATTCTATTGCCTCATTGACTCAATTCCATTACTATCATCTGCACCCATAAAAAGATACCATCAAACCAGAGTAATAACATTCAGTTACAAAGAAATCACTCATCTATTCTGTCTGCTATGAAACAAGTTTTTTATCTTTGCAAACAATTCACTGACTTATTTATAACTATTAGAGAAAACTCTTTCATTCCTTTCCTTCCATATTGCATTAACAAAGATTTTAAGAACAGATAGTAATTCTTTAGCTTTGGAATTCCTCCATCTAGTAGCTTTGTATATATTGAACCATTCTTCCTTGGAGTTCTTATTGGGAATATGAAAATTGCCTGATATCATCAACTTGTTCCAAATATCACCTGTAAACGCACAACTAAAGAATAGATGAGTATTACTTTCCATATGATCATTGCATAGAACATAAGTACTATTATTAATCAAACCATTTGACTCAAGTTTATCCTTTGTTAATAGTGCATTGGCCATAACTTTCCATAACATGAAATTATCTTTAGCTGGACTATCAGTGTTCCATATTCTATCATTCCATAGAAATTTCTCACTACATTCAGAATCCAAAAGCATATCATATATTAATTTAACTGAATGACTTCTTCTCTGTTTTGTCCAAAATACAAGAATATCACTCTCAGGAAATTTAATCTTTGCAATATCATTCCATACCATTCTAACCTCCCTAGAACTGCTGTAAGGAAGTACAATTTCATCATGAAGAAGAAAATTTAAAGCTTTGGACTGACAGGGTATACCAGTGGAGATAAAACTAGAGTAGTTCATACATTTTTTCAAAATTAAACCAGGTATAGCCCAAGGATCAGACCAGAAATAACAATTAAAATTCCTCTTTGGATTAATCTGTATCATTGGTAAAAAAATTTCTCTCAACTTTAAAATATTCCTCCAACTCCAACTAGAATTATTCGGAATTAGCATATCCCAAAAATTCTTTCTCTTGATCAAATTTCTATTAATCCATATTGTCCATAAGTCTACACTATTGCTAAGAATTTTGTCAATGTATTTTGAGATTGCAGCTTGATTCCAGAGTTTCAAATTTATAATACCAAGTCCTCCTTTGTATTTTGGCAAAATTATCTTCCTGAATGATATAGGTATTAATTTCTTGGAGAAAGGATCCCCATGCCAAAGAAATCTCCTCAAAGCACTATTAATCATGGAAATTAACTTAACTGGTAAGATATAATGTCTCATCCAATAAGTTGTCATGGCAGTTGCAATAGACTGAATTATCACTAGTCTCGCAGCTTGAGATAATTTTGAACTCGGCCATGAAGAAAGCTTTTCATTGATTTTCTCAAACAGAGGCATGCAGCTAACTTTTGAGAGTCTAGAAGTTAACAGTGGTAGACCTAAGTATGTAGCATTGTAAGGCATTATATTTAAACCAGAAAATTTAATTAAATCCTTTCTGTTTTCCTCTTCCACTCCAGCTATTAGTATATTAGACTTACTGATATTTATATGCAGACTAGTGATTTTTCCAAACTTGTCTAATACCTCCAAAACTGTCTGAATATTAGCAATAGTAGGCTTTGTGAATAAAACCAAGTCATCCGCAAAAAGTAAGTGAGTGATCATAGGATCTTTACATTTTTGATTTAATTCCAAAGATTTATTCCCTACCCTCTCCTTTAATAGAACATTCAAAATCTCCATTACAATGATAAACAGATAAGGTGAGATAGGATCTCCTTGCCTAATTCCTTGCGTACCCTTGAAAAAACCATTTAAGCAACCATTTCTAGAAACAAAATAATATGGAGATGAAATGCATGTAAAGATCCAAGCCAGCAGCGGTTTTGGAAAATTCATTCTTGCCATGATTGCAATGATAGAACCCCATGAAACAGTATCAAAAGCTTTCCTAATATCTAGCTTTAACATACATCTAGGAGATATATTGGAAGTTCCATAACCCCTTAGTAATTCTTGAGTCAACAGTATATTGTCACTTATGTTCCTTTTGGGTACAAATGCAACCTGGTTATTTGATATTATTGAAGGGAGGACTGCTTGCATTCTGGATGATATAATTTTTGAAATAATCTTGTAAACAACATTACAACAAGATATTGGTCTAAACTCTGAAACAATAGATGGGTTATCGATCTTGGGATTAAAGTAATTGCAGTAGAATTAAATCCTTTAGAAAGCTTATTAGCACTGAAAAAATACTTTACTGCTCTTAGCACTTCATATCTAATTGTCTTCCAACAATATTGAAAAAAATAAGTGTTAAAACCATCAGGACCTCCACAACTCTCCTCATTCAAATTGAATATTGCTTTCTCAATCTCTTCATTTGTGATTTCCTCAATAAGATTACTAGCTTGTTTTTCTGATAAATGTGGAGTTTGAAGTTGAAATAAAGGACTCACATCAGCATTATAAGGCTTAGGATTAGCAAGAATGGATGCAAAGTAATCCACAAAAGCTGAATTAATATTCTCTTCTTTATCATGCTTAACACCATTAATATCAAATATACAATTAATTCTTTCTTTTGATTGCTTGACCTTGATAGAATCATGAAAAACTTTTGTATTCCTATCTCCAAATTTTTCATATTTAGCATGGAGTAATTCTTTAGCCATAGATAGTTCAAATTCTAACATATCTTGCAATGACTTAGAATGTTCATTTTCCTCCATAGCAAGTGTAGCATTCAAGGGGTCCGAAAGTAAATCATTTTGTACCTCTAATAGCCTTTTCCTCAAATCAGAAGAGATAATAGAACCAGCTCCAAAATTATTCCTAGCCCATGTCTTCAGTTTGCTCTTTAATTTGAAAAGTTTAGTCTTGAGAATATACATAGGATTAGCAAAAACTTCTTCCTGCCAAACCTGTAAAACTAATTCCTGAAAAGAAAAATGATTAGTCCAAAATTTAAAAAATTTAAAAGAGGAAAATTTTGCCTTTGCGACCTCTCCGCAAGATAAGATCAGAGGACTGTGATCAGAAATTGATGGAAGAAGAGTGTTACAGTATAAAGAAGGCCAAAGTGAAATAGCAGGTGAATTTTGAAAGGCATGATCAAGTTTACAAAAAGTTCTAGGTCCATCTTTACTTTTATTGTTCCAGGTGAAGAAAGGGCCAACGGATTGAATGGGAGATAGAGATGCATGATTTAACATTTGAAAGAGGGGAGATATATCTTTGGAAAAGAGTGGTGTACCCCCAGATTTATGAGAAGATGAATACATACAATTGAAGTCTCCTAAAACAAGCCAGGGCACTGATGAATTATTAAGATTAGGCAATTGATTAAGAAATAAATTCCTTCTCTCACTGCAGTTTTGGGCATAGACAAAAGTAAGAAAAAAGGATAGATTGGTTTCAATAGCAAGAGCTTCATAATGCAGAAATTGTTCAGTTTCTTCCAATTTTTTCAGTTGATAATATTTTATATTCCACATCACCATAAGTCTTCCATAAGATGCACTTGAAAGATTATCATCTTGTTGCCAATTAGGAGCAATAAACATGCAAGCTTTTTTTTGTTAAATCAGCATTCAACTTGGTTTCACTAACACACATGACATGAATATTTTCCTTTTTAATCAAATTCTTAATTTCATTTTTCTTGGAGAACAAGTGCCCTCCTCTAATATTCCAGTATGCTATATTCTTTAACATCATCAAGAATTGGGAAGGAATAACTTATCAGGATGCCTCCTAGTATGCCTTGTAAATTTTCCTGAAGAATTTAATACTATGCAGTCTGATTTAGGTTGAACTTCATCAATATTGCAATCAACATCATTGTTCATTTCCTCAACTTCCTGATCCAAATTATTGTTCTTTGCTTTCCTCTTCTAACTGACAATTTCATAGTTGAAAGTTCAGATTCTTGATTATCCTTCAAAGATGGTTTAGGATTCATAGAAACATTTAAAGATGTAGCAGGAATGATATTGACTTGATTCAGGGAAGAAATCAATTTTACTGGAGAAGATGTAAGCTGTGTAATGGGAGGTGTTATTTTATCTGATATAGGAGGAGGAAGAATTATATTATCAGGAGGAGACAGGTGAGAGTACAGAGATGATTTTGTGCCATCCACAATTTTAAATTCAAAATTGTTATTATCATCTTCATTCATTTCAGCTAGAACTGAGAAAGCATTAGAAGTAACTACCTCACTAGATTTATGAACTGCATTCTGTTTTCCTTTTGAAATATTAACCACAGTAACATTTTTTGAACTTTGCTTATCCCCAGAATGCCCATCTAATTCAATACCAGGTACATTAGTATTTGATATTTCCTTGTGCACCAAACTATCTACTTGGAAATTAACCTTTCTCTTCCAGATCTTATTCTTTCTTTTTTTAGGAACAAAAATGTTCTTTTCCAAATCCCTTGATTGAGTAACTTGCATTGAATTATTCTTCAACAAATTAACATCATTAATCTTCCTACCGAAATAACAATCTTCTGAATACTTGTTCTCAAATTCCACTTCATCATAATTCTCATATGAAATCCCCATTGCTGATTCCATACAGTTATCAATAGTATGTCCAAAAACTTTGCAAAAATCACAAATTCTAGGTTTCCAATCATATTCAATTCTTACTTTATAACCACTTTCTCCCAAACCATCAATTTCTATATATTCAGGTAATTTTTGATTTGGCTCAATTTCTATCAATGCCTTCGCATATTTAAATCTCTTCAATTTTTCAGTATTCTCATCAAAACAGATCAATCTTCCAATATGACATGCCAGCCAGTTAATACCCATAAGAGTCCACGCAATTGTAGGAATTTTATAAAAATGAACCCATATTGGTACTCTTCTAATACTTGCTTGCACACACCCAATAGAAGGATTCCACAAATTAATAATGAACATTTTACCTTTGATAAAAATTGGATCTGATTGCAGAATATGAAATTTATCTTGTTCACTCGAAAACTTAAAGTAAAAATTCTCATTGTCAGATTTTATATCAACTTCACCTTTTAGCTTCCAAAATCTTTTAAGATGGTTAGTAACAGTAAGATAAGAAAGCGTTCCATCCAGAAAAAAATCAACCAAATGATCGCTCCAGTATTTGATACCTTCATTCTTGACTTCTTCAGGCAATTGTTTAGGTTTCCCATCTCTATCAATATTGAAGTCTCTAGGAAGGTAAACTCTAGCATTCTTAGGCCTTTTTCTTGAAAAGAGAAGACCACTTAGGAACAGCATCTTTAAAGAGTTGATCAGACTCTTTAGAAGAAACAACATTCAAGCCTTTATCAGCAATACTCTGAACAGAAGGATCAGAAAGATCAGAACAAAGGCGAATATCAGATGGATCCGCAGGAAAATCCCCTATCTCAGAAACAACATGAAAATCCCCAATCACAGACGAAGAAACAACGGGAAGATAAAAAGAAGAAGAAGAAAGAGGATTCGGGGACAAAGCAGAAGGAAAAGGTTTCGAAGGTGAAGTAGGAGAAAGAAAATGGGAAAAAGGACACGAAGAAAGCTGTAACGAGGAAGACAGTGGAGGAGGAGGAGGAGGGGAAATAGGAGGAATAGGAAGAGGAGGAGGAGGAAAAGGAGGGGGAAGGATCACGGGATCAGGGGGGAGGAGACCGCCATGGCAAATTCAAATATTTCTGAAAGTGTTTCAACACTTAGAATATTTTTTCTTTTGAGGTTTTTTTTTCTGGATTTATCGATTTCTTGAGATTTGTTTCTGGATTTCACGCATGGACTTCATAAAAATGTCTTAAAAGGATTCTTCACTCAAAATGGCTTTCAAAACTATTATTTAGTATTACTTTAGTTATTAAATTAATTACTCCGTAATATGAGAATTTTTAAAAGGACGTTTTAAAAGCTATTTCAATCCAAATAAAAATCTGTTTTCCGCAACTATTGTCTAGAATAAAATTCCAACTCACTTTTGTGCACTTCAAGTGAAGTGGAGATACGGTTGGGAAAAACCCCGGCCTATGGAACTGAGCATATTTCCTTTCCGGTTAATCTCGACCATTTCAATTGATCGTTTTTCCTTTTGGCGCAGTTTATCGATGATACGAGACAAACATTTGTTTACTATTTTGAGTGTATAGTTGGCAGAAGGTAAGTAAACCGATTAGGGCGAACCAGTGGCATGGGACATTGCGTTAACCCTTTTCGGGTTCCTTTCTAGATGCTTATGACACATTTGCCTGTTGGCGGCCAGTACAAGACCTCTGGGTCATTTGCCTTTTGGAGGTCTCTGGACATTCTGCTAATGTGAGCAGTATTATTGGTGTGTGCTTTGGGCATTTACCCCCTGGGGTGTCACCAATCGCGCGTTTTGCCTCTGGGCGTGTGGTACCACAAAACTACAATACTTGGCGATAACGACTCTGGTCGTGCCCGTGCATTTTTCCGATGATTTCTATGTCACTTTTGGAGTTGGTCCTTCGTCACCGCTCGAATGATATATGTTTTACTATGTTGTATTGTCTTTTGGGGTATGTTCCCTTTGCTTTTGGTGATATATCTTTTCTTTGGCATTGATTTATGGTTAGATTCCATATTATGTGTTATCGCTTATGGGCAACTATTTATAGCTTTTGCTACGCCGATGATACGAGGCATTATTGTTTACTCAACACTTGAGTGTTGATTATCTCTTGGGAGAGTTTATTATGGTTTATGATTATGTGATCATCTATTATATTATGTGGTTTACATTGCTCTTCTCTATGGAGAAGTACCTTATCCTCTATGTTACCGCATTATTACATCTCATTTATCTAAATTGTTATTTAGCTAGCCTGACTCGAGTGTTTTATGCTCGGGTTAGACCGAGTTGTTTCAGGTTAGGTCTCTGGACTTAGCTTGCTCTGTGCTTCCACTCAGGACTTATCTACTATGCTGTTAGAGAGCTTTCTTATTGTCCGCTTTATGCTACTTTGTTATTCAGACTTATCTATACATATTTTTGACTCACATGTGTGAGTAGAGGCTTATACCCACTTATGATATATTTGGATCTGTATTGACTATGTATTGTTCTGAGACTCTGTGTCTGTTATGTTATTCTGTTCTATGATGATTTTATTATATAATTATTATGTTTGTTCTGATAGATCTTTAGCCATTGTAATTTCGTTATAAATATTTATTGGATATGTCGAACCACTTGAGATAAAAATAGATACCACATTTCGACGTATTCAGTAGATATTTATAACTTGATTACACATGGTCGCTTCCATTATACTCCATTCTCCACTTTAGCAGATGGTATTACCCCGTAATACTCTTTGCTAGAGTGTGTCTAGGAGTGGGGCGTTATACCTACTATAGCTACCGTCTAAACAATGCTAACCACCATAAGTAAATGGAAGGTTCTACAACTAAAACCGTACAAGGCGCGTATTGTTTTGTTTGGATTTCCAACAAATGGTTGGGCTAAGGAACTTCCCACTATCCATAGGTACGCCTCTGGTGGGACGTCTCGAGAACCTAACCAGATCTCGGCCAACACAAGGCCGGGTTACCTTTGTAACTAGGTAACTACTACTCGAGCATGCCACCCCTTGGTCCTTTGGGACCTTTCCCCGAGGCGCCTCTAAACCACAAAGCAACAACCACACAGTAAATGAGATTAAAGCCCACTACATAGGTAAATATCTGGGCTCCATACCATGATATCATCCTTTACCAGAAGGGAATGACACACCCTAAATGGCGCGACCCTCATAACCTTGCCGCATCTTTCCTGTTTCGACCATTTCCGGGTTGTGAGGTCTTGATGCAGTCTCGTCTACAAAGCTACGCTTTATACAAAAGCCATGCTTTGATTACAAATGATCAACAAATGATGATCAACACACAGCAGCACTCAGCATGCCACACTACCGAATTGGGAATATGTCGCTGATAACCTTCAACTACAAAACCTCTGAGCTCGTACTTCTCAGAGAAGGGTGCTAAGCGAAGAGAATAAATTCTCCGCCACCAACAGATATGTATTTGAAAGAAATCTATTTTATATCTCAAAGTGTAGTGTTATACATACAACCATACAAGTCTGTTCCGGGTTCGAATAGAACCGAAGGCACTTCATCCAATAAAGGAAGAAGCCCTTGCAAATCCGGGAATTCACAATCCGATCGGACTTCCCACCACTTAGGGAGAACTCTATACCGGAGCAACTCAGTGCAGAGTCAAACGATAGGTTATCCTATCGTTTTCACAAATTCCCGGTCTTCACCAACGGTCTTCAATGCAATCCGTAACGTCGTAGCATTATTCGGAATGGGTTATATGGCACAAGGCCCTCTCCCGGCTAAATCGAATAATGAGCGCAATATTTAAAAATATATGGATATGGGATTTCAGTCAAGTCACAACTTAAAAATCCGAAGTTTTTCTTCAAATGGTTGAACAAATTGCCATTTTAAATCTTTGAACAAAAAAATTTATTTCACAAAGTTCACCCAGTTTCACAAAGATCCATATACGGATTTCAAAACAATTCCCATTCGATTGGATTAACTCATTAAATCTTCAAATTAAAGAATTAATTTATAGTTTTCAAACTGTTTCCATAACTTGGAAATCATTTTCATTTCAAACTAGAAATCCTTTTAACACAAATTGGAAGTTCATTTCTCATGTGAAAGCTTTTATTTATTTGAAAACAAACAATTCTCATTTCAGGAAAGTCCAATTATATTTGCCCGAGTTAAATCCCTTGAATTTAAATTTCAATTCCCAAATCAATACATTTAAAATGGTTTAACCCATATAACTTGTATAACATCTTAAATACGTATTTTCAAATCATAGAATTCAATTTCAAATATTGAATTCAAATTTAAATCAAATTATTTAAGTTTCAAGTGTAATCCAATTATTCAAAAATAAATTTTACCTTTGAAATTCCTTTTCAAAAACTTTTTCCTTTAATCCCAATTTATTTCCAAAATCATTTGGACTTAAAATTCAATTTCAAAATATTTTGAATTAAATTCAAATGTCTGTGACTTAACCCATTTCCACGTGCAATCCATATTTGTGTGTGTATGGTGTAGTCCAGGGGTTCAACACAATAGTGCACCATCATAAATCATCACATCACATATTCAAGCACATCAATATTGAGCGGTATGGTCTATAACGCTTATGCTCATTCACAGATTCACGGATAATACACAAATGTATCACAAATAAATGAATAAATTATACACAGCTCAATCCACAGAACAAAATATCACAGATCAGATAGGACAATCAATTCAAGGCATCTCATACAATACAATCATTCATAAGTAAGGTCAAGCATTCAATAATCGTTTATAAGCAGGATTAATTAATTTTTTAATCCTAATTAGTTCAATTTATTTCCAACTAAATTAATTACTTATGAATTAATTATCCAATCTTGATTTATTAATTATAAATCATTTGATATAAATTAATTTATCAAACACTTTAATTAATTAAATTATTCTTAATTAATCATTAATTATCCGTTTTAATTAATTTGATAAGTACAAATCATTAATCTTCATTTACTTCAAAGCTAAAAAACATTTTCTTATTAATGAATCAAGTTGTCATTAACAAGTCACTTAAACAATTTACTTTTATATTTTACTTTTAAATTTTATTTTAAATTTTAAAATTTAAAAAGAAAACAAATTAACTTTAACAAAGTTTAAGACAATTTTCAAAACACTTTTTTTTAATTCACAAGTTAAAGAATTGTTTATCTTATAAAAGAAGTTTAAAAGAGTTTAAAACCCAATTTGATTTTAAATTCAAATCAATTTAAAAATTCAATTTATCATTCAAGTTATTTAAAACAATATAATTTTGAAAAACTTCTTTTATTTCAGAACTTAAATTCAAATTATATTTGAATCCAGATTTAAACCCCTGATTTTAAAATTTACTTACAATTCAAACTTCACCTTAAAATTCAAACTACTTAAACCCTTTTAAAGTAGTAAAACAATTTAAATTTTTAAAACTTTATTTACTTTTAAAACTAAGATTCAAAACTAACTTGAATAAGATTTAAACTTGGATTTTAGCCTCATTTTAAAACATTGCTTTTCATTTAACTAGCTTTTAAATTTTATTTTAAAAATTAAAAACCAGAGCAACAGGTTCAGCAAAACCTGCTACAAAGGATTTACCCAAGGCAACATTCTTTTCCTTCGAGTCAAATACCCTACTTACCCGAGCAAAATACCTAGCTACTTCGAGCCAACACACATTAACTCGAAACCAAACAAAACCAACTCACCTGAGTTTGCAGTGCACCATGCACATGCACGGTGAGGCTGGTCGTCACTGGCCACCAATGACGATCTCCCCAAGTCGGCTCATACTCCAACAATACTCTACGATCATCAGATCTGCTTCAATCCTCGAATTCGAGTTTGAGAACTTAAAACCCAACCCTGGAAACAACAAGAGCGAATACCTCCTCAACCTTTCAACGCTTCGATCTCGCCGCCTCGACCATCAGAATTCGTGCAACTCCGGCCACGACCTCGACTACGGCCAAGCTCCCACCATCAAAGACTCGCTGCACTCGATCAACCCAAACAACCGTGGTGATCGATACATTAAACACTGCAAAAACGAGGGTTCCTGAAGAAAACCCCCTGCCGCAACTTCCTTGGTGAATTTCATCACCATCAACTATTTTTTCCACAACCCTTGATCACTCCTCCACCTCCAAGAGGAAGCTCGACCAACGGATTCAAGCAGATCACCAGAGATCCTCAAAATTCCCAAAACTGGTCAACACAGAAATGCCACTACAAACCTTAACTAAAAAATATAATTTTAGCTTTAAGAATCCTAATTTTAATTAGGTATTTGATTCCTATTCTGGAATTCAGAAATCAAGACAATTAGGTTTTAGACTAAATTGGAGTTACTCAGTAGTTTTTAAATTGCAGAGACAATACAAGTTTATTTAACTAAACTATATTTTTAAACTAACATTTGTGATATAGCAATCATATTTCATTTGTAACTTAAATCTTAACAAAGTCTAGATCAAGAAATAAAGCAGTTTGAAATCAAACTTGAGCTAGGAAATATTTAAACAGAGATGTCTTTTCAGTTTAACCAAACATACTTTCATCATATATCGCACATTCACAGCATTTCAATAACATATAAACACAAATACTTGATTATCTTCTCACTTAATTCAAGCAACCAATCATAAAGATACTAAATCATTTTTTAAAAAAGAAGTTACTCGCAGTTGTCTTCTAGAATGAAAAGAGCTTTATTTATGTTGAAAATTGCAATTGTTTTTTCTTCTTTCTTCTTTTTCTTCTTCTGTATTTTGTTGAATTGAATGGACGGTGTAAGTTTAAAGTTGAATTTTTTTTAAGTTGTAGATAATGTTACGTCAGATTTTGCTAAGCTCTTTGCTGAACAAAACTGAAATGAAGATGGTTGATATATAGCAAAGAAATTTACGGGTGATTATTATTTTGTTTGTACAATGGGGTAACATAATTTTTATTTTATGCAACATAAGACCAAAGATTTTTTTTCCCTATTTTATTAACTATGCAGATTTCGGCTGAGAGATAAATATGGTGGCTTGCATTAATGTTGTTTGTCTTGTTTTTATTTCTTATGCCTCCATACTTAAATATATGACTGTCTTCTTATGCAAGCTTCTCACGTACATGTTTATTTGTTTCTTGTATTGCTTCCAGGTCTACAGATTTATACTTATTTGTATATACTTGAATGTATTTTGTTTTTCTTTTGCTTTGTCTTATTGCTTTACAATATAAACCAATTTCTATTTGGAAACAACTTGAACTTTTAAAACTGGAAATTGTTTTGCTATGATCCTTCTCCTAACCTTCTTGCTTTTGTTGTTGTATGATGTTTTCAGTTTAAAAAAATGGAAATGCTAACTTATTATCATTGATCAGAGGTTTGGAAGCTAAAAACATTTAGAGTTGTCCTAGTTTGTGCTAGCATTAACTATTTAAGTCCTTTATGTCTTCATACTTATCTTATTTGTACAAAGATATTTTACTTTTATGTATGTACATACTTACTTTTACTTGCCTATTTTCTTACTTCTTGTCTGGTTTTGCAAAATATACATATCAAATAAATTACATAGATATATCTTTATAATTTCAAATTATTTTTAAACAGTTGCTTGAAATTCAACTTCAATATATATATATATATATATATATATATATATATATATACACACACACATTTTAAATCCACTCATATATGCACATATACATATACATTCATATATGTATAAGTTTAAAGTCAAATGATTTTTAAAACATTTATTTCTTCAATCAAAAGAAATTAAAGTTTTATTTATACAAACTAACACATATTTTATTCGAATATGGAGAAACTCAAATCAGTTTATGAATTAATTTCACAATTTTTTATTTAAAAATTAAATTTATTGGCAATTTAAACGTAGAAAAAATTTGGGATCGCTACATTACCGGTCAATTTTGGAAAGCTTTTCTGGAATCTTTGGGTACTCATCTGAATCTGAGCACTGCTTACCATCCACATACTAACGGTCAAACGGAAAGAGTGAATCAAATTCTCGAAGAACTTCTTCATGCTTGTGTGCTTGATTATGGAGGATCTTGGTAAGATCATCTCCATCTTGTTGAATTCATCTACAATAATAGTTACCAGGTATAATCTAGTCTTCTATTTTAAGCTTATTTTAATCCTTTATTTATCTCATTCCATCTTCGAATTTAGGACAGTATTAAAATGTCTCCATTTGCTGCTCTTTACGGATGACCTTGTAGATATCCATCTTGCTGGATTGAGTCCGGTAATCGTTTGGTTCTTAGTTCTGATGCGATTTTGGAGGCTTTTGAGAGAGTTGAGGAGATTAAGAGGAAATTGGGAGTTGCTCAGGATTGGCAGAAGAAGTGCGCTGATAAGCATAGGCGGAGTTTAGAGTTTGTTGTTGGTGATCCGGTTTTCTTTAAGGTCTCTCCCTTAAGGAATGTTAATCGCTTTGGTCGTAGAGGGAAGCTTTCTCCAAGGTTCATTGGTCCTTTCCGCATTGTGGAAAGAGTTGGTTCTTTGGCTTATCGTCTGGATTTGCCCGAGAAGCTTTCTAGAGTGCATGATATATTCCATGTCTCACATCTTTGCCGGTATCTTCATGATCCATCTCTTTTTGTCAAGCCTTTTGCTCTTGATAGTTTGGATATTGAGCCTAATCCGACTAGCGAGAGGAAGCCACTTCGTATTGTCGATAGAGGTACAAAGCAGCTCAGAAGGAAATCTGTTAGTCTAGTCAAAGTACAATGGAGTACTGATTATCGATACTGTACCTAGGAGACGGAGGAGAGCATTCGTGTTCCAAATCCGGAATTGTTTATTTCAGGTACTATTTGTTTTCTGTCTTTTTTTCCTTATTTTCCTTATCCGTTCTTCTCGCGGACGAAAAGATTTGAGTGGGGGAGAGTGTAACAACCCTAGATTTTTGCAAATATTTTTAGATTATTTTAAATTAAATTTTATTTCAACATTTTATTTTTGAAACATTTTCAAAGTGTAGTAGTAATTTTCCAACACTAATTGTATTTTGTTTACAATTTTTAATTCTAGTTTCAATATGATAAACAATTTTCTTTATTTACTTTTTATTTTTCCTAAGATCAATTGCTTTTTTTCCCTTTTCACTTTATTTTTGTTTGTCCTTTTATTTTTTTCACTGATTTTTGTTCTGTTTGTTTTGAATAAAAGAAATTGGAAATTCTAAGAGACTAAAGCTTTTAAAACTTGTGACTTTTCAATGCCTAGTCTCTTTATTTCTTTGGTCGTTATTTTCTAAGCTTTAGCCGTCAGTTTTATTTTGTATTTCACGCGAGAAAACTTATCATTTCCATCACAATTTTTGGCCAATTCATTTCTAAATTTTTTAGGTAATGGCTTCTTCCATTTTCTACTTCTTCTCCTTATTTTTCTATTAATTTTCCATTGTTTTGCTTGATCTCTTCTATATGATTGCTCGCCTAACCCCTTCACCGCCTTCACCGACCACCACATCACTTCCTCCTCATCACCATCCATAGCCTGACCTCCTCTTCCCTTGTCCAGATCTAGCAGCGACCACCTAGTGGAGCAAACACCCTAAAAACATTGCAAACCCTTCCAAAAATGCATAGCCGAGCCTAGTTTTCCCCATCCCCTTTATTTTTCACACCATGGCCACAACCTTAGCCACCACCATCAGCAAGTATATGACCTGTAGCCATCACTTCAGCCATCACCAGACGTATACCTGGCCAAGGCCGAGCCAAAATGTTGAACAAAAACTCCTCTTTTGCCTTGCCCTTTGACCTTCCTTCACTAGTAACTCAAAAACTCTTCATCTCCTTTGTAGCCATGCCTATATGAGTCCAAACCTGATCTGTTTCAACCGATAAACCCACCATGGCCGAACTAATAAAGCATTGTGGCTGAGCAGAAGTTGTTAATGGTCAAGCAAAATTGATTGGAAAGCATGGTGATGTCCTTTGTAAATTCTATTTCTATTTTTTTTCCAATAAATTTTTGTATTGTATTTATATTTATATTTTGCATTGTTTTGTTATCGAATACAAGAATAATATATTAGCTCTCAATCCACTCGAATCAAAAGTCATGCTATCGTGCTTTTTGGATTTTTGTTTGTGTGTTTTGATTTGCTAACTCCAGCGTAAAGAGGTCCGTATTCACTCATGACATTTATACTTATTGTAGCAACTCTGTATTTGAAATTATTTCAATTTTATATTTTAATTATTTTAATTGAATTTCTGATTTAAAACTTTATTTTATTTATTATAATGATAAATTTTGTTATTCTAAATATAAATATGATTTTCATATGAGTTATAATTTCAAACATGAATAAATAGAATATTTTCCAAAAAATGTGAATTTTTCTCAATATGGTCAAATTTGACTTTTAAATTTAAAATTTAATTATTTTAATTTTTAATTTTTAATTTTATTATAAAAATAAATAAAATTTAAAGAATACTGCTTTTCGTTTCGTTGAAATCCAAATTATATTGTGAAAGTTATGTTTTTTACAATATTGTGTGTAAATTATTTTATTTAACAAAATTGTTTATTTTAATTTATATAAATAATATATATTTTTGTTCTAATTTGTGCATATATGTTTGATATGACATTTTATGTATATATTTTTCTTTTAAAACATTTTTAAAGTGTATTTATAATTTTCAAATGTTATTTGTACTTTGTTTTCAATTTCTAAGTCTAGTTTCAATTTATTAAACTATTTCTTTATTTCTATTTCTATTTTTCTTAAATCATTTATTTATTTTCATGTTATTTTTAATTTGTATTCATTTTCTAATTTATTTACTAATTTCATTTGCTTTTATTTTATTTAAAGAAATGGAAAATTGAAGAGAGAAAAATTCTTCATTTGCTTATGACTTTTCAAATACTTTGCCTTTTCATTGTGCGGCCGTTCACCACATCTATTGGCCATGAATTTTCTTATTCATTTCATGTGAGAAACTTCTCACTTGCATCTCATTTCTCTTGGCCAAACATTTTTGAAAACACTTGGTAGTGTATTCTTCTACTTTTCTACTTTTTCTTATCATTTGTTTGAATTTTCCATTGAAACTTTTCCACGCTTTGCCATAGTCTTGCTCGGCCATAGCCTCTCCTCTCCACTTGTCTTAACCTAGCCATAAGCACCCCTTGAAGAAAATACCAGTAAAATTTGCAAATAATCACCTTGAAAACTACCCTAGCCGAACCCTATAGGCCATTATCCCCTTCATACCCCTCTCGGCCAACCTTTTAGCACCACCCCCACCAGCCTCTATCTGACCGTTGGCCACTGCTGCACCATCACCAGACCATCACCAAGAAAGGCCGAGCCACCTATGGCCATAGCCGAGCCTTGTTGTTACACCAAATTTCCTTTTTTTGCCTTGACTTTTGTATTTTCATGTCATAACTTCTACCCCTTTCATCTCCTACTAGGCCGAGCATATGGACCCATACCCGACACATTCTCACAATCATGGTCGAGTATTATAAACCCTAGGCCGAGCATATGATGTGGTGAAAGCATGGTCAAGTTGTGTTGTTCTTTGTTGTATTATATTTCTAGTTGTTCAATGTTATATTTTGTTGTAAATTCATGTTTTCAATATCTGGTTTTTTTTGTTGTGTACAAGATAGCCAATTTGGCTCTCCCTTCACTTGAATCCGTAGTGTGCTTTTGTGCTTTCTGGATCTTTGTTTGTGTGTCTGAATTTGTTAACTCCGGCATTAAGAGGTGAGAAATCACGCTTGACATTTATACTTATATAATAGTGAATTGATCGCAAGTGTATAAGTAGAATATTATATTATCATATTATACCTACCTATGATATTATTTATATGATGATCACCCTATTTATAAACCTTTCATATCATCTGTTATTGCTATATGATGCTATACATTTTATTTATATCTGCTTATCACACTGCAAGTTCCCTGTAGAATAGAATCACTATGGGTTGAATGACACATACCCAAATGGACTTTAGAATAGGGAAAAATCGTTATGTGCTGAAATAATAGGCCTGAGCGATTTTTATTTATTTTCAGTTGACTTGGGATTGTGGGTTTGAAATAATAGAACCGGGATTTTTCTTTGTAAATTACAGATTGAAATGATATATTATCCGTATCATTTGACCTAGGTTAGAAATATTATACATACTCGTGGTTTATATATTTATATTCTAGAAATTTTAAAGTATTTTAAAATGTTAATTTATGATAATTTAATTTAAATTTGAATTTAAATGACTTATATAAGTGTTGATGATTTTTTTGTACAAGTTAAAATGTGAAATAAATAAATGGTTAAGTTGAAATTTGAAATATAACTTAAATTTGAAATTTTTGAGAATTTTGTTTAAAAGTAAATTTTAGATTAAGTAAATAAAATGAGAAAAAGTTATATTTTGAAATGGTAATTTAAATTTAAGCATTAAGTTAATATTTTAAAAATGTAAAGAGTAGAAAATTTAATGCATGAATTCAACGAGTGAACATTTATTAAAATTTGATTTTATGTATAAGAATTTCACTTTATAAAAATAATAAATTAAAGGGTATTTAAATGATTGTTTTTAAAGTGAAAAATATTAAATTTTATAAGTCAAAATGATTTAAATTGAATTTTAATTGTTTAAGAAATTGTATTGAAAGTTTGAAATTTAATTAACAGCATTTCAGAAATGCTGTCATTTCTGAAGTAAAGGATATTACAGCATTTCTAAGTGTTATAGTTGATACAAATGAACTAAAAGGCTAAAATGAACTAAGGTCTATTACAACACATTGTAAGTGATATAGTTTTAGAAACTAAACTTGAACACTGTTACAGTAGTTTTAAATGCTGTCTTTGTTTAATTGAATTGTTTTCAAATGTAACTTACCGTAGCATTTTTTAAATGCTGCGAAAGCTGAAATTTCACCGTTTTAATAATTCAAGTGAATAAATGAAGTCTGGAAAGGCTAAATTTTTAGGAATTGAATATTTTATTTTTTTTAGTATAATAACTACATTTTAATTGGTTTAAATGGAATATTTGATTTGAAATATAAACCATTTTGAAATGTGATTTGGAATGGTATTTAAATTAAATAAAAATGAATGAGGTTTTGGAAGGATATGGCATTTTGATATTTTAAAATGAATTTGAAATGATATTGAATTTTGAAATGATATTTGATTTTCGAACTATAAAATACCATTTTGGAATTTTAACCACGGGTACACTTCTCTGTATGCCTTGTGATTTTGGATGTACACCATCAATTTGAGAATGCGACTAGAGGGGAGGCATTGCTGCAACTCTACGCTACCCTAACCACATTAATACTATTGTTTGCATAGTTTACTTTAATATAGACATTTCTATGATAGCGTTATTACTATTAAATTGATGGTCTAACTGATCCTTAAAAGATGGGCGATCCCAAGCATCCATTAAGTTATTGTGCATTACTACTACAGTTCACTTGAGTTGGTTTACATTATATCATTATGTATGTCCTGACTCAAATGTTTTGTGTTTTACTTTACGCTCGGGTCAGCCTGAGTATTCACAGCTTTAAATTTCTCTATCTGGAACTAGGAATCGTTGGAGATTCTGCTTATCTAGTTATTCATCTTTTCCTGTTTCAGTTCATCTATTTCAGCTCTTGTATTAGTGAACTTCCATGTATTTGAGAATTCTATTGTATTTGTTTTCAGACTAACATTATGTATTTGTTTTGAGACTTTGTTATAGTAGCTTCTTGAGCTACTATGGTATTTTTATTTCCGCTGCGAGTTATTCTGGTATTTCTGGGTCTGTGACTCTGTTTGATTGGTTTTATTTGATCTAAAATATATTACAATGCGATATTTTGAGCAATTCAAGTCCTACATGTGCGAATGCGAATAGCTGAAAATATCGGGTTGTTACAGTTGGTATCAGAGCTTTGGTTTAGGCAAACCATAACCTGCGGTGCAAAAACTCATTAGAGACAGGGTAGACATACCCTAGAATGAGTGAAATCAATCTCAGAATCATTTCTTTGTGAGAAAATGTATTATGAAGTATAAAATGATTTCCAAATGATTTTAAAGCATTTTCAAAGATTATATTTGTTTAAATTATATTCTTATTTTGGACTCAAGATTTTCTAAACTTTATCCCTTCGGTATCCACCTTGTTAGTAAATTTCATTGGTTAGGATTCTTATCTATTAGGATTCCTTGAACTTTGGAACGCTCCCACTTGTTCTTAAATCCATTCTTGTCTTCCCTATTTGTATTCCTTTGATTTTGGAGCATTTCAAAACTCTAATTTGGAATGACCTCTATAAAGATCGGTGATTCTGCAAATCTTTGAATGATTTGTAAAGGGGTGAAACTCCTTTACAATTGCCATTGATTCACCGAAGATTTTGGTACCCTTGTTTTACGATCCTATCTATCTCCTGCTCTACCTGGGTTCTATCTCTGACGATCGAATGTTGATTTGCCTTAGATTTCCACATTGATTATATTCCTGAAATCACTGTTGACCGTAAGGTCGTCCGCGATTTATATAGGCTTATCAATCTTCGATTTTGTAATTAAATTATCTCATCTTCGTTCGAGCTTATCTTCGAACCAGAATTCTATTTCATTAGAGTTCCTCTAATTTTGAATCTTTGTTTGTTTTGAAATCCATTCTTGAATAATCCCTTGAAAATTGTGTTTGGTTGTATTTTGAAATTGTGCATACACCGAAATTATGATTTTGATAAGGATGACCACATTTTATATATAAGAGTGAAATGTTTTCGATAAGGATTATATATCTTTTCAAATTGAAAATTGGAAGCTTCGAATGGATTCAAAATTTTGAAAATTTTTAATAAATTTGATTTATATAAAAATGATTTATAACTGAACGGTTTTGAATTTGAATTTCGAGGAGTCGAACTCCGGTGTTTTGAAATCGGTTTTAAGATTTTGGAAAATATATAATTATAATATGATTTAGTGATATTTTCCGAATAAGAAATGTTTCAAATGTATTCAAATGAATTCCAATGATTTCGAAGAGATTTTTAAGAAGTTTCAAGAAATAAAAGTCCAGAACTCACATGTGTCGCTGCAAAATAATTTTGGTGATGAGCGCATGCATCATCGACATTGGTTTTTGAGTTTCAAAGTAGGGGAGAGGCCAATTTAGTAGCTTTGCTATGCGAGTGATTTTGTGAAACCAAATTTTGATTTCAAATTTCTGAAGGATGGTTTGATATTCGAAAGATATATATATATATATATATAAATAAATATATATATATATATATATATATTTGAAATGATTTAAAGTAAGCCAGTGTTCAGTCCTCAAGTTTCAGATTTGTTTTGGTATAACCTTATCTATTGAAACTGATTTACTAATTTGTTGGTGATTTCCAACTTTTGGATTTTAAATATGATTTCATCGACTATTTTTAACGTTCGAGCACTTCCAAATCAAGGTTTAATTTTTAAGCTAAGTAATTTTCAAAGGGTAAATTTGTTTTCCCATATATGGAAATAAATAGTTTAAAGGTTTTAAAAAGGGATTAAACTTGGAAATCATTTTGGGTATAATTGATTTTTAAAAAGATATTTTGTTTTTAAAATGGATTGGGTAGTATACCCAGTATTTATATGATGGTTTTTGAAATGAATTTGTTTGACTTAAATTTTGTTGATTTGGAAATCGGGATTATTTTCTAAACCTATTGTTTTGAGAAACTTTAAAACTGAATATATGTTATTCGGAAGAAATGATTTGGCGAAATCATATATGATTTTGAAACTGAAACGTTATTGAAAGGAATTGAAATTGAGAATCTTGTTTTATTAAATACTTGATTTGGGAGTTACCGAACTTATATAAAATTGATTTGTATAAATATGAAATTGATTTGAACTATCGTTCTGGAAAGGTACTCAATTTGAAAAGAGAAATCTTATATTATCGAAGTCTATATAAGTGTGATTTGATATACTATTGAGTTGGAAAGTATTCAATTTGAAAATGAAACCTTATATAAAATGGGCTTTATATAAGTATGATATTTGAAAGTGATTTGGAAAGGTGCTATATGATACATATTTTCGAAGTAAGGATATGGAAAATGCCTTCTGCTTGATATCCGCTTTATGACCACTTTGTGGATTCATTCTATCGATATTATTCTCTTTGATTTGGGTTTTCCGGATATGATACTCGAGTGTCCATTGAATTCCATGGCGATCTCCATGGTCTTATGAGCGTGACTGCATAGCGTAATTCGCTTGGCTGAGATGACCTAGGGGTATGAATATTTCCTGGGAGATCTAGGCGTAACCATTGTGTATCCTACGATCTATTTAGGTCGTATTAGTGGTGAAATCCGCTGCCTCAGATAGCTTAAGTGTACGGATGTTTCCTGGGGGATCCAGGCGCAACCACTGTATGTCTATGGTCTACTAATCATCATGGCATAATTCGCCGGGCTGAGATAGCTTACGAGTACGGATGTTTTCTAGGGGATCCAGGCGTAGCCATTATGTATCTGCGATCCATGGTGGACAATGTTTTGGTTTGCTTGATTTGTTTGGATTGTACTTTCCATATCTATTTTTACAAGTTTTTCAGTATTTTCACTGGGTGTTGAAATAAGTCAACTGAGTACCTGGAGAATTCTAGCTTTGCGCCTGATCAACGCATGGCTGGAGTCTACAGGAAGGAGAGCAAACTTGTTAAAACATCGAGTTATAAAATTATTTTAATAAATTATTATATAAAGGATATCTTGATCATTTATTTTACCTTTCTAAATAATTTAAAATGTTTTAAATATTGTTTACTTCGAACTAGAAAATTTGAATCAAATGACTATTCATCATATTATAAAATGTTTAAAATGTTATAAATAAAAATTTTAAAATTGAAATTTATATGGTTTTAAAATAATGGTTCATCCTTGTCTTTCAACCTATTTTTCCTTCTTGCTATTCTTATCTTCCTACCTTCTTTCTCTTCGAGGGTTCTTTCCGCATTTTTGAAAGAGTTGGTTCTTTGGCTTATCGTTTGGATTTGCCCGAGAAGCTTTCTGGAGTGCATGATGCATTCCACATCTCATATCTTCACTGGTATCTTCATGACCCATCTCTTTTTGTTCAGCCTTATACTCTTGATAGCTTGGATAGTGAGCCTAACCTGACAGTCGAGAGAAAGCCACTACGTATTTTCGACAGAGGTACGAAGCAACTAAGAATAGTCTGGTCAAAGTACAGTGGAGTACTGATGATCGAGATTGTACCTGGAGATGGAGGAGAGCATTCGTGCTTTGAATGTGGAATTTTTTTAGGTACTATTTGCTTTTTCTATCTTTCTTTTCCATATTTTTCCTTGTTTGTTCTTTTCAAGGACGAAAAGATTTGAGTGGGGGAGAGTGTAAAAACCTAATATTTGAGATTATTTTAATTATTTTAATTGAATTTCTGATTTAAAACTTTATTTTATTTATTAAAATGAATAAATTTTGTTATTGTGAATATAAAATTGATTTTTATCTGAGTTATTATTTCAAACATGAATAAATAGAATATTTTCCAGAAAATGTGAATTTTGGTCAATATGGCCAAATTTTGACATTTAAATTAAATATTTAAATATTTGAATTTTTGAATTGTCTCTTTTATTATGAAAATAAATGAAATTTCAAGAATACTGTTTTTTGTTTCGTGGAAATCCGATTTATATTGTGAAAGTTATGCTTTCTGCAATATTGTGTGTAAATTGTTTTATTTAAAAAATTTGTTTATTTTAATTTATATAAATAAGTTTGTTTGTTCTAATTTTTGTATCTATGTTTGATATGACATGTTATGTATATATTTTATTTTTAAAACACTTTTAAAGTGTATTTATAATTTTCAAATGTTAATTGTATTTTGTTTCTAATTTCTAAGTCTAGTTTCAATTTATTAAACTATTTCTTCATTTATTTTTCTATTTTTATTAAATTATTTATTTATTTTCATTTTATTTTCACTTTGTCTTCATTTTATAATTTATTTACTAATTTTCATTTTTTTATTTGATTTAAAGAAATGGTAAATTGAAGAGACCAAAACTCTTCATTTGCTTATGACTTTTCAAATACTTTGCCTTTTCACTGTGTGGTTGTTCACCACATCTATTGGCTCTGACATTCTTATTCATTTCACGTGAGAAACTTCTCACTTGCATCTTATTTCTCTCGGCCAAACACTTCTGAAAAAACTTGATGTTGTCTTCTTCTTCTTTTCTACTTTTTCACATTAATTTTTTTGAACTTTTCATTGAAATTTTGCCATGCTTGGCAATAGCCCCTCCACCACCTCCATCGACCAGCACCACCGCATCCAGGGCCACATCACCCTACTCTCGCTTGTCATGACCTGTTCGTGAGCACCCCTTGAAGCAATCACCACCAAAATTTGCAAAAAAATCCATTTAAAACTACCCTAGCCGAACCCTATAGGCCATCATCCCTTTCATACCCCTCTCGGCCACCCTTAGCACCGCCTCCACCAGCCTCTAACTGACCATTGGCCACTGCTGCACCATCCCTAACTGTAACAACCCTAGATTTTTCATATATTTTAATATCGACCTTATGTTGTTTTGGAATTATTTTAAAATTATTTTATTTCAAACATTTCATTTTTAAATATAAGTGTTGATTATTATGTGAATTATAATTTCAAACAGGTATAAATTGAATATTTTCCCGAAAAGTGGATTTTTGGTCAATCTGGTCAAACTTTGACTTTTAAATATAAAATTTAAATATTTTAATTCTTGAATTTTATCTTTTATTATGAAAATAATTTAATTTCAAGAATACTGCTTTTCGTTTCGTTGAAATCCGATTTATATTGTGAAAGTTATGCTTTTTACCATATTGTATGTAAATTGATTTATTTAATAAAATCATCTATTTTAATTTATATAAACAATATTTTATTTGTCAAATCATGTTATAATATATTTTATATGACATATTAGATATATATTTTATTTTAAAACATTTTTCAAGTAATGTTATAATTTTTCCATAATTTACTGCGTTGATTTCCTATTTTTATAGGCTGTTTTCTTATTTTTTTTGCTATTTTCTTCATTAAAATTAAATTTAAATTAAATTTTATATATTTATTTTGTGAATGTATTTTTGTTTTATATTATTATTTATGTCTAAAAATATTTTGCAAGCTCACATGAATTTTCTAAAATTTATTTCATTTAATTTTAAATTTTCTAGTCTAGTTCACTATTTTTTGCTATTTTTCTTAATTTAACTTTATATAATTAATAAATATTATATAAACTTTTATATTTTGATAAATTTTCGAAATTTTATCTGGGATTATTATTATTTCCAGAAATATAAAGTTTTATTAATAAATTAAAGAAATTTGAAAAGGCTTTCGACTCTTGGTTTCCAATGGCCTTTTGTGTTCACACCTTTTCACATTTTAACGTTTCTTTTCACTCAAATGGCCATATCTCTTCATTCTTTCATCTGCCTCCCTCATTTCCCATTCACGTACTTCATTTTGTCTCCCATTTCCTCAAAAATATTCGGCTATTTCTAATCTCAAGAGTTTGGTAAAATTTCTTCTTCTTTTCTATAATTTTCTCCTATTTCCATATGAATTGCACTTGCTTTCATCACTTCTAGGATCGGCTCCTCTCCATTCCAGCACTATGGCCACCTCCACCACCACCACAACTAGTCACCACCACCTCCAGCACAACCCCAAGCCATAGCCATGCTCCCATGATGTGTAGATCCAACAAAATTTGTAAACACTTTACCTTGTAGCCTAGCCAAGCTCACCTCTTGATCCACCTCCACAAAACCCCACCTTGGCCGCCACTTCCTTCACACCACCAACCAAATTCCAACCTGACACAACTGCCACTTCACCACATGTCCTCATCTTGCCTCTGGCCGTGGCATGTTTTTTCTTTATTTTGCCTTGGAACCTTTGTTATGCCATACAGTTGAAATTCCAAGCACCCACCTCTTCACTATCATGTAAACCATGCTAGGCCGACCCTATGGACCCAAGACCAGATCCAAACTCACCCCTTAGTCATACATTTTAGTCCTGTAGCTGAAGCATAGGTGGTTGAAAGCAAGTGCAATAGCCTTGGATTTGTTTTATGCAGTCATTTCTAACAAAGTTTTATTGAAATTTTGGGTTGAAAACTTATGCTGTTTGATTGTTTTATTTGAATTGTATTCAAGGGAATTAATCGTTGGCTCTCCCACTCGAATCTATGTCATGCTTTCTTGCTTTTGTGGATCTCAGTTGTGCATTCGTTTGTTGTCATCACCAGCTATACTAGTGAGTTATTCTCACCAGACAATATGTACATATATAATGAGTGAATTGACCCCTTTTGAATATGTAAAATGCATTATCATGTTGCACCTGCTATGTTATGATGTTCACCCATGCTTAAACAACTGTTATATTATATGTTACTGTTATATTATGCCGTTCTATTATTTTATCAGTTTATCACACTGCAAGTCCCCTTTAGATTTGAATCACTATGGGTTGAAATGATACATACCTGAACGGACTTTAGAATAGGAGAAAATCATTATGTGCTGAAATGATAGGCCTGAATGATTTTCAATTATTTTTCATTTACTTTGGATTGCGGGTTTGAAATGATCAAACCCGGGTTTTCTTTGTAAATTACGGGTTGAAATGATATATTACCCGTATCATTTTACCTAGGCTAGAAAATGAAATACAGTCCCGTTGTTAAAATATGTTTTTCTGAAAAAATTTAAAATATTTTAGAAATGTAAATATTATAATATTTTGATTTAAATTTGATTAAAAATGATTTTGTAAAGCATTATTGATTTTTTTGAAAATTTATAAGTGAAATAAATAAATGGTAAAGTTAAAAAATCTGAAATGTAATATTTTGGAAATTTTAATTTGGTGATAAATGGAATTTAAATTAAATATGAAAATATGATAAGTTTATTATATTTTGAACTAATCGAATATAAAATGATTTTTTAATATATTAATGATTTTTGAATAAAGTTAAAATGTGAAGTGAATGAATATTTAAGTTGAAATTTTGAAATATAACTAAAATTGGAAATTTGTGAATTTGGCTTGAAAGTGAATTTTAAGTTAAGCAAATAAAAATGAAGTTAAGTTATAGTTGAAAATTTTAAACTTAAGTGCTAAGTTAAATTTAATTTAATGAATTTAAAATTTAAGGTTGGAATTTAATAAGTGAATTATTATTAAATCTTGATTTTTGAATGGAAATTTATCTTTATAAAATCATGAATATAAGGGTATTTAAATGATGATTATAAAAGTGAAATTTTATGATTTTATAAGTTAAAAATGATTTAACTAAAAATATTATTTTTGTGAAATTCTACGTACCGAATGTTTGAAGTTAATTAACTGCATTTCTGAAATGCTATTAATTCTAATGTAAATGATAATACAACATTTGTAAATGCGGTAGTTGATAATAATGTACTAAATGGCTAAATTTAATTAAAGGCTATTATAGCATTTCGTAAATGTTATAATTGTTGAATTTAACTAAGTTATTTGAAACTAATGTAACCCTACTGCAGCATTTTAAAATGCTGTCTTTTATTAAATTGAACTATTTTGAATATGACTTTCCGTAGGATTTTCTAAATGATATGAAAGGTGAATTTTCACTGTTTTTGATAAAATTAAGTGAATAAGTGAACTTTGAAAAGTTTAAAATTTTGAAAATTTAATAATTTAATTATTAAATATAATAACTTCTTTTTTTTTTGATTTGGAATGAAGTAATGTGTTTTGAAATATAAACTATTTGAAATGTGTGTTGAAATGGTATTTTAAATAAATGAATGTGGTTTGGAAGATACTATATTTTGATATTTTGAAATGGTTTTTTGAACGATATTGAATTTTGAAATGATATTAGATTTCAAAGTATAAAATACCATTTTGAAATTTTAACCACGGGATGTATTTAATTTATAGTTTAACTGATTCTTAAAGGATGGGCGATCCCAAGCATCCTTTAAATCATTGTGCATTTCTACTACAGTTCACTTGAGTTGGTTTACATTATATAAGTATATATTGTCCTGACTCGAGTGGTTTGTGTTTTACTTTAAGCTCGGGTCAACCTGAGTATTCACAGCTTTGGATTCTCTTTCTGGAGCTGGTCTTTGCTGGAGTTTCTGCTTATCTACATTTATATCTACTTTTTATTTCAGCTGTTCTAATTTATCTCATGTATTAGTGAACTTTTATGTATTTGGGATTTATATTATGTTGTTTTCAGACTGTATTATGTATTTGGTTTGAGACTCTGCCGTAGTAGCTTCATGAACTACTATATACTTTATATTTCGTTGCGAGTTATTCTGATATTTCTGTGTCTGTGATTCTGTGATTGTATTCTATTTGCTCCAAATTTATTTACAATGCGGTATTTTGGGCAATTCAAGTCCGGCGTGTGTGTCTACCTATGCACTTACAATAGATACGAATGGCTGAAAATACCGGGTTGTTACAGTTGGTATCAGAACTTTGGTTTTAGGCAAACCTTAGTCGGCGGAGCAAAAACTCATTAGAGATAGGGTAGAAATACCCTAGAATGAGTGAAATCAATCTCAGAATCCTTTCTTTGTGAGAGAACGTATTTTCGAAGCATAAAATAATTTCCAAATGATTTTTAAAGGATTTTCAAAGATTATTTTGGTATAAATTTTTTTCTTGTTTTGAAACCAAGATTTTCAAAACTTCATCCGTTCAGTATCCATCTTGTTAGAAATCTCCTTGTTAGGATTCTTATCGATTAGGATTCCTTAAACTTTGGAACGCTCCCACTTGTTCTGAAATCCAGTCTTGTCTTCCCTATTCTTTCCATTTTGATTTTGGAGCATTTCATAACTCCACTTTGAAATGACCTCTATAAAGATCGGTGATTCTGCAAATCTTTGAATGATTTGTAAAGGGGTGAAAATCCTTAATAATTGGCATTGATTCACCGGAGATTCCTGTATCCTCGGTTTTCGATGCAATCTATCTCCTACTCTACCCGGATTCTACCTCTGGCGATCGAATGTCGATTTGCCTTAGATTTTCGAATTGATTATAATACCTGAAGTCACAGTTGACCGGTTAAGGTCGCCCGCGATTTATATAGGCTTATCATCTTTTATTTGGTTATAAAATTACCTTACCTTCGTTCGAGCTTATCTTCGAACCAGAATTCTATTTGATTAAAGTTCCTCTAAATTCGAATCTCTATATTGCTTTAAATCTAACCTTGAATCATTCTTTGGAAATTTGTGTTTGATTGAATTTTGAATTTGTGCGTACATCAAAATTATTATTTTGATAAGGATGACCTTATTTTGTATATAAAAGTGAAATGCTTTCAATAAGGATTTTTACCTTTGGAAAATGAAAATTTGAAGCTTTGAAAGGATTTGAAATTTATAATAAATTTGATTTATATAAAAATGATTTATAAATGAAGGGTTTCTAACCTTGAATCATTCTTTGGAAATTTGTGTTTGATTGAATTTTGAATTTATGCATACATCAAAATTATTATTTTGATAAGGATGACCCTATTTTGTATATAAATGTGAAATGCTTTCAATAAGGATTTTTACCTTTGGAAAATGAAAATTTGAAGCTTTGAAAGGATTTGAAATTTATAATAAATTTGATTTATATAAAAATGATTTATAAATGAAGGGTTTTGAATTTCGAGGAATCGAACTCCGGTGTTTTGAAATGGGCTTTTAAGATTTTGGAAAATATAATAATATGATTTAAAGATATTTTTCCAAATAAGAAATGTTTCAAATGTATTCGAATGAATTCCAATGATTTCAAAGAGCTTTCAAAAAGTTTCAAGAAATAAAAGTCCAGAACCCACTTATGTCGATGAAAAATAATTTCGGTGATGAATACATGCATCATCGACATTGATTTTTGAGTTTCTGAGTGGGGGATTCCACTTTAGTAGCCTTGCTATGCGAGTGATTTTATGAAACCAAATTTTGATTTCCAATTTCGAAGTATGGTTTGATATTTGAAAGATATGTGTGTGTGTGTATATATATATAATTGAAATGATTTAAAATAAGCCGGTGTTCAGTCCTCGAGATTCAGAAATGTTTTGATATAACCTTACCCATTGAAATTGATTTACTAATTTGTTGGTGATTTTCAACTCTTGGATTGAAATTATGATTTCTTCGACTATTTTGAAGGTTCGAGCACTTCCAAATCAAGGTTAACTTTTCAAAGCTAAGAAATTTTGAATGGTATAAGGTATTTGATAAAGTATAAGTTTAGTTTGGTATGATTATGTATAAAGTAATATGATTTATATAAGTTTGAAACCGTTGTGGAGCGAAATTATAAGACTATTTTGAATTATACTGTATGAAATATAGTTTTGAAAAGATATTTGAAGTAAAATGTTGAGTTTTGTTAAATTTATAAGTTAAGAAAAACAGTGAATTTTGACATAACAAATGAAAGTGAGTTTTAAAGTGAATATTTGATTTTAAAAAATTTTGTGATAAATCATATGTTAAAATTATTTAAATGTGAAATTTTAAAGTCTAGAAATATGATTTATAAGTTTAAAATTTGCTAAAATTGAAGTTGTATTGTTTTTGAAAAGTTATAATAAAATGTGGAATTTTATTAATAGCATTTCTGAAATGCTATAGTTTTATGACAACACTTTAAATTGCTATTGTTTTTGAATTTAACTTTGTTTGAATTAACTAAATATCAGTAATGGCATATTATAAATGCCGTTATTCTTGAACTAAACTATTTTGGAAACTTTATGTTACGATAGCACTTTTAAATGTTGTCGTTGTTATAATTTGACAATGTCGCGTAATGTTATAGATTTTAACACTGTTGAGCTATGTTTTAAAAAGTTAAATGAATTAATGTTTGGAATTGATTATTTGTGAAATTTAAGGATTTTTGAATATAATTTAATATTTAAGGAATTTAAATTGAATATGAATTTAAATAAGGTTTACTTGGTTATGTGTTAAATGGAATGAAATGTAATGAGATAAATGAATTTTCGAATGGAATTTTGAGACGTATTTTGTAATGATATTTGAAATAATAATTGAATGACATATTTGATTTTTTTATATGATATTTAAATTTGAATATTTGAAATTGAATTCAAATAATGATTTGATATTAAGGCTTTGAATGATATAATCTTTATTTGATAAAGAATGTGAATCTGGAATGGTAATTGATTTTTGTTGGGTACGTTTCTACCACCCACCGAATCAAAGCGAACCAACTCGAAATAACATGCCGAACCAACCAGAAGTAGCATGCCGAACCAACTCAAAGTAGCCACCACCGAATCAACCTACTGGATCAAGCCATGCCTTCACCACCGAACCATCCCTTCTCCAAGCTACTACCGAACCAGGTGCCTACCGAACCAAATAGAATCACCCACCTACCACTGAATCACCTATCACCGGATCAAACCCCACTTCCATGCATAGCCTAACCAGAGAGCTACCGGACCAGCTACCATTATCCACTGCCGAACCAAAGGAGGGACACGATCAGATCATTCACCACCAGATCAAGTCATACTGGACCAACTCTGCCAGGCCAGATCACATCAGCCCAGGCCCACCAGCGGCTATATACATCCAAGATCCCTACCCCCAACCTCACTCTATAAATAGAGGGGCAGGGATACAACAATGGGAGACAAGTTTGAGGGCTCAAGCACGGATAGAACTTTCAAACAACTTTCAGTTACTTGTAATCAAAGCTTTGAACTTGTAATCTGAATAGAAAAGGAGAATAACATATAAAGTAGACGTAGGCACGTTCTGGCCGAACCACTATAAATCTGTGTGTCTTTTACAGTTTAGTCCATGCTTTTTATATATTTGCATAAATCATCTAAATCACTAAGAACAACTTAAAAACCACTAAACCATACGACTTGGAGGTGTTTGCCCATATTTTGCGCAAACATTTTTGGTGCTTTCACTAAGAGTAGGAGCTCGGAGCTTCAGCTTCTCCCACTTAACCCTTTTCCTATCAGCATCGTTCATTGCTTGGAAGACATGCCTCTAGGACGGAAGAAAGATGCTAACAAAGGAAAGAACATCGCAACTGGCAGTATCCCAGACCTAGTGATCAGAGACCAAGGCAATCGTCCGGTTCCAACAGAAAATGTAAATCAGGCGAATCCGACAGCCCCTGCTATGGAACAACCAATTACAAAGGTGGATCTGGACAGGGTTGTAGCTGAAGTAACTAACCGCTTCGCATCTCAACAGGAAGCCTTGGTGGATCAACTCATGTCACGCTTAAGGGATGTCGAAGAAACCAACCGCAACACTGAATCATGGGGTGAATCCCAGTATGGAGGATCTGGGAGACGACAAAGGTTTTTCTTCTTCGAAGAGACTAACAACCGAAATAGGTATGGTAGGAGCCGAGCCCGGACTCAGCCCGAATTCCGACCCGAGGAAACACTTGTAACCGAACCCACCAGGGGAAGTACGAGGCAGGGATCAGATGTAGCTGAGCCCGTCATGCTACCTAACCATGGAAACACCAATGGACGGGGACGAGTTGGAGTCCAGCCCGAAGTTGGACCCGAGGAAGTGCTGAGAACAGAACCCAACAGGGGAAAATCAAGGCGAGGGCCAACTGTGGCTGACCCCAGCGTGCCCCCAGAGGATCAGAGGCAGCCATTGGAGAATGTTAGGAGTGATAGACGATACCATCCCTACAGGTCATCTGGACGGAATCAATCCCGCTGGGAAGAACCAAACTCATTTCTATCTGCTCCAAGTTCTGATGAAAGGATCGCACGATTGTTCAAAGAGTGCGTCCAATGGGAACAAAGGGATCGGGAAATAGGCGCTAGGGTGACCAGCCCCTTCACCCGCAATATCAAAAAAGCCATCACCCCCCGAGAATGGAAAATGCCAACAATGGAACCTTACATGGGAACCTCTGACCCCCTCGTACACTTACAAAGATACACACAGCATATGCTCATGAGCGGAGCAACAGAGGGAGTGTTGTGTAAATGCTTCCCACTATTCTTGGCAGATCTAGCTACCTCCTGGTTCTGCCATCTACCCCAAGGGTCCATCAGCTCATGAGAAATGTTGAAAGAAAAGTTTGTCAGCCAGTTCCGCATTCATGTGGAACAACCCAAGGACGCTTGTTCCCTATCTAATATCAAAACAGAAGCCCGGGGAGACAGTGCAACAATATCTAGCCCGATTCAACGCCGCAACGGCCGCAGTCCAAGATGCCGATGAGAAGCTTATCCTAATGGCCCTCTGCAGTGGTGTACACCCGGATACTAAATTTGCTAGGAGACTAACGAAAGAGAAGCTAGCTACCTTGCCTGATTTCTTTCACGAAGCCGGGAAATATATGAGGCTTGAAGATGCCGCCATTGAAAGGCAGACAGGGCAACAAACCAAGGCAGCTCATGGCAACACATCCGCAGTAGCAAAGGACGTTCGAAGAAATGACTCCATAGATAGTGCTGGGGGAAAGAAGGGAGAAAAGCGCTTATATAGGCCAGGACCGAGATTTGACTCTTACACTCCTCTAAATGAAACAATCGAAAACATATTCTTGGCCACCCAAGATGAAGTTAGATAAAAGCGCCCCCCGCACAAGAAGGAATTAGATAACGCAATTAAGTCTTGAAAGTTCTGCCGCTTCCACGAATCTCATGGGCATGACACCAATGAATGCCATCACCTCCGGGACTTGATTGAAGAACACATCAGAAGGAAGAGACTGAAACACTATGTGAAAGGTCAGAACAGGACTTCAACTCCTGCCAACGAGAACCCAGGGCTACCCCTCCCGAATGTTGGCGGAGGAAATAGCAACACCAGCGGCTCTAGTCAACAGAAGATAGTGGTCCTTACCATATCAGGAGGACCACACATCGCCGACGGAAGCTGGGCAGAGATGGAGAAATACGCTAAGTCACTTAGAAACAAAGAAGGCTACGTTGATTCTGTTACAGAAGAACGCCACCCGAAACGGAAAGAGAATGATGATATCACATTCAGTCAGCGTGATCTAGAGGGATGGCAGTACCCTCACATGGATCCTATGGTCATCTCTGCCTGGTTCAGTCCAGCCAAGGTTTTTCGAATCCTAGTAGACATTGGAAGCTCAGTAAATATCTTATCCAAGAACGCTTTCGAAAAAATGAGGTTGTCAATGAAGGATGTGTCTCCCTGCAGCAAACCGCTACATGGTTTCACCAGGGATGCGAAAATGCCCCTCGGAAAACTGGACCTCTTTGTCGAAATAGAAATTCATCCCAGCTCCGTTGTGCGAAAACAAACATTTGTGCTCATAGAGAGCCACTCAGCCTATAACGCCTTTTTGGGAAGGCCAGCATCGTCTGACTTCCAAATTGTCCTAGCCCCGTGGTGCCTGAAGATGAAATTTCCAACGGATAACGGAATAGGAGAAATAGAGAGAGATCAAGACGCCGCTCGAGATTGCTATGTAACCGAACTTCGCAATAACCGCAGGAAGGACAAAGGGAAGGAGGCAGAGACTTCTCTCTGCAAGAAAAGCTTGGAAGCATAGCAATTAAAGAACGCCCATCCTCTTTTATACACCAGTGATCCTTTTAACGAATTAGACCCCAGGGACAAGGAGGAGGAGGCCGCCACCGAGCCTGCAGAGGCTATGGAATTTGTATCTGTAGACAAACACGACCCAATTAGACTGCTAAGAGTCGGGTCTCAGTTAAGAGCGGAATTGAAGGATCAACTTGTCGATTTTCTTCGCCACAACATGGATGCATTTGCATGGACGCACGCCGACATGACAGGAATCTTCCCAAATGTAGCATGCCACGTACTGAACATCGATCCCACCAAGGTGCCAATGAAGCAGAAAAAGAGGAGCATGGGGGCAGAACGATCAACAGCCCTCGAGGAAGAAGTAAAGAACTTACTTGCCAATGACTTCATACGAGAATCCATCTACCCAGAATGGATCGCCAACCCGGTACTGGTAAAGAAGGCTAACGGGAAGTGGCGAACATGTATCGACTTCTCCAACTTAAATGACACTTGCTCGAAGGACTGCTTCCCACTCTCAGCTCGTGGACAGCACAGCTGGACACGAACTCTTATCCTTTATGGACGCATACTCAGGATATGACCAGATCCCTATGCACGCCCCCGATCAAGACCACTCTAGTTTCATCACTGACCGGGGATTGTACTGCTACAAAGTAATGCCTTTTGGACTTAAAAACGCCATAGCTACTTATCAGCGCTTCGTCAACAAGATGTTTGCATAATTAATAGGACGAACTATGGAAGTCTATGTGGATGACGTGCTGGTAAAATCAAGGAAAGCCAACGATCATATAAACCACCTGGACAAGATGTTTCAAGTAATTCGCCAATATGGAATGAAGTTGAATCCTCTAAAATGCTCCTTCGGAGTATCGTCGGGAAAGTTCTTGGGATTCATCGTCCATGCCAGGGGGATTGAAGCAAACCCCGAACAAGTCCGGGCTTTGCAAGATATCAAGATAACATCCACTCGAAGAGAAATGCAAAGCCTAAACGGGTGAGTGGTCGCCCTAAGCAGGTACATCTCTAAAGCAACCGACAAATGCATCCCTTTCTTCGAAGCTCTAAAGAAAGATAAAGGAAAGTTCAAGAGGACTGACGAATGCTCGACAGCCTTCCTTAACCTAATCGAACACCTACAGAAACCACCAGTACTCTCAACTCCAAATGAAGGCGAAGAACTATACGTATATCTTGCTATATCGTCCCATGCTTTAAGCGCCGCTTTGGTGAGAGAAGACAACCGCGCGCAGCGGCCTGTATACTTTGTAAGCAAGAGATTTACAGGGGCAGAAGCCAAATACCCTAAACTTGAGAAGCTAGCATACTGTTTGCTAATCATGTCACGGAAGCTACGACACTATTTTCAATCTCATTCCTTCAGTGTTTTAACCGATCAACCGCTAAGGCAAGTACTCCATCGCCCCGACACTTCTGGGCGACTACTTAAGTGGTGCATTGAACTGAGTCAATATGATATCACCTACTATCCTCGCACCGCCGTCAAAGGACAAGCCATGGCCGATTTCATTGCTGAATTCACTACCAACAGAGGTAAGAATCAATCTGAAATAGCGAAAGATATCAAATGGAATCTATTTGTAGATGGAGCATCGAACGAACAGGGCTCGGGGGCAGGTATTATGATAATCACCCCTAGGGGAAGGAAGCTGCACTATGCCCTAAGGTTGGAATTCGCTGCCACCAACAACGATGCAGAATATGAAGTAGTAATAGCAGGACTGGAACTTGCCTTAGAAATTGGAGTCAGTTCTTTATGTCTCCATAGCGATTCTCAACTTATTGTAAATCAAATACTGGGGGAATTCCATACTCGAGGAGAACGACTCACAGCATATCTAAAGAAGACCAAGCTGCTGCTCACTCAATTGGATGACTATTTAATCAAACACATTCCTCGAGAGGAGAACCGAGAGGCTGACGAGCTGGCAAAGCAAGCTAGCATGAAGAACAAAACCATTTCTGGAACAGTAGCCATCTCAAAACAACTAGCCCCAAGTTTCGAACAAGAGGATCTGATAGCTGCAATCGAAGAAGAAACTTGGATGGATCCTATCTGGAAATACTTGCAAGATGGCACACTACCCAACAAGCCTAACGAAGTCAGGAAAATCTTGAGGAGTGCTTCTCGCTACACAATACAAGAAGGCATCCTCTATCGGGGCGGCTTCTCTAACCCCTTATTAAAATCTTATCCAACATCCATCAAGGAAGTTACAGATACCACACTGGAGGGCAGACTCTGGCAAAGAAGATACTCCGATATGGATATTTCTGGCCCACCTTAAACAAAGACGCCTTGGACTTCGTCAAAAAATGCCACAGATGCCAGAAATTTGCTAAAATCCCTCGACTACCAACCAATGAGATTACTCAGATGACCAGTCCTTGGCCCTTTGCAGCATGGGGAGTTGACCTGATTGGCGAACTACCGATGGGCCGAGGCGGAGCCAAATATGTTATAGTGGCAGTCGACTATTTCACCAAATGGGTGGAAGCGGAACCTTTAAATAAAATATCTTTGGCAAAAGTTATTAACTTCTTGATCAAAAATATTTTATGCAGGTACGGGGTTCAACTCAAAATCATATCGGACAATGGACTTAAATTTGACAGCGAGGAATTCACCGACTAGTGCCGAGAGCACGGAATTCACAAAAGCTTCTCATCTGTAGCTTATCCCCAGGCAAATGGACAAGTCGAAGCTGTCAACAAAATTCTCAAAACTCTAACCAAGAAGAAACTTGAAAAATCAAAAGGCGCTTGGGTGGATGAACTTCCTACGGCACTTTGGGCCTACCGCACATCTTACAGAACATCAACAGGACATACTCCTTTCTCTTTGGCATACGGATCGGAAGCCATGCTCCCGGTTGAAACTGTAGTGCCCTCCCACCGTAGGATCCACTACAACCCAGAAGAAAATGAAGAACTCCTCCACATGTCTTTGGATCTAATTGAAGAGAGAAGAAACAATGCGGCGCTCAAAGCGGCAGCTCACAAGCAAAAAGTGGCAGCACAATACAACTCCAAAGTCAAACACCGCAGCTTACAAGAAGGAGATCATGTCGTCAAACAGATCTTTCCGCGCCCCGGAGCGCTAGATCCAATCTGGGATGGACCCTATGTAATTCATAAAGATCTCCACAACGGAGCTTATATTTTGTCAACAGTGGACGGAGAGGTGTTCCAGAGGGCATGGAACATCCGACACCATCGTCGATACTTTTCTTAACTTGTACTGCCCATATGAAGTGAATTAATAAAGAGAATCGGTGGATGTAGGCATTTTCGTGCCGACCCACTTTAAAAATCTTGTCTCTTGTTAACTTGTTCCTTTATATCTTGGCTACTTGTTGAGCTTTATCCTTTTCTGTTGAACAAAATCCTGCATTTCCATTCAAGGCGCATCACAGCACAACCTCACCTGGACAAGACCTAACAGATACTATATGAATCTATGCCCTCGTCAATGAGACAATTTTGCTCCAGCATCCCTCTGTTGCGTGTTAACTCATTGCTCGCGACGGCCCTTAAAGCCAACTGTAATGAGCCGATCATAAGCCACCGAGAAGGCCGACTATAGCCGAGGCAACTCATTACGGCGTTCGGCTCGCCGACGACTATGAACCGATTATAAGCCCCAACATAAGGTGTGGCCAGCCAGGGGTAGTTCACAGTTGACGTTCGGCACCCATGCTAGCCGGCCTTGGTAAATCGAATAATACCCACGATTACGGGCCATAATGGCCCGGGTAGTTACTGTGCACGATCTCGGCTCCGATGTGTCTTAAGTACGGTTGTGGTAAAAAAGAAAACTCCCCGTGGAGGCGTAAGTTGGGTGACGAATGTCTCCAAGACCCACAGCTAGGGAAAGTGAATACAAAAACCGTTTGCCACGAACTTAAGCACATCGAAGGCCTTCCGTGATTGGAAGTTTTACTATTTCTTATATTTCCATTTTATTTATAAAAACTTTCCTCCTATCCTCTATAACGACCCTTAAAGTACGTGACATAAAATTGGAAACACTCGCTGATGGAAATGAAAACTCACAATTGGACGACAGATCACTCAGCTGCATTCCATCCTCAGTCACACAAGACATTCAAAGCTGCCGTCTACAACTAAAACATGAAGGGCGGTACTTTCTTCGCTTGCACATAAACATGTAGCTATAGTTTACTCACACATCACACTAACATTGCAAGACATGAAAATGTATTTTAAGCTAGAACTTGGCATCAAACACAATTGAGTCACAAGCATATGCATAGCTATATCTCATATGCAACACATTAACATAATGATAGCATTCAAAAATTACATGTTGAGAATAAAATCATTCGTTACAATGACATAATTACATAATTACGGCTTGAAAGTACACTAACATTTTCAACTAAGTATAGACAAGAAAGTCAAGAAAACGAAAAACTATACGGATCAAGTCAAGGAGTCGGCTGCATCGGGGCTTCGCCTCTACCTTACTGGCCTTCTATTTCGCACCAGGATCGGAACTCCCGGCTTGCTGACCAGAGATAGCGGGCGCTCCAGAAGTCCCACCTGCCCAGTTCAAGGAAAGAATTCATTAAAGAAGCGACAAGCAATCAAGTTACAAAAGCGCTAAAGGAGGGGACTTAACGACATCCGCTCCCTGGTCATCGTCCTCCAACTGCACACCTACTTCCTCAGTGGTAAGTAGCCGCATGCCCTCCTTGGCCGCCACTTTCTCCTCCTCGGTAAACTGGGCCGTGACCACATCCATCCTGAAAGTTACACCACCTTCCTTATCTGCCTCAGCCTTGGCCTCCTCCAAAGCCCGAAGATATATCCTAGCCATGACCCGAGGATAGTCGTCCATCCAGGACAGGTTGCCCTGCTTCCAAGTACGGAAGTACATGTCCTGGAGCATCTCATCCATCATCCCCTCGTTCTCCTCAAACTCCCTCATCCGGGCCTCGGAAGCCGAAAGCCTTGCGACGGCAGCATCTCTCTACAATCGGTATCTCGAGCAGTCAGCTTGAAGGGATTTCCGGATCGCCTCCATCTCCTCCTTCAGCTTAGCTTGAGCAAGCTCTACGGCCTCAAGCCTCCCAAATAACTCCTCTATCTGCTCAAGATCCTCTCTCCGAACCTCATCCATCGTGGCAATGGCCATATCGATTTGTTCCTTACACGAGGCCTCCATCTTTCGCAGCTCGGCCCTGCTATCCTCCTCCATAGTTTTCTTTAACCGTCTTGAGGCCGCCTCATGCTGGGAGATCTGAATGGCCTGGTTGGCAAGCTGTTTGGCCTGATCGGAAACCATTAGCTGCAGGCGAATGTTAGCACTTCCAATTTCCTCTCCAGCCTTGACCAGTCGGGTGTGATGCTCCATCAACTTCATGGTCTCTTCAGCCACCCGATCGATGTTTGCCTTGGCCTTGTCCCCCATTGTCACAATCCGAGTGGTCAACAAGTCGAGATCCAAAGAATTAGCCTCGTCAAGAACCCTTACCATAGGATTGCGGGGCAGGAGGTGTTCACCGGTAACCTCATCGAAGGAAATGTCATGAGAACTCGGGTCCAAATCTGGATGACCCGCAAATGGGTTACGAGCCAAGCCGGGATGATCAATATGAGTAAAGGAAGGATTCTCTGACGGATGGGGAGATGGTATGGACTCAGTAACTTCCTCCGTGATGTCATGAATAGGCTAGGTTGGGGGCTGAGGTCCAAGTGAAGGTTCGACCATGGAATGCCTCCTCTTCCTCTTTGGGATATCCTCTTCAATAACTCCGAGAAGAGGACGGTAGCCGACTACGCCCACAGGACGGTCGGTCGAAGGCTTCGGTTTAGCAGAAGCTTTGAAGAGTTCAATTGCTCGAGGCGGTGCCGAATGTCTGATGTCATGGCCGCCCTACTCGTTCCTGAAATAAAAACCAAGTGTTACAAGCATGCATGAGACTATAATTCAAGAAACATATGAAGTTAAAAAAGGAGTTAAGAATTCACCTTGAAGCGCCGGAGTTGCCTTAGCTGAAATACTCTCAGAAGACAGACTGGCACCAGTCCCGGCCTTATCAGACTTCTTTGGTTTCTCCACCAAGGCCGGCTCTTCCTCCAACCCCTCAAAGGCTTGACGGAAAGCATCATCCGTCAACTCTTGAATCTCACCCTCTTGCCCAGAAGTCAAGGCACCAACGCCACTACCACTCTTCCCTTCGCCACCGTTACCACTGTCACCCTCTCCATCACCTCCGCTCTCCTCCTCGCCTCTTTCCTCCTCTCCACTTTCCTCCTCCAGAACATCTGGACACGTGCTGGGAGAGGGTCCATCAGATTTCTTAAGCTTCTTCCTCCCGGCGACTGGAGATATCGAGAAGGGCCTCCTCTTGCAACTCTTTGTCGTGGCCCCTCCTTTAGCTTTGGCAGCTCTTTCCTCAGTTGTATTCCTCTTCTTAACCACAGACCGATGTGGTAGGATTAAGTTGTGTTACAGGAAGGTGGCATTCCTAATTAAGTAAGAAGCTGACCTATCCCTTCCTGAGATGGCCTCTATATCCGCGGCCATCCGAACCAGGTGATCATTCTCCACGACCGCAAAGCCACCTGTTGCTAGCAAGAAATGAAAAAACACATAAGAAGAAGCATCTCAGTCAGAATGGAAATTATAAATAAGCTTCAACTTACAGCCAGAGGTGAAGCGGTGGATCGAAACGGTGTCATCCCGGACGAAGAACCATTCCTTCTTAAACATGGTGAACTTTGAATACAAGTCCAGGACCGGCTTGAAGGGCACGGCCGATTCCAAGCTGATGTATGGAGACCCCTTCTTGTAACCCCTCAAGTTATATAGATATCGAATTTCCCGGTTAGAAGGGGGCGCCTGTACTTTCTTTGGAAAATCACAAATAGGCACACCAAGATAGCGTAGGAGTTGGGCTTGAGATGGAAGGGAGCCACTTTCAAATAAGTAACGAAGCTAACTATCCAGGCTTTGATTGGAGGAATGGCCCCACACATGCTGTGGTACCTACTATAAGCAAAATATCCTTCAGGAGGATTATATGGCATGACTCCCTTCTTTGGCAGAAGCATGCGCGCTCTATCAATCCCAAAGGAACGGGAGATAACATCAAGCTGCTCCTCTCTGAGAGAACTCGGAAAGCAATCAGGGGGAGAGTTCAGAAGCTCTTAAGGACCATATCCGTCCACTAGTGACCTCGAAGTGGGTCCCTATCGTCCCGATCCTGGTTGGGCTGGGGGCACCACAGGGGACTCTCTTCCATCTGTGGACTTTCTCTTTTCTGATCGAGTTTCCACTTTGCGAGACATTTATCTGCAAACACAAAAGCAAAAGCACGTTCTTAGGATGAAGGATGAAGAGATATGAAGCAAGAAAGTTTCTCGGGTTCATTCGGGATCAAGTTCACTCGGTGTCGAGTCCATTCGGTATCGAGCCCGTTCGGTATCATGACCATTCGGTATTTAACTCGTTCGGTAAAACAAAGAACATTAAGGAGACATTCGGCAGGGGAAAAACATGCCTGGTCCGGTAGCTAAGATTGATTGAGCACGTGTTGATCCGGCAGTTCAGAAGATGGCTCGGCTATCTCAATCAGTAAGGAAAGACGAAGGCCTGTGGTTTCTACTTATAGGGGAAGGGTGTATAATCGGACCGGCCGGTTCTGTTTTCAAGCCGAATATGGATGTCAAACTGAAACAAAGCACGTCGTATGTTAAACATATTCCCTACTTTGGGGGGCAAATGTTGGGTACGTTTCTACCACCCACCGAATCAAAGCGAACCAACTCGAAATAACATGTCGAACCAACCAGAAGTAGCATGCTGAACCAACTCGAAGTAGCCACCACCGAATCAACCTACTGGACCAAGCCACGCCTTCACCACCGAACCATCCCTTCTCCAAGCTAATACCGAACCAGGTGCCTGCCGAACCAAATAGAATCACCCACCTACCACCGAATCACCTATCACCGGATCAAACCCCACTTCCATGCATAGCCGAACCGGAGAGCTACCGGACCAACTACCACCGAATGACATATAATGTGGACGTAGGCACGTTCTGGCCAAACCACTATAAATCTGTGTGTCTTTTACAGTTTAGTCCCTGCTTTTTATATATTTGCATAAATCACCTAAATCACTAAGAACAACTTAAAAATGACTAAACCATACGACTTGGAGGTGTTTTCCCATTTCTTGCGCAAACAATTTTGATAAATGAAATTTAAAGTTTATATTTGTATGAAAGGATATTTGGTTTACTTGTAATTTGAGTTTAAATAAAAATGATGGATTTATGAAATGAATATTTCAAAACTAAGTAATAATGAAGTAAAATTTGAGATATATGAAACTATAAAAATTTAGTTTTGGAATATGGTATATTTAAGCCTTGAAATATATTTAAGACTGAAAAGTTTATTTTGTGGGTCAAATCTATATTGAAATTTTTATAATATTTGGAATGGTTTTGTTGTAAAACTAATTTGAATTGAAATTGATGGTTTGAATTGAACTAAAGCTGGAACCTGTTGATTTGGGTTTAAATTGAATAAATTTGTGAAATGTAAAGAATTAAAGGGATGTTTTATGATTTCAAATGTATGATTTAGAAAATTTATGATTTTTAAAGTATAATGATTTCAATTATTTTGGTTTCGAAAGATTTAAAACTTTGAAAGTATTATGATTTTTGAAAGTAAATATATGTTTGAAATGGAAATGAATTTGTATGACCTAAATTTTTGTTGATTTGGAAATTTGGATTATTTTCTAAATCTATTGTTTTAAGAAACTTTGAAACTGAGTATATGTAATTTGTAAGAAATGATTTGGAGAAATCATATATGATTTTGAAACTGAAATGTTATTGAAACAAAATAAAATTGAGAACCTTGTTTTACTAAATACTTGATTTGGGAGTTATCGAACTTATATAAAATGGATTTGTATAAGTATGAAGTTGATTCGAAAATGTTGAATTGAAAAGGTACTCAATTTGTAAATTAAAATCTTATATAATCGAAGTTTATATAAGTATGATTTGATATACTATTGATTTTGGAAAGTATTCGATTTGAAAATGAAATCTTATATATAATGGAATTTATATGAGTGCGATATTTGAAGCTATGATTTTGAAGGGTTACTATATATGGTATATTATATTTTGATGTAAGAGATATGGGAAGTACCTTCCGGAAGAAGTATAGTGATATGCATCGACCCAGATGGACTTGGGGAATCCAGGAATGGATTCGACCGATAAACCCTAATGTTCTTGGGTGAATTCAGAAATGGATTCGAACTGATATGGTTGTCCGGACTTAAACTCATGAGTTTCTTGATTTTTTTCAGGGTAGATGGTTCTTTAGTTTACCCAATGGAGGCGCTTTCGATCTTGGGATCTGTTGTTTATGGATCTTCCGGGAAGGAAGTGCATCCATTGCGTAAATCGTTGAATCAGCAGCGTACCACTGCAGCAGGGGTCGATGGTCCCTTGTTTACGAACTGACTACGATATTTTTCTGGAATCCGAAAGGTAGAAGGATCTTCTGGAAAGTTTCGTGTCCAGTGCGTAAATACTGGATCAGCAGCGGGCCACTGCTATCGTATAATCATCATTTGACATTGGATTTTGAGTGGTGCTTCTCATAACCATTTATTTTTTCACTTTTATTTTTTCAGTAGTTTTCACTGGGTGTCGAAATAGGTCTACTAAGTACTTGGAGAATTCTAGCCTTGCGCCTGATTAACGCATGGCCAAAGCCTGCAAGAACGAGGATAAACATGTTAAGACATCGAGTTATAAAAGTATTTTGATAAAGTAATATATAAAGAATAATTTGATCAGTTATTTTTCCTTCTAAAGAATTTTATAATGTTTAAATATTGTTTACCTTGAACCATCAGATTTGAATCAAATAAATATTCATCATATTATAAAATGTTTTAAATGGTATAAAATTTTAATTGAAATGTATAATGGTTTAATTAATGGTTCATCCTTGTCTTTCAACCTGCTTTCCATCCTATCTACTTTTTCCCTACCTTCTTTCAGGATGTCTTCCAACCTATTGTTCTTTCTTGTTGTTTCTCCGCTTCCTGCCTTTTCAAGGACGAAAAGATTTGAGTGGGGGAGAGTGTAACAACCCTAGATTTTTCATATATTTTAATATTTGACCTTATATTATTTTGGAATTATTTCAAACTTATTTTATTTCAAAATTTTCATTTTAAACATAAGTGTTGGTTATTATGTGAATTATAATTTCAAACTGGTATAAATTGAATATTTTCCCGAAAAGTGGATTTTTGGTCAATCTGGTCAAACTTTGACTTTTAATTATAAAATTTAAATATTTTTATTCTATAATTTTATCTTTTATTATGAAAATAAATTTAATTTTAAGAATACTGCTTTTCGTTCCATTGACATCCGATTTATATTGTGAAAGTTATGCTTTTTACCATATTGTATGTAAATTGATTTATTTAATAAAATCATCTATTTTAATTTATATAAACAATATTTTATTTGTCAAATCATTTTCTAATATATTTTATATGACATATTAGATATATATTTTATTTTAAAACATTTTTAAAGTGATGTTATAATTTTTTCATAGTTTACTGTGTTGATTTCCTATTTTTATAGGCTGTTTTCTTTTTTTTTTGCAATTTTCTTCATTAAAATTATATTTAAATTAAATTTTATATATTTATTTTGTGAATGTATTTTTATTTTATGTTATGATTTATGTCTAAAAGTATTTTTCAAGCTCACATGAATTTTCTAAAATTTATTTCATTTAATTTCAAATTTTCTAGTCTAGTTCACTATTTTTAGCTATTTTTCTTAATTTAACTTTATATAATCAATAAATATTATATAAATTTTTATATTTTGATAAATTTTCGAAATTTTATATGGGATTATTATTATTTCCAGCAATATAAATTTTTGTAAATAAATTAAAGAAATTTGAAAGGCTTTTGACTCTTGGTTTCCAATGGCTTTTTGTGTTCACACCCTTTCACATTTTAACGTTTCATTTCACTCAAATGTCCATATCTCTTCATTCTTTAAGTTGCCACCCTCATTTCTCATTCACTTACTTCATTTTTTCTCTCATTTCCTCAAAAATATTCGGCCATTTCTGATCTCAAGAGTTTGGTAAAATTTCTTATTCTTTTCTATAATTTTCTCCTGTTTCCATATGAATTGCACTTGCTTTCATCACTTTTAGGATCGGCTCCTCTCCATTCCAGCACTACGGCCGCCTCCACCACAACAAGTCACCACCACCTCTAGCACAACCCCAAGCCATAGCCATGCTCCCTTGATGTGTAGATCCAACAAAATTTGCAAACACTTCACCTTGTAGCCTAGCCGAGCTCACCTCTTGATCCACCTCCACAAAACCTCACCCTGGCCACCACTTCCATCACACCACCAGCCAAATTCCGACCTGACACCACTTCCACATCACCACATGACCTCACCTTGCCTCTGGCCGTGACCCCTTGCCTTGGCCGTGGCATGTTTTTGCTTTATTTTGCCTTGAAACCTTTGTTATGCCATACAGTTGAAATTCCAAGCACCTACCTCTTCACTATCATGTAAACCACGCTAGGCCGACCCTATGGACCCAAGACCAGATTCAAACTCACCCCTTAGTCATACATTTTAGTCCTGTAGCTGAACCATAGGTGGTTGAAAGCAAGTGCAACAGCCTTGGATTTGTTTTATGCAGTCATTTCTAACAAAGTTTTATTGAAATTTTTGGTTGAAAACTTATGTTGTTTTATTGTTTTATTTGAATTGTATTGAAGGGAATTAATCGTTGGCTCTCCCACTCGAATCTATGTCATGCTTTCTTGCTTTTGTGGATCTCATTTGTGCATTCGTTTGTTGTCATCTCCAGCTATACTGGTGAGTTATTCTCACCAGACAATATGTACATATATAATTAGTGAATTGACCCCTTTTGAATCTGTAAAATGCATTATCATGTTGCACCTGCTATGTTATGATGTTATGATGTTCACCCATGCTTAAACATCTGTTATATTATATGTTACTTTTATATTATGTTGTTCTATTATTTTATCAGTTTATCACACTGCAAGTCCCATTTAGATTAGAATCACTATGGGTTGAAATGATACATACCCGAACGGACTTTAGAATAGAAGAAAATCGTTATGGGCTGAAATGATAGGCCTGAATGATTTTCAATTATTTTTCATTTACTTGGGATTGCGGGTTTGAAATGATCAAACCCGGGTTTTCTTTGTAAATTACGGGTTGAAATGATATATTAAACGTATCATTTTACGTAGGCTAGAAAATGAAATACAGACCCGCTGTTGAAATATGTTTTTCTAAAAAAAATTAAAATATTTTAGAAATGTAAATATTATAATATTTTGAATTAAATTTGATTAAAAATGATTTTTGTAAAGCATTATTGATTTTTTTGAAAATTTATAGGTGAAATAAATAAATGGTAAAGTTAGAAAATCTGAAATGTAAGTTATTTTGGAAATTTTAATTTGGTGATAAATGGAATTTAAATTAAATATGAAAATATGATAAATTTATTATATTTTGAATTAAACGAATTAAAATTATTTTTTAATATATTAATGATTTTTGAATAAAGTTAAAATGTGAATTGAATGAATATTTAAGTTGAAATTTTGAAATATAACTAAAATTGGAAATTTGTGAATTTTTTTTGAAAGTGAATTTTTAGTTAAGCAAATAAAAACGAAGTTAAGTTATATTTGAAAATTTTAAACTTAAGTGTTAAGTTAAATTTAATTTAATGAATTTAAAATTTAAGGTTGGAATTTAATAAGTGAATTATTATTAAATCTTGATTTTTGAATGGAAATTTAACTTTATAAAATCATGAATATAAGGGTATTTAAATGATGATTATAAAAGTGAAATTTTATGATTTTATAAGTTAAAAATGATTTAAATAAAAATATAATTGTTGTGAAATTCTACCGAATATTTGAATTTAATTAACTGCATTTCTGAAATGCTATTAATTCTAATGTAAATGATAATACAACATTTGTAAATGCGGTAGTTGATAATAATGAACTAAATGGCTAAATTTAATAAAGCCTATTATATCATTTTGTAAATGTACAATTGTTGAATTTAACTAAGTTATTTGAAACTAATGTAACCGTATTGCAGCATTTTAAAATGCTGTCTTTTATCAAATTGAACTATTTTGAATATGATTTTCCGTAGCATTTTCTAAATGATATGAAAGGTGAATTTTCACTGTTTTTGATAAAATTAAGTGAATGAGTGAACTTTGAAAAGTTTAAAATTTTGGAAATTTAATAATTTAATTATTAAATATAATAACTTCTTTTTTTGATTTGGAATGAAGTAATGTGTTTTAAAATATAAACTATTTGAAATGTGTGTTAAAATGGTATTTTAAATAAATGAATGTGGTTTGGAAGATACTATATTTTGATATTTTGAAATGGGTTTTTGAACGATGTTGAATTTTGAAATGATATTAGATTTTGAAGTATAAAATACCGTTTTTAAATTTTAACCACGGGATGTATTTAATTTATAGTTTAACTGATTCTTAAAGGATGGGCGATCCCAAGCATCCTTTAAGGCATTGTGCATTTCTACTACAGTTCACTTGAGTTGGTTTACATTATATAAGTATATATTGTCCTGACTCGAGTGGTTTGTGTTTTACTTTACGCTCGGGTCAGCCTGAGTATTCACAGCTTTGGATTCTCTTTCTGGAGCTGGTCTTTGCTGGAGTTTCTGCTTATCTACATTTATATTTACTTTCTGTTTCAGTTGTTCTAGTTTATCTCATGTATTAGTGAACTTTTATGTATTTGGGATTTATATTATGTTGTTTTCAGACTGTATTATGTATTTGGTTTGAGACTCTGCCATAGTAGCTTCATGAATTACTATGTATTTTATATTCCGTTGCGAGTTATTCTGATATTTATGTGTCTGTGATTCTATGATTGTATTTCATTTGCTCCAAATTTATTTGCAATGCAGTATTTTGGGCAATTCAAGTCCGGCGTGTGTGTCTACCTATGCACTTACAATGGTTACGAATGGCTGAAAATACTCGGTTGTTACACTGACCATCACCAAGCAAGGACGAGCCACCTTTGGCCATAGCCGAGTCTGGTTGTTGCACCAAATTTCCTTTTGTTGCCTTGACTTTTGTGTAATTCTTGTCATAACTTCTACCCCTTTCATCTCCAATAGGCCAAGCCATATGGACCCATACCCGACCCATTCACACAACCATGGCCGAGCATTATAACCCCTAAGCCGAGCATATGATTTGGTGAAAGATTGGTCAAGTTGTATTGTTCTTTGTTGTGTTATATTTTTAGATGTTCAATGTTATATTTTGTTGTGAATTCATGTTTTCAATATCTTGTTTTTTGTTGTGTACAAGATAACCGCTTAGGCTCTCCCCTCACTTGAATCAGTGGTCATGTTTTCGTGCTTTTTGGATCTTTGTTTGTGCGTTTGAATTTGTTAACTCCAGCATTAAGAGGTGAGTAATCATGCTTGACAATTATACTTATATAATAGTGAATTGATCGCAAGTGAATATGTAGAATATTATATTATCATATTATACCTGCCTATGATATTATTTATATAATGATCACCCTGTTTATAAACCTGTCATATCATCATTTACTGCTATGTGATGCTATACTGCTTATTCATTTCTGTTTATCACACTGCAAGTTCCCTGTAGAATAGAATCACTACGGGTTGAAATGACACATACCCGAATGGACTTTAGAATAGGGACAAATCGTTATAGGCTGAAATGATAGGCCTAAGCGATTTTTATTTATTTTAAATTGACTTCGGATTGCGGGTTTGAAATGATAGAACCCGGATTTTTCTTCGTAAATTATGTGTTGAAATGATATATTATCCATATCATTTGACCTAGGTTAGAAATATTATACAGACCCATGGTTTATATATATATATATATTGGAAATTTTAAAGTATTTTAAAATGTTAATTTATGATAACTTAATTTAAATTTGAATTTAAATGATTTTTATAAAGTGTTAATGATTTTTTTGTACAAGTAAAAATGTGAAATAAATAAATGGTTAAGTTGAAATTTGAAATATAACTTAAATTTGAAATTTGAGAATTTTGTTTCAAAGTGAATTTTAGATTAAGTAAATAAAATGAGAAAAAGTTATATTTTGAAATGGTAACTTAAATTTAAGTGTTAAGTCAATATTTTAAAAATATAAAGAATAGAAAATTTAACACCTTAATTTAATGAGTGAATATTTTTTAAAATTTGATTTTATGTATAATAATTTCACTTTATAAAAATCAAAAATTAAAGGGTATTTAAATGATTGTTTTTAATGTGAAAAATATTAAATTTTATAAGTTAAAATGATTTAAATTAAATTTTATATTTTTATGAAATTGTATTGAAAGTTTGGAATTTAATTAACAGCATTTCAGAAATGCAATCGTTTCTGAAGTAAAGGATATTACGACATTTCTAAGTGTTGTAGTTGATACAAATGAACTAAAAGGCTAAAACGGACGAAGGGCTATTACAGCACTTTGTAAGTGCTGTAGTTGTAGAAATTAAACTTGAACACTATTACAGCAGTTTTAAATGTTGTCTTTGTTTAATTGAATTATTTTCAAATGTAACTTACCGTAGCATTTTCTAAATGCTACGAAAGCAGAAATTCCACCATTTTAATAAATTTAAGTGAATAAATGAAGTCTGAAAAGAATAATTTTTTTGGAATTGAATATTTGATTTTTTTATTATGATAACTTCATTTTAAATGGTTTAAATGTAATATTTGATTTGAAATATAAACCATTTTGAAATGTGATTTGGAATGGTATTTAAATTAAATAAAAATGTATGGGGTTTTGGAAGGATATGATATTTTGGTATTTTAAAATGAATTTGAAATGATAGTGAATTTTGAAATGATATTTGATTTTCGAAGTATAAAATACCTTTTTGGAATTTCAACCACGGGTACACTTCTCTGTATGCCTTGTGATTTTGGATGTACACCTTCAATTAGGGAATGTGACTGGAGGTGAGCGATTGCTGCAGCTCTGCGCTACCCAAGCCACATTAACACTGTTATTTGCATAGTTTACTTTAATATAGACATTTCTATGATAGCATTATTACTGTTAAATTGATGGTCTAACTGATCCTTAGATGATGGGCAGTCCCAAGCATCCATTAAGTTATTATGCATTACTACTACAGTTCACTTGAGTTGGTTTACATTATATAAGTATGTATGTCCTGACTTGAGTGTTTTGTGTCTCATTGTACGCTCGGGTCGGCCTTAGTATTCACAGCTTTGGATTTCTCTTTTTGGAGCTAGGAATCGCTGGAGATTCTGCTTATCTAGTTATTCATCTGTTCCTATTTCAGTTCATCTATTTCAGATCTTGTATAAGTGAACTTCTATGTATTTGAGATTTCTATTGTATTTGTTTTCAGAATGATATTATGTAATTTTTTGAGACTTTGTTATAGTAGCTTCATGAAATACTATGGTATTTTATTTCCGCTGCGAGTTATTCTGATATTTCTGGGTCTATGATTCTGTGTGATTGATTTTATTTGCTCCAAATTATATTACAATGCGGTGTTTTGAGCAATTCAAGTCTGACATGTGCGAATGCGAATGGTTGAAAATATCGGGTTGTTACACTTATATAATTTGTGAAGTGACAACAAGCGAATGTGTAGAATTATTATATCATGTTATACTTGCTTGTGATGCAAATTATATGATGTTAAACCCTATTATAAACTTGTCACATCATCTACCATGTTATATTTTGTCATATTGTTTATTTATTTCTGTTTCTCACACTGAAAGTTCCCTGTAGAACAGAATCACTATGGGTTGAAATGATACATACCCGAACGGGCTTTAGAATAATAAAAAATCATTACGGGCTGAAATGATAGGCCTGGGTGATTTTTATTTATTTTAATTGACTTGGGATTGCGGGTTCGAAATGATAGAACCCGGAATTTTCTTTGTAAATGACGGATTAAAATGATATATAATCTGTATCACTTGACTTAGGTTAGAAAATATTATGCACACCCGGGGTGATTATACATATTTTTCTGGAATTTTTGAAGTATTTTAAAAATGTAAAAAATATGATAATTTGATTTAAATTTGAATTTAAAATGTCTTAATAAAGTGCCATTGATTTCTCTACGAAATAAAATGTTTAAATAAATGAAGGCTTAAAAGTGTAATTTGAAATATAACTTAACTTGGAAATGTGAAATTTGGTTTAAAAATAAAAGTTAAGTTAAGAAAATAAAATGGTAAATTAAATTAAAGTGTAAAGTAAATGCAAAAAATTTTAGGGAAAATTGTACATTGACTTTAATAACTGAAGCATTGAGAAATTTGATATTTATTTGTGAAATTTACTTTATAAAAATCATAAGTTAAAGGCTACTTAAATGACCATTTTAAAGTGGAAAATATGAAATTTTATTAGTTAAAATAGCTTGAATTGAAGTTTAATTGTTGCTGAAATTCAATTATAAATCTGAAAATTCTTTTAGTAGCATTTCAGAAATGTTATCGTTTCTGAAAATGAACTAAAATTTGGAATAAATGAATCTGCAGCACTTTGTAAGTGTTGCAGTTAACTAAAAGGCTAAAAATAACTAAGGGTTATTGCAGCACTTCGTAAGTGCTGTAGTTGCAGAAAATAAAACTTGAACCTGAAAATAATGAAAGAGCTATTGTAGCACTTGTTAAGTGCTGCAGTTGGCTGAAATGAGATTTTTAAATATAATTGAACTATTACAGCAGTTTTTAAAGGTTGTTTTTGCTGAATTGAACTATTTTTCAACTAAAACTGAACTACTACAGCAGTTTTTAAATGTTGTCTTCCTGAATTGAATTGTTTTCAAATTAGCATTTTCTAAGTGAGGCGAAAACTAAAATTTCACTTTTAATGTATTTAAGTGAATAAATGAGCTCAGAAAAAGCTAAATTTTAGAAATTGAATATTTGATCTGTAAATATAATGACTTCATTTTTAAATGGTTTAAATGAAGTATTTTGATTTGAAATATAAACTATTTTTGAAATTTATAAGTATGGGTTATAATAATGATTGGTTATTAAAGAGACCGGGATCGGATAAGGACATACTCTCTGTCGATACCGAAAACTACTTTAATAACTGTCTACGCGGTGGAGAGTCCAGAATGAAGTAGGATGGTGGCGGCCATCCTATTATGGTATAAACGTGGACCCGACTCTCGTGAGTTGGCTTAAGGTGGCTACAATAGGAGCGATCGACGGGCCAAGTAAGGTAGCTCCTCCTATCGAACACACTTCTTCGATACCATTCTATTACATTGTGATTGATTGGGTGCACCCCTTTGATTTTGGGAGTGTGACTTGAGGTGGGTGGTAGTGGCTGCTATGCATTACCACCAGCCCGGAAGCGTAATTGGCATATCTACCCTGGCATTGCCTAGTTGTGCCGTGTCACCTACCATAGTGAGCTTCTACGAGTTTGTTTTTCTCCCGTGGCCAAAGGAGTATTTAGGGTAGCCTCCCGATGTGGAGGTATACTGATACCGGATGGACTACTGGGACTATTGCATGTTGAGGGCTATATGGGTAACCCTTTAACTCTATTTAAAAGTAAGTTTATTTTACTATAGATAAATTATAAGAGCGCAATATTACTACATAGTAAATAGTTTAACGGATCCTTAGAGGATGGGCAGTCCCAAGCATCCTTTAAGTTACTTGTACTTTATTACAATTCACTTCACTTTGTATACATTGTATATGTATGTATGCCCTGACTCGAGTGTTTGTGTTTTATTTACGCTCGGGTCAGCCTGAGTATTCACAGCTTTGGATTTCACTTTCTGAAGCTAGGAATCGTTGGAGATTCTGCTTATCTAGTTTTTTTTATCTATTTCAGTTTCAGTTGTTATTTCAGCTGCTGTATTAGTGGACTTCTATGTATTGGGATTTCTATTGTATTTGTTTTCAGACTGATATTATGTATTTGTTTTGAGACTTTGTAATAGTAGCTTCATGAACTAGTATGTTATTTTATCTTTCACTGTGAGTTATTCTCGTATTTCTGTGTCTTTGATTCTGTGAATGATTTTATTTGCTCCAAATTTTATTACAATCTGTTATTTTGAATTATTCAAGTCTGACATATGTGGATTATTATCGATTTGAATGGTCCAAAATTGTGGGTCGTTACAAAATATATGTATAGTTTTTTAAAATGTAGAGTTTAAATTTAAATTATTTTTGATATTTTCAAAATAAAAATATAACTTTGAAATAAAAATATAACTTTGGAACAACTAAAATATCTTACGTTAATTTTTTTGATATTATATAAATATATATCCACACTTTTACAATCCTTCCTACATTTCATTTCATAGGGCATATATTTATATCCAAGGATTTCATAATTAAATATTCTATATAGTTTTAAGTCAATTTATATGCATCATGATATTTTAATTATCAAACTCAGGTAATTATCCAATTATCTGATGTTAAAATCCAGGTCGTCACATACAGGATAGGACGCTGTGCAGCTCAGGAGACGAGCTGTATGGCGAGACGAATCGCACGTACTTGATATATATTCTGTTGTGCAGAATAACCCGTATATTCAGTTTTGGGAGAACAAGTTATTGTAACTGTCCTGAATAGTTTATGTAACGGCCTGATTTTTCGATGTTCGAAAATCGACATCAATACGTCCACTATATTAAATGCCGAACAATCGAATGCCAGAAAAACGGTCCATTAGGGTTAAAGAAGAAGGAGGTAGAAGAAGAAATAGAAAACAATATCGGAATCTCACAAATGCAGCAGAACAATATATAACAAATAAATAACATATCTTTATACAAAAGAAAACTGTAATTATTTTATATATACATCATCAGAGTACAGCATTAACAAAATACAACACTGGACAATTATGATAACTTGCCCAAATAGAAACTGAATTAGCAGCAAACCATACACAGCAGATAATACATATAATACGAGTGATACGTCTTGTCGTCCAGCTCGTCTTGTGAGCTCCACAGTAGTCCATCCAGAATCTGTACTCTATAATACGCAGTCTGAATCGAGCATTATAGTTAAATAACACCCAAGTCAGTCTGGAAAACCAAAGTGAGAAAACAAACTCAATTGGATTAATAAATTTCAAAAATCTTCTCAAATCAAAGGTATCTCGTATGACTATACCATAAATAAACATGTCGGGTTTTTATCTTACGATAACCAAAACTTTCTCTCAAATCCGTCTAATATTATAATAGTGTCTATAGAAAGTAAAAGAGAATCTATCTATGCTTGCATCTCAAGTTTCAGCATAGTTGGGCACAATCAAAACCGTACAGATGCTTATCGGATTCCATACAATGGCAGGGCTACGTGGGTACCGCCCATCACAGTATATGGTCTATATCACCATATCAAGGATCCATCGTGATCCCCTGCATCATAATACCTGAGCTACCCCTTAATGGATAGTTCGAATAAGATCACCCTGTGATTGTGATCAACAACCGCCCATACAGCTGAACAAAAGGGACCTCTAGACAGAGATGACCTTACCCTAAATGGTTGCTAGCCACTTAGCCTTGTGTGCACCTCCTTTTTTTTAGCCATTCCCGGTTGATGAGGCTCGAGGCTATATGTTACCTTTTTAGCATATATTCACTTAGAATGCTTATCATCCTCCTGACAATGTTCTAAAAGCCTTCATCCATACAAGTCCGCTCCGGGTTCGAAAGGAACCGATGGAACTACTCCTACTACATCCATTTTGGAACCGCCCTTAGGATTGGTAGCGATTAGCCCTTGCATTTCACTGCTCCATCTTCGACTCCAAGCTCTTGTCTTCCTCAAACCGGATCGAAGTGGTTTTCGGGAAATTAATCCCGATCCTGGTCTCTTCGAAACGATCAGTGCATTGGCCAATATTGATAGTCAGTTATTTAACTATCAAATAACATTCACAAACAACCATCAGTCTTTAAATAAGTTCCCAATTATTTTTCAAAATATCTTCGCAAGCTATTTTCCATACTTCACCCTTTGAAATGGTTTCAAATCACTTTCCTCTCACAGGATAAATTCCCAAATATTGTTTATTTCCACCGAAAATCACTAAGTCTAAATACTTTAGATTTAAAATAATTTAAAATAGCTTTTGCCAAAAATATATACTTTAAAACATTTACAATAAAGCAAATTAAAAGACTTTATGTAAATTACTAGTTATGAAATTTTATAATAACTTCTTATGTAAAACTTAAGTCGAAACAAATTTAAAAATAAAAGATATGAAATTCTATAAAAGTTTTTCAAATAAAAACTTAAGCCAACTTTCTTTAAAATAAAACTACTTTATAAAATATAAATAGTAATAATTATCTTTTTAAATCATAATACCACTTAACCTTTTAAAACAATTACTACTATAACTAATTCAATAAAATATTTACCTTTAAAATTTTAACTAATATGAATAATAATTCTCAAAACATTCTTTTGAACAACTTTAAAGTTTTTAACTTAACTTAAAAACTTGCTTGAAAACGTACTTGGGTTTTCTGTGAAATACACTTTCCTTTCGCACCTTTAAAAATAAACCCCTATTTATTTTTTTAAAACAAATTACCCATTCCTTTATAAATTCCATCCTAAATTTATACTTCCAAATTATCCTCTGATAAATATTTCACATTATTTATAAACTCCGTTTATAAATTTCGTAATCTCATTCTCATTTAATTCCAGTTTCAAAATTAATCAGTTTTCAAATCGATTTCCAAAACTAACTTCATTTTAGAATAAATTCGTTTACTTACTCAATTTATTTCAAAACCCATTAATTTCAGATTTACTTCTTCAATTATGACTTAAAATCTTATTTAAAATGAAAATACCAATTTCACACTTTATTTCAGAATTCTTCATTTATTTCTTTCCAAACCATTTAAATTCTGAATTTAAAAATTAATTCTTTAATTTTCAACAATACCAGTTACCCTTCATTTATTTCCATTTATTCAATATCTCTTTTCCCATACTCGGGATTTATTTATTTGAATTTAAAAATAAATTTTTATCCTTTTCCAATTCATTCTTTAATTTATTCCAATTCCCTATAATTATTTACTTAAATATTTCCCTTTTTACTTCCTTTAAAAATCCAAGCATTATATATTTTTCATTTTCTCAAACACTAATATATTCAACCAAGCCACAACACTCAATAATTTCAATTTCCAATAAAATCAATACAATCATCACAGACTATCACATAATCATAGACTATAAAAATAAATTCCACTACATTGAGGATCCCAGGTCCCTCCAACCTGTTTACCTGCATCCACGGATGTTAGTCAACAAATAAAATACATATTCCACTTCGAGGTGGAATATCGCGGTATAAAGGGTCATCTGCTATTATGCGGTGCACATAGCGTCTCTTCTGCTATATAATGCAGGAAATCAATCACTCCAATACACACACACACTACTATATATACTATCACATCTAGATTGCTAATAATAATAAATTTAAGCAATCAGTCCAATAATCTAAATTTTTAACTACTTGTATTTAAGGAGATCTGATAGAGTGAGATTAACTCACCTTTGATTTTATTTGCAATCCGATCTAACCAGCTATTTTGTTCACGATTTTAGTCATTGTTTAAACATTATATGATTTTGTTAATATTCGAACAATCAAACAAATAAATTGCCATTTTATAATTTAATTAAACAATAATTTATTTTAAACTATTTTTCTTTTTGTAAATTATTTTCTAGTGACCAAATGGTTAGATAATTTAATCTCCACGATATATTATTTTCCAAATAAACTAGTAAATGAAAATAGGTATACCTGTATATTTATTCTCTTTTGAACTATATGTATAAAAATAATTTATGGATTTCAAAAATCTAATTTTATATGAACTTTCCCGTTCTTAAAATTTCAGTATTTCAATACATTATCTATATACATTTTCTGCTTTATCTATATATATATACATTAAATTCTAAAATAAAATTCCTTCCAACCCATATGCATGTGATTTGCTATATATATATATATTAAATTTTAAAAACAGAATTATACCTTATAGATGCACTCTAATACGTCACCATCGTGACTTCATCGTCCGAGAATTCGATAGTATCTTGATCCACAGCACCCCGATGCCTCTACATCCCGATTCACACTTCCCGTTGTCAAGGAACATCACCGCCATGCCTCCTTGCACCACGTGGACAACTCCAGATGTGACGAACGCAGATTTTTCGCGCTCGAAAATCGACATCCATACTTCATATCGTATTCAAATGCCATAGATTCGACCGTTCAAATCCGATTCGCCGGAGCTTATAACAATATTAAGTAAACAACGCAGCGGAGTAAAAGAATAATACATTGATATAGAGCTTTGATACAATATCTGATACAACAAATGATCCAATAGATATCAATATACATCAGAGATATGATACAACAAAATAGCAACGGAAAAGGAAAATAGATAACATCTAGCAGCGGAACAATATAACTCTAAGATAGTCTTCAAAAGAGAACTCCAGTAGCAGTAGCTCGTTTCAACATCACGATGAGCAAAGACAAACAAGTCTCATCCACATCCAAAGACTGAACTAGCTCCAGATAATTCACTGAACCTAACTATCTGAAAAACCCAACTCAAAACTGCTCGTGTAGAAAAAATTTGAGCACCCAAAGTTTAGGAAAAAAACAATAAACTCCGGATAAGTCATGGGACTGGTGTGAGTAACAAAAAAAGTTTATCTTTTAAAACAATCCACAAAATATTTTAAAATCAATTCGCAATGCTTTAGGAAATGAAACTACCATAAGGCCTCCCGGCACACACACAATGCAAACGCAGACTTGGGGGAGATTTCTCCTTATGATAGTCAAAGATGCTTACTACGTAAAATCAAATCATTTGATTATTATTATTAGTGCATAGTGTAGAAAACATTTCGAAAGTAGAATATAAATCATAGCCAGCATAGGTACCATTATATTATGCCTATTATAGCTACCATATTAGATGGCAGGTTCTACAACTAATACCGTACAAGGCTCATATTGTTTCTTTGGATTTCCAACAAATGGTCAGGCCAAGGAACTTCCCATTGCCACGTGGAAACGCCTCTGGAAGGACGTTCCCGAGAACCAAACCGGATCTCTGCCAACACAAGGCCGGGTTACCCCTAACTGGGTAACTACCGACACGAGTATGCCATCTCCCGGTCGTAACCAACCTTTAACCGGGGCCCCAGCAACAAATCACAAAATAATACATATATATATCTGCGATATCAACATAAGTTAAGTATCTGGGCTCCATACCATGATACCACTTCTATCCAGAAGGAAATGCACATACCCTAAGGGGTGCTACCCCCAATAAGCATGTTGCATCTTTCCTGTTTTGACCATTTCGGGGTGTGAGGTCCGACGAAGTCTCTTCCACAAAACTACGCTTTATACAAAAGCCACGCTTTGATCAACAAATGATCAGCATCACTCGGCATGCCACATTACCAAATTAGGAATATATCGCTGATACCCTTCAACAACATAACCTCTAAGTGTGTTAAGCTAAGAGAATAAATTCTCCACCACCAACGAAAATATATTTGAAAGAAATCTGTTTTCTATCCCAATTTTTAATGTCAGACATACAGTCCATACATGCCTGTTCTGGGTACGAACAGAACCGAAGGCACTTCCAAAGAAGTCCTTGCAATTCGGATATTCACAATCCCGATCGGACTTCCCTTCACTTAGGGAATCTCTATACCGGCGCGACTCGGTGCAGAGACAATCGATAGGTCATCCTATCGCTTTCGCAAATACCCTATCTGCATCACCAGTCTTCAAATGCTATCCATAAGGTCTTTTCCCGGCTAAACCGAATAGTGAACAAAAATATTTAAAACATATGGATATGGGATTTCAATTAAGTCACAACTTAATAATTCAAAACTTACTTTCAAATGGTTTAAACCAATTACCATTTCAAATCTTTTAAATAAAAGATTTATTTCATAAAGTTCACCTACTTTCACAAAGATTCATCCCGGATTTCAAAACAATTTCATTTTAATTGGATTAATTCATTTAAATCTTTAAATCAAGATTTATCTTATTGTTTCCAAACAGTTTCCATGACTTGGGAAATCATTTTCATTTTTAACTTGAAATCCTTTTTAACACAATTTGGAAGTTCACTTCCTAATGAAAGCTTTTATTATTTCACTTCTTATATGAAAGCTTTTATTATTTCACTTCCTATATGAAAGCTTTTATTATTTAAAAACAATAGTTTCATTTCAGAAAGATCTAATTTTATTTGCACGAGTTAGAGCCTTTGAATTTAAATTCAAATTCCCAAACCAAATACCTTTAAAATAGTTTAACCCATATAAACTGGTATAACATCTTTAGTCCCTAGTTTCCAGATCATAGAATTCAATTTCAAATATTGAATTCAAATTTAAATCAAAATATTTAAATTCCAAGTCTTAATCAAGTTATTCAAAATAATTTCATCTTTGAAATTCCATTTCAATTGCTTTTCACTTTAAACCCAATCCATTTTCAAAACATTTGAATTTAGATTGTCTATTTAAAAACGTTTTCAAAAATCCGCGACTTAATCGATTTCCTCGTGAAATCCATATTGGTGTGTGTATAAGTATGGTCAAGGGGTTTAACACAATAGTGCAACATCATTCAATCATCACAGATTAAAACACAGAAATATAGTTGATAAGCGGTATAAACCATAGTGCTTATATTTGATAAGCGGTATAAACCATAACGCTTATCCTTTATTCATAGAACCCAGATATATATATCACAGATTAATAATTACATTTATCTCAGATAAATAAATTACATTTCAGATCATAACACAAATCAAGACATATCACAAAGCATCAATATCAGGGGTATCAAACAATTCAACATCAGTAGAATTCAAACATCCATAAGTAAGTTCAATTAATTATCTGATTAATTTAAATCGGATGGTCATCAATCATAATTAATTAACTTTAATCGATTTTAAATTATTAGATTTATGGTCCTTTGATCATTTACCAAATAAACCAACTTTTTTTTTTGAATAATTGACCTTTAAATTATTGAATTATCCTTTTATTAATTTCCCTTAATTAATTCATTGATAATTAAATCGACCCTTAATTTAATTATACTACCATTTAATTAATTATTCTTAATTAATTACAATAAGTGATTAATTCCTTAACTACTTCCCAATAAGTAATTACATTTAAACTATTACAGTGATTGTTATTAAATTGATTAATCTAATTAAAAATCAATCACATTAATTTATTATAAAATGATCTAGTTAATGACCTTCATTAACATTTATTTGATTACTTTTCTAAATAATTAACTTACATTAACCGTTATTAATTATAAGTTTGATTAACCCTTAAAATTCATTAATTAATTAAAGTCTAATATATGGTTCTCAATTACATATTAATTTCTTAATTCATTATTTAAACTTTGATTAATACATTTAAACTTATAATTACTAATCTAATTAATATAAATTATCAATTATCTATTCTAATTTGTCTTAATGGTTAATGAATATAAATCTTAAATGTTCATTTCTCAAAGTAAACTTATTTTTATTATTGATTAAATCTTCACTTTCAATGTGTTTTAAAAACATTTCCTTCAAACTTTCTTTGTCATGAAGGGATTTTAAATCAAATTTCCCTTAAATTCAAAATATTTAAACTTATTTAAAATATTTAAATTTATAAACTTCCTTTCTTTTCAAGAACTGGAATTTAAATTTACTTAAACCCAGGCTATACAAATTTGACTTACTTTCCTTCCATTTTTCAAACTTCCACCTTGACTTCATTTAACACTTTGAAATCATCAAACAAGTTTTAAATAAAAACCCAAAATTCATTTATTAAAATCTAAGTTTACAAACTAAACTCGGATTTGTATTTAAACTTCTGATGTTAACCAAATTTGAGCTTTGTTATAATTTTGAAATTTTGTTTAAAACAAAACCAGAGCTGGTATCGTTTACTTCGGGCAAAACATGACATCAAACCTGAGAAATACGACTACCTGCTTCGATTCTATTACTCGTTCTCACGCACTCGACCTCGAGTCTTCCTGTTCACAACTTCTTCTGCTTCTCACTTTTTTTCTTATGTTTAAAACTTTAATTAAAACAGTCAAAACTTTGAGACCCGGTAACCCACTCACACAATGGAGTCTGCACCCAATTTCCACGAGAAATACTTCGAGTTTCCTCCTTCGTCTTCCCCCAAACCTCAACATCATCAGGCACTGATGATACCGTGGGCACGTGCACCAGCAACGAAGGTGACTCTGACCCAATGCGAACCTTCCGGCACGTTGACTATCACCTTAACACACACTCCAGTCATCAAAATACCCAAACTTGCCTCGAATTAAAATCGAGCCACCCATTCAAAACTGGAACCCACTGCATGACTAAATCCACTTCGACCTTACGACGCCAACCACCTGGCCTCGCGCCACCTCGATCCCACCATCTCCGATCCCCCACGAGCCTATCCCCAGAATCCCATCAAACTCGATGCACCCAAGGATCATCAGCGACCCAATTTTCACCCTAGACTAAAACTAGGTTTACAATTTCCAAACCCCACTGCCGTCGCCACTGAGGTCTGACCACCATCTTACTATTTTTCCCAGTAACCCCTTTCGTCCCTCCATCGCTAGCAAAGGTCTCCACCATCACGAACCAGAGAATCATCAGGAATTAACAATAGAACAAGATTTAAACAAACTCGAATTGATCTTAACTTCCAAGTCTAAAAATTATAAATTTTGCTTTAAAAATCATAATTTAGCATAAGGACTCTGTTTATAATCCTGAATTCGAAGATTAAGAAGTATGAAAATTTTCAAATTTGAAGTTTGGCTTATGTTTCTTAATTTCCATAAAAATAAATAAGTTGTTTAACTTAAGTTGAATCCTAACTAAATTTTGAAATGAAACAAACAAGTTTTATTTAAAGTTAAGTCTAAACAAAGATTAAATTAAAAGGTTTTGAATTTTAAATCAAACATGAACAAAAACTGGAAACAGAGGAATTGCGATTATTCAAATGCCTGTATACATCATACTTCAAAATTTTGCAAACATACTTCACAATACAATATTGATCACAACAATAATATCAACTATATTATACTTTAAATTTTTAAAGGTGGAGTTACTCACCTTCCAGATCATGTTGACTCCAGGAGTTTACAAGTTGAAGTCTGCGTTATTTGAAGCTTTACTTTGCTTCTATACTGTCAGGCTTTGATTGCTTGATAAATGTTTTAAGTGGATGTTTGTTTATGTTAAGTGAGATTGTTTTGGTTTTTTTTCTTTCACTCAGTTTTATTTTACTTAGGATGAACTGAATGCAGAATTTGATAAAAGAGAAAAAAAAACAGTGCATGTTGATATATATAAAAGAATGTACAATAAGGTGATATGGTTTGTACTAAGGACGTGGCTGAAGTGATCTTATATTTGGGCTGAGATGAAATTTATTATCCTTTCCTCTTTGTTTTATAATACTATGCATGGATGAGATATACAGGTTTTTGGGGGCTGCATTAATGTCTTGTACCTTAAACTATTTTTATCCCATTGTACATATGTTTACTTCTTTGTTTTATTTACTTTGTACTTTTTATTTTATAAAGCATGCCTGCAGTGATGTTGTATTATATTGTTGGGGTGCAACAGAGGTATGGCTGCATAAATGTTTTGATGGCAGAGAATATATTGTAAGTTGATATCACTTGCCTTGCTTATTTCTTTTTTTTCAGTTGTACATGCTGGGTGTCTTCTTTCTCAAGCCCATACTTACTTTGTTTTTTATATTTTCATACTATTTTATATATTTCGTTATCTTTGTTTTGTTACTTTGAAATACAATGAAGTTCTACTTTTATTATTATTGTTTGTTTTATTTGTATTATGATATTAAAATTACATCTTAACTTCGTTTTGTGTAAACTATATATTTATTTATTTTCTAATATCGATGAATTTCCATATTAAATTTGTTGTTAAAACCTTAGCACTTAATTGTTTACTTTTATTTTTATCATTATAATTTATCTTTAAACCATTTAGTTAAAACAATAACTCAAACTCAATGTATGTACATATATACATATATATTCATATTACTATAAATCCATTTACTTGAAATTTAAATCCAAATCACATATGTACAATATTTAAATTCATATGATTTAATATATTTTTTTATTTGAATTTAGGGAAACTCGAATCAATTTACTAATAAATTTTATAGATTTAAATTCAAAAATTAAATTAAATTATCAATTTAAATTTAGTAAAAATTCAGGATCGTTACACCAGACCCTAAAATCGAACTCGCCCTAGGCTGACCTGACCTCGCAACTTCGATTACGTCATTGAAATCGAGCATTGCCCCGTAATAACCTTCCTCTCCCCGCCGACGTCGAGCTCCTTCATGCCATCGTTTATCTCAATCGCGATTTAAATCGCGCCTACTCTCTCTTCGCTTCGGCTGAAATAAATGGAAGGAGGGAATGCATTCTATTTGAATGCATCTTGATCTTGCTTTTGATTTGAAGAAAGGGGACTTTGGCTTGTATTTTTTTTAAGTTATTCGGTTTCGATTTGAAGAGAGGGAAGAAGAAGGGGAGAAACTGGATCGACTATTCCCTTCTCTTCGTTTTAACTGTGTTCGATTTTTTTTATTTTTTTTGCTACATGCTTTAAATTCTATTGCATGATTGACAAATGGAGGAAACGTTGTTTTGTTTTGTGTATAGGTGTTAGAATGATATATATGTACAAAAAAAAACTGATGTGAATAGATTTTGACTAGTCGATATATATAATATTCAAGTTTGGGTTCAAATTTGAATCGTCACAAAATCACGACTTAAAATTTTGACTTCCTATCAAGGCATGCCAATATGTGTCTATAATGTTATACGCCTATTCTGAACGCAACGGAAAAGGTTTCGAGGCCTAACTCGATCGTATGGAGAAGGTAGATTTTTGGACTCATTTATTATATTGAATTTACAATATAGATATAACGCGTTTATATATCGTACGATCACACGACAACCCCGAATGCTATTAAAATTGAAATCCGATAATAATACACTATTAAGGACCCAACGGAACTGGTTTCATTGAATTCCGAGACTGTGCCTCGGAAGACAATTTTTAAATATCGATTTAAACGATATATTTTCAAAACTTAACAAAACACTTCCAAATTCAATTCTATAGATTTCATTATCTTTAATACTATTAATATAAATTTTATAAGCCTTTGAAATATTTTTTGACAAGCATAAAACTGAAGATTCAATATTTTACTTAACTTCTAATTATTAAATTTAATAATTTGATTTCTGAATAAATAGTGATATTTGGAATTCAAGTTAAGCTAAATTTCAAATACTCTAAATAAACTAAATATTTCAACTTCAAATATACAAAAATTCATGGTCGTCACATTCCTCTCCCATTAAATGAATTTCATCCCCGAAATTTCCAGTTAAAAAGAATGATCCATATCTAATTCACTAATTTCCTAATCCAAATAGTTTCCCAAAACCCTACAGTTTCAACTTTCCAAAACAATTTTTTATTAAAGGCACAATCACTCCTATTAACTTCCTAAACTCATCCATAACTTTTAAACAATATTATTTAGTCAACAATTCAAATTTAAATTTAAAACCTAATTTTAATTATCAAACTTTCTCAAAAAATTTCTAACTCCTTAAATTTTCGAAAATTTCGCCAGCGTCATCTTTGCGCGGCTAGCTCAGTACCACTACAAAATGCCTCCACGGGCAACTAGGTTTCAAAGAAAACAAAAGGCCAAGTGGTTAGACCAGAAAATCATCAAATTTAATAAAGAAATTTAAATACGTACCTTTCTGTCGGGCCATAAAATTTTGTCATCTGAAATCATGTTCATCAATTTTCCTTTTTGCTTTTAGTTACCTGTATAATAGTTAGCAATAATATCCAATTGTAGAATCCAACATCATTTTATTCACTCCTTCACAAAATTTTCAATATTTGCTTTACTTAAGCCCATATGATGTGCATATACCATCTGCACGCAATATCAAATTCGATCGCTCATTCGATCACACAATTACACTTCCAAACAATTATCGTACATCTAACTTTCTAGTGGGGCTAGGACTGGTTTCTAGATCAGAACTCCTTGCATAGCCATAAACTATGGCAGAGAATTTCCAAAATCCATCAAAAATGGATATCAGGGTTCACCGTCGAAAATCGAGTGAAAAATTCCAACTCGGATCGATATAAATATCTTGAAATTCTATTCTCGAATCTGGATCAAACCGCTACGCGAATAAAATATTATACATACATCCTACGTGTTTATCCTAATTGATTATTGGTTATATCAATTTACTTTTATTCACAGTTAATTTTGATTTCCATTCACTTATTCACAAATATCTCATTTCACATTTTACATGATCTTCATCTGAATACCCATTATATTCTTAATACAAAATTTTACTTAAGAACTTCACCAACCATTGCTAAGTTCAATATAAAATTTTTGTATACTTCCTATTTTTATTTTCATTCACCAGATAAACTTTAATATTTATTTAGTTTAATCTTAAATTTCCAATTCCATTGTGAATTCAATTTTCCTTTTGACTTAAAATTTCAATTGCCATTGAACTTTATTTCTCTTTAAATCTTAAGTTATTTCCAAATCAAATTTAATATCGAATTATATTCACCTTATCTCAAAACCACACTTAATTATCCATTTCTCTAATTAGTTCCACATATTAATTTATTTTAAATACCAATGGATTTATTTCCAAACTCTTATTATTATTATTATTATTATTATTATTATTATTATTATTATTATTAGTCCAGTTCGAATTAATTTTACAACTTTACTTTACTTAACCAATTCAAAATGAATTCCAATACTCAGTTCTAATTCAATTACTTGCACATTTTAATTAAGTATCATTCAAATATTTAAATTCAATTCCATTTTCTTAGCCACTTAAATAAATTAGTTTACTTACTAATTTTATTTTGCTCAGTTATTTTTGATACAATCCAAATTTAAACATTATTCAAATGTTTAGTCCCAATTCGCTTTAGTTATAATCAAAAATTTGATTATTCACAATTTATCTCTAATTTAATAAATTTTATTTCAAAAAATATTTCATTTAGCTTGCTTGGATGTATTTCCTTTAAGCAAATTCAGTTACATTCCATTACTAATTTCATTTTGGTTACATTCTAACTTATTTCGTTTTCTTACTTACTTCAAATTTTAATTCTTCTTCAAGTTAAAATTTTCTATTCAAGAAAACTTCAAATTTTACTAGTTGTCAAACCCATTTATGTTTCCATAAACATTTCCAACTTATTTTCAGGGTTTAAACAATTGCTTAAATATTCCAAAACATTTTAAACCAACTCCAAGGTTTTCAACAATCGGTTAAGTACTTCAAATCAATTAGAAATCAATTATATCCAAAATTCTTTGCTATCAAATTAGCTCTTGGATTTTAAAACCAACCCTGTTTTGCAAACAACTTCAATTCAAAAACCTTTGGCAGCAATTCCCCTCTTGGAAACTCGAAAATGAATATCGATGATGCTGTAGTCATCACCGAAATTATTTTCCAGCGACCGAAAAGAGTTTAATGCTTTATCTCCTATAAAAAAATTTCCAAATATTTTTAAGTTTCAAATGTCGCCATATTTCATATCCAATTCAAAAATATTTTCCAAATAATATTAATTTTAATTTTATTATTATTATTTTGAAAACCATTTCCGAACTCAAAGGAAATTAATTTTCCCAAATTTTCAAATTTCAAAACCTTTCGATTTCTACTCAAATATTTCTCTAGAAATTCAAATTATAAATCTCTTTTACAATTCACATTTCAAATTTCATTTTATTAATGAATTTATTTCCTTGTCCTTTGGTTATTATCTTAATTTCTTATTCAATATCCATACAAAAATGATAATAATTTAATATTATCACTTCCAAACAACCAAGCAACCATATACTATAATAATTTACAAAATTACTTCTTTTATATAAAAAAATAATTTTGGTACAATTATTTCATTTACCCTATTTTAAAACAATACTGTATTGGGTAAACTTGTTTAAGAGTTTAGAAATCCCTATCGATACAGTTGGGCAGATTGCACCGACCAGAATCAATAAACACTCAACCGATAAGTCAACACAATATAAAAACAATTTTTATATTCACTCACAAATACGCGCTCTTGTCGATTAATACACTCAAACTCATTCCAGAGTATTAGAGACTCTATTTCAATGAGTAATCCCCACTAGAGCTATGGTTCTCGCTTAACCTTCAGCTCGAATACCAAGTGTAACGGCGCGATTCTTCGACGCTCGAAAATCGACATCAATACGTCCACTATATTAAATGTCGAACAATCGAATGCCAGAAAAATGGTCCATTAGGATTAAAGAACAAGGAGGTACAAGAAGAAATAGAAAACAATATCAAAATCTCACAAACACAGCGAAACAATATACAATAGGCAAATGACTTATCTTTATACAAAAGAAAACTATATTTGTTTTATATATACATCATCAGAGTATAGCATTAACAAAATACAACACTGGATAATTATGATAACTTATCCGCATCGAAACTGAATTTGCAGCAAACAATACACAACGGATAATACATCAAATACGTGTGATATGTCTCGCCATCTATGTAACGACCCACATTTTGCACCATTCAAATTCCACAATAAATTAAAACATGTCAAACTTGAATAGTTCAAAACAACAGATTGTAATAAGAATTGGAGAAAATGAAATAAAATCATAGAATCACAGACATAGAAATCAGAATACTCGGAGAGGAAAATAAAATACCATAGTGGTTCATGAAGCCACTATCAACGTAGTCTCAAAATAAGTACAAATTACATAGTCTTAAAACCAATACATTTTGAAACAACCACGGAAAATCCCAATTTCATTTGTCTCAATTACATAGACTAAGATAAAAGACTGAACAGAGAAATAGGAAATGAAGTCCAACTGATACTCAGGCTGACCCGATCATAAAATAAAACATAAACACTCGAGTCAGGACATACATACTTATACAGTGTAAACCAACTCCAGTGAACTGTAATATAAAGTACAAGTAACTTAAAGGATGCTTGGGACCGCCCATCGTCTAAGGATCCATTAAACTTTTTACTATGTAGTAATATTTCGCTATTATAATAGTGTCTATAGTAAAATAAACTTTCTTTTAAATAGCATTAAGGGGTTATCCATATAGCCCTTAACATATAATGGTGCCAATAGTCTATACAGTACCGTAATACCGCCTGATCGGGAGGCTACCAGAGGATACTCCATAGGTATGACATAAATCAAACTCGTACAAAGCGTGCTAGGGTAGGTGACATGGCATAACTAGGCAATGCCAGGGTAGATATACCAATTACGCATCCGGACCGGTGGTAACGCGTAGCAGCTACTACTGCCCATCTCAAATCACACTCCCAAAATCAAAGGTGTGCACCAAACAACCACAAAGTAATAGAATGGCATACGAAGAAATGCGTCCGATAAAAAGTGCTACCTTCTTAGTTCGTCTATCGCTCCGGTTTTAGCCAGCATATGCCAACTCACGGGAGTCGGGTCCACGTACATACCTCAATAGAACGTTGCCACCGTCCTACTTCATTCTGGAATCTCCACCGCATACGCGGTTGTTAAAGTGGTTTTCAGTGTCGGCAGAGAGTCTGCCCATATCCGATCCCGGTCTCTTTAACAATCAAAGTTACTAATACCCATGGTTATAAATTTCAAAAATAGTTTATATTTCAATCAAAATACTTCATTTTAAACTATTTAAAAGTGAAGTTATTATACTTACAAATCAAATATTCAATTCCCAAAAGTTTAGCATTTTCTGAATTCATTTATTCGGTAAAACTACAAACATTGAAATTTCAACTTTTCACGGAAAAATCACATTTCTGCCAACTGCAGCACTTAAGAAGTGCTACTATAGCCCTTTTATTTATTTCAGGTTTTAGTTTTAGTTCTGCAACCATAGCACTTACCAAGTGCTGCAATAGCCTTTTGTTAATTTTAGCCTTTAGTTCATTTGCATCAACTACAACACTTACAGTGTGCTGTAATATCCTTTACAACAGATTTTAAGTTAACTTCAGAAATGATAGCATTTCCGACGTGCTGTTAATTAAATTTCAGATTTAAATAAAATTTCAGCAAAAAATTAAACTTCAATTTAGACCAATTTAACTTATAAAAATCATATTTTTCCACCCAATAATGTTCATTTAAATACCCTTTAACTTATGTTTTTATAGAGTAAATTTCACCAATAAATATCAAAAATTTCAATGCTTCACTTATAAAAGTCATTGTACAAATTTTTTTCTTTTGCGTTTACTTTACACTTTAATTTAATTTTCCATTTCCCAAATTAAATAACATTTCCATTTTATTTTCTTAACTTAACTTTTATTTTAAACAAAATTTCACATTTTCCAAGTCAAGTTATATCTCGAATTTCACTTTTAAACATACATTTATCTAACCATTTTAATTCATAGAAAACTCGATAACCCTTTATTAATTCACTTTAAATTCAAATTTATATTCAGCTATTGTATTTTATTTACTTAACTTAAACTCTATTTTCAAATAAAATCACAAATTTCAAAATAAATTTATACCTCAAATTTCAACTTAACCATTCATTTATTAACATTACTAATTTGTAGAAAATCACTAACACTTTATAAAATCATTTTTAATTCAATTTAAATCAAAATATTATAATATAAAATTTTAAATACTTAAAATTCCCAGAAAAATATATATACAATAACAACGAGTCTGTATAATATTTTCTAACCTAGGTCAAGTAATACATATAATATATCATTTCAATCCGTAATTTACAATTAAAAAACCGATTTCTATCATTTCAAACCTGCAATCCCAGGTTAAATAAAATAAATATAAATCGCTCAGGCCTATCATATCTGCCCATAACGATTTTTCCTTATTCTAAATTCCGTTCGGGTATGTATCATTTCAACCCATAGTGATTCTACTCTACAAGGAACTTGCAGTGTGATAAACAGAAATAAATAAACAGTATAACAACATATAACATAGCGGATGATGTGATAGGTTTATAATAGGGTTTTGCATCATAAAATTCATATCATAGGCAAGTATAACATATATAACAATTCTACAATTTCACTTGCTATCAATTTACAATTCAATAAGTATGAATGTCAAGCGTGAACACTCACCTCTTTGATGCTAGAGATTTGATTCAAAATAACAATATCCACACACCGAAGAGCACAGGAAGGCACGATAAAATTTTAGAGGATGTGACAACCAGATTCAATCTTGAAACAAAGTAAATCAACTTTGAGTATATGCTAATTCACATAAGAATACAAAAATTTGAATAAAGAAAAATGGAGGAATAAGTTAAATAAGATGACATGAACAACAAAGTGGCTCAACCCCTTCACCACACGACTCAGCCAACATCCCATACAACTCGGCCATAACCAGATTCAAGGTCTAAAATGTTTGCAAGGAAGAGGGAAGTTGAAGATTTAGGCCGAGCACTTGGTGGAGCAGACAATAGAAATAAAAGGAAAACAAAGAAATAAGAAAAAGGAAAAATAAAAGGAAAATAAAAAAGGATATGCAGCCATGACTTACAGGAGAGAGCTTCACACGGGAAGATGAAATCAAATGAGATGCGGTAAGGTATTTTTGAAAAGACAAAACACTCGAGTCAGAAATAAAAGATCTTATGTAAGTTAAATCAACAGAAATAAATACGAGTGCAGTAACTCAGGAGATGCTCGAGATTTACATCTCTTAAGGTTCCATTAAACTATTTACTATGTAGTATATTTTGCTATTATAATAGTGTCTAATTGTAAAATAAACTTACTTTTTTCTTAGCATTAAAGGGTTACCCATATAGCCCTTAACACGTAATAGTCCCAATAGTCCATCCAGTATCAGCGCATCTCTAGATCGGGAGACTACCCTAAATATTCCACGGGCTACGGGAGAAAACCAAACTCATACAAGGCACGATAGGGTAGGTGATACGGCTCAACTAGGCAATCCCACGGTAGATAGACCAATTACGCTTCCGGGTCGGTGGTAACGCGTAGCTGCTGCTACCGCCCACCTCGAACAACACCCCCAAATCAAAGAAATCAATAGTGGCGACCGAATTAATCCAAAAGTCAAAGTAGAATATCGAAGGGATGCGTCCGATCAAAGGTGCTACCACAATTAACCCGTCAATGGCTCATGTTTTAGCCACCTAATGCCAACTCACGGGAGTTGTGTCCACGTATTTACCCTAAAGGAAACGCCGCCACCATCCTACTTCATTTTGGAATCTCCACCGCATACACGGTTGTTAAAGTGGTTCTTGGAGTTGGCAGAGAGTATAACAACTTCCGGTCCCGGACTCTTCAACAACTAAACGTTATTATAACACCGCAGTTACTTTAAAATAACTTAAATTTTAAAATCAGGATATAATATTCATCTCAAAACCATAAAATTTTGATATCGTTTCCCTTTATAAAACCAAATCAATATGATATCTTTTCAAATATATCCTTTTCTAAACCTTAACAATTTCAAAGTTATAATATTTCTAAAACAACGCTTGAAATATAGTCTTTCTTAAACATAAAACTTGAATTTCATAACTTGGAAATATAACCACACCACTTAAATGGTTAAATATAAATTATTTTATAAAATAAAATAGTTTCTTCACCTTCGCAAATAATTTCCAAATATAGATTTAAATTTCCAAATAAACCGCTAAAGTCTCCACATATTTCAAAGGGCTAGATATTCCATCATTTCAAGAACGAATTCTTTGACAATTTCATAAATACCAAATTCAGTTACCATTATTTAGATTTGAAAAACGTTTATTTAATAAATCCAATAAAATTTAAGTAAACTTTTAACTTCAAACAACTGGATAATTTTTTTTTCAATTTTATTTAACTTGATAAATTCAGTTATTTCAACTTTACATTCATTTAAATTCTTTTAAACTAAATCAAGTTATAAGAATCATACCCTTTAAAATCATCGCCTTTATTTAAACTTCAAATCAAAGTTATTCAAGTACAATTCTTAAATAATTCAATTTAACCCAACTTCATATTTATCTTTCAACTTAACTTCATTTAAGTCATTTAAAATTTTATATATATACAATATCTTAAATAGATACAAAACCATATAATATAGTACAAGCAAACTCCATTTTAAACTCATTTTTATTAATCAATTTTATACATATTTAAATTCAAGAATTCAGCTTATATATATAATAGTACTTACATAACACCAAAAATTAATATTTATTAAACCATATTTCCTTTCCAAAACCATAGAAAAATCACTTCAAAATATTTTTATATATAGATCGCGGTACCTGTATATAATTTCCTATCTTATGATCAAGTGATACGGATAATTATCATTTCAATCCGCAATTTTAAAATAAAATTACGGTTATATATCATTTCAAACCATAATCCCGAATGTAGTAAAATGCACAATAACTTGTAGTTTATAACAATATAAAATACAGCATTCATTCATCCAATGTCAACCATCAACCATTTATCACAATCATCATCCAAATTCAAACAATACATCAATATATAACAGGTGATAATAACAGGTATCAATTATCAATTTATATTCAAAAATAAATTATAACTGTTCACTGGCAGTATTAATGAAATAAATAAATAGATAACAATTTAACTAGCAGTTTTATATTCAAAAATAAATAAATTTAACTAGCAGTAATATGCAATATCAAATTAAATAACAAGTAAATTAAATGAATTGCCAAATTAACTGAGATAATGATGGAATATATGCCAAACAGCTACAATTAAATTTCTAAGCACATCATAAATCAATTTAACAAACATAAGAAGTCTTAGAAGTTGTGAGAGGGTTAAAACACTCACCTTTTGAATTTAAGTCGAATTTAAATCGAATTTAAATTCAAAAATTAAACAGCCTCAGAATCTACCCAAACTAGCGTCAAAATCTCTAAAATTTAAATACAATCCTAATGCAAGAACCTGCACGTGAAACATATATCGCACTTTGTTATTATTCAAGTTAAATCATTTGAAACAAAATTAAATTAAAAACAAATAAAATAACCTACTTCACAAAATTTTGCCATGTCATTCATCATACTCCACGCAACAGATCCAAACCCTACTGTACATCTCGTACGCAACCCATCTGAGCGGCTGCATCAACCAAATCGGCCATCGCCAAACACCATGGTGGCCCGCCGCATCTTCACCAACCTTCGCCGTTTGGCCCCCTCTACAAACCCCACGACCATCAACGTCCAAAAACTCGCCGATCGATTCCGTAAATTGTGACGACCCAGATTTTTAGCGTCTGCTAATTGGTTAATTAACTGAATCAAATCATTGGCATACAAATTTTTATAAGTCAAGCAAATAAATTCTGATGATTATAATATCTGGACATACATAAATGGGTTTAAAAATTATTTTAAGGATTGAATTTATAGAAATATTAGAACAAGATGAATTTCATAGAAAATGAATATAAACTCTATCAGTTGAAATTTAATACGAGAGATCACTAGATATATATACAAAGCTATATGATGTTAACAGATAAGGATATACATATACAGGTATATGGGTATATGCCATGATATATATGTATAATAGGCAAATATATATAATAATTAAGAATGTACAAGTGTATTATGTTTATATATCAAACAAATATATATATGAGTAATATATTTACCATATGAACTAGTGTACATGAAAGTCTATGTATATATATAAGTGTAAACATATATGTATAACCATATCTAAGTAATGAGGTATGTATGAGGGTATACATACAGGTGCATGGTGCAAATGCAAGTGAAATAGGTAAGAAGAAGGAGGAAAATATATATATAAAAAAGAGAACAAAATAAAATACATATCTATCTATCTATATATATATTTTCGTACAAACAACAACTATCAATTCATATGAAGACTTTTGTAAACAAAAAGGGAGGCAAGCATTTAATCTTAGCACACAAAACACAACATCAAGCCTCTTATAATATATCCAATCACTTGTGGTTAAACCAAGTCAACATTTGTACACGTTAAAAAAATATATATAAAGTAAGTTGCCGTGCTTGGGAAGCTACAGCCCATACCCTTTAAAAAAAATATCTATGTTTACTTCAGATTGATTCATTCGAGCAGGACATTAGAGGAGGTTATAAGCTGCCACTACAACTTCAAAAGAAAAACAGTTTTCATCTCAACCTGAAAAGAAAATTTCTCTGAAAATAAAAGCAAAGCAAACCTGGAACTAAATACAGTAACGCAATCAACAAGCAATGAGATTAAAATCTATTTTTCATCATCAAACAAGGACGGGGAAAGTCAAGATCCAACTGTTATTTTCTACCATCCAGGAGGTTTTCTCTGTTCAAAATTTGAGGTGAGTAAACTTTCCAAGAAAAAGAAGTTTAATTTGTGGCTATCTGTATGTACGTGTGATCTGAAAATTTCCATTGGATGTGTTTGACAATCTTGAGTTTTAAATTAAAATTGATATGTAGATCTATGTGTGGAAGATACCTGTATATATTTATATATATGCGCCTAGCTACACTATTCTAGTTGTTCCCAGTCCATGCTTGTCTTTAAACATCTAAAGCCTTAATCTAATCATCATATGACCTTGAAATTTAAATAAAGGATGTTTGTTAATGTTTGATGGTAATTTTAAAAACAATTTCAGGATTAAAAATTCATCAAATCATTTTTTTTAAATGTAATAACAGTGGGACTGTGTATATGTGATAAAAATTGATAAATTCGATTTCTGTTTTAAATTATATGAATGAATTGAGGATGGGAAATCATGAGTTTTAGTATGCATTTCATGATTTTTAGATTGTTGTTTTAAGGGAAATATCGAGATGATCATTTTGTGCATTTTTGGTTACTGCTGCTGATTTTCACGGTGGATGGAGGTAGGGTTGTAGGTGAAGGTGACTGGGAGATTGCCGAGCGTGGAAAAAAATACTTGGGTATTTTTTTATGGCCTTGGTGGCCGGAATTGAACAAAGAAGGGTTTAGGTCTGTTCTGTTCATCAATGGTTTTGAGATTTTTGGCGAAGCCGTGGAGATGCCGGGGTGTTTCGCAATGGCACAAATGGGTGCTAGGTAGGATGTCGAAGCTTCAGTGATAATGGTTGGCGATCTCGTGGCCGGAGGTGAGAGCAGTTCGTCAATCTTTGGAGGTGGGTTGATTCCGAGTTTCTGCAGTGTTGAATTTTTGATCGAATTTCGACCGAATTAATTGCTGACTTTGGGAAGGAAGCAAATGGGATCTGGAAGTGATGTGTGACTTGATGGCGATGTCACGGCGGTAGGATGGTCGGCCAGATGAGTGTGTACGTGCACATACGTCGCTGTGCACGGGTGTTCCTGGCGATGTTGATTTGTGATAATGGTGCGATCGACAATGGTCTTAGTTTATCCTCGAATGATGCTCGAATTGAACGAGCTCGATTCGTTGTGTTAATCGTCTGGGTTATGTTTTCGATTTTGGAACTGGACGCATAGAGGATTGGAGAAGGAAGAAGGTGGGAATGGACTTCGATCTGATTTTCTTTGATCTGGTTGGGCTTCGGCCCATGTGATGTGTTGACAAAGAACTTATTTAAATTACCCAGGTTTAAGTAAAGGTCTTAAGGTAAATCAAGTCAATGGCCTAACTTTGTATTTTTTTTTTAAAAAAGAAGAGAAGAAGAGTGTTGTGTGAAAGAACAGGTGGGTGTCTTGGGGGAACGGAAGAGCAACTCAAAGTGTAACTCAAGTGAAATGCAGGAGAGTCTCGGTTTTGCTTCCTTTCGGAAGTGCAAATAAATTAAAGGGAAGCATAGTTAAGTAATTTGTGTTTTAGCAGATTTTAAGCATTGAAACTAAACAAGTGTTCAACAAGTTAAGTTAAAAACTTAAATACAAGTTTTAATTATCTTGGTTAATACTTAACAATGTTGTAACACTTAATTATTTTTATTAATGAAATGATTAAGAATAATTAAATTGTAATTGTAATTAGAGTTAGATTAATTAGTGATTAATTGATAAATAAATTTGTAATCAACTACTTAAAAATAATTAATGAATGATTAGTAGTTAAGTAATTAAGTAATTAAATTAACAAAAGACTTATGATTAATAAACTGTAATTAAGGAATATTAAATTCGTAATTGAGTTATGTTAATCAATAATTAAGGTTTATTAATTATTGGTTAAGGAATAATTAATCTGCAATTAAGAGTTATTAATGGGTTTAAGAGTAACTAAGAGATGCATTACCCTATTGAAATTAATTTGTTAATTAAAGGTAATCTCTTAGTGATTAATTAAATACAATACTTGATGAGGTCTATTGAAGATATCCACAATTTCAGGAAGTAATAAACTAAAGAAATTAATTAAAGCGGAAGTAATTGAAGGGTAATTGCTTAGTAGTAGTAATTAAGAATAAATTACTTGGTGTAATTTAATCAAAAAGGAATAATAATTGAGTAAGGGGTTAATTATTTAAGTAAGAAATTTCAGAGTGGTAATTACTGTTTATGAGTAATTGGGCTTGATTAATCGATGCAATTAATTAAGGATAAACATCCATGGAATTAGGTTAAGTATAATCGCTTAATGGAAGTGATTATATAATGATGAAATCTTAATGTAATTAAGGAAAAATTAATTAAGGAGGATTAACTAAGATGAATGATTATGGGATGGTAAATCAATTGGGTTGAAATTAATAAGCAGGATTCAAAGGTAATTGGTTCGAGATGGTGTGGTTGACTTATCTTGCTTATGTATGATTAAATGATAATTAAATGCCCTGAATTGATTGAAAACCCTGATATGAAATGTTTTGTGATATGTTGTGTTTGGGTGAGCAATGATAATGTGGATATTTATCAATGAGGAATTGCTAAGTAAAGGTGCCATCTTTTATTTGAAATGGAATTGCATTTCACTTGGATAATATGTGTTAAGACGAACTGAATTCGAAGTGACTGGAGTCGGGTGTAATGGTTGATACCCGAAATCACATCGATTCCTTATAAATTAATACGTAAATCAATAGGGTGTAATGGAATGATTTAAATAAATTGGACCATATAATATAAGCTCTAGCACTTAGAAATTGCTTTGTTAAATAAATGATATCTATAACAATTTATGAAGTTGTAAATTGATATAAGTTACCCCGGGTTTTATTTAAGATGTAAGCTTTTGTATTCCATGTTAGTTGGGTTTACTCACGCTGGTTTCCAGCCTGACCCGGGTGTTACTTTGGTGTAATGCTCGGGTCAGACCGAGTATTACAGAATTTCAGGTAGGTACGTTTGGAGCCCAGGAGGCGAGCTAGATGGCAGTATCGTATAGAGTATATCCGCTGTATTTATATTATTGTAAATCTTGGACATGATAATTTTATATATTCAGTGACTGTATATGGGTGAAACTCTGATGTATATTAAATGTAATCGACAGATACAGTATTCTTTTGTAAACTGTTATTATTTATTATTATATTTTATCCGCTGCGAATGTGAGATGTTTGGTGTTTCTGTTCTTCTCCTTTTGTCTCATTTGTTCTTTTTCATAACTATCTGGAATTTTTTGGCTTCGAAAATTTCGGGTCGTTACAAAAATCCCATAGCCGTCGGTTGCAAATAAAACCCTAATCGAAAATTATAGCACGATCCAACCATCGATACTCCAAACGAACACCACCGATGCGTTCCCCTCAGCGATCTCCACATCGACGTTGATTACGACCCCATTGAACGGCCGAGAATTAAAATGCAATTTCTGATCAAACGATAAACTGAATTGAAAAACGAACACCACCAGTGAATTACGCTAGTCGAGAGCTTCAACATATAATTTTTTCAGATTTTTCTAAGGACTTTGAAATTTATGCCTTGGATTTGATTTGCAAATTTGATCTGGGAATATAGAATTTTGTCTGCCATTGGAAAGGAGGAGTTGAGAAGAAGATATACGTACAGACAATTGAGGAATGGAGAGCTAGGGTTTATAATCGGGATATATATAGGCAGAATTGAAAATAGGATGGATCGGATATGTAGCGACCCGGCTTTTTCAACAGCTAATTTGTGACATTTAAAATGAATTTAAATAATTAATTTGAAACATAAATTGTTTTCAATATGAAAAGTTGGTTTGATTTAATAAAAAGAACTCAGAATTTCAATATAACGACTAATTGAATAAATTAAATAACAATTGACAATTGGGTAAATTATTTAAAATCTGGTATTGTAAGCTTGTTAGAAATATTTTAACGGCTTATAAATTTATATTGATAATACTGGAAATAATAAATTGATCAAAATTTAATTTAACTGCCGTTTGTTCAATTTTAAATTTACATTGTTCAAATTGACAATTGAAAATAGCCTTCCGAGGGACAGTCTCGGAATTTGACGAAACCAGTTCCATTGGGTTCGTAATATTGAATTATTATCGGATTTCAAATTTCGTTTTGATTGGAAATGTTGTGTGAGCGTACGATAGGTAAACGCATTGAAAATTTAATAAAACTTTAGTTGACCGAATCAATGTCAATTGGTGCCTTCTTAAAACACGCTTCTCTTTTAATATCTACAGCCGAATTTCTGTCACATCTGTCCCCCTCTCTCTCATCAGCCTTTCCTTTAGTTCAAATCACGGTTCCCTATCGTGTAGTGTACGATTCACTCTCCTTTACGTTCCTCTTCCCCTTTTTAATCAATCAGCCGAGAAGTTTTTTTTTTTAAAAATAATATGAAACGAGTCTTGAGTTTTCGCCCTCCCTCATCTTCTCAGTATTCACGAAACCCAATCCCTTTTCCTCCTTCGTTTAAATCGAAATAAGGTTCATCTCCTCCAGTTGTGTTTTCTTGAGACCTTTAATCGCACGTTTTCGAGTCGCGTTGATGGTCGCAGGAGCTCGAATGCTTTGACGTTCACGAGGCATCAGTCACGTCGCACTAGCACAATCGCATACCTCGATTCGAACGCGCGGCGAAGCTTGGCAGTCACGATTTTCATAATCATCGAGGTTCGCGTTCGATTTTGGGGAAACTTACTGGGTCCCGTGGGTAATCTGGGGAGGCTCGTATGGAGGGGAAACGGCGGCGCCAGAGGGTTCGTGGAGATCGTCGTGGTCTGGTGGTGTTCGAAAATGGTGGGAGGCTCATCGGTGAGACCGGTGTTGGCAGTTGCCGCTAGGGTTCGTGGAATGCTGGGTTTAAGGATGAGGTACTCGCTATTTCATTTTCTTTCTTTATTTTGAAAATATTTTTTTGTGATATATATGTATGAATATATACATAAAAAGGGATTTTAAATCTAGATCTTTATTTTTATAGTAAAGCTGATTTCTGTTTATTATTTATAAAAAAAAAATTAAATTAAAATATTTTAAAACAGCGAGTTATTTTATTTACAAATTGAAACAGTAAATACATATATATACACATAAGATTCAGAAAGGGGAAATTGTATATGGGAATACAGATTATGGTTATAAGTATATATGTGGTTTCAATCAAAGGAAAACGAGTATACACATACCTGTTTTAATTTGCTAATTATTTTAATAATGGATTTGGTGAAAATAATGGTTTAACTAACCTATTTAAATTAGTTACTAAAAGATCTAAAAAAGGAAATTAGTTTAAATTTAAATCATTAGTCAAATTTTAAATTCTTGGATAAAGTTAAATTTATTAAACGGTAACTGGTTTCTAGATTAGTTCGAATATTAATAAAATAATCTAATATTTGTTCAAGGTCATGAAAACCAAGTCGAGACGGATATGATGGCAAATAAAAAGGCAAAGGTGAGTTAATCTCACTCAGTTTAAATTTAAATTTAAATTTAAATGATTAAATTTAAATAATTGTTTGAATGGTTGAAATTGATTGATGTGATATTTGAAATTGGTATATTATGTTGTGCTAACGTCTGTGGATGCAGGAAAAATAGGTTGGAGGGATCCAACGGGATTCCTCAAAATTATTTATTTTATTTCGTATGTAACGACCCGAAATTTTCGCACCCGAAAATTCCAGATAGTTATGAAAAAGAAGAAAGAGATAGAAGAAGAAGAACAGAAACTCCATCAACTCACATTCGCAGCGGATAAAATATAATAATAAATAATAACAGTTTACAAAAGAATACTATATCTGTCGATTACATTTTAATTTACATCAGAGTTTCACATACGTACCACATATATACAGTCACTAATCATATACAAATCATGTCTCGGATATAATAATAATATACTGTAGCGGAAATACTCTATACGCTCCTGCCATCCAGCTCGCCTCCTGAGCTCCAGAACGTACCTACCTGAAAATCTGTAATACTCGGTCTGACCCGAGCATTACACCAAAGTAACACCCGGGTCAGGCTGGAAACCAGCGTGAGTAAACCCAACTAACATGGAATACCAAAATAAGCAACTAATAAAAACCCGGGTAACTTATATCAATTTAACCAATTCACCATCTGTTATAGACAATGCTTATTTCACATATAAATTTCTACGTACCAGACTTAGATAAAATAATCCATTTCACTTAAATCATTCCCTCCCAGCCTATTGCTTCCACAAATCAATTTATAAATAGTCGAAGTGGTTTCGAGTATTTTCCAACACCCGACCCCGGTTTCTTCGAATCTCATATCATCCTATCCCAAGTTATCCAAATGAAATACACAACATTCCATATCAGAGATATCAACTCATTCAAAACATCCAACCATTCAAGCATCCATAAACAAAACTTAATCACATACAATCAATTCAATTGATTCTAATTGAATTTCAACCTCAATCACTTAGGTTCCTTCATTCAATATTAATTAATTTTTAAAACAATTAATTAATCCATCCTTCATTATTCATCTTAATTATTCACACTAGATTAATTATCTTTCAATTACATTCAAGTAATTATCTTAAATTTTCTTCACAATATTAATTAGTCTCAACCCAAATCATTAAGAAATCTTACTTACTTCATTACTCATTAAATTAATTTATTCTTAATTATTAATTATTAATCTTAATTATTACTTAATAACCTTAACTGTTAATTTATAAAACTTACTTACCCATTTATTTACCATTAATTACTTAATTAATTGTTAATTACCAATTTATTAATTATTTAATCCTTAATCAATGACTTAATTAGTTGACTACCATTGATTAATTAATTTAACTTTTAAATAGTTAATTAAAATTCTTAAGTTCAAATTAATTAAACACAAGATTATTAATATCCATCTTTAAATACAAATTCCTTTAACCTTAAATTACTTATTAAATAAATTTACATTCTTAATTAACTTATACTTAGATTAATTAGATATCTTACAAAGACCAACTTTTCTTAATAAATTTAATTACACCAAACTTTGTTAATCAAATAGCTTAAAAGAAATATAAGCTTAACCCCAAAATGGACCAGAGGCCAATGCTACATCACTCGAGTAGTTCCTGCTTTCCCCTACCTCCTTCTTCTACATATCTTTACCCCTTTTTATTAGTTAAGTTTAGTTTTAAAACACAACAGCAGTACTTACAATCCCACACATTCTCGAGTACCACTCGAGATGAAAATAACCCCTGTGCTCGCTGACACACCCACGCCACCGTGCACGTGCACGGTGGTTCGCCGCCCCTCCGGTGGCTCACGCCTCCTCCAGCAAGTCACGTACGAACCCTACACACGAGAACAAACTTCAATTCGTAGCGAAATTCACAAAATCGCAAAAGGGCCAGTAGCTCGAACCAACGCTCGAACACTCGACCGTACAACGCCACGTTCTACCAACACTGACCACCGGAGGCGAAACCACTCCGCCCACGCCATGACCATACTCTCCTCGACCTTCACCCAAAACCACGAGTCACTCGATCCAGCTACACTGTCAGAAACAAAGATTTACAGAGCACGAAAAAACGCGATTCCAAACCCTATATTTGCTTCATCCAAAAATTTCTTGCATTGGAAAAATTCTTTGGCATTTTTCCTATGTTAGAAACTTACCAAGCTTGCTTCACAATAAGTTTCAACAATTAAATTTTTTTGAATCAACAGATATTGACCAAAATACATCTTTTGCTCATATTCGAACTGTACCTTGAATGCTTACATAGAAATTATCATTGTTATGTTAAAAATCCTACCTTTGTATATAGATTCAAGTTATATAGTTGAATCAGCAATCTAGAATGTTTGAATTTCAACTATTGATATTTTTCCCTTACTCTAATCTGATTAAACAGTATTTAAAATTATGATGTTATGTTTTAAAACCATTTCCAGGTTTTGATTTTAAGTTTAAACAGCTTACTTATCTTAAATTCCTAAGTTTTAAATTGGTTTCAATGAAGAGATATTAGTTTCTCTACACTTCATTGCTCAGAACTAAAAAAAAAAAAATACAGAAGAACATCACAATTTTAAGCTTCTAAATAATATCTCAAAACCACATACAACATACACCAACACATGATTTCTGAACCAATTACCAAACTCAAACATTAATTACTGTATGTTTACTCACCTAATGGTTGTTGAACAGAAAGCAGGTGTTGTGTTGAACGGCTGTAGATTTGAATTTCTGAAAATCTCTCTGCTTTGTTGTTGAATGATATTTACGTTTATAAAGGTGATGCTATTTTTCTTCTTTTCTTTCTTATCTCAGGTTTACTAATTTTTTTTATGAACGAGCAAGTATAATATGATGTTATATAGAAAGGGTTATGAACAGCTGTAGGTTATACTAGTACACTACTTACCCTGTTTTAAGCAGAGATGTTTTACTGCAAACATGAAATGATATTTGTATTTCGGCTGAATAATTTTCTTGCCACTTGAATTGACAAAATGTCATGCTAATTAAATGCATGACTTCCTATTTGTTTACACATAATTATAGTTTACTGCTATTTCATTTTGGTACAAAGATATTTTGTTGAATATATTAATAAATTTGTCTTTCCTGTATCTTACATATGTATGTTACAGCAATATGTAAATATATCTATTTTGTTTCTTTACTTCTTTGCATTGTTCATAAGTATTTATACAAGTTATTCTCTTTAAACCTTCTTATATGTTTTTGTAAAGTTGTTCTAGATATGGTTTTGGCTTATGCATTGATTTATAACATATACATGTATTATTATATTTTATATTTATATTTATATCTTATATTTATATTATAGTTTTCTTGTGTATTATACTTAAGTTTAATATTTATGTTAAATATGGGTAAGGTTGCTTATTTTAAACACTATTATCAAAGACTTGGTTTATATTAATATAATAGATCAAATGTGAAAATATTGAACCCTTTAATTTCAATTGAATGGGAAAGGGTTTGTTATAAATATTTTTTATTATTATTTTTTTAAGAAATTTTATTTTTCAAATTATTTTAAACAGGCCTAGAATTTCAGATTCAACAATTTACCCAATTTCAATTATTAAATTCAATATTTAACTATATAATTCAACTGATTTAATTATCAAGTAAATATTGATATCTTGAATTCAAGTTAATAATTAACCTAAATCAATTAATTATTCCATTCTAAATTGTTAAGAATTTTGGGTCGTCACATTCCTCCCCCCTTAAAAGAATTTCGTCCCCGAAATTACTAATTGGGAAGAATGGTCCAATACCCATTTACTTTTCTTCCAAAACCAACAGTTCAACATCCTACCAACTATCTTTTATAAAAGATCCCTTACCATTCTTACTAACTTCTCAAACTCTTCCACAGTTTCCAAACAATACCATTTTCTCAAACATTCAAATTTCAATTTAAACCCAAACATTTAAATTATCAAAATTTTCTCAAAATTTTTCTAACTCCCTAAATTTCCGTGAAATTTCGCCAGCGTCTCCTTTGCGCGGCTAGCTCAGTACAACTACAAAAGGCCTCTACGGGCTCCCAAATACCAAAGAAAACAAAAAGCCAAGTGGCAAGATCAAAAACCCAATCCAATTTCATACAGAAATTTATATACATACCATTTAGTCAGGCATTTCAGATCTATCTCCTAAAATCAAAACCAATTTCCCTTTTCCCTTTATACCTGCATCTAGCCATAATATCCAATCATAACCTTTCAAAACTTTTCAAACATTTCTTTACATGTTTCATAACTATTTCAAATTAGTTTTCAACTTCATTATGTATGTAATTCCATTTCATTTCTACTTTATTCACCAACCATTCATTTAGCTCGACACATTCCATTCTTGTATACTACTAGCCAATCCCAAATTAATCCAATCCAAGCTTTTATTTAATGTGCTTTTATCCTTATTCGAAGTCAAGCTTCCATAAATTTTTAAACTTAAGTTAATTTACTTTAATTTATTCCAACATCAAACTTAAGTTTACTTCGATTTGATTCTCATTCAATTAAATTCCATTAAATTTAGTTAGCACATCCACTTAAATTCTAATTTTTAATTGACCTTCTCAATTCATCAAAATAACATCCAACACATACTTAACTCATTTATATTTCAAATTAATATGCCACCAAACTTAAGTTCAGTCCAATAATCCGATTCCAATCACATCTCTGATATAGTTTTCATTCAATCAGACTTCATCCATTTATTATTTAACTCAATTGACAAATTTTAAATTTTTTTAATTCACCATTTAATTCATTATCGAATTTATTTTATTAATACAAGGCCATTCTCAATTAGTTCTGCTCACCTGGGTTTTGTTTGCAACTTTAAACATTTCTATTATCATCCAATTCCATTTTATTCGACAACTTACCTATTTTTCTTCCATAATATCTAAATTTGCTTGCAAATTTCATTAAATATTATTCAAATCACTTGAATTTTATTTGTAATTCAAACTATCACCTTCCAATACAACACAATTTTATTTTTACACCATCTCTTCTTATTTAATCCATTATCAAACCCAAGTCGAATTCTATTTATAAATCGAATTCATTTTCAAACTTCATTATTAACTTACAAATCCATTTATTTAACAGGGTTAAATTTTATTAACATACTCTATCACATAATTATTTAGTTAATTAGCTTACTTCCAATTTTTAATTCAACATTGGATTTTTAATTACAAAAAATCACTTCATTAAAATTTCCCGAGTTTCAATTTTATTTTACAATTTCAGTTTGAACTTCCCTTGATTTTCCAAAATTTCATCTCCTTTATTTTAAAATTTTAGAAATGCCTATAAAATCTCATAATAATATTAAAATATCTTTTATAAAATATTTCTTATAACTCGATGTCTCAAGCAGTCCATCCTTGTTCTCACAGAAATTCAGTCATACGTTGATCAGGCGTAGGACCGAAAATCTATAAGTACTTGGTAAACCCGTTTTCAACACCCAGTGAAAATATTTGGAAAATAATTTTATTGAAAATACAGAAAACAATTTTTGAAAATAGAGGAAATATCTTTGGTGAGAATGCTCTGGAAATCATCACACCCATCCATGGTCACAGTTACATACCAGGGTTACGTTGCAGTCTCAACAAAAGTCCATGTAACTGCAGGCTCTCTGCGGCCTCTCGATTACGCCATGGATCCCACACAACAGATCACAGTTACATCCAGGGTTACGTTGCCGTCGCAGCAAAAGTCCATGTAACTGCAGGCTCTCCGCGGCCTCTGATTTCGCTGTCGAAATGAAACTTCTCCACTCCTACATAGGTCGCAGTCTACCGAGATAAACTCAACCGCAGACTGTTGGCTCTCAACGGCACACACGACTTTCGCAATGTTACCATAGGTCGCAGTTACATCCTGGGTTACGTTGCAGTCACAACAAAAGTCCATGTAACTGTTGGCTCTCCGCGGCACACACGACTTACGCTATGGCAAACTCAACTCAAAATCCTCAGGAACTAGTTTTGTCCGGACTCCTCATAGGATCAACTTTAGAACCCCCTTGGGGCTCAAGGCAGCACGACCCGGGGGCACTCCTGAGAAGTCCATTTCAAGGGAGCGCCTTTTTCCCCAGAGTCATCATCAAAACATTTTATACTATACATATATAGTATCTTCAAATCATACACCTAGCATGATATTATACAAAGTTCTTTTACACAAAATCGATTATCCCAAAATCGATAATTCTCCAAATAGGCTTTCCAAAACTCAATATTGATTTTACCCAAAAATCAAAAGCCTTTCCAAATCCAAAGGTTCCCAAAACTTTTTTTTTTAAAAATCCTCATAAGATCCTTTATATATATACAGATATATATATAATTTGTTTTTTTGTTTTTTTTTAAACTTCGGATCTCTTCAACTTGTATAAAATCCTTTTATACTTCAAATACTTTCAAAAACTATTCCCTACTGTCTATAGATTCATCAAGGGAAGATTTGCCTTATGTAACAAAGATATATAACTTTGTTTATCCCAAATCAAATATTCAAATTTTATTACCCTTTCCAATATCAATTCCCTTTCTATTCACATTCACTTAAATTTACATTCACCTATTCACATTCACCTCAATCCCCATTTGAATTATTACCTCAATTCTTATCCCAGATGGGTATTTAATCAATAACAGTTTGAACTCCGACCAGTTTATATTTAGAAAATAGCTTGAATTTTTTTTAAAATAGATAAGTAGTTGAAAAATAATTAATAGCTTGCAAAATAGTTGTAAAATAGGTAACTAATTGTAAAATAGTTGGAAAATAGTTAAATAGTTATAGAAATCTTAGATAATTGCAAAATAGTTGTAAAATAGAAATTAATTCGTAACTTAGTTGAAAATTAGTAATTAGTTTATAAAACAGTTGTAAAATAGTTAAAGAGTTCCAAAAGTAGTGGCAAAAACCAATATAAAATAGTTTAGGTTTTAAAAAGAAAGTTGTATAGTAAATAGATAAGAAAATAGATTTAAAACTATTTATATTAAAACAATTTACATTGAAAATGGTCTAGAGTCAAAACTGTTCACTTCCCCAACAATTCAATTTAAATTTCCACTCCATTTAAATTAACCCAATCTCAATTTAATTAACTCCAATTTCCATTGGACTTGATTCATTCCCAATTCAAATTGAATTGATTCTCAATTTCCTTCCAATTTCAGATCAAATTCCATTTGATCTTAAACCAATTCCACTTTAACTACAATTCCAAATTATTCAGATAAATCTGGCCTAATATCAATCGAACTCTCTTCAAGTTCAATACCATTTTCCAGTTAATCCAATACAAATTTTCCATTTGAATTTTAAACTTGTACAACTTTAATTATAATTTACATTTTTCAACTTCTATTTCAAATCAATTGCATTCACATTTGCTTTTAACTTGGAGTTATACATTTTATTTAGCCTATATATTTTATTATTCCATAAACATTTTGAATCCAGATTCCAGAGTTTAAACAAATTTCCAAGATTTCAATATCACCTTAGAATGCAACTATATCCAAAATTCTTTGGCAAATTCAATTACCCCTTTGAATTTAAAAATCAAACCCAATTCACAAACAATCCCAATTTAAAACAATTTGGTAGCATATTTCTCTTTTAGAAACTCGAAAATGAACATCGATAATGCTGCAGTCATCACCGACGTTATTTTCCAGTGACCGAAAGAGTTCAATGCTTTTATCTCTTTAGAAACATTTCCAATTATTTTTGATTTCAAATCTCCCAAATTTAAAGTTCAACACAAAATATATTTTTTTTTTTTTGAAATAATATTATTATTTTTCCAAAACCTTTGGAAACCACTTTCAAATCCTAAGGAATTTTAAATTTTCCCAAAATTCCAAATTCTCAACCCATCCAATTCATATTTAAAACATTACTCTGGAATTTTCATCTTACTCCATTTTCAAATATTCTTTGGAATTCTATTTCGGAATTCTACTTCAAATTATAATCTCATTTATTTATAAAGTTTATTTCAATTTATGAATTTCATTTACAACATATATTTCAAATTCTTTTTTTTTTTCTAAACCAATTTAACTTAAATTAAAATTCCAAAATTATTCCAATTACTTTGGACTAATATCCATTCAATTGAACCCACTTCAATTTCAATCATTTCAATTCAATCCAATTCCAATCTTCCATTAATTTTTTGAACTTATACATCTTCCATCCAAATCCAATTAATTCAAATCGGATTCAATTTTGAATGAGTTCAATTCCAACTTCACATTTAAACCATCTCGAATTATATAATTCGAGCCAAATTCTCAAAGATTGGTTTAACCTTTTTAAACCAAATTTAACTTTGTTCATTTTAAAGTTTCAAACAATTCTAGTTTCTGAGTTCTAATTCTAGAATTTCATCTTTAATTAATTTAAATTTAAATTTGGTTGTATTATATTCCTTCTTCACTTAGTCCCAATTCAAGATTTCAATTTGATTGTATTATATTACTTCTTAATTTAATTCCAATAATTTAACAACCAATCTCCTTAATATTTATTAGAAGAAGATATAGCTTTATATATCAAATTACATTCTTATATAAAATCATTTAAAACCTTTATATAAGAAAATAACAAGTACGCGCTCATATATACATATATACACTTAACTCATTCTAGAGTACTACAGACTCTATTTAATGAGTAATCCCCACCAGAGCCAAGGTTCTCGCTTAACCTTTCTGCTCTGATACCAAATGTAACGACCCGAAATTTTCGCACCCGAAAATTCCAGATAGTTATGAAAAAGAAGAAAGAGATAGAAGAAGAAGAACAGAAACTCCATCAACTCACATTCGCAGCGGATAAAATATAATAATAAATAATAACAGTTTACAAAAGAATACTATATCTGTCGATTACATTTTAATTTACATCAGAGTTTCACATACGTACCACATATATACAGTCACTAATCATATACAAATCATGTCTCGGATATAATAATAATATACTGTAGCGGAAATACTCTATACGCTCCTGCCATCCAGCTCGCCTCCTGAGCTCCAGAACGTACCTACCTGAAAATCTGTAATACTCGGTCTGACCCGAGCATTACACCAAAGTAACACCCGGGTCAGGCTGGAAACCAGCGTGAGTAAACCCAACTAACATGGAATACCAAAATAAACAACTAATAAAAACCCGGGTAACTTATATCAATTTAACCAATTCACCATCTGTTATAGACAATGCTTATTTCACATATAAATTTCTACGTACCAGACTTAGATAAAATAATCCATTTCACTTAAATCATTCCCTCCCAGCCTATTGCTTCCACAAATCAATTTATAAATAGTCGAAGTGGTTTCGGGTATTTTCCAACACCCGACCCCGGTCTCTTCGAATCTCATATCATCCTATCCCAAGTTATCCAAATGAAATACACAACATTCCATATCAGAGATATCAACTCATTCAAAACATCCAACCATTCAAGCATCCATAAACAAAACTTAATCACATACAATCAATTCAATTGAGTCTAATTGAATTTCAACCTCAATCACTTAGGTTCCTTCATTCAATATTAATTAATTTTTAAAACAATTAATTAATCCATCCTTCATTATTCATCTTAATTATTCACACTAGATTAATTATCTTTCAATTACATTCAAGTAATTATCTTAAATTTTCTTCACAATATTAATTAGTCTCAACCCAAATCATTAAGAAATCTTACTTACTTCATTACTCATTAAATTAATTTATTCTTAATTATTAATTATTAATCTTAATTATTACTTAATAACCTTAACTGTTAATTTATAAAACTTACTTACCCATTTATTTACCATTAATTACTTAATTAATTGTTAATTACCAATTTATTAATTATTTAATCCTTAATCAATGACTTAATTAGTTGACTACCATTGATTAATTAATTTAACTTTTAAATAGTTAATTAAAATTCTTAAGTTCAAATTAATTAAACACAAGATTATTAATATCCATCTTTAAATACAAATTCCTTTAACCTTAAATTACTTATTAAATAAATTTACATTCTTAATTAACTTATACTTAGATTAATTAGATATCTTACAAAGACCAACTTTTCTTAATAAATTTAATTACACCAAACTTTGTTAATCAAATAGCTTAAAAGAAATATAAGCTTAACCCCAAAATGGACCAGAGGCCAATGCTACATCACTCGAGTAGTTCCTGCTTTCCCCTACCTCCTTCTTCTACATATCTTTACCCCTTTTTATTAGTTAAGTTTAGTTTTAAAACACAACAACAGTACTTAAAATCCTACACATTCTCGAGTACCACTCGAGATGAAAATAACCCCTGTGCTCGCTGACACACCCACGCCACCGTGCACGTGCACGGTGGTTCGCCGCCCCTCCGGTGGCTCACGCCTCCTCCAGCAAGTCACGTACGAACCCTACACACGAGAACAAACTTCAATTCGTAGCGAAATTCACAAAATCGCAAAAGGGCCAGTAGCTCGAACCAACGCTCGAACACTCGACCGTACAACGCCACGTTCTACCAACACTGACCACCGGAGGCGAAACCACTCCGCCCACGCCATGACCATACTCTCCTCGACCTTCACCCAAAACCACGAGTCACTCGATCCAGCTACACTGTCAGAAACAAAGATTTACAGAGCACGAAAAAACGCGATTCCAAACCCTATATTTGCTTCATCCAAAAATTTCTTGCATTGGAAAAATTCTTTGGCATTTTTCCTATGTTAGAAACTTACCAAGCTTGCTTCACAATAAGTTTCAACAATTAAATTTTTTTTGAATCAACAGATATTGACCAAAATACATCTTTTGTTCATATTCGAACTGTACCTTGAATGCTTACATAAAAATTATCATTGTTATGTTAAAAATCCTACCTTTGTATATAGATTCAAGTTATATAGTTGAATCAGCAATCTAGAATGTTTGAATTTCAACTATTGATATTTTTCCCTTACTCTAATCTGATTAAACAGTATTTAAAATTATGATGTTATGTTTTAAAACCATTTCCAGGTTTTGATTTTAAGTTTAAACAGCTTACTTAACTTAAATTCCTAAGTTTTAAATTGGTTTAAATGAAGAGATATTAGTTTCTCTACACTTCATTGCTCAGAACTAAAAAAAAAAATACAGAAGAACATCACAATTTTAAGCTTCTAAATAATATCTCAAAACCACATACAACATACACCAACACATGATTTCTGAACCAATTACCAAACTCAAACATTAATTACTGTATGTTTACTCACCTAATGGTTGTTGAACAGAAAGCAGGTGTTGTGTTGAACGGCTGTAGATTTGAATTTCTGAAAATCTCTCTGCTTTGTTGTTGAATGATATTTAAGTTTATAAAGGTGATGCTATTTTTCTTCTTTTCTTTCTTATCTCAGGTTTACTAATTTTTTTTATGAACGAGCAAGTATAATATGATGTTATATAGAAAGGGTTATGAACAGCTGTAGGTTATACTAGTACACTACTTACCCTGTTTTAAGCAGAGATGTTTTACTGCAAACATGAAATGATATTTGTATTTCGGCTGAATAATTTTCTTGCCACTTGAATTGACAAAATGTCATGCTAATTAAATGCATGTCTTCCTATTTGTTTACACATAATTATAGTTTACTGCTATTTCATTTTGGTACAAAGATATTTTGTTGAATATATTAATAAATTTGTCTTTCCTGTATCTTACATATGTATGTTACAGCAATATGTAAATATATCTATTTTGTTTCTTTGCTTCTTTGCATTGTTCATAAGTATTTATACAAGTTATTCTCTTTAAACCTTCTCATATGTTTTTGTAAAGTTGTTCTAGATATGGTTTTGGCTTATGCATTGATTTATAACATATACATGTATTATTATATTTTATATTTATATTTATATCTTATATTTATATTATAGTTTTCTTGTGTATTATACTTAAGTTTAATATTTATGTTAAATATGGGTAAGGTTACTTATTTTAAACACTATTATCAAAGACGTGGTTTATATTAATATAATAGATCAAATGTGAAAATATTGAACCCTTTAATTTCAATTGAATGGGAAAGGGTTTGTTATAAATATTTTTTATTATTATTTTTTTAAGAAATTTTATTTTTCAAATTATTTTAAACAGGCCTAGAATTTCAGATTCAACAATTTACCCAATTTCAATTATTAAATTCAATATTTAACTATATAATTCAACTGATTTAATTATCAAGTAAATATTGATATCTTGAATTCAAGTTAATAATTAACCTAAATCAATTAATTATTCCATTCTAAATTGTTAAGAATTTTGGATCGTCACATCGTATATATGTTGTTTTGTGACATGATGTTATATTGAGTTGAGTGGTTTTATAGATAATTGAATTATCAACTGTTGAATAACAGAGGAGTTGAAAATTTGAAATTTCTATTACTGTTGATAAATTAATTTGAAGAAGTTAAATAAAACTCAAATAGAAAATATTTATTTGAAATTTGAATCTACTTAAAGTGAGAATGAAGAAAAGAAAATAAAAGTATATTTTCTACTTAAATTAAACTTTAATGTGATAAAGTTGAGTTTGGAAAAGTTAAATTATAAATTATACCTGAAGGAATATTGTAATCGATAAGTGAAGTAAAGAAAATGGAATTATATTAAGGAATAAAAATGAAGTCTATTAAGGAAAATAAAAAGAAATATCAATAAGAAAAGAAAAGAAAATTTATTAGGAAATAAAGAAGATGCTATCAAGAATTACGAATAAAAAAAATCTGTTAAGAGTCAAAAGGAAAGTTTATTTAATAATGAATGGAATTTATTGAATGGGACAATACAGAACTTTATAGAAAGAAATAAATTATAAAGATGGGATTTTTAAATCAAACTATCTTATAATAAATGAAATCCAAGGAGATTTTATAAATTCATGAATGGAATTTATAAATGAGATATGAAATTGGTCGAATGGAAATAGTAAGATATTTCGAAGGGTGAATGTGGACAAGAGGTATTTATAAATGAATATTGGATTTTCTAAAGTTATTTTAAAAAGAATGTTTTAAATTACTATACTATATTAACCTTTTTATAAACTAGTATTTGAATGTAAAATATTTTCGAATTAGTTATTTTGAAAGTTTAGCTATTATTTATTATAAACTCTAAGTTTTCTAAAACCAGCTTGAAACTTATAAATAACTAGATATAAATTTAAATATTTAATATTACTTCTTATTTTATAATTCTATATGTTTCCAAAATGTTTTTAAAATCCAAATAAAATCCTCTTCTAATGGTAAGAAAAATTTATTCAAATGAGATAAGATTTAGGAGAAATCTTATAGAGTGGAGAAATTGAGTTTGAAATTTATAAGCAGAAGTATAAATTGATTTTTAGAAAGGAATGAGAAATAAATGATATTTCCAAAGGGTAAATCAATTGTGAGTGATATAAGAAATCAACTAAGTGATTTCATGGAAATAAAGGATTTTGAAAATCTATTTCAAGTGGTTAAATGGGAATATTATCTGTATGATAATTGAAATAAATAATTTGTAGGAATCATTTGATGGTTGCTTGTGTGTGATTAATTGATAGTTAAATAACCGACTATCAATATTGGACAATGCGCTGATCGTTTCGAAGAGTCCGGGATCGGATTTAATTATCCGAAAACCACTTCGATCCGGTTTGAACGATTACGAATGAAGACCGTGAAGAGTTGAAGACGGTGATTCGGTTTGTCCAGACCCAGGACAACTTGTATGGATTGAATGCTTCCAAAACATCGTCAGGCGGACGATGAGCATTCTAAGTGACGCGTTCTTGAAAGGTAACGTTAAACCTCAAGCCTCATCAACCGGGAATGGCTAAAACAGGGGAGGTGCAGCAAGGTTAGGTGGGTCATGCCCAAGCAGGACAAGATATTTCCCCTGTCTAGATGTCCCTTTTTATTTCGGCTTAGTGGGTGGTTGGTCGCGCCAATCACGGGGTTTATCTTGTTCGGGACTGTTCAGTAAGGAATGGTTCCGGCCTTGTGTTGCAGGGGATGAAGGGAGTAATCCTCGGTACTCTGATCTAGACCAGGTACTGTGACGGGCGGTACCCCAGTAGCCCTGCCATTGTATGGGATCCAAACTCCAATAAGCGCCTGTACGGTTTTGATTGTGCCCAACTATTGCTGAAACGTGAGATGCAAGCATTTCAGCTAGATTCTATTTACTTTCTATAGACACTATAATAATATCAGAGAACTTTCATAAAAATTGTTTTAGCTATCGTAAGGTAAAAACCCGACATGTTTATTTGTGGCGTGGTCTTACGAGATGCTTTTATTTTCAAAGATTTTTGAAACTTTAATAATCCAATTGAGTGTGATTTTCTCACGCTGGTTTTCCAGACTGACTCGGGTATTGTTTTATATGATGCTCGGGTCAGACCGAGTTAAACAGGATTCAGGTTTTATACTGGAGCTCAGGAGACGAGCTGATGACAGAGCGTATCTACGTATTTGCCTATTATTTCCGCTGTGTATGATCTTATAGTAGTTGTCTCTGTATGAGTTGATTGATGTACTCAGATGATGGTATGTATGTATATGTATACAGTACAGATTTCTTGTATTTAAAACTGTATTCTATATATTATATTTTATTTCGCTGCGATGTGAGATTCTGATGTTTTTCTTCTTCTTCTTCTATCCCTTTCTTCTTTTCATAACTATCTGGAGTTTTCGGGTTTGAAAATTCCGGATTGTTACACTTGGTATCAGAGCTGAAAGGTTAAGCGAGAACCTTGGCTCTGGTGAGGAATTACTCATTAGAAATAGAGTCAGAAGTACTCTAGAATGAGTTTGAGCGTATTTATAGATATGAGCGCGTATTTGTTAGTGAATATAAAATGATTTTATATTGCGTTGATTGATTTATTGAGTGGTATATGAACCTTCGTCGGCCCAGTCTGGACAACTGGATCGAAGGGGTTTCTAAACACTTAAATAGAGCAATTCGACACAATATTGATTTTAAAAAATGGGTGAATGAAATAATTTCATCCAAAATATATTTTGATATAAAAAGAATATTTTTCTGAAAATTATTATAACATGGATGTTTGGATGATAATATTTTTATAAATGAGATGATTAAATTTAAAATGGTTATCTAATCTAGGAAAACCTCAAATGTTGAATTTTTGAATTAAAATCTAAAGTGGAAAGTTAAAGATGGAAATTTAACTTGGATTAAAATTGAAATTTGAAATTTAATTAATTATTTGGAAAGAATAAATTAGTGGATTTTAAATGAAGTTGAAATGAGGAATAAAACTTAAAGTGGATTGAAATTAATTCAAATTATGTGAATGGAAGTAAATTGAATTAAACTGGAAATAAAATTCAGTTGTATTTGAATTAAATTGTAATTGGAATTAAAAATAGGATTAGGTTATGAAACTCGAATTATAAATGGAAATTCCATTGAAATGGTAAGCCAAATTAAATATGAATCACAATTATTATGAATTGGATTAAAGTAAAGATAGTTTGAATTTACAAATAAAATCCAAATCAATTATGGATGGAATAATTTGGTCTTGGATGTTATCTAAACCAATTTAGAATGGCTAATTAAATTACATGGGATTTGATCTAGATGAGTATCAAAACCAATTGCAATGAATTTAAGTAAGCAGTTGTAATAATTAAATTAACTGATGATGTAAAATTTATGGAAAGGTGATTTCGAAGATAGTGGAAGTTCATTGAATAAAATAGATGGGTAAAGTACCTTAAACTTTGGATGTGATTGGATAGTGAATAGGAAATTTAATTGGATTGAGAACTTTGATTTAACTGGAATTAACTTAAGCCGAGTTATTGTTTGAATTTGGGAAATGAATAGAAAATCCAAACCTGAATTATAAAATAAAATTGAACCAAAGGAAATTTACATGAAGAAATTTTGAAGCTAAAAATCATGTATTGGAAATAAACTAATTTGGGATAAATTAGTAACTTGAATATGTGAATAAACTTTGAATTGATTAAATAGAGTTGAATGGTGAATTAATAAGATGGGGTTGTGAAGTTAAGTGAATGGTAGAAAGAGAACTTGGATTGTAAATATAAAATTCAACTTGGATTGGTTGGTAAATAAAATGAAAGTGGATTAAATGTGATGGTTAGAAGTGCAAACAAAATCCAATTGAGTATAATTAAAGTGAAAATGGCCTTGTAATAAGTTAAATAAGTTCGAGAATGAATCGAACATGGGGATTGCAATTTGTTTTGATGAAATAATTAATTGAGTTATGAAGTGAATGAAAGAGATTTGATTTAAATAAAATCAAATTAAATTGGAAAAGAATTTATGGGCAAAAGAAATAAATTTAAGTTATGAAAGTTAAATAATTTGAAGTAAATTAACCTAAGTCTAAATTCAATGAAGCACGACTTATATAAATTTGAGACACGTTTGTTAAATTTTAAGCATTGAAGTTGTCGAGCTTAATAAAAACGGTGTTGGATAAATCAATGCAAAGATATGGTTTATAAATAAATTAGAATGGAATGAAATTTCATATAACTAGAGTTGGAATTAATTTTTAAAACAGTTATAAAATTAAAGTAACTGTTTGTTTGTATGAATATTGTTGTAATTTGCATAGAAATAATTGTTGTTGACGTAAGCATGATTGAATAAAGTTCTATGGAATGATAAAAGTAATTAAATTTGATTTTGGAATAAAATTGCCATGAATACAAATTAGTTTGCTTTAAGAATGGATTGAATAAAAGAATGATACTGGAAATCATTCTGAATCACATATGATGTTATTAATTGAGTAAAAGCAATTGGATTTAATTGGAAAACCTTATTACCTGCTTATAGAACTTGATTCGCATATAATTGCTTATAAAATGTGGTTTTGAATTAATAAGAAGCAGAAATAGACTTTGGAAATCAATTAAATGGAGAATAGGTTTGTTTGGACATAATTATGAATTAGAGTTAAGTAAATGTGTCGTAACCCACTTAAAGTTGGATGCAAACAGTGTTTGTGTCAGTTAGAAACAAATGGAACTAGTTTGGAAACCATAAAAATTTGTTATGAAGTTATTTATATTGCATTGCTTATGTTTTGGATATGTTGTAGTTGTTTAAATGAATGCAATGCTATAAATTGTCATAAATATGTTACTAATGTTTATAAATTGAGTAAGTACAGGTACCAGAAGACTGTATAGCGGGATTTTGGGCGCGTAAATGCTAAAATAAAATAAGCCGCTTGCTTAAAAATGCTAAATAAGGTACGCCTACGCAATACAAACTAGGAAATATGAACTGTTTTTGATTTTCCGACCGTGTGGGTCGATGTATATATATTTATCTCTATTGTCAAATTGCAAAAGCTCCTCCGTACAAAGGAGACTCTGCCAAAAATTTTCAGAAATTTTGGGAGTTAGAAATTTTTTGGAAATTTTGTTAAGGACAAATGTTTTCAAATGGAAAATTTAAATAAGTTAGTGAATGAAACTAATTTAAAATTTAGACATGATTTTGATATAAATGAAAATTAGAATTTGAATATTTAGAGTTATGGATAAATTAAACTCATATGGAAATGAAAGAATAAATTGAATAAGGATGAATACAAACTAAAGTGATAAGATGAAAGTAGATATAAGAAACACATAAGATTTCTATACTAACTTAAGTAAGGAATGATACATTCTCAATCGAGAATTGATATGTCAAATATAAGCTAAATAAATATTTGAATGAATAGTTATGGACATTTGTAAGGATGTCGATAAAATGTTTTGTATATTGTGATTGGATATATTGTTGTGTAAGATATGCAGGTAATATAAAGGTAAAGAGAATTGAGTTTGGTTTCAAAAAGATAAAATTGAAATGCTCGACAAAAAGGTATGTGTTTAAGTTTATATATGGAAATTGATTGGGATTTTGATTGAGCCGCTTGGCTTTTTGTTTTCTTTTGGGTTTTGAGAGGCCGTAGAGCCAATTTGTAGTTGTACCGAGCTAGCCGCGCAAAGGAGACGCTGGCAAAAATTTTCGGAAATTTAAGGAGTTAGAAAAATTTTGAGAAAATTTTGATAAGTCAAAATTTGAGTTTAAATTGAAACTTGAATAGTTAAGCATATAGTATAGTTGGATACTAGGAAAAAGGTTTAGAAAGTTATTAAGAAGAGTAATGCTTCTTTTAATAAAAAGGGTAGTTGGTAGGATGTTGAATTGTTGATTGTAAAGTAATAATAACGGGTATATGACCATTCTTCCTAACTAGTAATTTCGGGGACGAAATTCTTTTAAGGGGGGAGGAATGTAACGACCCGGATTTTTCAACAGCTAATTTGTGACATTTAAAATGAATTAAAATAATTAATTTGAAATATAAATTGTTTTCAATATGAAAAGTTGGTTTGATTTAATAAAAAGAACTCAGAATTTCAATATAACGACTAATTGAATAAATTAAATAACAATTGACAATTGGGTAAATTATTTAAAATCTGGTATTGTAAGCTTGTTAGAAATATTTTAACGACTTATAAATTTATATTGATAATACTGGAAATAATAAATTGATCAAAATTTAATTTAACTGCCGTTTGTTCAATTTTAAATTTACGTTGTTCAAATTGACAATTGAAAATAGCCTTCCGAGGGACAGTCTCGGAATTCGACGAAACCAGTTCCATTGGGTTCGTAATATTGAATTATTATCGGATTTCAAATTTCGTTTTGATTGGAAATGTTGTGTGAGCGTACGATAGGTAAACGCATTGAAAATTTAATAAAACTTTAGTTGACCGAATCAATGTCAATTGGTGCCTTCTTAAAACACGCTTCTCTTTTAATATCTACAGCCAAATTTCTGTCACATCTGTCCCCCTCTCTCTCATCGGCCTTTCCTTTAGTTCAAATCACGGTTCCTTATCGTGTAGTGTACGCTTCACTCTCCTTTACGTTCCTCTTCCCCTTTTTAATCAATCAGCCGAGAAGTTTTTTTTTTAAAAATAATATGAAACGAGTCTTGAGTTTTCACCCTCCCTCATCTTCTCAGTATTCACGAAACCCAATCCCCTTTCCTCCTTCATTTAAATCGAAATAAGGTTCATCTCCTCCAGCTGTGTTTTCTTGAGACCTTTAATCGCACGTTTTCGAGTCGCGTTGATGGTAGCAGGAGCTCGAATGGTTTGAAGTTCGCGAGCCATCAGTCACGTCGCACTAGCGCAATCGCATACCTCGATTCGAACGCGCGGCGAAGCTTGGCAGTCACGATTTTCATAATCATCGAGGTTCGCGTTCGATTTTGGGGAAACTTACTAGGTCCCGTGGGTAATCTGGGGAGGCTCGTATGGAGGGGAAACGGCGGCGCCAGAGGGTTCGTGGAGATCGTCGTGGTCTGGTGGTGTTAGAAAATGGTGGGAGGCTCATCGGTGAGACCGGTGTTGGCAGTTGCCGCTTGGGCTCGTAGAATGCTGGGTTTAAGGATGAGGTACTCGCTATTTCATTTTCTTTCTTTATTTTGAAAATATTTTTTTGTGATATATATGTATGAATATATACATAAAAAGGGATTTTAAATCTAGATCTTTATTTTTATAGTAAAGCAGATTTCTGTTTATTATTTATAAAAAAAAAATTAAATTAAAATATTTTAAAACAGCGAGTTATTTTATTTACAAATTGAAACAGTAAATACATATATATACACATAAGATTCAGAAAGGGGAAATTGTATATGGGAATACAGATTATGGTTATAAGTATATATGTGGTTTCAATCAAAGGAAAACGAGTATACACATACCTGTTTTAATTTGCTAATTATTTTAATAAAAATAATGGTTTAACTAACCTATTTAAATTAGTTACTAAAAGATCTAAAAAAGGAAATTAGTTTAAATTTAAATCATTAGTCAAATTTTAAATTCTTGGATAAAGTTAAATTTATTAAACGGTAACTGGTTTCTAGATTAGTTCGAATATTAATAAAATAATCTAAAATTTGTTCAAGGTCATGAAAGCCAAGTCGAGATGGATATGATGGCAAATAAAAAGGCAAAGGTGAGTTAATCTCACTCAGTTTAAATTTAAATTTAAATTTAAATGATTAAATTTAAATAATTGTTTGAATGGTTGAAATTGATTGATGTGATATTTGAAATTGGTATATTATGTTGTGCTAACGTCTGTGGATGCAGGAAAAACAGGTTGGAGGGATCCAACGGGATTCCTCAAAATTATTTATTTTATTTCGTATATATGTTGTTCTGTGACATGATGTTATATTGAGTTGAGTGGTTTTATAGATAATTGAATTATCAACTGTTGAATAACAAAGGAGTTGAAAATTTGAAATTTCTATTACTGTTGATAAATTAATTTAAAGAAGTTAAATAAAACTCAAATAGAAAATATTTATTTGAAATTTGAATCTACTTAAAGTGAGAATGAAGAAAAGAAAATAAAAGTATATTTTCTACTTAAATTAAACTTTAATGTGATAAAGTTGAGTTTGGAAAAGTTAAATTATAAATTATACCTGAAGGAATATTGTAATCGATAAGTGAAGTAAAGAAAATGGAATTATATTAAGGAATAAAAATGAAGTCTATTTAGGAAAATAAAAAGAAATATCAATAAGAAAAGAAAAGAAAATTTATTAGGAAATAAAGAAGATGCTATTAAGAATTACGAATAAAAAAAATCAATTAAGAGTCAAAAGGAAAGTTTATTTAATAATGAATGGAATTTATTGAATGGGACAATATAGAACTTTATAGAAAGAAATAAATTATAAAGATGGGATTTTTAAATCAAACTATCTTATAATAAATGAAATCCAAGGAGATTTTATAAATTCATGAATGGAATTTATAAATGAGATATGAAATTGGTCGAATGGAAATAGTAAGATATTTCTAAGGGTAAATGTGGACAAGAGGTATTTATAAATGGATATTGGATTTTCTAAAGTTATTTTAAAAAGAATGTTTTAAATTACTATACTATATAAACCTTTTTATAAACTAGTATTTGAATGTAAAATATTTTCGAATTAGTTATTTTGAAAGTTTAGCTATTATTTATTATAAACTCTAAGTTTTCTAAAACCAGCTTGAAACTTATAAATAACTAGATATAAATTTAAATATTTAATATTACTTCTTATTTTATAAATCTATATGTTTCCAAAATGTTTTTAAAATCCAAATAAAATCCTCTTGTAATGGTAAGAAAAATTTATTCAAATGAGATAAGATTTAGGAGAAATCTTATAGAGTGGAGAAATTGAGTTTTAAATTTATAAGCAGAAGTATAAATTGATTTTGAGAAAGGAATGAGAAATAAATGATATTTCCAAAGGGTAAATCAATTGTGAGTGATATAAGAAATCAACTAAGTGATTTCATGGAAATAAAGGATTTTGAAAATCTATTTCAAGTGGTTAAATGGGAATATTATCTGTATGATAATTGAAATAAATAATTTGTAGGAATCATTTGATGGTTGCTTGTGTGTGATTAATTGATAGTTAAATAACCGACTATCAATATTGGACAATGCGCTGATCGTTTCGAAGAGTCCGGGATCGGATTTAATTATCCGAAAACCACTTCGATCCGGTTTGAACGATTACGAATGAAGACCGTGAAGAGTTGAAGACGGTGATTCGGTTTGTCCAGACCCAGGACAACTTGTATGGATTGAATGCTTCCAAAACATCGTCAGGCGGACGATGAGCTTTCTAAGTGACGCGTTCTTGAAAGGTAACGTTAAACCTCAAGCCTCATCAACCGGGAATGGCTAAAGCAGGGGAGGTGCAGCAAGGTTAGGTGGGTCATGCCCAAGCAAGACAAGATATTTCCCCTGTCTAGATGTCCCTTTTTATTTCGGCTTAGTGGGTGGTTGGTCGCGCCAATCACGGGGTTTGTCTTGTACGGAACTGTTCAGTAAGGAATGGTTCCGGCCTTGTGTTGCAGGGGATGAAGGGAGTAATCCTCGGTACTCTGATCTAGACCAGGTACTTTGACGGGCGGTACCGCAGTAGCCCTGCCATTGTATGGGATCCAAACTCCAATAAGCGCCTGTACGGTTTTGATTGTGCCCAACTATTGCTGAAACGTGAGATGCAAGCATTTCAGCTAGATTCTATTTACTTTCTATAGACACTATAATAATATCAGAGAACTTTCATAAAAATTGTTTTAGCTATCGTAAGGTAAAAACCCGACATGTTTATTTGTGGCGTGGTCTTACGAGATGCTTTTATTTTCAAAGATTTTTGAAACTTTAATAATCCAATTGAGTGTGATTTTCTCACGCTGGTTTTCCAGACTGACTCGGGTATTGTTTTATATGATGCTCGGGTCAGACCGAGTTAAACAGGATTCAGGTTTTATACTGGAGCTCAGGAGACGAGCTGATGACAGAGCGTATCTACGTATTTGCCTATTATTTCCGCTGTGTATGATCTTATAGTAGCTGTCTCTGTATGAGTTGATTGATGTACTCTGATGATGGTATGTATGTATATGTATACAGTACAGATTTCTTGTATTTAAAACTGTATTCTATATATTATATTTTATTTCGTTGCGATGTGAGATTCTGATGTTTTTCTTCTTCTTCTTCTATCCCTTTCTTCTTTTCATAACTATCTGGAGTTTTCGGGTTTGAAAATTACGGATTGTTACAGGATAAGATAGATGTACGCGTTAACGACAACGAGCCCAAAAAGCCCGTTCTGACCCCGGAACGAAATTGGGTAAACCCATATATCAAAATAGGTGTTTAAAAATATTTTAAACTCAAGGGAAAAGGTTTCAGATTCAAATTTCATCGTATGAAGAAGTTATGCTGGAAACAATATTTTAAAATCGATTTCAAATTGATTTCAATTTTATTGATTTCAAGGCGTTTCGAGTCCGTGCGATCAAACGACGATCCCGATCGCTACAAATTTGAAGTCCTACAATAATTCACCAATATGGATCCGATGAAACTGGTTTCGTCGAAATTCGAGTCAGTGGCTCCATTAATTAAATAAATAATTAATTAATTAAATCAAATTTCTCGTTTAAATTCTGAAATTTGCAATCTTTGTCACTTTATAAATTCTAAAACATTTTCAATGATTTAAACAAATTTTTAATGTCAATTAAATGTTGATTCAATCATTAATGTTAGAGTTAAATTCCAATTTCATTAAATTTAGAAATTATAAATTAAAATTTCAAAATTAAATTTTCATTCATATTATTCAAATTCATTATTACAAACAGATGAAACAAATATTGGAATCAAAATTCATTATAGTAACATTCTCAATTTTCATCTAAATCCTCATTTATGTAATATTTTAATATTATATCCCACATAATTGCAATAAATCCACTTATTAGATTTCAAATTATAAATAAATTAATAAATCTTGGTTTTCACTCCTTAAATCAACCAGTCCTCATATTATGAATAAAACTAACATTTATTACATCTTGTAGAATTAACCATCTTTAGTGACAAATCAATCTACCCTAACTGCACAAATTAGGGCAGTTAATGGCAATTGATTTCACATTAAACCTCATTAATTATCAATAGAAATCTCAATAAAACCGTTTAAAAATCTTGCAATCCAATAAATTGACATTTTATGGGTATAATTCACATTGAATTATCAAATTGTAGTTTATTCCTTGTTATTCCATAAATTAATTGTAACTTTGGATTTATTCCCATTTTACAGAAATCAAACCAATTACAACTTTACAATTTGATTCCAGGTAATAGGCATTCCATATTCAATGCAAATTCATTTTATTACATTAATATACGCCTATTTATATTTCAATTTGAATGAATATTACGTTTTTAAATGTGTACTTCTATCCATTGAACCCATTAATTAAGGTTTTTAAATACTTTACATTCTATAAAATTTTCAACATAAAATTTTCATTATATTAATTTCTTTACATATTTTACGTACTAATTAATTAACATGATTTGAACTTTATTTCAAATAAATTCATTGACCAATTATTTATAATAGTTGTACCCTTAACTTTATTTCCAAATATCATAATACTTAATTTCCTTTAATTGCAATTTGACTTCCAAATCTTATGCAATATACTAAAGAAATAAATACATATGTTAATTGATTCGTTTCTCTCATTCATTACTTTAATATACCCCTTTTTACAACTCCTAGCCATTGACTTTACATTCCACACAAATGTAACATTTAATTTCATTTACTACAATTCAATGTTGGCATTTATTTCCATATTACCGAATGCATTCACTTATATTCTATCATTTTTCTTTACATTTTACTTCTTACAACCTTTTTCTTTTATTCATTGGTTTAATGTTTATTTTAATTATTCTATTATTACTTACAAATCTTATTTCATTCATGAATTCCATCATTTATCAATTATTACATAATTTCATTTATTAATATTCATGTTATTCATGCTATTCATGTTTAATTCAATTCCTTTGCTCACTAATTCATTTACTAAAGTTTACAATCATTTATTTATATTACTTACCTTCTTATTATATTAATTTAGTAGCATTTCAATTATACTTCTGATTATAACATTTCATTAGTTAATTCAATATTCCCGTTTGTTTCTTTTATTAAGCTTATAACCAATTATGACAAATTTCATGATTTCAGTTGATTGCGCTTACATTTTGAATTTGTAAATCTTAATTTCAATTGCTATATTTAAATTTCTAATATTTGCTTCATTATAACTTTTAAGATTCTTATTTCTTCCTAAATATAATTGCAAAATCTAAATTAAACTAACAAATTTATTAATCAAAATTTACAGGTCATTACACTCTCCCCCACTCAAAACTTTTCGTCCCCGAAAAGGAAAAAGAATGGAAAAGAAGAATTAAGAAATAAATATATCTTATTTAAAATATTAAATTTATAACCCTTAAATCCTTTTATACTCAAATTAATAATGTTTTGAAAACATTTAAAAATGTTTTCTAAGTCCAAAAATTTACCGAAAATTTTGGCAGAGTCTCCTTTGTACGGAGAGGCTCGGGAGAAAATATAATATCAAATATAATAATATATAACATATTTTTCCAAAATAAAATATATCCCAACACGGGAAAAATAATATAATAACGTTATAAACCGAAATCCGAAACCGTACCTATTTGTCAAGCAATTAACGCTTAATTATGAAACCAAAAGTAGTAGCAATTGCTTCCATAACATGCATTTCACTTATATAATCCGAAAAGGTTAACAATTATATAAAATAAAATATTTAAGGTTATTTCAACTACAAACAACAATTCAATCAATCGACAATCACTTGCAACAAGGCATACAACCATCACATAGAATCCATACAAATCAATCATTCATTCATATCAACAAACAAATAGTTGTTCGGGTTCACAACTTTAAATTGTACCGAATGAAGAATAAATTACTAAGTGTACCCTTCACTCAACAGTCTTAGGTGAAACTAAATAGATTATTCATACATCCAAACAATTCCAAAGTTTCCTTACCCAAACAATCATAAACCAATACAAACAACCATTTAAACAATATTTCCATTTCATTACTATTAATTTCATTTCATACATTTATTGTTTGATTTCCTTTTTATTCATACAATGATTTTTCCCTTTTTATTTACATTTATTTCCAACAAACTTTTAATTTCATTCGCTCATTCAATGTTTGTTTCATTTATTTTCACTTATTACTAACAATTATTCATTTCCATTAACTTAGGTCATGCCTGTTCCTTTTATTTCATTATAATTATTCATTCATTTATTGCATGCCCTCATTTATTTCCATTCATCTATCAATAATATTCATGTCCCATTCAATTTCTTAGCATTTCCATTTTATTTACTTAAGTTTATAATCATCTATTTGTATTACTTACCTTTAATTATATTTACTTATAGTAAAATTTCAATTATAACTTAAGTTTATAACATTAAATTCTCATTTATACAGCAAATTCATTGAATACTTTCATTACCTCAAGCTTTACTTGTAAGATATCCCATTACATTTTCTTATTAACATTGTAACTTTTATTATATGGTAAGTAATATATATGTCTTTAAGAATGTAATTGAAAATCATACAAGTTTATCTTATTTCCTTCAAAATTTATTCAAAGTTCAATAATTATATCCTTTGTATTATAGGTTACCCATTTCAGATTTCTTTTAATTTCATTTATAACCAAGTATTTAAATCTCTTATTCCTTTAGAGGTTTTAATTATTAATTACCTACGTTCCAATTTAGTACAATAACTGAAACTATTAATTATTGGAAACCTTAGATTTAAATACCGGTTTAAATTTCAAATTATTTTAAAAAAATGGATAAAGTTTTATACTTACAAATTATATTTCTAATTATATTTAAAATAATTAAAAATTTATATTTGGTTATCAAAACAAATCTGCAGTAAATTACTACAGTGGCCTTCCCACTTCGAAACTCGAAAATGAATGTCGATGATGCGTGCACCCATCACCGAAATATTTTCCAGCGACAGAGAGGGGAGTACAAAACTTATTTTTCCCAAATTTCTTTTAAAACATTTTTTTCAAATTATATATAAAATATTTATACCAGAAAATACTTCTAAAACATTATTACTATATTCCAAAATCATTTGAAACAAATTTTCAAACCCCGGAACTTAAGTTCCAAATTTCCAATTTCATTTATTTTATTTTCAATCTTATTTTCACTATTATTTATAAACTTCATTACCTAACAACCAAATATATTACAACCAAATATAATCTTTTTATAAAAATTTACTTTATATATAGAAAATATAGTAGGCAAATTTATTCATTCACCTATATTAAAAACAAATATTATGTCGGTCGGTCCTATTAAGTGTTTAGAAATTTCTATTGATGTCATAGCGTCCCGTGCACCAACCAGAAATTATAAATATAAAACGGAACATATTAACACAATATTAAAAGCTTTTTATAATACTAAAAATACGCTCTCTCTTATATACGCTCAGCAACTCCCATAGGGTATTACTACCTTATTAATAAAGAATCAGACCCCACAAACCTAAGGTTTATCGCTAAACCAAAGCTCTGATACTAGATGTAACGTCCCGCCTTTTCGCACGCTTTAAATCGACACATGTGCCAATTCAAACGATCCGGAAGGGCGGATTGTTATGGGGTAAATAAGAGAAACAAGAAAGAAATAAAACAAAAATAGAATCTCATAGCGGAAGGATAAAATATAATAATCAAATATACAATTCATGAAGCTGTTTATAAAATATTTAATTTACTTATACAATATATATATATCAGAGTTGCACACACCAATGAATAAAAATCAATGCAGCGGAATACAGTAGTGTAGTGGAATAATATAGTAGATAATAATACTACTAATCGTCGTCTTCTTCCTCCAAAGATAAAAACTTCAAATCCTGAAACGCTTGGACTAACCCGAGCGACTTGAAAAGACAAAACACTCGAGTCAGAACTAAAAGATCTTATGTAAGTTAAATCAAGAGAAATAAGTATGAGTGCAGTAATTCAAGAGATGCTCAGGATTTACATCTCTTAAGGATCCGTTAAACTATTTACTATGTAGTATATTTCGCTATTATAATTGTGTCTAATTGTAAAATAAACTTACTTTTTTCTTAGCATTAAGGGGTTACCTATATAGCCCTTAACACGTAATAGTCCCAGTAGTCCATCCAGTATCAGCACATCTCCAGATCGGGAGACTACCCTAAATACTCCACGGGCTACGGGAGAAAACCAAACTCGTACAAGGCGCGATAGGGTAGGTGACACGGCACAACTAGGCAATGCCAGGGTAGATATACCAATTACGCTTCCGGGTCGGTGGTAACGCGTAGCTGCTACTACCGCCCACCTCGAATAACATCCCCAAATCAAAGAAATCAAGAGTGGCCACCGAATCAATCCAAAATTCAAAGTAGAATATCGAAGGGATGTGTCCGATCAAAGGTGCTACCTCAATTAACCCGTCAATCGCTCCTGTTTTAGCCACCTTATGCCAACTCACGGGAGTTGGGTCCACGTATTTACCTTAAATGAAACGCCGCCACCATCCTACTTCATTCTGGAATCTCCACCGCGTACGCGGTTGTTAAAGTGGTTTTCGGAGTTGGCAGAGAGTATGACAACTTCCGATCCCCAACTCTTCAACAACCAAACGTTATTATAACTCCGCGGTTATTTTAAAATAATTTATACTTTAAAACAAGGATGTAATATTCATTTCAAACCATAAGATTTCGATATCATTTACCTTTTTAAAATCAAATCAATATGATAGCTTTTCAAATGTTTCCTTTTCGAAATCTTAATAATTTCAAAGTTATAATATTTCTAAAACAATGCTTGAAATATAGTCTTTCTTATAATAAAACTTGAGTTTCATAACTTGGAAATATAATCACACCACTTAAATGGTTAAATATAAATTATTTTATAAATAAAATAGTTTCTTCACCTTCACAAATAATTTATAAATATAGATTTAAATTTCCAAATAAACCATTACAATCTACATATATTTCAGAGGTCTAGATATTCCATCATTTCAAGAATGAATTCTTTGACAATTTCATAAATAACAAATTCAATTACCATTATTTAGATTTGAAAAATGTTTACTTAATAAATCCAATAAAATTTAAGTAAACTTCTAACTTCAAACAACTGGATAATTTTTTTTCAATTTTATTTAACTTGATAAATTCAGTTATTTCAACTTTACATTCATTTAAATTCTTTTAAACTAAATCAAGTTATAAGAATCATACCTTTTAAAATCATCGCCTTTATTTAAACTTCAAATCAGTGTTATTCAAGTACAATTCTTAAATAATACAATTTAACCCAATTCCATATTTATCTTTCAACTTAACTTCATTTAATTCATTTAAAACTCTATATATATAATATCTTAAATAGATACTAAACCGTATAATATAATACAAGAAAACTCCATTTTGAACTCATTTTTATCAATCAATTTTATACATATTTATATTCAAGAATTCAACTTATATATATGTATATAATAGTACTTAAATAACACCAAAAATTAATATTTAATAAACCGTATTTCCTTTCCAAAACCATAGAAAAATCACTTCAAAATATTTTTATATATAGACCTCGGTGCGTGTATATAATTTACTATCCCATGGTTAAGTGATATGGATATTTATCATTTCAATCCGTAATTTAAAATTAAAATTACGGTTATATATCATTTCAAACCACAATCTCGAATGAATAAAATGCATAATAACTTGCAGTTTATAACAATATAAAATACGGCATTCATTCATCCAATGTCAACCATCAACCATTTATCACAATCATCATCCAAATTCAAACAATACATCAATATATAACAGGTGATAATAACATGTATCAATTATCAGTTTTATTCAAAAATAAATTATAACTGTTCACTGGCAGTTTTAAATGAAATAAATAAATAGATAACTACTTAACTGGTAGTTTTATATTCAAAAGTAAATAAATTTAACTAGCAGTAATATGCAATATCAAATTAAATAACAAGTAAATTAAATGAATTGCCAAATTAACTAAGATAATGATGAAATATATGCCAAACATCTATAATTAAATTTCTAAGCACATCATAAATCTATTTAACAAACATAAGAAATCTTAGAAGTTGTGAGTGGGTGAAAACACTCACCTTTTGAATTTAAATCGAATTTAAATCCAATTTAAATTCAAAAGTTCAACAGCCTCAGAATCTGCCCAAACCAGCGCCAAAATCTCTAGAATTTAAATATGATCCTAACGCAAGAAACCGCACGTGAAACTGATATCGTACGTAAAAGTTATTCAAGTTAAATCATTTGAAACAAAATTAAATTAAAAACAAATAAAATAACCTACTTCACAAAATTTTTCTACGTCATTCATCATACTCCACGCAACAGATCCAAACCATACTGTACATCTCGTACACAACCCATGTGAGCCGCTGCATCAACCAAATCGGCCATTGCCAAACACCATCGTGGCCCGCCGCATCTTCACCAACCTTCACCGTTCGGCCTCCTCTACAAACCCCACGACTATCAACGTCCAACAAATTGCCGATCGACTCCAAAAATCCCATAGTCGCCGGTTGTAAATAAAACCCTAACCGAAAATTATAGCATGATCCAACCATTGATCCCCAAACGAACACCACCGATGTGTTCCCCTCAGCGATCTCCACAAAACCCAGAAAGGGTTTCCCGATCCATCGACGTTGATTATGACCCCAATGAATGGCCGAGAATTAAAACACGATTTCTGATCAAACAATAAACTGAATTGAAAAACGAACACCACCAGTGAATTACGCTAGTCGAGAGCTTCAACATATAATATTTCCAGATTTTTCTAAGGACTTTGAAATTTATGCTTTGGATTTGATTTGCAAATTTGATCTGGGAATATAGAATTTTATCTGCCATTAGAAAGGAGGAGTTGAGAAGAAGATATACGTACAGACAATTGAGGAATGGAGAGCTAGGCTTATAACCGGGATATATATAGGCAGAATTGAAAATTGGATGGATCGGATAAGATAGATGTACGCGCTAACGACAACGTGGCCCAAAAAGCCCGTTCTGACCCTGGAACGAAATTGGGTAAACCCATATATCAAAACAGGTGTATTAAAATATTTTAAACTCAGTGAAAAAGGTTTCAGGTTCAAATTGCATCGTATGAAGAAGTTATGCTGAAGACAATATTTTCAAATCGATTTCAAATTGATTTCAATTTCATTGATTTCAAGGCGTTTCGAGTCCGTACGATCAAACGATGAGCCCGATCACTACGAAACTTGAAATCCTATAATAATTCACCGATACGGATCCGATGAAACTAGTTTCGTTGAAATCCGAGTCAGTTGCCAAAATGAATATTTTTCCATTAATTAAATAAATAATAACTTAATTAAATCAAATTTCTCGTTTAAATTATGAAATTTGCAATCTTTTGTCACCATATAAATTCACAAACATTTTCAATGATTTAAACAAATTTTTAATGTCAATTAAATGTTGATTCAATCATTAATTTTAGCGTTAAATTCCAATTTCGTTAAATTTAGAAATTATAAATTAAAATTTCAAAATCAAATTTTCGTTCATACTATTCAAATTCATTAACATTCTCAATTTTCATCTCAATCCTCATTTATGTAATATTTTAATATTTTATTCCACTTAATTGCAATCAATCCACTTATTAGATTTCAAATTATAAATAAATTAATAAATCTTGGTTTTCACTCCTTAAATAAAACAGTCCTGACATTATAAATAAAACTAACATTTATTACATCTTATAGAATTAACCATCTTTAATGACAAATCAATCTACCCTAACTGCATAAATTAGGGCAATTAATGGCAATTGATTTCACATTAAACTTCATTAATTATTAATAGAAATCTCAATAAAACCGTTTAAAAATCTTGAAATTCAATAAATTGACATTTTATGGGTATAATTCACATTTTATTATCAAACTACATTTTATCCCTTGTTATTCCATCAATTAATTGTAACTTTGAATTTATTCCCATTTTACAGATTTCAAACCAGTTACAACTTTACAATTGTAACTAACGAATTTATTAATCAAAATTTACCAGTCGTTATATTACTTGATTTACAAATTGATTTGTTACATATCACTTTGATTTGTTTATTACATAACTAAGAAAAAGGATGTAGAACATATACAAATAAAAGTATAGATTAGTTGCTCTTTACAACATTGTTAATTACTTAATTTACAAATTGATTCGTTACATATCCCTTTGATTTGTTTATTACTTAATTAAGAAAATGGAATGTGAACATATACAATAAAACGTATAGATTAGTTGCTTTTTACAACATTGTTCATTACTCAATTTAAAAGAATTTGATTTGTTACATATCCATTTGATTTGTTTATTACTTAATTAAGAAAACGGATGTAGAACATATACAATAAAACGTATAGATTAGTTGCTTTTTACAACATTGTTTATTAGTCAATTTAAAAGAATTTGATTTGTTACATATCTATTTGATTTGTTTATTACTTAATTAAAAAAACAGTTGTAGAACATATACAATAAAACATAAAGATTAGTTGCTTTTTACAACATTGTTTATTACTCAATTTAAAAAAATTTGATTTGTTACATATCCATTTGATTTGTTTATAACTTAATTTACAAAGTATATATCCAAATTAAATGGAAAAAATGGAACAAATGTTGTAAATATATACAGCTTAAATAAAAGATTGGAAGTTAGGATTTAAATTTTAAACGTACAAATAGAGTCAAAATTTAACCCAAATCTAAAATGACATAAATTGTTTATATTTAATAAAATTGAGAAATGATTTATAAGAAATTCAAGAAAATTTCCAAAATTCATTTTTTTTAAATAATTAAACACCAAAATTTTAAATGAAATGAATAAAAATATTTATTAAAAATTATGGGTTGTTACACTCTCCTCCACTCAAAACTTTTCATCCTCGAAAAGGAACAAAAGAAGGGAAAACAAAGGAAGATAAGATATTAGAGCAAAAGTACCTGAAACAAACAATTCCGGATTCAAAGCACGTATGCTCTCCTTCGTCTCCCAGGTGCAATCCTGTTCATCAGTGCTCCACTGCACTTTGACCAGGTGGACAGATTACCTACTTAGCTGATTCGTGCCTCGATCGAAAATACGAAGTGGCTTCTTCTCAATAGTCATATTAGGCTCAATGTCCAAAATATCAAGAGCAGACGGCTGGATAATTAGAGATGAATCATGCAGACAGCGACGAAGGTGCGATACATAGAATACATTATGTACTCTAGCGAATTTCTCGGGCAAATCTAGATGATAAGCAAGAGACCCAACCCTTACCAAGATGCGGAAAGGACTGATGAACCTTGGAGCAAGCTTCCCTCAATGCCCAAACCGAATCACATTCCTTAAGGGAGAGACCTTAAGGAAAACTAAATCACTGACCATAAACTACAAACACCTTCTACGACGGTCAGCATACTTCTTCTGCCTATCCTGGGCAATTCTCATCTTCCTCCTAATCTCCTCAACTTTCTCCGAAGCCTCCAAAATCATCGCAGGACCAAGAACCAAACGATTGCCGGATTCAACCCAACAAGATGGAGATCTACAAGGTCTTCCATAAAGAGAAGCAAATAGAGATGTCTTAGTACTAGCCTGATAATTGTTGTTATAGGTGAATTCAACAAGATGTAGGTGATCTTCCCAAGATCCTCCATAATCCAAAACACAAGCACGAAGAAGATCCTCTAGAATCTGATTTATCCGTTTGACCGTCGGTCTACGGATGGTAAGCAGTGCTCAGATTCAGACAAGTACCCAAAGATTCTTGGAAAGCTTTCCAAAATTGACTAGTAAAGATAGGGTCTCGATCACAAACATTGCTAAGAGGAACACCATGGAGGCGAACAATGTAACAACCCGCATATTTATCGAGTTTACATTTAAATATTTTTATTTAAATATTAAATCGTTAATCGGATTTTGGTCCGAAAAACTACTTTTTGCAAACGGTCAAATTTGGACTCGAGACCACTTCCATTGAGTTCGAAATGTCGTTTACAACTTTTTAAGTATAAACATCGATAGGTTTGGAGTTAGTGAAATTTCACTAACTTTTCCCGCTTTGGACTTTGGGTTAGTTTAGCCTATTAAGCCCAAGTTCCAACCCTCTTCTCCTCACTCTTCATAAATTTCCTAACTAACTCAAGCTTTGGCATTAATGGTGAAGAGAATGGGAAATTAAAACTCCAAGCTCAAATTCAATTGCAACTCCATCATTCAACTCCAAATTCAAGTAGAAGATATTGGATTCAAGCTTTGGATTGCTTCTCCTTGCTTTCAAGCTTCATCTTCATAAATTTTAGTGCAAAGGTGAGATTTTTACCTCACAATTCTAGCCTATAACTATATTGGACTGTTGGGAATGATTCCCTATCATTTTTGCATGCATGTTAGCATTTGGTTTGGATTGGATTGGCGAAAAACTCCAATTTTTAGCGTTTTGGGTGAATTTTCTGCACTTGAGTCGTTCTGGCCATTTTTAGGTCGTTCGGAGTTAAGTCGTTCGCCCTTGAGTCGCTGAGTCGTTGGACCCTTGAGTCGCTGAGTCCTTGGACCCTTGAGTCGCTGAGTCCTTGGACCCTTGAGTCGCTGAGTCGTTGGACCCTTGAGTCGCTGAGTCGTTGGACCCTTGAGTCGCTGAGTCGTTGGACCCTTGAGTCGCTGAGTCGTTGGACCTTTGAGTCGCTGAGTCGTTGGACCCTTGAGTCGCTGAGTCGTTGGACCCTTGAGTCGCTGAGTCGTTGGACCCTTGAGTCGCTGAGTCGTTGGACCCTTGAGTCGCTGAGTCGAACGTTGGACCCTTGAGTCGCTGAGTCGTTGAACCCTTGAGTCGCTGAGTCGTTGGACCCTTGAGTCGCTGAGTCGTTGGACCCTTGAGTCGCTGAGTCGTTGGACCCTTGAGTCGCTGAGTCGTTGGACCCTTGAGTCGCTGAATCGTTGGACCCTTGAGTCGCTGAGTCGTTGGACCCTTGAGTCGCTGAATCGTTGGACCCTTGAGTCGCTGAGTCGTTGGACCCTTGAGTCGTTGGGTCGTTGGACCCTTGAGTCGTTAGGTCGTTAGACCTCATTTTATCTTCACTAGGTCGTACCGTTTTGGTCGGGGCGCTGCCCCGCACCCCGCCGGGGGCGCTGACCCCTGGACCCCCGCGACCTGACCGGGCAGGTCGAACCCCGTAAGCGGTGGCGTTGCCCCCCCACCCCCACCTTGGGGGGTTGCCACCCCCCCTGGACCCCCCCTCCGTAGGGGATCTTATCTGAAAAATATTGAGCTGATTTCTTTGGATTTTATTCACATCTCCGTATGCGATTTTTGTGACTGATTGTTTCTACAATTGCTTCTGTGTTTTGTCACTTTATAATATAAAGGTTTCAATACTAGTAGTAAATATCAAAACTCTTTTAACAAACAATTTCAACTCTATTTTTAATAACAAAGCTCTTTTCTTAAACCGTTTTCCAATCTATTAGTATATACAAGCCTTTACCTCACTCGGATGAGAAATCTAATTAAACAACTTAGTAAAACAAGTGGTATGAAACGCTTGCGTTCACTTCGTCGGTTAATTCTTGGACTTGTTCGATTGAACCTCTTGTGACAATTTTATTAGTGAAGATTTACAGTTTGTTCGTAAATATTTAAGTTAAGCAAGTGGTTATGGGACATGAAGCTAAACTTCTATATTTACTAGCTTAGTGTAATTGACACTTCTCGTTGATCTTGATGATCGCTTTATGAATTAGACTAGCAATTGCGCGATGTCTCTTTCATTGCAAGGTTAGACTAGACACCACTTGTGTGACTCCATTCACACATACCTTTCTGCTTTTTGGTTAGTCTTGACCTCAATCTGTGTGATTCCATTTACACATGCGGGGTAGCTCCCCTTGGTCTTCGGACCGTCATGTGATAGGCCTCTTTCCCTTTTTATGATTTCTGGATTTCTCGTGTTGATTTCTGGAATTTATGTCATTGACTTGTTATGAGTATAAGTTTAGGGTATGATGCCCCCTTCGAATCTTTGAGAAGATTCTTGTGATATTGATTATCTCTTATTGATTGATCTTCTGTTGATCATTATTTACATACTTATAGTGGTATGTCGTTATGGATGTTTATGTTTATGCCATATCTTTTATGTTATATCATGTCATCTGATATTTATAGCTAGACTGATCCGTTTATTATTTTCTTAAATAATACTCGGGTCAGACCGAGATGTTACAGGTGCTTCTGCTTGACTTCTTCCCAGGGATTCATCACTCTGACTTTTGGCTAACTGTTTAGATTAGCAGTTTTTGTTGTATACACTTGAGATATAGACTCATAGTTGTATTCTTTTGTATAGCACGTGTTGCTATTCTTTTGTATTATCGTGGATCTTATTGACCACTACTCTGATGTACACTTTCATGTGTTAGTTATATATTCATATCTTCTTCCGCCTTTGTGATATGGATATCTGTGGCTGATTTGTGATATGATTATTTCTATGTTTGTTTCCGAAGGTTATTTATAGCCACCGTGTGATAAGCAATTACATGGATGGTCGCTCCTCAACAGCCTCATTCTCCGTGCTAGTTGACAGCACTACTCCGGAGTGTTCTTGGCTAGCGTGGGTATAGAGGTGGGGCGTTACAAACAATCTCTCTCATATAAATCTCAGCCAGACTGGAAGCAGAACGGGTAGATTCGACCGGAATAAAATGAGAGGACTTGGTCAATCTATCCACAATAACCCAAATGCTCTCATTTTTCCTCCTAGACCTCGACAACACATCGATGAAATCCATAGAAACTTGCTCCCACTTCCAATTGGGAATCTCACGAGGCTGCAACAAACCAGGAGTCTTCTGATGATCTATCATGACTTGCTGACAAGTCGCACACTTACTCACAAAGATAGAGACATCACGCTTCATACCGTTCCACCAATAGAGCTTCTTCAAATCCTAATACATCTTCGCCACACCGGGATGGATAGAAAGTCTGGATCGATGATGCTCCCGATGTAACTCCTGCCTCAAACCGTCAACATTCAAGACACAACTCCTATTATTAATCCTTAAATTCCCTCTATCATCATTTTGGGCTCCACCACCATCAGGACTGTTACCCCCAACCCTGCCACGAACACTTCACTTCATATGCCTAAGCATCTCATTCTCATCATGCTTGGCTTTGATACAGTCCACAAGAGGAGAAGAAACAACAAGCTCGCACAACAAGGACTTCTTCCTGCTCAAAGCAACCGCCACAACATTAGCTTTCCTAGGGGTATAGTTAATGTCAAGATCATAAGAAGCAATAAAATCAAGACACCGAACTTGATGATGATTCAAATCCTTCTGGATGAAGATATACTTCAAAGACTGATGATCAGTGTAGAGGTCAAATTAGCACCCAAGAGATGACGTCTCCAAAGCTTCAAAGCTATGACAACAGCCAGCAATTCTAAATCATGAGCGCCTCATGGGTCTTCAGCTGGCAACCAGTATAAGCAGTCACCTTCCCGTCATGCATCAATACCGCTCCCAAAACATCGCGACAAACTTTGGTGAATACCATTAATCCCTCATTTCCATTCGGAACGGTAAGCACTGGTTGGGAAGTAAGCTTATTCTTTAACTCTTCGAATTCCGCTTTACACTTATCATCCCATATAAACTTAGCATTCTTTCGAGTTAAAGCAGTGAGAGGTGCAGAAATCCGAGCAAAGTTCGCAATGAATCACCGATAGCAACCGGTAAGCCCTAGAAAACTGCGAATATCGATTGGAGTCTTAGGAGTTTCCAATCCTGTAATAGAACAGGGAGAAATAAGGACTCCATAAAATATAGAGTGATCAAATTTAGAAAGAGAAAGGAGGGAAAGACTTACATTGATCGCAGCGATCTTGACTGGATCAACAGAAACTCCATCACTTGAAACAATATGTCTGAGAAATCGGACCTGCTCTTCTCAGAAATGGCATTTCCAGAGTTTAGCCTTCAGTTGATTATTTCGAAGAGTCTCTAGAACATGCTTCAAATGCAACTCATGCTCTTCCTTTGCCTTTGAGAAGACAAGTATATCATCAATAAAGACTAGAACAAACTTATTTAGCACATCACGAAAGACACGATTCATCAAATCTGTTGATACGCTAAGATTTTGATCAATGACAATGTGCTTCAACAAAAAGGAAGAGATATGTGCAAATCTAAAGAAACAATGATGAAGACCAAGAATAAACATAAGTATGATTTTTATATAGGTCTTAGTTTAGATTTGTTGTTAAAATCTATCCCTAAAAGGCTTGCACAAACACTAGAACACACTAGAACACATTTTATAAATTTCATTTTTTAATACACATTCACTGTGCACAGTTTAGTAGTTCAGTCGACTGTAGGGATGACCAGTCGACTGAACCTGTTACACATATACAACATGTACAGTTTCAGTCGACTGAAACACCCTGCTCAGTCGACTGAATTTGTTCCTGAAAATTTTACTTCATATTTTCAGTTGACTGAATTCTCTATTCAGTCGACTGAATTTGAACCTACGAATTTTCTATGAATGGACACCTTCTTCCTCCCAAGAGTTGCAAGCATTCACCAATGGAAATGGAAGCATCTCTTGTCGGCACCCTTAGCCAACAGATGCACCTCCTCTACAAGTATAAATACATAATTTTAACATCTTCAATTTACCGAATTCTCTTGCTTTAATCTTACTATTTTCATGAACATATTATCTTGAAATTATCAAAGCAATCACAAATCTATTGCTTGAATCATTGTTTTGTTTTTAACATTCTTTTGGCTCATAGCAATTCACATTTCCTAAATCTTCACAAACACATTACATACTCTCGAGGATAAGATTATAGGAATATTGTACTACATTAGACTCATTAGTGTTGACAAGAACACAACAAGTCGAATATTGTTTTTTAGTAATTGGGTTGAAGTACTCTTCGGTAGTTGAGGCAAGAAATCCCGTTCGGTTGTTTGGGTATGTTGTAAATCTATTCCTCCGAGTTATGTGAGGGTTTCAGTTAGTGGAATTCCTAAGTGAAGCTTAGGGATTGGACGTAGGACTAGGGGTTCGAACCAGTATAAAATCTTGGTGTCTACCTTGCTTTTACTTACCTTATCTACCTAGACTATTCCATAATTCCATATTACACGATCCTACCGCATAGCCTCTTTCAATTGGTATCAGAGCAAGGCCATCCTATAACCATAACACCGTTATTAGACATATTGATAATATGGAAAATAACGCAAGTACAAGCACAATATCTGCCTATAGTTCTACATTTGCAGAAGGACAATCAACCCAAAGAGCTCCTCTAATCAATGGACTAAACTATAACTATTGGGTTACAAGGATGAGGATTTATATGCAAGCAACAAGTTTCGAAGCCTGGAATGCTATTCAAGCAGAGTTCGTTGTACTCACAACCGATTATCCAACATGGACACAAACTCAAAAGAATGAAGCTAGTGCAAATGCCAAAGCTATGAATATGCTATTTTGCACCCTGGATAGAAACGAATTCAATCGTGTTAGCATATGTACTACTACATATCAGATATGGGAAACACTTAAAGTCATACATGAAGGCACAAACAAGGTTAAACAAACAAATATATCCATGCTGAAGAACCAATTCCAAAATTTTAGAATGCGACAAAGTGAATCCATCAATGACATGTGCTCGAGATTTCAAGACATTCATCATGCCTTAATAGGACAAGGAGAAAAATACACGGATTTTGACATTGTGTATAAATTTCTAAATTCACTCACCGATGAATAGGAAAAAAAAGTACTAGCAATTGAGGAAGCAAATGATCTATCTATAATGAAACCAAAAGAATTGATTGGAAATCATAGGTCATATGAAGTAAGTATCCAAGCTAAGAAAGATCAAGCTTATGAAAGAAAGAATGTTGCTTTTAATGTGGAAAAGGAAGAATCAGAGTCTGATGATGGGGATTTAGCATTCATAGCCAAAAAGTTTAAGAAATTCTTAAAGTATAGAAAAGGAAATAAAAACGGATTCGATACGAATTTCTTGAGCAAACCTACATCCTCGAATATAGAATGTTTCATCTGTCACAAGAAAGGTCACATGCACAAAGATTGGCCAGAGCAAAAGAAGGAGAATCAAAAAGCTCTCAACAACAAAAACAAGAGAGAGAAATTCAAAAAGAAGGCATTCTCTGTAACATGGGATGATTCAGATTCATCTTCATCTGAAAGTGAAAATGATAGTGACAATGAACAAGCGAATGTATGCTTTATGGCTCAAGAATCCGAGTTAGTAATTTAACTTTCGATGATTTAATTGAAGTAAACACTGAACTTTCGAACACAATAAAAATTCTTAAAAAGAAACTTGTGAAAATCAAAACAAAGCTGAATTTGAAAGGGATATGTTAAAAGATGAAAAGAAAATTTTAGAAAAAGAACTTGAAAAAGTTCAAGAATCTCATTCAAATTCGGAAACTCAATTATCACTTTTAAGTTAATAAATTGAAACTCAAAAGACAAAGAATGATATAATTGTTTCTGAAAATCATGAGTTAAAAAGTAAGATTAGACAAGTTGAGTTAGAAAATAGTAGTCTTCAAGCTAGACTAGATAACATCAATAAAAATATTTCTAACTTTAACAAAGGAAGAGAAAATTTATCTAAGATTTTAGAAAATTCTCAATCCTCTTCCAATAAACATGGATTAGGATATTCAAAAATTCCTAAAAAAATATAAATTTTAAGAGGAATATTGATTCAAAATAACAAATGTTATTAAGAGAACCTATTAAAACAAAAGTAGAAACCAAGATAGTCAAAATTTGGGTCTCAAAGACTAACAATATTTTAATTAGGAATAAATATATTAAAACATTTATGAATAGTGTTCATTATAATAAAAACTATATTTATAAAAAGGATACTAAACCAAATTGGGTTTGGCTTCCTAAGCTCTAACTTTTTAGGACCCTATTAAAAGGTGGGTACCAATAATTTTGTATTTATTTTCAGGTCCCACTTAAAAAGAAGAAATGGATACTAGACAGTGGTTGCTCAAAACACATGACCGGAGACAAAGATATGCTTACAAACATCACGTACTTTGATGGTGGCTCGGTTACCTTCGGACACAATTCAAAAGGCTATATCATTGGCAAAGGAGATGAGAGCAATTACGGTTCATCAATTTACCTTTTATAAAAAATGTTTCATTAGTTTAAAATCTAAAACATAATCCACTTAGCATAAGTCAACTTTGTGACAAAGGCTTTAAAATAACTTTTTCGGAAAATAAATGTAGTATTTTTGATCAAAACCAAAATCTTGTTTTTGAAGGAAAAAGAGATAGGAATATTTACGTTCTAAATATGAATATTAATCATAATACAAGTATGTGTTTACTAGCCAAAGATAATGATCCTTGGTTATGGCACAAAAGATTTTGTCATATAAATTTTAAAACTATTAGAAAACTTTCCAAAAATGAATTAGTAAGAGGCTTACCCAAAATAAACTTTAAAATAAAAAGTCTTTGTGATCATTGTCAAAAAGGAAAATTAACGAAATCATCTTTCAAATCTAAGAAAAATATTTCGACTTTACAACCATTAGAATTACTACATATGGATTTATTTGGACCAACACAAGTTCAATCCATTAATCATAATCGATGCATGTTTGTAATAGTTGATGATTTCTCAAGATATACATGGACTATTTTTATGAAAAATAAAAGTGATACTTGTGAGCATTTTAAAACATTTGTCAAAAGAATTCAAAACACTAAAGATTTGAAGATTAAAAATATATGAAGTGACCATGGAGGCGAATTCGAAAATGAAGCTTTTGAAACATTCTGTAAAAAGAAAGGAAGAAATCATAATTTTTCATTTCCTAGAACACCTCAACAAAATGGAGTTGTAGAAAGAAAGAATAGAACGTTACAAGAATGCGCTAGGACATTATTAAATGGAAGTTTTCTACCATAACATTTTTGGGCAGAAGCCGTAGCTACTGCATGCTAGGTATTGAATAGAATATCAACTAGACCGTTAACTAAAAAAACTTCATACGAACTATTCAACAACAAAAAGCCAAATATATCTTATTTCGAAATATTTGGACCAAAATGTTTTATTTTAAATACAAAAGATCAACTAAGTAAATTTGATCCAAAAGCCGACGAAGGAATTTTTATAGGATATTTAGAAAGAAGTAAGGCATATCGAGTATTTAATAAACGAACAAACGTAATCAAAGAAACCTTACATGTATCTTTTGATGAGAATTTCAACAAAGAATTAAGTATAAAAATGATGAAGAATTTATAAATATAGAAAATACAAATCTTGAAAATTGTAATAATAAACTAAGATCATCACCAAGAATATTACGAGATCACCCTACTCAAAACATAATAGGTGAAATCAATTCTCAAGTTAAGACAAGAAATCAACTAAATCAAATGGGACATGTAGCTTTTATTTCTACAATAGAACCTAAAAATCCTAAAGAAGCATCATTGCAATGCAAGAAGAATTAAATCAATTTGAACGTAACGATGTTTGGGAATTAGTTCCCCGTCCGAATAATCAATCTGTTATAGGAACAAAATGGGTTTACAAAAATAAAATAGATAAACAAGGTAATATAACTAGGGATAAAGCTAGACTAGTAGCACAAGAATATAATCAAGAAGAAGGTATTGATTTTGAAGAAACTTTTGCTCCCGTTGCAAGACTTGAAGCAATACGTATGCTATTAGCTTTTGCATGTTTTCACAATTTTAAACTTTATCAAATGGATGTTAAAAGTAAATTTTTAAATGGTTTTATAAAAGAAAATGTATACGTAGAACAACCTCCTTTATTTATACATGAAAAATATCTAGATCATGTATATAATTAAAGAAAGCACTATATGGTCTTAAACAAGCACCTTGTGCTTGGTCTGAAAGACTTAAAAGTTACTTACTAAATGCGGGAATTCAAATTGGAGAAGTTGATCAAACGCATTTCATTAAAAATACTACTAAAGATATTTTAATAATTCAAGTGTACGTAGATGATATTATATTTGGTTCAACAAATGAAAATTTATGTAAAGAATTTTCAAATATAATGACTAAGGATTTCGAAATGTATCATATGGGAGAATTATCATATTTTCTCGGACTTCAAATTAAACAATTAACAAATGGAATTTTCATAAACCAAGAAAAATGTTGTTCTAATCTAATTAAACATTTCGGAATGGAGAACACTTCTGCTAAAACTACTCCTATGAGTACCACTACTCATCTCGATCGAGATGAAAATGGAAAAAGTATAGATCAAAAATTATTTAGAAGCATGATAGGTTCCTTACTTTACTTAAACGCTATTAGACCAGACATAATGATGAGTGTATGTTTATGTGCACGTTTTCAATCTAATCCTAAAGAATCACATTTTAGAGCAGAAAAATGAATTACGCGATACCTTAATGATACTAAAGATTTTGGTCTTTTCTATCCAAACCAGTGTCCATTTGAGTTAGTATCATTCAGTGATGAAAATTTTGGTGGATCTCGAACAGATAGAAAAAGTACAAGTGGTACGTGCCATTTTATCGGAAAATCACTTGTATCTTGGTTTAGTAAGAAACAAAATTGTGTTTCACTTTCCACGTGTGAAGCGGAAAATATATCAGTTGCCTTAGCATGTACTGAAGTTATCTACATGCAACAAACACTTAACGATTTTAATATAAATTTAACAAACTCTACAATATATTGTGATAATACAAGTACAATAAATTTATTTAAAAATTCGGTTAATCACTCTCGTACGTAACATATAGATATTCGTCACCATTTTCTACGAGACAATATCGAAAAAGGAATCATAAATTTAGAACATATTTCTACTGAAAATCAAATTGCAGATATATTTATTGAACCTTTATTAGAAAACTCCTTTATAAAGTTACGTCGATAATTAGGAATAATCTCTTTTAAAAATATTTTATAAAGTTATCAATTTTTTTTTTTTTACAATTCAGTCGACTAAATCTGTATGCTCAGTCAACTGAATGAAGAAAACTATGACTTTCAATCTATATTTTCAAATAATGATACATTATAATACGAGGGTTATCTCTAATCCATACATTTCTAACTGATTTATTCTAACCATTAAATCTTTGATTGGTTAAAAAACTTTGATAAATTATCACCACAATATTTTTAGAATATTTATCCTATAAATACACGTTTAACATATTTTCATTTTCGCAACTCATTTTCACTTACAAAAAAATTGAAAAGTTGATATAAAAAATGCCCTCAAACAAATCATACTCCCCAATCAACATCACCTCTTCAGTCGATAACTAACCAACATCACCAAAACTCCCTACTCCAACACCAAAGCATGAGTAAGTCTATAAATGGGACAACTATCGAACTGGCTACTCACCGGAATCGAAGAAGGCTAAACGGTCTTTTTATCTCACCAGATACGAAAAGAAAGATTGATGAGATTCATCACTTTCAACAACAACAAATTGATCTTCAACGAGAATTATATTTCGAACAAAAAGTAACGGCTAGACGATTAAGCTTCCTAGAGCAAATCGGTTTACGTTTTTGTGGCTCAAAGAAAAATGAAGTGACTTAGCCTCTACCTCGACTTGTTAGTTCATTTGATCCATCTTCGTCTTACCGTACACTAGTCGATCCCATGAATCCTTGATTGTACCAAAGACTCCTTAGTATAGTCCAAATTCATGGGATATAAACTATATGGAGAATGAAGGACACAAAAAGAAAAATAGTCCATCTCCAAAGAAATGATTATTTCGATGGCCAAATCATGTTATTACATTATATTATGTCTATACTATTGCAATCGTTTATTGAATTTTTTTTTTAAAAAAAAAATTAGATTTCCAAAAATTCAAAGTTCAGCCGACTGAACCTTCCTGCTCAGTCGACTGAACACTAGGCAGAAAACAAATACACAACAATTCAGTCGACTAAAAACTCTGTTCAGTCGACTGAATTTAACATAGAAAACTTCGACCAAAATTTCAGTCGACTGAACAGTCTTTTTCAGTGGACTGAACGCCAATTCCCAGACAATTTTTTCCTTTTATCCACCAGTTTTTACCCTTTTACCTTCACTTTTTACCTTCTAAAAGTTCTCTCTTCCCCATTGTTTTCCAAAACCATAGCCCCCAATTCACAAATTACTCTCAAATCTCATGACAAATGGCCCCAAAAAGATCAAGAGCTTCTTCTTCTTCATCCTCCGAGCCAATTGATGCTCAAATTGCACAATAGCTCTATGATGGCTTAGCTGTAACGAGGTGCAATAAAATGAAGAATTCTTGCATTTTCGAGCACTCCTTCATTGATTTTCAAAGCCTTTAGACATACAACATCCAAGCATTAACAGATCGGGCAGGTTTAACTTCTCTCTTGGATTTGAAAAGAAACGGCCATGCAATAAATCATATCATGGTCAAACTATTTTATGCAAATCTTAATCTTGGACACCAAACTCCAAGAAATCCAAATGATAGTGTTTGGAGTATGGTGTGTGGGAAGAAAGTTGGGTCTCCTTAGATCGAATGGCACACATTTTAGGTTCACCTAATGTAGGGAGAAAGCTTGATGAGGTAGAATTCAATGCACAAATTCGAGATAACATAAACCATCAATTTTTGGTTGATAATGTTAATATTCGAGATTTTAAATCCTCTTCCCTCCGACCTAGAGCTAGAATCCTTCACAAAGCTCTTATGAGAACAATTACTCCACGAATGGGTTCATATGAACTTGTCTACCCAATCAATTATCGAGCTCTATACGCTATTTTGTGCAATATTCAAGTCAATTGGGTCCAACTAATCCTTGATGAGTTTCTCACATTTAATAATGGCAAAATGCGAACTATATATTTTGGAGAATATATCATGAGACTTCTCCTCAATGTTGATACGCCATTACCCAAGTCCGAAAATACAATGGTCCATCAAATTAACCAACGGACAATAAGCCTTATTCAACTCCCGGATAGACCTCCTCGCATCATATCTCTTGCCGAATGGGAAGCTAGGCATCAAGAACAACAACAACCTCCACAAGCGCAACAACCTCCACAAGCTCCATATGAAGAACCTTTCGACCGAGAAGATGAAATTCGTATCATTGAGCCAAGTTTTACTGCCAATCAATCGTTAGGAATTTTATCAAGAAATCAACAAATTCTTGATAATCGCCTCAAGAAGGTAGATCATAAACTTGATAAAATTAAAGGATTCTTCAATAAATTATGGGCACGTGGTAAGCGTCCTGCACCTACATTCACATGGACATCATCCGAAGAACATACAAGCAACAGCACGAGTGGCACTAGTGGTGGTCAAGGAGGAAGTTATAGACCTCCCACAAGTGGACCCATTATCCACGAACCAAGGGGAGGGAGAGAAGCCTCATATGATTGGGACAAAGATGAGTAAACTCTTTTATGGTTTTTTTATTATTTCAGAAACACTAATCACAGGTCTTGTATAAATAGCCTTTTATGTTTCATTCATGCTACATTTTATGTTTTATTCATTCATGCAACATTCTATATTCTCATGCTACATTTTTATGCTATATTCTATGCTACATTCTTAAATGATAGACATGCATATCAATGATTGTTTTGACAGTATACTTCTGTGATTATTACTTCCTTTTTGTCCACGACATTGGGGGAGAAATCTATGTTACTAACCTTGTTTGTAGAAAAGATAGTGCATATATTTAGGAGGATGAAATGATCTCTACACACATGAGTACTGTCATCAATCAAAAAGGGGGAGAATGTTGATACGCTAAGATTTTGATCAATGACAATGTGCTTCAACAAAAAGGAAGAGAAATGTGCAAAGCTAAAGAAAGAACGATGAAGACAAAGAATAAACATAATTATGATTTTTATATAGGTCTTACTTTAGATTTATTGTTAAAATCTATCCTCAAGAGGCTTGCACAAACACTAGAACACACTAGAACACATTTTATAAATTTCATTTTTTAATACACATTCACTATGCACAGTTTAGTAGTTCAGTCGACTGAACATGGATGACCAGTCGACTGAACCTGTTACACATATACAACATGTACAGTTTCAGTCGACTGAAACACTCTGCTCAGTCGACTGAATTTGTTCCTGAAAATTTTACTTCATCTTTCAGTTGACTGAATTCTCTGTTCAGTCGACTGAATTTGAACCTGTGAATTTTCTATGAATGGACACCTTCTTCCTCCCAAGAGTTGCAACCATTCACCAATGGAAATGGAAGCATTTCTTCTCTGCACCCTTAGCCAACAGATGCACCCCCTCTACAAGTACAAATACATAATTTTAACATCTTCAATTTACCGAATTCTCTTGCTTTAATCTTACTATTTTCTTGAACATATTAACTAGAAATTCTCAAAGCAATCACAAATCTATTGCTTGAATCACTGTTTTGTTTTTAACATTCTTTTGATTCATAGCAATTCACATTTCCTAAATCTTCACAAACACATTGCATACTCTCGAGGATAAGATTATAGGAATATTGTACTACATTAGACTCATTAGTGTTGACAAGAACACAATAAGTCGAATATTGTTTTTTAGTAATTTTGTTGAAGTCCTCTTCGGTAGTTGAGGCAAGAAATCCCGTTCGGTTGTTCGGGTAAGTTGTAAACTTATTCCTCCAGGTTAAGTGAGGGTTTTAGTTAGTGGACTTCCTAAGTGAAGCTTAGCGACTGGAAGTAGGAGTAGAGGTTCGAAACAGTATAAAATCCTGGTGTCTACCTTGCTTTTACTTACCTTATCTACCTAGACTATTCCGTTATTCCATATTACCCGATCCTACCGCATAGCTTGTTTCAAAATCGACAAATAAAGCAGAAGCATTAGTTAAACCAAAAGGCATAACTAGCCATTTAAAGAAACCATTCTCAGTACGGAAAGCAGTGTTTGGAATGCTCTCCTCAACAACTCTGAGTTGGTGAAAACCCGTGGCAAGATCAAGCAAAGAGAAAATAGTAGCTCCATAGAGCTGATCAAACATATCATTAATGCAAGGCATAGGATATCTGTTTTTCATAGTGAGCTTGTTTAGCTCCCTATAATCAACACACATCCGCAAAGAACCATTAGACTTAGTGACGAAAATCACTGCTGCTCCCTATTTAGAATAGCTTGGTCTGATCAGACCCTTGATAACAAGCCTTGAATTTGCTTTCTTAACTCAACCTTCTCACAGGGTGCCATTCCTCTAGGTTGAAGAACTACAGGTCGAGATCCAGGAATAAGAACAATACGGAAATCAATTTCCCGCTTAGGAGGTGAAGAAGTGACTTCACCAAATACATCGAAATAAAATCTGACCACATGAGTCGAGTCAAGGTCACTAGGGGATGAATCAAGAGAATAAATGAAGCTGTCAGCAAAATCCTGGGGCAAACTACCCTGAATCTCCAAAGAATTACCAAAATCATCCTTGAGGGAAAAAATTCGAGAACTACAAGAGATATGGGCATCATGCCTATTCAACCAATCACCCCCAAGCAATAGATCAAAAGCATCAAAACCCAGCATGTAGAAATCATTGGTGAAACAGTAATGAAGATAGAGAAGCTTCACTTGCTTACAAATCTTGCTAAGATTTGCGGGACCACAAATGGGATTCGAAACACACAAAGGCACAGAAGAAAATTCGGGCAAAAGACGATGCTCGAATTTATTACAAAGATCCAAAGAAATAAAGCTATGGGAAGCTCCAGTATCAAATAAAACACGAACATGATATTTAAACAAAGTAAAAGTGCCCTGAAGTGTACTTGGCTATCACTAGGAGCAGGAGGGGGTGTAGGTGGTGGAGCTGGAGAAGATGCAGAAGTCATAGCAAAAAAACCTGATACCTTGCCCTTCTTCTGAGTAGGGCAGTCCTTCCTGAAATGTCCAGGCTGAAGACAAATGTGGCAGAGGTCACGCCTGGCCAACTGAGCTGGAGGAGGAATAGAGGCACCCAAGGTAGGAAAACTATTAGCATAATGTCCCTTTTGATCACATCTGAGCAAGTAATGGCAGATAGGTCGATTGACTGCCTCTAAGACGAAGAAGATGATCCTAACCCTGGAGTCTTGTTCCAGTTCTTCTTATGATAGTAGAAGTTGGACTTCCTCTTCTTAGAACTACCAGAAGAAGACTGAGATGAAGCAGAACAGGCAGCTAGAAGATTCTTAGAGGTAGAATTCTCATATTTAATGTCCATGTCCATCAGAGAGGTGAAAGGACCATGCACGTGAGTTATGAGACGATCATAGTACTCGGGGCATGCACCAGCAATAAACTTTTCATTCTTGTTGAGAGGAGTGTCTATTAGATTAAGACCATACTGCGGTAGCTCATTTAATTTCCTCTCATATTCGGCAAAGGACATATCACCTTACGTCAAATCCATGAATTCCCGATACAGCTGAGACTTTCCTGCTTCGGGCGTCCATTTCACAAGAAAAGCATCCCTAAAGCACGATAAGAGATATAAGACAGATTTCAAAAGGGAGGAAACTGAACCCAACATGAACAATAGAAGAAGATACCTAAATTGTTCCTAAGAAATGTCAGCCGTAGCGGTGTGAGCTGTAACTGACAGCTACCAATCCAAAGCATCTCCTTTCAATTGCCAAGCTGCCAACTGACGCTGCTGGGCATTCGTTATCTCCAGACCGGAGAAGATTCTCTCCAAATCTCTTAACCACCGTTGAGCTTCAATTATGCTCTCAGATCCTGTGAACTTGGTGCCACCAAGCTCAGTGTATTCCTTGCAAAGCTTAGTGAACCTAACTGGGGCAGTGGGTGCAGGAGCTGGGGTGGCACCATGTCCCCTACCTCTAGCATTTCCTCGATTCATCCTGACAAGTCAAGAATGAATTTAAGGACAAAGGAAAAATAGAGACCAAGATAGATTAGATAAGACAAAGTTCAACTAGAAAAGGAATTCAACAAAGGACCTAATTACATAAGATGGAGAAAGGAAAAGAAGTAGTCAGAAAATTTTTATTCCAAAACAAGAAAGTTTTATATAAAAATACTTCTTTGAAAATCCTTTAAAAATCATTATATACTTTGAAATACGTTCTCTCACAAAGAAAGGATTCTAAGATTGACTTCACTCATTCTAAGGTACTTCTACTCTATCACTAATGATCTTTTTCTCCATAGGCTATGGTTTGCCAAAAAACCAAATTTATGATAACAACTGTAACGACCCACTATTTTGCACCATTCAAATTCGATAATAAATTAAAACTTGTCAAACTTGAATAGTTCAGAACAATAGATTATAACAAGAATTGGAGCAAATGAAATCAAATCATAGAATCACAGAAACAGAAATCAAAATACTCGCAACGGAAAATAAAATACCATATTGGGTCATGAAGCCACTATCAACATTGTCTCAAAAAGAGTACAAATTACATAGTCTTAAAACCAATACAGCTTGAAACAAATACAGAAAATCCCAATTTCATTTGTCTCAATTACATAGAAAAAGATAAAAGACTGAACAGAGAAATAGGTAGCAGCTCGATAAAGATGATCTCCAGTAGTCCTAGCTCTAGGAAATGAAGTCCAACTAATACTCAGGCTGACCCGAGCGTAAAATAAAATATAAACACTCGAGTCAGGACATACATACTTATACAGTGTAAACCAACTCAAGTGAACTGTAATATAAAGTACAAGTAACTTAAAGGATGCTTGGGACCACCCATCCTCTAAGGATCCGTTAAACTATTTACTATGCAGTAATATTTCGCTATTATAATAGTGTCTATTGTAAAATAAACGTACTTTTAAATAGTGTTAAGCGGTTACCCATATAAGCATAACACATAATAGTGCCAATAGTCTATACAGTACCGTAATACCTTCTGATCAGGAGGCTACCACAGGATACTCCATAGGTACGACACAAATCAAACTCGTAGAAAGCGTGCTAGGGTAGGTTTGGCACAACTAGGCAATGCCAGGGTGGATATACCAATTACGCATCCGGACCGGTGGTAGCGCGTAGTAGCTACTACCGCCCACCATGAACCACACTCCCAAAAACAAAGGTTTGCACCAAACCAGCACAAAGTAATAGAATGACATACGAAGAAATGCGCTCGAATAAAAGGTGCTACCTTCTTAGTCCGTCAATCGCTCCTATTTAAGCCACCTTATGCCAACTCATGGGAGTCGGGTCCACGCACATACCTCAATAGAATGTCGCTACTGTCCTACTTCATTCTGGAACTTCCACCGTGTACATGGTCGTTAAAGTGGTTTTCGGTATCGACAGAGAGTATGCCCTTATCCAATCCCGGTCTCTTTAACAACCAACGTTATTGTTACCAGTGGTTATAAATTTCAAAAATAGTTTATATTTCAATCAAAATACTTCATTTTGAACTATCTAAAAGTGAAGTTATTATACTTACAAATCAAATATTCAATTCCCAAAATTTTATCCTTTTCTGAAATCGTTTATTCGGTAAAACTACAAGCGTTGAAATTTCAAGTTTTCACGGAAAAATCTCATTTCAGCCAACTACAACACTTAAGAAGTTCTGCTGTAGCCCTTTTATTATTTAAGGTTTTAGTTTTAGTTCTGCAACCACAGAACTTACCAAGTGCTGCAATAGTCCTTAGTTAATTTTAGCCTTTAGTTCATTTGCATCAACTACAGCACTTACAAAGTGCTGTAATATTCTTTACAACATATTTTAAGTTAACTTCATAAATGAGCATTTCCAAAGTGCTGGTAATTAAATTTCAGATTTAAATAAAATTTCAGCAACAATTTCAACTTCAATTTAAACCAATTTAACTTATAAAAATCATATTTTTCCACCCAATAAAGTTCATTTAAATACCCTTTAAATTATGATTTTTATAAAGTAAATTTCACCAATAAATATCAATTTTTTCAATGCCTCACTTATAAAAGTCAACGTGATTTTTTTTTCCCTTTTCCATTTACTTTATACTTTAACTTAATTTACAATTTCATAAATTAAACCACATTTCCATTTTATTTTCTTAACTTAACTTTTATTTTAAACCAAATTTCTCATTTGCCAAGTCAAGTTATATCTCAAATTTCACTTTTAAACATGCATTTATCTAACCATTTTAGTTCATATAAAACTCAATAACACTTTATTCATTCACTTTAAATTCAAATTTATATTCAATTATCATATTTTATTTACTTAACTTAAACTCTGTTTTCAAATAAAATCACTAATTTCAAAATAAATTCAAACTTCAAATTTCAGCTTAACCATTCATTTATTAACATTATTAACTTGTAGAAAATCATTAACACTTTATAAAATCATTTTTAATTCAATTTAAATCAAAATATTATAATATATAATTTTAAAAATACTTAAAATTAACAGAAAAATATATATATATACACCACGGGTCTGTAGAATATTTTCTAACCTAGGCCAAGGGATACGGATAATATATCATTTCAATCCTTAATTTACAAATAAAAATCCGTGTTCTATCATTTCAAACCCGCAATTCCAAGTTAAATAAAATAAATAAAAATCGATCAGGCCTATCATTTAAGCCCATAATGATTTTTTCTTATTCTAAAGTCCGCTCGGGTATGTATCATTTCAACCCATAGTGATTCTACTCTACGGGAAACTTGCAGTGTGATAAACAGAAATAAATAAACAGTATAACATCATATAACATAGCGGATGATGTGACAGGTTTATAACAGGGTTTTACATCATAAAATTCATATCAAAGGCAAGTATAACATGATATAACAGTTCTATAATTTCATTTGCTATCAATTTATGATTCTATAAGTATGAATGTCAAGCATGAATACTCACCTCTTCGATGCTAGAGATTTGATTCAAAATAACAATACCATATGCCGAAGAGCGCAGGAAGGCACGATAAGATTTTAGAGGATGTGACAATCAGATTCAATTTCGAAACAAAAATAAATCAACTCTAAGTATATGCTAATTCACATAAGAATACAAAAATTTGAATAAAGCAACATGGATGAATATGTTAAATAAGATGACATGAACAACAAGGTGGCTTAGCTCCTTCACCACACGACTCAACCAAAGTCCCATATAACTCGACGGTAACCAGATTCATGGTGTAAAATGTTCGCAAGGCAGCGGGAAGTTAAAAAATTTAGGCTGAGCACTTGGCGGAGAAGACAATAGAAATAAAAGGAAAACAAAGAAAGAAGAAAAAGGAAAATAAAGTTAAAAAAGATATGCAGTCATGACTTACAAGAGAGAGCTTCACACGAGAAGATGAAATCAAATAAGATGCGGTAAGGTATTTTTATACGTGAGTTTGTACTTAACAGAGAGGTTTCATGTTAATTAAGTGAAAGAACCGCAGGAAAAAAATATTTGAAATGGATAAAGAAATTTAAGGATTTTATTCCTATTAAATAAAGAGATGCAAATGAAAAAGTGGAATGAGATGAAATATTATACGTGAATTGCAAGGCACATAAGCGGCTAGGGTTTTTAATTCTTTCCTTTTAGAAATGCACGGCTGTTGATTTGAATGGCTAAGGTATGTAATAAAAGGAGTGTGTATTATAAAGGTAAGAGATAAATTGAAACGTATGCCCAAAATTAATAGCAATGTAACGTATCCTATATTTACTTGTTTCCTAATTGTTTAATAAAATATATGCCAACGAAATAATTCAATAAATAACATGCCGTATATTAATCATCAGAGAAATAAATAAGAAAGGATATAGAACGTATCAAATAAAACGTATAAATTAATTCTATTTACACTTTGTTTATTACTTGATTTACAAATTGATTTGTTACATATCCCTTTGATTTGTTTATTACTTAACTAAAGAAAACGAATGTACAACATATACAAGTAAAAGTATAGATTAGTCGCTCTTTACAACATTGTTTATTACTTAATTTCCAAATTGATTTTCTACATATCCCTTTGATTTGTTTATTAATTAATTAAGGAAACGGATGTAGAACATATACAATAAAAAGTATAGATTAGTTGCTTTTTACAACATTGTTCATTACTCAATTTAAAAGAATTTGATTTGTTACATATTCATTTGATTTGTTTATTACTTAATTAAGAAAACAGATGTAGAACATATACAATAAAATGTATAGATTAGTTGCTTTTTACAACATTGTTCATTACTCATTTTAAAAAACAATTGATTTGTTACATATTTATTTGATATGTTTATTACTTAATTTAAGAAAACGGATATAGAACATATACAATAAAACGTATAGATTAGTTGCTTTTTACAACATTGTTTATTACTCAATTTAAAAGAATTTGATTTGTTACATATCCATTTGATTTGTTTATTACTTAATTTACAAAGTATATATCCAAATTAAATGGAAAAAACAGAACAAATGTTGTAAATATATACAGTTTAAATAAAAGATTGGAAGTTAGAATTTAAATTTTAAAGTTTCAATTAGAGTCAAAATTTAACCCAAATCTAAAATTCCATAAATTGTTTATTTTTAATAAAATTGGGCAAATGATTTATAACCAATTCAGGAAAATTTCCAAAATTCTATTTTTTTAAAACAATTAAGCACCAAAGTTTTAAATAAAATGAACAAGAATATTTATTAAAAATTTTGGGTTGTTACAATCTAGCTCGTTTCCTGAGCTCTACAGCAGTCCATCTAGAATCTGTACTCTATAATACTCCGTAGGACCCGAGCATTATAGTTAAATAACAGCCGAGCCAGTTTGGAAAACCAGAGTGAGAAAACACACTCAATTAATTCACTAAAATTTCTAAAATCATTTGAAATCAAAGGTATCTCGTAAGACCACGCTATAAATAAACATGCCGGGTTTTCACCTTACGATAACTAAAACATTTTTCTCAAATACATCTGATATTATAATAGTTTCTATAGAAAGTAAAATAGAATCTATCTGAAATGCTTGCATCTCACGTGTCAGCATAGTTGGGCACAATCAAAACCATACAGGCGCTTATTAGAGATTGGATTCCATACAATGGAAGGGCTACTAGGGTACCGCCCGTCACAGTATGTGGTCTAGATCACCGTACCGAGGATCCACCCTCATCTCATGCATCACAAGATCGAAGCTACTCCTTACTGGGTAGTCCGAGAACACCGTGCGATAAGGATCAGCAACCGCCTATACAGCCAAATAAAAGGGACCTCTAGACAGGGATGACCTTATCCTAATTGCTTGCTAGCCACTTAGCCTTGTGTGCACCTCCCCTGTTCTAGCCATTCCCGGTAAATGAGGCTCGAGGCTATGCATTACCTTTTTAGCGCCTATTCACTGAGAATGCTTATTGTCCTCCTGACGATGTTCTGAAAGCATTCATCCATACAAGTCCATTCCGGGTTTGAACGGAACCGAAGGCAATACTCCTACTATGTAACAACCCGATATTTTCAGCCATTCGCATCCACACATGTTGGACTTCAATTGCTCAAAATACCGAATTGTAATAAAATTTGGAGAAAATAAAATACAATCACAGAATCGCAGACACAGAAATATCAGAATAACTCGTAGCGGAAATTGAAATACCATAGTAGTTCATGAAGCTACTATAACAAACTCTCAAAACAAAATACATAATATCAGTCTGAAAACATATACAATAGAAATCTCAAATACATAGAAGTTTATAAATACTAGAGCTGAAATAGAATTACTGAAACTGAAAGGGAATAGATTAATAGACAAGCAAAATCTCCAGCGATTTCTTGCTCCAGAAAAGAAATCCAAAGATAAGCCGTAAATATTCAGGCCGACCTGAGCGTAATGTAAAACACAAAACACACGAGTCAGGACATATATACTTATATAATGTAAACCAACTCAAGTGAACTGTAGTAGTAATGTACAATAACTTAAAGGATGCTTGGGGTCGCTCATCCATTAAGGATCAGCTAAACTATAAATTAACTACATCCCGTGGTTAAAATTTCAAAATAGTATTTAATACTTCTAAATCAAATATCATTTAAAAATTCAATATCATTAAATTCATTTTGAAATATCAAAATATCATATCTTTCCATAACCACATTCATATTTATTTAATTTAAATACCATTTCAAATCACATTTTAAAATTGTTTATATTTCAAATCAAAATATTCCATTTAAACCATTTAAATATTCCATTTAAGCCAATTAAATATTCTCATTAAACCAATCAAATATTCCATTTAAATCAATTAAATTTTCCAATTGAACCAATTAAATATTCCAATTAAACCAATTAAATATTCCATTTAAATCATTTAAAAGTGAAGTTATTATATTTTATAATTAAATATCAAATTCTCAAAAATTTAGCCTTTTTAAAGTTCATTTATTCTTTTAAATTTATCAAAACAGTGTAAATTCAACTTTCGCAGCACTTAGAAGATGCTATGGAAAGTTATATTATAAAACAATTCATTTAACAAAAGAGAGCATTTAAAATGCTGTAATAGGTTTAATTTAGTTTCAAATAAACTTTAGTTAAGTCCAGACACTACAGAACTTACTGATGTGCACGTAAATGTGCACATTTTTATCGCCATATTTTATCTATTTAAATTAAATAAATGATCATATTGGGTATTTTAACTTGTTTTAACCAAAATTCACATTAATTCCAAATTGTCACACGTTTATCTTCATACAAGGGTGAAACGGTCTTTTTTGTGAATTTATTAAATTGTGAAAATTTACTTAGAATTTTCTATGTTTTTTATAGGAAATTTGGTGGCTTTTACAAGTGGTTTCATGAAGATATGCACGCACAAAATCAATACAAAGGAATGAAGATGGAAATAATTCAAAGTGAAGATCATGGAGGACCCCACCTACCCACCTACCTTAATGTACAAATTAAAGGCTAATGCACATGATTATGGATTTAATGGCTTCATGTACATTTAAGTGGGGATTAAAACATGCTAATGATAACTTGGCCTCCACACTTTCTCATGGGCATTTTGGGCATTCTCCAAAAATAGGAATTAGGGTTTTAAACTTGTATATATACCCCTTATGTTTCATGTAACATAATCTCTTCTCTTAGTCTCTCTTAGGCCTCCTACTCTTTAGTTTAGTTTAGATCAAAAATAAAAGAAAGCTCTCTTTCTCTTTTCATGGCTACTTAGCCATTTTTATTTTATGTAATTTTCTTTTCTTTTTATGCAATGTTAATTAGTATTTCCTCTTACTTACATGTTCATTTCCTTTCATGCTAGTAGTGTAGTTTTACTTTTATGCAAGTAGAATAGTTTTCTTTTCATTTGCTTTCATTTTTCTTTCTTTTTTGCTTTCATGTTGTTGCTACATTTGTTAATAAAATGACAAATATGAGAAGCTAAACCCCTTCAATTTAGGGGTAATGAAGCTCTCTAATTAATGTAGCTTCAACATTTTGTTAATTCATGCTCCCTTTTTGTGCTTAATAATGATCAATGAAGTGTTTTATTTGTTGTTTTTGTGTTGAATTTGATAGCCTATATTGTTGACACCAAATAGGCTACGCTTAAATAATCATTAACACAAATGCCTCTTCATGGATATATGATTATGGCATAAGAAAGTGATTTGAAATTAAATTTGATGGTCTATGTTTCTAATCAATAGTTAATAGGCCATACTTAAAATAGATTTCATTTTCATTTTCTTTGTCAAGTTTCATGAAAGTTAGTAAGTGCTTTAAGGGGTGTGTTATAGTTTGATGACTTATGTTGGCTAACTAATAGCTCAAATATGTCATACTTATGATAAACACATCAATTAAAACACTAATGACCATAAAAGAGAGATCATGATTTCATGTGTTGAACTACATGATCTAGAGAGTGGATTTATTCTCCAAATTGACATTTAACTCTCATATTTGCATTTCTTTTCTTTTTGTTAGTTAGTTCATATTCTCATTTTCTAGCTTAAACACAGTCTCGACTTTGCTATAATTTGATTGAATAGAATTTTAAAATCATTAATTCCCTGTGGATCGACCCGTATTCTCCACGTGCTGCATTCGTACACCGTGCGCTTGCGGTTATTTTTAAATTTAAATTCGTTCGACGGTTTTCTAATTTCATAGAATTTCCGCCGACGAACAAGTTTTTGGCGCCGTTGCCGGGGATTGTTTTGATTTTATTTTTCTATTCTTCAAATTATTTGTGTTTGATTTTAGTGTGTGTTTGTTTTGTGTTTTGTGTTTTGTTTTCCTGAAAAGAAATAAAAAAATTTGTGTTTGTTTGTTGTTTTATTTTTGTCTTCAATTCGTTGTGTGTATGTTCTTGTTTTTCTATTTGCATTTCATACTTTAAAAAAAAAACACAATTTCATTTGATTTTTTTTTATTTCATTGCAATACAGTTTACAGTGTACATACATTTTACATTGTAATTCTCTTTTTAAATTGTGCACTGTGCACACAGTTCTGCCATCCCCTCCTCTAACACACACTACTGCCTGCCAGTGATATTCCTCCCCTCTGCAACCCACACTCAATACCTATACTTGCATATCATCTCAGTACAACTACAACAAGTTTTGAACAAACAACTACAAACAAGTTTAAACCACCTCAGAAAGTTGCTACTGCTTCATCAACAATTCCACCATCATATCTCCACAAACTCCCTCCTGCAATACAACTCACCACAGTTCACCAATTCTGACCATCCAACTGACAACAAAATTTCCATCTCAGTCCAACACCATTCACCTGAAACCATCCAAACAATACTACCAACTGCAAACATACTTCTACTTCATCCCCATTCCAAAACCTCCTCCTGAACAAACTGCTACTTCCCTCACATATCACATTACTACCTCACAAGTTAACTCACCATTTGTACACCATCCATCTCATATTTCAACTCCTCTACACTCACGTAATCATCAACTTCTTGCCTGTCATGAACTCTCCCTGACATATTGCCTTCTGCCTCCACAAAACTTTCACCACTGCCTACGAGTTCTACTTCATCAACATAAACCATTTCTCTGCAACTAAGCTTCACCTCTGCATCCTCTTCCACTGTGCAAGTACACATTTACATCACCACAACCCAACTATTATTTCAGCCTTACCACCCAAACTTCCAGATTACCACTTCTCTTTCTCCAACAGACTCCAACTTCTACTACTATCACTTCCACATACCTTATCATCACCCCACCATTGCCTGCAATCCACTTCACTCAAACAACTACATCTCCAGTTTCCACATCTACACCAATATCACTGCATACACATAACATCCACTGCCTCAAATACCATCGGCTGCATTCAACAACCTAGAATTCAACTTCACCACCACTGCCAAACCAAATCACTGACACACTGCATATTCCTTTCCCATCTCAATACAGTCACAACCAAAAAAAAACGAAACCTCTCCAAAAAATCACCAACTGACCACCCTATCACCTCTGACCAACCGCAATCCGAGAATAGCGACTTCACCCCTTCAACTCAAAGTCGCCGCGACCAACGAACTACCTCCAACCTTATCCCTTCAAACTCAAGCAACCATACTCACGCGACCTAGAATCAACTGTCCACCTCCTCGCCGCTCCTCAAATCGCAACCAATCAGACCCCTACAGCAAAACCAAATCGCCGTGGCCAGAATCCCATCGCAAATATCTGTCGCGGTTGTGAAAATGGAGTTTAGAGAATCGAGTTTGAATTCGCGATTGTGAAATTTGTGCACAGTGGATTTTTTTTTAAAGGATTGAAAACGAATTATTTTTCTTTTCTGGCATCGCTTTTGTTTTGAACGGAAAAAAAGGGGGAGTGAGTCTTCGTTTATTACTGTGGGGAGATGGGTTTGTTTTGTTTTGCATAGTGGGCCTTTTGAGGTGTGGGTGTAGGCCGCAAATAAAGTTTTTATTATTATTATTATTTTACCTTCTTTGCTTTGTTTTAAGATACATTTATTTAGTGAATTTGATTTTGGAAAGTTGTTTGTTTTTGGTTTCAAATTTTTTAGCTTCTTTCTCTCCATTTTTTTTAAGTAAAACCCTACTTTTAAGTTTCCTTTCAAAAAAAAATGTATATATCTTAGTTTTTAATTTTCAGGTTGCCAAAGAAGGAAATAAAGGAAGAATAGCCTGCTGAAAATTGCTTCCTTAACTAGCCAAAATAAATTGCTCTGCTTGCTACAAAATTTTGCTTTCATTTCTAGTTTTATTTGAATTGAATTGTTGATTGCTTGCATTTGCATTTAAAAAAAAAGAAAAAAAATCATTCGTGGTTGCATTGTTAATACACGTTTAATTTCTGTTCTGCATTTCATCTTAGATTTTGATTAATAATAACGATTAGACATCGATAACACTTAATTGTATATTAACAATTTGTCTTCTTTGAACAATTTAAATTCCTGGTGTCTAGGCTACGACAGAGTAGTAACCATTTATAAATTTTACGGTGATTCGTAAATATTATAGTGGTTGTTCCTCTGAAGGTACTTAAACCTTCGGCTGCATTGCTACGGTGATTCGTGGTGCACCGATAAATCCTGCCCGTTACCTGGCTGAGAACTATCTTGTTTATCTAAGACAATTTGTGAACATACAATTTTGGGTTAACTTAGGATAAATCATTTGTAGTTAACCCTTGCATTCATTTAGTTGCATTTGTTCATGCATATTTAAAAAAAAACAAAAACAAAAACAAACAAAAAATCAAAATCCAAAACTAATTTTTTTTTAAATATTCCTTTTCTTTTTCTTTGAAATTTTTAAATCCTTTTCCTTTGAAATTTCAAAAATCCAGAAAAATTAGAAAAACAAAAATCCAAAAAATAATAATTATAAAACCTTTTCAAAAGCCAAAAAAATTGAAAAGTCAAAAAAAAAAAATCAATTTTCCATTTTGAAAAATAAATTCTACTTGTAAATATTTTCTTTATAAAAAAATCAAAAAAAAAAAAAAATCTTGAAAATGTCCGAGTTTCCTTTTCCTTACTCACTTGAATTTAACGATGAAAATCAATATAATCCATACGATTTCTGTCCAAATTCGTATGGATATTTTAACAAAAACTGTTGTGTAAACAATTCAAATTTCGAACAACAAAATTTTCAAAACGATGACCAACCTTCAACTTTTGAAAATAGAATTGAAATGATTTCATCTTTACTCGAACTTTCTACACGACAAAATCAAGAGATAAATGATTTATGTAATTCTTATTTGTGTAATAACTCGAGTCAAGGATTTCAAAATTTGAATTCAATTCAATATTCAAACGATTACGATTATAACCCATGCCAATTTAATTTCGAACTCCAAAATGAATTTCAAACTCAACATGAAAATGGAAACAACTTTTCAAATGAATTTGGCAATGAGAATAATCTTAACCATGTTACGAGTGAAAATTTTTGTTCTCAACAAATTCAAATCGAAAATTCCAATTTAATAACTACAAATTGGATTTTGTTGAACAAATGAATGAAATTTACGATGATCACACGGATTTGTTGTTTGAAACTTATATGAAACAGCGTGAACAACAAAATCAAATCTTAACGTGTGATGAGTCAAGTGATAATCTACCTTTTACCCAAATCGACGATTTTCAAATAACAACTTTTGAATTTGATAATGACGATCTTAATCAAGTTGTTGAAAATACGGTAATTGAGTTGGATTTCAATTCTTTTGAGGGTGTGAACTCGATTTAAACTTCGATCTTCCTTTTGCTGAAAATTTGAATACGACAACTTTGAAACTCGATTTACATGATGAAGTTGTTGATAATCCAACAAAGGAAGTCGAATTTAACGAACATAAGTTTCATGGACTTTTTGAAAACGAGTTGTTGAATTTTGAAGGGGAAAATTTCGATCACCATTTTGATTTTGAAATGATACTTTGAAAGAAATTGAACTTCAACCAATTTTTCTATCTACCCCAAAAATCATCGAAAGTAAAACAACTCGCATGATTTTCAATAAAATGACTTTCCTTTTTCCAAATCCACATTCAACTGCGAAATCTTTTACGATTTGGTTTTTCATGCTTAAGCTGTGTCTCGCACATTTGACGAGACAAATGAATCGGTCTTTAGAAGACCGTTTCATTTACTTTTTGACGTATACTTTCTCATCTCTTATAAATAATAATCTTTCATGTAAATATTAGATTTTTATTTTATTTTTCTCCTTCCACTTGGGTTGACTGTGGGGACGCAGTCAAAGTCAAGTGTGGGGGGAGACTTATCTTCATTTTTTTATGGTTTTTTTTGTCGTTTTCTTTTAAAATCTAAAAAAATCCTAATTTTTTTTCTTTTGATTTATTTTTAAAGAAACACTATAGGATAAATATATGGTTTTGGTTTACTAGATGGAAATTTTTGAAAATTTAGTCGTCTTAACAAAAATAAAAATGAAGTTTTATTACAAATAATAATGGTTTAACAGGTATATAGGAAGACTCATACGTGTTAATTATGAAGTACATCCTAATTGAAAATCTTTGTTTTAGAAAGTGGTTGATTTAAAGTAAAGGATATAACATTTTTTTTTTGCCTTCCAAGTTAAATGGTGCTAAGATGATTTTGCAAAACTCTCTCTCTCTCTTAAAAAAAAATATAAAAAAATAATAATAACAACCAAGTATTCACTCTCATTTAAAAGTCCTCACGGTTATGCATGGGTGAATTACTTGGAATCTTTGATTATGTGCTTTCATACTCATTTAAAAGTCCTCACGGTTATGCATGTATGGAACACATGTAAAAAAACAGACTTAATAAAAACCACCTACGGTCGATAGGTGTATGCACGAAAGTGTGTGCACTCGCCATGCTCTATACTCCCCTCACATAAGCCCGAAAGGCATTGCGTGGGTGGTATATATGACCTCAGTTTACCTGAGCTAAGTGTGTAATTTTTCTTGCAGATAATGAGAGAGCAAGCAATTGAAATCCTAGCACTATTTTTACTTAGTTGATTTGATTTATTACTGAAAAGAAATGAAAATGCCACTTTGATAAACTTTGATAATCAACTAAGGATCCATTTTATAATTACACTTTGTTATCAACCGAAACAACAAGTTAAACTATTGTCTATTTGTTATGATAACTTGATTTTTGTTGGAAATTTGACAAGTAAATGACTTAAATTTTCAAGATAATGACTGAAACCTATATTTAACTTATTTGTGTCTATTTAAAAGTAAACCTTTCATTTGTAAATATTTCCAAAACTCGCATTCATCTCTTTATAATAAAATCTTGCATTTTATAAATATTTTCATCCTGCATTTGGATTTTGTGGGTAGTATCCGCTGAAAACCCTCACGAGACAATACTCGTCCTACTGGGGACACCCAGAGGTTTAACGGCTCGTTGCATACACTCAATGCAATCGTGCTCCCTACGAAAACGGATTTATCTTAGTTTTTTCTTTATTCGAGGACGAATAAAAAGATAAGTGTGGGGGTATTTGATGTGCACGTAAATGTGCACATTTTTATCGCCATATTTTATTTATTTAAATTAAATAAATGATCATATTAGGTATTTTAACTTGTTTTAACCAAAATTCACATTAATTCCAAATTGTTACACATTCATATTCACACAAGGGTGAATTGGTCATTTTTGTGCATTTATTAAATTGTGAAAATTTACTTAGAATTTTCTATGTTTTTTTATAGGAAATTTGGTGACTTTTACAAGTGGTTTCATGAAGATATGCACGCACAAAATCAATACAAAGGAATGAAGATGGAAATAATTCAAAGCGAAGATCATGGAGGACCCCACCTACCCACCTACCTTAATGTACAAATTAAAGGCTAATGCACATGCTTATGAATTTAATGGCTTCATGTACATTTAAGTGGGGATTAAAACATGTTAATGATAACTTGGCCTCCACACTTTCTCATGGGCATTTTGGGCATTCCCCAAAAATAGGAATTAGGGTTTTAAACTTATATATATACCCTTTATGTTTCATGTAACATAATCTCTTCTCTTAGTCTCTCTTAGGCCTCCTTCTCTTTAGTTTAGTTTAGATCAAAAATAAAAGAAAGCTCTCTTTCTCTTTTCATGGCTACTTAGCCATTTTATTTTATGTAATTTTCTTTTCTTTTTATGCAATCTTAATTAGTGTTTCCTCTTACTTACATGTTCATTTCCTTTCATGCTAGTAGTGTAGATTTACTTTTATGCAAGTAGAATAGTTTTCTTTTCATTTGCTTTCATTTAAATTTCTTTTTTGCTTTCATGTTGTTGCTACATTTGTTAATAAAATGACAAATATGAGAAGCTAGACCCCTACAATTTAGGGGTAATGAAGCTCTCTAATTAATGTAGATTCAACATTTTGTCAATTCATGCTCTCTTTTTGTGCTTAATGATGATACTTGAAGTGTTTTATTTGTTGTTTTTGTGTTGAATTTGATAGCCTATATTGTTGACACCAAATAGGCTATGCTTAAATAATCACTAACACAAATGCCTCTTCATGAATATATGATTAGGGCATAAGAAAGTGATTTGAAATTAAATTTGATGGTCTATGTTTCTAATCAATAGTTAATAGGCCATACTTAAAATAGATTTCATTTTCATTTTCTTTGTCAAGTTTCATGAAAGTTAGTAAGTGTTTCAAGGGGTGTGTTATAGTTTAATGACTTATGTTGGCTAACTAATAGCTCAAATATGTCATACTTATGATAAACACATCGATTAAAACACTAATGACCATAAAAGAGAGATCATGATTTCATGTGTTGAACTACATGATCTAGGGAGTGGATTTATTCTCCAAACTGACATTTAACTCTCATATTTGCATTTCTTTTCTTTTTGTTAGTTAGTTCATATTCTCATTTTCTAGCTTAAACACACTCTCGACTTTGCTATAATTTGATTGAATAGAATTTTAAAATCATCAATTCCCTGTGGATCGACCCGTATTCGCCACGTGCTACATTCGTACACCGTGCGCTTGCGGTTATTTTTAAATTTAAATTCGTTCGACGGTTTTCTAATTTCATAGAATTTCCGTCGACGAACACTTACAAAGTGTTGTAATAGCCTTTGTTCAATTCTAGCCATTTCGTTCATTTATATCAAATACAGCATTTACAAAATGTTGTGATATCCTTTACATTAATAACATTTCAAACGTGCAATTAATTAAATTCCAAATATTCAATATAATTTCATAAATAATCAAATTTTAATTTAAACTAGTTTAAACTTATAAAATCGTATATTTTCACTTTTAAAACAATCATTTGAACACCCTTATATTTATGATTTTATAAAGTGAAATTTTCATTCAAAAATCAAAATTTAATAATAATTTACTTATATAATTCAAGCATTAAATTTCAATTCTTTATAATTAATTTTTTTACTTAACACTTAAGTTTAAATTTCCAAATGTAACTTATTTTCATTTTACTTACTTAACTTAAAATTCATTTTAAAAAAATTCTCAAATTTCCAATCTAAGTTACATTTCAAAATTCAACTTAAATATTCGTTTATTTAACCTTTTAAATTATTCAAAAAAAATCATTAACACTTTATAAAATCATTTTAAATTCATTTGAATTCAAATTTTAAATCTATTTATCATATTTCCTACTTAATTTAAATTCCATTTATAATCAAAACCTAATTCCTAAAATAACTTATATTTCAAATTTTTAACTTTACCATTAATTCATTTCACTTATGAATTTTTAGAAAATCAATAATACTTATAAAAATCATTTTTAATTAAGTTTAACTCAAAATATTATAATAATTTCATTTCTAAAATATTTTAAACATTTTAGAAAAATTTATACCAACCACTGGTCTATATATTATTTTCTATCCTAGGTAAAGTGATACAGATATTATATCATTTCAATCCGTAATTTACAAAGAAAATCCGGGTTCTATCATTTCAAACCAGCAATCCCAAGTAAATAAAAATAAATAAAAATCATTCAGGCTTATCATTTCAGCCCATAATGATTTTTCCCTATTATAAAGTCTGTTCGGGTATGTATCTTTCAAGCCATAGTGATTCTAATCTATAAGGAACTTGCAGTACGATAAACTGATATAAATAAACAGAATATCATCATATAACAGTAACAGATGATATGACAGGTGTATAAATAGGGTGAGCATCATATGATCATAGCATAAGCAGTTATAACATAATAATAATATCCACAGATTAATAGGGTGTCAATTTACTACTTATACAAGTACGGAATGTCTGGTGAGAAATACTCACCTTTACAAGCTGGAGATAACAAATACAGACACACAATAGAGATTCAAAAAGGAACGAAAGCATGACTATGATTCAAGAGTGGGAGAGCCAAAGCTAATTGCCTTGTCATATAGCAAACAAAACAATGTACAATATAAATTTCAAACCAAAATATTATCAAACAATGCTTGGAATAAATGCACAAAACAAAGCCAAAGCTTTTGCACTTGCATTCAACAACTTGTGGTTCAGCAATAGGTTGGAAAAGCACGGCCAAAGTGTGCATTTGGATCAGGTTTTGGGTACAAGAGTCGGCCATAACAATATATGAAGGAGTAGAGAGAGATGTGTGCATGAACACACAACTACAAGGCAACACAAGTGGATTTCCATGTCATAAATGGTTCGGCCAAGGCATGACTGAGAACAACCAGGTCAGGTGAGTTCATGTACAGGTGTGGCAGAGGTCTTAGGTTAGCAAGTGACTGGTGGTGGTGGTGTATGGGTCGGCCAAGGTGTGGTTGAAGTGGTGGAACAAGTGGAGAGCTCGACAATGATGATTTAGTGGAGTTCATGTAATTTTCTTTTGTGGATCATCAACTAATGGGCCACAGCTATGGAAGGTCAGTGGGAAGGAGTGTATGGTGGCTGGTTATGGTGGTGGTGGAGGCGGCCATGGTGCTAGAGGATGGAGGCCGAACACATAAGAGTAGATGCAAGAGCAAAATCAATACAAAAACAATGGAAAAAGGTGAAAAAATGAAAGATTTTTACCAAACTTCTTCTCTTGAATGATGGACGATTGTTTTTAGGATTTGAGGAATATTCTTTCACGTTAGAAAAGTGAAGTGGTTGGCTGAAAGAAAGAGATATGGAAGCAAATGAAAGGATGTGATGATTGGTGTTGAAAAGGTAAGTAGAATATGAAAAGGCAATGCACATAAAAGGTCACAAATCTTTCAAATTTCCAAATTCATTTTGCAATTTTAGATACATATAAAAATGGATATAAATAACATAAAAACACATAAAAATTATAAATGAATAAAAAAATTAAAAATATATATAAATTAAGAAAATTGCGTAAAAATGAAACTAGGCTTTAAAATTTTGTAAATAAATACACTAAGCTTTGGAAAATTCAAACATCACGTTTAAAATTTTTTTAAAAATAAAATATATAGCTAGCATGTCATATAACACATATTAGAACATGACTTGATGTAACGACCCGTTAAATTAATAATATTAAATGAATTGAATTAATATAATTTCTAATCTAATTGAGAATAAATGTAGAAATTTGGTATAGTAGTTGTAATTTAGTGTAACAATAAAATTTTATGACAATAGATTTGGATAATATAGATTGTCACAATTTGATTTAAAGTTAAATATAAGAAACTGATATAAGGGTTGAATTAGTGAATATCAATAAAAAGATTAAGTAGAATGGAATTCATTTAATATAAAATAAATAGTGGAAGACTTACATTGGATTGTAAAATGGATAGTAACTAAATAAAAGGTGACCGCTGAATAAATCAATGCAATAAGTGTGATAAGGAAATTTAATGAATGTTGTCAATAATAAATGGACTTAAGATAGTAATAAAATTTGTTTTGCCTATGTAAATTTTATGTATTGATAAGCCATAATTAAATTTGAAATTTGGTAGTAAATAGGGGATAAGTTGACTAAGGCAATTAGTAATTTAATAAATGAATCCATAGTAAGTAAGTGTAATTAATGCATAAGTTTTGGACATTTGTGATAATTACAAAGTTTTATCTATTCATCTAATTTATTTATGTAAATCTAAACCTATGGCAACATTTTGGTTAATAAAATGTTGTAAGTGAGCTTGAATATAAAAGAATAACAAGTGTTTAGGTTAACCATTTATTTTATTTAAGAATGGAAATAGATTGAAATAAATCTAAATTAATTGTTTTGGTTGATAATGTGTCTAGTTAATAAAGGAGAACTTTAAGGAAATAAAATATAAATGAATGTATTTGGGAATAGAGTTCTTTTATATGTTGAATAGTTATAATGTTGTTATTAAGAATAAATGTTACTTTATTAAGTATAAATATAGTAATTGAAGTATGAATAAATTTATAGAAAACGTAAGACTTACTTTAAGGAAATAATGGAGTGTAGACTTTTTGAAATAGATTTAATAACAATAATTATTGTTCGTTACCTATCTTATTTGTTGTTAAGTTTATTTTGAAATAAAGTCTAAATTTTATTCACCAAATTATTGCAGTTAGCGTAGTTTTGGGTTTTGTAAATTGCAGTAGTTAATTCTATAAGGTGAGGTATATACTAATTTTATTTTTAATTGGACCAATTGTTGATAAAGATTTGTAGAAAGCAGGATTTATAAATTTATTTGAGTACCAGATTTCAATAATTGCATTTACTGCATAAATAAATGGAATTAAACGTAAAATATTACGTTATTGAGTTTAAGATGGAATTTGTGAACATTACAGTGAAATATGAACCTATGTTTGTGTTATCCTTATTTTGGATAAAAGATGAGTATATAAAAGTTAAAAATATAATAATTGGGTTTTTGAGAATTAAATTTATAATTCCTTAATATAAGGAAGCGTAGAAATTTATACTGAAATTTGACAGTCTTGTCAATCTTAATTCACAGCCAGACTTATTAAATCATTTAAATTGATTATAAAATATATAAGCAATAAAATTTAGTCAATTATAGAGTTTTAATATAAAATTGGATTTTTATAATTTATTTAATTTATTTAATGAATATTAAAAATAGCCATTTTGGCCACGGACTCGGATTTCGATGAAACCAGTTTCATCGGATCCGTATCGGTGAATTATTATAGGGTTTCAAGTTTCGTATCGATCGGACTTGTCGTTTGATCGTACGGGCGTGAAACGCCTTGAAATCAATTTTAATAAAATCAATTTGAAATCAATTTGGAAATTTTGTTTTCAGCATAACTGCTTCATACGATCAAATTTGGACGTGAAACTTTTTCCATCGCGTTCAGAATATCTTAAAATACCTATTTGAATATATAGATTTAATAAATTCGGTTCCGGAGGCATAGCGGGCCTTTTGGGCCATAGTTTGTTCCGTACGTTCACTTATCCGATCCATCTACGCTATCTCTAATCTACCTATATAAGCACGGTTATAAACCCTAGCCCCATTTTATTTTCCCTTTTACTGTACGTTCATTTCTTCATCTCCTTCTCCTCATCAAATGAATGCAACCTAGATCTACCCCAATCCAAATTTCAGTGAAAATGCAAACACTTCAGAAAACTTCCACAAAAATATATGTCATAATTCTCGAGACACGTAATCTACTGGTGCAATTCGTTTTCTGTTTTGGGCATTCGTTTGACCAGAATAAATTCAAACAGTCCGTGACCATTCATCATCGTCGTCGCAAACTTCATCGGATCGTCAAACCTTTTCTGGGTTTTGTAGAGTGGACGATGGGGATCGCATCTATATGGTTATTGCATCGAATCAACGGTTGGATCTCGCATAATTCGATTAGGGTTTAAGGTTTTAAGGCGGCGGTTGGAAATTGGGTAGCGTTCGAGTGACGTGGCCGAGAGACGTGGGACGCTACCTTGGGGGGAAGCTGTGAGGTAGGTCGGCGCCGTGAAATTGGCGGCTGGGCGTGGGAATTCATGGCGAAAGGAGGGGCTGCGGGTCGTTCTTTCGGTTACCAGTGGAGTTGCGTGTGTTACTGTACATGTTGAAGGGAGGGACGTGGAAGGTAGTGACGTGGCAGAACTGAAGGTGAAAGTGTTCTCTTGTTTATTTTGTTTTAAATAAATTTGATTTTTAATCCCATTTATCGCTGTAACTTTCTCATACGACCTCGGGTTCGAACGAAATTTTTTTTGTTAGGATCGTAATTTAATTCCGGACTTGATGATGCTGGTTTGGACGAATTCCGAGATGGGCGAATTTTTGGGTTTAAATCGAATTTAAATTCGATTTAAATTCAAAAGGTGAGTGTTTTAACCCACTCACAACTACTAGAAGCTTTTATGTTGTTTAAATTAATTTTAGAAATGAATAGAAATCTATTTATGAGTATTTGGCATGTTTATTTTATTCATATCTGTTGAATTGCATTTAATTAATTTAACTGTTAATTTAATTAATTTATTGCGTATGAATTTACAGTTAAAATTTAGTTGTTTGTATATGAACTGCTAGTTAACAATTATATAATTTATTACTGAATATAGACTGTGGATTAATAGCTGTTAAATTTAATTTGAATAAAATTGCCAGTATTACCTGTTATGTAGTACCAAAAATAATATTGTTATTGGTTGATATTGATTGATGATTGCGATTTGGATGATGGATGATGTTGATGAATGGATGTTTATTGTATATCATTAAATTGCAAATTATCATGCATATTTCATTTCATTCGGGATTGTGGTTTCAAATGATATATAACCGCAAAATTTTATATCTTTTAAATTGCGGATTGAAATGATAAATATCCGTATCACTTGACCATAGGATAGAAAATTATATACAGGCACCGCGGTATATATATATAACTATTTAAATGTGATTTCTATGGTTTGGATGGAATACGGTTTATAAAAATCTTAAATTTTATATTGTATAAATATTTTTCTTCCATATATATATACATATGAAGTTGAAAATTTTGAAATTAAAAGGTGTATAAAAATCTTTATTAAAAATGGAAGAAAATTAAGAAAATGGAGTTTAATAATTTATATCATATGTTTAAATGTTAAGTTTGGAAATTTTAAGACATGATATTTATAATTGGATTTTTCCCAAAATAAATTGAAATGAATATTCTAGTATAATTTGAATTGGGAAAAATATATATATTTTATTTCTAGAAATTGAAGTCTTATTATTTATGGATTTTATATGAATATTCAAGACTAATTAATAGAACAATTGATTTGTTGAAAGAATAAAATCCAACTTTAGTTTGAAATATTGATACTTAAAATGGATATACGTATATATAAATAAATTGAAGTGGTTTTGGAACTTGAGAGAGATAATATAAATTTTGGTTTAGACTTTAATAAAGAAATGTATATGTAAAGCCATGAGAACTATTTTCTTTACAAAGTAACATTTAAGTGAAACCATTTAATTCATATACCGTTGAATGTCCAAACCATTCAAGTTTTTAGAAGTTATGGTTTTAAATTATGATTTTCAAAATATTATGCTTTGAAAATATTTGATTTTCAGACGTTATGAAGTTAAAGCATTATGATTTTGGGAAAAAATTATATTTGGGATAAGTGATAAAATATGGTTTTGGGTTTTGAAATGATATCGTATTCATGGTTATGAAATGGAATGTTTATTCTGATTTTTAAAGTATAACCTATTTTTAAAAGACCGCGGTGTTATAATAACGATGGGTTGGCAAAGAGACCGGGATCGGATTTGGACATACTCTCTGTCGATACCGAAAACCACTTTGACTAACCGTGTACGCGGTGGAGATTCCAGAATGAAGTAGGTGGTGGCGACGTTTCCTGTAAGGTAAATACGTGGACCCGACACCCGTGAGTTGGCATAAGGTGGCTAAAACAGGAGCGATTCTCAGGCCAATGAGGTCATTCCTCTGATCGGACCCTCCTCTTCGATATTATACTTTAATTTTGGATTGATTCAGTGGCCACTTCTATATTTTGATTTTGGGGAGTTAGTCCGAGGTGGGCGGTAACTGCGGCTACACGTTTCCACCAGCCTGGATAGCAATTGGTATATCTACCCTGGCATTGCCTAGTTGTGCCGTGTCACCTACCATACCGAGCCTTTACTACGAGTTTCTATTTGTGTCGTACCTATGGAGTATCCTCTGGTAGCCTCCCGATCAGGAGGTATTACGGTACTGTATAGACTATTGGCATTTTACGTGTTAAGGTGGAAAATGTAAAGCCTTAACGCTATTTAAAAGTAAGTTTATTTTATGAATAGACACTATTATAATAACGCAATATACTACATAGTAAATAGTTTAACGGATCCTTAGGAGATGCAAATCCCGAGCATCTCTTGAGTTACTATACTCATATTTATTTCTGTTAATTTAACTCACATAAGATCTTTTAGTTCTGACTCGAGTGTTTTTGTCTTTTCAAATTCGCTCGGGTCAGTCCGAGCGTTTCAGGATCGAAGACTTTAGCTTTGGAGGACGAAGACGAAGAATCCATATTATTATTATTTATAGTATGCACCACACTCTTTCTATTCCGCTGCATTGTTTGTATTGGTATGTGTAACTCTGATATTTATTGTATAAAGAAGAATTAACTGTTTTGTAACCGTTTATGAACTGTATATTTATTATTATATTTTATCCTTCCGCTGTGAGATTCTATTTTGTTTTATTTCTTCTCTGTTTTTCTTATTTACCCCATAACAATCCGCCCTTGCGTATGCTTTTAATTGGCACGTGTGTCGGTTTAAAGTGTACGAAAAGGCGGGATGTTACAGTTGGTATCAGAGCTTTGGTTTAGCGATAAACTTGGCTTTGTGGGGTTTGACTCTTTGTTATAGGGTAGTAATACCCTATGGGAGTCGCTGAGTGTATATATATGAGAGAGCGTACTTGTTAGTGTTATAAAAAGGTTTTGATATTGTGTAGCTTTGTTCCGTTTTGTATTTATAAATTCTGGTTGATGCATGGGATGCTGTGATATCAATAGGGGTTTCTAAACACTTAATAGGACAGACCGACATAATATTTATTTTATATAGGTGAATGAAATAACTTTGCCTATTATATTTTCTATATATAAAATATTTTTATAAAGATATATATTTTGGTTGCTATAGATTGGGTGTTAGGTAATAAAAAAATATTTATAATAACTGAAGCTAAGTTGAAATTATAATGAATCAAATTGGAGATTTTAGAACCTAAGTCTGGGATTTTGAAAAAAATTCTGCTTTCAAAGGATTTATGAAATATATGATTTGGTTTATAAATATTTTCTTATATAAATATTTAGTATAATTCGAAAGAATTGGTTTAAAGAGGATTTTGAAGAAAATAAGTTTGTACTTTCCTCTCTGTCGCTGGAAAATAATTTTGGTGATGACGGCCGCATCATCGACTTTCATTTTCGAGTTTCGAAGGAAAAGGCCACTGTAGTAAACTGTACTGCAGATTTGTTTTGAAATTATTTAAAATTTTAATTGTTTAAAGGTAATTAGAGATATAAAAGTTGTAAGAAATTAATTATCTATTATTTTAAAGAAATTTTGGAATTTGACCCGGTATTAATTCTTGAATTTCCATTAATTAGTTGTAAAAAAATTTAGGTTAGTCAAATAAAAGAAGTAATCAATGAATTAAAAGAGTTGAGATTAAACTTGCATAAGTTCTTATGCTTTTTCTTTAACATAAATAACTTACCAAGTATAAAAAGTTGAAATGTAAATTAAGAGTGGAATAGAATATTATGCAAGTAGAATTTTTGGAAATAATGAAGTATTCAATAAATTACTGTTATAAATAAGAATTTAATGGTATTAACTTAAGTGATGATTGGAATTTTACTAAAATTAAAGGTTGTATTATTAATAGGTGATTTTAACCGTAAGAGAGTAAAAATGAAATTCCTTAATTTATAAAGTTTGATTGTAGGGTTATTAACTTAAGTACGCCTTGATTTCCCCTATTCTAATATAATGGAAAGTAGGAAAAATATAAATGACTGCAATCCATAGTTAATGAATGAGTAAAATCTTTCACTTATAGGAATGCAAGTTATAAGGTTAATAAATTAAGTGTAAGTAGAGGGTTACTGTAATTAAATATATGGAAACTTCAACATTAAATAAATGAATGAGATTAAAGGTAAGTTGAAATTGTAATTTATAAAACAAATATATATTAATTAAAGGAATGGAGAAGAAAATTGTAAATTTTCACTTACATTCTTAAAACATACATAACTTACCATATAATAAAAAGTTGCAATGTTAGTAGGAAAATGTAAGGGGAAATCTTACAAGTGAAGAGTAAGGTAATAAAGGTATTCTATTAATTTGCTATTATTAATGAGAATTAATTGTATAGACTTAAGTTAAATTGGAAATTTTACTATAAGTAAAGGTAAGTAGTATAAATAGATGATAGAAACTTTAGTAAATAAATTGGAATACAAATATAATGAATTTTGTGATAAATGGAAAATGAAAATTTGTAAGAAATAAAGAAATCACTCCATAAATGAAAGAAAGGAAATCAAACCATTGAAGCATGAGATAAATGTATAATAAATAAATTTGGGTGTTGGTTTGAATTGTGTTGTTTGATTTATGTTGTTGGGTAAGAAATTTGAAGTGGTTAAATGAATAAGTATCTATCTTTGTTCCATCTAAGACTGTTGAGTAAAGGATGAACTTGATAGTTAATTTCATTTCATACAAATTTCAAGTTTGAACCCAAACAACTATTTGTTTGATGGATTAAATGGTTGCTTTGTTTGTGTATGTATGTTGTTTGTAAGGTTGATGGTTGTTGAATTGTTTGGTTGATTAATGATTGAATCCACTGGAATAGTTCACTTTAAAATAAATATTTAACCTTTTAGATTATATAAGTGAATACAGGTGATGGAAGCAACTGCTACTGCTTTTGGTTCCAAAATAATAAGCGTATATTGCCCGACAAATAGGTACGTTTTCGGATTACGTTTAAAGCGCTATTTTTCCCATGTTGGGATATAATATTTTGATAATATATGTAATATATTTGTATATTTTGATATTATATTTTCTCCCGAGCCTCACCGTACAAAGGAGACTCTGCCAAAAATTTTCGTAAATTTTGGACTTAGAATTTTGTTGAACGTTTTCCAAACTTTAATGATTAAAGTATAAAAGGTTGTAATGATTAAAAACGGGTATATTTCATTAAAGGAAATTAATCCAGTAAATTATTGTTTATAAGTTAATATTTGAAATAAGATGTACTGTTTATTCTTCCTTCTCCCTTCTTTTTCCTTTTCGGGGACGAAAAGTTTTGAGTGGGGGAGATTGTAACGACCCGTTAAATTAATAATATTAAATGAATTGAATTAATATAATTTCTAATCTAATTGAGAATAAATGTAGAAATTTGGTATAGCAGTTGTAATTTAGTGTAACAATAAAATTTTATGACAATAGATTTGGATAATATAGATTGTTACAATTTGATTTAAAGTTAAATATAAGAAACTGATATAAGGGTTGAATTAGTGAATATCAATAAAAAGATTAAGTAGAATGGAATTCATTTAATATAAAATAAATAGTGGAAGACTTACATTGGATTGTAAAATGGATAGTAACTAAATAAAAGGTGACCGCTGAATAAATCAATGCAATAAGTGTGATAAGGAAATTTAATGAATGTTGTCAATAATAAATGGACTTAAGATAGTAATAAAATTTGTTTTGCCTATGTAAATTTTATGTATTGATAAGCCATAATTAAATTTGAAATTTGGTAGTAAATAAGGGATAAGTTGACTAAGGCAATTAGTAATTTAATAAATGAATTCATTGTAAGTAAGTGTAATTAATGCATAAGTTTTGGACATTTGTGATAATTACAAAGTTTTATCTATTCATCTAATTTATTTATGTAAATCTAAACCTATGGCAACATTTTGGTTAATAAAATGTTGTAAGTGAGCTTGAATATAAAAGAATAACAAGTGTTTAGGTTAACCATTTATTTTATTTAAGAATGGAAATAGATTGAAATAAATCTAAATTAATTGTTTTGGTTGATAATGTGTCTAGTTAATAAAGGAGAACTTTAAGGAAATAAAATATAAATGAATGTATTTGGGAATAGAGTTCTTTTATATGTTGAATAGTTATAATGTTGTTATTAAGAATAAATGTTACTTTATTAAGTATAAATATAGTAATTGAAGTATGAATAAATTCATAGAAAACGTAAGACTTACTTTAAGGAAATAATGGAGTGTAGACTTTTTGAAATAGATTTAATAACAATAATTATTGTTCGTTACCTATCTTATTTGTTGTTAAGTTTATTTTGAAATAAAGTCTAAATTTTATTCACCAAATTATTGCAGTTAGCGTAGTTTTGGGTTTTGTAAATTGCAGTAGTTAATTCTATAAGGTGAGGTCTATACTAGTTTTATTTTTAATTGGACGAATTGTTGATAAAGATTTGTAGAAAGCAGGATTTATAAATTTATTTGAGTACCAGATTTTAATAATTGCATTTATTGCATAAATAAATGGAATTAAACGTAAAATATTACGTTATTGAGTTTAAGATGGAATTTGTGGACATTAAAGTGAAATCATGAACCTATGTTTGTGTTATCCTTATTTTGGATAAAAGATGAGTATATAAAAGTTAAAAATATAATAATTGGGTTTTTGAGAATTAAATTTATAATTCCTTAATATAAGGAAGCGTAGAAATTTATACTGAAATTTGACAGTCTTGTCAATCTTAATTCACAGCCAGACTTATTAAATCATTTAAATTGATTATAAAATATATAAGCAATAAAATTTAGTCAATTATAGAGTTTTAATATAAAATTGGATTTTTATAATTTATTTAATTTATTTAATGAATATTAAAAATAGCCATTTTGGCCACGGACTCGGATTTCGACGAAACCAGTTTCATCGGATCCGTATCGGTGAATTATTATAGGGTTTCAAGTTTCGTATCGATCGGACTTGTCGTTTGATCGTACGGGCGTGAAACGCCTTGAAATCAATTTTAATAAATTCAATTTGAAATCAATTTGGAGATTTTGTTTTCAGCATAACTGCTTCATACGATCAAATTTGGACGTGAAACTTTTTCCATCGCGTTCAGAATATCTTAAAATACCTATTTGAATATATAGATTTAATAAATTCGGTTCCGGAGGCATAGCGGGCCTTTTGGGCCATAGTTTGTTCCGTACGTTCACTTATCTGATCCATCTACGCTATCTCTAGTCTACCTATATAAGCACGGTTATAAACCCTAGCCCCATTTTATTTTCCCTTTTACTGTACGTTCATTTCTTCATCTCCTTCTCCTCCTCAAATGAATGCAACCTAGATCTACCCCAATCCAAATTTCAGTGAAAATGCAAACACTTCAGAAAAATTCCACAAAAATATATGTCATAGTTCTCGAGACACGTAATCTACTGGTGTAATTCGTTTTTTGTTTTGGGCATTCGTTTGACCAGAATAAATTCAAACAGTCCGTGACCATTCATCATCGTCGTCGCAAACTTCGTCGGATCGTCAAACCTTTTCTGGGTTTTGTAGAGTGGACGATGGGGATCGCATCTATATGGTTATTGCATCGAATCAACGGTTGGATCTCTCGCATAATTCGATTAGGGTTTAAGGTTTTAAGGCGGCGGCTGGAAATTGGGTAGCGTTCGAGTGACGTGGGCGAGAGACGTGGGCCGCTACCTTGGGGGGAAGCTGTGAGGTAGGTCGGCGCCGTGAAATTGGCGGCTGGGCGTGGGAATTCATGGCGAAAGGAGGGGCTGCGGGTCGTTCTTTCGGTTACCAGTGGAGTTGCGTGTGTTACTGTACATGTTGAAGGGAGGGACGTGGAAGGTAGTGACGTGGCAGAACTGAAGGTGAAAGTGTTCTCTTGTTTATTTTGTTTTAAATAAATTTGATTTTTAATCCCATTTATCGCCGTAACTTTCTCATACGACCTCGGATTCGAACGAATTTTTTTTGTTAGGATCGTAATTTAATTCCGGACTTGATGACGCTGGTTTGGACGAATTCCGAGATGGGCGAATTTTTGGGTTTAAATCGAATTTAAATTCGATTTAAATTCAAAAGGTGAGTGTTTTAACCCACTCACAACTACTAGAAGCTTTTATGTTGTTTAAATTAATTTTAGAAATGAATAGAAATTTATTTATGAGTATTTGGCATGTTTATTTTATTCATATCTGTTGAATTGCATTTAATTAATTTAACTGTTAATTTAATTAATTTATTGCGTATGAATTTACAGTTAAAATTTATTTGTTTGTATATGAACTGCTAGTTAACAGTTATATAATTTATTACTGAATATAGACTGTAGATTAATAGCTGTTAAATTTAATTTGAATAAAATTGCCAGTATTACCTGTTATGTAGTACCAAAAATAATATTGTTATTGGTTGATATTGATTGATGATTGCGATTTTGGATGATGGATGATGTTGATGAATGGATGTTTATTGTATATCATTAAATTGCAAATTATCATGCATATTTCGTTTCATTCGAGATTGTGGTTTGAAATGATATATAACCGCAAAATTTTATATCTTTTAAATTGCGGATTGAAATGATAAATATCCGTATCACTTGACCATAGGATAGAAAATTATATACAGGCACCGCGGTATATATATATAACTATTTAAATGTGATTTCTATGGTTTGGATGGAATACGGTTTATAAAAATCTTAAATTTTATATTGTATAAATATTTTTCTTCCATATATATATATACATATGAAGTTGAAAATTTTGAAATTAAAAGGTGTATAAAAATCTTTATTAAAAATGGAAGAAAATTAAGAAAATGGAGTTTAATAATTTATATCATATGTTTAAATGTTAAGTTTGGAAATTTTAAGATATGATATTTATAATTGGATTTTTCCCAAAATAAATTGAAATGAATATTCTAGTATAATTTGAATTGGGAAAAATATATATATTATATTTCTAGAAATTGAAGTCTTATTATTTATGGATTTTATATGAATATTCAAGACTAATTAATAGAACAATTGATTTGTTGAAAGAATAAAATCCAACTTTAGTTTGAAATATTGATACTCAAAATGGATATACGTATATATAAATAAATTGAAGTGGTTTTGGAACTTGAGAGAGATAATATAAATTTTGGTTTAGACTTTAATAAAGAAATGTATTTGTAAAGCCATGAGAACTATTTTCTTTACAAAGTAACATTTAAGTTAAACCATTTAATTCATATACCGTTGAATGTCCAAACCATTCAAGTTTTTAGAAGTTATGGTTTTAAATTATGATTTTCAAAATATTGTGCTTTGAAAATATTTGATTTTCAGACGTTATGAAGTTAAAGCACTATGATTTTGGAAAAGAATTATATTTGGGATAAGTGATAAAATATGGTTTTGGGTTTTGAAATGATATCGTATTCATGGTTATGAAATGGAATGTTTATTCTGATTTTTAAAGTATAACCTATTTTTAAATGACCGCGGTGTTATAATAACGATGGGTTGGCAAAGAGACCGGGATCGGATATGGGCATACTCTCTGTCGATACCGAAAACTACTTTGACTAACCGTTTACGCGGTGGAGATTCCAGAATGAAGTAGGTGGTGGCGACGTTTCCTGTAAGGTAAATACGTGGACCCGACACCCGTTTGTTGGCATAAGGTGGCTAAAACAGGAGCGATTCTCAGGCCAATGAGGTCATTCCTCTGATCGGACCCTCCTCTTCGATATTATACTTTGATTTTGGATTGATTCAGTGGCCACTTCTATATTTTGATTTTGGGGAGTTAGTCCGAGGTGGGCGGTAACTGCGGCTACGCGTTTCCACCAGCTTGGATAGCAATTGGTATATCTACCCTGGCATTTCCTAGTTGTGCCGTGTCACCTACCATACCGAGCCTTTACTACGAGTTTCTATTTGTGTCGTACCTATGGAGTATCCTCTGGTAGCCTCCCGATCAGGAGGTATTACGGTACTGTATAGACTATTGGCATTTTACGTGTTAAGGTGGAAAATGTAAAGCCTTAACGCTATTTAAAAGTAAGTTTATTTTATGAATAGACACTATTAAAATAACGCAATATACTACATAGTAAATAGTTTAACGGATCCTTAGGAGATGTAAATCCCGAGCATCTCATGAGTTACTGTACTCATATTTATTTCTGTTAATTTAACTCACATAAGATCTTTTAGTTCTGACTCGAGTGTTTTTGTCTTTTCAAATTCGCTCGGGTCAGTCCGAGCATTTCAGGATCGAAGACTTTAGCTTTGGAGGACGAAGACGAAGAATCCATATTATTATTATTTATAGTATGCACCACACTCTTTCTATTCCGCTGCATTGTTTGTATTGGTATGTGTAACTCTGATATTTATTGTATAAAGAAGAATTAACTATTTTGTAACCGTTTATGAACTGTATATTTATTATTATATTTTATCCTTCCGCTGTGAGATTCTATTTTGTTTTATTTCTTCTCTGTTTTTCTTATTTACCCCATAACAATCCGCCCTTGCGTATGCTTTTAGTTGGCACGTGTGTCGGTTTAAAGTGTGCGAAAAGGCAGGATGTTACACTTGACAAATAAAAATATTATTTATATAAATTAAAATAGGTAATTTTATTATATAAATTAATTTACACCCAATATTGTAAAAAACAATACTTTCACAATATAAATCGGATTTCAACGATACGAAAAGCAATATTCTTGAAATTAAGTTTATTTTTATAATAAAAGATAAAATTCAAAAATTCAAGTATATAAATTTTAAATTTAAAAGTCAAAGTTTGACCAGATTGACCAAAATCCACATTTTCTGGAAATATCCTATTTATTCAGGTTTGAAATTTAATTCACACAAAATATATATATATATATATGTATATAAACAAAATTTATTCATTTTGTTAAATAAAAAATAAAGTTTTTAAATCAGGAGTTTCAATTTAAATAGTTAAAATAAACAATTAAAATAATCACAAAATACTGAGATGTTACACTCTCCAACACTCAAATCTTTTCGTCCTCGAAAAGAACGAACAAGAAAAATAAGTAAATGCAAGATAGACAACAAATAGTACCTAGATAAACAATTTCGAATTCGAAGCACAAATGCTCACCACTGTTGCTGTGACGCCCCACCTCTATACCCACGCTAGCCAAGGACACTACAGAGTAATGCCGTCAACTAACACGGAGAATAAGGCTGGTTGGGAGCGACCATCTATAGCCTTGCTCTAATTATCTATTGAATACATCGACAATAGTCATACCAAGTAGGTCGACATACCCAATGAATATCTAAAACAAAACCATAGGTGGTTGGATCTATCAGAACAGAATATAATAATTCAAATGTAATATACATCACAAAACAGTAGATCATCATATACACATATACTGGTACATAACAGAGTATACAGAATAATACACGTCAAGTGGTATTGCAAACCACATTATACAGATGAATCCAAAATAATGCATATATAAGAGTTACAACAAAATGGGACTACACAAAAGCTATGACAAAAAGGAACAAGCTGAATAGTCCATGCGTAAGCAAAATAGGCTAAGTCCAAAGCACCAAACCTGAAACAACTCGGTCTGACCCGAGTATAAAATACACGGATCAGTCTAGCTAAACAAATCAGTTAGATAAACTAAACAACAATAAACCTGCAAGGTCATAAAGTATATCGAATATCTCTAAAAGAGATAACACAGTCATCTAACAAAAGATGAATCATATCATAACAAAACAAGCCTCACATCATTGGCAACTCATAGAAACAAAGGATAGGAATATCCCAAAACAAGCCATAAAGGCAAACAACAAATACCGATAAATACGAGCTCCACAAGGTAAACGCTATATTTCGTGTGGCTCCAAAGAACTAATACAGAAAAGCAATACCTAGGGAATATACATATAAATGAAACATCATGAGCGGTGGTGAAGAAACCACTCCAATATCTCTCGAGCGGTGGTGAAGAAACTACTCCAATATCTCTTGAGCAGTGGTGAAGAAACCACTCCAATATCTCTTAAGCGGTGGTGAAAAAGAACCACTCCGAAAGCAATACTAAAGGTAACCGACAACCCCAATTATCTTTCGAGTCAGGGCAAAGGACCAACTCCAAAAGCGACATTAAAGGCAACAAGCCAGAGGAGACAGTCCGAAGACATTATCCCAAAGGCAGCATGTGTCACAAACTCCCAGAAAGGAATCCGAAAAGTGGTAACGTGAGTCCCATAACCACCCTTTCGCACTAAACGGTTTACTATCCATTAATTAATTTCACACTCGAAGCAGTACAAAGTTCACCTCATATCCTCAGTAAACCAAACCCGATGGTCAAAACGATCAATTGAATAGGTCATGGATTAATCGGAAAGATAAACGCACAGATTCATGGTCCGTGTTTTGCCCAACCATTTAATGACCCTTCCACTTCGCTCGAAGTGCGAAATTGTGCGTGTGTTTAAATAGAACTTATAAATTGGAGAAACGAGCTTTTAATATGATTAGAAAGATTATTTTATAAAAACCCATGGATGAAGTCAAAAATAAGTTATCAAAGTCAAAGGGCAATAACAACCTCTAAGAACCAATCATGAATCGATAAAATCCGAAAAACCATTCAAGATAAGCATAAATAGGGAAAACAGGAATACAGGAGCAGGTCAGTCGACTGAAATCCCTGTTCAGTCGACTGAACACTGTCCAGAAAAATTTCGGGCTTCAGCTCAGTCGATTCAACAGAGGATCCAATCTACTGAACCCAATTTCCTGCATTTCCTACTTAAAACAAATGAAGTGCAAACTCTCCCAACTTTCAACCGGACGAGCACGGACGCTAGGGGTTTACGCCTAGCGGCTACCCGGCCCTATAAGCACTTCAATGCATCAACAAAACATGATCAAAACATCAAAATTAGGATCTCTAAAGAATTGAACCCAAAACACTAAAAATTTGGGTATTCACTAATTCAATCCAAACTAAAAGCAAGTGCATATGAACAAAGTGCTAGGAATTCATACCCAACATTAATGAAATCAAGAGAAGTAGATGTGAGTTCAAAACTCACCTTTAACCCAAAACAAAGAAGATGAAGGAGCTAAAACCCAAGAAGAAGACCAACAATCACTACTACAACTCAACAAGCTTCAATCTAAGATCAAACAAGCATTTTCCTAAGTTAGGTTTAGGAAAACTTTCTGAAATTGAAGAGAGAAAGAGATAGAGGAGATGAAGAGTAGCTTACCTATGTCTTCTCTATGAATTTTGAGCAAGAAATCAAGTTATAAGAGGAAACTAGGGCTTGCAATTTTCTATTTCTCTTTCCCTTCCACCATTTTTAGTTCTAGCTTAAGAAATGAAATGAAGTGAGGATGAATGAAGAGAAGGGGTTGGGTTAGGGTATTAGTTAACTAGTGGGCTGAACCCAGACCCATAACCCAATAGAATAAGGGTCAAAATTTCACAAATTCCAAACATATCAAAGATTATACTCAAAAAGATCGCAAATGCCATTTTGGAACCAATGGAAATGGTTTCGAGCTCCAATTCCACCATTTGCAAAAAGTAACATTTCGGACCCAAAATCCGACTAACGACGCTATATTGAAATAAAATATTTAAATATATAATCGTTAAATATGCGGGTTGTTACAGATCTCCCCTCCTAACAAAATTGCGTCCCCGCAATTCCTAGAGACGATATTTGTAACAACTACATACATACAACATTCAAAAGAAAAAGGGAATAAGCTTGAGATGAAAAGACATACTCTCCGTTCACAAGCTAAGATAGAAACCCCGGATAAGATCGCTTGATTAATTCTCTGGTTTCCCAAGCACAATCATTGGGATTAGCGGACCAATGAACTTTAACGAGCGGCACTTCCTTGTTCCGAAGGTGTCGCACCTCCATGTCAAGCACGCGAATAGGCTGCTGCACAATAGATAAGTCCGGTGAGACCTCAAGCTCTAGAAAATCAGGAGAATCAATAACAGAATCCGACTCCCGAAGACACTTTCGAAGTTGAGAGACGTGAAACACGTCATGAATACCCGATAAATGAGCAGGAAGTGAAACTCTATAAGCCACAGGGCCAATACGTTCAGTAATAGAAAATGGTCCTATATAACGAGGAGCCAATTTTCCAGTCGTACTGAAGCGCATAACCCCTTTCAAAGGAGAAACACGAATAAAAACAAGATCGCCGATCGAGAACTCGAGAGGCTTCCTACGGTTGTCCGTGTAGGACTTCTGGAAACTCTGTGCCTCTTTCATTCTCAACCGAATAAGATCAATCTTATCGGAAGAATCCCGCACAAAATCCGGGCCAAGAATAAGCTTCTCCCCAGATTCCAACCAACAAGAAGGTGATCGACATGGCCTTCCATATAAGGCTTCGAAAGGAGCCATACTGATACTAGATTGAAAACTATTGTTGTAGGAGAACTCTACAAGAGGTAGGTGATCCTCCCAACTTCCACCGAAATCAAAATTACAAATACGAAGAAGATCTTCCAAGATACGATTCACCCGTTCAGTCTGTCTGTCAGACTGCGGATGATAAGCTGTGCTAAAATTATGCTTTGTTCCTAAAGCTTGCTGAAGACTCTTCCAAAAATGACTCGTGAATAAAGGATTACGGTCACTCACAATAGAACTAGGAACACTGTGAAGTCTCACGATTTCCTTGACATACAACTTAGCCAAATGTGAAGCAGTCCTATTAGACTTAATAGGGACAAAATGTGTAGACTTAGTGAGGCGATCAACAATAACCCAGATGCTAGAATGGCCAGATCTCGAACGAGGTAGGCCGTCAATGAAATCCATAGAAATCTGGTCCCATTTCCATAATGGAATCTCTAAAGGCTGAAGAAGACCAGAAGGATGCTGATGTTCGACCTTAATACGCTGACAAGTAATGCAATTACTCACATAACTCGCCACATCGCGTTTCATGCCTTCCCAATAATAAAGACGATGCATATCGACATACATCTTACTACTACCTGGATGAATGGTATACTTAGAGCAGTGACAATCATCAAGAATGTCATGCCTAAGTGCAAGATCAGAAGGCACAAAAAGACGGTTCTTCTTGCGAAGACACCCATGAGAATCAGTGCTGAAATCCTGCAACGCCTCATCACAGGATCCAGACTCACAAAGCTGAATAAGATGCAACAAATCAGGATCACGCCGCTGGGCATCGACAATACGATCCAATAAAATAGGTCGAGCTCCCAAACTAAGTAATAGAATAGGAGAATCAGAACATGAACCTCGATCCCGAATTTCACAAAAAGATAGAGTCTCAAGAATATTCCATTCGGCAAGCATCATAGAAATAACAGCCGAATGTTTGCGACTAAGCGCATCTGCAACACGATTACCCTTTCCAGGGGTATACTGGATCTCAAAGTCATAGGAAGCAAGAAACTCGAGCCAACGCTGTTGTCGCATATTGAGTTCCTTCTGAGTGAACAAATACTTCAAAGATTTATGATCGGTATAGAGAATGAAGCACCCGTCCAATAAATAGTGTTGCCAAATCTTCAAGGCAAAGACAATGGCGGCTAACTCAAGATCATGAGTGGCATAGCGAACTTCATTCGGACGCAGTTGCCTAGAAGCATAAGCAACTACCCGATCCTTCTGGATAAGAACAGCACCGAGACCACTACCACAAGCATCGGTGTAGACAACAAGATCATGATTCCCCTCGGGAACCACAAGAATAGGAGCATTAGTGAGAAGTTCCTTCAATGTCTGAAAGGAAGCTTCACACTTGTCGGACTAAATAAAATGAATACCTTTCCGAGTAAGGGTGGTGAGAGGAAGCACAACACAGGAAAAATCCTTAATGAACCGACGGTAATAACCCGCCAATCCAAGGAAACTACGAATCTCATGCACATTCTCGGGCTCTTCCAATTCTGGATGGCTTCGATCTTTGAGGGATCGACAGAAATGCCATCGGAAGATACAACATGGCCTAAGAACTTAACCTTATTCTCCCAAAAGTGGCATTTGGAGAATTTGGCTCTAAGCTGATGACGACGGAGAGTACTCAAGACAATTCTCAAGTGATTAGCATGCTCAGCTTCAGACTTAGAATAAACAAGGATATCATCAATGAACACAAGGAAGAACTTATCAAGATATTCCCGGAATACCCGATTCATGAGATCAACAAAGAAAGCAGGAGCGTCCGTCAAACCGAACGGCATAACGAGCCACTCAAAAGAACCATAACGAGTGCGGAAGGCTGTAAGAGGTATGCTATCCTCCGCGACTCGTAACTGATGAAAACCCATGGCATGGTCAAGCTGAGAAAAGACCTTAGCACCACTCAATAGATCGAACATATCATCGATCCTAGGCAATGGATACCTATTCCTGATGGTTAACTCGTTAAGCTTGCGATAGTCAATGCAAAGCCTAAGAGTTCCATCAGACTTCTTCATGAAGACGACCGCGAATCCCCACAGAGAAAAACTGGACCGAATCAACTGCTTGGACTCAAGCTCCAAAAGCTGCTTCTTGAGTTCCTCATTTTCCTTTGTAGACATCCTCGTGGGAGGACGACTAACTGGCTGCGCGGCTGGAATGAGATCAATGCGGAACTCAATTGCCCGTTTGGGTGGCAAACCCGATACATGCTCAAAAACATCAGAAAAGTCACAAGCAATAGGAATATGAGATATATCATCATCATCTCGTGAGTCAAGAGAATATAAAGCCATCTCGGAATTATCTACATTCCGAAGAACAAGAGATAGCTGAGTAAGCGAATCCGGATGTCGAAGATATATAGTTCTCTCTAAACAAATAATCCTGGCATCATATCTCACTAGCCAGTCCATACCCAAAATCATATTAAATCCCAGACAAGAAATAACGTGCAGATTCGCACGGAAAGAAAAGCCACACAAAAAAATCTTAACATCATCACATAGCAAACTAAGGGTCGCGGATCCCCCAATAGGATTCACAATCCTCAAAGAAGTAACCAAACAAGAAACATCCAAAGATAAATCATCAACGAGCTTTTTCGATACGAAAGAATGTGATGCACCCGTATCGAAAAGAACTCGAATACTATGATCATGAAATAAAATAAAACCTTCCAAAATAGATGGAGATATACCTTTAGATTAAGAAGGACATCCAGAAGCATTCGCTACATTTAACTTGCCAGATGAAGAATTATTCGGAGCAATGGGACAAGTGGAACTACGATGACCTTCCCTCTTGCAATAGCGGCAGAAGAGAGGCTTAGGGCAAGCTCGAATCATATGATCAGGAGAACCACAATTGAAACACTTCCGAACAAAAGGTGTTCCAGTAGGTTGTGGCTGAGAACTAGGACCACCAGTCTTCTTCTTCTTGGAAGGAAAAGACCTGGACTTCTGAAATGGAAACGGCTTCTTGTTTGGGTTCTTAGAAACCTCAACATCATTACCACTATCACCCTCCTTCTCAACCGTTTCAAGATGAAGTGCCGAATCAACCAACTCCTCAAACGAAAGCTTAAGCTGGAGCAACAAGGACTTCTTGAGATATTTCTTAAGACCAGAGACAAACTTCAAATTCTTCTTATAAGAAGTGCTAATGAATTCAAGACCATATTGAGATAAAGCCTCGAATGATGCAACATACTCAGAAACAGAAGATTTCCCTTGCTTCAACTCAAGGAAGCGACGGGTCAATAAAACTTTTTCAGATTCAGGAACGAACTTGAGTTCAAATCGTCCCCGAAACTGAGTCCAAGAAAGAGTAGACTCATCAATCTCGGCTACAAGAAGCTCATACCAATCAAGAGCACGCTCTTGTAATAAACTAGAAGTCACAAGAACTCTATCATGGTCAGAAAGATCCATGCGAGAGAAGATACGCTCGCACGTGCGAAGCCAAGCTTTGACTTCAAGAACGGACTCGGAGCCCTTAAACGGCTTCCCTCCAAGATGAGAAAAATCACTGCACTGACGTGCAAAAGCAGACTTGCGAGGTGGAGACACTCGAGGAGGAACTGGAGGTTGAGTGCTCCTAAAAAATTCCAAAAACTGATCAGCAGACATATAAACGCCATCTGGATGTGTGCCACTGGATTGCCCAGCATCCGAACGTCGTCCCCTGCCTCTTCCAGCCATTCGCTGAAAGTAAGATAAGAACAAGATTATTCACAAGGTAGATACTTCAATATGGAATACTACGGAAGTGAAATGCATTCCTAAACGTATTCCCAAATTGTATCTAACCTTGATGGAATAGAGAGGCACGATGATTCAAAGATTTTATCACTTATACACTTTGATGCATCGTAATACGTGCTCTATTCTGTGTTTGTCATATTTTGTTCTGAGCTCAGCTCTGATACCAAGCTGTGACGCCCCACCTCTATACCCACGCTAGCCAAGGACACTACAGAGTAATGCCGTCAACTAACACGGAGAATAAGGCCGGTTGGGAGCGACCATCTATAGCCTTGCTCTAATTATCTATTGAATACATCGACAATAGTCATACCAAGTAGGTCGACATACCCAATGAATATTTAAAACAAAACCATAGGTGGTTGGATCTATTAGAACAGAATATAATAATTCAAATGTAATATACATCACAGAACAGTAGATCATCATATACACATATACTGGTACATAACAGAGTATACAGAATAATACACGTCAAGTGGTATTGCAAACCACATTATACAGATGAATCCAAAATAATGCATATAACAGAGTTACAACAAAATTGGACTACACAAAAGCTATGACAAAAAGGAACAAGCTGAATAGTCCATGCGGAAGCAAAATAGGCTAAGTCCAAAGCACCTAACCTGAAACAACTCGGTCTGACCCGAGTATAAAATACACGGATGAGTCTAGCTAAACAAATCAGTTAGATAAACTGAACAACAATAAACCTGCAAGGTCACAAAGTATATCGAATATCTCTAAAAGAGATAACAAAGTCATTAACAAAAGATGAATCATATCATAACAAAACAAGCCTCACATCATTGGCAACTCATAGAAACAAAGGATAGGAATATCCCATAACAAGCCATAAAGGCAAACAACAAATACCGATAAATACGAGCTCCACAAGGTAAACGCTATATTTCATGTGGCTCCAAAGAACCAATACAGAAAAGCAATACCTAGAGAATATACATATAAATGAAACATCTTGAGCGGTAGTGAAGAAACCACTCCAATATCTCTTGAGCGGTGGTGAAGAAACCACTCCAATATCTCTTGAGCGGTGGTGAAAAAGAACCACTCCGAAAGCAATACTAAAGGTAACCGACAACCCCAAATATCTTTCGAGTCAGGGCAAAGGACCAACTCCAAAAGCGACATTAAAGGCAACAAGCCAGAGGAGACAGTCCGAAGACATTATCCCAAAGGCAGCATGTGTCACAAACTCCCAGAAAGGAATCCGAAAAGTGGTAACGTGAGTCCCATAACCACCCTTTCGCACTAAACGGTTTACTATCCATTAATTAATTTCACACTCGAAGCAGTACAAAGTTCACCTCATATCCTCAGTAAACCAAACCCGATGGTCAAAACGATCAATTGAATAGGTCATGGATTAATCGGAAAGATAAACGCACAGATTCATGGTCCGTGTTTTGCCCAACCATTTAATGACCCTTCCACTTCGCTCGAAGTGCTAAATTGTGCGTGTGTTTCAATAGAATTTATAAATTGGAGAAACGAGCTTTTAATATGATTAGAAAGATTATTTTATAAAAACCCGTGGATGAAGTCAAAAATAAGTTATCAAAGTCAAAGGGCAATAACAACCTCTAAGAACCAATCATGAATCGATAAAATCCGGAAAACCAATCAAAATAAGCATAAATAGGGAAAACAGGAATACAGGAGCAGGTCAGTCGACTGAAATCCCTGTTCAGTCGACTGAACACTGTCCAGAAAAATTTCGGGCTTCAGCTCAGTCGACTGAACAGAGGATCCAGTCGACTAAACCCAATTTCCTGCATTTCCTACTTATAACAAATGAAGTGCAAACTCTCCCAACTATCAACCGGACGAGCACGGTCACTAGGGGTTTACGCCTAGCGGCTACCCGGCCCTATAAGCACTTCAACGCATCACCAAAACATGATCAAAACATCAAAGTTAGGATCTCTAAAGAATTGAACCCAAAACACTAAAAATTTGGGTATTCACTAATTCAATCCAAACTAAAAGCAAGTGCATATGAACAAGTGCTAGGAATTCATACCCAACATTAATGAAATCAAGAGAAGTAGATGTGAGTTCAAAACTCACCTTTAACCCAAAACAAAGAAGATGAAGGAGCTAAAACCCAAGAAGAAGACCAACAATCACTACTACAACCCAACAAGCTTCAATTTAAGATCAAACAAGCATTTTCCTAAGTTAGGTTTAGGAAAACTTTCTGAAATTGAAGAGAGAAAGAGATAGAGGAGATGATGAGTAGCTTACCTATGTCTTCTCTATGAATTTGGAGCAAGAAATCAAGTTGTAAGAGGAAACTAGGGCTTGCAAATTTCTATTTCTCTTTCCCTTCCACCATTTTCAGTTCTAGCTTAAGAAATGAAATGAAATGAGGATGAATGAAGAGAAGGGGTTGGGTTAGGGTATTAGTTAACTAGTGGGCTGAACCCAAACCCAAAACCCAATAGAATAAGGGAAAAAATTTCACAAACTCCAAACATATCAAAGATTATACTTAAAAAGATCGCAAACGCCATTTTGGAACCAATGGAAATGGTTTCGAGCTCTAATTCGGCCGTTTGAAAAAAGTAACATTTCGGACCCAAAATCCGACTAACGACGCTACATTCAAATAAAACATTTAAATATATAATCGTTAAATATGCGGGTTGTTACAGTTTCCCAGGTACAATCCCAATCATCAGTACTTCACAGTACTTTGATCAGACTAACAGACTTAGCTGCTTCGTACCTCTGTCGACAATACGAAGTGGCTTACTCTTGATAATCAGATTAGGCTAAATATCCAAACAATCAAAAGCAGAAGGCTGAATAATAAGAGATGAGTCATGAAGATACCAACGAAGATGCGAGACGTGGAATACATCATGCACTCCAGAAAGCTTCTCGGGCAGATCCAAATGATAAGCCAAAGAACCAACTCTTTCCATAATGCTGAAAGGACCCTCGAAGAGGAAAAAGGTTGAAATAGCTAGAAGGAAGAATAGGTTGAAAGCAAAATGATGAACCATATTTTAAAACCATATAAATTTCAATTAAAATTTTATATTATTTTAAACATTTCATAATATAATGAATAGTCATTTGGTTCAAATCTGATAATTTGAAGTAAACAATATTTAAAACATTTTTAAATTATTTAGAAAAATAAAATAAATGATCAAAATATCCTTTGTATAATATACTTTATCAAAATAATTTTATAGCTTGATGTCTTAACAAGTTTACTTTGTGCTCCTGTAGACTCTGGCTATGCGTTGATCAGGCGTAAAGCTAGAATTCTTCAGGCACTTAATAGACATGTTTCAACACCAAGTGAAAATACTAGAAAACCTTTTTAAAAGAACAGATATGGAAAGTACAATCCAAACAAATCAACTAAACCAAACATGTCGATCATGGATCGCGGGTACACAATGGTTACACTTACATCCCTCAGGAAACATCCATACCCGTAGGCTGACTACCGCAGCCTTGCGATTACGCCATGAAGACTGGTAGTACCGCAAATACACAATGGTTACGCCTGGATCCCCCAGGAAACATCTGTACCGTTAGCCTCTCGCAGCACCTATAGATTACGCTACCAAGCGACCCAATAGATCACAGATACACAATTGTTACGCCTCGAACCCCTAGGAAACATCCGTACACTTAGGCTCTCGCAACCCCTGTGAATTACGTTGTGCAGTCGCGATCATAGGACCGTGGAGATCGCCATGGAATTCCATGGACACTCGAGTATCATATCCGGAAAACCCAAATCAGAGAGAATAATATCGATAGAATGAATCCATAGTGTGGCCGCAAAGCGGAATCAAGGAGAAGGCACTTTCCATATCTTTACTTCGAAAATATGTATCATATAGTACCTTTCAAAATCACTTTCAAATATCATACTTATATAAAGTCCATTATACATAAGATTTTATTTCAAATCGAAAACTTTCCAAATCAATAGTATATCAAATCATATTATATTAAATTCAATTATATAAGATTTCTCTTTACAAATTGAGTACCCTTTCAAATCAACAGTTTCAAATCACTTCATACTTATACAAATCAATTTTATACAAGTTCGATAACACCCAGATCAAAATATTTAAATAAACAAGGTTATCAATTTCAAACCATTTCAATATCAATTCAGTTTCAAAATCATATATGATTTCGCCAATTCATTTCTTCCTAATTACAATATTCAGTTTCAAAGTTTCTTAAAACAATAGGTTTAGAAAATAATCCAAATTTCCAAATCAAAAAAATTTATGTCAAACAAATTCACTTCCATTTCAAACATATTCACTTTTAAAAGAATCACAATACTTTCAAAGTTATAAATCTTTCGAAACCAAAATACGTGAAATCATTACACTTTGAAAATCATAACCTTTCAAAATCATACATTTGAAATTATAAAACATTCCTTTAATTCTTTACATTTCACAAATTTATTCAATTTAATCTAAATCTAAAATTTCCAATTTTAATTCAATTCAAACCATCAGTTTCAATTCAATTATTTTTCCAACAAAACCATTTCAAATATTATCAAATTTCAAATAAAGATTTGATCCATAAAATATGCTATTCATTCTTTAATATATTTCAAAGCTTAAATATACCATATCCCAAAACTAAATTTTATAATTTCATATATCTCAAATTTTACTTCGTTATTACTTAGTTTTGAAATATTCATTTCATAAATCCATCATTTTTAAATAAAATCAAATTACAAGCAAACCAAATATCCTTTCATACAAATATAAACTTCGAATATTAATTTATTAAAATCAATTGTCATTTCAAATTCACATTCTTTATCAAAATAAAGATTAAATCCTTTCCAAACCATTTCAATCATCAAAATATCTAAAATGGTTACAAAGTTTAAAACCGTTTCCTTTTAAAACCTTCAAACTATTTATTTCTATATGAAAAATCCAATTTACCATTGAAAAGATTATTATTCTATATATACATTAGTCAAAACATTTCAAATCTATATTTCATACCTTTATAATTCAAAATAGCCTTATTTATTTCACTCAACAAACAGTTTCAAACTTATATAAATCATATTACTTTATACTTATTCATACCAAACTAAACTTATTTTCTTTATCAAATACCCTATACCTTTCAAAATTACTTATCCTAGAAAAGTTAACCTTGATTTGGGAGTGCTTGAACCTTAAAAATAGTCGAAGAAATCATATTTTTAATCCAAGAGTTGGAAATCAACAACAAATCAGTAAACCAATTCCAAAAGATAGGGTTATACCAAAACAAATCTAAATCTCGAGGACTGAACATCGGCTTTCTTTAAATCATTTCAAATATATATATATATATATATATATATATATATATATATATATGTATGTATGTATGTATGTATGTATATATGATACGTATATCTTTCGAATATCAAACTATACATCAAAATCTGAAATCAAAATTTGGTTTCACAAAATCACTCGCATAGCAAAGCTACTAGAATGGCCTATCCCTACTCAGAAACTCGAAAATCAATGTCGATGATGGATGCATTCATCATCGAAATTATTTTCCAACGACATAAGTGGGTTGTGGACTTTTATTTTCTTGAAACTTTTTTGAAATCTCTTCGAAAACATTGGAATACACTCGAATATGTTTGAAACGTTTCATATTTAGAAAATATCTTTAAATCATATTATTATTATATATTTTCCAAAATCCTAAAATCGCTTTCAAAACACCGGAGTTCGATTCCTCGAAATTCAAATTCAAAACCCCTTAGTTATACATCGTCTTTATATAAATCAAATTCTTATAAATCTTTTCAAAATTTCAAATATTTTCAAAATTTCAAATTTCAAATTTTCATTTTTAAAAGGTATATAATCCTTGTCGAAAACATTTCACTTTTATATATAAAACAGGGTCATCCTTATCAAAATAATAGTTTCGATGTATGCACAATTTCAAAATACAACCAAATACAAATTTCCAAAGAATGATTCAAGGTTAGATTTCAAAAAAACAGAGATTCGAATTCAGAGAAATTATAATCATATAGAATTCTGGTTTGAAGATAATCTCGAACAAAGATGAGATAATTTTATTACCAAATAGAAGATGGACAAGCCTATATAAATCGCGGGCGACCTTAACCGGGTCAACCGTGAATTCAGGAATATAATCAATTCGGAAATCCAAAGCAAATCGACATTCGATTGCCAGAGATAGAATCCAGGTAGAGCAGGAGATAGATAGCATCGTAAACCGAGGATATAGAAATCTCCGGTGAATCAATGCCAATTATAAAGGAGTTTCACCCCTTACAAATTATTCAAAGATTGGCGAAATCACCTTTCTTTAGAGAGGTCATTCCAAAGTGGATTTATGGAATTCCCTAAAATAAAAAGGATGAAATAGGGAAGACAAGACTGGATTTCAGATACAGTGGGAGCATTCGAAAGTTCAAGTAATCCTAATCGATAAGAATCATAACCAAGAGATTTCTAACAAGGTGGATACCGATGAGATGAAGTTTAGAAAATATTAATTTCAAAATAAGAATTTTTTATACCAAAATTAATCTTCGAAAATCCTTTAAAAATCATTTGGAAATCATTTTATACTTCGAAAGTACGTTCTCTCACAAAGAAATGATTCTGGGATTCATTTCACTTATTCTAGGGTATTTCTACCCTGTCTCTAATAAGTTTTTGCACCACAGGCCATGGTTTACCAAAAACCAAAGCTCTGATACCAACTGTAATAGCCCGATATTTTCAGCCATTCGCATCCACACATATGGACTTGAATTGCACAAAATGCCGCATTGTAATAAAATTTGGAGCAAATAAATATCAATCACAGAATCGCAGACACAAAAATATCAGAATAACTCGCAACGGAAATTAAAATACCATAGTAGTTCATGAAGCTACTATAACAAACTCTCAAAACAAAATACATAGATCAGTCTGAAAACATATACAATAGAAATCTCAAATACATAGAAGTTTATAAATACTAGAGCTGAAGTAGAACTACTGAAACTGAAAGGGAATAGATAACTAAACAAGCAGAATTTCCAGCGATTCCTAGCTCCAGAAAGGAAATACAAAGATAAGTTGTAAATAATTAGGCTCACCCGAGCGTAAAGTAAAACATAAAACACTCGAGTCAGGACATATATACTTATATAATGTAAACCAACTCAAGTGAACTGTAGTATAATGTACAATAACTTAAAGGATGCTTGGGACCGCCCATTCATTAAGGATTGGCTAAATTATAAATTAAATACATCCCCTTGTTAAAATTTCAAAATGGTATTTATACTTCTAAATCAAATATCATTTAAAAATTCAATATCATTCCAAATTCATTTTGAAATATCAAAATATCATATCTTTTCAAAACCACATTCATTTTTATTTAATGTAAATATCATTTCAAATCACATTTTAAAATGGTTTATATTTCAAATCAAAATATTCCATTTAAACCATTTAAATATTCCATTTAAACCAATTAAATATTCCAATTAAACCAATTAAATATTCCATTTAAATCAATTAAATATTCCAATTAAACCATTTAAATATTCCAATTAAACCAATTAAATATTCCATTTAAATCATTTAAAAGTGAAGTTATTATATTTAATAATTAAATATGATATTCTCAAAAATTTAGCCTTTTTAAAGTTCATTTATTCTTTTAAATTTATCAAAACAGTGTAAATTCAACTTTCGCAGCACTTAGAAGATGTTATGGAAAGTTATGTTTTAAAACAATTCTTTTAACAAAACACAGCATTTAAAATGCTGTAATAGGTTTAATTTAGTTTCAAATAAACATTAGTTAAGTCCAGACACTACAGCACTTACAAAGTACCGTAATACCCTTTGTTCAATTCTAGCCATTTCATTCATTTATATCAACTACAGCTTTTACAAAATGCTGTAATATTATTTACATTAATAACATTTCAAACATGCAAGTAACTAAATTCCAAATATTCAATATAATGTCATAAATAATTAAATTTTTATTTAAACCAATTTAAACTTATAAAATCATATATTTTCACTTTTAAAACAATCATTTGAATACCCTTATATTTATGATTTTATAAAGTGAAATTTTCATTCAAAAATCAAAATTTAATAATAATTTACTTATATAATTCAAGCATTAAATTTCAATTCTTTATAATTAAATTTTTTACTTAATACTTAAGTTTGAATTTCCAAATATAACTCATTTTGATTTTATTTACTTAACTTAAAATTCATTTTTAAACAAAATTCACAAATTTCCAATCTAAGTTATATTTCAAAATATAACTTAAATATTCATTTATTTAACCTTTTAACTTATTCAAAAAAAATCATTAACATTTTGTAAAATCATTCTAAATTCATTTGAATTCAAATTTTAAATCTGTTTATCATATTTCCTACCTAATTTAAATTCCATTTATAACCAAATCCAAATTTCCAAAATAACTTATATTTCAAATTTTTAACTTTACCATTAATTCTTTTCACTTATGATTTTTTAGAAAATCAATAATACTTATAAAAATCCTCTTTGATTAAGTTTAAATCAAAATATTGTAATATTTACATTTCTAAAATATTTTAAACATTCTAGAAAAATTTATACTAACCACGGGTCTGTATATCATTTTCTATCCTAGGTAAAGTGATACGGATATTATATCATTTCAATCCGTAATTTACAAAGAAAATCGGGGTTCTATCATTTCAAACCCGCAATCCTAAGTAAATAAAAATAAATAAAAATCGTTCAGGCCTATCATTTCAGCCCATAACGATTTTTTCCTATTCTAAAGTCCGTTCGGGTGTGTATCATTTGAACCCATAGTGATTTTATTCTATAGCGAACTTGTAGTGTGATAAACTGATATAAATAAACAGAATAGCATCATATAACAGTAACAGATGATATGATAGGTGTATAAATAGGGTGAACATCATATGATCATAGCATAAGCAGTTATAACATAATAATAATATCCATAGATTCATAGGGTGTCAATTTACTACTTATATAAGTATGGAATGTCTGGTGAGAAATACTCACCTCTACAAGCTGGAGATAACAAATACATACACACAATAGAGATCCAAAAAGGCACGAAAGCATAACTATGATTCAAGAGTGGGAGAGCCAAAGCTAATTACCTTGTCACATAACAAACAAAACAATGTACAATATAAATTTCAAACCAAACTATTATCAACCAATGCCTGGAATAAATGCACAAAACAAAGCCAAAGCTTTTGCACTTGCATTCAAAAACTTGTGGTTCAGCAATAGGTTGGAAAAGCACGGCCAAAGTGTGCATTTGGATCAGGTTTTGGGTACAAGAGTCGGCCATAACAATATATGAAGGATTAGAGAGAGATGTGTGCATGAACACACAACTACAAGGCAACACAAGTGGATTTCCATGTCATAAATGGTTCGGCCAAGGCATGATTGAGCACAACCAGGTCGGGTGAGTTCATGTACAGGTGTGGAAGAGGTCTTAGGTCAGCAAGTGACTAGTGGTGGTGGTGGTGTATGGGTCGGCCAAGGTGGTGGTTGGAGTGGTGGAACAAGTGGAGAGCTCGGCTATGATGATTTAGTGGAGTTTGTGTAATTTTCTTTAGCGGATCGTCAACTAATAGGCCACGGGTATGGAAGGTTAGTGGGAAGGAGGGGATGGTGGCCGGTTATGGTAGTGATGGAGGCGGACAAGGTGCTGGAGGAGGGAGGCCGAACACATAAGAGTAGATGCAAGAGCAAAATCAATACAAAAACAATGGAAAAAAGTGAAAAAATGAAAGATTTTTACCAAATTCTTCTCTTGAATGATGGCCGATTGTTTTTAGGGTTTGAGGAATTTTTTTTCAGGTTAGAAAAGTGAAGTGGTCGGCTGAAAGAAAGAGATATGGCAGCAAATGAAAGGATATGATGATTGGTGTTGAAAAGGTAAGTAGAATATGAAAAGGCAATGCACATAAATGGTCACAAACCATTCAAATTTCCAAATTCATTTTGCAATTTTAAATACATATAAAGATGGATATAAATAACATAAAAAAACCAAAAAAATATGAATGAATAAAAATAAATAAGTAAATTTTAAATAAATATATTTAAATTAAGAAAATAGCTTAAAAATGAAACTAGGCTTTAAAATTTTGAAAATAAATACACTAAGCTTTGGAAAATTCAAATATCACTTTTAAAAATGTTTTTAAAATAAAATATATACCAAACAGGTATATAACACATATTAGAACATGTTTTGACAAATAAAAATATTATTTATACAAATTAAAATAGATTATTTTATTAAATGAATCAATTTACACCCAATATTGTAAAAAACATAACTTTCACAATATATATCGGATTCAACGAAACGAAAAGCAGTATTCTTGAAATTAAATTTATTTTTATAATAAAAGATTAAATTCAAAAATTCAAGTGTTTAAATTTTAAATTTAAAAGACAAAGTTTGACAAGATTGATCAAAATCCACATTTTATTGAAATATCCTATTCATTCAGGTTTGAAATTATAATTCACACAAAATCAAAATTTATATAAAAAATAACAAAATTTATACATTTTGATAAATAAAAAATAAATTTTTTAATCAGGAGTTTCAATTTAAATAGTTAATATAAACAACTAAAATAATCACAAAATATTGGGTGGTTACATACTACATCCATTTTGGAATCACCCTTAGGATTAGTAGCGATTAGCCCTTCCACTTCACAGCTCCATCTTCGAATCCAAGCTCTTGTCTTCCTCACGAAAACGTTCAAACCGGATCGAAGTGGTTTTTGGAAAATTAATCTCGATCCCGGTTTCTTCGAAATGATCAGTACATTAGCGAATATTGATAGTCGGTTATTTAACTATCAAATAACATTCATAAACAACCATCAGTCTTTAAATAATTTCCCAAATTATTTTTCAAAATATCTTCGCAAGCTATTTTCCATACTTCACCTTTTGAAACAGTTGCAAATCACTTTCCTCTCGCAGAATAAATTCCTGAATAATGTTTATTTCCGCTGAAAATCAACAAGTCTAAATACTTTAGATTTAAAATAATTTAAAATCGCTTTTCCCAAAAATATATATACTTTGAAACATTTAAAATAAAAGCCACTTAAAAGACTTTATTTAAATTGCTAGTTATGAAATTTTATAATAATTTCTCATGTAAAACTTAAGCCGAAACAAATTTAAAAATAAAAGTTACGAAATTATATAAAAGTTTTTCAAATAAAAACTTTAGCCAACTATCTTTAAAATAAAACTAATTTATAAAATATAAATATTAATAATTATCTTTTTAGATCATAATGCCAGTTAACCTTTTAAAATAATTACTACTATAACTAATTCAATAAAATATTTACCTTTAAATTTTTAACCACTTTAAATAATAATTCTCAAAACATTCTTTTGAACAACTTCAAAGTTTTTAACTTACCTAAAAACTTGCTTGAAAACGTACTTGGCTTTTCAGGGAAATACACTTTCCTTTCACACCTTTAAAATAAACCCCAATTTAATTTTTTAAAACCAATTACCTATCCCTTTATAAATTCCATCCTGAATTTATACTTCCAAATTATCCTATGATAAATATTTCACTTTATTTACAAATCCCGTTTATAAATTTCATAATATCATGCTCCTTTAATTCTAGTTTCAACACTTAATCAGTTTTCAAATCGATTTTCAAAGCTAACTTCTTTTTAGAATAAATTCCTTTACTTACTCAATTTATTTCAAAACCCATTAATTTCAAATTTACTCCTTTATTATGATTTAAAATCTTATTTAAACTGAAAATACCAATTTCATACTTTATTTCAGAATTCTTCTTTTATTTCTTTCCAAACCTTTTAAATTTTGAATTTAAAAGTAAATTCTTTAATTTTTAACAATACCACTTACGCTTCATTTATTTCCGTTTATTCAAGATCTCTTTTACCATACTCAGGATTTATTTATTAGAATTTAAAACTAATTTTTTATCCTTTTGCAATTCATTCTTTCATATATTCCAATTCTCTATAATTATTTACTTAAAGATTTCCCTTTTATTTCCTTTAAAGATCCAAGCTTTATATATTTTTAATTTTCTCAAATACCAATATATTTAACCAAGCCATAGCACTGAATAATTTCAATTTCCAATAAAATCGATATAATTATCAAAGATTATCACATAAACATAGACTATAAAAATAAATTCCACTACTTTGAGGAACCCAATTGGGTCCCTCCAACCTGTTTCCCTGCATCCATAGAAGTTAGTCAACAAATAAAATACTAATTCCACTTTAAGGTGGAATATCGCGGTATAAATGGTCATCCGTTATTATGCGGGGCGCATAGGGTATCATCCGCTTTATAATGCGGGAAATCTATAACTCCAATATACACACACACACACACACACACACACACACACACACACACACACACTAATACTACTATTACTATATATACTATCACATCCAGACTGCTAATAATAATCAATTCAAGCAATCAATCCAATAGTTTAAATTTTTAACTATTTAAATTTAAATGGAGTTCGAAAAGAATAAGATTAACTCACCTTTGATTTTATTTGCAGCCCGATCCAACCAGATATTTCCTTCATGATTTTAGACCTTATATAAATATTATATGCTTTTATTAATATTCGAACAATCGAACAAATCAATTTCTATTTTATAATCTAATTAACCAATAATTTATTTTAAACTAATTTTATTTTTGTAAATTATTTTCTAGTGACCAAATAGTTAGATAAGTTTAATCTCCTATATTATTTTGAAAATAAACCAGTACATGAAAACAAGGTATACCTGTATATTTATTCTCTTTTGAACTACATGTATAAAAATAATTTATCGAATTCAAAAATCTAATTTTATATAAACTTTCCCATTCTTAAAATTTCTATATTTCAATACATTATCTATATATATTTTTGTTTTATCTATATATATACATCAAATTATAAAATAAAATTCCTTCCAACCCATATGCATGTAAATTACTATATATACATATTTATTAAATTTTAAAAACAGAATTATACCTCACAGAAGCACTGTAGTACGTCACCATTGCGACTTCACCATCCGAGAACTTGACAAAATCTTGATCCACAGCACCCCGACGCCTCTACATCCTGATTCACACTTCCTGCTGTCAAAGACCATCGCCCCCGAGCCTCCTTGTGCCGAGTGGATGACTCCAGACCCCAAAATCGAACTCGCCCTAGGCTGACCCGACCCTTTCGACTTCGATTACGTCACAGAAATCGAGGGTTGCCCCATGCTGGCCGACCTCTCACTGCCAAGTCGAGCTCCTTCACGCCGTTGCTTATCTCAATGGCGGTTTAAATCTTGCCCTACGCTATCTTCGCTTCGGCTGAAATAGATGGAAGGAGGGAACGCTTTCTATTTGAAAGCGGCTTGATCTTGCATTTGATTTGAAGAAAGGGGACTTCGACTTGTATTTATTTATTTATTTTTCGAAGTTATTCGGTTTCGATTTAGAGCGAGGGAAGAGGAAGGGGAAAAAATGGATCGGCCATTCCCTTCTCTTCGTCTTAACTGTGTTCAATTATTTTATTATTATTTTTTTGCTACGTGCTTTAAATTCTATTGCATGATTGAAAAATGGAGGAAACATTGTTTCCTTTTGTGTACAGGTGTTAGAATGATATAGTGGTACAAAAAACAAAACTGATGTGAATAATTTTTGACTAGTCGATATATATATATATATATATATATATTATTTAAATTTATGTTTAATTTGAATCGTCACGAAATCGCGACTTAAAATTTTGACTTCCTATCCAGGCGTGCCACTAGGCGTCTATAATGTTATACGTCTATTCCGAATGTAATGGAAAAGGTTTCAAGCCTAACTTGATTGTATGGAGAAGGTAGCTTTTCGGACTCAGTTGTTATATTGAATTTACGATATAGATTTTAGCGCGTTTATCTATCGTACGATCACCCGACAACTACGAATGCTACGAAAATTAAAATCCGATAATCAAACACTATTACGGATCCAATGGAACTGGTTTCGTCGAATTCCGAGACTGTGCTCGGAAGGCTATTTTTAAATATCAATTTAAACAATATATTTTCAAAACTTAACAAAACACTTCCAATTTCAATTCTAAAGCTTTCATTATCTTCAGTACTATTAATATAAATTTTATAAGCCTTTGAAATATTTTTTACAAGCATAAAACTGAAGATTCAATATTTTACTCAACTTCCATTTATTAAATTTAATTGCCGAATAAATAGTGATATTTGGAATTCAAGTTAAACTAAATTTTAAATACTTAAAATCAATTAAATATTTCAATTTCAAATATGCAGAAATTCCGAGTCGTCGCAGTGTAGTTGATCTGTGTTGTACTTTGATGATGTAATGTATTATTCAGTTACAGATTCTTTTGTATAAAAATCTATTGTTATCTATTATATGTTATTCTGCTGTGATTGTGAGATTCTGATATTGTTTCTATTTCTTCTTTTACCTCCTTCTTCTTTCCCTTACGGTCTGCTTTTTCGTCATTCAATTTTTGGGCATCGAAAAATCAGGTCGTGACACTACGTTACTTATTTGAAATTACATATATTAAAGTTTTATATCTTAGACCTTGTTATGTTTCTTTCTTACGAATATTTCTCATCCTTTCTCTTCTCTTCCATTTCTTTTCTTTTCTAAATGCATTAAATCTTACATACCTCTCGTTCTTCCAAAGGAAAAAATCACTAAATATATTGTTATGCATTTTTCCTGTAACCGAACCCGCTCTCCCCATGCCATCCATCCCACCTCCCCTCGTCATTGCTTGCTTTACTGCCAAAGTTTCCAGGCTGAAGCCTCTCACTACCCAGCTTGCCAAACCCACCACATGAGGCATCCCACCTCCCCCTTTCCCATCACTTCAGCCCGGCACCATCGTGGCCCTAACCCGTGACCAAAGCCCCTCCACAATGGCCGTACAACACTGAGCATCACCTCCCCACACAGCCGAGCCGCCTTGTTAGTTTAAAATTATATATATATAATATATATATATATATATATATATATATATATAAATTTATACAAGTTTTTATAATTTGTTAGTTTACTTTGTTAATTCATGCAAGTTATTGTATTATATGTTCGTCTTCATATATAAGTTTCTATAAGAGTTATAAGATACATATATATTCATATTAGTTGTGTATACTATGTTTGTTCCTATATATATATATGGGTTACCAAATACCGACTTTAAAGTATGTTTGTTATATCAGAGGATTTATTTACATATAATTAATTAAATATATAAGTCTGCATATTTTGTTTATACCTATTTAGTTGTTCACATATATTTTTTTATTTTTGCATTTATATATTGTTAATATATATGGTCTGTGTATGTAAATGTGTATGCAGGCTATATGTGTTAGTCTATATATACCTTTATAATATATGGGTTGCGTTAGTAATTCGAATACATATGCTGATACTTTCAAATGAATATTTATGTATATATAAGTATTTTTCATCCTATACAAAAATACGTATATAGGCTGTAGTGTTTTGATTTTTCAAATGCACATGTATATTTACCTATTGAATTATTATTTGAAAAGTACATGTGTACAGAGTTGAATTCGTATAGTTTTAAGAAATAATTCATGTACTGTAATAGATGTTAGTTATATATATTGAGTTTTATAAAGTATTGTTTCTATGATAAAGTAACATTTTCATACTTCCATTTGTACGTATATATTACTATAAAGTAAGTTTGCATGGATTTTTATAACAAATTTTGACCTTAAAGTATAATATGTATGTAAGTTCAAATATATATATATATATATGTTTATATATATTAGTTTATATATACAAGTATACATTAGTTTGGTTTTCAAATTTATATATGGAGACTTTGTTTTTATGTGTTTGAATTAAAAATTAATATGAAAATATATGTTTAAATTGATTTTTGAATATATATATATATATATAACTTATATTTTGTTTCACCGATCTCTGGTCCATTTTGGCTTACTTTCTCAAATATCAATTTTTTCGCAATAATTCCTAGCTTGTCGCTGTTCCGCGTGTGTATCTGTGTCTGTGTCATCTTCTTGTCTCTCTAGCCTTGAAATGTGAGCAATCACTCATTATTAACATTCTTATATTTATTAAAATAGATTTCACTTGAAACGACAATTGAAATAAACTGCTAAATTTTATTGTTGGTTATTTAATAGTTAAATATGATATGTCATTATCTGCAAATTGTTCACCTGTGCATATGACACCACGTCTGTTGTATATATTTTATTTTATTTACTACTTATGGTACATGTCTATTGTTGATAATATTATTATTAGCACATTTGTTCTCACTCTACAAGTTCCCTGTTAATTTAGAATTCCCTATGGGTTGAAATGATACATACCCGAACGATTTTGTAGAATAGGAGAAAACTGTTATGGGTTGAAATGAAAAACCCAAGCGATTTTCGTTTATTCTAATTTTAGGATTGCAGGTTGAAATGATATATACCCGTAAATATATAAATTGTGTACTGAAATGATAAATATCTGTATAACCCGACCATATGATAGAAAATTAAATATGGACATCATGGTCTATGTTTTGAGAATGATTTCCAAAGTTTTTAAAGGAAAAATATAGTTTTAATAAATATTAATTTCAAAAATATAATATATATAAATGTTATTTTTATATGTCTGAATTACAGATTTTTAAAAATCATATGCTTTGGAAATTTTAAATTTATAACTTAGTATTGAAATTAAATTTTTAAGATTTTCTTACAATTTTATTTTCTTAAAATATATAAAAAAAGATTTAATTTAATTAGTTTAGCTTAACTGGTTTATAATATGTTTAAGTATTTATTTAAGTTATATTAATAATTTAAGATAGATTCTTATTACTTTAATAAATAAAGGTTGGGAAAATAAAGTAAATTTGACTTGAATTTAATTCGATAATAATTGAATTTAAATGACAATTTATTTGAAATCGTTGATTTTGTGATTTTTAAAAATATGATTTATATCTTGAATTGATAAAAAGTTATAAAATGAATATTCTCAAATTTTAAATAAAACTAATATTGAAAATTTAATATTGATTTAAATATATATATTGGGATTTAAATAAATTGTTATTAAAATGGTTATGGGAATATTTTCAATTTGAGTAAAAGTTTAAGTTAAAATGTTGAAATATAAACGAAATTTGTATTGTAAATGTTTGAATATTTAAACTTGAATTTTTGAACTTTAAATTGAGATGGTTTGTAACGACCCATGAATTTTTAATATTTTATTTGTTTATTAATATATTCAAACATTATTTTGTGAAATTTTAAAAAGTAAAATTTTGAAAGATAAAATTGATATTTAGAATACGCCTAATTAAACATAGCAACCGGAAAATTTTCATCAGATAATATGAAAGTTTATATTCTAGTGTAATTTGAAATATAGTTTATTTTGGAATTAAATAAAGGTGAATTTATTTTGAATATAATAATCCGAAATCTACCATTTTAAATAAATGTGAATTTCGTTACGGGAAATTCGGACGTTTCTAGCTCTGTTTGGATTTTTCCGTATGGAATAGCAATGTATATAGGTACTGATTATAGAAAGTCGGATGATCATACCATTGATATCTAAATATCGTTTTAATCGTCTCGTCGTGCTGATCTCTATAGTATAATAAATTCTGTGTTTTGAGGTCCGATATGCGACGGAAACGATGAAACGGCACATGGTATCGGTATTAAAAAAAGTTGTGACTGTTAGCTTTCCTTCGTCCTTTCATTTCTTTGTCCTTTTGTTTACTTTTTCGGTTCATTTCCCAACATGCAAAAGATGTCAACCACTAGAAATTAAATATTTCCCAAAATCAAACTACTGGCTATTTCTATTCCACCTTTCCAAATATAATTGCTATTTCATTTACATCTCCGGGTAGTTTCTTTCACCCATCTATTTTGTGTTATGTCTCATCTTTGAAAATATATTTATATTTTACAGTTGCTTGTAAATTCATCTAACACTACCTGAGACCTTCTCTTCTATTGGAATGCCACTCGTCCTCAACTTGCAAAACCAAGTTTCATTCATATTTTGTTGCCTGGAACATGTACATCCTTTACCTACTCATTCATCATTTGCTTATTCCTTTATTTTCTTTCTACTGTTCAAGCTTCTTTGAAAAAACAAAAAATAATAAAAAAGTTGACAGCCGAACCTGTTAACTTTCGTCCCCTCCCTCTCGTTGTCACGCTCGCCACATCACCGAAGTTCACACCACACTCCATCGACCACCACCTTGGCCCTGGCTAGATCCTCTTCCGCCTTTGCATTCCAGCACCTTCTCGTGCTCGTCACCTCAGCAGGCGTTCATTTCCCTACTTTCTTTTGCTTGTGCCTGTATACATCTTCCCTGCTTTATGTAGATAATGTATGTATTTTAAAGCTTATACATTTTGTTTACATTATAAGCAATTATAGTTTCGGCAGTATGTATATTATATAACCTGGCAACTAAAATTTGTTTTCTGATGTTCTATATATATTACAACAACCATACGTAGATGTATGAACTATGTTATATACCAAATATAGTTACTAATATGTTTGAGTATATACCTACTTATATACGCATGTGTATGTGTGTTTATATATATATACATACACACACACACACATGAAAATTTGAATGAAATTACGTTTTCTTTATTGTTTCTATATATACACACACATAGATTTATGAAGTCGTTTATATATAGAAGTTAAAGGCTGTTATATATATTGTTATATACATGTCAGAGCCATATATTTTGTCTGTATTGTAACAACCTTGGTTTTGTGATTACCTGTGAAAATAAATTATAACGATGGTTATAATTTAAAATGGAGGAATAAAATAAATTTCGAAATGTAAAATTTTGTTAAAAATTATTTGTTTTATAATAAACAATGTGTACTTGGTGAAATGAAATGGTAATAAGATGGTTGGTTGGAAATTAACTGTGGATAATGGAATTATGTTAATTTGGTGGTGAATTAATTAAATAAAAGATAAAAGCAATTAATTTAGCATTTATTTGTTGTAAATAAATATAAAATGGAGAGAATAAAGTTTTGAAAAACTTTTATAAGTTATTTTGGGGTAATATTGAACATTGAATGGTTTTATTTTGATAGAATGTAATAATTGTGGAAATAGTGGTCAAATAGTGATTTTTGTTAATTTTAATAATGTATTAAAATTAAATATGGTAAATATTGTAAATAAAAATATGGAATTTTATTTAAAAACAACATTTGAGTGTAAGAATAGTGTAAATAAAATTATCTTTTATGATGAATTGGACAAGGAAATGATTTTTGTGTAATTTTTGTTGATTAAAATGTTGTTTTGTGTAAATAATAGTGTAAATTTAAGTATCTAATCGAAATGAAATTTTTAATGATGGAAATTGATTTTATAGCTAAAATAATTTTTATGTTGATAGGACATTTCATTAAACATAAAATATGTTAGTTTGATTTATCTAAAGTCGAAAACATAAAGAATGAATTAGTTTGGTAAATTATGTGCTGAAATAGTAAAATTTGCTAAATATACGTTAAAGAGTTTCATGGCACGTGCTTCGCACGTGAATTATTTTCCTTATAAATTATATATGTGTAAATCGATAAAAAAATGATTTTTTATTTTCAAGTGATATTAAGAATTGTGTATTTGTAAAGAAGTATTCTAAATTTATGAAGGAAGTTTAATTTTAGATACTATTATTAGAAGTGTTTTGAATTCATATTCATTATTAGATTCTATTTTTAGGGGTATTTGGATTTGTAAAAAAAGTTTAAAATTAGATTCTATTTTTAATTTATTAAGATTTGCTAACATATAGAGGGGCATTTTTGGTAGTTGTAGCAACCCGGTATTTCGCATCGATTTATAATCGACATAAAACGATTAATATTGTCACAAATTTCCATTTGAAGTTTTTAAATTTGAATTTAAATTCTTTTATAATTTTTTTTAAAGGAATTTTGGGCTTCGAAATTAAATTGTGGTCCACGTTTTTTTTTTGGGCCGTGTTAATTCTCAAAGCAAATAAACCCCCTTTCCTCCATCTTCATTTTCGTTCGACCCGCCCCCCCCCTTTTCTCATTTTCATTTTTTAAAAAAAAAAACCCTAAACAAACGAGATAATGGCGGCTTGTTCTTCTCCTTCAAATTGCGCTTCCGTGAATTCGAAGATGGCTTGCTCGATTCTTCGATCGCCCCGGCTTCGTCTCTGTGATGCTCGACTGCTTAAATTCGTCGACAAGGTGAGTGCTACCACTCACATCTAATTCATGCTTAATATAGTGTTTCGGCAATTTCACGTTGATTCGATGTTGTTTTGTGAAGTTCTTCTGTGCTCGGCCGTTCGATTATTGTGTATCATTGTTGGTTCCTCCTTGATTTCGGTATTACTTTGAATCTGGTTCCCTGCCCTAATTTGTATATGTTATTCTACGACTCCGGTTTTGATAATGTTTGACTTTTATGGAACTGGAATTTTGAAAATTGCTGATTCTTTGATTTCAAGACTCTCTTGCTTGGAATCCACACTATTTAGTACAAACATTTTTGTTTGTTCTGGTATTCTTTGGTGTTACCCTGTTTCACTTGTTCATATGCATTGCTCACTCCCTGTTTTGCGTCCTCCTTGAGGTCTGTTGCATATCATACTGGCATCCCTCTTGCTGTTTACTTATTGCTGGAGTCAGTGGTTGATGCATTGTGGTGTCTGGTATTTGATTATATGATATTGTGATGATTTGCATTGTGCTTATGTCCACCGATGCATTAAGTCTGCAATTATTGTTTCACTGAAACTCTGGGTATTGTGGCTTCGTTGCATTACTTCATGTGTTCATGTGAATGCTTGCATCCTTTGATTGTGCACTTTGGATTACTGTCTTGATTTGAAACAGCAGCCCATGAGTTTTCAAACTCGTTTCGATTGTGTCTTGGGCATTGCTCTGAACTATGGGTTGGAATCCCCTCTGTATTGATTTTGCAATTCACTGCCTACTTATTTTTTTTACTTGTCTTCATATGTGTTCATACATACCTTTGTATGTGTGTATGCATGTGTTGTTAAATTGCACTGCAGTTATTTTTGGGACTTGGTTTGCATACTTGATTTTTTTTTGCGAAAATAATCTGGGTGGCATTGTCTTGATTTGAGACAGCTGTTTTACGATTTTTGAACTCGTGTCGATTCATTGACTGGAGCATTTCTTTGTTGTTTCACTACCACTATCCATTGGTCTTCGATAGTTCGATTAGGTGGTAATCCACTGTGTAGCCTGTTTTAATGGTGCTTCCCTTGATGTTGAACAGTAGCATGTTTCATTATATGGTAGCATTGGTTCACTGGTGCATGCCTTTGACTGTTGGCATGTGCATTACACGTGTACTTCATACTTGAACTCGAGGGTTGGATCTGTTGTGTTCTATACTCGAATTAATATTTTAATTAATATTTGAATTTTCATTGATTTTGGTTCATTGATCTTTTGAGTACGTCATCACTGTAGTGGCAAGGCAGTGCACGCAAGTGTGAACTGCAGCCACACGGTATTGAGATTTTGGGCACGACATCACTATAGTGGCAAGGCAGTGCACGCAAGCGTGAACTGCAGCCACACGGTATGGCGTGTATGATATTCTATTTGTTTTGACTTATGGATCTTTTTGCGTATTCCATATTCCGTAGTGGCGAGGCAGTGCACGCGTGCGTGTACTGCAGCCCTACTTGAATCAATATTTTAATCAATATTTCAATGGTTTGAACTGATTTGTTCATTTCAATTCAATATTCTGAATTGCATTCTGATCTGGTTTAATTACTGTCGTCTATTCACTATTTAATTATTATTGCTTCTGTGCACTAATAACTGAGTTTGAATTAGACTGACCCGAGTATTATTTTCTTTTGAATTTAATACTCGGGTCAGACCGAGTATTTCAGGTTGTAGATATTCTGCTTTGGGTTGCTGCTAGAGCTATGAAGTTCTTTCATATCTTTTGGAGTATTCGTCGTCATTTGTAGTAGTCTGTAAAATTGTATAGGAAAATATGTATTCATGTATATTATATACGTTAATGTACTTGTATATGTAACTTCCTGAGTCGACTGTGGTAGTTGTATCATATGTACCGTGTCATATGTATTGTATCAAATGTATTGTAACTGACATCAGTTATTGTATATATGAGACTTTCTATTTTATTTGTGTTCCGCATTATATTATCTGTGTAATATTTTATATTTACTGTTCTAAACTATTATGAACCATCGTAGTTCGTTTTATACTGGAATTGGGGTATTTCGATGGGAGAAAATAAATCAGAGATGAAAAAAAGAAAGAATATATATATATATCACTCCTATCGAGATAACCAATACTAGTGTAAGGCCTAACTATTGATGGCCGCTCCTCAACAGCCTTATTCTCCGTGCAAGTTGACAGCACTGCACCGTAGTGTTCTTGGCTAGCATGGGTATAGAGGTGGGGCGTCACAGCTTGGTATCAGAGCCTGGGGTTTAGAACAAATATAAAACATAACTTAGATAGTACATGTGTTACAACTATTTGTCGACGTTTTATCTCTCATATTTGCATATGATTGTCTTTGAATTGTTAGGTATGAATTCCTAACGCTTATTCATATGCATTTGATTTTGATTCTTGTGTTTTCGGCTTTGATTTGATTTAGCCGATGATTGATTTTGTTCGAATCTCAGCGATTCTAAACTTGATATTTTATGTTTTCCTCGGCTTGATTTCCATTCGACTTCGGTCACTGTGTTTTTGAGAATTTTCTAATTTCTTGATTTCCAAGACTCTGACTTTGTTTGCCGTTGAGTCCTTTGATGATGATGTTGAATCGTTTTGTACTCTATTATGGCCATTAATTGTTGACTTCGACTTCGACTTGATTTTTATTTTTGTTGAAGTCATTTATGCATTTATGCTCGTTTTGCTTCGTTATCCCATTTGTTAATCGATTCTTCTTTTCCGATTAGATGATATCTCCTTTGTTGACTTTGATAACTTCTATTTCTGGAATTTTTGGATATTCCTACTTTGATGGATTTAGAATCGAATTATTTGGATTTTATTCACGTCTTCGAAGGTGAATTTTAGTGAATTGATTTGGTTTCCAAATTTAATCGATTCTTGTTAATTTCCCGATTTATTGCTATCATTTATTAGCAACTTTGATAACATTTTCTTCGGGATTTTCGTGAACATACTTTTGGATGGATACAGCATCGATTTCTTTGGATTCTATTCACGTCTTCGTATGTGAATTCTTGTGATTGATTGTTTCTACAATCATTTTTGTGATTTGTCACTTTAAAAATATAAATGTTTCAATACTAGTTGTAAATATCAAAACTCTTTTATCAAAATGTTTTCAACTTTATTTTCAATATCAAAATCTTTTCCTAAACCGTTTTCCAATTTATTAGTATATACAAACCTTTATTTCACTCGTATGAGAAATCTAATTAAACAGCTTAGCAAAACAAGTGGTATGAAACGCTTGCGTTTACTTCGTCGGTTAATTTTTGGACTTGTTCAATTGAACCATATGTGACATTTTTCTAGTGAAGATCTACAATTTGTTCGTAAATATTTAAGTTAAGCTAGTGGTTATGGGACATGAAGCTAAACTTTTATATTCACTAGCTTAGTGTAATTGACACTTCTCGTTGATCTTGATGATCGCTTTATGAATTAGACTAGCAATTGCGCGATGTCTCTTTCATTGCAAGGTTAAACTAGACACCACTTGTGTGATTCCACTCACGCATACCTTTTTGCTTTTTGGTTAGTCTTGACCTCAATCTGTGTGATTCCATTCACACATGCTTAGTGTAATTGACACTCCTCGTTGATCATGATGATCGTTCTGATGGTCAGACTAGACACCACTTGTGTGATTCCATTCACACATACCTTTCTGCTTTTTGGTTAGTCTTGACCTCAATCTGTGTAATTCCATTCACACATGTGGGGTAGCTCCCCATGGTCTTCGGACCGTCATGTGATAGGCCTCTTTCCCTTTTTCTGTGATCTCTAGATTCCTTATGTTGATTTCTGGAAATTTTATGCTTCACCTATTTTTGTGTATTGGTGAATTCATATGTTATTGATTTGTCTTGAGTACAAATTTGGGGTATGATACCTCTTTGGATCTTTGAGAAGATTCTTGTGATATTGATTATCTCTTATCGGTTGATCTCCTGTTGATCATTATTTGCATACTTATAGTCGTATGTCAGTATGGATATTTCATATTTATGCCATAACTCTCATCGGTTGATCTCCTGTTGATCATTATTTATATACTTATAGTAGTATGTTATTATGGATATTTTATGTTATGCCATATCTTTTATTCTATTTTATACTTTCCTTTTGTTTGTGGGGTTAGACTAGACACCACTTGTGTGATTCCACTCACACATACCTTTTTGAATTTTGATTAGTCTAGACCTCAATCTGTGTGATTCCGACTCACACATGTGGGGTAGCGCCCCACGGTCTTCGGGCCATTCGTGTGTCAAAATTAATGGCTTGCAACCATGAGATAGCGTCTCGTTATGCGTTGCACGTGTTGGTGATTTTCATGCTCACGTGTAGGTGAGATTCCGTGCTCCCGTTCTCGCTTTGCGTTGCACGTGTTGGTGATTTTCATGCTCACGTGTAGGTGAGATTCCGTGCTCCCGTTCTCGCTTTGCTTTACATGTGCTGATGAGTTTTCATACTCCGTTCGAGTTTTCATACTCTCCTTCGAGTTTTCATACTCCGTTCGAGTTTTCATACTCCGTTCGAGTTTTCATACTCTCCTTCGAGTTTTCATACTCCGTTCGAGTTTTCATACTCCGGTTCGAGTTTTCATACTCGCGTACGAGTTTTCATACTCCGTTCGAGTTTTCATACTCCCATCTTGTGATTTCTGGATTTCTTGTGTAGATTTCTAGAATTTGTGCTTCACCAATTTTCGTGATTTCTATTGATAAGTTTTATCAATTTTTGTGCATTGGTGAACTCGTGTGTTATTGACTTGTTATGAATACAAGTTTAGGGTATGATACCCCTTTCTATCTTTGAGAGGATTCTTGTGACACTTTTGATGAATGAAAATCCACTTATCGAAGTTGCTACTGATGTCGCTATTTTAATCACGTGTTTTAAAAATTGTTTCAAAATATAAATCAAAATTGTTTTCAAAATTTTTACAGTTTACGCTTTCAAAAGAATGAGGAAGCGATTTAAACGTTTCAGTAAAATCGAGGGCGATGACCCCTTACTTTTACTGATTCGCTTAATTCCGGACTTGTCCGTTTGAGAACGTAAAATGTTATTTATTTAAAATACATAATTTTGCACTTTCAAGGAAACGATGAAGTGAATTAAACGATTTAGTAAAACTCGTGGTTATGGGTCATGTGCGTTTGCTATTTCGGTTAATTTCGGACTCGTTAATTGAAAAATTTGTGATTTCTGATTTATCGTTTTTGATAATCAGATATTTATTGTTTCTAATTATCGCTTGTGATAATTAGATATTTGTGGTTTAATTATCGTTTGTGATAATTAAACATTTGTGATTTGAGATTTGATTATCAATTGTGATAATTAAACATTTGTGATTTGAGATTTGATTATCAATTGTGATAATTAAACATTTGTGATTTGAGATTTGATTATCAATTGTGATAATTGAACATTTGTGATTTGAGATTTGATTATCAATTGTGATAATTAAATATTTGTGATTTGAAATTTGATTACCGTTGTGGTAATTTCTGATTATCGTTTTGATAATCGGATGTTTGTGATTTCTGATTTATCGTTTTTGATAATCAGATATTTATTGTTTCTAATTATCGTTTGTGATAATTAGATATTTGTGGTTTAATTATCGTTTGTGATAATTGAACATTTGAGATTTGAGATTTGATTATCAATTGTGATAATTAAACATTTGAGATTTGAGATTTGATTATCAATTGTGATAATTAAATATTTGTGATTTCTGATTATCGTTTTTGATAATCAGATATTTGTTGTTTTTGATTATCAATTGTGATAATTAAACATTTGTGATTTGAGATTTGATTATCAATTGTGATAATTAAACATTTGTGATTTGAGATTTGATTATCAATTGTGATAATTAAATATTTGTGATTTGAAATTTGATTACCGTTGTGGTAATTTCTGATTATCATTTTGATAATCGGATGTTTGTGATTTCTGATTTATCGTTTTTGATAATCAGATATTTATTGTTTCTAATTATCGTTTGTGATAATTAGATATTTGTGGTTTAATTATCGTTTGTGATAATTGAACATTTGAGATTTGAGATTTGATTATCAATTGTGATAATTAAACATTTGAGATTTGCGATTTGATTATCAATTGTGATAATCAAATATTTGTGATTTCTGATTATCGTTTTTGATAATCAGATATTTGTTGTTTTTGATTATCGTTTGTGATAACTAAATATCTGTGATTTGAGATTGATTTTCGATGTTGAAAATCGAATAGATGTTGATTTGATTATCGTTTTTGATAATCGAATATTAGTGATTTGAGATTTCTGAATTATCTATTGATAATTAGAATTTTGTTGAGAATTTGGGAATTTCTTTTATGAAATTTAAAGATTACCTTTTCATGCTCTTTATGGTGAACTTCCTATTTGAAATTTCTTCATCTTGTGGTGATGTTCTTTATGGTTGTTACCATTTGTTCATTTATTCCTTATGATTGCGAGGACGCAATTTCTTTAAGGAGGGAAGTCTGTAGCAACCCGGTATTTCGCATCGATTTATAATCGACATAAAACGATTAATATTGTCACAAATTTCCATTTGAAGTTTTTAAATTTGAATTTAAATTCTTTTATAAATTTTTTTAAAGGAATTTTGGGCTTCGAAATTAAATTGTGGTCCACGTTTTTTTTTGGGCCGTGTTAATTCTCAAAGCAAATAAACCCCCTTTCCTCCATCTTCATTTTCGTTCGACCCGCCCCCCTCCCTTTTCTCATTTTCATTTTTTTTAAAAAAAAAAACCCTAAACAAACGAGATAATGGCGGCTCGTTCTTCTCCTTCAAATTGCGCTTCCGTGAATTCGAAGATGGCTTGCTCGATTCTTCGATCGCCACGGCTTCGTCTCTGTGATGCTCGACTGCTTAAATTCGTCGACAAGGTGAGTGCTACCACTCACATCTAATTCATGCTTAATATAGTGTTTCGGCAATTTCACGTTGATTCGATGTTGTTTTGTGAAGTTCTTCTGTGCTCGGCCGTTCGATTATTGTGTATCATTGTTGGTTCCTCCTTGATTTCGGTATTACTTTGAATCTGGTTCCCTGCCCTAATTTGTATATGTTATTCTACGACTCCGGTTTTGATAATGTTTGACTTTTATGGAACTGGAATTTTGAAAATTGCTGATTCTTTGATTTCAAGACTCTCTTGCTTGGAATCCACACTATTTAGTACAAACATTTTTGTTTGTTCTGGTATTCTTTGGTGTTACCCTGTTTCACTTGTTCATATGCATTGCTCACTCCCTGTTTTGCGTCCTCCTTGAGGTCTGTTGCATATCATACTGGCATCCCTCTTGCTGTTTACTTATTGCTGGAGTCAGTGGTTGATGCATTGTGGTGTCTGGTATTTGATTATATGATATTGTGATGATTTGCATTGTGCTTATGTCCACCGATGCATTGAGTCTGCAATTATTGTTTCACTGAAACTCTGGGTATTGTGGCTTCGTTGCATTACTTCATGTGTTCATGTGAATGCTTGCATCCTTTGATTGTGCACTTTGGATTACTGTCTTGATTTGAAACAGCAGCCCATGAGTTTTCGAACTCGTTTCGATTGTGTCTTGGGCATTGCTCTGAACTATGGGTTGGAATCCCCTCTGTATTGATTTTGCAATTCACTGCCTACTTATTTTTTTTACTTGTCTTCATATGTGTTCATACATACCTTTGTATGTGTGTATGCATGTGTTGTTAAATTGCACTGCAGTTATTTTTGGGACTTGGTTTGCATACTTGATTTTTTTTTGCGAAAATAATCTGGGTGGCATTGTCTTGATTTGAGACAGCTGTTTTACGATTTTTGAACTCGTGTCGATTCATTGACTGGAGCATTTCTTTGTTGTTTCACTGCCACTGTCCATTGGTCTTCGATAGTTCGATTAGGTGGTAATCCACTGTGTAGCCTGTTTTAATGGTGCTTCCCTTGATGTTGAACAGTAGCATGTTTCATTATATGGTAGCATTGGTTCACTGGTGCATGCCTTTGACTGTTGGCATGTGCATTACACGTGTACTTCATACTTGAACTCGAGGGTTGGATCTGTTGTGTTCTATACTCGAATTAATATTTTAATTAATATTTGAATTTTCATTGATTTTGGTTCATTGATCTTTTGAGTACGTCATCACTGTAGTGGCAAGGCAGTGCACGCAAGTGTGAACTGCAGCCACACGGTATTGAGATTTTGGGCACGACATCACTATAGTGGCAAGGCAGTGCACGCAAGCGTGAACTGCAGCCACACGGTATGGCGTGTATGATATTCTATTTGTTTTGACTTATGGATCTTTTTGCGTATTCCATATTCCGTAGTGGCGAGGCAGTGCACGCGTGCGTGTACTGCAGCCCTACTTGAATCAATATTTTAATCAATATTTCAATGGTTTGAACTGATTTATTCATTTCAATTCAATATTCTGAATTGCATTCTGATCTGGTTTAATTACTGTCGTCTATTCACTATTTAATTATTATTGCTTCTGTGCACTAATAACTGAGTTTGAATTAGACTGACCCGAGTATTATTTTCTTTTGAATTTAATACTCGGGTCAGACCGAGTATTTCAGGTTGTAGATATTCTGCTTTGGGTTGCTGCTAGAGCTATGAAGTTCTTTCATATCTTTTGGAGTAGTCGTCGTCATTTGTAGTAGTCTGTAAAATTGTATAGGAAAATATGTATTCATGTATATTATATACGTTAATGTACTTGTATATGTAACTTCCTGAGTCGACTGTGGTAGTTGTATCATATGTACCGTGTCATATGTATTGTATCAAATGTATTGTAACTGACATCAGTTATTGTATATATGAGACTTTCTATTTTATTTGTGTTCTGCATTATATTATCTGTGTAATATTTTATATTTACTGTTCTAAACTATTATGAACCATCGTAGTTCGTTTTATACTGGAATTGGGGTATTTCGATGGGAGAAAATAAATCAGAGATGAAAAAAAGAAAGAATATATATATATATATCACTCCTATCGAGATAACCAATACTAGTGTAAGGCCTAACTATTGATGGCCGCTCCTCAACAGCCTTATTCTCCGTGCAAGTTGACAGCACTGCACCGTAGTGTTCTTGGCTAGCATGGGTATAGAGGTGGGGCGTCGCAGTAGTTCACGTTGATACCAAAAAAGTGTGACGCCAAAGCTATTACAACTATTATTAAAGATTAATAACATACTTATCATATTATAAGTTAACATAGGCTTAGTGGGTAGGGTTGGTTCAGGATCCAAACCTAAGACCCAAGTCTAGAAGGAGGCAGAAGTTTTCCATATACGTACATGTTTCCTCTCCTCCTCCCTCGGTATTCTTTTACTTCATACCAGAGAAAACAATGGCTTCCTCTCTAGAATTCTGAAAATTCAAGCCTCCAAACTAAATTAAATCATAAGAAAATTAAGGAATTAAATTCTCCTACAGGTAATCTCTCTAAACCCTAACCTATTTCATCCATCTTTTGTTTTTGAGGAAGGGTTGTTTACTGTAATTGATTTTCAAGTTTGCATGTTTGATATCTTCTTCTCTACAGGTTTCTAAAGGTTATTCAAGTCTAAAGCATCAATCTTTTTGCTTGCTTAACTGTCAATTTGCTGCAAACAAATCATAAGGTGAATACTAGCTTACGCTTCTAACATAAATAAGCTCGAATGCCAATCGTATGTTGTCCTCTTTGTTGTTTGCTGGAAAAAAATTCCAAAGTTTGAACCTGAAACTAATTTAACCATATCTCTCTCCTTTCTTATCCAAATTCGATGATTTTGGATGTTTTGGAAAGCTTAGGCTTTTAAATAAAAGTTTCATGTTTTGAGTTATATGAATTCTTGAGTATAATCTCGTCAAAAGTGCACTTCTTTGTCGCTGTCCCGAGAGAAAAAGACAGCGACAATAAATCCGGACCTGATAATTGTTTTGGGAATATCTTTGATCTGTGGTCTAAATCAGATGTTTCTTTTTTTGAATTCTAGCTATGAAAATTCTCTTCAACTTTTATTTCTTATGATTCGTCAAAATCTATGATCTACAGGGTCAATATGGCTCTTTAAGCCGCAACCCTGTTGTTATGCACATTGTTCACAGCTTTATAATTTTAGACCTGAGAAATAAAATAGTCATAACTTTTGACATGATTGTCCAAATTAGGTGATACTTTTTATGTCTTTTAGCTTTTTCAATGATCTTAAAATTTCATGTTTTATAATTTATCAAATTATGGGTTCTACAGGATCAAAATTGCTCTTTAAGCCGCAACCCTGTTGTTATGCACATTGTTCACAGTTTTGTAATTTTAGACCTGAGAATTCAAATCATCAGAACTTGTGACTCGATTGTCCAAATTAGGTGATTCTTTTTCTGTATTTTATTTTTTCAATTCTCTTCAACTTTCATGTTTTATCATTTATCAAATTATGGGTTCTACTGGGTCAAAATGGCTCTTTAAGCCGCAGCCCGGTTGTTATGCACATTGTTCACAGTTTTGTAATTTTATACCTGATAATTAGAATTGCCATAACTTTTGACTCGAATGTCAGAATTAGTTGACTCTTTTTCTGACTTCAAGCTATAGCAATTATCTTCAACTTTTACGTTTCATGTTTTCTCAAATTTTGAGCTTAAAAGAGGCAAACCGGCAAAACAAGCCGCAGGCTTGAGTTCTTTTACAATGTTTGAGCATTTTCCGTTGAATTGTTTTTGACTTCGATGATTTCGAGCACTTTTTTTTTGAAACGGTTCTAAAAGGCTAACTCAAACTAATAGAAAAGCCAACATTAATGCCAATTTGCACTGCGAATTGATGTTTTCATTTGGGTTTTGTTGTATGTTAATTTTATTGAATTTTTATCGATTTTTGCTGTTTCTGTGCACGTGTTTTCTAAACCGTTTTCGGAATGGTTTTTAAAACGGAAAAGCTTTCAAAGTAAATGTTTTATAAAAGTTTATAATTAATTTTAAAGCTATATATATATATGTGTGTGTGTGTGTTTTCTCTATAATAAAGAGAATTTCAAAGCAACAATTTTCAAATAATTTCCAAAATCGTTTAAAAACCCGTTTTCTCGAAGTAAGTATTTTCTATATAAAAGAACATATATTTTTGCACTCTTCAAGAGAACGAGTAAGTGACATAAATGGTATAATAAACCACGTGGTATGGGGCACGTAGATTTGTTATACTGGTTAATTTCGGACTTGTTCCTTTGAAGCTACACACGTTTGGAAGTTAGTAACACATTCCGTTGTTGTTGCCGGTATAAGGCGGGGGGCCAAGGCCGGGGAGGACATTAGCGCTAGGTCGGTGGAGCCACATATATACATAAGGCCGGGGGGCCAACGTTGATAAGCGCACTATTATAGTACTTGGCAAGGCCGGGGGGGCACTTATTATATGCACGTGCAGTTGTTGTTGTTAAGGATCCATACCGTTGTTGTTGCTATTTCTAGATTTCATTCTTATTGATTTTTAGATTTTGTTGTTTTCCATATGTTCACCATGTTGTTTTTCTTGGAGTTATATATATAGCCTATGTGCTGTTTGAAAATTTTCATATGGTGAATACATTACGTGGTTGTTTTGAACTTACGTGTCCTATTTGGTGCTATGATGCGGTTTCCATCTTGTTGTTTTATTGTTGATTGAGATTCATATATGGCTTAGCCATGGAGCCTAGCTTACTGTTCTTGGTGGAAGCCTTTTATTATATCGATGTCGTAGCCAATGATATGAGGCATTTGCACATGATTTAATCGATGTTGTTTTTGTTACCCATTTTCATGAGAATTTCGTATGATATTCTAGTTGTTATCATCTCATGAATTATGAGATGACATGTGTTGTTGTTGCTTCTTCTATATTGAGAAGAATTATTATTTATTATCCTTGTACTTCACCTTTCATTCTCTAATCAGTTTATTTAAGCTGGACTGACCGGTGTATTTTATGTACTCGGGTCAGACCGAGTAGTTTTAGGTTAACCACCTACTGTAGATTCCCATGTAGTTGCTTTCGCTATGGTCCACTTTGCTTTGTTTTGGATGCGAGTCCACCTTTTGTGTTGTCGTTTAGCTATCTTTTTGTGTACTCTGATCTATGTATATTCTTATGAGACATGATGTATATGTAATGTAGTGTACCGACGATGTATCTGTATATATATGCGTCTGCTGTTCTATGATATGTTGTATATTTGTTGTTGTCATATTTTGTTTTGAATAGATCCATTAGCCACCAAAGTTTTGTGTTAAACATTTATTGGGAAAGTCGATCCACAATAAAAAGGCAAAGAGGAAAAAAAATCAGTGCACCCAATTGACGAATCCAATACTTGTTTAAGACAAAGTTTACGGATGGTCGCTCCTAACCAGCCCTATTCTCTGCACTAGCAGACAGTATTACTCCGTAATACCCGTTGTTAGTGTGGGTCTCGAGGTGAGGAGTTACAGCTTGGTATCAGAGCATGGTTCAGAATAAAATATGATAAACAAAGAAAAGAAACACATATTACGATACATCAAAGTGTAATACAAGTGTTACGAATCCTTGAATCATCGTGCCTTTTTTCTTTCCGTGTCCTTTGGGGTAGATAGAGGTTTGGGAATACGTCCAGGAATGCATCTTAATTCTGTAGTATTCCATATTTGAATCAATGATATCTACCATGCGAATAATCTTTATCTTATCTTAACTTTCAGCTAATGGCTGGAAGAGGCAGAGGACGACGCTCGGATGTTGGGCAATCCAGCGGCTCGCATCCGGATGGCGTTTATATATCTGCCGATCAGTTCATGGAGTTATTTAGGAGCACTCAGCCTCCAGTTCCTACTCCTTCGTCTCCTTCGCGCAAGTCTGCTTTTACGCACATGTGTAGTGATTTTTCTCATCTTGGAGGCAAGCCTTTCAAAGGCTCAGAGTCTGTTCTTGAGGTCCAGGCATGGCTTCATACATGCGAGCGCATTTTTACTCGCATGGAGCTTTCTAACCACCACCGATTTCTTGTAGCATCTAGTATGTTGCAAGAGCGTGCTCTTGATTGGTATTAGCTTCTTATTGCTGAGGTTTGATGAGTCCACTCTTACTTGGCTACAAATTAGGGAGCGATTAGAACTTAAGTTCGTTCCTGAATCCGAGAAAGCTCACTTAGCCCGTCGCTTCCTTGAGTTGAAGCAAGGGAAGTCTTCTGTTTTCGAGTATGTTTCTTCTTTCGAGGCCTTGTCCAAATATGGTCTCGAATACATTAGCACTTCTTATAAGAAGAATCTCAAGTTTGTTTCTAGCCTCAATAAATATTTGAAGAAATCTTTGATGCTCCAACTTAAGCTTTCTTTTAAGGAGTTGGTTGACTCCGCGCTTCATCTCGAAGCCGTCGAGAAGGAGTGCGAGAGTGGTGAAGAGGTTGAGGTTCGGAAGAACCCCAATAAGAAGAAGTTCCCATTTCATAAGCGAAAGTTTTTCCCTCCCAAGAAGAAGAAGCCCGTTGGATCGGGTCCTAGTTCTCAGCCTAGTGGAAAACCTCCTACTCAGAAGGCGTGTTACAATTGTGGCTCTTATGATCATATGATTAGAGATTGTCCCAAGCCTCGCATTTGACGTAATTGCAAGAAAGAGGGACATTGGTCTTCTTCTTGCCCTAGCAAGCCAAAGTCTTCTGGTTCTGGGAAGCTTAATGTTTTTGATGCTTCTGGTGGTTTTTCTCAGCCTAGGGGTACACTTTCTTCTATTCTTGAAGGTTCCATTTTGTTTCTTGATCGTTCTATACGAGTCCTCTTCGATACGGGTGCGTCACACTCATTCGTATCGAAGGAGCTTGTTGATGATATACAATTGGATGTTTCTTGCCTTATTACTTCTTTGAGGATTAAAAATCCTATTGGGGGATCCGCAACCCTTAGCATGCTTTGTGATGATGTTGAGATTGTTCTTTGTGGTTTTTCTTTCTGTGCGAATCTGCATGTTATTCACTATCTTGGATTTGATATTATTTTGGGTATGGACTGGCCAGTGCGTACGATGCCAGGATTATTTGTTCTGAGAGAATTTTATATCTTCGACATCTAGATTCGTCTACTCAGCCATCACTTCTTCTTTGGAATGTGGATAATTCCGAAGCATCTTTATTTTCTCTCTATTCACGAGGTGATGATGATATATCTCGTATTCCTATTGTTTGTGATTTCTCTGATGTATTTGAGCCTGTTTCGGGCTTGCCACCCAAGTGGGCGATTGAGTTCCACATTGATCTCATTCCAGGAGCACAGCCAGTTAGTCGTTCTCCCACGAGGATGTCTACAAAAGAAAATGAGGAACTCAAGAAGCGGCTTTTAGAGCTTAAGACTAAGAAGTTGATTCAGTCTAGTTCTTCACCGTGGGGTGCCGCGGTCGTCTTCGTTAAGAAGTCTGATGGAACTCTTAGGCTTTGCATTGAATATCGCAAGCTAAATGAGTTGACCGTCAAGAATAGGTATCCATTACATAGGATCGATGATATGTTCGATCAGTTGAGTGGCGCTAAGGTTTTCTCTCAGCTCGACCCTGCCACTGGCTTCCATCAGCTCCGAGTTGCGGAAGATAGCATTCCTCTTACAACTTTCCGCACTTGATATGGATCTTACGAGTGGCTTGTTATGCCATTCGGTTTGACGAACGCTCCTGCTTTCTTTGTCAATCTTATGAATCGAGTATTCCGTGAATATCTCGATAAGTTCGTCCTTGTGTTCATTGACGACATCCTTGTCTATTCGAAGTCAGAAGCCGAGCATGCTAATCACTTGAGAATTGTCTTGAGTACTCTTCGTCATCACTAGCTTAAAGCCAAATTCTCCATGTGCCACTTCTTAGAGCATAAGGCTATGTTCTTAGCCACGTTATTTCCTCCGAAGGTATTTAGGTCGATCCTTCGAAAATTGAATCCGTTTAGAATTGGAAGAGGCCTGAGAATGTTCATGAGATTCGCAGCTTCCTTGGATTAGCACGTTACTACCGTTGATTCATTAAGGATTTTTCCCGCATTGTTCTTTCTCTCACCATCCTTATTCGGAAAGGCATTGATTTATTTGGTCCGACAAGTGTGTAGCTTCTTTTCAGAAGTTGAAAGAGATTCTCACTAATGCACCTGTTTTAGTGGTTCCCGAAGGGAATCAAGATTTTGTTATGTACCACTATGCTAGTAGATGTGGCCTCGGTGCCATGCTTTATGCAGAGTGATCAGGTAGTTGCTTACGCTTATAGGCATTACGACCAAATGAAGTACGCTATGCCACTCATGACCTTGAGTTGGCCGCCACCGTCTTCGCCTTGAAGATTTGGCGCCATTATCTATTAGGGGAGCACTTCATTCTACACGCCGATCATAAGTCCTTGAAATATCTCTTCACTCAGAAGGAGCTCAATATGAGGCAACAACGTTGGCTCGAGTTTCTTGCTTCCTATGAATTCGATATCCAGTATACCCCTAGTAAGGGTAATCGTGTTGCTGATGTGCTTAGTCGCAAACATTCGGCTGTTGTTTCTATGATGCTAGCCGAGTGGGATGTTCTAGAGACCTTATCCCTTTGTGTTATTCGTGATCGAGCTCCATTTTCTGATTCTCCTATTTGTTATTCAACTTGGAAGATCGACCCAGCTTATTGCATCGTATTGCCGATGCTCAGCGGCGTGATCCCGATCTTGTGCACCTTATCGAGATTTGTGAGTCTGGGTCCCATGATGAGGAGTTGTGGGAGTTCAGCATTGATTCTCATAGGTGTCTTCGCAAGAAGAACCATCTTGTCGTGCCTTATGATTCTGCATTTAGGCGTGACATTCGCGATGATTGTCATCGTTCTAAGTATACCATTCGTCCCGGCAGTATTAAGATGTATGCTGATATGCATCGCCTTTATTATTGGGAAGGCATGAAGCATGATGTTGCAAGTTATGTAAGTAATTGCATGACTTGTCAACTCATAAAAGTCGAACATTAGAGCCCTTCTGGTCTCCTTCAGCCTTTAGAGATTCCATTGTGGAAATAGGATCAGATTTCGATGGATTTCATTGACGGCTACCTCATTCGAGATCGGGCCATTCTAGCATTTGGGTTATTGTTGATCGCCTTACCAAATCAGCACATTTCATTCCTATTAATTCTAATAGGAGTGCTTCTCATTTAGCCAAGTTTATATCAAGGAAGTTGTGGGACTTTACAGAGTTCCAAGTTTGATTGTGCGTGACCGTGATTCGCTTTTCACGAGTCATTTCTGGTAGTCTTCAGCAAGCTTTCGGAACAAAGCTTAACTTCAACACAGCATATCACCCGCAGTCTAATGGATAGACTGAACGGGTAAATCGTGTTCTTGAGGATCTTCTCCGTGCTTGCATTCTAGATTTTGGTGGCAGTTAAGAGGATCATCTACCTCTTGTGGAATTCTCCTACAATAATAGTTTTGAGTCTAGTATCGGTATGGCTCCTTTTGATACGGAAGGCCATGTCGATCACCTTCTTGTTGGTTGGAATCTGGAGAGAAACTTATTCTTGGCCCAGATTCTATTCTTGATTCTTTTGAGAAGATTGTTCTTATTCGTAGAGAATGAAAGAGGCACAGAGCCATTAGAAATCCTACGCGGACAATCGTAGGAAGCCTATCGAGTTCTCGGTTGGCGATTTCGTTTTTATTCGTGTATCTCTTTTGAAGGGGGTAATGCGTTTCAGTAGGACCATGAAATTAGCTCCTCGCTATATAGGACCATTTCCTATTACTGAGCGTATTGGTCCAGTTGCTTATAGAGTATCACTTCCAACCCAGTTTTCTGGTATTCACGACGTGTTTCACGTCTCTCGGCTTCGGAAGTGCCTTCGTGATTCAAATTCTGTTATTGATCCTCCTAATCTGCAAGAGCTTGAGATCTCACCTGATTTATCTATTGTGCAACATCCTTTCTATATGCTTGCTTCGAAGGTCAAACGCCTTCGAAATAAGGATGTACCGCTTGTGAAGATTCAATGGTCTGCTAATCCAAAAGACTGTACATTGGGAACCAGAGAATTTATTGAGCAATCCTATCCTGACTTTCTATCTTCTCGTGTTGAGGGTGAGAATTTTTTAACTCAAGCCTATCTATTTTCCTTTGCTAGATGACATAAATTATGTTGAATACAACTCTTCTTTAAGAAATTGCGGGGATGCAATTTTTATAAGGGGGAATCTGTAACATCCTTGATTTTTTTATTACCTGTGAAAATAAATTATAACGATGGTTATAATTTAAAATGGAGGAATAAAATAAATTTGGAGATGTAAAATTTTGTTAAAAATTGTCTGTTTTATAATAAACAATGTGTACTTCGTGAAATAAAATGGTAATAAGATGATTTGGTTGGAAATTAAGCGTGGATAATGGAATTATGTTAATTTAGTGGTGAATTAATTAAATAAAAGATAAAAGCAATTAATTCACCGTTTATTTGTTGTAAATAAATATAAAATGGAGAGAATAAAGTTTCGAAAAAAAATTATAAGTAATTTTGGGGTAGCATTGAACATTGAATGGTTTTATTTTGGTAGAATGTAATAATTGTGGAAATAGCGGTCAAATAGTGATTTTTGTTAATTTTAATAATATATTAAAATTAAATATGGTAAATATTGTAAATAAAAATATGGAATTTTATTTAAAAACAACATTTGGGTGCAAGAATAATCTTAATATAGTTTTTATGATGAATTGGGCAAGGAAATGATTTTTGTGTAATTTTTGTTGATTAAAATGTTTTTTGTGCAAATAATAGTGTAAATTTAAGTATCTAATCAAAATGAAATTTTTAATGATGGAAATTGATTTAATAGCTAAAATAACTTTTATATGTTGATAGGACATTTCATTAAACATAAAATATGTTAGTTTGATTTTTCTCAAGTTGAAAACATAAAGAATGTAATTAGTTTGCTAAATTATGTGCTGAAATAGTAAAATTTGCTAATATATGTTAATTAATAACATACTTATCATATTATAAGTTAACATAGGCTTAGTGGGTAGGGTTGATTTAGGATCCAAACCCAAGGCCCAAGTCTAGAAGGAGGCATAAGTTTTCCCTGCACATACATTTTTCCTCTCCTCCTCCTTCAGCATTCTTTTACTCCATAGCAGAGAAAACAATGGCTTCCTCTTTAGATTTATGAAAATCCAAGCCTCCAAACTAAATTAAATCATAAGAAAATTAAGGAATTAAAATCTCCTACAGGTAATCTCTCTAAAACCCTAACCTATTTCATCCATCTTTTGTTTTTGAGGAAGGGTTGTTTACTGTAATTGATTTTCTAGTTTGCATGTTTGATATCTTCTTCTCTAAATGTTTCTAAAGCTTATTCAAGTCTAAAGCATCAATCTTTTTGCTTGCTTAATGTCAATTTGCTGCAAACATATCTTAAGATGAGTATTTGCTCACACTTCTAACTTAAATAAGCTTGAATGCCAATTGTATGTTGTCCTCTTTGTTGTTTGCTGGAAAATAAATTCCAGAGTTTGAACCTGAAACTAATTTTGTATGCACATTGTTATGTCGCAGCCCTGTTGTTATGCACATTGTTCCCAGTTTTGTAATTTTAGACCTGAGAAATAAAATCGTCATAACTTTTGACTCAAATGTCCAAATTAGGTGCATCTTTTTCTTTCTTTTAGCTTTTTCAGTTCTCTTAAACTTTATTGTTTTATGATTTATCAAATTATTGGTTCTACAGTGTCAAAATTTCTTTTTAAGCCGTCACCCTGTTGTTATGCACATTGTTCACAGTTTTGTAATTTTAGACTTGAGAATTCAAATCATCATAACTTGTGACATGATTGTCCAAATTAGGTGATTCTTTTTCTGTATTTTATCTTTTTCAAAGCTCTTCAACTTTCGTGTTTTATGATTTATCAAATTCTATTCTACTGGATCAAAATGGCGCTTTAAGCCGCAGCCCTGTTGTTATGCACATTGTTCACAGTTTTGTAATTTTATACCTAATAATTAGAATTGCCATAACTTTTGACTTGAATGTCCGAATTAGTTGATTCTTTTTCTGACTTCAAGCTAGAGAAATTATCGTCAACTTTTATGTTTCATGTTTTCTCAAATTTTGAGTTTAAAAGGGAAAAACTGGCAAAACAAGCTGCAGACCTGAGTTCTTTTACAATGTTTGAGCATTTTCCGTTGAATTGCTTTTGAATTCGATGATTTTGAGCACTTTTTTTTTGAAATAGTTCTAAAAGGCTAACTCCAACTAATAGAAAAGCAAACATTAATGCCAATTTGCATTGCAAATTGATGGTTTCATTTGGGTTTTGTCGTATGTTAATTTTATATAATTTTTATTGATTTTTGCTGTTTCTGTGCACGTGTTTTCTAAACCGTTTTCAGAATGGTTTTTAAAATTGAAAATCTTTCAAAGTAAATGTTTTATAAAAGCTTATAATTAATTTTAAAGCTATATATATATATATGTTTTCTCTATAATAAAGAGAATTTCAAAGCAACAATTTCCAAATAATTTCTAAAATCGTTTAAGAACCCGTTTTCTCGAAGTAAGTATTTTCTATATAAAAGAACACATATTTTTGCACTCTTCGAGAGAACGAGAAAGTGACTTAAATGGTTTAATAAACCACGTGGTATGGGACACGTAGGTCTGTTATACTGGTTAATTCCAGACTTGTTCCTTTGAAGCTACACACATTTGGAAGTTAGTAACACATTCCGTTGTTATTGCCTGTACTAGGCCGGGGGGGCACTAGCTCTAGGTCGGTGGAGCCACATATATACATAAGGCCAGGGGGCCAATGTTGATAAGCGCACTATTATAGTACTTGGCAAGGCCGGGGGGGCCACTTATTATATGCACGTGCAGTTGTTTTTGTTATGGATCCATACTGTTGTTGTTGCTATATTTAGATTTCATTCTTGTTGATTTTTAGTTTTTGTTGTTTTCCATATGTTCACCATATTGTTGTTCTTGGAGTTATATAAATAGCCTATGTGCTATTTGAAGATTTTAATATGGTGAATACATTATGTGGTTGTTGGGAACTTACGTGTCCTATTTGGTGCTATGATGCGGTTTCCATCTTGTTGTTTTGTTGTTGATTGATATTTCATATATTGCTTACCCATGGAGCCTAGCTTACTATTCTTGATGGAAGCCTTTTATTTTGTCGACGTTGAAGCCGATGATATGAGACATTTAAACATGATTTAATCGATGTTGTTATTATTACCCCTTTTCATGAGAATTTCGTATGATATTCTAGTTGTTATCATCTCATGAATTATGAGATGACATATGTTGTTGTTGCTCCTTCTCTATTGAGAAGAATTATTATTTATTATCCTTGTACTTCACCTTTCATTCTCTAATCAGTTTATTTAAGCTAGACGGACCCATGTATTTTATGTATTCGGGTCAGACCGAGTTGTTTTAGGTTAACCACCTGTTGTAGATTCCTATGTAGCTGCTTTCGCTATGGTCCACTTTACTTTGTTTTGGATGCGAGTCCACCTTTTGTGTTGTCATTTAGCTATCTTTTTGTGTACTCTGATCTATGTATATTCGTTTGAGACATGATGTATATATATTTGGTGTGTGCTACCACTCACTTATGTATCACTATGTAGTGTACTGACGATGTATCTGTATATATATGCGTCTGTTGTTCTATGATATGTTGTATATTTGTTGTTGTCGTATTTTGTTTTGAATAGATCCATTAGCCACCAAAGTTTTGTGTTAAACATTTATTGGGTAAGTCGATACACAATAAAAAGGTAGAGAGGAAAAAAAATCAGTGCACCCAATCGACGAATCCAATACTTGTTTAAGACGAAGTTTACAGATGGTCGCCCCTAACCAGCCCTATTCTCTATACTAGCAGACAGTATTACTCCGTAATACCCTTTATTACTATGGGTCTAGGGGTGGGCCGTTACAACTATAACCAAATTTTGTGTATATATTATTTATGAAAAAAAGAAAAAATAATTGTTATATATTTTCTGCAGAGAGTATATTTATACGAAATATGTTTTGTCAACATTTGGGTTGTGTGAATGATATATATATCATCTGTGTTTTGTACAAGAGATAGTATATATATATATATATATCGATTTTATGAACATTTATAACCGTTATGAATTATATATATATTATTTATGTTATCGGTCCTATAGCTTATACTTTTCCCTTATTTATAGTTTGTATATATACAGTTGTGTTTAGTCATTACTAGCCTACGCATGTATAAGTCACATATATGTTATATACCCTAATACGTTTGCATATTTAATATGTATATGATAGTTTTATTATTTTAAAATGTATATATATTTAATTTATTTAGAGTTTATACTTTTATCAATCTTAAAAATTTGGTTATTTTATATCTGCTTGTTGTATATGCTATTTTACATTTCAATATCAAAGTTATTAGTGCTTTAGTATACATATTAGTTATATCTGCATACCTGAGTTTGGCTTTTTCGCGTATATGAGGGAAATGTTGGTATTTGATTTATATATAGTATGTATGTGGACATTTACTTTATGATATAATTTAGAAATTTTATTATATATATGTTTTTTATTTAATGTGTGTTTATATATTAGTTCGTATATACAAGTTTACTTCAGTTTGGTTTCCGAATATATATCTATTTATATTTTATTTTATAAGTGGTATAGTTAAAATATTAATTTTATAAAATATCTATAGATATATTTTTATGTTTCTATCAAAACTGATTAATTATTCTCATCGATTACAAATTTGCTTTGATCGTCGAATTCATGCCCATCTTGTTTCGCTTTGAAATTTATGTTTGGTTACATAATTCATCTCATTCTCATTCATCACTCCAGCCTCAAAAGGTGAGCACTCACTTATGATTAATGTTCTTATATTTATTAAATTTTATTTCAATTGAAACGAGAATTGAAATATGCTGTTGTTAGTTATTTACATTGCCATATATATATATTTGTGTGTGTGTGTGTGTGTTATTATCTGTATCAGTTCAGCTGTGACATTTGACACATTATCTGTTATTTGTACTGATGATATATGCCTGTTGTATTGTTATCATATCTATTATCACTATGCAAGTTCCTTATTAGTATAGAATTCACTATGTGTTGAAATGATACATACCCAAACAGACTTTAGAATAGGTGAAAATCATTATGGGTTGAGACGATAAACCCAAGCAATTTTCATTTGAATTAAATTTGGGATTGCGGGTTGAAATGATATATACCCGTATAAAATTTAAATTACGGATTGAAATGATAAATATCCATATCACTTCACCATAGGATAGAAAATTATGTACAGGCAACGTGGCCTATATATATAAAAATATTTTGAAATGGTTTCTATGGTTTTGGAAAGAAATATATGCTTTATATAAATATTGATTTTAGATATTATATAAATGTCATTTTAAATATCGTTGTATTCTTGATTTTGAGCAATGGATAAATTTGTTTTAAAATAGAACAAGTTTAATAATAAAGTTTGATTTTTATTAAAATATAATAGGTCAATATTTATTTAAAATTATATTAATATAGAGTTTATAATGATTTAAATAAATTAAGGTTGGAAGATAAGTTGGAAATTGATTTGAAATTTAATTTATTTAAGTATTATACTCAAGTAAATTTGATTTAAATTTAATAAAAATTGAGATTTTAAAGTTATGATTTTTATAACTTGATTTTGATCTAAGGAGATTTAAATGAATATATTTTAAATAAATTGAAAGAGTATTCTGTTATTTGAGGTTTAAAAGCTTTACTTAAATGATACTGGATTTATTAAATAAATATTTCAAATCAAAATAATGGTAATTAAATTTGATATACATATATATATGGAATTATCAAAAATTTAGTTTTGAAATTTTGGAATATTTAAAGCTTTGAAATATATGGAATTTGAAATGGTTCATTTGAGGTTCAAATATGTATTTGAAATTGATATAAATTGAAATGGATTATTGAAACTGAACTGAGTTGAAATTTATGAATTAAGATTTGATTTAAATGAAATTTTGGATTCGAGTTGATATGAATCAATTTGTGAAGTTGAGGAAATCATTTTACTTTATAAAGTAATTATAAATTTAAACTATTTATCATAAATATTATTTGAATATCCAAACCATTTAAGTGGTGGAAGTTATGGTTTCGAAGCTATGAATTTCAAAGTATAATGTTTTGAAAATGTTATGTTTTCAAATGTTAACGACCCGGAATTTTGGACAATATAAATTTAATAATCTGGGTTTAAATTTATATTGAATTGATAAATTTTGTTAATAAATTTGATTTGATTTCAATAATCTTCTTTATTTAAATATTTAATTTGTGAAATTATTTTTAATGAGTTAATAAATCTATTTCCTATTTATAAATGTATATGTATTTATGTATATATTTTAAATAGACAAGTTGTTTTTATTTAAATTAGTATAGCATCTTTTTAATGTTTTGAAAACAGAAATGGTGATATATTTTTAATTTGAGCTTTTCAAAAATATTTAATTAAATACTATATGATTTTAAATATGAGATAAATGTTTTAATTAGTTTAAAATTCATTTTTAATTCAAGTTGTATATTAAAATTATGTTACAACCTCTTTTATAATTTGTTTTAAAAAGTTTCTTTTCAAAATGATTTAATTGTGTATTGTTTTTCTTTGTTCTTTAGAATTATTTAATACATAATTTTGCATAAGAATTTATTAACAAGGCTTAATATTTATTTAACTTTAATTAAACATATTTATTAATCAAAGAGACAAGTGTTTGTATATTAAGACTTAAGCTAACAAGTGTTTATTTTAAAGTGACAAGTGTCAAATTTATTTTCTTTTTCTTTATTTCATTTTCTGAAAATACATTCTTGTTAACTTGCTTTTCATTCATATCATTTTGTTATTCATTCATATTCATTTTCTCATTCCTTAATCAAGAAAAACCAAATTATATTCTCACAACCAAAATCCAATTCTGCATTCCACAAAAATTCAAAACTGCATATCTTAAAACAGTAAAACTTTACATTCACACTCCTCATTACAAAACTCAAAATATCACCTGCATGCAACCATTTGAAGTCTGCATTTCAATCTTTGTCATTTAAAGCCTTGCATTTCATTTGCAAGCAAGAAGCTTTGCATTTCTGGGATCTGAAACATGCAAGACATCTGCAGTTTCAAATTGAGGCCCTGTATGTTCTTGCATTTGAGAAACAACATTCAAGTTTTAAAGGGGATTCAGGCTACTGCATTTCTTTGCATCTGGAAATAAAGAGACCTGCATGCATCATTTTAAAGGCAAGGATCTGCATTCTTCAAAAAGCATTCAAGCATGCATGTTAAATCAATGAAGCTCTGTTCAAATCTTCATCAAAGTAGGATCTGCATTTCAATTTTTAAAGCAAGACAGTGCCTGCATTTCACATTTTCAAAACTCTGGAACCTGCATAATGAAATATGCTCTGCACTTTGAATAGAGGTGAGTAACACTTAATTTAAAATAAATTAAGTAGGATTTCATGTTGTTTATTTGCTGTGTTAAATTTGTGTTCATGTTTTGCTACTGCCTGTGTAAATAAGAACTGCAATGCATGTTTGATTCCAAAGTTCTGTTGCTATAGTTTAAGATCTATAATAGGAAAATCCTGTTTCTTTTGATTTGTATGCTGTTATGTTTCAATCTTGATTGAAACTTGCTTATTTCAAATTAAAGTAAGCATTGTAAATTTTTGGTTTAAATTAAAATACAATTTTAAGAATGAATCTTGTTTTGGATATCTAAAACCTAGTTCTACTGGGTTGGTGGAAGTGAATCTTTTCGGCAGTCATACTTGACCGGGTGACTCAGGGATTTGGGTTATGGAGATAGAGGGATTGATGAGAATATCGCCGGAGTATGGAGAAGGATGGTGGTCGGGAAGGGGAGAGATTGATGTTGACAGGTCAGACTTGGTTGTAGTCACTGTGTTTTTCAGGTTTTGACTTTATACCTGAATTTAAACTCGAGATTGATGTTTGGGATTTGAGGGTTGCAAGGTGTAGTGTAGTCTCTGGTCGATGTGATAAGGCCGTTGAAGTTGGTCGGAGGTGACCGGAGTGGGAAGTAAGTGCACAGGGAGGAGTTGTGCAGGTTTGGGTTGTTGTTGGTTGCAGAGGTGTTGTTGACTCGGGTTGGTCACGGGGATAAGTGGGAGATAACCCGAAGCATTTTTGTTTTGACCCGAAGTAAATTTTAGGCTTGCTCGAGAAACTTTTGTTACAGTTTGTATATAGGAAAGAGTATTGTTTCCAGGTTTTTAAAAGGTTAAAGTTGAAGTAATAATAGGAATATAAACTTAAATTTTGAAATCAGGTGGAACTTGAATTCAGTTATGGATTTGAATAATTCAAATCTGGAATTTGAAACATTTTAAATTCAACAATGTGAGAGGTTTAAATTTTTAACAGAAACTGTTCTGTTATGTTTTTAAGAAAATTTTTAAAAAAGTAAAGTTTAATATAAACCTGGAAATTTAAACTTAGGATTAAACTTGAATCTAAGAAAAGTTAAATGCAGAAATTTTAAATTGGTTTAAAATAAAAAGAAAAAAAGAAAGGAGGAACATGAGCCTGTTTCCAGATTTTAAGGTTTGAAATAATTTGCAAACTAAAGTTTTATCTTAGGATGTTAAGACTGAATTCAAGTATGAATTCAAATAAGTTTGAATTAAGTTTTTTTTGAAATAGTTTAAAATCTTGAAGAAATTCAAAGTTTAAGTTTTTTTTTTTTAAATAAACAGAAAACTGTTTCTGTTTTAAATATAAAGGTAAGTTCAAATTTTAAGTGGAGATGTAAAAAAACTGAGTTTAAGTTGAAGTTTGAAATGAATTCAAATTTAATTGTCTGGAATTTGAAATCATTTATGTTTTCAAATTTAAATTTGATTTTAAACTCTCTAGTATAAATGCATTGAGTTTTGGCAATTGAATTGAAAGGTTGAAAATTTAAAATTAGGAATTTAAATGAATTGAAATTTAAGTTTTTAAATCTGGATTTAAAATTTAAATTTCAGTTTTAAAGTAAAGATTTAAATTTAAATTGTTTTTAAATGATTTACATTTGAATTGAAGGTGAAATGGTAGAAAGAGTTTAAACTAAATTGAAAATGGAAGTTATATTTCAATTTTGAGATTTTAAAAGCAATTTTTAAATTGTTTTGAATTTGATTTTAATTCGAATTTAAATCTTTTAGAACTTATCAATTAATTAGATGTTTCTTGTAAACATATAAGATTTAGTTTTGTATTGTTTTAAAATCTTATCTAAAATAAGTTTGAATCTTAAGTTTAAAAGAGAATGTTAATTGGAATTTAACGTAAATTTTAAAACATTTTGTTTTTAAATGCATGATTTAAATAAGAAATGTTTTATCTTAAGATAAATAAAAGATTAATGATTGGAATCATTTAATTATTATGGTAATTAAGATGAATATTAATTATTTAATTAATTAATAATGTGAATGTTTAATTAAATAATTAATGATTTTTAATTTGATTTGAGATTAATTACTTAAGTTTAATTAATCTATAATTAAGGATGATTAATTAAATTTTTAATTTATGATTAAGATTTATTTAATCAAGTGATTAATGATAATTAAGTTTTTAATTAACACTTAGTTAATTAATAATTGGAGATTAATTAAATAGTAATTAAATATTAATTACTTAATAACTAATGATGATTAATTTAAGTTAATCTCTTAATTAAGTAATTAAGAATGTTAATGAAGTCATTAACTCAAGATTAATTAACAATTAATTAATGTGATTAATTTTTGATAATTAATTAGATTAATTAATTAATAATCAATTGTTTAGGTTTAATTACTTAATGAAAGTAATTAGTGAATTAATTACTTAATGTAATTAATTAAGGTTAATATGATTTGTTTAGATTAATTAATTAAGTTAATTGATTTAAACAATTGTTGATTGTAGATAATTACTTTATGCAGTTAATGAAATTTGTAATTACTTAAGGAAGTAATTAATTAATAATTACAGGATGTAATTAAAGATATTTGTTATAGAAGTAATTTGGATTTAAATTACTTTGAAATTAATCAAGGGGATTAATTTGGATAATTAATTAAGAATAATTAATTATTGGATTGAGTAATTAATGTAGTTAATTACTGAATGGTTATTAATCAAGGGTGATTAATATATATGTAGGATTTAATATAATTAACTTATGTGTGGTTAATATTAAATACTAATTACTTATTGTAATTAGAGATAGTTAATCAGCAATGATTAATTGAAATGAATATTGAATAATGATTTATAAATTGATTTATAATCAATAGATGATTAAGTTAAGTAGAATTAATGATGAAGTAATTAATTTAATTCATTTTAAATTAATTAGAGATTGAGTAATTAATTTAATTCATTCTAAATTAATTATAAATTGTGTGATCATTAGATCATTGCTTATGTTAGTTGAATGGTATTGGTTGCCTGGTATGGTTTGTAATCTCAGTTATGAGATGAGTAGAGTATGTGATATGGATGCATTGGTTGCTTTTGGATGATAATATGTATTATTTGATTATGGTATGAATTATCTGTTGATAATGATAATGTTGATTATCTGTGGTGTTGTGAATTATCTATCTGTATATATTTAGATAATGAATTGAATTGTTTTAAACTTAAAACAACTTGGCCTTAATAAGACACGCTTTGGATTTCGATGAGACCGGGATCGGGTTTCCATATTTGGACATCCGAAAACCACATCGATTCCAATTAACGTTAGGTCGTGAATCTAAGTAGAGCAAGTGAAGACTCGAGGTGTAAGGGCTATACGTCAGTATAACTCTGTGGGTGATTCCGTGATGAGTTTGACGGAATAGGTCTTATAGATTCGAGATGGTGAATCAGAGTGCAAGGGTTATTGTCGTTAACTCTGAGGGTGATTCCAATACGAGTGTAACGAGATGATGCCTTCGGTTTCGTTCGAACCCGGAACGAACTTGTATGGATTGAATGCTTTCAGAACATCGTCAGGTGGACGATGAGCATTCTAAGTGTTATGTCCTATAAAGGTAATCGTAACCTCAAGCCTCATCAACCGGGAATGGCTAAAACAGGGGAGGTGCAGCAAAGCTTCGTGGGTAGCCCCCACTTGAGAATAAGATTTACCCCTGTCTAGAGGTCCCTTTATATTTCGGCTGTGTGGGACGGTTGATCATGACAACCGTCGGGGTTGTCTTATTTGGATCTGTTCAGTAAGGAACGGGTCCGGCTTTGTGTGCAGGGGATGAAGGGAGTAATCCTCGGTACGGTGATCTAGGCCACGTACTGTGACGGGCGGTACCCCAGTAGCCCTGCCATTGTATGGAATCCAAAATCCAATAAGTGCCAATGGTTTTGATTGTATTACCCACTTTTGTGGCTAGTAGCTGGAATTTAATAGATGTAACAATTTCGGCTATTTCTTATTTACTTGAAAACCCTAGACACTATTATAATATCATCAGATTTCCTATCAAATGTTTTGGTTAGCGTAAGGTAAAAACTTTTCCATGTTTATGTGTGGGAAGTCTTACGTGATACCTTTTCTTTTCAAAGGTTTTTGAAAGTTAAGCAACTTTAACCTGTTACTCACACCAGACCCATGTCTGACCCGGAGTTATTTCTGTTTTCTTTAACTCTTGGGTACTCAAATTTTTATGAGTAGTCAAGGGAATTCAGGTTAGGAATCAGGATTAGCTTTGACGATTTGTGGAGGAGCATATGGAACAGGAGGCTTCTGCGTATAGTTATATAATTCCGCTGTGTTTGGTATCTCTGAGTGTTGTGTTTGATTTGAGTTGTATAACTAGACAGGTGTCTATAACTGTCTAGTATGTGTTGTATATGTCTGTGTAACTCTGATATTTGATGTATACTATGTAATATTTTGTTATAAATATAATTTACTCGTTCCGCTGTTGAGATTCTTGTGTTGTTTCTTCCTTCTCTTCTTTCTATTCTCTTTTCTATCCCTTTCTTTCTTTATTCATGATGCGATTTTCCGGGAGTGGAAAGTCGGGTCGTGACATTTTGGTATCAGAGCTGTAGGTTGAGTGAATACTTAGGCTCTGAATAGAGAGCGTTAGGTTGAGTGAATACCTAGGCTCTGTAGGGTGTCTATCTTGAGAGAGCGTATTTGTATTTTTAATATATATATATATATATAATTGGTTCTACCTATTTGATTTGGATTACCTGTTCAGGTTTTTTCCAATATAAGTCATAAAGGTAGATGAGGTAGAAGTGTGTGTAACACGACTACCACTGGTTGGAGTTTGAATGTTTGAGGTTGGAGGTGTATTTGTCGAGACTGTAGACCTAATACCGTCTCGAGTGGGTTTTGTTTGGTATAAGGACTTCATCGATCTCTGAAGGTAACCTGTTAAGGTTCGGAGTTCATCTTTGAAGTGTTGAATTGAGTTTTGATCTGTCGGTTGGACAGAAGCAAGTAAGTGATGATATCTTGATATCTCAGGAAATAGTAGCTGCGTGATGAGATGCAGTGACTATGGATATTCCCGAAGATGTTTCTTTGGAACAAGAATAAGAAGTGAGTCTGCTAGGTGATGTGGCTGAGTTTGGCTGAGTGTTCTGAGTTGGTAGGGAGTCTTCTGGTTGAGTAGTTTTTTTCTGAAGTGGAGTTCAGAAGCAGCAGAGTGGATCTTTTCTCTGGTTAGTGGGCTAAGTCAGCATAAGCTGTTCTGGTTGGTTGAGAGAGAGCAGTTTTCTTTGGATTCAGGCTGAGTTGATCGCAAAAGTGACTTGCGATAGTATGTTCTCTTGTGTTTGTTGGAGATTGTCTGGATGTCTTCTGGAAGTCAGAGTTTGTTTGCATCTGGAGATCGAGTTTTCTTTCCAGGATTGGAGCTGGTGGTTCAGTTAGTAGATGGATGGTTCCTTGAGATAGAAGTTGGTGAAGCAACTCAGGTTTGGGAGGAACATCTGAGTTTTTCTTTATGGATATATGGAACCATATTCCTGTGCTGGGTTGTCTGGTCTGTGCTTGTGCTCTTCTTTAGCATTTTCTTCTGTTTCGGATCAGAGTTGGCAGCGGAAGCAGTTTGGGGGTGTTTCTGTTTTCTTTTCCGGATAAGGAGAAGTTTGTTCTTTCTTCTGTTGTTGAGAAGCAGGGTTTGTGTTCTTGGTTTTTGGGTGATCTTGAAGAGATCATTGGATTGTTTTGCTTCGGTCTGTTTCTTTTGGAATCAGCAAGAGTTGAGCTGATCAGGATGGATGTTGGTAGCCCAGGATCGTCCGAAGAATTTTTATGGATAAGAGACAGAGAAATTTGGATTCTGGAATTGGAGATTTGATTTTGGTTAAGTTTTTCTCTGATTCAAGGAGCTATAAGTTTGGGAAGCTAGCTCCATAGTGTTTTGGTTTCTTCTGTGATTGGTAAGATCAGTGTTTGGTTTTCGGGAGTTGAATTGCCAGTTTGGATAACTGGGATTCAGGGTGTTTCACGTATCTCTGAGGGAGTTTGTGTTTGATATTTCTGGTTGTAGAACCAGCAGTTTAGGATGGTTTGTTTGTTGTGTCAGACTCGTTTGTAGTCTGATATTATGTATAGAATGGTTGTTAGGAGCTCTATAGCTTAGTAGTATTGACTGATTGTATTCTATAGAGCGAGTATCCCGATATATATATACCGGGGAAACTCGTGAAGATTTTATCCAAAATTCTTTTGGATAATTAGATTTATTCTGATTGTGTGAATTGGTTGCTTTGGTTGTTGGCATATGTTTAACATATGCTGTGTTTTAAAATAAAATCTGTAAATAGATTATTAAATTGCCTTTGTTTTAAATTTCGGGGACGAAATTCTTTTAAGGGGGAAGGATTGTAACGACCCGGAATTTTGGACAATATAAATTTAATAATCTGGGTTTAAATTTATATTGAATTGATAAATTTTGTTAATAAATTTGATTTGATTTCAATAATCTTCTTTATTTAAATATTTAATTTGTGAAATTATTTTTAATGAGTTAATAAATCTATTTCCTATTTATAAATGTATATGTATTTATGTATATATTTTAAATAGACAAGTTGTTTTTATTTAAATTAGTATAGCATCTTTTTAATGTTTTGAAAACAGAAATGGTGATATATTTTTAATTTGAGCTTTTCAAAAATATTTAATTAAATACTATATGATTTTAAATATGAGATAAATGTTTTAATTAGTTTAAAATTCATTTTTAATTCAAGTTGTATATTAAAATTATGTTACAACCTCTTTTATAATTTGTTTTAAAAAGTTTCTTTTCCAAATGATTTAATTGTGTATTGTTTTTCTTTGTTCTTTAGAATTATTTAATACATAATTTTGCATAAGAATTTATTAACAAGGCTTAATATTTATTTAACTTTAATTAAACATATTTATTAATCAAAGAGACAAGTGTTTGTATATTAAGACTTAAGCTAACAAGTGTTTATTTTAAAGTGACAAGTGTCAAATTTATTTTCTTTTTCTTTATTTCATTTTCTGAAAATACATTCTTGTTAACTTGCTTTTCATTCATATCATTTTGTTATTCATTCATATTCATTTTCTCATTCCTTAATCAAGAAAAACCAAATTATATTCTCACAACCAAAATCCAATTCTGCATTCCACAAAAATTCAAAACTGCATATCTTAAAACTGTAAAACTTTACATTCACACTCCTCATTACAAAACTCAAAATATCACCTGCATGCAACCATTTGAAGTCTGCATTTCAATCTTTGTCATTTAAAGCCTTGCATTTCATTTGCAAGCAAGAAGCTTTGCATTTCTGGGATCTGAAACATGCAAGACATCTGCAGTTTCAAATTGAGGCCCTGTATGTTCTTGCATTTGAGAAACAACATTCAAGTTTTAAAGGGGATTCAGGCTACTGCATTTCTTTGCATCTGGAAATAAAGAGACCTGCATGCATCATTTTAAAGGCAAGGATCTGCATTCTTCAAAAAGCATTCAAGCATGCATGTTAAATCAATGAAGCTCTGTTCAAATCTTCATCAAAGTAGGATCTGCATTTCAATTTTTAAAGCAAGACAGTGCCTGCATTTCACATTTTCAAAACTCTGGAACCTGCATAATGAAATATGCTCTGCACTTTGAATAGAGGTGAGTAACACTTAATTTAAAATAAATTAAGTAGGATTTCATGTTGTTTATTTGCTGTGTTAAATTTGTGTTCATGTTTTGCTACTGCCTGTGTAAATAAGAACTGCAATGCATGTTTGATTCCAAAGTTCTGTTGCTATAGTTTAAGATCTATAATAGGAAAATCCTGTTTCTTTTGATTTGTATGCTGTTATGTTTCAATCTTGATTGAAACTTGCTTATTTCAAATTAAAGTAAGCATTGTAAATTTTTGGTTTAAATTAAAATACAATTTTAAGAATGAATCTTGTTTTGGATATCTAAAACCTAGTTCTACTGGGTTGGTGGAAGTGAATCTTTTCGGCAGTCATACTTGACCGGGTGACTCAGGGATTTGGGTTATGGAGATAGAGGGATTGATGAGAATATCGCCGGAGTATGGAGAAGGATGGTGGTCGGGAAGGGGAGAGATTGATGTTGACAGGTCAGACTTGGTTGTAGTCAATGTGTTTTTCAGGTTTTGACTTTATACCTGAATTTAAACTCGAGATTGATGTTTGGGATTTGAGGGTTGCAAGGTGTAGTGTAGTCTCTGGTCGATGTGATAAGGCCGTTGAAGTTGGTCGGAGGTGACCGGAGTGGGAAGTAAGTGCACAGGGAGGAGTTGTGCAGGTTTGGGTTGTTGTTGGTTGCAGAGGTGTTGTTGACTCGGGTTGGTCACGGGGATAAGTGGGAGATAACCCGAAGCATTTTTGTTTTGACCCGAAGTAAATTTTAGGCTTGCTCGAGAAACTTTTGTTACAGTTTGTATATAGGAAAGAGTATTGTTTCCAGGTTTTTAAAAGGTTAAAGTTGAAGTAATAATAGGAATATAAACTTAAATTTTGAAATCAGGTGGAACTTGAATTCAGTTATGGATTTGAATAATTCAAATCTGGAATTTGAAACATTTTAAATTCAACAATGTGAGAGGTTTAAATTTTTAACAGAAACTGTTCTGTTATGTTTTTAAGAAAATTTTTAAAAAAGTAAAGTTTAATATAAACCTGGAAATTTAAACTTAGGATTAAACTTGAATCTAAGAATGAATTCAAATATTTTGAATTCTTATTTTGAAATAAGTTAAATGCAGAAATTTTAAATTGGTTTAAAATAAAAAGAAAAAAAGAAAGGAGGAACATGAGCCTGTTTCCAGATTTTAAGGTTTGAAATAATTTGCAAACTAAAGTTTTATCTTAGGATGTTAAGACTGAATTCAAGTATGAATTCAAATAAGTTTGAATTAAGTTTTTTTTGAAATAGTTTAAAATCTTGAAGAAATTCAAAGTTTAAGTTTTTTTTTTTTAAATAAACAGAAAACTGTTTCTGTTTTAAATATAAAGGTAAGTTCAAATTTTAAGTGGAGATGTAAAAAAACTGAGTTTAAGTTGAAGTTTGAAATGAATTCAAATTTAATTGTCTGGAATTTGAAATCATTTATGTTTTCAAATTTAAATTTGATTTTAAACTCTCTAGTATAAATGCATTGAGTTTTGGCAATTGAATTGAAAGGTTGAATATTTAAAATTAGGAATTTAAATGAATTGAAATTTAAGTTTTTAAATCTGGATTTAAAATTTAAATTTCAGTTTTAAAGTAAAGATTTAAATTTAAATTGTTTTTAAATGATTTACATTTGAATTGAAGGTGAAATGGTAGAAAGAGTTTAAACTAAATTGAAAATGGAAGTTATATTTCAATTTTGAGATTTTAAAAGCAATTTTTAAATTGTTTTGAATTTGATTTTAATTCGAATTTAAATCTTTTAGAACTTATCAATTAATTAGATGTTTCTTGTAAACATATAAGATTTAGTTTTGTATTGTTTTAAAATCTTATCTAAAATAAGTTTGAATCTTAAGTTTAAAAGAGAATGTTAATTGGAATTTAATGTAAATTTTAAAACATTTTGTTGTTAAATGCATGATTTAAATAAGAAATGTTTTATCTTAAGATAAATAAAAGATTAATGATTGGAATCATTTAATTATTATGGTAATTAAGATGAATATTAATTATTTAATTAATTAATAATGTGAATGTTTAATTAAATAATTAATGATTTTTAATTTGATTTGAGATTAATTACTTAAGTTTAATTAATCTATAATTAAGGATGATTAATTAAATTTTTAATTTATGATTAAGATTTATTTAATCAAGTGATTAATGATAATTAAGTTTTTAATTAACACTTAGTTAATTAATAATTGGAGATTAATTAAATAGTAATTAAATATTAATTACTTAATAACTAATGATGATTAATTTAAGTTAATCTCTTAATTAAGTAATTAAGAATGTTAATGAAGTCATTAACTCAAGATTAATTAACAATTAATTAATGTGATTAATTTTTGATAATTAATTAGATTAATTAATTAATAATCAATTGTTTAGGTTTAATTACTTAATGAAAGTAATTAGTGAATTAATTACTTAATGTAATTAATTAAGGTTAATATGATTTGTTTAGATTAATTAATTAAGTTAATTGATTTAAACAATTGTTGATTGTAGATAATTACTTTATGCAGTTAATGAAATTTGTAATTACTTAAGGAAGTAATTAATTAATAATTACAGGATGTAATTAAAGATATTTGTTATAGAAGTAATTTGGATTTAAATTACTTTGAAATTAATCAAGGGGATTAATTTGGATAATTAATTAAGAATAATTAATTATTGGATTGAGTAATTAATGTAGTTAATTACTGAATGGTTATTAATCAAGGGTGATTAATATATATGTAGGATTTAATATAATTAACTTGTGTGTGGTTAATATTAAATACTAATTACTTATTGTAATTAGAGATAGTTAATCAGCAATGATTAATTGAAATGAATATTGAATAATGATTTATAAATTGATTTATAATCAATAGATGATTAAGTTAAGTAGAATTAATGATGAAGTAATTAATTTAATTCATTTTAAATTAATTAGAGATTGAGTAATTAATTTAATTCATTCTAAATTAATTATAAATTGTGTGATCATTAGATCATTGCTTATGTTAGTTGAATGGTATTGGTTGCCTGGTATGGTTTGTAATCTCAGTTATGAGATGAATAGAGTATGTGATATGGATGCATTGGTTGCTTTTGGATGATAATATGTATTATTTGATTATGGTATGAATTATCTGTTGATAATGATAATGTTGATTATCTGTGGTGTTGTGAATTATCTATCTGTATATATCTAGATAATGAATTGAATTGTTTTAAACTTAAAACAACTTGGCCTTAATAAGACACGCTTTGGATTTCGATGAGACCGGGATCGGGTTTCCATATTTGGACATCCGAAAACCACATCGATTCCAATTAACGTTAGGTCGTGAATCTAAGTAGAGCAAGTGAAGACTCGAGGTGTAAGGGCTATACGTCAGTATAACTCTGTGGGTGATTCCGTGATGAGTTTGACGGAATAGGTCTTATAGATTCGAGATGGTGAATCAGAGTGCAAGGGTTATTGTCGTTAACTCTGAGGGTGATTCCAATACGAGTGTAACGAGATGATGCCTTCGGTTTCGTTCGAACCCGGAACGAACTTGTATGGATTGAATGCTTTCAGAACATCGTCAGGTGGACGATGAGCATTCTAAGTGTTATGTCCTATAAAGGTAATCGTAACCTCAAGCCTCATCAACCGGGAATGGCTAAAACAGGGGAGGTGCAGCAAAGCTTCGTGGGTAGCCCCCACTTGAGAATAAGATTTACCCCTGTCTAGAGGTCCCTTTATATTTCGGCTGTGTGGGACGGTTGATCATGACAACCGTCGGGGTTGTCTTATTTGGATCTGTTCAGTAAGGAACGGGTCCGGCTTTGTGTGCAGGGGATGAAGGGAGTAATCCTCGGTACGGTGATCTAGGCCACGTACTGTGACGGGCGGTACCCCAGTAGCCCTGCCATTGTATGGAATCCAAAATCCAATAAGTGCCAACGGTTTTGATTGTATTACCCACTTTTGTGGCTAGTAGCTGGAATTTAATAGATGTAACAATTTCGGCTATTTCTTATTTACTTGAAAACCCTAGACACTATTATAATATCATCAGATTTCCTATCAAATGTTTTGGTTAGCGTAAGGTAAAAACTTTTCCATGTTTATGTGTGGGAAGTCTTACGTGATACCTTTTCTTTTCAAAGGTTTTTGAAAGTTAAGCAACTTTAACCTGTTACTCACACCAGACCCATGTCTGACCCGGAGTTATTTCTGTTTTCTTTAACTCTTGGGTACTCAAATTTTTATGAGTAGTCAAGGGAATTCAGGTTAGGAATCAGGATTAGCTTTGACGATTTGTGGAGGAGCATATGGAGCAGGAGGCTTCTGCGTATAGTTATATAATTCCGCTGTGTTTGGTATCTCTGAGTGTTGTGTTTGATTTGAGTTGTATAACTAGACAGGTGTCTATAACTGTCTAGTATTTGTTGTATATGTCTGTGTAACTCTGATATTTGATGTATACTATGTAATATTTTGTTATAAATATAATTTACTCGTTCCGCTGTTGAGATTCTTGTGTTGTTTCTTCCTTCTCTTCTTTCTATTCTCTTTTCTATCCCTTTCTTTCTTTATTCATGATGCGATTTTCCGGGAGTGGAAAGTCGGGTCGTGACACAAATGTTTGGTTTCGAAAGTGTTATAACTTTGAAAATGCTATGATTCTGAAGTTAGATATATTTGAAATGGAAATGATATCTTATTTGGTTTTCAAATGGAAATGATATCGTAATTGATTTTGAAATGGAAAAGGATATCGTATTGATATGGATTTTGAAATAGCAATGACATTTTTGTTTTGAAATATAAACTATTTTGAAATGACCATGGTGGTATAATAACATTTGGTTGTTAAAGAGACCGGGATCGGAAGTTGTCATACTCTCTGTTGACTCCAAAACCACTTTAACAACCGTGTACGTGGTGAAGATTCCAGAATAAAGTAGGATGGTGGCGACGTTCTATAGAGGTATATACGTGGACCCGACTCCCGTAAGTTGGCATAAGGTGACTAAAACTGGAGCAATCGACGGGCTAATGAAGTCACTCCTCTTATCGGACACACTTCTCCAATACCATTCTATTACTTTGTGATTGATTAGGTGCACCTTTAATTTTGAGAGTGTGGCTCGAGGTGGGCGGTAGTTACCATCGGTCCGGAAGTGCAACTGATGATTTCAAAATATGATTTCTTATAAAAATTCACGTATTGTAAATGAAAGAAAAAATATGAAATTTGACTTATATTGGATTTAAAATGGTTAAGCAGTGATTTTCTAAAAGGTTAAATGGTATAATAGATGGTTTGAGTTGTAGTATAAAATGTTGATTTAACTTAATAATGGTAACTCAAGTAAAAATGGAATTATAAGCATAACTTGGTAATTAATATAATTGATCTATGAATTGTATAAATATAAAGTAAAAGAAAATATCAAGTTATTTGTAAAATAAAGTTAAGCAACTTACAGTGTATTTTAAATTTATGTAGTTAGTTTAAAATGTTAAATAAATGGATGGTGAAAAGTGTAATTTGAAATATAACTTGACTTGGAAATATGAAGTTGGTTTAAAAATAAAAGTTAGGTTAAGAAAATAAAATGGAAATTTAATTTAATTTATGAAGTGGTAAATTAAATTAATATGTAAAATGAAAGTTGGGAAAATTGTATATTGACCTTAATAAGTGAAACATTGAGATTTTTGAATTAATGTATAAAATTTTACTTTATAAAAATCATAAGTTAAAGGGTATTCAAATGAACATTTTTGAAGTGGAAAAAAATATGATTTTTGTCAATTAAAATGGTTAAAAATTGAAGTTTAATTATTTTTAAAATTTTATTATAAATTTGGAAATTTATCTAGTAGCACTTCAGAAATGCTATCGTTTTTGAAAATAAACTAAAACTGAATTATTACAGCAGTTTTTAAATGTTGTCTTTACTGAATTGAATTGTTTTCAATTATAACTAACCGTTGCATTTTCTAAGTGCGGCGAAAAGCTGAAATTTCAATATTTGAAGTGTTCAACTGAATAAATGAACTCAAAAAAGACTAATTTTTTGGGAATTGAATATTTGATTTGAAGGAATTATGACTTCACTTTATAATGGCTTAAATGAATGATTTTGATTCGGAATTATAAATCATTTTGAAATTTATAACCACGGGCACACTGCTTTGTGTGTCACGTGATTTCCTTGTGATTTTTTGATGCATACCTTTGATTTTAAGGGTGTGACTAGAGGTGAGAGGTTACTGCAGCTCTATGCTAACCTAGTCATAATAACACTGTTATTTGCATTGTTTACTTTAATATGGATATTTCTAGGATAGTATTTATTACTACTTAATTGATGGTTTGACTGATCCTTAAAGGATGGGCGATCCCAAGCATTCTTTAAGTTATTGTGCATTGTTATTACAGTTCACTTGAGTTGGTTTACATTTGTATAAGTACGTATGTCCTGACTCGAATGTTTGTGTTTTACTTTACGCTCGGGTCAGCCTGAGAATCACAGCTTTGGATTCACCTTCTGGAGCTAGATTTTTGCTGGAGCTTATCTGTTTATCTATTCGTGATGCAGCGCACCATGTTCGTAAGTCGCATGCCATAAGTCGGCCGTGACCTATCGAATTAGCGAGTCAACCAGGGGACAAATGCTTGGCCTTAAGTCGGTCGCGACCTAGCGAGTCATGCCATAACGAGCTATGCCGTGCAACACATCTTGAGTCTCCTGAGCTACCTAAGGAGTTAACTAATCAACCTGAGCGACCTAGCGAGTTAAGTCACAAGTTCTCATATCGTTGATTCCTTATGTCGCTCATCAGTTAGGTCACTCGTATAAGTTAAGTCGTTCCAGTTATGTCGCTCCATTGCTTATGACGCTCCTGAAGTTAAGTCACTCACCTTATGCTATCTCTTAAGTCGCAAGACCTTACGTTGTTAAGTCGTTGATTGCTTTAAGTCGCTTACCATGATAGGTCGCTGACCTTAAGTCGCTCATTTCATTTTATGTCGCTCTTGAAGCTTAAGCCGCTGATGTTAGGTCCCATGGTGTTGTAATGTTAAGTCGCGTAATATTGTAACTAGTTAAGTCGTAGGCCGTGTTGTGTTGTTAGGTCGTGAATTTTTGTAACTTGTACTGTTGATAGGTCGTAAGTCGTCGGTCGTGAGTCGTGTGATGGTTGAGTCACATGTGTATGGTGTTGTAATCTTCTATAAATACGTGTGTGATGTCATTGTAAAGGGAGTTGATTTTGAATAAAATTTTGTTGAGAGCTTTGTGCCTCTTTAAAAATTGGAAGTTGAGTGTGAGCTCCTTTCTCTATCTTCGGTTATTCGAGTGCGCTCGAATCAACGAATTTGAAGCCGATTCACGGAATCTCTTGTGCGAGATCAACGTCGAAGAATCATAGATCTTCTAACATGGCATCGTGCGCGATCAACGTGTTGAAGATAGCTAGAATCCGGTATCTCGAGAGATCAACGGATTTGGGCATTTGGTATCATCAATTCACCAATTTATCTTTGTATCGTTCCATCGTTCTGCTTCAAAAGTTATATCCGCTACGTCAATTTGGTATCATAGCCTAATCAGTTCCTAGGCCGAGTTAAAGCCGAGAGCTAGAAGAACTAAGAAGATCAAGGCCGAAGTTAAAGCAAGTTAAAGCCAGAAACGAGCTTGTTCAAGTTTGTGCGAGATTTGTTCAAGTCATGAGCTAGGAGTTTGTATGTAGATTTTGCATTATTGAAAGTTGTGCTGGTTGAAGTGTGTGTTTGGATTTGTTGAAGATTCGACAATGCCTCCAAGAAAAGTTAATCGTCATCATAATGTTGCAGATGTGTATCGAAGAGAAGATGCTGAACAAATGGAGCAACGAATTAGTGATAAATTCGATGAGAAGTTTGATGAGGGAATTGGTAGATTGGAAAGGCTCATGATGGATATAAATCAAACTCGACAAAGAGCATCGCCAGGTTCAAATCAAGGTGGACATAGAATTTCACCATAAAATTCCGAGAGGAGAAGAATGTCACCACTATCGGATCGGCGAAGAAGAGAACTATCAGTTTCGGCAGAAAGAGACGTGCGTGGTAGCAGAAATGTTGATGGTCAGAATCGACATCGACATACATCAGATTTGGAGAAATCCAGTGATGGTGATAGTAGCTTTTTTCGAAACCATGGCCAAGGACGAAGTCGAAATAGAGATTTCGAAGATGATCGTCGACGGGAGTCGGGGATGAAAATAGAGATTCCAGAATTCATAGGGTGGATGATAGCGAAAGAATTTCTGGATTGGTTATCAAATGTTGAAAAAAAAATTGACTTCGAGGTAGTACCCGAGCATCGTAGAGTTAAGTTGGTTGCTACACGATTGAGGGGTAGAGCTAAGGCATGGTGGCAACAAACTAAACTTACACAGGAAAGAATGGGAAAGTCGAAGATTGTTTCATGGGAAAAGATGAAGAAGTCGATGAAGGCTACTTTCTTGCCTTATAATTATCAGTCTCTTATGTATCAGCGCTTACAGAATTTGAGACAGGGGACAAAGTAAGTAAATGATTATGCAGATGAGTTTTATTAACTGATTGCTAGAAACGATATCATGGAAACGGAGGAACAGTTGACATCTAGATCTGTTGGAGGATTGAGAATGCAAATTTAGGATATGATAAATATGTTTGATCCATGATCCGTTGCTGAAGCACACCAGAAGGCTCTAGCTTGGGAGAAGAAAGGTAGAAGAGGAGGTGGTGGGCTTACAAGTTCGATCAATTAGGTGAAAGGGGCTAGTAGCAATTCTAATGTTTCCAAGGCTGTTAGTAAACCGGTTGTTAATGAAGTTGCTAATACCAAGGTCAACAACAATTTTAAGTGTTATAACTGTCAGGAGTTTGGTCATAAGAGCAATGAATGCTCGAGGCCTAAGAAGCGAGCGATGGTTGTTGAGCTTGAGGATGAGAATGCAGAAATAGAATGTTCCAATTCACCACAAGTTGAGGAGGATGAAGAATTACTGACGGGAGATGAGGGATATTCTTTAATGATGAGGAGATCTTTCTTGACGCCAAAGCAGGAAGAGGAGACTAGCTGGTTGAGGAGTAATATTTTTCAGTCGACATGCAGTATTTTGGGAAAGGTTTGTAAGTTTGTTATCGATGCAGGAAGTTGTGATAACATCATCTCTACAGAAGCTGTAAAGAAGTTAGCGTTAAAGACAGAGAAGCATCCCAAACCCTACAAACTGGCTTGGCTGAGGAAAGGTGGGGAAGTGAAGGTTAATCGAAGAGCTTGTGTAACTTTTTCCATCGAAAGAAGTATAAGGATGAACTTTGGTGTGACGTGGTGGACATGGATGTATGTCATTTGTTGTTGGGAAGACCGTGGCAATTTGATAGAGCCGTGCAACACGATGGTACAACTAACTGCTATAGTTTCATGTTCAATGGCACTAGAATCACTTTAGTTCCTAAAAGCGACAACAAAGCGAAAGCAAGTTGGAGGAAATCGAGAAACTAAAGACTCTGTTATCTTTGAAGGAGTTTGTCAAAGAAGTAGAGGATGGGGCTGAAGTATTTCTTTTGATTGGACGTGAAAGTAGTGAAACGGTTGAAATTCCTGAGGAAGTTAAGCCAGTGTTGAAGGAATTTGAAGATGTATTTACTGAAGAATTACCAAAAGAATTACCACCGTTGAGAGACATACAACACCAGATTGATCTTGTTCCGGGAGCTGTGTTACCACATAGAGCACATTATACAATGAGTCCAAATGAGCACGAAGAGTTGAGAAGGCAGGTGGAAGAGTTACTTGAACAAGGGCGCATACAAGAAAGTTTATGTCCTTGTGCAGTACCAGCCTTGTTTGTGCCAAAGAAGGATGGAACTTGGAGAATGTGTACAGATAGTCGAGCACTAAACAAAATTACAGTCAGGTACATATTTCTGATGCAAAGATTGGACGACTTGTTAGATCAGTAGAGTAGAGCTGCTATCTTTTCAAAGATTGATCAGAAGAGTGGGTATCATCAGATTCGAATTCGACCAGGGGATGAATGGAAGACAGCCTTCAGGACACGGGAGGGGTTGTATGAATGGCTGGTCATGTCATTTGGTCTTTCGAATGCACCTAGCACTTTTATGCGAGTGATGAATCAGATCTTTTGACCATTTATTGGAAAGTTCGTGGGGTATACTTTGATGATATATTGATAAACAGTGGAAGCACAGAAGAACATCTACAACACTTGTGGGAAGTATTGATGATACTTCGTCAGGAGCAATTTTACTTGGAAACAAAGAAGTGCATGTTCATGACACACAGTATTTTGTTCTTGGGACATGTGTTGTCCACGGAAGGTATTCATGTGGATCAAGGTAAAGTTGAAGCAATCAAGGATTGGCCACAACCCAGGACTGTAACTAAAGTGAGAAGTTTCCATGGTTTAGCATCATTCTACCGAAGGTTTATTCCACATTTCAGTAGCGTGATGGCACAGTGACAGATTGTATGAAAGGAAAGTAGTTTGTGTGGACTGAAGAGGCTGATTCTGCTTTCCAACTGATCAAGACACTTTTGACTACAACAACGATTCGTAGATACCCGGACTTTCAGTTACTCTTTGAGCTGAATACTGATGCGTCTAAAGTTGGAATTGGTGGAGTGTTAAGTCAAATGGGTCTTCCAATTGCTTATTTTAGCGAGAAGCTTTCAGGAGCCAAGACAAGATACAGTACCTATGACCTGGAGTTCTATGCTATTGTCCAAGCCATAAAGCATTGGAGACACTACTTGTTTTATAAAGAGTTTGTCTTGTATACTGACCATGAAGCATTGAAACATTTGCAGGGACAGGATAAGATTGCAGCCAGACATGCTTCATGGATCGCATACTTGCAACATTTTACATTTGTTGTAAAGCATAAGTCGAGAGTTACAAACCGTATGGCAGATGCATTGAGTAGAAGAAATCATTTGTTGACTACGATGAGAGTTGAAGAACGGGGTTTGATGTATTTCCAGAATTGTTTGTTGAGGATCCTTTGCTAAGATTGTAAATGAAGTCGAGAAAGGGAAGACGGATGAGTATGTGTTGGTAGATGGTTTCCTATTCAAAGGAAATCGGTTGTGTATACCAGAGTGCAGTTTGCGAATGAAAATTGTGAAGGAATTGCATGAAGAAGGTCATGTGGGAAGAGATCGTACCTTGTAGTTGATTTCTCAATCATATTTTTGGCCTTTCATGAGGAAATAAGTTGAAAGATTTGTGCAGAGATGTCACGTATGTCAAGTTTCCAAAGGGACAACCACGAATGCAGGATTGCATATGCCATTGCCCGTGCCTACTAGACCATGGGTTGATGTTAGCATGGATTTTGTTTTGTGTTTGCCAAGAACTCAACGAGGGAATGATTCTATATATGTTGTGGTGGATAGATTTTCGAAGATGGCACATTTCATAGCTTGTAAAAAGACCACCGGTGTAGTCTGTTTTGCTCAATTGTTCTTTAAAGAGGTTTATCGACTACATGGGCTACCTGAGACCATTGTTTCTGACCAGGATACTCGATTTCTAAGTCATTTTTGGTTGATATTGTGGAATATGGTTGGGACTAAGCTAAAATTTAGTAGCACCTATCATCCACAAACGGATGGGCAAACAGAAGTGGTGGACAGATCTTTGGGAAACTTGTTGAGATGTCTTGTGAAGGATAATTTGAAGAGCTAGGATGTGAACTTGTGTCAGGCAGAATTCGCACATAATCATGTCGTTAATCGAAGTGCTGGATTCAGTCCTTTTCAAGTAGTATATTCAGCCATTCCGAAGGGAACGTTGGATTTGTCGACAGTTCCACTTCAGAAAGGGGTTGTTAAACGAGCTTGTGATTTCGTGAATGAGTTGCAGGAGTGTCACAGGATTGTTCATGAACGATTTCTTAAGTCAAATGAGAAGTATAAGAACTGGCAGATAAGAAACGAAGGAGTGTGGACTTCAAAGAGGGTGATTTTTTATATGCAGTATTGACTAAGGATCGTTTTCCTATTGGTACTTATAACACGCTGGCTTCTAGGAAGATTGGACCTTTGGAAATCATGAAGAAGATCAATGAGAATGCTTATCAGTTAAGTTTACCGGATCATATCCACACTGCAGACGTTTTCAACGTCGAACACATGATTCCATATCATGGGGATAAGTGCGTCGAAGAAGAGGAGAGTGTGAATTCAGGGTCGAATTCTTTTCAACAAGGGGAGGATGATGTAGCGCACCATGTTCGTAAGTCGCATGCCATAAGTCGGTTGTGACCTATCGAATTAGCGAGCCAACCAGGCGACGAATGCTTGGCCTTAAGTCGGCTGCGACCTAGTGAGTCATGCCATAACGAGCTATGCCGCGCAACACATCTTGAGTCGCCTGAGCGACCTAAGGATTTAACCAATCAACCTTAGCGACCTAGCGAGTTATGTCACAAGTTCTCATACCGTTGATTCCTTATGTCGCTCATCAGTTAGGTCGCTCGTATATGTTAAGTCGTTCCAGTTATGTCGCACCATTGCTTATGACGCTCCTGAAGTTAAGTCGCTCACCTTATGCTATCTCTTAAGTCGCAAGACCTTATGTTGTTAAGTCGCTGATTTCTTTAAGTCGCTCACCATGATAGGTCGCTGACCTTAAGTCGCTCATTTCATTTTATGTCACTCCTGAAGCTTAAGTCGCTGATGTTAGGTCGTGTGGTGTTGCAATGTTAAGTCGCGTAATATTGTAACTAGTTAAATCGTAGGCCATGTTGTGTTGTTAGGTCGAAAATTTTTGTAACTTGTACTGTTGATAGGTCGTGAGTCGTGAGTCGTGTGATGGTTGAGTCGCATGTGTGTGGTTTTGTAATCTACTATAAATCAATGTGTGATGTCATTGTAAAGGGAGTTCATTTGAGTAAAATTTTGTTGAGAGCTTTATGCCTCTTTAAAAATTGGAAGTTGAGTGTGAGCTCCTTTCTCCATCTTTGGTCATTCGATTGTGCTCGAATCAACGAATTTGAAGTTGATTCATGCAATCTCGTGCGCGAGATCAATGTCGAAGAATCGTAGATCTCCTAATGCGACATCGTGCGTGATCAACGTGTTGAAGATAGCTAGAGTCCAGTATCTCGAGAGATCAACAGATTTGGGCATTTGGTATCATCAATTCACCAATTTATCTTTGTATCGTTCCATCGTTCTACTTCAAAAGTTATATCCGCTGCGTCAATTCGTCTACATCTTCCAGTTAGTTCCTATTCGGTATCTGTCTCTGTATTGTTGTTTATGTATCCTGACTTCTATTGTATCTATTTTACTATGAGATATTGTATATGTTTTGAGAGTATGTATATAGTAGTTTCATGAAGTACTATTGTATTTTATTTCCGCTGCGAGTATTCTGATATTTTTGTGTCTGTGATTATGTGAATGATTTTATTTTATCCAAATTTCTTAACAATCCACTATTTTGAAGTATTCAAGTCTGACATTTGTTAATTATTGTCAATTTGAATGGCCTAAAATAGTATGTAGTTACATTTTGGTATCAGAGCTTTGGTTTTAGGCAAACCATAACATGTAGAGCAAAAACTCATTAGAGATAAGGTATAAATACCCTAGAATGAGTGAAATCAATCTCAGAATAATTATTTGTGAGAGAACGTATTTTTGAAGTATAAAATGATTTTTAAAGGATTTTCAAAGATTATATTAGCATATAAATTTTCTTGTTTAAAATCATGATTTTCTAAACTTCGTCCCATTTGTATCCACAATGTTAGTAATCCCGTAGTTAGGATTGTTATCGATTAGGATTTCTTGAACTTTGGAACGCTCCCACTTGTTCTGAAATCCATTCCTATCCCCCTTATCTGTATTCCTTTGATTTTGGAGCATTCCATAACTCCACTTGAATAACCTCTATAAAGATCGGTGATTTTGAAAATCTTTGGATGATTTGTAAAGGAGTGAAACTTCATTACAATTGGCATTGATTCACCGGAGATCTCTGTATCCTTGGTTTACGATGCTATCTAACTCCCGCTCTACCTGGATTCTATCTCTGGCGGTCGAATGTCGACTTGCCTTAGATTTCCACATTGATTATATTCCTGAAATCACGGTTGACCGGTTAAGGTCGCCCGCGATTTACATAGGCTTATCCATCTTCTATTTAGTAACTAAATTATCTCATCTTCGTTCGACTTATCTTCGAACTAGAATTCTATTTGATTAGAGTTCCTCTAAATTTGAATCTCTATTTGTTTTGAAATCCATCATTGAATCATCCCTTGGAAATTTGTGTTTGAATGTATTTTGAAATTGTGCATACATCGAAACTTTTAGTTTGGTAAGGATGACCACATTTTATATATAAGAGTTAATGTCTCCGATATGGATTATAAACCTTTTAAAAATGAAAATTTGAAGCTTTGAAAGGATTTGAAATTTTGAAATTTTTATATGGAATCGATTTATATAAAAATGATTTATAACTGAAGGGTTTTGAATTTGAAATTTGAGAGATCGAACTTCAGTATTTTGAAATTTGGTTTTGAGATTTCAAAATATATAATAATAGTATGATTTAAAAGTATTTTACGGATAAGAAATGTTTCAAAAGAGTTCAAATGAATTCCAATGATTTAGATGAAATTTCAATGAAGTTTTCAAGAAAATAGAAGTCCAGAACTCACTTTTGTTGCTGGAAAATTGTGACGACCCATAAATTTTAATAAATAAATTGGTTATTTTTAATTAAATTTTTGTAATTTAATTTAGAAAGAAATAAAAAATTTATAATTTATATTGAAATAAATGTTAAGAATGAATTTTAGCAATGGTTAAAAAAAACTCAATTTGTGACAATTGAAGTGAAATCAATAAAAGTGAAATAGCGTAAATGGTGCACTTGGTTATCAAATGGAAGATAGGTAAATAAAGGTAAGTAATAAACTTTTAAATGTTAGTATAAATTAAAGAAATGATTGGGAATCATATTTATGAAATAATAAATAGAATGCAAGTTAAATAATACCAATCCAGTTAATAAATTTTTGAATTGAATGTGTAACGCGCAACCTTTTTGCACGCTTTAAATCGACGATAAACCACACACGTCAGACTTAAACCATACGAAAGGGCTGATTGTTATTAGGTAAATCAGAAAAAGTAGAGAAAGAAAGACAAAAACAAAATAGAATCTAGCAGCGGAACGATAAAATATAATATTCAAATACGCAGTTCATGAAGCTGTTTTACAAAACATTTGATTATACTTATATAGTACATATCAGAGTTACACATACCAGAGAATAATAATTAATGCAGCGGAATTAAATGGTGTAGTGGAGTAATATAGTAGATAATAGTACTACAAATCTTCATCTTCGTCCTCCAGAATAAAATCTTCCAATCCTGAAAGGCTCGGACTGACCCGAGCAAATTGAAAAGACAAAACACTCAAGTCAGAACTAAAAGATCTTATGTAAGTTAAATCAATAATAAAATATGAGTACAGTAACTTAAGAGATGCTCGGGATTCGCATCTCCTAAGGATTCGTTAAACTATTTACTATATAGTAATATTTCGCTATTATAATAGTGTCTAATAGTAAAATAAACTCACTTTTAAATAGCGTTAAGGAGTGACCCAATATTCCCCTTAACACAAATAATGCCAATAGTCTATACAGTACCGTAATACCTCCTGATCGGGAGGCTACCAGAGGATACTCCATAGGTACGACACAAATAGAAACTCGTACAAGGCGCGCTAGGATATGTGACACAGCACAACTAGGCAATGCCAGGGTAGATATACCAATTTCTATCTGGGCTGGTGGTAACGCGTAGCGCGCAGCTACCGCCCACCTCGAGCCATACCCCCAAATAAAAATCAAATGTGGCCACCGAATCCATCCAAAAGTCAGAGTAAAATATCGAAGGGATGTGTCCCATAAGAGGGGCTACCTCATTGGCCCGAGAATCGCTCATGTTTTAGCCACCTTATGCCAATTCACGGGAGTCGGGTCCACGTATATACCTTAATGGAAACGTCGCCACCATCCTACTTCATTCTGGAATCTCCACAGCGTACACGGTTGTTAAAGTGGTTTTTGGAGTTGGCAGAGAGCATGACAACTTCCGATCTCGGTCTCTTCAACAACCAAATGTTATTATAACACCGCGGTCATTTCAAAATAATTTTACTTTAAAACCAGAATATAATATCCATTTCAAAACCATATAAATATGACATCATTTTCGTTTTAAAAAACCAAATCATTTGATAATATTTTTTTTCAAAATATATCCTTTTCCAAAATCATACCACTTCCAAAATCTATATACATTGAAATGAAACATTTGACATTATAACACTTTTAAAACATGATACTTTGAAATTCATAACTTTGAAACATTTCAATTTTGATAAAACATTTCAATTTCCATATATTTCAAGGCTGTGATATTCCAAAATTTGAAAACTAAATTTGATTATTTAGAATTAAAAATCAAATCTTCTATTATTTAGTTTTTAAATATTTTATATAATAAATCCATTTTCATTTAAACAAACTCAAATTTCCATTAACTAAATATTTTCTTCAATTCATTTATACTTGAAATAATCAGTTAATTCACCTAGACCCAAAAACAAGTTATAAGAATTATACATTTTGAAATTTCGAATTTAATAAATTTCACATCAACCTTTTAGAGTTTAATTCTTAAATAGATTCAATTTCAAATAAATCTCCAATTCATATCCCAACCTTAACATATTTAAATCATTATACACTCTATATTAAAATAAAATTTAAATACTTACTCACATTTATTTTAATAAAAATCAAACTCTATTATTAAACTTCATTTTTATTTAACAAACTTATACATAGATTAAAATCAAGCACTTTACTATATATAAAAATAGTATTTATATAATATCAAAAATCAATATTCATTAAACCATATTATATAAAATAATCAAACTTATTATTGGTCTTATTTTTATATTGCAAAGAATATTTATATATAGCTAAAATCAATAATAGATTTGACGTTTACATAACATCTAAGACAATATTTATATAATTCATATATTTCTTTACAAAACCATAGAAAATCATTTCAAAATATTTTTATATATATAGACCGTGATGCTTGTATATAATTTTCTATCCTATGGTCAAGTGATACGGATATTTATCATTTCAATCCGTAATTTAAAATAAAAATGCGGTTGTATATCATTTCAAAACGCAATCCCAAATGAAATAAAATTCATAACAACTTGCAGTTTGAAGTAATATATAACACAACATCCATTCATCCATCATAAAATCATACATCCATCACAATCATCATACAAAACAGTCAATCAATGTGGCGCCCCACCTCTATGCTCATAATAACAAAGAGTATTAAAAGAAACACTGTCTTTTATTACGAAGAATAAGGCTAGATAGGAGCGGTCATTCATAGTTGGGCCTTACACTAGTATTGGTTATCTCTTTAGGAGTGGTATATATTTTTATTTTCCATTTTTATTTATTTACTCCTATGATGCCCCACCTCTATACCCACGCTAGACAAGAACACTACGCAGTAATGCTGTGGACTAGCACGGAGAATAAGGCTGTTGAGGAGCGACCATCTCTATAATTGCTTTGTGCGAGTACCGATACGCCAGATAAAAATACAGCTTTTCATCTCAAGAGGAAATCCGACATACCGACACAAACTCAAAGCTACTACACAGTGGCTATAAAGGTCTTCGGAAACAAATATAGAAATAAATATAACACAAATCAGTCATAGATAATTCATATCACAAAGGCGGAAATAGATATGAATATAACACATGAAAGTGTACATCAGAGTATTGGTCAAACAAGATCCACAATATCAAAAAGAATAGATACAAGTGCTAGACAAAAGAATAAGTATACATCATAGAGTCTGTATCTCAAATGTGTACAGCAAAAACTACTAATCTAAGTAGTTAGCCGAAAGATCATATGATGGTCCGATAAGGTGGCAAGCAGAAGCACCTGTAAAATCTCAGTCTGACCCGAGTATTATTTATAAGAAGAAAATAATAAACGGATCAGTCTAGCTATAAATATTAGGTGAAATTATATAGAATAAGAGATATGACTAAACGTATATTAATCACAATGCCAAGCTATGATAAATAAATAATTGAAAAACCAATAAGAGATTAATCAATATCGCAAGGACCTTCTAAAAGATAAAAAGGAATGTCATACTCCTAATTTCATTCACCAAGCCACAATAAATGACATACATATCAATGCCAATCGTAAAAGTTGGTGAAACATAAATTCCAGAATTCAACACACGAAATCCAGAAATCAAATAATTCGGAGCATCGACGTCGTGCAACGTGACATCCGATGATCCAAATCACAATCAAAGGGAACAACGACGTCGTACAGCGTGACATCCGATGAACCAAATCAAAATCAAAGGGAACAACGACGTCGTACAGCGTGACATCCTATGAACCAAATCACAATCAAAGGGGACAACGACGTCGTACAGCGTGACATCCGATGAACCAAATCACAATCAAAGGGAACAACGACGTCGTACAGCATGACATCCGATGAAACAAATCACAATCAAAGGGAACAACGATGTCGTACAGCGTGACATCCGATGAACCAAATCACAAACAAAGGGAACAACGACATCGTACAGCGTGACATCCGATGAACCAAGTCAAAAAGACATCGCACAATGCTAGTCTAAAACATAAAATGATCATCATGATCAAAGAGAAGTGTCAATTACAGTAAGCTAGTAAATATATGAGCTTAGCTTCATGTCCCATAACCACTAGCTTAACTTAAATATTTATGAACAAATTGTAGATCTCCACTAGTAAATTGTCACAAGAGATTTAATCGAACAAGTCCAAGAGTTAACCGACGAAGTAAACGCAAGCGTTTCATACCACTCGTTTTACTAGGTCATTTAATTAGATTTCTCATACGAGTAAGTTAAAGGTTTATATATACTAGTAGATTGGAAAACGGTTTTATAAACGAGTTTGGTATTGAAAATAGAGTTGAAATCTTTTTGAGAAAAGAGTTTTGATATTTACAACTAGTATAAAAAACCTTTATATTTTAAAATGACAAATCATAGAAATAATTGTAGACACAATCAAGCATAAAAATTCACATTCGAAGACGTGAATAAAATCCAAAGAAATCGACACCGAATCCATCAAAATGGATATTCCCAAAAATCATGATGAAAATGTCATCAAAGTCCATAATAAATGATAACAACAAAGAGGGAATCAACACGAATCGATTAAAGTTGGAAATATACTCAAAATAGCCAAAATAGGCAAATTAAACAGTTCCAGATGTCTGGTAGGTGTTCCCAGACGTCTGGCCCTAGTATCTGGAAGTATATGTGTTTTCTCCCTTCTATTTTTAATTCCTGGGCCATTCCAGACGTCTGAAATTTTCAACCAGACATCTGAATTTGAATTCAGACGTCTGGATTTTGTTTCAGACGTCTGGATTTAGTCTCTGCCTTTTCCAGACCCCTCTCCAAACGTCTGGATTTTCCAACCAGACGTCTGAATTTGGTTTCAGACGTCTGAAATTAATTTCAGACGTCTAAAATCTTCTCCTAGGCAAAAAAAAAACAGCCTAGACCAAAAATGGAAAATCCAAACCGAAATGTGATCGAACAAGCGATGGATGCTAAAGATTTATGCCAATCGGCAACCCAACACTATAGGCTCTTCGATGCACCACCAAAAACATATTCAAACATCAAAGATTGGATTTTTTAAAGATTTGACTACAAAACACCAAAAATTGAAATATTCACCAAATCAACCCAAACCAAAAGCAAATGAACATAAATAAGTGTTAGGAATTCATACCTAACAACAAAGATAGATATAGACATAGATGTGAGACAAAAATATCACCTTTGAACCCAAATCAATGAAGGAGAAGCTTTAAAAACAAGCTAAGATCAATTACTCTTCAATAACAACTCAAGAAGCTTCAATCTAAGCTTAAAAGAGAAACATTTCCTAAATTAGGTTTAGGAATTTTCTAAAATCAAAGAGAGAATGAGTTGGAGAAGATTAAGGAGATGCTTACTAATGGGTTCTCTTTGATTTTGGAGCAAGAACTTGAGCTAGCAAGAGGAACTAGGGCTTGGAGTTTCTAATTCCCATTCTCTTCCACCATTTTTTCTTAAGCTTGAGTGTTAGGAATATGAAATGAAGTAATGAACAGTTGAAGTGGGTTGGGACTGAGTTAGTAAGTGATTAATGGGTTCAGCCCAAACCAAAGCCCTAAGTGAAAAAGTGGAAAAATTTCACTATCTCCAAACATATCGATGTTTATACTCAAAAAGGTCGCAAATGTCATTTTGAACTCAATGGGGGTGGTCTCAAGTCCCAATTCGACTGTTTGCAAAAAGTAGTTTTTCGGACCAAAATCCGACGAACGATAAAATATTTAAATAAAATATTTAAATATAAAATCGATAAATATGCGGGTTGCTACAAACTCCCCTCCTTAAAGAAATTGCATCCTCGCAATACTTAAGAAGAAAATAAAGAGTAACAACCATAAAAGCATATCAACACAAAAGAAAATTGAAATAAGAAGTTCACCATAAAGAGCACGAAAGAGTTAGCACGAACGGGATTGCTCGATGAATTCTCTAGATTCCCAAGAGTAATCCCTAAGATTTGAGGACCATTTAACTCTCACAAGAAGAATATCATTATTCCCAAGGCGCTCAACCTCCGAAGCAATGATGCGAATGGAATGTTGCTTCAAAGTCAAATTTGGTGAAACTTCAATCCCCTCAATAACACCAGCTCAAGAATAAAAATCGATATCCCTAAGGCATTTCCGTAGTAGAAAGACGTGAGAAAACGTCATGAATATCAGAAAATTGAGCTGGTGCTACGATGTAGTATAATAACAGTACGCCCGAAAATCTAGAAACTCAAATAATTTGGGACATCAGCGTAGTACAAAAATGGTACGCCCAATGAACCAAAGCCCGAATAATTTCGGAACACTGACGTAGTACAAAAACGGTACGTCCGATGAACCGATAAACTGGAACAACGATGTAGTATAATGATGGAACATCCATTGATCCAGATAAGAAGGAACATCGATGTAGTATAATAATAGTACATCCGATGAACCGAACACCACAAAAGAACATCGGACGCTAGTCCATAAAAAAATGAGATAAAGCTCAATAAAACGAAGTATATCAAAACGTTCGATGAACTTGATAAAAGATAATTCCATTCAGACAACATCAAAGAATCAACAACTTGCTGCCTACGACAAAGCGCATTGGCAACACGATTTGCAAAATATCAAGATCATAAGATGCCAGAACTCGAGTTGACATGAAGTTCCTTATGAGAAAATAAATATTCCAAAGATTTATGATCGAGGTAGAGAACAAATTTCACATCCAAATATGATGATGCCAAATTCCAAAAGCAAAAACAATAGCCGCGAGCACTAGATCATGAGTGGAATATCTAGTCTCGATAAGCTATAATGATTTAGAAGCACAAGTGATAGCACGTTCTCCTTTGCAAGAGAATGGCATCAAAACCAATACGACTAGTATCAGTACAAAAAGCAAAGTCTTGGTTCCCCTTCAGGAATCACAAGAATAAGAGTATCGAAAGGAAGAGTTCTTTTAAATAATCCTCTTTCCCGAAAAGTTAAAACTTTCAAAATTAAATTTTTATTTTTATGTAATAATCTTTCTACAAAAATTTACATTTTTACAAGTCAATATATCGTGTCTGACTGTCTCATCAAAGCGTTTAGGAGATTCTTATCGATAACGTTGATCAAGCGCATCGACCAGAATTCTTAAAACACTAAATAGGAAATACAATCACAAAATTATATTCTATAGGATAAGTAAGTTTCTCAAAAACATCTAAGAATATTCTTTGTTCATTTTAAGAACAAAAATCCAGTTATACTTCTAAATAAATCTTATGAAAAAGATTTCGCAAAATTTTAAATAGCTATTTTCATCCAAAATCAATAAATGCAAAAAATTGAATCATCGAGATATTCGATAGAATGCTCGATACCTAAAATGGATGAAATAAGCTGGACAAACTGAATGACATAATAATTCATTCATAGGAATCATAACAAGTGCGGAATGCGGTAAGTGGAATGCTAAATTCCGCAGCTTGTAGCAAATGAAAACCGGTGGTAAGATCAAACTGAAAAGACCTTAGCACCGCACAAAAGATTACTTAGGTGATAATCCTAAGACAAGCTCAAAAATACCAGAAAATTTCTCAAACTACATGAATAAGAGAAATAACACTTTCCTTATAAGTGGGCTTAAGGAATAAAATGATGCCATCAAGTTGGAATCAAAATCATAAAGGAAAAATAGAAATCTACTTAACAGATTGAAAATGTCAAAGATGAATAGTCCACACGGGACAAAGGATATGGCCTCATAATAATTAAGCCAATCCTTACAAAAGTAAATTCCGAAGCCTAAGTAAAAATCGGCTCGGATAGAAAAATCACATAAAATAATTTCGACATCAATAAAGACAAATTGAGTGTTGCGGATCTACCATCCAGATTCACAATCCTCAAAGAAGTCATCAAGCCCAAAATATTCAAAGAAAAAGAATCGACAAGTTCTTTTGATATAAAAAAAATGAGATGAAACCCATATAAAAAAGAACACGAACAAGATAATCTAAAAGCAAATGTCATCAAGGATTGAATGAGAAATACCTTGACCACGAGAAGTGTTACCAGGAGCTTGCACAATATTCATCTCTCCCTCTCTCCTGCTTTGAAGAATGGGACATGTAGATATAAGATGACCCGAACTTTTGCAATAACGGCAAAAGAGAGGTTTCGGGCACTCCCTTGCATAGTGGTCCATGGAACCACAATTGTAGCATCGTCCACGACTAGAGATAGGAGACTTTGCTACCGGAGTTTGTTTCTTCCCTATCTTGATAGGATTGGAGCCTTCGAATTTAATAGGCCTCTTCATGTTGTTGTTGAAGTTATGTTTGGCAAGCACAGCTTCAATATCGCTTTCTCTATCGGCCTCTTCAAGACGAAGAGCGATATCAATAAGCTGATCAAATGAAACCTCAAGTTTCAAAAGCAATGGCTTCTTAAGATTCTTATTCAATCCATAGACAAATCTCTGATATTTGTTCATCGGGGTATTAATATACTCAATCTCGTATTTAGAAAGAGATTCGAAAGATGCGACATAGTCTGTCACAGAAGATTCACCTTTAACAAGGTCAATAAAACGCCGGGCCAAAGTTACTTTTTCAGCCTCCGGCACAAATTTCAATTCGAACCTTTCCCGGAATTGCTCCCAAGTGAGATCCGCTTCAATGATTTCAGAAATTAAAAGCTCATACCAATCTAATGCTCTTTCTTGGAGCATGCTAGAAGCCACTTGGACTCGATGTAGATTAATAAGGTTCATGCGAGAAACGATGCGATCGCATGATTTGAGCCAAGCTTGAATTTCTATAACACTCTCGGATCCCCTGAATGGTCTTCCACCCAAATCGGTATAGTCTCTGCACAAGCGTGCAAAACCGGATCTGGGATGAGTAGGCTCTGGAATGGGACCGGCAGCTTGAGCATTCTTTACTAGATCAAGAAGCTGCTGGGCAGACATAAATACTCCATCCGGTGGAGTAGCACTAGACTGACCGGCGCTGGGACGGCCGGGTCTAACCATTTCTCTTCTTTAAGAAAGAAAGAAAGAAGAGGAAAAAGTTATTCTCAAAATAAATATCAAGCAATCTTGATAGATAAAACAAGGAATCATAAAAGAAAGTAGGATAGAACGGTACGAAGACTCGAATAAATCCTAAGGCACAACTCCTAAGAAAGACTTAGGACATGATCCTTGCTAAAATATTCTACATTGTTCCGAAGTTTGGCTTTGATACCAAGTTGTGACGCCCCACCTCTATACCCACGCTAGCCAAGAACACTACGGAGTAATGCTATCGACTAGCATGGAGAATAAGACTGTTGAGGAGCGACCATTTGTATAATTGCTTTATGCGAGTATCGATACGCCAGATAAAAATATAACTTTTCATCTCAAGAGGAAATCCGACATACCGACACAAACTCAAAGCTACTACACAGTGGCTATAAAGGTCTTCGGAAACAAATATAGAAATAAACATAACACAAATCAGTCACAGATAATTCATATTACAAAGGCGGAAATAGATATGAATATAACACATGAAAGTGTACATCAGAGTATTGGTCAAACAAGATCCACAATATCAAAAAGAATATATACAAGTGCTAGACAAAAGAATAAGTATGCATCATCGAGTCTGTATCTCAAATGTATACAACAAAAACCACTAATCTAAGTAGTTAGCCAAAAGATCATATGATGGTCCGATAAGGTGGCAAGCAGAAGCACCTGTAAAATCTCAGTATGACCCAAGTATTATTTACAAGAAGAAAATAATAAACGGATCAGTCTAGCTATAAATATCAGGTGAAATGATATAGAATAAGAGATATGACTAAACGTATAATAATCACAATGCCAAGTTGTGATAAGTAAATAATTGAAAAACCAATAAGAGATTAATCAATATCGCAAGGATCTTCTCAAAGATAAAAAGGAATGTCATACTCCTAATTTCATTCACCAAGCCACAATAAATGACATACATATCAATGCCAATCGTAAAAGTTGGTGAAACATAAATTCCAGAATTCAACACACGAAATCCAAAAATCAAATAATTCGGAGCATCGACGTCGTAAAGCGTGACATCTGATGAACCAAATCACAATCAAAGGGAACAACGACGTCGTACAGCGTGACATTCGATGAACCAAATCACAATCAAAGGGATCAACGACGTCGTACAGCGTGACATCCGATGAACCAAATCACAATCAAAGGGAACAACGACGTCGTACAGCGTGACATCCGATGAACCAAATCACAATCAAAGGGAACAACGACGTCTTACAGCGTGACATCCGATGAACCAAATCACAATCAAAGGGAGCAACGACGTCGTACAGCGTGACATACGATGAACCAAATCACAATCAAAGGGAGCAACGACGTCGTACAGCGTGACATCCGATGAACCAAATCACAATCAAAGGGATCAACGACGTGGTACAGCGTGACATCCGATGAAACAAATCACAATCAAAGGGAACAACGACGTCGTACAGCGTGACATCCGATGAACCAAATCACAATCAAAGGGAACAACGACGTCATACAGCGTGACATCCGATGAACCAAATTACAATCAAAGGGAACAACGACGTCGTACAGCGTGACATACGATGAACCAAATCACAATCAAAGGGAACAACGACGTCGTACAGCATGACATCCGATGAACCAAATCACAATCAAAGGAAGCAACGACGTCGTACAGCGTGACATCCGATGAACCAAATCACAATCAAAGGGAACAACGACGTCGTACAGCGTGACATCCGATGAACCAAATCACAACCAAAGGGAACAACGACGTCGTACAGCGTGACATCCGATGAACCAAGTCAAAAAGACATCGCACAATGCTAGTCTAAAACATAAAATGATCGTCATGATCAAAGAGAAGTGTCAATTACAGAAAGCTGGTAAATATATGAGCTTAGCTTCATGTCCCATAACCACTAGCTTAACTTAAATATTTACGAACAAATTATAGATCTCCACTAGTAAATTGTCACAAGAGATTCAATCGAACAAGTCCAAGAATTAACCGACGAAGTAAACGCAAGCGTTTCATACCACTCGTTTTACTAGGTCGTTTAATTAGATTTCTCATACGAGTGAGGTAAAGGTTTGTATATACTAGTAGATTGGAAAACGGTTTTATAAACGAGTTTGGTATTGAAAATAGAGTTGAAATCGTTTTGAGTAAAGAGTTTTGATATTTACTAGTAGTATAGAAAACCTTTATATTTTAAAGTGACAAATCATAGAATTAATTGTAGAAACAATCAATCATAAAAATTCACATTCGAAGACGTGAATAAAATCCAAAGAAATCGATACCGAATCCATCAAAATGGATATTCCCAAAACTCACGATGAAAATGTCATCATAGTCCATAATAAATGATAACAACAAAAAGGGAATCAACACGAATCGATTAAAGTTGGAAATATACTCAAAAATAGCCAAAATAGGCGAATTAAACAGTTCCAGACGTCTGGTAGGTGTTCCCAGACGTCTGGCACTAGTATCTGGAAGTATATGTGTTTTCTCCCGTCTATTTTTAATTCCTGGGCCATTTCAGACGTCTAAAATTTTCAACCAGACGTCTGAATTTGATTTCAGACGTATGGATTTTGTTTCAGACGTCTGGATTTAGTCTCTGCCTTTTCCAGACCCCTCTTCAGACGTCTGGATTCTTCAACCAGACGTCTGAATTTGGTTTCAGACGTCTGAAATTAATTTCAGACGTCTGAAATCTTCTCCTAGGAAAAAAACAGCCTAGACCAAAAATGGCAAATCCAAACAGAAATTCGATCGAACGAGCGATGGATGCTAAGGATTTATGCCAATCGGCATCCCAACACTATAGGCACTTCGATGCACCACCAAAAACATGTTCAAACATCAAAGATTGGATTTTTTTAAAGATTTGACTACAAAACACCAAAAATTGAAATATTCACCAAATCAATCCAAACCAAAAGCAAATGAACATAAATAAGTGTTAGGAATTCATACCTAACAACAAAGATAGATATAGACATAGATGTAAGATAAAAATCTCACCTTTGAACCCAAATCAATGAAGGAGAAGCTTTAAAAACAAGCTAAGATCAATTCCTCTTCAATAACAACTCAAGAAGCTTCAATCTAAGCTTAAAAGAGAAACATTTTCTAAATTAGGTTTAGGAATTTTCTGAAACCAAAGAGAGAATGAGTTGGAGAAGAAGAAGGAGATGCTTACTAATGGGTTCTCTTCGATTTTGAGGCAAGAACTTGAGCTAGCAAGAGGAACTAGGGCTTGGAGTTTCTAATTCCCATTCCCTTCCACCATTTTTGCTTAGGCTTGAGTGTTAGGAATATGAAATGAAGTAATGAAGAGTTGAAGTGGGTTGGGACTGAGTTAGTAAGTGATTAATGGGTTCAGCCCAAACCAAAGCCCTAAGTGAAAAAGTGGCAAAATTTCACTATCTCCAAACATTATATATATATAACTGAAGTCAGTTACAATACATGTGATACAGTACATATGATACAACTAAAACTGTCGACACTGGAAGTTACATGTACAAGTACTTTATCGTGAATAATATACATGAATAAGTAACATCCCATACTATGACAACGACTACTCCAAAAGATATGAAGAGGCTTCATAGCTCAAGCAGCAACCCAAAGCAAGATATCTACAACCTGTAATAACTCGATCTGACTCGAGTATTATATTCGAAAGAAAATAATACACGGGTCAGTCTAATTCAAACTCAGTTATTAATGCACAGAAGCAGTAATAAATAAATAATCAGATAGACAACAGTCAAAGTAAATTCACCTATCCAATCCTTTAATAAGGAAATCGGATAACGGTAAATATAACACGTACAATGCTAAACAACAAATCAGCAAATTCAAATTTTCAACAAAGTTAAGTGAAAGGATTATTAATGAAGATAATTTAGAAAACAACAGAATTTCCTAACGTCAATTAACAACAAACTCTAATTATTAAATAACTAATTAGAAACTCATAATCTAATTATCTAGAAGATAAACAGACAACAACAAAATGATCAAATTAAACCAAATCAAAATACAACTTCAAAATATATTGAATTTGGCAACACGAAACAATTACAGCAATTGAAATCATCAATTAAAACATCAAATCTGATTTGGCTGTACTACATGCTCGTGTGCACTGCCTCGCCAAAATCAGATGTACACTTGACGTAGAGACTAGACAGTCTAAACCCGACGCAAGGAAATGAACTGGTGAGAACAAAGGCAGTGCAGCAGTTCAAAATGGCAATCAACAGAGACTACTGCATCTCTCCTAAATGTACATGAATACTTGCAACAAAAGTGGTGCAAATACAACATGCAGTTATACACAGTGGCATATGATCAGAAGCAATGCAAGCGAGACCAAACAAACAAGTTCACATTCAAGTGAAGTAAAAGTCAAGGGAACCATGAAGTATACAGCACACGTGAACCATGAAGTATACAGCACACGTTTAATAGCTTCAGCTGGAAATCATATGTCCAGGAATCATCTCAAATGAAACAAATTGCAGACTTGTACCAAAACAATTCACCAGTCAAAGACCAGAGAGACCAGACACACGAAATGGATCACTTCAGACCCAAAAATGGCCAGATGAGCCATTAAAGAAATGATTAAATACCAACGAAAATAGAAAATGTGCATATATACACAAGAAGACTACATGCAAAACCACTAAAGGCAGTGCACATGTCAACAGAAATGGGAGCAACGTGTAACATCCCGTGTTTTTAAGCCATTGAATTTGAACATTTATTAAATGTTGAATATGGATTATAAATTGAATCTTGAAATAAAATAAGCTATAATTTTTAGTTATAGTAATTCTATTCAATTTCAAACAATTGAGAATAATAATTAAATACTGAATCGGGAATTTGATTGGTAACTGAATAATACTAATTCAATATTAGAATTGGGGTAATTGGTAATTTCGAGTGTAAATGGAGATAAAATTAGATTCTAAAATTTAATTTAGGTCTAATTTGAAAGTGCGGTGTGTATACAATTATATGTGCTAATATAGTATACACGGATCGTGTAATATGGATTACAATACAAATGCGGATATAGATGATAATAGCATTGTAAATAGAAAATAGAAAAATCACACCAGAGATTTTTATACTGGTTCGGAGCACCGTCCTACGTCCAGTCCCAGACTTCTATCTGGATTTTCACTATTAACTACCTCGCTTCACCCGGAGGAACAGGTTTACAATACCCGAACAACCGAACGGGATTTCACGCCTCTAATACACTGAGGACTTCAACACTTGCCTCTTACAACACAGAGGACTTCAACACTTGCCTCTTACAACACAGAGGACTTCAACAAAAGAACAAATACAATTGTTGTTGACAACTTGTGTTCTTGAAAACACGGATTTGTCACTAGCAGTACACCCTTCCTATAATCTTATCCTCAAAGTATGCGATATGATGTTTTGAAAAGATTAAGGAAAGTATATTATTGAATCAAAGGATATGAAATAGTTTCAAAGATTCAATTAATAATTTAGAGCTTTTATAATACAGTATTGAGATCAGAGATTAGATTAAAAGAATATATGAAAACGTTGTAAAAACTTGTGTTTGAATCAATGATTTAGATGAGTATATATAGAGAAAAATAGTTGTAACTCTTTGTGAACAGTTGCCATTAAGAGTTATGATCATTGATGAAAGATAGGAGATGCAACCTTTGGAGAAGAGAAGTGTCTTTTGGAAAAGTTGCTTTCTGTTTAAAAACGGTCGACAGGTCAAAAATGGACCGGTAGACAGGAATTCAAATATATATATACACGTTATGTGCATGTGTGCACGTTCACTGTGCAATTTACACAGGAACGGTCGACCGCACCTATATTGACCGGTCGACCGGTGCCTGTTAAATTGCACATTGAATTGTGCAACTGCATGCAACTTATAAATTATTCGTATATATATTGATTCCCTTGATATGCATGATTATTTGAGGATAGATTTTAACAAATTTATTACTATTACAACAACAAATAATCAACCTATAATCTAGAGTACCATATATAGCTCTATTGACCTTGTTTTTGTCGATCGCCTTGTTTGTCAAAAATCAATCGCCTTATTTGTCAGAAATCAAAACTTTCATAAAGCTTGTGACTCAACATTCTCCCCCTTTTTGATTGATGACAATATATATATCTGCAAATCTGAATCTCCCCCTGAGTATGTGATTTCTTTCCTGCAAGCAATTGTTAGCCCTTTCTCCCCCTTTGTCATCGACAAAAAGGAGTAACAGATCACGCAATTGCTCACATCGCCTTTGCCGATGATATAACCTTTTGAATTGTCTCCAAAAGTGACTGAGCCACCATCTGAGTATTTAATATTTGTTAATAAGCTCTTGTCTCCCGTCATATGCTTTGAGCAACCACTGTCCAATATCCACTTTCCTCTTTTCTTCAGTGGGACCTGCAAAAAATAGAATTAAGTTCATGGTACCCACTTTTTATAGGGTCCTAAGAGTTAGGTCTTAGGAGTCCAAACCCATTTGGGTCCGGTATCCCCTTTATATATATAATTGTTATTAAAATGTACATTATTCATGAATTGTTGAATGTATTTGTTCCTAATCAAATTATTATTTGTTTTAGGAACCCATATTTTGATAGTCTTGACATTTCTCTTTTGAAATTTCACAACTGGTTTTGGTTTGAAATATAATAAACTAAGATTTTTCTTAGCTTCAGTTTTTTGTACTTTCTTCTTCCTTTTATTTCTAAGATGTTTCTTAGTTTCATGTTTGTTATATCCCAAACCTTGTTTATCTGAAATAGATTGTGAACTTTCAATGATTTTAGTCAAATTTTCTCGACCTTTGTTAAAGTTAGAAACATTTTGAGTAATGTCATCAAACTTTGTTTGTAAACTAGCTTTTTCTAGGTCTAGAATTTTGACTTTTGCTTTAAGTTCATGATTTTCAGTAGTGAGAGCATCATTTTTCTCTTTTTGAGCTTCTATTTCTTGACTCAAAAGAGATATTTGAGAGTCAACATTAGATGATGATTCTTGAATATTTTCAAGTTCTTCTTTTAATATTTTCTTCTCATCTTTTAACATATCTCGTTCAAACTCTGCTCTACTTAAATCTGCTTTGACTACTTTTAATTGACGTTTTAAGTCTTTATATTTGACTATCAATTCAGCATTAATATCAAGTAATTCATCAAATGTAGGAATTTGTACCTCATCTTCTGTTGCCATAAAGCAAACATTAGCTTGTTCATTCTCCGAATCACTTTCACTTTCTGATGAAGATGACTCTGTATCATCCCATGTTACTGAGAAGGCTCGTTTCTTTGATTTGTCCTTCTTATATTTGAATTTGTCATTTTCTGACTTTTCTTTTGTTCTGGACAATCCTTCTGCATGTGTCCCTTTTTATGGCAGTTGAAACATTCTATAGCAGATGAAGATGGTTTATTTGATCCAGGTTTCCTTTTATTGTAGCGACTGGCTTTTCGATATTTTAGGAATTTTTTGAAACCTTTAGCAATGAACGCCAAATCTTCATCTTCAGAATCTGATTCATTTTCATCTTTCTCAACATGAAATGCTACATTTTTCTTTTCTTCTTTCTGTTCTTTTCTAGCCTGCAAATTTGCTTCATAGGACATTAAATTTCCTATCAATTCATCTGGCTTCATGACGGGAAGGTCATTAGCTTCTTCAATTGCTAATACTTTTCCTTCCCATTCATTAGTCAGAGAATGTAGGACTGTTGAAACAACATCAAAATCAGAATACTTTTGTCCTAACCCAATAAGTGCATGGTGAATAGTTTGAAACCGTGAATACATGTCATTGATTGTTTCATTTGGTTTCATTTTGAAATTTTGAAATTGACTTTTCAGCATGGCTATTTTGGCTTGTTTAACCTTGTTAGTACCTTCATGAGTGATTTTTAGCGTTTGCCAAATTTGATATGCAGTAGTGCAGATACTAACACGGTTATATTCATTTTGGTCTAATGCACAGAACAACATATTTATTGCTCTTGCATTTACGGCTGCTGCCGTTTTCTCAGCCACAGTCCATTCTGAATAATCAGTTGTTGGATTTACTATTTCTCTTTGAGTAGCATTCCAAGCATCATAGCTACTTGATTGCATAAAGAATGACATACGTGTTGCCCAATAACTGTAGTTAAGACCATTGAAAAATGGAGGTCTTTGTGTCGATTGCCCTTCTGTGTAAGTGGTGTTTTGAGTGCTAGTACTTGCGTTATTTGCCATATTACAAGAATATATCAAATAACTGTGTTACGGTTATATGATGACTGTGCTCTGATACCAATTGAAAGTGCGGTGTGTATACAATTATATGTGCTAATATAGTATACATGGATCGTGTAATATGGATTACAATACAAATGCGGAAATAGATGATAATAGCATTGTAAATAGAAAATAGAAAAATCACACCAGAGATTTTTATACTGGTTCGGAGCACCGTCCTACGTCCAGTCCCAGACTTCTATCTGGATTTCCACTATTAACTACCTCGCTTCACCCGGAGGAACAGGTTTACAATACCCGAACAACCGAACGGGATTTCACGCCTCTAATACACTGAGGACTTCAACACTTGCCTCTTACAACACAGAGGACTTCAACACTTGCCTCTTACAACACAGAGGACTTCAACAAAAGAACAAATACAATTGTTGTTGACAACTTGTGTTCTTGAAAACACGGATTTGTCACTAGCAGTACACCCTTCCTATAATCTTATCCTCAAAGTATGCGATATGATGTTTTGAAAAGATTAAGGAAAGTATATTATTGAATCAAAGGATATGAAATAGTTTCAAAGATTCAATAAATAATTTAGAGCTTTTATAATACAGTATTGAGATCAGAGATTAGATTAAAAGAATATATGAAAACGTTGTAAAAACTTGTGTTTGAATCAATGATTTAGATGAGTATATATAGAGAAAAATAGTTGTAACTCTTTGTGAACAGTTGCCATTAAGAGTTATGATCATTGATGAAAGATAGGAGATGCAACCTTTGGAGAAGAGAAGTGTCTTTTGGAAAAGTTGCTTTCTGTTTAAAAACGGTCGACAGGTCAAAAATGGACTGGTAGACAGGAATTCAAATATATATACGTTATGTGCATGTGTGCACGTTCACTGTGCAATTTACACAGGAACGGTCGACCGCACCTATATTGACCGGTCGACCGGTGCCTGTTAAATTGCACATTGAATTGTGCAACTGCATGCAACTTATAAATTATTCGTATATATATTGATTCCCTTGATATGCATGATTATTTGAGGATAGATTTTAACAAATTTATTACTATTACAACAACAAATAATCAACCTATAATCTAGAGTACCATATATAGCTCTATTGACCTTGTTTTTGTCGATCGCCTTGTTTGTCAAAAATCAATCGCCTTATTTGTCAAAAATCAAAACTTTCATAAAGCTTGTGACTCAACATAATTGGGTTAATATTTGACCATTGGAAGAAATTAAAAGTTAATAGATTGAATTTGGAATTTTATATTAATTTAATAATAGAATTTAATATTATAAAGATGCAAATAATCAAATTTTGATTCGAAATGAGTCAAAATGATTGTAAATGTGCTTATAAATTTCATATGATTTATTATTAAGTTAATAAAATTTTAAAAGTGGAGTTTCAAGTGATTTCGACAATTTTGGAAATCGCTTGATTTAATAGACGAGTGAAAATAGCCTTCCGGGGTACAGTCTCGGAATTCAACGAAACAAGTTCCATTGGATCTGTAATAGTTAGTTATTATCGGATTTCAATTTTCGTCCAATCGGAGTTGTCGTTTGACTGTGGCAGCTCGAAACGCATCGAAATCGTTTTAATTTGAAATTGATCGTTTAATTCTGTAACTCGTATATACGACCGAATTAGCCTACGAGACTTGTTCCATTGTGTCCGGAACGTGGAAAAACCTTAGGAACGCCTGTCGGAACGCGTAGTTTGGAGTTTGTTTGCGTTTGTTGTTAACTTGAGAATTTTATTAATTAAATAATAATATTAAAACCATTATATATATTCTTTTTTTTATCCAAACCCTAGCTATACGTTCCAGGCCGCCGCTTGAATCATTTCAATGGCCGAAACGTTTCGTTACTCTTCCTCAATACTCTCCTTATCTGTGACGCCCCACCTCTATACCCACGCTAGCCAAGAACACTCCGGAGTAGTGCTGTCAACTAGCACGGAGAATAAGGCTGTTGAGGAGCGACCCTCCATGTAATTGCTTATCACACGGTGGCTATAAATAATCTTCGGAAACAAACATAGAAATAATCATATCACAAATCAGTCACAGATATCCATATCACAAAGGCGGAAGAAGATGTGAATATATAACTAACACGTGAAAGTGTACATCAGAGTAGTGGTCAGTAAGATCCACGATAATACAAAAGAATAGCAACACGTGCTATACAAAAGAATACAACTATGAGTCTATATCTCAAGTGTATACAACAAAAACTGCTAATCTAAACAGTTAGCCAAAAGTCAGAGTGATGAATCCCTGGGAAGAAGTCAAGCAGAAGCACCTGTAACATCTCGGTCTGACTCGAGTATTATTTAAGAAAATAATAAACGGATCAGTCTAGCTATAAATATCAGATGACATGATATAACATAAAAGATATGGCATAAACATAAACATCCATAACGACATACCACTATAAGTATGTAAATAATGATCAACAGAAGATCAATCAATAAGAGATAATCAATATCACAAGAATCTTCTCAAAGATTCGAAGAGGGCATCATACCCTAAACTTGTACTCATAACAAGTCAATGACATAAATTCCAGAAATCAACACGAGAAATCCAGAAATCATAAAAAGGGAAAGAGGCCTATCACATGACGGTCCGAAGACCAAGGGGAGCTACCCCGCATGTGTGAATGGAATCACACAGATTGAGGTCAAGACTAACCAAAAAGCAGAAAGGTATGTGTGAATGGAATCACACAAGTGGTGTCTAGTCTAACCTTGCAATGAAAGAGACATCGCGCAATTGCTAGTCTAATTCATAAAGCGATCATCAAGATCAACGAGAAGTGTCAATTACACTAAGCTAGTAAATATAGAAGTTTAGCTTCATGTCCCATAACCACTTGCTTAACTTAAATATTTACGAACAAACTGTAAATCTTCACTAATAAAATTGTCACAAGAGGTTCAATCGAACAAGTCCAAGAATTAACCGACGAAGTGAACGCAAGCGTTTCATACCACTTATTTTACTAAGTCGTTTAATTAGATTTCTCATCCGAGTGAGGTAAAGGCTTGTATATACTAATAGATTGGAAAACGGTTTAAGAAAAGAGCTTTGTTATTAAAAATAGAGTTGAAATTGTTTGTTAAAAGAGTTTTGATATTTACTACTAGTATTGAAACCTTTATATTATAAAGTGACAAAACACATAAGCAAGTGTAGAAACAATCAGTCACAAAGATCGCATACGGAGATGCGAATAAAATCACAGGAAATCAGCTCAATGTTTTTCAGATAGGATCCCCTACGGAGGGGGGGTCCAGGGGGGGTGGCAACCCCCCAAGGTGGGGGTGCGGGGGCAACGCCACCGCTTACGGGGTTCGACCTGCCCGGTCAGGTCGCAGGGGTCCAGGGGGCAGCGCCCCCGGCGGGGTGCGGGGCAGCGCCCCGTCCAAAACGGTACGACCTAGTGAAGACAAAATGAGGTCTAACGACCTAAAAGTTAAGGGTCCAACGACCTATAGGTTCACGCGACCTAGGTGGAATGCGACCTACGAGATAGGCAAGTGGAACGACCTAAAGATGAATGGGTCGAACGACCTAACGTGAGCATAGGTGAAGCGACCTATCGGTCCAACGACCTAAGGGGAAAAGGCAACCTAGGTCTAACGACCTAATTGCTCACGACCTAAGGGTCTAAAGGGTCAAACGACCTAGTGGTGTTCGCGAGTTAGCCGAAGCGAGCGACCTAAGGGAGACGAGCGACTTAAGGAACTCGCGACCTAACATTTTAATAGGTCAAGCGACCTAAGTGGTCAGGCGACCTAAGGTCTTACGACCTAACGACCTACGGTCTAAAGGCCACGCGACCTAGAGGATCTGCGAGCTAACGAGGCCGACTTAAGGTGCAAGCGACCTAAGGGACAACGGGCTAAAGTATGGTACGCGACCTAAAAGATGGCGCGACCTAAGGTGAGAGCAGGTCGAGCGACTTAAGGCGATGCGCGACCTAAGACCTAGCGACCTAAAGGGATGCGCGACCTAAGAGAGGCATCAGGTCGAACGACTTAAGGGTGATGCGACCTACGACCTAAGCGCCATACGACCTAAGCTCAAATACGAGCTACGAGCTAGCGACCTACGACCTAAGCTCAAATGCGAGCTAAGGCCTACGGCCTAAGGCCCTAACGTACTAACATTTTTCGCGACCTAAGTGGTGACGACCTAACAAGGAAAGGCTGAGCGACCTAACGCTGTAGAGGGGATTTAAGGCCAGAAACGACCTACGACCTAAACCCCATACGACCTAACGTGAAACGACCTAACTCCGAAGTGAAAATTCAAGGCAGTGCGACCTAGCGCGCTAACACGCGAACGACCTAAGGGTTAGGTCGCGAGCGACCTAACTCCGAACACACGAAAATGGCCAGAACGACCTAAGTGCAGAAAATTCACCAAAACGCTAAAAATTGGAGTTTTTTGCCAATCCAATCCAAACCAAATGCAAATGTGCATGCAAAAGTGATAGGGAATCATTCCCAACAGTCCAATATAGTTATAGACTAGATTTGTGAGATAAAAATCTCACCTTTGCACTAAAGTTTATGAAGATGAAGCTTGAAAGCAAGGAGAAGCAATCCAAAGCTTGAATCCAATATCTTCTACTTGAATTTGGAGTTGAATGTTGGATTTGGAATTGAATTTGTGCTTGGAGTTTTAATTTCCCATTCCCTCCACCATTAATGCCAAAGCTTGATTAGTTAGGAAATTTATGAAGAGTGAGGAGAAGAGGGTTGGAACTTGGGCTCAATAGGCTAAACTAACCCAAAGTCCAAAGCGGGAAAAGTTAGTGAAATTTCACTAACTCCAAACCTATCGATGTTTATACTTAAAAAGTTGTAAACGACATTTCGAACTCAATGGAAGTGGTCTCGAGTCCTAATTTGACCGTTTGCAAAAAGTAGCTTTTCGGACCAAAATCCGATTAACGAGTTAATATTTAAATAAAATATTTAAATACAAACTCGATAAATATGCGGGTTGTTACATTATCCACGCAACGATTCGTGAAATTTTCTACATGAGAATCGAAGAGCGTGACACCAGCTTCACATCCGTACGGTGGAGTGGAACGATGTTCGACGAAATGGCCAGAATCTGCTTGGAAAGAGGTCGCGTTTGGATGCGTTTTTCGAGGTGGTCTCAGCGCCGAGCGCCACGTGGCTTGGGGCGAAGGGGGAGGGTGCCGAGACGTCTCGGGTGGCGGTAGCGGTGGCAAGCCCTAGTTTCGGCAGTGGGTTCGGCTTCTTACTGTCGCGTGCGTGAGTTGTTTGGGGAAGAAGCCCTGTGCGGCCGTATTTTATTTTGGTAATTAAATATAGAAATAAGGAAATTTGTTTTCAAATTATATTCATACTTTAATAATTCATAACTTGTGCATGCCTATTCAGAATTTAGCGAATTTGGTATCATTGGAATCGCAGAGACGTGTACTACGCGATGGTGCAGTTCCGGATTCGTTACGGGCAAGTAGAAATTTGGGTTAAATCGAACGTCGTTCGGTTTAATTTAAATTTTGAATGCTCTCCGAAACTCAAGGTGAGTTATTCTCACTCACATTTGGATACTAGTAAAGTTAGACAGTTAGTATTGATTGTTTGTTTGGATGTTTAGCTGTTTATGTTGATTATTATCAAATTGAATTGATATATATAGTTGTGCTAATATTTGTGGATGCAGGGAAAACAAGTTGGAGGGATCCAACTTGATTCCTCACAATATAGTGTTTATTTTTATAGTTGATGATGATGCCTGTTTATATATTGTGATTGATAAATTGGAATTTAATTGCGTTGTGATATTATGGGATAAACTATAAGCCCAGGATGTTAAATTATAAAGAAATTTGGAGTTTTAATTTTAAAGAAATTAAATTGGATTTTCAAAAAGAATTTAATAAAATTCATAAATAAGGAATTTAGAAGCATATAAAAATTAGAATCTGTTGGATGGAAAACTGAAATAAAATTGTATTTGAAATATTGCTGAATAAATTATAAATCCATAATTTATTTATAAATGGATAAATTGAATTTTTGAGATGTAAAAGATATTGTAAATTAATGTATTTTAAAGAATTAAAATTTGAAATCTATTTAGAATGGAAATTGAAAATTTGTAAAATCTGGAATGATAAACAAAGAGAAATGTTATCTGTTGATAAATGTGAAAGTGAATTTATGTTATTTAACCATAAATCTAAATTGAAATAAATCGACAGAAATCGTGAGAAGGATTTCTGTGATGTTTAAGTAGGAATGAGATTCCTTGGGAAAAACCAAGTTCGATTTTAAACTGATTTTATAATGTTGGAAATTATTATTTTTAAAGTAACTATTTAAAAATTAGTAATAGTAAAGAAATTATTCTTTTACAAACGGATTTGTTTTAAAAAGCTAGTTTTGACCTAAGTATATTGAAATAAGTATTAATCTTTTTACAACTCTATTTTTTAAAATATAGTTTAACTAAAACCTTATTTTAAATCAAGTTATATCTTATAAAATAGTTTTACTTCAAATATTTTGAAATTATATTTTGAGTAAATAATTAGTAGTAAATTTACCTATTTTAGAGTATATCTTGGAATAAAATGTTTTAATTATTTTAAATCTAAAATGTTTTAACTTGGTTATTTCCAATGGAAATATACGGCAAGGGATTTACCTTGTAAAGGAAGAATTTTAGGAAATTGTTTCAAATGAGTTTTGGAAGTTGGAAAATATATCCTTTAAAGATATTTGGGTAAATAAATAATATGGGAATTATTTATGGTGTGATGGATGCTTATGGATGTTTATGAATATAAATTGATAGTTAAATCACCGACTATCAATATTGGACAAATGCGTTGATCGTTTCGAAGAGACCGGGATCGAGATTTATTTCTCGAAAACCACTTCGATCCGATTTGTACGTTTCGTGCGAAAAACGTGTTCGGAGTCGAAGATGGAGCAGTGAAGTGCAAGGGCTAGTCGCTACTAATCCTGAGGATATTTCCAAAATGGATGTAGAAGGAGTAGTGCCTTCGGTTCCGTTCGAACCCGGAACGGACTTGTATGGACGAATGCTTGCGAAACATCGTCAGGTGGACGATGGGCATTCTAAGTGAAAACGTTCTAAAGGTAACGCTTAGCCTCAAGCCTCATCAACCGGGAATGACTGAAAATCAGGGGATATGCAGCAAGGTTTGGTGGGTCATGCCCAAGCAGGACAAGATATTTCCCCTGTCTAAACATCCCTTATATATATATTTCGGCTTAGTGGGTGGTTGGTCGCGCCAACCACGGGGTTTATCTTGTTTGGGACTATTCAGTAAGGAATGGTTCTGGCCTTGTGTTGCAGGGGATGAAGGGAGTAGTCCTCGGTACGGTGATCTAGTCCCCGTACTGTGACAGGTGGTACCCCAGTGCCTAGTCATTATTGGAAAATCCATTCTCCCTACGAGCCTTGTATGAGTTTTGTTTGTATTACCCACTTCGGTGGCTAGTAGCTGGAATTTAATAAATGTGAAAATTTCGGCTATTTTATAAGTATTTGTAAATAGACCCTATTATAATATCAGAGGATTTCTATAAAAAGTGTGTAGCTATCGTAAGGTAAAAACCCGACATGTTTATTTGTGTCGTGGTCTTACGAGATGCTTTTGTTTTCAAAGGATTTTTGAAACATTAATAATCAATTTGGATGTATTATTATCAGCTGGTATTCCAGACTGACTCGGGTGTTATTTCATTATAATGCTCGGGTCAGACCGAGTATTATATGTTCAGGTCAGGATGCTATGGAGCAGGAAAGGAGCTGGAGTCCGAGACGTATTATATGTACTTATCTATATCCGCTGCTATGATTGAATGGTAGGTCTGATTTGTGATTGTTGATGTATGAGATACTCTGATGATGTGATGTATAAAAAGTTATAGATTTCATTTTGTGCAAAGTTCTATATTTACTATTATATTTTATTCCGCTGCGACTGTGAGATTCTGATATTGTTTAGTTCTTCTTCTCCTATCTCTTCTTCTTCAACCCTAATGGTTCGTATTTCTGTGCCTTTTGAGTTAATAGAGGTAAAATAGTGTTGAGTCAAGGGGTACAGATTTGCGGGCTGTCACACTTGGTATCATAGCTTAGGTTGGCGACAACCTAGGCTTTGGTGGGGAAATTACTCATTAAAAAGAGTTGACGGTACTCTATAATGAGTTGAGAGTAATAATAGATATGAGGGCGTACTTGTTAGTGAATATAAAATTGTTTTTATACTGTGTTGACTTATCGGTTGAGTGTTTATGAATTCTGGTCAGTACGGGAAGTACAACCGTATCGATAGGGGTTTCTAAACTCTTCAACAAGATAAACCGACATAGTATCATTTTTAAAGGGGTTAAATGAAATAATTTTACCCAAAATTATATTTTGATATAAAAGAAATAATTTTCTGAAGTTATTATATATATATTTGGATGATTGGGTGATAATGTCTGAATCAAATATAAGAATCTAAAATTTGAAATGGCTATAACCAAATAAATTCTGTAAGTATAAACTATTCAAAAGAAGAATAACTAAATTTGAATTAAACCGTAATTTAATCCCGGAAGTTCTGAAAAAAATAAAATATTTTTAATAGATTGAAAATAAAAGTTTGGAAATTTAAAATCTTGGGAAAGTTTGGGAATGTTTTCCAAAGTTTTTGAAGGCAATAATGGAATATTGATTTGGGTAATATGTTTGAATGGAAACTGTTTTGAAATGAATTTGGGAGAGTAAGAAGCGATGAACTCACTTCAGTCGCTGGAAAATAATCCTGATGATGTTGGCCACATCATTAGAATTCATTTTCGAGTTTCTAAAGTGACGGATTGCTTCCCTAATATTTGGTTATGATATTGTTTGGGTTTGTTGGGTATAATAGTTGTTTTGGATATTTCAAATTGGTTTTGAAATAAATACGGGTAAATTGAATTCTGGAAATTCTGTTTAGAATAAAAATGTGAAGGTTAAAATGAATCGACTATATAACTTGTAAATAGAGTTGATTTAAAAAGAATTGGAGTTGATATTAAGTAAGAAAGGGAATGAAATTTTAATCCTGAAATTAAAATTAATTTGGTTAAATGGAGGTAAATGAAATTATTGAAATGAATGGAAAGTTGAATTTAACTTGGATAAGTTAAATAAATTGGACTCGGAATTAAATTGATTTGGATTAAATTAAAAAATGAGTTGACTTTGAGATTGTGGGTCATTGTGAAATGGATTATACCCACAAGCTATTAAGTGTTATACTTATAATCTGGAATTGAGGATTTAAAATTGTGCAAGGAATTAAATTGAAAGGAAATTTGTATCCTTAAAAAAATCCAGTGATACATATATAAAATTTGAAGTTGTGATTATAAGATGCAGATGGATTAAGATGAGCTATATAAGCTTTTAAATAAATAAGTTGGAGAACTTATAAAAGAGAAATGGAGTTATAATCACAAATGGGAAATAGTGGAATGGTATGGCGGATTCAAACTTAATCTTAATTGAACTTGAGTTAGTAAATAAGTTTTGGATTTGTATATGCAAAATTACAATTGAGAATTTGAAATTTAAATTAAATCTAAATGAATTAAAATTAGATTGAATTGGATTTAATTTCAATCGAATGGAATTGAGTTGAATTTGGATTAGTTAAAAACAAGGTTCAAATGTGTTATGAATAAAAGTGAATAGAATTAAATCCTTTTTTAAGATGGTAAAGAAAAATGAAATGAATTCAAGATGGCTAAATGAATTTAGTTAAAACTTGAATCTAAATTTGGAAAGAACTGAATTGGAAGAAATCTAATTATGCTGAAAGGATATTATGTGAATAAAAGTTTGACTTAACTAAATTCAAAGGGATTATTTGAGAATGAAATTAGCATAAGCTGAATTAAATAAAGAGAAGCTTGAAGATGAATTTAGTATAAGCTTAATTAAATGAAAATAGTACTGGAATGAGTATAATTTGAAAGCTTATTAATAATTGAAGGGTAAAATGGAACTTTGTTCTGGTTTGGAACATTGAAATGGTCGTATTGTGAATAAGTTCAGTATAAATTGGGAAAGAGTATTAAAATCTAATATGGGTTAGGTTATTGACTAAATTGAATTACGATTGAATGAGATTTGTATTATAATGGATGTAGTTTTGATAGTTGATCAAAATTTGGAAGGTAAATAAAAATCCAGTTGTGGCATGGGATTTAAATTTTGGTAATAAAGATTGAAAGTTTGAATGAAAAATGAAATTAGATTAAAATGGTTATAGTTGAATTGTAAATGAATTCCAATGAGTGAAATATTATAAAAGTGGTTTCTTGCCAATAAAATAAATCTAAAAATGGATTAATAAATAAACAAAGTGTATTAAAAAATTGTAAGTGGATTGAAATTGAATTGGATGTTAATCAAATGAAAATAAAATAAAATTGATATAAGAAGATAATGGAGATATTGTGAAAGAACTTAAGCAAATTGAAGGGGAAACAAAATGGTTGGGAATGAGCTTTATCAAGTAATCTTGGAACGAAATTTGTTAGATAATAAAAATTGATTGAGTTGAGATTAACATAAATTAAATAATAATAGTAATAATAATAAGAATAATAAAACAATAAAGATAAACTTAGAATGAATAATAAATTTGAAAGGTGAGAATAAGGATTTGATTTAAAAATGTGCAAGAAAATAAGAATATTGGGTTGTGAATAACTCCAAATGGAATAAGAATGCTTGGATTATGAACTATGCAGAATTGAATAAAATTAATAAAAATCAAAACTGAAATTAAATTGAAATGGTTATAAGCTTAGGTGAATTGGAATCTAATTCAAAGAGTTTGTAAATGAATGCAAGTGAATTGGTTTAAAATAGCAAATGGAGTTGATTTTGAATCAATTGGGATGAATTGACATTTTGATAGGTGATGTTTGCATATGAATGGAAATGAATCATAAAAAGAAATGCAAATGCTTCAAGTTTAAAATAAAATTTGATTTTAAATCAAATTGGGAATGTAAGATAAAGTAAAGAAATGCAAGTAAGGCATATGTTAATCATATAAAAATAGAAATGAATTAGTTGCAATAAATATGAATGGTATATAGTGAACTTGAATGTAAATCTTTCAAGTAACATAAAATGAAGTTAGTTTGGGTGAAAGTAGAATGGGCTAAAATCTTAATAAATGGATTTGAGTATAAATGTAAGTTAATGAATTAAAAGAAGTAAATGAAATTGACATTTGAATAATGGAAAATGGATTGGAAGCTATTTAGTGGGCTTGTATGTAAATGCAGGCTAATTAAAAAGAAAAGTAAATAGATTAAAGGCACATATACATAATATTGAAGTGAATATGGTTTGGTGGTAGTAATTACAAATTGAGAATGGTAAACTTGTATGAAAATCATTTGTGTGAAATGAAGTGGAGTTTGGCATTAGAAATGAACCTTGTGCATGTTATAAAATATGATTTACTCATGAGATCATACAAAGTTGTTGAATGGATTATGAAATTGATATGTTGACATACATTATATTAGAAATGTTGTTATAATGTTCAAATCTTTGAAAACTAATGTGTTTGTTGAGTATAGTACAAGTATAGAAGGCATTCGAGAGAGTTGGGGCACGCATAAGCGTAATATTAGCCGCTCGCTATTAAAATTTGCTAAAAAGGTACGCCTACACAAATATAATTGGGAAATGATAAATATATTGTGATATATTTTGATTTCCGACCGTATGGGCCGATGTATATATATTTGTGTGTATCGCGATATCGTGAAAGCTCCTCCGTGCAGGGGAGACTCTGCCAAAATTTTCCGAAAATTTTGGTAGCTAGAAAATTTTTGGGAATTTTGAAAATTTGTAATTAACTTTGAAAGTTACAAGTTAAAATTAAAACTTTAGAATAAGTAAAGCAAAGGAGTTTGGGATTAAGCTAAAGGATTTTGGGAGAGTAAATATAAGCTTTTAACTAAGCTAATTGGGTAAGCAAATGGGTTGGAGAGTATTTTCTAGCTTAGAAAATTTCGAGGACGAAATTTTTATAAGGGGGAAGGAATGTAACATCCCGTATTTTTAAGCCATTGAATTTGAACATTTAATTCGTTTTAAATGTTGAATATGGATTATAAATTGAATCTTGAAATAAAATAAGCTATAATTTTTAGTTATAGTAATTCTATTCAATTTCAAATAATTGAGAACAATAATTAAATATTGAATCGGGAATTTGATTGGTAACTGAATAATACTAATTCAATATTAGAATTGGGGTAATTGGTAGTTTCGAGTGTAAATGGAGATAAAATTAGATTCTAAAATTTAATTTAGGTCTAATTGGGTTTGAGTTTTAATATTGGATCATCGGAAGAAATTAAAAGTTAATAGATTGAATTTGGAATTTTATATTAATTTAATAATAGAATTTAATATTATAAAAATGCAAATAATCAAATTTTGATTCGAAATGAGCCAAAATGATTGTAAATGTGCTTATAAATTTCATATGATTTATTATTAAGTTAATAAAATTTTAAAAGTGGAGTTTCAAGTGATTTCGACAATTTCGGAAATCGCTTGATTTAATAGACGAGTGAAAATAGCCTTTCGGGGCACAGTCTCGGAATTCAACGAAACCAGTTCCATTGGATCCGTAATAGTTAGTTATTATCGGATTTCAATTTTCATAGCAATCGGAGTTGTCGTTTGACTGCGGCAGCTCGAAACGCATCGAAATCGTTTTAATCGATTTAATTTGAAATTGATCGTTTAATTTCATAACTCGTATATACGACCGAATTAGCCTACGAGACTTGTTCCATTGTGTCCGGAACGCGGAAAAACCTTAGGAACGCCTGTCGGAACGCGTAGTTTGGAGTTTGTTTGCGTTTGTTGTTAACTTGAGAATTTTATTAATTAAATAATAATATTAAAACCATTATATATATATTCTTTTTTTAATCCAAACCCTAGCTATACGTTCCAGGCCGCCGCTTGAAGCATTTCAATGGCCGAAACGTTTCGTTACTCTTCCTCAATTCCCTCCTTATCCACGCAACGATTCATGAAATTTTCTACATGAGAATCGAAGAGCGCGACACCAGCTTCACATCCATACGGTGGAGTGGAACGATGTTCGACGAAATGGCCAGAATCTGCTGGGAAAGAGGTCGCGTTTATCGAGGTGGTCTCATCGCCGAGCGCCACGTGGCTTGGGGCGAAGGGGGAGGGTGCCGAGACGTCTCGCGTGGCGGTGGATTGATGGTCTTCAGGCGATCGTGTGATGGGCGGTGGCAAGCCCTAGTTTCGGCAGTGGGTTCGGCTTCTTACTGTCGCGTGCGTGAGTTGTTTGGGGAAGAAGCCCTATGCAGCCGTATTTTATTTTGGTAATTAAATATAGAAATAAGGAAATTTGTTTTCAAATTATATTCATACTTTAATAATTCATAACTTGTGCATACCTATTCAGAATTTAGCGAATTTGGTATCGTCGGAATCGCAGAGACGTGTACTACGCGATGGTGCAGTTCCGGATTCGTTACGGGCAAGTAGAAATTTGGGTTAAATCGAACGTCGTTCGGTTTAATTTAAATTTCGAATGCTCGCCGAAACTCAAGGTGAGTTATTCTCACTCACATCTGGATACTAGTAAAGTTAGACAGTTAGTATTGATTGTTTGTTTGGATATTTAGCTGTTTATGTTGATTATTATCAAATTGAATTGATATATATAGTTTTGCTAATATTTGTGGATGCAGGGAAAACAGGTTGGAGGGATCCAACTGGATTCCTCACAATATAGTGTTTATTTTTATAGTTGATGATGATGCCTGTTTATATATTGTGATTGATAAATTGGAATTTAATTGCGTTGTGATATTGTGGGATAAACTATAAGCCCAAGATGTTAAATTATAAAGAAATTTTGAGTTTTAATTTTAAAGAAATTAAATTGGATTTTCAAAAAGAATTTAAGAAAATTCATAAATAAGGAATTTAGAAGCATATAAAAATTAGAATCCGTTGGATGGAAAACTGAAATAAAATTGTATTTGAAATATTGCTGAATAAATTATAAATCCATAATTTATTTATAAATGGATAAATAGTTTAACTAAAACCTTATTTTAAATCAAGTTATATCTTACAAAATAGTTTTACATTAAATATTTTGAAATTATATTTTGAGTAAATAATTAGTAGTAAATTTACCTATTTTAGAGTATATCTTAGAATAAAATGTTTTAATTATTTTAAATCTAAAATGTTTTAACTTGGTTATTTCCAGTGGAAATATATGGCAAGGTATTTACCTTGTAAAGGAAGAATTTTGGGAAATTGTTTCAAATGAGTTTTGGAAGTTGGAAAATATATCCTTTAAAGATATTTGGGTAAATAAATAATATGGGAATTATTTATGGTGTGATGGATGCTTATGGATGTTTATGAATATAAATTGATAGTTAAATCACCGACTATCAATATTGGACAAATGCGTTGATCGTTTCGAGGAGACCGGGATCGAGATTTATTTCTCGAAAACCACTTCGATCGGTTTGTATGTTTCGTGCGAAAAACGTGTTTGGAGTCGAAGATGGAGCAGTGAAGTGCAAGGGCTAGTCGCTACTAATCCTGAGGATATTTCCAAAATGGATGTAGTAGGAGTAGTGCCTTCGGTTCCGTTCGAAACCGGGACGGACTTGTATAGACGAATGCTTGCGAAACATCGTCAGGTGGACGGTGGGCATTCTAAGTGAAAACGTTCTAAAGGTAACGCTTAGCCTCAAGCCTCCTCAACTGGGAATGACTGAAAATCAGGGGATATGCAGCAAGGTTAGGTGGGTCATGCCCAAGCAGGACAAGATATTTCCCCTGTCTAGACGTCCCTTATATATATATTTCGGCTTAGTGGGTGGTTGGTCGCGCCAACCACGGGGTTTATCTTGTTCGGGACTGTTCAGTAAGGAATGTTTCCGGCCTTGTGTTGCAGGGGATGAAGGGAGTAGTCCTCGGTACGGTGATCTAGGCCCCGTACTGTGACAGGTGGTACCCCAGTGCCTAGTCATTGTTGGAAAATCCATTCTCCCTACGAGCCTTGTACGAGTTTTGTTTGTATTACCCACTTCGGTGGCTAGTAGCTGGAATTTAATAAATGTAACAATTTCGGCTATTTTATAAGTATTTGTAAATAGACCCTATTATAATATCATAGGATTTCTATAAAAAGTGTTTAGCTATCGTAAGGTAAAAACCCGACATGTTTATTTGTGGCGTGGTCTTACGAGATGCTTTTGTTTTCAAAGGATTTTTGAAACTTTAATAATCAATTTGGATGCATTATTATCAACTGGTATTCCAGACTGACTCGGGTGTTATTTAATTATACTGCTCGGGTCAGACCGAGTATTATATGTTCAGGTCAGGATGCTATGGAGCAGGAGAGGAGCTGGAGTCCGAGACGTATTATATGTACCTATATATATATATATATATATATATATATATATATCCACTGCTGTGATTGTATGTAGGTCTGATTTGTGATTGTTGATATATGAGATACTCTAATGATGTGATGTATAAAAAGTTATAGATTTCATTTTGTGTAAAGTTCTATATTTACTATTATATTTTATTCCGCTGCGACTGTGAGATTCTGTATTGTTTAGTTCTTCTTCTCCTTTATCTTCTTCTTCAACCCTAATGGTTCGTATTTCTGTGCCTTTTGAGTTAATAGAGGTAAAATAGTGTTGATTCAAGGGGTACAGATTTGCGGGCTGTCACACAATGCATATGTTAACAAGTCTAGGGATGCACTGATGAAACAGCTACCACAAAATGGAACAAGAAATAGTACAGCAGCCTCGACATCAAAGAAAAAAGCCCAAATACATGAAGCAGTGAACTACATATATATATGTAGTATGACCACACTTATTTATATAAACAAGTGTGACACCAACAACCTGAAGAATGTAAAACAATGTCACTAGTGTAATAAAATTAACACAATATCAAAATAGCACTGCAGCCATCCATTGAACTACATGACTCGAAGTTCAGTGGATAGTACAATGAAGGTTACAAGGAAATGTAACACTGCTTCTTATACATGACAATAGAGTACATGGATGAGTACTAACATACATGAGCAAAATCGACAACAGTTCAATATGCATCAATTCAAAATCAATGTAGGAGTGTGAACATCACCATGAAATGGCAATATCACAGACAAATGAGAGTCTCGACATACATGTGAGAAACAACATCAACCAACAATAAATCAAATTACAAACTGCAAATGAAACAGCAACTAAAATGTTTTGTCAATCAAGGCAACATTGAACAAAGAATTTAAAGTAACAATTTCAAATCAAAATCAAAACTATGGTCATGCCGAAGCCAACCATTATCATGATATCATGCCAAAGTCCCAAAAGCGAAGTCAATCGCAAGTAATATCAAAATTTAAGTAGAAGTCCTTATCAAGCCAGAGCAAAGTTCGACAATGTCGGGTGCCGATATATATGATGTCACAGGAAGCGATCGATCACATATATATGAAATTTAATTAGATGTGAGTAATAGAAATCACTCACCTAATCGAAGTCGAACACCATCAAAGTAGAAGCAGCCGAAGTGAGCAACGAGGAAGCGATCGATCGAGCCGTTGAAGTCGATGCCTTCGAATTCCAGAAGCCCTAATTACTGATCAAAGAAGAACGAAAAGGAACGCCTGCCATTATTTTCGTATGTTGTTTGACTAGGGTTTTGAATCAATAAAAAATGAAAAGGGGGACGGGTATTGATAATTATCACGGAATCAAGAAAACATGGGCCAAGATTATTTTATTGCCCGCATACACTTGACAATTATTTAAAAGAATTTTCAACTCGATTTAAAAATTACAAATAGCAATTAGCTAACACATTAATCGTTTAATGACGATTATAAATTGTTACAAAACCCCGGGTTGTTACAGACTCCCCTGCTTATAAAAATTGCGTCCCCGCAATTTTCGTAATTAAAGTCGTCATTAACAATTATTTTTCTAACATAAACTGGTTAAGCTAGAAAAATAAAAGTCGGGAATACAAACGCCAAAGAAATCTTTTAATTTCATAAAAGAAATTCATAAATTTTCAACAAAATCTAACTATCAAATAGATAATCAGAAAACACAAAACTGAATAAATACAATTATCAGTAACATTCAATTATCAATTAGACAATTAGAATACAGAAATCATAAAACATCAATATCTAATTATCGATACGATAATTAGAAAACAGCAAAATCTAATTATCAACAAAGATAATTAGAAAACACAAATCACAATTCGCAAAACTACAAATATCTAGTTATCCAACAGATAATTAGAAAACACTAACTACATAATCAGCAAACTCTAACTATCCACAGAGATAGATAGAAAACAACAATTCAATATAATCAACATAATCTAGAATCAATTAGAGACTAGAAAATCTCATAATCAACAAAAATTAGCAATTATTTAATTATCAAAAACGATAGTCAGAAAACAACAAATATCCAATTATCAAAAACGATAATCAGAAACAACAATTATCCATTTATCAAAAAGGATAATCAGAGATCTCAAATCAATAAATATCTAATTATCAAAAACGATAATCAGAAATCTCAAATCAACAAATATCTAATTATCAAAAACGATAATCCGAATCAACAAATATCTAGTTATCAAAAACGATAATTAGAAATCTCAAATCAACAAATATCTAATTATCAAAAACGATAATCAAAAATCTCAAATCAACAAATATCTAATTATCAAAAACTATAATCAGAAATCTCAAATCAACAAACATCCAATTATCAAAAACGATAATCAGAAACAAAAAATAACTGATTATCAAAAACGATAATCAGAAACAACAAATATCTAATTATCAAAAATGATAATCAGAATCAACAAATATCCAATTACATGCAGATAATTGGAAACAACAAATGTCTAGAAATCAATTTAGATAATCTAGAAAATCAACATAAAAGTTTGGATCGATCCCATCAGATGGCGAGTTTTAGCTACGCCGCACGTGCATCAACAAATGGCCGAAGCCTACCAAGTACTATATTCTTGGCGCCAAACAAACGACCCGAAGGTCTAGTACTGGTACTGACCCGAAGGTCCAACATATGACCTGAAGGTCCAACATAGTGGCTCGAAAGCACACAAAATCATCAAAATCATCAAACAGCAGATGTTTCAATTAACGAGTCCGGAATTAACCAAAATAGCAAACGCACATGTCCCATACCACGAGTTTTACTAAATCTTTAATTCTCTACATCGTTTCCTTGAAAGTGTAAAATCGTCAAACAACAAATATTTCAATTAACGAGTCCGAAATTAACCAAAATAGCAAACGCACATGTCCCATACCACGTGTTTTACTAAATCATTTAATTCTCTTCATCGTTTCCTTGAAAGTGCAAACTTGTGTATTTTAAATAAATAACATTTTACGTTCTCAAACGGACAAGTCCAGAATTAAGTGAATCAGTAAAAGTGAGGGTTCGTAGTCCTCAATTTTGCTGAAACGTTTAAATCGCTTCCTCATTCTTTTGAAAATGCAAATTGTACAATTTTTAAAAACAATTTTATTTTCAAACGATTTGTTTAAAATACGTGATTAAAACAGCAACATCGTAACAACTTCGATAAGCAAATTGTACTTCTCAAAACACCATAAAAACGGATCTCAAAATCAGCAATGCGGGATAACGGCTTGAAAATTCACTTTAAAATTAACGGTTACTGAAGTCAAAGCTACAGTAATTTTAAACGTCAAAATCTCATCAAAATATAACGCAGGTGAATTTTCATTCATTAAAAATGTCAGCAAAACACCATGCTTCAAAAATTTAGCACCGATGTAAAAATCCCGTTATAAAAATAATGGCAACAAAATACGTTTAAAACCAAACACCGGTTCAACGTAAAATTAATGCAATAACGTGCAACTCAAATTTGCACGTATACTACAAAATGAACAAAGAAATCACTTGAATATATCTTCAATAAAAGATAATTCAAAACATCAAAAATCTCAACAAAATCACATAACTGCAATCGCTTCGGATCCTCAAATTGGATTTGGAATTTTCAAAGAATACAAAATAAACACAGTTATGTAAACAACAAATGAAATTTATTTCAATTTCGTATTTTGATTTTTAAATCAAGAGAGTTATCACTTGTACTCAGCGACTGTTTCCGCTGTGCACCATGATAAATAGACACAAATCAACCAATCCTCAAAACACAATTTCACTTTTTTTTTTAAATAAAGATATTTAAAAATTTCATCATAATTTCAAAACTTATGTTTTGACTCAAGGCACAAGAAAACATCGTCAATTAGTTGTAACACATGTTCCATCTAAGTTATGTTTTATATTATGTCCATAAACACCAAGCTCTAATACCAACTATGGCGCCCCACCTCTATGCTCACAATAACAAAGAGTATTAAAAGAAACACTATCTATTATTACGAAGAATAAGGCTAGATAGGAGCGGCCATCCGTAGTTGGGCCTTACACTAGTATTGGTTATCTCGATAGGAGTGGTATATATTTTTATTTTTCATCTCTTATTTATTTACTCCCATCGACATACCCAATCCCAGTATAAAATGAACTACGATGGTTCATAATAGTTTAGGACAATATATATAATAATAATGCAGATAAGATAAATGCGGAACACAGATAATAAATGTTTCATATATATATATATATATAAATATATATATATATATGTATATAACTGAAGTCAGTTACAATACATGTGATACAGTACATATGATACAATTACAACTGTCGACACTGGAAGTTATATGTACAAGTACATTATCGTGAATAATATACATGAATACATAAGATCCTGTACTATGACAACGACTACTCCAAAAGATATGAAGAGGCTTCATAGCTCAAGCAGCAACCCAAAGCAAGATATCTACACCCTGTAATAACTCGGTCTGATCCGAGTATTAAATTCAAAAGAAAATAATACACGGGTTAGTCTAATTCAAACTCGGTTACTAATGCACAGAAGCAATAATAAATAAATAATCAGATAGACAACGGTTAAAGTAAATTCACCTATCCAATCCTTCAATAAGGAAATTGGATAACGGTAAATATAACACGTACAATGTTAAACAACAAATCAGCAAATTCAAATTTTCAACAAAGATAAGTGAAAGGAATATTAATGAAGATAATTTAGAAAACAACATAATTGCCTAACTCCAATTAACAACAAAATCTAATTATTGAATAAATAATTAGAAACTCATAATCTAATTATCTAGAAGATAATTAGACAACAACAAAATGATCAAATTAAACAAAATCAAAATACAACTTCAAAATATATTGAATTTGGAAACACGAAACATTTCCAACAATTGAAATCATCAATTAAAACATCAAATCTGATTTGGCTGCAGTACACGCTCGCGTGCACTGCCTCACCAAAATGAGATGTACACTTGAAGCAGAGACTAGACAGTCTAAACCCGACGCAGGGAAATGAACTGGTGAGAACAAAGGCAGCGCGGCAGTTCAAAATGGCAATCAACAGAGACAAGTGCATCTCTCCTAAATGTACATGAATACTTGCAACAAAAGTGGTGCAAATACAACATGCAGTTATACACAGTGGCATATTATCAGAAGCAATGCAAGCAAGGCCAAACAAACAAGTTCACATTCAAGTGAAGCAAAAGTCAAGGGAACCATGAAGTATACAGCACATGTGAACCATGAAGTATACAACACATGTGTACTAGCTTCAGCGGTAATATCAAATGTCCAGGAATCATCTCAAATGAAACAAATTGTAGACTTGTACCAAAACAATTCACTAGTCAAAGACCAGAGAGATCAGACATACGAAAGTGGATCACTTCAGACCCAAAAATGGCTAGAACAGCCATAAAAGAAATGATTCAATACCAAAGAAAATAGGATATGTCCATATATACACATGAAGACTACATGCAAAACCACTGAAGGCAATGCACATGTCAACAAAGAAGGGACAATGCATATGTTAACAAGTCTAAGGATGCACCAGTGAAACAACTACCAAAAAATGGAACAAGAAATAGTACAACAGCCTCGACATCAAAGAAGTAAGCCCAAATACATGAAGCAGTGAACTACACATATATATGTAGTATGTCCACACTTATTTATATAAACAAGTGTGATGCCAACAATCTAAAGAATGTAAAACAATGTCACTAGTGTGACAAAATAAACACAATATCAAAATAGCACTGCAGCCGTCCATTGAACTACATGACTCGAAGTTCATTGGATAGTACAATGAAGGTTACAAGGAAATGTAACACTGCTTCATATACATGACAACAGAGTACATGGATGAGTACTAACATACTTGAGCACAAATCGACAACAGTTCAATGTGCACCAATTCCAAATCAATGTAGGAGTGTGAACATCACCATGAAAAGGCAATATCAAAGACAAATGAGAGTCTCGACATACATGTAAGAAACAACATCAACCAACAAGAAATCAAATTACAAACAGCAAATGAAACAGCAACTAAAATGTTTGGTCAGTCAAGGCAACATTGGATAAAGAATGTAAAGTAACAATTTCAAATCAAAATCAAAACTGTGGTCATGCCGAAGCCAACCATTATCATGATATCTTGCCAAAGTCCCAAAAGCGAAAGTCAATAGCAAGTAATATCAAAATTTAAGTAGAAGCCATTATCAAGCCAGAGCAAAGTTCGACAATGTCGGGTGCCGATATCAATGATGTCACAGGAGAAATTCACGGAGTCAAAATAAAGTTTAATCGGAGAAATCGAAACCATGAGCATCTCAAACAACAAAAATCCCAAACTTGAATAAAATCGGAGTACCAGAGAATTTCAAAGCCGTGCAAATCACAAAATCACATCTATATGAAATTGAATTAGGTGTGAGTAATAGAAATCACTCACCTAATCGAAGTTGAACACCATCAAAATAGAAGAAGCCGAAGTGAGCAACGAGGAAGCGATCGATCGATCCGTTGAAGTCGGAGCCTTCGATTTCCAGAAGCCCTAATTACTGATCGAAGAAGAACGAAAAGGAACAGCCGCCATTATTTTCGTATGTTGTTTGACTAGGGTTTTGAATCAATGAAAAATAAAAAAGGGGACAGGTATAGATAATTATCACGACACTAAGAAAACATGGGCCAAGATTATTTTATTGCCCGCATACACTTAAAAATTTATATAAAAGAATTTTCGACTCGATTTAAAAATTCCAAATAGAAATTAGCTAACACATTAATCGTTTAATGACGATTATAAATTGTTACAAAACCCCGGCTTGTTACAATCAATATCAATATATAACAGATAATATAAAACAGGTAATTAACTGGCAGTTATGTTCAATAATAAATTAAATAACGATTTAATTTAAATAATTGCAATTAACTGAGATGACGACAAAAATGTACCAAATAGCAATAAATAAATTTCAAATCACACCAAAAGTTAATTTAACAAACATAAGAATTTTTAGAAGTTGTGAGTGGGTTAAACCACTCACCTTTTGAATTTAAATTCAATTTAAATCCAAAAATTAAACAGTCTCCAAATCCATCCAAACCTACGTCAAAGTGTCCGGAATTCATATATGATCCTAATAAAAGAAACCGCGCGTGAATCCGACCCCTACGTAAAAGTTATTAAGGTTTGAACTTTTGGAATTTAAATTTGAATAATAAAAGAAAGGATGAATGAAAAGGCCACGTATACCTTCTTCTCCACGTAGATTCACGCACAGTCACCTTTGACCATCGATTGCCGCCTCTCCAGCCATCTTCATCGCCACCGACCACCACCATTTGAAACACCTCCTCGATCTTTGTCGAACGCACCTCTTCAGACCACCTCAGGTCGCCTATATATTGCACAGCGCCGCCTCCTTTCATATGGTTTTGAAACCCTAAAACTTCAATTCCGGCCGCCACAGGTAGATTAAGGTGATGCGACCACCACCTATCGCCTCCTGGAAGTCCCCTCTACAAAACCCATATCTACATTTCGTCGATTGTTGATCCGATTAAAAACCCGCAATTTGGCTTTGACTGTGATTTCTTGTTGATTCATGCACTGTTATGAAAAAAGAACACTTGCCATAGATTTCATTCGTCGAGGTCTTTCCAACGATATATAATATGACACAGTTTTGAGGAGTTTGATTTTTCGATTTGAATTTGGAATTGAATTGGCGTTTGTAATTGGAATGTTGTTTCTGCCATTTGAAGAAAGGAATAGGCAGATAGAATTGTGCGTACAGAATAATTGAATGGCTGCTAGGGTTTATAGCAGGATATATAGGCATGGTTGATATTTGAATGGTTGGATAAGATAGATTTACGCGCTAACGCCAAAGTGGCCGAAAAAACCCGTTTCGACTTTGTAATGAAATTGGGTCAACCCATATATCAAAATGGATGTTTTTAAATATTTTAAAAGCGATGGAACAAGTTTCAAGTCCAAATTCCCTCGTATGAAAAAGTTTTGCTAAAATTAATATTTTTCAAATTGATTTCAATTGATTTCAATTTCATTGATTTCAAGGCGTTTCAAGCCCATACGATCAAACGACAAGTCCGATCGATATGAAACTTGAAATCCTACAATAATTCACCATTACGGATCCGATGAAACTTGTTCCGTCGAAATCCGAGTCAGTGGCCAAAATGGGTATTTTTATATTAATTAAATAAATAAAATTTAGTCAATTTAATCAAATTTTCAATTCCAATTCGATAATTGCCAATTGTTATCATTTTTAATTTCCCAACCATTTACAATGATTTACACCAATTTAAATGTCAAATTAGATATGATAAATTTATAAATTTCGGTATTAACCTTAATTTCATTAAATTCGAAAATTATAGATTTAATTTCCGAAAATTTCTATTAAATTTACATTTAATTTTATCATTCGATTCATTATTATCAAACGTATGAGATTAACATTGGATTCAAAATTCATTACATTAATATTCTCACATTTCATCTAAATTCCCATTTTAAATATTTAATCCATTTAATTGCAATTAATCCTTTTATTAAATTTTAAATTCCAATAAATTAATAAAGCTTTATTCCCGATCCTTATAACTCAACAAATTGTCCAATGTGAATAACCTTAACATTACTTACAAATATTACCTTAATTAATATTAACGTAATATTAAATTATAATTATTGTAACAAATTTCAAAGTTTAAATTTACAGGCTACATACATAGGTAACATACAATAATCGTTGCCGTCAACCTTCAGTCACATTAATAGGCTTTTATTGCTTACAAAATAATGTTACATTTATTTTCGTAATGCTAATTTCATTCACTCTATCCGTTACTACATTTATATCTATTAAAGTATTATTTAATTACCTTTATTCGAAATAACCTTTGATCACCAATATACTCTTTACAATACTTGTAAGGTTATTCTCCACAAGCAATTACCATCTATCCTTTTATTTCACCCATTATTTATAATTAAAGTCTCAATTAAATTTATTTATCTGGATTTCATTCTTTTATTATATCATTTATTACTTTACAAAATAACCAACATTTCTGTGCATCTTATTACATTTATATCTTGTAGTTATTTTCTTAAACTCATAATTGTAATACCAAGTTTCGTTTTAAATTTCAATTGATTTCCACTCACAGTTTAATAGCCTAAGTAAACTGGTAACAAATAATTACGATCACTATTTTCCCTAAATCACATTTATAGGTTTATAGTTTACAACAAATGTTGCAATGACTCTTATGTTATCGACTTTATTCAATTACCATTAAATTTGTCCTAATTCATCAATTTGTACAATATATCTCTTGTTTCCTTAAAATAAATTTATGTTTCTATTAAGTTTTCATTCACACTTCCGCTACTATATTAATAATCATTAAAGTAACATTTATTATCAATAACAACATTATAATTACTTAACAATTAAATTAACTTGATTTCCAGTAATATTCATTGACCAACTAATTAGGTAATTTATAATAATTGTTATCATACCCTTAAATTTACACTTAAGTTTATGTTATATTCAATTTATTACGTATTACTTTCTTAGTTAATAATTTTTGAATTTATTCCCCGATTCCCTAATTTCAATCAATTATAACTTTACAATCTGTTTCAATTTATTTGCAATTTCATTTTTAACATTTACTTCAGTATAAATTATAAAAAATTTATTTCTTCCTAAATTTAATTAAGTTGACCAAACTTATTCAATAAAATTTATGGGTCATTACACTCTCCCCCACTCAAAACTTTTCGTCCCCGAAAAGGAAAAGAAGGGAAAAGAAGAATTATAAATCAATATATATTATTCAAAACATTATATTCATAACAATAAGTTTACAGAACTCGATAAATTAAATAAAATATATAGATTTATAAACAATTAAATCTTTTATATTCAAATGAATAAAGCTTGGAAAAAAAATTTCAAAATATTTTCTAAGTCCAGAATTTACGAATTTTTTTTGCAGAGTCTCCTTTGTACGGAGAGGCTCGGGAGAAAAATATAATATCAAATATACCAATATATAACATAATAATTTCGAAATAATATATATATGTGTATATATATATATATATCCCACATGGGAAAAACAATAATATAACACAATAATATAATGCTATAAACCGAATCTGAAAACGTACCTATTTGTCGGGCAATTACGCTTAATTATGAAACCAAAAGCAGTAGCAATTGCTTCCATAACCTGTATTTCACTTATATAATCCAAAAGAGTTAATAATTATATAAAATGAAATATTCAAAGTGGTTTCAAACATAAACAACAAATTAATTCAAATGTCAATCACTTGCAACTAGTCATACAACTATCACATAGAATCAACACATATCAATCATTCATCATATCAAACAAACAAATAGTTGTTCGGGTTCAAAAACTTCAAATTGTACAGAATGAAAAAATAAGCTACTAAGTGTACTCTTTTACTTAACAGTCTTTGGCGAAACAAAGTAAATTATTCATACATCCAAACAATCTTAAAGTATTCTTGCCCCAACAAACATAAACCAAACAAACAACAAATCCAAACAATAAACTAAGTTTTTTTGTTAATTTCATTTCATACTATTGTTGTTTGATTTCCTTTTTATTCACATACTGATTTATCTTTTTAATTTTACATTACTTCTCACAAATTTTCATTTTTAATTCGATTTCTTTACATATTAATTCATTTATTTACTACTTAATTTCAATTATTTACAGTATTCATCTTTCTGCTTATTTTCAAAGTAAATAACTTCAATATTTACTTAAGTCTATAATTACTTACTTACAACATTTACCTTCTATCATATTTTATTATAGTAAGATTTCCATTATAACTTAAGTTTATAACTCTATAACGTCAATTCTTATAAATAAAAGCAATTTATTGAACACTTTCATTTCATACTTTTACTTGTACAATTTCCATTACAAATCTTTAACATTTTAACTTTTAATATTTTGTAAGTTATATATATATATATATATGCTTTAAGAATGTAAATGAAAGTAATACAAGTTTTTCCCAATTCTTTTAATTAATTAAATGTTCAATAATCCTATCCTTTTTTTTATATGTTACAAATTTAAATTTTCTTTTTATTTAATTTATAACTTAACATTAAATCTCTTATTTCCTTTAGAGGTTTCCATTATTAATTAGTTACATTCCATTTTCTACATTAATAGAACTATTAATTAAAGGAAACTTAAGAGCTAAATACCGGGTTAAATTTCAAATAGTTTTAAAATAATAGACAAACGTATTTATATATCCAATATATTTAAAACAATTTAAAATTTACATTTGTTTATCAAAATAAATCTGTAGTAAAACTACTACAGTGGCCTTCCCACCTTGAAACTCGAAAATGAATGTCGATGATGCGGCCGCCATCACCGAAATTATTTTCCAGCGACAGAGGGGGAAAAACAGACTATTTTTTTTCCAAAATTTCTTTTTAAAACACTTCTTTCAAATTATATTGAAATAATTATATCAGAAAATACTTCTAAAATATTTTTATTATATTCCAAAATTATTCGAAAGAAAATTTCAATACCCTGGAACTTAAGTTCTAAAATTTCCAATTTCCATTTATTTTATTTTCAATCTTATTTCAACTATTATTTATAAATTTTATTACCTAACAACCAATATATTGCAAACAAATATATATATCATTTATAAAACTTTATTTTATATACAGAAAATATAATAGGAAAAATTATTTCATCCACCTATATTAAAAACAAATATTGTGTCAGTCTGTCCCATTAAGTGTTTCGAAATCCCTATTGATTTCATAGCGTCCCACGCACCAACCAGAATTTATAAATACCAAACAGAACAGATTAACACAATATTAAAACCTTTTTATAACACTAACAAATACGCTCGCTCATATATATACACACTCAGCGACTCATCATAGGATATTACTACCCTATTAATAAAGAGTCAGACCCCACAAAGCTAAGGTTTATCGCTAAACCAAAGCTCTGATACCAGATGTAACTCCCCGCCTATTTACATGCTTTAAATCAACGATAAACCACACACGTCAGACTTAAACAATATAGAAGGGCGGATTGTTATGGGGTAAATCAGAAAAAGTAGAGAAGGAAAGAAAAAACAAAATAGTATCTTGCAAGAGAACGATAAAATATAATATTCAAATATATAGTTCATGAAGCTGTTTTACAGAACATTTGATTATACTTATACAATACATATCAGAGTTACACATACCAGAGAATAATAATTAATGCAGTGGAATTAAATGGCGTCGTGGAGTAATATAGTAGATAATAGTACTACAAATCTTCGTCTTCGTCCTCCAGAACAAAATCTTCCAATCCTAGAACGCTCGGACTGACCCAACGAATTAAAAAGACAAAACACTCGAGTCAGAACTAAAAGATCTTATGTAAGTTAAATCAACAATAAAATATGAGTGCGGTAACTTAAGAGATGCTCGGGATTCACATCTCCTAAGGATCCGTTAAACTATTTACTATGTAGTAATATTTCGCTATTATAATGGTGTCTAATAGTAAAATAAACTTACTTTTAAATAGTGTTAAGGAGTGACCCAATATTCCCCTTAACACAAATAATGCCAATGGTCTATACAGTACCGTAATACCTCCTGATCGGGAGGCTACCAGAGGATACTCCATATGCATGACACAAATAGAAACTCGTGCAAGACGCGCTAGGGTAGGTGACACGGCACAACTAGGCAATGCCAGGGTAGATATACCAATTGCTATCCGGGCTGGTGGTACCGCGTAGCGCGCAACTACCACCCACCTCGAGCCACACCCCCAAATAAAAATCAAATGTGGCCACCGAATCAATCCAAAAGTCAGAGTAAAATATCGAAGGGATGTGTACGATAAGAGGGGCTACCTCATTGGCCCTAGAATCGCTCCTGTTTTAGCCACCTTATGCCAACTCACGGGAGTCGGATCCACGTATATACCTTAATGGAAACGTCGCCACCATCCTACTTCATTCTGGAATCTCCACCGCGTACACGGTTGTTAAAGTGGTTTTCGGAGTTGGCGAGAGTATGACAACTTCCGATCCCGGTCTCTTCAACAACCAAACGTTATTATAACACTGCGGTCATTTCAAAATAATTTTACTTTAAAACCACAATATAATAACCATTTCAAAACCATATAAATATGATATCATTTTCGTTTTAAAAACCCAAATCATTTGATATCAATTTTTTTCAAAATAATCCTTTTCCAAAATCATAGCACTTCCAAAATCTATATACCTTGAAACGAAACATTTGAAATTATAACACTTTTAAAACATAATACTTTGAAATTCATAACTTTGAAACATTTCAATTTCTATAAAACATTTCAATTTCGATATATTTCAAGGCTTTTGTATTCCAAAATTTCAAAACTAAATTTGATAATTTAGATTTAAAAATCAAATCTTCTATTATTTAGTTTTTAAATATTTTACAAATAAATCCATTTTCATTTAAACAAACTCAAATTTCTAATAACTAAATATTTTCTTCAATTCATTTATACTTGAAATAATCAGTTAATTCACCTAGACCCAAAAACAAGTTATAAGAATTATACATTTTGAAATTTCCAATTTAATAAATTTCACATCAACCTTTTAGTGTTTAATTCTTAAATAATTTAAATTTCAAGTAAATCTCCAATTCATCTCCCAACCTTAATATATTTAAATCATTATACACTCTATATTAAAATAAAATTTAAATACTTACTCACATTTATTTTAATAAAAAACAAACTCTATTATTAGACTTCATTTTTATTTAAAAAACTTATACATAGATTAAATTCAAGCATTTTACTATATATAAAAATAATATTTATATAATATCAAAAATCAATATTCATTAAACCATATTATATAAAATAATCAAACTTATTATTGGTCTTATTTTTATATTGCAAAGCATATTTATATATTGCTAAAATGAATAATAGATTTGACGTTTACATAACATCTAAGACTATATTTATATAATCCGTATATTTCTTTACAAAACCGTAGAAAATCATTTCAAAATATTTTTATATATATAGACCGTGGTGCCTATATATAATTTTCTATCCTATGGTCAAGTGATACAGATATTTATCATTTCAATCCATAATTTAAAGTAAAAATGCGGTTGTGTATCATTTGAAACCGTAATCCCAAATGAAATAAAATGCATCACAACTTGCAGTCTAAAGTAATATATAATACAACATCCATTCATCCATCATAAAATCATACATCCATCACAGTCATCATACAAAACAGTCAATCAATATCAGTATACAATTGATAATATAAAACAGGTAAATAACTGGCAGTTATATTCAATAATAAATTGAATAACGATTTAATTTAAATAATTGCAATTAACTGAGATGATGATAAAAATATACCAAATAGCAATAAATAAATTTCAAATCACACCAAAAGTTAATTTAACAAACATAAGAAATTTTAGAAGTTGTGAGTGGGTTAAAACACTCACCTTTTGAATTTAAATTGAATTTAAATTCAATTTAAACCCAAAAATTAAACAGTCTCCAAATCCATCCGAACCAACGTTCGGAATTCAGATACGATCCTAACAAAGGAAACCATGCGTGAATCCGACCCCATACGTAAAAGTTATTAAGGTTAGAACTTTTGGAATTTAAATTTGAATAATAAAATAAAGGGCGAATAGAAAAAGGCCACGTATACCTTCATCTCCATGTAAACTCACGCTAAAACCCAGGTTCCTCATGCGCTTTGAGCCGCCTTTAACCATGTCGCCTATATATTGCACGTTGCCGCCTCCTTTCTTAGGGTTTTGAAACCATAAAACTCCAATTCCGACCGCCACAGGTAGATTAAGGTGATGTGACCACCACCTATCGACTCCTGGAAGTCCCCTCTACGAAACCCATATCTACATTTCGTCGATTGTTCCTCCGATTAAAAACCCCCAATTTAGCTTTGACCGTGATTTCTTGTTGATTTATGCACTGTTATGAAAAGCGAACACTTGCCGTAGATTCCATTCGTCGAGCTCTTTCCAACGATATATAATATGACATAGTTTTGAGGGGTTTGATTTTTCGATTTGAATTAGGAATTGAATCGGGGTTTGTAATTGGAATTTTGTTTCTACCATTTGAAGAAAGGAATAGGCAGATAGAATTATGTGTTCAGAATAACTGAATGGCTGCTAGGGTTTGCAGCAGGTTATATATAGGCAGGGTTGACGTTTGAATGGATGGATAAGATAGATTTACGCGCTAACGCCAAAGTGGCCCAAAAAACCCGTTTCGACTCCGTAATGAAACTGGATCATCCCATATATCAAAATAGATGTTTTTAAATATTTTAAACGCGATGGAACAAGTTTCAAGTCCAAATTCCATCGTATGGAGAAGGTATGCTTAAATCAATATTTTTCAAATTGATTTCAATTGATTTCAATTTCATTGATTTCAAGGCGTTTCAAGCCCATACGATCAAGCGACAAGTCCGATCGATACGAAACTTGAAATCCTACAATAATTCACCACCACGGATTCGATGAAACTTGTTTCGTCGAAATTCGAGTCAGTGGCCAAAATGGCTATTTTTATATTAATTAAATAAAAAAATTTAGTCAATTTGATCAAATTTTCAATTCCAATTCGATAATTGCCAATTCTTATCATTTTTAATTTCTCAATCATTTAAAATGATTTAAACCAATTTAAATGTCAAATTAGAGTTGACAAATTTATAAATTTCGGTATTAACCTCAATTTCATTAAATTCGAAAATTATAAATTTAATTTTCGAAAATTTCTATTAAATTTACTTTTCATTTTATCATTCGATTCATTATTATCAAACGGATGAGATTAACATTGGATTCAAAATTCATTACATTAATATTCTCACATTTCACCTAAATTACCATTTTAAATATTTAATCCATTTAATTGCAATTAATCATTTTATTAAATTTTATATTTCTATAAATTAATAAAGCTTTATTCCCGATCCTTATGACTCAACAAATTGTCCAATGTGAATAACCTTAACATTACTTACAAATATTACCTTAATTAACATTAACGTAATATTAAATTATAATTATTGTAACAAATTTCAAAGTTTACATACATAGGTAACATACAATAATTGTTGCCGTTAACCTTCAGTCACATTAATAGGATTTTATTGCTTACAAAACAATGTTACATTTATTTTGATAATGCTAATTTCATTCACTCTATCCGTTACTGCATTTATATCTATTAAAGTAATATTTAATTAACTTTATTTGAAATAACCTTTTATCGCCAATATACTCTTTAGAATACTTGTATGGTTATTCTCCACAAATAATTACCATATATCCTATTATTTCACCCATTATTTATAATTAAAGTCTTAATTAAAATTATTTATTCAGATTTCATTCTTTTATTACATCATTTATTACTTTACAAAATAACCAACATATCTATGCATCTTATTAAATTTATATCTTGTAGTTATTTTTTAAACTCATAATTGTAATACCAAGTTTTATTTTAAATTTCAATTGATTTCCACTCACAGTTTAATAGCCTAAGTAAACTGGTAACAAAAAATAACGGTCACTATTTGACCTAAATCATATTTATAGGTTTATAGTTTACAACAAATGTTGCTATGACTCATATGATATTGATTTTATCCAATTACCATTAAATTTATCCTAATTCATCAATTTGTACAATATATCTCTTGTTTCCTTAAAATAAATTTATGTTTCTATTAAGTTTTCATTCACACATCCGTTACTATATTAATAATCATTAAAGTAACGTTTATTATCAATAACAACATTATAATTACTTAGCATTTAAATGAACTTGATTTCCAATAAAATTCATTGAACAATTAATTAGATAATTTATAATAATTGTTATCATACCCTTAAATTTACACTTAAGTTTATGTTGTATTCAATTTATTACGTATTACTTTCTTAGTTAATAATTTTTGAATTTATTCCCCGATTCCATAATTTCAATCAATCATAACTTTGCAATATGTTTCGATTTATTTGCAATTTCATTTTTAACATTTACTTCAGTATAAATTATAAAAAAATTATTTCTTCGTAAATTTAATTACGAAACTTAATTAAATTGACCAAATTTATTCATCAAAATTTATGGGTCGTTACAGAATGGAATACCAATTAATGAAAATAGATCTAAATGTTATGTTTGGCTATAGATTGAACCTAAGTGAATGAAATTTTTAGTATAAAGATAAATGGAAACATTGATTTGTAAGTAATAAAAGCGTATTAATGCGACTAAAGGATTAACGGTAACGATTTTTTCATGTTACCCATTTTGTAGTTGGTTGATTTTAAATTGGAAATCAGTTACAAAAATTATAATGTAATATAACGTTAATGTTAACTAAGGTAATTATCAATAAACTGAATGAAATTCAAATCGATAGAAATAATGTAGATGTATACTCAGCCACAAATTGAATATATGAAAACAAAATGTAAGCATTTAATTAAATTAATGAATTTAAATTATAATAAATGGTCATTGGAAAATCAATGTTCTGTAAGTAATTATAATGTATGTTGTTGATAATAAACGTTACTTTAATGGTAATTAATATAATAGTGGACGTGTGAATGTAAATTTAATAGAAACGTAAATTTATTTAAAGATAGAAATTGATGAATTGGGGAAAATAGTTAAAAGCATGTTAATTGATGAATTAATACGTAATGTATGTAAAGTAATAAACTAGTATAAGAATGTAAATTAAGGTAAATTCATTTATTGGTTTTAAAACCTTAATTAACGTGTTCAATTGATAGAAGTACACATTTGGAAACGTAATATTTATTCAAATTAAGATGTAAATAGGCGTATATTAATGTAATGAAATAAAGTTAGCATTATATATGGAATTATAATCTGGATTGATAAGTAACGAACTTATAAATGCAATTAAAAGCAAATAGGTGCAATTAATATAGGTTGCTTGTTTATTTAAGGTGTTAAATAAATTTTGGTAATCAATTGTAATAAATCTAAATTGTTAATGTAAATTTAAGTAAGAATCCGAAATAATGTTAATTTTATTTATAAAATGACAGTTGGGTGAATAAAAGGAATGCAAAATAAAGTTTTGTCAATATATTGGAATTTAGTGTATGATAATAATTGGAGTAATTGCAATTTAATGAAAATAAATCTCTAATTTATGCGTTAACTGAAATCAATATGGAATGTAAAAATACTAAGGTAATAGTTTGTAAATCCAATGTTAATTTTATCCATTTGATAATGATGAATTGAATAATAGAATGAAAAGTGAATTTAATAGAATTATTGTAAATTAAGTTTATAATTTTGAATTTAATGAAATTGAGGATTAATATTGAAATTTATAAATTAATCATCTCTTTGACATTTAAATTTTTTAAATCATTGTAAATGATTTAGAGATCAAAGATGAGGAAATTTGTCAATTATAGAATTGAAATTTAAGATTTGATTTAATTAATTATATATATATTTATTTAATTAATGGAAAAATAGTCATTTTGGCCACCGAATCGGATTTCGACGAAACCGATTTCATCGGATCCGTAACGGTGAATTATTGTAGGATTTCTTGTATCGTAGCGACCGGGCTTGTCGTTTGATTGTACGGGCTTGAAACGCCTTGAAATAAATTAAATTGAAATCAATTTGAAAAATATTGATTTTAGCATAACTTCTTCATACGATGGGATTTGGACTTGAAACCTTTTCCATTGCGTTTAAAATAATTTAAAACATCTATTTTGATATATGGGTTGACCCAATTTCATTCCACAGTCGAAACGGGCTTTTTGGGCCACTTTGTGGTTAGCGCGTATATTCAATCCGATCCATCTATTCTAATTTCAACTCTGCCTATAAATACCCCGTTATAAACCCTAATTTCTTCTAAATATCATTTGTGTAACAACCCGCATATTTAACGATTTTATATTTAAATGTTTTATTTAAATATAGCGTCGTTAGTCGGAATTTTTTTATCCGAAATGTTACTTTTTGCGAATGGCCGAATTAGGACTCGAAACCATTTCCATTGAGTTCAAAATGTCGCTTGCGATCTTTTTAAGTATAAGCTTTGATATGTTTGGAATAAGTTGAATTTTGCAACTTTTTCTAGTTGGGCTTGGGTTGGGTTCAGCCCATTAACTAACTAATTAACCCTAACTCAGTCCCTCTCCTCTCCACTCACTTATTTCATTTCATTAAACTTAAGCTAAAAACTGAAAATAGGGGAAGAGAATGGGAATTAGAAATTCCAAGCCCTAGTTTCTTCTAGCAACTTGAAACCTTGCTCCAAAATCGAAGAGAAGCAATTGGTAAGCTTCCTCTTCATCTTCTCCAACTCTTTCTCCTTCAATTTCAGAAAAATTCCTAAACCTAACTTAGGAAATATGTGTTTTATTCTTAGATTGAAGCTTGTAGAGTTAAAGTGAAGCGTAGTTAGTCTCCTTCTTGTGTTTGAGCTTCTTCTTCTTTGTTTTGAGATAAAAGGTGAGTTTTGAACTCATATCTACTTCTCTTGATTGTTGATGTAAGGTGAGATTTTTATCTCTCATGTATGCTTATATCTATCCTTGATTGTTGGGTATGAATTTGTAACGACCCGCCTTTTTGGACAGTTTAAGCCGACGATCCAATACACATGTCGATTCCAAACCATTCAAAAGAGCAGATGGTTATTGGGGTAAATAAGAAAAGAAAAGAAAGGGAAATAAAGGAAATGAAACAACACAGAATCTTGCTGCGGAATGATAAAATATAATAGTCAAATAAACAGTTCATGAAGCTGTTTACAATACTTTGGTCATTATTTTGTACAACATTTATCAGAGTTATACATATACAACATAACAAATAAAATAATGCAGCAGATAACATGATGCAAAGAAAAGAAGAGTAATAGTATACCAAATCTTCGTCTTCGTCCCCCAGAATAGATCTTCAATAAGTTGAAAAACTCAGGTTTGACCCGAGCGTAATGAAAAGACAAAACACTCGAGTCAGGACTAGAATATCCTCATGTAAGTCAAATCAACCGTAAATAAATATGAGTGTAACGGCACCAGAGATGTTTACGGGGTTTGACATCTCATATCCAGTGTCAACGTGCGTGCAGTAACTCAAGTGGTGTTACGGGATTTTCCATCTCTCAAGGATCCGATAAACTATCTACTATGCAGTACAATACGCTATTATAATATGTCTACAGTAAAGTAAAAGTACTAACATATTGTTAAGGCGTTACCATAATTCCTCTTAACACATTTTTATAATGCCATAGTCTATACAGCACCGTAAACCCCACCGTAAACTAGTGGTTATCAGAGGGTACCTCGTAGGTATAACACAAAACAAAACATAGTGGTCGCGAATAGGATAATCAGTATGACAAGGTACATGAGGCGATACCAACTAGGATACTAGTAGTTGCGTGATCCGGACTGATGTTAAGCATAGCCAGCAGCTAACCCTACACTGCGAAACAACGCTCCCAAATCAAGGGGTGCACCCAAATCGAATCACATATGTAATAGATATGGTATCGAAGAAGTCTATCTGCTAGAGATGGCGAACCTCAATGGCCCGGTGCGGCTCCTGTTTTAGTCATGTCAGGGGTCATCCAATATCGTTCTCTTTCTTCAGTTAACGCGTTCACCAAACCATCCACTTCATTCTGGATCAACACTCCACGTATAATAGTTATTAAAGTGGTTTTCGGTATCGACAGAGAGTATGTACATATCCGATCCCGGTCTCTTTAATAACTACGTATTATTACACCGGTGGCTCTTTTACATTTCAAATCGATTCATAATTGATATCAAAATATCACATTCGCTTCAAAAATCAAATCCATTTCAAATATCATCATATCTATTCAAAATGTAAGGTTCCGTTTCAAAAATCATTTTTCGCCTCAATATCTCATTTCGATTTCCAAATCATTTCGAATTTCAATTTAGGTTGCAACTTCATTTAACCCAATTCATATTTACATTCAAGATTTAAACATAAACATTTCACCTTATTGACCATCTTGAAATTTTAGAAAATAGTTTTAAGTAGTTTAAAAGTAATTTTAAATAATTAAAATACTTAAAAATACTTAAAATCTTAAAATGGATTTAAAAGAGATAAATTAGTTTAAAATAATTTAAATTGGGTTACGTAGATTTAAAATAGATTGAAATAATTTAACATGGTTTAAGATGGGTAAAAATAATTTAATATAGTTAATATAGGTTAAAATAGTTTAAGTATTTAAAGATGGTTTATATAACAGAGTAATTTGGAGAACAAAATGAAACAGCTTCTAAACCAATTCATTTCAATTATAACTTCCTAATTCAAATCAATTTCAATTTCTATTCTACCGATTCAATTTCGATTTCAATTCAAATCAATGTCCACTTTGACATCAAATTAATTCAATTCTACATTCACCTTCAATTAATTCAATTCCAATTTATATCGATTTGGAGCTTGATTTTTCAAAATATCAATTTATAACGCTTAACAAAATTGTCCTTCAATATTCAAATTTAAATCCCAATTACAAATATGATTCAATTTCAAGCTCAATTTCAAAATATCATTTTTATATCGCTTTTACTTAGTAATACTCAAAGCTCGAAATGATGTTCAATCTTTAAAACAAATAAATTTTCAAAATTCAATCATATCCAAATTTCAAATTTCAAAGTCTCAACTTAAATTATTTAAAAAATTCTTTTAACCCAACATTTTATTTCAACATTCCAAACTCAAATTTTTCGATAAATTCGATTTCTATAAATTGATTTTATTTATAACTTTTAAATCAAAAACATTTAAATAAATTTCAAATCGACGATTTTAAAAATTATTAATTTAGCCAATCCGGTGTCCGTATATAGTTTTCTATCCTATGGCCAAGTGATTAGTTATTTCAATTAAATGTCAGGGATGAATATATATCACTTCAACCAAATCACAGTGTCATATGTATGCATAACAGTATATTTATAAGCAAATAAACATCCAAACATTTAAATATCAACCAATAACATCAATCGAAATACATTATCCAATAGACAATACTATTCATGGCAATTTCATAGTTATCAATGTCAGGTAGTTTAATCGCAATTCAATTTTAATTTCAATTTAAATGTCAATTTAATTTTCAACGGTTAATTCAAATGACAATCTATATGACAATTAAATTTTATCAAACAACGACAAATAAAATTCATATCACTTCATAATATTAAACTTAACTACCATAAAGATATTCAGTATGTTGTGAGCGTTATAAAACACTCACCGTGATTTCAATGTAGTTCCAGCGTTTTATTTCCCGAAATTTTCACTATCTCCAAATGTTTTCAATCCAGCTCCATTGCGTAGTGCTCGACAAAACGAAGCCAACGCAATTCATTTCTTGTGTTTTCGACCTCGTACGAAAATGTTATGGCGTTTAGAAGTTTATACGGATTAAATATATATAAATTTCAATATATTTTCAATTTCAAACCCTCAATCTCATCCTGGCCGTTCACCCAAGCATCTGCAGATATGGACCGCTGCTGCATCTTCTTCCTCTTCACATGAAAACTCACGTATAAACAACCCATATCTGTCGATTTTCAAGCAATTATCACGACCACCTCGTCGACTTCCAAAACGATCAGCTAGCGCCACCACGAAGCCCATCACTAGAGCCACCAACACCGTGAGTGCGGCCAGACTCAGCCCCTCCTCTACTTCGAATTGCGTGAAAAATGCAGCAGATTTGAATGTGATTTCCCGTCGATCCGTGGCTCTGTTTCGATCTCCACCTTTGGATAGCTAGATCTTGATGCCCTCTACAACTTTGTAGTTGACGACTTTTGCAAATTGTTTGTAGATTTGGAGATAATAGAGGAGGAAGTTCGACAATTTTTGGCCATTGAATATAGTCGGCGGCTGAAGCAATAAAACCCTAGCATTTGTTTTCTTGTTTGCAAATGAGAATATAATCGTCCTTATATAGAAAATTGCAAAACAGTATTCACCGAAAATTTTCCGAACTCCAAACGAAGCGTGCCGGAAGGCGTTTCTAAGGTTTACCCCGCATTCCGAAAACAATGGAACGTGTTTCGGAGGCTAATTCGATCATATGTGCGTGTTACGGAAATAAACGATCAAATTTAAATTAAACCGATTAAACAAATTTCTATGCGTTTTGGCTTTCCCCGAACAAACGGTAAATCCGATTGACATGAAATTTGAAATCTTACAATAATATCATGTTACGGATCCGATGAAACTAGTTTCGTCGAAATCCGAGACTGTTTGAAAAATGACTTTTTTAACTCGTCATTTAAATATTAAAATATTCAATTTTCACAAATTTACTTTTAATTCGATTTTAAAAGTTCTACAACATCATTATAACTTTAATATGATAAAATAAAATTTTACAAATTATTTTTAATCATATTAAACCCGTTATTCAATTATTCAATAAATTACAAATATTAAATTTAAACAATTTTGATTATCCAATAATTCATTATCCTTTGAAATATTTGAAATTGAGCTTATAAGATTCAACTTTTAAAACCAATTCACATCTTAGAACATTATTTCCATTTTACAGTTATTCAATTATTTAATAAGTTTTAAATATTTACTTTAAACAAATTACCTGTTCAATATTCAATTATTTGATTTTAAATAGATTTTACTTATTAATCAATTACTCTATTATACCCAATGAATTCAACATTTATTATCCTATCTAACTATTGATTGCAAAGGCATTCACTAAGTAGCATATATTTTTCAATACTTATTACTATTCAAATCTTCGAAACCAATATATTAAAATTTGTATTTCTACCTAAATAATTCACAATTATTATTCCCTTATTTAAATTTGTTTTTCCATATATTCCCTTATAGCCAAGTTGTAACATTTAAGTCAATTCAATGACATTGGAACTCCATTCAATCTATAAATAATTACTTGGATAATTATTGTTGCGATTCATTCCAGTTATTATTATTCCAAATGAATTACAATTTTTTGTTCTAACATTAAATCATGAAATCTTACTAAATTAGCTATTTTAATTATCGAAATTTACGGGTCGTTACAGAATTCCTAGAACTTGTCCAGTTGCACTTGCTTTTGGTTCGGATTGAATTGGTGAATATCCAAATTTTTACTGTTTGGGTTCAATTCTTTGAAATCCTAACTTTGATGTTTTGATCATGTTTTGGTGATGCATCGAGGAGCATATAGGGTCGGGTTGTCGATTGGCATAAACCCTTAGAGCCAATGTTCGTCCGGTTGCATTTTGGAAGAGTTTGCTCTTCATTTGAATAGGCTGAAAAACAGCCTAGGCATGGTTTAGTCGACTGAATTCTCTGTTCAGTCGACTGAATCTGGGACCCGAAAGTTTCCAGGCATGGTTTAGTTGACTGAATTCTCTTTTCAGTCGATTGAACCTGGAAACAGAAAGTTTCCAGGCATGGTTTAGTCGACTGAACCTAGAAACAGAAAGTTTCCACGCAGAATTCAGTCAACTTAAAATCTCTGTTCAGTCAACTGAATTTGCTGTTTAGTCAACTGAATTCTATTTTTAGTCAACTGAATTTGTTGTTTCAGCCCACTTTGCCTTTTGGGATTGAATTTCCTATTTGAATCGATTTGTGATGATCCTATTTGTTGTTATCGTTTATTTTGACTTTGATGATTCCTTTTAATTACAATCCACGGGTTTTTATAAAACAATCTTTTAAATTGTATTAACAGCTTGCTTCTCTAATTTATAAATTCTATTTAAACGCACACACACAATTTCGCACTTCGAGCGGAGTGGAAAGGAGATTAAATGGTTAAGTAAAACACGGACCATGAATCTGTGCGTTTATCTTTCCGATTAATCCCCGGCCTATTTGATTAATTGTTATGAACTTTTGGTCTGGTTTACCAATGAGATGAGGTGAACTTTGTACTGCTTTGAGTGTGAAATTAACTAACGGACAGTAAACCATTTAGTGCGAACGAGTGGTTATGGGACTCACATTACCACTTTTCGGATTCCTCTTTGAGAGTTATGACACATTCCGCCAGTTAGTGGTGTCCAGTACTAGGCCTTCGGACCTTCACCACTACGGTTTGTTGCCTTTGGGACAGTGTCTTCGGACTCTACTTCAGGTTTGTTGCCTTCGGGTATGTTGCCTTTGGGTTTGTACCTTCGAGTTTGTGCCTTCGGGTTTGTTGCCCTAATAATGTCGCTTTCGGAGTTAGGTCTTTATGAGTCCCTCGAGTGATATTTGGTTTTGGAGTCTTCGGGCTCATGGATCCTTGTTTATACAGTACTGAGCTCGAGCAATCTTATGTTTCATTGATATGTATATTCCCTAGGTATCGCCCTTCGGTGTTGGTCTTTTTGAGCCGCATGATGTATAGCGATTGCCTTGTGGAACTTGTGTTACCTTCATTGGTATTTGTTATTTGCCTTTATTGCTTGTTTTGGGATATTCCTATCCTTTGTTTCTCTGTGTTGCCGATGATATGAGGCTTGTTATGATATGATTCATCTTTTTGTTGGATGATTGTGTTATCTCTTTTCGAGATATTTGTTATACTTTGTGACCTTGCAGGTTATTGTTGTTCAGTTTATCTAACTGATTTGTTTAGCTAGACTGACCTGTGTATTTATACTCGGATCAGACCGAGATGTTTCAGGTTAGGTGCTTTTGGACGTAGCCTATTTTGCATCCGCATAGACTATTCAGCTTTTTCCTTTTTGTTAAAGCTTTTGTGTGGTCCTATTTTGTTGTAACTCTGATATGTATTCTTTTTGATTCATCTGTATATTGTGGTTTGCCATACCACTTGACATGTATTATTTTGTATACTCTGTTATGTATCAATATATGTGTATATGATGATCTACTGTTCTATGATGTATATTACATTTGAGTTGTTATATTCTGTTCGGGTAGATCCTCCAACCACATATGGTTTTGTTTTAAGTATTCATTGGATATGTCGATCTGCTTGGTATGTCTATTGTCGATGTATTCAATAGATAGTTAAAGCAAGGCTATAGATGGTCGCTCCTATCCAGCCTTATTCTCCGTGTTAGTAGACGGCATTACCCTGTAGTTTCCTTGGCAAGCATGGGTATAAAGGTGGGGCGTCACAGCTTAGTATCAAAGCTGAGTTAAGAACAAAATATGATACACACAGAATAAATGCACATATTCCGGTACATCAAAGTGTAATAAGTGATACAAATATTTGAATCATCAACCTTGTGAATAATCTTGTTCTTATCTAACTTTCAGCGTATGGCTGGAAGAGGTAGAGGACGACGTTCGGATGCTGGGAAATCCAGTGGCTCACATCCGGATGGCGTTTATATGTCCGCCGATTAGTTTTTGGAATTGTTTAGGAGCACTCAGCCTCCAGTTCCTCCTCGAGTATCTCCACCTCGCAAGTCTGCCTTTGCACGTCAGTCCAGTGATTTTGCTCATCTTGGAGGAAAGCCGTTTAAGGGCTCCGAGTCTGTTCTTGAAGTCCAAGCTTGGTTTCGCACGTGCGAGCGTATCTTCTCTCGCATGGATCTTTCTGACCATGATAGAGTTCTTGTAACTTCTAGCTTATTACAAGAGCGTGCCCTTGATTGGTATGAGCTTCTTGTAGCCGAAATTGATGAGTCTACTCTTTCTTGGACTCAGTTTCAGGGACGATTCGAACTCAAGTTCGTTCCTGAATCTGAAAAAGTTTATTTGACCCATGGCTTCCATGAGTTGAAGCAAGGGAAATCTTCTGTTTTTGAGTATGTTGCATCATTCGAGGCTTTATCTCAGTATTGTCTTGAATTCATTAGCACTTCTTATATGAAGAATCTGAAGTTTGTTTCTAGTCTTAAGAAATGTCTTAAGAAGTCTTTGTTGCTCCAGCTTAAGCTCTCTTGTGAGGAGTTGGTTGATTCTGCACTTCATCTTGAAACCGTCGAGAAGGAGTGTGATAGTGATGAGGATGTTGAGGTTTCAAAGAACCCCAACAAGAAGCAGTTTCCATTTTAGAAGTCCAGGTCTTTTCCTTCTAAGAAGAAGAAGACTGGTAGTTCTAGTTCTCAGCCTCAGCCTTCTGGAACACCTTTCATTCGGAAGTGTTTCAATTGTGGTTCTCCTGATCATATTATATTTGAGCTTGTCCTAAATCTCTCTTCTGCCGCTGCTGCAAGAAGGAAGGACATTGTGTTTCCACCTGTCCAACTGTTCCTGGCGGTGCCAAGTCTAGCAAGCTTTATGCTGCAAAGGCTTCTGAAGGTCCTTCCCATCCCAAAGGTATATCCCCATTTATTTTGGAAGGTTCTATTTTATTTCATGATCATAGTATTCGAGTTCTTTTCGATACGGGTGCTTCACATTCTTTCGTATCGCAAAAGCTCGTTGATGATTTATCCTTGGATGTTTCTTGTTTGGTTACTTCATTAAGGATTGCGAATCCTATTGGAGGATCCGCGACCCTTAGTATACTTTGTGATGATGTTGAGATTGTTTTATGTGGCTTTTCTTTTCGTGCGAATCTACACGTTATATCTTGTCTGGGATTTGATACGATTTTGGGAATGGACTGGCTAGTGAGATATGATGCCAAGATTATTTATTCGGAGAGAATTTTGTATCTTCGACATCCGTATTCTCCTACTCTACTATTACTTGTTCTTCGAAAAGTGGATAATTCCGAAATGGCTTTATATTCTCTTGACTCGCGAGATGATGATGATATATCTTGTATTCCTATTGCTTGTGACTTTTTTGATGCTTTTGACCTTGTTTTGGGTTTGCCACCCAAGTGGGCAATTGAGTTCCGCATTGTTCTCATTCCAGGCGCGCAGCCAGTTAGTCGTCCTCCCACGAGGATGTCTACAAAGGAAAATGAGGAACTCAAGAAGCAGCTTTTAGAGCTTGAGTTCAAGTTGTTGATTCAGTCCAGTTTTTCTCCATGGGGATCCGCGGTCGTCTTCGTGAAGAAGTCTGATGGAACTCTTAGGCTTTGCATTGACTATCGCAAACTTAACGAGTTAACCATCAGGAATAGGTATCCATTGCCTAGGGTCAATGATATGTTCGATCTATTGAGTGGTGCTAAGGTCTTTTCTCAGTTCGACCTTGCTACGGGTTTTCGTCAGTTACGAGTCGCAGAGGATAGCATACCTCTTTCCGCTTTCCGCACTCGATATAGTTCTTTTGAGTGGCTCATTATGCCGTTCGGTTTGACGAACGCTCCTGCTTTCTTTGTTGATCTCATGAATCGGGTATTCCGGGAATATCTCGATAAGTTCGTCCTTGTCTTCATTGATGATATCCTTGTTTATTCTAAGTCTGATGCTGAGCATGCTAATCACTTGAGAATTGTCTTGAGTACTCTCCGTCGTCATCAGCTTAGAGCCAAATTTTCTAAGTGCCATTTTTGGGAGAATAAGGTTAAGTTCGTAGGCCATGTAGTATCTTCCGATGGCATTTTTGTTGATTCCTCAAAGATCGAAGCGATCCAGAATTGGAAGAGGCCTGAGAATGTGCATGAGATTCATAGTTTCCTTGGATTGGCAGGTTATTACCGTCGGTTCATTAAGGATTTTTCCCATATTGTGCTTCCTCTCACCAGCCTTGCTCGGAAAGGCATTCGTTTTAATTTGTCAGACAAGTGTGAAGCTTCCTTCCTGACATTAAAGGAACTTCTCTCTAATGCTCCTATTTTGGTGGTTCCCGAGGGGAATCATGATCTTGTTGTCTATACCGATGCGTGTGGTAGTGGTCTCGGTGATGTTCTTATGCAGAAGGATCGGGTAGTTGCTTATGCTTCTAGGCAACTGCGTCCGAATGAAGTTCGCTATGCCACTCATTATCTTGAGTTAGCAGCCACTGTCTGTGCTTTGAAGATTTGGCGACACTACTTATTAGGCAAGCGCTTCATTCTTTATACAGATCATAAATCCTTGAAGTATTTGTTCACTCAGAAGGAACTCAATATAAGACAACGGGGTTGGTTCGAGTTTCTTGCTTCCTATGACTTTGATATCCAATATACCCCTGGAAAGGGTAATCGTATTGCTGATGCGCTTAGTCGCGAACATTCGGCTGTTGTTTCTATGATGCTTGCCGAGTGGGATATTCTTAAGACTCTATCTTTTTGTGAAATTCATGATCGAGGTTCATCTTCTGATTCTCCTATTCTATTACTTAGTTTGGGAGCTCGACCCATTTTGTTGGATCGTATTGCCGATGCTCAGCGGCATGATCCTGATTTGTTGCATCTTATTCAGTTTTGTGAGTATGGATCCTGTGATGAGGCGTTGCGGGATTTTGGCATTAATTCTCATGGGTGTCTTCGCAAGAAGAACCGTCTTTTTGTGCCTTCTGATTTTGCGCTTAGGCATGACATTCTAGATGATTGTCACCGTTCTAAGTATACCATTCATCCTGCTAGTAGTAAGATGTACGCGGTTATATGTCGTATTTATTATTGGGAAGGCATGAAGCGCGATGTAGCGAGTTATGTGAGTAATTGCATTAATTGTCAGCGTATTAAGGCCAAACATTAGCGTCCTTGGGGTCTTCCTCAGCCTCTAGAGATTCCATTGTGGAAATGGGATCAGATTTCTATGGATTTCATTGACGGCCTACCTCATTCGAGATCGGTCCATTCTAGTATCTGGGTTATTGTTGATCGCCTGACTAAATCTGCTCATTTTGTTCCTATTAAGTCTAATAGGACTGTTTCGCATTTGGCTAAGTTGTATGTCAAGGAGATCGTGAGACTTCACGGTGTTCCTAGTTCTATTGTGAGTGACCGTGATCCTTTATTCACGAGTCATTTTTGGCTGAGTCTTCAACAAGCTTTGGGAACAAAGCTTAATTTTAGCACAGTTTATCATCCGCAGTCTGACAGACAGACTGAACGGGTGAATCGTATCTTGGAAGATCTTCTTCGTATTTGTATTTTTGATTTCGGTGGAAGTTGGGAGGATCACTTACCTCTTGTAGAGTCCTCCTACAACAATAGTTTTCAATCTAGTATCGGTATGGCTCCTTTCGAAGCTTTATATGGAAGGCCATGTCGATCACCTTCATGTTGGTTGGAATCTGGGGAAAAGCTTATTCTTGGTCCAGATTTTGTTCGTGATTCTTCCGAGAAGATCGATCTTATCCGGTTGAGAATGAAAGAGGAACAAAGCCGCCAGAAATTCTACACGGACAGCCATAGGAAGCCTCTCGAATTCTCGATTGGTGATCTTGTCTTTATTCGTGTTTCTCCTTTGAAGGGGGTTATGCGTTTTAGTACGACTGGGAAATTGGCTCCTCGCTTTATAGGACCATTTTCTATTACTGAACGTATTGGCCCTATGGCTTATAGAGTTTCACTTCCTGCTCATTTATCTAGCATTCATGACGTGTTTCACGTCTCTCAACTTCGGAAGTGTCTTCGAGAGTCGGATTCTGTTATCGATTCTCCTAATTTGTTAGAGCTTGAGGGCTTACCGGACTTATCTATTGTACAGCATCCTATTCGCGTACTTGACACGGAGGTGCGACACCTTCGGAACAAGGACGTGCCGCTCGTTAAAGTTCAATGGTCCGCTAATCCCAATGACTGTACTTGGGAAACCAAAGAGTTTATCGAGCGATCTTATCCGGGTTTTCTATCTTAGCTTGGCAATGGTGAGAATATCTTTTCGTCTCAAGCATATTTCCTTTTCTTTTTGGGATGATGTTTGTATGTAGTTGTTACAAATATCGTCTCTGGGAATTGCGGGGACGCAATTTTGTAAGGAGGGAAGATCTGTAACAACCCGCGTATTAAACGATTTTATATTTAAATGTTTTATTTAAATATAGCGTCGTTAGTCGGAATCTTTTTATCTGAAATGTTACTTTTTTCAAATGGCCGAATTAGGACTCGAAACCACTTCCATTGATTTCAAAACGTCATTTGTGATCTTTTTAAGTATAAGCTTTGATATGTTTGGAGTAAGTAGAATTTTGCAACTTTTTCTAGTTGGGCTTGGGTTGGGTTCAGACCATTAACTAACTAATTAACCCTAACTCAGTCCCTCTCCTCTCCACTCACTTATTTCATTTCTTAAAAGTTAAGCTAAAAACTGAAAATGGGGGAAGATAATGGGAATTAGAAATTCCAAGCCCTGGTTTCTTCTTGCAACTTGAAACCTTGCTCCAAAATCGAAGAGAAGCCATTGGTAAGCTTCCTCTTCATCTTCTCCAACTCTTTCTCCTTCAATTTCAGAAAATTTCCTAAACCAAACTTAGGAAATATGTGTTTTATTCTAAGATTGAAGCTTGTAGAGTTGAAGTGAAGAGTAGTTAGTCTCCTTCTTGTGTTTGAGCTTCTTCTTCTTTGTTTTGAGATAAAAGGTGACTTTTGAACCCACATCTACTTCTCTTGATTATTGATGTAAGGTGAGATTTTTATCTCTCATGTATGCTTATATCTATCCCTGATTGTTGAGTATGAATTCCTAGCACTTGTTCATATGCACTTGCTTTTGGTTCGGATTGAATTGGTGAATATCCAAATTTTTAGTGTTTGGGTTCAATTCTTTGAAATCCTAACTTTGATGTTTTGATCATGTTTTGGTGATGCATCAAGGAGCATATAGGGTCAGGTTGTCGATTGCCATAAACCCTTAGAGTCAATGTTCGTCTGGTTGCATTTTGGAAGAGTTTGCTCTTCATTTGAATAGGCTGAAAAACAGTCCAGGCATGGTTTAGTCGACTGAATTCTCTGTTTAGTCGACTGAATCTGGGACCCGAAAGTTTCCAGGCATGGTATAGTCGATTGAATTCTCTGTTCAGTCGACTAAACCTGGAAACAGAATGTTCCCAGGCATGGTTTAGTCGACTGAATTCTCTGTTCAGTCGGCTGAACCTGGAAACAGAAAGTTTCCACGCAGAATTCAGTCAACTGAAAATCACTGTTCAGTCAACTGAATTTGCTGTTTAGTCAACTGAATTCTCTGTTTAGTCAACTGAATTTGTTGTTTCAGCCCACTTTGCCTTTTGGGATTGAATTTTCAATTTGAATCGATTTGTGATGATCCTATTTGTTGTTATCATTTATTTTGACTTTGATGATTCCTTTTAATTTCAATCCCCGGGTTTTTATAAAATAATCTTTTAAATTGTATTAACAGCTTGCTTCTCTAATTTATAAATTCTATTTAAACGCACACACACAATTTCGCACTTCGAGCGGAGTGGAAAGGAGATTAAATGGTTAAGTAAAACATGGACCACGAATCCGTGCGTTTATCTTTCTGAATAATCCCTGACCTATTCGATTGATTGTTTTGACCTTTTCGTCTGGTTTACCAATGAGATGAGGTGAACTTTGTACTGCTTTGAGTGTGAAATTAACTAATGGACAGTAAACCGTTTAGTGCGAACGAGTGGTTATGGGACTCACGTCACCACTTTTCGGATTCCTCTTTGAGAGTTATGACACATTCCGCCAGTTAGTGGTGTACAGTACTGGGCCTTCAGACCTTCACCACTACGCTTTGTTGCCTTTGGGACAGTGTCTTCGGACTCTCCTTTAGGTTTGTTGCCTTCGCGTATGTTGCCTTCGGTTATGTTGCCTTCGGGTTTGTACCTTCGGGTTTGTACCTCCGGTTTGTTGCCCTAATAATGTCGCTTTCGAAGTTAGGTCTTTATGAGCTGCTCGAGTGATATTTGGGTTTGGAGTCTTCGGGCTCATGGATCCTTGTTTATACAGTACTGAGCTCGAGCAATCTTATGTTTCATTGATATGTATATTCCCTAGGTATCGCCCTTCGGTGTTGGTCTTTTTGAGCCGCATGATGTATAGCGATTGCCTTGTGGAACTTGTGTTACCTTCATTGGTATTTGTTATTTGCCTTTATTGCTTGTTTTGGGATATTCCTATCCTTTGTTTCTCTATGTTGCCGATGATATGAGGCTTGTTATGATATGATTCATCTTTTTGTTGGATGATTGTGTTATCTCTTTTCGAGATATTTGTTATACTTTGTGACCTTGCAGGTTATTGTTGTTCAGTTTATCTAACTGATTTGTTTAGCTAGATCGACCCGTGTATTTATACTCGGGTCAGGCCGAGATGTTTTAGGTTAGGTGCTTTTGGACTTAGCCTATTTTTCTTCCGCATGGACTATTCATCTTGTTCCTTTTTGTTAAAGCTTTTGTGTAGTCCTATTTTGTTGTAACTCTGATATGTATTATTTTGGATTCATATGTATATTGTGGTTTTCCATACCACTTGACATGTATTATTTTGTATACTCTTTATGTATCAATATATGTGTATATGATGATCTACTGTTCCGTGATGTATATTACATTTGAGTTGTTATATTCTGTTCTGATAGATCCTCCAACCACTTATGGTTTTGTTTTAAGTATTCATTGGATATGTCGATCTGCTTGGTATGTCTATTGCGATGTATTCAATAGATAGTTAGAGCAAGGCTATAGATGGTCGCTCCTATCTAGCCTTATTCTCCGTGTTAGTTGACAGCATTACCCTGTAGTGTCCTTGGCAAGCGTGGGTATAGAGGTGGGGCGTCACAATTTGTCTATACATACAATTTCTTTCACCTTCTCATTCCAATGGCAACAATTCCAAACCCAGTTGTAATTCGAAAATCAAAGTGAAATTTCAAACTCCTCAAAAAAATTCAGAAAAATTATATATCGAAGCTCTCGATGGATGCATCACAGATCCGTAAGTTGTTTTTCTGTTCGAATCATCGGTTGTTCAAAAATTGATCGTTTATTCATGACCGACCATCGCGCGTCGATGAAAGTTGTCGAATCGACGAACCATTTCTGGGTTTTGTAGAGTGGACGATGGGGAGTGTATCTGTGTGGCTGTCGCTGAAAAATAATTTCGATGATGGCGGCCGCATCGTCGACATTCATTTTTGAGTTTCGAAGGGGGAAGGCCACTGCAGTAGTTTTACTACATATGTATTTTGATAAACAAAAGTTAATTTTAAATTGTTTTGTATATAATTGGATATATAAGTTGTAAGTATATATTTATCTATTATTTTAAAATGATTTGAAATTTAACCTGGTATTTAGTTCTTAAGTTTTCGATAGTTAACAGTTTTAATTAGTGTAGTGAAATGGAATTTTACCAATAATTGAAACCTCCAAATGAAATAAGAGATTCAACGCTAAGTTATAAATGGTATTAAATGAAATTTGAAATTGTAACCTATGAAACAAATGATATAATTATTGAACATTAAATTAATTAAAAGAAATGGGATAAACTTGTATGATTTTCAATTACATTCTTCAAAGCATATTTATATAACTTACCCAACAATAAAAGTTACAATGTTTAACAAGAAGTGGTAATATAATATTATACAAGTAAAAAAATTGAAGTAATGAAAGTAATTAATGAAATTCTTTAATAAATAAGAATTTGGTGTCGTTGTTGTTATAAACTTAAGTATAATCGAAATACTACTAATTAAATATAATAGAAGGCAGGTATTGTAAGTAAGAAAATTTTAAACTTAAGTAAATAAGTTGAAGTTATTTCTAAATAAATTTGTAAGAAATAAATGTAAATTAAAAAGATAAACCATTGTATGAATGAAAAAGAGAAATCAAACAACAAATGTATGAATGGAATTAATAAGGATAACCTAAAACTATTGTTTGAAATTGTTGTTGTTTGTTTTGGTTTATGGTTGTTTGGGTAAGGATACTTTAAAATTGTTTGGATGTATGAATAATCTATTTAGCTTCATCAGAGACTGTTGAGTAAATGGTGCGCCTAGTAGTTATTTTTCATCCTGTACAATTTGAAGTTTTGGACCCGAACAACTATTTGATTTGTTGATATGAATGAATGATTGATTTGTGACAATTCTATGTGATGGTTGTATGCCTGGTTGCAAGTGATTGTTGTTTGTATTGATTTGTTTGTTATTGATTGAAACAAGTTAAACATTTCATTTTATATAATTATTACCATTTTAGATTATATAAGTGAAATATAGGTTATGGAAGCCATTGTTACTGCTTTTGGTTTCATAATTAAGCGTTATTTTCCCGACAAATAGGTGCGTTTTCGGATTACGGTTTATAGCGTTATTATATTGTTTTCCCGTGTTGGGATATATATTATTTTGGAAAATATATGTTGTATATTGTTATATTTGATATTGTATTTTCTCCCGAGCCTCTCCGTACATAGGAGACTCTACCGAAATTTTTCGTAAATTTTGAACTTAGAAAATATTTTGAAATTATTTTTCAAAGTTTATTAATTTAAGTATAAAAATATTTAATGGTTATAAATTGGTATATTTTATTTAAATTAATTAATTTTGTAAAATTTATTTTTTTATAAATTTAATGTTTTTGTGATATATATTGATTTCCTAATTCTTTCTTTTCCCTTCTTTTTTCGTTTTCGGGGACGAAAAGTTTTGAGTGGGGGAGAGTGTAACGACCCATAAATTTTAATAAATAAATTGTTTATGTTTAATTAAATTTTGTAATTTAATTTAGAAAGAAATAAAAAAATTATAATTTATATTGAAATAAATGTTAAGAATGAATTTTAGCAATGGTTGTAAAAAAAAACCAATTGTTGACAATTGAAGTGAAATCAATAAAAGTGAAGTAGCGTAAATGGTGCACTTAGTTAAGAAATGGAAGATAGGTAAATAAAGGTAAGTAATGAACTTTTAAATGTTAGTATAAATTAAGGAAATGATTGGGAATCATATTTATGAAATAATAACTAGAATGCAAGTTAAATAATACCAATCCAGTTAATAAATTTATAAATTGAATGGAATATTAATTAATGAAAATAAATCTAAATGTTATGTTTGGCTATAAATTGAACATAAGTGAATGAAATTTGTAGTATGAAGATAAATGGCAACATCGATTTGAAAGTAATAAAAGCTTATTAATGCGACTAAAGGATTAACGGTAATGATTTTTCTATGTTACCTATTTTGTAGCTGGTTGATTTTAAATTGGAAATCAGTTACAAAAATTATAATCTAATATTACGTTCATGTTAACTAAGGTAATTATCAATAAACTGAATGAAATTCAAATCAATGGAAATAATGTAGATGTATACTTAGCCACAAATTGAATATATGAAAACAAAATGTAAGCGTTTAATTAAATTAATGAATTTAAATTATAATAAATGTTCATTGAAAAATCAATGTTCTGTAAATAATTATAATGTATGTTGTTGATAATAAACGTTACTTTAATGGTAATTAATATAATAATGGAAGTGTGAATGTAAATTTAATAGAAACGTAAATTTATTTTAAGGTAGAAATTGGTGGATTGGGGAAAATAGTTCAAAGCATGTTAATTGATGAATTAATACGTAATGTATGTAAAGTAATAAACTAGTATAAGAATGGAATTAAGGTAAATTCAATTATTGGTTTTAAAACCTTAATTAACGTGTTCAATTGATAGAAGTACACATTTGAAAATGTAATATTTATTCAAATTAAGATGTAAATAGGCGTATATTAATTTAATGAAATAAAGTTAGCGTTGTATATGGAATTATGATCTGGATTGATAAGTAACGAACTTATAAATGCAATTGTGACGACCGCCCATGACTCCCGCACGGAAACAAGGGAATGGTGCGCTGAAAGTGTGCCAGGCAACCATGAGTGACCGTCAAGGGTAAAATAAACATTTCAGACTCTATCGTAAAACTCACAGCGCATGGATAAAATACCATAGAGAAATATAATATAGTGAAGCTCCCATAGAACAGAATATCATCATCTAATCATAATAGCTTTATACATGGTCTGAATCATGAATACAAGAAGCCTCACTACATAGCACTCAGAGTAATCAACAAACAGCGGAATATCCAGTACATAGAATATGAAAATAATATGTAAAGCCTCCTGCTCGTCTTCGTCATCATCAACGTGAGCCACTAAGATCAGCACCTGCCACCTGTCACCTAGTCTGCCCATCCCAACATGGATGAACAGCCCAAGGTAATAAGAGGAGACATAAAACCTTGAGTCAGACAAAGTCTTAGTGAGCAGTAAATCAACTATCAAACATACCAAAAGAGCATAAGGGATAAAAGGAATAGGAACCAAACCATCCCACTCCGCCTCTTACTACAGTGATAGCCCCAGGACACACACTAAGGAGAAGCAAGCATAACATGGCAGACAATTAAAGTAAAGCAATAATCATTCGAGTCAAGGTCGATGTTTTCCAAATACAACCCCCAAGGCCTAAACCAAGATCAGATAAGCACCCAAAAAACACCGCTCTTGAGACCGAATGATGGTACAGCCAAACATCCATGACTCTGGCTATCACTGTTATCATTGCCCTGATTTCACCGTTAATTGAATGACCAACTCATTCTTTTATCCATCTGTCAAGGGCTAATGGTAACCCCGGTTCTAGACATAACTCCGCACGTCGTCACAGCCCGTGCCTAGGAATTTTCGCAACTACCCAGAGTACTAGCACGTCGTCGCAGCCGGTGCTTGGAACGTCGTCGCAGCCCGTTCCAACGTACTCTTGCTTTGAGCATGCTAGAACCTTCAACAACGATGAGATCTCAGCCTCCTAGTCATCCTCCTTGACGACTACTTCCATACTAGCTCAAGCGCCTCTCAAGCTAACCATTATCAACCAACTCGCATCGCATCATCGAGTTATCAACATGCTTGGGATGATCCCGTTTGGATTAAACCAAGGCTATCTCACATCATGCTTTGCTCCAACGCATCTTTAGCAAAGTCCATCTCATCATCATACTTCGCCTTAACATATCATGGCAAAGTCCATTTCGTCATCATACTTCGCTTCCTCTAACTAAAGCAAAGTCCTCGAACCCATCCATATGAGCTTCATCATCCGCTTCATATGCCACAGCAGCTTTCACCATTCAAGAGCCTTTCCACTTAGCTTTTGAATCATCTTCAACCATCTTGTCCCAAATCAACTAGAAGCTAACTCGAGACAATCAAATCAATCATACACCCAAACAATCAAGCATTCAAATAAGATCTAATCAAGCAATATCAACTATAATGGCAATTTCGTAAATAAATGAGCATAAGTCTAACATATATGAAATCATGGATTTTAGCATAGATCTATCAAATATAAAACATGGGTTTTGTCTTTATAACTTGTTAATTGAACTTGCATAGGCAAACATCTTCAAAAGTAATGAATCTAGTCTTGGAACTAAGAAAAATGCATGAAATCTCTAACTTTAACACTCAAACAAGCCACCAATCCAATATACTCCTTTGGGTCCGCGTGAGAGATAATTTCCACTCACCGAATCACCCAAACACCTCAAAAACTAATCACTTCAGATCTGGACAGCAAGGATTCAAGCTTGATTTGTCGAAATCTCGCTTGAAACGATGAAATCTAGCTTCGTTGGATGAAGACCTTCAACTTTGGCTCTTGGATCTTCAATCTCGATCTTCGATCTTGGATGGATGTTAGAACTAGATTGGAATGGAGAAAAGAAGATGAAGAAATGTTGTAGTCGAGCTCTCAAAATGGCAGCACTTCGTCGCTTCAAAAACCGGTGCCAAAAAGTGAGCAAAACTCCACTATTTATAGGCTAGTCGCCCCCTTAGGTCGTAACTCGTAGCTCGGTTTTAGGTCGTTGCCGACCTAACATGCTACGACCTAACTATATTACGACCTAAGGCCCATAGTATGCACGCGACTTAAAAACACTGCCTTATAACGACTTACGACTCAACACACTAAGACACAAGGTCGTACGACTCATCAGGGAAAACGACTCATCACTCTACGACTTAACATGATGGCCGACTCAACGACTTAGCAACTCCACATGACTCGGCCTACATGCGACTCACGACCTAACCCTAACACAGGGTCTCAACGACTTATACTATAGCCGACTCAACACAACAGTCGACCTAACAAATCCCAAGTCAATGACCTACCGACCCAAGCTCCTACGCGACTTAACAACTTAACATCTATAAGTCGTCTAACGACCTAACTATACACAGAATCACACCCAGGCCACACGACCTAAAACACAGCCGACCTAACAACACACGCGACCTATCCTTAACTCGTCCTACCGACTTAAGCCACTAACCTTTAGGTCTCCCATCACTATAGGTGGCCCATTCTACTAGGTCGCTCGAATACTTAAGTCGCTCTAACCTGTTATCTACTAGGTAGCTAACCTGTCCCAACTTAAGTCGCTCCATATTTTAAGTCGCTTGCCTAAGCCACCATACGACCTAAGCTACACCACGACCTAAGCCTCTACACAAGTTAACTTCTATAACTCGGCAACTTCCTTAAGTCGGTCAGGCACTATAGGTCGGTCACTACCTTAACTCGGCCACACGACCCAAGCTTCCTACGACTTAAACACCACAACACGAACTAACTCAGGTTGACTCAAACAATACTAACGACCTAATATAACCATTTTACGATTTATCGACACGTAAAATACGGGACGTTACATTCTCTCCCCCTTAGGAATTTCGCCCCCGAAATTCCAAACAAACAAGAGCAATCAAAATTATTCCGCATGCCTACCATCCATAGCAATCAACAAACCATGCATCCAATTACTAACCTAGCATGCAGAATTCTAAGACTAGAACAAGCTACAAATTTATGAGATGTCACGACACCTTAGGGCCATACCTCGAAGAGTTCAGGATGAGCTGCCTTCATCCTCTCTTCCTCCTCCCACGTACAGTCGTTAACGTCATCACTCCATTGTATCTTGAGCAACGTAATCGTCTTCCTCCTAAGCTGTTTCGTATCGGTTTCAACAATACGAAGCGGCTTACGAGGTCTTCTAACAACTGGATCAACCTCCAAATCTTCACAGCTATCAGCAGAAACCACCGTATTTGAGTCGTGCACATACTTCCGTAGATAAGATACATGAAAAACATTGTGCACACCCGCCATCTTTTCCGGTAACTCCAATCTATAAGCGAGCTTTCCAATTCGCTCGATAATCGGGAATGGTCCAACAAATCTCGAAGTCAACTTTCCTTTCTTTCCAAATCGAATAACATTCTTCAGTGGAGAAATCTTCACTAAAACCATATCACCTACGTCGAATTCCAAATCCTTACGACGCTTATCAGCATAACTTTTCTGGCGGTCTTGGGCTGCCTTCATTCGTTGCCGAATGATCTCTATACAATCCGTAGTCTGACAAATCATCTCTGGCCCAAGTATTAGGTTTTCTCCAGTTTCCAACCAACATGTCGGAGAGTTACACGGTCTTCCATACAGCGCTTCATACGGTGCAATACCAATGCTTGATTGGTAACTGTTATTGTACACAAACTCCACCAAATGAAGATGATCTTCCCACGATCCTCCGAAATCCAAAACACAAGCTCTGAGAAGATCTTCCAAAACTCGGTTGACTCTCTCAGTCTGACCATCTGTTTGGGGATGATAAGCTGTACTCAAACACAACTCGGTTCCCAAAACTTCTTGGAAGCTCTTCCAAAATCCACTAGTGAACAATGGGTCTTGATCGCTCACTATACTCTTCGGAATACCATGGAATCGAACTATCCACTTAACATAAAGCTCAGCCAACTTTGATGCAGTCCTAGTCGATCGAACAGGAATGAACCTTGCACTCTTGGTCAACCGATCTACGATGACCCAAATCCCTTCATTTCCCGCCTTGGTTCTAGGTAGGCCATCGATAAAATCCATCGACACTTGCTCCCACTTCCATGTAGGAACCTCTAATGGCTGAAGTAATCCACTTGGCTTTTTCTGTTCAGCTTTTACCAACTGACAGTTCATACATTTGGAAATAAAATTTCCAACGTCCTTCTTCATACCTTCCCAGTAATAGGTTCTCTTCATATCCCGATACATCTTATTTCCTCCTGGATGAATTGTCAACTTCGAGTGATGACTTTCCTTTAGAACTTCATCTCTCAATTCATCTATATCGGAAACAACTAGTCGTCCTTGCTTCCGAAGCCAACACTCTCGATCGACCTCGAATCCTTCATCCTTCTCTAGTTCCAATCCAGATTCCAAGTCACGGATAATCTTGACAAGCTTATCGTCTCGCTTTTGGCTCTCGCCAATCCTTTCCACAAGAGTAGGTCTTATCGATAAGTTTGCCAACATTTCAGGTTCCAATTCACATCTAGGCCTGAAGTCAAATCCAGCTAAATACTCGAGACTCTTCCATTCCGAAAACATGGCTCCCAATCCTGCATGTCTTCGACTCAATGCATCAGCTACTGCGTTACCTTTTCCCGGAGTATAAGCTATACCAAAATCATACGATGCTAAGAACTCTAGCCACCGTTGCTGTCGAAGATTCAAATCCTTTTGGGAGAACAGATACTTCAACGACTTATGATCTGTAAACAACTCGAATCGAACTCCCAATAGATAATGTCTCCACATCTTCAAAGCAAACACAATCGCCACTAACTCCAAATCATGAGTTGGATAATTCTTTTCATGCGGCTTCAGTTGTCGACTTGCATATGCAACAACTTTATTCTTCTGCATTAGTACTGCTCCAAGTCCAGTACCACATGCATCGGTGTAAATCACCATCTCATCATTCCCACTTGGAATAGTCAAAACAGGAGCACTCGTCAATCGCTCTTTCAGGATTCTAAAAGCTTGCTCACACTTAGCATCCCAACTGAACACTTGGTTCTTCTTCGTCAATCCTGTTAACGGTGCAGCTATCTTGGAAAAGTCTTTGATAAACCGTCGATAATATCCAGCTAATCCAAGAAAACTTCTCACATCAGTTGCATTCTTAGGTCTAACCCAATCCTGGATCGCTGCCACCTTAGCGGGATCAACCACTATTCCATTTCCATAAATGACATGGCCTAAGAACCTTACTTCACCCTTCCAGAAGTGACACTTCGAAAACTTAGCCTTCAGCTGATGTTTCCGCAAGATTTCCAAAACAATCCTCAAGTGCGTCTTGTGCTCATCCTCAGTTCTGGAATAAATCAGAATATCATCCACGAACACAAGCACGAACTTATTCAACTGATCTCTGAATACTCTATTTATAAGATCCACAAAATATGCTGGCGCGTTAGTCAATCCAAACGGCATTACCAGCCACTCATAAAAACCGGATGGTGTCCTGAAAGCAGTCTTCGGCACACTATCCTTCGCCACCCTTAACTGGTGAAATCCCGTTGCCAAATCCATCTGAGAAAACACCTTAGCCTTGTGAAGCTGATCAAACAAGTCATCTATTCTCGGCAATGGATACTTGTTCTTCTTAGTCACCTTATTCAGTTCACGATAATCCACACACAACCTCAACGATCCATCCGCTTTGGTTGCGAACACAACTGGTGCACCCCATTCGGACACACTACGCCGAATGAATCCTTTCCGCAAAAGGTCATCAACTTGCACCTTCAACTCTTGTTGCTCCCTAGGCGCCATCCGCCTAAGAGGCATCACAACAGGTCTGGCTCCCTCAACTAGATCGATACGAAACTCGATCTCCCTATGCGGCGGTAATCCTTTGACTTCGTCAAAGACATCCTCAAATCCATTCACAATAGGCACCGATGACAGTCCATCCCGTGGAACAACCAGCGAATACATGAAGCTCATGAAGACGCCTTCCTCATGCTTACATCGTATCACAACCTTTCGCCCTTCCACATTCCCGACTGTCACCTCTAGCCTCTCACAATCAATCCTTGCCGCATACTTCCTAAGCCAGTCCATACCCAAAATAATTCCGAACCCTGCGAAGTTCAGAACAAAACAATCACAAACGAAAGAGCAATCATGACTCGATACAACTAGACCACGGCATATCATACACAAACATGACGAACCCCCAACTGGATTAGTCACAACCAATGGCCTATCAACAATATCCGGTTCCAAACCCAACCGGTCTACTAACTCATTACAAACAAAGGAATGTGACGCCCCAGTATCAAACAACACCCTAACTGGAACACCACAAATGGAAAGAGTACCTTGAACCACCACACTCTTCCCTTTCTCTTCAGCAGTAAGAGCTTTTGAAAACGACGGCACAGCTCCCAAAGCATAAGCTTGCACAATCTGCCTGTCCTTCCTCGGTTCTGGACAATCTTTCCTGAAATGCCCTGGCTTGTCACAGTTGTGGCATTTCGCCTGCGCCTTTGGATTCCTACAATCCTTGGAGAGATGGCCCTTCTGCTGGCAATTATAGCAAGTCATTTCGCCCTTCGGCTTCTTCTGGCCATCCTTACCCTTCTGTTGCTGTTGCTTCCTCTTCTTGTTTCCACCCTTCTGTGGCTTAAACCCTTCCTTGGTTACAGCAACAACAGAACTCTCCCTAGGAAACAAATTCTCATGCCTGAGAGCTTTCTCCACAAGCTTCTCAAACGGATCATCCAGATGATCCACCAACTGTCTTCCAAGATAAGCATCCAAACCGGTCACAAACTTCTCATTCTTCTGATAGGGAGAATCAATATACGATCTGGCATACTTGGACAAAGCTTCAAACTCAGAAACATACTCAAGAACGGGTCTTCCACCTTGTTTGAGCTCCATAAACTTTTTAAACAAGACAGATTTCTGAGCCGTAGAGATGAACTTAGCTTCAAATCTGACTTGGAATTGCTCCCAAGTAATCTCTTCCTCTGGAGTATCGATGGTGATAGAGTTCCACCAATCTGAAGCTCTCCCTTAAAGCTGTCTTGATGCAAGCTTCCTCTTACTTGCATCCTCAATCCCCAAATCTCCAAAGATCCTTCTACAAGCATCTATCCATCTTTGGACTTCAATGGTTGTTTCCGTTCCCAAGAAAACCTTCCCTCCAAGAGCAGTATAGTCCTTACAAAGCTTAGCAAAATCCACCGGTCTTGGAGCTTGAACTTGAACTCCAACATCCACTGATGGCCCTGAAGCTGGTATCCTTCTCATGATCGAAGTCATCATGGCCTCAAACATAGGAGCATAATCAACAGCTTCCCTAGCAGCACGGCCTTCCCTAGCAGCTGGTCTCCCCCTTCGACTCATCCTCAATATCTACAAAAAGGAATGACTTAGAACACCTGGAGAAACAACTGCATAAGGAGTTCAAATCCTTCTAAACTACTATATTATATATATAGTAATCATTCATCAAAATACAATTACGTCTCTCATACGTAGTTACGTCAGCGAGCGTTGGCTAAAATCGATTAACTAAAGCTCTGATACCAAATGTGACGACCGCCCATGACTCCCACACGGAAACAAGGGAATGGTGCGCTGAAAGTGTGCCAGGCAACCATGAGTGACCGTCAAGGGTAAAATAAACATTTCAGACTCTATCGTAAAACTCACAGCGCATGGATAAAATACAATAGAGAAATATAATATAGTGAAGCTCCCATAGAACAGAATATCATCATCTAATCATAATAGCTTTATACATGGTCTGAATCATGAATACAAGAAGCCTCACTACATAGCACTCAGAGTAATCAACAAACAGCGGAATACCAAGTACATAGAATATGAAAATAATATGTAAAGCCTCCTGCTCGTCTTCGTCATCATCAACGTGAGCCACTAAGATCAGCACCTGCCACCTGTCACCTAGTCTGCCCATCCCAACATGGATGAACAGCCCAAGGTAATAAGAGGAGACATAAAACCTTGAGTCAGACAAAGTCTTAGTGAGCAGTAAATCAACTATCAAACATACCAAAAGAGCATAAGGGATAAAAGGAATAGGAACCAAACCATCCCACTCCGCCTCTTACTACAGTGATAGCCCCCGGACACACACTAAGGAGAAGCAAGCATAACATGGCAGACAATTAAAGTAAAGCAATAATCATTCGAGTCAAGGTCGATGTTTTCCAAATACAACCCCCAAGGCCTAAACCAAGATCAGATAAGCACCCAGAAAACACCGCTCTTGAGACCGAATGAAGGTACAGCCAAACATCCATGACTCTGGCTATCACTGTTATCATTGCCTTGATTTCACCGTTAATTGAATGACCAACTCATTCTTTTATCCATCTGTCAAGGGCTAATGGTAACCCCGGTTCTAGACATAACTCCGCACGTCGTCACAGCCCGTGCCTAGGAATTTTCGCAACTACCCAGAGTACTAGCACGTCGTCGCAGCCCGTGCTTGGAACGTCGTCGCAGCCCGTTCCAACGTACTCTTGCTTTGAGCATGCTAGAACCTTCAACAACGATGAGATCTCAGCCTCCTAGTCATCCTCCTTGACGACTATTTCCATACTAGCTCAAGCGCCTCTCAAGCTAACCATTATCAACCAACTCGCATCGCATCATCGAGTTATCAACATGCTTGGGATGATCCCGTCTGGATTAAACCAAGGCTATCTCACATCATGCTTTGCTCCAACGCATCTTTAGCAAAGTCCATCTCATCATCATACTTCGCCTTAACATATCATGGCAAAGTCCATTTCGTCATCATACTTCGCTTCCTCTAACTAAAACAAAGTCCTCGAACCCATCCATATGAGCTTCATCATCTGCTTCATATGCCACAGTAGCTTTCACCATTCAAGAGCCTTTCCACTTAGCTTTTGAATCATCTTCAACCATCTTGTCCCAAATCAACTAGAAGCTAACTCGAGACAATCAAATCAATCATACACCCAAACAATCAAGCATTCAAACAAGATCTAATCAAGCAATATCAACTATAATGGCAATTTCGTAAATAAATGAGCATAAGTCTAACATATATGAAATCATGGATTTTAGCATAGATCTATCAAATATAAAACATGGGTTTGTTCTCTATAACTTGTTAATTGAACTTGCATAGGCAAACATCTTCAAAAGTAATGAATCTAGTCTTGGAACTAAGAAAAATGCATGAAATCTCTAACTTTAACACTCAAACAAGCCACCAATCCAATATACTCCTTTGGGTCCGCGTGAGAGATAACTACCACTCACCGAATCACCCAAACACCTCAAAAACTAATCACTTCAGATCTGGACAGCAAGGATTCAAGCTTGATTTGTCGAAATCTCGCTTGAAACGATGAAATCTAGCTTCGTTGGATGAAGACTTCAACTTTGGCTCTTGGATCTTCAATCTCGATCTTCGATCTTGGATGGATGTTAGAACTAGATTGGAATGGAGAAAAGAAGATGAAGAAATGTTGTAGTCGAGCTCTCAAAATGGCAGCACTTCGTCGCTTCAAAAACCGGTGCCAAAAAGTGAGCAAAACTCCACTATTTATAGGCTAGTCGCCCCCTTAGGTCGTAACTCGTAGCTCGGTTTTAGGTCGTTGCCGACCTAACATGCTACGACCTAACTATATTACAACCTAAGGCCCACAGTATGCACGCGACTTAAAAACACTGCCTTATAACGACTTACGACTCAACACACTAAGACACAAGGTCGTACGACTCATCAGGGAAAACGACTCATCACTCTACGACTTAACATGATGGCCGACTCAACGACTTAGCAACTCCACACGACTCGGCCTACATGCGACTCACGACCTAACCCTAACACAGGGTCTCAACGACTTATACTATAGCCGACTCAACTCCTTGCCGACTCAACACAACAGTCGACCTAACAAATCCCAAGTCAACGACCTACCGACCCAAGCTCCTACGCGACTTAACAACTTAACATCTATAAGTCGTCTAACGACCTAACTATACACAGAATCACACCCAGGCCACACGACCTAAAACACAGCCGACCTAACAACACACGCGACCTATCCTTAACTCGTCCTACCGACTTAAGCCACCAACCTTTAGGTCTCCCATCCCTATAGGTCGCCCATTCTACTAGGTCGCTCGAATACTTAAGTCGCTCTAACCTGTTATCTACTAGGTCGCTAACCTGTCCCAACTTAAGTCGCTCCATATCTTAAGTCGCTTGCCTAAGCCACCATACGACCTAAGCTACACCACAACCTAAGCCTCTACACAAGTTAACTTCTATAACTCGGCAACTTCCTTAAGTCGGTCAGGCACTATAGGTCGGTCACTACCTTAACTCGGCCACACGACCCAAGCTTCCTACGACTTAAACACCACAGCACAAACTAACTCAGGTTGACTCAAACAATACTAACGACCTAATATAACCATTTTACGATTTATCGACACGTAAAATACGGGTCGTTACAGCAATTAAAAGCAAATGGTTGGCAATTAATATAGGTTGATTGTTTATTTAAGGTGTTAAATAAACTTTGGTAATCAATTGTAATAAATCTAAATTTAACATTTTGTTAATGTAAATTTAACCAGGAATCGGAAATAATGTTAATTTTATTTATAAAATGACAATTGGGTGAATAAAAGGAATGTAAAATAAATTTTTATTAATATACTGGAATTTAGTGTATGATAATAATTGGAGTAATTGCAATTTAATGAAATTAAATATCTAATTTTTGTGTTAATTGAAATCAATATGGAATGTAAAAATATTAAGGCAATAGTTTTTAAATCCAATGTTAATTTAATCCTTTTGATAATGTTGAATTGAATAATAGAATGAAAAGTGCATTTAATAGAATTATTGGAAATTAAATTTATAATTTTGAATTTAATGAAATTGAGGATTAATATTGAAATTTATAAATTAGTAATCTCTAAATTGACATTTAAATTTGTTTAAATCATTGTAAATGATCGAGAGATCAAAGATGAGGAAATTTGTCAATTATAGAATTGAAATTTAATATTTGATATAATTAATTAATTATAAATTTATTTAATTAATGGAAAAATAGTCATTTTGGCCACTGACTCAGATTTCGATGAAACTAGTTTCATCGGATCCGTAAAGGTGAATAATTATAGGATTTCATGTTTCGTAGCGACCGGGCTTGACGTTTGACCGTACGGGCTCGAAACGCCGTGAAATAAATTAAATTGAAATAAATTGAAATCAATTTGAAAAATATTGATTTTAGCATAACTTCTTCATGCGATGGGAATTTGGACTTGAAATCTTTTCCATTGCGTTTAAAATAATTTAAACATCTATTTTGGTATATGGGTTGACCCAATTTCATTCCGGAGTCGAAACGGTCTTTTTGGGCCACTTTGTCGTTAGCGCATATAATCAATCCGATCCATCTATTCTAATTTCAACTCTGCCTATAAATATACTGTTATAAACCATAATTGCTTCTCAATATCATTTGTCTGTACGTACAATTTCTTTCACCTCCACATTCCAATGGCGGACAATTCCAAACACAGTTGTAATTCAAAAATGAAAGTAAAATTTCAAACTCCTAAAAAAATTCAGAAAAATTATATATCGAAACTCTCGATGGACGCATCACAGATCCGTAATTCATTTTTCTATTCGAATCACCGGTTGTTCTGAAATTGATCATTTATTCACGACTTTCCATCGCGCGTCGATGAAAGTTGTCGGATTGACGAACCATTTCTGGTTTTTGTAGAGTGGGCGATGGGGAGTGCATCTGTGGTGTTCATTCGTCGAATTGACAGTCAGATGGACTGGAAAAATTCGAGCTAGGGCTTGTTTTCTGGCGGTGGCGGCTGCGTTCGTGGGAGGTTTAGGGTAGTCGCGAGGCTTAGGGGCAGTAGGCGAGGTCGGCAATGAAGGCTAGGTGGCCGCGTTGGCCAGGTGCAGCGAGCGGCGGCTGCGATTTTGCATGCGGCGTTGTGCGTTCGAACGAAGGATGTGGGTTTCGAACTATAGCAGGCACATGCACGTTTTTCTATGAGGAGATAACGTTGTTTGACGTGGCAAATTGTGATATGTGTTGTTTGTTTTTTAATTTCATTCTTAATTTCAATTTCAAATAGTTTAACGATGATAACAATTGCATACGATATCTGATTTGCGTGCAATTTTCTTTGTTAGGATCGTATTGAAATTCCGGACACATTCACGCTGGTTTGGAAGAATTCTGAGACTGTCCAATTTTTGGGTTTAAATTGGATTCAAATTCAATTTAAATTCAAAAGGTGAGTGTTTTAACCCACTCACAACTTCTAAAATTTCTTACGTTTGTTAAATTAAATTTTTGTTGTGATTATGCATTTATTTATGATTGTTTCGTATATTTTAATCAGCATCTCAGTTAATTGCATTTATTTAAATTAAATCATTATTTCATGTATTATTGAATATAACTGCCAGTTAAATATCTGTTATATATTATCGGTCATCTACTGATATTGATATTGATTATTTTAGATGATGATTATGATGGATGTGTGATCTATTGATGAATGAATTGATGTTTATTTTATACCATTATAATCTGTAAGTTCTTTATTTGTTATATTTTGATTCAGGATTGCGGTTTGAAATGATATACAACCGCATTTTATTTTTAAATTGCAGATTGAAATGATAATATCCATATTACTTGACCATAGGATAGAAAATTTTATACAGACGCCATGGCCTTTATATATAATATTTTAAAATGATTTGTATAGTTTTCTAAAGAAATATACGGTTTATGAGATATTGGTTTGGATATTTATAAATGTTATTTATATATATAATTTATTTCTTGGTTTTAAGCCATGTATAAAGTTGGTTTAAAGTATAAAAGAAGTTTAAGAATAAAAGTTCATTTATTAAGATATTATACGGTTGAGTATTTGTTTAAATTTTATTTATAGAGTTTATAATGACTTAAATAAAATTAAGGAATGATAGATAAATGTCAATTTGATTGAATTAAAGTATTTAAGCATTATCCTCAAATAAAAGTGATTTGAAATTTTAAAAAAAAAATTGAGATGTTAAAAGGTATGATTTTATAACTTGATTTTGGTAGAGGACTTAAATGAATATCATGTCGATTTATATGAATATTATCAAGTTAATTAAATTGAAAGAATATCATGTTATCTGAAGTTTAAAGGTTTTATTTAAATGATATCGGATTTATTAAGTAAACATTTCAAATCTAAATAATAGTAGTTGTATCTTATTTATATTGAATTATAAAATTTAGTTTTGAAATATTGAATATTTAAGCTTTGAAATATATTGAATTTGAAATGGTTTATTTGGAGGTTCAAAATCGGTATTTGGAATTATTTGAGAGATTAAAGAAGCTATTTTACTATATGAAGGAATTTAATATTTAAACCATTTAAGTATTAGAAGTTATGTTTCGAAGCTACGGGTTTCAAGGTATATAGATTTGAAACTACCATGATTTTGGGAAAAGAATATATTTGAAATTAAAATGATATCATACTGATTGGATTTTCAAAATAGAAATGATATCGTACTTATATGGTTCTGAAATGGATATTATATACCGGTTCTAAAAGTATAAATTATTTTTAAATGACCGCGGTGTTATAATAACGGTTGGTTGTTGAAGAGACCGGGATTGGAAGTTGGCATACTCTCTGTTAACTCCGAAAACCACTTTAACAACCATGTACGCGGTGGAGATTCCAGAATGAAGTAGGATGGTGGTGGAATTTCCTTTGAGGTAAATACGTGGACCCGACTCCCGTGAGTTGGCATAAGGTGGCTAAAACAGGAGCGATCGACGAGCTAATGTGGCAGCACCTTTAATTGGACACATCCCTACGATATTATACTTTGACTTTTGGATTGATTCGGTGGCCACTTTTGATTTTTTTATTTGGAGGTATGGCTCGACGTGGGCGGTAGCTGCGGCTATGCGCAACCACCGGCCCAGAAGCGTAATTGGTATATCTACCCTGGCATTGTCTTGTTGTGCCGTGTCACCTATCCTAGCACGCCTTGTATGAGTTTGATTTGTGTCGTACCTATGGAGTATCCTCTGGTAGCCACCCGATAAGGAGGTATTACGGTACTGTATAGACTACTGGAACTATTACGTGTTAAGGTGGAAAATGTAAAGCCTTCATGCTATTTAAAAGTAAGTTTATTTTACTATTAGACGTTATATTAAATGGGAAATATTACTACATAGTGAATAGTTTAACGGATCCTTAGGAGATGTGTATCCCGAGCATCTATTAAGTTACTGCTCTCATATTTATTTCTGTTGATTTAACTTACATAAGATCTTTTAGTTCTGACTCGAGTGTTTTGTCTTTTCAATTCGCTCGGGTCAGTCCGAGCATTTCAGGAATCGAAGTCTTTATTTCTAGAGGACGAAGATGAAGATTTTATTATTATTATATATTATATTGTTCCACTACACACTCTATTTCGCTGCATCTATTATTATTCGCTGGTATGTGCAACTCTGATATGTATTATGTAAGTATAATCAAATATTTTTGCAAAACAGCTTCATGAACTGTTTATTTGATTATTATATTTTACCGTTCCGCTGTGAGATTCTGTTTCGTATTTCATTTCTTTCTCTGATTTCCTTATTTACCCCATTACAATCCGCCCTTTTGTATGGTTTAAGTCTGACGTGTGTGGTTTATCATCGATTTAAAATGTATGAAAAGGCGGGATGTTACAAAAATAATTTCGGTGATGAGTGCACGCATCATCGACATTGGTTTTCAAGTTTTAGAGTGGGAGAGAGGCCACTCTGGTAGCTTTGCTATGCGAATGATTTTATGAAACCAATTTTGATTGCAGATTTCAAAGTATGATTTGATTTTCGAAATATGTTAGTATCTATATTTGAAATGATTTGAAGTGAGCGTGGTGTTCAATCCTCGAGTTTCAGATTTGATTTAGTATAACTCTATTTATAAAATTGATTTACTAATTTGTTCCTGGCTCCCACCTTTTGGATTTGAAATTTGATTTCACTGACTATTTTGAAGGTTCAAACACTTCCAAATCGAGGTTTAATTTTCAAAGCTAAGAAATTTCGAAGAGTATAAAATATTTGGTAAAGTATATAAGTTTAGTTTTGTATGTTTAAAAGACGAAGAGTATGACTTAAATAAATTTGAAACTTCTGTTAAATAAATAATTTGCAAAAGGAAAATTGGATCTTTGAGTAGAAATAAATAGTTTAAAGGTTTTAAAGGGATAGTTATAAATTTTGAAACCATTTTTGGGTATAATTGATTTTGAGAAAATATTTGGTTTTGAAAATAGATTGGAATGTAAACCCGGTATTTATATGATGATTTTGGAAATGAATTTGTTTGACCTAAATTATGTCGATTTGGAAACTTGGAATTATTTTCAAAACCCATCATTTGGAAACTTTGAAACTGGAGGTATTTAATTTGGAAGAAATAACTTGGTGAAATCGTATATGATTTTGAAACTGAATTGATATTGAAATGATTTGAAATTGAGAACCTTATATTATTTAGTACTTGATTTGGGAGTTGCCGAACATATATAAATTTGATTTGTATAAGTATTGTAGCGACCCAACTTCCAAACACCATGAAGTTGCATCGCTAATAAGAAAGAAAGGGATAGAAAAGAGAAAGAAGAGAAGAAGAAGAAACAACACATCAGAATCTAAACATCGGAACAAATAAATTATATTAATAACATAAAATATTACATAGTTTACAACCACTATCAGAGTACACAGATATACAACACATACTAGACAGTTATAAACACCTGTCTAGTATTTACAATATAATACAACTCAGAGACAACACAGAACACACAGCGGAATAGTAATAACTCGCAGGAGCCTCCTGCTCCATTGCTCCTCCAATATTCGTCAAAGCTGACCTGAATCCCTTGGCTACTCGTAAAAATTTGAGTACCCAAGAGTTTATGAAAACAAAAGATAAACTCCGGGTCAGACATAGGTCTGGTGTGAGTAACAGGTTAAAGTTGCTTAACTTTCAAAAACCTTTTGAAAAGAAAGGTATCACGTAAGACGTCCCACACATAAACATGGAAAAGTTTTTACCTTACGCTAACAAAAACATTTGATAGGAAATCCAGTGATATTATAATAGTGTCTAGGGTTTTCAAGTGAAATACAGAAATAGCCGGAATGCTTACATCTCACGTTCCAACATAGTTGGGCACAACTATTACGTACGGAACTTATTGGATTTTGGATTCCATCAATGGCAGGGCTACTGGGGTACCGCCCGTCACAGTACGTGGCCTAGATCAACGTACCGAGGAGTACTCCCACTCCCCTGCAACACAAGGCCGGACCAATTCCTTACTGAATAGTTCCGAACAAGACAACCTCGCAGTTGGTGCGCAATTCCAACTGCCTACTAAGCCGAATAAAAAGGGACCTCTAGACAGGGATCAATCTTGCTCTCCAGTGGGTGCTACCCACCAAGCCTTGCTGCACCTCCACTGTTTTAGCCATTCCCGGTTGATGAGGTTTGAGGCTACGATTACCTTTAGAGGGCACATCTCTTATAATGCTCATCATCCACCTGACGATGTTCTGAAAGCATTCAATCCATACAAGTTCGTTCCGGGTTCGAACGAAACCGAAGGCATTATCTCGTTACACTCGTTTTGGAATCACCCTCAGAGTTAACGACGATAACCCTTGCACTCTAAATCAACATCTCGAATCTATAAGTACTATTCTGTCAAACTCATTACGGAATCACCCATGGAGTTATACTGACGTATAGCCCTTACACCTCGAGTCTTCACTCTTCACATAAGATTCACAACCTATCGTTAATTCGGATCGATGTGGTTTTCAGATATCCAAATATGGAAACCTGATCCCGATCTCATCGAAATCCAAAGCGTGCCTTTTAGGTCCAAGTTGTTTTAGAGTTTAAAACAATTCAATTATATTATCTATATACACAAAGATAGATAATTCATAGATTTACAACAGATACTTATCATTATCATAACCACAGATAATCTACATTATCACTATTAAAAGACAAATCATATCAATATCACAATGCAACCAATGCATCCATATCAATCAACATTACTAATCTCATTTCTGAGATTCAAACCATTCAAGACAACCAATAACAACCATTCATAAGCAATGATCTATAAACATACTATATATAATTACTTAAAATGAATTAATTTAATTACATCATCTTTAATTAATTTAAAATGAATTAAATTAATTATTCACACAATATAAATCTTTCTTATATCATCATTAATTAATTACAAATTAATTAATTGATTAACCTCTAATTTATCATCTTAATTAATCAATCCTGATTAATTATACTTTAATTAATTTCACAAAATTAATTACTTTAAACCAAATACAGTAATTAACCTTTAATTACTTCATTTATTAATTAACTATAATTAATTACATTTAACCTTAATTAATTACAATTAATTAATTATACTTAATCATTTATTATTGATTAATTAATTAATTAATCAATCTTAATCACATCATTAATTATATTAATTAATGACTCTTAATTATATTTAATTAATTACTTAATTAAATTAATTACTTTCAGTAATTAATCTCACTTAAACCATAACTATTAATCACCTTTAATTAATCTCAATCTTTAATTAACCACCTTTAATTACTTATCAAATTAATTACCCTTTAATTAATTTCTTAATTAATCTCTTGATTAATTATACAAGATAATTTAATCCAAATTACATTCACAATTCCAACACTATCCACTAATTTCATCCTGTAATTATCTCTAATTACTTAACTGAGTAATTCCATTAATTACATAAAGTAATTATTATCAAATCAAATGTTTAAAATTAATCAAACTTAATTAGTTAATCTAAACCAATCTCAATAAACTCATTAATTACATTAAGTAATTAATGTCTTAATTACTTTTATTTCAGTAATTAACTTAAATAAATTTCATAATTTATTATCATTAATTAATTAATCTAATTAATTATTAAAAATTAATCATATTAATTAATTACTAAATAAACTTTAGTTAATGAACATCATTAACTATCATTAATCCTTTAATTATTTTTCTTCAATTACTTCTTAATTATCTCTAATTTGAATTAATCCAAATTATTAATTAAATAAATAAGTTATTCCTTAATTATCTAATTTATTTAATTATATTTAATGTCATAATAATTTTTAAGATAAACCATTCCTTATTATTAATTTCATAAATATTAAAATGTACTTAGAATATTTCATTTAAAAATTTAAAATTCATTTTCATTTTGAATCTAAAATTCAAAATAATATTTATTAAAGCATTATCTAATTCTAAATTCATTCATATTCCTTTTTAGAATAAATGTAAATAACATTTATCACTTATAATTAAAACTTATACAAGATAAGTCTTAATATACTTAATTTAATTAAAAATTAAGTTTAAAATACTTTTAAATTCCAAATTCAAGTTAACAATCATTTAACTTCCTTTATAAATATTTATAATGATTTCGTTTCAAAAAGAAAAAATCAGTTTAAATATTTGTTTGAAACAATTTTTACTTCAATTAAACAATTTAAATTTAAACTAGTTTGGAAACATTCAAATTTTAAACTTATTCAAATCTCAGATTTTTAATTCAATGCACTTGAAACCATTCCTTATTCAAATCGTTTGTATTTTACACTTGAATTGAATACTTGCTTTACTCCTTGATTTTAAAACTTCTTATTTAAAAATAAAAACTTGAAGATTTAAAGATCCTTAAGAAATCTGGACTTAAGTTTGAATTCATACTGCTAATTTAAAATTAGCTTACTGATTTAAATTGAAATTTTATTTCCAGAAAACTGCCAGGTTCCTTTCTATTATTTAAAACTGAAAACCCTTTCAAATTTGAATACTTATAAGATTTCAAAATCCTTTAAAGCTATAATTCTAACTGCAGATTTGAACTTTGTTTAAATCTTAACATAATAACTTATTCATTTAAATTTTGATTTAAATTTAAACCTGTAGACAGTTTTCAAGAAAAACTATAATATAAAATTTCCCGAGACAACCTTATGACTACTTCGAGTCATCTAACCAAAATCTTCGGGCAAAACATAGAAATACCCGAGTTATATCCCGAGCTCAAAATTCACTATAACCAGAAAACATCAAACTCAATTTTCCTACACTATGCACGTACACCGTGCCTCCAGCCACCATCACCTCCTTCCGGCGACCTCCTGACATCGACAAACAACCCTCTATCTACCTCCACCCTCAAATTCCCCTTCCTAAACTCAAATTCGAAATTTGAGTTTTCCTCATCAAACCTGAAAATGCAAGAACAGGTTTTTACCAAACTGTAACACCTTCTTCCACCACCTTCTGACCACCGGCATGTAAGTGGCTCCGGCCATGAGTCCATCCTTCAACCTATTATCATCCCCCAGAGATTCAATCCAGTCGATCACTTCTATTGGAAAACTGACCCAAATCTAAATTTCCTAACTCAACTAGGGCCGTAGAAAAAAATCACCACCACTGTCTTCATATTGTTGTGCATCATCACCCCATAATTTTCCAAACATTAGAGACAGTACCTCCACCTACCAGAAGAATCCCAATCCTTACATTTGCTCAGATTTCCCAAAATCTCAAAATTTCCCCTCTACAGTTCAACACAGAACAATGCTATACCCCTACACTAAAAATCCTACTTTCTGTCCTAAAAATCATAGTTTGATCTAGGTATTAAATTCATAGTACTGAATTTATAATTTATTAAGTATGATTTTATATTGAATTTCATAATTTTCTTTGTGTTTCTATTTCATATTACTAAATTCACAAAATTTACAGAGTTTGATTTCTACTTTATAAATCAATCACTACTGTTACTTATTTTATTTTATTTTCTAACCTGAACACAATTTAAACTTTGATTCTAAATTTAATAATCACATTTGAATGAACCTGTATACAATAACATATACTATATTATGTAATGTTAGTATTTGAACAGATTCTTACATCTGGAAATAAAATGCAGAGGACAGCAAAATCACATTATTCACACACTTCTACAGAAAATCACTGATACAAATGCATGAATCATTCACACTAAAACATGAAAATAAACAAGAAACTTTCTAAAATACTTAAACTTCATTAATTAGGATGTTACTCATCTGAATCTTGAAGGCAGAACAATTTCTTTTAACAGTTTTAATAAGAAATGCAGGTTTTCTTGATTCCCAGTTTTAAGAAATGCAGTTCTTCTATTTTTGATTAAAACTTTGCACTCTTCTAAACTGATATGCCCTATAACTTGAATTTGATTTTTTTTAGGTTAATGAAATTGAAGAGGCTACAGGTTTGAGATGATTTGCATTCCAGTTTTATATGATTTTGGTTTGTGGAGAGATTTAGATAGTTTGATTTGGTCAGAGGAAAAAAAATATTGGTTTTAGTTTTGGTATTTGAGAGGGTTGCAGGAATTTTTCGTTTGAACAGAAATTTTCTGTTTTAAATGTAGATTGACCAAAGAATTTAAAACTTGGTTTGAATGTTAATTTCAGAAAATTTGTTTTCACTGCTTCTTAGCTTTAGAATTTTAAAAAGAAATAGGATAGAAGAGAATGTGCTTTATAAAAACTGAAATAAAACAAAAAGAAACCAAAAACAAAAATGCCACATGTCCCCAATATTACATTTGTCACTCTAAATGTTTTATTTCCTAACACGTGTTAATTTGTGTTTCCAAAAAGTTTACACTTATTATAAAAGTTAATAAGCTATATATTTAGTTAACTTGTATTTTAAGTTAAATGTTTAATATAAGATAGTTTAGTCAATTTGTTAACATGCATTTATTTACATGTATATAGATTTTAAAATAAAATACACCAAACTATATTTATAAATTTGAACTTATACAAATATTTCAAAATCAAGATAAATTAAAAACAATTATACTTTAGATTTAAAACTTTGAATTCATGTTTCAAAATAAATTTTGAAATCTAGTTTATTTACAAATATAACTACACAATCTAAATTTTTGAAGAACAATTATTTTTATTAAAAATTTATTTGTTAAAACAATGCATTATTATATTTTTAGAAATAACTATACTTAATAACCATAAATAACTTATAAAAAGAAATTATCTTCTTTATTAGTAAATTATTTATTTTATTCAATTGTATCAAAATAACTCTTATTGTTATTTTACTAAAATTTAAACTTGAGTTAAAATATTTTAGATCATTTCAATATTTATCTTAAGTATTTAAAACCATATTTATTTATTAAATAACCCTTTAAAAGTTTAACTATTAAATAAAATCATAATTTCCAAATTACTAAAGATACATATTTTGTAGAAAACAGGATTTATTTATTAATCAGATTAAAACAATACTTATTTACAATATATACAATATCCTATATATATTATAAATAAACAATTTATTAGATTTAAAATAAAATCTATAAATTAACTATTTATTTTATTAAATTAACTCAAATCTTATTACAAATATTATCAAATCAATTTAATTTTATTACAGATTATTAAATTGATATTGCTTTAAAATTCCGGGTCATCACAATCCTTCCCCCTTAAAAGAATTTCGTCCCCGAAATTTAAAACAAAGGTAATTTAATAATCTATTTAAAGATTTAATTTTAAAACACAAGCATATACCAATGATATGCTTACAAACATAGCAATCAATTCACTTAATCAAACAAATCTAATTATCCAGAAAAATTATGGATAAAATTTTCACGAGTTTCCCCGGTATAAAAATATCGGGATACTCGCTCTATAAATTTCCAAACAATCGATACTATTAAACTATAGAGCTCCTATTCATTTATATCTATAGAACTAGACAACATATCAGACTACAGACGAGTCTGATTCAACAACCAAACCTCTAAAACTACTGGTTCCAAAACCAGAGATAGACCATACACGTACTCCTTCAGAGATACGTGAAACATCTAGAATCCCAGTTATCCAAACTGGCAATTCAATCCTGAAAACCAAATACCAACCCAACCAAAACACAGATAAAAGATCCAAACATCACTGAGCTAGCTTCCTAGACTTACTCAAAACTTATAGCTCCTGAATTAGAGAAAACTCCAAAAATAATGAAGTCTTCAACTTCGAATTTCAAATTCCTCCTTCCCTTATCTACAAAAACCTTCAGACAAATTCTAGGCTGCTAACATCCAAACTGATCAGCTCAACCCCTTGCTAATTTCTCTAGAAACAAACAGAACCAGAAATAAACCATCACAATGATCACCTCAAGATCAATCCAAAACCAAAATACAATTCTACTCCATAACCAGCAGAAAACTACAAACTTCTCCCAATCCGGAAAAGAAAATCAGAAACACTATCAAACTGCTTCCGCTGCACAACTCTGATCCATAGTAGATAAGAAAATACTGACAAGAAACACAAGCACCAACTGGACATCACATCCAGAAATATGGTTCTACAGATCCATTAAGAAAACTCAGAAATTCCTCCAAAACTGAGTTACTCCATCAAACTCCATCTCTAGGAATCATTCTCCAACTAAACAGAACTATCAGTTCCACTCCTCGAATACTAGTCGATAAGAAATCTCAATTTCTAGATGCTGACGAACTTCAGTCTTTCCCAAAAGACCTCTAGAAAATCTCAAACAATCCAAGAGAACACTCAACCAATCGCAAGTCACTTTTGCGATCAACCCAGGTAAATTTCCAAAGAAAACCGTTCTCTCTTTACCAAATAGAACAGCTTACACTGGTCTAGTCAATCCATTGAAGAAACGGGTTCACTCTGCAGCTTCAGAATTCCATCTTCAGAAAATCTACTCAGCTAAGACCTCCCTGTCAGCTCACAGAATACTCCGAGTTGCACTACCGACACCAATGCCAAACTTCCTAATCCAAAGCTCTTCGAGAAGCTCGGACTTCAAAGCGGACAGCAACACCACAACATCCTGCAGACTTCGGCCACAAAATCGAAGCAGACACACTTCCCAAAACATGTTCCTAAGAAAATATCTTCGGAAACAATCCATAGTCACTGCGTCTCATCACGCAGTTACAACTTCCTGAGGTATCAAGATACCTTCACTTGCTCCAGCTCAACCGAACAGATCCAAACCTACTCACCAAACTTTGTACTTCAAAGATGACTCCGAACCTTAACAGGTTTCCTTCAGAGATCGATGAAATACTTCAACACAACAAAACTTATTGGAGGCGGTATTAAGTCTACAGTGTCGACAAATAAACTTCCAATCTCAACATTAGACTCCAATCAATGGTAGTAATCGTGTTACAAACACTACTACCTTATCTACCTTTACAACCTATATTGGAAAACCTGAACAGGTAACCCAACAGATAGGTAGAAATAGATAAATATATATAAATATATATAAAATTACAAATATGCTCTCTCAACATAGACACCACTCCAGAGCCTAGGTATTCAGTCAACCTAATGCTCTGATACCACTGTAGCGACCCAACTTCCCAACACCATGAAGTTGCATCGCTAATAAGAAAGAAAGGGACAGAAAAGAGAAAGAAGAGAAGAAGAAGAAGAAGAAACAACACATCAGAATCTAAACAGCGGAACGAATAAATTATATTCATAACATAAAATATTACATAGTTTACAACCACTATCAGAGTACACAGATATACAACACATACTAGACAGTTATAAACACCTGTCTAGTATTTACAATATAATACAACTCAGAGACAAAACAGAACACACAGCGGAATACTAATATCTAACGCAGAAGCCTCCTGCTCCATTGCTCCTCCAATATTCGTCAAAGCTGACCTGAATCCCTTGGCTACTCGTAAAAATTTGAGTACCCAAGAGTTTATGAAAACAAAAGATAAACTCCGGGTCAGACATGGGTCTGGTGTGAGTAACAGGTTAAAGTTGCTTAACTTTCAAAAACCTTTTGAAAAGAAAGGTATCACGTAAGACTTCCCACACATAAACATGGAAAAGTTTTTACCTTACGCTAACCAAAACATTTGATTGGAAATCCAGTGATATTATAATAGTGTCTAGGGTTTTCAAGTAAAATACATAAATATCTGGAATGCTTACATCTCACGTTCCAACATAGTTGGGCACAACTAATACGTACGGCACTTATTGGATGTTGGATTCCATCAATGGCAGGGCTACTAGGGTACCGGCCGTCACAGTACGTGGCCTAGATCAACGTACCGAGGAGTACTCCCACTCCCCTGCAACACAAGGCCAGACCCATTCCTTAGTGAATAGTTTCAAACAAGAGAACCCCACAGTTGGTGCGCAATTCCAACTGCCCACTAAGCCGAATAAAAAGGGACCTCTAGACAAGGATCAATCTTGCTCTCCAGTGAGTGCTACCCACGAAGCCTTGCTGCACCTCCCCTGTTTTAGCCATTCCCGGTTGATGAGGCTTGAGGCTACGATTACCTTTAGAGGACACATCTCTTAGAATGCTCATCGTCCACCTGACGATGTTCTGAAAGTATTCAATCCATACAAGTTCGTTCCGGGTTCGAACGAAACCGAAGGCATTATCTCGTTACACTCGTTTTGGAATCACCCTCAGAGTTAACGGCGATAACCCTTGCACTCTAAATCACCATCTCGAATCTATAAGTACTATTCCATCAAACTCATTACGGAATCACCCACAGAGTTATACTGACGTATAGCCCTTACACCTCGAGTCTTCACTCTTCACATAAGATTCACGACCTATCGTTAATTTGGATCGATGTGGTTTTCGGATATCAAAATATGGAAACCCGATCCTGGTCTCATCGAAATCCAAAGCGTGTCTTTTAGGTCCAAGTTGTTTTAGAGTTTAAAACAATTCAATTATATTATCAATATACACAAAGATAGATAATTCATAGATTCACAACAGATAATTATCATTATCATAACCACAGATAATCTACATTATCACTATTAAAAGACAATCCATATCAATAACACAACGCAACCAATGCATCCATATCAATCAACATTACTAATCTCATTTCTGAGATTCAAACCATTCAAGACAACCAATAACAACCATTCATAAGCAATGATCTATAAACATACTATTTATAATTACTTAAAATGAATTAAATTAATTACATCATCTTTAATTAATTTAAAATAAATTAAATTAATTATTCACACAATATAAATCTTGCTTATATCATCGTTAATTAATTACAAATTAATTTATTGATTAACCTCTAATTTATCATCTTAATTAATCAATCCTGATTAATTATACTTTAATTAATTTCACAAAATTAATTACTCTAAACCAAATACAGTAATTAACCTTTAATTACTTCATTAATTAATTAACTATAATTAATTACATTTAACCTTAATTAATTACAATTAATTAATTATAATTAATCATTTATTATTGATTAATTAATTAATTAATCAATCTTAATCACATCATTAATTATATTAATCAATGACTCTTAATTATATTTAATTAATTACTCAATTAAATTAATTACTTTCAGTAATTAATCTCACTTAAACCATAACTATTAATCACCTTTGATTGATCTCAATCTGTAATTAACCGCCTTTAATTACTTGTCAAATTAATTTCCCTTTAATTAATTTCTTAATTAATCTCTTGATTAATTATACAAGATAATTTAATCCAAATTACATTCACAATTCCAACACTATCCACTAATTTCATCCTCTAATTATCTCTAATTACTTAACTGAGTAATTCCATTAATTACATAAAGTAATTATTATCAAATCAAATGTTTAATATTTATTAAACTTAATTAATTAATCTAAACCAATATCAATAAACTCATTAATTACATTAAGTAATTAATGTCTTAATTACTTTTATTTAATTAATTAACTTAAATAAATTTCATAATTCATTATCATTAATTAATTAATCTAATTAATTGTTAAAAATTAATCATATTAATTAACCACTAAATATACTTTAGTTAATGAACATCATTAACTATCGTTAATCCTTTTATTATTTTTCTTTAATTACTTCTTAATTATCTCTAATTTGAATTAATCCAAATTATTAATTAAATAAATTAAATAAATAAGTTATTCCTTAATTATCCAATTTATTTAATTATATTTAATGTCTTAATAATTTTTAAGATAAACCATTCCTTAATATTAATTTCATATATTTTAAAGTGTACTTAGAATATTTCATTTAAAAATTTAAATTTCATTTTCATTTTGAATCTAAAATTCAAAATAATATTTATTAAAGCATTATCTAATTCTAAATTCATTCATATTCCTTTTTAGAATAAATGTAAATAACATTTATCACTTATAATTAAAACTTATATAAGATAAGTCTTAATATACTTAATTTAATTAAAAATTAAGTTTAAAATACTTTTAAATTCCAAATTCAAGTTAACAATCATTTAACTTCCTTTATAAACTATTTATAATGATTTCATTTCAAAAAAAAAAATCAGTTTAAATATTTGTTTGAAACAATTTTTACTTCAATTAAACAATTTAAATTTAAACTAGTTTGGAAACATTCAAATTTTAAACTTATTCAAATCTCAGATTTTTAATTCAATACACTTGAAACCATTCCTTATTCAAATCATTTGTATTTTACACTTGAATTGAATTCTTGCTTTACTCCTTGATTTTAAAACTTCTTATTTAAAAATAAAATCTTGAAGATTTAAAGATCCTTAAGAAATCTGGACTTAAGTTTGAATTCATACTGCTAATTTAAAATTAGCTTACTGATTTAAATTGAAATTTTATTTCCAGAAAACTGCCAGGTTCCTTTCTACTATTTAAAACTGAAAACCCTTTCAAATTTGAATACTTATAAGATTTCAAAATCCTTTAAAGCTATAATTCTAACTGCAGATTTAAACTTTGTTTAAATCTTAACATAATTACTTATTCATTTAAATTTTGATTTAAATTTAAACCTGCAGACAGTTTTCAAGAAAAACTGTAATATAAAATTTCCCGAGACAACCTTATGACTACTTCGAGTCATCTGACCAAAATCTTCGGGCAAAACATAGAAATACCCGAGTTATATCCCGATCTCAAAATTCACTATACCCAGAAAACATCAAACTCAATTTTCCTGCACTGTACACGTACACCGTGCCTCCAGCCCCATCACCTCCTTCCGACGACCTCCTGACATCGACAAACATCCCACTATCTACCTCCACCCTCAAATTCCCCTTCCTAAACTCAAATTTGAAATTTGAGTTTTCCTCTCCAAACCTGAAACTGCAAGAACAGGTTTTTACCAAACTGTAACACCTTCTTCCACCACCTTCTGACCATCGTCATGTCAGTGGCTCCAGCCATGAGTCCATCCTTCAACCTATTATCATCCCCCAGAGATTCAATCCACTCGATCACTTCTATTGGAACACTGACCCAAATCTAAATTTCCTAACTCAACTAGGGCCTCAGAAAAAAATCATCACCACTGTCTTCATATTGTTTTGCATCATCACCCCATAATTTTCCAAACATTAGAGATAGCACCTCCACCTACTAGAAGAATCCCAATCCTTACATTTGCTCAGATTTCCCAAAATCTCAAAATTTCCCCTCTACAGTTCAACACAGAACAATGCTATACCCCTTCACTAAAAATCCTACCTTATGTCCTAAAAATCATAGTTTGATCTAGGTATTAAATTCATAGTACTGAATTTATAATTTATTAAGTATGATTTTATATTGAATTTCATAATTTGCTTTATGTTTCTATTTCATATTACTGAATTCATAAAATTTACAGAGTTTGATTTCTACTTTATAAATCAATCACTACTGTTAATTATTTTATTTTTTTTCTAAACCTGAACACAATTTAAACTTTGATTCTAAATTTAATAAACACATTTGAATGAACTTGTATACAATAACATATACCATATTATGTAATGTTAGTATTTGAACAGATTCTTACATCTGGAAATAAAATGCAGAGGACAGCAAAATCACATTATTCACACACTTCCATAGAAAATCACTGATACAAATGCATGAATCATTCACACTAAAACATGAAAATAAACAAGCAACTTTCTAAAATACTTAAACTTCATTAATTAGGATGTTACTCACCTGAATCTTGAAGGCAAAGCAATTTCTTTTAACAGTTTGAATAAGAAATGCAGGTTTTCTTGATTCCCAGTTTTAAGAAATGCAGTTCTTCTATTTTTGATTAAAACGTCGAACTATTCTAAACTGATATGCCCCATAACTTGAATGCTTGGAAAATGCAGGTTTTAGTATGTAACTGATGTTGCATGCAAGTTCTTGAGTATTGTTTTCAAAACAGAAAGGACTGCAGGCTCTAGAGTTGCAATTTGATTTTTTTTTTAGGTTAATGAAATTGAAGAGGCTACAGGTTTGAGATGATTTGCATTCCAGGTTTATATGATTTTGGTTTGTGGAGAGATTTAGATAGTTTGATTTGGTCAGAGGAAAAAAAAATATTGGTTTTAGTTTTCGTATTTAAGGGGGTTGCAGGAATTTTTTTTTTGAACATAAATTTTCTGTTTTAAATGTAGATTGATCAAAGAATTTAAAACTTGGTTTGAATGTTGATTTCAGAAATTTATTTTCATTGCTTCTTAGCTTTAGAATTTTAAAAAGAAATAAGATAGAAGAGAATGTGCTTTATAAAAACTGAAATAAAATAAAAAGAAACCAAAAACAAAAATGCCACATGTCCCCAATATTACATTTGTCACTCTAAATGTTTTATTTCCTAACACATGTTAATTTGTGTTTCCAAAAAGTTTACACTTATTATAAAAGTTAATAAGCTATATATTTAGTTAACTTGTATTTTAAGTTAGATGTTTAATATAAGATAGTTTAGTTAATTTGTTAACATGCATTTTACATGTATATAGATTTTAAAATAAAATAAACCAAACTATATTTATAAATTTAAAATTATACAAATATTTCAAAATCAAGATAAATTAAAAACAATTGTACTTTAGATTTAAAACTTTGAATTCATGTTTCAAAATAAATTTTGAAATCTAGTTTATTTACAAATATAACTACACAATTTAAATTTTTGAAGAACGGTTATTTTTATTAAAAATTTATTTGTTAAAACAATGCATTATTATATTTTTAGAAATAAAAATACTTAATAACCATAAATAACTTATAAAAAGAAATTATCTTCTTTATTAGTAAATTATTTATTTTATTCAATTATATCAAAATAACTCTTATTGTTATTTTATTGAAATTTAAACTTGAGTTAAAATATTTTAAATCATTTCAATATTTATCTTAAGTATTTAAAACCATATTTATTTATTAAATAACCCTTTAAAAGTTTAACTATTAAATTAAATCATAATTTCCAAATTACTAAAGATACATATTTTGTAGACAACAGGATTTATTTATTAATCAGATTAAAACAATACTTATTTACAATATATACAATATTCTATATATATTATAAATAAACAATTTATTAGGTTTAAAATAAAATCAATCAATTAACTATTTATTTTATTAAATTAAATCAAATTTTATTACAAATATTATCAAATCAATTTAATTTTTATTACAGATTATTAAATTGATATTGCTTTAAAATTCCAGGTCATCACAAGTATGAAGTTGATTTGAAAACTATTGATTTGAAAGATACTCAATTTGGAAAAAGATATCTTATATAATCGAAGTCTATATAAGTATGATTTGATATACTATTGATTTTGGAAAGTATTCGATTGGAAAATGGAATATTATATATAATTGAGTTTATATAAGTATGATATTTGAAAGTGATTTGAAAAGGTGCTATATGATATATATTTTCGAAGTAAAGATATGGGAAGTGCTTTCTGCTTGATATCCGCTCTGTGGCCACATTGTGGATTCGTTCTATCGATATTATTCTCTCTGATTTTTGGTTTTCCAGATGTGATACTCGAGTGTCCCACCATGGTGGTCTCCATGGTTTTTTTTCTTCTTTTGAGCGCGACTGCATAGCGCAATTCACCTAGCTGAGATGGCCTAGGGGTACGGATTGTTTCCTGGGTGATCCAGGTGTAATCATTGTGTATCCTATGAACTATGCAGGTCGCATTAGTAGCGAAATCCGCCTAGCTATGAAGGCCTAGGGTTACGGATTGTTTCCTGGGGGATCCAGGCTTAATCATTGTATATCCTACGGTCTACTAGTCATCATGGCGTAACTCATAGGGCTGAGAAAGGGTAACGACCTGCAAATCATACCCCTAGAGTCGACACATTCTTCCACAATAAACTCGAGATGTACGAAAATACGAACCATTTGGGATAAAGAAGAAGAGGTAGAAGAAGAAAATAGAAAACAAAATCCAACCATCGCAGCGGAATAAAATATAATAGATAATAAATGATCTTTGCACAAAAACAAAAATATCTGTTTATACATTACATCATCAGAGTATACATAACTCATAGCCGGACAGTAATCATAACCTGTCCTCACAAAACTGAATGCACAGCTAATCAACACAGCGGAATATTTAAAACAAGTACGAAAGTACGTATCGCCATCTAGCACGTCTATTGAGCTCCACAGCATCCTTTCCTGTAATCTACAATACTCGGTTTGACCCGAGCATTATACGTAAATAACACCCGAGTCAATCTGGAATGCCAGCGTAAGAAAACCACACTCAAATTGATTATTAAAGTTTCAAAATCCTTTGAAATCAAAAGCATCTCGTAAGACCACACCACAAATAAACATGTCGGGTTTTTACAGTACGATAGCCAAAACACTTTTTATCAACATCCTCAGATATTATAGTAGGGTCTATTTACAAATACTTATTAAAATAGCAGAAATTGTTACATGATTAAATTCCAGCTACTAGCCACAAAGTGGGTTATACAAACAAAAAACCGTAAAAGGCGCGTAGGGAGAATTGATTTCCAACTAATGACTAGGCACTGGGGTACCACCTGTCACAGTACGTGGCCTAGATCACCATACCGAGGATTACCCCCAATCCCCTGCAACACAAGACCGGGACTACCACTTACTGGATAATCCCGAGTAAGATCACCCCATGGTTGGGATCAGCAATCGCACCACTAAGCCGAATTAAAGGGACATCTAGACAGGGTTGACCTCACCCTAATGGGCGCCACCCACCTAGCCTTGCTGCATAACCCCTGATTTTCAGTCATTCCTGGTTGATGAGGCTTGAGGCAAAGTGTAATGGCCTGTAAATTTCGATAATTAAACTGGTTATTAATAAGATTTTTGTAATTAAATTTAAGAAGAGAAAAAAAACCTTTATAATTTATAATGAAGTGAGTGTTTAAAATGAAATGAAAATAATAGGGATATAGTAACGGTTGTAAGTTACTATTTAATTGGTCTATTAATGTAGTTTCAACTGTTACATTTGGGTATTAAATTGAATATATGCAAATAAACATATGGTAATGGAGTGAATTCAACATTATATAAGCAATTCAACATTATATAAGCAATTCTGATAATTAGTGGAAATAATAAACTTGAGTGTAATATAAAGTTAGTGACAACATTTATGCAAGTCACCTTTTTATTTAGGGCTGCTAAATTCAGAGTAGGAAGTCAATTACATTTAAATGTAGGTAAGTATTCATTAATGTGAGGTAGGACTGTAACTGTAATGTGTGAATGTAAATGAAATGACATAAATGAAATTTATATTTTATTCATAAGATGAAATAAAGGAATGAAACCAAGTTGAACAAATTGATTTAGGTTTTATTTATGATAAATGTATATATTTGGGGAATTCAATATAATTGAAAATAACAAGTTATTACAAAAGAAAGATGAAAATTGGAATATATATTTTTGTAAGGAAAGATAAACAAATAATAACTAGGTTTATAAAGTGATAATAGTTTTAATAAAAGAGTAGGATTAAAGCATGGTAGTTATTGGAAAGTAATTAATTGAAATTTGGATGAATTGGGAATTTTTTTATGTATTAGTATAAAAACCAATTTTAATATTACCCATAAGAGGATAAGTTAATAGTCGATTCAATAACATGATTGAGAAATCAAATATATGGATTTATTGGGAATTTAAAACTTATACTTTTATTTTGGATAAAATACAGCGTTTTACATGCAATAAATTTTTCTACTTTTATTACATATTATATATATATATATATATATATATATATGTTCTTATTATTATTATTTCATATATCCACCTCTATTTTATCTTTCTATTTTTATTTTTGACAGTCACGTCTATTTATTAGATTATTGCTAGTTTATATCTTTTATTTATGGCTTGGAAGAAACTAAAAGGGTATGCGTTATATTGTCTTAATTGCTTGCCGTTTTAATTGCCTACTCTTTATTTCTTTTTATTTATAAAACCTTGAAATTTAATATAAACTTGATTTAATCATTTCGTAAAAGTCTAAATATAAAATTGGAAGTTTTGAAATTTTTACTTTGTTAAAAGACAACTCCAATTGGAATTTTAATAAAAATGAAATATGTATATTTTAAATACGAAGAATGTAAACAAGTTAAAATTTTAGTTAAGTAATAACTTTGTAAAATCCAGTGTTTTACAGACTGTTAAATTTCGCATTTAAAAAGGGTACTCATTGTAATGATATAAGTAACGTAAAAACGTATAAATTAAAAACTTTACTTTTGTATAAATTTTTGGGTGTATTGTAATGCGTCAGTTTGGCGTATTTTAAAAATATTATATTTCAATATCTGTATGGATTAATAAAATCAGTTAGGAGATTTCCAACCAAAACGTATTGATTTCGTGCCTATCCGTTTCTCTAAAATCATGCACTGATTAAGGAGATTCCCGCTACCAATATTGTTTTCAAAATCGTGCTTCCCTTTCACGCAAATATCATCTGGAAAGAAATCAAACTTGCTTTCCTTGCGCGTGACATATCAGTGAAATTTATTTCCTTTAACATCTTTGTCATTTGCCTCTTTATAGAGATTTGATTTAAAAACTTTCACAAATAAATTTTATTCCACTTGTCATTCATTCCTCTCAATCAAATATAATTGATTGCCTTCTAAAATTCAATCAATCAAAAAATTAAATTTCTTACCATTTTCTCTCTGTGACATAAAGCAACGCATGCATTCAAATCTGTCCTTGAAGTAGCATCCAAAGCAAATTAATACTTGCTGATTCTTTGTATATAAATCTCTCAGACTATAAAAATAGCACGCAACTATTAATTGGAAAAAAAAAGAGATATAACGTTACAATCAAATTTTTCGTATATCTGGCAATAAATCATGCATAATTATGTAAACATTATTTCGCTTGCCTTCTTATATTCGTTTCCCTTTACCATTTATCTCTTACGTTTTTCTGGTCAACAAAAATAAATTCAAGCTTGCCTATTTGATTTCCTAGATTTCGCTAGTTTTATCATCTATAAATACCCTACTCGTTCACCTAAACTTTCATATACCTCCTCTCCTCTGATCTTCTCGAGCTGTTGCGTGCAAGCTTCAGGTAATGGTTTTATTCTTTCTTCTTCTTTACATTTCCTTATGATCAGTTTATATCGTTTGCTCCACTGCTTCAAAAAAAAAATGCTCGGCCTACACCCCATTTTCCCCTCCACCACGTCACGTTCCTCCATGTTTTCATAACCGAGCTTATATCCCGAACAACCCTTGATAGTGTTTCCATGTTTTGTCGTGCATACCATAGTGATAAAGGAAACCAAGATTTGTTCTTTCTTTTGCATTCTGTTGAGAAATGTTACATGCGTACCTATAGGTTGGGCCACGTGACCTTTAATGTGATCCATATTGATGTGTGTTAGCAAATGGGGATATATTTGGAGCCATCTGGAATACTTTGTGATATAGTAGTGCTTGTGAAACAACCCAGGGCCGTTCCATGCATAAGTGTTTGCCTGCATATTTTCCCCAAAGTGTTTTATTATTTTGCAAATCTAGTTCACGTGTTGCGTAGAGGTAGTTGAAAAGGAAATTGATATATATGGTAGAGAAAGAAAATAGGATATGAAATAAGCCTGAGCGTTAGTGCATGTGTGCATGTTTTGAAATTGAAGTGGCAGAGACGTGTTGTAATTAAGAAACAGAGAGAGTTTGCATTGAAGAATAGTTTAGGTAGAGACGCAAGTTTTGCACAAATACATTTTTTCAAAATTAGATAAGTTAGGACATGCCGTTGGGAAAAAAAATATATATAATAATAATAATAATAAAATGTATAATAATAATAAATAGTATTGCCAAGCCAACGAAGTTGGGGTCGGGAGGTGGGGTGAGGCAGTCGAGCAAAAGCTGAACCAAAAATTTCTTTTACTCTGCTCGTTCCAATTGTCTTAAAATTTTTGCTTTGACCGTAATTTTTAAAGTCACGTATTCGGTATTTGGATCTTGAATCTAGGCGTGACATCCGGGGAAAATTTGATCGTTACCCGTTGTGCGATTCTTTTTCGGGGATTTTCATTTCGAATCAAAATTTTCTGCAGCATTCAGGTGAGTATTCCTCACCAGACAAACATACTTGTATATTTGTGAATTAATCACAAGTGTAATTGTAAACTTATTTTATTTAAATTTTATCTGCCTGTGATATAACGTATGATGTTAAACCTCATTTTAAATTGACATCTCATCAGTTGTTTATCTACTGTAATATTATTGCAGTTATACAATGTAATGCTTATTTACTGATTTAATCATCACTGTAAGTTTCCGGTAAATTTGAGATCGTTATAGGCTGAAATGATAGGCCTGAACGATAATCATTTGTTCATTTATTTAATTGTTTAATTATTTATTTCTTAACTTGGGATTGCGGGTTTGAAATGATAGAACCCGAGATTTTGTAAATTGCGGATTGAAATGATATAAATCCGTATCACTTGACCTAGGCTAGAAAACTATATACAAACCCGTGGTTTATATAATATTTTTCTGAAATGTTTATAAGTATTTAAATGGGAATTTATAATATTCTGGTTCAAATGTAAAGGATTTTTATAAAATTTATAATGATTTTTGAATAAGTCAAAATGTTAAATAAAAAAATGTTTAAGTAAAATTTTTGGAATATAACTTATTTTGGGAAATTCCGAAATTTTGTTAAAAGTGAGTTTTAGTTAAGGAAATAATTGATAATAAGTTATATTTGGGAATTTAAAATTTGATTGTTAAGTTAATAATTTATTACATCACTTAAATGCTGTCTTTTATAAATGAACTGTTTTGACTTACAGACTTTGGGTGGCATTTCATAAATGCTACGGAAACTGAATTTTTGGATTGTTTAAAATAGATGGAAACAATCTTTAGGGAAAAAGGCTTAAATTTTGGAATTTAATATGTAAAAAATAATAATAAGGAATTGACTTTAAATGGTTTTAAATGGAAGAATTTAACTTTTAAATGTGAGTTGAAAGGCAAATTAATTCCTAAATAAATTGAAAAGATTTAAATGGTATTTTATATTAAATAAAATGACTGATGTTTAAATAAATGATGGTTGAAATGATATTATGGTATTGAAATGTATTTGAAACTTATTTTGATTTTTAAAGTATAAATACCATTTCTAAAGGTTGTAACCACGGGTTATAATAACGTTTGGTTGTTAAAGAGACCGGGATCGGATTACTGGCATACTCTCTGTCGATACCGAAAACCACTTTAACAACCGTGTACGCGGTGGAGATTTCAGAATGAAGTAGGATAGTGGTGACCTTTCCTTTGAGGTATATACGTGGACCCGACTCCCGTGAGTTGGCATAAGGTGGCTAAAACAGGAGCGATCGACGGATTAATGAGGTAGCACCTCTGATCGGACGCACTACTTCGTATGCCATTCTATTACTTTTGTGATGGTTTTGGTGCGCACCTTTGATTTGGGAGTGTTGTTCGAGGTGGGCGGCAGCTGCGCGCTGCGCGTTTCCATCGGTCCGGAAGCGTAATTGGTATATCTACCCTGGCATTGCCTAGTTGTGCCGTGTCACCTACCCTAGCGCGCCTTATACGATTTTGGTTTTGTACCATACCTATAGAGTGCCCTCTGACGACGCCCATTCCGGGGGAGATTACGGTATTGTACAGACTATGGGAATATATTATGTGTTAAGGTGGAAAATGTAAAGCCTTAACGCTATTTAAAAGTAAGTTTAATTTACTAATAGACACTATTATAATAGCGAAGTATTACTACATAGTAAATAATTTAACGGATCTTTAAAGGATGGGCGGTCCCAAGCATCCTTTAAGTTACTTGCTTTATATTACAGTACACTTCAATTAGCTTACACTATATAAGTATGTATGTCCTGACTCGAGTGTTTATGTTTTATTTTACGCTCAGGTCAGCCTGAGTTGCAGTTCAGTCATCATCCCGGAGCTAGGACTTCTGTAGATCCTTTCAAGCTGCTGGCTTCTTTCTGTCTGTTATCTTATTTATGAAATCAAGACTTTGGGAATTTTTTTGATTTTTGATGACTTAAACTATATTTGGGATGAAAGACTTTGTAATTTGTATTTGTTGAGACTATTTATAGTGGCTTCATGAACCACTAAGTATTTTAAATTCCGCTGCGAGTATTCTGATTTTGTGTCTATGATTTTGTGATTAATTATTACTGTATATTTTGAGATTTGCCAAATTTTTTTTACAACGTGGTATTTTGAACAATTCAAGTCCGACATGTGCGGATGCGAATGGTTGAAAATATCGGGTCGTTACATTTGGTATCAGAGCTTTGGCTCTAGGCAAAACTTAGAATGTATGGTAAAATTGATTTACAGAATCACTTTAATTTGAGCTTGGATCTCTTCCTTTTCGAATTTTGGAATGTTCCCTGCGGTTCCGAAGTTCATTCGTGTCCCTCACTATTCATTTTCTTTCGATTCTGGAGTATCCCATAACTCCACTTCGGATGATCTTTATAGTGAATGTGCGGTCTCGCCAATATTCTAATAAAGGGGTGAAACTCCTTTACAACTAGCATTGATTCACCAGAGATTTATATTTATCCTCGGTTTATATGCCAGTATCTTTAGTTATTCTGAACTCTATCTCTTCAGATCGAATGTAGATTTACCCCAAAAAATCCACATCGATCTTATTCTTTAAGTCACGGTTGACCCGGTTAAGGTAGCCCGCGATTTATATAAACTTATCTGGTTCCTTATTATGTTATTTAATCATCGGATCTTCTGATTCCAACTTATCTTTAAATCAAAATTCTCTTTGGTTTGAGTCCTTCAAATTTGAACCTCTATACTTGTTTTGAAAAAATTTATTCCTATATTTGGGAAAAATCTAATATTATATATATATAAGTATAATTTTCAGAATTTAACTAGTTGTTTAGAGATAATAGTGTTTGATTTTATTTATGGTTTTGTAAACCATTGGTTTTGTCTTATATAAATAATTTAACTATAAAACATGGTTATAAATTTATTTGGAAACAGAAATGAATTTAAAACAAGAATTTAAGAATTTAATTTCTGATAGTTTCAAACCTTGTGTTTAAAGTCTTAAAAGGATATATTATTATTTAAATTATTTTCGAATATAAATTTGTTTCCAAAGAATTTTAAAGTTTTAAAAATTATTGCTCTTCTCTTTGTCGCTGGAAAATAATTTCGGTGATGACTACAACATCATCGACATTCATTTTCGAGTATCGAAGTAAAGAGACCACGTTGTAGTTTTGCTTCAAAATTTTAATTGATTTGAATTTCTAAATATGACTTAATTTATAATATATATAGATATATGATTTAAATTTGATTTGACATATGCTATATGTATGTATTTATTTATCTCTAAAGGGTTTGACGTTAATTGGAAATTTAATTCATAAATTTATGTTAAAGGTGATTCTAATGATAAAATAAAGTCAAATTTTGAATGAATATTTAAACTTGAATAATAGAATTGGAAAAATTTTACTTGTATAATTGCATGCCAATATAACTTATCTGAATCATTCAGAAATTAACTATGTAATTGGATAATGTACAGTATAAAAGGATTTTATAAATAAAATTTGAGTAGTTATAATAAAAGATATACACTTAAAGTTTCAGTTACAAAAAGACAAATAGAGGTAAATAGAATAAAAAAATAGTTGAATAATATGCAATATCAAATGGTGTAAAAGGAAATTTAGAAATAAATTGGAATAGTTATAATAAATGTAATCTACGTAATATGTGCGATAAGATATATTATGTAGAAATATTTAATAATAATCTGGAATAAAGAAGAATTAAATTTGTTGAATAAAAGATGATTATTATAAATGACTATACAAATTTTTGATTTTAGAAAATAATTGGATAATAAGATAATTAATTTGGAAATAGTTAAGATTGATTTAACTTCAGTAAAAATTAAATGAATTAAATCAATTATTGAATATTAATTAATTTAAATTGAATTTATATGGTTTAAATAAATGACTCCATTTTTAGTTTCAATTTAGTTTTCTTTCAAGGTGTTCTATTCTCCTACCTCCTTCCTTTTCTGGGACGAAAAGTTTTGAGTGGGGGAGAGTGTAATGACCTGTAAATTTCGATAATTAAACTGGTTAATTTAATAAGATTTTTGTAATTAAATTTAAGAAGAGAAAAAAAAACCTTTATAATTTATAATGAAGTGAGTGTTTAAAATGAAATGAAAATAATAGGGATATAGTAACGGTTGTAAGTTACTATTTAATTGGTCTATTAATGTAGTTTCAACTGTTACATTTGGGTATTAAATTGAATATATGCAAATAAACGTATGGTAATGGAGTGAATTCAACATTATATAAGAAATTCAACATTATATAAGCAATTTCGATAATTAGTGGAAATAATAAACTTGAGTGTAATATAAAGTTAGTGACAACATTTATGCAAGTCACCTTTTTATTTAGGGCTGCTAAATTCAGAGTAGGAAGTCAATTACATTTAAATGTAGGTAAATGTTCATTAATGTGAGATAGGACTGTAACTTTTAATGTGTGAATGTAAATGAAATGACATAAATGGAAATTTATATTTTATTCATAAGATGAAATAAAGGAATGAAACCAAGTTGAATAAATTGATTTAGGTTTTATTTATGATAAATGTATATATTTGGGGAATTCGGTATAATTGAAAATAACAAGTTATTACAAAAGAAAGATGAAAATTGGAATATATATTTTTGTAAGGAAAGATAAACAAATAATAACTAGGTTTATAAAGTGATAACAGATTTAATAAAAGTGTAGGATTAAAGCATGGTAGTTATTGGAAAGTAATTAATTGAAATTTGGATGAATTGGGAATTTTTTTTTTATGTATTAGTATAAAAACCAATTTTAATATTACCCATAAGAGGATAAGTTAATAGTCGATTCAATAACATGATTGAGAAATCAAATATATGGATTTATTGGGAATTTAAAACTTATACTATTTTTTTTGATAAAATACAGCGTTTTACACGCAATAAATTTTTCTACTTCTATTACATATTATATATATATATGTGTGTTCTTATTATTATTATTTCATATATCCACCTCTATTTTATCTTTCTATTTTTATTTTTGACAGTCATGTTTATTTATTAGATTATTGCTAGTTTATATCTTTTATTTATGGCTTGGAAGAAACTAAAAGGGTATGCGTTATATTGTCTTAATTGCTTGTCGTTTTAATTGCCTACTTTTTATTTCTTTTTATTTATAAAACCTTGAAATTTAATATAAACTTGATTTAATCATTTCCTAAAAGTCTAAATATAAAATTGGAAGTTTTGAAATTTTTACTTTGTTAAAAGACAACTCCAATTGGAATTTTAATAAAAATGAACTATGTATATTTTAAATCCGAAGAATGTAAAAAAGTTAAAATTTTAGTTAAGTAATAACTTTGTAAAATCCAGTGTTTTACAGACTGTTAAATTTCGCAATTAAAAAGGGTACGCATTGTAATGATATAAGTAACGTAAAAACGTATAAATTAAAAATGTTACTTTTGCATAAATTTTTGGGTGTATTGTAATGCGTTAGTTTGGCGTATTTTAAAAAAATTATATTTCAATATATATATGGATTAATAAAATCAGTTAGGAGATTTCCAAGCAAAACGTATTGATTTCGTGCCTATCCGTTTCTCTAAAATCATGCACTGATTAAGGAGATTCCCACTACCAATATTGTTTTCAAAATCGTGTTTCCCTTTCACGCAAATATCATCTCGAAAGAAATCAAACTTGCTTTCCTTGCGCGTGACATATCAGTGAAATTTATTTCCTTTAACATTTTTGTCATTCGCCTCTTTATAGAGATTTGATTTAAAAACTTTCACAAATAAATTTTATTCCACTTGCCATTCATTCCTCTCAATCAAATATAATTGATTGCCTTCTAAAATTCAATCAATCAGAAAATTAAATTTCTTACCATTTTCTCTCCGTGACATAAATCAACGCATGCATTCAAATCTGTCCTTGAAGTAGCATCCAAAGCAAATTAATACTTGCTGATTCTTTGTATATAAATCTCTCAGACTATAAAAATAGCACGCAACTATTAATTGAAAAAAAAAAGAGATATAACGTTGCAATCAAATTTTTCGTATATCTGGCAATAAATCACGCATAATTATGTAAACATTATTTCGCTTGCCTTCTTATATTCGTTTCCCTTTACCATTTATCTCTTACGTTTTTCTGGTCAACAAAAATAAATTCAAGCTTTCCTATTTGGTTTCCTAGATTTCGCAAGTTTTATCATCTATAAATACCCTACTCGTTCACCTAAACTTTCATATACCTCCTCTCCTCTGATCTTCTCGAGTTGTTGCGTACAAGCTTCAGGTAATGGTTTTATTCTTTCTTCTTCTTTACATTTCCTTATGATCAGTTTATATCGTTTGCTCCACTGCTTCAAAAAAAAAAAATTGCTCGACCTACACCCCATTTTCCCCTCCACCACGTCACGTCCCTCTAAGTTTTCATAACCAAGCTTATATCCCGAACAACCCCTGATAGTGTTTCCATGTTTTGCCGTGCATACCATAGTGATAAAGGAAACCAAGATTTATTCTTACTTTTGCATTCTGTTGAGAAATGTTGCATGCGTACCTATAGGTTGGGCCACGTGACCTTTAATGTGAGCCATATTGATGTGTGTTAGCAAATGGGGATATATTTGGAGCCATCTGGAATACTTTGTGATATAGTAGTGCGTGTGAAACAACCCAGGGCCGTGCCATGCATAAGTGTTTGCCTGCATATTTTCCCCCAAAGTGTTTTATTATTTTGCAAATCTAGTTCACGTGTTGCGTAGAGGTAGTTGAAAAGGAAATTGATATATATGGTAGAGAAAGAAAATAGGATATGAAATAAGCCTGGGCATTAGTGCATATGTGCATGTTTCGAAATTGAAGTGGAAGGGACGTGTTGTAATTAAGAAACAGAGAGAGTTTGCATTGAAGAATAGTTTAGGCAGAGACGCAAGTTTTGCACAAATACATATTTTCAAAATTAGATAAGTTAGGACATGCCGTTGGGAAAAAATATATATATTAATAATAATAATAAAATGTATAATAATAATAAATAGTATTGCCAAGCCTATGAAGTTTGGGTCGGGAGGTGGGGTGAGGCAATTGAGCAAAAGCTGAACCAAAAATTTCTTTTACTCTATTCGTTCCAATTGTCTCAAAATTTTTGCTTTGACCGTAATTTTTAAAGTCACGTATTCGGTATTCGGATCTTGAATCTGGGCGTGACATCCGGGGAAAATTTGACCCGCTGTGCGATTCTTTTTTGGGGATTTTCATTTTGAATCAAAATTTTCTACAGCATTCAGGTGAGTATTCCTCGCCAGACAAACATACTTGTATATTTGTGAATTAATCACAAGTGTAATTGTAAACTTATTTTATTTAAATTTTATCTGCCTGTGATATAACGTATGATGTTAAACCTCATTTTAAATTGACACCTCATCAGTTGTTTATCTACTGTAATATTATTGCAGTTATACAATGTAATGCTTATTTACCGATTTAATCATCACTGTAAGTTCCCGGTAAATTTGAGATCGTTATAGGCTGAAATGATAGGCCTGAACGATAATCATTTTTTCATTTATTTAATTGTTTAATTATTTATTTGTTAACTTGGGGTTGCGGGTTTGAAATGATAGAACCCGAGATTTTGTAAATTGCGGATTGAAATGATATAAATCCGTATCACCTGACCTAGGCTAGAAAACTATATACAGACCCGTAGTTTATATAATATTTTTATGAAATGTTTAAAAGTATTTTAAATGGGAATTTATAATATTCTGGTTCAAATGTAAAGGATTTTTATAAAATTTATAATGATTTTTGAATAAGTCAAAATGTTAAATAAATAAATGTTTATGTAATTTTTTTGGAATATAACTTATTTTGGGAAATTCCGAAATTTTGTTAAAAGTGAGTTTTAGTTAAGGAAATAATTGATAATAAGTTATATTTGGGAATTTAAAATTTGATTGTTAAGTTAATAATTTATTACAGCACTTAAATGCTGTCTTTTATAAATGAATTGTTTTGACTTACAGACTTTAGGTGGCATTTCATAAATGCTACGGAAACTGAATTTTCGGATTGTTTAAAATAAATGGAAATAATCATTAGGGAAAAAGGCTTAAATTTTGGAATTTAATATGTAAAAAATAAAAATAAAAGGAATTGACTTTAAATGGTTTTAAATGGAAGAATTTAACTTTTAAATGTGAGTTGAAAGGCAAATTAAGTCCTAAATAAATTGAATAGATTTAAGTGGTATTTTATATTAAATAAAATGACTGATGTTTAAATAAATGATGGTTGAAATGATATTAAGGTATTGAAATGTATTTGAAACTTATTTTGATTTTTAAAGTATAAATACCATTTCTAAAGGTTGTAACCACGGGTTATAATAACGTTTGGTTGTTAAAGAGACCGGGATCAGATATCTGGCATACTCTCTGTCGATACCGAAAACCACTTTAACAACGTGTACGCGGTGGAGATTCCAGAATGAAGTAAGATGGTGGTGACGTTTCCTTTGAGGTATATACGTGGACCCGACTCCCGTGAGTTGGCATAAGGTGGCTAAAACAGGAGCGATCGACGGATTAATGAGGTAGCACCTCTGATCGGATGCACTTCTTCGTATGCCATTCTATTACTTTTGTGATGGTTTTGGTGCGCACCTTTGATTTGGGAGTGTTGTTCGAGGTGGACGGCAGCTGCGCGCTGCGCGTTTCCATCGGTCCGGAAGCGTAATTGGTATATCTACTCTGGCATTGCCTAGTTGTGTCGTGTCACCTACCCTAGCGCGCCTTATACGATTTTGGTTTTGTACCATACCTATGGAGTGCCCTATGACGACGCCCATTCCGGGGGAGATTACGGTACTGTATAGACTAAGGGAATATATTATGTGTTAAGGTGGAAAATGTAAAGCCTTAACGCTATTTAAAAGTAAGTTTATTTTACTAATAGACACTATTATAATAGCGAAGTATTACTACATAGTAAATAGTTTAACGGATCCTTAGAGGATGGGCGGTCCCAAGCATCCTTTAAGTTACTTGCTTTATATTACAGTACACTTGAATTGGCTTACACTATATAAGTATGTATGTCCTGACTCGAGTGTTTATGTTTTATTTTACGCTCGGGTCAGCCTGAGTTGCAGTTCAGTCATCATCCCGGAGCTAGGACTTTTGTAGATCCTTTCAAGCTGCTGGCTTCTTTCTGTCTGTTATCTTATTTATGAAATCAAGACTTTGGGAATTTTGATTTTTGATTATTTAAACTATATTTGGGATGAAAGACTTTGTAATTTGTATTTGTTGAGACTATTTATAGTGGCTTCACGAACCACTAAGTATTTTAAATTCCGCTGCGAGTATTCTGATTTTGTGTCTGTGATTCTGTGGTTAATTATTACTGTATATTTTGAGATTTGCCAAATTTTATTTACAACGCGGTATTTTGAACAATTCAAGTCCGACATGTGCGGATGCGAATGGTTGAAAATATCGGGTCGTTACACTAAGCGTTACCTTTTTAGAACATATCACTTAGAATGCTCATCGCCCACCTGACGATGTTCTGAAAGCATTCATCCATAGAAGTCCTTCCCGGGTTCGAACGGAACCGAAGGCACTACTCCTACTACATCCATTTTAGAATCATCCTGAGGATTAGTAGCGACTAGCTCTTGCACTTCATTGCTCCACCTTCGAATCCAAACTTGTCTTCCTCACGAAAATGTACAAACAGAATCGAAGTGGTTTTCGAGAAATAAACTCCGATCCCGTCTATTCGAAACAATCAACGCATTGGCCAATATTGATAGTCGGTGATTTAAATATCAATTAACATTCACAAAAATCCATCAAACATAAATAATTTCCCCTGAATTATTTATTAACCTCATAATATCTTTGCAAGATATATTTCCATTTTCAACCCCTTTGAAAACAGTTTTCAAACCACACTTTTCTCATGAAATAAATTTCCAAATAATATTTTCATTGAAAACACCAAGTACAATACTTTGATTTTTAAAATAATTTAAAACGCTTTATTATAAATATCCTTTAAAACATAAGTATTAAAAATTACTTTAATACTTATTCAAAATATATACCTTAAGAATATTTAAAATAAAACCACTTTGTACAATGTAAAATTGACTTTCTAACCTTTAAAAACATAATACCAAGCCACCTTTATATAATTACTACTATAATAGATTAAAAGAAAATACTTACATAGAATTTAAACCTTTAGAATTAATAAGTTTTCTAAAACATGCTTTTCAAAACAATCATAACACAGAATTATTAGAACAAATCTAAATAATTTGAGGAATCCAGTTGGATCCCTCCAACCTGTTTCCCTGCATCCACAGATGTTAGCACAATAAAATACCAATTCCATTTGAGGTGGAATATTGCGATATATGGGCCTTAAATATAACATCATCCATCATTCAAGCATATAATCAACAATTTTAAATCTATTTATTTAAAATTAACCAAGCATCAATTTTTGGGTGAGAAGTTCTCACCTTTGCTTATGCATGCAATCTATTTCCATTCCCGCTTGTTTCTCGATTTTTTTTAGAACTTGTATAAACAATTATACGATTTATTAATATTCGAACCAATCGAATAATTAATTATCATTTATTTATTTAATTTAACTAACAATTTGGTTTCAAACTTATAATTTAGTTTTAAACTAATTTCCTATATATATTATATTTTCTTTCTTCCTAAATCAAAATTTTTAAAGCTTCTGTTTATCTATAATTAAAACAGGAAGGTGTATACATATTATTATACTTTCCTACTGTTTACATGTATAAATCTTTGAACTGAAAATAACAATATTATATCCTACTGCGGATTTAAAAATCTTACCTATGTATATAAAATTTAAAAAAAGTTGTGTCACAAAATTTTACTGTAAAATAATTTTCTTTTAACAACCCAAATTTAATAACTAAACTATTCACAAAATTGTACCTTACTGACCCACATTATCACGAACTCGCGGTTACCCAATCCCAGTGCATGCCACCACTGATTCAATCGAACAGCCCCGGTCAAGCCACTACAAACCCACGACCGCCTTCCCAAATAGTTGCGCACACCCAGAGTCACACTGCCCACGTGCACGAAACCATCTCGATCCCCTTCCGCAGCTGAATTCGACGTCGACCCACTGCCTTGCCAGCACGCAACTTCATCTTCGAACTTGAGCCTTTGCGACATCGAGTCGCGATGCCCGCTACCCAGTTCAGTTCCTCAAAGCTGCTACCACTACAACGAACCCCCAATCGTGAGTGAATCCTACCCATAGCTTTCAATGTCGTCGTGCCCATCTCTTGATGAATCCTTTTGCTATCGCGAAATTCGACACGAATCCTTGGCCACTTCGACCACTCCTCCTCGCGTGCGAGTTTGCCTTCGCGTTCAAACACGACCCTTTTTTTACTTGAAATCGTGGATTGGGTTTCGATTTAATCCCTCTAATAATTTCAATTTGAAAAGAAACTGCTCAAAGGAAAGAAGGGAGATGCGGTTAAATAGATCGGCCATTAATTGAATTTTATTTTTTGTTCTATTTTGATTTCTGGCTGATAGAAAAATTGTCGTGATTTATAAAAAGAAGATGGATTTGATTTCGAACGAAAGAGGCAGCGCAAATTAAGGATAATAGGTAGTGTATGGGAGAACAAAAGGCTACAGTGCTTTTGAAAGGACTGAAAAAGGGTTGATGTGAGATAATTTCAACTACAGTTGACTTGTAAAAATATTCAATTTAAATTCAAATTCAAATTCAAACCGTTCCGATAAATGCAACTTAAAAACTTGACCTCCTATCGAGGCGTGCCGCTAGGCATTTATGATGTTATAACCCTATTCTGAATGCAATGGAAAAGGTTTCGAGCCCTAATTCGATCGTATGGAGAAGATAGCTTTTGGATCAGTTATTATATTAAATTTTCGATATAAATTTAGCGCGTTTAAATATCGTATGCTCACACAACAACTCAAAACATTACGAAAATTGAGATCGGATAATAATATAATATTACGAATCCAATAAAATTGGTTTCATCGAAATCTAAGACTATGCCATGGAGGGCTATTTTTAAATTCAATTTAAACGATAAAATTTCCAAAACTTAACAAAACACTTCCAAATTCAATTTTAACACTTCTACAATCTTAAGTATTATCAGTATATATCTTACATGCCTTCAAATTATTTTTAACAGGCTTAGACCGAAGATTCAATAATTTAACCAATTTCAAAGTATCTATGTTAATAATTCAATTGTCAAATAAACAGTGATATTTGAAATTCATATTAAAAATAACTATCAAATATTTAAAATCAATCAAATATTCTAATTTCAAATATTCAAAATTTCCGGGTCGTCACATTCCTCCCCGCTTAAAAGAATTTCATCCCCGAAATTACTTGTTAAGAAGAATGATCCAATACCCATTACTACTTTCCAAAACCAAACAGTTTTATCAACTTGCCATATCATATCTTTTATTAAAGACCCATTATTACTTCAACCAACTTCCCAAAACCTTCCATAGTTTCCAACAACATTATTTACTCCACTTATTCAAATTTAAATTTAAATACAAATTTAAATTATCAAAACTTTCTCAAAAAATTTGTAGCTCTCTAAATTTTCGAAAAAAATTCGCCAGCGTCTCCTTTGGGCGGCTAGCTCGGTACAACTACAAAATACCTCTACGGTCCCCCAGATTTCAAAAGAAAACAAAAGCCAAGTGGCTAGTCTAGAAAATCAACAAATTTCATACAGAAATTAAATACATACCTTTGCCGAGCAAATTTCAATTTATCCTCTGAAATCAAAAATCCCGAATTCACTTTCGTAATCCTTTAGTGCCAAATAAACAATTAGTTTCAATCGCCATTTCCAAAATCACTTATTTCAATTTCAATTTGAAATCGTTTTGTCGCTAGCAAAAATTTTCCAAAATTTCAGAAATTTTCTAACCCCCAAAATTTTCGAAAAATTTTGGCAGAGTGTCCTTTGTACGGATGAGCTTTTGCAATTTGACAAGACATATATATATATATATATATATATATATATATATATATATATATATATATATATATATATATATATATATATATATATATATATATATATATCGACCCATACGGTTAGAAAAACAAAATCAGTTCATATTTCCTATTTTATTGTGTAGGCTAACCTTTAGTTAGCATTTTTAAGTAAGCGCCTTATTATTTTACCAATTAGCGTGACCAAAATCCTGCTAAACGGCTTCCTGGTACCTATACTTACTCAACTTAAACATATAAGCACTATATATAAGAAGTTTATAGCATTTCACTTATATTTTAATAAATAGCTAAAACATGGATTCTATAACAATGCATGTTATATACTTTCATAAGCACATATGTAAGGTTTCGACACTTGTTTCAATTACTTTCGATCAACTCTCAACCCATACTATTCAATTGAAGTGATTTACAACTCACTTGCTTGCATACGGTTCATTTTTAAACCAAATGAACTTATATTCATTTCAATTAATTCAAAAATCAATTTTATTTACTTCCATTAATTCATAGAATTTTATTTAATCTCATTTTCGTCAAACGACAATTATTTCTATGCAAATTCGGCGATATTTATGTGACTAAACAATTACCTGAGCTTATAACCATTTTAAATTGATTCCAACTCAATTTATATTTAATTCCTTCCATTTTAATTCATTCACAACTATTTTATTTAGCTCGACACATGCCACGCTTGTATACTACTAACCATTCCCAAATTAATTCAACCCAAGCTTTTATTTATTTGTCTACCCTTCCTTCTCAAAGTCGAGCTTCTCATTATTCTTAACTTAAGTTAATTTACTTCAATTTATTCCAACTTCAAAAATAAGTTCACTTCTATTTGAGTTGATTCTTATCTAATCAAATTCCATTTAATTCAGTTAGCCCCTCTATTTTATTTTAGTTCACCTTCTTAATTTATAAAAATAATATCCAAGAACATGCTTAACTCATTTATACTCGAATTGGATTTTATTTGTAACTCAAATCATATCTATTATAATCTATTCCATTTTATTTTTACAACATCTCCACTTATTTTAATTCATTATCAACCCAAGTCAAATTCTATTTATAATTCGAGTTTATTTCCAAACTTCATCATTATCTTACAGTCCATTTTATTTAACCAAGTTAAATTTTATTAACATACTCTATTAAATAATTTATTTAGCTAATTAGCTTGCTTCCAACTTTTAAATCAATATTCGATTTTATTACAAAAATCACTTCATTAAGTTTTCCTGAGTTCAATTTTCTCTCTCTTCATAATCTCAGTTTGGATTTTCTTTCATTTTCCAAAATTCCAACACTTTTATTTTGGCTTATTTATTCCCTTTTTACATTTTTATATGTTACTCAGTTATTGATATTCATACTTCTCCATCCATTTACAGTCAATGACATTTTCACTTTACTTTTAACTAGGGATTATATTTTTATTTCAATACTTTTCAATTCTTTTATAAGCTTCCAAAGCTTATTTATCCCAATTCAATACCTACTTAGTTTATGCTTATTTATTGAAGTAAGAATTTTATTCCATTCAATATTATCTATAACTCAATTGAATTTATTTCAATTAAATTTTATTTAACTTAACTTTAGTTAAATCTAGCTACATCCATTCTTTTGAATTTTATTATGCAAGGACTTAATTCCATTTAATATCATCCCACATAATTCACCTTTATTTCATTTCAATTCTTTTCAACTTGCTTCAAATCCCATTTATTATTATTAACTTTGCTTATGTGACGCCCCATCTCTATGCTCACAATAACAAAGAGTATTAATTTAAATACTGTCTGTTATCACGAAAGCCGGGATAGGAGCGGCCATCCGTAGTTAGGCCTTACACTAGTATTGGTTACCTCGATAGGAGTGGTATATATTTTTATTTTTAATCACTTATTTATTTACTCCCATCGATATATCCAATTCTAGTATAAAACAAACTACGATGGTTCATAATAGTTTAGGACAATGTATATAATAATAACACAGAGAAACTAAATGCGGAACACAGATAAAACAAAAAGACTCATATATATAATAACTGATGTCAGTTGCAATACACGTGATACAATACATATGATACAACTACAACTGTCGACTCAGGAAGTTATATACACAAGCACATTATCGTGATTAATATACATGAATACATAACAACCTATATAAATATACTGACTACTAAATGACAGTAACTACTCCAAAAGATAAGAAAAAGACTTCATAGCTCAAGCAGCAACCCAAAGCAAGATATCTACCACCTGTACTAACTCGGTCTGACCCGAGTATTAAATTCAAAAGAAAATTGTACATGGGTCAGTCTAATTCAAACCCAGTTATTAGTGCATGGAAGCAATAATAATTAAATAACAAATAGACGACGGTCATAAATAATCTCGTCTATCCAATCCTTCAATAAGAGAATCGGATAACGGTAATATAACACGTAACAATGTTAAACAACAAATCAGCAATTTCAAATTTTCAACAAAGATAAGTGAAAGGATTATTAATTAAGATGATTTAGAAAACAACAGAATTGCCTAAATGGCAATTCACGCCAAAATCTAATTATTAAGAAAATAATTAGAAACTCATAATCTAATTATCAAAACGATAATTAGATATTAACAAAAATCATTAAAATTAAACCAAATCAAATTACAAGTCAAAATATTGAATTGGACACACAAAATCATTCAAACAATTGAAGTATCAATTAAAATAACAATATGGGTAGGGCTGCAGTTCACGCATGCATGCACTGCCTCGCCACTACAGCATATGGAATACGCAAAAGATCAATAAATCAAAGGCAACAGAATATCAATAAAAGCAATACCGTGTGGCTGCAGTTCACGCTTGCGTGCACTGCCTTGCCACCATAGTGATGATGTACCCAAAAGATCAACGCATCAAAAGCAAAAGAAATACCAATAAAATCAATACGGTGTGGCTGTAGTACACGCTCACGCATACTACCTCGCCACAACAGTGATGAATTACACAAAAGCTCCGTGAATCAAAAGCAAATGGCACCATCCCGGGATCAAGATCAAGTTAAACAACTCAAACCTAACTGGTCAGTGCCATCACAAAACATAAATGCACACGCAAAGCTACGACATAGTGTTGCAGTAATATCAATTCGACGGTTACAACAAGGACATGTATAGCAAACAGATAGCAAAATGACATGCACAAGGTGCATATGTAAAACTGACCAAATGCCATCAAGTGATACAAGGGAAAACTGCACAAAACTGCAGTCCACAAGATCACAAGGGCCAGACTCGAGACTACATAGCCAAGTCAATAACAAAATGCAAAGTGTCAAGTCCAGTAAACTGCAAGTATCAAAAGGAAGCAAGAAACAACTGCACAATGAAACTGCAGTTGAAACAAGCGATTAACCAGGAAACTAAACAGTCAAGCAACGACAACTCAAGTGCCGAACTCAACTGCAGTACAACCTGGTCAAGGTACAAAACAGTGGCATACGAAACAAGAACAAAGTAGTTCAGGCTTGAAGCCATCAAGTGACAAAGTACAACTCAAATGAGTGAGTGTACCCGAGGTATAGCAACGCAGAACAAAGGCCAGGCAGAACGCATTCGTGAAACAAAAGTGCTAACTGACACAAATATCACAATACATCAGATTCAAGGATGCAAGTTAAACAATGTACAAGCCGAATGCACTAGCCAAAACAAGTAAATTTACAAAACAACTCACCCATACAAGGTACAGGTAAAGTGCAATCGTGGATAGAATTCACCAATTACCACATATAAAACCGTAAACACCACAAGCATGTTGATGATAAAGCACTGCAAACTAACAAAAACTCGAATGACCAAGGGCACCCAAGATCAAACTACAACATGGCAATAATGCAACTGATCAGAGGTGGTGACTTGGAGCATTAGACCAAACAGAAGCATGAAACAGTTCAATACCCAAGCAACAATAGAAAGAAATGAGCCAACTCATGTGTCAGTGGAACCAACTAATATCAACTCAAATTAACAACACAGTGGGTGCTGCAACTACACGCATAAGCCTCAAGTTAAGGCCGAAATCAAATACCATCACAAGACCAAAGCGACCGAGGTCAAAAGTAATACAAAGAGATCATTAAAGATCAAGGCACAGCCGAGATGAACAATCATAGTGCAAACTCATGTTCAAGGCATATATACTTGAAACCGGAACCAGATACAAGTGCAGAAATCATGATATTCGAGCTGCAGGTCAATGATACAATGACTGATGTCATAAAGCAGTAAGTAAACTCGAACAAAGACGAAAGTGCTACCAGAAGAAAATGCATCAGAGGAACCATGGCACAAACCACGTTTAATCAGAAACCTGGCAAAACAATGAAGCAACATTATATACGAAATACAATGGTTAGACAATCTAAAGCACAAGGCAAAACAAGTCGATACAACATGATCAAACTCAATTCGCAACCAAATACAGTAATTGCCGAAGTCATAAAAAAATTTCTCAACATCGAGCAAAATCGAACCAAGTCAGAAAAGTCACCAATCACCAAAATAAAAATCGAATTGCAGAAGCACCATTTTAGAGATAAAATAGATGTGAGTAAATGGAATTAGTCACCTTGATTTCGACGCGCAGATCCAAGCAAGCGAGCACTTGAAATCGGCATTCGCGAATCACACGAAGCCCAAATCTTCAAACGAACGAACGAAAAAAATGAACGAGCCGGCCGCCATTCTTATTTTCTTGTATGCTAGGGCTTTTTTATGTGTTTAGGGTTTTCGAATTGACAAATGGGGAGAGAGGGGACCGGGTATTGATGAATAACACGGCACCAAAATAAGTGGGCCGGTATTATGCTTCAAGCCCAAACACCATACTAAATATTAAAAGAATAACAACCGATTTAAAAATTCAAACAACAATTAGCAACTAATATTAATCGTCAAATGACGATAATTAATTGTTGTTAAACCCTGGGTTGTTGCAGACTCCCCTCCTTATAAAAATTGCGTCCCCGCAATTTTCATAATTAAAGATGTCAATAACAATTATTTTTCTAACATATACTAGTTAAGAGAGAAAAATAATGGTCGGGAACACAAACACCAAAGAAATCTTTTAATTTCATAAAAGAAATTCATAAATTCTCAACAAAGTCTAATTATCAATAGATAATTCAAAAAACAGCAAAACTGAATAAATACGATTATCAGTAATATTTAATTATCGATTAGATAATTAGAATACGGAAACCACAAAACAGTAATATCTAATTATCGATACGACAATTAGAAAACAGTAAAATCTAATTATCAACAAAGATAATTATAAAACCCAAATCGTCAATCGCAAAACCGTAATTATCTAGTTACCAAAACGGTAATCAGAAAACAACAAAGGTCTAATTATCAAAAACGATAATCGGAATCAACAAATATCTAATTATCAAAAACGATAATCAGAATCAACAAATATCTAATTATCAAAAACGATAATCAAATCTCAAATCAACAAATATTCAATTATCAAAAGGATAATCAAATCTCAAATAAACAAATATTTAATTATCTAATTATCAAAAACGATAATCAGAATCAACAAATATCTAATTATCAAAAACGATAATCAGAATCAACAAATATCTAATTATAAAAAACGATAATCAAATCTCAAATCAACAAATATTCAATTATCAAAAGGATAATCAAATCTCAAACCAACAAATATTCAATTATCTAATTATCAAAAATGATAATCAGAATCAACAAATATCTAATTATCAAAAACGATAATCAGAATGTCAAATCAACAAATATTCAATTATCAAAAGGATAATCAAATCTCAAATCAAAAAATATTCAATTATCTAATTATCAAAAACGATAATCAGAATCAACAAATATCTAATTATCAAAAACGATAATCAGAATCTCAAATTAACAAATATATATTATCGAAAATGATAATCAAATCTCAAATATCTAATTGTCACAAGCGATAATCAAAAACGAAAAATATCCGATTATCAAAAACGATTATCAAATCTCAAATCAACAATTATTCATTTATCAAAAACGATAATCAAATCTCAAATCAACAAATATTGAATTATCACAAACCATAATCAAAATCAACAAATATCCGATTATCAAAAACGATAATCAAAATCAACAAATATCCGATTATCAAAAACGATAATCAGAACTCATATCAACAAATATCCAATTATCAAAAACGATAATCAGAATCAACAAATATCCGATTATCAAAAACGATAATCAGAATCAACAAATATCCGAATATCAAAAACGATAATCAGAACTCATATCATCAAATATCCAATTATCAAAAACAATAATCAGAATCAACAAATATTCGATTATCAAAAACGTTAATCAGAATCAACAAATATCCAATTATCAAAAACGATAATCAGCACCCATATCAACAAATATCCAATTATCAAAAACGATAATCAAATCTCAAGTAAACAATTATTCAATTATCAAAAACGATAATCAAATCTCAAATCAACAAATATTGAATTATCACAAACGATAATAAAAATCAACAAATATCCGATTATCAAAAAGATAATCAGAACTCATATCAACAAATATCCAATTATTAAAAACGATAATCAGAATCAAAAAATATCCGATTATCAAAAACGACAATCAGAATCAACAAATATCCAATTATCAAAAACAATAATCAGAACTCATATCAACAAATATCCAATTATCAAAAATGATAATCAGAATCAACAAATATCTGATTATCAAAAAATGATAATCAGAATCAAAAAATAACCAATTATCAAAAACGATAATCAGAACTCATATCAACGAATATCCAATTATCAAAAACGATAATCAAATCTCAAATCAACAATTATTCAATTATCAAAAACCATAATCAAATCTCAAATCAACAAATATTGAATTATCACAAACGACAACCAAAATCAACAAATATCCAATTGTCAAAAACGATAATCAGAATCGACAAATATCCGATTATCAAAAACGACAATCAGAACTCATATCAACAAATATCCAATTACCTGCAGATAATTGGAAACAACAAATATCTAGAAATCAATTAAGATACTCTAGAAAATCAACATAAAAGGTTGGATCGATCCCATCAGATGGCGAGTTTTAACTACGCCGCACCTGCATCTCAGAGTGGCCGAAGCCTACCAAGTACCATAAATTTTGGTACCCATCAGATTGACCCGAAGGTCCATAGAGTGACCCAAAGGTCTAGTACTGGTATTTGACCCGAAGGTCCGCAGAGTGGCCCGAAAGCCCGACAAATGACCCAGAGGTCCAGCAGAGTGGCTCGAAAGCCCTACAAATGACCCGAAGGTCCATCATATGACACGAAGGTCCAACATATGACCCGAAGGTCCATCAGAGTGGCTCGAAAGCCAAATAAAATCATCAAAATCATCAAACAACAGAGGTATCAATTAACGAGTCCGGAATTAACCAAAATAGCAAACGCACATGTCCCATAACCACGAGTTTTACTAAATCGTTTAATTATCTTCATCGTTTCCTTGAAAGTGCAAAATTGTGTGTTCCAAAAATAACATTTCACATTCTCAAACGGACAAGTCCAGAATTAAGCGAATCAGTAAAAGAAAGGAGTCATAATCCTCGATTTTGCTGAAACGTTTAAATCGCTTCCTCATTCTTTTGAAAGCGCAAACTGCAAAACTTATGAAAATAATTTCATTTATTTTATAAAAGTAACAATTTACATTCTCAAACGAACAAGTCTGGAATTAAGCGAATTAGTAAAAGAAAGGGGTCATAATCCTCGATTTTGCTGAAACGTTAAAATCGCTTCCTCATCCTTTTGAAATCGCAAACTGCAAAACTGTTGAAAACAATTTCATTTATATTATAAAAGTAACAATTTACATTCTCAAACGAACAAGTCCGGAATTAAGCGAATCGGTAAAAGAAAGGGGTCATAGTCCTCGATTTTGCTGAATCGTTTAAATCGCTTCCTCATTCTTTTGAAAGCGCAAACTATAAAAAATTTGGAAAAAAATATTATTTTTAAAACAATTTGCAAATCCGTGATAAAAACAGCAATATTAGTGAAAATTTTCGACAAGGAAATTACACTTCTCAAAACACCGTGAAACGGATCTCAAAATCAGCATTGCGGGATAACCGCTTGAAAATCTACTTTAAAATTTGACGGTTACTGAAGTCAAAGCGAAAGTAATTTTTAAACGTCAACATCTCATCAAAATGATTCGCATCAAAATATAACACTAGTGAATTTCCATTTATTAAAAAGGTCAACGAAACACCGTGCTTCAAAAACTTAGCATCAGTGTGAAAACCCGTTATAAAAATAACGGCAACAAAATACGTTTAAAACCAAACACCGGTTCAGCGTAAAATTAATGTAGTAATGTGCAACTTAAATTTGCACGTATGCTACAAAATGAACAAAGAAATCATTCAAATATATTTTCAGTGAAGATAATTCAAAATAGCAAAAATCTCAACAAAAATCACATAACTGCAATCGCTTCGAATACTCAAATCGGATTCGAAATTTTCAAAGAAAACAAAATAAACTCAGCTATGCAAACAACAAATGAAATTTATTTCAGTTTCATATTTTGGTTCTTAAATCAAAAAGGTTATCAGCTGTACTCAGCGAAGACAGTGTCACTGTTTTCGCTGCGCCCTCTGATAAACCGACACAAATTACTTAATCATCAAAACACAAATTCTATTTCATTTTTAAATAAAGATATTTAAAATTTCATCATTATTTCAAATATTTAGTTTTGACTCAAAGCACAATAAAACATCGACTAATAGTTGTAACACATGTTCCATCTAAGTTATGTTTTATATTATGTCCATAAAACCTAAGCTCTGATAACAACTTTGATGCGCCACCTCTATGATCACAATAACAAAGAGTATTAATTTAAATACTGTCTGTTATCACGAACAATAAGGCTGGATAGGAGCGGCCATCCGTAGTTAGGCCTTACACTAGTATTGGTTACCTCGATAGGAGTGGTATATATTTTTATTTTTAATCACATATGTGGCGCCCCACCTCTATACCCACGCTAGCCAAGAACATTACGGTGAATGCTGTCAACTAACACGGAGAATAAGGCTGTTGAGGAGCGACCATCCGTGTAGTTGCTTTGCACGAGCATTGATATGTCAGATAGTATAACAATCCGACATACCGACACAAACTCAAAGCTACTACACAGTGGCTGTAATATCTTCAGAAACAAATGTTGAAATAAATATAACATAAATCAGTCACAGATAATTCATATCGCAAAGGCGGAATAAGATATGAATACTACACATAAAAGTGTACATCAGAGTAGTGGTCAGAAAGATCCACAATAACACAAAATAATAGCAACATATGCTATACATAAGAATACATCTATGAGTCTATATCTCAAGTGTATACAACAAAATAAACTACTAATCTAAGTAGTTTGCCAAAAGTCAGAGTAATGGATCCCGGGGGGAAGTCAAGCAGAAGCACTTGTAACATCTCGGTCTGACCCGAGTATTATTTAATAAGAAAATAATAAACGGATCAATCTCACTATAAATATCAGATGAAACGATATAGAATAAGAGATATGACTAAACACATAATAATCACACTGCCAAGCTGTGATATATATAAGTAATTGAAAATCAACGGGAGATTAATCAATATCACCAAATCTACACAAGAATCAATGAAATGTCATACTCCTCATTTCGTTCACCAAACCATAAATATTGACAATTATATCAATGCCAATCACAAAAGTCAGTGACACACAAATTCACCAATGCACAAATATTGATAAAACTTATCAATGGAAATCACGAAAATTGGTGAAGCACAAATTCTAGAAATCATCTCAAGAAATCCAGAAATCACAAAAAGGGGGAAGGCCTATCACAAACGGGAGCATAAAGCCCACCAACACGTGTATCACAAACAGAACGCTAATTCCATGGTTGCTAACCATCACAAATTGAGCCGAAGCTCCACAAACGGCCTGAAGACCATGGGTTGCTACCCCACCAAATTGAGTCGAAACTCCACAAAACGGGGTTTAGTCTCCCTCGTAGACAAAGAGACATCGCACATTGCTAGTCTAAATCACAAAGATGATCGTCATGATCAACGAGAAGTGTCGATTACAGTAAGCAAGTAAATATATGAGCTTAGCAACATGTCCCATAACCACTAGCTTAACTTAAGTATTTACGAACAAATTGTAGATCTCCACTAGAAAATTGTCACAAGAGTTTCAATCGAACAAGTCCAAGAATTAACCAACAAAGTGAACGCAAGCGTTTCATACCACTTGTTTTACTAAGTCGTTTAATTAGATTTCTCATACGAGTGAGGTAAAGGTTTGTATATACTAATAGATTGGAAAACGTTTTATAAACGAATTTGGTATTAAAATAGTATTGAAATCGTTTGAGGAAAGAGTTTTGATATTTAATACTAGTATAGAAAACCTTTATATTTTTAAAGTGACAAATCACAAAGAAGATTGTAAGAACAATCAATCACTAAAATTCACATACGAAGACGTGAATCAAATCCAAAGAAACCGATATTAAATCTATCAAAGTGGATATTTCCAAAAGTTCCCCAGAAAATGTCACCAAAGTTGATAATTAAATGATGACAATAGAAGGGAACCAACACAAGTCGATAAAAATTGGGATTCGTAAACAAAATAGGCAAGCAGGCAAAACAATGCAGTTTCAGACGTCTGAAACAAGTGGTTCAGACGTCTGAATCTGGAAATATAAAGATTTCCAGAACACAATTCAGACGTCTGAATCAAGTGTTTCAGACGTCTGAAATAGGCATATTCTAGCCTATTTTCTTTCTGTTTGAAATAGAACCAATTCAGACGTCTGAAATTCCAGATTCAGACGTCTGAAACTGGAATTCAGAGCATTTTCTGAACCTCGACCAAAAATGGCCAAACAAATATCGGAAACGATCGAACGAGCAAGTGACGACTAAGGTTTTGCGCCAAGTGACAGCCCAGCCTTAAACGACTCGTCGATACGCCTCAAATATCCATGTCCAAATATCCATAAAAGGATTTTCATAGATTTTGATTTCAAAATACCAAAATTGGAATATACACCAAATCAATCCAAACCAAAATCAATTGCACAAGAGTAAGTGTTAGGAATTCATACCTAACAATCGAAGATAATTATAAACTAAGATGTGAGATAAAAATCTCACCTTTTTACAAAATCAAACAAGAAGAAGCTTGAAAGCAAATGGAGAATCAACCTCTCTTCAAAACAACCCAAATGAGCTTGAATCTATGCTCAAAATAAGAACATTCCCAAAATTAGGTTTAGGAATTTTTGAAATTGGTAAGAGAATAAGTTGGAGAAGAAGAAGAGAATGCTTACCAATGGGTTCTCTTGAATTTGGAGCAAGGAATTAGAGGTTGCAAGAGGAACTAGGGTTTTGGAGTTTTAATTTCCAATCTCTCCCACCATTATTGCCTTAGAACTGAAAAGAGGAAGAAGTGAGGGTGAATGGGGAAGAGTGGTTCAGTTTTGAGTTTAAGTTTGCTAGTGGGCTGAACCCAAACTCAAACCCAAAGTGAAAAAGGTCAAATTTTTGACTAACTCCAAATATATCAAAGTTTATACTCAAAAAGGTCGCAAACGACATTTTAAACTCAATGGAAGTGGTCCCGAGTCCTAATTCGACCGTATGCAAAAAGTAGCTTTTCGGACTAAATTCCGAGTATCGATAAAATATTTAAATATAAAATTTCCAAATATGTGGATTGTTACAGACTCCCCTCCTTAAAGAAATTGCATCCTCACAATATTTAAAAAGAAGATATATAGTAACAACCATAAAAGCATATTCAACACAAAAGAAATTTGAAATAAAAGGTTCACCTCAAAGAGCACGAGAAAGCAAGTCCGGATGTGTTCGCTCGATGAACTCTTTAGATTCCCAAGAACAATCCTTAGGATTTGAAGACCATTGGACTTTAACAAGCGGGACATCTTTATTTCGAAGGCGTTTGACCTCCGAAGCAACAATTCGAATAGGATGCTGCTCATAAGTTAAATTAGGCGAAACTTCAATCTCTTCCACAACACCGGGCTCAAGAATAGAATTGGAATCTCGAAGACATTTCCGAAGTTGAGAAACGTGAAACACGTCATGGATAGCAGAAAATTGAGCCGGTAATAAAAGGCGATAAGCCATGGAACCAATACGTTCAGTGATAGGAAATGGCCCAATATATCGAGGCGCCAATTTTCCCGATCGACTGAAACGTACAACACCCTTCATTGGTGAAACACGAATAAAAACAGAATCTCCAACAGAAAATTCTAATTTCCTTCTTCGATTATCGGCATAGGATTTTTGTCTACTCTGGGCTTCTTTCATCCTATGACGAATAAGATCAGTCTTTTCTGTGGAATCACGAATAAAATCTGGACCTAAAACCACTCGCCGGTCTCAAGCTAACAAGAAGGAGATCGGCATGGCCTTCCATAGAGTGCCTCAAAAGGTGCCATACCAATACTAGATTGGAAGCTATTATTATAGGAGAATTCAAGAAGGGAAATATGATCTTCCCAACTTCCCCCAAAATCAAGCATACAAGCACGAAGAAGATCTTCAAGTGTTTGATTCACACGCTCGGTTTGTCCATCGGACTGAGGATGATAAGCGGTGCTAAAATTGAGCTTCGTTCCCAAAGCTTTTTGGAGACTCTTCAAAAACCCACTAGTAAACAATGGATCACGATCACTAACAATAGAAGTAGGAACTCCATGCAATTTAACAATCTCTTTAACAAAAAGTTTGGCCAAAAGAGGAACGGTTCGGTTAGACCAAACGGGAATAAAATGGGCGGATTTAGTAAGTCTATCAACGATCACCCATAAGCTATCATGACCCGAACGAGAACGGGGAAGGCCATCTATAAAATCCATGGAAATTTGGTCCCACTTCCAAATTGGAATTTCTAAAGGTTGCAATAACCCACTGGGCCTTTGATGTTCGGCTTTAACAAGCTGGCAAGTCTTGCAACACTTAACAAAGTTAGCAATATCAAATTTCATTCCCTCCCAATAATATAGTCGCTTCATATCCGCGTACATTTTACTACTACCGGGATGAATGGTGAATTTAGAATGATGAGAATCTTCTAAAATATCCTTACGGAGATCAATAATATTTGGTACGATAAGTCTACCAAATTTTCGAATGCCGCCACGAGAATCGATATCAAATTCTTTCAATCCTTCAATATCAATTTTATCCCTAATATTTTGGCTAACAAGAGCCATTTCGGGATCTAGCCTTTGAGCTTCAAGAATGCGGTCTAAAAGAGAAGGATGAGCCTCAAAGCTACATAACACAAGTGATGAACATAAATCGGAGACACGGTCTCGAATCTCGCAAGAGGATAATATCTCGATATCATTCCATTCGGATATCATCATAGAAACAACCGCTTGTTGCTTGCGACTAAGTGCATCGGCAAACAATTTCCCTTTCCGGGAGTATAAAGGATGTCGAGATCATACGGTGCAAGAAATTCGAGCCAACGCTGTTGACGCAAATTAAGTTCCTTCTGAGAGAACAAATACTTCAAAGACTTATGATCGGTATAAAGAACAAATTTCTCTCCTAGGAGATAATGACGCCAAATCCGAAGAGCGAAAACAATAGCCGCGAGCTCTAAATCATGAGTGGCATATCTAGTCTCGTTTGGCTTCAATTGCCTAGAAGCATAAGCAATAACACGTTCTTTTTGCATAAGAACGGCACCCAAACCAACGCGACTAGCATCTGTATAAACAATAAAATCTTGGTTTCCCTCGGGAATCACAAGAATTGGAGCATCAGAAAGGAGTTCTTTTAATTTTTGAAAAGAAGTTTCACATTTGTCCGACCAAATGTATTTAATGCCTTTCTTGGTTAAGCCAGTGAGAGGCACGGCAATTTTAGAAAAGTCTTTGATAAAACGGCGGTAATAACCCGCCAATCCAAGAAAACTACGAATCTCCGTCACACTCTCCGGTCTCTTCCAATCTTGAATCGCTTCAATCTTTGAAGGATCCACGGAAATTCCAAATTCGAAAATAATATGACCGAGAAACTTCACACGAGATTGCCAAAAATGGCATTTAGAAAATTTTGCTTTCAGTTGATTACTCCTAAGAGTTTCCAACACAATCCGAAGATGCTTCTCATGTTCCTCTTCGGTTTTTGAATACACAAGAATATCATCAATAAAGATGAGAACAAACCGATCGAGGAAGTCCTTGAAAACTCTATTCATAAGGTCAACGAAATAAGCCGGGGCATTTGTTAACCCAAATGGCATAACAAGCCATTCATAAGATCCATAACGAGTACGGAACGATGTCAAAGGAATGCTATCCTCTACAATACGAAGCTGATGAAATCCAGTAGCTAAGTCTAATTGTGAAAAGATTTAGCACCACTAAGCTGATCGAATAGATCATCAATCCGAGGTAAAGGATATTTATTTTTGAAAGTAAGATCATTAAGCTTGCGGTAGTCAACGCAAAGCCTAAGTGTTCCATCGGATTTCTTCACAAAAATAGCTGAAGCTCCCCAAGGCGAGGAACTAGAGCGAATAAATTGCTTCGTCTCCAATTCAGATAATTGTTTACGCATCTCCTCGTTTTCTTTATTGGACATACGATACGGAGGACGAGTGATAGGTTGAGCTGCAGGAATAAGATTAATTCTGAACTCAATTGCTCGCTTAGGTGGTAATCCTAAAACGGGCTCGAATATGTCGGAAAATTCACAAACGACGTGAATAAGAGAAATAATATCACCCTCATCATCATCATCGTCATCACGAGGATTTAAAGAATATAAAGATGCAACCAAGCTGGAATCTGAATCTTTAAGATTAATAGAAATCTGCTTAACAGATTGAGGATGTCGAAGATGAATAGTCCGCTCAGGACATAGGATATGAGCTTCATAACGGTTGAGCCAATCCATTCCCAAAATCATTCCAAAGCCTAAATAACGCATGACATGCAAATCGGCTCGGAAAGAAAAATCACGCAAAATAATCTCAACACCATTACACAATAAATTGATTGTCGCGGATCCACCAACCGGATTCGCAATTCTCAAAGAAGTCATTAAACACAAAACATCCAAAGAAAAAGTATCAACAAGTTCTTTTGATATAAAAGAATGGGACGCACCCGTATCAAAAAGAACTCGAATAGGATGATCATGAAATAAAATAATTCCATCCAGAATAGAATGAGAAATACCTTGGCCACGAGATGTGTTGCCAGGGGCTTGAGCAACTTTAAGCGTTCCCTCTTTCCTGCCCTGAAGCTTGGGGAATGAGGATATAACATGACCAGGACCTTTGTAGTAGCGACAAGAGAGAGACTGTGGACACTTGTTCGCGTAATGGTCCTTCGAACCACAATTATAGCATTCCCCACGACCAAAGGAAGAAGTCTTTGCCACAGAGGTTGCTTACTTCCCTTTCTTATTAGGATAGGGGCCTTTGAATTTGTTTGGCCTCTTCTTGTTGTTATTGAAGCTTAATTTGGAACCCACCACTTCAACATCATTCTCCCTATCTGCCTCTTCAAGGCGAAGAGTGATATCAACAAGTTGGTCGAAAGAAACTTCTACTTTTAGAAGTAATGGCTATTGAGATTTTTGTTTAAGCCATAGACGAACCTCTGGTTATTCTTTAAAGGGGTGTTGATGTATTCAACCCCATATTTGGAAAGCGACTCGAAGGAGGCGACGTAATCAGCCACGGAGGGCTCGCCTTGAACAAGGTCTATAAATCGTCGAGCCAATGTCACTTTCTCTACTTCTGGTACAAATTTCAACTCGAAGCGTTCTCGGAATTGCCCCCAAGTGAGATCCGCTTCATTAATCTCAGAAATAAGAAGCTCGTACCAGTCCAATGCTCTTTCTCGGAGCATACTAGAGGCCACCTGAACTCGGTGAAGGTCAATAAGATTCATGCGAGAAAAGATTCAATCGCATGACCTTAGCCAAGCCTATACTTCAATAACAGTTTCGTAACCTTTGAATGGCTCCCCACCCAAATTAGTGTAATCGCTGCACAAGCGTGCAAATCCCGACTTTGGGAGAGTAGATTCCGGGTTAGCTCCAGCTGCTTGAGCATTAGTTACCAAATCAAGAAGCTGTTGAGCAGTCATAAAAACTCCTTCCTGCGGTGGAGTACTAGATGGCACGGCTCTGGGGCGGCCTGGTCTAGACATTTCTCTTCCTTTAGAAGGAAAGAAAGAAAGAAAGAAAGAAGAAGTAAAAGGTTATTCACCAAACAATTATCAAGAAATCTTGATAAATAAAACAAGGAATCATAAAAGAAAATAGGATAGAAAGGTACGAAGACTTAAATTAATCCTAAGGTATAACTCCTAAGATGGACTTAGAACGATGATCCTTGTTAAGTTATTCTACATTGTTCCGAAGTTTGCCTCTGATACCAAGCTGTGGAGCCCCACCTCTATACCCACGCTAGCCAAGAACATTACGGTGAATGCTGTCAACTAGCACGGAGAATAAGGCTGTTGAGGAGCGACCATCCGTGTAATTGCTTTGCGCGAGCATTGATATGTCAGATAGTATAACAATCCGACATACCGACACAAACTCAAAGCTACTACACAGTGGCTGTAATATCTTCAGAAACAAATGTAGAAATAAACATAACATAAATCAGTCACAGATAATTCATATCACAAAGGCGGAATAAGATATGAATATTACACATAAAAGTGTACATCAGAGTAGTGGTCAGAAAGATCCACAATAGCACAAAATAATAGCAACATATGCTATACAAAAGAATACATCTATGAGTCTATATCTCAAGTGTATACAACAAAATAAACTACTAATCTAAGTAGTTTGCCAAAAGTCAGAGTAATGGATCCCAGGGGAGAAGTCAAGCAGAAGCACCCGTAACATCTCGGTCTGACCCGAGTATTATTTAATAAGAAAATAATAAACGGATCAGTCTCACTATAAATATCAGATGAAATGATATAGAATAAGAGATATGACTAAACACATAATAATCACACTGCCAAGCTGTGATATATATATAAGTAATTGAAAATCAACGGGAGATTAATCAATATCACCAAATCTACACAAGAATCAAAGAAATGCCATACTCCTCATTTCGTTCACCAAACCATAAATATTGACAATTATATCAATGCCAATCACAAAAGTCAGTGACACACAAATTCACCAATGCACAAATATTGATAAAACTTATCAATGGAAATCACGAAAATTGGCGAAGCACAAATTCTAGAAATCATCTCAAGAAACACAGAAATCACAAAAAAGGGGAAGGCCTATCACAAACGGGAGCATAAAGCCCACCAACACGTGTATCACAAACGGAACGCAAATTCCATGGTTGCTAACCATCACAAATTGAGCCGAAGCTCCACAAACGGCCCGAAGACCATGGGTTGCTACCCTACCAAATTGAGTCGAAACTCCACAAAACAGGGTTTAGTCTCCCTCGTAGACAAAGAGACATCGCACATTGCTAGTCTAAATCACAAAGATGATCGTCATGATCAACGAGAAGTGTCGATTACAGTAAGCTAGTAAATATATGAGCTTAGCATCATGTCCCATAACCACTAGCTTAACTTAAATATTTACGAACAAATTGTAGATCTCCACTAGAAAATTATCACAAGAGTTTCAATCGAACAAGTCCAAGAATTAACCAACAAAGTGAACGCAAGCGTTTCATACCACTTGTTTTACTAAGTCATTTAATTAGATTTCTCATACGAGTGAGGTAAAGGTTTGTATATACTAATAGATTGGAAAACGGTTTTATAAACGAAGTTGGTATTAAAATAGTATTGAAATCGTTTAAGGAAAGAGTTTTGATACTTACTACTAGTATAGAAAACCTTTATATTTTTAAAGTGACAAATCACAAAGAAGATTGTAAGAACAATCAATCACTAAAATTCACATACGAAGACGTGAATCAAATCCTAAGAAACCGATATTAAATCCATCAAAGTGGATATTTCCAAAAGTTCCCAAGAAAATGTCACCAAAGTTGATAATTAAATGATAACAATAGAAGGTAACCAACACAAGTCGATAAAAATTGGGATTCGTAAACAAAATAAGCAAGCAGGCAAAACACTGCAGTTTCGGACGTCTGAAACAAGTGGTTCAGACGTCTGAATCTAGAAATATAAAGATTTCCAGAACACAATTCAGACGTCTGAATCAAGTGTTCCAGACGTCTGAAATAGGCATATTTTAGCCTATTTTCTTTCTGTTTGAAATAGAACCAATTAAGACGTCTGAAATTCCAGATTCAGACGTCTGAAACTTGAATTCAGAGCATTTTCTGAACCTCGACCAAAAATGGCCAAACGAATATCGATAACGATCGAACGAGCAAGTGACGACTAAGGATTTGCGCCAAATGACAGCCTAGCCTTAAACGACTCGTCGATACGCCTCAAATATCCATGTCCAAATATCCATAAAAGGATTTTCATAGATTTTGATTTCAAAATACCAAAATTGGAATATACACCAAATCAATCCAAACCAAAATCAATTGCACAAGAGTAAGTGTTAGGAATTCATTCCTAATAATCGAAGATAATTATAAACTAAGATGTGAGATAAAAATCTCACCTTTTTACAAAATCAAACAAGAAGAAGCTTGAAAGCAAATGGAGAATCAACCTCTCATCAACACAACCCAAATGAGCTTGAATCTATGCTCAAAACAAGAACATTCCCAAAATTAGGTTTAGGAATTTCTGAAATTGGTAAGAGAATAAGTTGGAGAAGAAGAAGAGAATGCTTACCAATGGGTTGTAACGACCCGTAAATTTTCGATAATTAAATTAGCTAATTTAATAAGATTTCGTGATTTAATGTTAGAAAAAAATTTGTAATTCATTTGGAATAATAATAACTGGAATGAATTGCAATAATTATCCAAGTAATGAAAAAAAAGCTACTTAGTGAATGACTTTGCAATCAATAGTTGAATAGGATATTAAATGTTGAATTCATTGGGTATGATAGAGTAATTGATTGATAAGTAAAATCTATTTGAAATCAAATATTGAATATTGAACACGTAATTGTTTAAATTAAATATTTAAAACTTATTGAATAATTGAATAACTGTAAAATGAAAATAGTGTTCTAAATTTTGAAATGGTTTTAAAAGTTGAATCTTATAAGTTCAATTTCAATATTTCAAAAGATAATGAATTATTGGATAAGCGAAATTGTCTAAATTAAATATTTGGAATTTATTGGATAAATAAAATAACGGATTTAATATGATTAAAAATGATTTGTAAAATTTTATTTTATCATATTGGAGTTATAGTGATGTTATAGAACTTTTAAAACTGAATTTAAAATTTATTTGTGAAAATTGAATATTTTAATATTTAATTATCGCCTGAAAAATAGCCAATTTTTGAACAGTCTCAGAATTGGACGAAACTAGTTCTATTGGATCCGTAATAGTTATTTATTATCGGATTTCAATTTTCGTAGCAATCGGAGTTGTCGTTTGACCGTGGCAGCTCGAAACGCGTTGAAATTGTTTAATATTAATTTGGCGAGTTAAAAATAGTCATTTTTCAAACGGTCTCGGATTTTGACGAAACTAGTTTCATTGGATCCGTAATGTTATATTATTGTAAGATTTCAAATTTCAAGTCAAACGGATTTACCGTTTGTCCGGGGCAAGCCAAAACGCATAGAAAATCGTTTAATCGGTTTAATTTAAAATTGATCGTTTATTTCCGTAACTCTCACATATGATCGAATTAGGCCTTGAAACTAGTTCCATTGCGTCCGGAATGGGGGTAAAACCTTATAAACGCCTGGCGGCACGTCTCGATTGGAGTTCGGATGATTTTGGACCTACCTATATAAATACGCACGCAAACCGAGGCAGTTTTATTATTATCTTAATCCAGAAACCCTAATTGACTTCAGCCCTAGCCGCCATTTCCTGAATCAATGGCCACGAAATTCGAAACTTCTTTCTCATTTTCCTCTCAATCCATCAACAATTAGCAAAAACTCTCAACTACAAAGTTGTAGAGCACGATGAAAGCTTCAAATCCATACGGAGATGATCAAAAACGGAGCCACGAATCAACGGGAAATCGTGTAGGAAGGGGCTGCGTTTTTCACGTTTTTCGAGGTAATAGGGGAGGCCGAGTTCAACATGGTGGCAGCCGATGGTGGCTCTCGAGCGGGGCTTCGCAACGATGGTCTCTGATCAACTTCCCGACGCTTGTGGTGGTCGCAAAATGGAACCCTAGTTTGAAGCTTGATGGGTTCTCATGCGTGCGTTTCCTGTAGAAGTAACGTGAGGTAGGAGGAAGATCGTGCACGGCTTGGATTTGCAGGCTTTGAGATGGATGGCCCAGATCTGTTAGGGTTAGAAATAAAATAAAAGTTGTATATTATTTATATTTCAATTTGTGTAAACTTCTAAAATGCATAACTTTTTCATACGAGGTCGAAAACGCGCGAAACTTTTTGCGTTGGAATCGTATAGACGAGCTCTACGCGATGCAACTGGATTGGAATCATTTGGAGCTAGAGAAAATTTTGGGTTAAATCGAACGTCGTTCGATTTGATTTAAATCGTAAAAATCAAGGTGAGTGTTTATAACGCTCACACCGTACTAAATATTTTTATGCTAGTTAAATTTGATATTATGAAGTGTTATGATTTTATTTGTCGTTGTTTGGTAAAAATTTAATTGTCATATAGCTTGTCATTTGCATTAACCGTTGAAAAATTAAATTGACAGTTAAATTGAAATTAAAATTGGATTGCGATTAAATTACCTGACATTGATAACTATGAAACTGCCATGAATTGTATTGTTTATTGGATGATGTATTTTGATGGATGCTATTGGTTGATAATTGAATGTTTGGATGTTTATTTGCTTATATAGATCCTGTTATGCATACATATGATACTGAGATTAATTTAAGTAATGTATACTCACTCCTGACATTTAATTGAAATAAAAAAATTACTTGGCCATAGGATAGAAAATTATATACGGACACCGAATTAGCTAAATAAATAATTTTTGAAATCGTCGATTTAAAATTTATTTAAATGTTTTGATTTAAAAGTTATAAATAGAAATCAATTTATAGAAATCAAATTTGTCGAAAAATTGAGTTGGAATGTTGAAATAAATTTTGGTTAAAAGAAATTGGTAAATAATTTAAGTTGTGACTTTAAAAAAAAATAAAAATTTGGATATGATTGAATTTCAAAAATCTATTTATTTTAAAGATTGAACATTATTTCGAGCTTTGAATATTACTAAGTAAAAGTGATATGAAATGATATTTTGAAATCGAGTTTGGAATTGAATCATATTTGGAATTTGGATTTAAACTTGAATATTGTTGGAAATTTTGTTAAGTGTTATAAATTGATATTTTGAGAAATCAAGCTCCAAATCGATATAAATTGAAATTGAATTAATTAAAGGTGAATGTAGAATTGAATTGATTTGAAGTAAAAGTTGACATTGTTTTGAATTGAAATCGAAATTGAATCGGTAGAATGGAAATTGAAATTGATTTGAATTGGGAAGTTATAATTGAAATGGATTGATTTTGAAGCTGTTTTAATTTGTTTTCCAAATTACTCTGTTATATAAACCATTTTGAATACTTAAACTATTTTAATCTATTTTAAATCTACTTAACCCAATTTAAATTATTTTAAACTAATTTATCTATTTTAAATCCATTTTAAAGATTTTAAGTGTTTTTAACTATTTTAATTATTTAAAACTACTTTTAAACTACTTAAAACTATTTTTCTAAAATCCTAAGCTGGTCAATAAGGTGAAATGTTTATATTTAAATCTTGAATTTAAATATGAAATCTGATATTTTGAAAGATACGATGATATTTGAATGGATTTGATTTTTGAAGCGAATATGATATTTTGATATCAATTATGAATCGATTTGAAATATAAAAGAGCCAACGGTGTAATAATACGTAGTTATTAAAGAGACCGGGATCGGATATGGACATACTCTCTGTCGATACCGAAAACCACTTTAATAACTATTATACGCGGAGTGTTGATCCAGAATGAAGTGGATGGTTTGGTGAACGCGTTGACTGAAGAAAGAGAACGATTATTGGATGACCCCTGACATGACTAAAACAGGATCCGCGCCGGGCCATTGAGGTTCGCCACCTCTAGCGGACACACTTCTTCGATACCATATCTATTACATTTGTGATGCGATTTGGGTGCACCCCTTGATTTGGGAGTGTTGTTTCGCGGTGTTGGGGTAGCTGCTGGCTATGCCCAACATCAGTCCGGATCACGCAACTACTAGTATCCTAGTTGGTATTGCCTCATGTACCTTGTCATACTGATTATCCTATTCGCGACCACTACGTTTTGATTTGTACCTTGAGTATATGGATTGCCCTCTGGTGACTTCCGGTTTTGGGGAAACTACGGTCTTGTATATGCTTTTGGGAATATAAAAATGTGTTAAGGGGGATTATGGTAACGCCTTAACGCTATTTTGATACTTTATATTACTGATAGGCATTATCTACTTAGCGTATATTATTACATAGTATATAGTTTCACGGATCCTTGAGAGATGGAAAATCCCGTAACATCTCTTGAGTTATTGCACGCACGTTGACACTGGATAGGAGATGTCAAACCCCGTAAACATCTCTGACGCCGTTACACTCATATTTATTTACGATTGACTTAACTTACATGAGGATATTTAGTCCTGACTCGAGTGTTTGTCTTTTCATTACGCTCGGGTCAGTCCTGAGTTTTCAGATTTTTGAGGATCTATTTCTGAAGGATGAAGACAAAGATTTGGTATATTATGTACTACTATTATGTTCATTCCATTCCGCTGCATTGTTGTATGATATTTGCTGTGTATGTAACTCTGATAAATGTTGTATAATAATAATCAAATGTATTCATTTCAAATGTATTCATTTAATTAACAGCTTCATGAACTGTTATTTTATTATTATACTTTAGCCTTCCGCTGTGAGATTCTGTGTTGTTCATTTCCTTTATTTCCCTTCCTTTTCTTTTCTTATTTACCCAATAACTATCTGCCCTTTTAATGGTTTGGAATCGACATGTGTATTTGATCGTCGGTTTAAACTGTCCAAAAAGGCGGGTCGTTACAGTTGGTATCAGAGCTTTGGTTTAGCGATAAACCTTGGCTCTAGTGGGGAATAACTCATTGAAATGGAGGTAAACTATATGAATGAGTTGAGTGTATATGAGAGAGCGTACTTGTTATTTGATATAAAATGGTTTTATATTGTGTTAATTTGTTCCGTTGAGTATTTATGAATTCTGGTCGATACTTGGGACGCCAAGGCGTCGATAGGAATTTCTAAACACTCGAATAGGACAAACCAACACAATATCGTTTTGGAATATATTTTATATAAAGGAATTATTTGAATATTTATTCATTTTGATTGAATTGATTTTTAGGAGATGATAATATTAGATTATTATCGTTATTGTTTGATCAGTCAATATTTACGACAATTGATTAAATAGCAATGGATTTAGGAAAATGAAATCTTGTAAACACAATTGATAATGAATATAAATGAATTTTAACTTGGATTTGGGAATTTAAATTCCGGTGTTTGAAATTGACTTACAAGAATTTGAAAATTTTAATATGAGTATTATATGATAGTATAATTGAGTTGAAATTGTTTTCGAAGGATTTTTTTTATGATAAGTGTTATATTCCCTACTCTTGATGCTAGAAAATGATTTCGATGATGTGTGCACGCATCATTGGCGTTTATTTTCGAGAGTCCGAGTGGGGGAGACCACTTAATAGCTTGTCTAAACCTTGTTTTGACTCAAATTTTATTTTGTTTTGCATTCTCTATAGTATGATTTGATATATAAATTATATAAGTATATATTATTTCAAACCTTGATTTGAAATGAAACCGGGATTGGAATTCTTAAGTTCTTTAATAATTAATGATTTTTTTTTTGATTGAAATGAATTTAGACTTGAATCATTAAGGAACTTCTGAATTGTGAAATGAGAAATGAACCAAAGAGCTAAGTGAAAATATCAATTGAAGTAGAAATCCTTAGAATTAGGAAATTATGAACTTAAAATAAAATTGAAACTGTAAAACTCGCGTAGTATTAAATTTCATTCTATAGCATAGATATAACTTACCAAAATATTTAAGAAGTTCAAAAATGTTATATGAATTGTTAATTGGATAATATACAAGTATAGGTTTGAATAATGAAATATGCATTTAATTAATGGTTGCAAATATAAATAAAATTGTTAGTAAATAATTGGAATTTAAATTAACATTTAAAGGTGATTCACAATTATGTTAATATAAAATGAAAATACTATATGTGAATGTAAATGTGAAATTAAATTATAGTGAAATTTAAGTAATGACTTAAGAATTGATAAATTGAAAATTCAACTTTAAATGAAAAGAAGTTGTATGTTGTTTAACTACATTCTATTTGCATAACTATAACTTACCAAATACTTAAAGGGTTTAAAATGCTAATAAGGATAAGTAGAGTAATAATATACCAGTGTGAGAGTGAAAAATAAAATGTGAAGATCTATTGATAGTTGTAAATATAAAAGAAATTTAAGCTGTAAAATGAATGATATATCTAAGTGAATATATAAAATTTAAAATTAATGAAATATAAAATTGGTAAATGGAAACTAATTAAATTTGAATATAGTTAAATGTCAATAAACTTGGAAGTGTATGAAATTAAAGTTGACTTGAAATTGTATAATTGATTTAGTGTAGATTTTGGATGGATGTTAATGTTTGATATGCATTGGCTGTTAGATGGATGATAATTGATTAAGTAGAATTCATTAGTGTTAATGGAATTGAATAAACGGAATAAAATTGTAAAATAATTAAATTCAAATTTGAAGCAAAGTGAAATTAAATATAATTGAATTCAATTTAAATTGAAGCAAATTGACTTGAATTTAAAATGTGAATGAAACAAACTTGAATAAATCGGAAACAAATTGAATGTAAACCTATTGCATGGATAAATAAGAAAATAAATGACTTTGTGTTTATGATTGGTTTTTTTAGAAAATTTGAAGTTTTGATGGTTTGCACTTTGAAATAATAGAAGCAAATTTTTGGGAAAATCCAAATTTGTCCAATATATGCAGAAACGAAAACAACCATAACTTTTAAATGGCTAAACGGAATTCGACGATCTTGGACTTTTCGAAAAGCTCAAAAACTATAATACAAATTTTGTTTAGATAACTTGAGAAAATTCCTTCGTCTACTAGGTTAAAAACTTGAATGTTACTCGCTGTCCTATGTAAAAATAAGTAAAATCTGTAGTATACACCCTTAGTATTTTTGACATATCTTTTTACTGGTTTATCGGATTTTGATGATCTTGTACTTTCTCGAAAGCTAAGAACATAAGATAAAACTTTTGTTTTAAGTGTTTTGTGTTTTGACACCGTTTAGAAGGTCGAAACCACGAGTGAACGTCACAGACCTGCGCAACACTGCCCAGGCTGAAGCGTTTCCCTTAAGTAAAACGGCCATAACTTTTGAACGGATGATCCAAATTCGATGATTTTGGACATTCCGGAAAGCCTGAAATGAATGCAACAACTTTTGTTTAGATTCTGTTGTCAAATTTTACCGTTTAGGTGACCTAAAGCTAAGATTTGTTTGCTGTCCAGAAATTGAAATCTCAGTTTTGAAGCTAAATATGTTATATATATGTTGTGTAGGCTAAATATATCGATCTATCTTTATATGCATGGTTCTAACTTAGTTATTGAGCATTGTAGTAGGTAGCAAAGGGGTTGCGCTTCGTTGTGGAGTTCGCTTCTACGCTAAACGCATAATGTAAGTAAAATGCTAATAAATGCTAAATAAAAGGTACGCTTACGGTTTTATATGATATTGGTGATATTTATATGTTGTTTCCCCACATATGGGATGCCTCATCATTGAGATGAGATGTATATTTATGATATATGCTATTATATTTTTCCGATCGAGCCGCGCAAAGGAGACTCTGCCGAAATTTTCCGTAAAATCCGGGTGTTAGAAATTTTTTCAAGTTTTAATTTTTTTTTATAACTTGTTTTGATTACTAACTTTTAAAGTTAGGAAGCCGTTCGGAGTAAGTTAGTGGAAGCGTAGTTATGACTTTATAAATGGAATTTCATTGTTTTATAAGTTGGTAACTTTGAATAAAATATATCTAATGTTGAATTCTATACTTAGTTTCTTTTCCTTTCTTTTCCCTTCTTTTCCTTTTCGAGGACGAAAAGTTTTGAGTGGGGGAGAGTGTAACGACCCGTAAATTTTCGATAATTAAATTAGCTAATTTAATAAGATTTCGTGATTTAATGTTAGAAAAAAATTTGTAATTCATTTGGAATAATAATAACTGGAATGAATTGCAATAATTATCCAAGTAATGAAAAAAAAGCTACTTAGTGAATGACTTTGCAATCAATAGTTGAATAGGATATTAAATGTTGAATTCATTGGGTATGATAGAGTAATTGATTGATAAGTAAAATCTATTTGAAATCAAATATTGAATATTGAACACGTAATTGTTTAAATTAAATATTTAAAACTTATTGAATAATTGAATAACTGTAAAATGAAAATAGTGTTCTAAATTTTGAAATGGTTTTAAAAGTTGAATCTTATAAGTTCAACATTTCAATATTTCAAAAGATAATGAATTATTGGATAAGCGAAATTGTCTAAATTAAATATTTGGAATTTATTGGATAAATAAAATAACGGATTTAATATGATTAAAATTGATTTGTAAAATTTTATTTTATCATATTGGAGTTATAGTGATGTTATAGAACTTTTAAAACTGAATTTAAAATTTATTTGTGAAAATTGAATATTTTAATATTTAATTATCGCCTGAAAAATAGCCAATTTTTGAACAGTCTCAGAATTGGACGAAACTAGTTCTATTGGATCCGTAATAGTTAGTTATTATCGGATTTCAATTTTCGTAGCAATCGGAGTTGTCGTTTGACCGTGGCAGCTCGAAACGCGTTGAAATTGTTTAATATTAATTTGACGAGTTAAAAATAGTCATTTTTCAAACGGTCTCGGATTTTGACGAAACTAGTTTCATTGGATCCGTAATGTTATATTATTGTAAGATTTCAAATTTCAAGTCAAACGGATTTACCGTTTGTCCGGGGCAAGCCAAAACGCATAGAAAATCGTTTAATCGGTTTAATTTAAAATTAATCGTTTATTTCCGTAACTCTCACATATGATCGAATTAGGCCTTGAAACTAGTTCCATTGCGTCCGGAATGGGGGTAAAACCTTATAAACGCCTGGCGGCACGTCTCGATTGGAGTTCGGATGATTTTGGACCTACCTATATAAATACGCACGCAAACCGAGGCAGTTTTATTATTATCTTAATCCAGAAACCCTAATTGACTTCAGCCCTAGCCGCCATTTCCTGAATCAATGGCCACGAAATTCGAAACTTCTTTCTCATTTTCCTCTCAATCCATCAACAATTAGCAAAAACTCTCAACTACAAAGTTGTAGAGCACGATGAAAGCTTCAAATCCATACGGAGATGATCAAAAACGGAGCCACGAATCAACGGGAAATCGTGTAGGAAGGGGCTGCGTTTTTCACGTTTTTCGAGGTAATAGGGGAGGCCAAGTTCAACATGGTGGCAGCCGATGGTGGCTCTCGAGCGGGGCTACGCAACGATGGTCTCTGATCAACTTCCCGACGCTTGTGGTGGTCGCAAAATGGAACCCTAGTTTGAAGCTTGATGGGTTCTCATGCGTGCGTTTCCTATAGAAGTAACGTGAGGTAGGAGGAAGATCGTGCACGGCTTGGATTTGCAGGCTTTGAGATGGATGGCCCAGATCTGTTAGGGTTAGAAATAAAATAAAAGTTGTATATTATTTATATTTCAATTTGTGTAAACTTCTAAAATGCATAACTTTTTCATACGAGGTCGAAAACGCGCGAAACTTTTTGCGTTGGAATCGTATGGACGAGCTCTACGCGATGCAACTGGATTGGAATCATTTGGAGCTAGAGAAAATTTTGGGTTAAATCGAACGTCGTTCGATTTGATTTAAATCGTAAAAATCAAGGTGAGTGTTTTATAACGCTCACACCGTACTAAATATTTTTATGCTAGTTAAATTTGATATTATGAAGTGTTATGATTTTATTTGTCGTTGTTTGGTAAAAATTTAATTGTCATATAGCTTGTCATTTGCATTAACCGTTGAAAAATTAAATTGACAGTTAAATTGAAATTAAAATTGGATTGCGATTAAATTACCTGACATTGATAACTATGAAACTGCCATGAATTGTATTGTTTATTGGATGATGTATTTTGATGGATGCTATTGGTTGATAATTGAATGTTTGGATGTTTATTTGCTTATATAGATCCTGTTATGCATACATATGATACTGAGATTAATTTAAGTAATGTATACTCACTCCTGACATTTAATTGAAATAAAAAAATTACTTGGCCATAGGATAGAAAATTATATACGGACACCGAATTGGCTAAATAAATAATTTTTGAAATCGTCGATTTAAAATTTATTTAAATGTTTTGATTTAAAAGTTATAAATAGAAATCAATTTATAGAAATCAAATTTGTCGAAAAATTGAGTTGGAATGTTGAAATAAATTTTGGTTAAAAGAAATTGGTAAATAATTTAAGTTGTGACTTTAAAAAAAAATAAAAATTTGGATATGATTGAATTTCAAAAATCTATTTATTTTAAAGATTGAACATTATTTCGAGCTTTGAATATTACTAAGTAAAAGTGATATGAAATGATATTTTGAAATCGAGTTTGGAATTGAATCATATTTGGAATTTGGATTTAAACTTGAATATTGTTGGAAATTTTGTTAAGTGTTATAAATTGATATTTTGAGAAATCAAGCTCCAAATCGATATAAATTGAAATTGAATTAATTAAAGGTGAATGTAGAATTGAATTGATTTGAAGTAAAAGTTGACATTGTTTTGAATTGAAATCGAAATTGAATCGGTAGAATGGAAATTGAAATTGATTTGAATTGGGAAGTTATAATTGAAATGGATTGATTTTGAAGCTGTTTTAATTTGTTTTCCAAATTACTCTGTTATATAAACCATTTTGAATACTTAAACTATTTTAATCTATTTTAAATCTACTTAACCCAATTTAAATTATTTTAAACTAATTTATCTATTTTAAATCCATTTTAAAGATTTTAAGTGTTTTTAACTATTTTAATTATTTAAAACTACTTTTAAACTACTTAAAACTATTTTTCTAAAATCCTAAGCTGGTCAATAAGGTGAAATGTTTATATTTAAATCTTGAATTTAAATATGAAATCTGATATTTTGAAAGATACGATGATATTTGAATGGATTTGATTTTTGAAGCGAATATGATATTTTGATATCAATTATGAATCGATTTGAAATATAAAAGAGCCAACGGTGTAATAATACGTAGTTATTAAAGAGACCGGGATCGGATATGGACATACTCTCTGTCGATACCGAAAACCACTTTAATAACTATTATACGCGGAGTGTTGATCCAGAATGAAGTGGATGGTTTGGTGAACGCGTTGACTGAAGAAAGAGAACGATTATTGGATGACCCCTGACATGACTAAAACAGGAGCCGCGCCGGGCCATTGAGGTTCGCCACCTCTAGCGGACACACTTCTTCGATACCATATTTATTACATTTGTGATGCGATTTGGGTGCACCCCTTGATTTGGGAGTGTTGTTTCGCGGTGTTGGGGTAGCTGCTGGCTATGCCCAACATCAGTCCGGATCACGCAACTACTAGTATCCTAGTTGGTATTGCCTCATGTACCTTGTCATACTGATTATCCTATTCGCGACCACTACGTTTTGATTTGTACCTTGAGTATATGGATTGCCCTCTGGTGACTTCCGGTTTTGGGGAAACTACGGTCTTGTATATGCTTTTGGGAATATAAAAATGTGTTAAGGGGGATTATGGTAACGCCTTAACGCTATTTTGATACTTTATATTACTGATAGGCATTATCTACTTAGCGTATATTATTACATAGTATATAGTTTCACGGATCCTTGAGAGATGGAAAATCCCGTAACATCTCTTGAGTTATTGCACGCACGTTGACACTGGATAGGAGATGTCAAACCCCGTAAACATCTCTGATGCCGTTACACTCATATTTATTTACGATTGACTTAACTTACATGAGGATATTTAGTCCTGACTCGAGTGTTTGTCTTTTCATTACGCTCGGGTCAGTCCTGAGTTTTCAGATTTTTGAGGATCTATTTCTGGAGGATGAAGACGAAGATTTGGTATATTATGTACTACTATTATGTTCATTCCATTCCGCTGCATTGTTGTATGATATTTGCTGTGTATGTAACTCTGATAAATGTTGTATAATAATAATCAAATGTATTCATTTCAAATGTATTCATTTAATTAACAGCTTCATGAACTGTTATTTTATTATTATACTTTAGCCTTCCGCTGTGAGATTCTGTGTTGTTCATTTCCTTTATTTCCCTTCCTTTTCTTTTCTTATTTACCCAATAACTATCTGCCCTTTTAATGGTTTGGAATCGACATGTGTATTTGATCGTCGGTTTAAACTGTCCAAAAAGGCGGGTCGTTACATGGGTTCTCTTGAATTTGGAGCTAGGAATTTGATGTTGCAAGAGGAACTAGGGTTTTGGAGTTTTAATTTCCAATCTCTCCCACCATTATTGCCTTAGAACTGAAAAGAGGAAGAAGTGAGGGTGAATGGGGAAGAGTGGTTCAGTTTTGAGTTTAAGTTGGCTAGTGGGCTGAACCCAAACTCAAACCCAAAGTGAAAAAGGTCAAATTTCTGACTAACTCCAAATATATCAAAGTTTATACTCAAAAAGGTCGCAAACGGCATTTTAAACTCAATGGGAAAGGTCCCGAGTCCTAATTCGACCGTATGCAAAAAGTAGCTTTTCGGACTAAATTCCGAGTATCGATAAAATATTTAAATAAAATATTTAAATATAAAATTTCCAAATATGCGGGTTGTTACAACATATTTATTTACTCCCATCAACATATCCAATTCTAGTATAAAACGAACTACGATGGTTCATAATAGTTTAGGACAATATATATAATAATAACACAGAGAAGCTAAATGCGGAACACAGATAAAACAAAAAGTCTCATATATATAATAACCGATGTCAATTGCAATACACGTGATACAGTACATATGATACAACTACAACTGTCCACTCAGGAAGTTATATACACAAGTACATTATGGTGATTAATATACATGAATACATAACAACCCATATAAATATACTGACTACTAAATGACAGCAACTACTCTAAAAGATAAGAAAAGACTTCATAGCTCAAGCAGCAACCCAAAGCAAGATATCTATCACCTGTACTAACTCGGTCTGACCCGCGAGTTAAATTCAAAAGAAAATAATACACGGGTCAGTCTAATTCAAACCCAGTTATTAGTGCACGGAAGCAATAATAATTAAATAATAAATTGAGGACGGTCACAAATAATCACGTCTATCCAATCCTTCAATAAGAGAATCGGATAACTGTAATATAACACGTAACCGTGTTAAACAACAAATCAACAATTTCAAATTTTCAACAAAGATAAGTGAAAGGATTATTAATGAAGATGATTTATAAAACAACAGAATTGCCTAAACGGCAATTAACGCCAAAATCTAATTATTATGTAAATAATTAGAAACTCATAATCTAATTATCAAAAAGATAATTAGATATCAACAAAAATCATCAAAATTAAACCAAATCAAATTACAATTCAAAATATTGAATTGGACACACAAAACCAATCAAACAATTGAAATATCAATTAAAATAACAATACGGGTAGGGCTGCAATTCACACACACGTGCACTGCCTAGCCACTACATCATATGGAATACGCAAAAGATCAATAAATCAAAGGCAATAGAATATCAATAAAAGCAATACCGTGTGGTCGCAGTTCACGCTTGCGTGCACTGCCTTGCCACCACAGTGATGATGTACCCAAAAGATCAACGCATCAAAAGCAAATGAAATACCAATAAAATCAATACGGTGTGGCTGCAGTACACGCTCACGCGTACTACCTCGCCACAACAGTGATGAATTACACAAAGGCTCAGTGAATCAAAAGCAAATGGCACCATCCTGAGATCAAGATCAAGTTCGTAACGACGCGGATTTTTCACGCTTGAAAATCGACATCCATACTTAATCGTACTCGAATGTCATAGATTCGACCGTTCAAATCCGATTCGCCGAAGCTTATAACAACATTAAGTAAACAACACAGCGGAATAAAATAATAATACATTGATATACATCTTTGATACAATATCTTATACAACAGATGATCCACTAGATACCAATATACATCAGAGATATGATACAACAAAATAGCAGCGGAAAATTAAACGATAACACCAGCAGCGGAACAAATAACTCTAAGATAGTCTTCAAGGAAGAACCCCGAAAACTGCAACTCCATTTCCAAGAACCAATCCAATAATAGCTCAAATTCCCAATAACGATGCACAAAGATAAGTAAGTGTAGTCTGGTCCAAAGACTGAACTAACTCCAGATAATCTACTGAACCTAGCTATCTGAAAATCCCAACTCTGAACTGCTCGTGTAGAAAAATTTTGAGCACCTAGAGTTTAGGAAAGAAACAATAAACTCCGGATCGGTCATGTGACCGGTGTGAGCAACAAAAACAGTTTATGTAACAACCCGCTATTTTTGGACCATTCGTATCCGCACATATCGGACTTGAATAATTAAAAATACCGAATTGTTAATTTAAAATTGGCAAAAGTGAGATATACAGTAAATAAATAATCACATAATCACAAATACAGAGTAATAATATGCAGCGGAAGTAAAAGAGATAGTAGTTCATGAAGCTACTATATAAATATATAAGATACATTGGAGTTTACAACAAAAGAGAAATACAATACATCAAGTACAAATCAGAATACGTCACTGGAATCGTCGAATACTGAAAGCAGAATAGATGGATGGATCTTCAAGCAAAGCTCCAACTCCAAAGGTGAGCCCCGAATACTGGTACACTCAGTCTGACCCGGGCGTAAAGCAAAACACAAAACACTCGAGTCAGGATTAATATTCTCATATCAATAAATCAAACTCAAGTGAAAAAGCAATCGAAATACAAGTAACTCAAAGGATGTTGGAATCACCATCCTCTAAGGATCTGTTAAACTATCTACTATGTAGTAGTGTACGCTAAATAGATAATGTCTATCAGTAATATAAAGTATCAAAATAGTGTTAAGGCGTTACCATTATCCCCCTTAACACATTTTATATAAATGTCATAGTCTATACAGCACTATAACTCCACCGTAAACTGGTGGGATATCAGGGAGTACTCCATAGGTATAACACAAAACAAATTCGTAGTGGTCGCGTATATAGGGATACAAGTATGACAAGGCACATGAGGCAATACCCAATGTAAAGACCCGTAAATCCGTACTCCTTGAATAGACACTAAACTCCATTGATTAATTCAAGATGAACGAAAATACGAACCCTTAGGGGTTTTAAGAAAAAGAAAAGAGAGAAAAAGGTAGAAGATGGAGGGAAAAGAAAACAGAAAATTAGAAAATAGAATAGAAAAGAGAAAATAGAGAAGAGATAGAAAATAGAACGGAACAGAAAACAATGGAATCACATCAGAATCTCACAATTCGCAGCGGAACAACATATAATAATAAATGAATAATCTTTAAACAAAGAACTATATTAGTTATTACATTACATCACATTACATTACATCATATCATCAGAGTGTACAACATCAACATCAAACAGTGCAGCGGAAAAAGAAATACTATATAAACTAGTAATACGCCATGCCATCCAGCATGCCTCCAGCAACTCCAGAATATCCAGAATATCCTGATAAACCTAACTCTTGACTGCCCGTGTGAAAATTGGTGGGCACCCAGAGTTTAGGAAGGAAAACAATAAACTCCAAGTCAGTCATGTGACTGGTGTGAGAACTCAAAACAGTTTATTTAACTTTAAAATCAAAATAGAGGAATATTTTTATTTCAATTCGCAATGCTTTTAAAAATGAGACTACCATAAGGCCTCCCGCACACACACACATGCAAACGCAGAATCGGAGGAGATTTCATCTTAGATAGTCAAAGATGCTTGATACGCATTTAAAAGAACATTTCATATTATTATTAGTGCATAGTGTAGGGGAAAAATTCATTTTGAAAGTAGAATATAAATCTTAGCCAGCATAGTTACCATTATATTATGCTTACTAATAGCTACCATATTAGATGGCAGGTTCTACAACTAAAACCGTACAAGTCACGTATTGTTTCTTTGGATTTCCAACAAATAGTCAGGCCAAGGAACTTCCCATTGCCACATGAGAATGCCTCTGGAAAGACATCCCCGAGAACCAAACCGGAACTCTGCCAACACAAGGCCGGGTTACCCCTAACTGGGTAACTACTGACACGAGCACGCCATTCCCCGATCGTAAACGACCTTTCTCACGGGATCCCGAAAGCCAACAACCACAAAGTAATAAATTCGTAGTAACCACATAGGTTAAATATCTGGGCTCCATACCATGATACCACCTCTATCCAGAAGGAAACGTACATACCCTAAAGGGTGCTACCCCTCATAACCTTGCCGCATCTTTCCTGTTTTGACCCTTTCCAGGGTGTGAGGCTCGACGAAGTCACGTCCACAAAAACATACTTTATACAAAAGCCATGCTTTGGGTCAACAAATGATCAACACAATGATCACCAAGATAGACGATCAAATAAACGATCCTATCACAATAATCAACACAATGATCATTTCAGCAACACTCAGCATGTCACATTACCAAATTGGGAATATATCGCTGATAACTTCAACTATATAACCTCTGAGCTCGTACGTCTCAGAGAAGGGTGTTAAGCAAAAAGAATAAATTCTCCGCCACCAACAGAAATATATTTGAAAGAAATCGGCTTTATATCTCAACTTGTAATGTCAGACATACAATCCATACAAGTCTGTTCTGGGTTCGAACAGAACCGAAGGCACTTACAAAGAAGTCCTTGCAATCCGGATATTCACAATCCTGATCGGATTCACCATCACATATGGAGAACTCTATACCGGAGCAACTCGGTGCAGAGTAAATCGACAGGTCATCCTATCGCTCTCGCAAATACCGGGTCTTCAACACCGATCTTCAATGCAATTCACAACGACGTATCACATATTCGGAATGGGTTATACGACCCCATGGTCCTTTCCCGGTTAACCCGAATAGTGAGCGCTTATTTAAAAATAAGTGTGGCATTCACATTCAACAAATCACATCAATTACCCATTCAAAGGAAAATATTGATAGTCGGTTATTGAACTATCACTGGATATGCACACATCACCAGATTCCAAATAATTTTCCAAATTATTTATTTTCCAAAATATCTTTACTAGATATAAGATTTCACACTTCAAAAATAAATCAATATTTATTTTTAAACAAATTCCACTTTCTTTTATAAATTCCTTAGTGAATTTATAATCCAAAATATCTATGAATATTCGATTTCAATTATTCATTTCAATTTATCTTCAAAATGATAAATTCTCAAAATATTCACCTTATATTGGAAAACATTTCCGTACTTATTTATTCATAAGTAATTCACAAATTTTATTTTTTTCAGCACTTAGAAAATATTCAATATACTTCAATCGGAATTAAGTATATATTTCATTCTTTAAGGAAATCATTCTCTTAAACATATTTATTTGGGCCAAAACGAATGTTACGTAAAACATCGTTACGACAACCCAAAATCACTAGTATAGGGATTCGAAATTAAAATAGATATATAAATCCCAATACTATACAAAACATTTCCTTTCGGAAATCATTTACTATAACAACAGTGTTATAGTCCATCATCTCCTTCTATTTCTCGAAAACGTCTATTTCAACAATTAATGTTGAAATCTATGGTTTCGAATCTCAACACAATTAAAACTTCGTTAGATCGTTTTAATTCTATTTCAATATCACATTCAAAACAATTTCTTTAACATCTTATTCACTATTCAAAAACGTGAATATACTACGTTAACAATTTCATCCTTTTATTCATTTTAATTCAAAGGATTATTCACTATTCAAAAATGTGAATATAACTCCACTTATAGGTTTCAACAAATTTTCTTGTCAAAATAAGTCATTTGCGAATTTATAAAACAACGTTTATAAATTTCATTTCTATTTATTTATAAAAACTTCCTTTTTATAAATTCTTTTATTAACCTATTCCAGTTTATAACTCAATTATAAACTAAAAGTTCATATTATAAGTTAAATACTTATAAAACGATTATTTTACAAAATCGTTCTTTTAAAGACTTTCCAAACCATAAATCTTATAACTTATAAGATTCATTTATTTAACCAAATCTATTCTTTCAATAACTTCACAAATTTATAAATCTTACTATTTATAAATTTTATTTATAACTTCACAGTTTATAATTTTATAAATTTCATTCTTTAATGAAATTCATTTTCACTTCATTCAAACACTTATAAAAACTCGTTTTATAATTTCAATATCTCAATTTATAAATATCCATTTATAAATCTCTTATATAAATCAATTCATATTAATATTTTAAAAACGTCTTTAAACTCCTTTATAATTTCATCATTTTGATTTATAAAATAATCAAATTTTATAAATCCTATATTTAAACTTTTAATAATATATTCAAAAATCCAATTTAAACTATTTTATAAAATCATTAATCCATATTTCTCAAAAATCAATCTTTTAACTATATTCTTCAAAAACATAATTTTATAACTTTTAAAAGTATAACGTTTATTTATTTAAAATAAATAAATTTCCAAAAATAGTTTATAACGTATACTTTTCAAAAATCACTTTAAAATCATTTTAAAATTCCAAATTTGGTCCAATGATGCTACACACCAAATAGTCAATCACGACTACAACGATATCATATATCAATATGAAAATCCATCAAATATCAAAATATCTGAAATCAAATAAATACTGTTGAGGAATCCAGTTGGATCCCTCCAACCTGTTTTCCTGCATCCAAAAACATTAGCACAATACCAATTTCGCTCCAGTACGAAATTATCGCGGTATATGTTCTTATTAAATATTATCCGCTTAATAACGGCGCAATAGGGTCTCATCCGCTAAACAAATAAATGTGGGAAATCAATAACTCCAATATATACATATGCCAATATATATATATTGCTACTATATATAATACCAATTTCACTGTTTATGAAATATTCGCGGTATACGTTTTTAATAAATAACATCCGTTTACTAACGGCGTATAATGTCTATTTTAACAATCAATAGATATCAATCAACATTCAAACATGCATTCAAATATTTTAAATCTAACTATTTAAAATAAAATCGAAACCTATTCGATTGAGTGAGAAGTTCTCACCTTGATTTTAAATTCCGTTTTAGCGATTTATTTCGAATAAAATTAAACGGACGTTTAATTTTACCCAAAATTCTCACTAACTCCAAACGACTCCAAACAAAATCCATCGCGTAGTGCTCGTCCATACGATTCCAACGCAACTGAGTTTGCATTTTTTCAACCTCGTATGAAAAAGATATGAATTTTTGAAGTTTGTACACGATTTATATACACAAATTTATAACTAACTTTAATAATTTAAACCCTCAACCATTCTTAGCCACAAGATCCATCACCCGTGCAAATCTGGCCGTGCATAGCATCTTCCCCCTCTCGTTCCTATCTCCAGACATTCACACGCAAGCTTGAACCCATATCCAAGAATTAGGGTTAATTAATTCTTCCTCCACGTTCACTTACAACTCGATCAGGGAGCTTCATGTCGTAGCCCAACTCCAGCACCATGCTCGACCTGAATGGCTCAAGGCTCGGCCCCCCTTCCACCTAGAAATGCGTGCGTGACTGGCCATGAACGGCCCCCTGTAGCTCCTCCCACGTTGCTCCGTTTCCGATCATCTCCGTATGAAATTAAAGCTCTCGTCGAGCTCTACAAGTTTCATGTTGAACACCTTAGCTAAATCTTTGTAGATTGAGAGAGATTGAGGGAGAAGTGAGAGACAATTCTGGCCATTGGTTGTAAATGTGGTGGCTAGGGTTTCAAGTTTTTTATTTTTTTTTTAATTTATGAAGGCTCATGTCTATTTATAGAAGAAAATCGAACACTATTCATCCGGAAATTCCGAACTCCGATTTACGCGCCGTAACCAGCGTTTCTAGGGTTTACCCCGCGTTCCGGACACAATGGAACAAGTTTCGAAAGCTAATTCGGACATCTGTGCGAGTTATGGCTGCAAACGTTCAATTTAAATTAAACCGATTTAAGCGATTTTCTAGGCGTTTTAATTTGTACAGGACAAACGGTAAATCCAATTGACTTGAAATTTGAAACCTTACAATAATATCACATTACGGATCCGATGAAACTGGTTTCGTCGAAATCCGAGACTTTTTGAAAAATGGCTATTTTCACTCGCTAAATTAAAATTAAAAATAAATCGATGCGTTTCGAGCTGCCACGCTCAAACGATAACTCCGATTGACACGAAAATTGAAATCCGATAATAACTAACTATTACGGATCCAATGGAACTAGTTTCGTTCAATTCTGAGACTATTCAAAAATTGACTATTTTTACTAGTCGATTTTAATATTAAAATATTCAATTTTCACAAATTAACTTTTAATTCGATTTTGAAAGTTCTAAAATATCATTCTAACTTCAACATGATAAAATAAAATTTTACAAATCATTTTCAATCATATTTAACTAAATTTTCAATTATTTCCATAATTTAACGTATTAAATTATCGATTTAAAAATCCAATTAAATCCAATAATTCAAATAAAAATTTATTTGACTTATAAATTCACTTATTAATATTTAAAATTAATTAAATATTCATATTTTAATTAATAAAAATTCTGGGTCGTTACACCCAAGGTAGTGAAACTACCGTTTGCCTGATTCGGACTGGTGAGAACGCATCGCCGCAGCGATCGCAACACTGCGAAACAACACTCCTGAAATTCCGAGGGTGCACCAATCAAATCACAAGTAATGAGTAATAGTTACGAAGAAGTGTGTCCGCTCGAGGTGGCTAACCCCATTTGGCCCGGCACGACTCCTGATTTTAGTCATTTCCAATTTGACACAAGTGTCAAGGCTATCTATTATCGTTCTCTTTCTTCAGTCTTCACGTACATCGTTCCAACAACTTCATTCTGGATTATAACTAATCAAATTCACATTGTTGTTTGTGCAAATTAATATAACTATTTCTAGAATCTACACTATCATTTCATGTAGATTAAAGATTATTACATTACGATTTTCACTTGTCGTTCAATTTCAATTTCAAATTTAATACTATAACAATTAATCTAATATACGTTCAAAGGTTCAAAGTATAATTTATCAAATTCTACGCATCAATTAACTTAACAATTAAAAGGGGTCATATTATTCAAATTAACTAATCAAATTCAACACATATGTCGATTCACATTTTAAACTATCCTACGTCAAATTTAATTGCCTAATATTTATCACTTTATACATTACAATTTACATCCAATATAAACAAAAATCAATCAATCAATTATCAACCAAACTGTATTATCATCGCATAAATAATTAACAGATAATGATGTCGGATATCATAGGTGAACAGATACAGGTAATAGCATATATAGCAGTGTAAATAACTAACAACAGCATACTTCAATTATCGTTTCAATTGAAATAAGATTTAATAAATAAAAGAACATTAATCGTGAGTGATTTCTCACCTTTCGAGGCTATAGAATGAATGGGAAAGGACGCGGATACGAACATGGATACGGACACTGGAATTGAGTTACGCATCCAAGCAAAGCAAAATCGGCATGAATTCGATAAAGAGAGCATGCACGACGAACAACCGCTGATAAATAAGAATTGGCAAAATTAGATCCAAACTCGATTGGTGAAGATGATTGATATAAGTAAACTCATATATACAATTATATAAACTATTTATATAAAATCATATGCTATATTAATGTACATATACATATTACATCAATACTGTAGCATATATGTGCAGACTCTATTTGAATATAACAACAAAACTTACTGAAATATATATATATATGACTACCGTATATAACTTGCATACTATATAATGATATGTATTACTAACATATGCAAACTTTTCGAAATCCATATGTTTCTCGAAATAAACAGCCAAATTTACATGAACAAAATATGTAGTACAGTCACATCATATCTTACATTTAAAACAAATAGTTAAAATACGAATACCCAAAGTATCTACAGCTTATATTTACATGTATATAACAAAACTAATATCTATTTTAGGATCCACAAGCCCAAACTTTAAAATACACCATAAAATCAACAATACAATCAACCGGTTGAATGACTTAAACTTACATGCACTAGTATATATACATACCTCGACAGACAAGTATACAATACCTATATAACTATATCTACCCACATGAACACATATACAGACCGAAATTCTTATATACATATGTATGCTTATAAACTGTTGCCTGCATGATAAGCTATAAACAGTGATTGCCAAATTCATATACCTTTATATACAATAGGCTAAAACAAAATGCAAGCTATTCATGCTACAGAATATGCATTCATATAAAACCTAAAACCAAATATCATATCTAAAGTTTATAAAAAAAATCACTGTAACAATTATTTATATCCATGTAAAGCGAAGCAATCACTTATTTATATTTTTATAAACCAAAGCAAGCTTATATTTGAATCCAATAGTTTATAAGAACCTAAAAAAAATATAATCTAAACAATATACATAATAAAACAAAGCTAAATGATAATTTTGAAAACATTATCTATTTTAGAATCAATTGGCCGAAACTTTAAAATATAGTACACAACAACAGGAATAGCAGCAAAGTCTGGAAAAACATATACACAAACTTACTTTAAGTATTTTATTTTCCAAACCAAATATGAACTTGTATTGATAAACAATTATAATACATATACAAATTGCAGGTTATAAAACTTGTACAGACCCACATATAAACATATAATACCGACACAACCCATTATAATTTACAGCATGTAAATTAACAAAGTAAATATATTTTAGAATCATATATTTATACCTTAAAAGATGGAGGCTAAGTGATGTTGTGTGTAGGGTGACCGATGGATAGCGGTTCAGAGACGGCAGGAGAGAGGCGAAGAGAAGCTCGGCTGATGTTGGCCGCGGAGGAGGGAAAGTGGCGATGGCTGAGGCTTGGGTCGGAGGCTACGGCTGTACGCCTGAAGTCAGAGGGGAGAGGGAGAATGTTGCTTCAGCACAGGGAAAAAGAAAGAGGAGGGAGGAGAAATTGATTTAGAGCTTACTGTAATAATTTATGCAGAAGAAAGAAAATAAGAAGGTAGGAGAAAAGAAGAAATGAGAATGGGGTGTCAGGCACTTGAAATATAAACGTGAGAAAATGAGAAGTGAGGAAAAAAAATAGAAATGAACTAAAAATGGAAACCCAAAAGATTGAACGCATAGGGAACATGAACGCATTGAAGAATATATCGAACCGGAAAAGAAGCAAACTGACAAGAAATGAATTGAACCAACATAAGAGTGAAACAAGGGATAGTAAAAGTCAAAACAGGTTAAATCAGAAATTATTAATTGCTGGCTACAATAAAATATTTACGTTTTGGTGGAACAGTTTCTTTCTTTTATAAAGCAATGAAGACAGAGAGGAAAAATAGAGAATGGCAACAAATCTATCAAATAAAAGGAAATGGAAAAAGTCATACCTGAATTTGGGGAGATAATAAATGCAAATAGCCGTTGGGTTAATACATGGTGGGAATTGAATAGACCCAAGAAATCAAAACGCACGAAACAGGTACCGATAAGGAATCGTTTTCACATATTCTGATGTGTACAGGACCTTAAAATGCAGAAATAAATAAACCGTAGAGATTAGCACGATGAGACGGTCAAAACGGTATACGGATATCAGTGGTACGATTAAATTATAAAAATTCAAATTTTCTACTAGCGGAAAATGCGTAAAAATCGCAGAAAATTAAGATCTACAGAGCCAAAGATGTCCGAATTTGAAAAAATGACAAACTGACAACTTGCTCAAAAGATGTTTTAGAATTTTTCTATGTGAAAATATTTTTGTTTTGAAAATGTTTTATTTTCATCGCTTTTTAACTGATTAGATTGAAGTAAATTTACGCGCGAAATAAACTTTCATATTTTCGGACGAAAATTTACCAGTTGCTATGTTTAACTAGACGCATTCCAAGTATCAAATTTATACTTTAAAATTTTATCGTTTAAAATCCCACAAAAAATTCCAATTAATAACGTTATTAAAACCGGCTAAATTTACGGGTCGTTACATTCTCCCCCACTCAAAACTTTTCGTCCCCGAAAAGGAAGGAAGTAGGAGAATAGAAACAACCAAAAGAAAATAGACTTGAATTACATAATAACAGTTAATTTAAACCTTACAGATTTCAATTTAAATAAGTTCATATTCAATAATTTTGTTTTTATATTCAAGATTTCCATGAAATTTCTTTGATTTCACATTTTTGAACGTTAAGTACAAAGATTTCTTTCAAATAAAATTCAATTTACACATAATTAATTCAAGATACACCCTTAAGTTGATTTAATTCAATTTATTAACTTTCAAGACAAATTTTCTTCTATTAATCACAACTATTATTGTTTAACTTATTATTCTATTTATCTCCATAAACATTTATAGTTAAAATTAAGTGAATGATATTTATTATACGCACTCACGTTTTTAGTTAATTCACATTTTTATTTATAAAGACAATTTATATTATATATTATCCAATTTTCTTAAATTAACAATTTCAAAGAACGCAAATTTGAAAAGTCATTTATTGTAATCATACTTTATTCGACAAATTTAGTTCTTTTTATTTCAAATTATTATTAAATTTATTCTACTTGATATATGCTATCACTTATATATTAAGTACATTTACACTTATTATAACCACTCAATTCATTTATAAATTTCATTAACATCATTTTACACTGTATAATATTCAATTACATAGTTAACCTTCGAAATTTTAGGTAAGTTATATATTATGCAATTATGTATTATCCAATTAAAATTTCTATTTAATTGTTCAGATTTAAATTTTTATTCAAATTTCGATTTCATTTTATAATTGAAATTATCCTTTAACATAAATTTAAGAATTAAATTTTCGAGTAACTTCAAATTTATTTAGAGGTAGATAAATATATATGATATAACAAATCAGATTTAAATCATATATCAATATATATATATTACAAATCAATCACACTTTAAGAAATTCAAATCAATTTATTTTTCAAAACATACCACAGCAAAGCTACAAAATAGTCTCTCCACTTCGAAACCCGAAAATGAATGTCGATGATGCGGCCGCCATCACCGAAATTATTTTCCAGCGACAAAATAGGAGAGCACTGATTTAAACTTTTAAAATTCTTTGAAATGATTTCTATTTGAAAATATTTTAAATACTATAGACTTCAAAGCTTTCAAATCAAAGTTGAAATCACTGAAAATTAAATTCCCAAATTCTAATTTAAATTTTCTTCAAATTTCAATCAAAGTATACTCAAGTTTACAAACTCATTTATTTATATTATGAAATAGTCAATGGTTTATAAAGCAATAAATGAAAATTAAATTTTCACATTTCGGACGAAAGATTCATTAACATTTTAATTTCAGAAAAATTTATACTTATATATAATATAATTATACAAAACCATTTTATTCACCAATTTGAAAATATTATTGTGTCGGTTTGCTCTGTTCAAGTGTTTCGGAAATCCTATTGATAGCGTTGATCAGACGAATCGATCGAAAACCCAAATCAACATCAAAAACTCACAACACAACATATATAAAACATTTTAGTATAAATACAAATACACTCCCTCGCTCAATGATACAATAATGGGTTTCAAAGCAAGGATAGGAATTCAAATTTTTTTTTGATGGACGCAACTCAAAGAAAATTTTGATTCGAAGATAGGTTCGAAACTAAAGACAAGATATTAAATTAGCAGAATCGGGAGATGGATAAGCTTATTTAATTCACGGGCAACCTTAACTGGGTCGACCGTAACTTCAAAAATAAGATCGATGCTGAATTTCGAGGTAAATCAACATTTGATCTTAAGAAATAGAATTCAGGCATAGCAGAAGATAGATAGCATCGTAAACCGAGGATACAGAAATCTCCGGTAAATCGATGTCTATTACAAAGGAGTTTCACCCATTTACAAATAATTCGAAGGTTGGCGAGACCGTCGATTCATTGTAAAGATCATTTGAAGTGAAGTTATGGGATACTCCTGAGTTGAAAAAAACGAATAGTGGGGGACAAGAATGAATTTCGGAACTGAGGGAACTTCCAAAATTCAAGGGAATTGAGTCAAAAGGAAGAGATTGAAACTCGAGTGGGAGTGATTCTGTAAATACATTTACCATATATGCTAAATTTTGCCTAGAGCTACCAAAGCTTTGATACCAACTATAACAACCCGCTATTTTTGGACCATTCGCATCCACACATGTCGGACTTGAATAATTCAAAATACCGAATTATTAATTCAAAATTGGCAAAACTGAGATATACAGTAAATAAATAATCACATAATCACAGACACAGAGTAATAATATGTAGCAGAAGTAAAAGAGATAGTAGTTCATGAAGCTACTATATAAATATATAAGATACATCAGAGTTTACAACAAAAGAGAAATACGATACATCAAGTACAAATCAGAATACATCACTGGAATCATCGAATACTGAAAGCAGAATAGATGGCTGGATCTTCAAGGAAAGCTCCAACTCCAAAGGTGAGCCTCGAATACTGGTACACTCAGTCTGACCCGAGCATAAAGCAAAACACAAAACACTCGAGTCAGGATTAATATTCTCATATCAAAAAATCAAACTCAAGTGAAAAAGCAATCGAAATACAAGTAACTCAAAGGATGTTGGAATCACCATCCTCTAAGGATCCGTTAAACTATCTACTATGTAGTAGTGTACGCTAAATAGATAATGTCTATCAGTAATACAAAGTATCAAAATATTGTTAAGGCGTTACCATTATCCCCCTTAACACATTTTATATAAATGTCATAGTCTATACAGCACTGTAAACTCCACCGCAAACTAGTGGGATATCAGGGAGTACTCCATAGATATAACACAAAACAAATTCGTAGTGGTCGCGTATATAGGGATACAAGTATGACAAGGCACATGAGGCAATACCCAAGGTAGTGAAACTACCGTTTGCCTGATCCGGACTGGTGAGAACGCATCGCCGCAGCGATCGCAACACCGCGAAACAACACTCCTGAAATTCCGAGGGTGCACCAATCAAATCACAAGTAATGAGTAGTAGTTACGAAGAAGTGTGTCCGTTCGAGATGGCTAACCCTATTTGGCCCGGCACGGCTCCTGATTTTAGTCATTTCCAATTTGACACAAGTGTCAAGGCTATCTATTATCGTTCTCTTTCTTCAGTCTTCACGTACATCATTCCAACAACTTCATTCTGGATCATAACTCCGTGTATAGTTATTAAAGTGGTTTTCGGTTTAGATAGAGAGTATATCTATAACCGATTCCGGTCTCTTTAATAACTTTCGTAATTATTACACCGATTGGTCATTTAATATATTTCAAACCAAATCAAATTGAATTTCAATTTCAATTCGTAAATAACCATTTAGTTTGTCCTTCAAAATCAATTTTCAAAATTTACGTTTCAGAACTTCCAAATTACCATTTCAAAATCTTATAATTCGATTTCAACTTTTATTTTAATAATTAAAATATTGATTCAAGTTCGTATATAAGTTTCATTCCGAAATTATTTAAAATGGTTAAATTTTCATTCAAATCAATTTAAATTCATTTATCGATTTCATTCAATATTCGCTAAGTAAATTTATACTTCAAAACAAATTATATTTTAATTCCAATTCATTCAAATCAATTACTTACGTTCAACTTCATTATATCAAAACATCAAATTGAAATAAATTAAATTCGTCAAATCAATTCTTTAAATTACAAGTCTTACGTTAATTTCAATAAATCACGTTTTATTTCAATAAATCACATTTTATTTCTTGTTAAAGAAATTCAATTTTCACTTATTTATTGATATCGTTACAAATTTCAAGCTCAATTAATAAAGAACTAAATTTCATGTATTCGAGAAGTTTAATTTCGCTTATTAACTTACATAAATTTTCCAAACCATAATTAATAAATAAAGAAACTCAATTTCATGTATTAACGAAGTTCAAATCCATTTATTCAAAAGTTCAATTTCTCTTATCAAAGAATTCAAATTTTATTCAATTATCAAATAATTCAATCTTATTCAATTATTAAATAATTTCAAACATAATTATTAAATAATTTCAAAACTTAATAATTACAAACTTGATTATAAGTTCAAAATTAAATATTAAATCATTTCCACTTAATTATGAATTCAAACTTAATTATCAAATCATTTCAACTTAATTATAAATTAAACTTAATAATTTCAAACTTAATTATAATTCCAAACTTAATTATAATTTCAAATTTAATTATTAAATGTTTTCAAACTTAATAATTTCAAAACTCAATTATTTCTAACTCTAAATTTTTTATTAATAATTCCAAATTAAATTATTAAATAATTAAATTTCAAACAACGTTCTTTCATCAATTACTACGTTAATATTTGTTTCAGATTTCAACCTTTATATTTTCCTTTCAAAAATTCAAATTTCAACTTCATTTCAAAACTTATTCTTTGCTCGAATAAAATTATTATTTTATTCTTAAAATCAAATTATTGACAAATCGGATTTAATTAAATTCTCTATCCTAGGTTAAGTTCATTTGGGTATATATCATTTCAACCCGATTCCATTTCCAATTCAGAAATCAAAGCATATCAAAAGGGAACTTGCTGTGTGATAACAGGAATGGCGTCAAAGTAAATAAACAAGCAATAACAACAATCAATAACAATTCAATAATCAATTCAAATAATCCCGAAATAATCGTATTAATTCACATTGTTGTTTGTGCATATTAAAATAACTATTTCTAGAATCTACACTATCATTTTATGTAGATTAAAGATTATTACATTATGGTTTTCACTTGTCGTTCAATTTCAATTTCAAATTTAATACTATAGCAATTAATCCAATATAAGTTCAAAGGTTCAAAGTATAATTTATCAAATTCTACATGTCAATTAACATAACAATTAAAAGGGGTCATATTATTCAAATTAACTTATCAAATTCAACACATATGTCGATTCACATTTTAAACTATCCTACGTCAAATTTAATTGCCTAATATTTATCACTTTATACATTACAATTTACATCAAATATAAACAAAAATCAATCAATCAATTATCAACCAAACTGTATTATCATCGCATAAATAATTAACAGATAATGGTGTCGGATATCATAGGTGAACAGATACAGGTAATAGCATATACAATAGTGTAAATAACTAACAACATCATATTTCAATTTTCGTTTCAGTTGAAATCAAATTTAATAAATAAAAGAACATTAATCGTGAGTGATTGCTCAGCTTTCGAGGCTATAGAATGAACGGGAAAGGACGCGGATACGAACATGGATACAGACACTAGAATTGAGTTACGCATCCAAGCAAAGCAAAATCGGCATGAATTCGATAAAGAGAGCATGCACAACGAACAACCGCTAATAAATAAGAATTGGCGAAATTAGATCCAAACTCGAGTGAAGATGATTGATATAAGTAAACTCATATATACAATTATATAAACTATTTATATAAAATCGTATGCTATATTAATGTACATAAACATATTACATCAATACTGTAGCATATATGTGTAGACTCTATTTGAATATAACAACAAAACTTATATATACCAACTGAAATATATATATGACTACCGTATATAACTTGTATACTATATAATGATATGTATTACTAACATATGCAAACTTTTCAAAATCCATATGTTTCCCGAAATAAAACAACCAAATTTACATGAAGAAAATATGTAGTACAGTCACATCGTATCTTACATTTAAAACCAATAGTTAAAATACGAATACCCAATGTATCTACAGCTTATATTTACATGTATATAATAAAACTAATATCTATTTTAGGATCAACAAGCCCAAAGTTTAAAATACATCATAAAATCAACAATACAATCAACCGGTTGAATGACTTAAACTTACATGCACTAGTATATATACATACCTCGATAGACAAGTATACAGTCCCTATATAACTATATCTACCCACATGAACACATATGCAGACCGAAATTCTTATATACATATGTATGCTTATAAACTGTTGCCTGCACGAGAAGCTATAAACAGGGATTGCTAAATTCATATACCTTTATATAGAATAGGCTAAAACAAAATGCAAGTTATTCATGCTACAGAATATGCATTCATATAAAACATAAAACCAAATATCATATCTAAAGTTTATTAAAAAAAATCATTGTAACAATTATTTATATCCATGTAAAGCGAAGCAATCACGTATGCATATTTTTATAAACCAAAGCAAGCTTATATCTAAATCCAATAGTTTATAAGCAACTAAAAAATATATAATTTAAACAATATACATAATAAAACAAAGCTACACGATAATTTTGAAAACACTATCTATTTTAGAATCAATTGACCGAAACTTTAAAATATAGTACACAACAACAGGAATAGCAGCAAAGTCTGGAAAAACATATACACAAACTTACTTTAAGTATTTTGTTTTCCAAACCAAATATGAACTTGTATTGATAACCAATTATAATACATATATAAATTGCAGGTTATAAAACTTGTACAGACCCACATATAAACATATAATACAGACACAACCCATTATAATTTACAACATGTAAATTAACAAAGTAAATATATTTTAGAATCATATATTTATACCTTAAAAGATGGAGGCTAAGTTCTGCTGTGCGTAGGGTGACCGATGGATAGCGGTTCAGAGACGGCAGGAGAGAGGCAAAGAGAAGCTCGGCTAATGTTGGCCGTGGAGGAGGGAAAGTGGCGATGGCTGAGGCTTGGGTCGGAGGCTACGGCTGTACGCCTTAATTCAGTGGGGAGAGGGAGAATGTTGCTTCGGCATAGGGAAAAAGAAAGAGGAGGGAGGAAGAAATTGATTTAGAGCTTACTGTAATAATTTATGCAGAAGAAAGAAAATGATAAGGAAGGAGAAAAGAAGAAATGAGAACGGGGTGTCAGGCACATGAAATATAAACGTGAGAAAATGAGAAGTGAGAAATTTTTTTTGAAATGAACTAAAAATGGAAACCCAAAAGATTGAACGCATAGGGAACATGAACGCATTGAAGAATATATCGAACCAGAAAAGAAGCAAACTGACAAGAAATGAATTGAACCAACGTAAGAGTGAAACATGGGATAGTAAAAGCCAGAACAGGTTAAATCAGAAATTATTAATTGCTGGCTATAATAAAATATTTACGTTTTGGTGGAACAGTTTCTTTCTTTTATAAAGCAATGAAGACAGAGAGGAAAAATAGAGAATGGCAACAACTCTATCAAATCAAAGGGAATGGAAAAAGTCACACCTGAATTTAGGGAGATAATAAATGCAAATAGCCATTGGGTTAATACATGGTGGGAATTGAATAGACCCAAGAAATCAAAACGCACGAAACAGGTACCGATACAGAATCGTTTTCAAAGATTCTGATGTGTACCGGACCTTAAAATGCAGAAATAAATATAACGTAGAGATTAGCACGATGAGACGGTCAAAACGGTATATGGATATCAGTGGTACGATTGAATTATAAAAATTGAATTTTCTACTAGCGGAAAATGCGTAAAAATCGCTGAAAATTAAGATCGACAGAGCCAAAGATGTCCGAATTTGAAAAAACGACAAACTGACAACTTGCTCAAACGATGATTTAGAATTTTCCTATGTAAAAATATTTTGGATTTGAAAACGTTTTATTTTCATCGCTTTTTAACTAATTAGATTGAAGTAAATTTGCGCGCGAAATAAACTTTCATAGTTTCGGATGAAAATTTTCCAGTTGCTATATTTAACTAGACGCATTCCAAATATCAAATTTATATTTTAAAATTTTATCGTTTAAAATCGCATAAAAAATTCCAATTAATAACGTTATTAAAACAGGCTAAATTTACGGGTTGTTACAGTTTATCTTTTAAAACAATCAACAAAAGATTTTAAAATCAATTCGCAATGCTTTTTAAAATGAAACTACCATAAGGCCTCCCGGCACACACACAATGCAAACGCAAACTTGGGGAGATTTCTCCTTATGATAGTCAAAGATGCTTACTATGTAAAATCAAATCAATTGATTATTATTATTATTGCATAGTGTAGAAAACATTTAGAAAGTAGAATATAAATCTTAGCTAGCATAGGTATCATTATATTATACGTACTATAGCTACCATATTAGATGGCAAGTTCTACAACTAATGTCGTACAAGGCTCGTATTGTTTCTTTGGATTTTCAGCAAATGGTCAGGCCAATGAACTTTCCATTGTCACATGGAAAGCCTCTGGAAGGACGTCCCGAGAACCTAACCGGATCTCTGCCAACACAAGGCCGGGTTACCCTTCAAACTGGGTAACTACTGACACGAGTATGCCATCCCCCGGTCCTTAGGACCTTTATCCGAGCGCTCGATAACCAACATCACACAGTAATAAATAAAGTGTTTCAACATGAGTAAGTATCTAGGCTCCATACCATGATACCACCCTTTTCCAGAAGGAAATGAACATACCCTAAGGGACGCTACCACAATAACCTTGCCGCATCTTTCCTGTTTCGACCATTCCGGGTTGTGAGGTTCGACGAAGTCTCGTCCACAAACTTACGCTTTTTACAAAAGCGACGCTTTGACCAACAAATGATCAGCAGCACTCAGCATGCCACATTACCAAGTTGAGAATATATCGCTGATAACCTTCAACTACATAACCTCTGAGCTCGTACGTCTCAGAGAAGGGTGTTAAGCTAAGAGAATAAATTCTCCGCCACCAACAAAAATGTATTTGAAAGAAATCTACTTTATATCTCAATTTGTAATGTCAGACATACAATCCATACAAGTCTGTTCTGGGTTCGAACAGAACCGAAGGCACTTCCAAAGAAGTCCATGTAATCTAGATATTCACTAATCGCATTCGGATTTCCCATCACATATGGAGTCTCTATACCGGGGACTAGTCGATGCAAAGACATTCGATGAGTTATCCTTTCATTTTCAAAAATATCCGGTCTTCACCACCGGTCTACAAATGCTGTCCATAACGACGTATCACATATTCGGAATGGGATATATGACACAAAGGTCCTCTCCCGGCTAAACCGAATAGTGAACGCAATATTTCGAAAACATATGGATATTGGGATTTCAATTAAGTCACAACTTATTACCCAAAATCTTTCTTTTAAACGGTTAAACAAATTACCATTTTAAATATTTAGGCAAAAAGATTTATTTCACAAAGTTCACCCGGTTTCACAAAGATCCATTTACGGGTTTCAAAACAATTTCCATTTCAATTAGATTAACTCGTTTAAAAATCTTAAATCAAAGATTTAACTTATAGCTTTCAAACCGTTTCTATAATTTGGAAATCATTTATATTTTAAACTAGAAATCTTTTTAACACAAATTGGAAGTTCATTACTTATGTGAAAGATTTTATTATTCGGAAACAAAAAGTCTTCGTTTCAGTAAAAATCCAACTATATTTGTACAAGTTAAAGTTCTTAATTTATATTCATATTCCCAAATTATTACATTTTATAATGGTTTAACCCATATAAAACTGGTATAATATCTTTAATCCCTAGTTTCAAATTATAGAATTTAGTTTCACATTTTGAATTCAAATTTAAATCAAATTATTTAAATTTCAAACTTTATCAAGTTATTCAAAATAAATTTCATCTTTTAAATTCTATTTCAAAAGCTTTTCACTTTAAACCCAATCTTATTTTCAAACCATTTGAATTTAAAATTCAAATTCAAAACTATTTTCAAAAATCTGTGACTTAATCGATTTCCTCGTGAAATCCATATTTGTGCGTGTATGGTGTGGTCCAGGGGTTTAACAAAATAGTGCAACATCATTCAATCATCATAGATTAAAACACAGAAATATAGTTGATAAGTGATATAAACTATAACGCTTATCGTCCATTCGCAGATTCACAGATAATATACAAATGTAAATAAATGAATAAATTATACACAGCTCAATCCATCGAACAAAATGTCACAAATCAGATATATCACAATAACATCAGATAGGACAATCAATTCAAGGCATTCCATATAATACAATCATTCATAGGTAAGGTCAAGTATTTAATAATCATTTATAAGTAGGACTAATTAATTGTTTAATCCTAATTAATTCAATTCATTTCCAATTAAATTAATTACTTATGAATTTATTATCCAATTCTGATTTATTAATTCCAAATCATTTGATATAAATTAATTTATCAAACACTTTAATTAATTAAATTATTCTTAATCAATCATATTGTAACGACCCGCTATTTTGGACTACTCGCATCCGCACATGTCGGACTTGAATAATTCAAAATACCGAATTGTTAATTTTAAATTTGGCAAAACTCAGATATACAGTAAATAAATAATCACAGATCACAGACACAGAGTAATAATATGCAGCGGAAGTAAAAGAGATAGTAGTTCATGAAGCTACTATATAATATATAAGATACATCAGAGTTTACAACAGAAGAGTAATACGATACATCAAGTACAAATCAGAATACATCACTGAAATCATCGAATACTGAAAGCAGAATAGATGGCTGGATCTTCAAGCAAAGCTCCAACTTCAAAGGTGAGCCTCGAACACTGGTACACTCAGTCTGACCCGAGCGTAAAGCAAAACACAAAACACTCGAGTCAGGATTAATATTCTCATATCAATAAATCCAACTCAAGTGAAATAGCAATCGAAATACAAGTAACTCAAAGGACGTTGGAATCACCATCCTTTAAGGATCCGTTAAACTATCTACTATGTAGTAGTGTAAGCTAAATAGATAATGTCTATCGGTAATATAAAGTATCAAAATAGTGTTAAGGCGTTACCATTATTCCCCTTAACACATTTTTATAAATGTCATAGTCTATACAGCACTGTAAACTCCACCGTAAACTGGTGGGATATCAGGGAGTACTCCATAGGTATAACACAAAACAAATTCGTAGTGGTCGCGTATATAGGGATACAAGTATGACAAGGCACATGAGGAAATACCCAAGGTAGTGAAACTACCGTTCGCCTGATCCGGACTGGTGAGAACGCATCGCCGCAGCGATCGCAACACCGCGAAACAACACTCCTGAAATTCCAAGGGTGCACCAATCAATCACAAGTAATGAGTAGTAGTTACGAAGAAGTGTGTCCGCTTGAGGTGGCTAACCCCATTTGGCCCGGCACGGCTCCTGATTTTAGTCATTTCCAATTTGACACAAGTGTCAAGGCTATCCATTATCGTTCTCTTCCTTCAGTCATTACGTACATCATTCCAACCACTTCATTCTGGATCATCACTCCGCGTATAGTTATTAAAGTGGTTTTCGGTTTAGATAGAGAGTATTTCCATAACCGATTCCGGTCTCTTTAATAACTTCCATAATTATTACACCGATTGGTCGTTTAATATATTTCAAAAACAAATCAATTTCAATTTCAATTTCAATTCGAAAATCAACATTTCGTTTGTCTTCAAATATCAATTTCCAAAATTTACATTTCAAAACTTCCCAATAACCGTTTCAAAGTCTTACAGTTCAATTTCAATATTTATTTAAACTATACAAAGATTGATTCAAGTTCGTATATAAATTTTATTCCGAAATCATCTAAATTACTTTAATTTAACGCTCAAATCAATGTACATTCATTTATCGATTTCATTCAATATTCATTAAGTTAAATTATTATTCAAACGATTTCTATTACATTTCCAATTCATTAAATCAGTCTCTTAAGTTCAACTTCATTATATCAAAACTTCAAATTCAATTAAATTAAATTCGTCAAATCAAATCCTCGACATTACATGTCTTACATTTATTTCAATAAAACGCATTCTATTTCTTGTTAAAGAAATTTAATTCCATTTCATTATTTACTTAGTTACAAATTTCAAACTCAATTAATAAAGAAACTAACTTTCACATATTCGGGAAGTTCACATTCATCTATTAACTTACTTAAATAATTTTCCAAAACTTAATAATTAAGAAACCAAATTTCATTTATTAACGAAGTTCAAATCCACTTATTCAAAGGTTCAATTTTTCTTATCAAAGAATTCAATTTTTATTCAATTATCAAATAATTAAATCTCATTCAATTATTAAATAATTTCAATCTTAATTATTAATCATTTCAAAGCTTAATAATTTCAAATTTGATTATAAATTCAACTTAATTATTAATTTCAACTTAATTAAAATTTCAAACTTAATTACAATTTCAAATTCAATTATAATTTCAAACTTAATTATTGCTAATTCCAAATTATTTATTAATAATTCTAAATTTAATTATTAAATAATTAAATTTCAAACAACGTTCTTTCATCAATTACTACGTTAATATTTGTTTCAGAATTCAATCTTTGCATTTTCCTTTCAAAAATTCGAATTCCAATTTCATTTCAAAACTTATTCTTTTATTCGAAAAAAATCATTATTTTATTTCTAAATCAAATTATTGACCAATCGGGTTTTTATTTAATTCTCTAAGTTCATTTGGGTATTTATCATTTCAACCCGATTCCAATTTAATTCAAAATCAAAGCATGGCAAAGGGAACTTGCGGTGTGATAACAGGGATGGTGTCAAAGTAAATAAACAAGCAATAGCAAACATCAATAGCAATCCAATAATCAATGCAAATAATCCCGAAATAATCGTATTAATTCACATTGTTGTTTATGCGAATTAATATAATTATTTCTAGAATCTACACTATCATTTCATGTAGATTAAAGATTACTACATTACGGTTTTTCACTTGTCGTTCAATTTCAATTCTACAACAATTTATCCAATATACGTTCAAGGTTCAAAGTGTAATTTATCAAATTCTACATGTCGATTAACTTAACAATTAAAAGGGGTCATATTATTCAAATTAACTAATCAAATTCAATACATACGTCAATTCACAAATTTAAGCTATCCTACGTCAAATTCAATTGCATAATATTCATCACTTTATACATTACAATTTTACATCCAATATAAACAACAAACAAACAATCAATTATCAACCAAACTGGATTATTATTGCATATATAACAGATAACGGTGTCAGATGTCAAAGGTGAACTGATACATAAATAACAGTGCAATAAATAATAGCAGTATATTTCAATTGTCGTTTCAATTGAAATCGAATTTAATAAATAAAAGAATATTAATCGTGAGTGATTGCTCACCTTTCGAGGCTAGAGAGGATAGACTACAGAACTAGCTGCGAATTGAATCTTGACTAGACAATCGAATAATCCAAACGTCAAATCGCAAAGCAATGCAAGATTGGCACGAATTTGATGAAGGAAGGAGGCACGACAAACTAAAATCGATGAAACAAAATACAAATTAAGATTTCTATATAAATATTTAAGCCAATATTAAGTGAATCCTTATATCTATATATCAATATTTATGAAGTTCACTTCGACAAATGTCGGATCACTTTTATGTTCGTTGTTATCTAAAAAAAATCAATATCCATTTAAAGCACGTAAAAATAAAATAAATATATTATAACTTGAAACCTCATATAGACAGACTCAAGGTATATGTATATATATATATAATCAATAATAGAATTTAAAAGTACATAATTAAATATGACTTAGTATAATGGTCCGATAATGCATATATATACAACAGATTGGTTCATAGTTTATGAGAAATATGGTTTGTACAGCTTTAGTCATATGAAAATTTATATATGCAATTGAGAAATCAATACTCAATACTATTATTATAAATATTTTCTCTCTAACAGATCATAACACATTATATATAATTGATATTTACAATACTCTGTATAAGTTGGGAACCAATTTTGAATATAGTCACATTGGTTATAAAATAAACTAAAAATATAGGCAAGTAGCATAAACAATATATTTTATACAAAATATAACAAGGTATAAAACAAACTGTAAGATTTATATATATGTATATCCAAAACATATATGCTGACATACGTTTATAACTTCCTATATACACTGTATGAACCTAATTTATACAACAGATTTGTTAACTTCTTAAACAAGCTTGTATAAACTATATACACTTTTTTTTTAATATACTAATGAAATAAACTTGCTTTTACCTATATAAACTAACCTGCCACCACGTCTAGAAGGATACAAGATAGACGCAAGGAAAGCTGATGGTTCCCGTTCTCGGCAAGTTGAAGGAGAAGGCGGAAGGGATGCACCACGCAGGGAAGAGCCGAGCTCGGCAGAGGAGGAGGAGGCTTGTTTGCGGCTATGATAGGAGATGCTCACGTGGTTTGTGGTCTCGGGAAAGGTGACAGGAGATGTACGAGGTGGTTAGAGTACATGCGGCTATAGGTGATGGGAATAAGAGCAGTGTGGACTACAGCTGGGTTGCGTGGAAGGGAGGGCGAGGTTCAAGTGGGGTCGCTGCTCAAGCATGGGACGTGGGCTCGTTCGGGTGGGCTGAGATGGCCAGAGGAGCGGCTAAAGGAGGAAGGAGATGGTGGGGAGGCTGGAGAGCACGGTGGTGGATCGGCTATGCGAATGAAATAAATGAGGGAAAAGGAAACATGAACGAAGAAGAAAGGCTCTGCTGATATTAAAACAAGAAAGGTAAGAGAGGGAGTATTTTGAACAGAAACAAATAGTTTTATTATCTTTAAAGGAATGAACAGTACATAAAAGCAAATATCATTTTAACCGTTAGAATAGTAAAAGTTAGATATAATTTCTGGGAATATGAAAAGTAAGCGGCTATTGGATTACATGATAGAAATGAAAGGATGGAAAACCAAAAGTTACAAAACGGGTACCGATATGGTTACCGTTTACGCAGATTCCGCAGCGAACCGAACACCGAAACACAGAAGTGGGTATACAATTGTGACCAACGCGATGAGACGGTCAAAACAGTACACAATTATCAGTGGTACGATTGAAGTATGAAAATTCGAATTTTATACTACGGAAAATGCATAAAAATCGTAGAAATTAAGATCGACGGAGCCAAAGATGTCCGAATTTGTAAAAACGACATACTGAAAACTTGCTCAAAAAATGGTTTAGAATTTTTCTATGTAAAAATATTTTAGTTTTGAAAACGTTTTATTTTCATCGCTTTTTAACTAATTAGATTGAAGTAAATTTACGCGCGAAATAAATTTTCATATTTTCGGACGAAAATTTACCGGTTGCTATGTTTAACAGGACGCATTCCAGATATCAAATTTTTATTTCAAAATTTAATCGTTTAAAATTTCACAAAATTTTAATTAATAACGCTATTAAAACCAGTTAAATTTACGGGTCGTTACATTCTCCCCCACTCAAAACTTTTCGTCCCCGAAAAGGAAGTAAGTAGGAGAATAGAAACATCCAAAAGAAAATAAACTTGAATTACATTATAAACAATTAATTTAAACCATATAAATTCCGATTTATATTTTGTTTATATTCTACAATTGTCTTTAAACTCAAGGAATTTCCTTAACTTGGTTTATTTTCAATTTATCATTGTTTATTACAAAATTTATTTCAAACAACAACTTATTTTATTAATCCATTTGTTACTCAACTAACCTAGTTTTCTATTTATCCATATTAACCAATTTATTATTAAACTTTAAGTGTATAACCTTTTTATATGCACTCAAATTTTATTTATACAGACAAATTAGATTTGTATATTATCCAATTTTCTTAAATTAACAATTTCAAAGATCATAAATTTGAATAGTCATTTATTACAATCATACTTTATTCGACAAATTTAATTCTTTTTATTCCAAATTATTATTAAATTTATCCTACTTAATATATCTTGTCACATATATAATAAGTATAATTACATTTATTATAACTACTCAAATTTATTTAAAAATTCCTTTGATATCATATATATTGTATAATATTCAATCACATAGTTGACTTTTGAAAATTTAGGCAAGTTATATTGAATGCAATTGAGTATTATCTGAATAAAATTCCTAATTCAATTCTCTGAAGTTTAAATATTAATTCAAAATTTGGTTTCATTTATAACTGAAATCATCTTTACCCAAATTTTAAGAATTAAATTTTCGATTATCTTCAAACGACTTAGAGATATAATAAATACATATGTTCATAATATATCAATGAAATTTAAAATCCTCAATATATATTATAAATCAAGTCATGTTTAGAAAGTCAAATCAATTTATTTTTCAAAACAAACCGTAGCCAAACTACAGAATAGTCTCTCCCCTTCGAAACTCGAAAATGAACGTCGATGATGCGGCCGTCATCACCGAAATTATTTTCCAGCGACAAAGAGAAGAGCACTGATTTGATCATTTAAATTTTTTTTTTTTTTGAAAACTATTTCTATTCGAAAATACTTTATATAATATACATTTTAAAACTTTAAGACCATAATTTTAAATTATCGAAAATTAAATTCTCAAATCCTAAATTGAAATTCAATTAAATTTTCAAATTTACATGTTGAAATAGTCAATGGTTTACAAAACAATAAATGATAATCAAATATTATCATTACAACAATCAAATTTTTACAGTTTAGTTAAAGAAAATTCATGCTTATATATATAATATAATCATACAAACTTATTTTATTTACCAAATTCGAAAATACTATTGTGTCAGTTTACTCTGTTTAAGTGTTTTGGGAATCCTATCGATACCGTTGATCAGACGAATCGATTGAAAATCCAAATCAACATTAACAACTCAAACAACACAATACAAAACTTTTTTTTAATGAAAATTTACAAATACACTTCCTCGCTCGACGATACAAGGATGGATTTCAAATTAAGTATAGAGATTCAAATTTTGATGGAAATCAAATCAAAGAGAATTTTGATTCGATAATAAGTTCGAACAGAAGATGAGATAATTCAATTAATAGAATCGGAGATGGATAAGCTTATTTAATTCACAGGCAACCATAACCGGGTCAGCCGTAACTTCAAGAATAAGATCGATGTAGAATTTCGAGGCAAATCTACAGTCGATCACAAGAGATATAATTTCAGGCATAGCAGGAGATAGATAGCATTGTAAACTGAGGATACAGAAATCTAAGGTAAATCAAGGCCTGTTGTAAAGGAGTTTCACCCATTTACAAATAATTCGAAGATTGGTGAGACCGCCGATTCATTATAAAGATCATTCGAAGTGGAGTTATGGGGTACTCCAGAATCAAAAGAAGATAAATAGTGAGGGATATGAATGAATTTTGAAACCGCAGAGAACGTTCCAAAATTCAAAGGAATTGAGTTAAAAGGAAAAGATTGAAACTCGAATGATAGTGATTCTGTAAATATATTTACCATATATGCTAAGTTTTGCCTAGAGCTACCAAAAGGTCTGATACCAACTGTAACGACCCGCTATTTTGGACTACTCGCATCCGCACATGTCGGACTTGAATAATTCAAAATACCGAATTGTTAATTTTAAATTTGGCAAAACTCAGATATACAGTAAATAAATAATCACAGATCACAGACACAGAGTAATAATATGCAGCGGAAGTAAAAGAGATAGTAGTTCATGAAGCTACTATATAATATATAAGATACATCAGAGTTTACAACAGAAGAGTAATACGATACATCAAGTACAAATCAGAATACATCACTGAAATCATCGAATACTGAAAGCAGAATAGATGGCTGGATCTTCAAGCAAAGCTCCAACTTCAAAGGTGAGCCTCGAACACTGGTACACTCAGTCTGACCCGAACGTAAAGCAAAACACAAAACACTCGAGTCAGGATTAATATTCTCATATCAATAAATCCAACTCAAGTGAAATAGCAATCGAAATACAAGTAACTCAAAGGACGTTGGAATCACCATCCTTTAAGGATCCGTTAAACTATCTACTATGTAGTAGTGTACGCTAAATAGATAATGTCTATCGGTAATATAAAGTATCAAAATAGTGTTAAGGCGTTACCATTATTCCCCTTAACACATTTTTATAAATGTCATAGTCTATACAGCACTGTAAACTCCACCGTAAACTGGTGGGATATCAGGGAGTACTCCATAGGTATAACACAAAACAAATTCGTAGTGGTCGCGTATATAGGGATACAAGTATGACAAGGCACATGAGGCAATACCCAAGGTAGTGAAACTACCGTTCGCCTGATCCGGACTGGTGAGAACGCATCGCCGCAGCGATCGCAACACCGCGAAACAACACTCCTGAAATTCCAAGGGTGCACCAATCAATCACAAGTAATGAGTAGTAGTTACGAAGAAGTGTGTCCGCTTGAGGTGGCTAACCCCATTTGGCCTGGCACGGCTCTTGATTTTAGTCATTTCCAATTTGACACAAGTGTCAAGGCTATCCATTATCGTTCTCTTCCTTCAGTCATTACGTACATCATTCCAACCACTTCATTCTGGATCATCACTCCGCGTATAGTTATTAAAGTGGTTTTCGGTTTAGATAGAGAGTATATCCATAACCGATTCCGGTCTCTTTAATAACTTCCGTAATTATTACACCGATTGGTCGTTTAATATATTTCAAAAACAAATCAATTTCAATTTTAATTTCAATTCGAAAATCAACATTTCGTTTGTCTTCAAATATCAATTTCCAAAATTTACATTTCAAAACTTCCCAATAACCGTTTCAAAGTCTTACAGTTCAATTTCAATATTTATTTAAACTATACAAAGATTGATTCAAGTTCGTATATAAATTTTATTCCGAAATCATCTAAATTACTTTAATTTAACGCTCAAATCAATGTACATTCATTTATCGATTTCATTCAATATTCATTAAGTTAAATTATTATTCAAACGATTTCTATTACATTTCCAATTCATTAAATCAGTCTCTTAAGTTCAACTTCATTATATCAAAACTTCAAATTCAATTAAATTAAATTCGTCAAATCAAATCCTCGACATTACATGTCTTACATTTATTTCAATAAAACGCATTCTATTTCTTGTTAAAGAAATTTAATTCCATTTCATTATTTACTTAGTTACAAATTTCAAACTCAATTAATAAAGAAACTAACTTTCACATATTCGGGAAGTTCACATTCATCTATTAACTTACTTAAATAATTTTCCAAAACTTAATAATTAAGAAACCAAATTTCATTTATTAACGAAGTTCAAATCCACTTATTCAAAGGTTCAATTTTTCTTATCAAAGAATTCAATTTTTATTCAATTATCAAATAATTAAATCTCATTCAATTATTAAATAATTTCAATCTTAATTATTAATCATTTCAAAGCTTAATAATTTCAAATTTGATTATAAATTCAACTTAATTATTAATTTCAACTTAATTAAAATTTCAAACTTAATTACAATTTCAAATTCAATTATAATTTCAAACTTAATTATTGCTAATTCCAAATTATTTATTAATAATTCTAAATTTAATTATTAAATAATTAAATTTCAAACAACGTTCTTTCATCAATTACTACGTTAATATTTGTTTCAGAATTCAATCTTTGCATTTTCCTTTCAAAAATTCGAATTCCAATTTCATTTCAAAACTTATTCTTTTATTCGAAAAAAATCATTATTTTATTTCTAAATCAAATTATTGACCAATCGGGTTTTTATTTAATTCTCTAAGTTCATTTGGGTATTTATCATTTCAACCCGATTCCAATTTAATTCAAAATCAAAGCATGGCAAAGGGAACTTGCGGTGTGATAACAGGGATGGTGTCAAAGTAAATAAACAAGCAATAGCAAACATCAATAGCAATCCAATAATCAATGCAAATAATCCCGAAATAATCGTATTAATTCACATTGTTGTTTATGCGAATTAATATAATTATTTCTAGAATCTACACTATCATTTCATGTAGATTAAAGATTACTACATTACGGTTTTTCACTTGTCGTTCAATTTCAATTCTACAACAATTTATCCAATATACGTTCAAGGTTCAAAGTGTAATTTATCAAATTCTACATGTCGATTAACTTAACAATTAAAAGGGGTCATATTATTCAAATTAACTAATCAAATTCAATACATACGTCAATTCACAAATTTAAGCTATCCTACGTCAAATTCAATTGCATAATATTCATCACTTTATACATTACAATTTTACATCCAATATAAACAACAAACAAACAATCAATTATCAACCAAACTGGATTATTATTGCATATATAACAGATAACGGTGTCAGATGTCAAAGGTGAACTGATACATAAATAACAGTGCAATAAATAATAGCAGTATATTTCAATTGTCGTTTCAATTGAAATCGAATTTAATAAATAAAAGAATATTAATCGTGAGTGATTGCTCACCTTTCGAGGCTAGAGAGGATAGACTACAGAACTAGCTGCGAATTGAATCTTGACTAGACAATCGAATAATCCAAACGTCAAATCGCAAAGCAATGCAAGATTGGCACGAATTTGATGAAGGAAGGAGGCACGACAAACTAAAATCGATGAAACAAAATACAAATTAAGATTTCTATATAAATATTTAAGCCAATATTAAGTGAATCCTTATATCTATATATCAATATTTATGAAGTTCACTTCGACAAATGTCGGATCACTTTTATGTTCGTTGTTATCTAAAAAAAATCAATATCCATTTAAAGCACGTAAAAATAAAATAAATATATTATAACTTGAAACCTCATATAGACAGACTCAAGGTATATGTATATATATATATAATCAATAATAGAATTTAAAAGTACATAATTAAATATGACTTAGTATAATGGTCCGATAATGCATATATATACAACAGATTGGTTCATAGTTTATGAGAAATATGGTTTGTACAGCTTTAGTCATATGAAAATTTATATATGCAATTGAGAAATCAATACTCAATACTATTATTATAAATATTTTCTCTCTAACAGATCATAACACATTATATATAATTGATATTTACAATACTCTGTATAAGTTGGGAACCAATTTTGAATATAGTCACATTGGTTATAAAATAAACTAAAAATATAGGCAAGTAGCATAAACAATATATTTTATACAAAATATAACAAGGTATAAAACAAACTGTAAGATTTATATATATGTATATCCAAAACATATATGCTGACATACGTTTATAACTTCCTATATACACTGTATGAACCTAATTTATACAACAGATTTGTTAACTTCTTAAACAAGCTTGTATAAACTATATACACTTTTTTTTTTAATATACTAATGAAATAAACTTGCTTTTACCTATATAAACTAACCTGCCACCACGTCTAGAAGGATACAAGATAGACGCAAGGAAAGCTGATGGTTCCCGTTCTCGGCAAGTTGAAGGAGAAGGCGGAAGGGATGCACCACGCAGGGAAGAGCCGAGCTCGGCAGAGGAGGAGGAGGCTTGTTTGCGGCTATGATAGGAGATGCTCACGTGGTTTGTGGTCTCGGGAAAGGTGACAGGAGATGTACGAGGTGGTTAGAGTACATGCGGCTATAGGTGATGGGAATAAGAGCAGTGTGGACTACAGCTGGGTTGCGTGGAAGGGAGGGCGAGGTTCAAGTGGGGTCGCTGCTCAAGCGTGGGACGTGGGCTCGTTCGGGTGGGCTGAGATGGCCAGAGGAGCGGCTAAAGGAGGAAGGAGATGGTGGGGAGGCTGGAGAGCACGGTGGTGGATCGGCTATGCGAATGAAATAAATGAGGGAAAAGGAAACATGAACGAAGAAGAAAGGCTCTGCTGATATTAAAACAAGAAAGGTAAGAGAGGGAGTATTTTGAACAGAAACAAATAGTTTTATTATCTTTAAAGGAATGAACAGTACATAAAAGCAAATATCTTTTTAACCGTTAGAATAGTAAAAGTTAGATATAATTTCTGGGAATATGAAAAGTAAGCGGCTATTGGATTACACGATAGAAATGAAAGGATGGAAAACCAAAAGTTACAAAACGGGTACCGATATGGTTACCGTTTACGCAGATTCCGCAGCGAACCGAACACCAAAACACAGAAGTGGGTATACAATTGTGACCAACGCGATGAGACGGTCAAAACAGTACACAATTATCAGTGGTACGATTGAAGTATGAAAATTCGAATTTTATACTACGGAAAATGCATAAAATCGCAGAAAATTAAGATCGACGGAGCCAAAGATGTCCGAATTTGTAAAAACGACATACTGAAAACTTGCTCAAAAAATGGTTTAGAATTTTTCTATGTAAAAATATTTTAGTTTTGAAAACGTTTTATTTTCATCGCTTTTTAACTAATTAGATTGAAGTAAATTTACGCGCGAAATAAATTTTCATATTTTCGGACGAAAATTTACCGGTTGCTATGTTTAACAGGACGCATTCCAGATATCAAATTTTTATTTCAAAATTTAATCGTTTAAAATTTCACAAAAATTTAATTAATAACGCTATTAAAACCAGTTAAATTTACGGGTCGCTACACATATTAATTAAATTGACTGTTGAACCAATTAATTAATTAACTTCTTAATTAATTACTTCAATAAATTTAATATTTAATTACTTACCATTAAGCAATCATCTCATAATAACAAATCATTAATTACCAATTTATCTTTATCATTTATTTAATCAAAATATTCAAATTTAATTACAATTACTAATTAACCCCTTAATCGCTTTCATTAAGTAATTAACAATTTATAATTGATTTAATTAATTAATCTAATTTGTTATCAAAATTTATCACATTAATTTTGTTACTTAATAATTCATAGTTAATTATCCTCATTAACTAATAACATTTCTTAATTTACTTCTTAATTACTCTCTAATTATAAATTAATCTAAATTATTAATTTATAAATTAAATACATAAGTCATTCCTTAATTATCTTATTAATTTAAATCATTTTAATACCTTAATAATTTCTAAGATAATCTATTCCTTTATTAATGAGTTCATTAATATTAAAGTGTATTAGAACATTACATTTTAAATTTATATTCAAATTCCATTTTGAATTTAAGATTCAAAATGATTATTTATTTAAACATTAACCAATTTTAAATTCAATTTATAATCTTTTAAATAAATGTAAATAACATTTATTACTTATATAATAACCTTACATAAGAGAAGTTTTTAACTAATTTACTTAATTTTATTTAAAAATTAAGTCTTTAAAATACATTACATTTTAAGTTGCAAGTACAAGTTAAAAAAAACAAATCATATACTTTTCATTCAAATTCTTTTATAAAAGAACTTTATCAAAATTCAAGTTTTAAAACATTTATTTGAAACAAATTTACTAAAAAAACACTATTTGAGTTAAACTTGATTTAAAAACATCTAGATTTAGAAACTGGTTCAAATTCCTAGATCTGGATTCAAAATGAATTTGAATCCACTACTTTAATCATTTGATTAAAATCTTTGATTTAAAACTTACCTTTAACCTTGATTTTAAATTCTTTATTTAAAAATCCAAATTCATTTTAAAACCTTAAGATTCAAAAATTTATTTGTAAACTGAACTTAACTTTTAAATTTAAACCACTATTTAAATCTTCGTTTTCATATTTGAATTTAAATTTTAAAATCTGAAACTGTCAAGTTTGTTTTAAAACCTGAAATCTTCTTTTTAAATATTTTAAACTTTAAGACTTCAAATCTATTTTAATTTAAACTTCATCTAGATTTAAACTTGTTTTTAAATTCTGTCTTGCCATTTAAATTTTTTATTATTTTAAATTTGCTTTGAAATCAAATTTTAACTGTCAAGTTTCTTAAACCTGAAGCAACCAAACAACTCGAGGCAGAGATAAATTTGCTTCGAGTAAATCAACCAAGTCCCCGTGCATGTCTTTGAGCCTCCCCCTTCTTCCTCAAAGTCTTCACACCCAGACGTGAATGCACGTATACGTGCACGAGCACTCGTCGGAGCTCCGGCGAACTCCACCAACGTCAACAAGTCACGAATCCACCCTATACTTAAGATCCAGTCATGATTTGACAACATCCACTCTAAATAAAAAATAAATGTTTAGTTCGAAACCTGGAACTCATCAGAACTCTTCATCCAAACCTGGAAGTTCGCCGACCACTCAACCTCGACCACCGGGACCCCTGAACTTTTGCCCATCCCTTCGTCAACATCTCACCTACCACCTCCCTGAGTATCGTCGAACTCGATCAACCATTGAGGCCCCGCCGATCCAATTACTCATCCCAATCAAAACAAGGGTTATAGGCGAAAATTAATCACCTCTGACACCTCAATACTCTGATTGCCGTCTTGATAATTTTGCCGAAGTCTTCGATCATCATTGCATCTTCACACGAAGTCCCGATCACCATAGTCCCTCCAACCATTCAAAATAACCAAAAAGCCATTCTCAGGTCAACGTCGAAATGTACATTCAATACTTAACTAAAAAACTTGATTTTTATTCTAAAAATCATAGTTTGTAAACACCAATCAGATTCTTGAATCAAAACGTAAATTTAAGTTGTTTGAATTTTCGCTAAAATTGATTTACTGTAATATTATATTTTATTAATATCATTACATGATTTTTTTTCTTTAAAATGAATTCTAGGTGATGCTTTACATACCTTATTTAGAGATCAAATCCTATAAAGGATTGGCAGAAGAGAAACTAAAATTTTAATTTGTATAAAGCCTGCATGTTTTATCAAAGGTTTACAGGTGTGTATATATATACATGTACTCAAACATGCATGCCTATATCTTTACATACTTACCATACGTTTTTATCTGACCAAAAATATTCCCAAAAACATCATCATCTCAAGCATATAAATCAAGAAGATCGGGCTTAAAAAGAAATAATGTTTGCTCACAGTTTGAAGAAGAAAGACAGAGATGCTTTCATGTTGACATAGGCTAAGCTTCCTCGGGTTTGTAGTTGATCGAATTGTTTTATATCGAAGTTTGTTTATGTTTGAATGATATTGTTTACTCGGATTTTTCTCTTTTCAGCTTAAAGTTAACGAAATGATGAAGGAGGCTAATGAATATAAAGAAAGCTTACAGGTTAAAATATTGTTTTGTACAATACTGGTTATATATTTTGTACAACATTTCAGAGATACATATAAAAAGAAGTTTACTGGGTATAGAATATTGTTTGTACACTTGAAAGCAGAGACTTTGGAGGCTAATATAATCTTTTTAGACTATATTTTGTGTTGCCAAAGGTGTAAGCATTTAATGCTTGAGTACTTATTGTTCCCTTATGATATTTATTTCTCTTTTCTTCTTGCCTACACTTGCTTTAACCCGGCTGGTATAAAAATGAGTCTACCCATACTTTAATTTGTACATAGATTTACTTTTACTTGCATTTCTTTTATGTATAGAGATGCTTATATTTTTACTTTGGTTTTTGCTGCTAGGTTGGCATTTATCAAATGTGTTTTCTATATATTTTAAAATTCATCTTGTATGGATTTATTTACATTTCTAACTTAAATTATCAAATATTTATAGCTCGGTTGTATTTTATTTTACTTTACAATTTTTATTCAGAAATTTAAGTACAACTTCAATATTCAAATTCAGATTCCAAAGTCAAATTCAAATTTTATTCCAAAATTTGTTCAAAATCTACATTAACTATCAATTTAATATTAATTCAAAATTGGGGTCGTTACAAAGTTAAACAACTCCAACCCAACTGGTCAGTGCCATCACAAAACATAAATGCACACGCAAAGCTACGGCATAGTGCTGCAGTAATATCAATTCAACAGTTATAACAAGGACAGGTGTAGCAAACAGATAGCAAAATGACATGCACACGGTGTACATGTAAAACCGACAAAATGCCATTAAGTGATATAAGGGCAAACTGCAATAAAACTGCAGTCACCACAAGATCACAAGGGCCAGACTCGAGACTTCATAGCCAAGTCAATAACAAAATGTAAAGAGTCAAGTCCAGTAAACTGCAAGTATCAAAAGGAAGCAAGAAACAACTGCACAATGAAACTGCAGTTGAAACAAGCGATTAACCAGGAAACTAAACAGTTAAGCAACGACAACTCAAGTGCCGAACTCAACTGGATAGCACAACCTGGTCAAGGTACATAAAACAGTGGCATACGAAACAAGAACAAAGGAGTTCAGGCTTGAAGCCATCAAGTGACAAAGTACAACTCAAATGAGTCAGTGTACCAAAGATATATCAACGCAGAACAAAGGCCTGGCAGCACGCATTCATGAAACAAAAGTGCTAACTGACACAAATATCACAATACATTAGATTTAAGGATGCAAGTTAAACAATGTACAAGCTGAATGCACTAGCCAAAACAATTAAATTTGCAAAAAAACTCACGCATACAAGGTACAGGTAAAGTGCAATCGTGGATAGAATTCACCAATTACCACATATAAAACAGTGAACACCGCAAGCATGTTGATGATAAAGCATTGCAAACCAACAAAGACTCGAATGACCAAGGGCACCTAAGATCAAACTACAGCATGGCAATAATGCAACTGATCAGATGCAACGACCCGTAAATTTCGACAATTTAAGTTGGTTAATTTAATTAAGATTTTGTAATTTAATTTAAAAAGAGAGAAATATAAAGGGTAAATAAAACTAAATATTAGTATAGGGAATAAATCCTAATAAAGGTAATAGTGAGAGCGTACACTTTGAATTTTTTTTTTATATATGAAAGGTAAGCAGTAAAATTATCCAATGCAATATTCGATTTATTAAAAGTAACTGCATGAAAATCTTGACAGTAAAGTTAATCTAGCTGAATTTGTATGAATTGAATGAAACAGGTTTAATATGAATGGTATATTAGGTTATAAAATCAAATGAGAAAAGCAAGCGTAATTATTTGATTTATCTAATGAATTAAACATGTTGAATAGTAACTGAATGTTAATAAATGGAAAATTATCCAATTTTGTTAGATGATTTGGTCATAATGTTTAATAATTGATTAAATAATAATGGAAGTATGTATGCAAGTTTAATAGAAACATGAATCACATGAATATAATTAAATGAAACCATGCAATAATGTGGTAAATGATGGCATTTATGAATGAAATAAGATTTGTAGGTAATTTGAATTTAATTCTAAAATGTGTACACTGAATGTAATTTAATGTAATAAGGAGTGCAATAACAATTGATTGGGATTCAAATTCATCTTAAATAAAATTTCTATATTAATTGAAATTTACTATTTTTCAATCATCTTAAATGGTTTTATGTAGATTTTAACTGATAATTTATGAAGTCTAATGTGAGATCATATTTGCAATTAATTTTCTTAAGTTGTGCAGTGTAACAACCCTGTATTTTGTAATTATTTTATTGTATATTTTAATTATTTTAATATAAAATTTTGATTAAAAAACTTATTTTATTTATTTGAAATGATTAAATTTATTATTTAAATATAATCTTGATTTTTATATGAGTTATAATTCTAAACTTGTGTAAGTTGAATATTTGCCTGAAATGATGATTTTGGTCAAAATAGTCAAACTGTGACTTTCAACTTAAAATTTTAAAAGTTTAAAAAATTTATTTTTTTATTTTATTATGAAAGTACATAAAATTCTAAGAACACCACTTTTCGTTTCGTTGAATTTGGATGTAAATTGTGAAAGTTATACCTTTTACAATATTGTGCGTATATAGGGTTATTTAACAATGACTATTTTAAATTGTATAAATTACTTCTTCTATGTTATATTTTATTTTAATATGTCATAATATGTTATATTATGTATATTTTGACTTTTAAGTATTTTTAAAAATGATAATATAATTTTTCTAAAGTTTATTTGAATTTATTTCAATTTATAAAGCCAAGTTGGTATTTACTGCATTTTTCTTTATTTAACTTTCTATTTAATAAAAATTAAATTATTATTTTACCTTGAAAATGTTTTAAAACCATTTTTAATTCAAATTTTGTGTTAAAATATATTTTTTGTGAAGTAATAAATTTTCCAAAGTCATTGGAGATTTTCTTGTAATTTTTATGTCAGGGTTGCTATTTTTAAGCAATTTCTTATTTTCTTTTTCTATTTTACTTAAAATAAATTATTTATTTTATTTTATTCTTACTTAGTTTCGGTTTTAAATAACATTTCTGAGTTTATTTTGTTTTTATAAAATTAAAAAGAAAAGGAAATGCAAAAGGTTTAGAAGGTTAAGAGATCTTAAAAGCCTGAAACGTAAAGGCGTTTTATCCGTTTCTTTTTGCAATTGATACATCAATTTATTGATTTATTTTATACATTCACTTTTATTGCTCTGTTTTACATTATTTTATTCATTTTACATGTATTTAAATTTAAGAAAATTTTTCCAAAGTGTATTGAAGTTATTTCTAATTCCTAAGTCTAGTTTTCATTTTTCTGTGCCATTTTTCTTATTTTAATCATATCTAATTAATAATTAATTATTAATATTTTGTTTATCTGTTATATTTTCGAATTCTAACTGAAATTTATAAGTGTTTTCAGTTATTTAAGATGTATATGAATATATATAGGAAGTTTAAAAGGTTTGAAAGCAAAGAAACGTAAAACCGTTTTAACGTTTCTTCTTCCGTTTCTTTTCCAATTAATAGATTTAATTTCCTTTGACCGTTCCTTTCTTTATTGTAGCTGTGCATTTCTTACCTCATTTTCACGCGAAAACATTCCTCTCCACTTCATTTTTCACGGCTAGAAAGGTTTGGTAATGGCTCCTCTTTTCCTCTTCCTTTTGCTCTTCTTTTTCCATTGTTTTCTTATATTTTGCCTTGTTTTCTCATGTGCATTGCTTGGCCTCTACCACCCACCATCACCACCATACTCTCCACCATCCCCTACCACTCTTCCTTGGCATCATCTCCAGCCATCATTTCAGATCCATCCATGGCCACACCTCCCTTGGTGACAAAACTCCACAAAATTGCAAATAATGTCACAAAAACTCAACTTATTTAACCTTGACCCTATATATGCTTTATGTTGCACCACTACACCTTCATCTCCACTTGTTGCCTCGCCTATATGATGTTATACCTGACCTATATGATGTCATACCTGAGCCAAAGCATCATCATAGCCAAGCATAAGTGTCCCTTAGGCCAAGCATTGAAGTGGTTGAAGCAAGGTCCAATCTATCTTGTTCATTTTGCTTTGTATTTCAAAATTGTTTCAATGTTATTTTATGTTGAATGTTTATATATTGTCTTTTTTGTTTTGTTTTGGGTTGTTGATACAAAATCATATCTTGGCTATCTTTCAACTCAAATCAAAAGTCGTGCAATTGTGCTTGTCGTGCCTTTGGAGTCGTGCTTGTATGTTGTTTTGGTCTTCAGCTTGAAAAAGTGAGTCTTTCTCACTCTGACATTTATACTTATGAAAAGTGAATTGATGATAAGTGTTTAGTAATAAAAAATGTTTATGCAAGTTAATGATGATCATATGATATGCTATGCCATGTTATTACCATATTATTACCATGTTAAAACTGTTAATTTTCACCTGACATCTGATGTATGACTGTATATTGTGATATTGACCTTGTTTATATTATTTCTGCATATGATCACACTGCAAGTTTCCTGTTAGAAAAAAAATGTTATGGGCTGAAATGATAGGACTGAATGGTTTAAAAATTTTCATTTTGACTTGGGATTGCGGGTTTGAAATGATAAAACCCGGATTTTCTTTGTAAATTACGGGTTGAAATGATATATTACCCATATCACTTTACCTAGCGTAGAAAATTTTATACAGGCCCGTAGTTAAAATATGCTTTTCTAAAAATTTTAAAATATTTTAGAAATTTAATTATTATAATATTTTGATTTGAAATTTAATAAAAATAAGATTTTTGTAAATATTATTGATTTTCTGAATAATTGTAAGTGAAATGAATTAATGAAAAAGTTAGAAATTGTGAACGTAAGTTATTTTGGAAATTTTGATTTAATTATAATTGGAAATTTAAGTGAATATGAAATTATGATAAATTTATGAGAATTTGAATTTAAATAAATTTAAAGTGATTTTTATATCATATTAATGATTTTAATAAAGTTGAAATGTGAAATGAATGAATATTGTAAGTTGAAATTTTGAAATATAACTAAAACTGGAAATTTATGAAATTGACGTAAAAGTGATCTTTTAGTTAAGTAAATAAAAATAAAAAAAAGTTATATTTCAGAATTTGAACTTAAGTGTTAAGTTGAAATTTAATGTAATGGATTTTAAAAATTCAACATTGCATTTTAATAAGTGAATTATTATTAAATCTTGATTTTTGAATGGAAATTTAACTTTATAAAATCATGAACTTGAGGAAAATTAAACGATACTTATAAATGTGAAAATGTATGATTTTATAAGTTAAAAATGTTTTTAATAAAAATATAATTGGTTGAGAAATTTTATTGAATATTTGAAGTTAATTGAATGCATTTTTGAAATGCTATTAATTACAATGTAAATGATATTACAGCATTTGTAAACGCTGTAGTTGATGATAATGAACTAAAAAGCTAAATTGAATTAAAAGCTATTATAGCAATCTTTTTAAGTGCTATAATTTTTGAATTTAACTAAGTTATTCAAAATTTAAGTAAACCTAGTATAACATTTTAAAATGTTGTCTTTTGTTAAATTGAACTGTTTTGAATGTAACTTTTCGTATAAGTTTTCTAAATAATGCGAAAAGTGAATTTTCACGGTTTTGATAAACTTAAGTGAATAAATAAACTTTGAAAGTTGAAATTTTTGGAAATTTAATAATTTAATTATTAAACATAATAAATTCATTGAAATGATAAAAAAGAATTTTTGGAATATAAACTGTTTAGAAATATGAATTGAAATGGTATTTCAGATTGAATAAAATGAATAATGATTTGAAATGAATGAAGTTTGAAAAGATACAATATTTTGATATATTAAAATGATTTGAAACGAAGTTTTGAAAGGGTATGATATTTTGATATACTAAAATGATTTGAAATGAAGTTTTGAAAGATATGATATTTTTGATATTAAATGATTTGATAACGGAGTTTGAAAAATAAGACATTTTGATATTAGCATGATTTAAAAAGAAGTTCTGAAAGATATGATATTTTGGAAATGAAGCTTTGAAAGGTTATGATATTTTGATATATTAAAATGATTTGAAAGGTAGTGTTGAAAGGGTATGAAAATTTAATATATTGAAATGGTTAGAAATGACTTGATATTTATTTTAATAAATATTTGAATTGAAAGATGTTACGATGATATATTGAAATGGTTTGGAAATGATTTAATCTTTATTTTGATAAAGATTTGGGTTGAAATGATAGTTTATTTTGGAAAAAAAAATATTGGTTTAAAGTTATAACTACGGGTTATAATAACGATTGGTTGTTAAAGAGACCGGGATCGGATATTGTCTTATAGCCGGCCAATACCGAAAACCACTTTAACAACTGTGTACGCGGTGGAGATTCCAGAATGAAGTAGGATGGTGGCGACGTTCTCGAGGTATATTACGTGGACCCAACTCCCATGAGTTGGCATATATGACTAAAACAGGAGCTATACCGGGCTACACAAAGGGTCGCACCCTTTCATCGAGCATGCTCCATCGGAAACCATTCTATTACTGTTGTGATTCGATTCGGTGGCGCCACTTTGATTCGGGGGTATTGTTCGAGGTGGGCGGAAGCTGCTGGCTTGTCGTCACCACCGGTCTGGGAGTGCAAGCGGTGTATCCACCCTGGCATTGCCTCGCGTGCCGTGTCATATCATTATATCGAGCCCACTACGATTTTGGTTTTAAAGATCTGACCGTGTTAAGGTTCACCATCCCCTTAACGCTATTTTCTATATGATTATAATTTACTGATTAGACACTACCGTATATAGCGTATATTACTACATAGTAAATAGTTTAACGGATCCTTAGAGGATGGGCGGTCCCAAGCATCCTTTAAGTTACTGATGCATTTTGTTACTGTTCACTTGAGTTGATTTACAGTTTATAAGTATTTATGTCTTGACTCGAGGGCTTTGTGTTTTGCTTTATGCTCGGGTCAGATTGATTGAGTTAGCATTCAAGATTCACCTTCGGCGTTGGAGCTTTCCTTGAAGATCCAGCCATCTATTTTGTTTCAGTATCCAGTGGTTTAGTGATGTATCTGATTTGTACCTGATGTATCCAGTTACTCTTCTGTTGTATCTTATTTAACTCTGATGTATCTCGTATTTATACAGTAGCTTCATGAACTACTATCTCCTCTTTTACTTCCGCTGCATTATCATTACTCTGTGTCTGTGATCTGTGATTTTATTTACTGTATATTTTGAGATTTGCGAAATTTTTAATTACAACGTGGTATTTTGAGCAATTCAATTCCGGCATGAGTGTCTACCTATACACTTATAAAGGATGTGAATGGTTGAAAATACCGAGTCGTTACATGCAGTAAGGTAGGTTAATTTGTCAATAAAGATAGTTGATTCTATAAGATAAAATAAAGGTTAGTATTAATTATAATATGAAGATTATTGATAATGCTATTTGGGGGTTAAGGGATAAGTTGAAATTTGATAATTAAGATATTTAGATGTGCAGTATATAAAGAAAGAGATATTGATCCCATTTAATAAATTGGGGATTTAATATTATCAAAGAGAATTAAATATTGTCCTAATGTAATTTAGATAATTGTGTAATTAAATGCTGGCTCCATTCAGATTATGACAATGGGTGTAATAATTTGGATTGTAAGAAATAGTTATAAGTTACATGTTTAATTTGGTTGATGAAATTTAAATAGAAATAAATGTTAATACACTAAATAAAAGTTACATTTAATATGAGAAGTAATACCATGTTAGAATTGGTCAAATTTAGGGTGTTAAGACTTATAAATGGAAATTAAGAGGCAGTTGAAATTTAGTGGACTTTAATGTGCATTAATGAGAAATTTACGCTATGACTAAAGAGGTAAATGGAATAAATACAAACCAATGTGGATTGTATACATGGGATGACAATTTTAGTGAATAATAGGATTTAAAACCTAAATAAATAAATTCCTTGAAATTTAAGTTGTAATCGCTGCATAAATTGGAATTGTAACGTTAATTTTGAATTATTCTATAATAAATTTATGTAGGAAGTTGTTTAAGGGATTCTAAATTTACCAAATAATCCAAAATGACAAAATTTGCAAATATTGAAAGTTGAGTTGTAAATCTGATTCAGTTAAGCTATTAATAATTTATTCATTTGGAATATAAATGGCAATGATAGGATTTATTGCAATTAAAGGTAATGTAATTTGTACGCTATTTTAAATTAAGTCAAAACGGGTGGATATTAGGAACCAAGACCTAAAAATAGGGTAGATACATTTTATTTCAATAAGACTTGTATAACTAGAGTGGAGGATTTTATTTTGGAGTCTATGTTATAATTTCAAGTTTAGTAGATATTGAAATAAAGTAAACATTTGAATCTATGAATCTATCAACTCAAATTTTCATTTAAATTTGTTTAATCATTGTAATTTGTTTGAGAAAATAAAGAGGTATAATAAGTTTAGGTGTAAATGGAAGTATGTATGGGAAAATGAATTATTTGCAGGGAAATATTTGGTAAAAAGGGTGGGACTAAGGAAAGGTTATTGTTGTTGGAAACATTAATTAATATGGGAATATAATTAGACAAGCATAACCCTTGCAAGTGTATAATTAAGAAATGAAGCAATAATTAATAATTATTAACCAATCCAAAATTTGGTAACCCATTTAATTAGTGATTGGTATAGGCTATTGTTTGCGCAAAAAATGGGCAAACACCTCAAAGTCGTACGATTTAGTTGATTATATGTTGTTCTTAATGATTTGGGTGATTTATGCAAATATGTAAAAAGCAGGGACTAAACTGTAAAAGACACACAGATTTATAGTGGTTCGGCCAGAACGTGCCTACGTCCACTTTATATGGTATTCTCCTTTTTCTCTTCAGATTACAAGTACAAAGCTTTGTATACAAGTATATGAATGTTGTTTGAAAGTTCTATCCGTGCTTGAGCTCTCAAACTTATCTGCCATTGTTGTACCCCTGCCCCTCTATTTATAGAGTGAGGTTGAGGGCAGGGGGTCTTGGATGTTTATATCTGCTGGTGGGCCTGGGCTGATGCAATCTGGACCGGCAACTTTGGTTCGATAACTCCTTGGTTCGGCGGCGAGTGAAGTGTTGATTGGACCGGTAGTGTGTGGAGCGTTGGTTGGTTCGGTAGCTCCGGTCCGGTAGTGGTTGGTTTGACTCGGTGGTGAGTTGGTTCGGCGAGGCCTTGGACCGGTGGAGCTTGGTCCGGTGGTGGTGATTCGGTGGGACACGTTCGGTAGCTCATGGAGGTGCAGTTGGTTCGGTGGGAAGGGAAGTGGAGTTGGTTCGGTCTCGGTACTACCGAATGGATCCTATACTTTGAATGCCGAATGATCCCTTGTGTTGGGAATGCCGAATGACGAATGAGCCATGGGGAGTTCGAATACCGAACGAACTCAAACACTTGAACTACCGGATGAAAGCGAGGGGTTTTAAGTACCAGATGACACTTATTACCGGATGAACTTGGGGAGCGTAGTGTCGAACGAACTCTTGCCTTGCTCTACCGAATGAACCTTTGTACTTGAATCATGAGTGAAATCCCAAACTTTATATACGCTTGCTTGCTTCTTCTTGTTCCAGTCGTGGTCGAAACGCACACAACCTTGATATTCCAGTTTTGACCAAAAATGGTAAAACACTTTGCCCCCCGAAACATGCCTTGTGATAATAAGGCGTGTTTTGAATAGTTCCGAATCCATTATCCAAAGTCCATAGCCGTATTGCCAGAGTATATCATCCTTGACTGCTCCGAGTCGATGTCCAATTCCAAATCCAATAACCAAAGCCTGAGCCAATTCCGTATCCATCCGAACTCGACAACCGAGTCCCAATACATCCTTATCCAATAGCCAATAACCGAATCCAGGACCTTTTCGGGTCGATATCCAAATCCATAACCTCTCCGTGTTCTTGCCAAGCGCAATCTATACCTGACGGCCGTGATCCAGTCTCCCTGGATGTTGAGCTAGCCTCATCGTGTTCTTGTCGGGCGTAATCCACATATGACGGCCTTGGTCCAGTGTCCCTGGATGTTGATCTAACCTCATCGGGTTCTTGCCAAGCGTAATCCACACTTGACGACCTTGGTCCAGTGTCCCTGGACGCTGTGTAAACCTCTCCGGGTTCTTGCCAAGCGTAATCCACACTTGACGACCTTGGCCCAGTGTCCCTGGACGTTGTGTAATGCCATGGCTTGTCCTAAGCCGAATCCTGGTCTCTCTGGACCCTTGTGGAGCATAGTCCATACTCAACGACCTGAAAATAACAATTGATAATACAAGGCCTAAGTCCTAGGCCGAATCCTGGTCACTCCGGACCCTTGCCGAGCGTAGTCCATACTCGACGACCTGAATGAGTCAATTTACCATGTTCGAGCGAAGCGACTCACCCCTTACCAGGCATAATCCATACCTGACGACCGTTTATCAAAAATCAGATAAAAATCCAATCAAAATCCAATCCAAAATCCACATCCAAAATCCAAATCAAAACCAGAAAACCAGAAATCCAAACCAGCATCCAAAATCCAAATCAAAACCAGAAAACCAGAAATCCAAACCAGCATCCAAAACCAAAAACAACCATTCAAAGGAAAATCCAAATCAAAAAGCAAGAAAAACCAGGAGCTCAATCCAAGCTCCAAAACCGAAAACTAAAAACAAAAGCAGTGTCCAATCCAAAAGCAAAAGATAAATTTCACAAACCATAGCATTGCAGTTTATCATCATTCAGAGCATGCCTAGGGGCTATCTCCGTCCCCGTACATGTGTAAATGACTTGGTTGCTTTCCAATAGTTCGCTACTTATTTCATAATAACCTGGCCAATGGATGATCAACCGACCATCATTCCTGGGCCTCCCACCATCGTAGCTTGAGGTAGGCGGCGGTTGCTCCTGCCCCGCCGTTGCATCCCGAGGTCCAACATATTGTGGCAGCTGTCCATTCCTTACATGCTCCTCAATTATGTCCTTTAGGTGCCTGCAACTGTTGGTGTCGTGTCCATCCAAGTCATGGAAGAGACAGTGCCTTCCTGATGTTCTTTCTCGTTCTGTTGGTTCTCTCCTAGCCGGCCTCCGGTAGGGAAGGCGATTCCGAGTATCCAGGTATATCCGCTCCAGCGTCTCGTTCAATCCTGTGTATGTGGAAAACTTTGGATCCTTCCATTGCTTCCTAGCATTTCTAGAATCATCGTCCAACTTCCTTTTTCCTTTGTCTTTATCCAAACCTTTGCTGGATGGTCCTCCAACCTCAATTGCATTAACCTTTTTTAACTTTAAATCCGTACTCGCATCTTCTTGCCGATGGAACCTTTCTGCCTCGTGAAAGAATTCGTCGAGATCCCGTGGGGGATCTCATATCAGAGATACCTTGAAATCCGAGTTCTCCCTGACTCCTGATACTGCTGCCATTAAAACCATCGATGGATCGGGCCGATCCACCGAAGCAACTGCGGCACTGAATCGAGTTAGAAAGGTTCTAAGCGATTCATCGATCCTTTGCTTTACCGATGTTAATGTCATCACGTTCTTCGGTCTCTTGACATGAACTCGAAACTGTCCCAAAAACCTTTCCACCAATTCCCTCTAAGTCCTGATAGATCCTTCTCCCAGCTGCCTAAACCACATCACAGCTAAGTGCGTTAAGTACAAAGGGAACCATCGAGCCATCACTTCCTCCGATGCCCCCAGCACCTCCATGTGTCTGGTGTACCTCATCAAGTGATCCGTAGGGTCTTCCTTGCCATCATATACCTCCATGCTAGGTAGCTTGAACTTAGGTGGATTCTGAGCCATCCTTATTTCCCGAGCGAACGGACTCCTGTTTACCCCTTCCAAGTCTCCGCTGGTCAAACCACCTCGCACAGTCTTCCTGATTATATCTACCAATCCAGTGTTGTCTGTCGGGGGTTGCCCCCGAGGGAATTCCGGTACATACTCTTCATGTGGCTCGCTAGCAGCAACGTCGGTTCTAGCCTGTTGAACTCCTTCCAAAGGTCCTCCTGTGTTGGATCCTGCGGGCCTGCCCCCAATCCCTTGTCGATTGCCCTCTGGCTCTGCATCCTGTCCTCCATTGGGTTCCATAACCCTAGATCTTTGTCCTGCATCCACCGCCGCTGTAGTTGTTCCTAAGTTCTGGGTCCCTGCAGCTCTCATTTGCTCCAAGAAAGTCTGCATCATCTCCTGTTGACTCTTCAACAACCTCTCTTGCTGTGAATTTGTTATGGCTTCCATTTCGTCTCGGGTTATGTAGATCGAAGCCGGTCCTTCCTCAGCTCCGGAGGATGCTTGTTGACTTCCTTCCGGTTGGCTTCTCTCAGCCCTTTGCCTTCTACTATTTAGCCTAGCCATTGTCTCCCAAATCCAAACTTCTATCCGACATAGCGGGCGCTAGTCCTTCTCAGTGAAAGCACCAAAATGTTTGCGCAAAAATTGGGAAAACACCTCAAAGTCGTACGATTTAGTTGATTATATGTTGTTCTTAGTGATTTGGGTGATTTATGCAAATATGTAAAAAGCAGGGACTAAACTGTAAAAGATACACAGATTTATAGTGGTTCGGCCAAAACGTGGCTACGTCCACTTTATATGGTATTCTCCTTTTTCTCTTCAGATTACAAGTACAAAGCTTTGTATACAAGTATATGATGTTGTTTGAAAGTTCTATCCGTGCTTGAGCTCTCAAACTTGTCTGCCATTGTTGTACCCCTGCCCCTCTATTTATAGAGTGAGGTTGAGGGTAGGGGCCTTGGATGTTTATAGCTGCTGGTGGGCCTGGGCTGATGCAATCTAGACCGGCAACTTTGGTTCGGTAACTCCTTGGTTCGGCGGCGAGTGAAGTGTTGATTGGACCGGTAGTGTGTGGAGCGTGGGTTGGTTCGGTAGCTCCAGTTCGGTAGTGGTTGGTTTGACTCGGTGGTGAGTTGGTTCGGCAAGGCCTTGGACCGGTGGAGCTTGGTCCGGTGGAGGTGATTCGGTGGGACACGTTCGGTAGCTCATGGAGGTGCAGTTGGTTCGGTGGGAAGGGAAGTGGAGTTGGTTCGGTCTCGGTGCTACCGAATGGATCCTATACTGAGAATGCCGAATGATCCCTTGTGTTGGGAATGCCGAATGCCGAATGAGCCATGGGGAGTTCGAATACCGAACGAACTCAAACACTTGAACTACCGGATGAAAGCGAGGGGTTTTAAGTACCAGATGACACTTATTACCGGATGAACTCAAGGAGCGTAGTGTCGAACGAACTTTTGCCTTGCTCTACCGAATGAACCTTTGTACTTGAATCATGAGTGAAATCCCAGACTTATGTACGCTTGCTTGCTTCTTCTTGTTCCGGTCGTGGTGGAAACACACACAACCTTGATATTACAGTTTTGACCAAAAATGGGATAACAGCTATTTATTAATGTAACAGTGCAATACCAATTTATGTATTTGCGAAATGTTAATAAAATATTTATAGTATGGAATCAAAACTATATATACATAGGAATGTGGATTTTATAGTATGTACACTTAGTCGATTTAGAATAGTTAAATCTATTGGGAATGAATAAGAATCTAAGATAATTATTACGGTAATTTGAAATTTAGTTAAAAATGGAAATTATTTATGAATTTGAAATTTAATGAAATTATATTGAAACTTAAATAAAGCGTCTAAATTTATATTTGTAAATATGTTTAAAATTCAATGTAAATGTTTGAGGAAGAAATTTATTTATTTACTAATCCGTAACGTATCCAATTAATATGAAATATTCTAGTGGGCCAATAACCGTTTTGCACGTTTATAATTCGTGCCTACCTATTCGTTTTCACTTTGTCTATAAATAGGCTGTGTAAACCCTAGCCTCCATCTATCTTCATTTCTCCGTGTGTTCTTTTCTTCAACTTCTTCTTTTCCAATGGATGCAAAATTCTAGATCCAATTACAGTCCAAAATATAAATAAAAATTCAAACTCCTCTAAAAATTCCAGAAAAAATTATATGTCATAATTCTCGAAGAGAGGTATTCTTTATTTTAGTTTATTTGATTTTCGATACAATTTCTTTAACGTTTAACTTGTGTAATTTTCACATACCGTGTCCGATTCACGCGAGATTTTTTTTGTTAGGATCGTATTGAAATTTCAGATCTGTTGACGCTGGTTTGGATGAATTTGGAGACTACGAAATTTTGGGTTTAAATTGGATTTAAATCCAATTTAAATTCAAAAGGTGAGTGTTTTAACCCACTCACAACGTCTAAAATATTTTATGTTTGTTAAATTGATTTTTAGATATGAGTAGAAATTTATATATAATTTGTTTGGCATGTTTTATTCATCTTCTCAGTTAATTCGCATTTTTATTTATTTAACTGCTTATTATTTTAATTATTGCGTATAAATTTACAGTTAAAATTTATTTTGTATATAAACTGCTAGTTAACAGTTATTAAATTTATTATTGAATATAAACTGTGATTTATTACCTGTATAATTTATATGCTCTATATCGATGACTGTTTAAATTGGACGATGATTGCAAATAATGGTTGATGATTGATATTTGGATGAATGGATGCTATATTTATATTGTATAAACTTCAAGTCATCATGCATTTTCATTTCATTCTGGATTGCGGTTTGAAATGATATACAACCGCATTTTTTTTATTTTAAATTGCGGTTTGAAATGATAAACATCCGTATCACTTGACCATAGGATAGAAAATTTTATACAGGCACCGCGGTAAATATATAAAATTATTTTTGGAAATGTTTTACTATGGTTTTGTAAAGCTATACATATATATGGTTTATGGGTTTTGATTTGATCATTAATAAAAGCTATATATATATATATATATATATAGAAATTTTCCGGTTTTAGGCTTTGTATAAAAATTGATTTGAAGTATAAGCCGAAGTTTGATCTTTAGATCAAATACGATTAAGCATTTTATTAAAAATTTAATTTCTGGTAGTTCTATTGAATTAAATGAGAATAAAATTGGAAGTTGAATATTAAGTTAAATCGGAATTTAAATAAAAGTTAAATTTTTAAAGGATATGATTTATAACTTGATTTTTATGTAAAGTGGTTTAAATGAGTATTAGGTTGTTTTAAATGAATATATCAAGTTAAATAGATTAAAAAATGTCCAGTTATGTGAAGTTAAAGGTTTACTTAAATTATATTGAATTCAATAAGTAAACATTTCAAGTCTAAATAATAAGTAATTGGATTTGATACATATGGGTTTGTCAAATAAGTTTGTTTTTGAAATGGTGAAATATTTAAAGCTTTTAACCATAACAATTGAAATGGTATTTGGAAGTTTAAATCGATATTTAGAATTGATTTGTGAAATCTAAAGAAGCTATTTTGTTTTATAAAAGTAGTTAAATATTTAACCATTTAAGAGATGGAAATTTGTTTCAAAGCTATGTTTTTTTCAAGGTAGTATAAGTTGGAAATATTATATTCAAGAGTTTTGATTTCTAAATATTTTACTTTGGAAACCCTATGATTTTGGAAATAGTAAATATTGGAAAATAAAATGATATCGTATTGATTTGGGGTTTTAAGAATAAAAATGATATCGTTTTTATATGGGTTTTAAATGGATATTTTACTTTGGTTTTAAAAGTATAATTATTTTTAAATGACCACGGTGTTATAACAACGATTGGTTGGCAAAGAGACCGGGATCGGATATGGACATACTCTCTGTCGATACCGAAAACCACTTTGACTAACCGTGTACGCGGTGGAGATTCCAGAATGAAGTAGGTTGGTGGCGGCGTTTCCTGTAAGGTAAATACGTGGACCTGACTCCCGTGAGTTGGCATAAGGTGGATAAAACAGGAGCGATTGACGGGCCAATGAGGTCATTCCTCTGATCGAACGCACTCCTTCGATATTGTACTATGACTTTTGGATTGATTCAGTGGCCACTTTACTTTTGATTTTGGGGGTGTTGTTCGAGGTGGGCGGCAGCTGCGCGCTGCGCGTTTCCATCAGCCCGGAAGCGTAATTGGTATATCTACCCTGGCATTGCCTAGTTGTGCCGTGTCACCTACCCTAGCGTGCCTTCTACGAGTTTCTATTTGTGTCGTACCTATGGAGTATCCTCTGGTAGCTTCCCGATCAGGAGGTATTACGGTACTGTATAGACTATTGGCATTATTTGTGTTAAGGGCTATATGGGTAACCCCTTAACGCTATTAAAAAGTAAGTTTATTTTACAAATAGACACTATTATAATAGCGCAATATACTATATAGTAAATAGTTTAACGGATCCTTAGGAGATGTAAATCCTAAGCATCTCTTGAGTTACTGCACTCATATTTATTTTTGTTAATTTAACTTACATAAGATCTTTTAGTTCTGACTCGAGTGTTTTGTCTTTCCAATTCACTCGGGTCAGTCCGAGCGTTTCAGGATTTGAAGATTTAGCTCTAGAGGACGAAGACGAAGATGTATATTATTATTATTTATACTAGTGCACTACACACTATTCCGCTGCATTGTTGTTGGTACGTGTAACTCTGATATGTATTATATGAATGTTTTGCAAACAGATTTATAAACTGTATATTTTATTATTATATTTTATCCTTCCGCTGCGAGATTCTGTTTTCTTTTCTTTCTTTCTTATTTTTCTTATTTACCCCATAACAATCCGCCCTTCCGTATGAATTGAATTGGCATGTGTAAATCGTGCGAAAAGGCGGGACATTACAGTTAGTATCAGAGCTTTGGTTTAGCGATAAACCTTAGCTTTGTAGGGTTTGACTCTTTGCTAATAGGGTAGTAATACCCTATGGGAGTCGCTGAGTGTTTATATACGAGAGAGCGTATCTGTTAGTGTTATAAAAAGGTTTTAATATTGTGTTGATCTTTTCCGTTTTGTATTTATAAATTCTGGTTGGTGCATGGGACGCTGTGACATCAATAGGAATTTCTAAACACTTAATAGGACAGACCGACATAATATTTGTTTTTAATATAGGTGGATGAAATAATTTTTCCTATTATATATTCTATATATAAAATAAAATTTTCAAATGATATCTATATTTGGTTGAAATATATTGGTTGTTAGGAATAAAATTTATAAATAATAGGTAAATAAGATTAAAAATAAATAAATGTAATTTGGGAATTTAGAACTTAAGTTCCGGGGTTTTTGAAAACTTCTTTCAAATGATTTGGAATATAATAATATTGTTATAAGTATTTTCTGATATAAATATTTAATATAATTTAAAAGAAATTGTTTTAAAGAAGATTTTTGGAGAAAATAAGTTTTGTACTTTCCTTTCTGTCGCTGGAAAATAATTTCGGTGATGAGTGCACGCATCATCGACATTCATTTTCGAGTTTCGAAGTGGGAATGCCACTATAGTAATTTACTGCAGAATTGTTAATAAAATTTTATCGTTTCTAATTATAATTGGATATATATGTTAAGTGTGGATATCTATCTATTATTTTAAATGATTTAAAATTTAACCCGGTATTTGGTTCTTAAGTTCCAGATTTATTAATAGTACAATTAAGTGTAGCAAATTTGAACGTTAAAAAAAAAAGGAAGAGAAGTAATGTAAATAAACGGTTGTAAACCTTAGTAAATGGATAAAGGAAATTCTTTATTTATTAGAATTGATGTTATAAGGTTACAAATTAGGTGTAATTAAAATGTTACTATTATTAAATATTAGCATTAAATAAATGAATGAAAGTAAAAGTAAGTTGAAATTGTAACTTATAAAACGAATATATAATTAATGAACCACTAAAAAAATAAAAGGAATTGAGAAGAAACTTGTATAAATTTTCACTTACATTCTTAAAGCATATATATAACTTGCCATATAATAAAAGCTACAGTGTTAGTAAGAAAATGTAAGGGGGAAATCATACAAGTAAAGCTTGAGATAATAAAAGTATTCAATGAATTTGCTGTTATAAATGGGAATTTATTTAAGTTGTAATTTAAATTTTACCATAATTAAAGGTATGTATTATAATTAGATGATTTTAAAACTTAAGTAAATAGAATGAAATTCTATAATAAATGAAACTGTGAGAAATAAATAAATAAAATTTAGAAATACATAAATGGAATGCAATAAAAAGAAACTTACATGACATTTAAAATGGAAGATGAATATTGTAAGTAATAAATGAAAATAAATGAGGTAATCACTCATTAATGAAAGAAAGGAAATCAAACAACTAAAGTATTAAATAAAGATTTATAATAAGTTAAATTGATTGTTGGGTTGAATGATTATTGTTTGATTTATGTTTGGTTGGGTAAGGAAATTTGAAGTTGTTGGATGAATAAATAATTTATTCCATCTAAGACTGTTGAGTAAATGATGCACTTAATAGTTATTTTTCATTCCATACAATTTCAAGTTTGAACCCAAACAACTATTTGATTTGTGTGATTGTATGGTTGTTTTGTAATTGTATGTATGTTGTTCGAGGAAATTGATGGTTGTTGTATTAATTTGGATGATTAGTGATTGGAACTACTTAGATATTTAAATTTTGGACTTAGAAATATTTTGAAATGTTCTTCAAACTCTAATAAATTTAAGTATAAAAAGGATAACGTTGTAAATTTGTATATTTTAAGAAAAGTAACAGATACTGTAAATTTAATTGTTTATAAGGTAATGTTTTGAATAAGATATGTAGATTCTAAATCCTTCTTTTCCCTTCTTTTTCCTTTTCGGGGACGAAAAGTTTTGAGCGGGGGAGAATGTAACGACCCGTAAATTTCGACAATTTAAGTTGGTTAATTTAATTAAGATTTTGTAATTTAATTTAAAAAGAGATGAAATATAAAGGGTAAATAAAACTAAATATTGGTATAGGGAATAAATCCTAATAAAGGTAGTAGTGGGAGCGTACACTTTGAATTTTTTTTTTATATATGAAAGGTAAGCAGTAAAATTATCCAATGCAATGTTCGATTTATTAAAAGTAACTGCATGAAAATCTTGACAGTAAAGTTAATCTAGCTGAATTTGTATGAATTGAATGAAATAGGTTTAATATGAATGGTATATTAGTGTAACGACCCGCATATTTATCGATTTTATATTTAAATATTTTATCGTTAGTCGGATTTTAGTCCAAAAATCTACTTTTTTCATACGGTCGAATTAGGACTCGAGACCACCCCCATTGAGTTCAAAATGCCGTTTGCGACCTTTTTGAGTATAAGCTTCGATATGTTTGGAGAAAGTTGAATTTTTTCTACTTTTTGCTTTGGGATTTGGTTTGGGCTGAGCCAATTAACCTCTTACTAACTCAGTCCCAATCCCCCTCTCCTCTTCGTTACTTCATTCCAACTCCTAACTCTCTAGCAAAACTGAAAATGGAGGTGGAGAGTGGAAATTAAAACTCCAAGCCCTAGCTTCCTTTGCAAGATCCATCTCCTAGCTCCAAAGTTCATGAGAATCCTTTGGTAAGCTTCCTCTTCTTCTTCTCCATCTCTTCTCCTCTTCAATTTCAGAAAATATCCTAAACCTAATTTAGGAAAATATGTGTTTTATTCTTAGATTGAAGCTTGTTGAGTAAGAGTGAAGAGTGGTTAGCCTTTCCTTTGCATTTGAGCTTCTTCTTCTTGTTCTTGAGTTAAAAAGGTGAGATTTTTATCTCACATCTATGCTTATATTTATCTTCGATTGTTAGGTATGAATTCCTAACACTTATTCGTGTGCATTTGCTTTTGGTTTGGATTGAATTGGTGTATATTCCAATTTTTAGTGTTTTGAGTCCAATTCGTTAAAAATCCTAACTTCTATGTTTGAACATGTTTTTGGTGATGCATCGAGGAGCATATAGGGCCGGGTAGTCGATTGACATAAACCCTTAGCGCCGTTGCTCGTGCGAATGCAATTTTTGTCAAGATTGAACCTCATTTGTAATAGGCATGGATGAGGCTGGAAACAGGCTCGGCCGACCGACCCCTCTGGTCCGGTCGACCGACCTTCTTCCAAGTGCATAAGCATTTTCTGTTTTAAGGTTCGGTCGACCGAGTACAGGGTTCGGCCGACAGAACTGCTGCCGAGTGCATAAGCACTCCTCTGTTTAAGGCTCGGTCGACAGACTCAGGGAGTCCGGTCGACCGACCTGCTGTCAATTGCCAGATTAGCCTATTTTGCTAATCCGTTTGAATATCCAACTTTAATCGATTCGTGTAGTCTCCCTTTTTGTTGTTGTCATTTATTATCGACTTTGATGACCTTTTCTTTGGGAATTTTAGATATATCCACTTTGATGGATTTTATATCGATTTCATTGGATTTTATTCACGTTTTCGAATGTGAATCTTAGTGATTGATTGTTCCTACAATCTTCTTTGTGATTTGTCACTTTAAAAATATAAAGGTTTTCTATACTAGTAGTAAATATCAAAACTCTTTCCTCAAACGATTTCAATACTATTTTAATACCAAATTCGTTTACAAAACCGTTTTCCAATCTATTAGAATATATAAACCTTTACCTCACTCGTATGAGAAATCTAATTAAACGACTTAGTAAAACAAGTGGTATGAAAAGCTTGCGTTTACTTTCTCGGTTAATTCTTGGACTTGTTCGATTGAAACTCTTGTGACAATTTTCTAGTAGAGATCTACAATTTGTTCGTAAATATTTAAGTTAAGCTAGTGGTTATGGGACATGAAGCTAAGCTCATATATTTACTAGCTTATTGTAATTGACACTTCTCGTTGATCAGGACGATCATCTTTATGGTTTAGACTAGCAATGTGCGATGTCTCTTTGTTTGTGATTTGGTTAGGCTAGACGCCACTTGTGCGATTCAATTCGCACATACCTTTTCGGTTAGCCTAGACACCACTTGTGTGATTCCGTTCACACATACTTTTCGTGATTTGGTTAGGCTAGACACCACTTGTGCGATTCCATTCGCACATACCTTTTCGGTTAGCCTAGACACCACTTGTGTGATTCCGTTCACACATACTTTTTGTGATTTGGTTAGGCTAGACACCACTTGTGCGATTCCATTCGCACATACCTTTTCGGTTAGCCTAGACACCACTTGTGTGATTCCGTTCACACATACTTTTTGTGATTTGGTTAGGCTAGACATCACTTGTGCGATTCCATTCGCACATACCTTTTCGGTTAGCCTAGACACCACTTGTGTGATTCCGTTCACACATACTTTTTGTGATTTGGTTAGGCTAGACACCACTTGTGCGATTCCATTCGCACATACCTTTTCGGTTAGCCTAGACACCACTTGTGTGATTCCGTTCACACATACTTCTTGTGATTTGGTTAGGCTAGACACCACTTGTGCGATTCCATTCGCACATACCTTTCCGGTTAGCCTAGACACCACTTGTGTGATTCCACTTACACATACCTTTTTGTGATTTTTGGATTTCGTGTGTTGATTTCTGGAATTTATGTTTCACCAACTTTTACGATGGGCATTGATATATATGTCAATTATTGTGGCTTGGTGAATGAAATTAGGAGCATGACATTCCTTTTTATCTTGAGTAGATTATTGTGATATTGATTAATCTCTTGTTGATTTTCAATTATTATTTATCACAGCTTGGCATTGTGATTATTATATGTTTATGTCATATCACTTATTATATATCACTTCATCTGATATTTATAGCTAGACTGATCCGTTTATTATTTTCTTCTTAAATAATACTCGGGTCAGACTGAGATTTTACAGGTGCTTCCTCATGGCTTCCTATTCGGAACCATCTTCTGACTTTTGGCTAACTACTCTAGTTTAGTAGTTTTTGTTGTATACATTTGAGATACAGACTCTATGGTGTATACTTATTCTTTTGTCTAGTACTGGTTTCTATTCCGTTGTATTATTGTGGATCCTTTTGACCACTACTCTGATGTACACTTTCATGTGTAATATTCATATCTATTTCCGCCTTTGTGATATGAATTGTCTGTGACTAATTTATGTTATGTTTATTTCTATATTTGTTTCCGAAGACCTTTATAGCCACTGTGTAGTAGCTTTGAGTTTGTGTCGGTTTGTCGGATTTCCTCTTGATAAAGAAAATGCATGTTATACTATCTGACATATCGATGCTCGCGCAAAGCAATTACACGGATGGTCTGTAACGACCCGCCTTTTTGGACAGTTTAAACCGACGATCAAATACACATGCCGGTTCCAAACCATTAAAAAAGGCAGATGGTTATTGGGGTAATTAAGAAAAGAAAAGAAATAAAGGAAATGAAACAACACAGAATCTCGCAGCGGAACGATAAAATATAATAGTCAAATAAACAGTTCATGAAGCTGTTTACTATACTTAGACAATTATTTATACAACATTTATCAGAGTTATACATATACAACAGAACAAATAAATAATGCAGCAGACAACATGATGCACAGATAATAATAGTAATAGTATACCAAATCTTCGTCTTCGTCCTCCAGAATAGATCTTCAAAAATCTGAAAACTCAGGACTGACCCGAGCGTAATGAAAAGACAAAACACTCGAGTCAGGACTAAAATATCCATATGAAAGTTAAATCAATCGTAAATAAATATGAGTGTGACGGCGTCAGAGATGTTTACGGGGTTTGACATCTCATATCCAGTGTCAACGTGCGTGCAATAACTTAAGAGATGTTACTGGATTTTCCACCTTTCAAGGATCCGTTAAACTATCTACTAGGTAGTAATGTACGCTAAGTAGATAATGTCTATCAGTAATATAAAGTATCAAAATAGCGTTAAGGCGTTACCATAATCCCCCTTAACACATTTTATATTCCCAAAAGCATATACAAGACCGTAGTTTCCCCAAAACCGGAAGTCACCAGAGGGCAATCCATATACTCAAGGTACAAACCAAAACGTAGTGGTCGCGAATAGGATAATCAGTATGACAAAGTACATGAGGCGATACCAACTAGGATACTAGTAGTTGCATGATCCGGACTGATGTTGAGCATAGCAGCTACTACCTCAACACCGTGAAACAACACTCCCAAATCAAGGGGTGCACCCAAATCAAATCACAAATGTAATAGATATGGTATCGAAGAAGTGTGTCCGCTAGAGGTGGCGAACCTCAATGGCCCGGCGCGGCTCCTGTTTTAGTCATGTCAGGGGTCATCCAATATCGTTCTCTTTCTTCAGTCAACGCGTTCACCAAACCATCCACTTCATTCTGGATCAACACTCCGCGTATAATAGTTATTAAAGTGGTTTTCGGTATCGACAGAGAGTATGTCCATATCCGATCCCGGTCTCTTTACTAACTACGTATTATTACACCGATGGCTCTTTTATATTTCAAATTGATTCATGATTGATAACAAAATATCATATTCGCTTTAAAATCAAATCCATTTCAAAATCATCATATATTCAAAATTATCAATTTTGTCCGATAAATCAATTTCACTTCAAAATTTGATTCGAATTCAATTTAGGTTATAATCTCTACTTTAACCTAGTTCGTATTTAATCCAAAGGTTTAAATATAAACATTTCCGTCTCTTTAACCAGTTTGAATTTAAGAAAATAGTTTAAAATAGTTAAATAATTCAAAATAGTTTAATAGAAAATATTTAAATAGTTTAATCGAAAATAATTTGAATATAAAATGGTTTATATATAAAATAGTTTGGGAAAAATCAAAAATTATTTGATAAATAATTCCAAAGTCAAACCGGTCAACTTCCCAAATTTCCTATCCAAATCAAATCCAAATTCCATTTCGATTTAATCGATTTATTCCAATTTCAACTTGAATAAATTTCTATTCCACGTAAATTTCGATTTCAATTCACAAATTTCTTTAAATTTCAATTCAATTCCAAATTAATTTAAATCTAAATTTCAAATAAATTTTCAATTCCAAACTCAAATTTGAAATATCATTTCATATCAATTTTCTTAGAAATATTCAGAGTTCGATTAAAAGTCCAATCTTTTAAAACAAATCAACTTTCAAAAATTAACACCGTATTTCAATTTTCAATTTAAATCTAAACTTCGATTTTATTTAATAATTTCGTTTACCATGTTTAAATTCTAACATTTCGAGCTCCAATTCAAAATAATTCAACTTCCATAAATTGGATTTTATTCTTAAAATCAATTCATTTAAATAATTTCAAAACAACTTTTAAAATCATTTAATTTATCCAACTCGGTGTCCGTATATAATTTTCTAACCTATCGCCAAGTGATTAGTTATTACAATTAAATGTCAGGGATGAATATATCATTTAAATCAATCACAGTGTCATATGTATGCATAGCAGGATATATATAAACAAATAAACATCCAAACATTTAAATATCAACCAATAACATCCATCGAAATACATCATCCAATAGGCAATACAATTCACGGCAATTTCATATTTATCAATGTCAGGTAATTTAATCGCAATTCAATTTAAATTTAAATTTAACTGTCAATTTAATTTTTTTAACGGTGAATTCAAATGACAATCAATATGATAATTAAATTTTATCAAACAACAACAAATAAAAATCATAACTATGCATAATGTCAAATTTAACCAGCATAAAGATATTCAGTACGTTGTGAGCGTTATAAAACACTCACCTTGATTTTACGATTTTAAATCAAATCGAACGACGTTCGATTTAACATAAAATTTTAATGAGCTCCAAACACTTTCGGATCTGCACTGCAGCGCAGCTCTCATCTCCGTGATTCCGGCGCTTCTTCCCCAATGTGAAATTCACGTATGCAAACCCATTAGCCGCCGATCTTCAAGCAATTTTCATGACCACCTCGTCGACTTCCAGAACGATCAGCTAGCGCCACCACGAAGCCCTTCACCAGAGCCACCTACGCGCCAAGTTTCATCCCGTCATTCGCCGTCGTTTGCACGCAATCCAAGGAAATACGTACACACTTCCAAGTCAGATCTGGACGAATCAATGAAAAGTTAGCATACATCAACCGTATGGATTTGAAGAGCTCGTCGAGATTTACACTTTTGCTTTTGGAATTTTTCGATTTCGTCGAACGGATTGAGAGATATTAAGGAAAGAAGATCGGCAATTTCTGGCCATGGAATAGGTGGCGGCCATGATTTAGAATTAGGGTTTCTGGATTAAAATAACAATAAAATTGTCTCGGTTTGCGTGCGTATTTATATAGGTAGGTCCTAAATCATCCGAACTCCAATCGAGACGTGCCGCCAGGCGTTTATAAGGTTTTACCCCCATTCCGGACGCAATGGAACTAGTTTCAAGGCCTAATTCGATCATATCTGGAAGATAGCTTTTCGAAGTCGATTATTTTAATTAAATTCGAAATTAAATTTCTACGCGTTTCAAGCTCGCACGGCCAAACGACAAGTCCAATCGCTACGAAAATTGAAATCCTACCATAATTTACTATTACGGATCCGATGAAACAAGTTTCGTCGAAATCCGAGACTGTTTGAAAAATGGCTATTTTAACTCGTCAATTAAATATTAAAATATTCAATTTTCACAAATTTACTTTTAATTCGATTTTAAAAGTTCTACAACATCATTCTAACTTTAATATGATAAAATAGAATTTTACAAATCATTTTTAATCATATTAAACCCGTTATCCAATTATTCAAATAATTTCAAATATTAAATTATTCAACAAATTACATTAATAATCATTTTCCTTCAATAATCACCTTAAATTTTCTAATTAAAATAGATAAAAATACGGGTCGTTACATGGTCGCTCCTCAACAGCCTTATTCTCTGTGCTAGTTGACAGCATTCTCAGTAATGTTCTTGGCTAGCGTGGGTATAGAGGTGGGGCGTCACAGCTTGGTATCGGAGCCAAACTTCGGAACAATATGGAATATTATAACAAGGATCATGTCCTAAGTCTTTCTTAGGAGTTGTGCTTTAGGATTTTATTCGGGTCTTCGTACCGTTCTATCCTACTTTCTTTTATGATTCCATGTTTTATCTATCAAGATTGCTTGATATTTATTTTGAGAATAACTTTTCTCCTTCTTTCTTTCTTAAAGAAGAGAAATGGTTAGACCAGGCCGTCCCAGCGCCGGTCAATCTAGTGCTACTCCCCAAGATAGAGTTTTTATGTCTGCCCAGCAGCTTCTAGATCTTGTTAAGAACGCTCAAGCAGCCGGTCCCAATCCAAAGCCTACTCATCCTAGATCTGGTTTTGCACGCTTGTGCAGAGACTACACCGATTTGGGTGGAAGGCCATTCAAGGGATCCAAGAGTGTTATAGAAATTCAAGCTTGGCTCAAATCATGCGATCGCATCTTTTCTCGCATGAACCTTATTGACGTACATCGAGTCCAAGTGGCTTCTAGCATGCTCCAAGAAAGAGCATTAGATAGGTATGAGCTTTTAATTTCTGAAATCGTTGAGGCGGATCTTACTTGGGAGCAATTCCGGGGAAGATTCGAATTGAAATTTGTGCCGGAGGCTGAAAAAGTAACTTTAGCCCGGCGTTTCATAGACCTTGTTCAAGGTGAATCTTCTGTGACAGACTATGTCGCATCCTTTGAATCTCTGTCCAAATACGGGGTTGAGTACATTAATACCCCATTGAAGAAAAATCAGAGATTTGTCTATGGCTTGAATAAGAATCTTAAGAAGCCATTACTCCTGAAACTTGAGGTTTCATTTGATCAGCTTATTGATATCGCTCTTCGTCTTGAAGAGGCCGATAATAATGGTGATGTTGAAGTTGTGTGTGCCCAACGGAACTTCGACGGTAACTTGAAGAGGCCTATCAAATTCAAAGGCCCCGATTCTAATAAGAAAGGAAAGCAACAAACTCAGGTAGCAAAAGCTCCTACCTCTAGTCGTGGCCAATGCTACAATTGTGGTTCCACGAACCACTATGCAAGGGAGTGTCTGAGACCCCTCTTTTGTCGCTATTGCAAAAATTCGGGTCACCATATTACTGCATGTCCCGTACTTCAAAGTAAGAAGGAGGGAGAGCTCAATGTAGTGCAAGCTCCTGGTAACACTTCTCGTGGTCAAGGTATTTTTCACTTAATCCTTGATGGCATTGTTTTATTTCGTGATCTTCTTATTTGAGTTCTTTTTGATATGGGTTTCGTATCACCATTTTATATCAAAAGAACTTGTCGATTCTTTTCTTTGAAAATATTTTGTGCTTGATGACTTCTTTGAGGATTGCGAATCCGGATGGTAGATCTACAACCCTCAATTCGCTTTTATTTGATGTCGAAATTATTTTATGTGATTTATCTTTCCGAGCCGATATTTTTACTTAGGCTTCGGAATTGATTTTTGTAAGGATCGGCTTAATCATTGTGAAGCCTATATCCTATTTTTCTCGTGTGGACTTTTCCTCTTCGACATTTTCAATCTGTTAAGCAGATTTCTATTTTTCCTTTATGGTTTTGATTCCAACTTGATGACATCATTTTATTCCTTGAGCCCACTTATAAGGAAAGTGTTGTTTCTCTCATTCATGTAGTTTGAGAAATTTTCTGGTATTTTTGAGCTTGTCTTAGGATTATCACCTAAGTAATCTTTTGTGTGGTGCTAAGGTCTTTTCAGCTCGACCTTGCCACCGGTTTTCATTTGCTACGAGTTGCGGAAGTTAGCATTCCACTTACCGCATTCCGCACTCGTTATGATTCTTATGAATGACTTATTATGTCATTCAAATTTGTCCAGCTTATTTCATCCACTTTATAAATCGAATATTCTATGAATATTCCGATGAGACTATTCTTGTATTTACTGATTTTGGATGAAAATAGTAATTTAAAAATTTTGCAAATCTTTTTCGTAAGATTTATTTATAAGTAAAACTGGATTTTGTTCTTGAAACGAACAAAGAATATTCTTAGAAGTTTTTGAGAAACTTACTTATCCTATAGAATACGATTTTGTGATTGTATTGCCCATTTAGTGTGTTAAGAATTCTGGTCGATGCGCTTGATCAACGTTATCGATAAGAATCTCCTAAACGCTTTGATGAGACAATCAGACACAGTATATTAACGAAAATAGTAAAATTTTCTAGAAAGATTATTACATAATGATAAATGTAATTTTGAAAGTTTTAACTTTTCAGGAAAGAAGATTATTTAAAAGAAATTCTTTCTTTTCGATACTCTTATTCTTGTGATTCCTGAAAGGGAAACAAGACTTTTCTATTTGTACCGATACTAGTTGTATTGGTTTGGATGCCATTCTCTTGCAAAGGAGAACGTGCTATCACTTGTGCTTCTAAATCATTATAGCCTATCGAGACTAGATATACCACTCATGATCTAGTGCTCGCGGTTATTGTTTCTACTTTTAGAGTTTTGCATCATCATTTTTAGGGGAGGAATTTGTTCTCCATCTCGATCATAAATCCTTGGAATATTTATTTTCTCATAAGGAACTTTATGTCAACTCGAGTTCCTGGTATCTTATGATCTTGATATTCTTTTTATTCCCGGAAGGGAAATCGTGTTGCCAATGCACTTTGTCGTAGGCAACAAGTGGTTGATTCTTTGATGATGTCTGAAGGGAATTATCTCTTTATCAAGTTCATCGAACGTTTTGATGTACTTCGTTTTATTGAGTTTTATCTCATTCCTTTTATGGACTAGTGTCCTGTGTTCTTTTGTGGTGTTCGGTTCATCGGATGTACTATTATTATACTACATCGATGTTCCGTCTTATCTGGATCAATGGATGTACCATTATACTACATCGTTGTTCTGGTTTATCGGTTCATTGGACGTACCTTTTTTTTGTACTACGTCGGTGCTCCAAATTATTCGAGTTTTTAGTTCCTCGGGCGTACCGTTTTTGTACTACGCCGTTGCACCTGCTCAATTTTCTGCTATTCTTGACGTTTCCACGTCTTTTATCTACGGAAATGCCTTAGGGATTCCGGTTTTCATTCTTGAGCCCGGTAATATTGTGGAAATTGAAGTTTCACCAGATTTCTTGCTAACTCTTTCGTGCACTTTATGGTGAACTTCCTATTTCAAATTTTCTTTTGTGTTGATATGCTTCTATGGTTGTTACTTCTTATTTTCCTCTTAAGTATTGCGAGGACGCAATTTCTTTAAGGAGGGGAGTCTGTAACAACTCGCATATTTATCGATTTTATATTTAAATATTTTATTTAAATATTTTATCGTTAGTCGGATTTTAGTCCGAAAAGCTACATTTTGCATACGGTCGAATTAGGACTCGAGACCACCCCCATTGAGTTCAAAATGCCGTTTGCGACCTTTTTGAGTATAAGCTTCGATATGTTTGGAGAAAGTTGAATTTTTGCTACTTTTTGCTTTGGGCTGAGCCAATTAACCTCTTACTAACTCAGTCCCAATCCCCCTCTCCTCTTCATTACTTCATTCCAACTCCTAACTCTCTAGCAAAACTGAAAATGGAGGTGGAGAGTGGAAATTAAAACTCCAAGCCCTAGCTTCCTTTGCAAGATCCATCTCCTAGCTCCAAAGTTCATGAGAACCCATTGGTAAGCTTCCTCTTCTTCTTCTCCATCTCTTCTCCTCTTCAATTTCAGAAAATATCCTAAACCTAATTTAGGAAAATATGTGTTTTGTTCTTAGATTGAAGCTTGTTGAGTAAGAGTGAAGAGTGGTTAGCCTTTCCTTTGCATTTGAGCTTCTTCTTCTTGTTCTTGAGTTAAAAAGGTGAGATTTTTATCTCATATCTATGCTTATATTTATCTTCGATTGTTAGGTATGAATTCCTAACACTTATTCGTGTGCATTTGCTTTTGGTTTGGATTGAATTGGTGTATATTCCAATTTTTAGTGTTTTGAGTCCAATTCGTTAAAAATCCTAACTTCTATGTTTGAACATGTTTTTGGTGATGCATCGAGGAGCATATAGGGCCGGGTAGTCGATTGACATAAACCCTTAGTGCCGTTGCTCGTGCGAATGCAATTTTGGTCAAGATTGAACCTCATTTGTAATAGGCATGGATGAGGCTGGAAACAGGCTCGGCCGAACGACCCCTCTGGTCCGGTCGACCGACCTGCTTCCAAGTGCATAAGCACTTTCTGTTTTAAGGTTCGGTCGACCGAGTACAGGGTTCGGCCGACCGACCTACTGCCGAGTGCATAAGCACTCCTCTGTTTAAGGCTCGGTCGACCGACTCAGGGAGTCCGGTCGACCGACCTGCTGCTAATTGCCAGATTAGCCTATTTTGCTAATCCGTTTGAATATCCAACTTTCATCGATTCGTGTAGTCTCCCTTTTTGTTGTTGTCATTTATTATCGACTTTGATGACCTTTTCTTTGGGAATTTTAGATATATCCAATTTGATGGATTTTATATCGATTTCATTGGATTTTATTCACGTTTTCGAATGTGAATCTTAGTGATTGATTGTTCCGACAATCTTCTTTGTGATTTGTCACTTTAAAAATATAAAGGTTTTCTATAGTAGTAGTAAATATCAAAACTCTTTCCTCAAACGATTTCAATACTATTTTAATACCAAATTCGTTTACAAAACCGTTTTCCAATCTATTAGAATATATAAACCTTTACCTCACTCGTATGAGAAATCTAATTAAACGACTTAGTAAAACAAGTGGTATGAAACACTTGCGTTTACTTTGTCGGTTAATTCTTGGACTTGTTCGATTGAAACTCTTGTGACAAATTTCTAGTGGAGATCTACAATTTGTTCGTAAATATTTAAGTTAAGCTAGTGGTTATGGGACATGAAGCTAAGCTCTTATATTTACTAGCTTATTGTAATTGACACTTCTCGTTGATCAGGACGATCATCTTTATGGTTTAGACTAGCAATGTGTGATGTCTCTTTGTTTGTGATTTGGTTAGGCTAGACACCACTTGTGCGATTCCATTCGCACATACCTTTTCGGTTAGCCTAGACACCACTTGTATGATTCCGTTCACACATACTTTTCGTGATTTGGTTAGGCTAGACACCACTTGTGCGATTCCATTCGCACATACCTTTTCGGTTAGCCTAGACACCACTTGTGTGATTCCGTTCACACATACTTTTTGTGATTTGGTTAGGCTAGACACCACTTGTGCGATTCCATTCGCACATACCTTTTCGGTTAGCCTAGACACCACTTGTGTGATTCCGTTCACACACACTTTTTGTGATTTGGTTAGGCTAGACACCACTTGTGCGATTCCATTCGCACATACCTTTTCGGTTAGCCTAGACACCACTTGCGTGATTCCGTTCACACATACTTTTTGTGATTTGGTTAGGCTAGACACCACTTGTGCGATTCCATTCGCACATACCTTTTCAGTTAGCCTAGACACCACTTGTGTGATTCCATTCACACATACTTTTTGTGATTTGGTTAGGCTAGACACCACTTGTGCGATTCCATTCGCACATACCTTTTCGGTTAGCCTAGACACCACTTGTGTGATTCCGTTCACACATACTTTTTGTGATTTGGTTAGGCTAGACACCACTTGTGCGATTCCATTCGCACATACCTTTCCGGTTAGCCTAGACACCACTTGTGTGATTCCATTTACACATACCTTTTTCTGATTTATGGATTTCGTGTGTTGATTTCTGGAATTTATGTTTCACCAACTTTTACAATGGGCATTGATATATATATGTCAATTATTGTGGCTTGGTGAATGAAATTAGGAGTATGACATTCCTTTTTATCTTGAGTAGATTATTGTGATATTGATTAATCTCTTGTTGATTTTCAATTACTTATTTATCACAGCTTGGCATTGTGATTATTATATGTTTATGTCATATCACTTATTATATATCACTTCATCTGATATTTATAGCTAGATTGATCCGTTTATTATTTTCTTCTTAAATAATACTCGGGTCAGACTGAAATTTTACAGGTGCTTCCTCATGGCTTCCTATCTGGAACCATCTTCTGACTTTTGGCTAACTACTCTAGTTTAGTAATTTTTGTTATATACATTTGAGATACAGACTCTATGGTGTATACTTATTCTTTTGTCTAGCACTGGTATCTATTCCGTTGTATTATTGTGGATCCTTTTGACCACTACTCTGATGTACACTTTCATGTGTAATATTCATATCTATTTCCGCCTTTGTGATATGAATTGTCTGTGACTGATTTATGTTATGTTTATTTCTATATTTGTTTCCGAAGACCGTTATAGCCACTGTGTAGTGCTTTGAGTTTGTGTCGGTGTGTCGGATTTCCTCTTGATAAAGAAAATGCATGTTAAACTATCTGACATATCGATGCTCGCGCAAAGCAATTACACGGATGGTCGCTCCTCAACAGCCTTATTCTCCGTGCTAGTTGACAGAATTCTCAGTAATGTTCTTGGCTAGCGTGGGTATAGAGGTGGGGCGTCACAATTAGGTTATAAAATCAAATGAGAAAAGCAAGCGTAATTATTTGATTTATCTAATGAATTAAACCTGTTGAATAGTAACTGAATGTTAATAAATGGAAAATTATCCAATTTTGTTAGATGATTTGGTCATAATGTTTAATAATTGATTAAATAATAATGGAAGTATGTATGCAAGTTTAATAGAAACATGAATCGCATGAATATAATTAAATGAAACCATGCAATAATGTGGTAAATGATGGCATTTATGAATGAAATAAGATTTGTAGGTAATTTGAATTTAATTCTAAAATGTGTAAACTGAATGTAATTTAATGTAATAAGGAGTGCAATAACAATTGATTGGGATTCAAATTCATCTTAAATAAAATTTCTATATTAATTGAAATTTACTATTTTGCGATTTAGGTGAGAAATAAAGTTTTAATGAAATTAAGGAATGTAATCTAATTCCATGTAAAGAGTCAATATGTATAATAGCAAGGTTTTAATTAAATAAATGGTTTTATGTAGATTTCAACTGATAATTTATGAAGTCTAATGTGAGATCATATTTGCCATTAATTTTCTTAAGTTGTGCAGTAAGGTAGGTTAATTTGTCAATAAAGATAGTTGATTCTATAAGATGAAATAAAGGTTAGTATTAATTATAATATGAAGATTGTTGATAACGCTATTTGGGGGTTGAGGGATAAGTTGAAATTTGATAATTAAGATATTTAGACGTACAGTATATAAAGAAAGAGATATTGATCCCATTTAATAAATTGGGGATTTAATATTATCAAAGAGAATTAAATATTGTCCTAATGTAATTTAGATAAATTGTGTAATTAAATGCTGGCTCCATTCAGAATATGACAATGGGTGTAATAATTTGGATTGTAAGAAATAGTTATAAGTTACATGTTTAATTTGGTTGATGAAATTTAAATAGAAATAAATGTTAATACACTAAATAAAAGTTACATTTAATATGAGAAGTAATACAATGTTAGAAGTGGTCAAATTTAGGGTGTTAAGACTTATAAATGGATATTAAGAGGCAGTTGAAATTTAGTGGACTTTAATGTGCATTAATGAGAAATTTACGCTATGACTAAAGAGGTAAATGGAATAAATACAAACCAATGTGGATTGTATACATGGGATGACAATTTTAGTGAATAATAGGATTTAAAACCTAAATAAATAAATTCCTTGAAATTTAAGTTGTAATCGCTGCATAAATTGGAATTGTACGTTAATTTTGAATTATTCTATAATAAATTTATGTAGGAAGTTGTTTAAGGGATTCTAAATTTACCAAGTAATCCAAACTGACAAAATTTGCAAATATTTAAAGTTGAGTTGTAAATCTGATTCAGTTAACCTATTAATAATTTATTCATTTGGAATATAAATGGCAATGATAGGATTTATTGCAATTAAAGATAATGTAATTTGTACGCTATTTTAAATTAAGTCAAAACGGGTGGATATTAGGAACCAAGACCTAAAAATAGGGTAGATATATTTTATTTTAATAAGACTTGTATGACTAGAGTGGAGGATTTTATTTTGGAGTCTATGTTATAATTTCAAGTTTATTAGATATTGAAATAAAGTAAACATTTGAATCTACGAATCTATGAACTCAAATTTTCATTTAAATTTGTTTAATCATTGTAATTTGTTTGAGAAAATAAAGAGGTATAATAAGTTTAGGTGTAAATGGAAGTATGTATGGGAAAATGAATTATTTGCAGGGAAATATTTGGTAAAAAGGGTGGGACTAAGGAAAGGTTATTGTTGTTGGAAACATTAATTAATATGGGAATATAATTAGACAAGCATAACCCTTGCAAGTGTATAATTAAGAAATGAAGCAATAATTAATAATTATTAACCAATCCAAAATTTGGTAACCCATTTAATTAGTTGTAACGTCCCGGAAATTTTCGACTTTAGAAAATTCAACATCGATACTCACTTTATCGACTGCCGAGCAATCGAAGGCCGGAAACCCGAAATGTTATGGTTTTAAGAAAAAGAAAAAGACAGAAGAAGAGAGAAAAGGCAGAAAATAGAGAGAAAAGAAAATAGAAAATAGAGCGTAACAGAAAAACAACAGAACAACATCAGAATCTCACAATCGCAGCGGAACAACATATAATAGATAAATGAATAATCTTTAAACAAAGAACTATATCAGTTATTACATTTTATACATTACATTACATCATCATCACATTTCATTACATTACATTAGAGTGTACAACAACAACATCAAACAATGCAGCGGAAAAAGAAATACTATATAGTAGTAATACGCCATGCCATCCAGCTTGCCTCTAGCTACTCCAGAATATCCAGAATATCCTGATAAACCTTAACTCTTGACTGCCCGTGTGGAAATTGGTGGGCACCCAGAGTTTAGGAAGGAAAACAATAAACTCCGAGTCAGTCATGTGACTGTTGTGAGAACTCAAAATATTTTATTTATCTTTGAAATCAAAATAGAGGAATATTTTTAAAGTCAATTCGCAATGCTTTTTAAAATGAGACTACCATAAGGCCTCCCGCACACACACACAATGCAAACGCAGAATCGGAGGAGATTTCTCCTTATGATAGTCAAAGATGCTTGATACGCATTTAAAAGAACATTTGATATTATTATTAGTGCATAGTGTAGGAAAAATTCATTTCGAAAGTAGAATATAAATCTTAGCCAGCATAGACATTTCGAACTATGCCTACTATAGCTAACTATGTTCAATAGCAGGTTACCGCCACATTCCATAGCAGGTTATACAACTAAAACCGTACAAGTCTCGTATTGTTTCTTTGGATTTCCAACGAATGATCAGGCCAAGGAACTTCCCATTGCCACATGAGAATGCCTCTGGATGGACATCCCCGAGAACCAAACCGGATCTCTGCCAACACAAGGCCGGGTTACCCCTAACTGAGTAACAACTGACCGAATATGCCATCCCCCGGTCCTTTGGGACCTTTTCAACTGAGCGCTCGTAATCAATTCACACAATCATAAAGTGTTTTCAACATGAGTAAGTATCTGGGCTCCATACCATGATACCACCCTTTTCCAGAAGGAAATGCACACATCCTAAAGGGCGCTACCCCTCATAACCTTGCTGCATCTTTCCTGTTTTGACCATTCCCGAGGTGTGAGGCTCGATGAAGTCACGTCCACAAAAACATACTTTATACAAAAGCCATGCTTTGGGTCAACAAATGATCATAGAAATGATCACCAGGATAGACGATCAAATAAACGATCCTATCACAAATAATCAACACAATGATCATTTCACAGCAACACTCAGCATGTCACATTACCAAATTGGGAATATATCGCTGTTAACATTCAACTACATAACCTCTAAGCTCGTACGTCTCAGAGAAGGGTGTTAAGCTAAAAGAATAAATTCTCCGCCACCAACAGAAATATATTTGAAAGAAATCAGCTTTATATCTCAATTTGTAATGTCAGACATACAATCCATACAAGTCTGTTCCGGGCTCGAACAGAACCGAAGGCACTTCTCAGGAAGCCCTTGCAATCCAGGTATTCACAATCCCGATCGAATTTCGCATCACTTAGGGAATCTCTATACCAGGAGCTACCCAGTGCAGAGACAATCGATAGGTCATCGGTCTTCAATGCAATTCATAACGACGTATCACATATTCGGAATGGGTTATACGACCCCATGGTCCTTTCCCGGTTAACCCGAATAGTGAGCGCTTATTCAAAAATAAGTGTGGCATTCAAATTCAAACAAATCACATCTATTACCCATTCAAAGGGAGATATTGATAGTCGGTTATTGAACTATCAATGGATATGCACACATCACCAGTTTCCAAATAATTCTCCAAATTATTTATTTTCCAAAATATCTTTACAAGATATATTATTTTCAATTCTTCAAAAATAAATCAATATTTATTTTTAAACAAATTCTCTTTCTTTTTATTCATAAATTCCATAGTGAATTTATATTTCACAATATCCATGCATATACGATTTCAATTATCCATTTCAATTTATCTTCAAGAAGATAAATTCTCAAAATATTCACTTTATATTGGAAAACATTTCCATACTTATTTATTAAGTAATTCTCAAATCCATCTATTTTCAACACTTGGAAAATATTCAATATACTTAAATCGAGATTAAGTATGTATTTCATTCTTTAAGGAAATCATTCTCTTAAACATATTTATTTGGCCAAAACGAATGTTGCGTAAAACATCGTTACGACAACCCAAAATCACTAGTATAGGGATTCGAAATTTAAATAGATATATAAATCCCAATACTATACAAAACATTTCCTTTCGGAAATCATTTACTATAACAACAGTGTTATAGTCCATAATTTCCTTCTATTTCTCGAAAACGTCTATTTCAACAATCAATGTTGAAATCTATGGTTTCGAATCTCAACCCAATTAAAACATCGTTAACTTGTTTTAATTCTATTTAAAACATCACATTCAAAACAATTTCTTTAACATATTATTCACTATTCAAAAACATGAATATACTTGTTAACAAATTTCATCACTTCTATTCATTTTATTTTAAAGGATTATTCACTATCTAAAATGTGAATATAACTCCATCAATAGGTTTCAACAATTTACTTATCAAAATAAGTCTTTGCGAATTTATAGAACAACATTTATAAATTCCTTTATTTTCCTATATTCAATTCATAACTCAATTATATACCAAAGGTTCATATTATAAGTTAAATACTTATAATTTATTTGTTTGCAAAAATCGTTCCTTTGAACTTCATAATTATAAATCTTATAACTTATAAGATTCAATTATTTATCCAAAACCATTCTTTTAATAACTTCATAAATTTTATAAACCTACTGCTTATAAAATTCCATTTATAACTTCACCGTTTATAATTCTATAAATTTCATTCATTTATGAAATTCATTCACAATTCATTCTAACACTTATAAAAACTCGTTTTATAATTCAAATATTTTCATTTATAAATTATCAATTTATAAATCTTTTTATATAAATCAATTTATGTTATTCTTTTAAAACATCTTTAATCTCCTTTATAATTTCATCATTTTGATTTATAAAATAATCAAATTTTATAAATCCTATAACTTAAACTTTTCATAATAAATTCAATTAGTCCCGATTTAAACTCTATTATAAAATCATTAATCCATATTTCTCAAAAATCAACTTTAACCGTATTTCTCAAAAATCATAATTTTATATAACTTTTAAAAGTATAACGTTTATTTATTTATAATGGATCAATTCCAAAAATATAGTATATTTTCAAAAATCACTTTAAAAATCATTTTAAAATTCCAAAATTTGGTCCAATGATGCTACACACCAAATAGTCAATCACGACTACAACGACATCATATATCATATGATAATCCATCAAATATCAAAATATCTGAAATCAAATAAAAACTGTTGAGGAATCCAGTTGGATCCCTCCAACCTGTTTTCCTACATCCACAAACATTAGCACAATACCAATTCTGCTCCAGTACGAAATTATCGCGGTATATGGGATTTAAAATATTATCCACTTAATAGACGGCGCAATAGGGTCTCATCCGCTATACAAATGCGGGAAATCAATAACTCCAATATATACATATGCCAATATATATATATTGCTATTATATATAATACCAATTTCACTGTTTATGAAATATTCGCGTATATGTTTTTAATAAATAACATCCGCTTATTAACGGCGCATAATGTCTATTTTAACAATCAATAGATAACAATCATCATTCAAACATGCATTCAAATATTTTAAATCTAATAATTTAAAATAAAAATCGAAACTGATTCGATTGAGTGAGAAGTTCTCACCTTGATTTCAATTTCGTTTTAGCGATTTATTTCGAATAAAATTAAACGGACGTTTAATTTTACTCGAAATTCTCACTAACTCCAAACGACTCCAATCCATTTTCATCGCGTAGTGCTCGTCCACACAATTCCAACGCTTCCTGTTTCGCGCGTTTTCGACCTCGTATGAAAAAGATATGATTTTTCAAAGTTTATACGAATTTATTTTTATAATATTTACAACAATTATTTAATTTTTTTTATACCCTAACTATCCATAGCCGTGAGATCCAGATCCAAGGCCTCACGTTCGTCTTCCCTCCTTCGCATTCAATCTCGTGCGCAGGCTACCAAGGCCGAACCCATCTATGAATTTAGGGTTCGATTTTTGCAACCACTTCGTCGACTTCTAGCATGATCAAGATACTCCATCTCGAAGCCCTTCACCTCCTCCACGTTCGGCTGCAAGGCCATGAAACTCGGTTGCTCCATTTGCCCTAGAAACGTGTGTGAACGCGAGGCCTTTGTGGCACGATTCCCATCAATCCGCTTCGTTAAATACGATCTTGACCGTTGAATAGCTAGCTCGTGTTGTGCTCTACAAGATTGTAGTTGGTGATTTCTTCTAATTGCTTATGGATTTGAAGAAAAGAGAGGGGGAAGTATGGAATTTTTCGACCATCCATTTTAGGGGTGGCGGCTGTAGAACAACTAGGGTGTTGTTTTTTTTATTTTTTTTAATTTATGAACAGAGTGGTCAATTTATAGGAAACGAACGAAACACTATTCATTCCGGAAATTCCGAACTCCGATTTACGCGCCGTAACCAGCGTTTCTAGGGTCTACCCCGCGTTCCGGACACAATGGAACAGGTTTCGGAAGCTAATTCGGACATCTGTGCGAGTTATGGCTATAAACGTTCAATTTAAATTAAACCGATTTAAACGATTTTCTAGGCGTTTTAAGTTGTATCGGACAAACGGTAAATCCAATTGACACGAAATTTGAAACCTTACAATAATATCACATTACGGATCCGATGAAACTGGTTTCGTCGAAATCCGAGACTTTTTGAAAAATGGCTATTTTAACTCGCCAAATTAATATTAAAAACAATTCGATGCGTTTTGAGCTATCACGATCATACGATAACTCCGATTGACACGAAAATTGAAATTCGATAATAACTAACTATTATGGATCCAATGAAACTGGTTTCGTCCTATTCTGAGACTGTTCAAAAATTGACTAATTCACTAGTCGATTTAAATATTAAAATATTCAATTTTCACAAATAAACTTTTAATTCGATTTTAAAAGTTCTAAAATATCGTTCTAACTCTAATATGATAAAATAAAAAATTTCAAATCATTTTCAATAATATTTAACTCAATTTTCAATTATTTCCATAATTTAACATATTAAATTATCGATTTAATTATCCAATTAAATCCAATAATTCAAAACAAAATTTATTCCACTTATAAATTCACTTCTTAATATTTAAAATTAATTAAATATTCAAATTTTAATTACTAAAAATCCTGGGTCGTTACATTAGTGATTGGTATAGGCTATTTATTTAAGTAACAGTGCAATACCAATTTATGTATTTGCGAAATGTTAATAAAATATTTATAGTATGGAATTCAAAACTATATATACATAGGAATGTGGATTTTATAGTATGTACACTTAGTCGATTTAGAATAGTTAAACCTATTGGGAATGAATAAGAATCTATGATAATTATTACGGTAATTTGAAATTTAGTTAAAAATGGAAATTATTTATGAATTTGAAATTTAATGAAATTATATTGAAACTTAAATAAAGCGTCTAAATTTATATTTGTAAATACGTTTAAAATTCAATGTAAATGTTTTAGGAAGAAATTTATTTATTTGCTAATCCGTAACGTATCCAATTAATATGAAATATTTTGGTGGGCCAATAACCGTTTTGCGCGTTTATAATTCGTGCCTACCTATTCGTTTTCACTTTGTCTATAAATAGTCTGTGTAAACCCTAGCCTCCATCTATCTTCATTTCTCCGTGTGTTCTTTTCTTCAACTTCTTCTTTTCCAATGGATGCAAAATTCTAGATCCAACTACAGTCCAAAATATAAATAAAAATTCAAACTCCTCTAAAAATTCCAGAAAAATTTATATGTCATAGTTCTCGAAGAGAGGTATTCTTTATTTTAGTTTATTTGATTTTAAATACAATTTCTTTAACGTTTAACTTGTGTAATTTTCACATACCGTGTCCGATTACCGCGAGATTTTTTTGTTTGGATCGTATTGAAATTTCAGAACTGTTGACGCTAGTTTGGATGAATTTGGAGACTGCGAAATTTTGGATTTAAATTGGATTTAAATCCAATTTAAATTCAAAGGTGAGTGTTTTAACCCACTCACAACGTCTAAGATATTTTATGTTTGTTAAATTGATTTTTAGATATGAGTAGAAATTTATATATAATTTGTTTGGCATGTTTTATTCATCTTCTCAGTTAATTCGCATTTTTATTTATTTAACTGTTTATTATTTAAGTTATTGCATATAAATTTACAGTTAGAATTTATTTTGTATATAAACTGCTAGTTAACAGTTATTAAATTTATTATTGAATATAAACTGTTATTTATTACCTGTATAATTTATATGCTCTATATCGATGACTGTTTAAATTGGACGATGATTGCAAATAATGGTTGATGATTGATATTTGGATGAATGGATGCTATATTTATATTGTATAAACTGCAAGTCATCATGCATTTTCATTTCATTCGGGATTGCGGTTTGAAATGATATACAACCGCAGTTTTATTTTAAATTGCGGATTGAAATGATAAACATCTGTATCGCTTGACCATAGGATAGAAAATTTTATAGAGGCACCGCGGTAAATATATAAAATTATTTTTGGAAATGTTTTACTATGGTTTTGTAAAGCTATACATATATATATATGGTTTATGGGTTTTGATTTGATCATTAATAAAAGCTATATATATATATATATATAGAAATTTTCTGATTTTAGGCTTTGTATAAAAATTGATTTGAAGTATAAACCGAAGTTTGATTTTTAGATCAAATACGATTAAGCATTTAATTAAAAATTTAATTTCTGGTAGTTCTATTAATTTAAATGAGAATAAAATTGGAAGTGGAATATTAAGTTAAATCGGAATTTAAATAAAAGTTAAATTTTTAAAGGATATGATTTATAACTTGATTTTTGTGTAAAGTGGTTTAAATGAGTATCAGGTTGTTTTAAATGAATATATTAAGTTAAATAGATTGAAATTTTTTCCAGTTATGTGAAGTTAAAGGTTTACTTAAATTATATTGAATTCAATAAGTAAACATTTCAAGTCTAAATAATAAGTAATTGGATTTGATACATATGGGTTTGTCAAATAAGTTTGTTTTTGAAATGGTGAAATATTTAAAGCTTTTAACCATAAGAACTGAAATGGTATTTGGAAGCTTAAATCGATATTTAGAATTGATTTGTGAAATCTAAAGAAGCTATTTTATTTTATAAAAGTAGTTAAATATTTAACCATTTAAGAGATGGAAATTTGTTTCAAAGCTATGTTTTTTCAAGGTAGTATAAGTTGGAATTTATATTCAAGAGTTTTGATTTCTAAATATTTTACTTTGGAAACCCTATGATTTTGGAAATAATATATATTGGAAAATAAAATGATATCGTATTGATTTGGGGTTTTAAGAATAAAAATGATATCGTTTTTATATGGGTTTTAAATGGATATTTTATTTTGGTTTTAAAAGTATAATTATTTTTAAATGACCGCGGTGTTATAAAACAACGATTGGTTGGCAAAGAGACCGGGATCGGATATGGACATACTCTCTGTCGATACCGAAAACCACTTTGACTAACCGTGTACGCGGTGGAGATTCCAGAATGAAGTAGGTTGGTGGCGGCGTTTCCTGTAAGGTAAATACGTGGACCCGACTCCCGTGAGTTGGCATAAGGTGGCTAAAACAGGAGCGATTGACGGGCAAATGAGGTCATTCCTCTGATCGAACGCACTCCTTCGATATTATACTATGACTTTTGGATTGATTCAGTGGCCACTTTACTTTTGATTTTGGGGGTGTTGTTCGAGGTGGGCGGCAGCTGCGCGCTGCGCGTTTCCATCAGCCCGGAAGCGTAATTGGTATATCTACCCTGGCGTTGTCTAGTTGTGCCGTGTCGCCTACCCTAGCGCGCCTTCTACGAGTTTCTATTTGTGTCGTACCTATGGAGTATCCTCTGGTAGCTTCCCGATCAGGAGGTATTACGGTACTGTATAGACTATTGACATTATTTGTGTTAAGGGCTATATGGGTAACCCCTTAACGCTATTAAAAAGTAAGTTTATTTTACAAATAGACACTATTATAATAGCGCAATATACTATATAGTAAATAGTTTAACGGATCCTTAGGAGATGTAAATCCCGAGCATCTCTAGAGTTACTGCACTCATATTTATTTCTGTTAATTTAACTTACATAAGATCTTTTAGTTCTCACTCGAGTGTTTTGTCTTTTCAAATCGCTCGGGTCAGTCCGAGCGTTTCAAGATTTGAAGATTTAGCTCTAGAGGACGAAGACAAAGATGTATATTATTATTATTTATACTAGTGCACTACACACTGTTCCGCTGCATTGTTGTTGGCATGTGTAACTCTGATATGTATTATATGAATGTTTTGTAAACAGATTTATGAACTGTATATTTTATTATTATGTTTTATCCTTCCGCTGCGAGATTCTGTTTTCTTTTCTTTCTTTCTTATTTTTCTTATTTAGCCCATAACAATCCACCCTTCCGTATGGATTGAATCGGCATGTGTAAATCGTGCGAAAAGGCGGGACGTTACATCAGAGGTGGTGACTTGGAGCATTCAATACCCAAGCAACAATAGAAAGAAATGAGCCAACTCATATGTCAGTGGAACCAAGTAATATCAACTCAAATTAACAACACAGTGGGTGCTGCAACTACACATAGAAGCCTCAAGTTAAGGACGAAGTCAAATATCATTACAAAACCAAAGTGACCGAGGTCAACAGTAATATAAAGAGATCGCTAAAGATCAAGGCACAGCCGAGATGAACAATCATAGTACAAACTCATGTTCAAGGCATATATACTTGAAACCAGAACCAGATACAAGTGCAGAAATCATGATATTCGAGCTACAGGTCAATGATACAATGACCGATGTCATAAAGCAGCAAGTAAACTCGAACAAAGAAGAAAGTGCTACCAGAAGAAAATGCATCAGAGGAACCATGGCACAAACCACGTTCAATCAGAAACCAGGCAAAACAATGGAGCAACATTATATACGAAATACAATGGTCAGACAATCTAAAGCACAAGGCAAAACAAGTCGATACAACATGATCAAACTCAATTCGCAACCAAAGACAGTAATTGCCGAAGTCATAGAAAAATTTCTCAACATCGAGCAAAATCGAACCAAGTCAGGAAAGTCACCAATCACCAAAACAAAAATCGAATTGCAGAAGCACCATTTTAGAGATGAAATAGATGTGAGTAAATGGAATTACTCACCTTGATTTCGACGCGCAGATACAAGCAACCGAGCACTTGAAATCGGCATTCGCGAATCACACGAAGCCCAAATCTTCAAACGAACGAACGAAGAAAACGAACGAGTAGGCCGCCATTCTTATTTTCTCGTATGCTAGGTTTTTTTTTGTGTTTAGGGTTTTCGAATTGAAAAATGGGGAGAGAGGGGACCGGGTATTGATGAATAACACAGCACCAAAATAAGTGGGCCGGTATTATGCTTCAAGCCAGACACCATACTAAATATTAAAAGAATAACAACCGATTTAAAAATTCAAACAACAGTTAGAAACTAATATTAATCGTCAAATGATGATAATTAATTGTTGTAAAACAATGGGTTGTTACATCTTAAGTTAATTTAATTCTAATTAATTTTATTTCTCAGTCTAACTTTAATTTCATTTTCCCATTCCAGTCACATTCAAGATTTACTAATTATTTCTTCCAATCATCCATTAAATTTTCCATAATTTAATTTCTCCAAATTTAATTTATTTAACTTTTTCACTTTTAATTTTAAATCCAACATTCAAAGCTCATATTTTCCTTCCTTATTTAAAAATCATCTCAACATTACAGGTTTTTAACTTACCTCATCAGGATTTTCAATTCAAATAAGGATTCAGGATTTCAAACACCTGGCTTTTGGTTCAAATCATTTTACAACCACCATTATCCCAAAATCACATATCTAAAATTTTTAAACCAATCCTGGTTTTTATCCCCAACAAATCTCCTTTGAAATTTTAGAAGCAAACTAGTTCTTATGAATAAATCAGTTCGACAACAATCGGAAACTCGAAAATGAACATCAAAGATGTTGTAGTCATCACCGAAGTTATTTTCCAGCGACTGAAGTGAGTTCAATGCAATATCCCTTCCCAAAATTTATTTGAAACAATTTCCTTTCAGAAATACCTCCAAAACAATTATGCTATTATTTGTCTTTAAAACACTTCGAAAAACACTTCCAAAATCTCCAGGGTTTAAAATTTTCAAATTTGATTTAAATCAAATTTTAACTATAATTCATTTGTATAATTTATGCTCATACGAATTTCCATTTGATTACACAAGTCATTCCAATTTTTATAATCTTATTTGTTTAAAATATTATCATCCAAACATCCAAGTTATATAGCAATGTAAGAAAATATTTCTTTTATATCAAAATATATTTTAGGTAAAATAATTTGATTCACCCACCTTTAAAACAATACTATGTCAATTTCTCGTGTCAGGTGTTTATAAACTCTTCTCGAATAGCGGTCAACTTACTCGATCAGATTTCATATTCCACTCAACCAATAAGTCAACACAATATTAAAACAATTTATATTCACTAACAAATACGCGCTCATATCTATTAATACGCCCAAACTCATTCTAGAGTACTACTGACTCCATTTTCAATGAGTAATCCCCACAGAGCCAAGGTTACCACCAACCTAAGCTCTGATACCACTGTAATGACCCGCAAATCCATACCCCTAGAGTCGACAATATTCTTCCTCAATCAACTCAAGATGTACGGAAATACGAACCATCTGGTTTAAAGAAGAAGAGGTAGAAGAAGAAAATAGAAAACAACATCAGAATCGAACCATCGCAGTGGAATAAAATATAATAGGTAATAAATGATCTTTACACCAAAACATATATATCTGTTTATACATTACATCATCAGAGTATACATAACACACAGCTGGATAGTAATCATAACCTGTCCTTCCAAAACTGAATGCACAGCCAATCCACACAGCGGAATATTTAAAACAAGTACGGAAGTATGTATCGCCATCCAGCTCGTCTTTTGAGCTCCACCGCATCCTTTCCTGTAATCTATATTACTCGGTCTAACCCGAGCATTATATGTAAATAACACTCGAGTCAGTCTGGAATACCAGCGTGAGAAAAACCACACACAAATTGATTATTAAAGTTTCAAAATCCTTTGAAATCAAAAGCGTCTCTTTAGGCCACGCCAAAAATAAACATGTCGGGTTTTTACCTTATGATAGCCAAAACACTTTTTATTAAAATCCACTGATATTATAATAGGGTCTATTTACAAATACTAGTTAAAATAGCTGAAACTATTACATGATTACATTGCAGCTGCTAGCCACAAAGTGGGTTATACAACCAAAAACCATAAAAAGCGCGTAGGGAGAATGAGTTTCCAACTAACGACTAGGCATTGGGGTACCACCTGTCACAGCACGTGGCCTAGATCACCGTACCGAGGATTAATCCCAATCCCCTACAACACAAAACTAGGACTACCCCTTACTGGACAATCCCGAGTAAGATCACCCCACGGTTTGGATCAGCAACCACACCACTAAGCTGAATAAAAGGGACATCTAGACAGGGATGACCTCACCCTAATGGCGCTACCCACCTAACCTTGCTGCATAACCCCTGATTTTTAGTCATTCTTGGTTGATGAGGCTTGAGGCTAAGCTTTACCTTTTTAGAACATATCACTTAGAATGCTCATCACTCACCTGACGATGTTCTGAAAGCATTCATCCATACAAGTCTGTCCCGGGTTCGAATGGAACCGAAGACACTACTCCTACTACTTCCAACTTGGAATCATCCTCAGGATTAGTGGCGACTAACCCTTGCACTTCATTGCTCCACCTTCGAATCCAAACTCGTCTTCCTCACGAACACGTACAAACCGGATCGAAGTGGTTTTCGAGAAATTAACCCTGATCCCCGTCTTTTCAAAACGATCAACGCATTGGCCAATATTGATAGTCGGTGATTTATCTACCAATTAACATTCACAAACATCCATCAAACATAAATAATTTCCCCTGAATTATTTATTAACCTCAAAATATCTTCGCAAGATATATTTCCATTTTCAACCCCTTTGAAAATAGTTTTCAAACCACACTTTTCTCATGAAATAAATTTCCAAATATTTATTTCCACTGAAAACACCAAGTACAATACTTTAGATTTTTAAAATAATATAAAAAACTTTATTATAAAATATCCTTTAAAAAAATTAAATTAAAAATTACTTTAATACTTATTCAAAATATATACCTTAAGAATGTTTAATATAAAACTACTTTGCACAATATAAAACTGACTTTCTAACCTTTAAAAACATAATACCAAGCCACCTTTAAATAATTAATACTATAATAGATTAAATGAAAATACTTACTTAGAATTTAAACCTTTAGAAATAATAATTTTTCTAAAACATGCTTTTCAAAACAATATTAAAACTTTTAACTTATATTTAAAATTTGTTGAAACGTACTTGGCTATTCAGGGAAATACGCTTTCCTTCCATATCTTTTTTGAAATAAATCACTATTTGTTTTTAAACAAATTTACCCATTCCTTTAATAAATTCCCACCGTGAATTTATTCTTTCAAATATCCATTGATATATCACTTCACTTTTATAAACCAAGTTTATAAATTTCATAGTCTCATCCCTCTTTAAAATTCCAGTTTCGAACACTTAAATCAACTTCCAAATTTATTTCCAAATTACTCCATTTTGAAATAATTTCCTTTACTTACTCATTTATTTCAAAACCCATTAACTTCTGATTTTATTTCTTAATTATGATTTAAAATCTTTTTACTGAAAATACCAATTTCATATTTCTCAAATTTCTTCTTTATCCTTTCAAATAAATTCAAACCTTAAATTTAAAATAAATTATTTATTTCTTGACATAACATCACTTGAGTTTAAAATAAAATCACTTATTCCCATTTATTAAAAATCTCATTTCCCGCACTTGGAATTTATTTTTCAGAATTCAAAATCACTTTTTATTCTTTTCCAATTCATTTTTATTTTTATCCAAATTCTCTATAATTATTTCACATAAAAATTTACTCTTATATTTCTTTCAGAATAATCCAATTCTATATATATATTTTGATGACTCGGTGTACCGAAATATTCAATCAAACCATGGTATCCAATATTCCAATTATCAGTATAATTCATCACAGCAAATCAAATAATCATAACGCAGAATTATTAGAACAAATCTAAATAATTTGAGGAATCCAGTTGGATCCCTCCAACCTGTTTCCCAACATCCACAGATGTTAGCACAATTAAATACCAATTCCACTTCGAGGTGGAATATCGCGGTATATGGGTCTTAAATATAATATCATCCACCATTCAAGCATACAATCAACAATTTAAAATCTATTAATTTAAAATTAACCAAGCATCAATTTTTGAGTGAGAAGTTCTCACCCTGGCTTATGCATGCAATCCATTTCCATTCCCGCTTTTTTCTCGATTTTTTTTAGACCCTGTATAAACAATTATATGATTTATTAATATTCGAACCAATTGAATAATTAATTATCATTTATTATTTAATTTAACTAACAATTTGGTTTTAAACATATAATTTAGTTTTAAACTAATTTCCTATATATATATTATATTTTCTTTCTTCCTGAATCAAAACTTTTTAAAGCTTATGTTTATCTATAATTAAAACGGTAGGTGTATACATATTATTATATTTTCTTACTATTTACATGTATAAATCTTTGAATTGAAAAAACAATTTTATATCCTATTGCGGATTTAAAAATCTAACATGTGTATATAAAATTTAAACAAAGTTGTGTCATAAATTTTACTGTAAAATAATTTTCTTTTAACAACTCAAATTTAGTAATTAAACTAATCACAAAATTAGACCTTACTGACCCACATTATCTCGAACTCGCGGCTACCCAATCCCAGTGCATGCCACAACCGATTCAATCGAACAGCCCCAATTAAGCCACTGCAAACCCACGACTTCCTTCCCACATACTTGCGCACGCCCAGAGTCGCACTGCCCACGCCCAGGCAACCGTCGCGATCCCCTTCTAAAGCTGAAATCGACGTCGACCCACTGCCTTGCCAGCATGCAACTTCATCTTCGAGCTCGAGCCCTTGAGACATCGAGTCGCGATGCCCCCTACCCAATTTAGTTCCTCAAAGCTGCTGCGACTACAATGAACCCCCAATCACGAGTGAACCCTAACCACGGCCTTCATTTCCGCCGTGCCCATCTCTTGAGGAATCCTTTTGCTATCGCGAAATTCGACACGAACCCTTGGCCACTTCGACTCCTCCTCCTCGCTTGCGAGTTTGCCTTCGCTTTCGAACGCGGCCCTTTTTTTTTTACTTGAAATCATGGATTGGGTTTCGATTTAATCCTCTATTAGTTTCTATTTGAAAAGAAACTGCTCAAAGGAAAGAAGGGAGATGCGGTAAATAGATCAACCATTAATTGAATTTTATTTTCTGTTCGATTTTGATTTTTGGCTAAAAGAAGAAGTGTCATGATTTATAAAAAGAAGATGGATTTGATTTCGAACGGAAGAGGCAACGCAAATTAAGGATATTGGGTAGCGTATGGGAGGAAAAAAGGCTACAGTGCTTTTGAAAGGATTGAAAAAGGGCTAGTGTGTGATAATTCCAACTGCAGTTGACTAGCAAAAATAGTCAATTTAAATTCAAATTCAAACTGTTCCGATAAATGCAACTTAAAAACTTGACCTCCTATCAAGGCGCGCCGCTCGGCATTTATAATGTTATACCCCTATTCCGAACGCAATGGAAAATGTTTCGAGCCCTATTTCAATCGTATGGAGAAGATATCTTTTTGGATAAGTTATTATATTAAATTTTCGATAAAAATTCAGCGCGTTTATATATCATACGCTCACACAACAACTCCAAACATTACGAAAATTGAAATCTGGTAATAACATAATATTGCGGATCCAATAAAACTGGTATCGTCAAAATCTAAGACTATGCCTCGGAGGGCTATTTTTAAATTCAATTTAAACGATAAAATTTCCAAAACTTAACAACACGCTTCCAAATTCAATTTTAACGCTTCTACTATCTTCAGCATTATCTGGATATAAATTTTACAAGCCTTCAAATTGTTTTTAACAGGCTTAAAACTGAAGATTTAATAATTTACCCAATTTTAAAGTGTCTAATTTAATAATTTAATTGTCAAATAAACAGTGATATTTGAAATTCATATCAAAACTAGCTATCAAATATTTAAAATCAATTAAATATTCTAATTTCAAATATTCAAAATTTCTGGGTCGTCACAGAAAGTTTACGGATACGGATTGTTTCTTGGGGGATCCAGGCGTAACCATTATGTATCTGCGAACCATGGTTAGACAAAGGTTTTGGTTCGGCTGTTTTTTTTTATTGTACTTTCCATATCCGTTTTTAAAAAGTTTTTCAATTATTTTCACTGGGTGTTGAAACAAGTCTACTAAGTACTTGGGGAATTCTAGATATGCGCCTGATCAATGCACTAGCGAGTCTACGGGAACAAGGATAAACTTGTTAAGACATTGAGTTATAAAAGTATTTTGATATAGTATTACATAAAGGATATTTTGATCATTTATTTTACCTTTCTAAAGAACTGAAATTTATATAACTTTAAAATAATGGTCCATCCTTGCCTTTCAACCTATTTTCCCTTCTAGCCATTCCTACTTTCCACCTTGATAAACTTACCTATAACCATAGTTATGAGGTATAATTTCAATCTTCTTGTCATCTTGTCTTAATCCTATTCCATTCTGTCTTTTTTGTGTTTTCCGTACCTCATTCCTTTTCGAGGACGAAAAGTTTTGAATGGGGGAAAGTGTAACAACCTTGTGTTTTGTGATTATTTTTAGTTGTATATTTTAATTATTTTCATTCGATTACTGACTTGAAAATTTTATTTTATTTATTAAAATGGATAAATTTTGTTATTTTAAATATATATTTTGAAATTTTTATATGAATTATAATTCTAATCCTGAATAAATGGAATATTTCCAAAAATGTGAATTTTGGTCAATATGGTCAAACTTTGACTTTTAAATTTAAATTTTTGAATTTTTGAATTTTTGAATTTTATCTTTTAGTATGAAAATAGATTTAATTTCAAGAATATTGCTTTTCATTTTGTTGAAATTCGATTAATATTGTAAAAGTTATGCTTTTTATACTATTGTATGCAAATTGTTTTATTTAACAAAAATTGTTTATTTTAATTTATATAAATAATATTTTTGGTTGATATATGTAACATCCCAGAATTTATTAACTTGAATTTGGTAACTTATTTAAAATTTTTGGAAATTTAATTTGAGAAGTTTTAAAACAAGTAAAATATGTGTTGATTTAAATGAATAAAACTTCAGATTCTTTTGAAAATTAAATCACTTGAATGTAACATTTTATATATACATTGAATTTGAATTTTTAGTTAAAATAAATGTATGAAGTGAAATAAAATATAAACAAAAATATACTTACCAAATAATACAGATAAATTTTATATATTGATTCAACACTAAAAGTTATGTAATTTACATAAGTATAGAGTAATATGGATATAAATAAATGTTTGATAGTTTAAATTTTTAAATGAATGATAAATTAAATGTTGTTTATAAAACTTCAAATGGAAATAAAATAAACAAAGTATGTTGTAATAAGATTACATACAAGAATCAAATGAATATGTTGCTATGAGTTTTAAATCAAAACAGGGAAACTAAGACTTAGGCAAGGCATAGAAAAATCTCCTAATAAAATAAAATGTACTTATAATAATCAAATTAAAGCATGACATGCTGAAAGTATACGAAGAAACATGCTTGCATTAAATGCATTTACTTCAGCCCATAAACAAGATTCCATCAGTAAAAAACTAAAAGCATGGTTTGATTTTCTTTTATACACTAAAACTGTACTTGCCTACTTCTCTTCCCCTGTACACAACCTTTCACCTATAAGAATACATCCACAAACCTTTGTTTTAGTTCGTTCACCACATCTTAGCAAAGAAACATAAATAAAAAGAAATAAAAGAAGATCATAACTTTTTATACAAATTTGAAAACAATTACTGAAGAAAGAAAAAGAGAAGAAGAAAAAAAACTGCAGCCTTTAAATACAAAAGAATAGTGTTCTCTGTTTTCAAATATTTCCAGGTGAGTAAACATACACTTTCAAGTTTAACAACAATATAGGCTATTCATTTGATAATATGTGTTGTTTGTGATTTATCTTTGAAAATAATCCTCTGTGTGTGTGTGTGTGTGTGTAGGATGTTCTGCATACTTTGCCACCCTGTTTATTGATTACAGGGTTAAATGTTTATTCAAATTCGAATTTATTTCATCAAATCATTATAAAGCTTTAAATTTTTCGACAAAGAAAGATGTCTAAACTCAAGTTAGGACTGTTAATGTGACGCCCCACCTCTATACCCACGCTAGCCAAGAACACTACGGAGTAGTGCTGTCAACTAGCACGGAGAATAAGGCTGTTGAGGAGCGACCATCCATGTAATTGCTTATCACACGGTGGCTATAAATAATCTTTGGAAACAAACATAGAAATAAGCATAACGCAAATCAGTCATAGACATCCATATCACAAAGGCGGAAGAAGATATGAATATATAACTAACACATGAAAGTGTACATCAGAGTAGTGCTCAAAAGGTCCACAATAATACAAAAGAATAGCAACACGTGCTATACAAAAGAATACAACTATGAGTCTATATCTCAAGTGTATACAACCAAAAACTGCTAATCTAAACAGTTAGCCAAAAGTCAGAGTGATGAATCCCTGGGAAGAAGTCAAGCAGAAGCACCTGTAACATCTCGGTCTGACCCGAGTATTATTTAAGAAAATAATAAATGGGTCAGTCTAGCTATAAATATCAGATGACATGATATAACATAAAAGATATGGCATAAACATAAAATATCCATAATGACATACCACTATAAGTATGTAAATAATGATCAACAGAAGATCAATCAATAAGAGATAATCAATATCACAAGAATCTTCTCAAAGATTCGGAAAGGGCATCATACCCCAAACTTGTACTCATAACAAGTCAATGACATAAATTCTAGAAATCAATGCAAGAAGTCCAGAAATCATAGAAAAGAGAAAGAGGCCTATCACATGACGTTCCGAAGTCCAAGGGGAGCTACCCCACATGTGTGAATGGAATCACACAGATTAAGGTCCAGACTAACCAAAAAGCAAAAAGGTATGTGTGAGTGGAATCACACAAGTGGTGTCTAGTCTAACCTCGCAACAGGAGACATCGCACAGTTGCTAGTCTAAATCATCAGAATGATCGTCATGATCAACGAGAAGTGTCAATTACACTAAGCTAGTAAATATAGAAGTTTAGCTTCATGTCCCGTAACCACTTGCTTAACTTAAATATTTACGAACAAACTGTAAATCTTCACTAATAAAATTGTCGCAAGAGGTTCAATCGAACAAGTCCAAGAATTAACCGATGAAGTGAACGCAAGCGTTTCATAACACTTGTTTTACTAAGTCGTTTAATTAGATTTCTCATCCGAGTGAGGTAAAGGTTTGTATATACTAATAGATTGGAAAACGGTTTAAGGAAAGAGCTTTGTTATTAAAAATAGAGTTGAAATTGTTTGTTAAAAGAGTTTTGATATTTACTACTAGTATTGAAACCTTTATATTATAAAGTGACAGAACACAGAAGCAATTGTAGAAACAATCAGTCACAAAAATCGCATACGGAGATGTGAATAAAATCCAAAGAAATTAACTCAATGTTTTTCAGATAAGATCCCTTATGGAGGGGGGTCCAGGGGGTGGCAACCCCCCAAGGTGGGGGTGCGGGGGCAACGCCACCGCTTACGAGGTTCGACCTAGTGAAGACCAAAGGGAGGATAGGATTGAGCGACCTAAGGGGGTACGCGACCTAATGGAACAAAGGCCCAAAAGTCACACGACCTAACGGTTTATAGGTCATACGACCTAGTGGGTTAACGGTCTAACGACTTACGGGTTATAGGTCCAACGACCTAAGGCCTAACGGTTTATAGGTCAGGCGACCTAACAGTGTTGCGACCTAAAAATGGAAGGCAAGGCCGAGCGACCTATCGAAGTAAAGAGGCACGCGACCTATCGGAGAAAAAGGGGCACGCGACCTATCGGTGTTACGACCTAAGGAATTCGAAGCCACACGACCTAAGACTTAACTCGCGAACGACCTTCGTCTTAAGGCTTAACTCGCGAGTGACCTAAGGGTTGGGTCGCGAGCGACCTAACAACTTAAGACCCAACGACCTAAAGGTGATGGGGTTACGCGACTTAGGGACAGAAGTAGGACCGAGCGACCTACGAACTAGGAGACTCACGATCTACAACCTACGACCTACGACCTAAGGCCCACGTGACCTTGTGAAATAGAAGAGGCAATATTAGGTCGGAGACGACCTACGTCTTAAGGCCAGCGCAACCTAAAGTTTTAACACGCGAGCGACCTAACGTTATAAAGGCCAAATGACCTAAGACTTAACTCGCGAACGACCTTCGACTTAAGACCCAACGACCTAATTCCGAGGCCAACGACCTAACACGTGCGAACGGTTTTAAGGCCAGAAACAAGCTATTCTCTGAGTGACTTTTCAACGCGAATGACCTAACATAGGCAGAACGAACTAAGTGCAGTTTTTCACCAAAACACTAAAAATTGGAGTTTTTTGCCAATCCAATCCAAACCAAATGCAAATGTACATGCTAAAGTTATGGGGAATCATTCCCAACAGTCCAATATAGTTATAGACTAGAATTGTGAGATAAAAATCTCACCTTTGCACTAAAATTTATGAAGATGAAGCTTGAAAGCAAGGAGAAGCAATCCAAAGCTTGAATCCAATATCTTCCACTTGAATTTGGAGTTGAATGTTGGATTTGCAATTGAATTTGTGCTTGGAGTTTTAATTTCCCATTCTCTTCACCATTAATGCCAAAGCTTGAGTTAGTTAGGAAATTTATGAAGAGAGAGGAGAAGGGGGTTGGAACTTGGGCTTAATAGGCTAAACTAACCCAAAGTCCAAAGCGGGAAAAGTTAGTGAAATTCCACTAACTCCAAACCTATCAATGTTTATACTTAAAAAGGTTGTAAACGGTATTTCAAACTCAATGGAAGTGGTCTCAAGTCCTAATTTGACCGTTTGCAAAAAGTAGCTTTTCGGACCAATATTCGATTAACAACAAAATATTTAAATAAAATATTTAAATATAAAATCGATAAATATGCGGGTTGTTACGGTTAAAATTTGTTTTCAAACAAAATAGTGAACTATGCTCTGGGATCAAGTTTTTCAGGCAAACAAGAATTTTTTTTGATAAATTTGATTTCTGTAAAATGCTAATTCAAATGTATAATTGAATCATAACTAAAAGATAAGATTTTTGAAATAGGAATGGAAATTTTTAGTGATGTATGCTTTGAGCAGTTCATAAATGAATTGGATAGGCTTTTTGATCAATTTCTAGTAATCAAATGAATTTTGGATGTTTTAATTTCGTGTAAAGCTAGTTTGCAACTCATAATGTTAGGACAAATGTTGAAAAAATTATTTATTGCAAGAATTTTGGGTACGAGATCAAGTTAGAGTTTAAGAACCCATTCGCGTTTGTGTCAGAAAGGATGGTGCTGCGCCATAAATAGGCGATCGGACTTCGAGCCTCCGGTGGGAATAGGAGCATCTGGTCAAGGCGAAGCTTCAGCCGAGTTTTCGCGGCCTCTGATGGCCAAAGGAGGTGGCGCGGGATCGTTTCCTGGTGGTGTGCTATTGGGTTCAATTGATCGAGATGACTCGATTTCATTCTCGAGGTCAATTCAAGTTTATGGGTGTTCAAATCGATTTGGGGGATGGTAGGCAAATCGTGGATGGCTGCAGCACCGACCAATGACAGCGAAGGTGGTCGTGCACGTGTACGTGCTTGGTTGTGTGTCAGTTCTTAAATATGGGAGAGAAGCAGCGTGACTCAAAGTCTCGCGCATGAAACTGGGGCAGGAACTCGAAGTCAAACTCGAGTAAATTTGGTTGCGCTCCGAGTCATTTTACTTGAACTAAATTTTGGTTGGAAAATTTATACTCGGGTCAGATTTAGCTTAAACTCGAAACAGGGTGCCGTTTTGATCGGGGATGACTCGAAGACCCCCTCGGGTTGGACTTGAAGATAACAAATTCCAGTTTTGCAATAAAGTTTAAATGATTTTCTAATTTGTTCTTCATTAATGAGGATAGTTGGTTAATCTAATGTAAAGTTTTTTTTTTACTTAATAAAATATTCAAGAAGTATATTCAAATTTATTTACTTAAAACACATATATTTATAATGGTTAAATAATGATTAAATAATTAATGATTAAAATTACTTTGGAATTAAAGGTTGATTAATTTAAAGAATAATTAGCAAATAAAAGTAATAAAGATTTAGTTAATTAACCATTAAGATTTAAAAAATTAAGATAGTTAATTAAAGATTAAATAATTAATAAAGCCAGTTTAAAATTTAACAAATTTATAGGTAAGTGAAATTTTAAACATTTATTTAAAATAATTAATAAAGATAATTTTATGGTCAATTCACTTTAATCACGACCACCTTAATCAAAGGTGATTTACTATCATCAAATATTATGTACTGGATTGATATTGCTGTTGTGATACTGTGATTGCTTTGTGATGAACAGTGATTTGTTCCTATATGGATGTGGAAACCTTTTGCCCGTAAAACGGCATTTAAAACATCAATGCGACAGTGAGTCGGATTTCAGTTGGTTATCCGAAACCCACATCGAACCCTGAATATGAATCTTTTTGATTGATATATCCACGTGTTTTAAAAATTGAGCGCTCACTACTCGGTATAACCGGGAAAGGACCTTGGTGTCACATGACCCATTCCAAATAGTGATACGTTGAAATGGAGAGCATTTGAAGATCGGTGGTGAAGACCGCGTGTCTTCGAAAACGATAGGATAACCTATCGATTGTCTCTGCACTGAGTTGCTCCGGTATAGAGATCCTAAGTGATGGGAAGTCCGGTTGGGATTGTGGATACCCGGATTGCAAGGGCTTCTTTGGAAGTGCCTTCGGTTCTGTTCGAACCCGGAACAGACTTGTATGGTTGTGTGTCTGACACTACACTTTGAGATATAAAGTAGATTTCTTTCAAATACGTATCTGTGGTGGCGAAGAATTTATTCTCTTAGCTTAGCACCCTTCTCTGAGACGTACGAGCTCAGAGGTTATGCAATTGAAGGTTATCAGCAATATACTCCCAATTTGGTAGTGTGGCATGCTAAGTGTTGATGTGTATTGATGATCATTGGTTGATCATTTGTGATCAAAGCAAGGCTTTCGTGTAAAGCATAGCTTTGTGGATGAGACCTCATCGGACCTCACAACCCGGAAATTGTCGAAATAGGAAAGATGCGGCAAGGTTATGAGGGTTGCGCCCTTTAGGGTATGTCATTTCCTTCTGGAAAAAGGTAACGTCATGGTATGGAGCCCAGATATTTACCTGGTGGTAGCTCCAATCTCATTTACTGTGTGGTTGTTGCTTTGGATAGAGGGCCCTCTGATAAAGGTCCCAAAGGACCAGAAGGTGGCATATTCGTGTAGTAGTTACCTAGTTGCAAAGGTAACCCGGCCTTGTGTTGGCAGAGAGCTGGTTAAGTTCTCGAGATGTCCCGCCAGAGGCGTACCCATGTGGCAGTAGGAAGTTCCTTAGCCTGACCATTTGTTGGAAATCCAAAGAAACAATACGAGCCGTGTATGATTTTAGTTGTATAACCTGCCATGCAACGTGGCGGTAACCTGCCACAAAACATGGTAGCTATAGTAGGCATAGTTCGAAATATCTATGCTGGCTAAGATTAATATTCTATTTTCTAAATACTTTCTACACTATGCACTAGTAATAATATCAAAGAAAATTTCCCCGTACCAAGCATATTTGACTATCATAAGAAGAAATCTCCTCCAATTCTGCGTTTGCATTGTGTGTGTGGTGGGAGGTCTTATGGTAGTCCCATTTTTAAAAGCATACCGAAAATTCTTTTATAAATCTTGTTCTTTGAAAGTAACTGTTGTTTTTGTTTACTCATACCAGTCCCATGACTGATCCAGAGTTATTGTTTTATTTCCTAAACTCTAGGTGCCCATAATTTATACACGGGCAACCTAGTAGCATGTTTCTGTATTTTGGAGTTAGCATCATTTTGGAACTCTTGCTTTGGAGATATCTTTGGAGCTTTTGGAGATCTCAGGTGTTTAGCTTTTGGAAGTTCGTTATCACCTCTTTCATTTGAGGACTTTTGGATATATGATCACTGTTGTATTATCATGATGTTGTAGTTGGAGTTGTGGTGTATGTATTATATACTATGATGTAGTATGGATATTATGTTGATGTTGTATATGTGATGATATTTAAGATATTCAGTCTGTTCCGCTGTTTTATATTCATCTGATGTTGTTATAAGCTCCGGCGATGCGAATTTGATGTCGTTTGTCGGACATCGAGTTCGGGTCGTCACAATATATCATGTTATAATTGTGTATATATATGTAACATTACATGTTATGTATATATTTACAACATTTGTCCATTTTTATTTCATTTAATTTGGATATATACTTTGTAAATTAAGTAACATACAAAGATGTAAATAGCAATTAATTTATACATTTCTATAACCGTTTTCTTTTTATTTCTATAGTGTTTATATAAACGGTATGTATTTGTTGAATTATTTCTTTGGCATATATTTGATTAAATAGATGGAAAACAAATCAAAAGTAAGATAAGTTACCTATTTTTAATTAAAGGCATACATTACGTTTTGATTTATTACCTCTTTATCTTTCCATCCATTTATTTCATACCATAACTCCTCCATATTTGTTGCCATTTATTCCTTTAACCCTAGCCGCCTCCGTGATATTTCACGTGAAAACATCACTTTCTTACTTCACAATGCACACATGTTCAAATCTGAAGAAAATCTTCGGGCAATGTCTCTTCTTCTTTTTCCACTTTTTCTTCTTTGTTTTGCCTTGTTATTCACTTGAATTTCCTTTGATCTTCACCTATGCTGCTCGGCCCATACCCTACCACCTCCTCCACCGACCACCACCACTTCCTACCTCATATAACCTACAGCCTGACATCATTCTCCTCTGACCTAAAAGTGCCTTGATCATCCCTTGCACAAAACTCCACAAAAACAATGCCAAACTCCTTGAATTTATACCTAGCCAAGCCTATATTCACATCCACTTCATTTCTTTGCAACGGCCACCTCCTTAGCCTCCACCACCAGCAAGCACCATACTTGAACACCACTACTAACATCTGATCTGACCTGAATTAGCTCCTGGCCAAGCCCAAATGTGCCAAGGCCGAGCCCAAAATGATGAACAAACCACCTCCTTTTGCTTGCCTTTTTCCTTCCTCATGTTGTAACCTCCAAACCCTTTGGCTTCTTGACCAAGCCTTGTTATTTTCAAATCCAAACCTGACCATTTACACCTGAAAACATCCAAGGCCGAACCAATATAGCCTTATGGCCGAGCCTATGTGGACAAAGGTCAAGCAAAATTGATGGGAAAGCTTGGCGATGTCTCTTGTTATTTCTATTTCCATTTCGTTTCAATAGATTTTGGTACTGTAAAAATATTTATATATGGTTTGTTTTATTGTTATATACAAGATATGCATTTTGGCTCTCTTTCCACTTGAATCAAGTTATGCCATTGTGCTTTATGGATTCTCTTTTGTGTGTGTTATTTGCAAACTCCAGCATAAAAGGTGAGTTTTGACTCATGACATTTATACTTATATAATTAGTGAAGTGACGACAAGTGAATGTGTAGAATTGTTATATCATGTTATACCTGCTTGTGATGTTAATTATATGATGTTAAACCCTGTTATAAACTTGTCCCATCATCTGTTATGTTTTAGTATGTTATACGGTGTATTTATTTCTGTTTCTCACACTACAAGTTCCCTGTATAATAGAATCACTATGGGTTGAAATGATACATACCCGAACGGACATTAGAATAGGAAAAATCATTACGGGCTGAAATGATACGCTTGGGTGATTTTTATTTATTTGTATTTTTCTTGGGATTGCGGATTTGAATTAATCAAAACCCAAAACTTTTACTGACTTTTACTGATTACGGATTTAAAAGATAATTTCGGTATCACTTGATTTAGGTGTGAAATATTATCAGGACCAGTGGTTGATTTCAAAATATGATTTCTTATAAAAATTCATGTACTGTAAATGAAAGAAAAATAATATGAAATTTGACTTATATTGGATATAAAATGGTTAAGCAGTGGTTTCTAAAAGGTTAAATGGTATAAGTTAATAGATGGTTTGAGTTGTTGTGTGAAAGTTTGATTTAACTTAATAATGGGAATTTAAGTAAAAATGGAATTATAAGCTTAACTTGGTAATTAATATAATTGATGTATGAATTGGATAAATAGAAAGTAAAAGAAAATATCAAGTTATTTGTAAAATAAAGTTAAGCAACTTACAGTGTATTTTGAATTTATGTAATTAGTTTAAATCGTTAAATAAATGGATGGTTAAAAGTGTAATTTGAAATATAACTTGACTTGGAAATGTGAAATTTGGATTAAAAATAAAATTTAAGTTAAGAAAATAAAATAAAATGGAAATTTAATTTAATTTATGAAATGATAAATTAAGTTAATGTGCAAAGTAAATGAAAGTTGTGAAAATTGTATATTGACCTTAATAAGTGAAACATTGAGATTTTTTAATTAATGTATAAAATTTTAGTTTATAAAAATCATAAGTTAAAGGGTATTCAAATGAACATTTTTGAAGTAGAAAAAAAAGATTTTTATAAGTTAACTTGGTTAAAATTGAAGTTAATTGTTTCTGAAATTTTATTATAAATCTGGAAAGTTATTTAGCAGCACTTCAGAAATGCTATCGTTTTTGAAAATAAACTAAAACTAAACTATTACAGCAGTTTTTAAATGTTGTCCTTACTGAATTGAATTGTTTTCAATTATGACTTACCGTAACATTTTCTAAGTGCTGCGCAAAGCTAAATTTCAATATTTGAAGTGTTTAACTGAATAATGAACTCAGAAAAGACTAAATTTTTGGGAATTGAATATTTGATTTGAAGGAGTAATGACTTCACTTTTTAATAGTTTGAATGAATGATTTTAATTTGGAATTATAAATCATTTTTAAATTTATAACCACGGGTACACTGCTTTGTGTGTCACGTGATTTCCTTGTGATTGTTTGATGCACACCTTTGATTTTAAGAGTGTAGCTAGAGGTGAGCGGTTACTGCAGCTCGACGCTACCCTAGTCACAATAACAGTGTTATTTGCATTGTTTACTTTAATATGGATATTTCTAAGATAGTGTTTATTACTACTTAATTGATGGTTTGACTGATCCTTAAAGGATGGGCGATCCCAAGTATCCTTTTAGTTATTGTGCATTGCTATTATAGTTTACTTGAGTTGGTTTGCATTTGTATAAGTATGTATGTCCTAACTCGAGTGTTTGTGTTTTACTTTACACTCGGGTCAGCCTGAGAATCACAGCTTTGGATTCACCTTCTGGAGCTAGAGTTTTGCTGGAGCTTATCTGTCTATCTATTCGTCTACTTCTTCCAGTTAGTTCCTATTCGGTATCTATCTCTGTATTGTTGTTTATGTATCCTAACTTCTATTGCATCTATTTTAGTATGAGATTTTGTATATCTTTTGAGAGTGTGTATATAGTAGCTACATGAACTACTTTGGTATTTTATTTCGCTGCGAATATTCTGATATTTTTGTGTCTGTGATTCTGTGAATGATTTTATTTGCTCCAAATTTCTTAACAATCCACTATTTTGAAGTATTCAAGTCTAACATGTATGGATTATTGTCGACTTGAATGGCCCAAAATAGTGGGTCATTACAAAGTGTCATATTTTCATCAGAAAATATGAAAGTTTGTTTGGTTGGAAATTTCAATTTCAATTTTATATCAGTTAATTTGATGAAAATTAAATATTTTTGAAACTCTGAATATTTTTACATAAGAAAAATGTATACCATTATCTGAGTTAGAAGTCATATTTCGTTTCGCCAAATTTGGATTGCTCTAGCTCCGTTTATCTTATTTTCGGCATTTTAGCAGCATTTTTGGGGGCGAATATTGAGTTTTGATAGGATGGTTATATCACTCATATCTATGTACAATCTTGTTCATCTCATCATGTGATCTCCACGGTATATTCATTTGTGCATTTCAGTGTCCGGTACGCAGTGGAATCTGCAAAATGATTAGCTGTATCGGTTCCGCACTTCGGTCTTTTGGGTTTTCTAGTCTACTCATTTGTCCATCGGCTAAAATAAAAGGCCATTTCAATTTAATATTTCCTGAAATCAACCCATGACCTTCGCTCTCCCTATTGGTTGATATTTAGTTTGGTTCGGCCCTTCACGCTCATTCTCTCCCCTTCTATTCGTTTCTATCTACAAAGGTAAGAGAAAAAATAATATATTTAACTTAAGATTATATATATCGGTGATACTACTTGCTTTCTTCCATTCGTAAAACCCATCACCTAACTCAAGCTCTATCTGCCAAACTCTCATAATTTATTGGCCTTCCCCGTGACGCCTCACCTCCCTCCGCAACGCATTGGCCTGCCCACCACCCAGCAAAACTCTTGCAGCCACAAATTCTACCATTCTCTTCCACTTCTAACATACTTCACTTCGGCCACCGCTAGCAACCCAGCCCTTGCTTTCCCTAAACGCCGAGCACCACCTGCCGATCACCAGCCACCTTGTTCCCTGACCATCTGCCTCTCTCCTCCCCTCAATCAACCTTCTCCTTTATCTTCCATAAAACCCATCAGCTTAGTCTCCAACATTGTACCCAGATCCGCTCCACGCCCGCTATCACACTCAACCCAACCTTCTCCACGCAGCGTGTAACGACCCGTATTTTTAGCTATTTTAATTAGAAAATTTAAGGTGATTATTGAAGGAAAATGATTATTAATGTAATTTGTTGAATAATTTAATATTTGAAATTATTTGAATAATTGGATAACGGGTTTAATATGATTAAAAATGATTTGTAAAATTCTATTTTATCATATTAAAGTTAGAATGATGTTGTAGAACTTTTAAAATTGAATTAAAAGTAAATTTGTGAAAATTGAATATTTTAATATTTAATTGACGAGTTAAAATAGCCATTTTTCAAACAGTCTCGGATTTCGACGAAACTTGTTTCATCGGATCCGTAATAGTAAATTATGGTAGGATTTCAATTTTCGTAGCAATTGTACTTGTCGTTTGGCCGTGCGAGCTTGAAACGCGTAGAAATTTAATTTCGAATTTAATTAAAATAATCGACTTCGAAAAGCTATCTTCCAGATATGATCGAATTAGGCCTTGAAACTAGTTCCATTGCGTCCGGAATGGGGGTAAAACCTTGTAAACGCCTGGCGGCACGTCTCGATTGGAGTTCGGATGATTTTGGACCTACCTATATAAATACGCACGCAAACCGAGACAGTTTTATTATTATTTTAATCTAGAAACCCTAATTCTAAATCATGGCCGCCACCTATTCCATGGCCAGAAATTGCCGATCTTCTTTCCTTAATATCTCTCAATCCGTTCGACGAAATCAAAAAATTCCAAAAGCAAAAGTGTAAATCTCGACGAGCTATTCAAATCCATACGGTTGATGTATGCTAATTTTTCATGGATTCGTCCAGATCTGACTTGGAAGTGTGTACGTATTTTCTTGGATTGCATGCAAACGACGGCGAATGACGGGATGAAACTTGGCGCGTAGGTGGCTTTGGTGAAGGGCTTCGTGGTGGCGCTAGCTGATCGTTCTGGAAGTCGACGAGGTGGTCATGAAAATTGTTTGAAGATCGACGGCTAATGGGTTTGCATACGTGAATTTCACGTTGGGGAAGAAGCGTCGGAATCACGGAGATGAGAGCTGCGCTATAGTGCAGATCCGAAAGTGTTTGGAGCTCGTTAAAATTTGATGTTAAATCGAACGTCGTTCGATTTGATTTAAAATCGTAAAATCAAGGTGAGTGTTTTATAACGCTCACAACGTACTGAATATCTTTATGCTGGTTAAATTTGACATTATGCATAGTTATGATTTTTATTTGTTGTTGCTTGATAAAATTTAATTAGCATATTGATTGTCATTTGAATTCACCGTTAAAAAAATTAAATTGACAGTTAAATTAAATTAAAATTGAATTGCGATTAAATTACCTGACATTGATAAATATGAAATTGCCGTGAATTGTATTGCCTATTGGATGATGTATTTCGATGGATGTTATTGGTTGATATTTAAATGTTTGGATGTTTATTTGTTTATATATATCCTGCTATGCATACATATGACACTGTGATTGATTTAAATGATATATTCATCCCTGACATTTAATTGTAATAACTAATCACTTGGCCATAGGTTAGAAAATTATATACGGACACCGAGTTGGATAAATTAAATGATTTTAAAAGTTGTTTTGAAATTATTTAAATGAATTGATTTTAAGAATAAAATCCAATTTATGGAAATTGAATTATTTTGAATTGGAGCTCGAAATGTTAGAATTTAAACTTGGTAAACGAAATTATTAAATAAAATCGAAGTTTAGATTTAAATTGAAAATTGAAATACGGTGTAAATTTTTGAAAGTTGATTTGTTTTAAAAGATTGGACTTTTAATCGAACTCTGAATATTTCTAAGAAAATTGATATGAAATGATATTTCAAGTTTGAGTTTGGAATTGAAAATTTATTTGAAATTTAGATTTAAATTAATTTGGAATTGAATTGAAATTTAAAGAAATTTGTGAATTGAAATCGAAATTTACGTGGAATAGAAATTTATTCAAGTTGAAATTGGAATAAATCGATTAAATCGAAATGGAATTTGGATTTTATTTGGATAGGAAATTTGGGAAGTTGATCGGTTTGACTTTGGAATTATTTAAATAATTTTTGATTTTTTCCAAACTATTTTATATATAAACCATTTTATATTCAAATTATTTTCGATTAAACTATTTAAATATTTTCTATTAAACTATTTTGAATTATTTAACTATTTTAAACTATTTAAACTATTTTCTTAAATTCAAACTGGTTAAAGAGACGGAAATGTTTATATTTAAACCTTTGGTTTAAATACGAACTAGGTTAAAGTAGAGATTATAACCTAAATTGAATTCGAATCAAATTTTGAAGTGAAATTGATTTATCGGACAAAATTGATAATTTTGAATATATGATGATTTTGAAATGGATTTGATTTTAAAGCGAATATGATATTTTGTTATCAATCATGAATCAATTTGAAATATAAAAGAGCCATCAGTGTAATAATACGTAGTTATTAGAGAGACCGGGATCGGATATGGACATACTCTCTGTCGATACCGAAAACCACTTTAATAACTATTATACGCGGAGTGTTGATCCAGAATGAAGTGGATGGTTTGGTGAACGCGTTGACTGAAGAAAGAGAACGATATTGGATGACCCCTGACATGACTAAAAAAGGAGCCGCGCCGGGCCATTGAGGTTCGCCGCCTCTAGCGGACACACTTCTTCGATACCATATCTATTACATTTGTGATTCGATTTGGGTGCACCCCTTGATTTGGGAGTGTTGTTTCGCGGTGTTGAGGTAGTAGCTGCTATGCTCAACATTAGTCCGGATCACGCAACTACTAGTATCCTAGTTGGTATCGCCTCATGTACCTTGTCATACTGATTATCCTATTCGCGACCACTATGTTTTGGTTTGTACCTTGAGTATATGGATTGCCCTCTGGTGAATTCCGGTTTTGGGGAAACTACGGTCTTGTATATGCTTTTGGGAATATCAAATGTGTTAAGGGGGATTATGGTAACGCCTTAACGCTATTTTGATACTTTATATTACTGATAGACATTATCTACTTAGCGTACATTACTACCTAGTAGATAGTTTAACGGATCCTTGAAAGGTGGAAAATCCCGTAGCATCTCTTAAGTTATTGCACGCACGTTGACACTGGATATGAGATGTCAAACCCCGTAAACATCTCTGACGCCGTCACACTCATATTTATTTACGATTGATTTAACTTTCATATGGATATTTTAGTCCTGACTCGAGTGTTTTGTCTTTTCATTACGCTCGGGTCAGTCCTGAGTTTTCAGATTTTGAAGATCTATTCTGGAGGACGAAGACGAAGATTTGGTATACTATTACTATTATTATCTGTGCATCATGTTGTCTGATGTATTATTTATTTGTTCTGTTGTATATGTATAACTCTGGTAAATGTTGTATAAATAATTGTCTAAGTATAGTAAACAGCTTCATGAACTGTTTATTTGACTATTATATTTTATCGTTCCGCTGCGAGATTCTGTGTTGTTTCATTTCCTTTATTTCTTTTCTTTTCTTAATTACCCCAATAACCATCTGCCTTATTTTAATGGTTTGGAACCGGCATGTGTATTTGATCGTCGGTTTAAACTGTCCAAAAAGGCGGGTCGTTACAGTTGGTATCAGAGCTTTGGTTTAGCGATAAACCTTGGCTCTAGTGGGGAATAACTCATTGAAATAGAGGTAAACTATATGAATGAGTTGAGTGCATATGAGAGAGCGTACTTGTTATTTGATATAAAATGGTTTTATATTGTGTTAATTTGTTCCGTTGAGTATTTATGAATTCTGGTCGATACTTGGGACGCCAAGGCGTCGATAGGAATTTCTAAACACTCGAATAGGACAAACCAACACAATATCATTTTGGAATATATTTTATATAAAAGAATTATTTGAATATTTATTCATTTTGATTGAATTGATTGTTAGGAGATGATAATATTAGATTATTATCCTTATTGTTTGATCAGTCAATATTTACAACAATTGATTAAATAACAATGGATTTAGGAAAATGAAATCTTGTAAACACAATTGATAATGAATATAAATGAATTTTAACTTGGATTTGGGAATTTAAATTCCGGTGTTTGAAATTGACTTACAAGAATTTGAAAAATATAATATGAGCATTATATGATAGTATAATTGAGTTGAAATTGTTTTCGAAGGATTTTTTTATGATAAGTGTTATATTCCCTTCTCTTGACGCTAGAAAATGATTTCGATGATGTGTGCACGCATCATTGGCATTTATTTTCGAGAGTCCGAGTGGGGGAGACCACTTAATAGCTTGTCTAAACCTTGTTTTGACTCAAATTTTATTTTGTTTTGCATTCTCTATAGTATGATTTGATATATAAATTATATAAGTATATATTATTTCAAACCTTGATTTGAAATGAAACCGGGATTGGAATTCTTAAGTTCTTTAATAATTAATGATTTTTTTTTTATGATTGAAATGAATTTAGACTTGAATCATTAAGGAACTTCTGAATTGTGAAATGAGAAATGAACCTAAGAGCTAAGTGAAAATATCAATTGAAGTAGAAATCCTTAGAATTAGGAAATTATGAACTTAAAATAAAACTAAAACTGTAAAACTCGCATAGTATTAAATTTCATTCTATAGCTTAGATATAACTTACCAAAATACTTAAGAAGTTCAAAAATGTTATATGAATTGTTAATTGGACAATATACAAGTATATGGTTGAATAATGAAATATGCATTTAATTAATGGTTTGCAAATATAAATAAAATTGTTAGTAAATAATTGGAATTTAAATTAACATTTAAAGGTGATTCACAATTATGTTAATATAAAATGAAAATACTATATGTGAATGTAAATGTGAAATTAAATTATAGTGAAATTTAAGTAATGACTTAAGAATTGATAAATTGAAAATTCAACTTTAAATGAAAAGAAGTTGTATGTTGTTTAACTACATTCTATTTGCATAACTATAACTTACCAAATACTTAAAGGGTTTAAAATGCTAATAAGGATAAGTAGAGAAATAATATACCAGTGTGAGAGTGAAAAATAAAATGTAAAGATCTATTGATAGTTGTAAATATAAAAGAAATTTAAGCTGTAAAATGAATGATACATGTATAAGTGAATGAATAAAATTTAAACTTAATGAAATATAAAATTGGTAAATGGAAACTAATTAAATTTGAATATAACCAAATGTCAATAAACTTGGAAGTGTATGAAATTAAAATTGACTTGGAAATGTACAATTGATTTAGTGTAGATTTTGGATGGATGTTAATGTTTGATATGCATTGGTTGTTAGATGGATGATAATTGATTAAGTAGAATTCATTAGTGTTAATGGAATTGAATAAATGGAATAAAATTTTAAATAATTAAATTCAAATTGGGAGCAAATTGACTTGAATTAAAAATGTGAATGAAACAAACTTGAATAAATCGGAAACAAATTGAATGTAAACCTATTGCATGGATGAATAAGAAAATAGATGACTTTGTGTTTATGATTGTTCTTTAGAAAATTTGAAGTTTTGATGTTTTGTACTTTGAAATAATAAAAGCAAATTTTTGGAAAAAAAAAAAATCCAACATTGTCCAATATATGCTGAAACGTAAACAACCATAACTTTTATGTGGCTGAACGGAATTCGACAATTTTGGACTTTTCGGAAAGCTTAGAAACTATAGCACAACTTTTGTTTAGATAACTTGAGAAAATTCCTTCGTCTGCTTGGTTGAAAACTTGAATGTTACTCGCTGTCCTGTGTAAAATAAGTAAAATCAGTAGTATACACCCTTAGTATTTTCGACATATCTTTTGACTGGTTTATCGTATTTTTATGATCTTGCACTTTCTGGAAATCTAAGAACTTAAGATAAAAATTTTGTTTTAAGTGTTTTGTGTTTTGATATCGTTTAGAAGGTCGAAAACGTGGGTGAACGTCGCTGACCTGCGCAATTCATTGCCCAGGCTGAGGCGTATCCTCTAAGTAAAACGGCCGTAACTTTTGAGTGTATGGTCCGAATTCGATGATTTTGGACATTCCGGAAAGATTGAAATGAATACAACAACTTTTGTTTAGATTCTGTTGCCAAATTTTATAGTTTAAGTGACCTAAAACTGAGATTTGTTTGCTGTCCTGAAATTGGAATCTCAGTTTTGAAGCTAAATAGGTTATATATATGTTGTGTAGGCTAAATATATCGATCTATCTTTATATGCATGGTTCTAACTTAGTTATTGAGCATTTTAGTAGGTAGCAAAGGGGTTGCGCTTCGTTGTAGAGCTCGCTTCTGTGCTAAATACAAAATGTAAGTAAACTGCTAATAAATGCTAAATAAAAGGTACGCTTATGGTTTTATATGGTATTGGTGATATATATATGTTGTTTTCCCAGATATGGGATGCCTCATCATTGAGATGAGATGTATATTTGATATATATTGGTTATATTTGTGTTATATATTGAATTGTAAAATTTTTCGATCGAGCCGCGCAAAGGAGACCCTGCCGAAATTTTCCGTGAATCCGGGTGTTAGAAAATTTTTCAAGTTTTTAAATTTTATAACTTGTTTTGATAACTAACTTTTAAATTTAGAAAGCCGCTCGGAGTAACATTGTGGAAGCGTAGTTATGACTTTATAAATGGAATTTCATTGTTTTATAAGTTGGTAACTTTGAATAAAATATATCTAATGTTGAATTCTATACTTAGTTCCTTTTTCCATCTTTTCCTTTTCGGGGACGAAAAGTTTTGAGTGGGGGAGAGTGTAACGACCCGTATTTTTAGCTATTTTAATTAGAAAATTTAAGGTGATTATTGAAGGAAAATGATTATTAATGTAATTTGTTGAATAATTTAATATTTGAAATTATTTGAATAATTGGATAATGGGTTTAATATGATTAAAAATGATATGTAAAATTCTATTTTATCATATTAAAGTTAGAATGATGTTGTAGAACTTTTAAAATCGAATTAAAAGTAAATTTGTGAAAATTGAATATTTTAATATTTAATTGACGAGTTAAAATAGCCATTTTTCAAATAGTCTCGGATTTTGACGAAACTTGTTTCATCGGATCCGTAATAGTAAATTATGGTAGGATTTCAATTTTCGTAGCAATTGGACTTGTCGTTTGGCCGTTCGAGCTTGAAACGCGTAGAAATTTAATTTCGAATTTAATTAAAATAATCGACTTCGAAAAGCTATCTTCCAGATATGATCGAATTAGGCCTTGAAACTAGTTCCATTGCGTCCGGAATGGGGGTAAAACCTTATAAACGCCTGGCGGCACATCTCGATTGGAGTTCGGATGATTTTGGACCAACCTATATAAATACGCACGCAAACCGAGACAGTTTTATTATTATTTTAATCTAGAAACTCTAATTCTAAATCATGGCTGCCACCTATTCCATGGCCAGAAATTGCCGAACTTCTTTCCTTAATATCTCTCAATCCGTTCGACGAAATCAAAAAATTCCAAAAGCAAAAGTGTAAATCTCGACGAGCTTTTCAAATCCATACGGTTGATGTATGCTAATTTTTCGTGGATTCGTCCAGATCTGACTTGGAAGTGTGTACGTATTTTCTTGGATTGCGTGCAAACGACGGCGAATGACGGGATGAAACTTGGCGTGTAGGTGGCTCTGGTGAAGGGCTTCGTGGTGGCGCTAGCTGATCGTTCTGGAAGTCGACGAGGTGGTCATGAAAATTGCTTGAAGATCGACGGCTAATGGGTTTGCATACGTGAATTTCACGTTGGGGAAGAAGCGCCGGAATCACGGAGATGAGAGCTGCGCTGTAGTGCAGATCCGAAAGTGTTTGGAGCTCATTAAAATTTTATGTTAAATCGAACGTCGTTCGATTTGATTTAAAATCATAAAATCAAGGTGAGTGTTTTATAACGCTCACAACGTACTGAATATCTTTATGCTAGTTAAATTTGACATTATGCATAGTTATGATTTTTATTTGTTGTTGTTTGATAAAATTTAATTATCATATTGATTGTCATTTGAATTCACCGTTAAAAAAATTAAATTGACAGTTAAATTTAAATTAAAATTGAATTGCGATTAAATTACCTGACATTGATAAATATGAAATTGCCGTGAATTGTATTGCCTATTGGATGATGTATTTCGATGGATGTTATTGGTTGATATTTAAATGTTTGGATGTTTATTTGTTTATATATATCCTGCTATGCATACATATGACACTGTGATTGATTTAAATGATATATTCATCCCTGACATTTAATTGTAATAACTAATCACTTGGCCATAGGTTAGAAAATTATATACGGACACCGAGTTGGATAAATTAAATGATTTTAAAAGTTGTTTTGAAATTATTTAAATGAATTGATTTTAAGAATAAAATCCAATTTATGGAAATTGAATTATTTTGAATTGGAGCTCGAAATGTTAGAGTTTAAACTTGGTAAACGAAATTATTAAATAAAATCGAAGTTTAGATTTAGATTGAAAATTGAAATACGGTGTAAATTTTTGAAAGTTGATTTGTTTTAAAAGATTGGACTTTTAATCGAACTCTGAATATTTCTAAGAAAATTGATATGAAATGATATTTCAAGTTTGAGTTTGGAATTGAAAATTTATTTGAAATTTAGATTTAAATTAATTTGGAATTGAATTGAAATTTAAAGAAATTTGTGAATTGAAATCGAAATTTACGTGGAATAGAAATTTATTCAAGTTGAAATTGGAATAAATCGATTAAATCGAAATGGAATTTGGATTTTATTTGGATAGGAAATTTGGGAAGTTGATCGGTTTGACTTTGGAATTATTTAAATAATTTTTGATTTTTTCCAAACTATTTTATATATAAACCATTTTATATTCAAATTATTTTCGATTAAACTATTTAAATATTTTCTATTAAACTATTTTGAATTATTTAACTATTTTAAACTATTTAAACTATTTTCTTAAATTCAAACTGGTTAAAGAGACGAAAATGTTTATATTTAAACCTTTGGTTTAAATACGAACTAGGTTAAAGTAGAGATTATAACCTAAATTGAATTCGAATCAAATTTTGAAGTGAAATTGATTTATCGGACAAAATTGATAATTTTGAATATATGATGATTTTGAAATGGATTTGATTTTAAAGCGAATATGATATTTTGTTATCAATCATGAATCAATTTGAAATATAAAAGAGCCATCAATGTAATAATACGTAGTTATTAGAGAGACCGGGATCGGATATGGACATACTCTCTGTCGATACCGAAAACCACTTTAATAACTATTATACGCGGAGTGTTGATCCAGAATGAAGTGGATGGTTTGGTGAACGCGTTGACTGAAGAAAGAGAACGATATTGGATGACCCCTGACATGACTAAAACAGGAGCCGCGCCGGGCCATTGAGGTTCGCCGCCTCTAGCGGACACTCTTCTTCGATACCATATCTATTACATTTGTGATTTGATTTGGGTGCACCCCTTGATTTGGGAGTGTTGTTTCGCGGTGTTGAGGTAGTAGCTGCTATGCTCAACATCAGTCCGGATCACGCAACTACTAGTATCCTAGTTGGTATCGCCTCATTTACCTTGTCATACTGATTATCCTATTCGCGACCACTACGTTTTGGTTTGTACCTTGAGTATATGGATTGCCCTCTGGTGACTTCTGGTTTTGGGGAAACTACGGTCTTGTATATGCTTTTGGGAATATCAAATGTGTCGAGGGGGATTATGGTAACGCCTTAACGCTATTTTGATACTTTATATTACTGATAGACATTATTTAATTAGCGTACATTACTACCTAGTAGATAGTTTAACGGATCCTTTAAAGGTGGAAAATCCCGTAACATCTCTTAAGTTATTGCACGCACGTTGACACTGGATATGAGATGTCAAACCCCGTAAACATCTCTGACGCCGTCACACTCATATTTATTTACGATTGATTTAACTTTCATATGGATATTTTAGTCCTGACTCGAGTGTTTTGTCTTTTCATTACGCTCGGGTCAGTCCTGAGTTTTCAGATTTTGAAGATCTATTCTGGAGGACGAAGACGAAGATTTGGTATACTATTACTATTATTATCTGTGCATCATGTTGTCTGCTGCATTATTTATTTGTTCTGTTGTATATGTATAACTCTGATAAATGTTGTATAAATAATTGTCTAAGTATAGTAAACAGCTTCATGAACTGTTTATTTGACTATTATATTTTATCGTTCCGCTGCGAGATTCTGTGTTGTTTCATTTCCTTTATTTCTTTTCTTTTCTTAATTACCCCAATAACCATCTGCCTTTTTTTAATGGTTTGGAACCGGCATGTGTATTTGATCGTCGGTTTAAACTGTCCAAAAAGGCGGGTCGTTACACAGCGACAACCCTACCCGAACCCGTATGCCTCCCCTTACTGAACGTTTTTCACCCAAACTTCCCTTGTACAGCCAAACCCAATAGCCTCCTTCTCCGCATAACACAACCAGATCAGCCTACCATCCCACCTGTTGACGAACCTAGTCCCACTTCCCTCACATAGCTGAGCACCAACAACCACCCATATCTGATCACCTTTCCTCTAGCCCTTCTCCTCTTTTAGAAAAATAATATATAAATTTCTATGTATATTCTGCTTTTTGGAAACCTTGCACCTACTTATCTCCTCCTGAACTCGACCAGCCATCCGTGCTCCAAGCGTCGACCAAGCCTTCTCTTCCTCTTTAAAAAAAGAAAAAAAAAGAAAGGTGTGTGTATATATTTCATTTATATATTTTGTTTCCATCTATATCAAGCTTATTTTGAATTTTTTTTCATCGATTCCATGCTATCAGCTTTACTTTATTCATCGAATTCATGTTCACCTTGCTTTGCTTTGAAAATTATTGTTTGGATCAGTCGATTGTTGAGTTCGTGATTCAAAAGCATAGCTTGTTGTGTTGTCTATTTTCTCTGGTCTCGAAGGAGATATGGAGCATGAGGCTTCGACGAGTGGATATATATTGTGGTTCCGCTGTGTTTGAGTTGTATCAGTTTTCTCTGATGTACTTGAATTGTAATTGCTAGACCGGAGATTATAACTGTCTAGTTTGTGTTGTATTAGCTGTAAAACTCTAATATATATGATACTATGTAAAGTTTTTATGTGATATAATATAATTTATTCGTTCCGCCGTGAGATTCTGATGTTTTCTGTTTCTTTCTATTCTCTTTTCTATCCTTTTCTTTCTTCTTAATGATGCATCTTTCTTTGAAATGAAAGGCGGTCGTTACACTCACCTTTGCAGCTTGGAGCTTTAGCTTGGAGATCTACCTTTTATCTGTTCAACTTTCAGTTATTCCAGTTATTTATGTTCAAAAATGTCATTTTTTGATGTATTGATATTTCTATGTATTCGGATTTCTGTTGTATTTGGTTTAGACTCCGATGTTTATATAATAACTTCATGAACCACTATTTATCTATTCCGCTGCTTATTCTTGTATTATTTTATGCCTTTGTTTATATGAATGATTTATTTACCATATATGCTAAGTTTTGTCGAATATAAATTAGAAATCTTTTGTTTTGAGCAATTCAAGTCTGATATGTGTTGATTATTGTCGATTTGAATGGTTCGAAATGGCGGGTAGTTACAAGTGGTATCGAAGCTCTGGTTTAGGCAAAACATAGCATATGGAGTAAAAACTCATTAGAGAAAGGGTATTAATACCCAAGATTGAGTGGAATTAATCATCGAGTCGTCTTTGTTTAAACTTGAAATTCTTTGTTAGGATCTTCTTTGATTTCGATTTCTTTTGAAGTTCAAAACATTACCTTTGTTTTACAACCCATTCTTATCTTTCCCTGTTTATGTTTTTTTGATACAGGAGCATCCCATAGCTTTATTTTTGTTGATCTCTATAATAAATTCGAGCACATCTTACAACCTCAATTGGCAACTTAATCCTTATGTGTGACAAAACCCATCAACGATCTCACCAACCTTAGTACGATTTGTAAAGGGGTGAAACTCCATTACAATAGGCGTCATGTCAAGGCCCGAAATTCAGCATTCGAAAATCAACATTTATACTTCACTTGTATTCCAATGCCGAGGATTCAAACTTTGAAATTCGATTCGTGTCGGAGCTTATGACACATTAAGTAAACAACACAACAGAAGAAAATGAATAATACCATTGATACACAACAGCTGATAAAATATGATACAAATGAATATCAACAAATATCAGAGATATAAGAAAACACCAGAAAAATAACACAACTGAATGGTCTAGACTTTGCAACCATTGACAGCGGAAAGGTAACTCCAATAGAATTTCCAAGCGAGGAAGCGAGAATCCAATAGAGTGCATCTCCATTGCCAAAGTTCCTTGGACTCCAATCCAAAAGCATGAACCCCTATCACGTTGAAATTAAGAAAACTAGGCAACTGATGAACCAAATGAAATTGCCAAATCCAAAGGCTCCAAAGATATCGAATCTACATCTACTATCTGACTATTTGAATATAACTCTAGACTACTCGTGTGGAAAATTATGACCACCCAGAGTTTAGAAAGGGAACAATATACTCTAGGTCAGTCATGGGGCTGGTATAAGCAAACAAAAACAGTTTATCTTTCGAAAAAGGAAACAAAGTTAAATAAAAGAAATCTGCAATGCTTTTTGGAAAATGAAACTATCATAAGGCATCCCGGCACAACACAATGCAATCACACACTTGGGGGAGATTTCTCCTTATGATAGTCAAACATGCTTGATACGCAAAATCCTTTTGATATTATTATTAATGCATAGTGGAAAATATTTCGGAAGTATAATATTAATCTTAGCCAGCATAGGTGCCATTATACTATGCCTACTATAGCTACCATTTAAGAATGGCAGGTTATAAAACTGCAGTCGTAAAGGGCTCGTAGTGGATGATTGGATTTCCAAAAATGGTCAGGCAAAGGAACTTCCTTTATCGAATGGAACGCCTCTAGAGGGACGCCCCAAGAATCAAACCGGATCTCTGCCAACACAAGGCCGGGTTGCCTCTATAACTAGGTAACGCCTACAAGTAAGCCATCCTCGGTCGTTACCGACTTTTATCCTGGGATTCACCAACAAATAACAACAACCATAGAGATAAATATGTAGGCTCCATACCATGATACCACCTTTTATACAGAAGGAAATGGACATACCCTAGAGGCGCGACCCCTAATAACTTTGCCGCAACATTCTGTTTCGACCATTTGTTGGTTGTGAGGCTCGACGAAGTCCTATCCACAAAGCTACACTTTTCACAAAAGCCATGCTTCGATCAACAAATGATCAGTAGCACTTCGTATGCCACACTACCAAATGGGGAATGTATCACCAATAGCCATCAACTACATAACCTCTGAGCTCGTACGTTTCAGAGACGGGTTTTAAGCTAAGAGAATAAATTCTCCACCACCAAACAGAAATGTACTTGATAGAAACCAGCTTTACATCTCAAAGTGTAATGTCAGACATACATCCATACAAGTCTGTTGCGGGTCCAAACAGAACCCAAGGCACTTTAAAGAAGCCCTTGCAAGTTCGAATAATCCCTAATCACGTTCGGACTCCCCATCACAAAGGGTGATCAAATCTCTATACCGGGGACCAGTCGGTGCAGAGACATTCGATAAGTAATCCTTTCGCTTTCGAAAATATCTGGTCCTCAAATGCAATGCATAACGTTGTATCATAATTCGGAATGGGTTATATGACACAAAGTCCTCTCATGGCTAAACCGAATAATGAGCACTTAATTTAAAAGTATATGGACATATGGGATCTTACTTAAGTCACAACTTAAAGCCCAAAATCTTTCTTCAAATGTTTTAAACAACATACCATTTTCAAATATTTAAACAAAAAAATTCACTTCACAAAGTTCACCAATCTTTCACAAAGATTAATTCATAGCTTTCCAAACTATTCCAATTCCAAATCTTTTATACAAAAGATACACCTTCATGATCCACTCATTTTGGAAACAAAGTTCACCAATTTTTCACAAAAATCCATCTATAGCTTTCAAAACAATTCGATTTCAAATTTGAAACTCCTTTCAACAAAAACTGGAATTCCTTCCTTTATTTGAAAGCTATTATCATTTGAAAAAAAGTGCTTTTCGTTTCGAAAAAATCTGATCAAATATACATAAGCTATAGCCTTTAAAAGTATAAACTAGAGAATCAAAGAACTGCCGTATCATCAGCAAGTTCTATTTGAATTAAATTCAAATTTCCCAAAAACAATTTGTTCAATGCACTTCAAAATGGTTTAAAATCTATATATACATTATATAACTTAGATAACTGTTTTAAACCATAATTTCCAAATATACATACATATATATGTATACAACTTCAAAAATCTTGAATTCAAATTCAAATCAAACTATTTAAATTTCAAAACTTTATTAAATTATTAAAAATAATTTTTATCTTTAAACTCCTTTCAAAAGCTTTTCATATTAACCCTAATTCCAATTCCAAACCATTTTTGGATTAAAATTCAATTTTCAAAACCATTTTGAATAATATTAAATTCAAATATCTGTGACTTAACCAATTTTCTCATGCAATCCATATTTGTGTGTGTGTGGTGTAGTCCAGGGGTTTTACATAGTAGTGCAACATCGTCAATCATCACAGATTCAAGCACATCAATATTGATAAGTGGTATAATCTTATAACGCTTATCTTCATACACAGATTCACGGATAAATAATATAAATTCATCACAGGTAAATAAATTACATTCATCACAGCTTAAATCACAATAATTCATATCATCAAGCATCACACATCAGGGATATCAAACAATTCAAAGCACTTCATACAATCCAAACATCCATAAGTAAAATTAGTTAACTACCTGACTATAATTAACTTAAACCAGAATAATTACTTATGAATGAATTACTAACTCTGGTTAATTAATATTAATTAATTACAAACCATTTAATTAATTATTCTTTAATTAATTATAATAGGTGATTATCCTAAATCACTTATCTTAATAAATCATAAATTAATTACATTAAGTAATTATCCTTTAATCGCTAGATCAATCAACTTTAATCATTAATTAATTGATATTAATTAAGTAATTATCTTTAATTACTTTCATTAAATAGTTATCTTTAAGCAATCAGTTACCCTTAATTACTTCATTTATTAAATATACCTTTTTAATTAATTAAATTAAGCTTTATTAATTAAAGACAAACCATTTATCTTAATTGATTACTTTGATTATTATTTAGACCTTTATTAATAAACCTTGTAATTAATTATCATTAACCAATCTACTTAGTCCTTTAAGTTAATTAACTTTTAAAGAAAATCGCTTCTTAATTACATTATTAAGTTTATTTAAAATAAACTTTAAAATCAAGGTTATATGTATATATCAAAACACTTCAAACTCAAAGTAATTTTATTTTAAAACCTTTAATTAACCCCATGCTTAAATAAACATTTATATTTTGAAAAGAAGTAGTTTTTAAGAAAATTGTTAAGTAAAATTTGATTTGTTTTAAAAGTTTAAAAACTGTTTTTATAGTTAAATCAACAGACCCGAGCAATTTCCCGTATTACCCGAGCCTAACTCCATCTTACCCGCCGTTCTTTTGCTTCGAGTTTTCACGCAACATTCTTCGAGATCGACTTTGAGCCAAAACCTTCATCCCCAAACGACATCTCCCAAACACAAGCATACATGCATGCATGTGTACGATCCATCGATCGACTTTCGACCATCGCCGTTCACCTCCATAAGTCGCCGACGTCACCTACAGGCCCCCCACACACCCAGATTGACGAAGCATTCACGAAATCGAAATCGAGCATTTTAAAAGAACTGGAACCAAAATTTATCATCTTGAAATGCCCCGCGCCAACTAACCCGATCGCCAGAGACATCATCAACTCGTCCCCAACTTCGCTAGAGCCCAATAGTCCATTTCCCCTTGGTGCGATCGATCAAAAACCCTTAATGATGACACAGTTTATCAAATTCCAACCCCATCTAAACTTAGGTCTAAACCCTAAAATCAAGTTGTGTCGTCACCGCCGTTACTAGAAAATCCTCTAGGCAATTTTCTGATGATCACTATTCCACCAGCCTCATTTACCATCGATCGCGACATCCCATTCGTCGCCGTTGATCGGAATTCGATTAATAATCGTTTTTCGTTCAACCTTAAAAATACCAACATTTATCAACATAAAAATCCTGAATTGACTACCTAAATTCATTATTTGATAGTAAGAATATGATCATATTATCCATATTTAATTTCAAAATGATTAAATTTTAACATATTAATGTTTATCCCTGACATTTCTATTTTTAAAAATAACTACAAAATAAATATTCATGAAATTATTTTTAAAATTAGCATTACACGGTTATAATTACTTTTTGTTTAGAAATCAAACCCTAAAATCATTTAGGTAGGATGATTTTTTTATCAGGTTTTAAAAAAAAATGTAACAAGAACAGAGGTGTTTTACCTGTTCCCACACATTCACAACACTTACACATACATACATATTTTATCCATACAAACATATTTCAACATTATATATCCAATACATGCAAACCAGAATAAATATAGGAGTTTAGAAGTTTGCTCAACTGGTTTGCTGAAAACAGAGACACTGTTTTGCTTTTAAAATCCGGAACTTGTATTTTTTTATTTGATCTAGACCTGATTTGCATCTACTTTATTCGAACTGAATTTTTAATCTGAAGCTTGATTGTATATAGGTTGAATTTGCTTGCGATGATGCTTCTGAATGTTGGTTTCCAGATTGAAGAATATGAAAACAGATTTTTAACTCTGTTTTCTGGTTTCCAGGTTGATCTTCTTTTCCTTTGATCTGTTTTGTTATTTCTTTTTTCTTTGGTTTTGAATTTTAGAAGGTGAAGAGAAAGTTTTAGCTTTGATTTGAACATGAATAACCAAGCTTTCTCTACATAAAATGTTTTTAAATTCAAATTGAAAGAAACGTTTATTTTTGCCACTTGTTCAATAAACTAACACTTGAACAAATTCATGTTTATTTTCTTCACAGTTGTTAAAACAAGTAAATTTGTGTTTAAATCCTTTTCTTTAATCTATTTGTAACTTCGTTTTAAATCCCTACTTCAATTTAATTTATGAAACATGTTTTTATGTCTTATACTTTTGTATTTATACTTTTACTTTTATATTTTCATATATTCATAATTCCTTTGAAATATAAAATTAGTAAATCCAATTTATAAAATATTTACATTTTGAATTTCCAAATCAAAATTTTATTTACAACTTATTTTTCAATATATACATATTATATATATATATGTATAACCAAAATTATATTAACTTTGGAAGAACATCAAATTAATTCATAATTAAATCAAACTTTTATATAAATTACCAAATTAAATTTGACTCAAAAACCGGGATCGTTACAGATTACCCCTTAAGAAAATTTCGTCCTCGAAATTTGCAAGACAGGGAGACAAACAAAAGATGGATACACAAAGATAGAGAATTGGCTCATAAGATCAAGCTGAATATCAATTATGCATTTGGCTTACCGATTAAGAATATAATCAATAGATACGAGAACAAATCAATTCAATACTTCATAAGATACTCGGGTCATCAAATCTACGAAATTTGTAGGGGCATTGGTTAGTACGAAGGGATAACCAACCATTCATAGAATATATGATCTGGACCCAAAAGAACAGATAAATAAGTTCAATCTTCCACAATTCGCAAACACTAGGTATGGATTCCAAAGTTAGGTCGAAATACCCCAAAGTTTACACCAGCTTGTCCCTCTTCGAGCTTTGGTCCTCACAACAATTTTCAATAGGATAGAATGGTTTTAATTGTAATCGCTATATCGATACAAATATTCATATTTTATTTATCTATTTGTTTTAAATAGAATTTTAAATTCATTAAATTTATAATCGAAAAGCAGATAGGGAATAGATGAAGAGAATAAGAAATATGAACTTATCTACACGATTCGCACGGCCCCCATCACATAAAAGCTTCTTCCCGGAGTTGCCATGAATTCATCAAAGAATCAGATGATGATCAAATATGATTAATAGGAAGGTTGTTTCCTTGTTGTTACAAGTATTAACCATTTCAGGTATTAACCATTTGTAGTGGTATTTCCCTCTCCCCTATCTCGTCCTCTTCTTGCACTCATACTCACTATCAATGGATAGTAAGCGAACTTACTGAGGCATACAGATGGATATCTTAAGGATATACTCATTTTAGGGTATACTTCACCCTATCTCTAAGGAGTCACCTAATGTGTTATACTCCTGAGCTAAAGTTCTTACTCAATCTTTAGCTCTAATACCAAAATGTCACTGCCCGAAATTCAGCGTTCGAAAATCGACTTTCATACTTCACTCGTATTCGAATGACGTAGATTCAAACGTCGAAAATCGATTCGCGCTGAAGATTATAACACATTAAGTAAATAACACAGCGGAAGAAAATGAATAATATCATTGATGCACAACAGTTGATATAATATGATACGAATGAATATCAACAAATACTAGAGATACAAGACAACAAAGAAAAAAAACACAACCGAATTGTCTAGACTTTGCAACCATTGGCCACGAAAAGACAACTCCAATAGAATTTGCAAGTGAGGAAGCGAGAATCCAATAGAGTACATCTCCATTGCCATAGTTCGAAGGACTCCAATCCAAAAGCTCGAACCACCGTCACATTGAACTTAAGAAAATTAGGCAACTGACGAACCAAATGATATTGCCAAATCCAAAGGCTACAAAGATATCGAATTTACATCTACTATCTGACTATCTGAAAAATCTAACTCTAGGCTGCCCGTGTGGAAAATTGTGGGCATCCAGAGTTTAGAAAGGGAACAATAAACTCCAGGTCAGTCATGAGACTGGTATGAGCGAACGAAAACAATTTATCTTTAACTAAAGGAAACAAAGGTAAATAAAAAAAATCTGCAATGCTTTTTGGAAAATGGAACTACCATAAGGCCTCCCGGCACACACACAATACAATCGCACATTGGGGGAGATTTCTCCTTATGATAGTCAAACATGCTTGATATGTAAAATCCTTTTGATATTATTATTAGTGCATAGTGGAAAACATTTTGAAAGTATAATATTAATCTTAGGCAGCGTAGGTACTATTATACTATGCCTACTATAGCTACCATTTAAGTATGGCAGGTTATACAACTGCAATCGTAAGGGGCTTGCATTAGATGATTGGATTTCAAACAATGGTCAGGCAAAGGAACTTCCTACATCGAATGGAACGCCTCTGAAGGGACGCCCCAAGAATCAAACCGGATCTCTGCCAACACAAGGTTGGGTTACCTCTATAACTAGGTAACACCTACAAGTAAGCCATCCCTGGTCATTACCGACCTTTATCCCGAGATTCACCAACAAATAGCAACAACCACACAATTAAATATCCGGGCTCCATGCCATGATACCACCTTTTATCCAGAAGGAAATGGACATACCCTAGGGGCGCGACCCCAAATAACCTTGCCGCAACATTCCCGTTTTGACCATTTTCGGGTTGTGAGGATCGATGAAGTCCTATCCACAAAGCTACGCTTTTCACAAAAGCCGTGCTTCGATCAACAAATAATCGGCAACACTTCGTATGCCACATTACCAAATTGGGGATGTATCACTAGTAGCCACAACTACATAACCACTGTGCTCGTACTTCTCAAAGAAGAGTGTTAAGCTAAGAGAATAAATTCTCCACCACCAAACAAAAATGTATTTGATAGAAACCAGTTTTACATCTCAAAGTGTTATGTCAGATATACATCCATACAAGTCTATTCCGGGTCCGCACAAAACCCAAGGCACTTCAAAGAAGCCTTTGCAAATCTGGATAATCCTTAATCATGTCACGACTCCCCATCATAAAGGGTGATCAAAACTCTATACAGAGGACTAGTCGGTGCAGAGACATTCGACAGATAGTCCTTTCGCTTTCGAAAATATCCAGTCTTCACCATCGATCTTCAAATGCAATCCATAACTCCTATCATAATTCGTAATGGATTATATGACACAAAGTCCTCTCCTAGTTAAACCGAATAATGAGCGCTTATTTTAAAAGCATATAGATATATGGGATCTTAGTTAAGTCACAGCTTATAGCCCAAAACCTTTCTTCAAATGGTTTAAACAAAATACCATTTTCAAATCTTTAAACAAAAAGATTCACTTCGCAAAGTTCACAAATCTTTCACAAATATTAATTCATAGCTTTCCAAACTATTCCAATTCTAAATCATGTATGCAAAAGATACGCCTTTAAGATCCACTTATTTTGGAAACAAAATTCACCAATTTTTCACAAAAATTCATCTAAAGCTTTAAAAAAGATTCCATTTCAAATTTGAAACCCTATCAACAAAAACTGGAAATCCTTCCTTTATTTGAAAGCTATTATCATTTGAAAACAAATGCTTTTCATTTCAGAAAAATCTAATCAAGTATGCGTAAGTTATAGCCTTTAAAAGTATAAACCAGAGAATCAACGAACTGCCGTATCATCGGCAAGTTATATTTGAATTAAATCCAAATTTCCCAAAAACCATTTATTTAATACACTTAAAAATGGTTTAAAATCTATATATACATTATAAAACTTGAATAACCATTTTAAACCATAATTTCCAAATAAACACACATATATGTATACAACTTCAAAATCTTGAATTCAAATTCAAATCAAACTATTTAAATTTCAAAACTTTATCTAATCATTAAAAATGATTTTTATCTTCAAATTCGTTTCAAAATCTTTCATTTTAACCCTAATTCGAGTTCCAAACCATTTTTGGATTCAAATTCAATTTTCAGAATCATTTGGAATAATATTAAATTCAAATATCTGTGACTTAACCAATTTCCTCGTGCAATCCATATTTGTGTGTGTACGGTGTAGTCTAGGGGTTTTACACTGTAGTGCAACATCATCAATCATCACAAATTCAAGCACATCAATATCGATAAGCGGTATAATCTTATAACACTAATCTTCATTCATAGATTCATTGACGAATAATATAAATTCATCACAAATAAATAATTACATTCATCACAGCTCAAATCACAATAATTCATATCAACAAGCATCACACATCAGTGATATTAAGCAATTCAAACCATTTCATACAATCCAGACATCCATAAGGAAAATTAATTAACTATCTGATTATAGTTAATTTAAACCAGAATAATTACTTATGAATGAATTACTAACTCTGGTTAATTAATATTAATTAATTACAAACCATTTAATTAATTATAATAAGCAATTATCCTTAATCACTTATCTTAATAAATCATAATTTAATTACATGAAGTAATTATCCTTTAATCACTTGATCAATCAACTTTAATCATTAATTAATTACTTTTAATTAAGTAATTATCTTTAATTACTTTCATTAAATAGTTATCTTTAAGTAATTAATTACCCATAATAACTTCATTTATCAAATAAACCTTTTAATTAATTAAATTAAGCTTTATTAGTTAAAGACAAACAATTTATCTTAATTAATTACTTTAATTATTAATTAAACCTTTATTAATAAACCTTGTAATTAATTATCATTAACGAATCAACTTAGTCCTTTAAGTTAATTAACTTTTTAAAAGAATCTCTACTTAATTAATTTCTTAATTACATTATTAAGTATATTTAAAATAAACTTTAAACATAAAGGTTACATGTATATATTAAAACACTTAAAACCTTTAATTAATCCCAAGCTTAATAAACATTTATTATTTTGAAAAGAAGAAAATTGTTAAGTAAAACTTGATTTGTTTTAAAAGTTTAAAAACTGTTTTTATAGTAAAATCAATAGACCCGAGCCATTTCTCGTTTTACCCGAGCCTAGCTACAGGTTACCTGCCTTTCTTTTTCTTCGAGTTTTCACGCAACAATCTTCGAGATCCACTTCGAGCCAAAACCCTCGTCCCCAAACGACATATTACAGACATAAGCCTACACGCCTGCATGTGCACGATCCATCGATCAACTTCTGACCATCGTCGATCACCTCCATAAGTCGCCGACATCACTTACATGCCTCCCACTCACCCAAATTCACGAAGCATTCACGAAATCGAAATCGAGCGTTTAAAACGAGCTGGAACCAAAATTTATCATTTGGAAATGCCCCGCGCCCACTATCCTGATCGCCAGAGACATCTCAACTCGTCCACAACTTCGCGAGAGCACCAATACTCCTTTTCACCTCGATGCGACCGATCAAAAACCCTCGACGATGACGCAGCTTATCAAATTCCGACTCTATCTAAACTTTGGGCTAAACCCTAAAATCAAGTCGCGCCATCGTCATTAGAAAATCCTCCAAACAATTTTTTGATTATCATCATTCCACCAGCCTCCTTTACTATCGATCGCGACATCCCATTCGTCGCCGTTAATCGAAATTTGACCAATAACCATTTTCCGTTCAACCTTAAAAATCCCAACAATTATCAACCTAAAAATCCTAAAGTGACTACATAAATTCATTATTTTGTAGCACTAATATGATCATATTAGTGCAACTTAATTTCAAAATGATTAAATTTTAACATATAAATGTTTATCCATGACATTTCTATTTTTAAAAGTAACTGCAAAATAAATATTCATGAAATTATTTTTAAAATTAGCATTACATGGTTATAATTACTTTTCGTTTAGAAATAGAACCCTGAAATCATTTAGATAGGATGATTTTTGAATTTTCTATCAGGTTTTAAAAAAAAATGAAACAGAACAAAGATGTTTCTACCTGTTCCCAGACATCCACATCACTTACGCATACATACATATTTCATCCATAAAAACATATTTTAACAACATATATCTTACTCACGCAAACTAGAATAAATATAGGAGTTTAAAAGTTTGCTCACCTGGTTTACTGAAAATAGAGACAGTGTTTGCTTTTAAAATCTAGAACATGTATTTTTTTATTTGATCTGGACCTGATTTGCATCTACTTTGTTCAAACTGAGTTTTTAATCTGAAGCTTAATTGTATATAGGTTTAATTTGCTTGTGATGATGTTTCTTAATGTTGGTTTCCAGATTGAAGAATATGAAAATAGATTTTAACTTTGTTTTCTAGTTTCCAGGTTGATCTTCTTTTCCTTTGATCTGCTTTGTTATTTCTTTTCTTTTTTTTGTTTTGATTTTTAGAAGGTGAAGAGAAAGTTTTAGCTTTGATTTGAAAATGAATAACCAGGCTTTCTCTAAACAAAATGTTTATAAATTCAAATTGAAAGAAACATTTATTTTTGCTACTTGTTTAATGAATGAACACTTGTAAAAATTCAGGTTTATTTTCTTCACACTTGTTAAAACAAGTAAATTTATGTGTAAATCCTTTTCTTTAATCTATTTATAACTTTGTTTTAAATCCCTACTTCAATTTTATTTATGAAACAAGTTTTTATGTTTTATACTTTTGTATTTATACTTTTACTTTTATATTTTCATATATTCATAATTCCTTTTAAATATAAAGTTAATAAATACTATTTATAAAATATTTACATTTTGAATTTCCAAATCAAAATTTTATTTACAATTTATTTTTCAATCTACACATATTCATATAATTATATATATATATATATAAACAAACCAATATATTATTAAATTTTATCAAATTAATTAAAAATTAAATTCAAACTTTTATACAAATTACCAAATTAATTTTAACTCAAAAACCGGGATCGTTACATGTCGATTTGTAACAGCCTGATATTTTCAACCATTCACATCCACACATGCCAGATTTGAATTGCTCAAAATACCAGATTGTTAATTTATATTTGGCAAACTCAGGATATACAATAAATAAATTCATCACAGAATCACAGATACAGAGGACTATACAATATGCAGCGGAAACAAAAGGAATAGTAGTTCATGAAGCTACTATATATATATATATACACATATATCAAAGTTAAATAAGATACAATAGAAATTTCAAATGCAGTATTCAAATACAAGATCAGAATACATCATTGGAATCAACTGAATAACTGAAAGCTGAAAAGATGTAGATGGGTCTCAAAACAAAGCTACTGGTACACTCAGTTTGACCCGAGCCTAAAGCAAAACATAAAAACTCAAGTCAGGATTAACATTCTTATATCAATAAATCCAACTCAAGTGAAATATCAACTGAAATACAAGTAACTCAATGGATGTATGGGATAACCATCCTCTAAGGATCCGTTAAACTATCTACTATATAGTAATATACGCTATTATAATAATGTCAGAAATAATGTATAATATATTTAAAAATAGTTTTACGGATTTACATTTTCCACCTTAACACATTTATAGTGACAATAGTCTATACAGTACCATCGTACCTCTAGATCGGGAGGCTACCATAAATAATCCATAGATACAACACAAATCAAATACGTAGTAAAGCAGTTAAGGTAGGTGACACGGCACAACAAGGTAATGCCAGGCTAGATATACCAATAACGCATCCGAGATGGTGGTAATGCATAACAGCCACTACTGCCCATCTCGAGCCACACCCTCAAAAATCAAAAATCAAAAGTTACCACCAAATCAATCACAAAGTCAGAATATAGTTTCGAAGTAGTGTGTCCGATCAGAGGAGCTACCTCATTGCCTCGAGAATCGCTCCTGTTTTAGCCACCTAATACCAACTCATGGATGTCGGGTCCGTGTATATACCTCAATAAGATGTCGCCGCCATCCTACTTTATTCTGGAGTCTCCACCGTGTACACAGTTGTTAAAGTAGTTTTCGGATGTGGCAGAGAGTATGACAACTTCCGATCCAGATCTCTTTTACGGCAAAATGTTATTATAACACCATGGTCATTTTAAAATAGTTTATACTTCAACCAAAATATCATTTCCATTTAAAAACAATATCAATACGATATCATTTCCTTTTCAAATATATCCATACGATATCATTTCCATTTCAAAACCAAATATAATATCATTTCCGTTTCAAATATATCCATTTCCAAAATCATAGCACTTTCAAAGTTATAACACTTCAGAAACCAAACACTTGAAATTATAACACTTTCAAACATAATACTTTAAAATTCATAACTTTGAAAACATAGCTTCCACCACTTAAACGGTTTAGATATTAAAATAGTATATATAATAATATAGTTTATAAAGTAAAATAGTTTAAATAAAAGAGTTATAAGTTAAAATAGTTTATGTTAAAATAATTAGCATATTAAAATAATTTATAAAAATAATTTATATTAATATATAAACTAGTTTTAAATAAATTTAAAAATACTTTATACAATAAAGAGTTTTCTTTCAGATTCCACGGATCGATTCCAAATCAACTCGAATTCCAAAATTCAAATTTAATCAAATCTCAAATCATCAATTTCAATTCAATTCAGTTTCTCAACAAATCATTTCAAATTATATCAATTCCAAAAATAGATTTGGGCAGCAAAATAAACCATTTCAATAAATTTCAAAGCTTTAAATATTCAAACATTTCAAAACCAAATTTGACAACATCATTTATATCTCAAATTCACTTATATTATTTAACTTTGAAATATCCACTTAGTAAAAAAATTCCAATATCATTAAATAAAACCAAATTTACAGATAAACTAAATATTTTCTTAAATTCATGAATCACTTTAAACCAAAATCAAGTTATAAAATCATATTCTTTAAAAATATTATTAGCATCAAAATTGCTAACTAACACCCTTGAGTAGAGTTATGTAGAGAGAATAATAAAGAGAGTAAACTAGAACAGAAGAATAGTGTAATTCAATGCAAAAGGAACAACAAAAATGAGAACACCAGATTTATAGTGGTTCGGCGTAATTGCCTACATCCACTTTGAGTTTAATCTTTATTGCTTTCTCAATCACTTGAATACAGATACAATCCGTAAAACAATCACTTGCATATAAGTTCGAATTAAAAAGAGGCAGTATAAAAAATGGCAGGTTATCCCAGTGTTTTCCAAAAAAGGCCCCTTTCACTGTGCCCCTGCCCTTCTATTTATAGACGAAGATGGGGTGGACTTCCCTCATGGGCTTAGGAATAAGGTACCTCATCCCAGAGTAGGTGACTTCCACGCACTAGGATAGCCACGCCAAACATGTCGATTGCATCAAATCCTTATACCTTATGACGCCCCACCTCTATACCCACGCTAGCAAAGAGCATTAATAGATAATACCGTCTGCTAACACGGAGAATAAGGCTGGATAGGAGCGACCATCTATAGCCTTGCTCTAATTATCCATTAAATACGTCGACAATAATCATACCCCACAGATCGACATATCCAATGTATACTTAAAACAAAACCATAGGTGGTTGGATTCAACAGAACAGAATATAATAACTCAAATGTAATATACATCACAGAACAGTAGATCATCATATACGCATATACTGAATACATAACAGAGTATACAAACTAATACATGTCAGGTGGTATAGCAGACCACAATATACAGACGAGTCAATAGAATACATATCAGAGTTACAACAAAATAGGACTACACAAAAAGCTTTGGCAAAAAGGAACAAGCTGAATAGTCCATGCGGAAGCAAAATAGGCTAAGTCCAAAAGCACCTAACCTGAAACATCTCGGTCTGAGCCGAGTATAAAATACACGGGTCAGTCTAGATAAAAAATCAGTTAGATAAACTGAACAACAATAAACCTGCAAGGTCACAATATATGTCAAATATCTCTAAAAGAGATAACACAATCATCTAACATAAGATGAATCATATAGAACAAGCCTCATATCATCGGCAACATATAGAAACAAAGGATACAAATATCCCAAAACAAGCCAAAAGGCAAATAACAAATACCAATATGGTATACAAGTTCACAAGGTGATCGCTACATATCGTGTGGTTCAAAAAGACCTACACCGAGGGGCGATACCTAGGGAATATACATCTCAATTGAAACATCATAAAAATTGATCGAGTGGTAACGAATGACCAACTCCGAAAGCAATACAATAGGGCAACCTAATATCACCCATGTGGCGCATAACGGCCGACATCGGAAGCGATACAATAGCAACCCTCTATCACCCATGTGGCGCATAACGGCCAACATCGGAAGCGATACTATAGCAACCCAATATCACCCATGTGGCACATAACGGCCAACATCGAAAGCGATACTAAAGGCAACAAGCCAGAAGGAGACAGTCCGAAGACACTATCCCAAAGGCGACATGTGTCACAAACTCCCAGAAAGGAATCCGAAAAGTGGTAACGTGAGTCCCATAACCACCCGTTCGCACTAAACGGTTTACTATCTGTTAGTTCATTTCACACTCAAAGCAGTACAAATTTACCTCATATCATCGGTAAACTAAACCCGAAGGTCAAAACAATCAATCGAATAGGTCGGGGACTAATCGGAAAGATAAACGCACAGATTCATGGTCCGTGTTTTGCCCAACCATTTAATCACCCTTCCACTTCGCTCGAAGTGCGAAATTGTGCGTGTTTTTAAATAGAATTTATAAATTGGAGAAACGAGCTTTTAATATGATTAGAAAGATTATTTTATAAAAACCCGTGGATGAAGTCAAAAATAAGTTATCCAAGTCAAAGAGGCAATAACAACTACTAAGAAGCAACTTGAATCGATAAAATTTGGAAAACAAATCAAATATGCAAAATAGGAAAAACAGGCAGAACAGAGCAAGTCGGTCGACCGGACTACAGGGCTCGGTCGGCCGGCCAGATGTAGGAAACAAAATATGGCTTGGGGCAGCAGGTCGGTCGACCGGAGCCTGCGCTCGGTCGGCCTAAGGCTGTTTTCCAGCACTTCTTGCCCTTATCAAATGAATTCCAAATATTTTTCAAATCAAAGCAATAACACATGAATATTTTTTAGGAAATCATACCCAACATCAATGATAGCAAGAGAGGTAGATGTGAGTTAAAAACTCACCTTTAATCTCACAAATAAAGAAGATGAAGGAGCTAAAACACAAGGAGAAGACCAACTAATCACTACTCCAACCCAACAAGCTTCAATCTAAGAACAATCAAGTATTTTCCTAAGTTAGGTTAAGAAAAACTTTCTGACATTGAAGGAGAAAGAGTTGGAGAAGAAGAAGATAGACTTACCTATGGATTCTCTTTGATTTTGGAGCAAGAAATCAAGTTGGAAGTTGAAACTAGGGCTTGCAAATTTCTATTTCTCTTTCCCTTCCACCATTTCAGTTTTAAGCTTAAGTTTTAAGAAATGAATAAGTGAATGAGAGGAGTGGCTAAGCTAGAGTATTAGTTAAGCTAGTGGGCTGAACCCAAACCCAAACCCAATAGAAAAAGTAGCCAAAATTTCACAAACTCCAAACATATCAAAGATTATACTCAAAAAGATCGCAAACGGCGTTTCGAACTCAATGGAAGTGGTCTTGAGACCCAATTCGACCGTTTGCAGAAAGTAAATTTTCGGACCATAATCCGACAAACGACGTTATATTTAAATAAAATATTTAAATATACGACCGATAAATATGCGGGTTGTTACAGACTCCCCTCCTTAAAGAAATTGCGTCCTCGCAATTCTTAAGAAGAAAATAAAGAGTAACAACCCAAAAACATATCAACTCATAAGAATAACTGAATAAGAAGTTCACCATAAAGTGCACGAAAAGATAAGCCGGAACTTGCCTGCTCAGAGAATTCTATGGATTCCTAAGCTCAAAATAATTTGGAACACCGACATGGTACAAACAATACGTCAAATGAACCAAAGCTCAACAAAACGAAGTACAACAAAACGTCCGATGAACTTGGTAAAAAGATCATTCCATTCGGACATCAACAAAGAAACAATCACTTGCTGCTTACAACTAAATGCATTGGCAACGCGATCCTCTTTTCGGAAATAAAAGAATATCAAGATCATAAGATGCAAGGAACTCGAGACAACACTAAGTTCCTTATGAGAAATTAAACGTTCAAAAAAATTATGATTGGTGAGGAGAACAAAATTCCTTACCCAAAAATAATGATGCCAAATATAAAGAGCGAAAACAATAGCCGTGAGCACTAGATCATGAGTGGCATACTTAGTCTCTATCGGCTTTAATGATTTAGAAGCACAAGTGATAGCACGTTTTCTTTTGCAAGAGAACGACATTCAAATCAACACGACTAGTATTGGTAAAAAGATAAAATCTTGGTTTCCTTCGGGAATCCCAAGATAAGAGTATCGGAAAAGAGTCCTTTCAAATAATCTACTTTCTTAAAAGCTAAAACTTTCAAATAAAATTCTTTACCAAAAAGCTAAAGCTTCAAAATTTCAATTACCTTCATGAAATCATATTTCGAGAAAATTTTTCTTATTTCAAATCAAGTTATTGTGTCAAATTGTCTCATCAAAGCGTTTAGGAGATTCCTATCGATAACGTTGATCAAGCGCATCGACCTGAATTCTTAAAGCACTCAATGGGAAATACAATCACAAAACCATCTTTTATAAGATAAACATGTTTCTAAAAACTTTTAAAAATTTACTTTGTTCGTTTAAGAACAAAATCCCATTTATACTTATAAATAACTCTTATGAAAAAGATTTGCAAAAATTTTAAATTGCTAATTTCCATCCAAAACCAATAAAATACTAAAATGGAATCATCGAGATATTCGCAGAATACTCGATTCAAAAATGGATTAAATGAGCTAGACAACTGAATGACATAACAAATCATTCATAAGAATCACAACGAGTGCGGAATGTACTAAGTGGAGTGCTAACCTCCGCAACTCATAGCCAAATCAAAACCGGTGGCAAGGTCGAGCTGAAAAGACCTTAATACCACTCAAAGAATTGCTTAGGTTATAATCCTAAGACAAGACTAAAAATACCAGAAAATTCTCAAACTACAAAATGAGAGAATCAACACTCTCCTCATCATGAGGGCTTAAAGAATAAAATAATGCCATCAAATTGGAATCGAAGTCACAAAGAAAAAATAGAAACTTTCCGAAATAGATAGAGGCATACCTTATCCCTGAGAAGAACCTCCAGAAGCATCTGTTAAATTTAACTTGCCAGATGGAGAATTATTCGGAGCAATGGGACAAGTGGAACTACGATGACCTTCCTTCTTGCAATAACGGCAATAGAGAGGCTTAGGACAAGCTCGAATTATATGATCAGGAGAACCACAATTGAAACACTTCCGAATGGAAGGTGTTCCAGCAGGCTGAGACTGAGAATCAGATTCAACGGGCTTTTTCTTCTTGGAAGGGAAAAATTCCCGCTCATCCAATGGAGACTGCTTTTTGTTGGGGTTCTTGCAAACCTCAACATCATCACCACTATCACATTCCTTCTCGACGGTTTCAAGATGAAGTGCAGAATCTACCAACTCCTCAAAAGAAAGCTTAAGCTGGAGCAACAAAGACTTCTTAAGATATTTCTTAAGACCAGAGACAAACTTCAAATTCTTCTTATATGAAGTGCTAATGAATTCAAGACCATACTTAGATAAAGCCTCGAATGATGCAACATACTAAGAAACAGAAGACTTCCCTTGCTTCAACTCAAGGAAGCGACGGGTCAATAAAACTTTTTCGGATTCAGGAACGAACTTGAGTTCAAATCGTCCCCGAAACTGAGTCCAAGAAAGAGTAGACTCATCAATCTCGGCTACAAGAAGCTCATACCAATCAAGAGCACGCTCTTGTAACAAACTAGAAGTCACAAGAACTCTATCATGGTTGGAAAGATCCATGCGAGAGAAGATACGCTCGCATGTGCGAAGCTAAGCTTGGACTTCAAGAACAGACTCGGAACCCTTAAACGGTTTTCCTCCAAGATGAGCAAAATCACTGCATTGACGTGCAAAAGCAGACATTCGAGGTGGAGACACTCGAGGAGGAACGGGAGGCTGAGTGCTCCTAAACAACTCCATAAACTGATCGGTAGACATATAAACGCCATCCGGATGTGAGCCACTAGATTGCCCAGCATCCGAACGTCGACCTCTGCCTCTTCCAGCCATACGCTGAAGGTAAGATAGGAACAAGATTATTCACAAGGTAGATATTGCAATATGGAATACTATGGAATTAAATGTATTCCTAGACGTATTCCTAAACTCTATCTAACCTTGATGAAATAAAGAGACACGAGGATTCAAAGATTTGTATCACTTGTACACTTTGATGTACCATAATATGTGCATCTATTCTGTGTTTATCATATTTTGCTCTGAACTCATCTTTGATACCATGCTGTGGCGCCCCAACTCTATACCCATGCTAGCAAAGAGCATTAATAGATAATACCGTCTGCTAACACAGAGAATAAGGCTGGATAGGAGCGACCATCTATAGCCTTGCTCTAATTATCCATTAAATACGTCGACAATAATCATACCCCACGGATCGACATATCCAATGTACACTTAAAACAAAACCATAGGTGGTTGGATTCAACAGAACAGCATATAATAACTCAAATGTAATATACATCACAGAACAGTAGATTATCATATACACGTATACTGAATACATAACAGAGTATACAAACTAATACATGTCAGGTGGTATAACAGACCACAATATACAGACGAGTCAATAGAATACATATCAGAGTTACAACAAAATAGGACTACACAAAAAGCTTTGACAAAAAGGAACAAGCTGAATAGTCCATGCGGAAGCAAAATAAGCTAAGTCCAAAAGCACCTAACCTGAAACATCTCGGTCTGACCCGAGTATAAAATACACGGGTCAGTCTAGATAAAAAATCAGTTAGATAAACTGAACAACAATAAACCTGCAAGGTCACAATATATGTCAAATATCTCTAAAAGAGATAACACAATCATCTAACATAAGATGAATCATATAGAACAAGCCTAACATCATCGGCAACATATAGAAACAAAGGATACAAATATCCCAAAACAAGCCAAAAGGCAAATAACAAATACCAATATGGTATACAAGTTCACAAGGTGATCACTACATATCGTGTGGTTCAAAAAGACCTACACCGAGGGGCGATACCTAGGGAATATACATCTCAATTGAAACATCATAAAAATTGTTCAAGCGGTAACGAATGACCAACTCCGAAAGCAATATAATAGGGCAACCTAATATCACCCATGTGGCGCATAACGGCCGACATCGGAAGCGATACAATAGCAACCCAATATCGCCCATGTGGCGCATAACGGCCAACATCGGAAGCGATACTATAGCAACCCAATATCACCCATGTGGCGCATAACGGCCAACATCGAAAGCGATACTAAAGGCAACAAGCCAGAAGGAGACAGTCCACAGACACTATCCCAAAGGCGACATGTGTCACAAACTCCCAGAAAGGAATCCGAAAAGTGGTAACGTGAGTCCCATAACCACCCGTTCGCACTAAACGGTTTACTATCCGTTAGTTTATTTCACACTCAAAGCAGTACAAATTCACCTCATATCTTCGGTAAACTAAACCCGAAGGTCAAAACAATCAATCGAATAGGTCGGGGACTAATCGAAAAGATAAACGCATAGATTCATGGTCCGTGTTTTGCCCAACCATTTAATCACCCTTCCACTTCGCTCGAAGTGCGAAATTGTGCGTGCTTTTAAATAGAATTTATAAATTGGAGAAACGATCTTTTAATATGATTAGAAAGATTATTTTATAAAAACCTGTGGGTGAAGTCAAAAATAAGTTATCCAAGTCAAAGAGGCAATAACTACCACTAAGAAGCAACTTGAATCGATAAAATTTGGAAAACAAATCAACTATGCAAAATAGGCAAAACAGGCAGAACAGAGCAGGTCGGTCGACCGGACTACAGGGCTCGGTCGGCCGGCCAGATGTAGGAAACAAAATATGGCTCGGGGCAGCAGGTCGGTCGACCGGAGCCTGCGCTCGGTCGGCCGAAGGCTGTTTTCCAGCACTTCTTGCCCTTATCAAATGAATTCCAAATCCTTTTCAAATCAAAGCAATAACACATGAATATTTGTTAGGAAATCATACCCAACATCAATGATAGCAAGAGAGGTAGATGTGAGTTAAAAACTCACCTTTAGTCTCACAAACAAAGAAGATGAAGGAGCTAAAACACAAGGAGAAGACCAACTAATCACTACTCCAACCCAACAAGCTTCAATCTAAGAACAACCAAGCATTTTCCTAAGTTAGGTTAAGGAAAACTTTCTGAAATTGAAGGAGAAAGAGTTGGAGTAGAAGAAGAGAGACTTACCTATGGATTCTCTTTGATTTTGGAGCAAGAAATCAAGTTGGAAGTTGAAACTAGGGCTTGCAAATTTCTATTTCTCTTTCCCTTCCACCATTTCAGTTTAAGCTTAAGTTTTAAGAAATGAATAAGTGAATGAGAGGAGTGGCTAAGCTAGAGTATTAGTTAAGCTAGTGGGCTGAACCCAAACCCAATAGAAAAAGTTTCCAAAATTTCACAAACTCCAAACATATCAAAGATTATACTCAAAAAGATCGCAAACGACGTTTCGAACTCAATGGAAGTGGTCTTGAGACCCAATTCGACCGTTTGCAGAAAGTAACTTTTCGGACCATAATCCGACAAACGACGTTATATTTAAATAAAATATTTAAATATACGACCGATAAATATGCGGTTTTTTACATACGTTCAGGCTCTTCTCGATCAGAATCTTTTCTAGTGCTAATAATAATATTTTCAACTGTCGTTTTGTAGCCGCCCCAAGGTGCCGGGTAAAACATGCCCCTCCCCAAAGTATGTCGTGTGAAGCAACATGACACATTTTGAATCAACGAGTATTCCTTGTTTACAGAAAGAAATCCATCATGTTTCCTAAATAGTCATTATTCTTCAATTTTATCCTCCCAATGTGTCCTATCCTTCTTTGGTCGTCATGACACTTAGTCAATTCCTAATATTACAAATCAAGGGTTGTAGTTCATCAGTGGCCATCCGTGTCCGGTTCTACAGGGCCAGTAAACTTCGGATATTTGATCCAGTCTTTTCTTAATAAACTTAAGCGAGAATTTAATTCCCTGTTGATTTCAAGAAGTCGAACTTTTTTCAAATGTACATATGCATGTTCGGGTACATGTTCTTGCTATTGGCTATCAGATGCGTTTTATATGCTCATGAGTCGTCACTAATTCCATTTAGTATAATTGCAATTTAATTGCAATTACTTATTTGTTTTTTTATTTATTTTTTCTTTTTTGTCAAATAAGGGTTGTAATCAGCCACTTGATTAGAGTAGACTTCAAGTTTTACATGGATGACGACCTCAGAGCAGTAGGCAAGGGCGAATGGAGTACCGTCGGTTATGCATTCATGGGTAGTTCGATAAGCCCATAATGTTGTTGGGAGTACATCCGCCCATTTATCTCTAGCCTTTTCCAAACCTCTCTTCAGTACATATTTTATGATTTTGTTCATAGCTTCAACCTGTCCATTTGCAATTATAATAGATCATGGAAGGTCATAAGGACAGATGACATTATGGGTAATGAAGTTGATTATTTTTTTCATCTTGGTCGTGGTTAAGATTTCTTCATCTGCCCATTTGGTGATGTAATCAACTGCTATGATGGTGTATTTCGCACCACCTTTAGAATTGGCAAGAACATTATTTCAGTGCCCCCAAGTGGCAAATGGCTATGGACTAGCCATTTGAGTAATTTCCATCGGCGGGGTTCTCTGTTTTTTGGCAAACATCTTGCACTCGTCGCATTGTGTAGCATGATCAATCGCATGTGGATAGATAGTTGGCCAGTAATATCTGTAGCAGAGTATTTTCTTTATCATCGTTTTCCCTCTGATGTTATTGCTGCATTCTTCTTCATAGACTTTGCTCGAGACATCATTATAGGCGATACATCGAAGCATGGGGATGGATAAACTCCTTTCTACACACGACTTATTCTTGGATGATTTGGCGTGAAGCTTTGAAGAGGATTTATCGTTTTACATTCCTCTATTCAGTAAGAATTCCTCATTGTAGATAGTCTTTGATAGGAATCAACCATGACACCTTTTCTACCTCTGTCTCCAAGACCTAGCCGATCTTCATCCGTCAATGCTTGGAATATTAAATAATTCAACCGAAACAATGTATGTCCATTGCGCATCCCTAAAATTGGCAAGCTTGGCAAGTGACTGGACTCTTTCCATTTTGTTCGTTGAGTATGTGTGTAATGATGAAATACTTGAAGCGGGCCAGTAGCTCTTTGACGTGACCGAGATAAGGAGCAAGACAATGCTCTTAGCAAGATCAACTTCCTTAACTTTTCATACTACCAATCAAGAATCACAAAAATATGTAAAATTTCCACTCCAAATCCTCTAGCAAGTTTGAGGCTAGCGTTCGAGGCTTCGTACTAAGCATTATTGTTTGTTACAGGGAAATCGAGTTTCAGGACATAGAAGATCGATCGTTCCTTAGGAGTCATTAACATCACTTCTGTGCCATAATACTGATCGCTGGATTCTCCATCCGTGTACATTTCCCATTTATTGGTTGGTTCTCTACTACTCTTAAAGTATTCATCTGATGTAGTGAATTCGGATGTGAGGTCTGTTGATTCCGTCCTTGGATAACCCTTCGAAGGAAATAAGTGATATCGAATTAGCTTAGTTCGATATTCTATTTAAGTAGTCTTTCAGACATCTTAGGTCATTGTATGCCCGGTCGCAAAGGCTAGTAGGAATAGACGTTGATGGGGTGAGCCCAAAAGTATAAGTGGAGCTTTCATGATGAAATCAATAGACATTGCGTTAGCTTTTGTAGCTTCGGGTTGATATCCAATGCATGGCTCGTGATAGTTAATGAAATCACATATGCATGTCAGAATGGGTCTAAGAGAACATATCATTATTTATTCAAAAAAATCCTACTAATTCTTTTATCATCACTGCATTGAGCTGTGATCCAATATTCAACAACTGAAAGGGTCGCCATGGCTGGCTATAATGTCGACGGTCAGCTTAGCAGGTGCAATCCCGGATTCTTTGAGTTCAAATGTAACTATTTTGCAAAACATTCAATGTGAAATATGGTTGGGACGATCAATGTTGATGGTTACTATATTCGAATCCTAGAGTGTTATCATGAGTTATTTAGTCTAATAGTGAAGGACTATGAGTGCCCTAATCGATTATCAGAAAATGGCCAAAGATCAGGTTTAAAAGCACGTTAAAAGAAATGTCGAGTAGGGGTCAGCCTCGAGTTGTGTGCAGCTGTATAGCTGGATCTTGCTATGAGTTTGAATTTGCTTGTGTATTCGAGTAATGTACTTTCTATTCAATGCATTCATGATCCTTTACACGTCCTTCGGGTTGGAGTGACAGTCAGTTGCTACAAGCTAATCTATCGATTTAATGATTCTATCTCTAGGCATCCTTTCGGTCGTAGCATTGAGCAGGTATAAGCACTATATATAAGTTTCAACATTGAGCTATCGTAGGCAGTCTTTGGATGACAATGCGTCTGCTCCTAGTCTCGGTTGAAAAACGCACTACATGGATGGTTGAGTCTCGCCCTAGCTATGTTTATATTCCCACCTAAACTCCAAAGACACAAGTGGATTGGTGAATAGTCGGTTCACATTCATCTTGCTACTCGCTCGTGCCCCTTGGTCTGGGGCATATACCGTTAAGTAGGAAGATAATCCTTGCCGACTTTAGCTTTACTCTCTTTCCCGTTGAATCGTGGGATCAAGGCAGTTGATGGGAGGCTGGGTCTCGCCTATCTTGGATTGTATTGTGGTCCTTCATTCCAAGAGGAATAATTCGATGCCTTGTCAGTTTCAGGGCATAATTTGGACACTGGACGGTCATCCACGTCCACCTTGGTTCATGCTCTGTAATCAGATCTCGGCGTAAAGTTGGCTACAAATGCAGTCGGGACATGCTTATCCAGTTTCATACTCCTCCTGATGGGTCGAAGGAGTGTGCTGGCGAAGTTTTGACCAAATCTTCGTGGTATACTCCCCTTTCCACATTCTTGAGGTCATAGTTTTTCAAGGAACATCTGAGTCACATTCGTATGTGCTTGGTGCAGATCGGTATTGACCCTCGATCTAAGGTATGATATAGTCGGTTGCCTGTAGCTTTGGATGCCATTTCGATTGGTTATGTATTGAGGCCTCTTTATTGCCTTAAGTTGTAAAGAATGCCAAACTAGAGCTATAGTAAACTACCATATTCAGCTTTTAGAGATTTGTACTCCTGCTTCCAGCATTGGTTTGGCTATGCCAATAGTTGTATGGTCATACTCCAACATTAGCGAGTTAAAAATCCTCCTGTCGATTTCAGGCTGAAGTTTTCGGAATAGAGAAAGGTCGGAATCCACTCGTCTATTTATCGATGTTAATACACCACTCTGCATTATGGTGACTTAGTGTTATTCTCCTCTCGGTCGACTCGTGCCCAATTTCTGTTCATGCTTCGGTCCATGCTCCGAGGACTTAGAGATTTGTCAAACGGTTTATGCTTTAGTCCACAGTTCGGGACGTAGAGATTTTCGATAATTCATTTACACTCTAGTCTGCACTGTGGGGACTTAGAGTACTCTAGTTCGCTTGAGAAACTTAGATAATTTTTTCAAGTCGTTTACACTCTAGTCTGCACTCTGGGGACCGATAGTCCGCACTCTAGGGATTTAGAGGTTTTTAAGTCATTTATACTCTAGTCCGCACTAAGGGGACTTAGAATACTCTAGTCCGCGCTCTGGAGATTTAGAGATTTTATGTCGTTTATACTCTAGTCCGCACTCAAAGGTCTGAGAGTGCTCTAGTCTGCTTCAGGGACTTAGAGGTTTTTAAGTCGTTTATACTCTAGTCCGCACTCAGGGGACTGAGAGTACTCTAGTCCACTTTAGGGACACAGTGGTTTTTAAGTCATTTATACTCTAATCCGCACTCAGGGGACTGAGAGTACTCTAGTCCACTTCAGGGACTTAGAGGTTTTTAAGTCATTTATACTCTAATCCGCACTCAAGGAACTGAGAGTACTCTAGTCCACTTCAGGGACTTAGAGGTTTTTAAGTTGTTTATACTCTAGTCTGCACTCAAGAGACTTAGAGTACTCTAGTACACTTCAGGGACTTAGAGCTTTTTAAGTTGTTTATAATCTAGAACGCACTCAGGGGACTTTGAGTACTCTAGTCCGCACTCTGGAGACATAGAGATTTTTAAGTCGTTTATACTTCTAGTCCGCACTCAGAGGACTTAGAGTGCTGTAACGACCGTAAAATTTTAATGGTTTTAACAATGTAATTAACCAAATTCTTTTTTTTTTGAGAATTTTTAATAATAAAATTTTTATAATTTTTAATAGCTTTATTTACGTATTTAATTAAATTTTTAAGAAATTTAAAATTGATAATAAAATTGGGAAACAAAAATTTTATATTTGGATTACGGTTAATTAAATGTAGCAAATGGTAAATTTTCATTAGGAATTATGAAAGTAAATTTTATTGTGTAATACTATTTCAATTTAAATTAGTTAGAATTTGATGATAATAAATTTATTTCCAAGCCTGAATATTTTATATAGAAAAATTCTAAATCCTCTTCTGAGTGAGACGTCATCTTTTTTTTCAAAATTTGGACTTCTATTGCTCCGTTTATCTTAATTTTGGAAAAAATAACAGCATTTTTAGTACCAATTATCGACTTTTAATCGGATGATCCTACCATTAATATCTGTATACTGTTTTGATCGTCTCGTCGTGCTGATCTCTATGGTATATTCATTTCTGTATTTTGAAGTCCGATAGACAGCGGAATCCGTAAAACGGTTTATCGTATTAGTACGTTTCGAGCCTTTTACTCCCTGTGTCCGTTCAAATTTCAAAAGGTCATTGCTTTAATTATCTGCGTCCATCAGGATCCTTCTGTTACTTTTTATTTATGGTAGATTTATTTACATTTGTTGCATGACAGTTGGTTCATCATTCCACTTGGTTACTTTGTTTTTATTTCATTTTATTTATCTTTGTCAATTTCACTCGAGACTAGTACATTATAAAGCTTCATCTGCCTGTTCAGTCCCTTCCTCCTCTAATTTTTTTCCTTCTCTTTCATTATCCTGAAGCTCCTTCCCGTCTGCACTACCGCATCCATCTCCAACCCCCTCACTCGCTCCGATCAGTTTCCTCTATGCCGTCCGCCTCTCACCGAGGCCCCTCTTCAACCTTGCGCCTGACTCGTCCATCACCTTAGCCACAAATTCCCTCGCCTCAACATCCAGCAAGCCTAGTTCGCCAATCCCATGCACCCCAACCGAGTTGGCTTCGCCACTGCAAATGCCAGAATGGACACCCATCAATCATCTCCAAGCCCTTCCCTTTCTGTCCTCCTATGCCTAAGAAACCATCACCCGCCATCTCCTTGTCCATTCCCCTCTGGCCATGATGTTTAACCTAGCCTTCATCTTCTGTTTTTAAATAGGTATATACTATATATATATATTATATAGCTCTATATTTATGTGATCTACAAATAGTAAGTTATACTTGGTCCATTTTATACTCTGGTTATGTGCAGAACACGTACAGTTTAAGTATATTCGTAAATTTTATATTTTATATGTGTTTATATTTCAAAGTATACTATTTATATTATAAACAAAAGTATTTATATATACCTTTTGATTCTAATATTTGAAAGCTATCGGTAAAGTATATATTAGTTATAATTGTTTAAACTGTTAATGTATCAGTATATTTTGAGTTGCTGTCTGTTGTTATACCAGATACATAAACGTACATTCATAAAACTAGTTCTATACATATATATATATTTAAATATATTCGTCTATAAATGTAGTCTGCACATATCCTGGTGATAATTTACATATTTTATAATCAATATATGAGTCTAGTATATAGGTTATTGTATGGGTGGTCTGCATAGTTGTATAAGTTTATAGACAGTTTATATAAGATATGTTAGTTATGTAGTTTGCATATATTCAGGCTTCTATGAGTTTATATTAGTCTGTGAGTTATATGTGTTATGAAGGTTACAAGGATTTGCCAACTAAATATGTGTTAGTTTACAGGCTTTATAATGATGTTAGTTGTATATCGATTTAAAACGTACATCTGTTTATATATATGTAGCTATTAAGTAACTATATATTAGCCTATAGTTGTGTGTCCGGTTAAGTCCTTTTGTTGGTTGTATAGTCATGACACAATATAGATTTATTTCTGAATAGTATACAACATACATACATCTCATATATAGGACAATTTACATGTATATATATATATATGAAATCTTGTAATAATATGTTGGTTGTATGTATTTGTCACGGGTCAGCAAACATATTTTATTGTATATATATATGTATATATACTATTAGGCTGCATAGTATATCAAATTTTGTTGTATAGTGTGCCAGCATTTATGCACTATTGATTTACATGCATGAGTCGGGTTTTATTATAATATATATATATATTATTTCTAATGTATGTTTAAAAAAATTGATTTATAAATACTAATTTTGAATATGGCAGTGTAAGTATAGTATTTTTAAGTATATGATGTATATATACATATATACTGAGTTTAATACATGTATTTTTAAGATTCAAACAATAGATTTTGAAATACATACATACATACATATATATGTATATATATTTGAAATGTATTTGAATTTAGAATATGATTTTTTACCTATATAAAGTTATATATATAAATTTACTTATACCATTTATCTTCATCAATCCAGTTTGATTCGATTTCGTTAATTCCAAGCTATTAGCTCTGTTCATCGAATTCGTGCCCATCCAGCCTTGCTTTGGGATTCTTAGCCCATTTCTTTGTCAAGCTCTTCTAGCCTCGAAAGGTGAGCAATCATTCACGATTAACATTCTTGTATTTATTAAATTTGTTTTCAATTGAAACGACAATTGAAATATGTTGTTGGTTTGAACTGTTAATTATTTAATTATTGTTAGATATGTTGTAATCTATAATTGTTCACCTGTGGGATATGACACCATATCCTATTGATTATATTTTATTTAATTAATGATGACATATGCCTATTGTTATATGCTATATTATACCTGTTATCACCCTGCAAGTTCCCTGTTAGTATAGAATTTACTATGGGTTGAAATGATACATGCCTGAAAGGACTTTAGAATAGGAGAAAATCGTTAAGGGTTGAAATGATAAATCCAAGCGATTTTCATTGAAATTGACTTTGGAATTGCGGGTTGAAACGGTAACTACCCGTATATATATTTAAATTACGGACTGAAATGATAAATATCCGTATCACTTGACCATAGGATATGACATATATACAGACACGCTGGTCCATATATATAAATGTTTTGAAAATAATTTCTATTGTTTTGAAAAAATGGGTTTTAATAAATATTGCTTCTTAAAATATTATACATATAATGGTAATTTTATATATATAGATCTAATAATAATATTATTGAGATTGATTTAATTCATATAATATGTTTAAGTAGTAAATCTATATTTCAAAATAGATTGTGTGGTAATTTGAATAAGTTAAGGTTGAGAAGATAAAGTCGAATTAATTGAAATTGTATTTAATTATGAATTCTACTGAATTAAGCCGATTTGAACTATTGAAGTTGAAGTTTAAGATTTGATTTGATAACTTGATTTTTGATTTAAAGTGATTAAATGGATGTTTCAAGTTTAAACAAATCGAAAGGAATATTTGTTTTAAAGGTAAATTAAGGTTATATAAATAATACTGAATTTATTAAGTGAATATCTCAAGACTAAATAATAACGAGGTTAAATCGAGATCTATAGGAAACTCTTAAATTGAACCTTGAAAGGTCAAATATTAAAGCTTTGAAATATACTGGGATGTAAATGGTTAATTTGTGATTCAGATCTGTAATTGAAATCAATATAATTTAAATTGGTTATTTAGAAACTAAATTAAATGGAAATTGATAAATTGAGATTGAATTTAATTTGAGTAGGAAAGTCAAGTTGATTTTGAAGCGATTAGTGAAATTTGAGGAAATAGAATACTTTACTCTATAAATTATTTAATATATATATGCACACTATTCTGGGAAGTAGATATAATTGAAATGGATATTATATTTTAGTTTGAATTATAAATGATTTGAAATGACCACGGTGTTATAGTGTATATTTCTGTATTGAAGATAGTGCCTCGGATCCTTAGAGGATGGTTATCCCAAACATCACCTAAGTTACTTGTATTTCAGTTGATATTTCACTTGAGTTGGATTTATCGATATAAGAATGTTAATCCTAACTCGAGTGTTTTATGTTTTGCTTTACGCTCGGGTCAGACTGAGTGATACAGCATTTGAGACTCACCTTCGGAGTTTGAAGTTTTGCTTGGAGATCCAACTGTCGATTCATCTTTCAGCATTTCCAGTTGATTTGTTCAGAGAGGTCACCAGTTTGTATTGGAGACTTCACTGTATTTGCGATGTTCGGCTGTATTTATTTCTAACTTTGATGTTTTATAGCAGCTTCATGAACTACTATTTATCTATTTCGCTGCATTATTATTATATTACTCTGTGTCTGCGATTCTGTGATTGATTTATTTACTGCATATGCTGAGTTTTGCCAAATTTTAAATTAACCATCTGGTATTTTAAACAATTCAAGTCTGACGTGTGTGGACGCGAATGGTTGAAATTATCAGGTCGTTACAAGTACTATAGTCTGCACTCTGGGGACGAAAGTGTTTTTAAGTCATTTATACTCTAGTCCGCACTCAGGGGACTTAGAGTACTCTAGTCTGTACTCTGGGGACTTAGAGGTTTTTAAGTCGTTTATGCTCTAGTCCGCACTCAGGGGACTTAGAGTATTCTAGTCCACACTCTGGAGACTTAGAGGTTATTAAGTCATTTACACTCTAGTACACACTCAAGGGACTTTGAGTACTCTAGTCCGCACTATGGGGACGTAGAGGTTTTTACTCGTTCATACTCTAGTCTGCACTCTGGGGACATAGAGGTTTTAAGTCGTTTATACTCTAGTCCGCTTCAAGGACTTAGCGGTATTTATTGAGAGCAGTCATATTTCCACCCTTTAATTTATATTTCATTTAGCATATCGAGGCTAATGTTGTCGAATTAACTTTCGGACCATGTTTTCCCATGTTATGGGACTCTTCCCCAGCATGAATAACGAAACTTGAAGAATGGACGGTTGATTCTCGTCCGCTTGGTGATTATAGCTCTTCCAATCAAGTCAAGAAAGGAGGTATATGACAGATGGTTGGATCACATCCATGGTGGGTTAGATAGTCAAATCTCACACAATTTGCTTCGTATCTCTTTCTACAAAATAAGGGTAATGGATTATTGAGAGCGATGGTTGACGAATAGGTAGTCCATCACAACTACTCCACGTCGGGCTTTCGAACAAACATTCACGTTCAGGGTAGGATTTGACGTGTAGATGATCAAACCATGTCTATTCTTGATAGATCCCGACATCACTGAGCTTCAGGAGAGGCATCTGTATTTTTTCGAACTTTGTTCTATGACTTTATTTGAGTGGATGATCGGGCCATACTCATTCCGAGCCTTGCTCAGGTCTTTAAGTCAAATGTGGAGGTCAATGAATGGATGGTTGGTGATGTTGACTTTGTATTAGGCTCTAATCGTGATGAGCTTTTCAATCTCCAACTCTTGGCCCCAAATTAAAGGCACATGGTTGTTGATGAGCGATTGAATCATGCTCGTCTAGATGAAACTCCACACCTCCGATCATGGTCTGTATGGATTGGTTGACGACCAAATCTGAATACCTGGTCACTCATTGATAAGTGAAGCAGCATCGTGTACTCGCTATTCAACTTTGCCCCTGGGTCCTTTCAAAGGGATGTCGAAACGGTCCAATTGATAATTGGAGTTCTTTATTGATGGGCATCCGAAGGTCCTGGCTCGCCATTCTGCAAGGCTTGCACGTAATATTTAAGCTTTTCTTTCTGAATCCGCTTTCCGATGACACCTCGTAGGTGTTTGTAATCGCCAATGTTAGGATCAGTGTGCACCTTGGAATATACAACATTCCCCTGATTTCCTCTTGACTTTAATGGACTCTTTCGAGGTTAGTTTTCGTTACCACTTTGAGTCGTAAGTCTCCAAATGGAGGCTATCGAAACTTTCAAAGAGCATATGAGTCTAATTTTGAGATCCTGTTTTGTCTACTGGAATCAATGTCCTTAGCCGACGGGTCTGCATTGTTATTTCTCATAGTCTGCTCCACTTCTCCTTACTTTGGTTCTGATTCATTTTGTAACAGAAACAATCCACGGTCGTAGGAGGCTCTCCAGCTAACTAGCTGCCAAAATGTATTTGGAGGTCGACTTTCCTCAAACGCGATTAGTATGATAACCTTGTTAGCATTTGGAATAAAGTGCCTAGAGCCAAAAGTTAGTCTGCTTGGAGTCACTAAATTTGAAGTGCTGGGTCAGTGAAGAATGGTGCTTGGAGTCATCATGGCATTTTCCTAGAATCATATCATCTATGTTCTCCAACCGTTGGGAGTATCGTTTGAGTAGCGGTTGCTTGTCCATTCCCTTGTTGTCGTTCAGAAGTTGTCGCTAGATCGTCTATGCCCTGGTTGATCATGGGATGTAAGGGAAGTGGATATAATGTTCCTTTATTAAGTTGAGTTTTGAATTCACTGTTTGCACCAAAATTGGTCACAAACCCCAAATACCGTGAAAGCACCAGTGTATGAATAAAAATCAACAATATTCAAACACAAATAACAGATCTCAGCCAATAACAAGCGGCAAATCAGAAATAATGAACAGAGACACAAGTTTTATAGTGGTTCGGCTATCTCCGGCCTACGTCCACTCCAAAGTTTTATCCTTTTATTAATTATCCTTGCTGGTTACGAGTGATTACAGCAGTTGCAAAGTCCAAATTCGTAATCAATGACAGTAATGACGATATGGAGTGATCCTGGCAGCGTCCGGGCGTGCTTCTTCTTTCCAAATTCTCCGACCCCTTTTCTGGATGACCAGGGGCTCTATTTATAGGCGCAGGAGGCTGATATCTCTCCTAAAAATCCGGTAGACCGCTTCTGGCATGTGAGGGGGCCCATATGCCCGGTTCCGGAAATTCGGGCCCACTTTGGGCCCGATTCAAACTAGGGTTCGAATCGATCAAGAAAGCATCCAATCGAAGTGAAATTTGATGTAGACATTCTTCCACATGCATGCAAGCTCCTGTAAAAATTTCATTGCATTTGGATCAACGGTTTGGAAGATATGAACGATTCGAGATCAAAGCTCCGTGTGTCCTACCTGGTTCGAATCCATGCTTTGAACCATCTCCTTCGACTCCATCCAAACCGCGTGCGCATCGATGACGTGTCGCGAATTCTCCAGATCGATCCACCTTTGTCGCCGTATAGAACGTTTCTTTTCATGAAGACGCACTCGTATCCATGCTTTGTACCTCACTTCGTATCGATAGGTACGAATCAAGAATCCCAAAAATGCTACTTCTTTTTCGTATCGATCCAATGCTTGATCGATACGAAGGACTTCTACGCATCCATCCCATTACTCTACAACGACGCGAAGCACATTGATTCGAAGCAAACTCTAACATTTCCTCTTGATCGATATGAACTGTATCGATTCGGACCACCATCGATACGAACCAACCCGTATACACCTTATGGATACGAAGGAGACCTATGTTGTCATCGAGTCGAAGTCCACCTGTCCTTCTCTTTCGATCGATATGAAATAACCAAGTGTTGTCCATGCCGATCGATACGAAGTGTATCGATTCGAAGTCATCACTTCCTGAATGATACGAAGTGCATCTATTCGAACCATCCTTGCACCGTGCCTTCGATTGATGCGAACCTGATGGAGTCGAACTTAACAACCTGATGGGTTCGAATCTGATGGATTCGAAATGAGCACCACCTTGACCCCTCGATGGATTCGAACAACATGCCTTTCCTACCTCGCATCGATCATAACTCCTTCATATGAACTCCGATCAACCTGGAATTTGAAACATAGCCTTTCCTAACCCTTATCATCATCTCCAATCAATTTCGTCCCGATCGGAGTTCAACCAAATTTTGACGACATCGATCGCCGCCTTGCTTCGAATCGATCTCCAATCCCGATATCCATAATTCCTTGCCAACTTGTTGATATTCCAGTTTTCACCAAAAAGTGGGATAGCATTCACTATCTGGAGGCACTGCGCTGTGGCTCGGGTTCTAGAGTCTCCACCGTGTAAACAGTTGTTAAAGTGGTTTTCGGATGTGGTAGAGAGTATGACAACTTCCGATCCAGGTCTCTTTAACAACAAAACGTTATTATAACCCCGCGATCATTTTAAAATAGTTTATACTTCAACCAAAATATCATTTCCATTTCAAAACCATATCAACACGATATCATTTCCTTTACAAATATATCCATACGATATCATTTCCATTACAAAACCAAATACAATATCATTTCCGTTTCAAATAAATCCATTCCAAAATCATAGCACTTTCAAAGTTATAACACTTCTGAAATCAAACACTTGAAATTATAAAACTTTCAAACAAAATACTTTAAAATTCATAACTTTGAAAACATAGCTTCCACCACTTAAACAGTTTAGATATTGAAATAGTATAAATAATAAAATAGTTTATAAAGTAAAATAGTTTAAATAAAAGAGTTATAAGTTAAAATAGTTTATATTAAAATAATTAGTAAATTAAAATAATTTATATTAAAATATAAAATAGCTTTAAATATAATTTAAAATACTTTATATAATAAAATAGTTTTCTTTCAGATTCCACAAATTGATTCCAAATCAACTCGAATTCCAAAATTCAAATTTAATCAAATCATCAATTTCAATTCAATTCGGTTTCTCAACAAACCATTTCAAATTATATCGATTCCAAAAATAGATTTGGACCACAAAATAAACCATTTCAATAAATTTCAAAGCTTGAAATATTCAAACATTTCAAAACCAAATTTGACAACATCATTTATATCTCAAATTCACTTTACTATTATTTAACTTTGAAATATCCACTTAATAAAAAAAATCCAATATCATTAAATAAAACCCAATTTACAAATAAACTAAATATTTCCTTAAATTCATGAATCACTTTAAACCAAAATCAAGTAATAAAATCATATTCTTTAAAAATATTGTTAGCACCAAAATTGGTCAATAACACACTTGAGTAGAGTTATGTAGAGAGATTAATGAAGGGAGTAAACTAGAACAGAAGGATAGTGTAATTCAATGCAAAACGAACAATAAAAATGAGAACACCAGAATTTTAGTGGTTCGGAGTAATTGCCTATGTCCACTTTGAGTTTAATCTTTATTGCTTTCTCAATCACTCGAATATAGATACAATCCGTAAACAAATCACTTGCATACAAGTATGAATTAAAAAGAGGACAGTATAAAACATGGTATGGTATCCCCGGCGTTCTCCAAAAATGGCCCCTTTCACTGTGCCCATGCCCTTCTATTTATAGACGAAGATGGGTTAGACTTCTCTCATGGGCTTAGGAACAAGGTACCTCGGCCCACAGTAGGTGACTTCTGTGCACCGGCCTAGGCATGCCAAAACATGTCGATTACATCAAACCCTTATACCTTCAGGCTCTTCGTGGTCAGAATCTTGTCTACTGCTAACAATAATATCTTCAACTGTCGTTTTGTAGCCGGCCTAAGGTGCCGGATGGCAAATATCACATTTTATAAGTTTCAAATCGATTTAATTAAATATAATTCTTAAAATTTATAATTTCAAAACCAACTTATAATTTTAAGATTTTTCAAAACGTATGAATTTAAATTCAAGAATTTAAACTTTATAAAATATATTTATTTATAACATCCTGAAATCAATAATTATTAAATCATACATTTCCTTTCAAAACCATAGAAATCATTTTCAAAATATTTATATATAGACCAACGGTGTCTGTACATAATTTTCTATCCTATGGTCAAGTGATACAAATATTTACCATTTGAATCCGTAATTTTAATATGTACGGATATATATCATTTCAACCCGCAATCCCAAATTCAATTCAATTGAAAATCGCTTGGGTGTATCATTTCAACCCATAACGATTTTCACCTTTTCTACATATCATTCGGGTATGTATCATTTCAATCCATAGGGAATTCTATACTAATCAGGAACTTACAAACTGAGAACATATATGATAATAATGTAACAGGCATATATCATCAATATAAATAACAGATAATCGCGTCAGATGTCACAAGTGAACAGATACAGATAATAGCATAGAAATGTAAATAACTAACAGCGAAATATTTCGATTGTATTTCAATTGTCGTTTCAATTGAAACCAAATTTAATAAATATAAGAATGTTAATCGTGAGTTATTTCTCACCTTTCGAGGCCAGAGATGAACGAGAAGATGACACGGATATGCACACTGATATGGACGTTGAGCTTGAATTACGAATCCAAGCAAAACAAAATCAGTTCGAATTCAATGATCAAAGTTGATAAATATAATTGATAAAAATAAATCAGAACTAGGTCGATGATGATAAATGTCACAAGTGAATTTATATGGAACTATATAAAACTATATATATGAGAATCATATCCTGAATTCAAACATATATTATATGTATTTCAAAACCCATCGTTTTTAGATTAACGCACATTTAAGAATCAATATATGTACATATACATAATATATGTTGAAATAATTACTTATATATACATGTATTCGACCATAACCTTACTGATATATATAGACTAATGTATACATTGTAAATAAACCTTTAAACATATTATACCTACATATATCTGATCAAAGGAAGGCTGCAAATGGTCTCAGATAAAAGCATGTAAACAAAATATATATATACACACACACTAATATATGACAGTAACCAATTGCATACTTATATATATAACTATATGAACCCTATATACTTACATATAAACAACAAAACCTATATATAACTTATATAGTTAAAAGGTTATAAGTAATTATATATATACACACACACAATAAAAAATCAATACTAATAACAAATAATATAGCTTCAAAATTCGTAAATATATGTTGACTAGTTATAAACTTGTTCAAACTTATAAATAAGAACAACCATACTATATCTTCCTTTATAATAATATAGATACTGCAAACCACAACATGGAACTAACAAAACAAAAGCATATGTATATATACAAACAGATAAATAGAATATATACACAAATAATACTTTATAAATCAAACCAGACCTATACATGCACACACATTTAAAAAAATCACAACTATATATACACACATATACTTAAAATATATGCAAACATATTTGAGTATGCTAACTTTATTCATGCTTGGGTTACATAACTAAATTTAACTATGTATATACAACTACAAGGAAAATTATAGAGCTATGGAACCTAAAATATAGGTAATTTATATATAATAAAATTCATAACAGTTGATGTGACGCCCCACCTCTATACCCACGCTAGCCAAGACCACTACGGTGTAGTGCTGTCAACTCGCATGGAGAATAAGGCTGTTGAGGAGCGACCATCCATGTGATTGCTTATCACACGGTGGCTATAAATAATCTTCGGAAACAAACGTAGAAATAAGCATAACACAAATCAGTCACAGACATCCATATCACAAAGGCGGAAGAAGATACGATTATATAACTAACGCATGAAAGTGTACATCAGAGTAGTGGTCAAAAAGATCCACAATAATACAAAAGAATAGCAACACGTGCTATACAAAAGAATACAACTATGAGTCTATGTCTCAAGTGTATACAACAAAAACTGCTAATCTAAATAGTTAGCCAAAAGTCAGAGTAGCAAATCCCGGGAAGAAGTCAAGCAGAAGCACCTGTAACATCTCGGTCTGACCCGAGTATTATTTAAGAAAACAATAAAGGGATCAGTCTAGCTATAAATATCAGATGACATGGTATAAAATAAAAGGTATGGCATAAACATAAAATACCCATACTGACATAGTACTATAAGTATGCAAATGACGATCAACAGAAGATCAACCAATAAGAGATAAATCGATATCACAATAATCTTCTCAAAGGTCCAAAGAGGGCATCATACCCTAAACTTATACTCATAACAAGTCAATGACACAAATTCTAGAAATCAACACAAGAAATCCAGAAATCACAGAAAAAGGGAAAGAGGCCTATCACATGACGGTCCGAAGACCATAGGGAGCTACCCCATATGGGTGAGTCGGAATCACCCAAATGAGGTCTAGGCTAACCAAAAAGCATAAAGGTATGTGTGAGTGGAATCACACAAATGGTGTCTAGCCTAACCTCACAACAAAAAGGTATGTGTGAGTAGAATCACACAAATGGTGTCTAGACTAACCTTGCGGACAAAGAGATATATGTGAGTCGGAATCACACCAATGAGGTCTAGTCTAACCTTGCAAACAAAGAGACATCGCACAATTGTTAGTCTAAATCATAAAATGATCGTCATGATCAACGACAAGTGTCAATTACACTAAGCTGGTAAATATAAAAGTCTAGCTTCGTGTCCCATAACCACTTGCTTAACTTAAATATTTATGAACAAACTGTAAATCTTCACTAGAAAATTGTCACAAGAGCTTCAATCGAACAAGTCCAAGAATTAACCGACAAAGTGAATGCAAGCGTTTCATACACTTGTTTTACTAAGCCGTTTAATTAGATTTCTCATCCAAGTGAGGTAAAGGTTTGTATATACTAGTAGATTGGAAAACGGTTTAAGAAAAGAGCTTTGTTATTGAAAAGGGTTGAAATCATTTTGTTGAAAGAGTTTTGATATTTACGCCTTTACGAGAAAGAAAGGTTTGAATCTACTCCATATTATTAGGACAGAGAACTAGCAGACAGTTCTAACCAACCCTATGGCTATTTCCGTTAACCCAGGCCAAACTCAGCTACGCTACCTCCGGTCGCGTTCGTTCGTGCCAATTGCTTGTCCAGTACCATTGAGAGCGAATCAGTCTTCCAGTGGTCGTCTAAAGCACTCCGTCCGCTCTACTACTAGTATAGAAAACCATTATATTTTAAAGTGACAAATCATAGAAGTGATTGTAGAAACAATTAATCATAAAAATTCACATTCGAAGACGTGAATAAAATCCAAAGAAACCGATAAAGAATCCATAGGAATAGATATTCAAAAATCCATAAAATCGACCGAGGAGTCTAAGATAGTTTGTCTCGAAGAATGGTCAACTCAGCATCTCAACAAAGCAAGTTCTGTTGAATGTTTTTCAGATAAGATCCCCTAAGGAGGGGGGGTCTAGGGGGTGGCAACCCCCCAAGGTGGGGGTGCGGGGGCAACGCCCCCTCTACGAGGTTCGACCTGCCCGGTCAGGTCGCGGGGGTCCAGGGGGCAGCGCCCCGTCCAAAACGGTACGACTTAGTGAAGACCTAAGGGAGGATAGGATCGAGCGACCTACGAGTACAAGAGGTCGAGCGACCTAGAGGTGTTCGCGACCTAACGACCTAAACAAGGTCGAGCGAGTTAAGGTGATGTGCGACCTAACGTGTCACGTGACTTAACGAAGGCAAGGCCGAGCGAGTTAGGGTAATGCGCGACCTAACGGAGGCAAGCGACTTAAGGGGTCATGCGACCTAACTGGAATGGCCAAGCGACCTAACAACCCAGGCAAGGACGAGCGACTTAAAGTGGTAAGCATGCAGCATAGGCGGACGCGACCTAATGGTCATCCGACCTAGAGGGATGAGCGACTTAAGCGAGCGACCTATGGGTTTAACACGCGAGCGACCTATCGGTTTTGACACGCGAGCGACCTATCGGTTTTAACACGCGAGAGACCTATCATCCCAAGGCCTAACGACCTAAATCCGAACGAGCCAAATATGCAGGCAGATCAACCTATAGGCGAACGACCTAGAGGCAATGACCTAACGGTATAAAGGCCTAAACCATGCGAACGACTCAAGGTCATACGACCTAAAGGGGAACGACCTAAGGTCACGCGACCTACGACCTAGGGGAAACGACCTAATTCCGAGGCGTCATTCCGAGGCAGTGCGACCTAAATGCAGAAAATTCACCAAATCGCTAAAAATTGGAGTTTTTGGCCAATCCAATCCAAACCAAACGCAAATATACATGCAAAAGTTATAGGGAATCATTCCCAACAGTCCAATATAGTTATAGGCTAGAATTGTGAGATAAAAATCTCACCTTTGGACCAAATTTATGAAGAAAAGCTTGAAAGCAATGGAGAAGTAATCACAAGCTTGAATCCAATATCTTCTTCTTGAATTTGGAATTGAATGTTGGATTTGCAAGAGAATTTGAGCTTGGAATATTAATTTCCCCTTCCATTCACCATTAATGCTAAAGCTTGGTTGTTAGGAAATTTATGAAGAGTGAGAAGAAGGAGAGAAGTGGGCTTGAGTTATAATGGCTAATCTAACCCAAAGTCCAAAGCGGGAAAAGTCAGTAAAATTTCACTAACTCCAAACCTATCAATGTTTATACTTAAAAAAGTTGTAAACGGCATTTTGAACTCAAGGGAAGTGGTCTCGAGTCCTAATTTGACCATTTGCAAAAAGTAGCTTTTCGGACCAATATCCGATTAACGACAAAATATTTAAATAAAATATTTAAATATAAAATCGATAAATATGTGGGTTGTTAAAGTTGAAATCATATATTACATGAAAAACACTTACTGTTGTTTCTAATATTAAGGTGAAAACTACTGTTGTATTATATGTATATGTTAAAACTAACGTCCCTTATATATATGTACCTTAAACCATACTAGTACAACTACTATATAATAATATACATATATATTATAGACTGGATGAATATATAACTTGACAATAAGAATATATATGAACCCAAACTATGTAAACAAATTTTCATAAAAACTCTATATGGCTGCAAATATACTTGTACATACTAATATACATACTTATAACAATATATATATATATATATATATATATGTTTATTAGAACATATACCTACCCACATCATTACACAGAGGAGGAAAGGAAAGGCGAGAGGGGATGAGAGGCAGACTAAATGAGATCGACGGAGGTTGGTGCTGCAGTGTAGTTGGAGGAATTGGTTTGTCGGCCGGTGGAGGTCACTGGTAGAGGAAGGCGGAGCTTGAAGGTCGGAGGGTGGAAGGTTTTGTTCGACGGAGAAAGGAAGAGGACAAAGTGGGTTTCCATGGAGAAGATAACAGTAGGATACACGAAGCAAATATATGGGTGTTTCAGTATATTATATATTTTCTTTTATGTTGAACGGCGGAACCAAGAAAAGATAAGGAAGGGACCAAAAGATTCAAAATAGAATTTACTGACCATTGGGAAATTGAAAAGTCATAGGTTGAATTCAAGGAAAATAATAATGGTAAGAGTGTGACGACCCGTCCTTCTACTACCAGAAAGACGTATCATCATTAAGAAAGAAAGGGATAGAAAATAGAAAAGAAAGAGAAAGAAATAAACAACAACATCAAAATCTCACAGCGGAACGGAACAAAATATAATATATCACATAAATATTTTATAGTTTTACATATATAATTGTTATACAATATCAATACCCATGACAACCATACATACATCTTTCACAATATACATCAGAGATACATCATACATCAACTACTGACACAGCAGAACTAGATAGATAACTACATACGTCTGGAAACTCCTTCTCCAAGCCCTCCCGAATTCAAAGTCCGAAACCTATCACTTGGCTACTCATAAAAATTTGAGTACCCAAGAGTTTATGAAAACACAAAATATAAACTCCGGGTCAGACATGGGTCTGGTATGAGTAAACGGTTTAAAGTTGTTTAACTTTGAAAAACATTTTGAAAATAAAGGTATCATGTAAGACTTCCCACAAATAAATACGGGTAAGTTTTTACCTTACGCTAACCAAAACATTTCTTAGGAAATCCAGTGATATTATAATAGTGTCTAGTGTTTTCAAGTAAATAGAAAATAGCCGAAATTGTTACATCTATTAAATTCCAGCCACTAGCCACAAAAGTGGGTAATACAATCAAAACCATAGGGTCTCGCAGGAAAAATGGAATTCCAACAATGGCAGGGCTACTGGGTACCGCCCGTCACAGTACGGGGCCTAGATCACCGTACCGAGGAACACTCCCGACCCCCTACAACACAAGGCCGGAACCATTACTTACTGAACAGTCCCGAACATGATAAACCCCGCGGTTGTAGCTAGCAACCGCCCACACAGCCGAAATAAAAAGGGACATCTAGACAGGGGAAATATCTTGTCCTGCTTGGGCATGACCCACCTAACCTTGCTGCATCTCCCCTGTTTTAGCCATTCCCTGTTGATGAGGCTTGAGGCTGCGATTACATTTATAAAACATATCACTTAGAATGCTCATCGTCCGCCTGACGATGTGCTGAAAGCATTCAATCCATACAAGTTCGTTCCGGGTTCGGACGAAACCGAAGGCATTATCTCGTCACACTCATTTTGGAATCACCCTAAGAGTCAACGACGATAATCCTTGCATTCTGAAAGCACCATCTCGATCTTCATTTCAGAATTCACGACCTAACGTTTAAATTGGATCGATGTGGTTTTCGGAGAATCAAAATTGATTCTTCCGATCCCGGTCTCATCGAAACCAAACGCCATTTTAAGGGCCAAGTTGTCTAATTAACTTAACAGTTTAAATAATTTAAATTCATCAATTGAATTAACATAGCATTTATCACAGATAAGCGTTTACAAGCATCATAGATATAACATAACATATCACAGAGCATCACAGAATATCATCAATTTAAACATCACAAGCAGATATTCTATTCAACAATCCATAAGCAATTGCCCTTAAATCTTCTTTGTAATTAATTCAATTTTAGAATTAATAACCTGAGAGTTAACCATTTAACTTTATTTAATTAATCATTAATTAACTATCAATTACTTATTTCATTCCAGTTTGTTTACTTATTGATTTCTTTATTAATCCTTTACTTTAATTAATCATTTTAATGAACAGTCTTAACTATTTATCAAACTTAAATTCCCATTTAATTACTGCTAATTACTTACTTAACCATTTATTTATTTTCAATTAATTTACTCGATTAATTAGCTCTTCACCATTCATAAATTGACTTTAATTAATTGATTCTGAATTTACCCCTTTTCTTAATTATTTACTCGTTCTCTGATTTTAAAGTGATTACTCCCAATCATTTCCCAAAATAATTAATCTATCGCTAATTACGATTTAAAAGTAAGTGTTCTTAATTTCTTTTAAAACAATTTATTTATCTTATATGTTCAACTTGATTAAACATTTAAAAGTTTTCTTTTTAGTTTTGATAATCAATTATAGTATTAACTACAAACCTTAATTATTGGTTAACTTAATACTTAATTTAAATTAGTTCCATAATTTAAATAGCAGCTAAGAATTTTGAAACCTCGTGAAACGTTAATTAATAATTAAAACAGTATTAAATTTTATCTAAATTTTGTAAAACATTTCCACTGAATACAGCAGATCAATGAACCCGAGACTTCTCTATCCTCGCTCGAGTGTTCCTTCGAGTTTCCCGCGCAACTGCCTGAGTCACCTCTGAACAACATCTTCTTCTTCATATTTTTATTTCTTCCTTCAGTAATTAAGTTTAAGGTAAACTAAAATTAGCATCAGGCCCCTTACACTCGAACGCGAACCCGGAGTAAACCCAGCAACTACACGAGCACGACTCGGGCGAGTGATCACGCGACCGTTAAGGCCACTGCAGCCGGACATCCATCACCACCGTGCACGTGCACGGTGGTTCGCCTTGCCTCTAGCGACCCATGACAGTCCCCACAAACTCCATTTCGAACCACCAATCGAATTCAACAGCTATCTCGAATCGAAGATCACGGAAACAAAAAAATACCCTTTTGGGTGAACTGTAATTGAACAGCGACAGAGGAATTGCCTCATCCTCCTAGCGCCGACCACCGTTCGAGTTGCGCTTCCTGCCATGTGTCGCTCATGTCCTATTCCTTCATCCCTCTAACACACTTCCAACGCGGTCGTTCGTTGATGAAGAAAACATCGAGCAAAACAGACCCATCAGAAACATGCACTAAACCCTACTTTTGATTCAAACTATCAATCTATGCATTTGAAAATTATTTTGACAATTTTCGTATGTTAAATTATCATCAAGCTTACTTCACAGGAATTTTCAATAACTAAATTTTGTTGAATCAACCAATATTGATAAAATCAAATTTAGGCTACTCTTGAAACTGCGCTTCGAACTTTGATCTAAAAATTATCATTTCACCTTTAAAAATCCTAACTTTGCATGTTTGTTTAATATATGAATTTGAATTAACAATTTAAAGTCTTTGAATTTTGCACACATTGATTTCTTACTGCAAATTTGAAGTCGCAGAGTTCATGTCCTACAGTAAAGTATCAAAACAAGGTCTAGAGTTCTAATTGAAGATTAAAAATCATAGTTCTAAAATGGTTTACAAGATAAAGTATAAATTCTTTATCTATTCTTCTTTGTTCAGGAGGCTGAAATATTGCAGATCAACTCAAAATTTCAGTAACAACTTTATCACAGAGTATCATATATTCAGTATATAGCAGGCATAAGAGTACATGATCTAAGTATCAAGTTTTAAATTTTTTAGAAAATATGTTTACTCACCTAATAATCTTTGAACAGAGGGAAAGGTTGCTTGATGAAGAAAGAAAACTGTAATTGAGTTTGAATTCCTGTAACCTTTCTTGTTTTCCTGAATCTGTTTGAACTTGAAAATATAAAGTTTTGTTTATTTTCTTTTACATCTTCTCAGGTTTGTCTTTATAAGTTAATGACTGAACTAAATGAAATAAGACATGATGAATACATATATATAACTTTCAACAGTTATGTCTTCTTGAACAAGCTTTGTTGATATAATATCTTGCTTTGTTTTTATTTGTAATAAGGTACTAAAACCTGAAATTATTCAACAATTTCGGCTGGAAGATAATTTTTTTTTCAGACATAAATGTGGGCTACTAAATATGTATGTTTATTCTTATGTTAACACAAATTAAATGCTTGCTGACACAAGGATTTATAGATAGATATTTGCAATTTTTTTTTCTTTTGTACTAAATGTTTTCATTTAGGCTAACATAATATTAATGTTTGCTGACACCATCATTTATACAAAGATATTGCAGTATTGTTTGTACTAAATGTATTCATACGGGTTTACACTATAATACTTGCTGACAAACCTTGTTTTGATAATTGCAGATTTTGGGTTTGAACATACTTATGTTAACATATAAACAAAATGTTTGCTTTACATAACTACTTTTTATTCATATTTACTTGTCTGATATACTTTAGTCCTTGTTATTTGAATGCTACTTATTCTTTTTACTTTACTTTGCTTTTCAAAGTTACATACTTATTATAAAATTGTTTTAGTATCTTCTAGTTGAAATAGTTTATAGTTACATATGTATATTTATAGTTATACTTCATATTTATTTCCATTCGTAAAACATTAATCTTAGATGCATGAGGTCACTTACTTATTTATATTTATAATAAATATTAATAATTTATGTTGAACATTATCATCTATTTGTATTTGTTTCTCAAATGCTAACAATGTAAAATACTTTAATTTAGTTCTATAAGGTAAATTCTATCAAGATATTGTTAAGAATCTTTTATTTTAAAATTTTCAATCATTATTATCTATATGTATCTTTTTATACTAAATAGAAATAAAGTAAAGCATTTTAATTAATTATATAGGATAGATTTTTATTGTGAATATTATTTGAAATACTTATTTCAAATCCCAAATCAATTTCCTTTTAAAAATACAGTTTATATAAATAAATGGCAGTATTTCCAAATCATATTTATTTTAATATGATCAATTCCATTTTATTAAATTTAGATGAAGTATTTATTAAAATAACCGGGGCCAAAATCCAGGGTCGTTACAAAGAGGCTATTGGTAATAAACCAGAAAGAAAATAGATTGAAAACTTTTCGTCCCCGTAAAGGAAGGAGGCAAGAGAATGAAAAAACCAGAAAGAAAATAGATTGAAAAAAAAATAAACAATCAATTTAAAACCTTATAAATTTCAGTTTTAATTAAATAAATATTTAACAATTTGGTTTAATCCATCGGATTTCACTTAAGTTAAATCAAGCTAAATATTTCTAAATTCATTATCATATTATCTAATTATCCTAAATCAACAATTTATAAAATCATAAATTTGTACAGTAATTTATTATACTCATATCTTATTCAGCAATTTAGTTCTTCTTTGTTCTAAATTATTTATATATTTATCCCACTTAATATATCATATCACATAAATTAGATATATTTGCATAAATTATAAATACTCAAATTTATTTAGAAATTCTTTTAACATCATTTTATATTGTATAATCTTCGGTTACATAGTTAACAACTGAATAATTAAGGTAAGTTATACATAGAATGCAATTGAGTATTATACAAATAAAATTTTACAATTTAGTTATTTTCAAGTTACGTATTTATTCAAAATAATTGGCTTCATTTATAATTGAAAATCATCCTTTAATAAAAATTTAAGAATTAATTTCCAATTAACTTCAAACAACTTAGAGATGAATATATATATATATATATATATCAAATCAAATCTATAATTAGATAACTATATATATATATATATATTATAAATCAAGTTATACTTTAGAAATTTAAATCAATTTATTTTCCAAAACAAAAGTGTAGCCAAATTACGAGTTAGTCTCTCCAATTCGAAACTCAAAAATGAATGTCAACGATGCTGCAGTCATCACCAGAATTATTTTTAAGCGACAATAGAGGAGAGTGCTGGTTTAAAAATTTTAAAATTCTTTGGAACTAGTTTCTTTTTTAAAATACTTTAAATAATATATATTTTAAAACCAAAATTTGAAATTACCAGAAATTAATCCTCAAATTCTTAACATAAATTCATTTCAAATTACAACTTAATTTACGAACCACGTTTAAAATTCCAAATCAATTTATAAACTATGTTTTATAATTCCACTTATTTATTTTATGAGGCAATAGTCATTGGTTTACAAAACAATAAATAAAATTCAAATATTATTATTTTGTTGACCAATTCATTTAACAATTATCTTTTAGAAAATTTGCTTATATATACAATATAATCACACAATTTATTTTATTTACCAAATTTGAAAAGAATATTGTGTCAGTTTGCTTTGTTCAAGTATTTTGGAAATCCTATCGATAGCGTTGATCAGACGAATCGATCGAAAACCCAAGTCAACATCAACAACTCAAACAACACAATATATATATATATATAACATTTTTAATATTAATTTACAAATACACTTCCTCGCTCGAAAATACAAGAATGGATTTCAAAGCAAAGATAGGGATTCAAATTTGATGGACTCGTATCAAAGAGAATTTTGATTGGAAGATGGGTTCGAAACAAAGATACGGTGATTAAATATCAAAATAGGAAGATGGATAAGTTTATATAAATCGCGGGCAGACTTAATCGGGTCGACCGTGACTTCAAGAATAAGATCGATGCGAAATTCCGAGGCAAATCGACATTTGATCGCCAGAGATAGAATTTAGGCACTTCATTCTGGATCACACTCCGCGTATAGTTATTAAAGTGGTTTCGGTTTAGACAGAGAGTATGTTCATAACCGATTCCGGACTCTTTAATAACTTTCGTGATTATTACACCGATTGGTCGTTTAATAAAATTTGAAACCAAATCAATTTCAATTTCAATTGGAATTCATAAACTAACATTTCGTTTATCTTCCTAAATCAATTTCCAAAATTTCGTTTCAAACTTCAAAATTACCATTTCAAAGCCTTATAATTAGATTTCATCTTTTATTTAAACAATTCAAATATTGATTCAAATTCATATATAAATTTCATTTCGGAATCATTTAAATTAGCTTAAATTTCACATTCAAACAATTTAAATCCATTTATCGGTTTCGTTCAATATTCGTTTCAATAAATTTTCATTCAAACAATTTCCTTTCAATCTCCAATTCATTAAAACAATTTCTTACGTTCAACTTAATTGTACCAAAGCTTACAATTTAATTAAGTCAATTTCGTCGAATCAAATTCTTTGAATTACAAGTCCTACATTTGTTTTAATAAAACACATTTTACTTCTTGTTAAAGAAATTCAATTTCACTTATTTCTTTACTTAGTTACATGTTTCAAAACTCAATTAATAAAGACTAAATTTCACATATTCAAGAAGTCAAATTTCACGTATTAACTTACTTAAGTTTTCTAAAGCTTAATTAATAAAGGAACCCAATTTCATTTATTAACGAAGTCAAATTCACTTATTCAAAAGCTCAATTTCTCTTATCCAAGAATACACATTTTTATTTAATTATCAATTAATTCAATCTCATTCAATTATTAAATAATTTCAACTTAATTATTAAATAAATTCAACTTAATAATTTCAAATTTAATTATTAACTATAATTTCAAATTTAATTATTACAATTTAATATTCAATAATTCAACATATTAATTATAATTTCAAACTTAACAATAATTTTAATTTTTAATTATTAAATGATTTCAAACTTAATAATTTCAAAACTTAATTATTACTAATTCCAAATTATTTATTAATAATTCCAAATTTAATTATTAAATATTTAAATTTCAAACAACGTTCTTTTATCAACTACTACGTTAATATTTCTTTATGATTTTAAGATTTACATTTTCCTTTCATAAAAATTCAAATTCCAACTTCATTTCAAAACTTATTCTTTATTCGAATAAAATAATTATTTTATTTTTAAATCAAATTATTGACTAATCGGATTTTTATTTAATTCTCTATCCTAAGTCAATTTCATTTGGGTATTTATCATTTCAACCCGATTCCATTTCAATTCAAAATTAAGCATAGCAAAGGGAACTTGCAGTGTGATAACTGGGATGGTGTCAAAATAAATAAACAAGCAATAGCAACAATACATAACAATTCAACAATTTATTTAAATAATCCCGAAATAATCATATTAATTTACATTTGTTATTTATGCAATTAATATAATTATTTCTAGAATATACACTGTCATTTCATGTAGATTAAAGATTATTACATTACGGTTTTTTTCCACTTGTCATTCAATTTCAATTTCAAGTTTAATACTACAACAATTAATCCAATATACATTCAAAGGTTCAAAGTGCAATTTATCAAATTCTACGTGTTAATTTTTTTATAACATTAAAGGGGGTCATATTATACAAATGTCATTTAATCAATTTTACACATATGTCATTTCAAATTTTAACTATCCTATGTCAAATTAAATTGCATAATATTTACCACTTATACATTTCAAATTACATCCATTATAAACAACAAACAATCAATCAATCAATCATCAACCAAACTGGATTATCATCGTTAATTAACAGATAATGGTGTCAGATGTCACTGTTCAGAACTGATACAGGTAATAGCATATATAACAGTGTAAATAACTAACATCAGCACATTATTGTCGTTTCAATTGAAATCAGATTTAATAGATAAAAGAATATTAATCGTGAGTGATTTCTCACCTTTCGAGGCTAGAGAGATGACACGTATATGCACATTGATACGGACATCGAAATTTGAGTTACGAATCCAGACATGAATTTCAAACAAATCTAGATGGATACTCATTCGTCGAACGGAGCTGATAACATAGATTGATGAACTAAATCAGAATCGGTTTGATATATATATAGAATATTTGTTATTTCATAAAATAAATATTTTAAATCGAAAGACGAATAAAAAAATAAAAAATAAATAAAATACATACTTAAAACCAATTCACAAATGCAGACGCCGCAACATAAAATTTATATAACATGCAATATAAGGCTTATAAAACTAGCACACACAACACATAGTATATACAAACTTAGTTAAGTTTTTTTTTGGTAACGACCCAGGATTTTAATTTATTAAAATTTGAATATTTAATTAATTTTAAATATTAATAAGTGAATTTATAAGTCGAATAAATTTTAATTCGAATAATTGGATTTAATTGGATAATTAAATCGATAATTTAATATGTTAAATTATGGAAATAATTGAAAATTGAGTTAAATATGATTGAAAATGATTTGTAAAATTTTATTTTATCATATTGAAGTTAGAACGATATTTTAGAACTTTTAAAATCGAATTAGAAGTTTATTTGTGAAAATTGAATATTTTAATATTAAATCGACTAGTGAAAATAGTCAATTTTTGGACAGTCTCAGAATTGGACGAGACCAGTTCCATTGGATCCGTAATAGTTAGTTATTATCGGATTTCAATTTTCGTAGCAATCGGGGTTATCGTTTGATCGTGGCAGCTCGAAACGCATCGAATTGTTTTTAATATTAATTTGGCGAGTTAAAATAGCCATTTTTCAAAAAGTCTCGGATTTCGACGAAACCAGTTTCATCGGATCCGTAATGTGATATTATTGTAAGGTTTCAAATTTTGTGTCAATTGGATTTATCGTTTGTCCGGTACAAATTAAAACGCCTAGAAAATCGTTTAAATCGGTTTAATTCAAATTGAACGTTTATTGCCATAAATCGCATAGATGTCCGAATTAGCTTTCGAAACCTATTCCATTGTGTCCGGAACGCGGGGTAAATCCTAGAAACGCTGGTTACGGCGCGTGAATTGGAGTTCGGAATTTCCGGAATGAATAGTGTTCATAAATTCCCTATAAATAGCCCACTCACTCAAAAAAAAAAAAAAAACAAACAAAACCCTAATTCTATATGCAGCCGCCACCATCTCTTGAACCAAAGGCCAGAAAGTGTCGAATTTCATTCATCAATTTCTTGCAATCCATTCACTTATAGCAAATTTGTTCAACTACAAAAACGTTAAGCATTCCAAGATCTTCGATTTCATACGGTCAAGATCGTCATCGGAGCATCGTGATCGCCAGAATCTAGCCGTGAAGTGCACACGTTCGGCCTTGTTTTGCGTGCAAGGGGGACAGCCGAGCTCAACCCCAGGGCAGCCGAGCATAGCTCTTGGTCGTGGCTTCAAGGTGGTACCATCTGATCGAGTCGAAGTGGTTTGTGTTTGTCGCGATTTGGAACCCTAATTTCTATTATTTGGGTTCGGCCATGCGTATGGATATCTGGAGGAAGTCGCGTCGGGGGAGATGAAGCAGGGAGTGGCCAAGATTTGTTGCTGTGAGATCCTACGGCTATGGATAGTTAGGTTATAAATTAAATGAAATTTGGTTGTAAATTATTATATAAAAAATTCGTATAAGTTCATAAATTCATATCTTTTTCATACGAGGTCGAAAACGCGCGAAACCAGTTGCGTTGGAATCGTATAGACGAGCCCTACGAGAAGGAATTGGATTGGAGTCATTTGGAGTTAGTGAGAATTTTGGGTAATATTAAACGCACGTTTAATTTTATTCGAAATAAATCGCTAAAACGAAATTGAAATCAAGGTGAGAACTTCTCACTCAATCGAATCGGTTTCGATTTTTAATTTTAAATAGTTAGATTTAAAATATTTGAATGCATGTTTGAATGATGATTGTTATCTATTGATTGTTAAAATAGACATTATACGCCGTTAGTAAACGGATGTTATTTATTAAAAACATATACCGCGAATATTTCATAAACAGTGAAATTGGTATTATATATATAATAGCAATATATATATATTGGCATATGTATATATTGCAGTTGTTGATTTCCCGCATTTTTTAGCGGATGAGACCCTATTGCGCCGTCTATTAAGCGGATAATATTTTAAATCCCATATACCGCGATAATTTCGTACTAGAGCGAAATTGGTATTGTGCTAATGTTTTTGGATGCAGGAAAACAGGTTGGAGGGATCCAACTGGATTCCTCAACAGTATTTATTTGATTTCAGATATTTTGATATTTGATGGATTATCATATCGATATATGATATCGTTGTAGTCGTGATTGACTATTTGGTGTGTAGCATCATCGAACCAAATTTTTGGATTTTAAAATGATTTTAAAGTGATTTTTGAAAGTATACGTTTATAAAATATATTTTTTGAACTGATCCATTTTAAATAAATAAACGTTATAATTTTTAAAGTTATAAAAATTATGATTTTGATAAATATAGTTAAAGGTTAATTTTTGAAAATATGAGGCTAATGATTTTATAAAATAGTTAAATTGGAATTTTAGAATTTATTGTGAAAAGTTTAAAAATAGGATTTATAAAATTTGATTATTTTATAAATCAAAATGGTGAAATTATAAAGGAGTTTAAAGACGTTTTAAAATAATAATATAAATTGATTATATAAAAGATTTATAAATTGATATTTATAAATTAGAATATTTTGGATTATAAAACGAGATTTTATAATTGTTAGAATGAATTGTGAATGAATTTCATAAATGAATGAAATTCATAGAATTATAAACGGTGAAGTTATAGATGGAATTTTATAAGCAGTAGGTTTATAAAATTTATAAAGTTATTAAAAGAATGGTTTTGGATAAATAATTGAATCTTATAAGTTATAAGATTTATAATTATGAAGTTCAAAGGAACGATTTTTGGCAAACAAATAAATTATAAGTATTTGACTTATAGTATGAATTTCTAGTATATCATGAGATATGAATTGAGATAGGTTAATAAAGGAGATGTATAAAGGAAGTAGTTATAAAATAAATAGAAATGGAATTTATAAACGTTGTTTTATAAATCCGTAAACGACTTATTTTGATAAGTTAATTTTTATAACTTATTTATGAAGTTATATTCACGTTTTAGACTGTGAATAATCTTTTGAAATAAAATGAATAAAAGGATGAAATTCGTTAACAAGTATATTCACGTTTTTAAATAGTGAATAATATGTTAAAGAAAATGTTTAGGATGTGATGTTTTAAATAGAATTAAAACAAGTTAACGATGTTTTCAAAAGGTGTTAAGATTCGAAACCATAGATTTCAACATTCATTGTTGAAATTGACATTTTCGAGAAATAGAAGGAAATGGTGGACTATAACACTATTGTTACAGTAAATGCTTTCCGAAATGAAATGTTTTGTATAGTATTGGGATTTGTATATCTATTTTAATTTCGAATCCCTATACTAGTGATTTTGGGTTGTCGTAACGATGTTTTACGCAACATTCGTTTTGACCCAAATAAATATGTTTAAGAGCATGATTTCCTTAAAGAATGAAATATATACTTAATTTCGATTTAAGTATATTGAATATTTTCCTAAGGTTGAAAATAAATAAAATTTGTGAATTACTTATGAATAAATAAGTATGGAAATGTTTTCCAATATAAAGGGAATATTTTGAGAATTCATCTTTTTGAAGATAAATTGAAATGAATAATTAAAATCGTATATGCATGGATATTTTGGAATGAAAAAATTCACTATGGAATTTATGAATAAAAAGGGAATTTGTTTAAAAAAAAAATATTGATTTATTTTTGAAGTGTGAAAATTATATATCTAGTAAAGATATTTTTGGAAAATAAATAATTTGGAAAATTTTATGGAATCTGGTGATGTGTGCATATCCATTGATAGTTCAATAACCGACTATCAATATTTACCTTTGAATGGGTAATTTATGTGATTTGTTTGAATTTGAATGCCACACTTATTTTTGAATAAGCGCTCACTATTCGGGTTAACCGGGAAAGGACCATGGGGTCGTATAACCCATTCCGAATATGTGATACGTCGTTATGAATTGTATTTGAAGACCGGTGTTGAAGACCGGATCTTTTTGAAAGCGAAAGGACAACTCGTCGATTGTCTTTGCACCGAGTAGCTACGGTATAGAGACTCCCTATGTGATGGGAAGTCCGGACGTGATTAGAGATTATCCGGATTGCAAGGACTTCTTTGTAAGTGGCTTCGGTTCTGTTCGAGCCCGGAACAGACTTGTATAGATTGTATGTCTGACATTACAAATTGAGATATAAAGCAGATTTCTTTCAAATATATTTCTGTTGTTGGCGAAGAATTTATTCTTTTAGCTTAACACCCTTCTCTGAGACGTACGAGCTCAGAGGTTATATAGTTGAATGTTATCAGCGATATATTCCCAATTTGGTAATGTGACACGCTGAGTGTTGCTGTGAAATGATCATTGTGTTGATCATTTGTGATAGGATCATTTATTTGATCGTCTATCCTAGTGATCATTTCTATGATCATTTGTTGACCCAAAGCAAGGCCTATGTATAAAGTATGTTTTTGTGGACGTGACTTCGTCGAGCCTCACACCCAGGAATGGTCAAAACAGGAAAGACGCAGCAAGGTTATAAGGGGTAGCGCCCTTTAGGTTGTGTGCATTTCTTTCTGGAAAAGGGTGGTATCATGGTATGGAGCCCAAATACTTACTCATATTGAAAACACTTTATGATTGTGTGAATTGATTACGAGCGCTCGGTGAAAGGTCCCAAAGGACCGGGGGATGGCATATTCGGTCAGTTGTTACTCAGTTAGGGGTAACCCGACCTTGTGTTGGTAGAGATCCGGTTTGGTTCTCGGGGATGTCCATCAAGAGGCATTCTCATGTGGCAATGGGAAGTTCCTTGGCCTGATCATTCTTTGGAAATCCAAAGAAACAATACGAGACTTGTACGGTTTTAGTTGTAGAACCTGCTTCCTCAGGAAGTAGCTATAGTAGGCATAATATAATGGTACCTATGCTGGCTAAGATTTATATTCTACTTTCGAAATCGTTTTATACACTATGCACTAGTAATAATATCAAATGTTTTTTTTAATGCGTATCAAGCATCTTTGACAAACATAATAAGAAATCTCCTCCAAGTCTGCGTTTGCATTGTGTGTGTGGCAGGAGGTCTTATGGTAGTCTCATTTTTAAAAGCATTGCGAATTGACTTTAAAAATATTCCTCTATTTTGATTTTAAAGATAAATGAACTGTTTTGAGTTCCCACACCAGTCACATGACTGACTCGGAGTTTATTGTTTTCCTTCCTAAACTCTGGGTGCCCACCAATTTCTACACGGGCAGTCAAGAGTTAAGGTTTATCAGGATATTCTGGAATTCAGGAGTTGCTGGAGGCAAGATGGATGGCATGGCGTATTATTATGTATAGTATTTCTTTTCCACTGTTTGTTGTTGTGTGATGTTGTACACTCTGATGATGATGTAATGTAATGTATAAAATGTAATAACTGATATAGTTCTTTGTTTAAAGATTATTCATTTATGATTATATGTTGTTCCGCTGCGGATTGTGAGATTCTGATATTGTTGTGTTGTGTTCTGAATGTTCTATTTTCTATGTTCTTTTCGCTCTATTTTCTATCTTCTTCTGTCTTTTTCTTCTTTTTCTTTTTCTTAAAACCCTAAGTGTTCGGTTTTCCGCCGTTCGATTGCTCGGCAGTCGATAAAGTGAGTATCGATGTTGAATTTTCGAAAGACGAAGAATCGGGTCCTTACAGGTGGTATCAGAGCATATGGTCAAGCGACAACCATGGTTCTGTTGGGTATTACTCATTAGAGATAGAGTCAGTAGTATTCTAGAATGAGTTTGAGTGTAATAATAGCTATGAGAGCGTATTTGTTAGTGAATATAAAATTGATTTATATTGTGATGATTGGTTTGTTGAGTGGTATATAGATTCTGGTTAATACGAGTAATTAACGTTGTTGATAGGGATCTCTAAACACTTGAATAGAACAATCCGACATAATATTGTTTTAAATTGGGTAAATGAAATAATTTTACCTTGATTATATTTTTATATATAAAGGAATAATTTTTCAGAATTATTAAAGTATATATAAGTTGTTGAATAAGTTGTTTGAATAATCTAAATAAAAGAATAAATTGTATAAGCAAAAGAATTATAAGATTGAATTATAATTGAAGTGATTTACAATTGTGAAATAAACTTATATATATAAGAAGTGAAACTATATGAATATATTTGTGAATATGAGTTATAAATAAAAATGAATTTAAAGTTAAATGGAAATTTACTTTAGAATTTGGAATCTGAATTGATTTATAAGTGGGAATTTAAGTTAAGTCAAAACAAGTGATGTTTATAAAAAAAAGTATAACTTAAGAAATGTTGAATTAAGTTGATATTGGTATCAAAATAAATTAACAAAGTTAAGTGATAGATATGAACTTAAGTTATGAAAATGAAATTCAACTTTAGAAATTGAATTGAATGAATGTTAGTAAAAACATCCACTATTAATGAATCAAAAGTGATTTAAATTGAAAACCTATTTCATTGAATATTAATGAGAATATGAATGAATATTTATTGGTTATGAATGCTTGTTGGTTGATGGTTGAATATATTGCTTTTGTTTCAATTGCTATGTTAACATATATAGTTATTATGTTACTATATGTTGTATATTGATACTATTGTCTACATGCATCTTCTCATGTTGTTTGTTGAGTGATTAGTAGGTGCGGATCGCGTTTGCTTCGCATTTGGAGCTCGCTTTCGCGCTATATTAGCCGTATATGCTTGCTAATAAAATATAAGGTACATATCTCGGATTACACACCGTACTTTTATACTTTTTTCCCTGCGGGATGCCTCATTACTAGATGAGATGTATATTTGTGATATATATACTGTCATTTTTTTTTCGGATTGAGCCGCGCAAAGAAGACTATGGCGAATTTTTTCGGAAATTTAGGGCGTTAGAAAAAATTTGAGAAAATTGGAAAATTTTGAAAACTATAACTTTGATTTGAAGTTAAAAGTTAAACAATAGTAGTTGTTTTTGAAAAGATAACTAAGTATGATTTGAAAACTTAGTAAAGTTATTGTAAGAAATTTAACTATGAATTTTGGGAAAATTAATAGATTCTGTAACTTTTCTTACTTGTTAATTTCGAGGACGAAATTCTTTTAAGGAGGGAAGATTGTAACGACCCAGGATTTTAATTTATTAAAATTTGAATATTTAATTAATTTTAAATATTAATAAGTGAATTTATAAGTCGAATAAATTTTAATTCGAATAATTGGATTTAATTGGATAATTAAATCGATAATTTAATATGTTAAATTATGGAAATAATTGAAAATTGAGTTAAATATGATTGAAAATGATTTGTAAAATTTTATTTTATCATATTGAAGTTAGAACGATATTTTAGAACTTTTAAAATCGAATTAGAAGTTTATTTGTGAAAATTGAATATTTTAATATTAAATCGACTAGTGAAAATAGTCAATTTTTGGACAGTCTCAGAATTGGACGAGACAAGTTCCATTGGATCCGTAATAGTTAGTTATTATCGGATTTCAATTTTCGTAGCAATTGGAGTTATCGTTTGATCGTGGAAGCTCGAAACGCATCGAATTGTTTTTAATATTAATTTGGCGAGTTAAAATAGCCATTTTTCAAAAAGCCTCGGATTTCGACGAAACCAGTTTCATCGGATCCATAATGTGATATTATTGTAAGGTTTCAAATTTCGTGTCAATTGGATTTACCGTTTGTCCGGTACAAATTAAAACGCCTAGAAAATCGTTTAAATCGGTTTAATTCAAATTGAACGTTTATTGCCATAACTCGCACAGATGTCCGAATTAGCTTTCGAAACCTATTCCATTGTGTCCGGAACGCGGGGTAAACCCTAGAAACGCTGGTTACGGCGCGTGAATCGGAGTTCGGAATTTCCGGAATGAATAGTGTTCATAAATTCCCTATAAATAGCCCCCTCACTCAAAAAAATAAAATAAATAAATAAACAAAACCCTAATTCTATATGCAGCCGCCGCCATCTCTTGAACCAAAGGCCAGAAAGTGTCGAATTTCATTCATCAATTTCTTGCAATCCATTCACTTATAGCAAATTTGTTCAACTACAAAAACGTTAAGCATTCCAAGATCTTCGATTTCGTACGGTCAAGATCGTCATCGGAGCATCGTGATCGCCAGAATCTAGCCGTGAAGTGCACACGTTCGGCCTTGTTTTGCGTGCAAGGGGGACAGCCGAGCTCCACCCCATGGCAGCCGAGCATAGCTCTTGGTCGTGGCTTCAAGGTGGTACCATCTGATCGAGTCGAAGTGGTTTGTGTTTGTCGCGATTTGGAACCCTAATTTCTATTATTTGGGTTCGGCCGTGCGTATGGATATCTGGAGGAAGTCACGTGGGGGGAGATGAAGCAGGGAGTGGCCAAGATTTGTTGCTGTGAGATCCTACGGTTATGGATAGTTAGGTTATAAATTAAATGAAATTTGGTTGTAAATTATTATATAAAAAATTCGTATAACTTCATAAATTCATATCTTTTTCATACGAGGTCGAAAACGCGCGAAACTAGTTGCTTGGAATCATATGGACGAGCACTACGCGATGGAATTGGATTGGGGTTGTTTGGAGTTAGTGAGAATTTCGGGTAAAATTAAACGCACGTTTAATTTTATTCGAAATAAATCGCTAAAACGAAATTGAAATCAAGGTGAGAACTTCTCACTCAATCGAATCGGTTTCGATTTTTAATTTTAAATAGTTAGATTTAAAATATTTGAATGCATGTTTGAATGATGATTTTTATCTATTGATTGTTAAAATAGACATTATACGCCGTTAGTAAGCGGATGTTATTTATTAAAAACATATACCGCGAATATTTCATAAACAGTGAAACTGGTATTATATATATAATAGCAATATATATATATTGGCATATGTATATATTGCAGTTGTTGATTTCCCGCATTTTTTAGCGGATGAGACCCTATTGCGCCGTCTATTAAGCAGATAATATTTTAAATCCCATATACCGCGATAATTTCATACTGGAGTGAAATTGGTATTGTGCTAATGTTTTTGGATGCAGGAAAACAGGTTGGAGGGATCCAACTGGATTCCTCAACAGTATTTATTTGATTTCAGATATTTTGATATTTGATGGATTATCATATCGATATATGATATCGTTGTAGTCGTGATTGACTATTTGGTGTGTAGCATCATTGAACCAAATTTTGGGATTTTAAAATGATTTTAAAGTAATTTTTGAAAGTATACGTTTATAAAATATTTTTTTTTGAACTGATCCATTTTAAATAAATAAACGTTATAATTTTTAAAGTTATAAAAATTATGATTTTGAGAAATATAGTTAAAGGTTAATTTTTGAAAATATGAGGCTAATGATTTTATAAAATAGTTAAATTGGGATTTTAGAATTTATTGTGAAAAGTTTAAAAATAGGATTTATAAAATTTGATTATTTTATAAATCAAAATGGTGAAATTATAAAGGAGTTTAAAGACGTTTTAAAATAATGATATAAATTGATTATATAAAAGATTTATAAATTGATATTTATAAATTAGAATATTTTGGATTATAAAACGAGATTTTATAATTATTAGAATGAATTGTGAATGAATTTCATAAATGAATGAAATTCATAGAATTATAAACGGTGAAGTTATAGATGGAATTTTATAAGCAGTAGGTTTATAAAATTTATAAAGTTATTAAAAGAATGGTTTTGGATAAATAATTGAATCTTATAAGTTATAAGATTTATAATTATGAAGTTCAAAGGAACGAGTTTTGGCAAACAAATAAATTATAAGTATTTGACTTATAGTATGAATTTCTAGTATATCATGAGATATGAATTGAGATAGGTTAATAAAGGAGATGTATAAAGGAAGTAGTTATAAAATAAATAGAAATGGAATTTATAAACGTTGTTTTATAAATCCGTAAACGACTTATTTTGATAAGTTAATTTTTATAACTTATTTATGAAGTTATATTCACGTTTTAGACTGTGAATAATCCTTTGAAATAAAATGAATAAAGGATGAAATTCGTTAACAAGCATATTCACGTTTTTAAATAGTGAATAATATGTTAAAGAAAATGTTTAGGATGTGATGTTTTAAATAGAATTAAAACAAGTTAACGATGTTTTCAAAAGGTGTTAAGATTCGAAACCATAGATTTCAACATTCATTGTTGAAATTGACGTTTTCGAGAAATAGAAGGAAATGGTGGACTATAACACTGTTGTTATAGTAAATGCTTTTCGAAAGGAAATGTTTTGTATAGTATTGGGATTTATATATCTATTTTAATTTCGAATCCCTATACTAGTGATTTTGGGTTGTCGTAACGATGTTTTACGCAACATTCTTTTTGACCCAAATAAATATGTTTAAGAGCATGATTTCCTTAAAGAATGAAATATATACTTAATTTTGATTTAAGTATATTGAATATTTTCCAAAGGTTGAAAATAAATAAAATTTGTGAATTACTTATGAATAAATAAGTATGGAAATGTTTTCCAATATAAAGGGAATATTTTGAGAATTCATCTTTTTGAAGATAAATTGAAATGAATAATTAAAATCGTATATGATGGATATTTTGGAATGAAAAAATTCACTATGGAATTTATGAATAAAAAGGGAATTTGTTTAAAAAAAAATATTGATTTATTTTTGAAGTGTGAAAATTATATATCTAGTAAAGATATTTTTGGAAAATAAATAATTTGGAAAATTATTTGGATTCTGTTGATGTGTGCATATCCATTGATAGTTCAATAACCGACTATCAATATTTACCTTTGAATGGGTAATTGATGTGATTTGTTTGAATTTGAATGCCACACTTATTTTTGAATAAGCGCTCACTATTCGGGTTAACCGGGAAAGGACCATGGGGTCGTATAACCCATTCCGAATATGTGATACGTCGTTATGAATTGCATTTGAAGACCGGTGTTGAAGACCGGATCTTTTTGAAAGCGAAAGGACAACTCGTCGATTGTCTTTGCACCGAGTAGCTACGGTATAGAGACTCCCTATGTGATGGGAAGTCCGGACGTGATTAGAGATTATCCGGATTACAAGGACTTCTTTGTAAGTGCCTTCGGTTCTATTCGAGCCCGGAACAGACTTGTATGGATTGTATGTCTGGCATTACAAATTGAGATATAAAGCAGATTTCTTTCAAATATATTTCTGTTGGTGGCGAAGAATTTATTCTTTTAGCTTAACACCCTTCTCTGAGATGTACGAGCTCAGAGGTTATATAGTTGAATGTTATCAGCGATATATTCCCAATTTGGTAATGTGACACGCTGAGTGTTGCTGTGAAATGATCATTGTGTTGATCATTTGTGATAGGATCATTTATTTGATCGTCTATCCTGGTGATCATTTCTATGATCATTTGTTGACCCAAAGCATGGCTTTTGTATAAAGTATGTTTTTGTGGACGTGACTTCGTCGAGCCTCACACCCCGGAATGGTCAAAACAGGAAAGATGCAGCAAGGTTATGAGGGGTAGCGCCCTTTAGGATGTGTGCATTTCCTTCTGGAAAAGGGTGGTATCATGGTATGGAGCCCAAATACTTACTCATGTTGAAAACACTTTATGATTGTGTGAATTGATTACGAGCGCTCGGTGAAAGGTCCCAAAGGACCGGGGGATGGCATATTCGGTCAGTTGCTACTCAGCTAGGGGTAAACCGGCCTTGTGTTGGTAGAGATCCGGTTTGGTTCTCGGGGATGTCCATCCAGAGGCATTCTCATGTGGCAATGGGAAGTTCCTTGGCCTGATCATTCTTTGGAAATCCAAAGAAACAATACGAGACTTGTACGGTTTTAGTTGTAAAACCTGCTTCCTCAGGAAGTAGCTATAGTAGGCATAATGTAATGGTACCTATGCTGGCTAAGATTTATATTCTACTTTCGAAATCGTTTTATACACTATGCACTAGTAATAATATCAAATGTTTTTTTTAATGCGTATCAAGCATCTTTGACTAACATAAGAAGAAATCTCCTCCAAGTCTACGTTTGCATTGTGTGTGTGGCAGGAGGTCTTATGGCAGTCTCATTTTTAAAAGCATTGCGAATTGACTTTAAAAATATTCCTCTATTTTGATTTTAAAGATAAATAAACTGTTTTGAGTTCCCACACAAGTCACATGACTGACTCGGAGTTTATTGTTTTCCTTCCTAAACTCTGGGTGCCCACCAATTTCTACATGGGCAGTCAAGAGTTAAGGTTTATCAGGATTTTCTGGACTTCAGGAGTTGCTGGAGGCAAGATGGATGGCATGGCGTATTATTATGTATAGTATTTCTTTTCCGCTGTTTGTTGTTGTATGATGTTGTACACTCTGATGATGATGTAATGTAATGTATAAAATGTAATAACTGATATAGTTCTTTGTTTAAAGATTATTCATTTATGATTATATGTTGTTCCGTTGCGAATTGTGAGATTCTGATATTGTTGTGTTGTGTTCTGTTCCGTTCTATTTTCTATTTCCTTTCCTCTCTATTTTCTATCTTCTTATCTCTTCTTCTATCTTTCTTCTCCCTTTTTCTTCTTCTTAAACCCTAACATTTCGGTTTTTCGGCAACGAAAAAATCATTATCGCTACATTTTTCATATATATAAATGAATATCTATATAATATATTCAAAATCGTACTAAGAACCATTTTATGCAGCTTGATATATAGATGTTAACACATCCACAACATCACACGTTATACATGCAGCTTGAATATTTATATAACATCACACGTTATACACTATAATGTAACATATACAACAACCATTATATAATTCATATAAATTTATATAAAAAACACTTATAGAATTTACATATTGTTTTTTTTAAGTCTTTAAGTTATGCACAGCAAACATGTTATGTAAGAAAACACAATTCAAAATATATAACGTATATAACTAACATCATATACTTTGCATTTCATTCCTCAGTAAATATGCAAACCCGTATAGCTCACGCGAACAAAATGTATATACCAAAATATAAACTATCAGACCAAATAGAAATCATTATATAAAACATATATAAATCTGTATGCGATAGTTTTCTTTATTTTTTTATTTTTTTTATTCACATATGTTTTATAAAAACAGAACTTATACCAAACAGTTTATATAAGGTAACTTAATATAAATATAAGGTAAGCAATTTGTATAAATAAATAATCTTTTATAACTTATAACTTTATCACTGTATAACATATATATCTTAGTTTAGGTTGTTCAAACAGAGAGAACAATCAACAAAGCAATGCCTTATTGTATATATGTAAAAGAACCGACTCAAGTATATTTACCTCATAAGAGAAACATACTCGACCAAAGCTTAGGGTGGAGGAGGGACAGGCAAGTTCGGTCGGTCGAGCAAGGTCGTGATGACGAACTGGAGGAGAGGAGGGGCCACGATGGAAGGCAGTGGGGTTGGATCGGCTGAGGGCGGAGGTTGCGGGATGGGAAGTGACAAGGACGTGGAGAGATGAGGCTTATGGTTGCTTCAGCTATGGCAGAGGGGAGTACGGCCAGGGTACACGTGGAAGCTGGAGGAAGAAGGTGGGCGAGGCCGACGGTTTCACGCGGGGTGGAGGGTGGAGAGAGGGTGTGCGTGAAGGTGCTGATACTATAAGGCAATGAAGAGAGAAAGGAGGAATGTGGAGGACGTGCATATATGTTTTTTTATCTTTAAAATGAGAACAGAGAGTAGAGAGGAGAGAAGGGATGGTAAGCTTGGGAAAAAAAATTGAACACGTTGGAATGATGAGGCCATAGCAAAGATAAAAAGAAGGCATACTTTAATATATTATAATAAATTTCATCAAGAAATGAACAGATTGAAATTGTAAGAACCGAAACAAAATGAAATTTTGGGAATGTAAAAAGTCTAGAGATTGTTTGGGAAGGGTAAATGGAAATACCCATTGGTTTTATTCACGGGTGAGCACATAAAAGGACACGGAGAATACCAAAAGATCCGGATGCGGAACCGATTACGAAATCGTTCCGTAGATTTCGCCATCTTCCGAACACCGAAACACTCGAACTATTATACCGCAGAGATCAGCTTGTCGAGACGATCAAAACGGTATATAAATATTAGCGGTGCGATCGAATTATAAAAATTCGAAATTTTATAATAGCGGAAAATGCATGAAAAACGTTGAAAAATAAGATCGACAGAGCCAAAGATGCCCGAATTTGAAAAAACGACAAACTGACATTTTGTTCAAAAGATGTTTTAAAATTTTTCTGTGTAAAAATATTTTGGTTTTGAAAACGTTTTATTTTCATCGCTTTTTAACAGATTGAATTGAAGTAAATTTACGCACGAAATAAACTTTCGTATTTTTGGACGCAAATTTTCCAGTTGCTATGTTTAACTAGACGCATTACAAATATAAAATTTATATTTCAAAAATTTTATCGTTTACCCTTCCACACAAATCCAATTAATTCAATTAATTAAACCGTTAAAATATCCGGGTTGTTACAGTCAGCATCGAAAACCGAGGATACAGAAATCTTTGGTAAATCAATGCCTAATGTAAAGGAGTTTCACCCCTTTACAAATCGTTCAAAGATTTGGTGGGAGCGCCGATTTTTATAGAGATCATTCGAAGTGAAGTTATGGGATGCTCTAGAATCAAAAGAATACAAATAAGGAAAGACAAGAATGGATTTCATAACAAGTGGGAGAGTTCCAAAATTCAAAGGAAATAGAATTAAAGAGGAAGGAATTCAAGCTCGAACGAAAATGATTCTGTAACTAAATTTACTCTATATGCTAAGTTTTGCCTAAAACCAAAGCTCGGATACCACATATAACAGCCTGATATATTCAACCATTCGCATCCACACATGCCAGATTTGAATTGCCCAAAATACTAGATTGTTAATTTATATTTGAAAAAACTCAGTATATACAGTAAATAAATACATCACAGAATCACAGACACAAAGTAATATACAATACCCAGCGGAAACAAAAGGAATAGTAGTTCATGAAGTTACTATATATATCAGAGTTAAATAAGATACAATAGAAGTTTCAAATACAGTAGTCAAATACAAGATTAGAATACAACACTGGAATCAACTGAATAACTGCAAGCTGAAAAGATGTAGATGGATCTCCAAACGAAGCTCCAACTCCAAAGGTGAATCTCGAATACTGATACACAGTCCGACCCGAGCGTAAAGCAAAACACAAACATTTGAGTCAGGATTAACATTCTTATATCAATAAATACAACTCAAGTGAAATATCAACTAAAATACATGTAACTCGAAGGATGTTTGGGATAACCATGCTCTATGGAACCGTTAAACTATCTAATATATAGTAATGTACGTTGTTATAATAATGTGACAACCCTAGATTTTTTTGCATATAATTTAAATTTGACATTATTTTATTTTGAAATTATTTTAAAATTGTTTTGTTTCAAAAATTTTAATTTTAAATATAAATTTTGATTATTATAAGAATTGTAATTTCAAAATGGTATAAATTGAATATTTTCCTCAAAAATGGATTTGTGGTTAAAACCGGTCAAACTTTGACTTTTAAATTTTAAATTTAAATATTTTAATTCTTGAATTTTATCTTTTATAATGAAAATAGGTTTAATATTATGAATAATTCTTTTTGTTTCGTTGAAATTGGATATAAATTGTGAAAGTTATATCCTTTACAAAATTGCGTGTATATAGGGTTATTTAACAATATTCTTTGTTTTAATTTATATAAATGAAATTTTTACTTGATATATATTATTATAATTTATATATTTATGTTATATTATGTATATTTTGACATTTAATTTTTTTTAAGTGATGTTTGAATTTTTCCAAAGCTTATTGAATTTATTTTCTATTTTTAAAGCCTAGTTTCTATTTTCTTTTCTATTTTCTTCATTTAAATTATATTTAATTATAATTTATTTACTCATTTTTGTGAAGGCATTTTTATTTTGTGTTCTTATCTTTATTTATAAATATTTTTCAAGTACATAATAATTTTTCAAAGTTTGTTCCATTTATTTTCAAATTTGCTAGACTAGTTTACATTTTCTTTGTTATTTTCTTAATTTAATTATATATATTTAATATTTATTTTTATTTATTTTTATGTACTAAATTTTCGTATTTTTATCTAAATTTACATATATATTTCAGTTATATAAAATTTCAAAAGAATATAGTGATATTTGAAGAGTTGTGACCGTTGATTTGCTTATGTCCTTTTGTATTCCAACTTTTCAATTTCAACCATTACATGCATTCAATTGTGGCCGTTCCTCCACTACCTTCAGCCGACTTCTATTCATTTTTCATGTGAAATATCTTTCTCGAACCTGAGAAAAAGGTTCGGCCTCCCATCATCTCGAAAAGCTTGGTAAAAATCCTCTTTTCTTTTTCATTTTTTTGCTTGAAGTTATGTTATTTGCTCTTGCCTTCTTCCATGTAGCTCAGCCCCTTTCTCCTCCTTCACTATGGCTGCCGCCACCACCACCTGAGCTAGCCTCCACCACTTTCTCTACAGCCCCAAGCCACTGGCCGTGCCCCCATGCGACCAAATCCAACAATACTTGCACAAAACTTAACCCTATAACCCATAGTCGAGCACCATACATCACCACCACCTTCAACCACCCCTTGGTCGCCCCCTACTCCACCTCCTCCACCCATGGATGACCTAAAACCCTCTTTCACACCATCCTCCAGCTCACTACAGTGATGGCCATGCCTGGTCTTGCTTGGGCCGAGTCCAATGTTGCATTGTATCCATGCAGTTTGCCTTTGAAGTTGTTATCCATGCACTTATTCTTTTGCACTACTTTTTCTACATCACCATGCATGTTTGGCCAATCCAATTCAACCCAAAACCAAATCAAAACCCACACCTTAGCCATGTGTTTCTGACCTATAGCAGAAGCATAGGTGGTAGAAGGCAAGTGCAAGTGGTTTGGAGATGATTTATGCATTCATTTCTACTATTGTTTAATCGTATTTTTGGTTGAAACTTATGTTAGTTATATTGTTTTGTTTGAATTGTATTCAAGGAAATAAATCTTTGGGTCTCTAAATCTCAAATCTTTTTCGTGCTACCGTGCCTCGGAAGATCTCAATTTGTGTGTTTCAGTTGTCGTCTCCAGCTTATACAAGTGAGTTATTCTCACCAGACAGTTTATACCTATATAAATAGTAAATCGATCACATGTGAATCTGTAAAATGCATCACCATATTATATCTGCTATATTATGACCATATGATATTCACCCATGCTTAAACAACTGTTATATAATTTTTTACTGTTATATCATGTTGTTCTGTTAATTTTATTAGTTTATCACACTGCAAGTTCCCTTTAGATTAGAATCACTATGGGTTGAAATGATACATACCCGAACAGACTTTAGAATAAGGAAAATTCGTTATGGGCTGAAATGATAGACCTGAGCGATTTTCAATTTATTTCATTTACTTGGGACTGCAGGTTTGAAATTATAAAACCCGGTTTTTCTTTTTAAATTACGGGTTGAAATGATATATTACCCATATCACTTTACCTAGCGTAGAAAATTATATACAAACTCGTAGTTAAAATATGTTTTCTAAAAATTCTAAAATATTTTAGAAATGTAAATATTACTATATTTTGATTTAAACTTAATTTAAAATAATTTTTGTAAAGTATTACTGATTTTTTGGAAATTTATAAGTTAAACAAACCATGGAAAAGTTTGAAAATTTGAATGTAAGTAATTTTGGAAATTTTGATTGAATTATAATTGGAAATTAGATTAAATATGAAATAATGATAAATTTATGATAATTTGAATTTAAAATGAATGTAAAGTGAATTTACAATATATTAATGATTTTTGAATAAAGTTAAAATGTGAAATGAATGATTATTTAAGTTGAAATTTTGAAATATAGCTAAAATGTGAATTTGTGAATTTGGCTTAAAAGTGAATTTTAAGTTAAGTAAATAAAATTGAAATTAAGTTATACTTTGAAATTTTAAACTTAAGTGTTAAGTTGAAATTTAATTCAATGAATTGAAAATTGAATGTTGAAATTTTATAAGTGAATTATTAATAAGTCTTGATTTTTGAATGGAAATTTAACTTTATAAAATCATGACCTTTAGGAAAATTAAATGATGTTTATAAATGTGAAAATGTATGATTTTATAAGTTAACATGTTTTAAATAAAAATATTATTGGTTGTGAAATTATATTGAATATTTGAAGTTAATTAACTGCATTTTTGAAATGCTATTAATTGTAATGTAAATGATATTACAACATTTGTAAATGCTGTAGTTGATGATAATGAACTAAAAGCTAAATTGAATTAAAGTCTATTATAGCATTTTTTGTAAGTTCTATAATTGTTATTATTTGAAATTTAAGCCTATTACAGCATTTTCAAAATGTTGTCTTTTGTTAAATTGAACTATTTTGAATGTAACTTTCCGGAGAGTTTTCTAAATGCTGCGAAAAGTGAATTTTCACTGTTTTGATAAACTTAAGTGAATAAATGAACTTTGAAAGTTGAAAACTTTGGAAATTTAATAATTTAATTATTAAATGTAATAACTTCATTTTTGATTTAAATGAAGCAATTTGATTTGAAATATAAACTATATTGAAATGTGAATTGAAATGGTATTTTAAATTGAATAAAATGAATATGGTTTGGAAATGAATTTTGGAAAATATGATATTTTGATATATTGATATTACAGCGCTTTGTAAGTGATGTGGTTGATACAAATGAACTATGTATAAATTATAACTAAGTGGTATTACAACACTTGGTAAGTGCTATGATAACAGAAAGATAATTAAAATCTGAAACTAAAATAAAGGGCTATAGTAGCACTTGATAAGTGTTGCGGTAGGCTGAAATGAATGTTTGAGGCTTTGATTCAAATAAATGAGCTCAGAATTTGTCTAAAATTTTGGGAACTAAATATTTGATTGTAATATAACGAATTCACTTTTAAATGGTTTAAATGAATTGTTTTGATTTAAATATAAAACTATTTAAAAGGTGATTTGAAATGATAATAAATGATTAATATCTTTGAATTAAAAAGGATAATAAATGAATGATATCTTTGACTTAAAAAGGGTATTTAAATATATATACTTGGATTTGAATTCAAATAATGATTTGAAATGAATTTTGAAAGATATGATATTTTGATATATTGAAATAGTTTGGAAATGATTAGATCTTTATTTTGATAAAGATTTGAATTTGAAATGATGCTTTGTTTTGAAGTATAAACTATGATTTTTAAATTATAACCATGGGTTATAATAACGATTGGTTGTTAAAGAAAGGGGGATCGGATATGGACATACTCTCTGTCGATACCGAAAACCACTTTAACAACTGTGTATACGGTGGAGTTTCCAGAATGAAGTGGGATGGTGGCGATGTTCTTGAGGTATATTACGTGGACCCAACTCCTGTGAGTTGGCATAAGGTGGCTAAAACAGGAGCGATCTCGGGCCAAAAGGGGTAGCTCCTTTGGTCGGACACTGTAACGACTCGGATTTTGCCCGCTCAAAAATCGACATCCATACTTCATATCGTATTCGAATGCCATAGATTCGACCGTTCAAATCCGATTCGCCGGAGCTTATAACAATCATTAAGTAAACAACACAGCGGAATAAAAGAATAATACATTGATATACAGCTTTGATACAATATCTGATACAACAGATGATCCAATAGATATCAATATACATCACAGATATGATACAATAAATAGCAGCGGAAAGAAAATAGATAGCATCTAGCAGCGGAACAAATAACTCTAAGATAGTCTTCAAGGAAGAACTCCAGAAACTGCAACTCCATTTCCAAAAATCAATCCAGCAATAGCTCGAACTCCCAATAACGATGCACCAAGCTAGGCAAGACTGGTGCGAACCAAAGACTGAACTAGCTCCAGATAATCCACTATATCCAACTATCTGAAAACCCAACTCTAGACTACTCGTGTAGAAATATAATGAGCACCCAGAGTTTAGGAAAGAAACAATAAACTCCGGATCAGTCGTGGGACTGGTATGAGCAACAAAAACAGTTTATCTTTTATTCAAAATCAAAATAGAGGAATATTTTTAAAGTCAATTCGCAATGCTTTTAAAAGATGAGACTACCATAAGGCCTCCCGCACACACACAATGCAAACGCAGAATCGGAGGAGATTTCTCCTTATGATAGTCAAAGATGCTTGATACGCATTAAAAGAACATTTGATATTATTACTAGTGCATAGTGTAGAGAAAAATTCATTTCGAAAGTAGAATATAAATCTTAGCCAACATACGACCATTATCGTATGCCTACTATAGCTAACCATGTTCAATAGCAGGTTACCGCCACATTCCATGGCAGGTTATACAACTAATACTGTACAAGTCTCGTATTGTTTCTTTGGATTTCCAACAAATGGTCAGGCCAAGGAACTTCCCATTGCCACATGAGAACGCCTCTGGATGGACATTCCCGAGAACCAAACCGGAACTCTGCCAACACAAGGCCGGGTTACCCCTAATTGGGTAACTACTCACACGAGCACGCCATTCCCCGATCGTAAACGACCTTTCTCACGGGATCCCGATAACCAACAACCACAAAGTAATAAATTCGCAGTAACCACATAGGTTAAATATCTGGGCTCCATACCATGATACCACCTCTATCCAGAAGGAAATGCACATACCCTAAAGGGAGCTACCCCTCATAACCTTGCCGCATCTTTCCTGTTTTGACCATTTCCGGGGTGTGAGGCTCGACGAAGTCACGTCCACAAAAACATACTTTATACAAAAGCCATGCTTTGGGTCAACAAATGATCATAGAAATGATCACCCAGATAGACGATCAAACAAATGATCCTAACATAAAAAATCAACACAATGATCATTTCACAGCAACACTCAGCATGTCACATTACCAAATTGGGAATATATCGCTGATAACCTTCAACTATATAACCTCTGAGCACGTACGTCTCAGAGAAGGGTGTTAAGCTAAAAGAATAAATTCTCCGCCACCAACAGAAATATGTTTGAAAGAAATCGGCTTTATATCTCAACTTGTAATGTCAGACATACTATCCATACAAGTCTGTTCCGGGCTCGAACAGAACCGAAGGCACTTACAAAGAAGTCCTTGCAACCCGGATATTCACAATCCCGATCGGATTTCCCATCACATATGGAGTCTCTTACCAGGATCTACCCAGTGCAGAGACAATCGATAGGTCATCCTATCACTCTCGCAAATACCCGGTCTTCATCACCGGTCTTCAAATGCTATCCATAACGTCGAATCACATATTCAGAATGGGTTATACGACCCAAAGGTCCTTTCCCGGCTAACCCGAATAGTGAGCGAAAATATTTTAAAAATATATGGATATTGGGATTTCAATTAAGTCACAACTTATTTCCCAAAACTTTTCTTCAAATGGTTTAACAAATTACCATTTTCAATCTTTAAACAAAAAGATTCATTTTCACAACCTTTAACGGTTTAAACAATTTTCACATTTTAATCTTTTAAACAAAAGATTCATTCACAGATTTTCCAAATCAATTTTCATTTCAATTTGATTAACTCGTTAAATCTTTAAATCAAAGATTTAACTTATAGCCTTCAAAACAATTTCATTTCAATTTGATTTAAACAAATCATCAATTTAAATCTGTTAAAAATAAACAGATTTAATTCATAGCTTTCAAAAAGAATTCATTCATAACTTAGGAAAATCATTTCTCTATTCAATCTTGAAATTCCCCTAATTAACTGGAATCTCAGTTCTTATCTAAAAGTGTTTATCATTTGAAAATAACAGTTTTCATTTTGGAAATCTGATTCATTTATACGAGTTGAAGTCCTTGGGTTAAATTCAAATTCCCAAAAACAATACTTAAAAGTGGTTTAATCCTTATATAACCAATATAACATCTTTAATCCCTAATTTCAAATCATAGAATTCAATTTCAAGTATTGAATTTAAATTTAAATCAAATTATTTAAATTCCAAAACTTAATCAAGTAATTTAAAAATAATAAATTTTATTTCGAAATTTCATTCTAAAAGCTTTTCACATTTATTCTGATTCCATTTCCAAAACATTTGAATTTAAAAATTCAAATATAACTATTTCAAAAATCTGCGACTTAACCGATTTCCTCGTGAAATCCATATTTGTGTGTGTATGGTGTGGTCCAGGGGTTTAACACAATAGTGCAACATCATTCAATCATCACAGATCAAATACAATAATATATTCGATAAGCGATATAAGTTTATAACGCTTATCTTTCATACACAGATTCGCAGACATATATATATATCACAGATAATAAATTTCATCATAGATCACAACACAAATCAGGATAATCATAAAGCATCATATAACAGGGATATCAAACAGTTTACCATCCAGTATAATCCAAGCATCCATAGATAGGATTAATTTAATTATTTGATTAATTTAAATCAGATTAAATTTCTATGAATAATTCTTTTCACATTTATTATCAAATAAATTTCAAGTAAATGATTCTCATTAACTATTCATAATTATTTAATTACTATTCTTAAGTAATTAAACTCAATTTAACTATCGCTAATTATCATTTAATTAACCTTTAAAATCATATATTTAATCACTGATTATTTAATTAATTAAGTTCTAAACTGTAACTTAATAAATCTTAATTACTTGATTAAATAACCTTAATCATTTGTTTAAAAGAAAACTCTTTATTAATTTAATAAATCTTATTTACAAATTTATTTACCTTAATTAATTTAACTCAAATCTTAATTTCTTGATTTAAATAAATTAAATCAATTATTCACTTGAGCTAATTTAATGAGTGCATATCATTTTATCTTTACTAATTCAATTTTAAAACATTTTCTAACTAATGTTTTAATTATCATCACAAATCAAATTTAAACAATTTAAATATTAAAACTTCTTTGATTTCAGACTAGGATTCAAATTATCTTTAATTCAAATTTAAACTTAGTTTTAAACTTTTAATTTCAACTTGCTTAAATTTTTCATTTAAAATTTCAACTTCATTTCAAATTTCTTTAATATATATTGAATTGCTTTTAAGTTATTAAAACAATTTGAATTTAAAACTTATTTATGTTTAAACTAAACTCTACCTTCAACTTGAATTTATATTAACATTTCAATTTGAACTCAGCTTTTAAAAATCTTGGTTTAAAATTTAAATTGGTTTTAAAATTCTCAAACCAAAACAGTTTCAGGTTTCAGGTTAAAAATTGAAACAGGAATTCGACCCGAGACCCCCCTGCTAATGCTTCGAGTCACTTACTCGATTTACTCGAGTACCACTTCGCGTCATTTACCATTTTCCCCGAGACTTCCTGTACGCAACGCAAACCATCCCCTTCTTCTCCTTCCCAAACGCTACAGCCCCTCCAAACTTCAACGTGCACCGTGCACGTGTACACCACATCGGAGCGACTCTGATCATCGCAAAGACCGTCAACAAGTCACTGGTGACCCTCTCGACCACACCGATCAACTAACACCCTCAAGTTCGCCGTGTTTCGAAATCGAGATGTTCGAACTAAAACTGGAACCAATCTGATCAATATGAAATGCCTCGTGCCGCCGCCTGCGACCACCAGGCACCTCGCCATCGTTCCCGAAGCTACGTCGCACCTTCTAGCAACCACGGCACCAATCGCGATCGACTCCGATTGCATCACGACGTCGTGAAACCCATTTGAAAACTCGGCGATAAAACAGGCTGTTAAACCCTAAATCCCCTCGCGCGCACAATCAAGGACCAACACAAGAATTCCACCATGGTCATCATCTTCCCCAAGTCCACCAGCATCTCCCAGATCTGGCCATGCCACCCCACGGCGATGAGATCGCCGGAATTTAATTTTTGAATGAAAATCTTTCACTTTTCGATTTCTCGTGATATAGATCACCAAAAGTTCCAATTTTACTTGTAAAATTCAATTTTCAACACAAGAAATCTGATCATATGCTCAAATCCTAGAATTGAAGACATTAAATTTTCACAAAAATGTGATTGCTTACTGTAAAATAGATCCCTATCGAACTACAAAGCATATTAACTCACCAGACTATTTTTACCGTAAACTATATTCAAAATTTAACACTTTTCTAGTTTATAGCATCATCAAATACAAACTAGATAAAGAGAAATAGATTTTTGAAGTGGAGATGGACACTATTATCACCGTCAACAGAGCAGCGTTTCATTCATTTTCAAATTTAAAATAAAAGTTTCTCACCTTGTTCATTTGTTCCAGATGCTTTCTAAAGCTTGAAGTCTTTAAATTTCTGATGCTTTAAAATCTTCAACTTGAATTTGCTGAACTTACTTTTAGTTTTTCTGGTTTGGAATAAAACAGAGATGCTTCCAGTTTGGATTTTATATAAAATTTACTCTGTGAACCAGAATTTGGATGTACTGTGTTTTCATTGTTGCCAGAAAACAAATTTCAAATCTTGTTTGATTTATTACTGAAGCGCAGTGCAAGTTAAACCACACTTTAACTTGCTTTGCGATTTAATTTTCTTTCAAAAGTAAAAAAAAATAAAGAAAAATGGGAGGGAGGAATTTCGAGTTTACCTGTAACTAAAATGTTACAGGAATAGAGAGCAGGAAACAATGTTTCTAAGAAAATCAAAACATAAGCACAGCCATTCATCCCTATGCAAAGGCTATCCACATTCATACAAGCATTCAACACAAAAGGGATTGAGTGAAGTATAAGTTTACTCACAGTGTTTTAGCAAAGTGGCAGAGCTTTTTATAGAAACAGGCTTTTGAAATTGCCAGCTGAAATCACCTTCTTTGATTTCTCTGGTTGTAGTTTGTTTGAGTTTTGAAATGATGCCACTTTATTTTTGTTTATGATGGACTAAACTGATGAAATGAAGAAGTGGATGTATATAAAGAGAAGTATGCAGGCTGTAGTTAGTACAACAGGTTCATTCATTTTTATTTTTATTAATGGCTGATGTATATTATATTAATGGCAGCTATGCTTACATTATGGGCTGAGATGTATTATATTGTGTACTAAGGTAAGGGCATTAATTGCTTAGTGCTCTATTCCTCAGTCTACATGCATAGCTTCATTTGCTTGTACATCTTCTTTTCCTTATTATTGTGGCTGTAGCTTTGTTACTTATAACTATTTCCTCTATCTCGGCTGTACAATATGGAGATAGTATATAAAAGAAAAAGCATGTTCAGGGTGTTGTATTTCTTTTTGCTTTTCTTTGTTTCTCTTTCTTGTTTTGGTTTCACACTAGTATTTTTTTTTTGCTGTCTTCATATTTGCATATTTTATTTTTCTTTCTTTTGTCTATTTCTTGTTTATTTCAGTTTACACACTTATCATTGCTTGTTCAAATCTTTACAAGCTGCATACTATTCTTTTTAGTTTAGTTTTATACTTCTTGTTTTTGTTTTGTTTTGTTTTATATATCAATGTTCTTATTCTTATTCATAGCTTAAGTATGAATTATTTTACTTTACAAAATAAGTGAACTTCTATTTTTAGTTTAAATAATTATCATAAATTTTACTTTAAAAATTATTGTTTTATATTTCTCTATATATACACATATATTTTATATAACTCAAATTATCATCATTTATAAATTTTTTAAATCAATTTATTTATTTATTTTTATACTTGTGTAAATGTATATACTTTTGTTTTATTTATTTTTAAAAACCATTTATTTAAGATTTTATCTCAAATCCAATATATACATATATATTCACATATATACAAATTTTCAAATTCATACGACTTAATATAATTTCTATTTGAATCGGGGAAACTCGCTGCCCTTTATAATTAATTTTACAATTTTTTTAATTCAAAAATTCATTTAAATTATCAATTTAAATTCATAAAAATCCTGGGTCGTTACAAACTTCTCCCCTTAAAAGGATTTCGTCCTCGAAATTCGCAGGCACGAAAACAACACAGAGATAGAGAGATTCGATCTCCAATAATTCCTCAAACTTAAGATATGAATTCCAAACTCAAGTCGGAATATCTCAGAATATATACCAATTTGTCCCTCTTCGGACTTCAACCAACCCAACAAATTACAACAGAATTTCAAAGTTTGGTTTTAAACGAAATCTTTTATCGATACAATTCAAATTGTCCTTCATATTCTATTAATCAATTTTAACTCAATTTAAAATTTCCAATTTATTCAAAATTTTAATTCTAAATTTCAAATTCATTAAAGTTTAAATCAGAAATTGATAAGAAATCGATGAAGATACGAAGTAAGAATTTTCTACAACGATTCGTAGAGCATCACCGCACCGAAACTTCTTCTGGGGCTGCCACGAAGAATTTCAAAAGAATTTGGAAACGAATCAAAAGAGATTGATAAGAAAGATGTTCCCACTGTTGTTACAGAGTTTTGACTAATTATAGTCGTATTTTCCCGTCCCCTATCTCGTTTTCTTCTTGCTACTCATACTTACTATCAGTGGATAGTAAGAGAATTTACTGAGGTATTCAAACGGATATCTTAAGGATTACTCATTCTAGGATTTACTTCACCCTATCTCTAATGAGTTACTTAATGTGTTACACTCCTGAGCTAAATTTCAACCCTTAGCTCTGATACCAAATGTAACGACTCGGATTTTGCCCGCTCAAAAATCGACATCCATACTTCATATCGTATTCGAATGCCATAGATTCGACCGTTCAAATCCGATTCGCCGGAGCTTATAACAATCATTAAGTAAACAACACAGCGGAATAAAAGAACAATACATTGATATACAGCTTTGATACAATATATGATACAACAGATGATCCAATAGATATCAATATACATCAGAGATATGATACAATAAATAGCAGCGGAAAGAAAATAGATAACATCTAGCAGCGGAACAAATAACTCTAAGATAGTCTTCAAGGAAGAACTCCAGAAACTGCAACTCCATTTCCAAAAATCAATCCAGCAATAGCTCGAACTCCCAATAATGATGCACCAAGCTAGGCAAGACTGGTGCGAACCAAAGACTGAACTAGCTCCAGATAATCCACTATATCCAACTATCTGAAAACCCAACTCTAGACTGCTCGTGTAGAAATATAATGAGCACCCAGAGTTTAGGAAAGAAACAATAAACTCCGGATCAGTCGTGGGACTGGTATGAGCAACAAAAACAGTTTATCTTTTATTCAAAATCAAAATAGAGGAATATTTTTAAAGTCAATTCGCAATGCTTTTAAAAGATGAGACTACCATAAGGCCTCCCGCACACACACACAATGCAAACGCAGAATCAGAGGAGATTTCTCCTTATGATAGTCAAAGATGCTTGATACGCATTAAAAGAACATTTGATATTATTACTAGTGCATAGTGTAGAGAAAAATTCATTTCGAAAGTAGAATATAAATCTTAGCCAACATACGACCATTATCGTATGCCTACTATAGCTAACCATGTTCAATAGCAGGTTACCGCCACATTCCATGGCAGGTTATACAACTAATACTGTACAAGTTTCGTATTGTTTCTTTGGATTTCCAACAAATGGTCAGGCCAAGGAACTTCCCATTGCCACATGAGAACGCCTCTGGATGGACATTCCCGAGAACCAAACCGGAACTCTGCCAACACAAGGCCGGGTTACCCCTAACTGGGTAACTACTGACACGAGCACGCCATTCCCCGATCGTAAACGACCTTTCTCACGGGATCCCGATAACCAACAACCACAAAGTAATAAATTCGCAGTAACCACATAGGTTAAATATCTGGGCTCCATACCATGATACCACCTCTATCCAGAAGGAAATGCACATACCCTAAAGGGAGCTACCCCTCATAACCTTGCCGCATCTTTCCTGTTTTGACCATTTCCGGGGTGTGAGGCTCGACGAAGTCACGTCCACAAAAACATACTTTATACAAAAGCCATGCTTTGGGTCAACAAATGATCATAGAAATGATCACCCAGATAGACGATCAAACAAATGATCCTATCATAAAAAATCAACACAATGATCATTTCACAGCAACACTCAGCATGTTACATTACCAAATTGGGAATATATCGCTGATAACCTTCAACTATATAACCTCTGAGCACGTACGTCTCAGAGAAGGGTGTTAAGCTAAAAGAATAAATTCTCCGCCACCAACAGAAATATGTTTGAAAGAAATCGGCTTTATATCTCAACTTGTAATGTCAGACATACTATCCATACAAGTCTGTTCCGGGCTCGAACAGAATCGAAGGCACTTACAAAGAAGTCCTTGCAACCCGGATATTCACAATCCCGATCGGATTTCCCATCACATATGGAGTCTTTATACCAGGAGCTACCCAGTGCAGAGACAATCGATAGGTCATCCTATCACTCTCGCAAATACCCGGTCTTCATCACCGGTCTTCAAATGCTATCCATAACGTCGAATCACACATTCAGAATGGGTTATACGACCCAAAGGTCCTTTCCCGGCTAACCCGAATAGTGAGCGAAAATATTTTAAAAATATATGGATATTGGGATTTCAATTAAGTCACAACTTATTTCCCAAAACTTTTCTTCAAATGGTTTAACAAATTACCATTTTCAATCTTTAAACAAAAAGATTCATTTTCACAACCTTTAACGGTGTAAACAATTTTCACATTTTAATCTTTTAAACAAAAGATTCATTCACAGATTTTCCAAATCAATTTTCATTTCAATTTTATTAACTCGTTAAATCTTTAAATCAAAGATTTAACTTATAGCCTTCAAAACAATTTCATTTCAATTTGATTTAAACAAATCATCAATTTAAATCTGTTAAAAATAAACAGATTTAATTCATAGCTTTCAAAAAGAATTCATTCATAACTTAGGAAAATCATTTCTCTATTCAATCTTGAAATTCCCCTAATTAACTGGAATCTCAGTTCTTATCTAAAAGTGTTTATCATTTGAAAACAACAGTTTTCATTTTGGAAATCTGATTCATTTATACGAGTTGAAGTCCTTAGGTTAAATTCAAATTCCCAAAAACAATACTTAAAAGTGGTTTAATCCTTATATAGCCAATATAACATCTTTAATCCCTAATTTCAAATCATAGAATTAAATTTCAAGTATTGAATTTAAATTTAAATCAACTTATTTAAATTCCAAAACTTAATCAAGTAATTTAAAAATAATAAATTTTATTTTGAAATTTCATTCTAAAAGCTTTTCACATTTATTCCGATTCCATTTCCAAAACATTTGAATTTAAAAATTCAAATATAACTATTTCAAAAATCTGCGACTTAATCGATTTCCTCGTGAAATCCATATTTGTGTGTGTATGGTGTGGTCCAGGGGTTTAACACAATAGTGCAACATCATTCAATCATCACAGATCAAATACAACAATATATTCGATAAGCGATATAAGTTTATAACGCTTATCTTTCATACATAGATTCGCAGACATATATATATATATATATCACAGATAATAAATTTCATCATAGATCACAACACAAATCAGGATAATCATAAAGCATCATATAACAGGGATATCAAACAGTTTACCATCCAGTATAATCCAAGCATCCATAGATAGGATTAATTTAATTATTTGATTAATTTAAATCAGATTAAATTTCTATGAATAATTCTTTTCACATTTATTATCAAATAAATTTCAAGTAAATGATTCTCATTAACTATTCATAATTATTTAATTACTATTCTTAAGTAATTAAACTCAATTTAACTATCGTTAATTATCATTTAATTAACCTTTAAAATCATATATTTAATCACTGATTATTTAATTAATTAAGTTCTAAACTGTAACTTAATAAATCTTAATTACTTGATTAAACAACCTTAATCATTTGTTTAAAAGAAAACTCTTTATTAATTTAATAAATCTTATTTACAAATTTATTTACCTTAATTAATTTAACTCAAATCTTAATTTCTTGATTTAAATAAATTAAATCAATTATTCACTTGAGCTAATTTAATGAGTGCATATCATTTTATCTTTACTAATTCAATTTTAAAACATTTTCTAACTAATGTTTTAATTATCATCACAAATCAAATTTAAAAAATTTAAATATTAAAACTTTTTTGATTTCAGACTAGGATTCAAATTATCTTTAATTCAAATTTAAACTTAGTTTTAAACTTTTAATTTCAACTTGCTTAAATTTTTCATTTAAAATTTCAACTTCATTTCAAATTTCTTTAATATATATTGAATTGCTTTTAAGTTATTAAAACAATTTGAATTTAAAACTTATTTATGTTTAAACTAAACTCTACCTTCAACTTGAATTTATATTAACATTTCAATTTGAACTCAGCTTTTAAAAATCTTGGTTTAAAATTTAAATTGGTTTTAAAATTCTCAAACCAAAACAGTTTCAGGTTTCAGGTTAAAAATTGAAACAGGAATTCGACCCGAGACCCCCCGCTAATGCTGCGAGTCACTTACTCGAGTACCACTTCGCGTCATTTACCATTTTCCACGAGACTTCCTGTACGCAACGCAAACCATCCCCTTCTTCTCCTTCCCAAACGCTACAGCCCCTCCAAACTTCAACGTGCACCGTGCACGTGTACACCACATCGGAGCGACTCTGATCATCGCAAAGACCGTCAACAAGTCACTGGTGACCCTCTCGACCACACCGATCAACTAACACCCTCAAGTTCGCCGTGTTTCGAAATCGAGATGTTCGAACTAAAACTGGAACCAATCTGATCAATATGAAATGCCTCGTGCCGCCGCCTGCGACCACCAGGCACGTCGCCATCGTTCCCGAAGCTACGTCGCACCTTCTAGCAACCACGGCACCAATCGCGATCGACTCCGATTGCATCACGAAAGTCGTGAAACCCATTTGAAAACTCGGCGATAAAACAGGCTGTTAAACCCTAAATCCCCTCGCGCGCACAATCAAGGACCAACACAAGAATTCCACCATGGTCATCATCTTCCCCAAGTCCACCAGCATCTCCCAGATCTGGCCATGTCACCCCACGGCGATGAGATCGCCGGAATTTAATTTTTGAATGAAAATCGTTCACTTTTCGATTTCTCGTGATATAGATCACCAAAAATTCCAATTTTACTTCTAAAATTCAATTTTCAACACAAGAAATCTGATCATATGCTCGAATCCTAGAATAGAAGACATTAAATTTTCACAAAAATGTGATTGCTTACTGTAAAATAGATCCCTATCGAACTACAAAGCATATTAACTCACCAGACTATTTTTACCGTAAACTATATTCAAAATTTAACACTTTTCTAGTTTATAGCATCATCAAATACAAACTAGATAAAGAGAAATAGATTTTTGAAGTGGAGATGGACACTATTATCACCGTCAACAGAGCAGCGTTTCATTCATTTTCAAATTTAAAATAAAAGTTTCTCACCTTGTTCATTTGTTCCAGATGCTTTCTAAAGCTTGAAGTCATTAAATTTCTGATGCTTTAAAATCTACAACTTGAATTTGCTGAACTTACTTTTAGTTTTTCTGGTTTGGAATAAAACAGAGATGCTTCCAGTTTGGATTTTGATATAAAATTTACTCTGTGAACCAGAATTTGGATGTATTGTGTTTTCATTGTTGCCAGAAAACAAATTTCAAATCTTGTTTGATTTATTACTGAAGCGTAGTGCAAGTTAAACCACACTTTAACTTGCTTTGCGATTTAATTTTCTTTCAAAAGTAAAAAAAATAAAGAAAAATGGGAGGGAGGAATTTCGAGTTTACCTGTAACTAAAATGTTACAGGAATAGAGAGCAGGAAACAATGTTTCTAAGAAAATCAAAACATAAGCACAACCATTCATCCCTATGCAAAGGCTATCCATATTCATACAAGCATTCAACACAAAAGGGATTGAGTGAAGTATAAGTTTACTCACAGTGTTTTAGCAAAGTGGCAGAGCTTTTTATAAAAACAGGCTTTTGAAATTGCCAGCTGAAATCACCTTCTTTGATTTCTCTGGTTGTAGTTTGTTTGAGTTTTGAAATGATGCCACTTTATTTTTGTTTATGATGGACTAAACTGATGAAATGAAGAAGTGGATGTATATAAAGAGAAGTATGCAGGCTGTAGTTAGTACAACAGGTTCATTCATTTTTATTTTTATTAATGGCTGATGTATATTATATTAATGGCAGCTATGCTTACATTATGGGCTGAGATGTATTATATTGTGTACTAAGGTAAGGGCATTAATTGCTTAGTGCTCTATTCCTCAGTCTACATGCATAGCTTCATTTGCTTGTACATCTTCTTTTCCTTATTATTGTGGCTGTAGCTTTGTTACTTATAACTATTTCCTCTATCTCGGCTGTACAATATGGAGATAGTATATAAAAGAAAAAGCATGTTCAGGGTGTTGTATTTCTTTTTGCTTTTCTTTGTTTCTCTTTCTTGTTTTGGTTTCACACTAGTATTTTTTTTTTGCTGTCTTCATATTTGCATATTTTATTTTTCTTTCTTTTGTCTATTTCTTGTTTATTTCAGTTTACACACTTATCATTGCTTGTTCAAATCTTTACAAGCTGCATACTATTCTTTTTAGTTTAGTTTTATACTTATTGTTTTTGTTTTGTTTTATATATCAATGTTCTTATTCTTATTCATAGCTTAAGTATGAATTATTTTACTTTACAAAATAAGTGAACTTCTATTTTTAGTTTAAATAATTATCATAAATTTTACTTTAAAAATTATTGTTTTATATTTCTCTATATATACACATATATTTTATATAACTCAAATTATCATCATTTATAAATTTTTTAAATCAATTTATTTATTTATTTTTATACTTGTGTAAATGTATATACTTTTGTTTTATTTATTTTTAAAAACCATTTATTTAAGATTTTATCTCAAATCCAATATATACATATATATTCACATATATACAAATTTTCAAATTCATACGACTTAATATAATTTCTATTTGAATCGGGGAAACTCGCTGCCCTTTATAATTAATTTTACAATTTTTTTAATTCAAAAATTCATTTAAATTATCAATTTAAATTCATAAAAATCCTGGGTCATTACAGACACATTCCTTCGATACTATACTCTTACTTGTTATTGATTAGATGGCCATCCTCCGATTTTGATATGGGAGTGTGTTCCGAGGTGGGCGTATGTGGCTGCTGCGTTACCACCAGCCCGTGTCCGTAAATGGTATATCTACCCCAGCATTGCCTTGTGTGCCGTGTCACCTACAATACCGAGCCTTTACTACGAGTTTGTTTTCTCCCGTAGCCCGTGTGTTATCCTCTGATAGTCTTTCGATCTGGAGATATCATGATATTGGATGGACTACTGGGACTATTATGTGTGAAGGGTGATATGGGTAGCCCGGAACACTATTTAAAAGTAAGTTTATATTACTATAGACATTATTATAATAGCGAAATTTTACTACATAGTAAATAGTTTAACGGATCCTTAGAGGTAGGACGGTCCCAGGCATCCTTTAAGTTACTTGTACCTTATTACAGTTCACTTGAGTTGGTTTACATTATATAAGTATATATTGTCCTGACTCGAGTGTTTGTATTTTTATTTACGCTCGGGTCAGCCTTAGTTATTCACAGATTTGGATTCCACTTTCTGGAGATTGGAATCGCTAGAGATTATCTGCTTATCTCGTTTAATCTATTTCAGTTCTGTTGTTCTATTCAGCTTGTACTTGGTTATGATCTTGAGTCTTCTGTTGTACTGTATTTCTTCTGTTGTATTTTATTTAACTATGATATATTTACATAGTAGCTTCATGAACTACTGTCTCTTTTACTTCCGCTGCATTTCTTACTCTGTGTCTGTGTTCTGTGATTATTATTTATTGTATGTTCTGAGATTTGCCAAATTTTATTTACAACGCGGTATTTTGAGCAATTCAAGTCCGACATGTGCGGATGCGAATGGTTGAAAATATCGGGTTGTTACAGTTGGTACAAAGCTTTGGCTTTGAGGCAAAACATAGAATGTATGGTAAATTTAGTTACTGAATCGCTTTCATCCAAACTTGAATCTCTTCCTCTTTGGTTCAAATTTCATTTTAATTTTGGAACGTTCCCTGCGGTTCCAAAATTCAATCGTGTCCCTCACTATTCATCTCCTTTTGATTCTGGAGTATCCCATAACTCCACTTCCAATGAGCTTTATAGTGAATTGGTGGTCCCGCCAATCTCAAAAATTCATTTGTAAAGGGGGAAACTCCTTTACAATTAGCATCGATTCAGTAGTGATTTATATCTATCCTTGGTTTAGATACTAATTTTTTTGTTATTCCAAACTATATCTATTGAGATCGAATGTAGATTTACCCTAGAAAATCCACATCGATCTTATTCTTTAAGTCACGGTTGACCTGGTTTAGGTTGCCCACGGTTTATTTAAGCTTATCCACCTCCCTATTTTGTTATTCAATGATCTTGTCTTTTGTTCCAATCTATCATCCAAACATTTTGAATTGTACTTGTAAATCAATATTGATGTTTTGTTTTATATTGTGTTGTTTGAGTTGTTGATGTTGATTTGGATTTCCGATTGATTCGTCTGATCAACGCTATCTGTAGGATTTCTAAAACACCGACAGAAAAAATTGACACAATATTATTTTAAAATTTGGTTAATGAAATAAATTTTGATATAAGCAAATTTATGGAACTTAATAAATTGATTTAAATTAATCATTTGAAATGATAATACTTGATTTATCATTTATTGTTCTATAAATGAATTTATAAATAGCTATTTATAAATTGATTTGGGAACTGAAATGAGTTTGAAACAAGAAATTTGAGAATTAATTTCTGATGGTTTCAAACCTTGTGTTTAAAGTTTTAAAAGGGGTATACAATTTAAAGTATTTTCTAATAGAAATTTGTTTCCAAGAAATTTTAAAGTTTAAAAATTAGTGCTCTTCTCTTTGTCGCTGGAAAATAGCTTCAGTGATGACCGCGACATCGTCGACGTTCATTTTCGAGTTTCGAAGTAAAGAGACCGTTCTGTAGTCTTGCTACAGCTTTGTTTTGGGAAATTTAATTGATTTGAATTTCTAAAATAAGATGGATTTATAATATATATAGATATATGATTTAAATTTGATTTGACATATTTTTTTATATATTTATTTATCTCTAAATGGTTTGATGGAATCAGAAATTTTATTCTTCAACTTTATCTTAAAGAATCATTTCAATTATAAAAAGAAAATCAAAATTTTAGATAAATGATTCAAACTTGACATGTGGGAATTAGAAAGTTTTATTTGTATAGTACGCAATTGCATTTAATTATAACTTATCCAAATTATACAGAAGTTAAAAATGTAATTGGATAATATACAATATAAAAAGATTTTATAAATAAAATTTGAATGGTTAAAATAAATGTTATACGCTTAAATTTAGTTATAAAATGATTAACATGAGTAAATAGAATAAAAGGTTAATTTAATAATTTACAATATGAAATGATGTTAATGGAACTAACAATAAATTAAAGCAGCTATAATAAGAGTTAGTATAATGGGCATAGATGATAAATATATTGGGAGGAATAAATTTTACTTTAAGTAGGAATAAAGAAGAATTAAATTTATTAAGTACATTATGAGTATAATGAACGATTATTTTTCAAATCCATGATCTTAGAAATTGTTAATTTAAGATGATTAGAAGATAAGATAATAAAATTTGAGATAGTTAAGATTTGTTCAACTTGTGTAAAAAAATTAATTATCTATTTAAGTTGAAATTTCCATGGTTTCTAACTTATTATCTTATTTTGTTTTTCAAACTATCTTTTGGTTGTCCTTATTTTCCTTATCCTGCTTCAGGCTGGTGTAGGCAATTTTCAATAATTTTTCTGTTTAGAAATCTTTCTATAATCTTTGACAATCTCCACCTTGTTAAACTTACCTATAACAATAGTTATCAGGTATAATTTCAATCTTCTCGTCATCCTGTCTTAATCTTACTTCACTTTATCTTTTTCTGTGCTTTCCCGTACCTCATTCCTTTTCGGGGATGAAAAGTTTTGAGTGGGGGAGAGTGCAACAACCCTAATTTTTTTTGCATATAATTTAAATTTGATTTTATTTTATTTTTAAATTATTTTAAACTTTTTTTATTTCAAACATTTGATTTTTAAATATAAATTTTGATTATTATATGAATTATAATTTCAAACTGGTATAAATTGAATATTTTCCTAAAAAATGGATTTGTGGTCAAAACAGGTCAAACTTTGACTTTTAAATTTTAAATTTAAATATTTTAATTCTTTAATTTTATATTTTATTATGAAATTAGATTTAATATCATGGATACTGCTTTTCATTTCGTTGAAATTGGATTTAAATTGTGAAAGTTGTAACCTTTACAATATTGTGTGCATATAGGGTTATTTAACAATATTCTTTGTTTTAATTTATATAAATGAAATTTTTACTTGATATATATTATTCTAATTTATATATTTATGTTATATTATGTATATTTTGACATTTAATTTTTTTTAAAGTGATGTTTGAATTTTTCCAAAGCTTATTGAATTTATTTTCTATTTTTAAAGCCTAGTTTCTATTTTCTTTCCTATTTTCTTCATTTAAATTATATTTAATTATAATTTATTTATTCATTTTTGTGAAGGCTTTTTTATTTTGTGTTCTTATCCTTATTTATAAATATTTTTCAAGTATATACTAATTTTCCAAAGTTTATTCCATTTATTTTCAAATTTGCTAGACTAGTTTACATTTTCTTTGTTATTTTCTTAATTTAATTATATATATTTAATATTTATTTATTTACTTTTGTTTATTTACTAAATTTTCGTATTTTTATCTGAATTTACATATATATATATATACATATATATATTTCAGTTATATAAAATTTCAAAAGAATATGGAGATATTTGAAGAGTTGTGACCATTGATTTGCTTATGTCCTTTTGTATTCCACCTTTTCAATTGCAACCATTACATGCATTCAATTGTGGCCGTTCCTTCACTACCTTCAGCCGACTTCTGTTCATTTTTCACATGAATTATCTTTCTCAAACCAGAGAAAAGGTTCGGCTTCCCATCATCTCAAAAAGCTTGGTAAAAATCCTCTTTTCTTTTTCATTTTTTTGCTTGAAATTATGTTATTTGCTCTTGCCTTCTTCCATGTAGCTTAGCCCCATTATCCTCCTTCACTATGGCTGCCGCCACCACCACCTGAGCCATCCTACACCATCTCCTCTACAGCCCTAAGCCATTGGCCATGCACCCATGTGACCAAATCCAACAATACTTGCATAAAACTTCACCCTATTGCCCATAGTCGAGCACCATACATCACCACCACCTTCAACCACCCCTTGGCCACCCCCTCCTCCACCTCCACCAACCATGAATGACCTGAAACCCTCTGCCACTCCATCCTCTAGCCCACTACAGTGATGGCCGGGCTTGGTCTTGCTTGGGCCGAGCCCAATGTTGCATTGTATCCATGTAGCTTGCCTTTGTAGTTGTTATCCATGCACTTATTCCTTTGCACTACTTTTGCTTCATCACCATGCATGTTTGGCCGATCTTATTCAACCCAAAACCAAATCAAAACCCACTCATTAGCCATGTGTTTCTGACCTATAGCTGAAGCATAGGTGGTAGAAGGCAAGTGCAAGTGGTTTGGAGATGATTTATGCATTCATTTCTACTATTGTTTAATCTTATTTTTGGTTGAAACTTATATTAGTTATATTGTTTTGTTTGAATTGTATTCAAGGAAATAAATCTTTGGCTCTCTCAATCACAAATCTTTTTCGTGCTATCGTGCCTCTGAAGATCACAGTTTGTGTGTTTCAGTTGTCGTCCCCAGCTTATACAAGTGAGTTATTCTCACCAGACAGTTTATATCTATATAAATAGTAAATCGATCACATGTGAATCTGTAAAATGCATCACCATATTATATCTGCTATATTATGACCATATGATGTTCACCCATGCTTAAACACCTGTTACATCATTTGTTACTGTTATATCATGCTGTTTTGTTAATTTTATCAGTTTATCACACTGCAAGTTCCCTTTAGATTAGAATCACTATGTGTTGAAATCATACATACCCGAACAGACTTTAGAACAAGGGAAAATCGTTATGGGCTGAAATGATAGGCTTGAGCGATTTTAAATTTATTTCATTTACTTGGGACTGCAGGTTTTAAATGATAAAACCTGGGTTTTCTTTGTAAATTACGGGTTGAAATGATATATTATCCGTATGACTTTACACAACGTAGAAAATTATAAACAGACCCGTAGTTAAAATATGTTTTTCCAAAATTCTTAAAATATTTTAGAAATGTAAATATTATTATATTTTGATTTAAATTTAATTAAAAATAATTTTTGTAAAATATTATTTTTTCTGTAAATTTATAAGTTAAATAAATTATGGAAAAGTTAGAAAATTTGAATGTAAGTTATTTTGGAAATTTTGATTTAATTATAATTGGAAACTAAATTAAATAGTGATAATTTTAATTTATAATGAATTTAAAGTGATTTTATAAAATATTAATGATTTTTGAATAAAGTTAAAAAATGAAATGAATGATTATTTAAGTTGAAATTTTGAAATATAGCCAAAATGGGAATTTGTGAATTTGGCTTAAAAGTGAATTTTAAGTTAAGTAAATAAAATTGAAATTAAGTTATATTTTGAAGTTTTAAACATAAGTGTTAAGTTAAAATTTAATTCAATGAATTTAATATTGAATGTTGAAATTTAATAAGTGAATTATTAGTAAATCTTGATTTTTGAATGGAAATTTAACTATATAAAATCATGAACTTTAGAAAAATTAAGTGATGTTTATAAATGTGAAAATGTGTGATTTTATAATTTAAAAATGTTTTAAATAAAAATATAATTGGTTGTGAAATTATATTGAATATTTGAAGTTAATTAACTGCATTTTTGAAATGCTATTAATTGTAATGTAAATGATATTACAGCATTTGTAAATGCTGTAGTTGATGATAATGAACTATAAAGCTAAATTGAATTAAAGGCTATTATAGCATTTTTTGTAAATGCTATAATTGTTGAATTTAACAAAGTTTAGTTGAAATTTAAGCAAACCCTGTTACAGCATTTTTATAATGCTGTCTTTTGTTAAATTGAATTGTTTAAAATGTAACTTTCCGTAGTGTTTTCTAAATACTGCGAAAAGTGAATTTTCACTGTTTTGATAAACTTAAGTGAATAAATGAACTTTGAAAGTTGAAATTTTTTGAAATTTAATAATTTAATTATTAAATGTAAAAACTTCATTTTTGATTTAAATGAAGTAATTTGATTTGAAATATAAACTATTTCAAAATGTGAATTGAAATGGTATTTTAAATTGAATAAAATGAATATGGATGGGAAATGAATTTTGAAAAATACGATATTTTGATATATTGATATTACAGCGCTTTGTAAGTGCTGTGGTTGATACAAATGAACTATGTATAAATTATAACTAAGTAGTATTACAGCACTTGGCAAGTGCTGTGATAATAGAAAGATAATTAAAATCTAAAACTAAATAAAGGGCTACAGTAGCACTTGATAAGTGTTGCGGTAGGCTGAAATGAATGTTTGAGGTTTTGATTTAAATAAATGAGCACAGAATTTGTCTAAAATTTTGGGAACTAAATATCTGATTGTAAATATATTGACTTCACTTTAAATGGTATAAATGAATTGTTTTGATTTAAATATAGAACTATTTAAAAGGTGATTTGAAATGATAATAAATGAATGATATCTTTGAATTAAAAAGGATAAAAAATGAATGATATCTTTGACTTAAAAAGGGTATTAAATGTATATATTCGGATTTGAATTCAAATAATGATTTGAAATGAATTTTGAAAGATATGATATTTTGATATATTGAAATGGATTGGAAATGATTAAATCTTTATTTTGATAAAGATTTGAATTTGAAATGATACATTATTTTGAAGTATAAACTATGATTTTTAAATTATAACTACGGGTTATAATAACGATTGGTTGTTAAAGCGACCGGGATCGTATGGACACACTCTCTGTCGATACCGAAAACCACTTTAACAACTGTGTACGCGATGGAGTTTCTAGAATGAAGTAGGATGGTGGTGACGTTGTGAGGTATGTTACGTGGGCCCAACTCCCATGAGTTGGTAAAAGGTAGCCAAAACATGAGCGATCTCGGGCCAAAAGGGGCAGCTCCTCTAGTCGGACACATTCCTTCGATACTATACTCTTACTTGTGATTGATTAGATGGCCATCCTTCGATTTTGATATGGGAGTGTGTTCCGAGGTGGGCGTATGTGGCTGCTGCGTTACCACCAGCCCGTGTGCGTAATTGGTATATCTACCCTGGCATTGCCTTGTGTGCCGTGTCACCTACCATACCAAGCCTTTACTACAAGTTTGTTTTTCTCCCGTAGCCCGTGTGGTATCCTCTAATAGTCTCCCGATCTGGAGATATCATGATATTGGATGGACTACTGGGACTATTATGTGTGAAGGGTGATATGGGTAGCCCGGAACGCAATTTAAAAGTAAGTTTATTTTACTGTAGACATTATTATAATAGCGAAATATTACTGCATAGTAAATAGTTTAACAGATCCTTAGAAGATGGGCGGTCCTGGGCATCCTTTAAGTTACTTGTACCTTATTATAGTTCACTTTAGTTGGTTTACACAATATAAGTATATATTGTCCTGACTCGAGTGTTTGTATTTTTATTTACGCTCGGGTCAGCCTGAGTTATTCACAGATTTGAATTCCACTTTCTAGAGATTGGAATCATTGGAGATTATCTGCTTATCTAGTTTTATCTATTTCAGTTCTATTGTTCTATTCCGCTTGTACTTGGTTATCATCTTGAGACTTCTGTTGTACTTTATTTCTTCTATTGTATTTTATTTAACTCTGATATTCACATAGTAGCTTCAAGAACTACTATCTCTTTTATTTCCGCTGCATTTCTTACTCTGTGTCCGTGTTCTGTGATTATTATTTACTGTATGTCTGAGATTTGCCAAATTTTATTTACAACACGGTATTTTGAACAATCCAAGTCCGACATGTGCGGATGCGAATGGTTGAAAATATCGGGTTGTTACAAATAATGTCTAAAGTAAAGTATAATATATTTAAAAATAGCGTTAAGGCTTTACATTTTCCACCTAAACACATTTATAGTGCCAATAGTCTATACAGTACCATCGTACCTCCAGATCAGGAGGCTACCATAAACACTCCATAGGTAGGACACAAATCAAACTCGTGGTAAAGCACACTAGGATGGGTGATACGGCACAATAAGGCAATGCCAGGTTAGATATACCAATTACGCATCCGGGTTGGCGGTAATGCATAGTAGCCACTACCGCCCACCTCCAGCCACACTCCAAAAAATCAAAAATTAAAAGTGGCCACCAAATCAATCACAAAGTCTGAATATAGTATCACAGGAGTGTGTCCGATCAGAGGAGCTACCTCATTAGCCAGAGAATCGCTCTTGTTTTGGCCACCTTATGCCAACTCAAGGGAGTCGTGTCCATGTATATACCTCAATAGGACGTCGCCACCATCCTACTTCATTCTGGAATCTCCACCGCGCACAAGTCGTTAAAGTGATTTTCGGAGTTGGCAGCGAGTATGACAACTTTCGATCCCGGTCTCTTTCACAACCCAACGTTATTATAACCCCGCGGTCATTTTAAAAAAGTTCATCCTTCAACCCAAATATCATTTCCGTTTCAAATATATCCATACGATATCATTTCCATTTCAAATCCAAATATAATATCATTTCTGTTTCAAATATATCCATTTCCAAAATCATTGCACTTTCAAAGTTATAACACTTCTGAAACCAAACCATATTTTCAACCTGAGAATATGAAACAAAGGAAATGAAACCTGAAACAAAGGAAACTTAATACAAACCAAGTATGGATTTAAAATCAAATCGGGATGCATGCAAGTTCAAAGCAAATTCAGACAGAATGCAAAAGCTTTTACCTGGGATAGGCTTCGGTTTTGTCAAGTGCATTTTCCTTTGAAAATAAATAAAGGCAAAGATCATCTCAAACCAGAAAGCAAATCAAATCTGGAAATAAAAGTAGGCAGTGAATTCAAGAAGCAAAGCAAGAGGGAAAAAATATACACTTTCAAACATAATACTTTAAAATTCATAACTTCGAAAATATAGCTTCCACCACTTAAGCAGTTTAGATATTAAACTAGTATATATAATAAAATAGTTTACAAAGTAAAATTGTTTAAATAAAAGAGTTCTAAGTTAAAATAGTTTATATTAAAATAATTAGTATATTAAAATAGTTTATATTAAAAATGATTTATAATAAAGTATAAAATAGTTTTAAATATAATTTAAAAATAATTTATGTAATAAAATAGTTTTTTTTTCAGATTCCACAAATTGGTTCCAAATCAACTTGAATTCCAAAATTAAAATTTAATCAAATCTCAAATCATCAATTTCAATTCAATTCGGTTTCTCAACAACCGGTTTCAAATTATATCGATTCCAAAAACAGATCTGGGCCATAAAATAAACTATTTCAATCAATTTCAAAGCTTTAAATATTAAAACATTTCAAAACAAAATTTGACGGCATCGTTTATGTCTCAAATTCACTTTAATATTAGTTAACTTTGAAATATCCACTTATAAAAAAATCCAACATCATTAAATAAAACCCAATTTACAAATAAACTAAATATTTCCTTAAATTTATGAATCAATTAAACCAAAATCAAGTTATAAAATCATATTCTTTTAAAACATCACATTCGATAAGTTTTAAATCGATTTAATAAAATAAAATTCGTAAAATTTATAATTAAAATACCAACTTATAATTTTATGATTTTTCAAAATATACGAATTTAAATTCAAGAATTTAAACACTATAATTTTATAATATCCTGAAATCAATAATTATTAAACCGTAATATTTCCTTTCAAAACCACAGAAATCACTTTCAAAATATTTATATATAGACCAACGGTGTCTGTACATAATTTTCTATCCTATGGTCAAGTGATACGGATATTTATCATTTCAATCAGTAATTTAAATATATATGGGTATATATCATTTCAACGCGCAATCCCAAATTTAATTCAATTGAAAATCGCTTGGGTCTATCATTTTAACCCATAACGATTTTCTTTTATTCTAAAAATCATTCGGGTATATATCATTTTAACCTATATGGAATTCTATACTAGCTGGGAACTTGCAGAGTTAGAATAGATATGATAATAATATAAAGGGCATATATCATCAATATAAATAACAGATAATGGCGTCAGATGTCACAGGTGAACAAACAAAGATAATAACATAGAAATGTAAATAACTAACAGTATCATATTTTAATTATCGTTTCAGTTGAAATCAAATTTAATAAATATAAGAACGTTAATAATGAGTGATTGCCACCTTTCGAGGCCAGATACGAACGAGAAGATAACACGGATGTGCACATTGATATGGACGCTGAATTTGAATTAAAAATCCAAGCAAAACAAAATCGACATGAATTCAACGATCAAAGCTGATAAACGGAATTGATAAAAATAAATTAGAATTAGGTGACGATGATAAATGGTATAAGTGAATTTATATATAACTAAATAAAACAATATATATGAGAATCATATCCTGAATTCAAACATATATTATATGTATTTCAAAATCCATTGTTTTTAGATTAAAACACACGCACACACACACACACACACACGCACACACACACACACACACATATATATATATATATATATATGAATCAATATATATACATATACATAATATATGTTGAAATAATTACTTATATACACATATATCCATCCATAACCTTACTGATATATATTGACTAATGTGTACATTGTAAATAAACCTTTAAACATATTGTACCTATATATCTAATCAAAGGAAGGCTCTAAAAGATCTCAGACAAAAGCATGTAAAAAATATATATACATACACATATACACACACTAATATATGACAGTAACCAAATGCATACATACATACATACATACATACATATATAACTACATGAACCCCTATATACTTACATATAAACAACAAAACCTATATATAACTTATATATAGTTAACAGGTTATGAGCAATTATATATATATACACACCAAAAAATCAATACTAACAATAAATAATTTAGCTTCAAATTTCTTAAATATATACTGACTGGTTATAAACTTGTGTAGACTTATAAATAAGAACACAAATATTATATATCTTCCTTTATAATAATATAGTTACTGCAAACCACAGCATGGAACTAACAAAACAAAAGAATATGTTTATATACAAACAGATAAATAGAATATATACACAAATAATAAGTCAGACCTATATATATATATACATACATTTTAAAAAAATCACAACTATATATATATACACATATACTTAAAATATATGCAAACATATTTGAGTATGCTAACTTTATTCATATGTGGGTTACATAACTAAATATAAATATGTATATACAATTGTTAGGAAATGTATAAAGCTATGAAACCCAAAATATAGGTAATTTCTATATAATAAAATTCATAACAGTTAAAATCATATATTAAATAAACAACACAAACTGTTGTTTCTAATATTATGGTGAAAACTACTACTTATTATATATATATATATAGACATATATATATATTAAACTAACGTCCCTTATATATGTACCTTAAACCATACTAGTACAACTACTATATAATAATATACATATATAGTATGGACGGGATGAACATATAACTTGATAATAAGAATATATATGAACCAAACTATATAAACAAATTTTTATAAAAAGTATATATGGCTGCAAATATACTTGTACAAGCTAATATACATACTTATAACAATATATAAAGACAAAAATATATATGATAGAACATATACACAGCCATATCACTAGACAGAGAAGGAGGCGAGAGGGGATGAGGAGCAGACTAAACGAGACCTGTGGAGGTTGGCGCTGTAGTGCAGTTGGAGGCATGGGTTTGTTGATCGGTGGTGGTCACTGGCAGAGGAAGGCGGAGCTTGAAGGTCGGAGGGTGGAAGGTTTTTTTCGGTGGAGAAAGGAAGTGGAAAAAGCGGGTTTCCATGAAGAAGATAACAGCAGGATACACGAAGCAAATATATGAGTGTTTCAATATTTCATATATTTCCTTTTATGTAGAACGGCAGAACCAAGAAAAGATAAGGAAGGGACCAAAAGAATCAAACTAGAATTTACTGACCATTAGGAAAAATGAAAATTTAGAGGTTGAAATCAAGGAAAGTAATAATGGCAAGAGGCTATTGGTAATATAATGTGGATAATGAATGGTTATATAACCCAAAATCCCGAATTGCAGAACCGATACGAAAATCGTCCCGCAAAATTTGCCGTCCCCGGACGCCGAAACAGAAAAATGAATATACCACGGACATCATCATGGTGAGACGATCAAAATGGCATACAAATATCATTGATATGACCATCTGATCAAAAGTCGATATTGGTACCGAAATGCTGCTAAAATATCAGAAATAAGATGAATGGAACAATAGAAGTCCAAATTTGAAGAAACGAAATATGATGTCTCACTCGAAAGATGATTTACAAATTTATTATGTAAAAATATTCAGGTTTGAGAAACATTTTTTTATCATCAAATTTAACTAATTTGAATTTATGTGACGCCCCACCTCTATACCCACGCTAGCCAAGGACACTAGAGGATAATGCCGTCAACTAACACGGAGAATAAGGCTGGTTAGAAGCGACCATCTATAGCCTTGCTCTAACTATCTATTGAATACATCGACAATAGACATACCAAGTAGGTCGACATACCCAATGAATACTTAAAAAAAACCATAGGTGGTTGGAGGATCTATCAGAACAGAATATAACAACTCAAATGTAATATACATCACAGAACAGTAGATCATCATATACACATATATTGATACATAACAGAGTATACAAAATAATACATGTCAAGTGGTATAGCAAACCACGATATATAGACGAATTCAAAAGAATACATATATCAGAGTTACAATAAAAAGGACTACACAAAAAGCTTTAACAAAAAGGAACAAGCTGAATAGTCCATGTGGAAGAAAAATAGGCTATGTCCAAATGCACCTAACCTGAAACATGTTGGTCTGACCCGAGTATAAAATACACGGGTCAGTCAAGCTAAACAAATCAGTTAGGTAAACTGAACAACAATAACCTGCAAGGTCACAAAGTATAACAAATATCTCCAAAAGAGATACACAATCATCTAACAAAAGATGAATCATATCATAACAAGCCTCGTATCATCGGCAACTCAGAGAAACAAAGGATAGGAATATCCCAAAACAAGCCATAAAGGCAAATAACAAATACCAATGAAGGTAACACAAGTTCCAAAAGGTAATCGTTATACATCTTGCGGCTCAAAAAGACCAACACCGAAGGGCGATACCTAGGGAATATACATATCAATGAAAATATCGTAAAACTTGCACGTGCTCAGTACTATATAAACAAGGATCCATGAGCCCAAAGACTCCAAACCCAAATATCTCTCGAGCGGCTCATAATGACCTAACTCCGAAAGCGATACAATAGGGAAACAAACCCGAAGGCACAAACCCGAAGGTACAAACCCGAAGGCAACAAACCTGAAGGTGCAAACCCGAAAGCAACACACCGAAGGCAACAAACCGTAGTGGTGACGGTCCGGAGGCCCAGTACTGGACACCACTAACTGGCAGAATGTGTCATAACTCTCGAAAAGGAATCCGAAAAGTGGTAACGTGAGTCCCATAACCACTCGTTCGCACTAAACGGTTTACTATCCGTTAGTTAATTTCACACTCAAAGCAGTACAAAGTTCACCTCATCTCATCGGTAAACCAGACCAAAAGGCCAAAATGATCAATCGAATAGGTCGGGGACTAATCGAAAAGATAAACATATGGATTCATGGTTCGTGTTTTACCTAACCATTTAATCTCCTTTCCACTCTGCTCGAAGTGTGAAATTGTGTGTGTGCTTTAAATAGAATTTACGAATTGGAGAAGGAAGATTTTAATACGATTTAAAGGGATTATTTTGAAAAACCCATGAATGAAGTTAAAAATCAGTTATCAAAGCCAAAGATGCAATGGCAACCACTAAGAACGAACTTGAATCGATAAAATTTGGAAAACCAATCAAAATGAGAAAAAATAGGTAAAATAGAAAAATAGGAGCAGGTCGGTCGACCGGACTCCCTGAGTCGGTCAGCTGACCTGATCTAGAGGCAGAGAAGCGCTCGGGCAGCAGGTCGGTCGAACGGACCAGGGGTTCGGTCGGCCGAACTGCAATTTTCTGCAGTTCCTGCCCTTTCTCATCAAAGTGCAAACACTTCCAAAACTCAACCGGTCGAGCAATGGGTCTAAGGAGCCTTAGCCAATAGATACCCCAGCTTCATTAGCTCTCCGATTCGCCACCAAAAATATGTTCAAACATCAAAGTTAGGATCTTTAAAGAATTGAACCCAAAACACTAACTATTTGGATATTCACCAATTCAATCCAAACCAAAAGCAAGTGCATATGAACAAGTGTTAGGAATTCATACCCAACAATGAAAGATAGATATAAGCATAGATGAGAGATAAAAATCTCACTTTACGTCAATAATATCAAGAGAAGTAGATGTGAGTTCAAAACTCACCTTTTTACACACAAACAAAGAAGAAGAAGCTCAAACACAAGAAGGAGACTAACTACTCTTCACTTCACTGTACAAGATTCAATTTAAGAATAAAACACATATTTCCCAAATTAGGTTTAGGAAACTTTCTGAAATTGGATAGGAGAAGAGTTTGAGAAGATGAAGAGGAGGCTTACCAATAGCTTCACTTTGATTTTGGAGCAAGAATTCAAACTTGCAAGGAAGAACTAGGGCTTGGAATTTCTATTTCCCTTTCCTTTCCACCATTTTCAGTTTTTAGCTTAAATTTTATGAAATGAGATAAGTGAGTGGAGAGGAGAGGGACCGAGTTAGGGTTAATTAGTTAGTTAGTGGGCTGAACCCAAACCAAAACCCAACTAGAAAAAGTAGCAAAATTCAACTTACTCCAAACATATCAAAGCTTATACTTAAAAAGATTGCAAACGCCATTTTGGACTCAATGGAGGTTGTTTCGATTCCTAATTCGGCCATTTGGAAAAAGTAACATTTCGGACCTAAAATCTGACTAACGACGCTATATTTAAATAAAACATTTAAATATAAAATCGTTAAATATGTGGGTTGTTACAGATCTCCCCTCCTTACAAAATTGCGTCCCCGCAATTCCTAGAGACGATACTTATAATAACTACATACATACAACATTCAAAAGAAAAGGAAATAAGCTTGATACAAAAAGATATTCTCACCGTTGCCAAGCGAAGATAGAAATCCCGGATAAGAATGCTCGATATACTCTCTGGTTTTCCAAGTACGGTCATTGGGATTAGCGGACCATTGAACTTTAACGAGTGGCACGTCCTTGTTTCGAAGGTGTCGTACCTCCATGTCAAGTACGCGAAGAGGCTTCTGTACAATTGATAAGTCCAGTGAGACCTCAAGCTCTTACAAATCAAGAGAAGCGATAACAGAATCTGACTCCTGAAGACACTTCCGAAGTTGAGAGACGTGAAACACGTCATGAATGCCAGATAAATGAGCTGGAAGTGAAACTCTATAAGCCACAGGGCCAATAGGTTCAGTAATAGAAAATGGTCCTATAAAGCGGGGAGCTAATTTCCCAGTCGTACTGAAACGCATAACCCACTTCAAAGGAGAAACACGAACAAAGACAAGATCACCAACTGAGAATTTAAGAGGCTTCCTACGGTTGTCCGCATAGGATTTCTGGCGGCTCTGTGCCTCTTTCATTCTCAACTTAATAAGATCAATCTTCTTGGATGAATCACGAACAAAATCTGGACCAAGAATAAGCTTCTCCCCAGATTGCAACCAACAAGAAGGTGATCGACATGGCCTTCCATATAAAGCTTCGAAAGGAGTCATACGGATACTAGACTGAAAACTACTATTGTAGGAGAACTCTACAAGAGGTAGATGATCCTCCCAACTACCACCGAAATCAAAAATACAGATACGGAGAAGATCTTCCAAGATAAGATTCACCCGTTCATTCTGTCTGTCAAACTGTGGATGATAAGCTGTACTAAAATTAAGCTTTGTTCCCAAAACTTGCTGAAGACACTACCAAAAATGACTCGTGAATAAAGGATCACTGTCACTCATAATAGAACTAGGAACACCGTGAAGTCTCACGATTTCCTTGACAAACAATTTAGCCAACAACGAAGCAGTCCTATTAGACTTAATAGGAACAAAATGAGTAGACTTAGTGAGGCGATCAACAATAACCCAAATACTAGAATGGCCCGATCTCGAACGAGGTTGGCCATCAATGAAATCCATAGAAATCTGATCCCTTTTCCAAAATGGAATCTCTAGAGGCTGAAGAAGACACGAAGGACGCCGATGTTCGGCCTTAATACGCTGACAAGTTATGCAATTACTCACATAACTCGCCACATCGCGCTTCATGCCTTCCTAATAATAAAGAGGATGCATATCCGCATACATCTTACTACTACCAGGATGAATGGTATACTTAGAATGGTGACAGTCATCAAGAATGTCATGTCTAAGTGCAAAATCAGAAGACAGAAAAAGACAGGTTCTTTTTGCGAAGACACCCATGAGAATCAATGCTAAAATCACGCAACGCCTCATCAGAGGATCCAAACTCACAAAGCTGAATAAGATGCAACAAATCAGGATCATGCCACTGAGCATCGGCAATACAATCCAACAGTAGGATCGATTTCACCCTAGAGGGGGGGTGAATAGGGTGATAGTGCAAATTATAAAAATTAATCGCGGAAGCTTATCAATTAATTTCAATTCAGATCACAAAATAGCAGCACAGATATCGCAGAATATAAATAACAGAATAAAACAGAACAACACAGAATTTACCCAGCTTCGGCAAAAACCTGCCTACGTGCTGCCCCCAAGGTTTCTACTAGAAATTAGATAGTCCCTCGCTTACACACGTAAACTCGCTATACCCGCTATTGACTAATCTAACTCTACGCTCAAAACCCTGACCACAACTCAACTACCGAGTTGCGAATTCCCAAACTATACACCGTAGTTTGTACCCTAGTCACACGACTAGAAAATTAAAACGGTTTAAAAAAAATACAATTAAAAAACGATTATAAAACAAAAATAACCCTAATTAAAAAAAAACCCTTATATAAAAAAGAATTCTCCCTTTTAAAAACAATAGGCCGGCCTCTTTTATTATTTTGACCCGTCTCCTTTTGCTTTACTCAGTTCGTTTGCGTGTATAATGGTGGCCGTTCCTTTCTAGGGCTTCGTCCTCATCAGATTGGGGCTTCGTCCCTTTGATTCAATTTAGGGCTTTTGAAGTGCCGATAGTATGGAGATTGATTCTATGATCTCTTGCATGTATCCTTGATTGATTGATGCTCACTTCGGCTACTTCTTTGATCGAATTCCTTCTTCGATTCGGTATGCAATTATTTGCTTGTGCTTTTCTGATTTTATGCTTTCTGGAATTCGATACCCTTGCCGATGATGTGAATTTGATTTATATAGGGTTTTTAAATCCTATTCTTGCGTTCGTATAAAATCATTTGAATTTGTCAATAATTCTCCTTGGCCGTTCGATTAATTTCTGATGTTGATGATTTTACTGACTCAATCAAATTCGTATAATTCGTGTTTACTTGGTTAACACGGTTTGACTTGTTCGATTTCTTGATTGACTAGGCTTCGGCTTGATGCTGGATAATGTTTGACTTCGACTTGGTTTTTGACTTGTTCCAACTTATCCACGGCTTCAGCTCCGATCATATTTCTGTTGATTTTATTCTCATGGTTTCACGAAAAATAAATAACCACTACACTTTGAAACTGCTCCTTGACTTGTGTTTACTGTGGCACTGTGTCACTGTGTTTATTTGTGTCCACTGATGCTTCGAGTCTGCAACTTGTAGCTGGACTTGTTGATGTACATATTAATTTGTTCACTGTGTCACTTAGGTGTATACGTTTGCACTGTGCATTGACTTGAGCTTCTGGCTTCGCTTCTTTATAGTCTGATCTCTGGTTTACTATCTGTATTCACTACAGTTTGTACATGCATTTGCCACACTGTTTGCTGCATTGTTGTTACTGCATTGATGATTTTGTGTTGGTTCCATTGTTGCATCTCTGACCTGTGCATTCCATTCTCGTGTGTTCATTTGAGTTGTCTGCACTTAGACTTGAGCTTTCATTGTCATGTTGCATTGACCTGAAACAATCCATATTATCGCTTTGATATTGCAGTTTGGTCTTGACGCAGTTGCTCTTTGTTGCACTGCATAGTGGTCTTCTGTCCATGGCACTGTTCATGTTGAGTTTGTTGCTGTGTTGATTTGAATTGTTACATGGTTCATGTCACTGGTTGCTTCGAGTCAGTTTCATTGTGTTAGTTTCATTGTTGCTGCTCCTTCGGTGCACTATGCTTTGTGTACATGTCTTGTTGAGTTTGTAGTTTGCTGTTGGTTTTGGTTTTTATTTTTGCTGTTTGCGTGCTTCATTGACATCTGATTCACTTGCACCTGTATTTGGTCATAATTGATGGTTCAGTGGTGTTTTCTGAAACTTGCAGTAGTCATTGCAGTATTTGCCATTGTTTGATATAGTTTTGAATTGTGCAGTATGGTCCATGAATGCAAAATATTGAACTTGTATATATTTGCACATTTGTTACTGTCACTGCTGCAGTCGCTATGCAGTTGCTATGCCTTGCTTTTGAGTTGTTTTGTCTCTGCCCAGTTGATGTTCTGTTCATTGCTTGTGAGATCCATATTGCAACTATTTTGGTCGAGACTTGTTGTTTGTTGGCACTGGACCTGATCTGCATATTTGATTGTTGCAGTCCATTTTGCTGTTGGTCTTCGTTGCATTCATGTCATGTTGCCTTGTGTTGAATCCAGTTTCAAAACTCGGGTTTGACCTTGTGCTCGTGTCGTGATTTTAAATATATTGCACGTGAGTTGAAACCCGGTTTTTCATTTGGGTTTGACCTGTGCTTGCCTGTCCCTGTAAATCAATCAAGTGTATATATCGGCGTGCACGGCCTTATGGCATATACAGTAATATACTGTGTATGTCACAAGTTGTTCGTGTATGATGAATTCAAATTTAAATGATGACGAACAACCCAAATAACTGAGGCAAATATCATTTTCAAAATTCACGTTTTATTTTATATCGCAAAAATATTTTATTTTCAATTTTACTGCGTTAGTTTATATTTTTGCAGATCGCTCAGATGCTGGATTCAAACTTGAATGCAGTTGAAGATAAATACGAGTGTGAGTGATATGTAGTGAGGTGCTGATGTAAAATAGTGAAATGTCATGTATTGTAGTCAAAATTGTATATGTATAGTGAGAGCTTGAAATTGTACTATCAAAGTTGTAATAAATATTTGTTTGAATAAAATATTCGTTTGAATTCAAAAACTGTGTTATTTATTTTATTCAGCAAATATTTATTTAATCTTTGAAGAATAACATAGTATATTATCAAATACATTTAAACGAATGTATATATGTTTATTATGATCAAACAAAAATCATATAAGCGCATATTCAACAATCTCCCCCTTTTGATGATAACAAACATATATTTAAGATTTTGAATATGTTAAATGTATTTGATCATTGATATGCTCTAATTGCTCCCCCTATTTAAATGCTTCCTCTCTACATGATGCTCCCCCTACATATATGCATACAAATAAAAATATGCAAATGATTCTAGATGCAAATAGAAAATTATTTGACCTTTGCTTGATTTTATTTGACAAAATCTTAACTTTTCTCTCCCCCTTTTGTTATCAGCAAAAGAATAATAGTGTTAGAGAAAATAGAGATAAAGTAATCGATATCAATCCAACATTAAAACTCAATTGAATATAAATATTAAATTTCAATAAAAAGTCAAACAAAAATTATAAATATTTTGTTAGGCGCATATTCCACTTTTAGAATGACAGGAATGATATCATCATATAAAACCATACAGTTGTGTCTATTTGTGGTATATTTATATCAGGAATGTGATATCCCGGAAATTTTAGCAATATCAATTTAATAATCTGTGATTAAAATTAAATTGATTTGATAAAATTTTGTTTATAAAATTTACTTGATTTAATAATTCAATTAAATAAATGTTTAATTGATGAATTTTATCTTTTAAAAGCTAATAAAATGATTTCCTATTTATAATGTATGTATATATATTTATATATATATATTGTAAATGGATAAGTTTTGAATTGAAATTAATTAACAAATAAAATTTTGTTTTAAATCCTAATAATTCATTTTGATAATTTGAATTGTATAAGTAAATTTAAAATACACTTTTATATATAAACATTGTTTCATTTAAATAAGTTAAATAAGATAAGTGATATATAATTTCTTTTATAAATGATTTAAATTGAATAAATATGTTTTTTTTAAATAATAATAATAATAAATGTGTAATTATAGATATGTTTTAAAAGACAATATTATTATTTTTAAAATTAAGTATGTTAATATAAATTAGTTTTAACCTTTGATTTTGAATGTATGAATAAAATTTGAACTTGAATTTATTTTGAATTCAAATAAATTAACATATATGAATAACCATATTTAAATTATGTAAGCAAGTTTTCACTTTTATATAAATTGTTTCATTTCTTTTTCTTTAAAAAGAAATGCATAAACATTTTAAAAATGAAGATAAAATATATATACATAAGTATTCAATAAATAAAGAAAAGAGTTTTATTTACCTTTTAAAATAAATAAAAACAAATAGAATTCATTTATAAAACACATGTAAATATATTAAGAGGTATGGTGACAAGTGTAGTTGGATTAAAAAGGCTAGTGAGACAAGTGTCCTTTTATTTTGATTTTCTTTTAATTTTAAAATAAATCATTCATTCTTATATAAAACATGTTTTCTTCAATCATGCTTCTTTTCTAATCTTCATTTTTGTTCATAGTTAAGAAGAGAAAAATATATATCTCAGCTGAAAACAAATCAATAACAATTTCTCAAAACCAAATCAATATCTTCAATCCACTCCACAAACAAATCAGAAATTCTTCTTCAAACAAAAAGCTTACCAGTATATTTTTCAAATCTGTAATTCTCTCCCACAAATCTGAAATTCATTTCAAAAAGCAAATCATATGTTGCCTGCATGCAAGTTTTCTCTTCAATCTGTAGTCTTTAAAAACTGTAAAATCCATTTCAAATCCCTCTTCAAATCATCTTACAAATTTCCATAGACAAATCAATTCAAACAAGCAAGTCTGCAGTCCTCTTTAAACCATTTTCAATTGCAAATTTAATCAACATACAAGTCAACTGCATTTCATTTAAACTGGGAATAAGTGAAATCTGAAGCAACAGCAAACCTTCATGAAATCTGCATGCAAGTTTTAAAGCACAAGCAAATCCACAAATGCAAAATTAAGAGCCTGCACCTGTAATTCCATTCAAAAGCAACTTCAAATCTGGCCTCTGTTTTATGAATGCCTGGTGAGTAACACTTTTTAAAATTTAAATATAAGTTGGATGCTTAAATAAGTATGCTCTAAGTATGATATCTGATTGCATGTTGAGTAGTATGCTTGTGAGTAACTCTTTTTGAAAATTTAAATATAAACTGTTGCTTTAAATAGGTATGTTTGTGTATGATTATTTGAATTGAATGTTGATGTGTTTGCTGTGCATATGATTTTTAAATATATTGCTGAATATATATGCATATAAATGATTGCATGTATGTGACTGTGCTCTTATTATTCTAGTTCCTGATTCTTATACACATAAATTAAGACAAAATCCTTTTGTTCTTGATAAATTTTGTTAAGGATTAAATCTTGTAGCAACTGTGATGATTTAACCATAGTTTAGCTTGGAAATATATTTAAGTAAAAATCAAACTGGGAAATGTCTCTGTAGATTGAAAAACTTCAGTGAATATTAAATCATGTGCAAACTCAAACATTATAAAGTATAAGTTCAGTGTTATAATTTGAAAACTTAAACAAAATAATGATTTTTAGAGCTATAATCAAATTGTTTAGACAGAGATTGAAACTACAGTTTCCATTTGAACTGAATTGGGGTTTTGGTAAATCTCTGATGACCAAGCTAATTTGAATGTTTGGGATTCATGGAGATGGTAGTGGGATGATCAGGGGATGTGGGAAAAATGCCAGAGGAATGAATAGGTCATGGCAGAGGTGATAGGAAGTGGATGAAGTCTGTAAACCTAAATTTTAGGTGCTGCAAGTAATTTCATTTATGTGGAGTTTCAGGTGACCGAGTGTTAAGAGCTTCGGGGTGATGGTTGCTTGGGTGTAGAAGAGGTGATTGGCGGCGGTGCTAAGTTTCCTATAGCCGGAGGTGATAGGGAGGTTGATTTGACAGGTTTGGAGGTGTTGGAGCCTGTTTCTGCCAGGTTTGGATTGAGATACTCGAGTTCGTTTTCGAGTGGAGTTGAGAGTGTTGACAGTCGCATGGAGATGTAGAGTTGGTCGTTGACTGGCTGGTTGATTTAGTGATGGTCGGAGGTGGCTACAGCCACCGTGCATATGCACGGTGAAGAAGAAGTATCAGGGAGAAATTTGGGTTTGATGTATTTGTTGTGTACTCGAGTTATACTCGAGTGAAATCAAATTTTACTCGAAGTAGCCGATGATTTTACTCGAAGCAAACTAAGGGGGGTACTCGGGTTTGTTTCTGAAGTTACAGGTTTATGAAAACCTGTAGTTTTAACTTTAAGATTGGTTTAAAAATCTAATACAGGATTTTGAAAACAGAATTCAAATCAAAATCTAAGGTTTGAATTTCAAATGAATTTGGGATGCAGGTTTGAAATTTAAATTTAAACTTTAAAACAAAATGTTTAGAACAACTTCAAAGAGTTTAAATATTTTAATTTTGAATAAAGCTTTAAATATAAGTAGAGATTCAAACATGGTTTAAATCTGAAAAGCAAACTCAATTTTGAAACAATGTTTGAGAATTAAGAAAGTTTTAAAAAAAGTTTAAATGTTTAAACAAATTTGTTGTTCAAACATATTTAAATATGATTTGTAATTTTAAATGAGTTTGGAGTTTAAATTTCTTATAATTTCTTTAATAAAATAAGAATAAAGCTTTAAAAGATTTTAGAATGTTTTATAAACTTTGTTTGAGTTAAATTTGTTTTCTTTTTAAATTTTTAAATTTAAAAATATAATTTGAAAATAATTTTGAGTTAATTGTTTTAAGTTACTTTATGTATGATAAAGTAACTATGAATAAGTAATGTTTTATTTTAAAATGTAAATTTAATGATATTTGTTTCATTAAATTAGCAAGATAATTTAAATAATGTAATTAATTAATTTGTTTAATTAATTAAAGATTTGAAATAAATTAATTAAGGTTAATTAAATTGGTAATTAATTTAAGTTAATTACTTAAGAAAAGTAATTAAGAATTTAATGATAAGTTAATGAAGGTCATTAACTTGTGATTATTTATTTATTAATGTAATTAATTTTGATAATTAATGTGATTAATTAATTTAAATAATCAATTAGGAATTTAATTAAGTATGATTACTTTTTGGAAATAATTAATGATATTAATTACTCTTTGTAATTAATTTATTAATTGGATTAATTAATTAAGTTTAATTAATTTAGAATAATCATTAAATAAGTTGATAAGTAATCATTGAGAAATAATTACTTAGAGAAGTAATTAAGATAAGAAATTACCTGAGATAATTAATTGAAGTATGGTATTTTGGGATTAATTACTTTGTGTAATTAATGTAAAGATAATTTTTTAATGTAGTGATTAATAATTAATTACTTTGTGCAATTAATTTAAGCTTTAATTGATTAAATCATTTTTGAAATGATTAAGTGATGTAATTAATTAAAGGTAATTAATTACAAATGAGATTAATCAAGGATGATTAATAAATATAATTAATCTAGGGGTGATTAAGAAAGTAATTAAGGTTAGTTAATTACTAAATGTAATTAATCAAGAATGATTAATAATTGTGGCTTAATTAAGATTAATTACTTAATGTAATTAATTTAAATAAGTAATTAATTTAAATTTAATTAAGGATCATTAATTAATATAATTAATGATGTAATTAAGGATTAATTAACTGGGATTAATTAATCTAATGGCAAGTGATTAAGGAAGTAATTAATTAATGTAATTAATTAATAAATGAAGTAATTAAAGGTTAATTACTGATTGTGGTTAGGGATAATTAATTTGTGAAATTAATTAAAGATAATTACTTGAATGTAATTAAGGGATAATTAATCAAGGGTGATTAATTAAGGTGATTAATTTGAGGATAATGATTTAATTGATTGATAATCAATTAAGGGTTAAGTAAGCAAGATTTAAATGGTGAAGTAATTAATTTAATTCATTTTAAATTAATTAAAGATAGGTAATTAATTAAATTCATTTTAAATTAATTAGAGATAGAAGTAATTAATTAAATTAATTATGGATGATGTGATTATGGACCTTTGCTTATGAATGGATGATTTGGTTTGACTTGAATGGTTTGAATCTCAGATATGAGATTTGTATTGTGTAATATGGATGCATTGGTTGCATTGTGATTGTATGAGTTATCTATTGATGATGATAATATAGATTATCAATTTGTGATGATTACCTGTTTATGATAATATTGTTGATTATCTGTTATGATGATGTGAAGTATCTATCTGTGTGTATATTGATAATTTAAATTGAATTGTTTTAAACTTAAAACAACTTGGACCTAAAAGACACGCTTTGGATTTCGATGAGACCGGGATCGGGTTTCCATATTTGGGATCCGAAAACCACATCGTTTCCAATTAACGTTAGGTCGTGAATCTAAGTGGAGCGAGTGAAGACTCGAGGTGTAAGAACTATAAGTCAGTATAACTCTGTGGGTGATTCCGTAATGAGTTTGACGGAATAGTACTTATAGGTTCGAGATGGTGATTAGAGTGCAAGGGTTATTGTCGTTAACTCTGAGGGTGATTCCAAAACGAGTGTAACGAGATAATGCCTTCGGTTTCGTTCGAACCCGGAACGAACTTGTATGGATTGAATGCTTTCAGCACATCGTCAGGCGGACGATGAGCATTCTAAGTGATATGTCCTATAAAGGTAATCGTAGCCTCAAGCCTCATCAACCGGGAATGGCTAAAACAGGGGAGGTGCGCCAAGGCTTCGTGGGTAGCCCCCACTTGAGAGCAAGATTGACTCCTGTCTAGAAGTCCCTTTATATTCGGCTGTGTGGGGTGGTTGGTTCGCGACAACTACCAGGGTTGTCTTGTTCGGAACTGTTCAGTAAGGAACGGGTCCGGCCTTGTGTTGCAGGGGAGTTAGGGTGGCTCCTCGGTACGGTGATCTAGGCCACGTACTGTGACGGGCGGTACCCCAGTAGCCCTGCCATTGTATGGAATCCAAAATCCAATAAGTGCCGTACGTATTAGTTGTGCCCAACTATGTTGGAATGTGAGATGTAAGCATTTCAGCTATTTCTGTATTTTATTTGAAAACCCTAGACACTATTATAATATCATCGGATTTCCTATCAAATGTTTTGGTTAGCGTAAGGTAAAAACTTTTCCATGTTTATGTGTGGGAAGTCTTACGTGATACCTTTCTTTTTAAAGGATTTTGAAAGTTAAGCAACTTTAACCTGTTACTCACACCAGACCCATGTCTGACCCGGAGTTTATTTTTGTTTTTCATAAACTCTTGGGTACTCAAATTTTTACGAGTAGCCAAGGGATTCAGGTTAGGATTCAGGATTAGCTTTGACGAATTGTGGAGGAGCAATGGAGCAGGAGGCTTCCACGTTGTAGATATAATAGTCCGCTGTGTTTAGTATCTCTGAGTTATTTGTGATGTTGTATTGAGTTGTAAATACTAGACAGGTGTTTATAACTGTCTAGTATATGTGATGTGTATGCTGTGTATCTCTGATAGATATTGTATATTATGTAAATACTTTTGATTATTAATATAATTTATTCGTTCCGCTGTTTAGATTCTGATGTGTTGTTTCTTCTTTCTTCTCTTTCTTTCTATTCTCTATCCCTTTCTTTCTTTTTAGCGATGCAATTTCCTGGAGATAGGAAGTTGGGTCGTTACAGTGGTATCAGAGCGTTAGGTTGAGTGAATACCTAGGCTCTGTAGTGGTGTCTTCTTGAGAGAGCGTATTTGTAGTTTTGATATATATCTATATATATTTATTATTTCCACCTATCTGTTGGGTTACCTGTTCAGGTATTCCAATATAAGTTATAAAGGTAGATAAGGTAGTTGTGTGTGTAACACGATTACTGCCATTGGTTGGAGTTTGAATGTTTGAGGTTGGAAGTGTATTTGTTGAGACTGTAGACCTAATACCGTCTCAAGTGAGTTATGCAGTGTGTAGAGATTTCATCGATCCCTGAAGGTAACCTGTTAAGGTTCAGAGTTCATCTTTGAAGATGGATGAGTAGAGTTTGGATCGATTGGTTGGCAGAAGTGTGTGATGGTATTTTGATAACTCAGGAAGTAGTAGCTGCGCGATGAGATGCAGTGACATTGGATTGTATCCGAAGATGTTTTCTTTGGAACAAGTTAAGAAGGTGTGTCTGCTTTGGTGTTGTGGCTGAGTTCAGCTAGTTGTTTGTGTTTGGCTTTGAGGCCTGAGTTTCTTGAAGAACTTTGGATCAGGAAGTTGACTGGCTAAGTAGTTTCTGAAGCTGGAGTTCAGAGGCAGTAGAGTGGATCTGTTTCTGCGATGGATTGACTAGTTAAGAGTGAGCTGTTCTGTTTGGTAAAGAGAGAACAGTTTTCTTTGGAATTGGTCTAGATTGATCGCAAAAGTGACTTGCGATAGGTTGAGTGTTCTTTTGAGGCATTGAAGGATTTCTTGTGATAGTGTTTGGTGAATCAACTCAGGATAGATCAGAGTTGTGCAGCGGAAGCAGTTTGAGAATGTTTCTGTTTGTCTTTTCCTAGAAGAAGTGAGTTTGTTCTTCTGATGTTTGAAGAGTAGAGTTGGTGATCTTAGTCTTGGTTGATCTTGAGGAGATCGTTGTGTTGGGATGTTTTTGGTTTAGATTGTTTTTAGGGTATCAGCAAGAGTTAAGCTGATCAATTTGGATGTAGACAGCCCAGGATCAACAAGAAGAATTTTATGGATAAGAGATAAAGGAATTTGGATTCTGGAGACGGAGATTTGATTTGGATAAGTTTTCTCCGATCAAGGGAGCTATAAGTTTTGAGTAAGTCTGAGAAGCTAGCTCCGTGATGTTATGGATATCTTCTGTGTTTTGGTGTTTAGTTTTCAAGAATTGAATTGACAGTTGGATAATTGGATTTGGTGAGATTCACGTATCTCTGAGGGAGTACGTGTATGAGTTAGCTCTGGTTGTGGAACCAGCTGTTCAGGAAGGTTTGGTGGTTGAGTCAGACTCGTCCGTAGTCTGATATGTTGTTTAGTTCTGTAGATCTAGATGAGTGGAAGCTCTATAGCTTCGTAGTTTTGATTGTTTAGATTCTGTAGGGCGAGTATTCCGGTATATATATATACTTGGGGAAACTCGAGAAAAATTTATCCAGAATTTTATCTGGATAATTAAATTTGTTTGATTAGATAAATTGGTTGCTATGGTTGTAGCATATGATTGATGTATGCTTTTGATTTAAAATTTTAAATTTTAAATGGGTTATTAAATTACTTTTGCTTTTAAATTTCGGGGACGAAATTCTTTTAAGGGGGGAGGAATGTGATATCCCGGAAATTTTAGCAATATCAATTTAATAATCTGTGATTAAAATTAAATTGATTTGATAAAATTTTGTTTATAAAATTTACTTGATTTAATAATTCAATTAAATAAATGTTTAATTGATGAATTTTATCTTTTAAAAGCTAATAAAATGATTTCCTATTTATAATGTATGTATATATATTTATATATATATATTGTAAATGGATAAGTTTTGAATTGAAATTAATTAACAAATAAAATTTTGTTTTAAATCCTAATAATTCATTTTGATAATTTGAATTGTATAAGTAAATTTAAAATACACTTTTATATATAAACATTGTTTCATTTAAATAAGTTAAATAAGATAAGTGATATATAATTTCTTTTATAAATGATTTAAATTGAATAAATATGTTTTTTTTAAATAATAATAATAATAAATGTGTAATTATAGATATGTTTTAAAAGACAATATTATTATTTTTAAAATTAAGTATGTTAATATAAATTAGTTTTAACCTTTGATTTTGAATGTATGAATAAAATTTGAACTTGAATTTATTTTGAATTCAAATAAATTAACATATATGAATAACCATATTTAAATTATGTAAGCAAGTTTTCACTTTTATATAAATTGTTTCATTTCTTTTTCTTTAAAAAGAAATGCATAAACATTTTAAAAATGAAGATAAAATATATATACATAAGTATTCAATAAATAAAGAAAAGAGTTTTATTTACCTTTTAAAATAAATAAAAACAAATAGAATTCATTTATAAAACACATGTAAATATATTAAGAGGTATGGTGACAAGTGTAGTTGGATTAAAAAGGCTAGTGAGACAAGTGTCCTTTTATTTTGATTTTCTTTTAATTTTAAAATAAATCATTCATTCTTATATAAAACATGTTTTCTTCAATCATGCTTCTTTTCTAATCTTCATTTTTGTTCATAGTTAAGAAGAGAAAAATATATATCTCAGCTGAAAACAAATCAATAACAATTTCTCAAAACCAAATCAATATCTTCAATCCACTCCACAAACAAATCAGAAATTCTTCTTCAAACAAAAAGCTTACCAGTATATTTTTCAAATCTGTAATTCTCTCCCACAAATCTGAAATTCATTTCAAAAAGCAAATCATATGTTGCCTGCATGCAAGTTTTCTCTTCAATCTGTAGTCTTTAAAAACTGTAAAATCCATTTCAAATCCCTCTTCAAATCATCTTACAAATTTCCATAGACAAATCAATTCAAACAAGCAAGTCTGCAGTCCTCTTTAAACCATTTTCAATTGCAAATTTAATCAACATACAAGTCAACTGCATTTCATTTAAACTGGGAATAAGTGAAATCTGAAGCAACAGCAAACCTTCATGAAATCTGCATGCAAGTTTTAAAGCACAAGCAAATCCACAAATGCAAAATTAAGAGCCTGCACCTGTAATTCCATTCAAAAGCAACTTCAAATCTGGCCTCTGTTTTATGAATGCCTGGTGAGTAACACTTTTTAAAATTTAAATATAAGTTGGATGCTTAAATAAGTATGCTCTAAGTATGATATCTGATTGCATGTTGAGTAGTATGCTTGTGAGTAACTCTTTTTGAAAATTTAAATATAAACTGTTGCTTTAAATAGGTATGTTTGTGTATGATTATTTGAATTGAATGTTGATGTGTTTGCTGTGCATATGATTTTTAAATATATTGCTGAATATATATGCATATAAATGATTGCATGTATGTGACTGTGCTCTTATTATTCTAGTTCCTGATTCTTATACACATAAATTAAGACAAAATCCTTTTGTTCTTGATAAATTTTGTTAAGGATTAAATCTTGTAGCAACTGTGATGATTTAACCATAGTTTAGCTTGGAAATATATTTAAGTAAAAATCAAACTGGGAAATGTCTCTGTAGATTGAAAAACTTCAGTGAATATTAAATCATGTGCAAACTCAAACATTATAAAGTATAAGTTCAGTGTTATAATTTGAAAACTTAAACAAAATAATGATTTTTAGAGCTATAATCAAATTGTTTAGACAGAGATTGAAACTACAGTTTCCATTTGAACTGAATTGGGGTTTTGGTAAATCTCTGATGACCAAGCTAATTTGAATGTTTGGGATTCATGGAGATGGTAGTGGGATGATCAGGGGATGTGGGAAAAATGCCAGAGGAATGAATAGGTCATGGCAGAGGTGATAGGAAGTGGATGAAGTCTGTAAACCTAAATTTTAGGTGCTGCAAGTAATTTCATTTATGTGGAGTTTCAGGTGACCGAGTGTTAAGAGCTTCGGGGTGATGGTTGCTTGGGTGTAGAAGAGGTGATTGGCGGCGGTGCTAAGTTTCCTATAGCCGGAGGTGATAGGGAGGTTGATTTGACAGGTTTGGAGGTGTTGGAGCCTGTTTCTGCCAGGTTTGGATTGAGATACTCGAGTTCGTTTTCGAGTGGAGTTGAGAGTGTTGACAGTCGCATGGAGATGTAGAGTTGGTCGTTGACTGGCTGGTTGATTTAGTGATGGTCGGAGGTGGCTACAGCCACCGTGCATATGCACGGTGAAGAAGAAGTATCAGGGAGAAATTTGGGTTTGCTGTGTTTGTTGTGTACTCGAGTTATACTCGAGTGAAATCAAATTTTACTCGAAGTAGCCGATGATTTTACTCGAAGCAAACTAAGGGGGGTACTCGGGTTTGTTTCTGAAGTTACAGGTTTATGAAAACCTGTAGTTTTAACTTTAAGATTGGTTTAAAAATCTAATACAGGATTTTGAAAACAGAATTCAAATCAAAATCTAAGGTTTGAATTTCAAATGAATTTGGGATGCAGGTTTGAAATTTAAATTTAAACTTTAAAACAAAATGTTTAGAACAACTTCAAAGAGTTTAAATATTTTAATTTTGAATAAAGCTTTAAATATAAGTAGAGATTCAAACATGGTTTAAATCTGAAAAGCAAACTCAATTTTGAAACAATGTTTGAGAATTAAGAAAGTTTTAAAAAAAGTTTAAATGTTTAAACAAATTTGTTGTTCAAACATATTTAAATATGATTTGTAATTTTAAATGAGTTTGGAGTTTAAATTTCTTATAATTTCTTTAATAAAATAAGAATAAAGCTTTAAAAGATTTTAGAATGTTTTATAAACTTTGTTTGAGTTAAATTTGTTTTCTTTTTAAAATTTTAAATTTAAAAATATAATTTGAAAATAATTTTGAGTTAATTGTTTTAAGTTACTTTATGTATGATAAAGTAACTATGAATAAGTAATGTTTTATTTTAAAATGTAAATTTAATGATATTTGTTTCATTAAATTAGCAAGATAATTTAAATAATGTAATTAATTAATTTGTTTAATTAATTAAAGATTTGAAATAAATTAATTAAGGTTAATTAAATTGGTAATTAATTTAAGTTAATTACTTAAGAAAAGTAATTAAGAATTTAATGATAAGTTAATGAAGGTCATTAACTTGTGATTATTTATTTATTAATGTAATTAATTTTGATAATTAATGTGATTAATTAATTTAAATAATCAATTAGGAATTTAATTAAGTATGATTACTTTTTGGAAATAATTAATGATATTAATTACTCTTTGTAATTAATTTATTAATTGGATTAATTAATTAAGTTTAATTAATTTAGAATAATCATTAAATAAGTTGATAAGTAATCATTGAGAAATAATTACTTAGAGAAGTAATTAAGATAAGAAATTACCTGAGATAATTAATTGAAGTATGGTATTTTGGGATTAATTACTTTGTGTAATTAATGTAAAGATAATTTTTTAATGTAGTGATTAATAATTAATTACTTTGTGCAATTAATTTAAGCTTTAATTGATTAAATCATTTTTGAAATGATTAAGTGATGTAATTAATTAAAGGTAATTAATTACAAATGAGATTAATCAAGGATGATTAATAAATATAATTAATCTAGGGGTGATTAAGAAAGTAATTAAGGTTAGTTAATTACTAAATGTAATTAATCAAGAATGATTAATAATTGTGGCTTAATTAAGATTAATTACTTAATGTAATTAATTTAAATAAGTAATTAATTTAAATTTAATTAAGGATCATTAATTAATATAATTAATGATGTAATTAAGGATTAATTAATTGGGATTAATTAATCTAATGGCAAGTGATTAAGGAAGTAATTAATTAATGTAATTAATTAATAAATGAAGTAATTAAAGGTTAATTACTGATTGTGGTTAGGGATAATTAATTTGTGAAATTAATTAAAGATAATTACTTGAATGTAATTAAGGGATAATTAATCAAGGGTGATTAATTAAGGTGATGAATTTGAGGATAATGATTTAATTGATTGATAATCAATTAAGGGTTAAGTAAGCAAGATTTAAATGGTGAAGTAATTAATTTAATTCATTTTAAATTAATTAAAGATAGGTAATTAATTAAATTCATTTTAAATTAATTAGAGATAGAAGTAATTAATTAAATTAATTATGGATGATGTGATTATGGACCTTTGCTTATGAATGGATGATTTGGTTTGACTTGAATGGTTTGAATCTCAGATATGAGATTTGTATTGTGTAATATGGATGCATTGGTTGCATTGTGATTGTATGAGTTATCTATTGATGATGATAATATAGATTATCAATTTGTAATGATTACCTGTTTATGATAATATTGTTGATTATCTGTTATGATGATGTGAAGTATCTATCTGTGTGTATATTGATAATTTAAATTGAATTGTTTTAAACTTAAAACAACTTGGACCTAAAAGACACGCTTTGGATTTCGATGAGACCGGGATCGGGTTTCCATATTTGGGATCCGAAAACCACATCGTTTCCAATTAACGTTAGGTCGTGAATCTAAGTGGAGCGAGTGAAGACTCGAGGTGTAAGAACTATAAGTCAGTATAACTCTGTGGGTGATTCCGTAATGAGTTTGACGGAATAGTACTTATAGGTTCGAGATGGTGATTAGAGTGCAAGGGTTATTGTCGTTAACTCTGAGGGTGATTCCAAAACGAGTGTAACGAGATAATGCCTTCGGTTTCGTTCGAACCCGGAACGAACTTGTATGGATTGAATGCTTTCAGCACATCGTCAGGCGGACGATGAGCATTCTAAGTGATATGTCCTATAAAGGTAATCGTAGCCTCAAGCCTCATCAACCGGGAATGGCTAAAACAGGGGAGGTGCGCCAAGGCTTCGTGGGTAGCCCCCACTTGAGAGCAAGATTGACTCCTGTCTAGAAGTCCCTTTATATTCGGCTGTGTGGGGTGGTTGGTTCGCGACAACTACCGGGGTTGTCTTGTTCGGAACTGTTCAGTAAGGAACGGGTCCGGCCTTGTGTTGCAGGGGAGTTAGGGTGGCTCCTCGGTACGGTGATCTAGGCCACGTACTGTGACGGGCGGTACCCCAGTAGCCCTGCCATTGTATGGAATCCAAAATCCAATAAGTGCCGTACGTATTAGTTGTGCCCAACTATGTTGGAATGTGAGATGTAAGCATTTCAGCTATTTCTGTATTTTATTTGAAAACCCTAGACACTATTATAATATCATCGGATTTCCTATCAAATGTTTTGGTTAGCGTAAGGTAAAAACTTTTCCATGTTTATGTGTGGGAAGTCTTACGTGATACCTTTCTTTTTAAAGGATTTTGAAAGTTAAGCAACTTTAACCTGTTACTCACACCAGACCCATGTCTGACCCGGAGTTTATTTTTGTTTTTCATAAACTCTTGGGTACTCAAATTTTTACGAGTAGCCAAGGGATTCAGGTTAGGATTCAGGATTAGCTTTGACGAATTGTGGAGGAGCAATGGAGCAGGAGGCTTCCACGTTGTAGATATAATAGTCCGCTGTGTTTAGTATCTCTGAGTTATTTGTGATGTTGTATTGAGTTGTAAATACTAGACAGGTGTTTATAACTGTCTAGTATATGTGATGTGTATGCTGTGTATCTCTGATAGATATTGTATATTATGTAAATACTTTTGATTATTAATATAATTTATTCGTTCCGCTGTTTAGATTCTGATGTGTTGTTTCTTCTTTCTTCTCTTTCTTTCTATTCTCTATCCCTTTCTTTCTTTTTAGCGATGCAATTTCCTGGAGATAGGAAGTTGGGTCGTTACAAGGAATTTGAATATCTACTAACCATGCATAACCGTTAGGACTTTTAAATGAGATTAGTAGTATTCCAATTTTATTTTAAAAAAATGAATTCAAGTATCTTCTAACCACGCATAACCGTGAGGACTTTTAAATGGGATTAGAATCAACTTGTTTATTTTAAAAATCAACTTTTGATATGCGTTCCATTCATGCATAACCGTGAGGACTTTTAAATGAGCATGGAAGCACATAACAAATTCCAAGTAATTCACCCATGCATAACCGTGAGGATTTTTAAATGAGAGTGAATACATTGGTATTTATTATTATTATTATTACCTTTTTTTTTTTAAAAAAAATGTGAAAAACGAAAAAAAAAACGAACGATTCCTGTTTAAAGTACCACATATTGACAAACTATATAGAATTTTGATGAGTGATGGTCGTTAGAAATATGATAGATATAGAGATGGTCATGGAATTTTTACCAACAAAATTTTTTATAACTCTCGTTTAAATTTCTAAAGAAATTTACTAATTATACCGTCTCGAGTTATAATATTTGATCAATATCAACACTTATCTTATTTTCAATCACTATATATCTTTTCGATAATTATTAGGGGGTCAGATTAGTTAATATAGTTATTTAAAATCAATTTCAAAAATAGTTATAAAATCAAGTTTTCTTAAATAACTAATCTGATACAAGGTCAAAAACTAATTTTCTAGAAAGGGTTTCATAAGAAAATTTTCTGCTATAAAAAATAATTTCAAATGAAAAATATGCAGACATTTTCTTTGAAAAACGATGCAGCAAATGAATGTGTCAAAAATTAATCACGTTCCACTAGTAATTTTTCTATCAACCATATTACTAGTGTAATCTGCATCTGAATTTAAATTTCACTCAAAATTCACTCGTTGAATGTCAAAGACCAGATTAAGAAATTTCTCATGATTATTATCAACAAATGTTAAATGAAATTCTCTTGGATTTGAAATGAAAACCGTGTCAACAATCAAACATATATTAAAGTGTCAATTTTAGAAGCCATCAAACATTATTTTTATTTCAAAGCAATTTCTTAAAAGTTTCAACAATTTCAAAAAAAAAAATTAAAATCCTTTTTACAATTTTTAAAATAGAATTCATTAGGATTTTAAATCGAGGCCGTGTCAAAACATGAATATAGATTTAGCCAAAAATATTATAACAACAATATTATTATCCAATCAAAACACTATTTTTCTCTCAAACTTATATATCAAGTAATTCTAGAGAATTTTATAGTGTTTTTGGCATAAGAATATAAATGGCTAACAATTTTGAATAAAGTCAGAATCAAAATCATCATTAAATCATCATCATATCATCATCGCATAATTGGCTGATTTTATTCAGAAAATGGTACAGATTATCACATTTAATATATCGTACAAATAAATATACTTTTACCTGTCTTTACCTTTACGATATTTCTCGTTATTGTTCATTGTGATTCTGTCACCCTTATACTAGGCTAAGGAACTTAGCTTTGTCGCCCGTTGTGTTTCTGAAACAGCCAAAATCCAGAGAACACTATTGTTGTTCCTTAGCCTGCCACCACACCTACACGGAAAAGGATTTATGTGACCTATTTGTTTTTATAGGTCCATGGTTGTTAGTGGCAGAAAATTTTGAAAAATAATTTTGTGTAGACCCAAAACTATTTATAATTGTTCCCTTTGGCACCCAAATTTGTTTAACTTTGAGAGATTTTATATTTGTGCCTTTTGGAACCCAAATCGGTATAGTTTTCACATGTTTGGGTCTATACCAACAATTATTGTGATCGTGTCCAAATTTTCTACAAATTGTGCACATAGAATTAACTTGATTAATCTTGTTTTCAACAATTTTCGAATTATTAAATCCAAGTCCTTGTCTAACCGTATTAACAGTTTGCTTTCCTAATAGCATATTCAACGATTTTTCACTTTTTGAAAATTTATCTAAAGTCGTAGACAATTGTTGGACTTGTGATTTGAGAGATTCATTTTCGTTTAACAACTGTGTGCACTTTTTAATAGAATTCTCTCTCCTAGTATTTTCATTCTCCTTTAAAATCAGAATTTCATTTTCAAGCGATTTTATCTTAATTTCTGATTTTTTAATTTCCTCATCAAATGTTGGACACTTATCACACTTAGGGATCCTACTTTGATAGGTTTTAACTAATTGATCAAGTTGTTTATTACATTCTATCAAAGTATCTTTTTGAGATTCAAGTTTGGCGTATTTTTCCCTAAGTCGTTCAAAACAACCGTTTACTTCATGAAAATATATAAGCAACTCAGAATGGGTAAGTTTTGATACCTCACTTGGCTCGTCATCGTCACTGTCAGTTGTATCACCTCGAAGACACAATTCTGCCTTTTCGCTTTCACTGCCAGTGCTTTGATCATTCTCGTCTATTTCATCCCAAGTGGCTGCAAAACTTTTCTTTTTCTGTTTCTTTCCGTGGCTGGATTTAATTTGTGGACAATCGGGCTTGATATGGCCGGGTTTGTTGCAATTATAACAAATAAACTTTTGTTCTTCTGAGTAGTCTAGTGCTTTGGCTATTCTGCTTTTTGCTTTTTGAATTCGAGCTGAATTTCCATGTTTTTGATTCCATTTTTTGAATTTCCTTATTAACAGCTCCAATTCTGCTGCTCCATCATCTTCATCGTTATCATCATCACTTTCGGTTGTTCCTTTGAGAGCTATTGATTTCTTTTGAGTGTCACCTCCTTCACGCTCTTCTTTGAATTTCATTTCAAGCTCATAAGTGGTGAGATTTCCGATGAGTTCCTCAACTTTAAGTTGTTTTAAATCTTTCGATTCTTGTATGGCAGTTACTTTTGCTTCAAAGCTTCGTGGAAGGACTCTGAGGATTTTCCGGACTATTTCTAATTCGGTGTATGTTTTTCCGAGAGCTTTTGATTTGTATACGATATTGGAGAGTCGTCCGTACATCTCTTTGACATTTTCTTCCTTCGCCATTTTGAAGTTCTCGTATTTGCTGCTTAGCATTGCAAGGCGAGATTCTTTGACTTGAGATGTTCCTTCGTGAGTCACTTCTAGTATGTGCCATATTTCCTGCGCAGTTAGACAATGTGAGACACGATTAAATTCAAATTGATCCAATGAACAGATAATAGAATTCATAGCTTTGGCATTAGTATTCTGTAATTTATTTTCTAGTTCTGTCCATTGTTCCTTTGGTTTCTCTATTTCCTGATTATCTACAGTTATAGTTGGTATTCTATAACCTGTCTCAACAATATTCCAAGCGTCAATGGTTTTCAGAAAAATTTGCATTCTATTTTTCCAGTAAGCATATTCACCATTGAACATTGGTGGTCTAACTATCGACTGACCCTCTGCAAAAGCATTATTAAAAGAAGCCATTTTAAAAATTTAAATTTTTAAAACAAAAAAACCGATTTTTTTTTTTTTTAAAACACAAATTTTTAAAACAAAAATTGATTTTTGAAACACGAATTTTTAAACAAAAATTGATTTTTGTAAAATCAAATTTTTAAAACAAAACGGCTTTTGTTACCAGCTCTGATACCACTTTTAGGATCGATTTCACCCTAGAGGGGGGGTGAATAGGGTGATAGTGCAAATTATAAAAATTAATCGCGGAAGCTTATCAATTAATTTCAATTCAGATCACAAAATAGCAGCACAGATATCGCAGAATATAAATAACAGAATAAAACAGAACAACACAGAATTTACCCAGCTTCGGCAAAAACCTGCCTACGTGCTGCCCCCAAGGTTTCTACTAGAAATTAGATAGTCCCTCGCTTACACACGTAAACTCGCTATACCCGCTATTGACTAATCTAACTCTACGCTCAAAACCCTGACCACAACTCAACTACCGAGTTGCGAATTCCCAAACTACACACCGTAGTTTGTACCCTAGTACACGACTAGAAAATTAAAACGGTTTAAAAAAATACAATTAAAAAACGATTATAAAACAAAAATAACCCTAATTAAAAAAAAACCCTTATATAAAAAAGAATTCTCCCTTTTAAAAACAATAGGCCGGCCTCTTTTATTATTTTGACCCGTCTCCTTTTGCTTTACTCAGTTCGTTTGCGTGTATAATGGTGGCCGTTCCTTTCTAGGGCTTCGTCCTCATCAGATTGGGGCTTCGTCCCTTTGATTCAATTTAGGGCTTTTGAAGTGCCGATAGTATGGAGATTGATTCTATGATCTCTTGCGTGTATCCTTGATTGATTGATGCTCACTTCGGCTACTTCTTTGATCGAATTCCTTCTTCGATTCGGTATGCAATTATTTGCTTGTGCTTTTCTGATTTTATGCTTTCTGGAATTCGATACCCTTGCCGATGATGTGAATTTGATTTATATAGGGTTTTTAAATCCTATTCTTGCGTTCGTATAAAATCATTTGAATTTGTCAATAATTCTCCTTGGCCGTTCGATTAATTTCTGATGTTGATGATTTTACTGACTCAATCAAATTCGTATAATTCGTGTTTACTTGGTTAACACGGTTTGACTTGTTCGATTTCTTGATTGACTAGGCTTCGGCTTGATGCTGGATAATGTTTGACTTCGACTTGGTTTTTGACTTGTTCCAACTTATCCACGGCTTCAGCTCCGATCATATTTCTGTTGATTTTATTCTCATGGTTTCACGAAAAATAAATAACCACTACACTTTGAAACTGCTCCTTGACTTGTGTTTACTGTGGCACTGTGTCACTGTGTTTATTTGTGTCCACTGATGCTTCGAGTCTGCAACTTGTAGCTGGACTTGTTGATGTACATATTAATTTGTTCACTGTGTCACTTAGGTGTATACGTTTGCACTGTGCATTGACTTGAGCTTCTGGCTTCGCTTCTTTATGGTCTGATCTCTGGTTTACTATCTGTATTCACTACAGTTTGTACATGCATTTGCCACACTGTTTGCTGCATTGTTGTTACTGCATTGATGATTTTGTGTTGGTTCCATTGTTGCATCTCTGACCTGTGCATTCCATTCTCGTGTGTTCATTTGAGTTGTCTGCACTTAGACTTGAGCTTTCATTGTCATGTTGCATTGACCTGAAACAATCCATATTATCGCTTTGATATTGCAGTTTGGTCTTGACGCAGTTGCTCTTTGTTGCACTGCATAGTGGTCTTCTGTCCATGGCACTGTTCATGTTGAGTTTGTTGCTGTGTTGATTTGAATTGTTACATGGTTCATGTCACTGGTTGCTTCGAGTCAGTTTCATTGTGTTAGTTTCATTGTTGCTGCTCCTTCGGTGCACTATGCTTTGTGTACATGTCTTGTTGAGTTTGTAGTTTGCTGTTGGTTTTGGTTTTCATTTTTGCTGTTTGCGTGCTTCATTGACATCTGATTCACTTGCACCTGTATTTGGTCATAATTGATGGTTCAGTGGTGTTTTCTGAAACTTGCAGTAGTCATTGCAGTATTTGCCATTGTTTGATATAGTTTTGAATTGTGCAGTATGGTCCATGAATGCAAAATATTGAACTTGTATATATTTGCACATTTGTTACTGTCACTGCTGCAGTCGCTATGCAGTTGCTATGCCTTGCTTTTGAGTTGTTTTGTCTCTGCCCAGTTGATGTTCTGTTCATTGCTTGTGAGATCCATATTGCAACTATTTTGGTCGAGACTTGTTGTTTGTTGGCACTGGACCTGATCTGCATACTTGATTGTTGCAGTCCATTTTGCTGTTGGTCTTCGTTGCATTCATGTCATGTTGCCTTGTGTTGAATCCAGTTTCAAAACTCGGGTTTGACCTTGTGCTCGTGTCGTGATTTTAAATATATTGCACGTGAGTTGAAACCCGGTTTTTCATTTGGGTTTGACCTGTGCTTGCCTGTCCCTGTAAATCAATCAAGTGTATATATCGGCGTGCACGGCCTTGTGGCATATACAGTAATATACTGTGTATGTCACAAGTTGTTCGTGTATGATGAATTCAAATTTAAATGATGACGAACAACCCAAATAACTGAGGCAAATATCATTTTCAAAATTCACGTTTTATTTTATATCGCAAAAATATTTTATTTTCAATTTTACTGCGTTAGTTTATATTTTTGCAGATCGCTCAGATGCTGGATTCAAACTTGAATGCAGTTGAAGATAAATACGAGTGTGAGTGATATGTAGTGAGGTGCTGATGTAAAATAGTGAAATGTCATGTATTGTAGTCAAAATTGTATATGTATAGTGAGAGCTTGAAATTGTACTATCAAAGTTGTAATAAATATTTGTTTGAATAAAATATTCGTTTGAATTCAAAAACTATGTTATTTATTTTATTCAGCAAATATTTATTTAATCTGTGAAGAATAACATAGTATATTATCAAATACATTTAAACGAATGTATATATGTTTATTATCATCAAACAAAAATCATATAAGCGCATATTCAACACCAACAAAATAGGTGGAGCTCCCAAACTAAATAATAGAATAGGAGAATCAGAAGATGAACCTCGATCACGAATTTCACAAAAAGACAGAGTCTCAAGAATATCCCATTCGGCAAGCATCATAGAAACTACAGCCGAATGTTTGCGACTAAGAATATCTGCAACACGATTACCCTTTCCAGGGGTGTACTACATATCAAAGTCATGGGAGGCAAGAAACTCGAGCCAACGCTGTTGTCTCATATTGAGTTCCTTCTGAGTGAACAAATACATCAAGGATTTATGATCGGTATAGAGAATGAAGCGCTCGCCCAATAAATAGTGTCGCCAAATCTTCAAGGCAAAGACAATGGCGGCTAACTCAATATCATGAGTGGCATAGCGAACTTCATTCGGACGCAGTTGCCTAGAAGCATAAGTAACTACCCGATCCTTCTGCATAAGAACAACACCGAGACCACTACCACAAGCATCGGTGTAGACAACAAGATCCTGATTCCCCTCGGGAACCACCAAAATAGGAGCATCCTAATAACCTAGCCCCATCCTTCCTGTTTTGACCATTTCCGGGGTGTGAGGTCCGACGAAGTCTCGTCCACAAAGCCACGCTTTATACAAAAGCTCTGCTTTGGGTCAACAAATGATCATAGAAATGATCACCAAGATAAATGATCAAACAAATGATCATATCACAAATGATCAAACAATGATCATTTCACAACAACACTCAGCATGCCACACTACCAAATTGGGAGTATATCACTAATAACCTTCAACTATATAACCTCTGAGCTCGTATGTCTCAAGGAAGGGTGTTAAGCTAAGAGAATAAATTCTCCGCCGCCAACAGAAATATATTTGAAAGAAATCAGCTTTATATCTCAATTTGTAATGTCAGACATACAATCCATACAAGTCTGTTCCGGGATCGAACAGAACCGAAGGCATTTACAAAGAAGTCCTTGCATTCCGGATATTTACTAATCACGACCGGACTTCCCGTCACTAAGGGTGATAAAACCTCTATATCGGAGATCAGCCGATGTAGAGTAACTCGACGGTAATCATTCCATTTTCACAAATATCCGGTCTTCAATACCGGTCATCAAATGCAATTCATAACGATGTATCACATATTCGGAATGGGTTATACGACCCCAAGGTGCTTTCCCGGCTAACCCGAATAGTGAGCGCTTATTCAAAAATAAGCGTGGCATTCAAATTCAAGCAATTACAACAAATACCTATTTAAAGGTAAATATTGATAGTCGGTTATTTAACTATCAATAGGCGTGTTCAACATCACCAAATTCCAAATAATTTCCCAAATTATTTACTTTCCAAAATATCTTTACTAGATATAAATTTCCACACTTCAAAAATAAATCAATATTTATTTTTAACAAATTCCCCTTTCCTTTATAAATTCCATAGTGAATTTAAATTTCCAAATATCTACTGATATACGATTTTCAAATCGATTTCAAATATTCACTTTCAACTTATCTTTAAAAAGATCATTCTCAAAACGTTTCATTTCATATTGGAAAAACATTTCCATACTTATTCTAATAATAAGTATTTCACAAATCCATTTATTTTCAACATTTGAAAATATTCAATATACTTAAATCATAGTTAAGTATAGATTTCATTCTTTAAGGAAACATCCTCTTAAACACATTCATTTGAGTCAAAACGAATGTTACGTAAAACATCGTTACGATAACTCAAAATCACTAGTATTGGGATTCGAACTTTAGATAGATATATATATCCTAATACTATATAAAACATTTCCTTTCGGAAATCATCTACTATAACAACAGTGTTATAGTCTACCGTTTCCTTTTATTTCTCGAAAACGTCTATTTCAACGATGAATGTTGAAATCTATATATTCGATATTTAATGCATTTTAAAACGTCTTTAAAATCATTAACTTCATTTCATAATATTCCTTCCCCAAAAACATACCATTTCATTTAATAATATATTCACTGTCCAAAATCGTGAATATATCTCGTTAACCAATTTCAACATTTCTACATATTTAATTAAAGGATTATCCACTGTCCAAAATCGTGAATATAATTCCTTTCATATATTCCTATATCCAACTTATCAAATTCAATTGATTTCGGATTTATAAACAACGTTTATAAACTCCATTTATATTTTTATAAACTTCTTTTTATAAAAATCCTTTTTATATCTCATTTTAAATGCCAAAATCCGATTTATAAGTTGATTACTTATAAATCTTATATTTTACAAAATCTATCCATTTTATATATTCATATTTCATAAATTTATAAATCTCAATTCACTTATGAAATCCATTTTTATTTCACTTTATTACTTCTAAAAACTCGTTTTATAATTCCAGTATTTTTAATTTATAAATACCAATTTTATTAATATTTTATATAAACCGTTTATAATAATTCAAAATTCCCAATTAAACCATTTTATAAATTAATCAGTATTTATTTCAAAAATCTTAATTTGGTTATATTTTACAAAAATCATAATTTTTATAACATTAAACTTATAACGTTAATTTATTAAAAATAAATCAATTCAAAATTTTAATAAAACATATACTTTCAAAAAACCACTTTAAAAAAATTCCTTTAAAAACCAAAATCATTATTTTAAAACTTCAAAAATGGATCCGATGATGCAACAGCACCAAATAGTCAATCACGACATCCAAATATCATATATCGATATGATAATCAACAAATATCAAAATATCTATAAATAAATCAATACAGTTGAGGTATCCAGTTGGATCCCTCCAACCTGTGTCCCTGCATCCACAAACATTAGCACAATGCCAATTCCGTTCCAGTACGGGATTATCATGGTATATAGGATTTATAAAATATTATCCGCTTAATAGACGGCGCAATAGGGTCTCATCCGCTATATAATGCAGGAAATCAACTCCAAGTACATAAATAATACCAATTTCACTGTACTGTGAAATATTCGCGGTATACGTTTTTAATAAATAACCTCCGCTTACTAACAACGCATAATGTCTATTTCAACAATCAATAGATAACAATCATCATTCAAACATGCATTCAAGAATTTTAAATATAACTATTTAAAATTAAAATCGAAACCGATTCGATTGAGTGAGAAGTTCTCACCTTGGTTTTATTTCCGTTTTAGCTTTTATTTCGAATAAAATTAAACGTGCATTTAATTTTGTCCAAAATTTTCACCGACTCCAATCACTTCCAATCTAGTTCCATTGCATAGTGCTCGACAAAACAAAGCCAACGCAATTCGTTTCGTGCGAAACGGACTTCGTATGAAGAAGTTACGCTATTTTAAAGATTACACGAATTTTAAATATACAAATTTACAATTTCTTTTCAATATTTTTACCCTAAAATGAATCCAGGCCGTCCAATTCCACCACATTAGATCTGAGCCACCTCCCCCCTTCTTCTTTCTCTCGTTCAAACTCACGCAATACACGTACAAGTAAACCCATAGCCTCCATTTTATGAATCGAATTATCCACCCTCCACGCTTGACAATTTGATGATCAGAGACCATCGTTGTGCAGCACATCACCACGCCTACCCACGCCTGCAATAGCTCCAAGCTCGGCTTAGCATCTCTTCTCGAAAAACTTGAAAAACATGTTGACTTTTGGTCAATTTCCCGTCGATTCGCTCAGTATTTTCCGATCATGACCGTTGGTTTTGAAGATCTCGAGATGATCTACAACTTTGTAGTTGACGACTTTTGCTAATTCCTTACGGATTGAGAGAGATTGAGGAAGAAAGTTTCAAAAATTCTCAGCCATTGGAAAATTAGGGCCGGCTGAAGCAAAACCCTGGGGCTTGAGTGCAAAATGAAATATTGAGGTCCTTATATAGAAAATTTCTCAAAACACTATTCATCGAAAAAATTTCGAACTCCAAACAAAGCGTGCCGGCTGGCGTTTCTAGGGTTTACCCTACGTTCCGAGCACAATGGAACGTGTTTCGGAGGCTAGTTCGATCATCTGTGCGAGTTATGGCAATAAACGTTCGATTTAAAATTACATTGGTAAATCAAATTTCTAGGCGTTTTAGCTTGCCCCGGACAAACGGTAAATCCGATTGACATGAAATTTGGAACTATACAATAATATCACATTACGGATCCGATGAAACTAGTTTCGTCGAAATCCGAGACTGTTTGAAAAATGACTGTTTTAACTCACCGAATTAATATTAAAACAATTTCGATGCGTTTCGAGCTGCAACGGTCAAACGACAATTCCAATTGCTATGAAAATTGAAATCCGATAATAACAAACTATTACGGATCCAATGGAATTAGTTTCGTCCAATTCTGAGACTGTTCGAAAATTGGCTAATTTCACTAGTCGATTAAATATTAAAATATTCAATTTTCACAAATTAACTCTTAATTCAATTTTAAAAGTTCAAAAATATCGTTCTAACTCCAATATGATTAAATAAAATGTTACAAATCATTTTTGATGATATTTAACTCAAATTTCAATTATTTCTGGAATTTCTATTATTAAATTATCGATTTAATTGTCCAATTAAATCCAATTATTCGAAATAAAATTATTCGACTTATGAATTCCACTTATTAATAATTAAAATTAATTAAATATTCAAATTTTAATTAATAGAAATTCTGGGTCGTTACAAACTTCCCCCCTTAAAAGAATTTCGTCCTCGAAATTACCAAGTAAGAAAAAGTTACAGAATTCATTAACTTTCCAAAACAAATTTAAACTTCTTACCATACTTTACTAAGTTTTCAAATCTATACTTAGTTATCTTTTCAAAACCTAACTATATCGTTTAATTTCCAATTCCAAAACCAAAATTATAGTTTTCACAAATTTTCCAAATTTTCTCAAAATTTTTCTAACGCCTTAAATTTTCGAAAAAATTCGCCATAGTCTCCTTTGTACGGCTCGATCCGAAAAAAAAATGACAGTATATATATCACAAATATACATCTCATCAAGTGATGAGGCATCCCGCAGGGAAAAAAGTGTAAAAGTACGATATTTAATCCGAGATATGTACCTTATTTATTATTAGCGAGCATATACGGCTAATATAGCGCGAAAGCGAGCTCCAAATGCGAAGCAAGCGCAATCCGCACCTACTAAACACTCAATAAACAACATGAGAACATGTATATATGAGAATAATCTCAATATACATCATATAGCAACATAATAACTACATAATATAGCAAATGCAACTAAAGCAACAAATGCAACCATCAACCAACTCAATATTCATTCATATTCTCATTAATATTCATTGAATTGGTTTTCCAATTGATTCATTAACATTGGAATTTACTAACATTCATTTGTTCATTTTCCAATTAGTATACATTCACTAATTTATTCACATTGATTCGCTTTCAATCCAAATCAAATGCAATTCTATTCATTTTATATATTATCCGTTTGAATTTAATTACATAGCTTCCAATTTTGCTAATTCACTTTCATTAACACTTAATGAATTTATATACAATCAATCAACAATCAAATAACAACCAATGTTTATTCAATACAACCAAATTTATTCACTTTTCATTCAATTTGGTTTAACACTTTTAATTCCATTTGGATCATATTAAATTGACTTCCATTCAATTTATTCAACTAGCTTTTAATGAATTAACACTTATATATTCATTATTTCATATCAATTGTTTACATTTAATTGATTAACATTCAATCCATTTATCAATTCAATTGCTAATTCCTTTAACAATTTAAAGTTGAATTTCATTTATATAACTCAAGTTCACATTCTTAATGACTTCATTTCATTAATTCACTTATTAATTTACTTCGATACCAAAATTCAACTTCATTCAACATCACTTAAGTTATATTTCATTCCAAACACCTTTTGTTTAATTTAACTTAAGTTTTCACTTATAAATCCAATTCAAATTCCAATCCTATTTAACTTTTTACCAAAGCTAAATTTATTAACTCCTATCATAAGTTCAAAACTTATTTCACTTATATTCATCATCTTATAAGTTATACAACTTATATTCAACAATTACTACTTTGATTTTATTGATTTACTTATACTTCCTTTAATTTAACTTCATCCTTTAAGTTAAAATTTATTCTATCAAAATTCAAATTGTATAAGTTATCAACTCATTTATCATTCCCAAATTACTATGGTAGCAAATCTATCACATGGAGACTCGAAAATGATACTGATGATGCTGCAGCCATCACCCTTATTATTACCCAGTAAAAATAGTGAATTCAGTGCTTAATATTCTTTCAAAAAATTTCCTTTCATTTATAAATAACATTTATAAATCTTTTTCTTATAGAGTTTCACTTTATATATATACAAGATTATTTCACAATTGTAATCATATTAATTATAGTTCCATACTTATAATTCATTTGCTTATACAATTATTCTTTTACAATAAGCTTTATTTAACTTATTCAAACAACTTATTCAACAACCAAACAATCAACTTATATACACTTTAATAATTCCGAAAAAATTATTCCTTTATATACAAAATATAATCAAAGTAAAATTATTTCATTTACCCAATTTAAAACAATATCATGTCAATTTGTTCTGTACAAGTGTTTAGAGATCCCTATCAACAACGTTAATTACTCGTGTTGACCAAAATCCATATACCACTCAACAAACCAATCATCACAATATGAAACAATTTATATTCACTAACAAATACGCACTCGTATCTATTATTACACTCAAACTCATTCTAGAATACTACTGACTTTATCTCTAATGAGTATTACCCAACAGAGCCATAGTTGTCGCTTAACCATAAGCTCTGATACCAAATGTAACGTTTGCGATTTTTCGTTGCCAAAAAACCGAAAGGTTAGGGTTTAAGAAGAAGAAAAAAATAGAAGAAGAGAGAAAAAGATAGAACAGAACAGAAACAAGAGAACAATATCAGAATCTCACAATTCGTAGCGGAACAACATATAATAGATAAATGAATAATCTTTAAACAAAGAACTATATTAGTTATTACATTATATCATATTACAATTGTAATAACCCGTAGATTTTATTTATTTTAATTTGGTTTATTTACGTATTTAATTGAATCTTCATGAAATTTTAAATAATAATATTTTGAGATAAAATTTTTGTATTTAGATTACGTACCATTAAACATAGCACATGATAAATTTCCAAATTATTTATGGAGTTTTATTTTATTAAGAAATTCTACTGCATTCGAATTTGTTGATAATTGATGGTAATAAATAAAATTTTCAAACATAAATATCTTTCTATAGGAAAATTCTAAATCCTCTCCTAAGGGAGACGGCATCTTTCGTTTTCGAAATTTGAACCCCGGTTGCTCCGTTATCTTAATTCTGACAAAATAGCAGCATTTTGGGTACCAATTATTGACTTTTAATAGGATGATCGTACCACAAATATATGTGTACCGTTTTGTTCGCCTCATCGTACTGATCTCTGCAGCATATTTATTTCTATGTTTTGAACTCCGGTAAACAGTGGTATTCGCGGAATCGGTAACCGTATCCGTACTGGACCCTTGACCTTTTGTTATCTTTTGAATTGCAAACTTTAGGCGGTTCATATGAGCAATAAGTTTATTGATTTATTTATTAGCCAAATTTGAGGGTACTGTTACCATACTTTTTGTCTATCACTATTCACACAGTTACAACTTTACTTTATAATCACGTTCTATTTCTATTTATTGCTACCGGAAATAGCTCTCTTTTAATTTATTCTTTTCGCCCATACTTGCGTTATTCCATTCATTCAGTTTCAGAGAAGTAAAGTAACGGCTGCAGTTGCATTTTTATATGAGATCTACCACATTCCCATCTCACCCACTTTTCTTCTCCTCTCTCATATTTTTTTTCTCTTCCTTCAGATCTCCATCTTTTCCTTTCTTTTGAAAAACCCATGGCCTAAACTTGCCGCCTTTCCCCTTGCTCGGCCCGTTCACCACTAATTAGCCACCACCTCTCAACCGTGAAACCTTCTTCCTCTCTCTCCAACTACAGAACCCGCCTCTCTCTCCCAAAACCTTCCACCTCCCTCTCCTCCCAGCGCCCGAGCACCCAGCAAGCATCACGGTGCCTCATCCTACTCCTCGTCCCGCTCATCACCAAACGCCTCACGTCGTCGCCCCTTCCTCAACCGAGCCTCCTCTCCAACCGCCGCGTCCCCTGTACCTGGCCTGCGCCCAGCCGAGAAACCCACTCTTCTCCCCTCTGCCACCTGGTCACCGAAGTCCGTGGCCATCCTCCAGCAGCTCGCTCGCGTGCCCTTACACCCTTCGGCCCCTGTTCTCTCCGACCCCGCAAGTTTACTCAGTTGCATTGTATAGGTGTGTATATTAACTATATGCAGTTGTTTTGTACGTTGTGTTCCTATATACATATTACTTAAGGTGCAGATTGTTTCAGAGTTATGTTGGATATGTTACAGTGGAAAACTTTAGATATTAGATATATATTAGGCTCGAGTATGTATATATATTTTGTGTTTGGTCTGTTACATGGACACGCATGCTTGATCAGGTTATAAACATACATCCATAGAGAGTTATAAGTTAGTTTGGTGTTTATATAATATGTGCTGTAACCTGTAGGTGTTACATTATAAACAAATTTAATTTATAGGTTACGGTTCATGTTTCATCCATTCTGATTTGCGTGAATATGATATTGTGTTAGGCAAGTTGTTGTGTCTGTGTTTGTATTACAAATCCCGTACATACATATTGAGTTATATGATTTTTACTTTTGGTCGTCTAAGAGAAGAGAAAAATTTAAATAAAAATAAATAAAGCATGAAGTTGCTAAGTGTAATCGGCCTTTAAAACTAGGTCTCCTGTTGTTAAGTGTTTATATATAATTCTGTTTAAGTGTCTTTTAAATATAATGCTGTTTAAGTATAAAATATTGGTAGCTTTCAGATTTTATATGATGTAGTATAGGGTGCCAATTCCGTTTTGTAGTAGACATGATATATTTACACTATATTTGCAGTGGTACTTATATGTGTATTTTGTTCAGAATCAAGGGGTTAGTTGTGATACCCAGTTACATACATATTCTATTATATATATGTTTTAAACAATTATTTCATTGTATATATTTATTTACATATTAGATTTTACTGTTTTATAGTGATTGTACAAGTTTAAGTATTTTCACGGTTGTATATATCCTCTGTTATACAGTTGGAAGTTTACAAAATTTTTAAAGTTGTTTATATATTTGCCGTTAGTGTGGTATAGGTATATATATTACTTTGTTGCAGTAGTAAATATGTTCAAGATATACATATTCTCTATTTAATAGTACGTAATATACTAGGTTGTTTATTCTGCGGTAGTTATGTGTATGTGGGTTTTATGTATGGACATCTTTTACAACTAATATTTCTAAAGTATATTCTACAGAGTATTGAGTTGGGTAATGTGAAACGTATGCTTGGAAACATATATGCTTTCAAATATAAGATAACGGTACGATTATAATGGATAAGTCATATTTTAATAAGGTCAGTGCGTGTATATTTGTATATAATAGGTTGACATTTTATTTTGTTGTTATATATTGTATACGATTATATGTAGTGCTAGGGTAGCTTATATAGTTGGCAGAGTTGTTAAAAATGAACATTTGTAGATGAAATATAACCCATAAGTCATGTATATGTAATACGGTCAGACTTAAATAAATATAGTGTTTTGCTTTTGGGTATAAGCATAGTATTATACAAGTTTGTATATAGTTTTAGTGTAAAAGATGTTGGATTTGCATTATGATTTTAGAGTTATATATAGTATATATAACTATCATCATCAATCGATCCAGTTCTGATTTGATTTCGCCAATTCTTTATCTATCAGCTTTGTCCGTCGTGTCTATTTTCTCCATCATCGCATCCATCTAGCTTTGCTCCGGAATTTGTAGCTTGTTCTGTTGTCAAACTTCTCTAGCCTCGAAAGGTGAGCAATCACTCATGATTAACGTTCTTTTATTTATTAAATTTGATTTCAATTGAAACGACAATTGAAATATGCTGCTGTTAGTTGATTTTACTGTTATGACTGCTATGATCTGTATCTGTTCACCTATGACACCTGACACCATTATCAGTTAATTATTTATGTGTTAATAATACAGATTGGGTGATAATTGATTGTTTGATAGATTGTTGTTTAAATTGGATGTTAATTATTATTGTTAAGTGATAACTAGTTTGCTAGTTAAATTTGAGTAGTATAGTTTACAAAGTAAACGGATTATATATGATGGACCTTGATTTATTAAAACCTGACCCCGCCATATGTAAATTTGATTAGTTAAATTTGACCCATTAATTGTCGTAAGGATCGATAAATTATATTTTAATCTTTGAGCGTAGATTTGGATTTATTGTTGTAGTTTTAAACTGAAATATAAAATGGATCGACAAGCGAAACTGTAATGTGAAAATCTTTAATCTACATGAAATGATAGTGTAGATTCTTGAAATAATTATACAAATAACAATGCGAATTAATACGATTATTTCGGGGTTATTTGATTTATTTATTTATTGAATCGTTATTGATTGTGTTATTTCGGATAAATTTTGCAATAATATTGAACAATTAAGATTGGGAGATAAATTTGGGTTATTTTAAAATGGTATTTGGATAAGGATTTATCTACTTGAATCAATTTGAAATTTACCGAATGAGATATTTCCCGTTTAATAAAATTTTAGAAATATTGAGTAAAATATAATTTAGGGTCACTAAAATGATATTGAATCAAATAAGGGAGGGTTCAAGACGAAATAACAAGGATGAAAAAAAAATCGAGAATCTATATGGAACTGTTTAATCGAAATTGTTATATTTAAGCTATGAACTATATTGAAATTAGAGGATTTAGAGATTTGGGTATATATTTGGAACCAATATAGCTGAATTTGTTATTTAATAACTAATTGAATTAAATGAAAATTTAGGTTGAACTAAATTTGGAAATAATTATTTAGAAACCTAGATTTGGAGAAACTTAGTTGAGGTATTGAATACTTAAAGATTGGAACATATTGGAATAAAAGGGGAAATTGGGGTATCAAATCCAAATTCGGGAATTTTAAAATTTAAGTGGTTATTTTAGGAAGATTTAAATCGATAATATGAGATTTGATTTAATTTAAATGGGAAGGTCGGGTTGGTGTGAAACGATTTGTTAAGTTAAGGAAATTGAAAGTGCTTTACCGTATACAGCATTTAATGTACATAAATACTATTTTGGGAAATAAAATTTTTTGAAGTGAAATCGATATTTGGGTTTGAAATACAAATTAAGTGAATGACCACGGTGTAATAGTGTATATTTCTACCTGTAGATAGTTCTATGGACTCTTAGAGGATGGACATCCCAAACATCCTTTAAGTTATATTGTATTTCAGTTGATATTTCATTTGAGTTGAATTTATTGATATAAGAATGTTAATCCTGACTCGAGTGTTTTGTGTTTTGCTTTACGCTCGGGTCAGACCGAGAAATACAGTATTAGAGACTCACCTTTGGAGATTGGAGCTTCATTTGGAGATCCAACTATCGTTTCAGCTTTCAGTTTTCTAGTTGACTGGTTCAGAGAAGTCATCGGCCCATACTGAAGACTTTTCTGTATTCAAGAAATTCTGATGTATTTTATTTTAAACTCTGATGTATATAGTAGCTTCATGAACTACTATTTTTCTATTCCGCTGCATTATATTACTCTGTGTCTGTGATCTGTGTTTGATTTATTTACTGTATATTTTAAGTTTTGCCAAATTAAATTAACAATTCGGTATTTTGAATTATTCAAGTCGGACATGTACGGTTTTAGTGTCGATTTGAATGGTCCAAAATAGCGGGTCGTTACAGCTGGTATCAGAGCTTTGGCTCTAGGCTAAACTTAACATATATGGTAAATTTATTTACAGAATCACTTTCGCTCGAGTTGAATCTCTTCCTTTCGACTCGATTTCCTTTGGATTTTGGAATGTCCCTCGATTCCAAAATTCATTCTTTTCTCCCTCTATTTATGTTCTTTTGATTCTGGAGTATCCAATGACTCCACTGAATGTTTTGTAAAAAGACTGAATGTTTTGTAAAACGGATGAAACTCCGTACGATTGGCATTAATTCGCCAAAGATTTCTGAAGTCATGGTTGACCCGGTTAAGGTCGGCCGCGATTTATAGAAGTATATCCATCGTCTATTTTGAATTTGAAATTTCCTCATTTTCGTTCGAGCCTTCCCACTTTGTTCGAAACTTCATTTGGTCAAGTTTTCCCTTTAATTTTGAACCTCTATCTTGTTTGATTTTGGACTCCAAACTATTTTTGTAGATGGCAAAATCGGAAGAGCAGAAAGCAGCTCGTCGAGCTCGAAGAGCACTAGCCCGTAAGGAAAAGGAGGAAGCAATGGAGAAGTGGGAAAAGCTATGGAAGGAAAGGGCAGGACCTGGTCCTTATGACAATGTCATCTGTTATCGGTGTCAACAGAAGGGACATTATGCAGCCATGTGCGGGAAAAGAGATGATGGAAAGAAGAGTGAGGGCAAGCGTTATCGATCCAAGATCTTCTGTTTTAAGTGCCGTAGTACGGGACACTTTCCCAGTCGCTGCCAGAAGGTGAAGAAAGTAAAAGCTACACCCACTGCATCAGTCGACCAATCAACCATTTGCTATCACTGTAGGCTGACTGGACATATAGCTAGGAATTGTCCTGTGAGGAAGTACGGAAGGAAGGCTGCGTTTCCGCAGTTCGTTAGGGAGGATGGGTGTGTCGTGCATTTATGCAAGAAGTGCAGAAGTTGGGGCCATATTGAGGGGGAGTGTTCTGGACCCGTTGAAGTCCCACCCGGTAGAATCAATACCGATGCTTTGTTTTTGTAGAGTGGTTTTCTGTGGATCTATTTGTCTTCGGCAGTTGTTATGTTACTTTCGGTAAACTATTGTATCTTTTGTTCAACTGAAGTTCTCAAATAAGATATTCATGTTCCTGTTTTCGTTGATATGAAATTTGGATCTCTGTTTGTTTGAAATCTATCCTTGAATCATCCTTTGGAAGATCGCGTATGTTGTATTTTGAAATCGTTATATATATCAAAATTATTATTTGGTTAACTATGATTTTATTCTATATATAAAAGTGAAAATGTTTCCGATAAGGATGAAACAAATAAGAAATGTTATTCTATATAAAAAGATTTGAAAGGATTTGAAACTTGTAAGAAATTTACAACTGAAGGGTTAAACTTGAAATTCGAAAAATTAAATTCCGGAATTTAAAAATTGGTTTAGGATTTGGAAGATATATAGAAAAATTATACGATTCAAAAGTATTTTCGAATAAGAAATGTTTCAAATGAGTTCAAATGAGTTCAAAGAGTTTTCAAGAAATAGAAGTCCAGAACCCACTTATGTCACTGGAGAATAATTTCGGTGATGAGTGCACGCATCATCGACGTTGATTTTCGAGTCTTAGAGTGGGGGAGAGGCCACTTTAATAGCTTCGCTATGCGAGTGATTTTGTAAACCGTTTTGATTTCGAACTTCGAAGTATAATATGATATTTTAGAAAGATATATGTATACATTTGAAACAATTTAAAGTGAGACCGGTGTTTAGTCCTCGAGTTCCAGATTTAATAATTGATTTATTGATTTATTGTTGATTTTCAACTCTTGAATTAAAAATTGGATTTCCCTAACTATTTTAAATGTTCGAACACTTCCAAATCGAGATTAAATTTTCAAAACTAAGAAATTTCGAAGAGTATAAAATGTCTGATTAAGAATATAAATTTAGTTTTGAAATGTTTGGAAAAAATAGTTGAATAATGGTTTTCAAAAAGGTAAATTGGATATTTCACATAGAAATGGATAGTTTAAAGGTTTAAAAGGGATAAGTATAAAGTTGGAAACCATTTTGAGGATAATGGATTGTGAGAAAATATTGGGTTTTGAAATTTAATTGAAAATTTAAAACCAGTACTTATATGATGATTTTGGAAATGAATTTGTTTGACTTGAATTATTTTAATCTGGAAACTGGGATAATTTTCTAAACCTATTATGTTGGGGAACTTTGAAATCAGGATATCTAATTTGGAAGAAATTTGGTGAATTCATATATGACTTTGAAACTAAATTTGATATTGAAATGATTTGAAATTGAGAACCTTATATTATTAAGCACTTGAATTGGGAGTGGTCGAACTTATATAAAATGGATTTGTATAAGTATGAAGTTGATTTGAAAACTATCGATTTGAAAGGGTACTCAATTTGGAAAGAGAAGTTTATATAATCAAAGTCCATATAAGTATGTTTTGATATACTATTGATTTGGAAAATATTCGATTTGGAAAAAGAAATCCTATATATAATGGACTATCTATCAGTATGATATTTGAAAGGGATTTAAAAAGGTACTATATAATATATGTTTTCCAAGTAAAGATATGGAAAGTGCCTTCTGCTTGATATCCGCTTTGTGGCCACATCGTGGATTCATTCTATCGATATTATTCTCTCTGATTTTTGGTTTTCCGGATGTAATACTCGAGTGTTCCCACCGTGGCGTAACCCATGGTTTTTTCTTTTTTCTCTCGTGAATGCACAGCGAAATTGCCTGGCTGAGTCTTGCCTAGGGGTACGGATTGTTTCCTGGGGGAACCAGGCGTAACCATTGTGTATCCTGCAATCTGTGTAGGTCGCGAATAGTAGCGCAAGTGCCTGGCTGAGTCTTGCCTAGGGGTACGGATTGTTTCCTGGGGGAACCAGGCGTAACCATTGTGTATCCTGCACCCTACTAGTCATCATGGCGTAACTCGCAGGGCTGAGAAAGCTTACGGATATGGATTGTTTCCTGGGGGAACCAGGCGTAACCATTGTGTATCTGCGAACCATGATCGGACAAAGGTTTTGGTTTGGTTGTTTTGTTTGGATCGTACTTTCCATATCTGTTTTTAAAAGGATTTTCAAGTATTTTCACTGGTTGTTGAAACAAGTCTACTAAGTACTTGGAGAATTCTAGCTTTGCGCCTGATCAACGCATAGCCGGAGTCTGCAAGCACGAGGATAAACTTGTTAAAACATCGAGTTATAAAAGTATTTTTGAAAGAAAACTTATTTTGATATAATAGTATCTTAGTATAAAAGTATTATTATAAAGATATTTATTATAAAGTATTTTTCCCAACAAAGAATTTTGTATTAATCTTTGGAATTAAAATTCCTTTGGTGAATTAGCAATTCGTGCCCGATTCTTCCCTTTTGAATCTACCTTATCTACTCAGCTTTTATTCACCTTGATTCTGTTTCAAAATCTACCTTCCTTACTTGTTGGATTTATCCTTTAAATTTTTTTGGCTAATTATATACTACTTTGTTTAATATAAAATTCTAGTGTTATTAATATTTTGAAGTTATTAATTATATAAAACATTTTTAAAGAAATGATTATTAACTTATTTGATAATGTTGAAAGATATCTTGAGATAAATTTAAAATTTTCACAAATCTGGATTTAATATTTTCAATAGTCTTTGTAAATATAAATAATAATGTAAATAATTGTTTCAAAAGAAGGCTGAAAGGTATTAAATGTTAAAGTAAAATTAAATTGCAAATGAAGTTTCAAATGAATATTTCGAGGAAAATTTATATAGTTTTAAATAAGTTATCTACACTTGACTTTCGATTTACTTTATTCCTGGTTGTTCTATTCTCCTACCTCCTTCCTTTTCGAGGACGAAAAGTTTTGAGTGGGGGAGAGTGTAATGACCCGTAGATTTTATTTATTTTAATTTGGTTTATTTACGTATTTAATTGAATCTTCAAGAAATTTTAAATAATAATATTTTGAGATAAAATTTTTGTATTTAGATTACGTACCATTAAACATAGCACATGATAAATTTTCAAATTATTTATGGAGTTTTATTTTATTAAGAAATTCTACTGCATTCGAATTTGTTGATAATTGATGGTAATAAATAAAATTTTCAAACATAAATATCTTTCTATAGGAAAATTCTAAATCCTCTCCTAAGGGAGACGGCATCTTTCGTTTTCGAAATTTGAACCCCGGTTGCTCCGTTATCTTAATTCTGACAAAATAGCAGCATTTTGGGTACCAATTATTGACTTTTAATAGGATGATCGTACCACAAATATATGTGTACCGTTTTGTTCGCCTCATCGTACTGATCTCTGCAGCATATTTATTTCTATGTTTTGAACTCCGGTAAACAGTGGTATTCGCGGAATCGGTAACCGTATCCGTACTGGACCCTTGACCTTTTGTTATCTTTTGAATTGCAAACTTTAGGCGGTTCATATGAGCAATAAGTTTATTGATTTATTTATTAGCCAAATTTGAGGGTACTGTTACCATACTTTTTGTCTATCACTATTCACACAGTTACAACTTTACTTTATAATCACGTTCTATTTCTATTTATTGCTACCGGAAATAGCTCTCTTTTAATTTATTCTTTTCGCCCATACTTGCGTTATTCCATTCATTCAGTTTCAGAGAAGTAAAGTAACGGCTGCAGTTGCATTTTTATATGAGATCTACCACATTCCCATCTCACCCACTTTTCTTCTCCTCTCTCATATTTTTTTTCTCTTCCTTCAGATCTCCATCTTTTCCTTTCTTTTGAAAAACCCATGGCCTAAACTTGCCGCCTTTCCCCTTGCTCGGCCCGTTCACCACTAATTAGCCACCACCTCTCAACCGTGAAACCTTCTTCCTCTCTCTCCAACTACAGAACCCGCCTCTCTCTCCCAAAACCTTCCACCTCCCTCTCCTCCCAGCGCCCGAGCACCCAGCAAGCATCACGGTGCCTCATCCTACTCCTCGTCCCGCTCATCACCAAACGCCTCACGTCGTCGCCCCTTCCTCAACCGAGCCTCCTCTCCAACCGCCGCGTCCCCTGTACCTGGCCTGCGCCCAGCCGAGAAACCCACTCTTCTCCCCTCTGCCACCTGGTCACCGAAGTCCGTGGCCATCCTCCAGCAGCTCGCTCGCGTGCCCTTACACCCTTCGGCCCCTGTTCTCTCCGACCCCGCAAGTTTACTCAGTTGCATTGTATAGGTGTGTATATTAACTATATGCAGTTGTTTTGTACGTTGTGTTCCTATATACATATTACTTAAGGTGCAGATTGTTTCAGAGTTATGTTGGATATGTTACAGTGGAAAACTTTAGATATTAGATATATATTAGGCTCGAGTATGTATATATATTTTGTGTTTGGTCTGTTACATGGACACGCATGCTTGATCAGGTTATAAACATACATCCATAGAGAGTTATAAGTTAGTTTGGTGTTTATATAATATGTGCTGTAACCTGTAGGTGTTACATTATAAACAAATTTAATTTATAGGTTACGGTTCATGTTTCATCCATTCTGATTTGCGTGAATATGATATTGTGTTAGGCAAGTTGTTGTGTCTGTGTTTGTATTACAAATCCCGTACATACATATTGAGTTATATGATTTTTACTTTTGGTCGTCTAAGAGAAGAGAAAAATTTAAATAAAAATAAATAAAGCATGAAGTTGCTAAGTGTAATCGGCCTTTAAAACTAGGTCTCCTGTTGTTAAGTGTTTATATATAATTCTGTTTAAGTGTCTTTTAAATATAATGCTGTTTAAGTATAAAATATTGGTAGCTTTCAGATTTTATATGATGTAGTATAGGGTGCCAATTCCGTTTTGTAGTAGACATGATATATTTACACTATATTTGCAGTGGTACTTATATGTGTATTTTGTTCAGAATCAAGGGGTTAGTTGTGATACCCAGTTACATACATATTCTATTATATATATGTTTTAAACAATTATTTCATTGTATATATTTATTTACATATTAGATTTTACTGTTTTATAGTGATTGTACAAGTTTAAGTATTTTCACGGTTGTATATATCCTCTGTTATACAGTTGGAAGTTTACAAAATTTTTAAAGTTGTTTATATATTTGCCGTTAGTGTGGTATAGGTATATATATTACTTTGTTGCAGTAGTAAATATGTTCAAGATATACATATTCTCTATTTAATAGTACGTAATATACTAGGTTGTTTATTCTGCGGTAGTTATGTGTATGTGGGTTTTATGTATGGACATCTTTTACAACTAATATTTCTAAAGTATATTCTACAGAGTATTGAGTTGGGTAATGTGAAACGTATGCTTGGAAACATATATGCTTTCAAATATAAGATAACGGTACGATTATAATGGATAAGTCATATTTTAATAAGGTCAGTGCGTGTATATTTGTATATAATAGGTTGACATTTTATTTTGTTGTTATATATTGTATACGATTATATGTAGTGCTAGGGTAGCTTATATAGTTGGCAGAGTTGTTAAAAATGAACATTTGTAGATGAAATATAACCCATAAGTCATGTATATGTAATACGGTCAGACTTAAATAAATATAGTGTTTTGCTTTTGGGTATAAGCATAGTATTATACAAGTTTGTATATAGTTTTAGTGTAAAAGATGTTGGATTTGCATTATGATTTTAGAGTTATATATAGTATATATAACTATCATCATCAATCGATCCAGTTCTGATTTGATTTCGCCAATTCTTTATCTATCAGCTTTGTCCGTCGTGTCTATTTTCTCCATCATCGCATCCATCTAGCTTTGCTCCGGAATTTGTAGCTTGTTCTGTTGTCAAACTTCTCTAGCCTCGAAAGGTGAGCAATCACTCATGATTAACGTTCTTTTATTTATTAAATTTGATTTCAATTGAAACGACAATTGAAATATGCTGCTGTTAGTTGATTTTACTGTTATGACTGCTATGATCTGTATCTGTTCACCTATGACACCTGACACCATTATCAGTTAATTATTTATGTGTTAATAATACAGATTGGGTGATAATTGATTGTTTGATAGATTGTTGTTTAAATTGGATGTTAATTATTATTGTTAAGTGATAACTAGTTTGCTAGTTAAATTTGAGTAGTATAGTTTACAAAGTAAACGGATTATATATGATGGACCTTGATTTATTAAAACCTGACCCCGCCAAATGTAAATTTGATTAGTTAAATTTGACCCATTAATTGTCGTAAGGATCGATAAATTATATTTTAATCTTTGAGCGTAGATTTGGATTTATTGTTGTAGTTTTAAACTGAAATATAAAATGGATCGACAAGCGAAACTGTAATGTGAAAATCTTTAATCTACATGAAATGATAGTGTAGATTCTTGAAATAATTATACAAATAACAATGCGAATTAATACGATTATTTCGGGGTTATTTGATTTATTTATTTATTGAATCGTTATTGATTGTGTTATTTCGGATAAATTTTGCAATAATATTGAACAATTAAGATTGGGAGATAAATTTGGGTTATTTTAAAATGGTATTTGGATAAGGATTTATCTACTTGAATCAATTTGAAATTTACCGAATGAGATATTTCCCGTTTAATAAAATTTTAGAAATATTGAGTAAAATATAATTTAGGGTCACTAAAATGATATTGAATCAAATAAGGGAGGGTTCAAGACGAAATAACAAGGATGAAAAAAAAATCGAGAATCTATATGGAACTGTTTAATCGAAATTGTTATATTTAAGCTATGAACTATATTGAAATTAGAGGATTTAGAGATTTGGGTATATATTTGGAACCAATATAGCTGAATTTGTTATTTAATAACTAATTGAATTAAATGAAAATTTAGGTTGAACTAAATTTGGAAATAATTATTTAGAAACCTAGATTTGGAGAAACTTAGTTGAGGTATTGAATACTTAAAGATTGGAACATATTGGAATAAAAGGGGAAATTGGGGTATCAAATCCAAATTCGGGAATTTTAAAATTTAAGTGGTTATTTTAGGAAGATTTAAATCGATAATATGAGATTTGATTTAATTTAAATGGGAAGGTCGGGTTGGTGTGAAACGATTTGTTAAGTTAAGGAAATTGAAAGTGCTTTACCGTATACAGCATTTAATGTACATAAATACTATTTTGGGAAATAAAATTTTTTGAAGTGAAATCGATATTTGGGTTTGAAATACAAATTAAGTGAATGACCACGGTGTAATAGTGTATATTTCTACCTGTAGATAGTTCTATGGACTCTTAGAGGATGGACATCCCAAACATCCTTTAAGTTATATTGTATTTCAGTTGATATTTCATTTGAGTTGAATTTATTGATATAAGAATGTTAATCCTGACTCGAGTGTTTTGTGTTTTGCTTTACGCTCGGGTCAGACCGAGAAATACAGTATTAGAGACTCACCTTTGGAGATTGGAGCTTCATTTGGAGATCCAACTATCGTTTCAGCTTTCAGTTTTCTAGTTGACTGGTTCAGAGAAGTCATCGGCCCATACTGAAGACTTTTCTGTATTCAAGAAATTCTGATGTATTTTATTTTAAACTCTGATGTATATAGTAGCTTCATGAACTACTATTTTTCTATTCCGCTGCATTATATTACTCTGTGTCTGTGATCTGTGTTTGATTTATTTACTGTATATTTTAAGTTTTGCCAAATTAAATTAACAATTCGGTATTTTGAATTATTCAAGTCGGACATGTACGGTTTTAGTGTCGATTTGAATGGTCCAAAATAGCGGGTCGTTACAACAATACATTACATCATCAGAGTGTACAACAACAACATGCAGCGGAAAAGAAATATAATATACTAGTAATACGTCATGCCATCCAGCTTGCTTCCAGCAACTCCTAAATTCCAGAATATCGTGATAAACCTAACTCTTGACTGCCCGTGTGGAAATTGGTGGGCACCCAGAGTTTAGGAAGGAAAACAATAAACTCCGAGTCGGTCATGTGACTGGTGTGAGAACTAAAACAGTTTATTTTTCTTTAAAATCACAATAGAGGAATATTTTTAAAGTCAATTCGCAATGCTTTTAAAAATGAGACTACCATAATGCCTCCTGCACACACACACAATGCAAACGCAGAATCGGAGGAGATTTCTCCTTATGATAGTCAAAGATGCTTGATACGCATTAAAAAGAAACATTTGATATTATTACTAGTGCATAGTGTAGAAAAATTATTTCGAACGTAAACATATAAATCTTAGCCAACATACGACCATTATCGTATGCCTACTATAGCTACCATGTTCAATAGCAGGTTACCGCCACATTCCATGGCAGGTTCTACAACTAAAACCGTACAAGTCTCGTGTTGTTTCTTTGGATTTCCAACAAATGGTAAGGACAAGGAACTTCCCATTGCCACATGGAAACGCCTCTGGAATGATATCCCGAGAACCTAACCGGATCTCTGCCAACACAAGGCTGGGTTACCCCTAACTGGGTAAATACTGACACGAATATGTCATCCCCCGATCGTAACCGATCTATCCGAGGATCCTCGATTTCCAACAACCATAAAATTTGCAGCAACAACATAGGTTAAATATCTGGGCTCCATACCATGATAACACCTCTATCCAGAAGGAATGACATACACTAAAGAGGCTCTACCCCCTAATAACCTTGTCACATCCTTCCTGTTTTGACCATTTCCGGGGTGTGAGGTCCGACGAAGTCTCGTCCACAAAGCCACGCTTTATACAAAATGTAACGACCCGTGTAAATTCGATGTTTAAAATGAATATAATTAATAGGATTTTTAATTTAAATTTAGAAAGGAATAAAAATATTAGTTATTTATATGAAAGAGTATGTGAAATTTGATATACCAAGGGAAATTAGAATTTACAAATTTAACTATATATTGTAATTAATAGAAATAGTGGAAATTGTTGCATTGGATATAAGTTAGAATAAGTAAAGTAATGCAAGTATTGGATTTAACAATGAAATAAAATATTGATTATGGGTATTGAATGTAGATGGGCGAAATAAAGATATGCAGGACAATAAATAATTTATTTAATACAATCCCTTTTATTTGTAAACTATTGTAAGGGTTAATTAATTATGAAAATTTGGAAATAGGTTCAAATTGTATGTTAGACAATCAAATTTCAATAATTAAAGTTAGTAATTAATGGATTAAATGGAATAATTAATTGGAGTTAAGAGCTAAATTTGTATGTGAGCATTCATTGATATTGGAATATAAAGGGGTAAATTTATAGTATAAAATGTAGACACCACCTTTAAGATGATGGGTTTATAATTGATGCATAATAGGGAAATCAAATGAATGGGTTTAATTGAATAACAATTAGCAATTAATGAATGAAGAGAAATTTTAAGGGCGTAACTGTTTCGTTAAATTAATTTTGGTAACAAATTGTATTGAATATAGATTTAACGTTGTTTGATGTATTTAACTAATAATTGGAGAACAATGTAAATTATATCCGTGGATGGTCAATTCAATTAAACAACAAGATTTTTATATAAATAAACGTTTTTATTTAGGTTTCAATTTGTTAATTTATGATGTTTAATGGGAAATCAATTGAAATAAATTGCCCTAATTTATGCAGTTAGAGGAGATTTAGATTTGCATTATAGATGGAAGTATAATCTAAATTGATAGGTAACAAACTTAAGAATAAAATTTAGAGCTAATAGGTGGCAAATTTATATAGTTGTTTATTTACGTAATGTGTATGTAAGCTTTGGTAAACCGATTTCTATCGATCCAAATCTAACGATTTGTTAATATGGATTTAAGTATAGGAGCAGTATTTATTAATTGAATTGAAGTATTGCAAAATAAATGAAATTCAACGTTTAATATTACATTATCGTAAGTAAGATAACATGTGTAAGTATTGTTAAGGTTATTCATATTTGACAAATTTATTGAGTTATAAGGATTGATATATAAATTAGTGTTAGTTTAGGATATCGTTACTTGGTGATTTATTATAGAGTAACGGGAGTGTGAACGTAAAATAATAAAAGCATAGATTTATGGTAGGACATAATTTATGGTTTTGGGAATTTAAATCCAAAGATTTATTTATTTGAGGAAATAATACATATTAAATCTCAACTTGATATAATCAGTGCAAATTTAGTAATTAAAAATAAATTGCAAGTTGGTAATTTAGGATGTTTGTGAGTAAATTTGCGGGTAAGATAATTTTTAAAGTTTTTCCTATTCATATAATTTATTTAAATACAAATAAATCAAATGGCAACATTGTGTTAATAATAGTCGTAAGTGAATTTGAATGCTAAAGGGGTAACAATCGTTTTAGGTTAACCGTTTATTTAATATATTAAGTCTAGAGTGGTAATCGATTGAAATAAAAAAAAAATTTGTTTTGTTAATGTGACTTAGTTAATAAAGAGGAATTTAAATGAAATGAAGCATGCATGAGAAATGCATTATAATTCAATGTTATGTTTACCCATTAAATGTATACTAGGTTAAGTATCAAATAGAGGGAAAGAAAAGTAAATATTGAATTGATTGATGAATAAGTATTCATTGGATAGAAATTTAATGTAAAGTTGATATTAATTGTATAAAATCTATCTAAGATAATGAATTGCAATAAATTGTGAGTTGATAATAAGGTGTGAATGGAAATTTGATTTGTTATATTAAATGAATGGATTCAAATTTATTGGGAAAGGTAAATGGATATATGGTAATAAATATAAACGGACTTCAATAGTGAATTTAGTTAATTTGAATATATAATAAATAATGATTTAATGGAAACCTATACTCTGTATATATCTATAATATTTGAGTGGAAATAATATATACTTACAAATGTGGGATTTAGAGTCTTACAAAAATTATTAGGAGTGATATAATTCGTTCATTCAGTTAAATTTGAAAACATTGCAATAGATGTAAATTAAGGGTTGTGTTAAATAAAGTAATAAATGGGAAATAACGTAAATGTCTTCATAGTATGGTGATTTGTAATTATTACGTTAATTTAAATTATCATTAAGCGTGTTTTTTATCTGATCCATCTGCTCTAATTCTAACCTATCTATAAAAACCCAATTATAAACCCTAGCCTCCATCTATTCTCTTTTATTTGTGCGTTCATTTTCTTCAATTCTTTCTCTTCCTAAATGGATGCAAATTTCAGAACCAATTCTATTCAAAAATCAAAAAAAAAAAGTTCAAAGTTCTCAGAAAAAAAGGAAAAAAAATTATGTTGTAGTTTTCATCTACGGATCTAAGCGCAGTCTCTCTTTTTGCAATAGTCGCTTGAGACAACCAGAAATCACGGTCAAACGTGTAAAATTCGAAACCCAAAAGGTTGAATTGGGGCTTTTTAATTTCTTCATCTATTTGCGAAATTGGAACATGGGTTTGGTGAGATTAGTCACTAGGGGTGCGCAGAGCTGACGTGGCAAGTGGTAATAGGTAGGTTTATTTTGTTTGAATTTAATTTGATTTTGATTTTTCAAATGCGTTAATACATTTAACTTCCACATACGAACTCCGCTTCACGCGCGATTTTATTTTTTAGGATCGTAATTAAATTCCAAATCTTTTGATGCTGGTTTGGACAGATTTGGAGACCGTCGAATTTTTGGGTTTAAATCGGATTTAAATTTAATTTAAATTCAAAAGGTTCGTGTTTTAACCCACTCACAATTTCTAAAATTTCTTGTGTTTGTTAAATTAATTTTAGATATGAGTAGAAATTTATTTATGACTGTTTGGCATGTTTTATTCATTATCTCTGATAAATCGCATTCATTTAATATAAATGTTAATTTCTTTTATTGCATATAAATTTGACGGTTAGAGTTTATTTAATTGCATATTAACTGCCAGTCATAGTTATGTTAAATTTTTATTTCATATTAACTGCTAGTTAAATTTACGTTTATTTTTTCATATAAACTGCCAATTAACAGTTATTAAATTTATTTTGAGTATAAACTGATAATTGATACCATTATTTATCACCTGTTATGTATTGATGATTGTTTGAAATTGGATGATGACTGTGACAAATGGATGTATGATTTGATGGATGAATGGATGATTAATTTTATTATTGCAAGTTGCTATGCATTTTATTCATTCGGGATTGCGGTTTGAAATGATATATAACCGCATTTTTTTTTCATTTTAAATTGCGGATTGAAATGATAAACATCCGTATCACTTGACCATAGGATAGAAAATTATATACAGGCACCGCGGTAAGTATATAAAATTATTTTTGAAATGTTTTTCTATGGTTTTTGCAAAGCTATATATATATATAAATGGTTGATGGGTTTTTGATTTGGTTATTAATAAAGGTTTTTATATATAGTAATTTTCGGGTTTAAGCTTTGTATAAATTTGATTTGTAGTATAAAATAAAGTTTGATTTTTAAGATCAAATACGATTAAGCATTTATTTAAAATCTAATTTCTGGAGTTTTTATGACTTAAATGAGAATAAGATTTGGAAGATGAATACTAAGTTAAATTGAAATTTAATAAAAATTAAATTTTTTAAAGGATATGATTTTTATAACTTGATTTTTGTGTAAAGTGATTTAAATGAATATCAGGTTGATTTAAATGAATATATCAAGCTTAATAGATTGAAAGATTTTCCAATTATGTGAAATTAAAGGTTTTACTTAAATTATATTGAATTCATTAAGTAAACATTTCAAGTCTGAATAATAAGTAATTGAATTTGATATATATGGGTTTGTCAAATGAGTTTGTTTTTGAAATGGTGAAATATTTAAAGCTTTGAAACATAAGAATTGAAATGGTAATTGGTAGTTTAAATCGATATTTGAAATTGATTTGTGAAATCTAAAGAAGCTATTTTGTTTTATAAAAGTAATTTAATATTTAACCATTTAAGAGATGGAAATTTTGTTTCAAAGCTATGTTTTCAAGGTAGTATAATTTGGAAATATTATATTCAAGAGTTTTGATTTCTAAATATTTTACTTTGAAACCACTATGGTTTTTGGAAAGAATATATTGGAAAATAAAGATGATATCATATTGTTTTGGGGTTTTAAAAGGAAGGGATATCATATTTATATGGTTTTGAAATGGATATTATATTCTGGTTTTAAAAGTATAAATGATTTTAAAGGACTGCGGTGTTATAATAACGTTTGGTTGTTGAAGAGACCGGGATCGGAAGTTATCATACTCTCTGCCAACACCGAAAACCACTTTGACTAACCGTGTACGCGGTGGAGATTCCAGAATGAAGTAGGTTGGTGGCGGCGTTTCCTGTAAGGTAAATACGTGGACCCGACTCCCGTGAGTTGGCATAAGGTGGCTAAAACAGGAGCGATTCTCGGGCCAATGAGGTCATTCCTCTGATCAGACACTCCTCTTCGATATTATACTTTGACTTTGGATTGATTCAGTGGCCACTTTTATTTTTGTTTTGGGGGAGTTTGTTCGAGGTGGGCGGTAGCTGGGCGCTGCACGTTTCCACCAGCCCGGTTAGCAATTGGTATATCTACCCTGGAATTGCCTAGTTGTGTCGTGTCACCTACCTTATCGCGGCTTGTACGAGTTTGGATTTCTCCCGTAGCCCGTGTGGTATCCTCTGGTGGCTTCCCGATCAGGAGGGACCATGATATTGGACGGACTACTGGGACTATTACGTGTTAAGGTGGAAAATGTAAAGCCTTAACGCTATTTAAAAGTAAGTTTATTATACAATTACACACTATTATAATAGCGCAATATACTACATAGTAAATAGTTTAACGGATCCTTAGGAAATGTAAATCCCGAGCATCTCTTGAGTTACTGCACTCATATTTATTTCTGTTAATTTAACTCACATAAGATCTTTTAGTTCTGACTCGAGTGTTTTTGTCTTTTCAAATTCGCACGGGTCAGTCTGAGCGTTTCAGGATTGCAAGATTTAGCTCTAGAGGACGAAGACGAAGATTTATATTATTATTATTTATACTAGTGCACTACACACTGTTCCACTGCATTGTTATTGGTATGTGTAACTCTTATATGTATTATATAAATGGTTTTGTAAACAGATTTATAAACTGTATATTTGATTATTATATTTTATCCTTCCGCTGTGAGATTCTGTTTAGTTTTTTTTTCTTCTCTGTTTTTTTTTCTTATTTACCCCATAACAATCCGCCCTTCCGTATGGTTTGAATTGGCACGTGTGTCGATTTAAAGTGTGCGAAAAAGCGGGACGTTACATTTGGTATCAGAGCTTTGGTTTAGCGATAAACCTTAGCTTTGTGGGGTCTGACTCTTTTGTTAATAGGGTAGTAATACCCTATGCGAGTCGCTGAGTGTATACATATGAGAGAGCGTATTTGTTAGGGTTATAACAAGATTTTAATATTGTGTTAATCTGTTTGGTTTTGTATTTATAAATTCTGGTTGGTGCATGGGACGCTGTGACATCAATAGGGATTTCTAAACACTTAATAGGACAGACCGACATAATATTTGTTTTAATATAGGTGAATGAAATAATTTTACCTATTATATTTTCTATAAAATAATTTTTCAAAATAATATATATATTTGGTTGTAATAGATTGGTTGTTAGGTAATGAAGGTTTTGAATAATGATAGAAATAAGATTTAAAAGTAAGATAAATGAAATTTGGAAATTTAGGACTTAAGATCCGGGGTTTTGGATTTTTTCGTAAAATTTTTGGAATATAATTGTTATAAGTATTTTCTGATATGAATATTTAATATAATTTAAGAGAAATTGTTTTAAAGAAGATTTTTGGAGAAAATAAGTTTTGTACTTTCCTCTTTGTCGCTGGAAAATAATTTCGGTGATGGCGGCCGCATCATCGACTTTCATTTTCGAGTTTCGAAGGGGAAAGGCCACTGCAGTAAATTCTACTACAGATTCATTTTTAAAATATCTAAATTTTAAATTGTTTTAAAATAATTAGAGATATATAAGTTGTAAGAATATATTTATCTATTATTTTAAAATAAAGTGAAAATTTAACCCGGTATTAAATTCTTAAATTTCCATTAATTAATTGTTTCAATTATTGTAGTGAATCGAAACATAGGTAATTAATAAATTAAAACCTCTAAAGGAAATAAGAGATTTAATGATAGGTTAAAAATGGTCTTAAATGAAAGTTGAAATGATAACTTATGAAATAAAGAATGTTATTATTAAATGTTAAATTTACCATAGGAAATGAGTGTGACGCCCCACCTCTATACCCACGCTAGCCAAGAACATTACGGTGATTGCTATCGACTAGCACGGAGAATAAGGCTGTTGAGGAGCGACCATCCGTGTAATTTCTTTTCGCGAGCACCATATGTCAGATAATATAACATGCATTCTATTTCAAGAGGAAATCCGACATACCGACACAAACTTAAAGCTACTACATGGTGGCTATAAAAATCCTTCGGAAAACAAATATAAAAATAATCATAACACAAATCAGTCAAAGACAATTCATATCACAAAGGACGAAAATAGATATGAATATTACACTTGGAAGTGTACATCAGAGTAGTGGTCTAAAAAGATCCACCATATCACAAAAGAATAGTTACATGAGCTACACAAAAGAATAAGTATACATTATTGAGTCTATATCTCAAATGTGTACAGCAAAAACTACTAATCTAAGTAGTTAACCAAAAGCAAGAGAAATCAATCCCAAGAGAGAAGTCAAGCAGAAGCACCTGTAACATCTCGGTCTGACCCGAGTATTATTTAATAAGAAAATAATAAACAGATCAGTCTAACTATATATATCAGATAACATGATATAGAATAGGAGATATGACTAAACACATTATAATCACAATGCCAAGCTGTGATATATACATAAGTAATTGAAAATCGTCAAGGGATATATCAATATCACGATAATCTACTCAAGATAAAAAGGGATGTTATACTCCTGATTTCATTCACCATGCCACAATAAATGACATATAAGATATGGCAAAGACGTATAATATTCATAATGGCATACTACTATAAGTATGTAAATGATAATCAACAAACGATTAATCAATATCAAAGAATCTTCTTAAAGATCCAAAAAGGGTATCATACCCAAAACTTGTATTCACAACAAGTTAATGACACACGAAATCACCTATGCACAAGAATTGATAAACCATATCAATAGAAATCACAAAGTTGGTGAAACATAAATTCCAGAAATCAACACAAGAAATCCAGTCAATGACACACGAATTCACCTATGCACAAGAATTGATAAATCATATCAATAGAAATCACAAAGTTGGTGAAACATAAATTCCAGAAATCAACACAAGAAATCCAGTCAATGACACACGAATTCACCTATGCACAAGAATTGATAAATCATATCAATAGAAATCACAAAAATAGGTGAAGAAGAAAATTCCAGAATTCGACACACGAAATCCAGAAATCACACAAAATAAGGGGGGAGGCCTATCACATGAACGGGAGCATGAAAACTCACCAACAGCTGTAACACATGAACGAGAAGCTATCTCATGGTAGCTAGCCATTAATTTGACACACGAATGGTCCGAAGACCTGACACACGAATGGTCCGAAGACCGTGGGTAGCTACCCCACAAATTTGACACACGAACGGGGTTTAGTCTCCCACGCAGACAAAGAGACATCACACATTGCTAGTCTAAATCACAAAAATGATCGTCATGATCATCCAGAAGTGTCAATTACACTAAGCTAGTAAATATAAAAGTTTAGCTTCATGTCCCATAACCACTTGCTTAACTTAAACATTTACGAACAAACTGTAAATCTCCACTAGAAGAATGTCACAAGAGATTCAATCGAACAAGTCCAAGAATTAACCGATGAAGTAAACGCAAGCGTTTCATACCACTCGTTTTACTAAGTCGTTTAATTAGATTTCTCATACGAGTGAGGTAAAGGTTTATATATATACTAATAGATTGGAAAACGGTTTTATAAACGAATTTGGTATTAAAATAGTATTGAAATCGTTTGAGAAAAGAGTTTTAATATTTACTACTAGTATAGAAAACCTTTATATTTTTAAAGTGACAAAGCACAAGGGGGATGTAGAAACAATCAATCACAAAGATCACATTCGAAGATGTGAATAAAAATCCAACGAAATCGATAAAGGATCCATCGAAGTGGATATATCTAAAATTCCCAAAGAAAATAAGTCATCAAAGATGATAATAAATGATGACAATAAATAGGATCATCACGAATCGATTTAAATTGGAAATTCAATCCATAAAGGCAAATTGGACTCAAACAGCAGGTTCAGTCGATTGAACAGAGTTTTCAGTCGACTGACCCTGTACCTGGAAATTTTCCAGGTTCAGGAAACTTTCTGTTTCCAGGTTTAGTCGACTGTGCAGAATTTTTCAATCGACTGAATCATGCCTGGAAACTCTCGGGTTCCAGGTTCAGTCGACTGAACAGAGTTTTCAGTCGACTGAATCATGCCTGGTCTGTTTTTCAGCCTTATTCAAATGAAGAGCAAACTCTTCCAAAATGCGACCGGACGAACAATGGCTCTAAGGGTTTATGCCAATCGGCAACCCGGCCCTATATGCTCCTCGGTGCATCACTAAAAGCATGATCAAACATCCATAAAAGGATTTCACACAAATTTGACTTAAAAACCCAAAAATTGGAATATTCACAAAACCAATCCAAATCGAGAGAAAATGCACATGAAGAAGTGTTAGGAATTCATACCCAACAACAAAAGATAATTATAGTCATAGATGTGAGATAAAAATCTCACCTTTTCACAAAATCGAACAAGAAGAAGCTTGAAAGCAAATGGAGAATCAACCTCTCTTCAACACAACTCAATTGAGCTTGAATCTAAGCTCAAAAACAAGAACATTCCCGAAATTAGGTTTAGGAATTTCTGAAATTGGTAAGAGAATAAGTTGGAGAAGAAGAAGAGAAGCTTTCCAATGGGTTCTTCTTGAGTTTGGAGCTAAGAATTTGATTTGCAAGAGAAACTAGGGTTATGGAGTTTTAATTTCCAATCTCTCCCACCATTAATGCTAAGAAGACGGAAATGAGAAGAGAATGAGAGTGAGTGGGGAAGAGTGGCTCAGATTTGAGCATTAGTTAACATAGGGCTGAGCCCAAACCAAACCCAAAGTGAAAAATAGCAAAAATCAACTTTCTCCAAACATACCGAAGCTTATACTCAAAAAGGTCGCAAACGGCATTTTAAACTCAATGGGAGTGGTCCCGAGTCCTAATTCGACCGTATGCAAAAAGTAGCTTTTCGGACTAAAATCCGACTAACGATAAAATATTTAAATAAAATATTTAAATATAAAATCGATAAATATGCGGGTTGTTACAATGAGAAACTTGTATAACTTTCAAGTATATTCTTTAAAAACATATATAACTTACCAAATATTAAAAGTTGAAATGTTTAATAGGGAATGTAATGAAATTGTACAAGTAAAAGTAGGTAATGAAGTATTCAATGAATTTGCTATTATAAATGAGAATTTAATGTTTAAACTAAAGTATTAATTGAAATTTTACCAAGTAAATATAATTAAAGGTAAGTATGACAAATAGATGATTTAAACTTAAGTAATTAAAGGGTAACTAAATGAGGTCATGCAATAATAAATAAATGAATAATTATAGTGAAAAAGGGGGGAAACTAGCATGACCTTATTTAATGGAATTGAGAAATTTTAAGTAAAAAGAAAAATAAATGACTGCAAAACGTTAGTGAATGAATTAATAAAATCCTTTACTTATGAGAATGGATATTACAAGGTTAAGAATTTAAGTGTAATTAAAAAAAGGGTTACTATAATTAGTTATAATAGAAATGTAAGCATTAAATAAATGATTGAAATTGATAAGTGCGTTAAATATAATACAAATAAAAGAAACTTACATGACCCGAATAAATGAAAATGAATAATTGTAAGTAATAAGTAGAAATAAAGGAAACAACCACTGAATGAGAAAATAAAATATAAAGTTTGTTAGAAATAAATATAAATTATAAAAGGAAAATTTATGTGGTTTAAATAAAAAGAGAAAATCAAATAACAAAGGTATGAGATGAAATTATTAATAAGTTAAGTTGATTGTTGTTTGAATTTGTTGTTGATGGTTGTTTGGGCAAGGGTACTTTAAAATTTGATTTGGGGTGAATGAATAATCTATTTGGTTTTATCTAAGACTGTTGAGTAAATGATGCGCTAGTAGTTATTCTTCATTCCGAACAATTTAAAAATTTTGAACCCGAACAACTATTTGTTTGTTTGATTCAATGGTTGTTTTGTATGTGTGTGTATGTTGTTTGTTGAAATGATGGCTGTTGTATTGATTTGTTGTTAGCATTGAAACCACTTAAATATTTCACTTTATATAAATTGTAACCCTTTGGATTATATAAGAAATTGCAGTATCTTAGAAATATTTTGAAAATGTTTTTCCAGACTTTAATAATCTAAATATAAAGGATTAAATAGTTATAAATTAGGATATCTTGTTTAAAGTAATTAATTTTGTAAATTTAATTGTTTATAAGTTAAATATTTTGAATAAGATGTATTGTATTTAATTCTTCTTTTCCTTCTTTTCCTTTTCGGGGATGAAAAGTTTTGAGTGGGGGAGAGTGTAACGACCCGTGTAAATTCGATGTTTAAAATGAATATAATTAATAGGATTTTTAATTTAAATTTAGAAAGGAATAAAAATCTTAGTTATTTATATGAAAGAGTATGTGAAATTTGATGTACCAAGGGAAATTAGAATTTACAAATTTAAATATATATTGTAATTAATAGAAATAGTGGAAATTGTTGCATTGGATATAAGTTAGAATAAGTAAAGTAATGCAAGTATTGGATTTAACAATGAAATAAAATATTGATTATGGGTATTGAATGTAGATGGGCGAAATAAAGAAATGCAGGACAATAAAGAATTTATTTAATACAATCCCTTTTATTTGTAAACTATTGTAAGGGTTAATTAATTATGAAAATTTGGAAATAGGTTCAAATTGTATGTTAGACAATCAAATTTCAATAATTAAAGTTAGTAATTAATGTATTAAATGGAATAATTCATTGGAGTTAAGAGCTAAATTTGTATGTGAGCATTCATTGATATTGGAATATAAAGGGGTAAATTTATAGTATAAAATGTAGACACCACCTTTAAGATGATGGGTTTATAATTGATGCATAATAGGGAAATCAAATGAATGGGTTTAATTGAATAACAATTAGCAATTAATGAATGAAGAGAAATTTTAAGGGCGTAACTGTTTTCGTTAAATTAATTTTGGTAACAAATTGTATTGAATATAGATTTAACGTTGGTTGATGTATTTAACTAATAATTGGAGAACAATGTAAATTATATCCGTGGATGGTCAATTCAATTAAACAACAAGATTTTTATATAAATAAACGTTTTTATTTAGGTTTCAATTTGTTAATTTATGATGTTTAATGGGAAATCAATTGAAATAAATTGCCCTAATTTATGCAGTTAGAGGAGATTTAGATTTGCATTATAGATGGAAGTATAATCTAAATTGATAGGTAACAAACTTAAGAATAAAATTTAGAGCTAATAGGTGGCAAATTTATATAGTTGTTTATTTACGTAATGTGTATGTAAGCTTTGGTAAACCGATTTCTATCGATCCAAATCTAACGATTTGTTAATATGGATTTAAGTATAGGAGCAGTATTTATTAATTGAATTGAAGTATTGCAAAATAAATGAAATTCAACGTTTAATATTACATTATCGTAAGTAAGATAACATGTGTAAGTATTGTTAAGGTTATTCATATTTGACAACTTTATTGAGTTATAAGGATTGATATATAAATTAGTGTTAGTTTAGGATATCGTTACTTGGTGATTTATTATAGAGTAACGGGAGTGTGAACGTAAAATAATAAAAGCATAGATTTATGGTAGGACATAATTTATGGTTTTGGGAATTTAAATCCAAAGATTTATTTATTTGAGGAAATAATACATATTAAATCTCAACTTGATATAATCAGTGCAAATTTAGTAATTAAAAATAAATTGCAAGTTGGTAATTTAGGATGTTTGTGAGTAAATTTGCGGGTAAGATAATTTTTAAAGTTTTTCCTATTCATATAATTTATTTAAATACAAATAAATCAAATGGCAACATTGTGTTAATAATAGTCGTAAGTGAATTTGAATGCTAAAGGGGTAAAAATCGTTTTAGGTTAACCGTTTATTTAATATATTAAGTCTAGACTGGTAATCGATTGAAATAAAAAAAAATTATTTGTTTTGTTAATGTGACTTAGTTAATAAAGAGGAATTTATATGAAATGAAGCATGCATGAGAAATGCATTATAATTCAATGTTATGTTTACCTATCAAATGTATACTAGGTTAAGTATCAAATAGAGGGAAAGAAAAGTAAATATTGAATTGATTGATGAATAAGTATTCTTTGGATAGAAATTTAATGTAAAGTTGATATTAATTGTATAAAATCTATCTAAGATAATTAATTGCAATAAATTGTGGGTTGATGATAAGGTGTGAATGGAAATTTGATTTGTTATATTAAAAGAATGGATTCAAATTTATTGGGAAAGGTAAATGGATATTTGGTAATAAATATAAACGGACTTCAATAGTGAATTTAGTTAATCTGAATATATAATAAATAATGATTTAATGGAAACCTATACTCTATATATATCTACAATATTTGAGTGGAAATAATATATACTTACAAATGTGGGATTTAGAGTCTTACAACAATTATTAGGAGTGATATAATTAGTTCATTCAGTTAAATTTGAAAACATTGCAATAGATGTAAATTAAGGGTTGTGTTAAATAAAGTAATAAATGGGAAATAACGTAAACGTCTTCATAGTATGGTGATTTGTAATTATACGTTAATTTAAATTATCGTTAAGCGCGTTTGTTTATCAGATCCATCTGCTCTAATTCTAACCTATCTATAAAAACCCAATTATAAACCCTAGCCTCCATCTATTCTCTTTTATTTGTGCGTTCATTTTCTTCAATTCTTTCTCTTCCTAAATGGATGCAAATTTCAGATCCAATTCTATTCAAAAATCAAAAAAAAAGTTCAAAGTTCTTAGAAAAAAGGAAAAAAAATTATGTTGTAGTTTTCATCTACGGATCTAAGCGCAGTCTCTTTTTTTGCAATAGTCGCTTGAGACAACCAGAAATCACGGTCAAACGTGTAAAATTCGAAACCCAAAAGGTTGAATTGGGGCTTTTTAATTTCTTCATCTATTTGCGAAATTGGAACATGATTTTGGTGAGATTAGTCACTAGGGGTGCGCAGAGCTGACGTGGCAAGTGGTAATAGGTAGGTTTATTTTGTTTGAATTTAATTTAATTTTGATTTTTCAAATGCGTTAATACATTTAACTTCCACATACGAACTCCTCTTCACGCGCGATTTTTTTTGTTAGGATCGTAATTAAATTCCAGATCTTTTGATGCTAGTTTGGACAGATTTGGAGACCGTCGAAATTTTGGGTTTAAATCGGATTTAAATTCGATTTAAATTCAAAAGGTGAGTGTTTTAACCCACTCACAATTTCTAAAATTTCTTGTGTTTGTTAAACTAATTTTAGATATGAGTAGAAATTTATTTATGACTGTTTGGCATGTTTTATTCATTATCTCTGATAAACCGCATTCATTTAATGTAACTGTTAATTTCTTTTATTGCATATAAATTTGACAGTTAGAATTTATTTAATTGCATATTAACTACCAGTCATAGTTATGTTAATTTTTTATTTCATATTAACTGCTAGTTAAATTTACGTTTATTTTTGCATATAAACTGCCAATTAACAGTTATTAAATTTATTTTGAGTATAAACTGATAATTGATACCATTATTTATCACCTGTTATGTATTGATGATTGTTTGAAATTGGATGATGACTGTGATAAATGGATGTATGATTTGATTGATGAATGGATGATTAATTTTATTAATTGCAAGTTGCTATGCATTTCATTCATTTGGGATTGCGGTTTGAAATGATATATAAGCGCATTTTTTTTTCATTTTAAATTGCGGATTGAAATGATAAACATCCGTATCACTTGACCATAGGATAGAAAATTATATACGGGCACCGCGGTAAATATATAAAATTATTTTTGAAATGTTTTTCTATGGTTTTTGCAAAGCTATATATATATGGTTTATGGGTTTTTGATTTGGTTATTAATAAAGGTTTTTATATATAGTAATTTTCGGGTTTAAGCTTTGTATAAATTTGATTTGTTGTATAAAATAAAGTTTGATTTTTAAGATCAAATACGATTAAGCATTTATTTAAAATCTAATTTCTGGAGTTTTTATGACTTAAATGAGAATAAGATTTGGAAGATGAATATTAAGTTAAATTGAAATTTAATAAAAATTAAAATTTTTAAAGGATATGATTTTTATAACTTGATTTTTGTGTAAAGTGATTTAAATGAATATCGGGTTGATTTAAATGAATATATCAAGTTTAATAAATTGAAAGATTTTCCAATTATGTGAAGTTAAAGGTTTTACTTAAATTATATTGAATTCATTAAGTAAACATTTCAAGTCTGAATAATCAGTAATTGAATTTGATATATATGGGTTTGTCAAATGATTTTGTTTTTGAAATGGTGAAATATTTATAGCTTTGAAACATAAGAATTGAAATGGTAATTGGTAGTTTAAATCGATATTTGAAATTGATTTGTGAAATCTAAAGAAGCTATTTTGTTTTATAAAAGTAATTTAATATTTAACCATTTAAGAGATGGAAATTTTGTTTCAAAGCTATGTTTTCAAGGTAGCATAATTTGGAAATATTATATTCAAGAGTTTTGATTTCTAAATATTTTACTTTGAAACCACTATGATTTTTGGAAAGAATATATTGGAAAATAAAGATGATATCATATTGTTTTGGGGTTTTAAAAGGAAGGGATATCATATTTATATGGTTTTGAAATGGATATTATATTCTGGTTTTAAAAGTATAAATGATTTTAAAGGACTGCGGTGTTATAATAACGTTTGGTTGTTGAAGAGACCGGGATCGGAAGTTATCATACTCTCTGCCAACACCGAAAACCACTTTGACTAACCGTGTACGCGGTGGAGATTCCAGAATGAAATAGGTTGGTGGCGGCGTTTCCTGTAAGGTAAATACGTGGACCCGACTCCCGTGAGTTGGCATAAGGTGGCAAAAACAGGAGCGATTCTCTGGCCAATGAGGTCATTCCTCTGATCAGACACTCCTCTTTGATATTATACTTTGACTTTGGATTGATTCAGTGGCCACTTTTGTAACGACTCAGATTTTCCACGCTCGAAAATCGACATCCATACTTCAAATCGTATTCGAATGCCGTAGATTCGACCGTTCAAATCCGATTCGCCGGAGCTTATAACAATATTAAGTAAACAACACAGCGGAATAAAAGAATAATACATTGATATACAGCTTTGATACAATATCTGATACAACAGATGATCCAATAGATATCAATATACATCAGAGATATGATACAATAAATAGCAGCGGAAAAGAAAATAGATGACAACATCTAGCAGCGGAACAAAATAACTCTGAGATAGTCTTCAAGGAAGAACTCTAGAAATAACTGCAACTCCATTTCCAAGAACTAATCCAGCAATAGCTCGAACTCCCAATAACGATGCACCAAGACGGGCAAGACTGGTGCGATCCAAAGACTGAACTAACTCTAGATAATCTACTAAACCTGACTATCTGAAAAACCCAACTCTAGACTGCTCGTGTAGAAAATAATGAGCAACCAGAGTTTAGGAAAGAAACAATAAACTCCGGATCAGTCGTGGGACTGGTGTGAGCAACAAAAACAATTTATCTTTTAAAACATTCAACATAAGATTTTCAAAGTCAATTCGCAATGCTTTTTAAAAATGAGACTACCATAAGGCCTCCCGCACACACACACAATGCAAACGCAGAATCGGAGGAGATTTCTCCTTATGATAGTCAAAGATGCTTGATACGCATTAAAAGGAAACATTTGATATTATTACTAGTGCATAGTGTAGGAAAAATTCATTTCGAAAGTAGAATATAAATCTTAGCCAACATACGACCATTATCGTATGCCTACTATAGCTACCATCCAAACAGTGGGGCGCCACCATAAGTGAATGATAGGTTCTACAACTAATACCGTACAAGATCGTATTGTTTCTTTGGATTTCCAACGAATGATCAGGCCAAGGAACTTCCCATTGCCACATGAGAATGCCTCTGGATGGACATCCCCGAGAACCAAACCGGATCTCTACCAACACAAGGCCGGGTTACCCCTAACTGAGTAACAACTGACCGAATATGCCATCCCCCGGTCCTTTGGGACCTTTATCCGAGATCTCGTAATCAATTCACACAATCATAAAGTGTTTTCAACATGTGTAAGTATCTGGGCTCCATACCATGATACCACCCTTTTCCATAAGGAAATGCACACATCCTAAAGGGCGCTACCCCTCATAACCTTGCTGCTTCTTTCCTGTTTTGACCATTCACGGGGTGTGAGGCTCGACGAAGTCACGTCCATAAAAACATACTTTATACAAAAGCCATGCTTTGGGTCAACAAATGATCATAGAAATGATCACCAGGATAGACGATCAAATAAATGATCCTATCATAAATAATCAACACAATGATCATTTCACAGCAACACTCAGTATGTCACATTACCAAATTGGGAATATATCGCTGATAACTTCAACTATATAACCTCTGAACTCCTACGTCTCAGAGAAGGGTGTTAAGCTAAGAGAATAAATTCTCCGCCACCAACAGAAATATATTTGAAAGAAATCGGCTTTATATCTCAATTTGTAATGTCAGACATACAATCCATACAAGTCTGTTCAGGGATCGAACAAAACCGAAGGCACTTACAAAGAAGTCCTTGCAATCCGTATATTCACAATCCCGATCGGATTTCCCATCACTTAGGGAGTTTCTATACCGGCGCGACTCGGTGCAGAAACAATCGATAGGTCATCCTATCGCTTTCGCAAACACCCGGTCTTCATCACCGGTCTTCAAATGCTATCCATAACGACGTATCACATATTCGGAATGGGTTATACGACACAAAGGTCCTTTCCCGGCTAAACCGAATAGTGAGCGAAAACATTTCAAAAACAAATGGATAATGGGATTTCAATTAAGTCACAACTTATTACCCAAAACTTTTCTTCAAATGGCTTAACAAATTACCATTTTCAATCTTTAAACAAAAAGATTCATTTTCAGAATCTTTAACGGTTTAAACAATTTTCACATTTTAATCTTTTAAACAAAAGATTCATTCACAGATTTTCCAAATCAATTTTTCATTTCAATTTGATTAACTCGTTAAATCTTTAAATCAAAGATTTAACTTATAGCCTTCAAAACAATTTCATTTCAATTTGATTTAAACAAATCATCAATTTAAATCTGTTAAAAATAAACAGATTTAAATTCATAGCTTTCAAAAAGAATTCATTCATAACTTAGGAAAATCATTTCTCTATTAAATCTTGCAATTCCCCTAATTAACTGGAACCTCAGTTCTTATCTAAAAGTGTTTATCATTTGAAAACAACAGTTTTCATTTTGGAAATCTGATTCGTTTATACGAGTTGAAATCCTTGGGTTAAATTCAAATTCCCAAAAAAAACAATACTTAAAAAATGATTTAACTTATAATGACTAGTATAATATCATTAACCCCTAGTTTCAAATTACAGAATTTAAATTGAATATTGAATTCAAATTTAAATTAAAGTATTTAAATTCCAACACTTAATCCAGTTATTCAAAATAAATTTCCATCTTTGAAATTCCATTTCAAAAGCTTTTCACTTCTATTCCAATTTCAATTCCAAAACATTTGAATTTAAAAAATTCAAATTTTAAACTATTTCAAAAATCTATGACTTAACCGATTTCCTCGTGAAATCCATAATTGTGTGTGTATGGTGTGGTCCAAGGGTTTAACACAATAGTGCAACAGCATACAATCATCACAGATCAGAATACAGGAATATAGTTGATAAGCGATATAAACTATAACGCTCATCGTCCATTCACAGATTCACAGATAATATACATATGCAAATAAATATAAACAGCTCAATCTACAGAACAAAATATCACAGATCAGATAGGATAATCAATTCAAGGCATCTCATACAGTACAATCATTCATAAGTAAAGTCAAACGTTCAATAAACATTTATAAGCAGGATTTGTTTAATCCTAATTAATTCAATTTATCTCCAATTAAATTAATTACTTGTGAATTTATTATCCAATTCTGATTTATTAATTCCAAATCATTTGATATAAATTAATTTATCAGACACTTTAATGTATTAAATTATTCTTAATTCATCACATTAATTAGATCAACTCTTAAACCAATTTCCTAATTAATTAACTCTAATTAATTAGTTAAAGAAATTTAACCTTTAATTACTTACCATAAAGTAATTATACTTACACCATTTATAATTGATTATCTAAACTAATCAATCCAATTTATTATTAAAATTAATCGCCTTAATTAATACTTAATAATCCTTAGTTGATTATCTTATTAACTAATAATATTTCTTAATTACTTTCTTAAGAAATTATCTTAGATAAATTCATTATTAATCATTTCTGATTTTAAATTAATCTAAATTTAAAATTTAAAATCAAATAAATCATTCTTTAATTACCATATATATATATTTTTTTAAAACCATTTGATTACCTTGATTATCTCTAAGATAATAAATTTCTTCATTTATGATTTTCATTAATCCTTTAAGTGTAATTTAAACATTATACTTTAAATTAAAATTCAAATTAATTTAAAAATACACTTAATCATTCAAATTATTTAGAAAAATTTAAATTCAAAAACTTCTTTTATTTAAAAAAGTAATATTCAAATTTAGATTTTATTCCAGATTTCAAAATTTGACTCAACTTGTCAAAGTTCTTTCCTTACAAATCAAAATCCCTTTTTAATTCAAATTCCCTTAAAATATTTTAAAAGTTTGAACAAGTTAAGAATTTATTTACTCACAAACTAAGTTTCAACTAAACTGGAATTTATAGTTAACTTTTGTATTAACTCAATTTGATTGATTTAACTTTAAAATTTTTACTTTGTTTAAGTTTAAAATTTAAACTCTACCAACACACCAAACATTGACAGGTTTTCATCAAAACCTGTAGAAACGCAAAAGTAACCCCACTCCCACCATTAACTTTGAGTTTCCCTTCCTTTTGCTCCGAGCCCTACCCCCAATAACCTCGAGTAAACTTCGAGTCAACACACGCAGTTCATCACCCTGCTTCTTCCCCAAAGCTCCAAACCAGATACGAAAAGATGCACGTATACGTGCACAATCGCGATGACCATCGCCGATCAACGTTGCTACCTCCAGCACGTCACTGATCATCCTCATCTTCGATCCTAACCACCCAAAATTCATCACGAACCCAAAATCGAGATTGAGCTATTCAATCAAAACTGGAACAGAACTCAACCAACTTAAATCACCTCGACCTGTCAATGTCGACTCCCAGAGATCACGAATCTTCGTCCATACCTTCACTGATCAACCACGAACCCATCCCCCTTGGTGCGATCGAACTCGATGCGCCACAGTCGACGAGATTGCCACGTCATCTTCGTTGAAAAAAACTGAAGCTTAAACCCTAGTTCAACCTCATCTGCTTCCCACAACGAATTATAAAATCATCCATCATTTTTCTGATGATCTTTAACCTCCAAACATGCTTCCCCTTCAATCACGAGATTTATCGTTACTCCAATCACCAAAAATTAACGAATTTACAATTTCTGTTCATACCCCAATATCTCGACAACCATGCAACTGAAAATCTTGAAATAACTCTCTAAAATCATTATTTTGAAATTCAAACATGACTGTGTAATTAGATTTTAAAGTTAACATATTCGATTTTCTGATGAATATGTTGATCTACTGTAAATTTTCAATTCCAAAAATATTTCCTAAATTTTTATACCTAATATTATTTTTAAAACTAACCTTACACTATTGTGAACAACTTTATTTCATACGTCACGATCTAAATGTCATCATTCAAAAAGATATGGGTTTTATTTATTTTTTTCTTCTTCTTTTAACTGGATTAACCTGTACTGTTTAAACAGAGGTTTGTTTTTTTCTTTTTAAACATATATTGTGTTCAACATACATATATCTTAATATACACACATGCAGAATATTCACACCATTATATCATCACATATTTCACATTCAGATCCAATCATCAAAAAAAAAAATAGAATAAGGTCAAGTTTGCTCACCTGACTAAAGAGACAGAGTCTCTGAAACCTGGAAATAATTTCCTTTAGTTTGATTTTTTCTTTCAGGCCTCCAGGCTAAAATTTTAATTTGTTTTGCTAGCTCTAGATTTTGAATTGAATCCTTGAAGTTGTTTGAATTTTCCTGAGTAGAACTTGTGCTTCATATTTTGAAATAAAGAAACAGTTTTGAGTTTCCTGGGTGTTGATGATAATGCTTACATTTTTCTCTGGTATACTTACTTATGAACAACTATTGTTTATTTTATAAAGGCAATAGCTTGGTATAGGGTAAAGTGTTTTCTGGTACTACTTTGTCTTTGATTAGACTTTGTTTATTTGGGTTTGTTGACTAGGCAATGCTCTGGTTTCGGCTAGGAAGATATCCATTTGTACTGAGGAGATGGTTTTATGCTTGGTTATTAAATGCAAGAGTCCTTGTTTATAAGCTTATACTATTTGTTATGTTATGTACAGTTCTTACTTTACTTGTTTATGCATATTTGTACTTTGTTATTTACTTGCACTTCTATTTTATTCTTGCTTTGTTCCTTCTTGTCTCGGCTGCATATTTTTTCCTTGTTTGTTTCCTTGCATTTATTAGCTTGCTTTTACTTTGTTTTATATTCTTTCACTTGCCTGCATATTTACTTTACACTCTTTGAATCATGTATGTACAGTTCTTTGCTTTGTTTATGTTTCTTGTTTAAGTGTTCACACTTGTGTTATTTTATTATTTTGTATACTTTGCTTATTTATTTGGATGTAGTTTATATTTAATTTGTTGTTAGAATTTGTTAAATGTGTTTTACTTTTATATTTATTTTCTTGCTTGTTTCAGCCATTTATTTTATTGCCTTTGTTTTGTTTCATAATCTTATTTACATACTTATTTTTAGTTATGTTATTTTATTTTGTCTACTTACTTTAAAAATATAATTGAAATTCTATAACTTTGTTTTGTACATAGATGTTTTATATATTTATTTGGTTCCATACTTGAATGTATGCTTATCCTTTCTTTTGCAAGCTATTAAATATATTTACATTTTCTTGTTTACTTGTTTTCTCAGCCTACATGTTTACTTTTATATTTGTTTAGGCCTTGTTACTTTGAAATTTATTTACAACTTTGTTTTTTTTATACTTGCCTAGCATACATACTTCTACTTTTAGTTTAAATAATTATCATAAATTTTATTTTAAAAATTATTGTTTTATATTTCTCTATATACACATATATTTTATACAACTCAAATTATCATCATTTATAAATTTTTAAAATCAATTTATTTATTTATTTTTATACTTGTGTCCAAAGTGTATTATTTATTTTTCAAAAATCATTTATATAAGAATTTATTTAAAATCCAATATATACATATATATTCACATATATACAAAATTTCAAATCCATATGGCTATATATATCTTTTCTATTCGAATCGAGGAAACTCGCTTCCATTTATATTTAATTTTATAATTTTTTATTCAAAATTTCTTTTAATTATCAATTTAAATTAAATTAAAATCTAGGGTCGTTACAGACTTCCCCCCTTAAAAGAATTTCGTCCTCGAAATTTGCAGGCACGAAAACAACACAGAGATAGATGAAAGATAGAGAAATATCTTTCAGATCAAACTGGATATCAGTTCTGCATTTGGCTCACCAAATCAGAATATCAATAATAGATACAAGAAATTATAATAAAATTTCAAACTTTGGTTTTAAACAAAATCATTTTATCGATACAATTCTAATCATTCTTCATATTCTATTAATCAATTTAATTCAATTAAAATTTCCAATTTATTTAAAATTTCCAATTTCTAATTCATTTATTAGAGTTTAAATCGAAAAGCCGATAAGAAATCGATGAAGTACGAAGTAATAATTTTCTGCAATGATTCGTAAGGCATCACCACACCAAAACTTCTTTTTGTAGCTGGTACGAAGAAATCAAAAGAATTTGGAAACGAATCAAAGAAAATTGATTGAGAAAGTTGTAACGACCCAGTATTTTCAACCCTTCGCATCCGCACATGTCGGACTTTGAATTGTTCAGAATACTGCGTTGTAGAATAAATTTGGCAAAACTCAGAATATACAATAAATAAATCACAGAATCACATACACAGATGTCAGAATCTCGCAGCGGAAATTAAAAATTTAGTGGTTCATGAAGCCACTGATATAACTTTTACAAAACAGAACTTACATTGTCTATAATACTCAATACAATGTTAAGACATAAATAGAGATAGAGTCTTCAAAGTCTTGAATTCCAGAAAGGATAAAGGCTGAATCAACTTCCAACAGCACGAATGATCTACTGAGTGTCCTAGCTACGGAGAAGAAACTGAAGCTGCAACTCAGGCTGACCCGAGCGTACAATAAAACAAACACTCGAGTCAGGACATACATACTTATATAATGTAAGCTAAATCAAGTGTACTGTAATATATAGCAAGTAACTTAAAGGATGCTTGGGACCGCCCATCCTCTAAGGATCCGTTAAACTATTTACTATGTAGTATATTGCGCTATTATAATAGTGTCTATTTATAAAGTAAACATACTTATTTCTTAGCATTAAGGGGTTACCCATATAGCCCTTAACACGTAATAGTCCCAGTAGTCCATCCAATATCATAGCTCCTCCTGATCGGGAAGCAACTAGAGGATACCACACGGGCTACGGGAGAAAACCAAACTCGTACAAGGCTCGATATGGTAGGTGACACGGCACAACTAGGCAATGCCAGGGTAGATATACCAATTGCTATCCAGGCTGGTGGAAACGCGTAGCCGCAGTTACCGCCCACCTCGGACTAACTCCCCAAAATCAAAATATAGAGGTGGCCACCGAATCAATTCAAAATCATAGTATAATATCGAAGAGGAGCGTCCGATCAGAGGAATGACCTCATTGGCCTGGAATTGCTCCTGTTTTAGCCACCTTATGCCAACTCACGGGAGTCGGGTCCACGTATTTACCTTACAGGAAACGCCACCACCGACCTACTTCATTCTGGAATCTCCACCGCGTACACGGTTGGTCAAAGTGGTTTTCGGTATCGACAGAGAGTATGTCCATATCCGATCCCGGTCTCTTTGCCAACCCATCGTTATTATAACCCGTGGTCATTTAAAAACAATTTTATACTTTAAAACCAAAATAAACATTTCCATTTCAAAACTATAAATACGATATCATTTTAAAACCCAAAACAATATGATATCGTTATATTCAAATATAATTCTTTCCAAAAACCATACTGCTTAAAATTTATAATATCTGGAAGCCAAATATTTGAAATATATCTTCAAAACATAATATTTGGAATTTTTACTTTAAACCATAACTCCCAACACACAAATGGTTTGGATATTCAACGGTATATAGAATAAATGGTTTAACTTTATGGTTACTTTGTGAAGAAGATAATTTATATAGTTTTACAAATATATTTCTTTATTTAAAGTTTTAAACCATAATTTAAATATCACTTTATGTTCCCAAAACATTACAATTCCCATATATATATTAAATCGGAGTATTTACTATTCAAAACTAAGTTTGGGTTTTATTCTTTCACAAATCAATGTTTTATATTTTTCGTCTTGAATATTCCCATAATTTCCATAAATAAAACTCTAAATTTTTTTAGCCATTAAATTTTTCCAAAATTTACTTAATACCAGAATATTCATCTTTAATTTATTAAGGAAAATCCAGTTATAAATATTATGTCTTAAGCTTTTCCAAAACTTAAGATAAAATAAAATTTATCAAATTCCATAAAATTTAAAACAATCAAATTCTAGATTCTGTAGCACTTAGGAAATGCTACCTATAGTCACGGGTAAAACTAGTCCAATTTCAAAAAGACAGCATTTAAATGCTGTAGTAGATTGTTTAACTTAATAAATATTTCTAAATATAACTTATTTATCTATTTATTTATTAACTGAAGTCTTAATCTTTCAAAATCCCGATTTACCAAATAAGTTATATTCCATAATTTTTATCCAAATATTTATTTATTTCTTTATTTATAACTTATTAAAAGTCAATATAAATTCCTTTAAAGATATAAAATCAAATATTTAACTTCCAGAATAACTTTAAATATTTCAGAAAATATTATAAGGACCACGGGCCTGTATATAGTTTTCTAGCCTAGGTCAAGTGATACGGATGTATATCATTTCAACCCGTAATTTACAAAACCCCGGGTTCTATCATTTCAAACCCGCAATCCCAAGTTAACAGTTAAACAGTTAATAGAATAATTGAACAATAATCATCAATTAGGCCTATCATTTCAGCCCATACCATCTATAATAACAGGGAACATGCAGTGGTGATTTAAGCAGTAAATAACATAACTGCAGAAAAAAATACAACAGATAAATAACTGATGAGGTGTCAATTTAAATGGGGTTCATCATTCTATATCACACTACAGACAGATAATAGTGAAATAAAATTTTACACATACACTTGCGATAATTCACAAAATATATGTACATATGTCTGGTGAGAAATACTCACCTGGACGTTGCAGAAACTTTGAATTTCAAAACGACGATTCACCGGTAAAGAGTAACAGAGGGTAACGATAAAATTTCTCGGGCGTCGCCTAGATTTAGATCTAGAACAAAATTCAAAATATTGAAATGCGACTTTAGATTTTATGGTCAAAGAAATTTTTAGATAGAACGAAAATTTGGTTGACTTGCTCGACCACTCCCCCCGTGTAAATTTTCCCAAAATAAAACCCAAATCCGTGAACCGTGTTACCACTAAACTATGATAAAATTTCCTAAAGATAAACTAAGCAATAGGGGAAAAGTCTCTCTACTATATGCCATGATATGCATGTGCACACAGTGATACCTATATGTACCCGTGTACGCACCTTTTCTTCTACCTGAACTCACGCCTAACATACAACAATCATTTTCTACTGATGCCAAAATCAGATTCAACTCCATGAATATCAACTACATCTGTGTACATGCACGCTCAAACTAACCCATAACCACCACATACTTCCTTCATATATCCTACTTCATTCATATATACTTTTCGAAAGCTTACACCAAAACAGCCTACATTATTAAACTCAGATGCCACTATTACCACTTTCCCAGTTCAACTTAGAAATTTTTTTTTTTTTTTCATTCAACTTTAGTTCAGGTCTACACCTAGTTGTACATCCCTGCTTCACCATTAATACCTCTTCATAAAACTTCCCAGGTCTTGAGACTGTGCCAGGCATAAACCCCACCCTACTACAACTACACCGAGTCTCACACAACTGCTTCGAGGAAAACATACACTTGCTTCGAGCAATTCCATCCAAGACTTCGAGTCAGCAATGTCTCTGCTTCGAGACAAATTTACAACCTCCTCAGTGAAGTATTTGAAACAGCTATGCCTACTAAACTTGAGTAACTACCCACCTCTTCTTTGTTTAGCACCACTCCAGTCATCAATCTCCACTTCTGTCAGTTTTCAACACATGTACACAGTGATACAATATGTACACGTGCACACACCCCAACATCTCCATCTTCTTTTGCCACAGCCATGCACAGATGTGCATACTGGAAATATGCAGTCTGGGATACAAAGATATGCACTGCCACTTTGAATTTTTATATGCAGACAACCATTCCTTACTTACATCTCTCATATTTGCAATAGAACTTAACCAAAACAAGCTAGCTTCCCAGGCTTTCACAGCAAAACCACTCCTTCAATTCCACATCAATCACCAACACTGCCTATTTCTATTTACTAGCATCTATCAACTCCACTCTTCACTAAAACAAATCAGTGATCCATACCCTCTTAACAAGCTCCAGCTTCTAACAAACTCTCATGTCAGCTTATTCATGGTGTTTGCCGTGTACATGTGCACAGATGCACACTTGGGTCTGCACTTCAAAACACCTCATCCTTTCTAACTACAGATTTCTCCTATCCTCTTCTGGCATCAAATACACTAAATCAGATAACCTACCTCGGGCTTGGCTGAACAAACCAGGTTTTACTGACACATATATGCACATAGTGATACTAAATGTGTATAGTCTATTTACACGTGCAGACACTATGCTTATGCAACTTAAATCCTCATAACAACTTTGCTATCAACTCAGATGTATAGCCTACTATGAGACTGCAGACTGTAAATGCAACTTAGTGCCCACATAAACAGTGATATCAGCCTATTACCCAATTTATATATGCAGACTTCTTCTCTATGAATGAGATCTAGAAACTCACATCCTATATGCCATGTTTTAATATCTTTGCATTACTGTTTGTCTCTGCCCATCATTCCTATCAACTCAGATCTCACTTCTATCACAACTTTCTCAGTTTTCACCTAGAAATCCCAATTGTCAGTTTGCCTGTTGCCTAATATGTTTCAACTAGATTCAATTATTAGTGTTCACCTTCTACTGCCCCTTTTCAAACTGGTCTTACAATATTTGTTTCATACTTCAATTCAAAACAACTTTCCAGACTCATGCCTAAACAACTTTAGCTATAGACTTATGCTTTCAAATGATGGTAAATCATCTACAGATCCTAACATACCCAACTACCATCCTATATGCCTACAGGCAACACTGTGGGAAAAAAAAATGGCCGAGCAAAGCAACTAACAGAGAGGACTTAGAAAAAAAAGAAAAGAAATGGAATATAGCTTACCTGATGGGATCTGAGCAGAGGAATGGGATGAAGCCAGAGATAGTGAGATCCAGGAGAGAAAATGATGGAGTGGTAAATACATGTATATAGGCCGTATGCGAATTAAAGGAGAGAAAAAGAATTGAAAGCATCGGTTTCTTAAAATAAATTCATATGAATTTTAAAGAGAAGCCGAGGGATATTGGCATAACTTGCATGTTTATCACCAAATAAATGCACGCGCTGATCTGTGCAAAGAAGAATGGAAATGAAGGGTTTTCCAGGTTTGAACTTGATCAAGGAAAGAGAATGTATCAGTTTACAAAGTGTAAACGTGATATATTCATCAGTTAAAATATAAATGCATGATTTAAGTTTGATAGCTGATGAGATCGAGTCAGAGGAAAAAAAAATGCACATTACCTTCTACTTTTAAAGCTTGCGTGATTTCCCTTTTCAGTTTCAAAGAATTAAAACTCGAAATAAATAGGGGAAGGCCGAGAGATAAAAAATGTAGCTGATACCATCAAGGCCAGATCAATGCTTTTCAGTTTTATAAGATAATTGCTTGTACACGTGATTGAGGAAATAAACAAGGGGAATTGATATCTACTCTGACTCAAATTTTTTCATATCTATTGTTTTGATGTAGACTGCGTGATCTAAGCAACTGATTTGCTTGCAAACAGAGGAAAGTATAGGTCGAACGTTACACGTATCATGTGTGATTCCATTTGAGTTTATAAACTTGATTTTTAGTTTGAAAACATTAATTGCAAATGGTAAATTTTGTCATAAGAAACGTATACAAATTTATACAAACTCAGACTGTTAGTTAACAAAGTACCGGTTACCATAAAATTACTGACTGATATTTTTTTTTCTTCAGAAAAATTTGAAAACATGATTTTTACACTACGTTAAACAGACGCAGTCTAAAACATCAAAAATTTTCATAAAAATAACATTTTAAAAACACACGTTTTATTACGCTGTTTATACCCTAAAATTTGACGCGTCTTTCAAACGCGAAATTTCCGTGTTCAAACATAGCTTAAATTTTCACAGTTATTATTTAATTATATTGTCATATACAATTTTATATAAAAAAAACATATCTCCGATAAAAAATTTAAACTATTCTGGTAAACACCATTTATATAAAAATATATTTCAAATTTAAATAATTAAAATAAAATAAATAGCCAAAAAAACTCGGGCTGTTACACTCTCCCCCACTTAAGAACTTTTCGTCCTCGAAAAGGAACGAAAGGAAAAGAATCAAAAGAGGATAAGCTAGACAAACAAGAATCTTAAACGAATAGTTCCGGATTTGAAACACGAAGAAGATCCTCCAGAATCGGTTCTACTCTTCAGTTTGACCGTCAGTCCATGGGTGATAAACGGTGCTTAGGTCTCGATGAGTAACAAAGGTTTCAAAGATTATTGAAAGATTCCTAAATAGGTGGTAGAAGCAATCGCCTCCCCATTCTGTAGCAGATAGGGAAACCAGGGACACTTAAAAATAGTTCATAAACAAAATAAGATAATAAATTTGAAATCATAATGCTTTTGAGATTATAATACTTTGAAGGTCGTTAAAATTTATAGATATCATCATCTGGAAATCATATTACTAAAATCATAGCACTTTTTAAAATAATCTTCATTTATACCTTTTAAATTCAATGCCAAATAATACTCATTTCAAAGTTGAAATATTTTAAGGTTCATTTATTCAATTATAAAATTTTCAAAACATTTTATTTTTAAAAACAGCAGCATTTATAATATGCTACGGTAGATATAATAGTATTTTCCAATCAATTCATTATTCTACTTAACTCTTGATTTAGCAATAACCTAACACTTTATTTAAAATACCTATTTTATAATTAAGATATTCCTTTAATAAGTTACACTTGAAATTTCCATTTGAAAACCAATTCTCAATTATCAAATTTTAGTGATATTAAAATACATCTTAATCATAATTATCCATTTTTCAAGACATGTCTATTTCCTGAATGAAATATTTATCATAACAATCAAATTTCTCTATTCATTAAGATATCAATTAAACTATAAATCCTTACTACAAAGTATTTCTTCAATATTTTACAAACATATTCTTCTCAGGAATTATTAGGATTTACTGGTTAGATTTAAGGTTCCTTATTAAATCAAATTTGATTGTTAAGTTATTTTAAATAAGATTCCTTAAATTTCTTTTTCCTTATTTACCTCTATTAATCTTTTATAACTAAAATTTAAGTGTATAACATTTATTATAACCACTCAAATTTTATTTATAAAATCTTTTATATTATATATTATCCAATTTCATTGTTAACTTTTGAAAATCAAGGTAAGTTATTTTGAAATGAAATTGAGTATTATACAACTAAAACTTTCAAATTCAATTATCTCCAGTTGGAAATTCTTATTCAAAATTTTATTTTCCTTTTATTGAAATTTCTCTTAAGGTAAATTTTAAGAATTAAATTTCTGATTCCCTTCAACCCATTTAGAGATAGATAGCCATATATACATAATATGTCAAATCAATTTTAATTATATATCTAAATATATTAAGTCATACTTTAGAAATTCAAATCAATTAAATTTTCAAGGTAACACTGTAGCCAGACTACAGAATGGTCTTTTCACTCCGAACTCGAAAATGAATGTCGATGATGCTGCAGTCATCACCGAAATTATTTTCCAGCGACAAAGAGAAAAGCACTAATTTTAAAATTTCTTTGGAAACAAATTTCTATAAAAATACTCTAAATAATATATCCTTTAAAACTTTTTAAACCCAAGGTTTGAAATCATCAGAAATTGAATTCTCAAGTTCTTGTTTTAGATTCATTTCTGTTTCTAAATTAAATTATATCCATTGTTTATATTCAAATTTTTATTCTAGACAAAATACCTATCTTACAAAGCCATAAATAAAATCAAAACTATTATCTTTTTGACAACTAGTTAAATTAATTATACAATTCTGAAAATCATACTTATATATAATATTAGATTTTATTTTCAAATATAGGAATAAAATTTTTCAAAACAAGGATAGAGACTCCATTTTAATGAACTCAAATCAAATAGAATTCAAGATAAGTTGGAATCAGGAGATCTGATGATTAAAAATCAGAATAAGGAAACTGGGTAAGTTTATATAAATCGCGGACACCTAGACTGGGTCAACCGTGACTTAAAGAGTCAGATCGATGTGGTTGGGTTAAATCTACATTGATCTGAAGAGATAGAGTTCAGAATAATCAAAGATACTAGCATATAAACCGATGATAAATATAAATCCCCGGTGAATCAATGCTAATGGTAAAGGAGTTTCACCCCTTTATTTAGAACAATGGCGAGACCGCCAATTCACTATGAAGATCATCCGAAGTGGAGTTATGGGACACTCCAGAATCTAAAGAAGATGAAAAATGAGGGACACGAATGAACTTTGAAACCATAGGGGATGTTCCAAAAATTTGAAAAGAAAGTGGTTCAATCTCGAATGAACGTGATTCTGTAAATCAAATTTACCATACATTCTAAGTTTTGCCTAGAGCCAAAGCTCTGATACCAAATGTAACGACCCAGTATTTTCAACCCTTCGCATCCGCACATGTCGGACTTTGAATTGTTAAGAATACTGCGTTGTAGAATAAATTTGGCAAAACTCAGAATATACAATAAATAAATCACAGAATCACATACACAGATGTCAGAATCTCGCAGCGGAAATTAAAAATTTAGTGGTTCATGAAGCCACTGATATAACTTTTACAAAACAGAACTTACATTGTCTATAATACTCAATACAATGTTAAGACATAAATAGAGATAGAGTCTTCAAAGTCTTGAATTCCAGAAAGGATAAAGGCTGAATCAACTTCCAACAGCACGAATGATCTACTGAGTGTCCTAGCTACGGAGAAGAAACTGAAGCTGCAACTCAGGCTGACCCGAGCGTACAATAAAACAAACACTCGAGTCAGGACATACATACTTATATAATGTAAGCTAAATCAAGTGTACTGTAATATATAGCAAGTAACTTAAAGGATGCTTGGGACCGCCCATCCTCTAAGGATCCGTTAAACTATTTACTATGTAGTATATTGCGCTATTATAATAGTGTCTATTTATAAAGTAAACATACTTATTTCTTAGCATTAAGGGGTTACCCATATAGCCCTTAACACGTAATAGTCCCAGTAGTCCATCCAATATCATAGCTCCTCCTGATCGGGAAGCAACTAGAGGATACCACACGGGCTACGGGAGAAAACCAAACTCGTACAAGGCTCGATATGGTAGGTGACACGGCACAACTAGGCAATGCCAGGGTAGATATACCAATTGCTATCCAGGCTGGTGGAAACGCGTAGCCGCAGTTACCGCCCACCTCGGACTAACTCCCCAAAATCAAAATATAGAGGTGGCCACCGAATCAATTCAAAATCATAGTATAATATCGAAGAGGAGCGTCCGATCAGAGGAATGACCTCATTGGCCTGGAATTGCTCCTGTTTTAGCCACCTTATGCCAACTCACGGGAGTCGGGTCCACGTATTTACCTTACAGGAAACGCCACCACCGACCTACTTCATTCTGGAATCTCCACCGCGTACACGGTTGGTCAAAGTGGTTTTCGGTATCGACAGAGAGTATGTCCATATCCGATCCCGGTCTCTTTGCCAACCCATCGTTATTATAACCCGTGGTCATTTAAAAACAATTTTATACTTTAAAACCAAAATAAACATTTCCATTTCAAAACTATAAATACGATATCATTTTAAAACCCAAAACAATATGATATCGTTATATTCAAATATAATTCTTTCCAAAAACCATACTGCTTAAAATTTATAATATCTGGAAGCCAAATATTTGAAATATATCTTCAAAACATAATATTTGGAATTTTTACTTTAAACCATAACTCCCAACACACAAATGGTTTGGATATTCAACGGTATATAGAATAAATGGTTTAACTTTATGGTTACTTTGTGAAGAAGATAATTTATATAGTTTTACAAATATATTTCTTTATTTAAAGTTTTAAACCATAATTTAAATATCACTTTATGTTCCCAAAACATTACAATTCCCATATATATATTAAATCGGAGTATTTACTATTCAAAACTAAGTTTGGGTTTTATTCTTTCACAAATCAATGTTTTATATTTTTCGTCTTGAATATTCCCATAATTTCCATAAATAAAACTCTAAATTTTTTTAGCCATTAAATTTTTCCAAAATTTACTTAATACCAGAATATTCATCTTTAATTTATTAAGGAAAATCCAGTTATAAATATTATGTCTTAAGCTTTTCCAAAACTTAAGATAAAATAAAATTTATCAAATTCCATAAAATTTAAAACAATCAAATTCTAGATTCTGTAGCACTTAGGAAATGCTACCTATAGTCACGGGTAAAACTAGTCCAATTTCAAAAAGACAGCATTTAAATGCTGTAGTAGATTGTTTAACTTAATAAATATTTCTAAATATAACTTATTTATCTATTTATTTATTAACTGAAGTCTTAATCTTTCAAAATCCCGATTTACCAAATAAGTTATATTCCATAATTTTTATCCAAATATTTATTTATTTCTTTATTTATAACTTATTAAAAGTCAATATAAATTCCTTTAAAGATATAAAATCAAATATTTAACTTCCAGAATAACTTTAAATATTTCAGAAAATATTATAAGGACCACGGGCCTGTATATAGTTTTCTAGCCTAGGTCAAGTGATACGGATGTATATCATTTCAACCCGTAATTTACAAAACCCCGGGTTCTATCATTTCAAACCCGCAATCCCAAGTTAACAGTTAAACAGTTAATAGAATAATTGAACAATAATCATCAATTAGGCCTATCATTTCAGCCCATACCATCTATAATAACAGGGAACATGCAGTGGTGATTTAAGCAGTAAATAACATAACTGCAGAAAAAAATACAACAGATAAATAACTGATGAGGTGTCAATTTAAATGGGGTTCATCATTCTATATCACACTACAGACAGATAATAGTGAAATAAAATTTTACACATACACTTGCGATAATTCACAAAATATATGTACATATGTCTGGTGAGAAATACTCACCTGGACGTTGCAGAAACTTTGAATTTCAAAACGACGATTCACCGGTAAAGAGTAACAGAGGGTAACGATAAAATTTCTCGGGCGTCGCCTAGATTTAGATCTAGAACAAAATTCAAAATATTGAAATGCGACTTTAGATTTTATGGTCAAAGAAATTTTTAGATAGAACGAAAATTTGGTTGACTTGCTCGACCACTCCCCCCGTGTAAATTTTCCCAAAATAAAACCCAAATCCGTGAACCGTGTTACCACTAAACTATGATAAAATTTCCTAAAGATAAACTAAGCAATAGGGGAAAAGTCTCTCTACTATATGCCATGATATGCATGTGCACACAGTGATACCTATATGTACCCGTGTACGCACCTTTTCTTCTACCTGAACTCACGCCTAACATACAACAATCATTTTCTACTGATGCCAAAATCAGATTCAACTCCATGAATATCAACTACATCTGTGTACATGCACGCTCAAACTAACCCATAACCACCACATACTTCCTTCATATATCCTACTTCATTCATATATACTTTTCGAAAGCTTACACCAAAACAGCCTACATTATTAAACTCAGATGCCACTATTACCACTTTCCCAGTTCAACTTAGAAATTTTTTTTTTTTTTCATTCAACTTTAGTTCAGGTCTACACCTAGTTGTACATCCCTGCTTCACCATTAATACCTCTTCATAAAACTTCCCAGGTCTTGAGACTGTGCCAGGCATAAACCCCACCCTACTACAACTACACCGAGTCTCACACAACTGCTTCGAGGAAAACATACACTTGCTTCGAGCAATTCCATCCAAGACTTCGAGTCAGCAATGTCTCTGCTTCGAGACAAATTTACAACCTCCTCAGTGAAGTATTTGAAACAGCTATGCCTACTAAACTTGAGTAACTACCCACCTCTTCTTTGTTTAGCACCACTCCAGTCATCAATCTCCACTTCTGTCAGTTTTCAACACATGTACACAGTGATACAATATGTACACGTGCACACACCCCAACATCTCCATCTTCTTTTGCCACAGCCATGCACAGATGTGCATACTGGAAATATGCAGTCTGGGATACAAAGATATGCACTGCCACTTTGAATTTTTATATGCAGACAACCATTCCTTACTTACATCTCTCATATTTGCAATAGAACTTAACCAAAACAAGCTAGCTTCCCAGGCTTTCACAGCAAAACCACTCCTTCAATTCCACATCAATCACCAACACTGCCTATTTCTATTTACTAGCATCTATCAACTCCACTCTTCACTAAAACAAATCAGTGATCCATACCCTCTTAACAAGCTCCAGCTTCTAACAAACTCTCATGTCAGCTTATTCATGGTGTTTGCCGTGTACATGTGCACAGATGCACACTTGGGTCTGCACTTCAAAACACCTCATCCTTTCTAACTACAGATTTCTCCTATCCTCTTCTGGCATCAAATACACTAAATCAGATAACCTACCTCGGGCTTGGCTGAACAAACCAGGTTTTACTGACACATATATGCACATAGTGATACTAAATGTGTATAGTCTATTTACACGTGCAGACACTATGCTTATGCAACTTAAATCCTCATAACAACTTTGCTATCAACTCAGATGTATAGCCTACTATGAGACTGCAGACTGTAAATGCAACTTAGTGCCCACATAAACAGTGATATCAGCCTATTACCCAATTTATATATGCAGACTTCTTCTCTATGAATGAGATCTAGAAACTCACATCCTATATGCCATGTTTTAATATCTTTGCATTACTGTTTGTCTCTGCCCATCATTCCTATCAACTCAGATCTCACTTCTATCACAACTTTCTCAGTTTTCACCTAGAAATCCCAATTGTCAGTTTGCCTGTTGCCTAATATGTTTCAACTAGATTCAATTATTAGTGTTCACCTTCTACTGCCCCTTTTCAAACTGGTCTTACAATATTTGTTTCATACTTCAATTCAAAACAACTTTCCAGACTCATGCCTAAACAACTTTAGCTATAGACTTATGCTTTCAAATGATGGTAAATCATCTACAGATCCTAACATACCCAACTACCATCCTATATGCCTACAGGCAACACTGTGGGAAAAAAAAATGGCCGAGCAAAGCAACTAACAGAGAGGACTTAGAAAAAAAAGAAAAGAAATGGAATATAGCTTACCTGATGGGATCTGAGCAGAGGAATGGGATGAAGCCAGAGATAGTGAGATCCAGGAGAGAAAATGATGGAGTGGTAAATACATGTATATAGGCCGTATGCGAATTAAAGGAGAGAAAAAGAATTGAAAGCATCGGTTTCTTAAAATAAATTCATATGAATTTTAAAGAGAAGCCGAGGGATATTGGCATAACTTGCATGTTTATCACCAAATAAATGCACGCGCTGATCTGTGCAAAGAAGAATGGAAATGAAGGGTTTTCCAGGTTTGAACTTGATCAAGGAAAGAGAATGTATCAGTTTACAAAGTGTAAACGTGATATATTCATCAGTTAAAATATAAATGCATGATTTAAGTTTGATAGCTGATGAGATCGAGTCAGAGGAAAAAAAAATGCACATTACCTTCTACTTTTAAAGCTTGCGTGATTTCCCTTTTCAGTTTCAAAGAATTAAAACTCGAAATAAATAGGGGAAGGCCGAGAGATAAAAAATGTAGCTGATACCATCAAGGCCAGATCAATGCTTTTCAGTTTTATAAGATAATTGCTTGTACACGTGATTGAGGAAATAAACAAGGGGAATTGATATCTACTCTGACTCAAATTTTTTCATATCTATTGTTTTGATGTAGACTGCGTGATCTAAGCAACTGATTTGCTTGCAAACAGAGGAAAGTATAGGTCGAACGTTACACGTATCATGTGTGATTCCATTTGAGTTTATAAACTTGATTTTTAGTTTGAAAACATTAATTGCAAATGGTAAATTTTGTCATAAGAAACGTATACAAATTTATACAAACTCAGACTGTTAGTTAACAAAGTACCGGTTACCATAAAATTACTGACTGATATTTTTTTTTCTTCAGAAAAATTTGAAAACATGATTTTTACACTACGTTAAACAGACGCAGTCTAAAACATCAAAAATTTTCATAAAAATAACATTTTAAAAACACACGTTTTATTACGCTGTTTATACCCTAAAATTTGACGCGTCTTTCAAACGCGAAATTTCCGTGTTCAAACATAGCTTAAATTTTCACAGTTATTATTTAATTATATTGTCATATACAATTTTATATAAAAAAAACATATCTCCGATAAAAAATTTAAACTATTCTGGTAAACACCATTTATATAAAAATATATTTCAAATTTAAATAATTAAAATAAAATAAATAGCCAAAAAAACTCGGGCTGTTACAAAAGTTATTTCCACTATTGTTACAGAGTATTGACCAATTATAGTCGCATTCCCTGTCCCCTATCTCGTTCTCTTCTTGCACTCATACTTACTATCAGTGGATAGTAAAAGAATTTACTGAGGCATTCGAATAGATATCTTAGGGATATACTCATTCTAGGATTTACTTCACCCTATCTCTAATGAGTTACTTAACGTGTTATACTCCTGAGCTAAAGTTTAACCTTAGCTCTGATACCAAATGTAATGACTCAGATTTTTCGCGCTCGAAAATCGACATCCATACTTCAAATCGTATTCGAATGCCGTAGATTCGACCGTTCAAATCCGATTCGCCGGAGCTTATAACAATATTAAGTAAACAACACAGCGGAATAAAAGAATAACACATTGATATACAGCTTTGATACAATATCTGATACAACAGATGATCCAATAGATATCAATATACATCAGAGATATGATACAATAAATAGCAGCGGAAAAGAAAATAGATGACAACATCTAGCAGCGGTACAAAATAACTCTGAGATAGTCTTCAAGGAAGAACTCCAGAAATAACTGCAACTCCATTTCCAAGAACTAATCCAGCAATAGCTCGAACTCCCAATAACGATGCACCAAGACGAGCAAGACTGGTGCGATCCAAAGACTGAACTAACTCTAGATAATCTACTAAACCTGACTATCTGAAAAACCCAACTCTAGACTGCTCGTGTAGAAAATAATGAGCACCCAGAGTTTAGGAAAGAAACAATAAACTCCGGATCAGTCGTGGGACTGGTGTGAGCAACAAAAACAATTTATCTTTTAAAACATTCAACATAAGATTTTCAAAGTCAATTCGCAATGCTTTTTAAAAATGAGACTACCATAAGGCCTCCCGCACACACACACAATGCAAACGCAGAATCGGAGGAGATTTCTCCTTATGATAGTCAAAGATGCTTGATACGCATTAAAAGGAAACATTTGATATTATTACTTGTGCATAGTGTAGGAAAAATTCATTTCGAAAGTAGAATATAAATCTTAGCCAACATACGACCATTATCGTATGTCTACTATAGCTACCATCCAAACAGTGGGGCGCCACCATAAGTGAATGATAGGTTCTACAACTAATACCGTACAAGATCGTATTGTTTCTTTGGATTTCCAACGAATGATCAGGCCAAGGAACTTCCCATTGCCACATGAGAATGCCTCTGGATGGACATCCCCGAGAACCAAACCGGATCTCTACCAACACAAGGCCGGGTTACCCCTAACTGAGTAACAACTGACCGAATATGCCATCCCCCGGTCCTTTGGGACCTTTATCCGAGATCTCGTAATCAATTCACACAATCATAAAGTGTTTTCAACATGAGTAAGTATCTGGGCTCCATACCATGATACCACCCTTTTCTAGAAGGAAATGCACACATCCTAAAGGGCGCTACCCCTCATAACCTTGCTGCATCTTTCCTGTTTTGACCATTCACGGGGTGTGAGGCTCGACGAAGTCACGTCCACAAAAACATACTTTATACAAAAGCCATGCTTTGGGTCAACAAATGATCATAGAAATGATCACCAGGATAGACGATCAAATAAATGATCCTATCATAAATAATCAACACAATGATCATTTCACAGCAACACTCAGTATGTCACATTACCAAATTGGGAATATATCGCTGATAACTTCAACTATATAACCTCTGAGCTCGTACGTCTCAGAGAAGGGTGTTAAGCTAAGAGAATAAATTCTCCGCCACCAACAGAAATATATTTGAAAGAAATCGGCTCTATATCTCAATTTGTAATGTCAGACATACAATCCATACAAGTCTGTTTCGGGATCGAACAAAACCGAAGGCACTTACAAAGAAGTCCTTGCAATCCGGATATTCACAATCCCGATCGGATTTCCCATCACTTAGGGAGTTTCTATACCGGCGCGACTCGGTGCAGAAACAATCGATAGGTCATCCTATCGCTTTCGAAAACACCCGGTCTTCATCACCGGTCTTCAAATGCTATCCATAACGACGTATCACATATTCGGAATGGGTTATACGACACAAAGGTCCTTTCCCGGCTAAACCGAATGGTGAGCGAAAACATTTCAAAAACAAATGGATAATGGGATTTCAATTAAGTCACAACTTATTACCCAAAACTTTTCTTCAAATGGCTTAACAAATTATCATTTTCAATCTTTAAACAAAAAGATTCATTTTCACAATCTTTAACGGTTTAAACAATTTTCACATTTTAATCTTTTAAACAAAAGATTCATTCACAGATTCTCCAAATCAATTTTTCATTTCAATTTGATTAACTCGTTAAATCTTTAAATCAAAGATTTAACTTATAGCCTTCAAAACAATTTCATTTCAATTTGATTTAAACAAATCATCAATTTAAATCTGTTAAAAATAAACAGATTTAAATTCATAGCTTTCAAAAAGAATTCATTCATAACTTAGGAAAATCATTTCTCTATTAAATCTTGCAATTCCCCTAATTAACTGGAATCTCAGTTCTTATCTAAAAGTGTTTATCATTTGAAAACAACAGTTTTTATTTTGGAAATCTGATTCGTTTATACGAGTTGAAATCCTTGGGTTAAATTCAAATTCCCAAAAAAAACAATACTTAAAAAATGATTTAACTTATAATGACTAGTATAGTATCATTAACCCCTAGTTTCAAATTACAGAATTTAATTTGAATATTGAATTCAAATTTAAATTAAAGTATTTAAATTCCAACACTTAATCCAGTTATTCAAAATAAATTTCCATCTTTGAAATTCCATTTCAAAAGCTTTTCACTTCTATTCCAATTTCAATTCCAAAACATTTGAATTTAAAAAATTCAAATTTTAAACTATTTCAAAAATCTGTGACTTAACCGATTTCCTCGTGAAATCCATAATTGTGTGTGTATGGTGTGGTCCAGGGGTTTAACACAATAGTGCAACAGCATACAATCATCACAGATCAGAATACAGGAATATAGTTGATAAGCGATATAAACTATAACGCTCATCGTCCATTCACAGATTCACAGATAATATACATATGCAAATAAATATAAACAGCTCAATCTACAGAACAAAATATCACAGATCAGATAGGATAATCAATTCAAGGCATCTCATATAGTACAATCATTCATAAGTAAAGTCAAACGTTCAATAAACATTTATAAGCAGGATTTGTTTAATCACAATTAATTCAATCGATCTCCAATTAAATTAATTACTTGTGAATTTATTATCCAATTATGATTTATTAATTCCAAATCATTTGATATAAATTAATTTATCAGACACTTTAATTTATTAAATTATTCTTAATTCATCACATTAATTAAATCAACTCTTAAACCAATTTCCTAATTAATTAACTCTAATTAATTAGTTAAAGAAATTTAACCTTTAATTACTTACCATAAAGTAATTATACTTACACCATTTATAATTGATTATCTAAACTAATCAATTGAATTTATTATTAAAATTAATCGCCTAAATTAATACTTAATAATCCTTAGTTAATTATCTTATTAACTAATAATATTTCTTAATTACTTTCTTAAGAAATTATCTTAGATAAATTCATTATTAATCATTTCTGATTTTAAATTAATCTAAATTTAAAATTTAAAATCAAATAAATCATTCTTTAATTACCATATATATATATATATATATATATATTAAACCATTTGATTACCTTGATTATCTCTAAGATAATAAATTTCTTCATTTATGATTTTCATTAATCCTTTAAGTGTAATTTAAACATTACACTTTAAATTTAAATTCAAATTAATTTAAAAATACACTTAATCATTCAAATTATTTAGAACAATTTAAATTCAAAAACTTCTTTTATTTAAAAAACTAATATTCAAATTTAGATTTTATTCCAGATTTCAAAATTTGACTCAACTTGTCAAAGTTCTTTCTTTACAAATCAAAATCCCTTTTTAATTCAAATTCCCTTAAAATATTTTAAAAGTTTGAACAAGTTAAGAATTTATTTACTCACAAACTAAGTTTCAACTAAACTGGAATTTATAGTTAACTTTTGTATTAACTCAATTTGATTGATTTAACTTTAAAATTTTTACTTTGTTTAAGTTTAAAATTTAAACTCTACCAACACACCAAACATTGACAGGTTTTCATCAAAACCTGTAGAAACGCAAAAGTAACCCCACTCCTACCATTAACTTCGAGTTTCCCTTCCTTTTGCTCCGAGCCCTACCCCCAATAACCTCGAGTAAACTTCGAGTCAACACACGCAGTTCATCACCCTGCTTCTTCCCCAAAGCTCCAAACCAGTTACGAAAAGATGCACGTATACATGCACAATCGCGATGACCATCGCCGATCAACGTTGCTACCTCCAGCACGTCACTGATCATCCTCATCTTCGATCCTAACCACCCAAAATTCATCACGAACCCAAAATCGAGATTGAGCTATTCAATCAAAACTGGAACAGAACTCAACCAACTTAAATCACCTCGACCTGTCAATGTCGACTCCCAGAGATCACGAATCTTCGTCCATACCTTCACTGATCAACCACGAACCCATCCCCCTTGGTGCGATCGAACTCGATGCGCCACAGTCGACGAGATTGCCATGTCATCTTCGTTGAACAAAACTGAAGCTTAAACCCTAGTTCAACCTCATCTGCTTCCCACAACGAATTATAAAATCATCCATCATTTTTCTGATGATCTTTAACCTCCAAACATGCTTCCCCTTCAATCACGAGATTTATCGTCACTCCAATCACCAAAAATTGAAGAATTTACAATTTCTGTTCATACCCCAATATCTCGACAACCATGCAATTGAAAATCTTGAAATAACTCTCTAAAATCATTATTTTTAAATTCAAACATGACTGTGTAATTAGATTTTAAAGTTAACATATTCGATTTTCTGATGAATATGTTGATCTACTGTAAATTTTCAATTCCAAAAATATTTCCTAAATTTTTATACCTAATATTATTTTTAAAACTAACCTTACACTATTGTGAACAACTTTATTTCATACGTCACGATCTAAATGTCATCATTCAAAAAGATATGGGTTTTATTTATTTTTTTCTCCTTCTTTTAACTGGATTAACCTGTACTGTTTAAACAGAGGTTTGTTTTTTTCTTTTTAAACATATATTGTATTCAACATACATATATCTTAATATACACACATGCAGAATATTCACACCATTATATCATCACATATTTCACATTCAGATCCAATCATCAAAAAAAAAAATAGAATAAGGTCAAGTTTGCTCACCTGACTAAAGAGACAGAGTCTCTGAAACCTGGAAATAATTTCCTTTAGTTTGATTTTTTTTCTTTCAGGCCTCCAGGCTAAAATTTTAATTTGTTTTGCTAGCTCTAGATTTTGAATTGAATCCTTGAAGTTGTTTGAATTTTCCTGAGTTGAACTTGTGCTTCATATTTTGAAATAAAGAAACAGTTTTGAGTTTCCTGGGTGTTGATGATAAAGCTTACATTTTTCTCTGGTATACTTACTTATGAACAACTATTGTTTATTTTATAAAGGCAATAGCTTAGTATAGGGTAAAGTGTTTTCTGGTACTACTTTGTCTTTGATTAGACTTTGTTTATTTGGGTTTGTTGACTAGGCAATGCTCTGGTTTCGGCTAGGAAGATATCCATTTGTACTGAGGAGATGGATTTATGCTTGGTTATTAAATGCAAGAGTCCTTGTTTATAAGCTTATACTATTTGTTATGTTATGTACAGTTCTTACTTTACTTGTTTATGCATATTTGTACTTTGTTATTTACTTGCACTTCTATTTTATTCTTGCTTTGTTCCTTCTTGTCTCGGCTGCATATTTTTTCCTTGTTTGTTTCCTTGCATTTATTAGCTTGCTTTTACTTTGTTTTATGTTCTTTCACTTGCCTGCATATTTACTTTACACTCTTTGAATCATATATGTACAGTTCTTTGCTTTGTTTATGTTTCTTGTTTAAGTGTTCACACTTGTGTTATTTTATTATTTTGTATACTTTGCTTATTTATTTGGATGTAGTTATATATTTAATTTGTTGTTAGAATTTGTTAAATGTGTTTTACTTTTATATTTATTTTCTTGCTTGTTTCAGCCATTTATTTTATTGCCTTTGTTTTGTTTCATAATCTTATTTACATACTTATTTTTAGTTATGTTATTTTATTTTGTCTACTTACTTTAAAAATATAATTGAAATTCTATAACTTTGTTTTGTACATAGATGTTTTATATATTTATTTGTTTCCATACTTGAATGTATGCTTATCCTTTCTTTTGCAAGCTATTAAATATATTTACATTTTCTTGTTTACTTGTTTTCTCAGCCTACATGTTTACTTTTATATTTGTTTAGGCCTTGTTACTTTGAAATTTATTTACAACTTTGTTTTTTTTATACTTGCCTAGCATACTTACTTCTACTTTTAGTTTAAATAATTATCATAAATTTTATTTTAAAAATTATTGTTTTATATTTCTCTATATACACATATATTTTATACAACTCAAATTATCATCATTTATAAATTTTTAAAATCAATTTATTTATTTATTTTTATACTTGTGTCCAAAGTGTATTATTTATTTTTTCAAAAATCATTTATATAAGAATTTATTTAAAATCCAATATATACATATATATTCACATATATACAAAATTTCAAATCCATATGGCTATATATATCTTTTCTATTCGAATCGAGGAAACTCGCTTCCATTTATATTTAATTTTATAATTTTTTATTCAAAATTTCTTTTAATTATCAATTTAAATTGAATTAAAATCTAGGGTCGTTACAGACTTCCCCCCTTAAAAGAATTTCGTCCTCGAAATTTGCAGGCACGAAAACAACACAGAGATAGATGAAAGATAGAGAAATATCTTTCAGATCAAACTGGATATCAGTTCTGCATTTGGCTCACCAAATCAGAATATCAATAATAGATACAAGAAATTATAATAAAATTTCAAACTTTGGTTTTAAACAAAATCATTTTATCGATACAATTCTAATCATTCTTCATATTCTATTAATCAATTTAATTCAATTAAAATTTCCAATTTATTTAAAATTTCCAATTTCTAATTCATTTATTAGAGTTTAAATCGAAAAGCCGATAAGAAATCGATGAAGTACGAAGTAATAATTTTCTGCAATGATTCGTAAGGCATCACCACACCAAAACTTCTTTTTGTAGCTGGTACGAAGAAATCAAAAGAATTTGGAAACGAATTGTAACAACCCGCATATTTATCGAGTTTGTATTTAAATATTTTATTTAAATATTAACTCGTTAATCGGATTTTGGTCCGAAAAGCTACTTTTTGCAAATGGTCAAATTAGGACTCGAGACCACTTCCATTGAGTTCGAAATGTCGTTTACAACTTTTTTAAGTATAAACGTCGATAGGTTTGGAGTTAGTGAAATTTCACTAACTTTTCCCGCTTTGGACTTTGGGTTAGTTTAGCCTATTAAGCCCAAGTTCCAACCCTCTTCTCCTCACACTTCATAAATTTCCTAACTAATCAAGCTTTGGCATTAATGGTGGAGGGAATGGGAAATTAAAATTCCAAAACTCAAATTCAATTGCAATCCATCTTTCTACTCCAAATTCAAGAAGAAGACATTGGATTCAAGCTTCTTGTGCTTAGATAGAAGAAGGATTGATTCTTGCTTGCTTAAAACTTCATTTTCATTGATATTTGGTGCAAAGGTGAGATTTTTATCTCACAATTCTAGCCTATAACTATATTGGACTGTTGGGAATGATTCCCTATCATTTTTGCATGCATGTTAGCATTTGGTTTGGATTGGATTGGCGAAAAACTCCAATTTTTAGCGTTTTGTTGAATTTTCTGCACTTGAGTCGTTCTGGCCATTTTTAGGTCGTTCGGAGTTAAGTCGTTCGTCCATAGGTCGTGAGTCGTTCACGAGTTAACCCTAGGTCGTTCTGGCCATTTTTAGCTCGTTCGGAGTTAAGTCGTTCATCCATAGGTCGTGAGTCGTTTACGAGTTAACCCTTAAGTCGTGCAGCCCTTCAGTCACGCAACCCTTAAGTCGGTTACGAGTTATCCCGATAGGTCGCTGGACACTTAACTCGTTGGGTCGTATAACCCTTGAGTCGTTAGGTCGTATGACCCATGAGTCGTTAGGTCGTATGACCCATGAGTCGTTAGGTCGTATGACCCATGAGTCGTTAGGTCGTATACCCATGAGTCGTTAGGTCGTATGACCCATGAGTCGTTTGGTCGTATGACCCATGAGTCGTTAGGTCGTATGACCCTTGAGTCGTTAGGTCGTATGACCCATGAGTCGTTAGGTCGTATGACCCTTGAGTCGTTAGGTCGTATGACCCTTGAGTCGTTAGGTCGTATGACCCTTGAGTCGTTAGGTCGTATGACCCTTGAGTCGTTAGGTCGTTAGACCCTTGAGTCGTTAGGTCGTTAGACCTCATTTTGTCTTCACTAGGTCGTACCGTTTTGGTCGGGGCGCTGCCCCGCACCCCGCCGGGGGCGCTGCCCCCTGGACCCCCGCGACCTGACCGGGCAGGTCGAACCCTGTAAGCGGTGGCGTTGCCCCCGCACCCCCACCTTGGGGGGTCGCCACCCCTCCCCGGACCCCCCTCCGTAGGCGATCTTATCTGAAAAAACATTCAATAGAACTTGCTTTGTTGAGATGCTGAGTTGACCATTCTTCGAGACAAACCATCTCTGGTTATCTCGGCCACGTTTGGTCGTTGGGGAACTTCCACTTTGATGCTTTTGAGCTGATTTCCTTGGATTTTATTCACATCTCCGAATGTGATCTTTGTGATGATTGTTTCTACAACCTCTTCTGTGATTTGTCATTTTAAAAATATAAAGGTTTCAATACTAGTAGTAAATATCAAAACTCTTTTAACAAACAATTTCAACTCTATTTTTAATAACAAAGCTCTTTTCTTAAACCGTTTTCCAATCTATTAGTATATACAACCCTTTACCTCACTCGGATGAGAAATCTAATTAAACGACTTAGTAAAACAAGTGGTATGAAACGCTTGCGTTCACTTCGTCAGTTAATTCCTGGACTTGTTCGATTGAACCTCTTGTGACAGTTTTATTAGTGAAGATTTACAGTTTGTTCGTAAATATTTAAGTTAAGCAAGTGGTTATGGGACATGAAGCTAAACTTCTATATTTACTAGCTTAGTGTAATTGACACTTCTCGTTGATCATGACGATCATTCTGATGATTTAGACTAGCAACTGTGCGATGTCTCTTGTTGCGAGGTTAGACTAGACACCACTTGTGTGATTCCACTCACACATACCTTTTTGCTTTTTGGTTAGTCTGGACCTTAATCTGTGTGATTCCATTCACACATGTGGGGTAGCTCCCCTTGGTCTTCGGACCGTCATGTGATAGGCCTCTTTCTCTTTTCTATGATTTCTGGACTTCTTGCATTGATTTCTAGAATTTATGTCATTGACTTGTTATGAGTACAAGTTTAGGGTATGATGCCCTTTCCGAATTTTTGAGAAGATTCTTGTGATATTGATTATCTCTTATTGATTGATCTTCTGTTGATCATTATTTACATACTTATAGCGGTATGTCATTATGGATGTTTATGTTTATGCCATATCTTTTATGTTATCTCATGTCATCTGATATTTATAGCTAGACTGATCCGTTTATTATTTTCTTAAATAATACTCGGGTCAGACCGAGATGTTACAGGTGCTTCTGCATGACTTCTTCCCAGGGATTCATCACTCTGACTTTTGGCTAACTGTTTAGATTAGCAGTTTTTGTTGTATACACTTGAGATATAGACTCATAGTTGTACTCTTTTGTATAGCACGTGTTGCTATTCTTTTGTATTATCGTGGATCTTACTGACCACTCTCTGATGTACACTTTCATGTGTTAGTTATATATTCATATCTTCTTCCGCCTTTGTGATATGGATATCTGTGACTGATTTGTGATATGATTGTTTCTATGTTTGTTTCCGAAGATTATTTATAACTACCGTGTGATAAGCAATTACATGGATGGTCGCTCCTCAACAGCCTTATTCTCCGTGCTAGTTGACAGAAGTACTTCGGAGTGTTCTTGGCTAGCGTGGGTATTGAGGTGGGGCGTCACACGAATCAAAGAAAATTGATAGAGAAAGTTATTTCCACTGTTGTTACAGAGTATTGACCAATTATAGTCGCATTCCCTGTCCCTTATCTCGTTCTCTTCTTGCACTCATACTTACTATCAGTGGATAGTAAAAGAATTTACTGAGGCATTCGAATAGATATCTTAGGGATATACTCATTCTAGGATTTACTTCACCCTATCTCTAATGAGTTACTTAACGTGTTACACTCCTGAGCTAAAGTTTAACCTTAGCTCTGATACCAAATGTAACGACTCAGATTTTTCGCGCTCGAAAATCGACATCCATACTTCAAATCGCATTCGAATGCCGTAGATTCGACCGTTCAAATCCGATTCGCCGGAGCTTATAACAATATTAAGTAAACAACACAGCGGAATAAAAGAATAATACATTGATATACATCTTTGATACAATATCTGATACAACAGATGATCCAATAGATATCAATATACATCAGAGATATGATACAATAAATAGAAGCGGAAAAGAAAATAGATGACAACATCTAGCAGCGGAACAAAATAACTCTGAGATAGTCTTCAAGGAAGAACTCCAGAAATAACTGCAACTCCATTTCCAAGAACTAATCCAGCAATAGCTCGAACTCCCAATAACGTTGCACCAAGACGAGCAAGACTGGTGCGATCCAAAGACTGAACTAACTCTAGATAATCTACTAAACCTGACTATCTGAAAAACCCAACTCTAGACTGCTCGTGTAGAAAATAATGAGCACCCAGAGTTTAGGAAACAAACAATAAACTCCGGATCAGTCGTGGGACTGGTGTGAGCAACAAAAACAATTTATCTTTTAAAACATTCAACATAAGATTTTCAAAGTCAATTCGCAATGCTTTTTAAAAATGAGACTACCATAAGGCCTCCCGCACACACACACAATGCAAACGCAGAATCGGAGGAGATTTCTCCTTATGATAGTCAAAGATGCTTGATACGCATTAAAAGGAAACATTTGATATTATTACTAGTGCATAGTGTAGGAAAAATTCATTTCGAAAGTAGAATATAAATCTTAGCCAACATACGACCATTATCGTATGCCTACTATAGCTACCATCCAAACAGTGGGGCGCCACCATAAGTGAATGATAGGTTCTACAACTAATACCGTACAAGATCGTATTGTTTCTTTGGATTTCCAACGAATGATCAGGCCAAGGAACTTCCCATTGCCACATGAGAATGCCTCTGGATGGACATCCCCGAGAACCAAACCGGATCTCTACCAACACAAGGTCGGGTTACCCCTAACTGAGTAAGAACTGACCGAATATGCCATCCCCCGATCCTTTGGGACCTTTATCCGAGATCTCGTAATCAATTCACACAATCATAAAGTGTTTTCAACATGAGTAAGTATCTGGGCTCCATACCATGATACCACCCTTTTCTAGAAGGAAATGCACACATCCTAAAAGGCGCTACCCCTCATAACCTTGCTGCTTCTTTCCTGTTTTGACCATTCACGGGGTGTGAGGCTCGACGAAGTCACGTCCACAAAAACATACTTTATACAAAAGCCATGCTTTGGGTCAACAAATGATCATAGAAATGATCACCAGGATAGACGATCAAATAAATGATCCTATCATAAATAATCAACACAATGATCATTTCACAGCAACACTCAGTATGTCACATTACTAAATTGGGAATATATCGCTGATAACTTCAACTATATGACCTCTGAGCTCGTACGTCTCAGAGAAGGGTGTTAAGCTAAGAGAATAAATTCTCCGCCACCAACAGAAATATATTTGAAAGAAATCGGCTTTATATCTCAATTTGTAATGTTAGACATACAATCCATACAAGTCTGTTCCGGGATCGAACAAAACCGAAGGCACTTACAAAGAAGTCCTTGCAATCCGGATATTCACAATCCCGATCGGATTTCCCATCACTTAGGGAGTTTCTATACCGGCGCGACTCGGTGCAGAAACAATCGATAGGTCATCCTATCGCTTTCGCGAACACCCGGTCTTCATCACCGGTCTTCAAATGCTATCCATAACGACGTATCACATATTCGGAATGGGTTATACGACACAAAGGTCCTTTCCCGGCTAAACCGAATGGTGAGCGAAAACATTTCAAAAACAAATGGATAATGGGATTTCAATTAAGTCACAACTTATTACCCAAAACTTTTCTTCAAATGGCTTAACAAATTACTATTTTCAATCTTTAAACAAAAAGATTCATTTTCACAATCTTTAACGGTTTAAACAATTTTCACATTTTAATCTTTTAAACAAAAGATTCATTCACAGATTTTCCAAATCAATTTTTCATTTCAATTTGATTAACTCGTTAAATCTTTAAATCAAAGATTTAACTTATAGCCTTCAAAACAATTTCATTTCAATTTGATTTAAACAAATCATCAATTTAAATCTGTTAAAAATAAACATATTTAAATTCATAGCTTTCGAAAAGAATTCATTCATAACTTAGGAAAATCATTTCTCTATTAAATCTTGCAATTCCCCTAATTAACTGGAATCTCAGTTCTTATCTAAAAGTGTTTATCATTTGAAAACAACAGTTTTCATTTTGGAAATCTGATTCGTTTATACGAGTTGAAATCCTTGGGTTAAATTCAAATTCCCAAAAAAAACAATACTTAAAAAATGATTTAACTTATAATGACTAGTATAATATCATTAACCCCTAGTTTCAAATTACAGAATTTAATTTGAATATTGAATTCAAATTTAAATTAAAGTATTTAAATTCCAACACTTAATCCAGTTATTCAAAATAAATTTCCATCTTTGAAATTCCATTTCAAAAGCTTTTCACTTCTATTCCAATTTCAATTCCAAAACATTTGAATTTAAAAAATTCAAATTTTAAACTATTTCAAAAATCTGTGACTTAATCGATTTCCTCGTGAAATCCATAATTGTGTGTGTATGGTGTGGTCCAGGGGTTTAACACAATAGTGCAACAGCATACAATCATCACAGATCAGAATACAGGAATATAGTTGATAAGCGATATAAACTATAACGCTCATCGTCCATTCACAGATTCACAGATAATATACATATGCAAATAAATATAAACAGCTCAATCTACAGAACAAAATATCACAGATCAGATAGGATAATCAATTCAAGGCATCTCATACAGTACAATCATTCATAAGTAAAGTCAAACGTTCAATAAACATTTATAAGCAGGATTTGTTTAATCCTAATTAATTCAATTTATCCCCAATTAAATTAATTACTTGTGAATTTATTATCCAATTCTGATTTATTAATTCCAAATCATTTGATATAAATTAATTTATCAGACACTTTAATTTATTAAATTATTCTTAATTCATCACATTAATTAAATCAACTCTTAAACCAATTTCCTAATTAATTAACTCTAATTAATTAGTTAAAGAAATTTAACCTTTAATTACTTACCATAAAGTAATTATACTTACACCATTTATAATTGATTATCTAAACTAATCAATCCAATTTATTATTAAAATTAATCGCCTTAATTAATACTTAATAATCCTTAGTTAATTATCTTATTAACTAATAATATTTCTTAATTACTTTCTTAAGAAATTATCTTAGATAAATTCATTATTAATCATTTCTGATTTTAAATTAATCTAAATTTAAAATTTAAAATCAAATAAATCATTCTTTAATTACCATATATATATATATTTTTTTTAAACCATTTGATTACCTTGATTATCTCTAAGATAATAAATTTCTTCATTTATGATTTTCATTAATCCTTTAAGTGTAATTTAAACATTACACTTTAAATTTAAATTCAAATTAATTTAAAAATACACTTAATCATTCAAATTATTTAGAACAATTTAAATTCAAAAACTTCTTTTATTTAAAAAACTAATATTCAAATTTAGATTTTATTCCAGATTTCAAAATTTGAATCAACTTGTCAAAGTTCTTTCTATACAAATCAAAATCCCTTTTTAATTCAAATTCCCTTAAAATATTTTAAAAGTTTGAACAAGTTAAGAATTTACTTACTCACAAACTAAGTTTCAACTAAACTGGAATTTATAGTTAACTTTTGTATTAACTCAATTTGATTGATTTAACTTTAAATTTTTTACTTTGTTTAAGTTTAAAATTTAAACTCTACCAACACACCAAACATTGACAGGTTTTCATCAAAACCTGTAGAAACGCAAAAGTAACCCCACGCCCACCATTAACTTCGAGTTTCCCTTCCTTTTGCTCCGAGCCCTAACCCCAATAACCTCGAGTAAACTTTGAGTCAACACACGCAGTTCATCACCCTGCTTCTTCCCCAAAGCTCCAAACCAGATACGAAAAGATGCACGTATACGTGCACAATCGCGATGACCATCGCCGATCAACGTTGCTACCTCCAGCACGTCACTGATCATCCTCATCTTCGATCCTAACCACCCAAAATTCATCACGAACCCAAAATCGAGATTGAGCTATTCAATCAAAACTGGAACAGAACTCAACCAACTTAAATCACCTCGACCTGTCAATGTCGACTCCTAGAGATCACGAATCTTTGTCCATACCTTCACTGATCATCCACGAACCCATCCCCCTTGGTGCGATCGAACTCGATGCGCCACAGTCGACGAGATTGCCGCATCATCTTCGTTGAACAAAACTGAAGCTTAAACCCTAGTTCAACCTCATCTGCTTCCCACAACGAATTATAAAATCATCCATCATTTTTCTGATGATCTTTAACCTCCAAACATGCTTCCCCTTCAATCACGAGATTTATCGTTACTCCAATCACCAAAAATTGACGAATTTACAATTTCTGTTCATACCCCAATATCTCGACAACCATGCAACTGAAAATCTTGAAATAACTCTCTAAAATCATTATTTTTAAATTCAAACATGACTGTGTAATTAGATTTTAAAGTTAACATATTCGATTTTCTGATGAATATGTTGATCTACTGTAAATTTTCAATTCCAAAAATATTTCCTAAATTTTTATACCTAATATTATTTTTAAAACTAACCTTACACTATTGTGAACAACTTTATTTCATACGTCACGATCTAAATGTCATCATTCAAAAAGATATGGGTTTTATTTATTTTTTTCTCCTTCTTTTAACTGGATTAACCTGTACTGTTTAAACAGAGGTTTGTTTTTTTCTTTTTAAACATATATTGTATTCGACATACATATAACTTAATATACACACATGCAGAATATTCACACCATTATATCATCACATATTTCACATTCAGATCCAATCATCAAAAAAAATAAAAAAAATAGAATAAGGTCAAGTTTGCTCACCTGACTAAAGAGACAGAGTCTCTGAAACCTGGAAATAATTTCCTTTAGTTTGATTTTTTTCTTTCAGGCCTCCAGGCTAAAATTTTAATTTGTTTTGCTAGCTCTAGATTTTGAATTGAATCCTTGAAGTTGTTTGAATTTTCCTGAGTTGAACTTGTGCTTCATATTTTGAAATAAAGAAACAGTTTTGAGTTTCCTGGGTGTTGATGATAATGCTTACATTTTTCTCTGGTATACTTACTTATGAACAACTATTGTTTATTTTATAAAGGCAATAGCTTGGTATAGGGTAAAGTGTTTTCTGGTACTACTTTGTCTTTGATTAGACTTTGTTTATTTGGGTTTGTTGACTAGGCAATGCTCTGGTTTCGGCTAGGAAGATATCCATTTTTACCGAGGAGATGGTTTTATGCTTGGTTATTAAATGCAAGAGTCCTTGTTTATAAGCTTATACTATTTGTTATGTTATGTACAGTTCTTACTTTACTTGTTTATGCATATTTGTACTTTGTTATTTACTTGCACTTCTATTTTATTCTTGCTTTGTTCCTTCTTGTCTCGGCTGCATATTTTTTCCTTGTTTGTTTCCTTGCATTTATTAGCTTGCTTTTACTTTGTTTTATGTTCTTTCACTTGCCTGCATATTTACTTTACACTCTTTGAATCATGTATGTACAGTTCTTTGCTTTGTTTATGTTTCTTGTTTAAGTGTTCACACTTGTGTTATTTTATTATTTTGTATACTTTGCTTATTTATTTGGATGTAGTTCTATATTTAATTTGTTGTTAGAATTTGTTAAATGTGTTTTACTTTTATATTTATTTTCTTGCTTGTTTCAGCCATTTATTTTATTGCCTTTGTTTTGTTTCATAATCTTATTTACATACTTATTTTTAGTTATGTTATTTTATTTTGTCTACTTACTTTAAAAATATAATTGAAATTCTATAACTTTGTTTTGTACATAGATGTTTTATATATTTATTTGGTTCCATACTTGAATGTATGCTTATCCTTTCTTTTGCAAGCTATTAAATATATTTACATTTTCTTGTTTACTTGTTTTCTCAGCCTACATGTTTACTTTTATATTTGTTTAGGCCTTGTTACTTTGAAATTTATTTACAACTTTGTTTTTTTTATATTTGCCTAGCATACTTACTTCTACTTTTAGTTTAAATAAATATCATCAATTTTATTTTAAAAATTATTGTTTTATATTTCTCTATATACACATATATTTTATACAACTCAAATTATCATCATTTATAAATTTTTAAAATCAATTTATTTATTTATTTTTATACTTGTGTCCAAAGTGTATTATTTATTTTTCAAAAATCATTTATATAAGAATTTATTTAAAATCCAATATATACATATATATTCACATATATACAAAATTTCAAATCCATATGGCTATATATATCTTTTCTATTCGAATCGAGGAAACTCGCTTCCATTTATATTTAATTTTATAATTTTTTATTCAAAATTTCTTTTAATTATCAATTTAAATTAAATTAAAATCTAGGGTCGTTACAACTTTTATTTTTGTTTTGGGGGAGTTTGTTCAAGGTGGGCGGTAGCTACGCGCTGCGCGTTTCCACTAGCCCGGATAGCAATTGGTATATCTACCCTGGCATTGCCTAGTTGTGTCGTGTCACTTACCCTATCGCGCCTTGTACGAGTTTGGATTTCTCCCATAGCCCGTGTGTTATCCTCTGGTGGCTTCCCGATCAGGAGGGACCATGATATTGGATGGACTACTGGGACTATTACGTGTTAAGGTGGAAAATGTAAAGCCTTAACGCTATTTAAAAGTAAGTTTATTTTACAATTACACACTATTATAATAGCGCAATATACTACATAGTAAATAGTTTAACGGATCCTTAGGAGATGTAAATCCCGAGCATCTCTTGAGTTACTGCACTCATATTTATTTATATTAATTTAACTCACATAAGATCTTTTTGTTCTGACTCGAGTGTTTTTGTCTTTTCAAATTCGCTCGGTTCAGTCCGAGCGTTTCATGTAACGACCCAGGATTTTTAATAATTAAAATTTGAATATTTAATTAATTTTAAATATTAATAAGTAAATTTATAAGTTGAATAAATTTTTATTTGAATTTTTGGAATTAATTGGATAATTTAAATCGATAATTTAATATGTTAAATTATAGAAATAATTGAAAATTGGGTTAAATATTATTGAAAATGATTTGTAAAATTTTATTTTATCATGTTGAAGTTAGAATGATATTTTAGAACTTTTAAAATCGAATTAAAAGTTAATTTGTGAAAATTGAATATTTTAATATTTAAATCGACTAGTGAAAATAGTCAATTTTTGAACAGTCTCAGAATTGAACGAAACCAGTTCCATTGGATCCGTAATAGCTAGCTATTACCGGATTTCAAATTTCGTGTCAATCGGAGCTATCGTTTGATCGTGGCAGCTCGAAACGCATAGAATTGTTTTTAATTTAAATTTGACGAGTGAAAATAGCCATTTTTCAAAAAGTCTCGGATTTCGACGAAACTAGTTTCATCGGATCCATAATGTGATATTATAGTAAGGTTTCAAATTTCAAGTCAATTGGATTTACCGTTTGTCCGGTACAAATTAAAACGCCTAGAAATCGATTTAAATCGGTTTAATTTAAATTGAACGTTTGTAGCCATAACTCGCACAGATGTCCGAATTAGCTTCCGAAACCTGTTCCATTATGTCCGGAACGCGGGGTAAACCTTAGAAACGCTGGTTACGGCGCGTAAATCGGAGTTCGGGATTTCCGGATGAATAGTGTTCGATTTTTCTTTATAAATAGACCAACACCTTCATAATTTAGAAAATAAAAATAAAAACCCTAATTTTTTTGCCCTAGCCGCCACTACCCCAATGTATGGCCATAATTTTTCGATTTTCATCCCTTAATCACTCTCAATCCAGCAAGAATTAGAAGAAGTGTTTAACATGAAAGTTGTTAAGCGTCTTGAGTACTTTAGATCCATACGGTTGAGATCTGAAACGACGTCGCGTAGGAGGAGAAAAAGGGGCCGAAACCTGCAGATTTCGCATGCAATTCCATGCTCATGTGGGGGCCGAGCTTCATGCTAGGGATGGTGGGGATAGCTCTTGCGAAGGGCTTCGAGATGGCGGTGGTTTGATGAAGTTTCGTTGAGCGAGGAGATGGTGATATCAAAACCTAATATTGGAGGGGTGGGTTCTAGGTTACGTGCTCCTTCCTGTAGGCGTGAACGTGAAAGAGAAGAGGAAGGAGAAGATAGGGGGGACGGCCAGATAAGATGCAAGAAGAAATGAACGGTCATGATGAGGGAATGGTGAAAATTTAAATTAAAGTTGTAATTATAGTTATAAAATCGTGTACAAACTTCAAAAATTGATATCTTTTTCATACGAGGTCGAAAACGCGCGAAACCAGTTGCGTTGGAATCGTATGGACGAGCACTACTCGATGGAGTTTGTTTGGATTCGTTTGGAGTTAGTGAGAATTTTGGGTAAAATTAAACGTGCGTTTAATTTTATTCGAAATAAATCGCTAAAACGGAAAATAAAATCAAGGTGAGAACTTCTCACTCAATCGAATCAGTTTCGATTTTATTTTAAATAGTTAGATTTAAAATATTTGAATGCATGTTTGAATGACGATTGATATCTATTGATTGTTAAAATAGACATTATACGCCGTTAGTAAGCGGATGTTATTTATTAAAAACATATACCGCGAATATTTCATAAACAGTGAAATTGGTATTATAAATAATATCAATATATATATATATATTGGCATATGTATATATTGCAGTTGTTGATTCCCCGCATTTTTTAGCGGATGAGACCCTATTACGCCGTTATTAAGCGGATAATATTTAATAAGAACATATACCGCGATAATTTCGTACTGGAGCGAAATTGGTATTGTGCTAATGTTTGTGGATGCAGGAAAACAGGTTGGAGGGATCCAACTGGATTCCTCAACAGTTTTTATTTGATTTCAGATATTTTGATATTTGATGGATTTTCATATTGATATATGATATCGTTGTAGTCGTGATTGACTATTTGGTGTGTAGCATCATTGGACCAAATTTTGGGATTTTAAAATGATTTCTAAAGTGATTTTTGAGAATATACTATATTTTGGAATTGATCCATTATATATAAATAAACGTTATAATTTTTAAAGTTATAAAAATTATGATTTTTAAGAAATATAGTTAAAAGCTGATTTTTGAAAATAAGGAATTAATGACTTTATAAAAATAGTCAAATTGGGATTTCTGAAATAATTGTGAAAAGTTTAAATATAGGATTTATAAAATTTAATTATTTTATGAATCAAAAGAATGAAGTTTTTAAATGAATTTAAAGACGTTTAAAAAGAATAATATAAATTGATTTATATAAGAGATTTATAAATGGATATTTATAAATTGAGATATTGAAATTATAAAACGAGTTTTTATAAGTGTTTGAATGAAGTGAAAATGAATTTCATTAAAGAATGAAATTTATAGAATTATAAACGGTGAAGTTATAAATGAAATTTATAAATAGTAAGAATTATAAATTTGTGAAGTTATTTGAAGAATAGATTTGGTTAAATAAATGAATCTTATAAGTTATAAGATTTATGGTTTGGAAAGTCTTTAGAGGAACAATTTTGTAAAATAATCGTTTTATAAGTATTTAACTTATAATATGAACTTTTAGTTTATAATTGAGTTATAAACTGGAATAGGTTAATAAAAGAATTTATAAAAAGGAAGTTTTTATAAATAAATAGAAATGGAATTTATAAACGTTGTTTTATAAATTCGCAAATGACTTATTTTGACAAGAAAATTTGTTGAAACCTATAAGTGGAGTTATATTCACATTTTTGAATAGTGAATAATCCTTTGAATTAAAATGAATAAAAGGATGAAATTGTTAATGAAGTATGTTCACGTTTTTGAATAGTGAATAACACGTTAAAGAAATTGTTTTGGATTTGGATGTTTTAAATAGAATTAAAACGATCGAACAATGTTTTAAAATGTGTTGAGATTCGAAACCATAGATTTCAACATTTATTGTTGAAATAGACGTTTTCGAGAAATAGAAGGAGATGATGGACTATAACACTGTTGTTATAGTAAATGATTTCCGAAAGGAAATGTTTTGTATAGTATTGGGATTTGTATATCTATTTTAATTTCGAATCCCTATACTAGTGAATTTGGGTTGTCGTAACGATGTTTTACGTAACATTCGTTTTGGCCCAAATAAATATGTTTAAGAGAATGATTTCCTTAAAGAATGAAATATGTACTTAATTTTGATTTAAGTATATTGAATATTTTCCAAGTGTTGAAAATAAATAAAATTTGTGAATTACTTATGAATAAATAAGCATGGAAATGTTTTTCCAATGTGAAATGAAACGTTTTGAGAATTTATCTTTTTGAAGATAAATTGAAATGAATTATTGAAATCATATGCATGGATATTTTGAAATGTAAATTCACTAAGGAATTTATAAAAGAAAGTGGGATTGGTTTAGAAAAATAAATATTGATTTATTTTTGAAGTATTGAAATTATATATCTTGTAAAGATATTTTGGAAAATAAATAATTTGGAAAATTATTTGGAATCTGGTGATGTGTGCATATCCAGTGATAGTTCAATAACCGACTATCAATATTTCCCTTTGAATGGATACTTAATGTGATTTGTTTGAATTTGAATGCCACACTTATTTTTTGAATAAGCGCTCACTATTCGGGTTAACCGGGAAAAGACCATGGGGTCGTATAACCCATTCCGAATATGTGATACGTCGTTATAATTGCATTGAAGATCGGTGTTGAAGACCCGGTATTTGCGAGAGCGATAGGATGACCTGTCGATTGTCTCTGCACTGAGTTGCAGCGGTATAGAGACTCCCTAAGTGATGCGAAATCCGATCAGGATTGTGAATATCCGGATTGCAAGGACTTCTTTGTAAGTGCCTTCGGTTTTGTTCGAGCCCGGAACAGACTTGTATGGATTGTATGTCTGACATTACAGATTGAGATATAAAGCCGATTCCTTTCAAATATATTTCTGTTGGTGGCGGAGAATTTATTCTTTTAGCTTAACACCCTTCTCTGAGACGTACGAGCTCAGAGGTTATATAATTGAAGTTATCAGCGATATATTCCCAATTTGGTAATGTGACATGCTGAGTGTTGCTGTAAATGATCATTGTGTTGATTATTTGTGATAGGATCATTTATTTGATCGTCTATCTTGGTGATCATTGTGTTGATCATTTGTTGACCCAAAGCATGGCTTTTGTATAAAGTATGTTTTTGTGGACGTGACTTCGTCGAGCCTCACACTCCGGAAATGGTCAAAACAGGAAAGATGCGGCAAGGTTATGAGGGGTAGCTCCCTTTAGGGTATGTACATTTCCTTCTGGATAGAGGTGGTATCATGGTATGGAGCCCAGATATTTAACCTATGTGGTTACTACGAATTTATTACTTTGTGGTTGTTGGTTATCGGGATCCCGTGAGAAAGGTCGTTTACGATCGGGGAATGGCGTGCTCGTGTCAGTAGTTACCCAGTTAGGGGTAACCCGGCCTTGTGTTGGCAGAGTTCCGGTTTGGTTCTCGGGGATGTCTTTCCAGAGGCATTCTCATGTGGCAATGGGAAGTTCCTTGGCCTGACCATTTGTTGGAAATCCAATTCCCAATACGAAACTTGTACGGTTTTAGTTGTAGAACTTATCATTCACTTATGGTGTCGCAACACTGTTTGGATGGTAGCTATAGTAGGCATAGTTCGAAATGTCTATGCTGGCTAAGATTTATATTCTACTTTCGAAATGATTTTCCCTACACTATACACTAATAATAATATGAAATGTTCTTTTAATGCGTATCAAGCATCTTTGACTATCATAAGGAGAAATCTCCTCCGATTCTGCGTTTGCATTGTGTGTGTGTGCGGGAGGCCTTATGGTAGTCTCATTTTTAAAAGCATTGCGAATTGACTTTAAAAATATTCTTCTATTTTGATTTTAAAGATAAATAAACTGTTTTGAGTTCTCACACCAGTCACATGACTGACTTGGAGTTTATTGTTTTCCTTCCTAAACTCTGGGTGCCCGCCAATTTCCACACGGGCAGTCAAGAGTTAAGGTTTATCAGGATATTCTGGATATTCAGGAATTGCTGGAGGCAAGCTGGACGGCATGGCGTATTACTAGTTTATATAGTATTTCTTTTTCCGCTGCACTGTTTGTTGTTGTTGTTGTACACTCTGATGATATGATGTAATGTAATGTCATGTAATGTAATAACTGATATAGTTCTTTGTTTAAAGATTATTCATTTATTATTATATGTTGTTCCGCTGCGAATTGTGAGATTCTGATTTAGTTCTGTTGTTTTCTTTCTGTTCCGTTCTATTTTAAAATTTTGTTCTATTCTCTATTTTCTATCTCTTCTCTTTTCTTTCCATTTTAAAAATTTTCTTCTTTTCTTTTTCTTCCCTCTCTTCTTTCTTCTTTCTTCTTCTTTTCTTTTTCTTAAACCCATAACATTTCGGGTTTTTGGCCTTCGATTTCTCGGCAGTCGATAAAGTGAGTATCGATGTTGAATTTTCGGAAGTCGAAAATTCTCGTTTGTTACATTTCAGGAATGGAAGATTTAGCTCTAGAGGACGAAGACGAAAATTTATATTATTATTATTTATACTAGTGCACTACACACTGTTCCACTGCATTGTTATTGGTATGTGTAACTCTGATATGTATTAGATAAATAGTTTTGTAAACAGATTTATAAACTGTATATTTGATTATTATATTTTATCCTTTCGCTGTGAGATTCTGTTTAGTTTTTTTTCTTCTCCGTATTTTTCTTATTTACCCCATAACAATCCGCCCTTCCGTATGGTTTGAATTGGCACGTGTGTCGATTTAAAGTGTGCGAAAAAGCGGGACGTTACATTTGGTATCAGAGCTTTGGTTTAGCGATAAACCTTAGCTTTGTGGGGTCTGACTCTTTTGTTAATAGGGTAGTAGTACCCTATGCGAGTCGCTGAGTGTATATATATGAGAGAGCGTATTTGTTAGGGTTATAACAAGATTTTAATATTGTGTTAATCTGTTTCGTTTTGTATTTATAAATTTTGGTTGGTGCATGGGACGCTGTGACATCAATAGGGATTTCTAAACACTTAATAGGACAGACCGACATAATATTTGTTTTAATATAGGTGAATGAAATAATTTTACCTATTATATTTTCTATAAAATAATTTTTCAAAATAATATATATATTTGGTTGTAATAGATTGGTTGTTAGGTAATGAAGGTTTTGAATAATGATAGAAATAAGATTTAAAACTAAGATAAATGAAATTTGGAAATTTAGGACTTAAGATCCGGGGTTTTGGATTTTTTCGTAAAATTTTTGGAATATAATTGTTATAAGTATTTTCTGATATGAATATTTAATATAATTTAAGAGAAATTGTTTTAAAGAAGATTTTTGGAGAAAATAAGTTTTGTAATTTCCTCTTTGTCGTTGGAAAATAATTTCGGTGATGGCGGCCGCATCATCGACTTTCATTTTGGAGTTTCGAAGGGGAAAGGCCACTATAGTAAATTCTACTACAGATTCATTTTTAAAATATCTAAATTTTAAATTGTTTTAAAATAATTAGAGATATATAAGTTGTAAGAATATATTTATCTATTATTTTAAAATAAAGTGAAAATTTAACCCGATATTAAATTCTTAAATTTCCATTAATTAATTGTTTCAATTATTCTAGTGAATCGAAACATAGGTAATTAATAAATTAAAACCTCTAAAGGAAATAAGAGATTTAATGATAGGTTAAAAATGGTCTTAAATTAAAGTTGAAATTATAACTTATGAAATAAAGAATATTATTATTAAATGTTAAATTTACCATAGGAAATGAGAAACTTGTATGACTTTCAAGTATATTCTTTAAAAACATATATAACTTACCAAATATTAAAAGTTGAAATGTTTAATAGGGAATGTAATGAAATTGTACAAGTAAAAGTAGGTAATGATGTGTTCAATGAATTTGCTATTATAAATGAGAATTAAATGTTTAAACTTAAGTATTAATTGAAATTTTACCAAGTAAATATAATTAAAGGTAATATGACAAATAGATGATTTAAACTTAAGTAATTAAAGGGTAACTAAATGAGGTCATGCGATAATAAATAAATGAATAATTATAGTGAAAAAGGGGGGAAACTGGCATGACCTTATTTAATGGAATTGAGAAATTTTAAGTAAAAAGAAAAATAAATGACTGCAAAACGTTAGTGAATGAATTAATAAAATCCTTTACTTATAAGAATGGATATTACAAGGTTAAGAATTTAAGTGTAATTAAAAAAAGGGTTACTATAATTTGTTATAATAGAAATGTAAGCATTAAATAAATGATTGAAATTGAGAAGTGCATTAAATATAATACAAATAAAAGAAAATTACATGACCCGAATAAATGAAAATGAATAATTGTAAGTAATAAGTAGAAATAAAGAAAACAACCACTGAATGAGAAAATAAAATTTAAAGTTTGTTATAAATAAATATAAATTATAAAAGGAAAAATTATGTGGTTTAAATAAAAAGAGAAAATCAAATAACAAAGGTATGAGATGAAATTATTAATAAGTTAAGTTGATTGTTGTTTGAATTTGTTGTTGATGGTTGTTTGGGCAAGGATACTTTAAAATTTGATTTGGGGCGAATGAATAATCTATTTGGTTTTATCTAAGACTGTTGAGTAAATGATGCGCTAGTAGTTATTCTTCATTCCGAACAATTTAAAAGTTTTGAACCCGAACAACTATTTGTTTGTTTGATTTAATGGTTGTTTTGTATGTGTGTGTATGTTGTTTGTTGAACTGATGGTTGTTGTATTGATTTGTTGTTAGGATTGAAACCACTTAAATATTTCACTTTATATAAATTGTAACCCTTTGGATTATATAAGAAATTGCAGTATCTTAGAAATATTTTGAAAATGTTTTTCCAGAATTTAATAATCTAAATATAAAGGATTAAATAGTTATAAATTAGGATATCTTATTTAAAGTAATTAATTTTGCATATTTAATTGTTTATAAGTTAAATATTTTGAATAAGATGTATTGTATTTAATTCTTCTTTTCCTTCTTTTCCTTTTCGGGGACGAAAAGTTTTGAGTGGGGGAGAGTGTAACGACCCGTGTAAATTCGATGTTTAAAATGAATATAATTAATAGGATTTTTAATTTAAATTTAGAAAGGAATAAAAATCTTAGTTATTTATATGAAAGAGTATGTGAAATTTTATGTACCAAGGGAAATTAGAATTTACAAATTTAACTATATATTGTAATTAATAGAAATAGTGGAAATTGTTGCATTGGATATAAGTTAGAATAAGTAAAGTAGTGCAAGTATTGGATTTAACAATGAAATAAAATATTGATTATGGGTATTGAATGTAGATGGGCGAAATAAAGAAATGCAGGACAATAAATAATTTATTTAATACAATCCCTTTTATTTGTAAACTATTGTAAGGGTTAATTAATTATGAAAATTTGGAAATAGGTTCAAATTGTATGTTAGACAATCAAATTTCAATAATTAAATTAGTAATTAATGGATTAAATGGAATAATTAATTGGAGTTAAGAGCTAAATTTGTATGTGAGCATTCATTGATATTGGAATATAAAGGGGTAAATTTATAGTATAAAATGTGGACACCACCTTTAAGACGATGGGTTTATAATTGATGCATAATAGAGAAATCAAATGAATGGGTTTAATTGAATAACAATTAGCAATTAATGAATAAAGAGAAATTTTAAGGGCGTAACTGTTTTCGTTAAATTAATTTTGGTAACAAATTGTATTGAATATAGATTTAACGTTGTTTGATGTATTTAAGTAATAATTGGAGAACAATGTAAATTATATCCGTGGATGGTCAATTCAATTAAACAACAAGATTTTTAAATAAATAAACGTTTTTATTTAGGTTTCAATTTGTTAATTTATGATGTTTAATGGGAAATCAATTGCAATAAATTGCCCTAATTTATGCAGTTGGAGGAGATTTAGATTTGCATTATAGATGGAAGTATAATCTAAATTGATAGGTAACAAACTTAAGAATAAAATTTAGAGCTAATAGGTGGCAAATTTATATAGTTGTTTATTTACGTAATGTGTATGTAAGCTTTGGTAAACCGATTTCTATCGATCCAAATCTAACGATTTGTTAATATAGATTTAAGTATAGGAGCAGTATTTATTAATTGAATTGAAGTATTGCAAAATAAATGAAATTCAACGTTTAATATTACATTATTGTAAGTAAGATAAAATGTGTAAGTATTGTTAAGGTTATTCATATTTGACAAATTTATTGAGTTATAAGGATTGATATATAAATTAATGTTAGTTTAGGATATCGTTACTTGGTGATTTATTATAGAGCAACGGGAGTGTGAACGTAAAATAATAAAAGCATAGATTTATGGTAGGACATAATTTATGGTTTTGGGAATTTAAATCCAAAGATTTATTTATTTGAGGAAATAATACGTATTAAATCTCAACTTGATATAATCAATGCAAATTTAGTAATTAAAAATAAATTGCAAGTTGGTAATTTAGGATGTTTGTGAGTAAATTTGCAGGTAAGGTAATTTTTAAAGTTTTTTCTATTCATATAATTTATTTAAATATATATAAATCAAATGGCAACATTGTGTTAATAATAGTCGTAAGTGAATTTGAATGCTAAAGGGGTAACAATCATTTTAGGTTAACCGTTTATTTAATATATTAAGTCTAGACTGGTAATCGATTGAAATAAAAAAAAAAATTGTTTTGTTAATGTGACTTAGTTAATAAAGAGGAATTTATATGAAATGAAGCATGCATGAGAAATGCATTATAATTCAATGTTATGTTTACCCATTAAATGTATACTAGGTTAAGTATCAAATAGAGGGAAAGAAAAGTAAATATTGAATTGATTGATGAATAAGTATTCATTGGATAGAAATTTAATGTAAAGTTGATATTAGTTGTATAAAATCTATCTAAGATAATGAATTGCAATAAATTATGGGTTGATAATAAGGTGTGAATGGAAATTTGATTTGTTATATTAAATGAATGGATTCAAATTTATTGGGAAAGGTAAATGGATATTTGGTAATAAATATAAACGGACTTCGATAGTGAATTTAGTTAATTTGAATATATAATAAATAATGATTTAATGGAAACCTATACTCTGTATATATCTATAATATTTGAGTGGAAATAATATATACTTACAAATGTGGGATTTAGAGTCTTACAACAATTATTAGGAGTGATATAATTAGTTCATTCAGTTAAATTTCAAAACATTGCAATAGATGTAAATTAAGGGTTGTGTTAAGTAAAGTAATAAATGGGAAATAACGTAACTGTCTTCATAGTATGGTGATTTGTAATTATTACGTTAATTTAAATTATCGTTAAGTGCGTTTGTTTATCAGATCCATCTGCTCTAATTCTAACCTATCTATAAAAACCCAATTATAAACCCTAGCCTCCATCTATTCTCTTTTATTTGTGCGTTCATTTTCTTCAATTCTTTCTCTTCCTAAATGGATGCAAATTTCAGATCCAATTCTATTCAAAAATCAAAAAAAAAGTTCAAAGTTCTCAGAAAAAAAGAAAAAAAAAATTATGTTGTAGTTTTCATCTACGGATCTAAGCGCAGTCTTTGTTTTTGCAATAGTCGCTTGAGACAACCAGAAATCACGGTCAAACGTGTAAAATTCGAAACCCAAAAGGTTGAATTGGGGCTTTTTAATTTCTTCATCTATTTGCGAAATTGGAACATGGGTTTGGTGAGATTAGTCACTAGGGGTGCGCAGAGCTGACGTGGCAAGTGGTAATATGTAGGTTTATTTTGTTTGAATTTAATTTAATTTTGATTTTTCAAACGCGTTAATACATTTAACTTCCACATACGAACTCCGCTTCACGCGCGATTTTTTTTGTTAGGATCATAATTAAATTCCAGATCTTTTGATGCTGGTTTGGACAGATTTGGAGACCATCGAATTTTTAGATTTAAATCGGATTTAAAATCAATTTAAATTCAAAAGGTGAGTGTTTTAACCCACTCACAATTGCTAAAATTTCTTGTGTTTGTTAAATTAATTTTAGATATGAGTAGAAATTTATTTATGACTGTTTGGCATGTTTTATTCATTATCTCTGATAAATCACATTCATTTAATATAACTGTTAATTTCTTTTATTGCATATAAATTTGACAGTTAGAATTTATTTAATTGCATATTAACTACCAGTCATAGTTATGTTAAATTTTTATTTCATATTAACTACTAGTTAAATTTACGTTTATTTTTGCATATAAACTGCCAATTAACAGTTATTAAATTTATTTTGAGTATAAACTGATAATTGATACCATTATTTATCACCTGTTATGTATTGATGATTGTTTGAAATTGGATGATGACTGTGACAAATGGATGTATAATTTGATGGATGAATGGATGATTAATTTTATTAATTGCAAGTTGCTATTCGGGATTGCGGTTTGAAATGATATATAACCGCATTTTTTTTCATTTTAAATTGCGGATTGAAAAGATAAACATCCGTATCACTTGACTATAGGATAGAAAATTATATACAGGCAACGCGGTAAATATATAAAATTACTTTTGAAATGTTTTTATATGGGTTTTGCAAAGCTATATATATATGGTTTATGGGTTTTTGATTGGGTTATTAATAGTAACGACCCAGAATTTCTAATAATTTAAATTTGAATATTTAATTTATTTTAAATATTTATAAGTGAAATTTATAAGTCGAATAAATTTTATTTCGAATAATTGGATTCAATTGGATAATTAAATCGATAATTTAATATGTGAAAATACGGGAATAATTGAAAATAGGGTGAAATATGATTGTAAATGATTTTTAAAATTTTATTTTATCATATTAAAGTTAGAATGATATTTTAGAACTTTTAAAATCGAATTAAAAGTTAAATTGTGAAAATTGAATATTTTAATATTTAATTATCGACTGTAAAATAGCCAATATTTGAACAGTCTCAGAATTGGATGAGACCAGTTCCATTGGATCCGTAATAGTTATTTATTATCGGATTTCAAATTTCGTAGCAATCGGAGTTATCGTTTGATCGTGGCAGCTCGAAACGCATCGAATTGTTTTTAATATTAATTTGGCGAGTTAAAATAGCCATTTTTCAAAAAGTCTCGGATTTCGACGAAACAAGTTTCATCGGATCCGTAATGTGATATTATTGTAAGGTTTTAAATTTCGTGTCAATTGGATTTACCGTTTGTCCGGTACAAATTAAAACGCCTAGAAAATCGTTTAAATCGATTTAATTTAAATCGAACGTTTATTGCCATAACTCGCACAGATGACCGAATTAGCTTCCGAAACCTGTTCCATTGTGTCCGGAACGCGGGATAAACCCTAGAAACGTCAGTTTCGGCGCGTAAATCGGAGTTTGGAATTCCCGGATGAATAGTGTTCAACAATTCCCTATAAATACCCCCATAATTCTAAAAATAAAATAAAAAATAAATTTCTAAAACACTAATCTAAGCAGCCGCCGCCTCCATTATAATAAACGGCCGAAATCATCTCTCTTCCCTCCCTTAAAATCTTCAAATCCACGCACTAATTCAACAATCTTCCAACATGAAAAATGTAGAGCGTATCAAGATCTTCAAATCAATACGGTGGGTCGTCGTTCAACGTAGCGAGGAGGGAGAAATTTGGGCGCGTTCGTGGGTATGTCGCATGCAATTCAAGGAGGTTGGGGGCGACCGAACTGTGCGCGTTCGTGGGTGAGGCTGGGTGGTGGCAAGGGCGACGCGGTGGTGTGTTTCGATCGCGCTCACGTGGGTTGTATTCGTGACGATTTTGAAACCCTAGATTCAAAAAAATGGGTTCGGGCTCGTATCAACGTGTACTGGAAACGTGGGAAGGAGAAGACGCGTCCAAGGGCCCTGATGCAAGCTGAAGCAATGTACGGTGATGATAGTATTAGGCTTAGAATATAATAAAATTTGTAAATTTATTTTGTTTTATAATTCGTGAATCTTCATAAATACATATCTTTTTCATACGAGGTCGAAAACGCGCGAAACCAGTTGCATTGCGTTCGTATGGACGAGCACTACGCGATGGATTTGGATTAGAGTCGTTTGGAGTCAGTGAGAATTTCGATTAAAATTAAACGCGCGTTTAATTTTATTCGAAATAAAAGCTGAAACGGAAATAAAATCACGGTGAGAACTTCTCACTCAATCGAATTAGTTTCGATTTTATTTTAAATAGTTATATTTAAAATATTTGAAAGTATGTTTGAATGATGATTGATATCTATTGATTGTTAAAATAGACATTATACGCCGTTATTAAGCGGATGTTATTTATTAAAAACATATACCGCGAATATTTCATAAACAGTGAAATTGGTATTATATATAATATCAATATATATATATTGGCATATGTATATATTGCAGTTGTTGATTTCCCGCATTTTTTAGCGGATGAGACCCTATTGCGCCGTTATTAAGCGGATAATATTATAAATCCCATATACCGCGATAATTCCGTACTGGAGCGGAATTGGTATTGTGATAAAGTTTGTGGATGCAGGGAAACAGGTTGGAGGGATCCAACTGGATTCCTCAATTGTATTGATTTATTTACAGATATTTTGATATTTGTTGATTATCATATCGATATATGATATTTGGATGTCGTGATTGACTATTTGGTGATGTTACATCATCGGATCCATTTTAAAGTTTAAAAATAATGATTTGGTTTTTAAAAAAGGTTTTAAAGTGATTTTTGAAAGTATATGTTTTATTTAAAATTTTGAATTGATTTATTTTAAATAAATTAACGTTATAAGTTTAATGTTATAAAAGTTATAATTTTTGTATGATATAACCAAATTAAGATTTTTGAAATAAATAGTGATTAATTCATAAAACAGTTAAATTGGGAATTTTGAATTATTATAAACGATTTATATAAAAGATTTAAAATATTGATATTTATGGATTAAAAATATAGGAATTGTGAAACCCGTTTTATAAGTGTAAAAAAAGAAATATAAATGGATTTTATAAGTGAATGAAGATTTATAGATTTATAAATCGTGAAGTTATAAATATAAATAGGTTTTGTAAAATATAAGATTTATAAGTAATCAACTTATAAATCGGATTTTGGCATTTAAAATAAGATAAAAAGGGTTTTTATAAATAGAAGTTTATAAAAATATAAAGGGAGTTTATAAACGTTGTTTATAAATCCGAAATCAATTGAATTTGATAAGTTGGATATAGGAATGTATGAAGGGAATTATATTCACGATTTTGGACAGTGAATATATTATTAAATGAAATGGATATGTTTTGGGGAAGGAACATTATGAAATGAAGTGAATGATTTTAAAGACGTTTTAAAATGCATTAAGTATCGAATACATAGATTTCAACATTCATTGTTGAAATAGACGTTTTCGAGAAATAGAAGGAAATGGTGGACTATAACATTGTTGTTATAGTAAATGATTTCCGAAAGGAAATGTTTTGTATAGTATTGGGATTTTTATATATCTATTTAAATTTTGAATCCTATACTAGTGATTTTTGGATCGTCGTAACGATGTTTTACACAACATTCGTTTTTGACCCAAATAAATGTGTTAATAGAATGATTTCCTTAAAGAATGAAATATATACTAAATTTTGATTTAAGTATATTGAATATTTTCACATGTTGAAAATAAATAGATTTGTGATGTACTTATTATTAAATAAGTGTGGAAATATTTTTCCAATGTGAAATGAACGTTTTAGAATTTATCTTTTTAAAGATAAATTGAAAGTGAATATTGAAAATCGATTGAAAATTGTATATCATAGATATTTTGGGATTATAAATTCACTATGGAATTTATAAAAGAAATGGGGAATTGGTTTAAAAAATAAACGTTGATTTATTTTTGAACTGGGGGAATAAATTTACGAACTTGGAACGTAAATATAAAGTAAATCGGTAAGGATTTGTTTAATTGGTTTAAATGAACCATGTTGAAATGAAAGAAATTCCGCGTAAGGAAAAGTGATGTGAAAATTTGTTTTCAAATGGTTGAAGTGTGGAAAATATATATCTAGTAAAGATATTTTGGAAAGTAAATAATTTGGGAAATTATTTGGATTTGGTGATGTTGAACACGCCTATTGATAGTTAAATAATCCGACTATCAATATTTACCTTTAAATAGGTATTTGTTGTGAATTGTTGAATTTGAATACCACACTTATTTTTGAATAAGCGCTCACTATTCGGGTTAACCGGGAAAGGACCTTGGGGTCGTATAACCCATTCCGAGTATGTGATACGTTGTTATGGATTGCATTTGACGACCGGTGTTGAAGACCGGATGTTTGTGAAAACGGAAGGATTACCGTCGAGTTACTCTACATCGGCTGATCTCCGATATAGAGGTTTTATCACCCTTAGTGACGGGAAGTCCGGTCGTAATTAGTGAATATCCGGATTGCAAGGACTTCTTTGTAAGTGCCTTCGGTTCTGTTCGATCCCGGAACAGACTTGTATGGATTGTATGTCTGACATTACAAATTGAGATATAAAGCTGATTTCTTTCAAATATATTTCTGCTGGTGGCGGAGAATTTATTCTTTTAGCTTAACACCCTTCTCTGAGACGTACGAGCTCAGAGGTTATATAGTTGAAGGTTATTAGTGATATACTCCCAATTTGGTATTGTGACATGCTGAGTGTTGCTGTGAAATGATCATTGTGTTGATCATTTGTGATAGGATCATTTATTTGATCGTTTATCTTGGTGATCATTTCTATGATCATTTGTTGACCCAAAGCACGGCTTTTGTATAAAGTGTGTTTTTGTGGACGAGACTTCGTCGGACCTCACACCCCGGAAATGGTCAAAACAGGAAGGATGCGGTAAGGTTATTAGGGGTAGCGCCCTTTAGTGTATGTCATTCCTTCTGGATAGAGGTGGTATCATGGTATGGAGCCCAGATATTTAACCTATGTTGTTACTGCATATTTTTGTGGTTGTTGGAAATCGAGGACCTCGGATAGATCGGTTATGATCGAGGGATGACATATTCGTGTCAGTAGTTACCCAGTTAGGGGTAACCCGGCCTTGTGTTGGCAGAGATCCGGTTTGGTTCTCGGGGATGTCCTTCCCGAGGCGTTCTCATGTGGCAATGGGAAGTTCCTTGGCCTGACCATTTGTTGGAAATCCAAAGAAACAATACGAGACTTGTACGGTTTTAGTTGTAGAACCTGCTATGGAATGTGGCGGTAACCTGCTATTGAACATAGTAGCTATAGTAGGCATAAGTGCGGAATGCCTATGCTGGCTAAGATTTATATCTTTATTTTCGAAATGATTTTTTCCTACAATATGCACTAGTAATAATATCAAATGGTTCTTTTTAATGCGTATCAAGCATCTTTGACTATCATAAGGAGAAATCTCCTCCGATTCTGTGTTTGCATGTGTGTGTGTGCGGGAGGCCTTATGGTAGTCTCATTTTTTAAAAAGCATTGCGAATTGAATTTAAAAATATTCCTCTATTTTGATTTTAAAGTAAATAAACTGTTTTGAGTACTCACACCAGTCTTGCTTATGCTAGGTGATATGTGATAGGGGGTTCTCGCTTCGCGGTTTGGTGGCGAACGGGAGACTCTTACCCCCACATGTCCTCTTTACGGGGTTGGTTAGGCGAAGCCGTGACATTCGAAAGGGTGGCCGTAAAAGCAATTTGGGATATCAGTGTAAGCCACGGTGGGGCTGGGATGGTTGAAAAGCCTATCGGTTGTGACCGCTGCAGTCGAAAATTTTCGAGACGTTACATTTGGTATCAGAGCGTATGGTTAAGCGACAACCATGGTTCTGTTGGGTATTACTCATTAGAGATAGAGTCAGTAGTACTCTAGAATGAGTTTGAGTGTAATAATAGATACGAGTGCGTATTTGTTAGTGAATATAAAATTGTTTTATATTGTGATGATTGATTTATTGAGTGGCATATGAACTTTCGTCAGCACGGTCTGCAAAACTATGCCGAAGGGGTTTCTAAACACTTGAATAGAACAATTCGGCACAATATTGATTTTAAATTGGGTAAATGAAATAATTTTACCTTGATTATATTTTTATATATAAAGGAATAATTTTTCAGAATTATTAAAGTGTATATAAGTAGATTGTTAGTTGTTTGAATAATCTAAATAAAAGAATAATTATATAAGTAAAAAGAATTATAAGTATGAAATTATAATCAAAGTGATTTACAATTGTGAAATAAACTTATATATATATATATATAAGAAGTGAAACTATATGGATATATTTATGAATATGAGTTGTAAATAAAAATGAATTTAAAGTTAAATGGAAAATTTACTTTAGAATTTGGAATTTGAATTGATTTATAAGTGGGAATTCAAGTTAACTAAAGTTAAGTGATAAATGTGAACTTGAGTTATGTAAGTGAAATTCAACTTTTGTAATTGAATTGAATGAATGAATTGAATGTTAATCAATTGAATGTGAATAATTGATATGAAATAATGAATATAAGTGTTAATTCATTAAATTCTAATGTTATTGGATGTTGAATAAATTGGAATGGAAATCAATTTAATGTTAAACCAAATGGAATTAAATGTGTTGAACCAAAATGATTGTAAAGTGAATAAATTTGGTTGTATTGATTAAACATTGGTTGTTAGTTGATTGTTGATTGATTGTATATAAATTCATTAAGTGTTAATGAAAGTGAATTAGCGAAATTGGAAGCTATGAAATTAAATTCAAATTGAAAGTAAATAAGTTTGAATAGAATTGAATGTCAATTGGATTTAATTAGTAAATGCAAACTAATTGAAATTGGATATGAATGAAAGTTGATAAAATCCAATGTAAATGAATCAAATGTGAATTAATTTGAAAACCAATTCATTAAATATTAATGAGAATATGAATGAATATCGATTTGGTTATGGATGATACTTGGTTGATGTTTGCATTTGTTGTTTTGTTGCATTTGCTATGTTGGTACATGTAGTTGTTATGTTGCTATATGTTGTATATTGATACTATTTTCATATATGCATGTTCTCATGTTGTTTGTTGAGTGTTTAGTAGGTGCAGATCGCGTTTGCTTCGCATTTGGAGCTCGCTTTCGCGCTATATTAGCCGTATATGCTTGCTAATAAAATATAAGGTACATATCTCGGATTAAATATCGTACTTTTACACTTTTTTCCCTGCGGGATGCCTCATCACTTGATGAGATGTATATTTGTGATATATATACTATCATTTTTTTTTCGGATCGAGCCGCGCAAAGGAGACTATGGCGAATTTTCCCGAAATTTAAGGCGTTAGAAAAATTTGAGAAAAATTGGGAAAATTTTGAAAACTTTAATTTTGATTTAGATCGAAAGTTAAACAATAGTAGTTGTTTTTGAAAAGATAACTATGTATAGATTTGAAAACTTAGTAAAGTTTTAGAAGAAGTTTAATTATGAATTTTGGAAAGTTAATAGATTATGTAACTTTTCTTACTTGATAATTTCGAGGACGAAATTCTTTTAAGGGGGGAAGATTGTAACGACCCAGAATTTCTAATAATTTAAATTTGAATATTTAATTTATTTTAAATATTTATAAGTGAAATTTATAAGTCGAATAAATTTTATTTCGAATAATTGGATTTAATTGGATAATTAAATCGATAATTTAATATGTGAAAATACGGGAATAATTGAAAATAGGGTTAAATATGATTATAAATGATTTGTAAAATTTTATTTTATCATATTAAAGTTAGAATGATATTTTAGAACTTTTAAAATCGAATTAAAAGTTAAATTGTGAAAATTGAATATTTTAATATTTAATTATCGACTGTAAAATAGCCAATTTTTGAACAGTCTCAGAATTGGACGAGACCAGTTCCATTGGATCCGTAATAGTTAGTTATTATCGGATTTCAAATTTCGTAGCAATCGGAGTTATCGTTTGATCGTGGCAGCTCGAAACGCATCGAATTGTTTTTATATTAATTTGGCGAGTTAAAATAGCCATTTTTCAAAAAGTCTCGGATTTTGACGAAACCAGTTTCATTGGATCCGTAATGTGATATTATTGTAAGGTTTTAAATTTCGTGTCAATTGGATTTACCGTTTGTCCGGTACAAATTAAAACGCCTAGAAAATCGTTTAAATCGATTTAATTTAAATCGAACGTTTATTGCCATAACTCGCACAGATGACCGAATTAGCTTCCGAAACATGTTCCATTGTGTCCGGAATGCGGGATAAACCCTAGAAACGTCAGTTTCGGCGCGTAAATCGGAGTTTGGAATTCCCGGATGAATAGTGTTCAACAATTCCCTATAAATAACCCCATAATTCTCAAAAAAAAAAAAAATTCTAAAACCCTAATCTAAGCAGCCGCCGCCTCCATTATAATAAATGGCCGAAATCATCTCTCTTCCCTCCCTTAAAATCTTCAAATCCAAGCACTAATTCAACAATCTTCCAACATGAAAAATGTAGAGCGTATCAAGATCTTCAAATCAATACGGTGGGTCGTCGTTCAACGTAGCGAGGAGGGAGAAATTTGGGCGCGTTCGTGGGTATGTCGCACGCAATTCAAGGAGGTTGGGGGCAACCGGACTGTGCGCGTTCGTGGGTGAGGCTGCGTGGTGGCAAGGGCGACGCGGTGGTGTGTTTCGATCGCGCTCACGTGGGTTGTATTCGTGACGATTTTGAAACCCTAGATTCAAAAAAATGGGTTCGGCCTCGTATCAACGTGTACTGGAAACGTGGGAAGGAGAAGACGCGTCCAAGGGCCCTGATGCAAGCTGAAGCAATGCACGGTGATGATAGTATTAGGTTTAAAATATAATAAAATTTGTAAATTTATTTTGTTTTATAATTCGTGTATCTTCATAAATACATATCTTTTTCATACGAGGTCGAAAACGTGCGAAACCAGTTGCATTGCGTTCGTATGGACGAGCACTACGCGATGGAGTTGGGTTGGAGTCGTTTGGAGTCAGTGAGAATTTCGGGTAAAATTAAACGCGCGTTTAATTTTATTCGAAATAAAAGCTGAAACGGAAATAAAATCAAGGTGAGAACTTCTCACTCAATCGAATCAGTTTCGATTTTATTTTAAATAGTTATATTTAAAATATTTGAAAGTATGTTTGAATGATGATTGATATCTATTGATTGTTAAAATAGACATTATATGCTGTTATTAAGCGGATGTTATTTATTAAAAACATATACCGCGAATATTTCATAAACAGTGAAATTGGTATTATATATAATATCAATATATATATATATTGGCATATGTATATATTGCAGTTGTTGATTTCCCGCATTTTTTAACGGATGAGACCCTATTGCGCCGTTATTAAGCGGATAATATTATAAATCCCATATACCGCGATAATTCCGTACTGGAGCGGAATTGGTATTGTGCTAATGTTTGTGGATGCAGGGAAACAGGTTGGAGGGATCCAACTGGATTCCTCAACTGTATTGATTTATTTACAGATATTTTGATATTTGTTGATTATCATATCGATATATGATATTTGGATGTCGTGATTGACTATTTGGTGATGTTACATCGTCGGATCCATTTTAAAGTTTAAAAATAATGATTTGGTTTTTTAAAAAAGGTTTTAAAGTGATTTTTGAAAGTATATGTTTTATTTAAAATTTTGAATTGATTTATTTTAAATAAATTAACGTTATAAGTTTAATGCTATAAAAGTTATAATCTTTGTATGATATAACCAAATTAAGATTTTTGAAATAAATAGTGATTAATTCATAGAATAGTTAAATTGGGAATTTTGAATTATTATAAACGATTTATATAAAAGATTTAAAATATTGATATTTATGGATTAAAAATATAGGAATTGTGAAACCCGTTTTATAAGTGTAAAAAAAGAAATATAAATGGATTTTATAAGTGAATGAAGATTTATAGATTTATAAATCGTGAAGTTATAAATATAAATAGGTTTTGTAAAATATAAGATTTATAAGTAATCAACTTATAAATCGGATTTTGGCATTTAAAATAAGATAAAAAGGGTTTTTATAAATAGAAGTTTATAAAAATATAAAGGGAGTTTATAAACGTTGTTTATAAATCCGAAATCAATTGAATTTGATAAGTTGGATATAGGAATGTATGAAAGGAATTATATTCACGATTTTGGACAGTGAATATATTATTAAATGAAATGGATATGTTTTGGGGAAGGAACATTATGAAATGAAGTGAATGATTTTAAAGACGTTTTAAAATGCATTAAGTATCGAATACATAGATTTCAACATTCATTATTGAAATAGACGTTTTCGAGAAATAGAAGGAAATGGTGGACTATAACATTGTTGTTATAGTAAATGATTTCCGAAAGGAAATGTTTTGTATAGTATTGGGATTTTTATATATCTATTTAAATTTTGAATCCTATACTAGTGATTTTTGGATCGTCGTAACGATGTTTTACACAACATTCGTTTTTGACCTAAATAAATGTGTTAAGAGAATGATTTCCTTAAAGAATGAAATATATACTAAATTTTGATTTAAGTATATTGAATATTTTCACATGTTGAAAATAAATAGATTTGTGATGTACTTATTATTAAATAAGTATGGAAATATTTTTCCAATGTGAAATGAACGTTTTAGAATTTATCTTTTTAAAGATAAATTGAAAGTGAATATTGAAAATCGATTGAAAATCGTATATCATAGATATTTTGGGATTATAAATTCACTATGGAATTTATAAAAGAAATGGGGAATTGGTTTAAAAAATAAACGTTGATTTATTTTTGAACTGGGGGAATAAATTTACGAACTTGGAACGTAAATATAAAGTAAATCGGTAAGGATTTGTTTAATTGGTTTAAATGAACCATGTTGAAATGAAAGAAATTCCGCGTAAGGAAAAGTGATGTGAAAATTTGTTTTCAAATGGTTGAAGTGTGGAAAATATATATCTAGTAAAGATATTTTGGAAAGTAAATAATTTGGGAAATTATTTGGATTTGGTGATGTTGAACACGCCTATTGATAGTTAAATAATCCGACTATCAATATTTACCTTTAAATAGGTATTTGTTGTGAATTGTTGAATTTGAATACCACACTTATTTTTGAATAAGCGCTCACTATTCGGGTTAACCGGGAAAGGACCTTGGGGTCGTATAACCCATTCCGAGTATGTGATACGTCGTTATGGATTGCATTTGATGACCGGTGTTGAAGACCGGATGTTTGTGAAAACGGAAGGATTACCGTCGAGTTACTCTACATCGGCTGATCTCCGATATAGAGGTTTTATCACCCTTAGTGACGGGAAGTCCGGTCGTGATTAGTGAATATTCGGATTGCAAGGACTTCTTTGTAAGTGCCTTCGGTTCTGTTCGATCCCGGAACAGACTTGTATGGATTGTATGTTTGACATTACAAATTGAGATATAAAGCTGATTTCTTTCAAATATATTTCTGTTGGTGGCGGAGAGTTTATTCTTTTATCTTAACACCCTTCTATGAGACGTACGAGCTCAGAGGTTATATAGTTGAAGGTTATTAGTGATATACTCCCAATTTGGTAGTATGACATGCTGAGTGTTGCTGCGAAATGATCATTGTGTTGATCATTTGTGATAGGATCATTTATTTGATCGTTTATCTTGGTGATCATTTCTATGATCATTTGTTGACCCAAAGCACGGCTTTTGTATAAAGTGTGTTTTTGTGGACGAGACTTCGTCGGATTTCACACCCCGGAAATGGTCAAAACAGGAAGGATGCGGCAAGGTTATTAGGGGTAGCGCCCTTTAGTGTATGTCATTCCTTCTGGATAGAGGTGGTATCATGGTATGGAGCCCAGATATTTAACCTATGTTGTTACTGCATATTTTTGTGGTTGTTGGAAATCGAGGATCCTCGGATAGATCGGTTACGATCGGGGGATGACATATTCGTGTCAGTAGTTACCCAGTTAGGGGTAACCCGGCCTTGTGTTAGCAGAGATCCGGTTTGGTTCTCGGGGATGTCCTTCCAGAGGCGTTCTCATGTGGCAATGGAAAGTTCCTTGGCCTGACCATTTGTTGGAAATACAAAGAAACAATACGAGACTTGTACGGTTTTAGTTGTAGAACCTGCTATGGAATGTGGCGGTAACCTGCTATTGAACATAGTAGCTATAGTAGGCATAAGTACGGAATGCCTATGCTGGCTAAGATTTATATCTTTATTTTCGAAATGATTTTTTCCTACAATATGCACTAGTAATAATATCAAATGGATCTTTTTAATGCGTATCAAGCATCTTTGACTATCATAAGGAGAAATCTCCTCCAATTCTGCGTTTGCATGTGTGTGTGTGCGGGAGGCCTTATGGTAGTCTCATTTTTTAAAAAGCATTGCGAATTGAATTTAAAAATATTCCTCTATTTTGATTTTAAAGTAAATAAACTGTTTTGAGTTCTCACACCAGTCACATGACTGACTTGGAGTTTATTGTTTTCCTTCCTAAACTCTGGGTGCCCACCAATTTCTACACGGGCAGTCAAGAGTTAAGGTTTATTCAGGATATTCAGGAGTTGCTGGAAGCAAGCTGGATGGCATGGCGTATTACTAATTTATATAGTATTTCTTTTTCCGCTGCATTGTTGTTGTTGTATGTTGTTGTACACTCTGATGATTTGATGAAATGAAATGTAATGTAATAGCTCATATAGTTCTTTGTTTAAAGATTATTCATTTATTATTATATGTTGTTCCGCTGCAAATTGTGAGATTCTGATGTTGTTCTATTATTTTTTTCTGTTCTGTTCTATGTTTTTCTATCTTCTTCTGTCTCTTTCTTCTTCTTAAACCATAACATTTCGGGTTTCCGGCCTTCGATTTCTCGGCAGTCGATAAAGTGAGTATCGATGTTGAATTTTCGAAAGTCGAAAATTTTCGGGACGTTACATTAATAAAGGTTTTTATGTATAGTAATTTTCGGGTTTAAGCTTTGTATAAATTTGATTTGTAGTATAAAATAAAGTTTGATTTTTAAGATCAAATACGATTAAGCATTTATTTAAAATCTAATTTCTGGAGTTTTTATGACTTAAATGAGAATAAGATTTGGAAGATGAATATTAAGTTAAATTGAAATTTAATAAAAATTAAAATTTTTAAAGGATATGATTTTTATAACTTGATTTTTGTGTAAAGTGATTTAAATGAATATCAGGTTGATTTAAATGAATATATCAAGTTTAATAAATTGAAAGATTTTCCAATTATGTGAAGTTAAAGGTTTTACGTAAATTATATTGAATTCATTAAGTAAACATTTCAAGTCTGAATAATAAGTAATTGAATTTGATATATATGGGTTTGTCAAATGAGTTTTTTAAAGCTTTGAAACATAAGAATTGAAATGGTATTTGGTAGTTTAAATCGATATTTGAAATTGATTTGTGAAATCTAAAGAAGCTATTTTGTTTTATAAAAGTAATTTAATATTTAACCAGTTAAGAGATGGAAATTTTGTTTCAAAGCTATGTTTTCAAGGTAGTATAATTTGGAAATATTATATTCAAGAGTTTTGATTTCTATATATTTTACTTTGAAACCACTATGATTTTTGGAACGAATATATTGGAAAATAAAGATGATATCATATTGTTTTGGGGTTTTAAAAGGAAGGGATATCATATTTATATGGTTTTGAAATGGATATTATATTCTGGTTTTAAAAGTATAAATGATTTAAAGGACTGCGGTGTTATAATAACGTTTGGTTGTTGAAGAGATCGGGATCGGAAGTTGTCATACTCTCTCCCAACACCGAAAACCACTTTGACTAACCGTGTACGCGGTGAAGATTCCAGAATGAAGTAGGTTGGTGGCGGCGTTTCCTGTAAGGTAAATACGTGGACCCGACTTTCGTGAGTTGGCATAAGGTGGTTAAAACAGGAGCGATTCTCGGGCCAATGAAGTCATTCCTCTGATCGAACACTCCTCTTCGATATTATACTTTGACTTTGGATTGATTCAGTGGCCACTTTTATTTTTGTTTTGGGGGAGTTTGTTCGAGGTGGGCGTTAGCTGTGCGCTGCGTGTTTCCACCAGCCCAGATAGCAATTGGTATATCTACCCTGGCATTGCCTAGTTGTGCCGTGTCACCTACCCTATCGCGCCTTGTACAAGTTTTGATTTCTCCCGTAGCCCGTGTGGTATCCTCTGGTGGCTTCCCGATCATGAGGGACCATGATATTGGATGGACTACTGGGACTATTACGTGTTAAGGTGGAAAATGTAAAGCCTTAACGCTATTTAAAAGTAAGTTTATTTTACAATTGCACACTATTATAATAGCGCAATATACTACATAGTAAATAGTTTAACGGATCCTTAGGAGATGTAAATTTCGAGCATCGCTTGCGTTACTGCACTCATATTTATTTCTGTTAATTTAACTCACATAAGATCTTTTAGTTCTGACTCGAGTGTTTTTGTCTTTTCAAATTTGCTCGGGTCAGTCCGAGCGTTTCAGGATTGGAAGATTTAGCTCTAGAGGACGAAGACGAAGATTTATATTATTATTATTTATACTAGTGCACTACACACTGTTCCACTGCATTGTTATTGGTATGTGTAACTCTGATATGTATTATATAAATGGTTTTGCAAACAGATTTATAAACTGTATATTTGATTATTATATTTTATCCTTCCGCTGTGAGATTCTGTTTAGTTTTTTTTTCTTCTCTTTTTTTTTCTTATTTACCCCATAACAATCCGCCCTTCCATATGGTTTGAATTGGCACGTGTGTCGATTTAAAGTGTGCGAAAAAGCGGGACGTTACACAAAAGCTGTGCTTTGGGTCAACAAATGATCATAGAAATGATCACCAAGATAAATGATCAAACAAATGATCATATCACAAATGATCAAACAATGATCATTTCACAGCAACACTCAGCATGCCACACTACCAAATTGAGAGTATATCACTAATAACCTTCAACTATATAACCTCTGAGCTCGTACGTCTCAGAGAAGGGTGTTAAGCTAAGAGAATAAATTCTCCGCCACCAACAGAAATATATTTGAAAGAAATCAGCTTTATATCTCAATTTGTAATGTCAGACATACAATCCATATAAGTCTGTTCCGAGATCGAAATGAACTGAAGGCACTTACAAAGAAGTCCTTGCATTCCGGATATTCACTAATCACGACCGGATTTTCCGTCACTAAGGGTGATAAAACCTTTATATCGGAGATCAGCCGATGTAGAGTAACTCCACGGTAATCATTCCGTTTTCACAAATATCCGGTCTTCAACACCGGTCATCAAATGCAATTCATAACTACGTATCACATATTCGGAATGGGTTATACGACCCCAAGGTCCTTTCCCGGCTAACCCGAATAGTGAGCGCTTATTCAAAAATAAGTGTAGCATTCAAATTCAAGCAATTACAACAAATACCTATTTAAAGGGAAATATTGATAGTCGGTTATTTAACTATCAATAAGCATGTTCAACATCACCAAATTCCAAATAATTTTCCAAATTATTTACTTTCCAAACTATCTTTACTAGATATAAATTTCCACACTTCAAAAATAAATCAATATTTATTTTTAACAAATTCCCCTTTCCTTTATAAATTCCATAGTGAATTTAAATTTCCAAATATCTACTGATATACGATTTTCAAATCGATTTCAAATATTCACTTTCAACTTATCTTTAAAAAGATAATTCTCAAAACGTTTCATTTCATATTGGAAAAACATTTCCATACTTATTCTAATAATAAGTATTTCACAAATCCATTTATTTTCAACATTTGAAAATATTCAATATACTTAAATCATAGTTAAGTATAGAATTAAGGAAACATCCTCTTAAACACATTCATTTGAGTTAAAACGAATGTTACGTAAAACATCGTTACGACAACTCAAAATCACTAGTGTAGGGATTCGAACTTTAGATAGATATATAAATCCCAATACTACATAAAACATTTCCCTTGGGAAATCATCTACTATCACAACAGTGTTATAGTCTACCGTTTCCTTTTATTTCTCGAAAACGTCTATTCAACAATGAATGTTGAAATCTATGTATTCGATATCTAATGCATTTTAAAATGTCTTTAAATTCATTTCATAATATTCCTTCCCCAAAAACATATCCGTTTCATTTAATAATATATTCACTGTCCAAAATCGTGAATATACCTCGTTAACCAATTTCAACATTTCTACATATTTAATTAAAGGATTATCCACTGTCCAAAATCGTGAATATAATTCCTTTCATATATTCCTATATCCAACTTATCAAATTCAATTGATTTCGGATTTATAAACAACGTTTATAAACTCCATTTATATTTTTATAAACTTCTATTCATAAAAACCTTTTTATATCTCATTTTAAATGCCAAAATCCGATTTATAAGTTGATTACTTATAAATCTTATATTTTACAAAATCTATCCATTTTATATATTCATATTTCATAAATTTATAAATCTCAATTCACTTATGAAATCCATTTTTATTTCACTTTATTACTCATAAAAACTCGTTTTATAATTCCAGTATTTTTAATTTATAAATATCAATTTTATAAATATTTTATATAAGCCGTTTATAATAATTCAAAATTCCCAATTAAACCCTTTTATAAATTAATCACTATTTGTTTCAAAAATCTTAATTTGGTTATATTTTACAAAAACCATGACTTTTATAACATTAAACTTATAACGTTAATTTGTTTAAAATAAATCAATTCAAAATTTTAATAAAACATATACTTTCAAAAAATCACTTTAATAAAATTCCTTTAAAAACCAAAATCATTATTTTAAAACTTCAAAAATGGATCCGATGATACAACAGCACCAAATAGTCAATCACGACATCCAAATATCATATATCGATAAGATAATCAACAAATATCAAAATATCTGTAAATAAATCAATAAAGTTGAGGAATCCAGTTGGATCCCTCCAACCTATTTCCCTGCATCCACAAACATTAGCACAATACCAATTCCGTTCCAGTACGGGATTATCGTGGTATATAGGATTTATAAAATATTATCCGCTTAATAGATGGCGCAATAGGGTCTCATCCGCTATATAATGCGGGAAATCAACTCCAAGTACATAAATAATATCAATTTCACTGTACTGTGAAATATTCGCGGTATATGTTTTTAACAAATAACCACCGCTTACTAACGACGCATAATGTCTATTTCAACAATCAATAGATAACAATCATCATTCAAACATGCATTCAAGAATTTTAAATATAACTATTTAAAATTAAAATCAAACCGATTCGATTGAGTGAGAAGTTCTCAACTTGGTTTTATTTCCGTTTCAGCTTTTATTTCGAATAAAATTAAACGTGCGTTTAATTTTATCCAAAATTTTCACCGACTCCAATCACTTCCAATCTAGTTCCATTGCGTAGTGCTCGACAAAACGAAGCCAATGCAATTCGTTTCGTGTGAAACGGACCTCGTATGAAGAAGTTATGCTATTTTAAAGATTACATGAATTTTAAATATACAAATTTACAATTTCTTTTTAATATTTTTACCCTAAAACGAATCCGGGCCATCCAATTCCACCACAACAGATCTGAGCCGCCTACCCCCTTCTTCCTTCTCTCGTTCAAACTCACGTAATACACGTACAAGTAAACCCATAGCCTCCATTTTATGAATCGAATTATCCACCCTCCACGCTTGACTATTTGATGATCGAAGACCATCGTTGTGCAGCACATCACCACGCCTGCCCACGCCTGCAACAGCTCCAAGCTCGGGTTAGCATCTCGCCTCGAAAAATGTGAAAACGTGTTGACTTTGTGGTCAATTTCCCGTCGATCCGCTCAGTATTTTCCGATCATGACCGTTGGTTTTAAAGATCTCGAGAAGATCTACAACTTTGTAGTTGACGACTTTTGCTAATTCCTTACAGATTGAGAGAGATTGAGAAAGAAAGTTTCGAAAATTCTCAGCCATTGGAAAATTAGGGCTGGCTGAAGCAAAACCCTAGGGCTTGAGTGCAAAATGAAATTTTGAGGTCCTTATATAGAAAATTTCTCAAAACACTATTCATCGAAAAATTTCCGAACTCCAAACGAAGCGTGCCGGCTAGCGTTTCTAGGGGTTACCCCATGTTTCGAACACAATGGAACGTGTTTCGAAGGCGAATTCGATCATCTGTGCGAGTTATGGCAATAAACGTTCGATTTAAAATTACATCGGTAAATCAAATTTCTAGGCGTTTTAGCTTGCCTCGGATAAACGGTAAATCCGATTGACATGAAATTTGAAACGATACAATAATATCACATTACGGAGCCGATGAAACTAGTTTCGTCGAAATCTGAGACTGTTTGAAAAATGACTATTTTAACTCGCCGAATTAATATTAGAACAATTTCGATGCGTTTCGAGCTGCACGGTCAAACGGCAACTCCGATTGCTACGAAAATTGAAATCCGATAATAAAAAACTATTACGGATCCAATGGAACTAGTTTCGTCCAATTTTGAGACTGTTCAAAAATTGGCTAATTTCACTAGTCGATTAAATATTAAAATATTCAATTTTCACAAATTAACTCTTAATTCAATTTTAAAAGTTCTAAAATATTGTTCTAACTCCAATATGATTAAATAAAATTTTACAAATCATTTTTAATCATATTTAACTCAAATTTCAATTATTTCTGGAATTTCTATTATTAAATTATCGATTTAATTGTCCAATTAAATCCAATTATTCGAAATAAAATTATTCGACTTATAAATTCCACTTATTAATAATTAAATCAATTAAATATTCAAATTTTAATTAAGAGAAATTCTGGGTCGTTACAATTATCAAATTGAATCAATATTTATTTGTTGTGTTAATATTTGTGGATGTAGGGAAACAGGTTGGAGGGATCCAACTAGATTCCTCCCAAATAGAAATTTATATATATTCTATAATATATCTCATTTATATTATGTGATAAATTGTTTAGATCCTGTTATGCTGTGCGATTTATATATTGTGATATGAAAATTAAATTGTGATTGTGCTATGATTGGGTGGATACAACCTGGGAATTTAAAATAAATAAATAAACTGGGTTTTAAGGAAATCAAAGAAGTTCTTAAGTAAAGAATTTAAAAGGAACTAAACTCAAATAATTGGTTGATAATTTGAAGTGTTTTAAATTGTGATTTCAAAGGGAAATGCGAATTGTTTAAAATAATAGCGAGTTTTATTTTTAAAGAATGGGAAGCGGTGTTTCTCCTGGAAACTTTTGTATGTTTTTAAGAAAAGTTTTCAAATATAAATCTGCAGTTTAAATATGTTTAGAATATTTTAGAAAGAAATATTACTTCAAATTGTTTTTAAGTAAAAGAAAATATTTGATTTAGTAATTATGGCATTTAATTAATTTTAAAAAGTAAGGTAATATTAAGTTTTCAAAAGGAAATTATAATATAATCATTTGATTTAATCATTTTATTTGTAAAAGTTAAATTTGACTTAAAGTACTTAGGAAACCTCTATATATTTCCTTAAGTATTATTTTCAATTAAATAATCTCTTGAAGCTTTATTTTAAATATTTTAAACACATGTTTGAAAATGATTTCCAGGAAATAGCAATGTGTTTATAAATAAAAGGAGCTATTTATAAAGTATGGAAGGGATTTTACGGGATGAACGAAAAATTGAATTGGCGTAAATCGTGTTAGATTGATAAAAAGAATTCTTTGGGTTATCCTGAAATGGAAGTGTATTTCCCTGAAAGCCAAGTACGTTTTTAAAGTATATTTTTGAAACGTTAGAGTTTGAATTTATATTAAGAATGCTTGCAAGAAAATCATTTAAGCGGTAAAATTTTTAAAAGTGAACATTTATCAAGGTAATTATAGAAGTAATTATTTTAAAAAGGTAATTAGCATTATATTTTAAAAAGAATATTATTAAAATTTATACTTTATAAATGGTTCTATTTTAAAGATAATCAATTAAAGTTTTATTTGACACTTGTATATAGTTTCATAGCTTTATTTCAAGATCTAGTATGACTTAACTTTATTTAGAGATAATAGTTTATATTTTATTAAGCAGTTTTATTCAAGACATTTTTAAAGGTATATATACATATTAAATCAAGTATGTAAGAAGTTTTAAATATAAATGTTTTAGTGTATTTTCAAGAATAAAGCATTTAAATTATTTTAAACCTTAAGTATGGGTACTTGGTTGTTTTAAGAGGAAGCAAAGATTTGGGAATCTATTCCATGAGAAGAATTCGGTTTGAAAAGTGTTTCAAAGGGATTTTGAAATGGAATTATATCTGGCAAAGATATTTTTAAGGAAAATAAATAATGTGGGAATTATTTATTGTGTGATGGATGCTTATGGATGTTAATTGATAGTTAAATCACCGACTATCAATATTGGAAAAATGCATTGATCATTTCGAAGAGACCGAGATCGGGATTAATTACTCGTAAACGACTTCGATCCGGTTTGTACGATATCGTTGGAAAAACGAGTTCGGAGTCGAAGATGGAGCAGTGAAGTCCAAGGGCCAGTCGCTACTAATCCTAAGGATATTTCCAAAATGGATGTAGTAGGAGTAGTGCCTTCGGTTTCGTTCGAACCCGGGACGGACTTGTATGGATGAATGCTTTCGGAACATCGTCAGGTGGATGATAGGCATTCTAAGTGAAACGTTCAAAAAGGTAACGCTTAACCTCAAGCCTCAACAACCGAGAATGACAGAAAATCAGGGGTTATGCAGCAAGGCTTGGTGGGTAGCTCCCATTTCCGGGTAAGGTCATCCCTGTCTAGATGTCCCTTTTTATTTCAGCTTAGTGGTGCGGTTGCTGATGCCAACCGTGGGGTGATTGTGACGACCCACCTACGTAACCCCAGAATGACGTATCATCATTAAGAAAGAAAGGGATAGAAATAGAAAAGAAGAGAAAGAAAGAACAACAACATCAGAATCTCACAGTGGAACGGAACAAAATATAATGCATCACATAAATATTACATAGTTTACATATATCAGAGTTATACAACATCATACACATGACAGTCATACATACATCTGTCACTATATGCATCTCAAAATAAAGCATACATCAACTAACACAGCGGAACTAGATAGATAGTTATATAGATACGTCTGGAATCTCCTGCTCCATGCTCCTCCGGAAACCAAAACCTATCACTTGGCTACTCATAAAAATTTGAGTACCCAAGAGTTTATGAAAAACAAAATATGAACTCCGGGTCAGACACGGTTCTGGTATGAGTAAACGGTTTAAAGTTGTTTAACTTTGAAAAACATTTGAAAATAAAGGTATCACGTAAGACTCCCCACAAATAAATACGGGTATGTTTTTTACCTTACATTAACCAAAAAAATTTATAGGAAATCCAGTGATATTAGAATAGTGTCTAGGGTTTTCAAGTAAATAGAAAATAGCCGAAATTGTTACAAGATTAAACTCCGGCTACTAACCACGAAAGTGGGTAATACAAATCAAAACCGTAGGGTCTCATAGGAAAAATGGGTTTCCATCAATGGCAGAGCTACTGGGGTACCGTCCATCATAGTATGCGGCCTAGATCACTGTACCGAGGAGCCACCCTAACTCCCCTGCAACACAAGGCCGGAACCATTCCTTAATGAACAGTCCCAAACAAGATAACCCCGTCAGTTGTTGCAATCAACCGCCCACACAGCCGAAAAATAAAGGGACATCTAGACAGGGATATATCTCGTCCTGCTTGGGCATGACCCACCTAACCTTGCTGCACCTCCCCCATTTTAGCCATTCCTGGTTCATGCGGCTTAAGGTTGCGATTACCTTTACGAGACATATCTCTTAGAATGCTCATCGTCCACCTGACGATGTGCTGAAAGCATTCAATCCATACAAGTTCGTTCCGGGTTCGAACGAAACCGATGGCATTACCTCGTTACACTCATTTTGGGATCAACCTCAGAGTTAACGACGATAACCATTCCATTCTGAAAACACCATCTCAATCTCCCCTTGAGATTTCACGACCTAACATTTAATTTTGATCAATGTGGTTTTCGGATAATCATAAATGACACCCGATCCCGGTCTCATCGAAATCCAAACGCCATTTTAGAGTCCAAGTCATCTAATTAACTTAATTAGTTTATTTCAATGATTGAATTCACATAGCAGTTATCACAGATGAATCATACACAATCATCATAGATATATCAAAGCATATCAGACAGCATCACAGAATATCACCAAATAAATATCACAAATCAGATACTCTACATACACAACAATCATAAGCAAGCATCTTCAATTCTTCTTGTAATTTAATTTAATTAAATCAATTACTTGAGAATTAATTACTTAATCCTTTTTAATTAATAATTTAATTAACTATTCCATTTCCAATTAATCATTTCTTATTCAATTATTAAAATTTAATTACTTAATTAATTGTCCTTAAACATTAATTTATAACTTTAATTATTAATTAATAAATCTTAGTTATCCATTGATTAACCATTGATTACTTAATTAATTAATTATTAATTCGTAATTAAATTACTTAATTACTTAACTACTAATCATTTATTTATTTAACTTAAAGTAGTTAATTATAAATATATTTATTATTAATCATTTATTAACCCAAACTATAATTACAATTATAATGTAATTATTCTTAATTACTTCCCAAAAATAATTAATTTATATTAATTACTCATCTTAATTAACATTTTATAAGTGTTCTTTAAATTTTGAGATCCAATTTATCATTAACTACAAACTTTAAACGTTAATTAATTTTATACTTACTTAAATTATTTACTTAATAATAATTAAGTGTTTGAAACATCGTTAAAGTATTAACAAAAATAATTAAGACATGTGGTAAATTCTTGACTTGAGAAATTAAACCTTTATTAAATTGCAGTGCTTAAACTTGTAGAAAATCAAGTTACAAAATTTTATAATATTGCAGTACTTTAAAAATAACCCGAGACTCTCCCTATTAAAACTCGAGTGGCGAATCGCACCCCAGTTTCCCCGAGACACATACCTTATTCCCATGCAAACCTTCATCTTCTCCCTCTCTTCTTTCTTTCTTTTAATCTTGTTTCTAGTAGTTAATTTTTAGCTTAAGTTATAAATCAAAACATCAGTATTCGCTCACGCAAACTCGAATGCAAACCCGAAGCGATCACACTAATTCCTCAAGAATGACTCATGGCTTCGACAATGCTGACACCAACGCTTCGCCGTACACCTGCCCGGCGACGCGACCCATCTCCGACGAACCCCAACGCCATCAGCAAGTCCCAAAATCCCTAAAAACTCAAACTCAAAATTTGAATTGCCTGGAAAAATCGAATTTCGAAATTAAGCATATTGTATGAAACCTAATGCTCAAACCACGCCACAAATTCACCTCGCCACCGAACCGCGTTATGATCTCGTATCGCGTTATGATGACACTCCATGCAAACTTCCATGCAAACCACGCCACAAATTCACCTCGACAACACTCCATGCAAACTTCCACCATAATTTGTGCAACTCGATCGCGTTATGATGACGAACTCGACATCTAAAAGACATGACCAAAAACTCTAACTAAAACCCTACTATGATCTCGTATCCAAATCTCACGCAATAGAAAAATTATTGTACATTTTTCTTGAGATCATAATCGTTTACACTTGCTTCAATTCAAGTTCCAACATTTACTATTGATTCAATTTCAAGAAATTGGTAAAAATACAGTTTTTGCACAAATACGAACTGCTCTTGAATTACTGCATTAAAAATCTTCATTCTAGTTTTAAAAATCACAACTTGTAGTAATAATTAAAGATATAAACTTTAATTTTCATTTTATAGCATTCAAATTTATCAAAGAAATATTAGATTTACCTGTAAAATAAGTTGCAGTGATGTATTTGTTACACATAGTTTAATTGGTTAGTTAAAAATCTTAATTTGGTTTTAAACATATTGTTTAAGTTGAATACTTATAGATTATCAATGTTTGATGTGAATAACTTGAGTTTTAAACAAAAATATGCAAACTGTAACAACAGAGAACACATAACTGAGAAAAACAGTATTTATGTAAACCCAGATTCATATCAACATAAAACACATACAACCCCATATATTCCATGAATCATCATCCTGTTTTTAATTAAACATAAGCTTGAAAATTTGATGTTTACTCACCTGGAAATCTCTGAACAAAGAACACTTGATGTTATGAACACCTGAAGCTTTGAAACTGCCTGTATATTTTTCTGTTTTTTTTTTTAATTTTAAACTTGAGCTTGGCTTTCTTTGAAAAATGAGGATGTTTATTTCTTTGATTTACTCCAGATTGTAATTGACGAACAAATTAACAAGATGTATACACAAATATATAGAAGAGAGTGGATTGTAAGGGAAGGTGTTATCTAGTTCAGTTGTTTTCTTCCTTTTGTTCAGTTTGACCAGATTTTGTGTCTGGATATATAGATTTGCAAACACTGCAATTGACAAAGTTTAGGTTTAAGCAGATGGAAATAAATGCCTTGTTTCTTAATTAGTTTACATACTATAATTATGATATACTGTGTATAGATATTTTGTATAAGAAATATACTTTTGCAGGTAGGCTTGTGAATGAAGATTTGTTTTGCTATGTAAAAATATATTTTGTCTTATTATTATCTAGCTTGAACTTGCAGGCAAACACTTGGTCATATATATGAAGATATATTTAAATATTTATATGAAGACATACATATGGTAGGTGGACATATGGCTTGTAATGAATATACTTGTATAAAACTGTTTGTTTTGTTATTAACTTCAGTTTGAATAGTTTATACATATATATGTTAGGTTTACTTAACTTTGGTCTTGTTTCATTTTATACTTTGTGCTTAAATTGGCTTTATACATTTGTGTTTTCAAGTTTTCAGTTTATGTTTATGTTCACCAAAAATTTTTAATCCATGTTTCTTTTATTTTTATTTCTATTTTATATTTAACAATCAATATTTAAATTAGATTTATAAGTTTTACTTACATTTATACCTATTTTTATATTCATTTCCATTTGTATTTTATTTAAATTATATACATAAGTTTGACTTATATTTCACATTTATATTTTATATTGCTAGAATTAGATTTTATTTTAAACATCATCATCCAAATGTATATTTATTTATCAAATGCTAATAGGGTAGAACATTTTAATTCAATTGTATTTAGATAAATATTATTAAGAGATTTAAATTAAACATTCCAAATCAATTTTCCTTTTAAAATACCAATATATACAAATAAATGGCAATTATTCAAAAAAAATTATTCATTTTAAATTGATCAGATTACATTTTATTTAAATTAGATTAATATTTATTAAAATAAACAGGACCAAAATCCAGGATCGTTACATTCCTCCCCCTTAAAAGAATTTCGTCCCCGAAATTTAAAACAAAGGTAATTCAAGAGTTTACATATCAACCATTCAAACATACATATCGTACATACATTAGCAAACAACCAAACAGTCTATCCTAACAAACATCACTAGTATCCGGACACAAATCCGAATAAGCTTTCCTAAAACTGTCTAGAGTTTCCCGGGTGCAATCCCTGGGATCCTCGATCCAATGCACTTGACAAGCTTCACTACCTTACTTCTGAGTTGCCTCTCGTTTTGATCAACAATCTAAACTGGATTCTTGATCACAGTCAAATTCGACTCGACTTCCAAAACTTCCTGAACTACTGGTTCGACAACCAATGATGGATCATGAACAAATTTCCTTAGATGGGATACATGGAACACATTATGAATTCCAGATATCCATTCTGGATATTCAACTCTGTAAGCAACTGCACCAACTCTTTCCCAATACCCGAAATGGTCCAATATATCTCGGGGCAAGTTTTCCCGTCTTTCCAAATCCAATAGCTCCTTTAATCGGGAAATTTGACAAAAACAAAATCACCAATCACAAATTCCAATTGTCTCCTTCTCTTATCTGCGTACTTCGTTCGACGGTCCTGAGTAGCACTCATCCTTCTCTTGATAATCTCAACTTAGCAGGAGCTTCATGAATCAAGTCTGATCCAAACTCAAGACGATGTTTCGACTCTATCCAGCAGAATGGGGATCTACACGGTCTTCCATATAAAGCTTCATAGGGTGCCATCTTGATACTTGCTTGGTAACTATTATTATAAGAGCATCCTACCAAATGAAGATGGTCTTCCCAAGATCCACAAAGATCCAAAACACAAGCTCGCAACATATCTTCTAGAATACGATTCAGTCTCTCCATTCGTCCATCTGTCTGAGGATGTTAGGCTGAACTCAATCTCAAACTCGTTCCCATAGTTGATTGTAGAGCCTCCTAGGATTTGCTGGTAAAGATAGGATCACGATCACTTACTATGCTAACAGGAACACCATGCAATCTGACTATCTCTCTGAAGAAAAATCTCTGCCAGAGAAACTGCAGTACGTGTTGCCTTAACGGGTATAAAATGGCACTCTTAGTTAACCGATCCACAATAACCCATATACCATCGTTCCCTTTCTTGTTTCTTAGAAAACCGTCGATGAAATCCATAGAAATCATCTCCCATTTCTATTTTGGGATTTCCAAAGACTGAAACAAACCGGCTGACTTCTGCTGATCTCCTTTAACCAGCTGACATATAGCATAACTATCAACTAAAGCAGCACATCCCTCTTCATGCTCGGCCACCAAAAAATTCTTCTCATATCCATATATATCTTAGAGACTCCTGGATGAACATTCAGCTGGAGCGATGACACTCAGTTAAAACTTCTTGCCTCAATCCATCTATATTAGGCACACACAAACGACCGTTAATCCTCAAAACACCTTGATCGTCCACCTTGAAATCAGAATGCCGACCATCCTTAGTTCCAAGAATCCGTTCTTTAAAAGATCCATTCTCCATTTTCTTACTAATGATTCTGTCTTGGAGAGATGGAACAACTTCCAAAAGAGACAAAACTGCATTCCTGCTAAGAGCATCAGCCACAATAATCGCCTTACCCGGGTATACAGAATATCCAAGTCATAGGATGCCAGAAATTCTACCCATCGTTGCTGCCTCATATTAAGATCCTTTTGAGAGAAAAGATATTTCAATGGTTTGATCCGTGAATAACTCAAACTTCTCTCCCAAGAGATAATGTCTCCAGATCTTCAAAGCAAAAACAATGGCTAACAAGTCAAGATCGTGCGTAGCGTAGTTCCTTTCATGTGACTTTACTTGCCGACTCTCATATGCAATTACCCTTCCACTCTGCATCAACACTGCTCCCTGATCAACTATACATTCATCCGTATAAACTTCAAATTTGCTTTTCCTATCCGGAATAGCTAGCATTGATGCACTGGTTAGCCTTGACTTCAATTCTTGAAAAGCTTCTTCACACCGGGGTCCGATTGAATTTAGTTCCTTTCCTTGTCAACTTGGTCGGATGTGAAGAAATCTTGGAATAATCCTTGATAAATTTCCTGTAGTAGCCAACTAAACCCATAAAAATGCGAATTTCAGTCGATGACTTCGATAGCTTTCATTCCAGAATAGTCTCGACCTTCGCTGGATCTACAGAGATACCTTCTCCAGAAATAATGTGCCCCAAAAATTTAACTTCCGATTTCCAGAAATGGCACTTAGAGAACTTTTCCTTCCAAAACATGCCTCCTCAGGGTCTCCAACACTATCCTCAAATGCTGCTTGTGCTCTTCTTCCAACTTAGAATAGACCAGAATATCATCGATGAATACCAAAACAAAACTTAATCAGTTTTCAAACATCCGCACAGAACCTTAACGATCCATCCGATTTAGTGACAAACACCACAGAAGAACCCTAACAAGAAAAACTAGACCTAATCAAACCTTTCTCCAAAAGATCCTGAGTCTGCTTAACTAACTCTTTTCTCTCACTAGAAGCCATCCTCCTACAAGGCTGAATCGCCGACACTACTCCTGGAATCAAATCTATACGAAACTCTATCTTTCGACGTGGAGGCAAACACTTGACTTCCTTAAATACAATAGGGAAATCTTGGACCACATTAATATCTCCAATCTTCTCCTAAGAAGTCTCAACCCCTTGAAAAAAACTACTCGAGTGAATTCCATAATTATCACACGACACTCTGGCAATTCTACCCAAATTAGTTTCCATAGAAACTGCTCTCCCAACACAATTGAGAACTGCCTCATACTTATCAAACCAATCCATCGAAGAAATGGATCTGCGCTGTTGCTCTTGAAATTACCTCAAGAACAACTGCTAACCAGAAAATCTTCTCGACGGCACACAAAACACTACAGGCTACATTGCTGACCCCGATGCCCAAATACTTCCTATCCAAAGCTCTTCGAGAAACTCGGACCTCGAATCAAACAAAAACACCCTACTGAACTTAGCCACAACACCAAAGCAGACTTACTTCCTTAACTTGTTCCAAAGAAATATCTTCGGAGACATCCATAGTCACTGTGTCTCATCATACAGCTAATACATCCTGAGGCATCAAGATATCATGACTTGCTTCCGTCCAACCGACAGATCCAAATTCTAGCTCATCCAAGCTTACACTTCAAAGATGAACTTCAAAACTTAACAGATCTCTTTCGAAGATCGAAGAAATCCTTACACCATCCAAAGCTCACTCGAGACAGTAATAGGTCTACAGTCTCGACAGATATACTTCCAACCTCAAACATTAAAACTCCAACCATTGAAAGTCGTGTTACACACACCACTACCCCATCTACCTTTATAACTTATATTGGAAAGCCTGAACAGGTATCCCAATAAATAGGTAGAAATAAATATATACATATATATATATATATTAAAATTACAAATACGCTCTCTCGAGAAAGAAAATCACTCAAGAGCCTAGGTATTCGCTCAACCTAGTGCTCTGATACCAACTGTGGCGACCCGCCTTCCTAACCCCAGAAAGACGTATCATCATTCAGAAAGAAAGGGATAGAAATAGAAAAGAAGAGAAAGAAAGAACAACATTAAAATCTCACAATGGAACGGAACAAAATATAATACGTCACATAACTATTACATAGTTTACATATATCAGAGTTATACAACATCATACACATGACAGCCATACATACATCTGTCACTATATACATCTCAAAATACAGCATACATCAACTAACACAGCGGAACTAGATATACAGATATATAGATACGTTTGGAATCTCCTGTGCCAAGCTCCTTCGAAAACCAAAACATATCACTTGGCTACTCATAAAAATTTGAGCACCCAAAAGTTTATAAAAACAAAATATAAACTCCGGGTCAAACATGGGTCTGGTATGAGTAAACGGTTTAAAGTTGTTTAACTTTGAAAAACATTTGAAAATAAAGGTATCACTTAAGACTCCCCACAAATAAATACGGGTAAGTTTTTACCTTACGCTAAACAAAACATTTTATAGGAAATCCAGTGATATTATAATAGTGTCTAGGGTTTTCAAGTAAATAGAAAATAGCTGAAATTGTTACATGATTAAATTCCAGCTACTAGCCACGAAAGTGGGTAATACAAATCAAAACCCTAGGGTCTCGTAGGAAAAATGGGTTTCCATCAATGGCAGGGCAACTGGGGTACCGTCCGTCACAGTACGTGGCCTAAATCACCATACCGAGGAGCCACCCTAACTCCCCTGCAACACAAGGCCAGAACCATTCCTTACTGAACAGTCTCGAATAAGATAACCTCGGCAAGTGTTGCAATCAACAGCCCACACAGCCGGAAAAAAAGGGACATCTAGACAGGGATATACCTCGTGCTGCTTGGGCATGATCCACCTAACCTTGCTGCACCTCCCCTATTTTAGCCATTCTCGGTTGATGAGGCTTGAGGCTGCGTGATGCAATACACTATGGTAATTCGCTCCAGCGACCTAACGGGTTGATAGGTCGCTCAAACGACCTAGTGAATTTCCTAGAATGCAGGAGCAGCGAGCTACGACCTAAAGGGCTACGACCTAGCGAATCATTCCGGAAGCCATTTCTTAAGTCGCAAAATCCTAGGTCGCGAGAGGCCTTAAGTCGCTCAGGACATACTAACGTGTTACGACCTAACTTTGCCGAGTTACGACCTACGCGAGCTACGCCGCATTCACACATGCCGCTTTCTATAAGTCGCCCATCTTCTTAGGTCGCTCCAACCTTAGTCATATTGCTAAGTCGCGGGCTTCCTTATGTCGCTTCCAGTAGGTCACTGCTGTACTTTCCTTAAGTCACTCCAGTTGTTATGTCGCTCGAGGCCTCCTGTTGCCGTGCTATGTCACTTGTATCTGTTAAGTCGTTTGTTGTTTTGTTATGTCGAAGTGTTTGTAGGTCGTGATGTATTGTAACTCGTGTTGTATTTTGTTATGATGTATATGTTGTTAAGTCGTGGTTCTTATGTCGTTTGTTATAAGTCGTAAGTCGCTTGTGTTAGTTCGTTAATGACCCATGTTGAGTCGTAGGTCGCAAGCGCCTGTTGTTGAATTGTATGATGATGTAAGGTCGGTCTGCTGTTAGGTCTATCGTGTATGTTGTGTTGTAATTTCCCTATAAATAGGGGAGGTGTCATTTGTAAAGTGGTTGATTTTGAATAAACTTTTGTTTGAGTGCTTTGTGCCTCTTTAAAATTGGAAGTTGAATGTGAGCTCCTTTCTCCATCTTCGGTTATTCGAGTGCGCTCGAATCAACGATATTGAAGCCTGTTCAAGGAATCTCGTGCGCGAGATCAACGTCGAAGAATCGTAGATCTTCTAACCCGGTATCGTGCGCGATCAACGTGTTAAAGATAGCTAGAATCAAGTATCTCGCGAGATCAACGGATTTGGGCTTTTAACTTGAGTATTATTAATCCATCGATTCATCTTTGTATCGTTCCATCGTCGTTTGTTCGTTGTGCATCATTTGGTGACAACTTGTTATTATCGGCTGCGTCATTTGGTATCAAAGCCTACACTTAGCCAATCATAGCTAAGCCGAGCCTGTGGAGCCAAGAGGAGGAGTTAAAGTTAGATCTGAGCTATAAGTTGGAGGCGTGCATCACGTTTGTAGATAAAGGCCGAGAGTTGGAGTTAACTTCAAGCCGAGAGTTAAAGTTAGTTTTGAGTTTGTTGATAAACATGCCGTCAAGACGTGTTAATCGATTTCAAAATGTTGAAGATATGTATAGAAGACAAGAAGCTGAGCAAATGGAACAACGTATCAATGAAAAGTTTGATGAAGGTATTGGAAAGTTAGAGAAATTGATGAATGACATGAATCAAAGTTAAAGGAGAAAGACACCAATCTCGAACCATGGAGGAAACAGGGTTTCGCCATTGGTTTCGGAAGCGAGGAGGGTGTCGCCACAATCTTGTCGAGAAAGAAGAGAATCATCAGTTTCAATGAGACGAGAACACCATGAGTATAGAAATGAAGAGAGAAGAACTCCACGGGTGTTTGAAAATGAATCATATCGTGATATTGAAAGACAGGGTAGAAGGACCATGCATGATCATGGAGATGTAGAAGGACGAGCTAGATATCAAAGTACATTTGATTATGATGAAGATGGTGATAGAGGTAGTATTCGTTATCGAGATCGAGACCAAGTACGAAGTCAATATCGAAATGAAGAAGATGATCGTCGATGGGAGTCGGGGATGAAAATAGAGATTCCAGAATTTAAAGGGGGAATGATAGCGGAAGAGTTTCTGGATTGGTTACCAAATGTTGAGGAAATTTTTGACTTCAAGGAAGTACCCGAGCATCATAGAGTTAAGTTGGTTGTTACACGATTGAGGGGAAGAGCTATGGCATGGTGGCAACAAACTAAACTTACACGGAAGAGAATGGGAAAGTCGAAGATTGTTTCATGGGAAAAGATGAAGAAGTTGATGAAGGCTACTTTCTTGCCTTATAATTATCAGTCTCTTATGTTTCAGCGCTCACAGAATTTGAGACAAGGGATAAAGTCGGTAAATGGGTATGCAGATGAGTTTTATCAAATGATTTCTTGAAACGGCATCATAGAAACGGAGGAACAGTTGACATCTAGATTTGTTGGAGGATTGAGAATGCAAATTCAGGATATGGTGAATACGTTTGATCCAAGATCCGTTGCTGAAGCACACCAGAAGACTCTAGCTTGGGAGAAGCAAGGTAGAAGAGGAGGTGGTGTGTTTACGAATTCTAATAACCAGAACAAGGGGACTAGTAGAAATACTAATGTTTCCAAGGCTGTTGGTAAACCGGTTGTCAATGAAGTCGCTAAGACAAAGGTCAACAACAATTTCAAGTGTTATAACTGTCAGGAGTTTGGTCATAAGAGCAATGAATTCTCGAAGCCTAAGAAGCGAGCAATGGTTGCTGAGTTTAAGAATGAGGATGCAGAAATAGAATGTTCCAATTCACCACAAGTTAATTAAGAAGAAGAATTATTGGCGGGAGACGAAGGATATTCTTTAATGATGACGAGATCTTGCTTGACGCCAAAGCAGGAAGAGGAGACAACTTGGTTGAGGAGTAACATTTTTCAGTCGACGTGCACTATTTTGTGAAGGGTTTGTAAGTTTGTTATCGATGCAGGAAGTTGTGATAACATCATCTCTACAGAAGCTGTAAAGAAGTTAGCGTTAAAGACGGAGAAACATCCCAAACCTTACAAATTAGCTAGGTTCAGGAAAGGTGGGGAAGTGAAGGTTAGTCAAAGAGCTCGTGGAATTTTTTCCATTGGAAAGAAGTATAAGGATGAAATTTGGTGTGACGTGGTAGATATGGACGTATGTCATTTGTTGTTGGGGAGACCATGGCAATTCGATAGAGTTGTGCAACACGGTGGAAGGACCAACCGCTATAGTTTCATGTTCGAGGGCACTAGAATCACTTTAGCTCCTAAAAAGCAACAACAAAAGGAAAGCAAGTTGGAGGAAATCGAGGAACTAAAGACTCTGTTATCTTTGAAGGAGTTTGTCAAAGAAGTAGAGGATGGACCTGAAGTATTTCTGTAGATTGGACGTGAAAGTAGTGAAACGGTTGAAGTTCCTGAGGAAGTTAAGCCAGTGTTGAAGAAATTTGAAGATGTATTTCCTGAAGAATTACCAAAAGAGATACCACCGTTGGGAGACATACAACATCAGATTGATCTTGTTTCGGGAGCTGCGTTACCACATAGACCACATTATAGAATGAGTCCAAAGGAGCACGAAGAGTTGGGAAGGCAAGTCGAAGAGTTACTTGAACAAGGACGCGTACAAGAAAGTTTAAGTCCTTGTGCAATACCGGCCTTGTTAGTGCCAAAGAAGGATGGAACTTAGAGAATGTGTACAGATAGTCAAGCACTAAACAAGATTACAGTAAGGTACAGATTTCCGATGCCAAGATTGGATGACTTGATAGATCAGTTGAGCGGAGTTGTTATCTTTTCAAAGATTGATTTGAAGAGTGGGTATCATCAGATTCGAATTCAACCAGGGGATGAATGGAAGACCGCATTCAAGACGCGGGAAGGTTTGTATGAATGGCTGGTCATGCCATTTGGTCCTTCGAATGCACCTAGTACATTTATGTGAGTGATGAATCAGATCTTTCGACCGTTTATTGGAAAGTTCGTGGTGGTATACCTTGATGATATATTGATATACAGTGGAAGCAAAGAAGAACATCTACAGCACTTGCGAGAAGTGTTGATGATACTTCGTCAGGAGCAATTTTACGCGGCAACAAAGAAGTGCATATTCATGACACATGGTGTTTTGTTTTTGGGGCATATGTTGTCCAAGGAAGGTATCCATGTGGATCAAGGTAAAGTTGAAGCAATCAAGGAGTGGCCACAACTCAGGACTATAACTGAAGTGAGAAGTTTCCATGGGTTAGCATCATTCTACCGAAGGTTTATTCCACATTTCAGTAGCGTAATGGCACCAGTGACAGATTGTATGAAAGGAAAGCGATTTGTGTGGACTGAAGAGGCTGATTCTGCTTTGCAACGAATCAAGACCCTTTTAACTACGACACCGATTCTTAGATATCCGAATTTTCAGTTACTCTTTGAGTTGGATACTGATGCATCTAAAGTTGGAATTGGAGGAGTGTTAGGTCAAAGGGGACGTCCAATTGCTTATTTTAGCGAGAACTTTCTGGAGCCAAGACAAGATACAGTACCTATGACTTAGAGTTCTATGCTATTGTCCAAGCCATAAAGCACTAGAGACACTACTTGTTTTATAAGGAGTTTGTGTTGTATACTGATCATGAAGCCTTGAAACATTTGCATGGACAAGTTAAGATTGCAGCCAGGCATGCTTCATGGATCGCATAACTGCAACAGTTTACATTTGTTGTAAATCATAAGTCGGGAGTTACAAACCGGGTGGCAGACACATTGAGTAGAAGAAATCATTTGTTAACTACGATGAGAGTTAAAGTGACGGGGTTTGAAGTATTTCCAGAATTGTTTGTTGAGGATCCTTACTTTGCTAAGATTGTAGATGAAGTCGAGAAAGGGATGACGGATGAGTATGTGTTGGTAGATGGTTTTCTATTTAAAGGAAATCGGTTGTGTATACCAGAGTGCAGTTTGCGAATGAAGATTGTGAGGGAATTGAATGAAGAAGGTCATGCGGGACGAGATCGTACCTTGCAGTTGATTTCTTACTCTTATTTTTGGCCTTCTACGAGGAAAGAAGTTGAAAGATTTGTACGGAGATGTCACATATGTCAAGTTTCCAAAGGGACAGCTACGAATGCAGGATTGTATATGCCATTGCCCGTGCCTGCTAGACCATGGGTTGATATTAGCATGGATTTTTTTTTGGGTTTGCCAAGAACTCAACGAGGGAACGATTCTATATATGTTGTGGTGGATAGATTTTCGAAGATGGCACATTTCATAGCTTGTAAAAAGACCGCCGATGCAGTCTGTGTTGCTCAATTGTTCTTTAAAGAGGTTTATCGACTACATGGGCTACCTGAGACCATTGTTTCTGACCGGGATACTCGATTTCTAAGTCATTTTTGGTTAAGTCTGTGGAAGATGGTTGGGACTAAGCTAAATTTTAGTAGCGCCTATCATCCACAAACGGATGGGCAAACAGAAGTAGCGAACAGATCTTTGGGAAACTTGTTGAGATGTCTTGTGAAGGATAATTTGAAGAGCTGGGATGTGAAGTTGTTTCAGGCTGAATTCGCACACAATCATGATGTTAATCGAAGTACTGGATTCAGTCCATTTCAAGTAGTATATTCAGCAATTCCGAAGGGACCGTTGGATTTGTCGACAATTCCACGTCAGAAAGGGGTTGTTAAACGAGATTGTGATTTCGCAAATGAGTTGCAGGAGTGTCACAGGATTTTTCATGAACGACTGCTTAAGTCAAATGAGAAGTATAAGCAACTGGCAGATAAGAAACGAAGGAGTGTGGACTTCAAAGTGGGTGATTTTGTTTACGCAGTATTGATGAAAGATCATTTTCCAGTTGGAACTTACAACAAATTGAAAGCTCAAACGATTGGTCCAGTAGAAATCTTGAAGAAGATTAATGAAAATGCGTAGCAGTTCAGACTGCCAGATCATATCCATACCGCCGATGTTTTTAACGTCAAACACTTGATTCCATATCACGGGGATAATGTGTCGAAGAACAGGAAAGTGTGAATTCGGGGTCGAATTCTTGTCAACCGGGGAAGGATGATGCAGCGCACTATGGTAATTCTCTCCAGCGACCTAACGGGTTTATAGGTCGCTCAAACGACCTAGTGAATTTTCTAGAATGCAAGAGCAGCGAACTACGACCTAAAGGGCTACGACCTAGCAAATCATTCCAGAAGCCATTTCATAAGTCGCAAAATCCTAGGTCGCGAGAAGCCTTGAGTCGCTCAGGACATACTAACGTGTTACGACCTAACTTTGCCGAGTTACGACTGAAGCGAGCTATGCCGCATTCACACATGCCGCTTTCTATTAGTCGACCATCTTCTTAGGTCGCTCCAACCTTAGGTCGCGAGATATCTTCATATTGCTAAGTTGCGGGCTTCCTTATGTCGCTTCCAGTAGGTCGCTGTCGTGCTTTCCTTAAGTCGCTCCAGTTGTTATGTCGCTCGAGGCCTCCTGTTGCTGTGCTATGTCACTTGTATCTGTTAAGTCGTATGTTGTTTTGTTATGTCGCACTGTTTGTAGGTCGTGATGTATTGTAACTTGTGTTGTATTTTGTTATGATGTATATGTTGTTAAGTCGTGGTTCTTATGTCGTCCGTTGTAAGTCGTAAGTCACTTGTGTTAGTTCGTTAATGACCCGTGTTGAGTCGTAGGTCGTAAGCACTTGTTGTTGAATTGTATGACGATGTAAGATCGGTCGGCTATTAGGTCGGCCGTGTATGTTGTGTTGTAATTTCCCTATAAATAGGGGAGAGGTGTCATTTGTAAAGTGGTTGATTTTGAATAAACTTTTGTTTGAGTGCTTTGTGCCTCTTTAAAATTGGAAGTTGAGTGTGAGCTCCTTTCTCCATCTTCGGTTATTCGAGTGCGCTCGAATCAACGATTTTGAAGCCGGTTCACGAAATCTCGTGCGCGAGATCAACGTTGAAGAATCGTAGATCTTCTAACACGGTATCGTGCGCGATCAACGTGTTAAAGATAGCTAGAATCCGGTATCTTGCGAGATCAACGGATTTGGGCATTTATCTTCGGTATTATCAATCCATCGATTCATCATTGTATCGTTCCATCGTCGTTTGTTCGTTGTGCATCATTTGGTGACAACTTGTTGTTATCCGCTGCGTCACTACGATTACCTTTATAGGACATATCTCTTAGAATGCTCATCGTCCGCCTGACGATGTGCTGAAAGCATTCAATCCATACAAGTTCGTTTCGGGTTCGAACAAAACCAAAGGCATTATCTCGTAGCACTCATTTTGGAATCACCCTCAGAGTTAAGGACGATAACCCTTGCATTCTGAAAACACCATCTCGATCTCCACTTGAGATTTCATGACCTAACGTTTAATTTGGATCGATGTGGTTTTCGGATAATCTTAAATGACAGCCGATCCCGGTCTCATCGAAATCCAAACGCCATTTTAGAGGCCAAGTTGTCTAATTAACTTAAACAGTTTATTTCAATGATTGAATTCACATAGCAGTTATCATAGATAAATCATACAAAATCATCATAGATATATCAAAGCATATCAGAGAGCATCACAGAATATCACCAAATAAATATCACAAATCGGATATTCTACACACATAACAATCATAAGGAAGCATCTTTAGTTCTTCTTGTAATTTAATTTAATTAAATCAATTACTTGAGAATTAATTACTTAATCCTTTTTAATTAATCATTTAATTAACTATTCCATTTCAAATTAATCATTTCTTAATCAATTATTAAATCTTAATTACTTAATTAATTGTCCTTAAGCATTAATTTATAACTTTAATTATTAATTAATAAATATTAATTATCCATTGATTAACTATTGATTACTTAATTAATTAATTATTAATTCGTAATTAAATTACTTAATTACTTAACTACTCATCATTTATTTGTTTAACTTAAAGTAGTTAATTATAAATATATTTATTATTAATCATTTATTAACCCAAACTCTAATTACAATTATAATGTAATTATTCTTAATTACTTCCCAAAAATAATTAATTTATATTAATTACTCATCTTAGTTAACATTTTATAAGTCTTCTTTAAATTTTGAAATCTACTTTATCGTTAACTACAAACTTTAAACGTTAATTAATTTTATACTTACTTAAATTAATTACTTAATAATTATTAAGTGTTTGAAACATCGTTAAATTATTAAAAAAATAATTAAGACATGTGTTAAACTCTTGACTTAAGAAATTAAATCTTTATTAAATCGCAGTGCTTAAACTTGTAGAAAATGAAGTTACAAAATTTTATAGTATTGCAGTAGTTTAAAAACAACCCGAGACTCTCGCTATTAAAACTCGAGTGGCACTTCGAGTCGCACCCCAGTTTCCCCGAGACACATACCTTAATTCCACGTAAACCTTCATCTTCTCCCTCTCTTCTTTCTTTTTTTAATCTTGTTTCCAGTAGTTAATTTTTAACTTAAGTTATAAATCAAAACATCAGTATTCACTCACACGAACTCGAATGCAAACCCGAAGCGATCATACTAATTATTCGAGAACGACTCGCGACTCCCGGTTTCGACAACGCTGACACCAACACTTCGCCGTACACGTGCACGGTGACGCGACCCATCTCCGGCAAACCCCAACGCCGTCGGCAAGTCCCAAAATCCCTACAAACACGAAATCAATATTCGAATTGTTTGCAAAAATCGAATTTCGAAATTAAGCATACTATATGAAACCCGATGCTCAAACCACGCCACAAATTCACCTCGCCACCGCCGTGCCTACCACAGGAGTCGCCCAAAATTCGTCCTCACCTCGACAACACTCCAAGCAACCTTCCACCAGAATTTTGTGCAACTCGATTGCGTTATGATGACGAACTCGACACCTAACAAACATGACCAAAAACTCTAACTAAAACCCTACTATGATCTTGTATCCAAATCTCACGTAATAGAAAAATTATTGTACATTTTTCTTGAGATCACAATCATTTACACTTGCTTCAATTCAAGTTCCAACATTTACTAATTATTCAATTTCAAGAAATTGGTAAAAATATAGTTTTTGCACAAATACGAACTGCTCTTGAATTACTGCATTAAAAATCTTCATTCTAGCTTTAAAAATCACAACTTGCAGTAATAATTCAAGATATAAATTTAAATAGCATTTTATAGCATTCAAATTTATAATAGAAATATTAGATTCACCTGTAGAACAAGTTGCAATGATGTATTTGTTACACATAGTTTAACTGGTTAGTTAAAGAAAAACAGTATTTATGTAAACCCAGATTCACATCAACATAAAACACATACAACCCCATGTATTCCATGAATCATCATCCTGTTTTTAATTAAACTTAGGCTTGAAAATTTAATGTTTACTCACCTGGAAATCTCTGAACAAAGAACACTTGATGTTATGAACACGTGAAGCTTTGAAACAACCTGTATATTTTTTTATTTTTTTATTTATTTTAAACTTGAGCTTAGCTTGCTTCGAAAAATGAATATGTTTATTTCTTTGATTTACTCCAGATTGTTACTGACGAACAAATTAACATGATGTATACATATATATATATAAGAGAGTGGATTCTAACGGAAGGTGTTATCTAGTTCAGTTGTTTTCTTAATTTAGTTTCAAACATATTTATTAAGTTAAATACTTACAGATTATCAATGTTTGATGAGAATAACTTGAGTTTTAAACAAAAATATGAAAACTATAACAACAGAGAAAAAATAACAGAGAAAAACAGTATTTATGTAAACCCAGATTCACATCAACATAAAACACATACAACCCCATGTATTCCATGAATCATCATCCTGTTTTTAATTAAACTTAGGCTTGAAAATTTAATGTTTACTCACCTGGAAATCTCTGAACAAAGAACACTTGATGTTATGAACTCGTGAAGCTTTGAAACAACCTGTATATTTTTTTAATTTTTTATTTATTTTAAACTTGAGCTTAGCTTGCTTTGAAAAATGAATATGTTTATTTCTTTGATTTACTCCAGATTGTTACTGACGAACAAATTAACATGATGTATACATATATATATAGAAGAGAGTGGATTCTAACGGAAGGTGTTATCTAGTTCAGTTGTTTTCTTCCTTTTGTTCAGTTTGACCAGATTTTGTGTCTGAATATAAAGATTTGAAAACACTTCAATTGACAAAGTTAAGGCTTGAGCAGATGGCAATAAATGCCTTGTTTCTTAATTAGTTTACATACTACAATTATGATTTACTGTGTATAGATATTTTGTATAAGAAATATACTTTTGCAGGTAGGCTTGTGAATGAAGATTTGTTTTGCTATGTAAAAAGATATTTTGTCTTGTTATAATCTAGCTTGAACTTGCAGGCAAACACTTGGTCATATATATAAAGATGTATTTAAATATTTGTATGAAGACATACATATGGCAGGTAGACATATGGCTTGTAATGAAGATACTTGTATAAAACTGTAACAACCCGCATATTTATCAATTGTATATTTATATATTTTATTTATATATTTTATCGTTCGTCGGATTTTGATCCGAAAAGCTACTTTTTGCAAACAATTGAATTAGGACTCGAGACCACTTCCATTGAGTTCGAAATGCTGTTTATAACTACTTTTAAGTATAAACATTGATATGTTTGGAGATAGTGGAATTTCACTACTTTTTCACTTGAGCCTTTGGATTGGGCTTTTAACCTATTAGACCCAACCATCACCCCTCCTCTTCATAACTTCATTTCTATTTGCCTAAGCCTTCAAGCTTCTTCAAAAATGGTCGAGGGAATGGGAAATTAAAATTTCCAGAACTCAAATTCAATTGCAATCCATCTTTCAACTCCAAATTCAAGAAGAAGACATTGGATTCAAGCTTCTTGTGCTTAGATAGAAGAGGGATTGATTCTTGCTTGCTTAAAGCTTCATTTTCATTGATATTTGGTGCAAATGTGAGATTTTTATCTCATGATTCTAGCTTATAACCATATTGGACTGTTAGGAATGATTCCCTACCACCTTCGCATGCATATTAGCATTTGGTTTGGATTGGATTGGCGAAAAACTCCAATTTTTAACTTTTTGGTGAATTTTCTACACTTAGGTCGTTCTGGCCATTTTTCTGTGATCGGAGTTAGGTCGCTCGCGACCTAACCCTTAGGTCGCTCGCATGTTATCACGCTAGGTCGCACTGCCTTGAATTAACGTCTTCGGAGTTAGGTCGTATGGACCTTAGGTCGTAAGTCGTAGGTCGTATGGACCTTAGGTCGTAAGTCGCATAGCCATCTTCTTTTGACCATTAGGTCGCGAGTGCTAGGTCGTTATACCTTACCTTCCTTAGGTCGCAACCTTTTAGGTCGCTCGACCTATGCAACTGTTAGGTCGCAACCCTTTAGGTCGCTCGACCCATGCAACTGTTAGGTCGCGCATCACCCTAACTCGCTCGGCCTTGCCTTCGTTAAGTCGCGTGACACGTTAAGTCGCGCATCACCTTAACTCGCTCGACCTTGTTTAGGTCGTTAGGTCGCGAATACCTCTAGGTCACTTGACCCATTAAACTCGTAGGTCGCTCGACCCCTTACTTCCTTAAGTCATTCGTCTTCCATCGGTCGCTCACTTGGTTGAGTCGCACCTTACCTTAGCTCGGCCATGTTGGGTCGCGAGTTTCCCTTAGGTCGAGTACCCCTTAAGTCGCTCGACCACTAGGCCGCGAACACCTGTAGGTCGTGTGCCCCTTTAGGTCGCTCGATCCTATCCTCCCTTAGGTCTTCACTAGGTCGTACCGTTTTGGACGGGGCGCTGCCCCCTGGACCCCCGCGACCTGACCGGGCAGGTCGAACCCCGTAGCGGGGGCGTTGCCCCCGCACCCCCATCTAGGGGGGTTACCACCCCCCCACCGGACCCCCCCTCCATAGGGGATCTCATCTGAAAAACATTCTACAGAGCTTGCTTTGTTGATATGCTGAGTTGACCATTCTTCGAGACAAACTATCTTTGGCTTCTCGGTCGATTTTATGGATTTTTGAATATCTATTTCGATGGATACTTTACCGGTTTCTTTGGATTTTATTCACGTCTTCGAATGTGAATTTTTGTGATTGATTGTTTCCATAATCACTGCTATGATTTGTCACTTTAAAATATAAAGGTTTTCTATACTAGTAGTAAATATCAAAACTCTTTCAACAAAATGATTTCAACTCTATCTTTAATACCATTAAACCGTTTTTCAAACTACTAGTATATACAAACCTTTACCTCACTCGGATGAGAAATCTAATTAAACGGCTTAGCAAAACAAGTGGTATGAAACGCTTGCGTTCACTTCGTCGCTTAATTCTTGGACTTGTTCGAATGAACCTCTTGTGACAATTTTCTAGTGAAGATCTACGATTTGTTCTTAAATATTTAAGTTAAGCTAGTGGTTATGGGACATGAAGCTAAGCTCATATATTTACTAGCTTACTGTAATTGACCCTTCTTGATGATCGATGATGATCATTTTATTGTTTAGACTAGCAATGTGCGATGTCTCTTTGTCCACGTGGAGGACTGAACCTCAATTTATTGAGCTTCATCTCATTTCTTCGTGGGCCGGCGACCCATGTACATTTCATATGTTTCGATTCATTGGATGTACCTTTTGTACTACATCAATGTCTCGGCTTTTCGATTCATTGGACGTACCATGTGTACTACATTGATGTTCCGAATTGATTTGTGTTTTGATTCATTGGATGTACCGTTTGCACTACAACAATGTCTTTGCTTTTGATTCATTGGATGTACCGTTTGCACTACATCAATGTCTTTGCTTTTGATTCATTGGATGTACCGTTTGCACTACATCAATGTCTTTGCTTTTTGATTCATTGGATGTACCGTTTGCACTACACCAATGTCTTTGCTTTTGATTCATTGGATGTACCGTTTGCACTACACCAATGTCTTTGCTTTTGATTCATTGGATGTACCGTTTTCACTACATCAATGTCTTTGCTTTTTGATTCATTGGGTGTACCGTTTGCACTACATCAATATCTTTGCTTTTGATTCATTGGATGCACCGTTTGCACTACATCAATGTCTTTGCTTTTTGATTCATTGGATGTACCATTTGCATGACATCAATGTCTTTGCTTTTGGATTCATTGGATGTACCGTTTGTACTATATCAATGTCTTTGCTTTTTGGATTGATTGGATGTACCGTTTGCACTACATCAATGTCATGGCCAACCTTTTCTTGTGATTTCTGGATTTCAATATGATGATTTCCGGAACTTATGTTTCACCACCTTTTTCAGTTGGCATTGATATGTATGTCATTTATTGTGGCTTGGTGAATTAAATAAAGAATAGGATATTCTTTTTGACGCTATAAGACTCTTGGGATTTTGTATGACTTTCGTGGTTTTCTAATGTATACTTGTCGTAGTATGACATTTTTGGTTATCATACGTCATTTTATTATATCTCTTATTCCATATCATTTCATCTGATATTTATAGCTAGACTGATCCGTTTATTATTTTCTTATTAAATAATACTCGGGTCGGACTGAGATTTTACAGGTGCTTCTGCTTGACTCCTTATCGGACCATCATCTAATCTTTTGGTTAACTACTTAGCTTGTAGTTTTTGGTTGTGTACATTTGAGATATAGACTCCTTGATGTATACATATTCTTTTGTCTAGCACTTGTATCTATTCTTTTGTGATATTGTGGATCTTTTTGACCACTACTCTGATGTACACTTTTATGTGTAATATTCATATCCGTTTCCGCCTTTGTTATATGAATTGTCTGTGACTGATTTATGTTATGTTTATTTCTATATTTGTTTTCAAAGTTATATACAGCCACTGAGTAGTAGCTTTGAGTTTGTGTCGGTATGTCAGAATTCCTCTTGAGATGAAATCCATGTTATATTTTATCTGCCATATCGGTGCTCGCACAAAGCAATTACACGGATGGTCGCTCCTCAACAGCCTTATTCTCCGTGCTAGTTGACAGCATTACACTGTAGTGTTCTTGGCTAGCGTGGGTATAGAGGTGGGGCGTGCGACGACCCGACTTCCTATCTCCAGGAAATCGCATCATCATGAAGAAAGAAAGGGATAGAATAAGAAAGAAAGAGAAAGAAGAAACAGAACAACATCAGAGAACTCACAGCGGAACGAATAAAATATTACATAGTATCTTATTACATCAGAGTACACAATAAACAACACAGATTACAGACAGTTATAAACTTCTGTCTAACTATACAACTCAAGATAAAAGAGAGACGGATATAACAAACACAGCGGAATCAATATATATCTACATGTCGAAGCCTCCTGCTACATATCTCCTCCAGAATTCGTCAATCTAACCTGAATCACTTGACTACTCATACATAATATGAGTACCGAAGAGTTTAATAAAACAGAAAATAAACACTCGGGTCAGACAGGGGTCTGGTGTGAGTAAATGGTTTAAAATTGCTTAACTTCAGAAAATCCTTTGAAAAAAAAGGGTATCACGTAAGACTTCCCACACATAAACATGGAAAAGTTTTTACCTTACGCTAACCAAAACATTTGATAGGAAATCCAGTGATATTATAATAGTGTCTAGGGTTTTCAAGTAAATAAGAAATAGCCGAAATTGTTACATTCATTAAATTCCAGCTACTAGCCACAAAAGTGGGTAATACAATCAAAACCGTAGGGTCTCGTAGGAAGAATGGGTTTCCATCAATGGCAGGGCTACTGGGGTACCGCCCGTCACAGTACATAGCCTAGATCAACCTACCGAGGAGTACGTCCATTCCCCTGCAGCACAAGGCCGGAACCATTCCTTACTGAACAGTCCCGAACAAGACCACCCCGTAGTTGGAGCGACCAACCACACACTAAGCCGAAATAGAAAGGGGCCTCTAGACAGGGGTAAATCTCACTCTCAAGTGGGGGCTACCCACGAAGCCTTGCTGCACCTCCCCTATTTTAGCGATTCCCAGTTGATGAGGCTTGAGGTTAAGATTACCTTTATAGAACACATCTATATTAGAATGCTCATCGTCCACCTGACGATGTTTTGAAAGCATTCAATCCATACAAGTTCGTTCCGGGTTCGAACGAAACCGAAAGGCACTATCTCGTTACACTCATTTTGGAATCACCCTTAGAGTTAATGACCATACCCTTGCACTCTAAATCACCATCTTGAATCTATAAGCACTATTCCGTCAACTTAATACGGAATCACCCATAGAGTTATACTGAAGTATAGCCCTTACACAACGAGTCTTCACTTGGTCCTCTTGGATTTACGGCCTAACGTTTAATTGGAATAGGTCTGGTTTTTGGATATCCAAATATGGAAACCTGATCCCGGTCTCACAGAAACCAAACACCAATTTAATGTCCAAGTTGTACTTAAGGGTTTAAACAAATTAAACTTATATTCAGGATGATATAAACAGATATATGAATCGTATCATCACAAGAGATAACTCATATCAATATTCATCTTCACAAAGCAGCATATCACATAACAGATATATCCAAATCATCCAGAATCAAACCAATATCAAACATCCAATATCAACCAATCATACAGTATCAATCTCCAAATATTGATCATCTAATATCAATCAATTAACCAATATTAATCAATCAACCCATATCAATCAATCATCCAAACAGAATTGATTATCTCCTAATCAATTTGATTACCATAATCCTTCTTTATTCATTATTATTACAAATGAAATAAATTAATCATATCTAATGATTTCCTTAATTAATCTCCCTTGGTTAATTATCCTTTAATTACATTCAAGTAATTATCCTTAACCATATTCAGTAATGAACCCTTTATTTACTATCATTAATTACAATAATTAATGATCATTCATTAATTAGTTAAATATAATTAATTACATTAATTCTTAATTAATTACAATTAATTAATCACATTTAAATTAATCACTTATATTAATCCACCTTGATTAATATCATTAATCACATTAATTAATAATCCTTATTAATTAAAAATTACTTTAATTAATTAACTAATTAATTTATAATTAATCAACTCATTAATCATAATTAGTAACTAACAATTTGTAATTACTTATCTTAATTAATGAACTTCTTAATTAATTATTAATCTTTGATTAATTAATTCAATTAATTAATTCTTAATTACTTCATTAAGTAATTATTAAAAATTAAATTAATAAATAAATCCTTAGTTAATTACTTTATTAATTAAGTATATTTTAATTAATTACACTTGGTAATTAATCACATTCTTAAATTAATTAATCACATTAATTAATTAACTAAATAATTAAGTAATTAACTTTTAATTATTACATAAGTAGTTATCTCTAATTACTTCCATAAATAAATCTTAATTACTTTCTTGATTAATTACCTTACAAATAATTAATTCTATTATTAAATAATCCTTAATCCTTTAATTAATTATTTCATAATTAATTATCTTTAAAACAATTATATTAATTAATTCTTTAATTAATATTATTAAGTGATTAACCAATAATCACTTCAACTAATTATCCCATGAGTAATTACCATTAATTACTTCCATAAGTAATTAACTGCCTTAATTACATTCACAATTAACCATTAATTACTTTATTAAGTAATTACACTTAATTAATTCAAAATTAAGTGATTATTAAAAATTAAATAAACAATTAAATAATTATTTAAAATTAATTAAACAATTAATTAACTAATTCTATTATTTCAAAATCCTTTATCAATTAAGAAAACATTAATCTTAATTAATTTCTTTACTTATTAACAAGTCATAAAATCAAATATTCTTAAGTTCATAATCAAGATAAATTAATCATATTTATCTACATAAATAAATTATTTGAATTAATCCAATTCAATAACTTAAAAACAAACTTTTTAATTTTTATAACAAAATTATATCAATATCCTTATTTGGAAATAAGGCATTAAGAAGTTAAGTTTATAGCTTAAAACACTTTAAATTATCTAATATAAACTTATTCATTTTCAAAAATAATTTGGAAACTTTGTTATTAAAACCTTACTTTAAAATTTAACTTAAAGCTTTGATTCCAAATTCAAAACACTCTTCTTTAAATTAAAAATTTAATTAAATTAAACTATTTTCAAAGAAATCATGGAAACAAACGTAAATTTTAAAATAATTTCAATTTGTGCTTTTACAACAAGCTTAACTTTGAAAATTTATTCCTTTTATAAAACTTGTGTTTACTTTAAACCTGATCTTAATTTGTTCCTAACTTGAGGTTAAATTTGCAACCCAAAATCATCTCAGACCAAAGCTAAAACATGTCAACCAGACACTCGAGTCGAACCTAGTATCCACGCGTGCCAGCCCCGAAGAAATCCTACGTCTCTTTACTGCGAGTCGTCCCATATGGAAACTTGAGCTTCACACGAGAAAATACCATCTTCTCCAAACTCCCAAACCCAGTGCATACGAACGTGCACGTGCACGTCTCCCCTCGCCTCCGGCCACCAACCGACGTCGCGACAAACGTCGTCCGTCACACAAACCACCCTCGAGTATGAAACCAAACTCAGATTCAAACATCAACACGCAAATCGAAATTTGGACCCTCAACTCGAAAATCTGCAGAACAACAAACTACAAAACTCCCCACGGCCGACCGTCTCGTTGTCGATGATCATCTCCGTTCACACCATCGAATGCCACGGTCTTCAAGCTACATTCACCCTAAACGCGAACATCCCCGGTTCCAGATTTAAGTCACAAAAATCAAAACAACAGTGCCGAGCAAAACGCAAACTAAAACCCTAATTCGATTTAATTCCAACAAATCAGCCATCGGAAATATTTGATTTCGGTTTTCCCTTAATCTATGATCCATAAACTTGCTTCGAACCAAATCCTAGCTAAAGTCATCAAGTCGTTTCTCGCCAATTTACAAAAACCCAATTTCCACACAAACACCAAATTCACAAGAATTTCTCAATTAAAAATTATGATATATACCTTAAAAATCATAATTTTTGGTCCTTAATATATTCGTTAAATCCAAATCTAAAAACAAGGTGGGGTATTTTTGGCATGAAACAAAGATTTACTGTAAATTTAATTTTATAAAATTGATTGTGAATTTAAATTTTCAGAAACTATTTTTAATATTACCAACAAACATTAATCTACAACTTTCATTCACATCACAAGTTCAGTAGAGTATAGATTGGAAGATTTGAGATTTTTATTTTATAAATAAGCTCTGTAAAGAACAGAGATGAAAGTTTACAGATAATTACCAGGCACTTCACATTTTTAATATGCATGGATATAATATTTCATATACACATAAATTCATCATCTTAACACAATTCAACATATGCATCCATATTCAACAATAGATTTATTAAAACTGTTTTTAAAAGGGTTTACTCACCTCTGATATATATGCAGAGTTGTTTGCTTAATTTCCAGGCTGGAACTAAAATTCAGAAAAAATGCATTTGCTTTGATTATGCTTTTGAAATTTCCTTTGCATGCTTTCAGATTGATGATTAAAAGTGCTGAAACTTCAGTTATTCCTGATTCCATTGAATTGCAGTTGGACTTTATTGCAGGTTGAAGCTTTTGGAGTTGCAGATAGGATTTGCAGTTTGAATTGAATTGCAGGTTTTAAATTGTAATAAAGAACTTTGTTTTCAACAGTTATTGATTTCAGGTTGCCATAAATTTTTTCGAGAAGTGAAAATAAAGAAATGAAAGTCTTGAGAAAATTCGTTTTCTTCTATAAAACATTTATTAAAAAAAATTAAAATGATATGCCACTTGTAAAAATTTGAACAAATGTCATTTAAGTATTTAATTGTTTTACAAATGTCACTAATATGTTAATATGTTTACACATATTACTTAAGTGTTTTTAAACAAATTTTTATTTAATTTAAATGATGATATAAACTTACTTAATTAAGTTACTTTGTTAATAAATGCTTACTTATGTATTTATATGTATTTATAAAATGTTTATACACAAGAGTGAAATGTTTTTATGAAAATAAGCTTTTGAATTTTAATAAATACAAGTGTGAAATCTTTGTGAACCTTTATTTAATAAATATCTTACCTTTTAAAGAAAATATTCTAATACTAATAAAAATGCAAATAATTCTTATATATGTATTTAAAATAAAAAAAGTTTATACATATGCATTCATAACCATTTTAGTTTGAACATTTTAAAGAAAACACAAATAAAACATTGATAAATTTCCTTTATAAACTATCATACTTAAAAATAAACAATTATCTTACATCTTGAAAACAAATGAATAAATCTTTAAATTTAACCTTTGAAAACTATTAAGTTTTAAAATTACAATATGCATTCATACATTAGTTATTAATAGATTAAATTTAAATTTCCAAAACAACTCGAATTATAACATATACATACATATATATTACAATTTGAAAATTAATCTTTAATTAAAACAGAAGATATCCTATTCACAATATATATCAAATGTATATATTATAAATAGATAAAATTTCATTAGCTTTGACAAACAAATCTTATCAATATTTCCAGATTAAAATTCCTTAACCTTTAAAAGATTAAATTCACCAATTTTAAATAAAAATTATAAAGAAAAATTATCAAACCAATTAAACTATTAATGCAGATCATTAAATTGTTATTGCCTAAAATTCAGGGTCATTACAGTCCTCCCCCCTTAAAGGAATTTCGTCCCCGAAATTTAAAAGCAAAGGTAATTTAATAACCCAGTACATATTTTAATTTCAATTAGCAAAGCATGCCTAACAACCAGTTACTAACAACCATATCAATAAATCAGACAAACAATCCTAACTATTTATCCTGACACAAATTAGAATAAATCTCTAATACTATCTCGAGTTTCCCAAGTATAAATCACCGGGAAACTCGCTCTACAAAAGCCAACAAATCAACTACACTACCAAAATCCAGAACTTCACTCCATCTCCAGATCAATCAATCGGAACAAATGTCAGACTATACCCAAGTCTGGCACAACTTCCGAATCCAACTCAACATCCAACTCTAACTGAACTACAGATTCAATAACCAATGATGAATCATACACGTATTCCCTCAGAGATACGTGATACACAATGAATTCCAGCTATCCAAACTGGCAATTCAATCTTATCCTATCAAGACACGGATGAGAAAATCTCAAATGCTTCGGCACTAACCAACCAATCTTATCCAATATATGTTCTCTTAACCAGAGAATTCTTAACAACACTGAAGTCTCCTACTTCGAATTCCAAAACTTCTTACCTCATAGCAGCATAACTCATCAGTCAATCCTGGGCTACCAATTCTCTTCCGATCAACTCAACCTATGCTGATACTTCCAGAAACAACTAGACCAAAGCAAACCACTTTCTGGATTCTATTCAACAGAAAAGTCTTCAAAGATTCATCGAAATCTAGAACACAAACTTTACTACTCAATTAATAACAAACAAAACTTGTTTCCTTCCTTGCACAACTGCTACCTCGCTTCCGCTACACAACTCTGATTCTAAAATAGATGAGAATACTGTTGATGAACACGAATACAAACTTATCCAATATCTCCGGGAAACTTTGTTCATCAAATCCATCAAAATCTGAGTGACACATCAGACTTAGTCACACAACCCTAAAATAGAATCCTATTTAAGAGCTAGATCAGTCCAATTCCAAATTCCAAATTCCAAAGATATCTGAGCTGCTACACCAAATTCTCCTTTCTCCAAGAACCATCCCACTATCACGCTAACTACCAAAATTGCTTTCGGAAATAAAACAACATGGAACTCAACTTCCAGATGCAGACAAACTTCTGATTACCTCAGTAGCTCCTACTTCCACATGAGAATTCTCAGTCTCAAATAAAAGATAGCCTAAGAAAATTTCCAAACTAATCGCAAGTCACTTTTGCGATCCTTCCTAGTTCAGATCCCAAACAACCGTCAACTCTTTACCAATTAGAACAGCTTTAAGCTTTCCAAACCAGGTTAACCTTTCAAGAAAACATCACCAACTGCCCAGACTGCTGATAGAAGAACCACCAAGATTTCTGAACCAACGGAGAAACAACCACACTACTGCTGCATCCAAACTCTACCTCGATGATACAGTGAAGCTAAAAGACCTCCTCGACAACACACCGAACACTTCGAGTTGCACTGCTACCATAGCTAACCAAAGACTTTAATCCAAAAGCTTCACCATAACCAAAACCTTTAACAAACCCCACAACGGACCTTCGTGATGGCAGATAACCCTTCAAGAAACTCGGACTCCAACCCAAGCATCAACATCTCGCTCTCCTTAAGGAATGACAAGTGAGACCATGTCAAAACAAATAACTTATAGACCTTAGTCTCATATCCCAAAACAGCCAACCTCCTTGCTAGAGATCCAAACAACTTCTACACAAACGAGTCTTCCCTGCAGCAGGTAAAACTGCTCCTCAACCACTTCTAAAACTGCTTCAGAAGAAAACATCTCCGGAAAGTATATAGTATATTGCATCTCATCACGCAACTATCAAGATTCCATCACTTATTTCTGCACTTCCAACAGATTCAACTTAAGAAAATTCGCTCACCTGAGCGTAATCCAAACATACACTTCAAAGATAAACCTCGAATCTTCAAAAGATTTCCTTCGGATATCAGAGAAATCCTTACTCCAAACTACAAATCTCACTCGAGACGGTATTAGGTCTACATTCTCAACAAATACACTTCCAACCTCAAACAAATGGACCTCTTCCATCAGTGGTAGTCGTGTTACACACACACACACCACTACTCCATCCGACTCTAAAAATTATGTTGGAAAATCCGAACAGATAACCCAACAAATCAGGTAGATATAAATATATATATATATATATATATATATATAGTTATATATAAAAATTACAAGTACGCTCTTTCAAGAAAGACGTCACTCTAGAGCCTAGGTATTCACTCAACCTAATGCTCTCTAAAGAAAAATACACTTCAGAGCCTAGGTATTCACTTAGCCTAATGCTCTGATACCAAATGCGATGACCCGACTTCCCATCTCCAGGAAATCGCATCATCTTGAAGAAAGAAAGGGATAGAAGAAGAAAGAAAGAGAAAGAAGAAACATAACAACATCAGAGAAATCACAGCGGAACGAATAAAATATAATATATCACACAAAATATTACATAGTATCTTATTACATCAGAGTACACAATAAACAAAACAGATTATTGACAGTTATAAACTTATGTCTAACTATACAACTCAAGATACAAGAGAGACAGATATAACAAACACAGCGGAATCAATATATATCTACACGTCGAAGCCACCTGCTCCATATCTCCTCCAGAATTCGTCAATCTAGCCTGAATCACTTGACTACTCATACATAATATGAGTACCCAAGAGTTTAATAAAACAGAAAATAAACACTCGGGTCAGACAGGGGTCTGGTGTGAGTAAACGGTTTAAAATTGCTTAACTTCAGAAAATCCTTTGAAAAAAAAGGGTATCACGTAAGACTTCCCACACATAAACATGGAAAAGTTTTTACCTTACGCTAACCAAAACATTTGATAGGAAATCCAGTGATATTATAATAGTGTCTAGGGTTTTCAAGTAAATAAGAAATAGCCGAAATTGTTACATTCATTAAATTCCAGCTACTAGCCACAAAAGCGGGTAATACAATCAAAACCGTAGGGTCTCGTAGGAAGAATGGGTTTCCATCAATGGCAGGGCTACTAAGGTACCGCCCGTCACAGTACATAGCCTAGATCAACCTACCGAGGAGTACGTCCATTCCCCTGCAGCACAAGGCTGGAACCATTCCTTACTGAACAGTCTTGAACAAGACCACCTCGTAGTTGGCGCGACCAACCACACACTAAGCCGAAATAGAAAGGGACGTCTAGACAGGGGTAAATCCTACTCTCAAGTGAGGGCTACCCATGAAGCCTTGCTGCACCTCCCCTGTTTTAGCCATTCCCGGTTGATGAGGCTTGAGGTTACGATTACCTTTATAGAACACATCTATCTTAGAATGCTCATCGTCCACCCGACGATGTTCTGAAAGCATTCAATCCATACAAGTTCATTCCGAGTTCAAACGAAACCGAAGGCACTATCTCGTTACACTCATTTTGGAATCACCCTCAGAGTTAACGACCATAGCCCTTGCACTCTAAATCACCATCTCGTATCTATAAGCACTATTCCGTCGACTCATTACGGAAACATCCACAGAGTTATACTGACGTATAGCCATTACACCTCGAGTCTTTACTTGCTCCACTTGGATTTACGACCTAACGTTTAATTGGAATCGATGTGGTTTCAGATATCGAAATATGGAAACCCGATCCCGGTCTCACCGAAACCAAACGCCAATTTGATGTCCAAGTTGTACTTAAGGGTTTAAACAAATTAAACTTATATTCAGGATGATATAAACAGATATATGAATCATATGATCACAAGAGATAATTCATATCAATATTCATCTTCACAAAGCAGCATATCACATAACAGATATATCCAAATCATCCAGTATCAAACCAATATCAAACATCCAATATCAACCAATCATACAGTATCAATCTCCAAATATTGATCATCCAATATCAATCAATTAACCAATATTAATCAATCAACCCATATTAATCAATCATCCAAACAGAATTGATTATCTCCTAATCAATTTGATTACCATAATCCTTCTTCATTCATTATTATTCCAAATGAAATAAATTAATCATCTCTAATGATTTCCTTATTTAATCTCCTTTGATTAATTATCCTTTAATTACATTCAAGTAATTATCCTTAACCATATTCAGTAATTAACCCTTTAATTACTATCATTAATTACAATAATTAATGTTCATTCATTAATTAATTAACTATAATTAATTACATTAGTTCTTAATTAATTACAATTAATTAATCACATTTAAATTAATCACTTATATTAATCAACCTTGATTAATATCATTAATCACATTAATTAATGATCCTTATTAATTAAAAATTACTTTAATTAATTAACTAATTAATTTATAATTAATCTACTCATTAATCATAATTAGTAACTAACAATTTGTAATTACTTATCTTAATTAATGAACTTCTTAATTAATTATTAATCTTTGATTAATTAATTCAATTAATTAATTCTTAATTACTTCATTAAGTAATTATTAAAATTAAATTAATAAATAAATCCTTAGTTAATTACTTTATTAATTAAGTATATTTTAATTAATTAAACTTGGTAATTAATCACGTTCTTAAATTAATTAATCACATTAATTAATTAACTAAATAATTAAGTAATTAACTTTTAATTACTTACATAAGTAATTATCTCTAGTTACTTCCATAAATAAATCTTAATTACTTTCTTAATTAATTACCTTACAAATAATTAATTCCATTATTAAATAATCCTTAATCCTTTAATTAATTATTTCATAATTAATTATCTTTAAAACAATTATATTAATTAATTCTTAAATTAATATTATTAAATGATTAACCAATAATCACTTCAACTAATTACTCCATGAGTAATTACCATTAGTTACTTCCATAAGTAATTAACAGCCTTAATTACATTCACAATTAACCATTAATTACTTTATTAAGTAATTACACTTAATTAATTCAAAATTAATTGATTATTAAAAATTAAATAAACAATTAACTAATTATTTAAAATTAATTAAACAATTAATTGACTAATTCTAATATTTCAAAATCCTTTATCAATTAAGAAAACATTAATCTTAATTAATTTCTTTACTTATTAACAAGTCATAAAATCAAATATTCTTAAGTTCGTAATCATGATAAATTAATTATATTTATCTACATAAATAAATTATTTGAATTAATCCAATTCATTAACTTAAAAACAAACTTTGTAATTTTGATAACAAAATTATATCAATATCCTTATTTGGAAATAAGGCATTAAGAAGTTAAGTTTATAATTTAAAACACTTTAAATTATCTAATATAAACTTATTCATTTTCAAAAATAATTTGAAAACTTTGTTATTAAAACCTTACTTTAAAATTTAACTTAAAGCTTTAATTCCAAATTCAAAACACTCTTCTTTAAATTAAAAATTTAATTAAATTAAACTATTTTCAAAGAAATCATGGAAACAAATTTAAATTTTAAAATAATTTCAATTTGTTCTTTTACAACAAGCTTAACTTTGAAAATTTATTCGTTTTATAAAACTTGTGTATACTTTAAACCTGATCTTAACTTGTTCCTAACTTGAGGTTAAATTTGCAACCCAAAATCATCTCAGACCTAAGCTAAAACATGTCAACCAGATACTCGAGTCGAACCCAGTATTCATGCGTGCCAGCCCCAAAGAAATCCTACGCCTCTTTACTTCGAGTCGTCCCATATGGAAACTCGAGCTTCACACGAGTAAATACCATCTTCTCCAAACTCCCAAACCCAGTGCATACGAACGTGCACGTGCTCGTCTCCCCTCGCCTCCGGCCACCAACCGACGTCGCGATAAACGTCGTCCATCACACGAACCCCCTCGAGTAAGAAACCAAACTCAGATTCAAACATCAACACGCAAATCGAAATTTGGACCCTCAACTCGAAAATCTGCAGAACAACGAACTACAAAACTTCCCACGGCCGACCGTCTCGTCGTCGATGATCATCTCTGTTCACACCATCGAACGCCACGGTCTCCGAGCTACATTCACACTAAACGCGAACAACCCCGGTTCCAGATCCAAGTCACAAAAATCAAAACAACAGTGCCGAGCAAAACGCAAACTAAAACCCTAATTCGATTTAATTCCAACAAATCAGCCATTGGAAAATTTTGATATCATTTTTCCCCTAATCTATGATCCATAAATTTGCTTCGAACCAAATCCTAGCTAAAATAATCAAGTCGTTTCTCGGCAATTTAAAAAAAACCCATTTTCCACACAAAGACCAAATTCACAAGAATTTCCCAATTAAAAATTATGATATATACCTTAAAAATCATAATTTTTGGTCCTTAATACATTCATGAAATCCAAATCTAAAAACAAGGTGGTTGATTTTTGGCATGAAACAAAGTTTTACTGTAAATTTCATTTTAAAAAATTGATCGTGAATTTAAATTTTCAGAAACTATTTTTAATATTACCAACAAACATAAATCTACAACTTTCATTCATATCACAAGTTCAATAGAGCATAGATTGGAAGATTTGAGATTTTTATTTTATAAATAACCTCTGTAAAGAACAGAGATGAAAGTTTATAGATAATTACCAGACACTCCACGCTTTTAATATGCATGAATATAACATTTCATATACACATAAATTCATCATCTTAACACAATTCAACATATGCATCCATATTCAACAATAGATTTATTAAAACTGTTTTTAAAAGGGTTTACTCACCTCTGATATATATGAGAGCAGTTTGCTTAATTTCCAGGCTTGAACTAAAATTCAGAAAAAATGTATTTGCTTTGATTATGCTTTTGAAATTTCCTTTGCATGCTTTCAGATTGATGATTAAAAGTGCTGAAACTTCAGTTATTCCCGATTCCATTGAAATGCAGCTGGACTTTATTGCAAGTTGATGCTTTTGGAGTTGCAGATAGGATTTGCAGTTTGAATTGAATTGCAGGTTTTAAATTGTAATAAAGAACTTTGTTTTTAACAGTTATTGATTTCAGGTTGCCATAAATTTTATTGAGAAGTGAAAATAAAGAAATGAAATTCTTGAGATAATTAGTTTTCTTCTTTAAAACATTTATTAAAAAAAATTAAAATGATATGCCACTTGTAAAAATTTGAACAAATGTCATTTAAGTATTTAATTATTTACAAATGTCACTAATATGTTAATATGTTTACACATATTACTTAAGTGTTTTTAAACAAATTTTTATTTAATTTAAATGATGATATAAACTTACTTAATTAAGTTACTTTATTAATAAATGCTTACTTATGTATTTATATGTATTTATAAAATGTTTATACACAAGAGTGAAATATTTTTATGAAAATAAGCTTTTGAATTTTAATAAATACAAGTGTGAAATCTTTGTAAACCTTTATTTAATAAATAGCTTACCTTTTAAAGAAAATATTCTAATACTAATAAAAATGCAAATAATTCTTATATATGTATTTAAAATCTAAAACATTTATACATATGCATTTATAACCATTTTAATTTGAACATTTTAAAGAAAACAAAAATAAAACATTGATAAATTTCCTTTACAAACTATCATATTTAAAAATAAACAATTATCTTACATTTTGAAAACAAATGAATAAATCTTTAAATTTAACCTTTGAAAACTATTAAGTGTTAAAATTACAATATTCATTCATACATTAGTTATTAATAGATTAAATTTAAATTTCCAAAACAACTCGAATTATAACATATACATACATATATATTACAATTTGAAAATTAATCTTTAATTAAAACAGAAGATATCCTATTCACAATATATATCAAATGTATATATTATAAATAGATAAAATTTCATTATCTTTGACAAACAAATCTTATCAATATTTCCAAATTAAAATTCCTTAACCTTTATTAGATTAAATTCACCAATTTTAAATTAAAATTATAATGAAAAATTGTCAAACCAATTAAATTATTAATGCAGATTATTAAATTGTTATTGCCCAAAATTCCGGGTCGTTACAGGACGTCACAAAAACTATTTGTTTTGTTATTAACTTCAGTTCGAATAGTTTATACATATATATGTTAGGTTTATTTAACTTTGATCTTGTTTCATTTTATACTTTGTGCTTAAATTAGCTTTATACATATGTGTTTTCCAGTTTTCAGTTTATGTTGTATATTCACCAAAATTATTTAATCCTTGCGTATTTTATTTTTATTTCTATTTTACATTTTAACAATCAACATTTAAATTAGATTTATAAGTTTTACTTACATTTATACTTATTTTTATATTTATTTCCATTTTATTTTATTCAAATTGTACACATAAGTTTGACTTATATTTCACATTTATATTTTATATTGCTAGAATTAGATTTTAATTTAAACATTATCATCCAAATGTATATTTATTTATCAAATGCTAATAGGGTACAACATTTTAATTCAATTGTATAAGATAAATGTTATTAAGAGTTAAATTAAACGTTCCAAATCAATTTTCCTTTTAAAGTACCAATATTTACAAATAAATGGCAATTATTCAAAAAAAATATTCATTTCAAATTGATCAGATTACATTTTATTTAAATTATATTAAATATTTATCAAAATAAACATGGCCAAAATCCAGGGTTGTTATAGCGATCTTACTCGGGATTATCCAGTAAGGGATAGTCCGGGCCTTGTGTTGCAGGGGAGTTAGGATGTCTCCTCGGTACACTGATCTAGACCAGGTACTGTGACAAGTGGTACCCAGTGCCTAGTCATTAGTTAGAAATCCATTCTCCCTACGCACCTTTTACTAGTTTTGTTTGTATCACCCACTATGTGGCTAGTAGCTGGAATTTAATAGATGTAACAATTTCGGCTATTTTATAAGTATTTGTATATAGACCCTATTATAATATCAGATAATTTTTATAAAAAGTGTTTTAGCTATCGTAAGGTAAAAACCCGACATGTTTACTTGTGGCGTGGTCTTACGAGATGCTTTTGTTTTCAAAAGGATTTTTGAAACTTTAATAATCAATTTGAGTGATTTATAATCAGCTGGTATTCCAGACTGACTCGGGTGTTATTTCATTATAATGCTCGGGTCAGACCGAGTATTATATGTTCAGGACAGGATGCTATGGAGCAGGAGAGGAGCTGGAGTCCGAGACGTATTATCTGTACTTGTATATTTATCCGCCGTTGTGATTGTATGGAATTGTCTGACTGGTAAATGTCGTTTGTTTGAGATACTGTGATGATATATTATATAAAACATATATAGTTTTCATTTTGTGTAAAGATCTGATATTATATATTATATTTTATTCTGTTGCGACTGTGAGATTCTAATATTGTTTAGTTCCTTCTTTCTTCTATCTTCTTTCTTTTTCCTCAACAATCTGTCTTTTCGGCACTTGATCGTCGGCATATCATAATGTGGCGTATTTTGTGTCAATTTTCGAGGGTCGAGAAGGGTGGGTCGTCACACTTGGTATCACAGCTTAGGTTGGCGACAACCTAGGGTTTGGTGGGGAAATCACTGGTTAAGCAGAGTCAATAGTACTCTGAGTTGAGTGTAATAATAGATACGAGCGCATATTTTTTTAGTGAATATAAAACTATTTTTATACTGTGTTGACTTATCGGATGAGTGTTTATGAATTCTGGTCAGTACGGGAAGTACAACCATATCGATAGGGGTTTCTAAACTCTTAAACAAGATAAACCGACATAGTATTGTTTTTAAAGTAGGTAAATGAAATAATTTTACCCAAAATTATATTTTCATAAAAGATAAATAATTTTCTAAAACTATTATATATATTTGATTGTTTGGATGTGGATATCTTAATTAAATAAGACTCTAAAATTTAATCTAAAATTTTAAATGGTTATAACCAAATAAATTTATACAAAAGAAGAAATACTAAATTTGAATTAAACCAGAGTTTAAATCCCGGGGATTTTGAAAAGGATTTTAAATGTATTGAAAACAGAATTTGGAAATTTGAAATCTTGGGAATGTTGTCCAAAGATTTTAAGGTAATGATGGAATATTGTTTTGGGTAATATGTTTGAATGGAAATTGTTTGGAATGAATTTGGGAAAGTAAGGAAGCAATGAACTCACTTCAGTCGCTGGGAAATAATCCTGATGATGATGGCCGCATCATCAGAATTCATTTTCGAGTTTCTAAAGTGATGAATAATTACTTCCATAGTAATGGGGTATGGTATCTATTTAGATTTGTTTGATATACAAGGTATTTCAGAAATTTCAAAGGAGAAATTATTTTGATATAAACAAGTTATTTGGAATCCGGAGATTTGATTTAATATACCAAATGGGTATGAGTTGATTATTATTTCAAAATGGTTTCGAAATAAAACCAGGCAATTGAATTCTGAAAAATTCTATTTAAATGATGTGCAAAGTTAAAATAAATTACAATAAGAAGGAAACGAAAATTTTAATCCTGGAATTAGAATTTAACTTGAGTAAATGGAAGCGAATAAAATATATTGAAGTGAATAGAAAATTTCAATTTAACTTGGGATAAGTTAAATAAATTGGACCTAGAATTAAATTGATTTAGATTAAATTGAAATGTAAAATTACTTGATAATTATGGGTCATTATGTAATAAATTGTACTCATAAGCTAGTACTTATAATTTGAAATGGTGGATTTAAAATTTGCAAGGGATTAAGGTGAAAGAAAATTTGTATCTTTAAGAATTCAGTGATACATAAATATATATAGAATTTGGAATGTGATTTAAGATGAAAATAATTCAAGAGAGCAATATAAACTTTAAAGTAAATAATTTGGGGAACTTATAAATAGAAAATGGAATTATAATCACAAATAGGAAATAGTTGAATGATATGGTAAATTCAAACCTAATCTCAAATGAAATGTGAATTGAAATAAGGTGAAGAAAATATAAAAGATAAAAGGGTGAATGAACTTAAGTTAGTAAATAAGGTTTGAACTTGTATATAGGGAACTAAAATTGGATTTAATTGGATTTAACTTCAATTAAATGAAATTGAGTTGAATTTGGATTTAATTAAAATCAAGATTCAATTATGTTATGAATAAAAATGAATGGAATTAAATTCTTATTTAAGATAGTAAAAGGAAATGGTATGAATTCAAGTTGGCTAAATAAATTTAGTTAAACTTGAATTAAATTTGGAAAAGAATTAAATTAAAATGAAATTTAATTTAGATTAATTAAGAATGATATCGTATGAATAAAATTTTAACTCAACTAAATCCAAAGGAAATGTGTGAGAATGAATTTAGCATAAGTGTGACGCCCCACCTCTATACCCACGCTAGCCAAGAACACTCCGGAGTAGTGCTGTCAACTAGCACGGAGAATGAGGCTGTTGAGGAGCGACCATCCATGTAATTGCTTATCACACGGTGGCTATAAATAATCTTCGGAAACAAACATAGAAATAATCATATCACAAATCAGTCACAGACATCCATATCACAAAGGCGGAAGAAGATATGAATATATAACTAACACATGAAAGTGTACATCAGAGTAGTGGTCAGTAAGTTCCACGATAATACAAAAGAATAGCAACACGTGCTATACAAAAGAATACAACTATGAGTCTATATCTCAAGTGTATACAACAAAAACTGCTAATCTAAACAGTTAGCCAAAAGTCAGAGTGATGAATCCCTGGGAAGAAGTCAAGCAGAAGCACCTGTAACATCTCGGTCTGACCCGAGTATTATTTAAGAAAATAATAAACGGGTCAGTCTAGCTATAAATATCAGATGACATGATATAACATAAAAGATATGGCATAAACATAAACATCCATAATGACATACCACTATAAGTATGTAAATAATGATCAACAGAAGATCAATCAATAAGAGATAATCAATATCACAAGAATATTCTCAAAGATTCGAAAAGGGCATCATACCCCAAACTTGTACTCATAACAAGTCAATGACATAAATTCTAGAAATCAATGCAAGAAGTCCAGAAATCATAGAAAAGAGAAAGAGGCCTATCACATGACGGTCCGAAGACCAAGGGGAGCTACCCCACATGTGTGAATGGAATCACACAGATTAAGGTCCAGACTAACCAAAAAGCAAAAAGGTATGTGTGAGTGGAATCACACAAGTGGTGTCTAGTCTAACCTCGCAACAAGAGACATCGCACAGTTGCTAGTCTAAATCATCAGAATGATCGTCATGATCAACGAGAAGTGTCAATTACACTAAGCTAGTAAATATAGAAGTTTAGCTTCATGTCCCATAACCACTTGCTTAACTTAAGTATTTACGAACAAACTGTAAATCTTCACTAATAAAATTGTCACAAGAGGTTCAATCGAACAAGTCCAAGAATTAACCGACGAAGTGAACGCAAGCGTTTCATACCACTTGTTTTACTAAGTCATTTAATTAGATTTCTCATCCGAGTGAGGTAAAGGTTTGTATATACTAATAGATTGGAAAACGGTTTAAGAAAAGAGCTTTGTTATTAAAAATAGAGTTGAAATTGTTTGTTAAAAGAGTTTTGATATTTACTATTAGTATTGAAACCTTTATATTATAAAGTGACAAAACACAGAAGCAATTGTAGAAACAATCATTCACAAAAATCGCATACGGAGATGTGAATAAAATCCAAGGAAATCAGCTCAATGTTTTTCGGATAAGATCCCCTACGGAGGGGGGGTCCAGGGGGGTGGCAACCCCCCAAGGCGGGGGTGCGGGGGCAACGCCACCGCTTACGGGGTTCGACCTGCCCGGTCAGGTCGCGGGGGTCCAGGGGGCAGCGCCCCCGGCGGGGTGCGGGGCAGCGCCCCGACCAAAACGGTACGACCTAGTGAAGACAAAATGAGGTCTAACGACCTAACGACTCAAGGGTCATACGACCTAACGGCTGCGACCTAGGGGTCTAAGGGGTCAAGCGACTTAGTGGTTGCGACCTAGAGGTGTTCGCGACCTAACGATGACTCACGACCCAACATGGCCGACTTAACAGAGGTCGCGACCTAACAGGATAACTCGTGACCGACTTAAGAGTTGCGTGACTGAAGGGTTCCACGACTTAAGGGTTGCACGACTTAAGAGTTGCACGACTTAAGAGTTGCACGACTTAAGAGTTGCACGACTTAAGGGTTGCACGACTTAAGGGTTACACGACTTAAGAGTTGCACGACTTAAGGGTTAGGCCAGGAGCGACCTAACGAGATAAGGTCCAACGACCTATCGGGATAACTCGTAAACGACCTATGGATGAACGACTTAACTCCGAACGAGCTAAAAATGGCCAGAACGACCTAGGGTTAACTCGTGAACGGCTCACGACCTAGGGACGAACGACTTAACTCCGAACGACCTAAAAATGGCCAGAACGACCTAAGTTTAACTCGTGAACGACTCACGACCTAGGGACGAACGACTTAACTCCGAACGACCTAAAAATGGCCAGAACGACCTAAGTGCAGAAAATTCACCAAAACGCTAAAAATTGGAGTTTTTCGCCAATCCAATCCAAACCAAATGCAAATGTGCATGCAAAAGTGATAGGGAATCATTCCCAACAGTCCAATATAGTTATAGACTAGATTTGTGAGATAAAAATCTCACCTTTGCACCAAATATCAATGAAAATGAAGTTTTAAGCAAGCAAGAATCAATCCTTCTTCTATCTAAGCACAAGAAGCTTGAATCCAATGTCTTCTTCTTGAATTTGGAGTAGAAAGATGGATTGCAATTGAATTTGAGTTTTGGAATTTTAATTTCCCATTCCCTCCACCATTAATGCCAAAGCTTGATTAGTTAGGAAATTTATGAAGAGTGAGGAGAAGAGGGTTGGAACTTGGGCTTAATAGGCTAAACTAACCCAAAGTCCAAAGCGGGAAAAGTTAGTGAAATTTCACTAACTCCAAACCTATCGATGTTTATACTTAAAAAAGTTGTAAACGACATTTCGAACTCAATGGAAGTGGTCTCGAGTCCTAATTTGACCGTTTGCAAAAAGTAGCTTTTCGGACCAAAATCCGATTAACGGGTTAATATTTAAATAAAATATTTAAATACAAACTCGATAAATATGCGGGTTGTTACAATAAGCTAAATTAAATAAAGAGAAGCTTGAAGATGAATTTAGTGTAAACTAAATTAAATGGAATTTGTATTGGCATGGATGAAATTTTGGTAGTTTATTAAGAAAATTTTGAAAAGAAAAATAAAAATCCAGTTCTAGTATAGGATTTAGTTTTGGCAATAAAAAGCCGAGAGTTTGAATGAATAATGGAACTAAATTATAATAGTGATAGTTTGAACTATAAATAAATTCAAATGAGTGGAATAATTTAAGGTGGTCTCATTGTTAATAAAATAAATTTAAAATGGATTGAATAAATAAACAAACTGAATTAAAAATTGTAAATGAATTGAAATTTGATTTAGTGAGAATCAAATGAAAATGAAATAAAATTGATTTAAGAAGTAATAAAATATTGTGAAGGAACTTAAGCAAATTGAGAAAAGAAAGAAAAAATATTGTAGTCGGGCTTTATAAGGGGTCTCGAATGAAATTTGTTTAGATAATAGAATTGAAATGCAAGTGAAATGAATTTTAATTAATTATTGTGATAAATTAAAGATGTATGAGTTATAAATATTACAGAATGGGATGATATTAATATAAACATAAGTTGGATGATAAATTTGAAGTGAGAATAAAAATTTGATTTAAAAATTGCAAGGAAATATGAATATTTAGGATTGTGAAAAATTCCGAGTGGAATAAAATTAATATAAATTTAAACTGGAATTAATTTTAATGGTTATAAGCTTAAGTGGTGATTATTTGCTTGAATGACATGACAATTTGTATAAGAATTGGTCGTTTTGTTGTATTCGGAATTGAGTTGGTTTAAAGAAGCAAATGAAATTGGTTTTTGAATCAATTGGAATGGATTGAAATTTTATTAAGTGGTTTTGCATATGAATGAAAATGGGTCATAAAGAAATGCGAATGAATCAAATTGAAAATAAAATTTATTGCCCATCAATTGGAAATGGAATAGGAGTGAATTTATGTAAATAAGGCTTGTAAACTAATTTGATGTGAATATGAGCTTAACTGGTACAAAGCTGAATTGGTCGTGTTAAATATGACTTATATGTAGTAGACTTATATGTAAATTATTAGTGTAAAACAAAGTGAAGTTTGGATTTGTAGAGAGGATTAAAATGGTGCTGAACTTGTGAATTGCTTATAAAGAAAGTTAACATGCATAATTATGAAGTTTGCTTGTTTAAACTTTGTAATTGATGTGTTTGGGCTAGTTTAATGAATAGAATGTTGTTAAATTCTCATATTATTGAAAACTGATGTGTTTGTTTAAGTAAGTATAGGTACGGGAGGCAGTAAATAGAGTTGGAGTGTGTATATGCAATATAAATTAGTCGCGTGCTGTTAGAATGCTAATAAAAGGCACGCCTACGCAATTAAAATAGGAAATATGAACTGTTTTTGGTTTTTCCGACCATGTGGGTCGATGTATATATATATTTATATCTATTGTGAAATTGCAAAACTCCTTCGTACAAGGGAGATTCTGCCAAAAAAATTCGAAAAATTTGGGAGTTAGAAATTTTTTGAAAATGCTTCGTCAACGACAAATTGATTTCAAATTGAAATTTAAAATAAAAAGGATTTTTTAATAGGAATCGAAACTCGCAGTTTTGATTTGAAACTAAAAAAAATTAGGCAAAGTGAAATCGATATTTCCACTAAGTAGGTTTTGCTATTGGGTTCGGAACATTCTTCTATCTTAGCAAATTTCGGGGATGAAATTTTTATAAGGGGGAGGAATGTAACGACCCGGAATTTTGGGTCGCTGGATTTGAACATTTAATTCATTTTAAATGTTAAATGTGAATTTTGAATTGATTTTGAAATAAAAAGATTTTGATAAAATTAATAGAATTAGTTAAATTTCAAATATAGGAATTTAATTGAAATTTGAATAATAATAATTTAATATTAGAATTGGAATAATTGGTGATTATGGATGTAATAGAAATAAAAATAGATTCTAAAATTTATTTTAAGTCTATTTCGATTTGAATTATAATATTGGACTGTTGGATGGAATTAAAAGTCGATAGGTTGAATTTGGAATTTTATATTAATTTAATAATGGAATTTATTAATATAATAATGAAAATAATTAGATTTTGATTTTAGCTGAACCAGAACAATTTCTAATGTGAATATAAATTTAATACGATTTATAATAGAGTTAATAAAATTTTAAAAGTGAAATTTTAAGTGATTTCGAAGATTTTGAAAATCGCTCGAATTCATCGACGAGTTGAAATAGCCTTCCGAGGCAAAGTCTCAGAATTCGATGAAACTAGTTCCATTGGATCTGTAATAGTTAGTTATTATCAGATTCCAATTTTCGTAGCAATCTGAGTTGTCGTTTGACCCTGCCAGCTCAAAACGCATGGAAACTATTTTAATCGATTATAATTTAAAATTGATCGTTTATTTCCGTAACTCATGCATATGACCAAATTAGCTTCTGAAACACGTTCCACTGTGTTCAGAACGTAGGTAAAACCTTAGCAACGCCTGTCGGCAAGCGTCGTTTGGAGATCGTGTGAAAAGGTTGCTTTTAAGTGAATTAAATAATCGATTATACGTGTGTGTGTGTGTGTGTGTGTGTGTGTATACACACACACGTTTTTTCTTAGGGCCGAAATCCTAGAAACCACGCAGTCGTTTCCTATTATAATTTAATGGCTAAAAAGCTTCATCTTTCACCTCCAATTTTCATGCAATCCGTCGCAAATTGGCAAATTCTTCCAACTGGAAAGATGAAGAGCTCGTTGAGCACTTCGATTCATACGGTAGTGATCATAAATCGTCGAGCGGTTTGTCAGAAATTTCACCATGAAGGCCGCGTGTTCATGCACACTTTTCGAGGACCAGAGGCCACCGAGTTTGGCCGGATTTGGGCCATGGGTGGAGCAGAGGCGCGCGCGCGATGTGGTGGGTTCCGATCGAATTCTTGAACGTCATGGTGGGTGCGGTTCCTAACCCTATAACACGATGTTGGATTCGTTTTTGCTATTTATATCGCTATGGAAGAAGTAGAGGGGGCGGCCGTGATTTCTCTAGTGGATTGCGGCCATGATATGTTCAAGGTTTAAATTAAATAAAAAAAGAGAAAACTTGTTTTCAAATTTATATTCAAACTTTAAAAATTCATATCTCGTGCGTTTGTTATCGGATTTCGACGAAACGAGAAATGCCGGAATTGCAGAGACAAGTACTACGCAGTGAGCAATTTTGGAATCATTAGGAGAAAGTAAAAATTTAGGTTAAATCGAACACCGTTCGATTTAATTTAAATTTGAATGCTCGTCGAAAACCCAAGGTGAGTTAATCTCACTCATATCTGGATACCATTAATTTAAATAGCTAATATTTAAATGTTTGATTGGTTCTTTAGCCGAATATGATAATTATTATCAAATTGAATCGATATTTAGTTGTTGTGCTAATATCTGTGGATGCAGGGAAACAGGTTGGAGGGATCCATCTGGATTCCTCACAAATAGAAATTTATTTATATTCTATAATATATCTCATTTAAATTCTGTGATAAATTGTTTAAATCCTGTTATGTTGTGCTCTATTTATATACTGTGATAGATTAAGTTAAAAATTAAATTGTGATTGTGCTATGATTGGGTGGATACAACCTGGGAATTTAAAATAAATAAATAAACTGGGTTTTAAGGAAATTAAAGAAATTCTTAAGTAAAGAATTTAAAAGGAATTAAATTCAAGTAATTTGTTGATAATTCGAAGTGTTTGAAATTGTGATTTCAGAGGGAAATGTGAATTGTTTAAAATAATAGCGAGTTTTATTTTTAAAGAATGGGAAGCGTTGTTTCTCCTGGAAACTTTTGTATGTTTTTAAGAAAAGTTTTCAAATATAAATTTGTAGTTTAAATATGTTTAGAATATTTTAGAAAGAAATATTACTTCAAATTGTTTTTAAGTGAAAGCAAATATTTGATTTAGTAATTATGGTATTTAATTATTTTTAAAAGTAAGGTAGTATTATGTTTTCAAAAGGAAATTATAATATAATCATTTGATTTAATAACTTTATTTGTAAAAGTTAAATTTGACTTAAAGTACTTAAAAAACCTCTATATATTTCCTTAAGTATTACTTTCAATTAAATAATTTCTAGAAGCTTTATTTTAAATGTTTTAAACACATGTTTGAAAATGATTTCCAGGAAATAGCAACGTGTTTAAAAATAAAAGGAGCTATTTTTAAAGTATGGAAGGGATTTTACGGGATGAACGAAAAATTGAATTAGGGTAAATCGTGTTAGATTGATAAAAAGAATTCTTTGGGTTATCCTAAAATGGAAGTGTATTTCCTGAAAGCCAAGTACGTTTTTAAAGTAGATTTTTGAAACGTTAGAGTTTGAAGTTATATTAAGAGTGTTTCAAGAAAATCATTTAAGTGGTAAAAATTTTAAAAGTGAACATTTATCAAGGTAATTATAGAAGTAATTATTTTAAAAAGGTAATTAGCATTATATTTTAAAAAGAATATTATTAACATTTATACTTTATAAATGGTTCTATTTTAAAGATAATCAATTAAAGTTTTATTTGAAACTTGTATAGAGTTTCATAGCTTTATTTCAAGATCTAGTATGACTTAACTTTATTTAAAGATAATAGTTTATATTTTATTAAGTAGTTTTATTCAAGATATTTTTAAAGGTATATATACATATTAAATTAAGTATGTTAGAAGTTTTAAATATAAATGTTTTAGTGTATTTTCAAGAATAAAGCATTTAAATTATTTTAAACCTTAAGTATGGGTACTTGGATGTTTTCGGAGGAAGTAAAGATTTTGGAATCTATTCCATGAGATGAATTGGGTTTGAAAAGTGTTTCAAAGGAATTTTGAAATGGAATTATATCTGGCAAAGATATTTTTGAGGAAAATAAACAATGTGGGAATTATTTATTGTGTGATGGATGCTTATGGATGTAATTGATAGTTAAATCACCGACTATCAATATTGGACAAATGCGTTGATCGTTTCGAAGAGACCGGGATCGGGATTAATTTCTCGAAAACCACTTCGATTCGGTTTGTATGTTTTCATGGGAAAAACGAGTTCGGATTCGAAGATGGAGAAGTGAAGTGCAAGGGCTTGTCGTTACTAATCCTAAGGATATTTCCAAAATGGATGTAGTAGGAGTAGTGCATTCGGTTTCGTTTGAACCCGGGACGGACTTGTATGGATGAATGCTTTCGGAACATCGTCAGGTGGGCGATGGGCATTCTAAGTGAATCGTTCAAAAAGGTAACGCTTAGCCTAAAGCCTCGTCTACCGGGAATGACTAAAAATCAGGGGTTATGCAGCAAGGCTTGGTGGGCAGCACCCATTTCCGGGTAAGGTCATCCCTGTCTAGATGTCCCTTTTTATTTCGACTTAGTGGTACGGTTGTTGATCCCAACCGTGGGGTGATCTTACTCGGGATTATCCAGTAAGGGATAGTCCGGGCCTTATGTTGCAGGGGAGTTAGGGTAGCTCCTCGATACACTGATCTAGACCAGGTACTATGACAGGTGGTACCACAGTGCCTAGTTATTAGTTGGAAGTCAATTCTCCCTACGCGCCTTTTACGAGTTTTGTTTGCATTACCCACTCTGTGGCTAGCAGCTGGAATTTAATAGATGTAACAATTTTGGCTATTTTATAAGTATTTGTATATAGACCCTATTATAATATCAAAGGATTTTTATAAAAAGTGTTTTAGCTATCGTAAGGTAAAACTCGACATGTTTACTTGTGGCGTGGTCTAACGAGATGCTTTTGTTTTTAGAATAATTTTTGAAACTTTAATAATCAATTTGAGTGCTTTATTATCAGCTGGTATTCCAGAGTGACTCAGGTGTTATTTTATTATAATGCTCGGGTCAGACCGAGTATTATATGTTCAGGACTGGATGCTATAGAGCAGGAGAGGAGCTAGAGTCTGAGATGTATTATCCATACTTGTATATTTATCCGCCGTTGTGATTGTATGGAATTGTCTGACTGTTAGATGTTGTTTGTTTGAGATACTCTGATGATACATTGTATAAAACAGATATAGTTTTCATTTTGTGTAAAGATCTGATATTATATATTATATTTTATTCCGCTGCGAATGTGAGATTCTGATATTGTTTAGTTCCTTCTTTCTTCTACCTTCTTTCTTTTTCCTCAACAATATATCTTTTCCGGCACTTGATCGTCGGCATATCATACTTTAGGGTATTTTGTGTCGATTTTTGAGGGTCGAGAAGTGCGGGTCGTCACAATGGGTTTTAAGATTGTGTTCAATGAGATTTTGTACGTTTTGTGGCAAATGGCGTGGGATTGGGCTCCGTGATTTGGACTGGAGGTGGCCAGTGGGTTGTGGATCACTGGAAATATGGTGATCGAACTTTCTGATGAACGTGGCGGCTAGTCGTTGGCGAAGTAGGGTTTCGACGTTGGTTTGTGTGCTCAATATATTCAAGGCGCATTCGCGTTGCCGTGCGAAGGCCAGAAGAAATCACGACCAGAGGAATCGATTTATCGTGTCGAGATGATTCTTTGGTATGATCGGCGATGGTTCTTGGGAAAGGAATCATCGGTGGATGATTGATTTCGTTGGAGCGTTGGGTTTCTAGATTGTGGCTGGGTGATCAATTTTCGATAGATTGACTTGATCAGGTTTTTGGGTGGTTAAATGGTATGAGGTGTGTTAGTCTCTGAGAAGATGGTTTTGATGAAAACAACCTTAGAATAAGATTATAAAATGTAAATACTAACATTATATTTCAGATATATATGTATATGCAGGATTTAAACATGCATGTACCAAGAATGAAGACTGTACAGTATAAAGATTCAAGACCGAAGATATCAAGATTGAAGACTCATGGTATCAAGATTATCAAGATTCAAGATTTCAATAATAAGCAATTTAATTAGGAATTTTGTTAAAACTCCTAGAAAAGAACTGGCATCTTAAAATCCATTTTATTCGTGGAATGGAATCCACTTCGAGCCCGTTAAAGTGATGGAACCCTAAGTAGGATGGAACCTATGAAAAATCTAGTGGAACATTGTTTTGTATCCACTATCTTTTATTCAAATGTTTTACAAAATTATATCTTGTTTCCAAAACGATTTTAAAATCTTACTTTTAAAAGAATCAAAAACATCTATGCTGGTTTTAAAATACTTTTAGCTTTAAAATAATCTTTATTTTCAAAATCAAATTATCCTTGGTTTTAAACTATCTTTTGATTATAATATATTTAATTTTAATATTTATACTTAGATTTAAATATATAGTAAAAATTTATATATATCAAAATATTATTCTTTATACTTATTTATGTATTTTAACTATAGTTAAGTATATTTATAAAGTTTAAAAATAGTTTAAATACAAGATAGAAGTTATTTTCAAAGAAAAACAAATTACCAACGACAACCCCTAGGGACCCCTGTCGCCAAGGTGGCATTTTATTTCAAAAATTTGAATTTCAAAGGAAGTGTCTATTCGTCATATCCTTTCATGAATGGACATGGCTGTTGGATATTTTATTTTAATTTCAAATAGTGGTATTTTACATACATTTTTCTAAAATATTTATCAATCTATGTGTACCAGATATTTTACGAATTCCAAATTTCTATACTTTTAAGTTAATATATTGGTTCAGGTATTTTTAATCGTCGTAAATTTATTTATTCGATCAATCAAAAGTAATATTCCAATAATTTAAATCAAAAAATTACCCACTTATCAAATGACTAAAAATCCTGGTCGTCACATTCCTCCCCCCTTTTGAATCTTTTCGTCCCTGAAAAGGAACGAAGCCAGAATTACTAAAATGCTTAAAATCAGATAAGTTTTCTATGATCATTTTTAAACTACCTTCAAAATCTGTATAATATTACTAAAATAGTTTTTATAAAATAAATACTTTTATAACTCGATGTTTCGACAAGTCCATCCTTGTTCTCATAGAAATTCGGTCATACGTTGACCAGGCGTACGACTGAAAATCCATGAGTGCTTGGCGGACCCATTTTCAACATCTAGAGAAAATATTTTGAAAAATAATTTTATTAAAACTACAGAAAATTGTTTCTAAAAATAGAGGAAATATCTTTGTTGAGAATGCTCTGGAAATCATCACCCAAATCCATGGTCGCAGTTACATTCTGGATTACGTTGTCATAGCAGCAAAAGTCCATGTAACTATAGGCACTCCGCGCCCCGCGATTACGCCACGGAACCTACAACAGATCGCAGTTACATTCCAGGGTTACGTTGCCATCGTAGCAAAATTCCATGTAACTGTAGGCATCAGCGCCCTCGATTTTCGCTGTCAAAATGAAACTTCTCCAATCCTACATAGGTCGCAGTCTACCGATGTAAAATCAAACGTAGACTGTTGGCTCTCAACGGCACACAAGACTTTTTCTATGTTACCATAGGTCGTAGTCTACCGATATAAAATCAAACGTAGACCGTTGGCTCTCAGCGGCACACACGACTTTCGCTATGGTCTGTAGTAGATCGTAGTGACATCGAGTTACACTGTCGTCACAGCATAACCCAAATACCTCTATGGGCATCAACGCCCTTAGACTTTCTCTACACACTATTCATAATCCTCAGGAACTAGTTTTGTCCGAACTCCTCACAGGATCAACTTTAGAACCCCCCTTAGGGTTCAAGGCAGTACCACCCTGTGGCACTCCTAAGAAGTTCATTTCAAGGGAGCGCCTTTTTCCCCAGAGCCACTATCAAAACACTTTATACTATAAACATATAGTATCTTCCAAATCATACACCTAGTATAAATATCATATAAATCTCCTTTTCTCAAAATCGATTATCCCAAAATCGATAATTCTCAAACTAGGCTTTTTAATATTCCAATATTGATTTTAACCAAAAATCAAAAGCCTTTCCAGATCCAAAGGTTCCCAAAACCTTTTTACAAAATCCTCATAAGATCCTTAATATATATAAATATATATAATTTTTTTAAAAACTTTAGATCATTTCAAACTTGTATAAAACTTCTTTTCTTTAAACACCTTCAAAATCCTTTCTTCTGGCAATAGATTCAACAAGGGGAGATTTATCTTATATAACAAAGGTATATAACTTTGTTTATTTAAAATAAAATATTCAAATTTGATTACTCTTTTTTTTAAGTTGTTTCCATCTCACTTATCATCATAAAGAATATTTAATTTTCAGCTTTATTCATTTGTATATTTCACAACATATATTTTTATATGAAAAGAAATCATTTCACATTTCTTATTCATAACCTTCCAATATCAATTTCATTTAAGCCCGTACGATGTATACATGTCATCCGTACGCCATACCAATCTGATCGCTCACCCGATTACACAATTTCATTTCTGAACTAGTATCGTCCATCCAACTTCCTAGTGCGGACCGGATCTGATTTCTTGATCAGAAACCGTCATTCTCCTTGCATAGCCATAACTTATGGTAGAGAAAATCCAGAGACAATCAACAATCCATATCCACGTTCGCCGTCGTAAATCAAGTGAAAAATCCCAACTCGGATCGATAAAATATCTCGAAATTCTATGCTCAAATCTGGATCAAATCACTAAGCGAATAGAATAATATACGTATATCCTACGTATTTGTCTTCATTGATTATTAATTAAATCAATTTCCTTTCTACTCATCCTCACTTTGATTTTATTCTCTTATTTACATTTGCCTTAAATCCCATTTGGATTATCACTTCAATTCTTATCTCAATTGGGTATTTAATCAATAATAGTTTAAACTCCGACCAGTTTATATTTAGAAAATAGCTTGAAAGTTTTTAAAAATAAATAGATAAGTGGTTGAAAAATAATTATTAGTTTGCAAAACAGCTGTAAAATAGTTAACTAATTGTAAAATAGTTGGAAAATAGTTAAATAGTTTCAGAAATTTTAGATAATTGCAAAATAGCTGTAAAAAGTAATTAATTTATGAAATAGTTGAAAAATTGTTAAATAGTTTCAAATATTATTGTAAAATAAATATAAAATAATTTGGCTTTAAAAAGAGAGGTTGTATTTAAATAAGTTTATATTGAAACAATTTATATTGAAAATAGTCTAGAGTCAAAACTGTTCACTTCCCCATCAATTCAATTTATATTTCCACTTCCCTTTAATTTAACTCAATTCCAATTTGAATAATTTCAATTTCTATTGAAATTTATTTAACCCCAATTCAAGTTGAATCAATCTTGATTCCTTTTCAAATTCAAATCAAATTTAATTTGATTTTAAACCTACTCAACTTCGATTACTATTCCAAATTATTCCAATCAATTTGGACTAATATCAATTGAACCCACTTCAAATTTCAAATCATCTCAATTTCTGTTTAAATTAGTCCCAATTCCCATTTTAATTTGAACTCATTCCATCCTTGATTTTATTTCAAATTAACCCAATTCAAATTTCCCATTTAAATTTTATAATTCAAACTAAATTCAATTTGAACTAATGAAATCTCAATCTCATCTTTAACCTATCTTGAATTATATAAATTCGAGATAAATTTCCAAACGTTGATTTAACCCCTTAAATTAGATTAACCTTTATTTTTAAATCAGTAATCCAAATCTTTAAACAATTTAATTCTGAGTCCGATTCTCAATAGATAAAGAAATTTTTATATTAGATTGTATTACCATAAAATATTCCATACATTAATTGACTACGTACTAGTAGTTCATACATTGCATACATTTATCCAAAATAAGAGTCTTAAAAAAATCATAAATCTAGATACCTTTCTATTACCTAGAGGTTTGGAAAGAGCAGAGCCCTCATATTCTTACAAGAATCCTTTATATGGACTTCCTTCCAAAGCGCAAAGCACGAACATACACTTCTCAACAGGGTGTCCTCACTTATAACATTTACCACAAAATGTTTCTACCATGTCATCAATCTGAATAACCTTCACGCCTCCAACAGTACGTTCCACAGCTTTACTCCTCCTCTGCCTCTCAGTGCAATTCCTAGCAATGTGTCCCGTCTTCTTACAATGATAGCAAATACTCGACTCGTTCACCGGTTCAACTGGTTTACGCTTCGCCTTCCTCACTTTAGGGCAATGATTTAGGAAATGTCCTTTCTTATGACACTTAAAACACAAGATCTCAGAGAAAAACCGTTGGAATGTACTCTTCAATTCCTCCCTTGTTTTACCACACTTGGTGGCGTAATGTCCCCTATTGAAACATCTGTAGCAGGTGACATTATCATAAGGCCTTGGTTCAGCCCATTCCTTAATTGTTTATCGTACTCTTGAATTTCTTCTTCTCGATCCCTACGTGCAGCTGCTCTTTGCTCTCTGCGCCTAACCTTCCATTCTTCACTCTTAGTCATCTCTCTCAAAGACTGAATTCTAGAGGGGCTTCCTAACCTATAAATTGGACTTAATTAGAAGAATAAAACTTTTGCTCTTATATTAATTTGCTTACCAAGTTATACCTTATGTTTCAACACCTTTGGGTTTTTAATTCCAAACAAGTTTCAAATAACTTCTTATTTCAAAATAAAATTACTTTCAGAAATATTCTGAAGAATATTATTTATCATTCCCTTTACCCATTTATTAACTAATTTCAAATGTTCTTTTTTTATATCTTAGGATTCTAACTTCACAATTGGAAACCACTTCAATTTACAAGTCATACTTATCTAAAAGTTTACTTCCTTAACACATTCCAATTTGCTTTATCATTATTAGGGAACAAACATCATAGTATTTCTATTACCACTTAATTTGATTTAAAACCAAATTTAATCCTAATGTTGCTTATAAGAATGGTACATTCTATTCAATTCCTACTTGGATATATATATATATATATATATATATATATATATATATATATATATATATTCACAACTTAAATTCTTATTTAATTTCATTAATTTAACATCCCATTACCTTAATGTTTATTAGAAAGAAATATTGCCCTATATATCAAAATATATTCTTATATAAAATCATTTAAAATCTTTATATAAGAATATAAGAACGCTCTCATACACACACACACTCACACACACTCAACTCATTTTTGGGATACTACTTACCCAATCCTTAATGAGTACACCCACCAGTGCCAAGGTTCTCGCTAAACCTTCAGCTCCGATACCAACTGTAATGACCCAGAATTTTCGATCCTGAAAACTCCAGATAGTTAGAAGAAGAAGAATGACGTAGAAGAAAAGAAACAGAAAACACAACACAAATTCTCACATTTGCAGCGGATCAAATATAATATCAAATAATAACAGTTTACATAAGAATTCTATATCTGTCAATTTCATTTTTTTTATACATCAGAGTTACACACATACTCAAATACTGGACATATGAAAATCAACAAGTCTCAGATATACAACAATATAATACGGCGGAAACACTCCATACGTTCTTGTCATCCAGCCCGCCTCCTGAGCTCCAGAACGTCCTTATCTGAAGATCTATAATACTCGGTCTGACCCAAGCATTACCTCAACGTAACACCCGGGTCAGGCTGGAAACCAGCATGAGTAAACCCATATAAATTGAACTACTAAATTCCAATCATTAAAGAAATCCCGAGTAACTCGTAACAAATTTTACAAATTCACAATTTGTTGTAAACATCACTTATTTCACACATCAATTTTCTAAGAACCAAAATTGGATTAAATAGTCCAATTCACTTAAATCATTTCATTCCAGCCTATAGATTTCACATATCAATTTATGATAATCGAATTAGTTTCGGGTACTTACTAATACCCGACTCCGGTTTCTTCGAATTCCGTGTCATCTTAATCCAAATTATTCAATGAAATACAGTTCAACTTAACATACAGGATGTCACTGTTTTATACACAACATTTTATATCACATAGCATCACACATCACGTACCAGAGATATCAACTAATCTAAGGCATAAAATATTATTTAATCATTCATAAGCAAGATTAATCAATCACACCATCCCAAATTAATTTAATTAACCATAATTGAATTAAATCAATCACCTTTGAATTCTGCTTATTAGTTACAACCCAATTAATTTATCCTACAGTAACCAACCGATTTAATTAATCCCCTGTATTAATTATCCTTTAATTGCATTAAGTAATTAGTCTTTAATTAATCACATAGATTAATCATCCTTAACCATTCACATTAATTAATCTTTAATTAATTAATGACATTCATTAATGATCCTTAATTAATTACTTCCATAATCCTTAATTAATATCATACAGTAATTGTCAATCCTTCAATTACTTACATTAATTAATCCTTTAAGTTTATTACACTGAGTAATTAAACCTTAATTACTTCATTAATTATTCCTTAATTTATCACATTTGTTAATTAACCTTAATTAATTACATTCATTGATTAAACCCAAATTAATCACGATTAACCTTAATTAATTAACCATGTAATTAATCATCTCTTAATCACTATTTAATGACCCCAACATAGCTTCCCATTAATTACCACTCTAAGAAATCTTCCTTTAATTAATTACTTCATTAATTGGATTTCTATTTACAACATTTGATTTTCTTTCAAAACTTGATTTTGAATTATAAATTTGATTTCTTCTTACATAACTTTGCTCTTAAAATTCTTGAAAGCCTGATTTCATTTACAACCAATTCGTACCTGAATCTAGGCTATCACAGCAAAACTCGAGTCGAACCTTACTAAATAAAAAAAACCCGAGCCTATCCCTCAGACAACTCGACCAAACACACGAGTCAATAGCAAGCACCCACGACTTCGAGTTCCTCATGCGAAAACTATGAGTCTTACCCGAGCTGCTCCACTTCATCTCCAAAAATTTAGTTCACAGCCAACTCACCGGCCAAACGTGCTCGTGCACGTGCACAGAACCACAGGCCACCGTCGATCGTCACCAAGACCATCGACAAGTCGTCAATGACTCCACTACTCCTTCTGATAACCCAGAATCGAAGACGGCAATGGTAATCGAAAACAAGCTTCACGATTAGAAATTGGAATGAACATAAACGACAAATATATCCTCACCACCGATGATTACGACAACTAGAACTCACTGGCTTCATTCTAGAGCAGCACCATGTCCCTACGCGGCTATCCCCTGTCTTGCGACTAACTCCGGTCCCCCCATGGTGGTGAAATAATACAGAAACCATCTACGGCCCAAAACTAGGTTTAGAAAATTCCTCAACCAACCCACGCGACCACGGTGATCTGAACCCCCATCAAATTATTTTCCCAGCCTCCCTGATTGACGTGCTATCCTCGACAAAAATTTCGACCATTAACAGTTCGATGAACATCAGATAAAGGTCAAAATTCATTTTCTTTTCAACCAATGATTTCTCACAATACATAATACTAAAAATCAAAATTACCATCTTAAAAATCCTAATATTCAAGCAATACACTTGGAACAATTAATTGTTGAAATCAATTTTCTGATAAATCCCTAGTTTGACTGTAAGTTGAATTTTCTGGTTGGTATTCTTCTTAATTCTTGCTTTCAATGTTTTTTGAATTTTTATATCTTGTAATCTTAAATAAATCTTGTTTAAACATTACATTACACCACAAATCAAGGAAGGAACCAAATGATCTTTGAATTATATTACACCCAGAAATTCAAAACATGGTAAATACTTTTCTTTTCTTTTTATTATTTTAGGAAAGTTTACTCACTTTGTAAAAAGGAGGAACTCTGCTGCCTTTTTCCTTTGCCTCAGGCTTTCTGGTTTCAAAGATTGAATAGAGGTTGTTGATTTTTATTTCTCTCTTTTTTTTATTCGGTTATCTTCCTGCAATGCTGAATTAAACAAGGGATGATGATGTTTATAAAGAAAGTAGGCTACAGCCTCCCTACGTACACATCAAGCTTCCTTTTCCCGCTCCCTTTTTTTTAATTTATTAAACTTGATTTGATTTCCATGTTTTCAGGTGATCTAATTATTGAAAAAATATAATATAATGTTTTGTAGTCTTGAGTTGAAATTTTGTGTGCTTGAAAAGAAATTATTATGATGATGTCTCCTAAAATGTAAACATACATGTCTTCATATGGATTTACACACACACACACACACTTGCATCTTCCTATGTATATTTTTGCTTGTATTTGGTATCATGTTTTTTTCTTCATGCTTATAATTATCTCCCACATATATTACTTTTGTACACTTTTATATTACATATATATATTTATTCATACCTTTACCAACTTCCCTATATTTAATTTATATGAGTATATATATACATATACTTGTACTTAGTTTCCTTTTCAATTTTTGTTCATGTACATTAGTTCATATGGTGAACATATATATACATATATGTATATAAAACTTGTATATTTATATATTTATATATATGTTATTGACATCATAAAACTTTGTACATATTTATATCTACATTCTTGGATATTATATTTTAATTTCAAATAGTTGTGTTTTACATACATTTTTCTAAAATATTTATCAATCTATATGTACCAAATATTTTACAAATTTCAAATTTCTATACTTTTAAGTCAATATATTGGTTCAGGTTTTTTTATTCGTCGTAAATTTACTTATTCGATCAACTAAAATTAATATTTCGATAATTTAAATCAAAAAATTACCCACTTATCAAACGACTAAAAATCTAGGTCGTTACAAGGGACAAGCTAGTATATACTTTGGGATATTCCAATTTGAATGGAGTATCCATTATCTGTTCTGGTGGGTCCAGATATATTCTATGAATAGTTAGTTATCCCTTCGAACTAACCAATAGCCGTGTATATTTCGTAGATCTGGATAACCCAAGTACTTCGCTAGATAATGAACGAGTTCGTTCTCGTAATTATTGATGATATTATGATTCGGTAAGCCAAATGCATAATAGATATTTAGTTTGACCTGGAAAACTGTTTCTCTATCGTTGTGTGTCTATCTGTTCTTTGTTGTCTCCTCAGCAAATTTCAGGGACGAAATTTTCTTAAGGGGAATCTATAGCGATCCCATTTTTGAGTTGAATTTAAATTAATGATTAAAAAAATTTTTTGAATTAAATTGTGGATTAATTTGAATTTTTCAAAATTAATAAGATTATACTTGTTTATTTATATAAATAAATTTTTAAAATTTGAAATTTGAAACTCAAAATAAATATTTTAAACAGAATTGGATTGTAAATAAAATTTTGATTGGGAAATTCAAAATGAATTAAAGATGAATTGGATTTAAAATTTTATTTAAAATTAATAAAAATTTGTTTTCTAATTATAAATATAATATAATATATTAAAATCATATTTTGAAATTAGTATAGCAAAAGTCTAAAAGTTGTTTAAAGCTAAATCTTATAATATACATATGTGTGTGTTATTTACAAGTATTAAGGTTTAAGAATCAATTTCCTTAAAAATTTAAATATATATATAGAAATGCATTGATTTAAAGTAATAGAAAACATATAAAAAAACTAGATATAAAACATAAACTAAGTATGATTTGTTTAAAATTAATAAAAAGTTTAAAATGCTCTTCTTTTATACTTGAAACAAATCTAGTTATGTATATATATTTAAACTAAATAGAAAATGTATTACATTAACATATTTCATAAATTAAAAATGAAGTAAGGTTTATAACATAATTTTTAAATAAATTAAAACAAAGTGCTAAACATAAATTTATTTCAATTAAACAAGTGTAAAAGAAATAGATTGTGTAATAACAAATGTATAACATGTAATATAAGAATTGTACTAGTGTCATGAACATTTATTTTTCTTTTTATTTTTTAAATAAAGAAAGAAGATAGGATATATGTACATTTCTACCTCTCTTTCTCTTTTCCTTTCTATCTTCATTTCAAAACCTGTAAAATAAATCTCAAACCAGAAAAAAATGAAAGTAATAAATCAAAATATCCTTAAAACCAAATAAAAGCAAAGAAAAAAATCATGAAAATAGAATCAAAGCAAAACAAACTCAAATCAATAGCTTGATTCAACTGCAACCTGATTCAAAATGTAAAATCGTCTTAGAAATCAAACAAGTACAAGCCTGGGAAATCAAACAAAAGCAATTCAAAAATTCAAATCTGGAACAAAGATATTCCAGTTCAAGAACAAATTCAGATCATCAAGCAGTGGATCAGATTCAAACTCAAGAAGAATTCAAATCAATCAAAGAAAAATAACTCCAGAAAAAAAGAAAAAAAAACGCTGCTCTATCTCTTATTTCTAGGCCAAAATATATTCATTAGTCCTCTGTTTTTCCCACACAGGTGAGCAAACCACATCACAAAAACTTTAAATCTGGTTCACATCTTGATTGCATGTGATGATCTGTTAATGTGTGATAAAAATTATGCTTGCATGTCGAATATATATATATATATATATATATATATATATATATATGTATGTATGTATGTATGTATGTATGTACGTACGTACGTATGTATGTATATAGATGTACATGCATGTATATGAACGAACACACCTCTGCTTTATTTCCAGGCTAAAGATAAATTCAATAACTCAATCTTATTTTCCTCAAACTCTTTTAGGTTATGATCTCTGAAAGGAAAATGAGTATAACAGTCTAATTTTATTTTTAAAAACAATTTTAAGTATTTATATCTAATAAATATTCTTGACATAGATGACTATAATAAAAATCAAAAATAAGTTGAAAATCAATGATCAAAATTTCATATTTAGATTTCATAATCTGATTTGTATGAGAAAATCATGAATTTTGATATGGGTTTTGAGATTTTTAAGATTGTGGTCGATGAGATTTTGTGAGTTGATCTGTTTTGGGAGTTTCAACGTTTTCTGGCGAATTACGTGGGATTGGGCTCCACAATTTGGATTGGAGGTGGTCAGTGGGTTATGGATCACTGGAAAAATGGTGATTGAATTTTCTTATGAACATTGTGGTTAGTCGTTGGCGAAGTAGGGTTTCGACGTTGGTCTATATCATCGACATATTCAAGGCATTCACGATACCGTGAGAAGGCCGGAAGCAATCGCGACCAGAGGAATCGATTTATCGTGTCGAGGCGATGCTGTGGTATGATCGAGGATGGTTCTTGGGGTTGGAATCATTGGTGGATTAATGACATCGTCGGAGAGTTGGGTTTCTAGATTGTGGCTGGGTGATCAATTTTCGATAGACTGACTCGACCAGGTTTCTGGGTGGTTAAATGGGATGAGGTGGTCAAAGATGGCTTACGGGTGATCTCGTCCATGATCAGAAGGTTGGCGATCATTGGTGCACATATACGCTTGCATCTTTGTGTATCAGAAATTTGAGTGGGGAGAAGAAGGCGACTCGTGGATGGTATTGAGGCATTCCCGTGTTTGTTTAGAAGCTGGGGCAGGTTGTAGTTGTTCGTGAGTGAACGTTGTTTTGCTCGGGGTTATCACGAGGGAGAATCGTGTTTGACTCGGGTTTGCTTCCGGTTATTTTTTAACTGGTTTAATCTATACAACCGTTTAAAATTTAAAATAAAACAGAGTTAAAAAAAGAAGGAGGAAAAGACTCAGGGAAAACACAGGATTGTCTTCGGGTTAGCATAAGTGATTCATGCAACAGGTTTAAGCCTGAAATAAATCAAGTTTATAAAATTTAGACAAAACAAGTTGAAGTATTTTCTTTAGTAAAAATTTTCTTGTAAATGATTGATGTTTGTCTAATTGTTTGATAAATAAGAACTGTGTAATTTGCTTTTATTTAAATTAATCAAGTTAATTTAAAATGGTGTAATCAATTAGTTGATGTAAGAAAGTAAAAATGTTTTTGATCTTAAGTTAACTCATATGTTAAAGATAAATTATTTTCAAAGGTTTATTTAATGAAAACTTAATAATGCGATTAAGTGATTAATAAAGATAAATGATTTATCTTTGATTTATTAACGACTTGAGTAATTAAAGTATCATTTATTAGTGTAATTACTTAAAGGTTAATTACTTTAATAAAATTAAAGGTTGATTAATTAATGTGATTAATTAATTAAGGTGATTAATTTGAGGATAATTAAAGTTTAATAAATTAATGGAATTGATTAGGGATAATCACTTATTGCAATTAATTAAGGATAATTAATTAAAAGGTTAATTAATTAAATTTGAGAATAATTAATTAATTAAAGTTTAATTAAAGTGATTAATTAAAGGATAATTAATTAAGGTGATTTATTAATCAATAATTATTAATTAAGGGTTGATTAAGTAATATAATTAGTTTAGAATAATTAAATAATTAGAGGTTAATTATTTAAAGATTTATTTAATTATTAATTAAGGATAATTAATTAAAAATTTAAGGTTAATTACTTTATTATTAAAAGTTGATTAATTAAAATGGTTTGTAATTAATTAATGTTAATTAACTAGGATTAGTAGTATCATAAGTAATTAATCTGATTCAAACTAATCAGATGGTAAATTAATCTTACTTATTAATGTTTAGATTCTATTGAATGCTTTGAATTGTTTGATATCCCTGGCATGTGATGCTTTGTGACATGAGTTATTTTGTTTTATCCGTGATGAATGTAATTTATTTATCTATGATGAATGTAATTTATTTATCTGTGATTAATGTATATTATTTATCTGTAAATCTGTGAAGCGAAGATTAACATTATAGATTACATCGCTTACCGATATTGATATGATTGAATCTGTGATGATTGATGTTGTTGCACTATTGTGTAAAACCCTGGACTACACCTTACACACACAAAATGGATTGCACGAGGGAATTGGTTAAGTCATAAATTTTTGAAATAGTTTTAAAGTTGAATTTTGAATCCAAAATATTTGGAAATGGAATTGGGTTAAATATGAAAAACTTTTGAAAAGGAGTTTTGAAGATAAAATTTATTTTGAATAACTTGGTAAAGTTTCAAAATTTAAATAATTTGATTTGAATTTCAATTCAAGATTTGAAATTGAATGCTATGTTTGGAAATTAAGGTTTAAAAAGGTTATACAAGTTATAAATGTGTTTATATGGGTTTAAACCATTTTAAAAGTATTATTTTGGGAATTTGAATTTAGCCCAAGTTTTATACTTGAAGGGCTTTAAATTGTGCAAATAAAATCGGATTTTTTGAAATGAAAACTATTTGTTGTCAAATAATAATAGCTTTCATATAAAGAAAGGATTTCCAATTTGTGTTGAAAAGATTTCAAGTTTGAAATGATGATTGTTTTTAAAGCTATTAACGAATCTTGGTTAAAGATTAATGAACTTTGTTTCCAAAATAAAAGGATCTTAAAGGTGTAACTTTTGTATAAAAGATTTGAATTGTGAATAGTTTTGAAAGCTATGAATTAATCTTTGTGAAAGATGGGTGAACTTTGTGAAGTGAATCTTTTTGTTTAAAAGATTTGAAAATGATAATTTGTTTAAACCATTTGAAAAAAGGTTTTGGGCTTTAAGTTGTAACTTAACTAAGACCCCATATATCCATATGTTTTTAAATATTACGCTCATTATTCAGTTTAGCCGGGAGAGGACCTTGTGTCATATAACCCATTCCGAATAATGATACGACGTTATGGATCGCATTTGCTGCAGGTTCAGTAGGATAGGGGGTTCCAGCTTTGCGTTTGGTGGCGAACGGAAGATTCTTACCCCTACAAGTCCACGGTGAGGGGTTGGCTTACCGGTTAGGGGGGTCGAGAGGCCATTCACAAAAGCAACTACGAGGTACCAGTGTCTGCCACGGTGGGGCTGGGATGGTTGAAAAGCCTACCAGTCAAAAGTGGCCGCTGTTGATGGTTGAAAAGCCTAGACCGTGAATATTGGTATCAGAGATGAAGGTCGAACTTTAGCTCAGGAGTATAACACATTAGGTAGTTCATTAGAGATAGGGCTACAAATGCCCTAGAATGAGTATCCCTAAGATATACGTCCGTGCGCCTCAGTAAATTCTCTCACTATCCACTGCTAGTGAGTATGAGTGCCAGAAAAGGATGAGGTGGGGGACAGGGGAGTACCGCTACAAATGGTCAATATCCTACAACAACGGAAATAATCTTTCTCTATCAAACTCCTTTAATCTAGTCTCAATTCTTTGAAAGCTTTGTGGAAGCTCTAGGGAGAAGCTTGGGTGTGGAGATGGCCCTGCGAATCGTTGTAGATAAGTTTCTATTTTGTATAGTCTTCATCAAATTTCTATCAGCTTTTCATTTTAACTTTAATAAATTTAAAATTTATTTGAAATAAATTGGTAAATAAAATATGAAGTTAAATTTGATTTCATCAATGAAACGATTTCGGTTAAAACCAAGTTTGAGAATTTTGTTATAATTTCTTGAGTTAGTAAAAGTCCGAGGAGGGACAAGCTAGTCTATACTTTAGGATATTCCAATTTGAATTAAGTATCCATTATCTATTCTCTTGGGTCCAAATATATTCTACGAATGGTTAGTTATCCCTTCAGACTAACCAATAGCCTTGTATATTTCGTAGACCTGGATAACCCGAGTACTTCGTTAGATATTGAACGAGTTCTTTCTCGTAATTATTGATGATATTCTGATTCAGTTAAGCCAAATGCAGAATAGATATTCAGTTTGACTTGGAAAACTATTTCTCTATCTTTATGTGTCTATCTGTTCTTTGTTGTCTCCCCAGCAAATTTCGCGGGCGAAATTTTCTTAAGGGAGGGAATTTATAACGATCCCGTTTTTGAGTCGAATTTAAATTAATAATTAAAATAAATTTTTAAACTAAATTGTGGATTGATTTGAATTTTTAAAATTAATAGGATATATACTTGTTTATTTATATAAATAAATTTTTAAAATGGAAATTGAAACTCAAAATAAATATTTTAAATAGAATTGGATTATAAATCAAATTTTGATTGGGAAAATCAAAATGTATTAAAGATCAATTGGATTTCAAATTTTATTTAAAGTTAGTAAGAATTTGTTTTCTAATTATAATATATAATATAATATATTAAAATTATATTTTGAAATTAATATAGCAAAAGTTTAAAAGTTGTTTAGAGTAAAATGTTATAATATACTTATGTCTTTGTTATTTATTAAATTATAATTAAGTTTTAAAAATCAATTTCCTTAAAAAAATTAAATATATATATATATATATATATATATATAGAAATGCATTGATTTAAAGTAATAGGAAATATATAAAAAAAACTAGATATAAAACATAAACTAAGCATGATTTGTTTAAAATTAATAAATAGTTTAAAACACTCTTCTTTTAGACTTGAAATAAATCTAGTTATGTATATATATATTTAAACTAAATAGAAAATGTATTACATAAACGTATTTCATATATTAAAAATGAAGTAAGGTTTATAACATAATTTTTAAATAAATTAAAACAAGGGGCAAAACATAAAATTATTTTAATTAATCAAGTGTAAAAGAAATAGATTTTGTAATAACAATTGTAAAACATGTAATATAAGAATTGTACAAGTGTCATGAATATTTCTTTTTCATTTTTAAATAAAGAAGGAAGATAGGCTATATGCACATTTCTACCTCTCTTTCTCTTTTCCTTTTTATCTTCATTTCAAAAGCCTGTAAAATAAATCTCAAGCCAAAAAAAATGAAAACAAAAAGCAAAACATCCTTCAAACCAAATAAAAACAAAGAACGAATCTGGGAAATAGAATCAAAGCAAAACAAATTCGAATCAATAGCTTGGTTCAACTGCAACCTGATTCAAAATGAAAATCATCTCAGAAATCAAATAAGTACAAGCCTGGGAAATCAAACAAAAGCAATTCAAAAATTCAAATCTGGAATAAAGACATTCCATTTCAAGAACAAATTCTGATCATCAAGCTGTGGATCAGATTAAAACTCAACAAGAATTCAAATATATCAAAGCAAAATAAGTTCCAAAAAAATCAGGAAAAAACCGCTTCTCTGTCTCTCATTTCCAGGCCCAAACTATATTCATCTGTCTTCTGTTCTTCCCACACAGTGAGCAAATCACATCCCAAAAACTTTAAATCTGGTTCACATCTTGATTGCATGTGATGTTTTTTTAATATATGGTAAAAATTATGCTTGCATGTTGAATATATATATACACATATACATGTATATAAGTATGTAGATGTGCATGCCTGTATATGAATGAACATACATTTTTTTGTTTCCAGGCTAAAGTTAAATTCAAAAACTCAATCTCTTTTTCCTTAAAATCTTGTATGTTATGATCTCTAAAAGGAAAATGAGTATAGCAATGTAATTTTATTTTTAAAAATAATTTAAGTATTTGTATCTAATAAATATTCTGGAAATAGAAGATTACAATAAAAATCAAAAATAAGTTGAAAATCAGTGATTAAAATTTCATATTTAGATTTCATAATCTGATTTGTATGAGAAAATCATGAATTTTGATATGGGTTTTGTGATATTTAAGATTGTGGTCAATGAGATTATGTGAGTTGATTAGTTTTGGGAGTTTCAACGTTTTCTGGCAAATGGCGTGGGATAGGGCTCTGCGATTTGGACTGGAGGTGGCCAGTGGATTGTGTATCACTGGAAAAATGGAGATCAAATTTTCTGATGAACGTTGCGACTTGTCATTGGCGAAGTAGGGTTTCGATGTTGGTCTGTTTGGTCGATATATTCAAGGCATTCGCGATGTCGTGAGAAGGCCGGAAGCAATCGCGGCCAAAGGAATCGATTTATCGTGACAAGGCGATGCTTTCGTATGATCGGCGATGGTTCGCGAGGTGAAATCATTGGTGGATTATTGATTTTGTCGAAGCGTTGGGTTTCTAGATTGTGGCTGGGTGATCAATTTTTGATAGATTGACTCGATCAGGTTTCTGGGTGGTTAAAAGGGATGAGGTGATCGAAGATGACTTGTGGGATGATCAAAAGGTCGGCGATCGGCGGTGCACATATACGTGTGCTTCTGTGTGTATCAGAAATTTAAGAGGGAAGAAGAAGAAGACGACTCGAGGATGGTATCGAGGTATTCTCGTGTTTGTCTCGAAGAAAGGGCGGGTTGTTGTTGTTCATGAGTGAACGTTGTTTTGCTTGGGGTATTCATGAGGGAGAATCGTGTTTGACTCGGGTTGCTTCCGGGTATTTTTTAACTGGTTTAATCTATACAACCGTTTTTAAAATTTAAAATAAAACAGAGTTAAAAAGAAGAAGGGGAAAAGACTCAAGGAAAATGCGGGATTGTCTTCAAGTTAGCATTTGTGATTCATGCAACAGGTTTAAGCCTGAAATAAATCTAGTTTATAAAATTTAGATAAGCCAAGTTGAAATATTTTCTTTAATAAAAATATTCTTATAAATGATTGATGTTTATCTAAATGTTTGATAAATAAGAATTGTGTAATTTGCTTTTATTTAAATTAATCAAGTTAATTTAAAATGGTGTAATCAGTTAGTTGATTTAAGAAAGTAAAAATGTTTTTGATCTCAAGTTAACTCATATGTTAACGATAAATTATTTTCAAAGGTTTATTTAATGAAAATTTAATAATGTGATTAAGTGATTAACAAAGAAAAATGATTTATCTTTGATTTATTAATGACTTGAGTTATTAAAGGATCATTTATTAGTATAATTACTTAAAGGTTAATTACTTTAATAAAATTAAAGGTTGATTAATTAATGTGATTATTAATTATGGTAATCAATTTTAGGATAATTAAAGTTTAATAAATTAATGGAATTAATTAGCGACAATCACTTATTGTAATTAATTAAGGATAATTAATTAAAAGGATAATTAATTAAATTTGAGAATAATTAATTAATTAAAGGTTAATTAATTAAAGTGATTAATTAAAGGATAATTAATCAAGGTGATTCACTAATTAATGATTATTAATTAAGGGTTAATTAAATAATATAATTAAGGGTTAATTAAATAATATAATTAATTTAGAATAATTAAATAATTAAAAGTTAATTATTTAAAGATTGATTTAATTATTAGTTAAGGATAATTAAATAAAAATTTAAGGTTAATTAATTTATTATTAAAAGTTAATTAATTGAAATGGTTTGTAATTAATTAACATTATTTAACCAGGATTAGTTGTTTTGTAAGTAATTAATCTGATTTAATTAGTCAGATGATAAATTAATCTTACTTATGAATGTTTGGACTCTATTGAATGCTTTGAATTGTTTGATATCTTTGGTATATGATGCTTTGTGATATGAGTTATTTTTATTTACCTGTGATGAATGTAATTTATTTATCTATGATGAATGTAATTTATTTATCTGTGATGAGTGTATATTATTTATCCGTGAATGTGCGAATAGAAGATTAGCGTTATAGATTATAGCTCTTATCGATATTGATATGATTGAATCTATGATGATTGATGTTGTTGGAGTATTGTGTAAAACCCTGGACTACACCTTACACACACAAACATGGATTGCACGAGGAAATTGGTTAAGTCATAGATTTTTGAAATAGTTTAAAGTTGAATTTTGAATCCAAAATAGTTTTGGAATTGGGTTAAATATGAAAAACTTTTGAAAATGAATTTTGAAGATAAAAGTTAATTTGAATAACTTGATAAAGTTTTGAAATTTAAATAATTTGATTTGAATATGAATTCAAGCTTTGAAATTGAATGCTGTGTTTGGAAATTATGGTTTAAAAAAGGTTATAGAAGTTATAAATGTGTTTATATGGGTTTAAACCATTTTAAATATGTTGTTTTGGGAATTTGAATTTAACCCAAGTTTTGTACTTGAAAGGCTTTAACTTTTGCAAATAAAGTCAGATTGTTCCGAAATGGAAACTATTTGTTTTCAAATAATAATAGTTTTCATATAAAGAAAGGATTTCCAATTTATGTTGAAAAGATTTCAGGTTTGAAACGAAGATTGTTTTGAAAGCTATTAATGAATCTTGGTTAAAGATTAGTGAACTTTGTTTCCAAAATAAGGGGATTTTAAAGGTGTATCTTTTGTACAAAAGATTTGAATTGTGAATAGTTTTGAAAGAAATCTTTGTGAAAGATGGGTGAACTTTGTGAAGTGAATCTTTTTGTTTAAAAGATGTGAAAATGGTAATTTGTTTAAACCATTTGAAGAAAGGTTTTGGGCTATAAATTGTGACTTAACTAAGATCCCATATATCCATATGTTTTTAAATATTGCGCTCATTATTCGGTTTAGCCGGGAGAGGACCTTGTGTCGTATAACCCATACCGAATAATGATACGACGTTATGGATCGCTTTTGCTACAAGTTCAGCATGATAGGGGGTTCTCGCTTCGCGTTTGGTGGCGAATGGAAGACTCTTACCCCTACATGTCCCCGGGGAGGGGTTGGCTTGCCGGTTAAGGGGTTCGATAGGCCGGCCGTAAAAGCAACTGCGAGGTACCGATGTCTGCCATGGCGGGGCTGGGATGGTTGAAAAGCCTACCAGTCGAGAGTGGCTGCTGTTGATGGTTGAAAAGCCTAGACCGTAACAATTAGTATTAGAGCTGAAGGTTGAACTTTAGCTCAGGAGTATAACGCATTAGGTAGCTCATTAGAGATGGGGCTACAAATGCCTTAGAATAAGTATCCCTAAGATATACATCCGTGTGACCCAGTAATTCTCTCACTATCCACTGATAGTGAGTATGGGTGCCAGAAAAGGACGAGGTAGGGGACGGGTGTACCACTACATATGGTCAATACCCTGCAGCAACGGAAACAATCTTTATCTATCAAACTCCATTAATCCAGTCTTAGTTCTTTGAAGGCTTTGTGGCAGCTCTAAAGAGAAGCTTCGGTGTGTAGATGATCCTACGAATCGTTGTAGATAAGTTTCTATTTTGTATTCTCTGAATCAAATTTCTATCAGCTTTTCATTTTAACTTTAATAAATTTGAAATTTATTTGAAATAAATTGGTTAATAAAATATGAAGTTAAATTTTATTTCATCAATGAAATAATTTCAGTTAAAACTAAATTTGAGAATTTTGTTATAATTTCTTGAGTGTATAAAAGTACGAGGAGGGACAAGCTAGTATATACTTTGGGATATTCCAATTTGAATTAAGTATCCATTATTTGTTCTCTTGGGTCCAGATATATTCTATGAATGGTTAGTTATCCCTTTAGACTAACCAATAGCCTTGTATATTTCGTAGATTGGGATGACCCGTGTACTTCGTTAGATATTGAACGAGTTCGATCTAGTAATTATCGATTGATATTCTAATTAGGTAAGCCAAATGCAGAATAGATATTCAGTTTGACCTGGAAAACTGTTTCTCTATCTTTGTGTATCTATCTGTTCTTTATTGTCTCCCTAGCAAATTTCAGGGATGATATGGGGGAAATCTATAACGATACCCTTTTTGAGTTGAATTTAAATTAATGATTAAAATAAATTTTTGAATAAAATTGTGGATTCATTTGAAATTTTAAAAATTAATAAGATATATATTTGTTTATTTATAGATATAAATTTTTAAAATTTGAAATTTGGAATTTGAAACTCAAAATAAATATTTTAAATAGAATTGGATTGTAAATAAAATTTTGATTAGGAAATTCAAAATGTATTAAAGTTGAATTGGAATTAAAAAAAATTTAAAGTTAATAAGAATTTGTTTTCTAATTATCTATACTATAATGCAAAACCTTGGTCAAACCGGTCAAAGTGAAGCCTTTTATTCAATACCAGAAATACCCAGATACCTACGTGTTAAAATATATATTTACTGCAGGTTAGTTTGAGTCATTTTCAATAAAGAGGGAACAGTTACACATTATTATCCAATACAGCCACTTCTGTTCCCACCTACCACGTTTCCTTTTAACTTTACCTTTTCTCACCATTTTCCTCTACAGTTATGTGACGTTTCATTCCGTTAATCTAAATTTTTGAAAGCTCAAAAGGTACAATTGTTGAATCTGAAAAGCAGGATTCGATGATGAGAGTTTTTACAGTATAGGAATGAGTGAGTAAAGAAAAGATGGAAGTTTGAAAGATTGTTTAGACGAGTCAAGGCAGTTGGTTAATTTTCGATTGAGCAACCAAGCAAAGAATTTCTTGAATCCAGTAATTCGAGTGAAGAATTGCAGAGTATTGGATTATACAAAGTTGCTACCATCTGCGACAAGATGAAGGATTTGCCAGACATTCTTTTTGAAAGTCTTTCAAATAGGAAAGCCAAGCAAAATGCTCGGCAGAAGTCAATGGATTTGTTGAAAAAAGGGTAAAAGATTTTAACTGAAGCTTAAAATGTATATGTATTTCACAGTGGCTTTATGCTATTTTATAGGATTATCAGGTAATAATCATTTTCCTTTCTGACGTTGCCTCTTTATTTTCATTGATTATGATTATATATAGCATGTCAAAAACTACAACAGCGAGAACTTCTGTGGTGCGCACTATGCATATATTAAATCAAGTCCGAAGCGAATCCCATCTAAATTAAGAAAGATTGAGTTGTCGCTTAGAATAAGAAACACCGGTTGAATGTTAAAATCATGTTTTATAGTTGACATTCGTTACATCTAATAAGTTTATTTAATGTTCTAATCTTAATAAGATATGGTTGATAGACAGACAGAGTAGCATTGAAAGAATGTCTGTCGGTGGAGTAGCAGAGGTGTAGGAGTTTAGAAGCAATTATTGGAATGACTGAAATGAAGGATGATGAGATTCAAGAAAAGAGCTTGGTAATGTTGAGTTACCTTGATCACATTGTATGGTATTTCTTAGCTGCTAATTTGTTAAAAAGTTTTTTCATATGTGAAAATTTTCTTTATATAAGAGCTTAGTGTTGAGAAATACACATAAATATGTGCATTTATCAATTTTGAATATGATGGAGCATGCAAATCGATGCAATGAACAACAAAACAAACAAAAAATACACTGTTTTTCTATTGTAAACATGTACAACACGTGAATGCATTTCTGACCTGATATATATTTTGATAATTAACCAATCTTAGGGAAAAAATGCAATAATGATATAAACAAATGCAAATCTAATATGGCCTCTTTCTTTGCAATGACAAATTCAGTTACTACAATATCTGCTGTCAAAGCAGAAATGAAAAAAGCAGTTGCTGAATTCATCACTTTTGTCCTTTTGAGTGGTTTATATGCGCATTCATGTTTATTTTGCTATTTTATTCTCCTCTAATTTGCAATTCGCAATATAAATTTAAGTGAATAAACATGCAGGGTTCTGAGTCTTTAGCTTCTTGGCAAACAAATCTTCTTTCCGAACCATGTCTACAACTGCATCCAACTTCCCACATTATCAGTAACTTTCATTTCACTCTGCTCATAACTGATTCTTCTTCTCCTCAATTGTAAAACAAAAGTTTCGAAAAGTGGAAAAATCAAAGCAACAGCGTTAAACCATCAACCAATGTTGCAAAGCTTCGCCGTCTCCTTTCCCAAATATCAATGGTAATCTTCATATTTCGATTTTCGAGCTAATTTTGCGAAGAAGATTGATTGTCTGTCATTTCATAAGGTAAGTCGTCGGGTTTTTGATCATCTTACTGTTTGCGTCACTCTGTATGAAGGTATACTTTTTCTTAATTTTTTTCAGATAGTAGTTTGCTTTTTGTTATATCCAAAATTAAATAACGCTTAGTCCCTTCATTTTGGAATAATAATAAAGAAAAATGAGAAGTTTTGCATGAATGTTTATAATGTTAGCTTCCAAATGCAATATGTTTTTTTTTTGCAGTATTAAGACATCAACGACTTCTATACTCGGACGGTCAAATGTATTCGAGACTTTCATGTAATTAAATCATAGGGTAAGAGTTTGATACTGTACTATGCAGCTGTATAGTGTAAACTTCATTATTTTTTGTTCACTGCAAATTTTTCTCTCTTCATATTCTATTCAGTTTTGTACCTCACTATTCTCCTTTTTCATAACAAAGATCTCTAGAAGTATCATTAAGGTCAGTTGTCAAATGAGAACTTTTTTTGTCATGTTAAGATTGTAAGCAGCTTTATATATAGACTTTGGTAAAGAAAATTGTGATAAAGGTATCTAAATGCGAATAGTTGATAGTACCACATAGCTTAAACGGTTTCTTCAATTTATTTGTATAAAAGCTATTTTCTTAACTTTTGTTACCCTTTACATCTGACCGCATTATTATTTTTTAGAATAAAGAGCTTTGAAGCTTCCTTGAGTCTACAGTGAAAATGCAAAGTCAAACTTAACCGCACTCATACAATCAGCCGTTGCAACTAAAGGACACGCTTGCCTGAAAACCATTATACACAAAATTCATCCGGTGATTATATCCTCCCGTCATCGTTATATGATGTACCCATACATTTTTTTACTTCTTTTCATTTCCATACCGTATATATGTCCACTTTTTTTCTCCTTCTACCGTTGCAACTACATGTAACCGTACTTCACTTTCCACCGTTGGTTACACATGCAAAGTAACCCAACACATCAGGCACTTCCCACTATTACCTTTGGTTGCGCATGCAAAGTAATCTAACACTACATGCACCCATACATTTTTACATTTTCACTTCTTTATGTTGTTCTTACGTACGCTTTTTTTATTCCAAAGATACATGGAATCCATGTACAAATAAAAAAATACAAGCTTTGACTAACAAACTACATCATCAGACAGAATAGTACCCAACCTACAGTACATTGTGTAATAGGACAAATAATGATAGAATAGTAGCCTAACTTTAGTACACGTCTGTCGGCAGTAAAATTGTTATATGGTCAACAATATACACATTATTTTAATAACAATAGCCGCCAGAACTGTTTTATGCTCAGCATATATTTCGGCCACTTCGTTTCGCAAGTCAAAAAACACCATAATTTTCCATAAATTAATTTACTTCTGCATTCAAATCACGGTTAATCATGAAAACAAATCGCAGCAGCAATTTCTGTACCATTTGACGTTACAAAACACTCTATCTATCTTCGCTAATGTCAGTGGTTTGTAATTTATGTTGATTGGTTGAGTTCTACCTATACATTAATATAACTGAAAAGAGGTTTGGTGTCCTTCTATCATATGTGTTTCCAAATTATGTGGTTTGAATAATCAGATTATTTTTCTTCTTGGTAAATTTATGGTTAGCAATTCTAACTTTTGAATATTAACATACTTTTTCTATAATAAAGGTGTGTCCACTGAAATGCTTCACAGTTGACCCAATACTAGCACTAAAATTGCACTGTCCACGACAGCAATACATGTAGCACGATGTAGTAACACCCCATTATACCTAGGCTAGCAGTAGTTGTACATGGTAATCTAGGTCTTACACTCAAATTGTGTCGTTGTTCTCGGCTTACCTTTCAACTCACTTTTCACCAACCAAATTTAAAATGTGGTACTCCTGCTGCAAATGTTAATATGCTGCTTACATACTGCTTTAGTTGATGGATTGAGATCCACAATTGGACATGTTTATAGCTGACTGTGCCTACGATAAGTTTGGGTACTAAAAAAGGAGGGAACTTGAATTATCCACAGGTTACTCTTTTAGAGTAACTTAAAACTGCACTGCATACCACCATGTCAGCAAACAAGTCTATGGAAATAAGTGGCCAGAATTGTTAGGGAAGGAGTTAATACGTTAGTTTTGTATACAGCAGTTTTTCTACTGATACGCATTGCTCCTTACTTCAGTGCTTCATTTTACAGTGCGTTGCAAAAGAATTACGACAATATGTTACCTACTTTTACAATCTAACTTATGTTACTACATTGTGGAGTGCTACTGCAGATTTTGGACAGGACAATGCTACATACTCAAATGGAAATTCAGGTAAATAATGCAAAGTAGTACAATTTTTTGAGGAAATCAGGGGCACGGTTAGGTAATTTGTGCGTGGGTCCTTCAACATGTTTGTTGCCATAGAAATTGAAAATTGGCATTTGGGTAGTTCACCATTTTTGTTTTATAACTGTCATAGAAAAGCGGTAGCAATGGAACAGATAAGTATATCTTTAAAATATCTATTGCATTATTGATGATATTCATCATGTTTTCTGCAATTGCCATATGTTACAAAGCTAGAAACAGAAGAAGACATCAATTGCTTCCACTTATGTTTTAATCTATTTTATATTGTATATTGTATGATGATATCAACTGCTTCCACTTACGTGTACACTGCTGCAACCAATGACAATCTTTACATTTTTATGTAAGCAATGCTCAGAATTGTATGAAATATTATTACTAATTTTGAAGTAGGTATTGGATTCAATTTGTTTAAAAAAGATCATTATGATACAATACAAGATATTGAATTGTTATTGTATTTTTGGTGTTTGTGAAAATTATTAGGAGGTCTGCAGTCTCCACCATAAACTGCTGGCAGGAAGTTTAGGATCCTTGGGCAATGCATAATTTTTTTAGTACATATGCGACTTGAGATTTACAGGTGCTAATCACCATTATAGGTTTAGGTTAGTTTACTAAATAACGAAACAACATTATTTATTTTAACTATTGTTTCTATGTTTCCACTGTTGCTACAACTGGATTGTAAGGTCAATTGTTACACAAAATGTACCCCACTTACATTTGTTGTTGCCATGTTCCTTTATTATACAAATTCAAACTTTTTATTGTTGTGTTTTGTTCTTAATTCATTCAAACATCTGCAATATTTTCACACAAATGCATTTACATCTACACAATTTTGGCACCATGTGAATATTTTTCTTATACAAGCCTCAGTCATCTTTTATATTTTGCCTTAAATTTTTGCATGAATCTTTTATACATCTTTATCCTATGTTACACTACTTTCTACACGTGTTTCCATAAACTATGTGTGGCTATAATCTGGAGATAAAAGGAGAATATTATTAAAAGTTAAATAGTAGAAATAAAATATTATAAATTTTGACAGTCTGATTATTTTATTTTACAGCCTGATTATAAACCAATGTAATTTCACAGCCAAATAAAATCAAACAAAAAGAATAAGCTTAATCAATTTATATGGTTAAATAATGCTCACCACTACATTAGTTTAACCCTAAACAAAGGTAAATTTGTTATACTGTAATCTCTCACAATATCATAATTGTAACAAAGACAAAATACGCTCACTTCCTTTTTTGCACACGTCCAACGGACGTGCCACCATACTCGTAATATATAATGTAATATATTAAAATCATATTTTGAAATTAATATAGCAAAAATTTTAAAGTTGTTTAAAGCTAAATCTTATAACATACATATGTGTGTGTTATTTACTAAAGTATAATTAAGTTTTAAAAATCAATTTCCTTAAAAAAAATATAAATGGAAATTCATTGATTTAAAATAATAGAAAATATATAAAAAAAATTAGATATAAAACATAAACTGAGTATGATGTAACATCCCGAAATTTTTAACAATATCAATTTAATAATCTGTATTAAAAATTAAATTGATATCGACATTTTTGTTAATAATAATTCAAATTGATTTAATAATCTTCTTCAATAAATATTTAATCGGTTATTTTATCTTTTAAAAATAATAAATTGGTTTCTATTTATAATATAAATATATAGTTTATATTGTAAATAGATTAGCTTTGTTTTAAATTTAATAAATAAAGCATATTTTCTAATTCTAGTATTTGTAGTAATTTGAGTATTAGTTTTTATTTAATATATAAGCTTTTCAAAGTTATTAAATAAATAATCTTGGTTTAAATTAATAAATGAATCATGATTTAAAATTCTAATATATACATTAATAATTTGGAAATTTGATTTAATTTATTAAGTTTTCAAAGCTATGTAAGAAATAAATATATGATTTTAAATTGTTAAGAGAAAAATGTTTAAAATAATTTTGGCTTGAGTTTTAAATTTAAATGAATTAACACAAAGTTTTATAGCTTAATAAAGTAAGTAATTTATTTATAAAGAAATGATTTTTTTTATAATTATTTTAATTTACTAATGAGTCATTTCTAAAATCAATATTAATAATGTATTGTTTTACAATTAGATTCTTAATAAATATAGCATTTGTATTTCAAATTTTATTTATATGCATAATTTGATTCTTAAATATTAGATTTTGAATTTGATTTCAATTTAAAATCCAAAGTATAGATTTTTAATTGTTTTGATTTTTATATAAGCTTTTATTTGTAAGCATAATTTGTTTTTATTTCTTTTATCAATTTATATGCATATAAAATCTTAATTAACAAATTAAATTTGGCATAACTATTTTATTAACATTTATTTAAATCAAATTACTTTACTTAGGACATGTGTTGATTTCTTAAAGCTCTTATAATAAATGTTGTGAGATAAACATTTCAATTGACAAATGTTAAAATTTATCCAAGTGTCACCCCTTTATTTTATTTTCCTTAAATTTTTATAAAATTTTAAATTGGTTTATATAAACCTACATCTTCATCTCTTTCTTCCTTTTCTCATCTCAATTCAAAAGAAAAGAGAAGCTTCAACTTCAGATATGTAAACAAATCTGAAAACATGAAAACCCTAACTCAAAGTTTTTTTTTCAAAATCTGTAGTTCATGATCAAATGCAGATCTGCAAATCTGCAATTACAAATCTATAGCGTGCATCTTCAAAAACCAAAATCACTTCCCTATTCCGAAATCCTGTTCTCAAGAAAATCAAAACTCCTCATATCAATGAATCCTGTAAAGCACTTTTCAAAACAAAACCGAATCCAGGAAATCATGTCAATACAAAATCAAAACTCCTCAATTTAAATTCTGTTCTGCACCATTTTTTTCTAGCCTGCAAACAGTTTTACAATCAAGCAATGTTTCAAAAGCATTCTTTTATATGGAGGCATGCAAGCAGTTTTTTTTTTAAAATCAAAGAGGCAGTAACATTTTGTTTTCAGCAATTAAATTTCAAAAGATTCTTCACAAATCTGGGAAGATTTGTCATTTTCAAAAAGGTGAGTAACATAAAAAAATTAAATAATTTAAGTTATAAATTCTATTGCATACTCATCTCTGAAAATAATATGTTTGTGATGTATATGTGTGTCTCTGTGCATATTTGTGTGTGCATGCTGTGATTATGCTTTGTGCTTTGCCTTGATTTCCAGGTTCATGTTTTTATTAAAAAAAAATCTTCCACATGATCTAGTTCTTGTTAGGACCTGCTTGTCAAACTAATATTGTTTGATTTAACCCAAATTAATGTTTAAAAAATCTAAGATAGTTAAATAAGTTTGTTTGACTCTAGAAGTACTAAATTAACTGAGCATATTAAGTTATATCAAAACTCAAACTTTTAAATTTATAAATTCAGTATTACAAATCGAATACCTCAACCAAAATATGATTTTTAATACAAGAATTAAGATTTTTAGATTGGGACTAAGGGAGCAGTTTGGGTTTGAACTGAAAATGGTACATTGGGATTTCATGGCGATCTAATTGTTTTGGGAAGTCGTGAATCATTCCGGAGGTAGATGAATGATCGATGAGTGGGGGAAGTTTTTTAGTTTGGTGTTCAGATAACAGTGATGTTGATGGTGAATTATTTATGTTCTTAACATTAGTTTTTACAATGATTTAAGAACCGATCATTACGGCGTGTGAAGTAAATCGAGTGCAGCAAGGTTGTGGGGGAGGGTAGTTGGGCCGTAGTCGAAGACGATGTCGGAGTTGCAGATCGTCAAGTGGTCGGAATGTTGTAAGCGGCGCATTGACAGGTTTTAGGGGAGTTCATGTTGATGGGTTCCAGGTTTATATTTGAACCCGAATTCAAATTCAGGTTGAGTTTAGATAATCTGGTGATCAGATAGGGGTTTGGATGATGTTTGGGATGGGGGAAGATCATCGTTGATGATTGAAGATGATCATCGACACAGTGCACATACACGGTGCACAGTTAAGTGTTGAAGTTTCTTTGGTGTTGGAGTGTTCGAGTAATTAATGGGTTTGACTCGAAGAGCTTTGATGGTTTGCCCGAAGTATAGAGGGATTTGACTCGAAGCAAACAAGAATTTGCCTCGGGTTGATTTCTTGGTTTTAGGTTTTCCAGAAAACCTGTAATATCGGTTTTAAAATTTTTAAAAAAGAAGTTTTTTTTATGTAAAGCAAGAATTTGGACTAAGTTTGAATTCCAGTTTGAAATCTAGAATCCAAGCAAAAATTTAAATCTCAGTTTTTAAATAATGTCAAGTTTTAAATTTGAATTGAATTAACTACTTTAAAAAAAGATAAGTAGTTTGTATTTTAAAAATGAAGTTTTAAATTGTAAATAAGCTTTTAAATCTAAAGATTTATCTGGAATCAAAATTTAATATGCATTTCTATTTTGAAATAAAAAGAAGTTTTCAAATTTAAATATTAAAGTGAATTTCTATGTGATATCTCGGAAATTTTAGCAATATCAATTTAATAATCTATATTTAAAATTAAATTGATTTGATAAAAATTTAATAAATATTTACTTGATTTAATAATCCAATGAAATAAATGTGTAATTTATGAATTTTATCTTTTAAAAAGCAAATAATTGTTTTCCTATTTATAATGTATGTATATATATATATATATATATATATATATATTGTGAATAGATAAGTATGATTAGAAGTTAAATAAACAAATAAAATTTAGTTTTTAAAAATTCTAATATTCATTTGATAATTTGAAGATTTTTTTTTTAATAAATAACTAATGGTTTAAAATACTTAAAGTAATTGTTTTTAAATTGTATAATTGTATTTTAAACATAGTTTAAAATTTTAATAAGATAAATAAAAGTTTATTTTAAATATAGCTTAATAACTATAATTTGGAACTATTATATAAGTAAATTTAAAATACCATTTAAACATTAAACATTAATGTATGTAATTAAGATAAATAAGATAAGAAATTTATAATTTCTTTTATAAATAATTTAAATTGATAAAAATGTTATTTTCTAGTAATAATAAATGTATAAATGTAGATATGTTTTAAAAGACAAATTTATTATTGTCAAATTAAATATGTTAATATAAATTAGTTTTAAAATTGGATTTTTAATGTAAATAGCATTTGAATTTGAATTCATTTTGAAATTCAAATGAATAAACCTATATGAATCTTATAAATAAGTTTTCATTTTTTATATAAATTGTTTCACTTCATTTTCTTTAAAAAGGAATGTATATACATTTACTCATGGAAATAACTTACACATATATATACAAATAAAGTGAAAGAGTTTTATTTACTTTTAAAATAAAATAAAAAGAAATAAATTTCATTTATAAAACACATGTTATTATATTAAGAGGTGTAATGACAAGTGTAAACAATTAATCTACTTAATTTGACAAGTGTCTTTTATTTTTATATTTTCTTTTAATTTTTTTTTTAAATAAATCATTACACTTATATAAGACATGTTTCTTTCATACCCATTTTTTTTCTAATCTTCATTTTACAAAGAAGATCTCAGCTGAAACATTTTGTTTTAGAAAAACCCACAAACCTGAAATCAAAACTGTAATCAAATCTTTCTTTTTTTCAAAATTAAAGCCTGCACCTGAAATTCATTTCAAAAGCACAATCACCAACCTGTAAATTCCATAAGCATGCAAACTCTCCCTCAAAACTAAAATCAGTTCCAAATGCAAAAGCATCTGCCTGCAACCCTCTGTGCAATCTTTTTCGAGTGCTAAGCAAAGCATATGTCTCTGCATTTCTATGAATCTGGGAATCAAGTGTTGTCTGCATGCAAGTTAAATCAAGCAACAGCAAACTTGCAAGTTAAATTCAAAAATAAAGAAAAAAAGTTCTGGGTTGTTCAAGCCTGCATTTTCAAGTTTTTTCAAAATCAAAGCCCTGTTTCATCTCCATTTCCAGGTGAGTAACATCACATTCTCTTTTAAACTTATGTAGGAAAAATGGGTGCATGTTAAACTCTGTGTTAAATATTATATTGAGTACATTCATATGTATGTTTGCTTATTTATATTGTTGAATCTCTGAATGTATGATATGCATGGCTGTTACCTGGGTCTTCTCTGTTTATAGTTCATAGGTTTAAAGTTTTGATTTAAAAATCAAAATCTTTTAATTTAATCTCTGTTTAAACTGAAATTTTAAGTCAAACCTGATTGTGTAATCATAAACTTTAGTTTAGAAATCTATTTAAGTTAAAATAACTTATATTATATCTAGAAACCCAATTTACTGATCAAGTTTTAAAAATGAGTAAAAATTTAAATATCACAATTTATGGTTTCAGAGTTAGGATCTGAAACAACACATAAAAACATGAATTTTAAAACAAAAACCAAGATTTTTAAATCAGGAATGGGTATCCAGTTCTTGTCTAAACTGGAAATAGAAATCTAGGCTTTTCTTGTGATTCAAATGTTTGGAAAGGTCGGGGCTTTGGGTAATGATGAAGGATTGATAGTAGATGATAGAAAAAATTCTAGATGGTGATGTTTTTCATCGAGGAGGCAGCGGTGATAAGATTTATTCTGTAACCCTAGTTTATCTAAGATAGGTAGTTTGATCAATCACTGTTTCTAGAGTGGATCGAGTGTCCCTAGATTTTGGGAGATGGAAGGTTGGTCATAAGCGAAGGCATGGCCGGAGTTACAGGTCTACTGATGGTCGGAGCTGTGTGATTGGAGCGTTGCCAGGTTTGGTATGGTGGTGGTTCCTGTGTTTTCCAGGTTTGGGGGTTTAAGTCTCGAACTCGATTTCGAGAATTGTAGTTTGATCTGGGAATCCTGGTGTGATGGTTGAGTTCTGGTCGTTGTGTGAAGGCCACCGGAGTTGGCCAGAGATGATCAACGGCACCGTGCATGTGCACGGTGCACTGTTGTTCTGGTGGATTAGTTTTTGGTTTGTTCTCGAGTCAGTTGATGATTGACTCAAAGTGGGTAAGTGGATTTCTCGGAGTAAGGTGAGTATGGACTCGAAGCATTTGGAATGGGGACTTGGGTGTTCTTGCTTCTGTTTACAGGTTTTTTAAAACCTGTATTTTCAATTCAAAATTGTTTTAAAGTCTGAATGCAAGATTTTAAACATTATTTAAAACTTAAATTTAAAGGTATGGTTTTTAAATCTGAGCTTGAATCCCAGTTTTTTTTTTAAAAATTTAATTCAAACTTCAAAAAAATAAAATGTTTTAACAATTTTAAAAAGGGGTTTAAATAAATCTGGAATTTAAAATAAAGCATTAAATTAAATAGAAGATTTAAAAACAAGTTTAAATCTGGAAATATGATTCAGATTTGAATCATGTTTTTGAAAATAAAAGTAGTTTTTAAAAAAAAAAAAAAATTGAAATGTTTAAATGTTTTAATTGTTGAAACATATTCTAATTATGATTTGAAATCTTATATTTAATATGGGTGTAAATTTCTTTTATAAATAAGGAATTACTTAGTATAAGTTTAAAGGTCTTAGAATATTTTTTTACTTTGATAAAGTTTAGTTTGGTTCTCAATTTAAATTTAAAACTTAAAATGTAAATTGAAAACAATTTTAAGTTAAATTGTTTCAAGTTACTTTGTTAATGATAAAGTAATCATTAATAAGTAATGTTTTATTTTAAAGTAAATTAAAAATTTAATGATTTTTGTTTCATTAAATTAGTAAGGTAATTTAAGTAATTTAATCAATTAATTTGTTTAATTAATTAAAGATTTGAAATTAATTAAGGTTAATTAAATTTGTAATTAAAATATTAATTAATTTAAGTTAATTACTTAAGAAAGGTAATTAATAATTTGTTAATGAAGGTCATTAACTTGTGATTATTTATTAATTATTCAATGTAATTAATTTTGAAAATTAATTGGATTAATTAATTTAGATAATCAATTATGAAACTTAATTAAGTATGATTACTTCATGGAAATAATTAAAGTCATTAATTACTCATTGTAATTAATTAATTTGTTAATTGGGTTAGTTTAAATTAATTAATTAAGTTTAATTAATTTAGAATAATCATTAAATAAGTTGATAAGTAATCATTGACAAATAATTACTTAGAGAAGTAATTAAGACAAATAAATTACTGGAAGTAATTAATTGAAGTATAGTATTTTGGGATTAATTACTTTGTGTAAATAATAATGAGGATAATTACTTTATGAAAGTGATTAATAATTAATTACTCAGTGTAATTAATTTACGCATTAATTGATTAAGTCATTTTGAAATGATTAAGTGATGTAATTAATTAAGAGAAATTAATTACTAATGAGATTAATCAAGATTGATTAATCAATATAATTAATTATTAAAAGTAATTAATTTGGGAGTAATTAAGAAGTAATTAAGAGTAGTTAATTACCAAATGTAATTAATCAAGTATGATTAATAATTGTGGTTTAATTAAGGTTAATTACTTAATGTAATTAATTTAAATAAGTAATTAATTTATATTTAATTAAGGATCACTAATTAATATAATTAATGATGTAATTAAGTATTAATTAATTAAGATTAATTAGTCAATGATAAGTGATTAAGGAAGTAATTAATTAATGTAATTAATTAATTAATGAAGTAATTAAAGGTTAATTACTGATTTTGGTTAAGGATAATTAATTTGTGAAATTTATTAAAAATAATTAATTGAATGTAATTAAGGGATAATTAATCAAGGGTGATTAATCAAGGTGAGTAATTTGAGGATAATTATTTAATTGATTGATAATCAATTAAGGGGTAAGTAAGCAAGTTTTAAATGGTGAAGTAATTAATTTAATTCATTTTAAATTAATTAAAGATAGGTAATTAATTTAATTCACTTTAAATTAATTAGAGATAGAAGTAATTAATTTAATTCATTTTAAATTAATTATAGATGATGTGATTATAGATCCTTGCTTATGACTGGATGTTATAGTTTGACTTGAATGGTTTGAATCTCAGATATGAGATTAGTATTGTGTGATATGGATGCATTGGTTGCATTGTGTTGACGTTATGAGTTATCTATTGATGATGATAATATATAGATTATCAATTTGTGATGATTACCTGTTTGGATAATATTGTTGATTATCTATTATGATGATATGAATTATCTATCTGTGTGTATATAGATAGTTTAGATTTAATTGTTTTAAACTTAAAACAACTTGGACCTAAAAGACACGCTTTGGATTTCGATTAGACCGGGATCGGGTTTCCATATTTGGAATCCAAAAACCACATCGATTCCAATTAACGTTAGGTCGTTAATCTAGTGGAGCAAGTGAAGACTCGAGGTGTAAGGGCTATACGTCAGTATAACTCTGTGGGTGATTCCGTAATGAGTTTGACGGAATAGTGCTTATAGATTCGAGATGGTGAATCAGAGTGCAAGGGCTATGGTTATTGACTCTGAGGGTGACTCCAATAATGAGTGCAATGAGATAGTGCCTTCGGTTTCGTTCGAACCCGGAACGAACTTATATGGATTGAATGCTTTCAGCACATCGTCAGGTGGACGATGAGCATTCTAAGATTTGATGTTCTATAAAGGTAATCGTAACCTCAAGCCTCATCAACCGGGAATGGCTAAAACATGGGAGGTGCAGCAAGGCTTCGTGGATAGCTCCCACTGGAGAACAAGATTGATCCCTGTCTAGAGGTCCCTTTATATTCGGCTGTGTGGGGCAGTGGTTCGCGACAACTGCTGGGGTTGTCTTGTTCGGAACTGTTCAATAAGGAACGGGTCCGGCCTTGTGTTGCAGGGGAGTTAGGGTGTCTCCTCGGTACGGTGATCTAGGCCACGTACTGTGACGGGCGGTACCCCAGTAGCCCTGCCATTGTATGGAATCCAAAATCCAATAAGTGCCAACGGTTTTGATTGTATTACCCACTTTTGTGGCAAGTAGCTGGAATTTAATAAATGTAACAATTTCGGCTATTTCATATTTATTTGAAAACCCTAGACACTATTATAATATCATCGGATTTCCTATCAAATGTTTTGGTTAGCGTAAGGTAAAAACTTTTCCTTGTTTATGTGTGGGAAGTCTTACGTGATACCTTTCTTTTTAAAAGGGTTTTTGAAAGTTAAGCAACTTTAACCTTTTACTCACACCAGACCCATGTCTGACCCAGAGTTTATTTTTGTTTTCATAAACTCTTGGGTACTCAAATTTTTAAGAGTAGCCAAGGGATTCAGGTTAGGATTCGGATTAGCTCTGACGAATTGTGGAGGAGCAATGAAGCAGGAGGCTTCTGCGTTGTAGTTATATAGTTTTCCGCTGTGTGTTCTGTGATTGGCTCTGAGATTGTATTATGTTGTAAATACTAGACAGGTGATATAACTGTCTAGTATGTGTTGTATATCTGTGTATTCTGATAGTGGTTGTAAATTATGTAAATATTTTATGTTATTAATATAATTTATTCGTTCCGCTGTTTAGATTCTGATGTGTTGTTTCTTCTTTCTTCTCTTTCTTTATATTCTCTATCCCTTTCTTTCTTATTAGCGATGCGATTTCCTGGAGATAGGAAGTTGGGTCGTGACAGTGGTATCAGAGCATTAGGTTGAGTGAATACCGAGGCTCTGGAGTGGTGTCTATCTTGAGAGAGCGTATTTGTAGTTTTGATATATATATATATATATATATATATATATATATATATATATATTATTTCTACCTATTTGTTGGGTTAGCCGTTCAGGTTTTCCAATATAAGTTATAAAGGTAGATAAGGTAGTGGTGTGTGTAACACGATTACTACCATTGGTTGGAATTTGAATGTTTGGGGTTGGAAGCGTATTGCATAGGTAAAATGGTTGGTAACCTTTCTTCTATGTTTCTTGACCCTAAGAGGCCGACGACAGCGAAGAAGAAAGGCCAAAAGAGGAAACTTTATGGTGGCGAGGCCTTTGACAAACCAATCAAGAAGCCTATTGTGGTTCCCCCATTTCTCATAGAAAGCACTTCCTGTTTCTCCCCTTCAGTCCCTCCAAGACCCTCACACTCTTTACTCCCCCCTGCTAAAGGGTGCTATTACTAGTCTCACAAAGAGGTTATGAATGGTTGCTCTAGATAACTTATCCGGTATTACCAAATCTTCTCCTTCTTGTCTTCCCCTTCTACTTCCTAAGCTCTCCCCCTCAAAGCTCATGGACGAAATGGAGAAGTCATGGACTTATGTAAGTGGTTTTCTTTCCATCTTTGATAATAGTGACTTACTTAACTACTCCACACCTATTGTTGTTTTTACAGCTTTGATCCTTAACGATTAAGGCTCGAAAGAAGTAGTAAAATGACTAGGTCGTTGCTCTTGCCTCTGTTGCCAAACTTAAAGCTCATCTTACTTTAAGTCCTTTTGGGAAGGACAAAGCTGTTTCTATGAAGGCCAAAGTTAAGGAAGATTTTAAGGCATACCAGGATAAAGAAAAAAGGGAGGCTGAGGCTACGATAGAGGCTTTGGCGTTGAAGGGTCGTGACTTGGATTAGAAAGAGAAGGCTCTAAAGGATTCCTAAGAAGAGCTTGAGTGGAATACTTACTATGTGCTTTATCATCCATATGCTTCAGTTCAACATCAATTTTCCACTAAGGTTGATCTTACTTTCCTAGGCGACTCTAATAAATTCAATGATGCTCTCGGCTACTACAGAGCCAAGTTGGCCAAGGAACTTGCTATAGGAAATGCCTCCCCCTCAACTTTTGCATAGCTGAGTGAGGATGTGGTGTTCAAAGAACTTGAGTAAAGGAGGTTGAGACATCTAAGGAAGCTGTGGTCACCTTGACGACTCATGATCATGTAATTGCCGAACCTTTTTGTACATAATCCTAGACATTTTCATCATGTAACAAAAATTTTCTTTTTACTTTGTTTTATTATAGTTAATTTCTTTTGTCATTACCTTATTTCGTTTCTCTTATGAATGACTATGCCGGCTTCGTTGCTTTGTTTGTTTTTTAGTCTTCTGAAGAAGTTTTTTACTCAAATTCTGAAGGAAAGCATGTGCAGGCTTCAAACTTAAACTATAGATCATCTTGGCCTTAGCGTAGTGGCAATTTACACATGTGAGAAAGAGTTAAACGAGTCGTTTATGAAACATAGAGAGGAAACCAAGGGTTACTCTACAAGATTAATCAAATAGTTAATGAAAAGGAGGCATTCAGTAATTTTAGACTGCATTAATTGCAGTATACTTTAAACAGTGGCTCTTTCCCCCTTGATAGCCCATACATAGAGTGGTTGAAGCGTAGAATTAGAAATTTACATAAGGATGGAATCCTAATTAATATTGTCATTTTTGTATAAGGATTTATTGGGCCTATCATATGACGACAGTCTTAATATATATGTCTTTATTTAATAATAGCATTATATGTCTTAATTTCCTTTGAATCTAATTTTAATTACTATCAAATAGGTCGATCCCCACGAGCTCCATCTGATTTCACCGGTTCTTTTAACTCCAATGTTTCCTTATCCCCACCGTACATGGCCCGTATGACATTATTATGCCCTAGTTTGAGGTCGCAACCACAATTCCTACCACGACCTTGGAAGAGGAGAATATCCATTTAAAGCTTACAAATGAAAGGCTTGAGAAAGAGTTGAAAGGAAACCATTTGGAGATTAAGGAGGCAAAAGACACACTGGATCGTCAACAGCAACATAATATTAAGTTATGCATAGGTATTGAGGCTACTGAATCAATGTTGAATGAATTACATTAGCCCTTGCAAGATGATGAGGCACTTTTTGGGGTCGTTTATGAGGCAAAGATATGGAAGCTGAATAAAACCATAAATGATATGTGTACTCAGTTTTCCTGCCAAATTGAAGATAAAGGAGGTGTTAAAGTAGGAAATGAAGGAGAGAGGTCTAGTTCAGATGTGGTCCTACTCCCCCTATGGGTATGGATCTCTCATTGGCAAATGAATGGAGAAAGAAAGTAGAACTTCACTTTCAAGGTAAATAAAGAGGGATGGAAGCTTGGTACAAGCGAAAAATGGTGCAAATAAGGTCGAAGGCGCTTACTTACTCACGGAGGAAAGGGTAGATGGCAGACACTCTTAAATAGTTAGGTGACAGAAACCTCGCACCTCTAGGCAGCCCGAAAATCGGACATGACTAGAAGCACGGGTGGTCGAGTGAAATAAAAATCCGTAACACAACACAGAGACTAAGGCAATAGTATAAAATAATTAAAATATTATAACGGAAGAAAACTTTCATTAATTATAAATTCATAGCAAAATAGCTTCATTAAAAACAACATTATCCCAAATTTATTTCTGAAACCAAAAGTACCAATTAGTCTCCACCAAAACATAAAACATAATAAAGTTTACAATATAGGTCCCCATATATAAAGTAAAGTAAGGAAAAAAGAAACGAAGTACATGAAACAAAAGAAACAAAAGCTGAAGATAACAATTACTCCAATGACCCTCCAAGCTGCAAAGAACTGGAACCTAGATCTGCCCTCCTGTGATTTGGGGGAAAGAGGAAAAATAGGAATGGGATAGACATAAAGTTTGGTGAATGAGAAATAAAATAAAGCAGAAAAAAAAAGTTTAATTCCAGATCTTCCTCGGATATCGCAGAGGGTGAATAATATAATGTAGTGTATCCTTCTAAGATACAGTTCCATCTGCTCTAATCGGCTCCATCAAAGTAGGCTGGACGTCGAGGTAGTAATGTACTCCAAATGCTTCCATTCCAAAAACAGAGGACTTAAAACCACTTTGCGTCTACTCAACGCATCTACCATTACATTACCCTTGCCAAGGGTATAGGAAATCTCAAAGTCACAAGAGGCTAAAAACTCCATCCATCTTTGCTGTCTCAAATTCAAGTCTTTCTGACAGAATAGATACTTTAAAGACATGAGATCCGTGAAAAGCTCAAATCTTTCTACTAAGAGATAGTGCCTCCAAGACTTGAGAGTAAAAATTATAGCTGCTAATACAAGATCATGCATTGGGTAGTCCTTATCATGCATTTTCAACAGTCAACTCGCATAACACACTACCCGACTGTAACAACCCATATATTTTACGACCGTATATTTAAATATTTTATTTAAATATAACATCGTTAGTCGGATTAAAGTCCGAAAAACTAATTTTTACAAACAACCGAATTAGGACTCGAGACCACTTCCATTGAGTTTAAAATGTCGTTTGCAACCTTTTTGAGTATAAACATCGATGTTTGGAGTTGGGTAAAATTTCGATGTTTTCATTTCGAGCTTTGGGTTTGGGTTTCACCCCACTAGTCCAGCTCATCTTATATCCTAACTCCACCCTCTCTTCTCTTTATTCATTCTATTATTTTCCTAACACTTCAAGCTTAAGCAAAAATTGGGGAAGAGATTGGAAACTAAAATCCTAAGCCCTGGTTTATTTTGCAAATTCAAGTTCTAGCTCCAAAGTCAAACAGAAGCCTAGGTAAGCATCCTCTTCTTCTTCTCCATCTCAATCTCTCTCTAATTTCAGAAATTTCCTACAACCTAACGTAGGGAATATTTGCTTATGATCTTAGATTGGAGCTTTTAGAGTTGAAGTTGAAGATTAGTTGATCTTTCCTTTGTTTTCAAACATCTCCTTCATTGTTTTTGAGTAAATAAGTGAGTTTTTGAACTCACATCTAGGTCTATATCTTTGAAAGTTGTTAAGTAGTGATTCCTAACATCTATTCTTTGTCTATTTACTTTGGATTGAATTGGTTTTATGAATATTCCAATTTTTGGTGTTTTGAGGTCAAAACTTTAAAAATCCTATCTTTGATGTTTGAACATGTTTCTGATGGTGTATCGAAGAGCCTATAGGGATGGATTGCCGATTGACATAAACCCCTAGTGCCAATTGCTCTTCCGATTGTAATTTGTGGGATTTTTGCTCCACTTCGGGGCTAGGCTGAAAATACTGGAAATTCCAGTTCAATCGACTGAACCAGGAGGTTCGTCGAGTGAACCGAACCCAGAAGATTTCCTGGGCCAGTATCAGTCGAGTGACCATTCTGGGTCAGTCGACTGAGCCTGGAAACCGAAAGTTTCCAGGCATGATTCAGTCGACTGACCGCCCTGGTTCAGTCGACTAAACATGGAAACAGAAAATTTCCAGGAATTGTGTCAGTCGACTGACCACCCTGGTCCAGTCGACTGAATCTGTTGTCTCGGCCAAATTTGCCTATTTTGCTTGGGTTCCAATTTTTAATCGATTCCCATTTCTCCGATTAGTTGTTATCACTTTTGCTGACTTTGATAATTTCTTTTTCGCAATTTTTGAGAATATCCATTTTGAAGGATTTTGTATCCATTTCTATGGATACGTTTCACATTTTTGTATGTGAATTTTTGGTGATTGATTTTTTTTACAATCAATTTTATAATTTGTCACTTTAAAATACAAAGGTTTCTATACTAGTAGTAAATATTCAAACTCTTTCACAACGATGATTTCAACTCTACTTTTAATACAAAGCTCATTTATAAAACTGCTTTCCAATCTATTAGTATATACAAACCTTTTCCTCATTCGTTCAAGTAATCCAATTAAACGACCAAACAAAAAAAGTGGTATGAAACGCTTGCATTTACTATGTCGGTTAATTCTAAGACTTGCTCAATTGAAACTCTTGTGACAATTTTCGAGTGAAAATGTACAATTTGTTCGTAAATTTTTAAGTTAAGCTGGTGGTTATGGGACATGAAGCTGAACTCATTTATTTACTAGCTTAGTGTAATCGACACTTTTTGATGATCGATGACGAACATTTTTGTGGTTTGGACTAGCGATGTGCAATGTCTCTTTGTCTACGAGGGAGACTAAACCCCGTTTCTGTAGAGCTTCGGCACGAAATTGGTGGGGTGGCGACCCATGTTCATCGGGCCGTTTGTGGTGCCTCGGCTCAAAATTGATTGTTAGCAACCATGGAATAGCGTTCCATTTGTGATACACATGTCGGTGAGTTTTCATGCTCCCGTTTTGTGATAGGCCTCCCCCTTTTGTGATTTTTGGATTTCTAGTTGATGATTTCTAGAATTTGTGATTCACTAATTTTGTGATTGGCATTGATATGTTTGTCAATATTTGTGGTTTGGTGAATAAAATAAAGAATATGACATTCTTTTTAGTGCTTTGAGATTTCTTGAGATATTATATTATTATTTTTTGTGTTGTCTAATGTATACTTTTCATAGTATGGCATTATTGTTATCATATGTTTTTTTCATATCTCTTATTCTATCTCATTTTGTCTGATATTTATAGCGAGACTGGTCCGTTTATTATTTTCTTATTAAATAATACTCGGGTTAGACTGAGATTTTATAAGTGCTTCTGCTTGACTCCTCTTCTGGGAACATTATCTGATTTTTGACTAACTACTCTAGTTTAGTTGTTTTTGTTGTTATACATATGAGATAGAGACTCTTTGATGTATCCTTATTCTTTTGTCTAGCACTTGTATCTATTCTTTTGTGATATTGTGGATCTTATTTGACCACTACTCTGATATACACTTCAAAGTGTTATGTTCATATCTGTTTCTTCATTTGTGATATGGATATCTGTGACTGATTTGTGTTACGCATATTTCTATATTTGTTTCCAAAGATTATATATAGCCACTGTGTAGTAGCTTTGAGTTTGTATTCGTATGTCATATTTCCTTTTGATTTGAAATTCATGTTATACTATCTGACATATCGGTGCTCGCACAAAGCAATTACACGGATGGTTGCTCCTCAATAGCCTTATTCTTCATGCTAGTTGACGGAATTACCTCGTAGTGTCCTTAGCTAGCACGAGTATAGAGGTGGGGCATCACAGCTTGGTATCAGAGCCAAACTATGGAACAACGTAGAATAATCTAGTAAGGATCATTGTCCTAAGTCCTTCTTAGGAATCGTGCTTTAGGATTTATCCGAGTCATAGGACCCATTCTATCTTGTTTTCTTATATGATGCCTTATTTTAACAATCATGATTGTTTTACATTCATTTTGTGAATAACCTTTTTCTTCTTCTATCTTTCTTTCTTAAAGAAGGGAAATGGTTAGACCAGGCCGTCCCAGCACCGGTCAATCTAGTGCTACTCCTCAGGATGGAGTATTTATGTCTACCAAACAACTTCTAGATCTTGTAAAGAATGCTCAAACTGTCAGACCCATTCCAGAGCCTACTCACCCTAAATCAGGGTTTGCACACTTGTGCGGCGATTATACCAATTTGGGTGGAAAGCCATTCATGGGTTCCGAAAGCGTTATAGAAGTACAAGCTTGTCTTAGAACATGCGATCGCATCTTTTCTCGCATGAATCTTATTGATTTGCATCGTTTCCAAGTGGCTTCTAGTATGCTCCAAGAAAGAGCATTAAATTGGTATGAGCTTCTGGTTTCTGAAATTATTGAAGCGGATCTTACTTGGGAGAAATTTCAAGAAAGATTCGAATCGAAGTTTGTACTAGAAGCTGAAAAGGTGACCTTGGCCCGTCGTTTTATTGACCTTGTTCAAGGTGATTCTTCTGTGGCAGATTATATCGCATCTTTTGAATCCCTCTCTAAATATGGGGTTGAGTATATAAATACCCCATTGAAAAAAAATCAGAGGTTTATCTATGGCTTGAATAAGAATCTCAAAAAGCCTTTGCTTCTGAAATTGGAAGTTTCTTTCGACCAACTTGTTGATATCGCTCTTCGACTTGAAGAGGCCGACAAAGAGAGTGATGTTGAAGTTGGGAGTCCCAAACCGAACTTCAACAACAATAAGAAGAGTCCTAATAAGTTCAAAGATCCTTATCCCAACAAGAAAGGGAAGCAAGCAACTCTGGCAGCAAAGACTTCTACTTCTAGTGGTGGGCAATGCTACAATTGTGGTTCTAAGAACCATTATGCAAATAAGTGTTCAAAACCCCTTGCTTGTCGCTATTGCAAAAGTTCGGGTCATTATATATCTGAATGTCCCAAACTTCAAAGCAAGAAGGAGGGAAAGCTAAATGTTGTGCAAGCTCCTAGTAACACTTCTCATGGTCAAGGTATTTCTCATTCTATCCTTGATGACATTATTACTTTTCGTGATCATCCTATTCGAGTTCTTTTTCATACGAGTGCATCCCATTCTTTTATATCAAAAGAACTTGTTGATACTTATTCTTTAAGTGTTATGGCTTTAACGTCTTCTTTGCAAATTGTGAATCCGATTGGTGGAACCGCAACACTCAATTTGCTTTGTAAAGATGTCGGGATTATTTTATGTTGTTTTTCTTTCCGAGCCGATTTGCATGTCATGCGTTACTTGGGCTCCGGAATGATTTTGGGAATGGATTGGCTTAAACGTTATGAAGCCCATATCCTATGTCCTGTGCAGACTATTCATCTTCGACATCATTAATCTGCTAAGAAGATTTCTATTGTTCTCAAGGATTCGGATTCTAAATTGGTAGCATCCCTGTATTCTCTAAACCCTCATGATGACGATAATGATGATGAGGAAGATGTCATTTCTCTCATTCACGTTGTTTGTGAATTTTTCGATATATTTGAGCCCTTTTTAGGATTACCACCTAAGTGAGCAATTGAGTTCAAAATTAATCTAATCCCTGGAGCTCTACCTATCACTCATTCTCCTTATCCTATGTCTAAAAGGAAAATGAGAAGGTATGTAAACAATTATCTGAATTGGAGACGAAGCAAATTATTCATTCTAGTTCCTCTCCTTGGGGAGCTTCGGCTGTTTTTGTGAAGAAATCCGATGGTACACTTAGGCTTTGCATTGGCTACCGTAAGCTTAATGATCTTACCATTAAGAATAAATATCCTTTACCTCGGATTGATGATCTGTTCAATCAACTTAGTGGTGCTAGAGTCTTTTCGCAGTTAGACTTAGCAACCGGTTTTCATCAGCTTCGTATTATAGAGGATAGCATTCCTTTAACTTCATTCAGTACACGTATGGATTTTATGAATGGCTTGCTATGCCATTTGGTTTAACGAATGCTCTACTTATTTCGTTGACCTTATGAATCAAGTTTTCAAAGACTTCCTCGATCGATTTGTTCTCATCTTTATAGATGATATTCTTTTTTATTCCAAAATCAAGGAGGAGCATGAAAATCATCTTTGGATTATGTTGGAAACTCTTAGGAGCAACCAATTGAAAGCTAAATTTTCTAAATTCCACTTTTGGAAATCAGGTGTGAAATTTCTTGGTCATATTATTTCTGAATCCAGAATTTCCATTGATCCTTCAAAGATTGGAGCGATTTAAAATTGGATGAGACCAGAGAGTGTGACGGAAATTCATAGCTTCCTTGGATTGGCGGGTTATTACCGTCGTTTTATAAAAGACTTTTCTAAAATTTCTGTGCCTCTTACTAGTTTGACAAAGAAGGGAGTTAAGTACATTTGGTCAGACAAATATGAAGCTTCTTTTCAAAAATTAAAAGAACTCCTTTCCGATGCTCCTATTCCTGTGATTCCTTAAGGAAACCAAGACTTCACTGTTTACACCGATGTTAGTCGTGTTTGTTTGGGTTTCATTCTCTTGCAAAGGGAACGTGTTATTGCTTACACTTCTAGGCAATTAAAGCCTGCCGAGACTAGATATGCCCCTCATGATTTATAGCTTGCGGCTATTGTTTTCGCCCTTAGAATTTGGCGTCATTATCTTTTGGAAGTGAAATTTGTTCTCTACACCGATCAAAAACCTTTGAAGTATTTATTTTCTTAAAAGGAACTTAATTTGCGTTAATAGCGTTGGCTTGAGTTCCTTGCATTTTATGATCTTGATATTCTTCATACTCCCGGAAAGGGAAACCGCGTTGCCAATGCCCTCAGTCGTAAGCAACAAGTGGTTGTTTCTATAATGATATTTGAATGGAATGATCTCTGGATATTGTCCACTTGCGAGATTCGAGATCGTGAATCCGATTTATGTTCATCTCTTGTTCTATGTTACCTTGATGCTCATCCATCTCTTTTAGACCACATTCTTGAAGCTCAAACCTAGATCCCGAATTGGCCCTTCTTAGCCAAAGTTGTAGGGATAAAATTAATATTGAAGTTTCGAAAGGCTTTGATATCGATGCTCGTGGCAGCATTCAAAAATTTAGTAGAATTATCATGCCAAATATTGTTAATCTTCGTAAAGATGTTTTAGAAGATTCTCATCATTCTAAATTTACCATTCATCCTCGTAGCAGTAAAATGTACGCGGATATGAAGCGACTTTATTATTGGGATGGAATGAAATCTGATATTGCTAACTTCACTAAGCATTACATGACTTGCCAACTTGTTAAGGCCGAGCATTAAAGACCCGATGGGTTATTGCATCCTTTGGACATTCCAATTTGGAAGTGGGATCAAGTCTCCATGGACTTTATTGATGGACTTCCCCATTCTTGTTCGGCCATGACAGTTATGGGTGATTGTGGATAGACTTACAAAATCCATCCATTTTATTCCCGTTCGGTCTAATCGGACAATACCACTTTTGGCCAAACTCTATGTTAAAGAAATTGTAGCAACCCTGTATTTTCTGATTATTTTAATTGTATATTTTAATTTTTTAAAATTGAATTCTTGATTTAAAAATTTTATTTTATTTACTAAAATGGAATTTTTTTTATTTTAAATATAAACTTTGATTTTATGCGAGTTATAATTTCAAACCTGAATATGTAGAATATTTTCCAGAAATGTGAATTTTTGTCAATCTGGAAAAACTTTGACTTTTAAATTTTAAGTTTAAATTTTTGAGTTTTTGAATTTTATCTTCTATTATGAAAATAAGTAAAATTTCAAGAACACTGCTTTTCATTTCGTTGAAATCAGATTAATATTGTAAAAGTTATGCTTTTTAAAATATTGTGTCTAAATAGTTTTATTTAACAAAACTATTTATTTTAACTTATATAAATAATATTTTTGTTTGTCAAATCGTGTTCTAATTTGTATAACATGTCATGTTATATATATATATATATATTATTTTTATAACATTTTTAAAGTGTTATTATAGTTTTCTAATGCTTATTGTATTTTGTTTTCAATTTTTAAAGTCTAGTTTCAATTATTAAATTATTTCTTTATTTATTTTCTATCTTTCCTTAAATAATTATTTATTTTCTTTTTCACCTTATTTTGTTCAGCCTTTTATTTTCATTTACTGAATTTTATTTAGATATTTTGATTTAAAAGAAATAAAAATACAAAGAATCAAAGTCCTTTCATTTTCCATTAACTTTTCATTTACCTTACCTTTCCATTTGTCTTTTGGCTTTTCATTTTTATCTTTACCTATGCAAATTTTTCTTATAGCCGTGACTTCCTCACTTTAATTTCATGTGCAATTATCTCCATTCCTCATCTAAAACTCAGGGCAAGAAAAAAAATTAGTCATGGCTTCTTCTTTTATTCTTTTCCTCCTCTTTTCACATGATTTGCCTTCCTCTTTCACCTAGCTTGCTTGGCCACTAGCCTCACGATCTTCTCCTCCATCAGCTCCACCATAACCTCCTCCATTTACAGCAGCAGTCAGCCCTGCTCTGTCCAAAATCCAAGCCAAGATCATCCATTTGTTGCTAGCTTCACAAATTTGCACAAAACTCCACAAAACATGCAAGCCGAGCAACATATCCCCACCCTACCCTCCATATCTTGCTTCGGCCACCTCCTTAGCAACCATCACCTGATCTACACCACGTCTGACCTTCAACTTCATATATATCTAGATCTGACCTAACACTTATGGAGCATGGTCGAGCCTATATATGGTCATAGCCGAGCCAAAAATGCACCAAACTCCACTATTTTGCTTTATTCCTATGCATTCTTCATGTGTATCACTCTTACCCACCTTCATACCCATTTTTCCATGCCTACATCATGCCATACCAGAGCTTAACACGCATCATGGCCTAGCAAAAGAACCCCTTGTTCGAGTGCTTGAATGGTTAAAGAAAGGTCGAATCACTTTGTCCTTTGTTGATTTTTATTTCAAGTCATTTCGATATTGTTTTGTGTTATAAATTTATGTATATATTGTCTTGTTTTGGGTTGTTTACAAGATGATGTCTTGGCTCTCTCCACTCACTTGAATCATAGTTGTGCTGTATCATGCCATATCGTTCTTTCTGGAATTCATTCATGTAGCCCGATTTGCTAACTCCAGCTTGAAAAGGTGAGTCCTTCTCACTGTGGCATTTTTACTTATGAAATAGTGAATTTATGATAAGTGTTTAGTAACCAAAATGTTTACGCGAGTAAATGATGATCATATGATATGCTATGCCATGTTATTACCATGTTAAATTTGTTATTTATCACATGACGTTTGATAATGACGTTATATTGTGTCATGGACATTGTTCATATTGTTAATGCATATATTCACACTGCAAGTTCCCTGTTCGAATAGAATCACTATGGGTTGAAATGATACATACCCGAACGGACTTTAGAATAGGGAAAAATCATTATGGGTTGAAATGATAGGCCTGAGTGATTTTTATTGTATTTTATTTTGATTTGGGATTGCAGGTTTGAAATGATAGAACCCGGGTTTCCTTTTAAATTGCGGATTGAATTGATATATATCTGTATCACTTGACCTAGGTTAGAAAATTATATACAGACCCCATGGTATATTTTTAAATGATTTTTCTATGGATTTGTAGTTTTAAATTATGAAATTATGATTTAAAAATATATATTTTATGGTTTTGAGAAAGCTAAATATTAAGTTTTGAATTTGTGAACTTAAGTACGCAAATTTGAAGTAAATGTGATTTTTGACTTTAAAGTATATTTTTAAAATGTATATGTAAATAATGGAAATTTACTTTAAAGTTTGAAATGATATTTCAAGTAAAATGTTAAGTTTATTTAAATTTAAAAGTTAATAATATTGAATTGTGACTTAACAAATGAATTGAGTTTTTAAAATTTGATATTCAATTATAAAATTTCATTATGATAAATCATATGTTAAATTGATTTAAATGTGAAAGTTTAGAAGCCTAGAAATATGATTTATAAGTTTAAAATTTACTAAAATTGAAACTTTAATGTATTTGAAAGGTTAAAATAAAATCTGGAATTTTATTAATAGCATTTCCAAAATGCTGTAGTTTTACGACAGCATTTTGAAAATGATGATGTTTTTGAACTTAACTATGTTTGAAACAATTAAATATCTATTACGGAATTTTATAAATGCCGTTATTCCTGAACTAAACTATTTTGGAAACTATAAGCTATGATAGCACTTTATAAATGCTGTCATTGCTACAATTTGACAAACTTTTCAAATGTTATAGATTTTAACACCGTTTGAATTATATTTTAAAGTGTTAAATGATACAACTTTTGAAGTTCATTATTTGTGAAATTTCAGGAGTTTGAATATATATTTTAATATGTAAAATTGAATTTTTAAGGAATTTATATTGAATTTGAATTTAAAAAAGGTTTACATGGTTATGTGTTAAATGGAATGAAATGTAATGAGATAAATGAATTTTTGGATGAAATTTTGAAATGTGTTTTGTAATGACATTTGGCATAACAAATGAATAACTTATTTGACTTAAAAATGATATTTAAATTTAAGTATTTGAATTTGAATTCAAATAATGATTTGATAATGAGATTTTGAAAGGATACGATATTTTGATGATTGAAATGGTTTAGAAATGATTTGATCTTTATTTTGATAAGAATATGAATTTGGAATGATATTTGATTTTGATCAATTCGATAAATGAATAGTTAAAGTTAATATTAATATGTAAGATATTTAGTGTACTTGTAATTCTGGTTTATTTAAATGATATTGGATTTATGAAATGAATATTTCCTAACTAAGTAATAATGAAGTTAAATCAGAGATATATGAAATTGATAAGTTTTGAAATGGTTTGTTGGGAAATTGAATAGAATTGAAACTGATGGTTTGAATTGATTTAAATTGGTAATTTTATATTTTGTTTTAATTTAATAAATTTGCAAAATGTAAAGAATTAAAGGAATGTTCATGATTTCAAATGTATGATTTAAAAATGTTATGATTTTCAAAGTGTAATGATTCCAAATATTTTGGTTTCGAATGAGATATAACTTTGAAAGTATTATGATTTTTGAAAGGTGAATATATGTTTGAAATAGAAGAGATATCATATTTATTTGGATATAGTTTTGAAATGAAACTGGTTTTGGTTTCAAAGTATAAACTATTTTGATTTTAATGTAGTTTTTAAATAAAAGAATGGTTTTGGTTTTTGAAGTATAAACTATTTTGAAAGGAATATTGATTGGAAATAAAATTATTTGATCCTTTTGAAGTATAAACTATTTTGAAATGACCACGGCATTATAATAACGTTTGGTTGTTAAAGAGATCGGGATTGGAAGTTGCCATACTCTCTGCCTACTCCAAAAACTACTTTAACAACTGTGTACGGGGTGGAGATTCCAAAATGAAGTCGGATGGTGGCGACGTTTTTGAGGTATATTAAGTGGACCCAACTCCCATGAGTTGGCATAAGGTGGCTAAAACAGGAGCGATCTCGGGCAAAAAGGGGTAGCTCCTCTGGTCAAACACACTTCTTCGATACTATACTCTTACTTGTGGTTGATTTGATGGCCATCCTCCGATTTTGATATGGGAGTGTGTTCCGAGGTGGGCGTATGTGGCTGCTACATTACCGCTAGCCCGTGTGAGTAATTGGTATATCTACCACGGCGTTGCCTCGTGTATCGTGTCACCTACCATTGCGAGCCTTACTACGAGTTTCTATTTGTGTCGTACCTATGGAGTATCTTCTCATAGTCACCCGATCAGGAGATATGCAGGTACTGTATAGACTACTGGCATTATTACATGTTAAAGGGAATAATGGGTCACTCGTTAACGCTATTTCAAAGTAAACTTATTTTACTGTAGACATTATTATAATAGCAATATTACTACATAGAAAATAGTTTAACGAATCCTTAAAGGATGGACGGTCCCAAGCATCTTTAAGTTACCGATGCATTTTTGTTACTGTTCACTTGAGTTGATTTACAGTTCATGATAATTTATGTCCTAACTCGAGTGTTTTGTGTTTTTCTTTACGATCGAGTCAGACTGCGTGATTTATCATTCAAGACTCGCCTTCAAAGTTGGAGCTTTACTTGAAGATCCAGCCATCTATTTTGCTTTCAGTATCTAGTGATTCCAGTGTTGTATCCTAATTTGTACTTGATGTACCTTGGTATTCTTCTGTTGTATCTTATTTAACTCTGATGTATCTTATATTTTATATAGTAGCTTCATGAAGTACTATCTCTTTTAATTCCGTTGCATTATTATTTACACTATTTCTGTGATTATTTATTTACTGTACATTCTGAGATTTGCCAAATTTTATTTACTGTACGCTATTTTGAGCAATTCAAGTCCGACATGTGCGGATGCTAATGTTTGAAAATATGGGTTCGTTACGTTTGGCATCAGAGCTTTAGCTCTAGGAAAAACATAGCATATATGGTAAATATACTTACAGAATCACTTTAATTCGAGTTTGAATCTCTTCCTTTTTGACTCGATTTTCTTCGAATCTTGGAACGTTTCCTGCGGTTTCAAAATCCATTCGTGTCCCTCACTATTCATATTCTTTTGATTCTGGAGTATCTCATAACTCCACTTTGAATGATCTTTATAATGAGTCGGCGGTCTCGCCAATCTCAAATTTATTTGTAAAGGGGTGAAACACCTTTACAACAGCATCGATTCACTAGAGATTTTTATGTTCTCGGTTTAGATGCTAGTATCTCCTATAATTCTAAACTCTATCTCTTGAGATTGAATGTTGATTTACCCCAAAAATCCACATCGATCTTATTCTTTATTTCACGGTTGACCCGATTAAGGTTGCCCACGATTTATATAAGCTTGTCCATCTTCCTATTCTATTATTTAATCATCTCATCTTTGTTTCCAACTTATCTTCTAATCATTCTTGAAGTGTATTTGTAAACTAATATTTAAAATGTTTTATATATTATGTTGTTTGAGTTGTTGATGTTGGTTTGGGTTTTCGATCGATTCGTCTGATCAACGCTACCGATAAGATTCCAAAACACTTGAACAGAGCAAACTGACATAATATGTTTTTCCAAATTTAGTAATGAAATAAATTCAGTAGCCATATTATAAAAAAAATTCTGGATTTTTATTGAATTGGTTGTTAAGAAATAAATTTGATTTTATATATCATTATCTCTTATTTCATATATAAATAATTGACTATAAACATTGTTATAAATTTATTTGGAAACTCAAAATGAATTTAAAACAAGAATTTGAGAATTTAATTTCCGATGGATTTCAAACCTTTTGTTTAAAGTTTTAAAAGGATATACTGTTTTAAGTATTTTTAATAGAAATTGTTTCCAAAGGATTTTAAAGTTTAAAATAAGTGCTCTTCTCTTTGTCGCTGGAAAATAACTACGACGATGACTGCAGCATCATCGACATTAATTTTCGAGTTTCGAAGTGAAGAGACCGTTCTGTAGTCTTGCTACAATTTTTTTTAGGGAATTTAATTGATTTTAATTTCTAAAATAAGACTGGATTTATAACATTACTGATATATGATTTAATTTGTATGGATGTGTGTATATATATAGTATATGTGCATTTACTTATCTCTAAATAGTTTGGAATTTATCGGAAATTTAATTCCTAAATTTTATCCTGAAAGATAATTTTTAATTGTAATTTCAAGATTTGGATAAATATTCAAGCTTGAAATGATTAAATTGGAAAGTTTTATTTGTATAATACACAATTTCATTTCAATATGACTTACCTAAATTATACAGAAGTTGAATATGTAATTGGAAAATATACAATATAAAAAGGATTTTTTTATAAATAAAATATGAGTGGTTATAATAAATGTTATACACTTAAATTTTAGTTATAAAAAGATTAACAAGGTAAGTAAAAAAAAGGTAATGGAATAATTTACAATATAAAACGATGTTAAAGGAATTAAGAATAAAGTTAAGGCAGTTATAATATCTGATATCCCGGGAATTTCAAGCAAATTTATATGTGGTAATCTCTTTTATAAATTTATTAAAAATTGGCAAAATTGTTATTTAAAAAAACAATAATAATAATTATGTTATATATATATAGATTTTTATGAAAATTATGTTATACAAGTTGAAATTGTATTTGTTTAAATATATGTATATGTCAAATTAATTTTTAAATTGAATTTGAAATTTAATTTGAATTTGGATATTTAAATTGAAATTCAAAAGATAGCTATATATATCCTGAATCATACTTTGGTTTTAAAATGTATGTTATTTGATTTTATTAAGAACACAAATTGTTTTATAGTATTTTCTTTTTCAAAAAGGGTTTACTTATATAAATTAAAATATTTCTATATATATTAAGAAAATGTATTAACATAGAGGAAAAATATAAAGATTTAAATAAATAAATAAAAAATTGAATGCATGAATATTTACAAGTGTAGGTTAAAGAAAAATATAGATGTACAAATGTAAGATTAATATACAAGTGGCAAGATGATTTTATTTAAGAAATTAAAAATAAAATAAAAATAGGCTGCTCACTTTTCTCTCCATACTTCTATTCATAAAAAAATGAAAATCAGATCAGGTTGTCCTGGAAAACAAAAGGCAAAAAAAAAATAAAAAAAAAATAAACTGAAAACAGAAATAAAAGAGAGAAGAAGATCAGACAACAATTCTAATTTCAAGTTGAAACCAAATAGCAAATCTTAACAGAGCAAGTAAAGTAAATAATTCAAAGATCAAACTCAGAAAGTTCAAATCTCAGATCATCAACCAAGTTCACATTAAGTAGCAGTTTCTAAAGTATTAAGTTCTGTTCCCTGCTTCAAAATATGGCTCTGTCTTCTAAGTAAGGTGAGTGAACCTTATTTTAAAACATGAATCTGGTTTAAATCATGATGCTGTGGCAAATATATGAGATTATTGTGAAAATGTTTGAATAAATGATAAGAAAATATGCATGCATGCCTATGTATATATATGTATATGACTGGATATATGGCTGTGCATATTCATTTTCTTTGTCATGTTTTACAAGCTTGGGATTTTTCTAAATTTTTTTTATCTATCAATTTATACAAGTCCAAGCTAGGACTTCTAAGGAAAAGATGGCTGGAATAGTATAATATCAACATTAAAAATAAATTCAAGATTTTATATTGTGAATTTAGTCCAAGAATGTGAAATAGCAGTCGAAAATCAAAATTAGTCCTAAATCAAACATCTGGATTTTTAGTTTTGATTACATAAATGGATTCGAATTCCTAAATGATGAATTTTGATGTAAGAATCAGGATTTTTAACTTTGAAAATCCTATGGAATTTCGTGTTGAACAAAATTGGGAATTTCGTCAATTCATGACGAACGACGACAGGTCGAGCTTTGTGATTGGCATGTAAGGAAGCCTGGGTGATGGTGATCTTGGGAAAATTGGTATTTGATTTTCTTTATCGATGGTTCGTCAACACGAGATGATTGTATGGTTTTTGATTGCGTTTAGGTAGGGACTGTCCATGGGTGATCGCTTTGGCATGCTATCATCGAGGTGGACAAATGGTGGGGGAAAAGAAAGACGGAGGTCGGGCGAAGGTTTGGGCACGATGAAGGTGTCTGTGGTAGTCGGAGATGGGAGTGCAGATGAACTTTGGCAAGGGTCCTGTAGCCTATTGTTTTTCGATCGTTCAAGTTTGGATATTCGGGATGGATCGACAAACTGGATGGTGGGTCGACTCAAGGGACGATTGCTGATATGTCGATGGTTGGAGTGGGGTTCAACTCCGCCCAGGTGAAGTATGCACATACATATGTATCTCTGGTGTTAGAGATTAAGTATTGAAAGATGGACATTGGTCTCGCGAAGGAACTCGGGTTGGATGAAGTTTTGCTCGAATAAACTTTCGAGTCGATCGCGTTGAGTAATCAAGTAGCAGCTTTTTAAAAAAATTGAAGAAGTTGTAGAATCTCGATTCAGAACTCGAGAAATTCTTGGGTAGAACCTGCAGTAGAATTGAATGCAGATTTTTAAAAGTTTTTATAAAACAAGGTTTTTTTTAATTTTAAATTAAATCTAATTTTAAACCATTATGTAAAATAAGTGGTTCTTTAAACATTTGATTAAGAAGCTTGGTATATTGATAACTTAAAGATGGATAAGTTAAATTTGTAAGTTATCTTTAAATTAGAAATGAATTCAAGGATTATTTTAAAAGAGGAATGTTTGAAATATATTATGTAAATAATAAGCAAGTCATTATTAAAATAAAGATTATCTTAAAAGTTAATTAAGATTTTGATAATTAATGACTAATTAATTAAATGAAGTAATTAAGAGTAAATGAGAGAAATTAATTAACTTGTGTTGAGAGATATTGATTAATAATTAAGATTATTAATCAATAGTTAATGGTTAATTAATCAGTTAATTAAAGGTTAATTAATTGATTATAAAGTAATTGTGGGTTGATCACTTCATATCGAAGGAGATTAATTGATAATTAAGGCTTATTAGTTAATAATTAAGGAATAATTAATCTATAATTAAAGATTAATTAATTGGTTAAAGGAAATTTAGGAATGAATTACCCAGTTGTAATTAATGAGATGAATGTGACTGATTAATTTAATTAATTAATTAAAGATGGTCACTTTGTAATTGATTAAGTATAGTTACTTAATGAGATTGATAAGTGAAATTACTTAATGAAGTAATTGATGGATAAATTACTGGATGAAATTAATATAAGGGAAATCACTTAATGGAAAGTAATTAAAGGTCAATTACTTAGGAGAAGTAATTAAGGATTAATTACTTGGTGTAATTAATTAAAGGATTAATATATTTAAATAAGGAATTAATTAATTAAGATAAGTAATTACAGTATGGTTAATTACTATTTATGATATATTAATGCTAATTAACGGAAGTAATTAATTAAGGATCATTAATTAATATAATTAATTAATGCAATTAAAGAAAGCAATTAAAGATTAATTGCTACAAATGGTTAAGGATAATTAATTTGTGTAATTAATTCAAGGATAATTACTTTATTTAATTGAAGATAATTAAAGGATGATTAATTAATTGATTTGTAATTAATTAATGATTAAGTAAGGGTAATCTAAGTGATTAATGATTTGTAACTAATTTAAATAGAGATAAATTAAATAAATTTTGGAAATGATCCATCTTGCTTATTAATGATTGAATGGTGATTAAATGACTTGAATTAATTGATGTTATGAAATGTTTTGTGATATGATACGTTTTGGGTGGACGATGATAATATGGTTATCTATCGATGATGAATTGCTGTGTAAAAAGGGTGACATCTTCTATTTAAAGTTGATTTGTATTTCATTTGAGTAACTTGGGTTAAGATGGTATTGAATTCGAAGAGACTGGAGTCGGGTATTAGAAAATACTCGAAACCACTTCGATTCTTTATAAAGTGATATGTGAAATCAATAAACTGGAATGGAATGACTTAAGTGAATTGGACCAGTTAATCTAAGTTTTGGCACTAAAAAATTAATGTGTCAAATAAGTGATGTCTATAACAACTTGTGAAGTTGTAAATTGATATAAGTTACCCCGAGATTTTAATGAGTGGTATGTTTTTGTATTCAATGTTAAATGGGTTTACCCACGCTGGTTTCTAGCCTGACCCGGGTGTTACTTTGATGTAATGCTCGGGTCAGACCGAGTATTACAGATTTTCAGGTAAGGACGTTCTGGAGCTCAGGTGGCGAGCTGGAGGGCAGGAACGTATGGAGTGTTTTCCGCTGTGATATATTATTGTATAATTAGGACATGTTGTTTTAAACTGTCCAGTGATTGGTAATGGTTGTAACTCTGATGTATAAAAAAATAAGTGTACTGATACAGTTCTTCTTTGTATAATTGTTATTTATGTGATATTATATTTTGATCCGCTGCGAATGTGAGGTTTCTGTGTTTTGGTGTTTTTGTTTCTTCTTTTCTTTTCTCTCTTCTTCTTTTTCATAACTATCTGGAACTTTCGGGATTGAAAATTTCGGATCGTTACATAATAAGTGTAAATATATTTAACATAGGTGATAAAATATATTGAGAGGAATAAATTTAATTTTTATTAGGAATAAAGAAGAATAAAATCTATTGAGTACATTTTTAGTATAATAAATGATTTTCTTTCACATCCATGATTTTAGAGATTGTTAATTTAAGATAATTTGATGATAAGATAATGAAATTGGAGATGATTAAGGTTTATTTAACTTATGTAAATTAATTTTCAATTTAGGTTGAAATATTTATGGTTTCAAATTTATTATCTTATTTTGTTTTTCAAACTTTCTTTTGGTTGTCCTTATTTCCCTTATCTTGCTACATAATTGGGAGGCTATTACTTATATCAGTCTGTTTGGAAACCTTTCTGTAATATTTGGTACTCATTTTGAATCTGAGCACTGCTTGCCATCTACAGACCGTCGGTCAAGTGAAAAGGGTGAATCAGATTCTAGAAAATCTTTTTCGTGCTTTTGTTCTTGATTCTGGAAGATCTTGGAAAGATCATCTCCACCTTGTTAAACTTACCTATAACAACAGTTATCAGGTATTATTTCAATCTTCTTATCATCTTGTCTTGGTCCTACACCATTCTATCTTTTTCCGTGCTTTCCCGTACTTCATTCCTTTTCGGGGATGAAAAGTTTTGAGTAGGGGATAGTGTAATAACCCTGTATTTTCTGATTATTTTAATTGTATATTTTAATTTTTTTTGAATTGAATTCCTGATTTAATAAATTTATTTTATTTATTAAAATGGAAAATTTTGTTATTTTAAATATAAACTTTGATTTTAATGCGAATTATAATTTCAAACTTGAATAAATAGAATATTTTCCAAAAATGTGAATTTTGTTCAATCTGGTCAAACTTTGACTTTTAAATTTTATATTTAAATATTTGAGTTTTTGAATTTTATCTTTTACTATGAAAGTAAATAAAATTTTCGTTGAAATCGGATTAGTATTGTGAAAGTTATGCTTTTTACAATATTGTGTGTAAATTGTTATATTTAACAAAATTGTTTATTTTAATTTATATGAATAATATTTTTGTTTGTCAAATCATGTTCTAATTTGTGTAACATGTCATGTTATATATATACATATATATTATTCTTAAAACATTTTTAAAGTGTTGTTATAATTTTCTAATGCTTATTGTATTTTGTTTTCAATTTTTAAAGTTTAGTTTCAATTATTAAACTATTTAATTATTAATTTTCTATTTTTCCTTAAAATAATTATTCATTTTCTTTTTCACTTTATTTTGTTCAGCTTTTTATTTTTATTTACTGAACTTTTATTTAGTTATTCTTATTTAAAAGAAATAGAAATACAAAGAGTCAAAGTCCTTTCATTTTCCATTGATTTTCATTTACCTTACCTTTCCATTTATCTTTTGGCTTTTCATTTTTATCTTTAGCCGTGAAAATTTTTCTGATCGACATGACTTCCTCACTTCAATTTCACGTGAAATTATCTCTCTTCCTCATCTAAAACTCACTGCAAGAAAAAAAAGTTAGTCATGGCTTCTTCTTTTATTCTTTTTCTCCTCTTTTCACATGATATTGCCTTCCTCTTTCACCTAGCTTACTTGGCCACTAGCCTCACCACCTTCTCCTCCATCGGCTCCACCATTACGTCCTCCATTTACAGCAGCCAGCAGCCCCTCCTATGACCCAAATCCAAGCCGAGACCATCCATTTGTTGCTAGCTTCACAAATTTGCACAAAACTCCACAAAACATGCAAGCCGAGCGACATATCTCCACCCTACCCTCCATATCTTGCTTCGGCCACCTCCTTAGCAACCATCACCTGATCTACACCACCTCTGACCTTCAACTTCAGATATGTCCATGTTAGTACTGACGCTTATGGAGCATGGCCGAGCCTATATGTGGTCATAGCCGAGCCAAAAATGCACCAAACTCCATTATTTTGCTTTATTCCTATGCATCCTTATTGTGTATCACTCTTACCCACCTTCACACCCATTTCTCCATGGCTACATCATGCCATACCTGAGCTTAAAACACATCATGGCCGAGCAAAAGAACCCTTGGTCGAGCTCTTGAACGGTTAAAGAAAGGTCGAATCACTTTGTTGTTGCTTCTTATTTTAAGTCATTTCAATATTGTTTTGTGTTATATATTTATGTATATATTGTTATGTTTTGGGTTGTTTACAAGATGATATCTTGGCTCTCTCCACTCACTTGAATCATAGATATGATGTATCGTGCCACATCGTGTTTTCTGGAATTCATTCGTGTAGTTCGATTTGATAACTCCAGCTTGAAAAGGTGAGTCCTTCTCACTCTGGCCTTTTTACTTATGAAATAGTGAATTGATGACAAGTGTTTAGTAATTAAAAATGTTTATGCAAGTAAATGATGATCATATGATATTCTATGCCATGTTATTACCATGTTAACTTTGTTATTTATCACCTGACATTTGATAAATGACATTATATTGTGACATTGACCTGGTTCATATTGTTTATGCATATATTCACACTACAAGTTCCCTGTTAGAATAGAATCACTATGGGTTGAAATTATACATACCCGAATGGACTTTAGAATAGGGAAAAATCATTATGGGCTGAAATGATAGGACTGAGTGATTTTTATTGTATTTTTTTTACTTGGGATTGCGGTTTGAAATGATAGAACCGGGGTTTCTTTTTAAATTGTGGATTGAAATGATATATATCCGCATCACTTGACCTAGGTTAGAAAATTATATACAGACCCCGAGGTATATTTTTAAATGATTTTTCTATAGGTATGTAGTTTTAAATTATGAAATTTTGATTTAAAATATATATTTTACGGTTTTGAGAAAGCTAAATATTAAGTTTTGAATTTGTGAACTTAAGTATGTAAACTTGAAGTAAATTTGATTTTTGACTTTAAATTATATTTTTAAATTGTAAGTAAATAATGGAAATTTAATTTAAAGTTTGAAATGATATTTGAAGTAAAATGTTAAGTTTATTTTAATTTATAAGTTAATAGTATTGAATTGTGACTTAACAAATGAATTGAGTTTTTAAAATTTGATATCTGATTATAAAATTTTATTGTGATAAATCATATGTTAAATTGATTTAAATGTGAAAGTTTAGAAGCATGGAAATATGATTTATAACTTTAAAATTTGTTAAAATTGAAGTTTTATTGTGTTTTAAAAGTTAAAATAAAATCTGAAATTTTATTAATAGCATTTCAATGACGGCATTTTTAGAATGCTGTTGTTTTTTAACTTAACTATGTTTGAAATAACTAAATATCTATTACGGTACTTTATAAATTCTGTTGTTCCTGAACTAAACTATTTTGGATACTATAAGCTACGATAGCATTTTATAAATGTTTTCGCTGCTATAATTTGACATTGTTCTAAAATGTTATTGATTTTAACACTGTTTGAATCATATTTTAATGTGTTAAATGAATTAACTTTTGGAATTGATTATTTGTGAAATTTCAGGAGTTTGAATGTATATTTTAATATTTAAAATTGAATTTTTAAGGAATTTAAATTGAATTTGAATTCAAATAAGGTTTACTTGGTTATGTGTTAAATGGAATGAAATGTAATGAGATAAACGAATTTTTGAAGGAAATTTTGAAATGTGTTATGTGATGATATTTGGCATAACAAATAAATGACTTATTTCACTTAAAAATGATATTTAATTTTATTTGAATTTGAATTCAAATAATGATTTGATAATGTGGTTTTGAAAGGATATGATATTTTGAAGATTGAAATGGTTTGGAAATGATTTGATCTTTATTATGATAAGAATATGAATTTGGAATGATATTTGATTTTGATCTATTCGATAAATGAATATCTAAAGTTTATATTAGTATGAAAGATATTTAGTTTACTTGTAATTCTGGTTTATTTAAATGATATTGGATTTATGAGATGAGTATTTCAAAACTAAGTATTAATGAAGTTAAATCAGAGATACATGAAATTGATAAGTTTTGAAATGGTTTGTTGGGAAATTGAATTGAATCGAAACTGATGGTTTGAATTGATTTAAATTGAAAATTGAAAATTTTTGGTTTAATTTAGTAAATTTTCAAAATGTAAAGAATTAAAGGAACGTTCATGATTTAAAATGTACGATTTCAAAATGTTATGATTTTCAAAGTGTAATGATTTCAAATATTTTTGTTTCGAAAGAGTTATAACTTTGAAAGTATTATGATTTTTGAAAGGTGGATATATGTTTGAAATGGAAATGATATCTTATTTATTTGGTTATAGTTTTGAAATAAAACAGTTTTTGGTTTCGAAGCATGAACTATTTTGATTTGAATATAGTTTTAAAATAAAAGAATGGTTTCGGTTTTCGAAGTATAAACTATTTTGAATGGAATATTGTTTGGAAATGAAACGATTTCATCTTTTTGAAGTATAAACTATTTTGAAATGACCACGGCGTTACAATAACGTTTGGTTGTTAAAGAGACCGGGATCGAAAGTTGTCATACTCTCTGCCAGCTCCGAAAACCACTTTAACAATCGTGTACGCTGTGATGATTCCAGAATGAAGTAGGATGGTGGCGATGTTCTTGAGGTATATTACGTGGAGCTAACTCCTATGAGTTGGCATAAGGTGGCTAAAACAGGAGCGATCTCGGGCCAAAAGTTGTAGTTCCTTTTGTCGGATGCACTTCTTCGATACTATACTCTTACTTGTGGTTGATTTGATGGCCTTCCTTCGATTTTGATATGGGAGTGTGTTCCGATGTGGGCGTATGTGGCTGCTACGTTACCACCAGCACGTGTGCGTAATTGGTATATCTACCCTGGCATTGCCTTGTGTGTCGTGTCACCTACCATAGCGAGCCTTACCATGAGTTTCTATTTGTGTCGTACCTATGGAGTATCTTCTCATAGTCTCCCGATCAGGAGATATGCAGGTACTGTATAGACTACTGGCACTATTATGTGTTAAGGGGAATATTGGGTCACTCCTTAACGCTAGTTTAAACTAAGTTTATTTTACTGTAGACATTATTATAATAGCATAGTATTACTACATAGTAAATAGTTTAACGGATCCTTAAAGGATGGATGGTCCCATGTATCCTTTAAGTTACCGATGCATTTTTGTTACTGCCCACTTGAGTTGATTTACAGTTCATAAGTATATATGTCCTGACTTGAGTGTTTTGTGTTTTTCTTTAAGCTCGAGTTAGACTGAGTGATTTAGCATTTAAGACTCACCTTCAAAGTTGGAGCTTTGCTTGAAGATCCAGCCATCTATTTTGCTTTCAGTATCCAGTGATTCAAGTGTTGTATCCTGATTTGTACTTGATGTATCTTGTTATTCTTCTGTTGTATCTTGTTTAACTCTGATGTATCTTATATTTTATATAGTAGCTTCATGAACTACTATCTCTTTTAATTCCGCTGCATTATTATTTACTTTGTGTCTGTGATCTGTGATTATTTATTTACTTTATATTCTGGGATTTGTCAAATTTTATTTACTACGCGGTATTTTGAGCAATTCAAATCCAACATGTGCGCATGCGTATGGTTGAAAATATCGAGTCGTTACAGAAATTGTTAAATTGTATGGAGTTCCTATTTCTATTGTTAGTGATCGTGATCCATTGTTTACTAGTGGATTTTGGAAGTGTCTTCAAAGAGCTTTGGGAACGAAGCCTAATTTTGGCACCGCTTATCATTCTCGGTTCGATGGACAAACCAAGCTTGTGAATCAAACTCTTGAAGATCTTCTTCATGCATGTGTTCTTGATTTTGGTGGAAGTTGGGAAGATCATATCCCTCATGTTGAGTTTTCCTATAATAATAGCTTACAATCTAGTATTGGTATGGCACCTTTTGAGGCACTCTATGGAAGGCCATGTTGATCTCCTTCTTGTTGGCTTGAGGCCGGTGAGAAGCTGGTTTTAGGTCCAGATTTTATTCGTGATTCCACAGAAAAATTGAACTTATTCGCTATAGGATGAAAAAACCTCAAAGTAGACAAAAATCCTATGCCGATAACCGAAGAAGGAAATTATAATTTTCTGTAGGAGATTTGGTGTTTATTCGTGTTTCACCTATGAAGGGTGTTGTGCATTTCAGTCGATCGAAAAAATTAGCGCCTCGATATAATGACCTGTTTCCCATCACCGAACGCATTAGTTCTATGGCTTATTGTCTTTTATTACCGGCTTAATTTTCTGCTATAAATGACGTATTTCGCGTTTCTCAAATACGGAAATGCCTTCGAGATTCCGATTCTATTTTTGAGCCCGATGTTGTGGAAGAAATTGAAGTTTCTCCTATTTTGACTTATGAGCAACATCGTATGTGTATCACTCCTACGGAGGTTAAACGAATTTGAAATAAAGATGTCCCGCTTGTGAAGGTTCAATGGTCGTCAAATCCTAAGGATTGCTCTTGGGGATCTGGAGAATTCATCGAGCGAACACATCCAAACTTACTCTCTCGTGTTTTGAGGCGAACTTCTTATTTCAAGTTTCTTTTGTGTTGATATGCTTTTATGGTTGTTACTTTTTACTTTCTTCTTAAGTATTGCGAGGACGCAATTTCTTTAAGGAGGGGAGCCTGTAACAACCCGCATATTTTACGATTGTATATTTAAATATTTTATTTAAATATAACATCGTTAGTTGGATTAAAGTCCGAAAAGATACTTTTTGCAAACAGCCGAGTTATACTCGAGACCACTTCATTGAGTTCAAAATGTTGTTTGCAGCCTTTTTGAGTATAAACATTGATATCTTTGGAGTTGAGTAATATTTTGATGTTTTCATTTAGGGCTTTGGGTTTGGGTTTGGGATTGGGTTTGGGTTTCAGCCCACTATCCCAACTCATCTCATATCCTAACTCCACCCCCTCTCCTTTTCATTTATTCTATGATTTTCCTAACACTTCAAGCTTTAGAAAAATTGGGGAAGAGATTGGAACTAAAATCCTAAGACCTAGTTTCTTTTGCAAATTCAAGTTCTAGCTCCAAAATCAAAGAGAAGCTTAGGTAAGCATCCTCTTCTTCTTCTTCTCCATCTTAATCTCTCTTCAATTTCAAATATTTTCCTATAACCTAACTTAGAGAATATATTTTTTTGATCTTAGATTGGAGCTTTTAGAGTTGAAGTTGAAGAGTAGTTGATCTTCCCTTTGTTTCCAAACTTCTCCTTCATTGTTTTTGAGTAAAAAGGTGAGTTTTTGAACTCACATCTAGGTCTATATCTTTGATAGTTGTTAGGTAGTGGTTCCAAACGTCTACTCCTTGTCCATTTGCTTTCGATTGAATTGGTTTTATGAATATTCCAATTTTTGTTGCTTTGAGGTAAAATCTTTAAAAATCCTAGCTTTGATGTTTGAACATGTTTTTGGTGGTGCATCGAAGAGCCTATAGGGATGGGTTGCTGATTGGCATAAACTCCTAGTGCCCATCGCTCGTCTGATCGCAATTTGTGGGATTTTTGCCCCACGTGGGGGCTAGGCTGAAAATACTGGAAATTCCAGTTCAATCGACTAAGTCAGGAGGTCAGTCGACTGAACCGGACCCAGGAAATTTCCTGGGCCAGTATTGGTCGACTAACCACTCTGGGTCAGTCGACTGAACTTGGAAACCGAAAGTTTCCAGGCATGATTCAATCGTTTGACCACCCTGGTTCAGTCGACTGAACCTGGAAAAAGAACGTTTCTAGGAATTGTGTCAGTTGACTGACCACCCTGGTCCAGTTGACTGAATCTGTTGTCTCGGCCAAATTTGCCTATTTTGCTTGGGTTTCCAATTTTTAATCGATTTATGTTCCTCCAATTAGTTGTTATCACTTTTGCTGACTTTGATAATTTCTTTTTCAAGATTTTTGGGAATATCCACTTTGATGGATTTTGTATCGATTTCTATGGATTTGATTCACGTCTTTGTATGTGAATTTTTGGTGATTGATTGTTCTTACAATCAATTTCGTGATTTGTCACTTTAAAATACAAAGGTTTCTATACTAGTAGTAAATATTCAAACTCTTTCAAAAAGATGATTTCAACTCTATTTTTAGTACACAGCTCGTTTATAAAACCGTTTTCCAATCTATTTGTACATACAAACCTTTTCCTCGTTCATTCGAGTAATCCAATTAAACGACTTAGCAGAAAAAGTGGCATGAAACGCTTGCGTTTACTTTGTCGGTTAATTTTTAGACTTGTTCGATTGAAACTCTTGTGACAATTTTCGAGTGGAAATCTACAATTTGTTTGAAAATATTTAAGTTAAGCCAATGGTTATGGGACATAAGCTGGACTATTTATTTACTAGCTTAGGGTAATCGACAATTTTTGATGATCGATGATGATCATTTTTGTGGTTTAGACTAGCAATATGCGATATCTCTTTGTCTGCGAGGGAGACTAAACCCCGTTTCTGTGGAGCTTCGGCTCAAAATTGGTGGGGTAGCGACCCATGGTCTTCGGCCATTTGTGGAGCCTCGGCTCAAAATTGATGATTAGCAACCATGGATTAGTGTTGCATTTGTGATACACGTGTTGATGAGTTTTCATGCTCCCGTTTTGTGATAGACCTCCCCCTTTTGTGATTTTTGGATTTCTAGTTGATGATTTCTAGAATTTGTGATTCACCAATTTTTTGATTGGCATTGATATATTTGTCAATATTTGGGTTTGGTGAATAAAATAAAGAATATGACTTTTTTTTAGTGCTTTGAGATTTCTTGAGATATTGTATGATTTTTTTTTTGTTGTCTAATGTATACTTTTCATAGTATGCATTATTGTTGTCATACGTTTTTGTCATATCTCTTATGCTATCTCATTTTATCTAATATTTATAGCCAGACAGATCCGTTTATTATTTTCCTATTAAATAATACTAGGGTCGGACCGAGATGTTACAAGTGCTTCGGCTTGACTCCGCTTCTGGGAACATTATCTGATTTTTGACTAACTACTCTAGTTTAGTAGTTTTTGTTGTTATACATACGAGATAGAGACTCTTTGATGTATCCTTACTCTTCTGTCTAGCACTTGTATTTATTCTTTTGTGACGTTGTGGATCTTATTTGACCACTACTCTGATGTACACTTCTATGTGTTATGTTCATATCTGTTTCCGCGTTTGTGATATGGATATCTGTGACTGATTTGTGTTACGCTTATTTCCATATTTGTTTATGAAGATTATATGCAGCCACCGTATAGTAGCTTTGAGTTTGTATCGGTATGTCGGATTTCGTTTTGAATTGAAATGCATGTTATACTACCTAACATATCGATGCTCGCACAAAGCAATTACATGGATGGTCGCTCCTCAACGGGCTTATTCTTCATGCTAGTTGATGGCATTATCTCGTAATGTCCTTGGCCAGCGTGAGTATAGAGGTGGGGCGTCACACCGGCCCTCTTGCATCAGTACCTCCCCTAGCCCCATACCACAAGCATCCATATAAAGTGAGAAAGGCTTGGTTCCATCCAGTAATACCAATACGGGTGCGGTAGTCAAAGTTTCCTTCAATTTACCAAAGGCATCCTCAAACTTAGCATCCCAAATAGAAGCTTAGTTCTTCTTGGTAAGGCGGGTAAGTGGAGCCGATATCCTAGCGAAGTCGTTAATGAACTTCCTATAGTAGCCCACAAGGCCAAGGAAACTCCTTATGTCTGTGGCATTCTTAGGGTTCTGCCAATCCTGTACTGTTGCCACTTTCGCCAGATCAACTACAAGTCCATCCTTCAAAATGATGTGTCCTAAAAAGCGAATCTCATCGCTCCAAAAGTGGCATTTTGGGAATTTGCCTTCAAATTATGTGTTTACAAGGTCCTAAGCATTTCTTCCAAGTGAAAAGTATGCTTCTCCTTGCTTTGCGAATAAACCAAAATGTCATCGACAAACACCACCATAAACTTGTTCAACGATCATGAAATACTCGACTCATCAGGTCCACAAAATATGCCAGAGAATTGGTTAGCCCAAATGGCATGACTATCCACTCAAATAACCCATCCAGAGTCCTAAACACGGTCTTCTCGATGAAGTCCTCTACCACATGCAACTAATGAAATCCTGTGGCCAAATCGAGCTATGAAAACACCTTGGCTCCTACTAGGTGGCCAAAGAGATCGTCTATACGGGGAAGAGGATAACGGTTCTTCATCATTAGTTTATTAAGCTCCCTATAATCCACGTATAGTCTGAGAGAGCCATCCGCCTTAGTGGCAAAGATGACAAGTGCTCCCCACTCAGAAATGCTGAGTGAAGCCCCTCTCCAAAAGCTCTTTAGTCTGCTTGCTCAACTCACGATGTTCCTTAGGATCCATATGACTTATTAGTAAATCAACCGATTTGGCATTACCGGAAAGATAAATCTTGAACTCGATCTCTCTTCGAGGTGGAAGGCTAGCAACCTCCTCGAACACATCTGGAAAGTGTCAAACAACGGGTACCGTACTCAAACTATCATGCAATAAATCAAGAGAATAAAGGTAGATCAACATGACTGATCCTCTAGGATCATAAGATACCTCCAAGGTACGTCCACTACACGTGCGTAACCGCACTACCCTCTTATCGCAATCAAGAACAACACCATACATGGATAGCCAATCCATATCAAGAATCAACCTGAACCCGAAAAAGCCTAATACAAAGGCACTACAGTCAATCTCAAATGTAACCCGGTTGCTTGGCCCGGCTACGAGAGGCAGACTATTAAGTGTCATTTGGCCTTCAAGTGCCACTTGGCCTAAGTGCCACTCGGCCTAAGTATCATTCGACCAGCAAGTATCGCTCGGCCTAAGTGTCGCTTGGCCTAAGTTTCACTCGGCCAAAGTGCATCGCTCGGCCTAAGTGCTGCTCTGCATAACTGCATCACTCGTCATCTTTAGCTCGAACGCCATCGGTCGGCATCCTTTATTCGACCACTTTCACTCGGCATAGGGGGGTTCGGCTCAAATGAACGTTACGAAGAATTCCAGAATGCAACACTCGGTCAAGGGAGCAAGCCATACAACAGAATTCACCGTTAGGCATGACTTCGCTTTGAGTCAACCTGCTATTTGCTTCGGTTCTATTGAGGGTTTACTTAGAGTCACTTGATGATCGACCAGATGATTCTCGACCGGCATTCCTCGCTCGGCAACTGCCGTTCGGCGTCCCTGGATCAGTGCGAAGAAGTCACTTACTACAGGCCGAAGTACCTTGTTTCTGGTCCCGCAAAGTAAGTTCGGTGTATCTTCGCATATAAATAGAAGGGGAGGGGCATAGTGAAATGGACCTTTTTTTCGAGAACACTAGGGAGACTCTTCCTTTTTCAAGACTTATTCTTTTCATTTAGAACTAGTATATAAGTTGTTGGTGTACGGATTGTATCTGTATTCAATTATTTGAAAAGGCAATAAAGATTAAATTCAAAGTGGACGCAGGCAGTTACACCAAACCATTATAAATCTGGTGTTCTATTTTTTGCAATTAATTCTGCATATGTATTCCCCTATTTTAATTTTCTATCTTCATTAATCTCTCTACACAAACCTTCTTTGGGTGTTAGTGGCCAATCTCGATGCTAACATTTTGGTGCTCTCATTGAGAACCACATTCTCAGGTTATTAGGATCTACTTTGTAGCTACTGGATTGAAGAAACTCCGAAGAAGATCAAAGTCATTCATGGGGAGTCCATTGATTCTACTAAGAGTTCTTACCAATAACTCTACAATGGGAAGACATCTTACCAGATCAGCCTCACACAATGCGTACGTCAACGAGACTGCTAATGTCCAGCAAGTATGACCCAACAATTAACAAGTTAATGCAGGCACAGGGACTGTCACCGCCCAAAACCAAATGGAAGTTATCACAAGAATAGAGTTCAATGACCTAATGAGAGAACTCACGGAAAGCAGGAGACAACTTAACGAACAGATTCAAGCTAACGCCAACCTCATGACTCAGCTTACTCAGCAACAGCATCAGAATGCCGGAGGTAGCCCCGCTCCTTACTCCTCATCTGACAACTCGACTTCATCCGACGAATCTCCCAGGCATAAACGCAGCAGAACTGAAACAACACAAGCAGGTGTTACTGATTGATCAACCAGGGATGATCCAGGTCCCTACCAGGAGCCATAGCCCCTCACTTACACAAGGAAACCACACCCAAACTAGGACAGGAGACTTTGGATCTGAAGCACGAGTGGAAGCTAGACTGTCGGCTCACCAAGATCTTAATAAAGTTGGTCCTCAGGATACACGTTTGATCGACCGCCAATCGAATAGACAACGACCATACCAATCTCGTAGGGCAGATTCCAACCTGCCATCCTCCATAAAAAACCCCGGACCTATTGGCTATGGTGAGACAGCTGATGAGAGAAAATCAAGGGTTGACTAATGATGATTGGAGGATATCCAAGAGTCATAGTCCATTCATAGATACTATTCTACAGGCGTACGAAATGAAGATCGATCCCCGACGGCACATGATGAGATATGAATGGATGATGAATTCAGTTAGAGCAAATGATGCTATTAAATGTAGATGCTTCCCAATAACTTTATCTGGAAGTGCTACCATGTGGTTCACCAAAATTCCTCCGTAGTCTATCTCCACTTTGAGGAATTAGCGATGAAATTTATGGAACGGTTCAAGATTCATGCCACTTGTCCTAAGGACATGATGTCCTCGTCCAACGTGATTCAGGCTCTAGGGGAGTCGTTAAAGGAGTACCTATAGAGAACTCATGTTGTGGCTATTGAAGTTAGCAACCCAAATGACCATGTCATTCTAATGGCTGTCATGCAAGGACTAAATCTGGATTCGAAGTTTGGCAATTGGCTGGCAGAAAGCCTCCAACTACACTAGAATGTTACTATTCCATGGTGCATCTATTCATAAGAAGAGACAAAGCTAGTTGGATGAGGCAAGACAGTACACCAGGGCTTGGCAAGGAAACTGTGAAGAGCAACATTGCTGTAAAACAATTCGGTGATAACGCGGGGAAGGTCTAGGTCAATGTCCAGAACAAGCCAGGGAAATCTAAAGGATCCATAGGAGGAAATCCCGGGAAGAAAAGGGAAGTAAGAAGGTGGAAACCAAGGATTCCAACTTGCAATGAATACACTCTCCTGAATGCATCTCTGGAAAATATCTACCTACCAACTTGCAATACTTTTCATTACCGAAAGCCATGCCCAAAAGAGTCCACAAAGGAAAAAAAGCGAACTGGGAAGTATTGTCGTTTCCATGAGACTTACGGGCATAATACAGAGGAGTGTAGACACCTCGACGATGCCATAGAAAAGCTGATTCAACAGAAAAGGTTGCAGGAGTTTTTCAAGAACCCATAGGAAGGTAGATAAGGAACATAACTCCGGTCGCGGGCTAGCACAACGCCATCCAGAGGAACCTGCTCGAACTGTAGGTAGACTGGTCGTAAACACGATAGTCGGCAGACCTCACCCTACAGACAAGAATCGGCAAGAAAAGGAGCGGTATGCTAACTCACGAAGACATGCAGATTTTGATTGTTGTTCAAATACGGAGGATGGGTCTCCGGCTAAGCAGCAGCGAACGATGACGGGCGATATAGTATTTTAGAGCAGAGATGCCAATCAGGTGGAGGCTCCTACCATCGACTCGATGGTGATCTCCGCGTCAATCGGGCCAGCATTTGTGAAAAAAAATTGACTGATTGTGGAAGTTTTGTTAACATCATCTTCAAAAAAGCGTATCACCAAATAAAGATGTAGACAAAGGATTTGAAACCATCTTAAGCTCGTATCCATAGCTTTAATGGTGCAGCTACCGATGCAGTGGGTTTTGTTGAATTTCCAGTTGAACTTGGGCAAGGTGAACTTAGGAGGGTATCATCGTTTTGGATATCAATTCTCCGTACAATGTGTTTCTGGGCCGACCGGATCTGGCAGAATCTAGGGCAGCTTTGGCCCTTTGGTATTTAACATTGAAATTTTCAACAGACAAAGGAGTTGGTGCTATCAATGGTGATCAAGCGACCGATCATGCTTGTTATGTGGCTTAGCTAAGAGAGGCCTAGCGAAAAGAGAAATGAAAGGTTGTGGATAGCTCCATCTATACCCAAACCACTGAAAATTGACAAGTAGTGCCCGAGCTCTGACTCGTGCTACACAATCGGATCTATAGAGTCATAGATCCAAGAGATGATGATGAGGAACCCAAGAAGGCAAAAGCAGCACTAGCTGAACTGACGATTGACATTCCAATCAGCCGAGATGACCCATTGCGAGTGCTAAATATTGGATCACAACTCAACCCCTTGATGGCTGAGGATCTCGTTGATTTCGTCTGGTTGAATCTGAATGTTTTCGCTTGGACACATTCTGATATGTGTTGGATTTCTCCCGCCATTACAAGTCATATGTTGAACATAGACCCTAGGTACTTACCAATAAAGTAGGAAAGGAGAGGCATGGATCCGGGGAGGTCTGTTGCTCTTAAAGAGGAAGTGGAAAAACTCAAAGCCAATGGGTTCATTCACGATGCCCTCTACCCTAAACGGGTGTCTAACCCCGTGCTAGTGAGAAAAGAAAATGGAAAATGGGGAACCTGCATAGATTACTTTGATCTGAACAAAGCATGCCCTAAGGATAGTTTCCCTTTACCCAGAATTGACCAGCTGGTCGACTCAACGGTAGGACATGAGTTATTTTCATTTATGGATGCGTACTAGGGATATAATCAAATCTCGTTGCACATTCTAGACCAATAACGCACTAGTTTTGTCACAGACGTTGGGCTATATCGCTATGTAATGATGCCCTTCGGATTGAAAAATACGGGAGCAACATATCAATGCCAAGTGAATAGAATGTTTAAAGACCAGATCAGTAGAAAAGTGGAAGTGTATGTGGATGGCATGCTCGTGAAATCACGACCACATTCGAGAGTTGGCCGAAATGCTTGATATATTCAGATATTATGGGATGAAAATCAATCCTCTGGAGTATTCCTTTAGCATTGCGTTAGGGAAGTTTTTGGCCTTCATTGTTAATGCATGGGAAGTGAAGCTAACCCAGAAAAGACTCAGGCTATTCGAGACATACAAGTGCCCAAAACTATAAAGTAAGTACAAAGCCTGAACGGAAAAGTGGCCATGCTGAGTCGATTCATAACAAGAGCGACAGATAAGTGTATTCCCTTCTTCGATGTCATAAAGATAGGAAAGAGAAATTTCGAATGGATGCCCAACTATGAGGACGCATTCCGAGCTCTAATAAGGCATCTGCAAAGTCCCCCTGTACTGGCAAAGCCGATAGACCAGGAAGTGTTGTATGTGTTTTGGTTGTATCCCAACGTGCTATTAGTACGATTTTGGTTCGCGAGGAGGATCGAGTTCAAAAGCCGGCGTACTATGTCAGCAAATGTTTAACGAGGGAAGAAAGATATTATCCTAAATTTGAAAAGCTAGCCTACTGCTTGCTGATTGTATTATGCAAGCTTCGTCCACTTTTAGGCGCACTCGATCAGTGTTTATATCAATCAACCCTTGCGACAGGTACTCCAACGACCAAAAATCTTTGGAAGATGTTAAAATGGAATATTGAGTTTAGTAAGTTCGATATTACCTACCTTCCATGAAGAGCCGTACAAGGGCAAGAGCTAGCGGACTTCATCTTTGAATTTACTGTATCAGACAAACCAAATAGCGATGATGTTATCCCCTCTATTTGATGGAAACTGTACACCGATGGGGCATCCAACGAACGTTGTTCTAGGGCTGGTATAATTCTTATGACTCACGAAAACAGGTCAATTTATTGTGCTTTGAAGCACAATTTTTCAGCTACAAATAACGAAGCCGAGTATGAAGCGTTGACTGCTGGCTTAAAAGTTACCAGGGAACTTGGAGTAAAATTGGTTGAAATCTTTTGTGACTCATAATTGGTTGTATACAGGTGCGAGGAGATTATCAAGCGAAGGGGCAAAGGCTTGCTCCGTACCTTGTCTATGATCACGAACTATTGGAAGACCTTGAATATTACGATATTTCGCATGTCCCGCATGAACAAAACAAAGAAGCTGATTCATTGGCAAAATTTGCAAGTACTAGCGATGCACAGCAAATGGGATTAGTTCCCATCGAAACCTTACATGCTCCGAGTATAAAAGTGATGGAGGTAGATTTCGTGTTAGAAACAGAAATCGAAAAGGAGTCATGCATATCCCCAGTCAAGCAATACCTACTACATGGCATCTTGCCCGAAAGAAAGAGCGAAAGACAACAATTCATTCGCAAGGCTTCGCGATATGTAATGCAGGACGGAATAATGTATCGAAAGGGATTCTCGGTCCCCTTACTATGGTGCATTGCCCATGAGGAGATAAAGCGAGTCCTGAAGGAAGTTCATGAGGGAGAATGTGGTGGCCATACAGGAGGGCAGACACTAGCAAAAAGGATCCTCCGCTATGGATACTATTGGCGAACTGTAAATCAGGATGCTGCAGACTAAGTAAGGAGGTACGACAAATGTCAAAAGTATGCAAAAATCCCGAGAGCTCCGCCAATGGAACTCACACAAATGGTTAGTCCCTGGCCGTTTGCAATATGGAGAATCGATATAATCGGTTCCTTACCTTCTCCAAAGGTGGTGCAAACTACGCAATAGTTGCGGTCGATTACTTTACGAAGTGGGCGGAAGCAAAGGTCTTAGTTACTATCACCACCAAAAATGTCACTAATTTCATTGTATGAAACATCATATGCCATTTTAGCCTCCAATGAACTATCATTACGGACAATGGAACTTAGTTTAAAAGTAGGGAGTTCAAAGAATTTTGTCAAAAGTATGGCATTGAAAAATGGTTTGCACCAGTTGCTCATACAAAAGCAAATGGACAAGTAGAAGACGTGAACAAAATAATCAAGTCCATATTGAAAAAACATTTGGAAAAGGCTAGAGGAAAGTGGGTGGATGAGCTTCCAACAGCACTTTGGGCATATATAACCACTCACAAGTCCGCGACTGGCCACACTCCATTCACATTGGCATATGGCACGGAAGCTATTATACCCATGGAACTTGAAGTTCCTTCACATCGGATAACTCATTATGTACCTAAGACGAATTGGGATATCTTTTTGGAATCACCGGACTTCATTGATAAAAAACGTGAAGAAGCTGATTTAAGGGCGGCTGCATATAGGCACCGAGTCGCTCGATATTATATTGAAAAGGTCCAACCGAGAATCTTTGATGTAGGCAATCTCGTTTTGAAGCAAGTTTTTCCGATCCCATCACATATGAACCCCACATGGGAAGGTCCATACGTCATTGAACATAGACTTAGAGAGGGAACTTTCAAGCTAGCGACTGTTAATGGCGTGACACTTCCCCGAGCATGGAATAGCGAGCATCTGAGATGTTATTATACTTAGTCCATTTCTTTCGCATTTTTGTTGCAATTATTTCCAGTATATTTTTTATTTCATTGATTCTTAGCTTTCAGCATTTAATAAGAAAATTTAGTTCATTTTCATTAACAAAGGCTTGAAGCCATCTTTTCCATGAACTATTGATGTTTCCATGTGTTGTAATTCTATGGAAAAAATTAAAGTTACATTATTCTGTCTGACGTATGAGCACGCACAAAAACTAAAATCTCCAAGTCCCCGAAGTGTGGACTGGAGTACTCTAAGTCTCCAAAGTGCAAACTAGAGTATAAACGACTTAAAATCTCCAAGTCCCTAAAGTGTGGAATAGAGTACTCTGAGTCCCCAGAGTGCGGACTAAAGTATAAACGACTTTAAAATCTTTTGAGTTCCTGGAGTGTGGACTGAAGTACTCTGAGTCCCCAAAGTACGGACTAGAGTAGACTTAAAATCTCCATGTCCCCGGAGTGCGGACTATAGTACTCTGAGTCCCCAGAGTGCGGACTAGAGTGTAAACGAATTTAAAATCACCAAGTCCCTGGAGTGCGGACTGGAGTACTCTGAGTCCCCAGAGTGTGAACTAGTGTATAAGCGAATTTAAAATCTACAAGTCTCCACAGTGCGGACTGGAGTACTCTGAGTCCCTAGAGTGCGGATTAGAGTATAAAAGATTTTAAAATTTCCAAGTCCCCGCAGTGCGGACTGGAGTACTCTGATTCCCTAGAGTGCACACTAGAGTATAAACGGCTTAAAATCTCCAAGTCCCCAGAGTGTGGAATAGAGTACTATGAGTCCCCAGAGTGTGGAATAGAGTACTATGAGTCCCCAGAGTGCGGACTAGAGTATAAACGACCAAAAATCTCCAAGTCCCCGGAGTGTGGACTACAATACTTTGAGTCCCCAGAGTGCGAAATGGTCTATAAATGACTTAAAATCTCCAAGTCCCAAGAGTGCGGATTGGAATACTCTGAGTCCTAGAGTGCACACTAGATTATAAACGACCTAATATCTCCAAGTCCTCAGAGTGCGAACTGGAGTACTCTGAGTCCCCAGAGTGCGGACTAGAATATAAACGACTCAAAAATCTTCAAGTTCCCAAAGTGCGAACTGGAGTGCTCTGAGTCCCCAGAGTGCGGACTAGAGTATAAAAGATTTAATATCTCCATGTCCCAGAGTGCGGACTAGATTATAAACAACCTAATATCTCCAAGTCCCCGGAGTGCAAACTGGAGTACTCTGAGTCCCTAGAGTGTGGACTAGAGTATAAACAACCCAAAAATCTCCAAGTTCACGTAGTGTGGACAGGAGTACTCTGAGTCCCCAAAGTGCGGACTAGAGTATAAAAGACTTAAAATTTCCAAGTCCATAGAGTGTGGACTAGAGTACTCTGAGTCCCTAGAGTGCGAACTAGAGTATAAACGACTCTAAAATCTTTGAGTCCCCTGAGTGCGGACTGGAGTACTCTGAGTCCCCAGAGTGTGCATTGGAGTACAAACAACTCAAAATCTCCAAGTTCCTAGAGTGCGGACTGGAGTACTCTGAGTCCTCAGAGTGCGAATAGAGTATAAATGACTCGAAAATCATTTGAGTCCCCAGAGTGCGGACCGAAATTATTCTAAGTGCCCAAAGCACGGAATCGACGACTATCAACTATTCCCAAAAAATACTCGAGTCACATGGAGGTGAACTGGAGCTAGTGTAACTCACCAAATTCTAAGTTATGGCAACAAGTTAGATAATAAGCTAAAAGACGAAAGTCATCAAGAAACAAAGAAACTAAGTTTTATTCACAATCCCAAAACAAGGTTCTGCTACAATCCCTCTTAAACTCGGAGTCAAAAGTCTATTTACATCGACTATGGAGATAAACAGAAATAATTACATAATTTAAGCTTATTCTCATTGAATGAGGCATGATAGCAACTTTTATGACTTCTTCTCCCTCCTCGGTTTCTAGGACAACTCCTCCTCCATCCATTTTCTCTTGGATGCTTTGCTTGTAAGGGAAGTAACATCCGAGGAAGGAAGAGGAACTTCCAATGGCCTGGACCCACCGAGGAGAATGACTTCCAAAGGCATGTTCAAGGGATCATCTAGTTCCACTACTTGGGGCTCGAACTTGATTACAACTTTCTTCTTCTTCTCTTCCATAAGCTTCTCCCCTATGCTTAGCTTTGAAATATGTTCGGAGGAGCCTGTAATCTTAACTTCATAATTTTCTTCGACCGGTGATGGATTTTCAGATTTTTCATTATTAAGCGCCTCATTACTTGAGCATCAGGTCCAGGAGTCTCTCGCGTTTGAATTGCCTCTCCCGTTTTCTCCTCCTTCTCTGTGGTGACGTCGGTCCTAGGAGTTGGCTCGGAATTAGAATGGCCTGCATGAAATCATAAGAGACAAATGTTTGAATACATTAACTACTCGCCAAAAATGATGGCCCTTTGAATTTAAATAGAAAAGTTATTTACCAGTTTCTGGTTGACTCTCAACTTTTAGAGGAGTTTCACCCTTTGGAATGGGAGATAGAACATGAATATCAAGGCCAGGATCTTCTCAGCCGTAGAAAATGTGTTGCTTGAAGAGGTCAAGTGATAGGCAACCGGACGGTTGAGTGGGGGGAGGAACTGGAGACTCGGTTCTAGATAGGCCAACGATGTCATTCTTTCCTTTCGACGGGGAGGTGTCTCTGCCATAAAGAGCCTTCGCTGCAGACAAGTCTGAAGGCTCACTCCCTCAAAGAAATTCCTTCATTAAAGCTTCTTCGTCAACGTCTTCAGTTCCCGACTCAACCTTTTTGATCTTTTTCAAAGTTTCCCATGCTTCGTCAAGAGATTCGAGGTAACCCTTGTCAAGAAATGTTAGGTCGCGATGCATGAGAACTCGAGCATTATACTCGGTTGTAAGCGTATCAAACATGCACTTAATTTCCTCCCTACCAGGCTCAGTAGCTGCCTCAAGATGAGAATCAATTTTCGTGAGCACTATTCATTTGCCCACTTCACGGGCCTCATCCTTTAGTATTTCAGCCTTTGAGAGTTCTTTATCGAGATTTTTCTTCAGGAGTCGTGTAGCAACGATCTCGTCGCAATATAGTGGCGACTCCTCCTGAGCGGTAGTCTTTTCTTCCTTCTCCTTGAGAAGTAGCTCTTTCAACTCTTTGACTCATTGAGCAAACGCATCTCTCTCCTTTTGAATGGAGTCTTTCTTTAAAGCTAAGGCGTCGTAGCGTTAGGCCGCTTCATCGATCTCTTTCTCATGTATGGCTTCCAGATAATTAACTGCCTCAGCTGTGTCTTTAGCATTTTTTTGAGCTGTTTCAGTGTGAGACTTATATGAGGAAAGCTCTTTATCCTGGGCTTTGATGATGTCTTTGTCATAGACGGCTTCTAGTTTCAGATGATCAATTTCATGTTGACGTTCGATAGAGACTTCTAAAACTTTTTCTACTAAATGAACAAATGCGTCATGATGAACATAGACATCAATGTTGCAACCAATGGCACTTTCTTTAATGTGCCGCAGAAAGTGATGAATCGCTGGGAGAGACTTAAGACCGTCGAAGCATATTTTTGGGAACCTGGCCTTAAGCTAAGCTTGCTTTTCCGCTATGGACGAATCATGTGCGGGAGCAGAAGAAGTTTGTCTAGAGACTGCGGGCTTTTTTTGAAGTTCCTAGGATTACCTGGTGCTGGAGGAACCAGAGTGTTTGTCGCAGTGAGTATCGGATGGGGACCCATTATGACCAGATTTCCCCCTGCCTTGCTCTGGTTGAGTGGGAGGATCATGTAGGTATGAGTACAGATTGTAAGTTTTTGTTCGAGATGATGAATCCTGGGAGGGATAGTCCCTATTGCTATCATCATCTCTATCTCGGCGTTTTTCGAAGCCCGAATCCCGCCTAGAATGATGAAAAATAGAGGACCTGCGGGGGTGGTCGAATCCATGAGAGCGTCCTATATCACCTACACAGAAATTAAGTGAACACAATTTAGCAGGAATAACATAATCACTGAAGTTTAGGTGCAAGGTGAAGTGTAAGTGTCTTTAGCTTTACTTATCGGAGTTTTGTCTACTTGATTATGGGCTTGAACGCCTTCATCGCCTCTCGCGGGTGAATGGAGTTTTAGGGCTTCTGGATCATTGAAGCCATAATTAAGCAAGTCATCGGGAATAGTGAGGTTATATAAGCCTTTCAATGAATCCTCTAAGTGTTGTAGAGACGGCTCTCTCTCCATTAGAGTGATTGTGACCTTTAAGGTTCTACCTACAGTCTTTTTCCTCAATTTGCATGCCAGTTTTTTCCCTTCGAAGGGGGACGCGTTCCATCGGTGTCGTGTGCCTAAAGTACCGGTTCCAGAGCAAGACTTACATTCTCACCCGGTGCTTCTGACACTTCGGTTTCTTTAATCACACCCTCCTCAGGTGTGTCGGGGCACCATATATTGAAGGCCCGACTTTCCTTTTGCCTTTGTCCAAGGCAGGTCCAGTTGTAGTGACACTGTGAAGAAGACTTACTTGGCAACCATTAACCAACAACCAAAATTTCAAGAGCGATTCATTAGAAATGATGGATCTGATGTCCCGGTCTTCTGTGGGAATAGCTCTACAGTGACCCCCGACTTCCTAACACTAGAAAGTCGCATCAATAATGATGAAAGAAAGGGATAGAAGAAGAAAAGAAAGAGAAAGAAGAAACAGAACAACATCAGAGAACTCACAGCGGAACGAATGAAATATAATATATCACATAAAATATTACATAGTATCATATTACATCAAGTACACAACACATATTAGACAGTTATAAACATCTGACTAACTATACAACTCAAGAACACAAGATACAGATACCAAACAAACACAGCGGAACCGTAATATCTACACGTGGAAGCTTCCTGCTCCGTATCTCCTCCAGAATTCATCAAGCTAACCTGAATCACTTGACTACTCATACATAATATGAGTACCCAAGAGTTTAATAAAACAGAAAATAAACACTCGGGTCAGACATGGGTCTGGTGTGAGTAAACGGATTAAAATTGCTTAACTTTAGAAAACCTTTGAAAAGAAAAGGTATCACGTAAGACTCCCCACACATAAACATGGAAAAGTTTTTACCTTACACTAACCAAAACATTTGATAGGAAATCCAGTGATATTATAATAGTGTCTAGGGTTTTCAAGTAAATAAAAAATAGCTGAAATTGTTCCATTATTAAATTCCAGCTACTAGCCACAAAAGTGGGAAATACAAACAAAACTGTAGGGTCTCGTAGGAAGAATGGGTTTCCATCAACGGCAGGGCTACTGGGGTACCGCCCGTCACAGTATGTGGCCTAGATCACCGTACCGAGGAGCCACCCTAACTCCCCTGCAACACAAGGCCGGGACCATCCCTTACTGGACAGTCCCGAACAAGACAACGCCGCAGTTGGCGCGCGATTCCAACTACCCACACAGCTGAAATAAAAGAGACTTCTACACAGGGGAAAATCTTGTCCTCAAATGGTCACTACCCACCTAGCCTTGCTGCACTTCCCCTGTTTTAGCCATTCCCGGTTGATGAGGCTTGAGGCTACGATTACCTTTATAGGACACATTTATCTTAGAATGCTCATCGTCCGCCTGACGATGTTCTGAAAGCATTCAATCCATACAAGTCCGTTCCGGGTTCGAATGAAACCGAAGGCACTATCTCGTTGCACTCATTTTGGAATCACCCTCAAAGTCAACGACCATAGCCCTTGCACTCTGAATCACCATCTCGAACCTATAAGTACTACTCCATCAAACTCATCATGGGATCAGCCCTAGATTTATACTGACGAATAGTTCTTACACCTCGAATCTTCACTAAGCTCCACTTGGTTTCACGACCTAACGTTTAATTGGAATCGATGTGGTTTTCGGATATCCAAATATGGAAACCCGTTCCCGGTCTCACTGAAACCAAACGCCATTTTAAATGCCCAAGTTGTTTAAAGGTTTAAACAGTTTAACTTATATTCAGGATGATATAAACAGATAGATGAATCACATTATCACAATAGATAATTCACATCAACCATTCATCTCACAAAGCAGCATATCACATATCATAGATATCCAAATCATCCAGTATCAATCAATCACCCAATACCAATCATCCAATATTAACCAATCGTCCATAAGCAGAATTGGTTAACTCTTAATCAATTGGATTACTTAAATCCTTCTTCGTCAATTTGTTCCCAATAACTAATTAATCATCTCTTAATGATCTTCCTAATTAATCTTCTTTTGATTAATTATACTTTAATTACATTCAAATAATTATCCATAACCATATTCAGTAATTAACCTTTAATTACTATCATTAATTACAATAATTAATGATCCTTCGTTTAATTACATTAATCAATCAATTATAATTAATTACATTAAACCTCAATTAATTACAATTAATTAATCATAATTAAATTAGTTACTTTTATTAATCAACCTTGATTAATATCATTTATTAACTAATGATCCTTATTAATTAATAGTTAACTTGTAATTAATCATAAACAGTAATTAACAATTTGTAATTACTTATCTTAATTAACTTCTTAGTTAATTATATTAACCCTTGATTAATTAATCTAATTAATTAATCTTTAATTACTTCATTAAGTAATTAATTATTTAATAATCCTTAATTAATTACTTTATTAATTAATTACATTTTTAATTAATTACACTTGGTAATTAATGTTAAATTAATCACATTCATTAATTTTGATTAACTAAAATTAACTATGTAATTAACCTTAAATTACATACATAAGTAATTATATCTAATTACTTCATTAATAAATCTTGATTATTCTCTTAATTAATTACTTAAAAAATAACAAGTTCCATCATTAAATAATTCTTAATTCTTTAATTAATTAACTACTCCATAATTAATTAACTTTAAAATAATTATATTAATCAATTTCTTAGATTAATAACATTAAGTGATTACCCACTAACCACTTCCAGTTAATTCCTCCCATGAGTAATTTTCCACTAATAACTTCCATAAGTAATTACCATTCTTAATTACATTCAATAGTTAACCATTAATCACTTAATTAAGTAATTACACTTAATTAATCCATAATTAGGTGATTATTTAAAAATTAAATAAACAATTAACTAATTATTTAAAATTAATTAGATAATCAATTAATTAACTTCTTATATTTCAAAATCCTTGATTAATTAAGAAAAACATTAATCTTAATAAATCTTTTACTTATTAACAAATCATATTAATTAAGTATTCTTAAATTCATATCAAAATAATTTAACATTATTTATCTTCATAAATAAATTACTTGGATTAAATCAAATTTTAATAACTTAAAACAAATTATTCAATTTGGTTTTCAAAATCATAATAATACCCTTATTTGAGATAAAGCATTAAGAAATCAAGTTTTAAAATTTATAACTCTTTAACTATCTAATTTTAAACTTATTTATTTAATATAAATTCAAAACTTAAGTTTTTAAACATTACTTTTAAAATTTACTTTAAACTCTGATTTAATGTTTAAATTCAAAACATTCTTCTTTAAATTTAAAATTAAATTAAATTAAATTACTTTCAAAAAGAAATCATTTTAAACAAATTTAAAACTTAAAATAAATTCAATCAATACTTTTTAAAGTTTGATTAACTTTAACTTACAAACAACAAGTTTTAACTTGTAAGTTTATTTCTTTATAAACTTGTCCATAATTTCTAAAGCTTAATCTTTAATTTATTCAAACTCGAGTTGCTTTGCAACTTTATATATACAAAGTACAAACTAGCAACTCAACGCCTAAAACTCGAGTTAAAATTTAAAACTTGCCCTAACACAGTACTAACTGAACACAGCAACTAAATCACTCAAGAAAATCACTGCAAATACACGAGCCTGCCTGAGTAAATTCCAGCTCCATCTTCTTCGAGTCGCTCTCGATAAAAACGCGAGCAAAGCTTCGGGTAAACCTTTCTTCCCCAAATCTTCCATTTCCCAGTGTACAAACGTACACTCGTGTACGTGCGCAACCGAGCCACTTCCCTCCGTCCATCTTTCTGATCATCGACCCATCACACAAGCTCTCGACAACTTATTCCTCAGCCCAAAATCAAAAACCCAAGGTTGAATCGAAAAATCACCCTTCGCTCGAACTACTGGAGCAACCTGATCACCAAAAACTTTCGCCGCCGATGATGTCGTCAGCTAGAAACTCCAGTATTCCATCCAGAGCACCCACGCATCACCACGCCACCCTCTATCAACACACGATCGCCTCCGATCACACAATGATGTCGAAAAGGTCACGACAGTTCAGCTGCGAAAAAACCATAAATAAACCCTAATACGATCAATCTCCAACAAATCAGTCATTGGAAAAATTCACTTGCATTTTTCCCTTAATCAACAACCCATAAACAAGCTTCAACCAAGATTTCAACCCCTATTATCATGCCGATTAACGGCAATCCACCAAGACCCCCAATTCGAACAAACCCCAAACCCTCAAGAAATGCCCAACTGAAAAATTATGAAATGCATGTCTAAATTCATGATTTTTCATCACGATTAAATGCATGTAATCCAAATTTGAATTTAAAGCAGTTGATTTTTTTACAAAAACCTTAGTTTACTATTAGTCCCTTATTTATAATCATTTGTTGTTTTCAAAATTATGAAACTATTTTTAAAATCACTATAAGCATTAACATACATTTTTCATTTACGTATCAAATTCAAATAAGGTATAGTTTGAAAGATTCTGAATTTAAAGATGAAAAATCAAATTTTGTTTAAACAACAGAGTTTAACATTCCCATTTACAAGAACTAAATACTTATTATAATCATGCATTCATATAGACAAATATTCATTATCACAGCAAGAATTCATATGCATGCATCATCATTCAAATCTCAGATTAAACTAAAACTGTTTTTAAAACAAAATTTACTCACCTTATTCAAATTTGCAGAACATGCAGCAGGTTTAAACTTTCCAGGCCTGAACATTAATCTTTGAAAAAGCTTTGATATGCTTTGATGAAGAAATTTGATCCCTTGCATGCTTCAGTTTGATTGTTTTAAAAGTGCTAATGATCTACATTCTTCCTTTGAATTGCAGGTTGATACAAATATTGATTTGCAGTTTGAAGTTTGCAGATATAAGTTGATGTTGCAGATTTGCAATTTGAATGTATATTTGGTTTTCATTATCAGGCTTGAGAATATTTTCTGGTTCGGGTTTTAGGAAAGAAAATAAGGAAAATGAAAGTGTTATGTAAAACTAATTTTTCTTCTTAAAATATTTATTAAAAATTAAAATGAGTATATTGCCACATGTTAATTAAACTTACATTTGTCACTATACTTGCTTAATTGATTAACAAGTGTTATTAAGGTGACTAACATGGTTACATTTGTCTTTGCATTTTTAATTAATTTTTACTTAATTTAAATGTAAATATAAACTTACATATTTAATTTACTTAATTAACAAATACTTATGTATGAATATATGAGTTTACATTCTACAGAAATTATTATAAAACTAAATATAATACAAATATATCTTTATACATGTATTTAAAAATCTAAAACAATTATATATGCATTTATAACCATTTAATTTAAACACTTTTAAAAGAAAACAAAACTTTAAATTACAATTCATATATACATAAATTATAAATAGATTAAATTAAATTTCAAAACAATTCCAAATTATAACATATACTTATATATATATATTACAATTTGAAAATTCATCTTTTATTTAAAACAAAGATATTTCTATTCACAATATATATCAAAATATATATATTATAAATAGAATAAAATTTATTAGCTTTGAAAAATAAATCTTATTCATTCTAAATTGTTAAAAAGATATTGATCAAAATTACCAGATTAAATATTTATTAACCTTTAAAAGATTAGATTTACCAATTTAAATTAAAATTATAAATAAAAATTATCAAATCAATTAAATTATTAATACAGATTATTAAATTGATATTACCTAAAATTCTAGGTCGTTAAAATCCTCCTCCCTTAAAAAAATTTCGTCCCCGAAATTTTAAAAGCAAAGGTAATTTAATAATCCAGCAAATATTTCAATTTCAAACAGCAAAGCATACCTTACATCCAGTTACTAACAACCATAGCAATTAATCAAATAAACAAACCTAACTAATTATCCTGTCGCAAATCAGAATAAATCTTCCTAATACTATCTAGAGTTTCCCATGTATAAATCACTGGGAGACTCGCTCTACAGAAGCTAAACTAACTACATCCCCAAAATTCAGAGCTCCTCTCATCTCTAGATCATCTATCTGAACAGAGCATCAGACTACACTCAAGTCCAGCTCAACATCCAAATCCAACTGAACTACATATTCAACAATCAACATTGAATCATACACGTACTCGCTCAGAGATACATGAAATACAATGAATTCCAGCTATCCAAACTAGCAATTCAATTTTTATCTTATCAAAAATAAAGATAAGAAATCTAAAATGCCTCAGAACTAGCCATCCAAACTTATCCAAATATTGTTCTCTTAACCAGAGAAATCTTAACAACAACGAAGTCTCCAACTTCAAATTCCAAATTCCTTATCTCATATCTGCATAACTCAACAGACAATCCTAGGCTGCCAATCTTCTCCTGACCAGCTCAACCTATGCTGATACTTCCAGAACACTAGACCAAAGCAAACCAGTTCCTGGATCCTATCCAATAGAAATGTCTTCCAAAATCCGTCGAAATTCAGAGCACAAGCTCTACTCCCCAAGCATTAACGAACTGAACTTGCTTCCTTCCTCGTACAGCTGCTATCTCGCTTCCGCTGCACAACTATGATTCTGAAATAGATGAGAATATTGTTGATGAACACGAATACAGACTTATCCAATATATCCGGAAAACTTTGTTCTTCAAATCCATAAAATCTGAGTGACCCATCAGACTCGGTCACACAAGCTTACTGCAGAATCCAAACTCAAAAACTAGATCTGACCAAATCCAAATTCCAAAAAATTCTGAGCTGCTACACCAACTCTTCTACTAGGCTAACTACCAAATCACTTCTGGAACCAAACAATATGGAACTCAACTCCAGATGCAGACAAACTACTGATTACCTCAGTAGCTCCTACTTCCACATGAGAATCCTCAGTCTCAACAAAAGATTGCCCAAGATAAATTCCCGAACTAATCGCAACTCACTTTTGCGGTCCAACCTGATTCGGATTCCAAAGAAACTGTCCTCTCTTTACCAATTAGAACAGCTCTATGCTTTTCCAAACAAGGTTAACTCTTCAAGAAAACTTTCACCATCTGCCCGGACTGCTAAAAGAAGAACCACCAAGATTACTGAACCATCAGAGAAACAACCACACTGCTGCTTCCAAACTCTACCTCGATGATACTGCGAAGCTTAAAAGACTTCCTCATCAGCACACCGAACACTTCAAACTGAAAGTGCTACCACGTCTAACCAAAAACTTCTAATCCAAAAGCTTCACGAAAACCAAAACGAACAACAAACCACACAACGGACCTTAGAGATGATAGACATCCTCGCAAGAAATTCGGGCTCCAAACCAAGCATCGACATCTCGCTTTCCTAAAGGAATGACAAACGAGACCATGCCGAAGAGAAGCAACTTATAGACCTTAGTCTCATATTCCAAAACAGACAACCTCCATGCTAAAGATGCAGATAACTCCTACACAGACGAATCTTCTCTGCAGCAGGTAAAGACGACTTCAAGAGAAAACATCTTCGAAAATATCCAAGGATACTCCATCTCATCACGAAGTTATCAAGATATCATCACTTACTTCTGCACTCCGACAGATCCAAACTTACACTTTAAAGATAAACTCCGAGTCTTTAAAAAGATTTCCTTCGGATATCAGAGAAATCCTTACTCCAAACTACAAATCTTACTCGAGACGGTATTAGGTCTACAGTCTCGACAAATATACTTCCAACCTCAAATTTATGGACCTCTTCCATTAGTGGTAGTCGTGTTACACACACACCACTACTCCATCTACCTCTAAAACTTATGCTGGAAAATCCGAACAGATAACCCAATATATTAGGTAGATATAAATATATATAATTATATATAAAAATTACAAGTACGCTCTCTCAAGAAAGACACCACTCCAGAGCCTAAGTATTCACTCAACCTAATGCTCTGATACCAACTGTAGCAGCCCTAGGCTTTTCAACCGTCGGGCAGCGGCTAATAACCGCCGTGGCATACAGTGATACCTCAGATTTGCTTTTACGGCCAGCCTCTCGACTGTAAGCACCTAGCAAACCAACCCGAAAAGGCCTTATACTACCCCCCGGGACATGTAGGAGTAAGAGTCTCTTGCTCGCCACCAAACAGAAAGCGAGAACCTCCTATCATGCGTGCACACAGCAACAAGCAAACCCGATCCCGGTCTCACCGAAACCAAACTCCATTTTTAATGTCCAAGTTGTTTAAAGGTTTAAACAGTTAAACTTATATTTAGGATTATATAAACAGAGAGATGAATCACATTATCACAATAGATAATTCACATCAACCACTCATCTCACAAAGCAGCATATCACATATCATGGATATCCAAATCATCCAGTATCAATTAATCATCCAATATCAATCATCCAATATTAACCAACCATCCATAAACAGAATTGGTTAACTCTTAATCAATTGGATTACTTAAATCCTTCTTCATCAATTTATTCCAAATAAATAATTAATCATCTCTTAATGTTCTTCCGAATTAATCTTCTTTTGATTAATTATACTTTAATTACATTCAAGTAATTATCCTTAACCATATTCAGTAATTAACCTTTAATTGCTATCATTAATTACAATAATTAATGATCCTTCATTTAATTACATTAATTAATCACTTATAATTAATTACATTAAACCTCAATTAATTACAATTAATTAATCATAATTAAATTAATTACTTTTATTATTCAACCTTGATTAATATCATTTATTAACTAATGATCCTTATTAATTAATAGTTAACTTGTAATTAATCATAAACAGTAATTAACAATTTGTAATTACTTATCTTAATTAACTTCTTAATTAATTATATTAACCCTTGATTAATTAATCTAATTAATTAATCTTTATTTACTTCATTAAGTAATTAATTATTTAATAATCCTTAATTAATTACTTTATTAATTAATTACATTTTTAATTAATTACACTTGGTAATTAATCTTAAATTAATCACATTCATTAATTAATAAATCATATTAATTAATTAACTAAAATTAATTAAAATTAACTAAGCAATTAACCTTTAATTACATACATAAGTAATTATCTCTAATTACTTCATTAATAAATCTTGATTACTCTCTTAATTAATTACTTAACAAATAATTAGTTCCATCATTAAATAATTCTTAATTCTTTAATTAATTAATTACTCCATAATTAATTAACTTTAAAATAATTATATTAATCAATTTCTTAGATTAATAACATTAAGTGATTATCCACTAATCACTTCCAGTCAATTACTCCCATGAGTAATTTTCCACTAATTACTTCCATAAGTAATTACCATTCTTAATTACATTCAATAGTTAACCCTTAATCACTTCATTAAGTAATTACACTTAATTAATCCATAATTAAGTGATTATATAAAAATTAAATAAACAATTAACTAATTGTTTAAAATTAATTAAATAATCAATTAATTAACTTCTTATATTTCAAAATCCTTGATTAATTAAGAAAAACATTAATCTTAATAAATTTTTACTTATTAACAAATCATATTAATTAAATATTCTTAAATTCGTATCAAAATAATTTAACATTATTTATCTTCATAAATAAATTATTTGGATTAAATCAAATTTTAATAACTTAAAACAAATTATTCAATTTGGTTTTCAAAATCATAATAATACCCTTATTTGAGATAAAGCATTAAGAAATCAAGTTTTAAAATATGAAACTCTTTAACTATCTAATTTTGAACTTATTTATTCAATATAAATTCAAAACTTAAGTTTTTAAACATTACTTTTAAAATTTACTTCAAACTCTGATTTAATGTTTAAATTCAAAACATTCTTCTTTAAATTTAAAATTTAATTAAATTAAATTACTTCCAAAAAGAAATCATTTTAAACAAATTTAAAACTTAAAATAAATTCAATCAATACTTTTTAAAGTTTGATTAAGTTTAACTTACAAACAACATGTTTTAACTTGTAAGTTTATTTCTTTATAAACTTGTCTATAGTTTCTAAAGCTTGATCTTCAATTTATTCAAACTCGAGTTACTTTGCAACTTTATATCTACATAGTACAAACCAGCAACTCAACGCCTAAAACTTGAGTTAAAATTTAAAACTTACCCTAACACAGTATTAACTAAACACGGCAACTAAATGACTCGAGAAAATCAATGCAAATACACGAGCCTGCCCGAGTAAATTCCAGCTCTATCTTCTTCGAGTCGCTCTCAATAAAAACGCGAGCAAAGCTTCGGGTAAACCTTTCCTCCCCAAATCTTCCATTTCTCAGTGCACAAACGTACACTCGTGTACACGCGCAACCGAGCCACTTCCCTCCGACCATCTTTCTGATCATCGACCCATCGCACAAGCTCTCGACAACTTATTCCTCAGCCTAAAATCAAAAACCTAAGGTTGAATCGAAAAATCACCCTTCGCTCGAACTACTGGAGCAACCTAATCACCAAAAACTTTCGCCACCGATGATTTCGTCAGTTGGAAACTCCAGTATTCCATCCATAGCACCCATGCATCACCACCCTCCATCAACACGCGATCGCCTCCGATCACACAATGATGTCGAAAAGATCACGACTGTTCAGGCGAGCAAAAACCATAAATAAACCCTAATACGATCAATCTCCAACAAATCTGCCATTGGAAAAATTCACTTACATTTTTCCCTTTATCAACAACCCATAAACAAGCTTCAACCAAGATTTCAACCCCTATTATCACGCCGATCAACGGCAATCCACCAAAACCTCAAATTCGAATAAACCTCAAACCCTCAAGAAATACCCAACTAAAAAATTATGAAATGCATGCCTAAATTCATGATTTTTCATCACAATTACATGCATGCAATCCAAATTTGAATTCAAAGCAGTTGATTTGTTTACAAAAACCTTAGTTTACTAATAATCCCTTATTTATAATCATTTTTTGTTTTTAAAATTACGAAACTATTTTTAAAATCACTATCAAGCATTAACAGACATTTTTCATTTACATATCAAATTCAAATAAGGTATAGATTGAAAGATTTTGAATTTAAAGATGAAAAATCAAATTCTTCTTAAACAAAAGAGTTTAAAATTCCCATTTACAGGCACTAAATACTTATTATTATCATGCATTCATATAAACAAATATTCATTATCAAAGAAAGAATTCATTTGCATGCATCATCATTTAAATCTCAGATTAAACTAAAACTGTTTTTAAAACAAAATTTACTCACCTTATTCAAATTTGCAGAACACACAGCAGGTTTAAACTTTCCAGGCCTGAACATTAATTTTGAAAAAGCTTTGATATGCTTTGATGAAGAAATTTGATCCCTTGCATGCTTCAGTTTGATTATTTTAAAAATGCTGATGATCTACATTCTTCCTTTGAATTGCAGGTTGATACAAATGTTGATTTGTAGTTTGAAGTTTGCAGATATAAGTTGATGTTGCAGATTTGCAATTTGAATGTATATTTGGTTTTCATTATCAGGTTTAAGAATATTTTCTAATTTGGGTTTTAGAAAAGAAAACAAGGAAAATGAAAGTGTTATGCAAAACTAGTTTTTCTTCTTAAAATATTTATTAAAAATTAAAATGAGTATATTGCCACATGTTAATTAAACTTACATTTGTCACTCTACTTGCTTAATTGATTAACAAGTGTTATTATGGTGACTAACATGGTTACATTTGTCTTTGCATTTTTAATTAATTTTTTCTTAATTTAAATGTAAATATAAACTTACATATTTAATTTACTTAATTAACAAATACTTATGTATGAATATATGAGTTTACTTTCTAAAGAAAATATTATAAAACTAATTATAATACAAATATATCTTTATACATGAATTTTAAAATCTAAAACATTTATATATGCATTTATAACCATTTAATTTAAATACTTTTAAAAGAAAACAAAACAAAACTTTAAATTAAAATTCATATATAAATAAATTATAAATAGATTAAATTAAATTTCAAACAATTCCAAATTATAACATGTACTTATATATATATATATATATATATATTACAATTTGAAAATTCATCTTTTATTTAGAACATAAGATATTTCTATTCACAATATATGTCAAAGTGTATATATTATAAATAGAATAAAATTTATTAGCTTTGAAAAATAAATCTTATTCATTTTAAATTGTTAAAAAGATATTGATCAAAATTACTAGATTAAATATTTATTAACCTTTAAATGATTAGATTTACCAATTTAAATTAAAATTATAAAGAAAAATTATCAAATCAATTAAATTATTAATACAGATTATTAAATTGATATTGCCTAAAATTCCTGGTCGTTATAAGCTCGAATAGCTTCGATGGCCTTAGAGTACCTGGAGCCTTCGAGACATGGGCTGATGCCTGTAAAAGTCGGGAAAGGGTTTTAAAAGGATGTACTTTCTCCCGCATACAAGTATTGATCCAAAAAAGAAACTTACTCCCTTCTAGCCATCTCCTTGCAAAGCTAGTGGGACAGCGCACATAAAATCATTCTTGCTTATATTGGGCGAATTTGCTCCACACCCTCACAAGGATTTGTCACTTGTTATGTGGCTTAAGGAACACGAAGGATGGGCTATTGAACCGCCTCTTGAAATGATAAATATAGCGGATGTCGCTGGGAGTGGGGAACCTGAATAGAATACTAATAAAAAGAATGCACGTGCCATATATGAACGAGTGACTGTTGGGATTTAACTGTGCTGGGGCGACCTCAATATACTGCAACACATCATGGAGGAAGGAGTTGAATGGTGGCATGCTACCAACCCAGCATATGATTTTGTTGCAGGTAGTATATCTGGCTAGGGGCTGGTTAGGACGATCTTCTCTTAATGGAACCAGTAAATCGACAAAAGGAATTCTGTGGATTGAGCATAGTCGGCGAAGAGTGTTTTCATTGATTCTCGAAGCCTGAGAATCGGCCGAATTGTCTTAGATGATTGTTGCACCTGTGGCATTAGGAGCCAAGTCAACAGATGCAGTCGTTGGACTCGGTATATTATGTACAGGAGTTGTCGGTTGATTTGAAGTTCCCACTACTTCCTGTTGAAAACTTGGCTCAGGTTTATTTGAGACTGTAGTAGAGCTTGACTTTCTATACATTTCTAACGAACGTCGAACTTGAATAAACACCTGTTTGAACTATACTTGAAAGATAATCAATATTAGACATAATGACAAAGTGCTCCCACATGTGGTGTGTGGACTAGTGCTATCCTTCGAGTATAAGTGTAAAAGAATTAAAAGTCATGAAGATGATAAACTAAAGTTAAGCTTTGAACTGTCATCTTCGTAGATCTTCATCACTGACCATCTCCGAGAGCCTGCCTTATGATGGTTTCAGTTTTGAGCTCGGACATGGGCACTATATGTTGAGGGCTACTATTAGTTTTTATCGAGTTAAATTCAGGTTTATAGTTGTTGAAACTGGGGAGTTATCAGTCCGGATTAGTTCGATATGCTTGTTTGCTTAAGTCCTTATCCTTGTTAATTCTCATATGATTAGGCATGGGAAGTAAGTGAATTTTACATGAGTTGTGTTCAAGTTGGAATGATTTTGACTGTTATTGCCTACTTCGAGGCTCAATGCCGAGCGACACTCAAAATATACTACCGAACGACCACCTACACCAGATACGCCGACCCACTCACTCACCACCATCTCACTTCCTCAAATCACCGAACTAGACCCACTCTCCTCCCCTCCTTAGACCTAAGGACGCCCCATCCCTCTACCTCCCTAACATTACTCTCGCATAAAGGCTACCGAGCCACCTATTTCTTGGTTGACCGTTTTCCACCCAAAATACAAGTGTTGATCCAGTCACACTAACTTCTTCCACGTCCCTTGATTGTCGAACGACCTCAATCAACAGTTCAGTTCTACTTCAACAACCTAACCCCCACGCTCGGTGACCCAGTAGGAACCTAAAACATAGACACCACCGGTGTCCCTTTCCCTTCTCCACTCTATCTCACCAGCCTTGAAATCGGTTAAAGTCGCTTCCAGCCCTAAGACATGTTCAAAACCTCGATTCGTCTTCCTCATCTACACGACTTTTACTGTCCATAATTTGAAGAAAATTTGCAAATTTGAATTTCATGCTAAACTACCTCGTTTGGAAAAAAAGTTTGAATGAGAAATTTCAACCTAAGAGGATGATCAAAGCTTAAGGATATGTTAGGTTTGAGATTGAAAGTTGTTTAGACTCAATCTGGGAAAGAGATGTAGGGAGAACTTACTAGATTCAGGTTAAGGGAAGAAGGTTGGAGAGATAGCCGAAGTTCGAGAGAAGGTAAGTTACGAGTCTCTGTAGATTCGAAGTGAAAGTAAAGAAGTGATGAAGAGAAGTGTCGATTTTTATTTATAAATAAGGGGAGGTGAACAGACATCAACCAGTGGACCCGGTCAAGGTATTTCAGTGGTTCAATGAGCAGTTACGCCGAACGACTGAGAACTTGTCGAATGAGTGGATAGGCGAACAAATATCGAGCGAGCCATGTCAGAAATATGGCAGGATACAGAAACGAATTCAACCCGATGGGGGGGAGAAGAGTGGGAAGCATGGTTTGCTTATTATTCAAAGCATATCATGATTGACTCTCACGATACGCTTTAGGGGGCAAATGTAACCCGGTTGTTGGGGGGTGTTTTCACCGAACCAATTCCTAGTCGAACCATAGATACTACCGAGCCAAAGACCAACACGTAATCCCACCATCACCAGACCGAACCACCTCCTAGCCTACCACTGCCGAACCAGAGTGCAGCCGGACCATCATCACCGAACCAGGCATTACCGGACCGGCACCTAGCCGGACCAACCTTACCGGTCCAACTCACTGCCAGCACCACCGAATCAAATACCAAACTCCCCTCCTAGCTCGCTACCGGACCAAACAGCCTGCCGAACCAGGCCTCTCCGCCCCCATACCGAACCAACTATCTCCCCATACTCCTACCTCCGAACTGGGGCGCCACCGACCTAGAGCACTACCGAATCCTTGTCCCACCGAGCCGATATCATCACCGGGCCAAGCGCCATACAGCCACGGCCGAACCAAGCTTCGCCGAACCAGATATGCCAGACCAGATTGCTTCAGCCCAGGCCCACCAGCAGCTATATACATCCAAGACCCCTGCCCCCAGCCTCACTCTATAAATAGAGGGGCAGGGGTACAACAATGGCAGACAAGTTTGAGGGCTCAAGCATGGAAGGAACTTTCAAACAACTTTCATATACTTGTATGCAAAGCTTTGTACTTGTAATCTGAAAGAAAAAGGATAATAACATATAAAGTTGATGTAGGCACGTTCTGGCCGCACCACTATAAATCTGTGTGTCTTTTACAGTTTAGTCCCTGCTTTTTACATATTTGCATAAGCCACCCAAATCATTGAAAACCATATAAAATCGACTAAATAATACGACTTAGAGGTGTTTGCCCATTTTTTGTGCAAACATTTTTGGTGCTTTCACTGAGAACTTGGAACTCGAAGCTTCAGCTTCCCTCATTCAACCTTCTTTCCCAATAGCACCCTTCATTGCCTAGGAAACATGACTTCCAGGCCGAGAAAAGACGCCAACAAGGGAAAGAACGTTGCAACCAGCAGCGCTCCAGATCCAGTGGATCCAGATCAAGAGAACCATCCCACTACGACAGCAGTGCCAAATGTAGATCAGGCAATTCCGACAGCCCCTGCCGCGGAACAACCGGCACCAATCACTAGGGCAGACCTAGACAGAGTTGTGGTTGAAGTGACTAACCGCTTCGCATCCCAACAAGAAGCTATGGTGAACCAACTCATGTCACGCTTGAGGGATGCCGAAGAATCCAACCGCAACACCGAATCATGGGGCGAGTCTCAATCTGGAGGATCTCGGAGACAACAAAGGTCTTCCCTCTTCAAAGAAGCTATCAACAGGAACAACAATGATAGGGGCTGCGCCCGGACTCAGCCCGAACTCCGACTCGAGGAAGCGCTTGGAACCGAACCCAATGGGGAAGGCACAAGGCGAGGGTCGGATGTAGCTGAGCCAGTCATGCCGCCTAATCATAGAAACCCCGCTGAACGAAGCCGAGCTAGAACCAAGCCCGAAGTTGACCCCACGGAAATGCTCGGAACAGAACCCCACAGGGGAAGATCAAGGTAGGGGCCAACTGTAGCTGGTCCTAGCATGCATCCGAACAGCCAAAGACAGCTATTGGATAACGTCAGAAGTGATAGACTATACCATCCCTACAGGTCATTTGGACGAGGTCGATCCCGCAGGGAAGAACCAAGCTCATTTTTGTCCGCTCTAAATTCTGATGAAAGAATGGCACAATTATTCAGGGAATGCGTCCGATGGGAGCAAAGGGATCGAGGGATAGGCGCTAGGGTAACCAGCCCTTTCACCCGCGACATCGAAACCGCCATCACCCCTCGAGAATGGAAAATGCCGACGATGGAACCGTACAAGGGAACTTCCGACCCCGTTGTACACCTGCAAAGATACACACAACATATGCTCATGAGTGGGGCAACGGTAGGAGTATTATGCAAATGCTTTCCACTATTTTTAGCAGATCTAGCTACCTCATGGTTCTGCCATCTACCCCAAGGATCCATCAGTTCATGGGAAATGTTGAAGGAGAAGTTTATCAGCCAGTTCCGCATTCATGTGCAACAACCCAAGGATGCTTACTCCCTATCTACTGTCAAACAGAAACCCGAAGAGACACTGCAGCAATACCTAACCCGGTTCAATGCCGCAGCGGCAGCAGTTCAAGATGCCGATGAGAAACTTGTCCTGGTGGCCCTCTGTAGTGGTGTGCATCCGGATGCCAAGTTTGCTAGAAGACTAACTAAAGAAAAACCAGCCACCTTGCCCGATTTCTTCCATGAAGCTAGGAAGTACATGAAACTCGAAGAGGCTGCCACTGAAAGGCAGACAGGACCACAGGCTAAGACGACTCATGGAAACTCCCTCGCCGCAGCGAAGGACATTCAGAGAAACGACTCCAGAGACAATGCAGGGGGCAAGAAGGGAGAAAAGCGCTTGTACCGACCAGGACCGATATTTGACGCTTACACTCCCTTGAATGAAACAGTTGAGAACATCTTCCTGGCCACCCAGGACGAACTTACATACAACCGCTCCCCGTACAAGAAAGAGTCAGATCGCGCAATCCAGTCCGGAAAATTCTGCCGTTTCCACGAGTCTCATGGGCACGATACCAATGAATGCTGCCATCTCCGAGACCTAATTGAAGAACACATCAGGAGAAAGAGGCTGGAACGCTATGTAAAGGGCCAGGACAGGACTCCAGCTCCCGCCAAGGAAAACCCAGGGCAGCTCCACCCAGAAACAGGCAGAGGAAACCGCAACACCAGCGGTTCCAGCCAAGAGAAGATAGTGGTTCATACAATATCTGGGGGCCACACATCGCCGACAAAAGCTGGGCAGAAATGGAAAGATATGGAAACTCGTTCAGAAGCGAGGGAGACTGCGTCAATTCTGTTATGGAAGAACGCCACCCTAAGCGGAAGGAAAATAATGACATCACATTCAGTGGGCGCGACCTAGAAGGAAGGCAATACCCTCATATGGATCCTATGGTCATCTCTGCCTGGTTCGGCCCAGCTGAAGTTTTTCGAATACTAGTAGACACTGGAAGCTCAATGAATATTCTGTTCAAGCATGCTTTCGACAAAATGAAGCTGTCAATGAAGGGCGTGTCTCCCTGCAACAAACCGCTACACGGTTTCACTGGAGAAGCAAAGATGCCCCTCGGACAATTGGATCTCTTTGTTGAATTGGGAAGTCATCCCCGCTCCGCCGTTCGGAAACAAACATTCGTGCTAATAGACAACCACTCGGCCTACAATGCCTTTTTAGGAAGACCAGCCTTGTCCGACTTCCAAATTGTCCTTGCCCCATGGTGCCTGAAGATGAAGTTCCCAACGAATAATGGAGTGGGAGAAGTAGAAGGGATCAAGAAGCCGCTCGGGACTGCTATGTAACCGAACTTCGCAATAATCGCAGGAGATATTAAGGAAAAAATACAGAGACTATTCTCTACATGAAAAGCTTGGAAGCATAGCAACTAAAGAAAGCCCCTCCTCTTCGGGTATACCAGCGATCCTTTCAATGAATTAGACCCTAGGGACAAAGAGGAGGAGGCCACCGCCGAGCCTGCAGAGGCTATGGAATTCGTATCTGTAGACAAACGCGACCCAAGTAAACTGCTGAGAGTCGGATCTCAGTTAAAAAGAGAATTAAAGAATCAACTCATTGATTTTCTTCACCATAACATGGATGTATTTGCATGGACGCACGCTAATATGACTGGAATCTCCCCGGACATAGCATGCCACGCACAAAACATCGATCCTACCAAGGTACCGGTAAAGCAAAAGAAGAGAAGTATGGGGGCAGAACGATCAGCAGCCTTCGAGGAAGAAGTAAAGAACTTACTTGCCAATGACTTCATACGTGAAGCCATCTACCCGAAATGGATCGCCAACCCGGTACTGGTAAAGAAAGCTAATGGGAAGTGGCGAACATGCATCGATTTCTCCAACTTAAATGACGCTTGCCCGAAAGACTGCTTCCCACTCCCCCGAATCGCCTAACTCGTGGACAGCACTGCCGGACATGAACTTTTATCCTTTATGGACGCATACTCAGGATATAACCAGATCCCTATGCACGCCCCCGATCAAGACCACACTAGCTTCATCACTGACCGAGGATTGTACTACTACAAGGTAATGCCATTTGGACTTAAAAACGCCGTAGCTACTTATCAGCGCATCATCAATAAGATGTTTGCAGAACTGATAGGACGAACTATGGAAGTTTATGTGGATGACAGCTGGTAAAATCGAGGAAAGCCAACGACCATATAAACCACCTGGACGAGATGTTTCAAGTACTTCGCCAATATGGAATGAAGCTGAACCCTCTAAAGTGCTCCTTCGGAGTATCATCGGGAATGTTCCTAGGATTCATCATTCATGCCAGGGGGATTGAAGAAAACCCCGAACAAGTCCGAGCTTTACAAGATATCAAGACACCATCTACTCGAAGAGAGATGCAAAGCCTAAACGGGAAAGTGGCCGCCCTGAGTAGGTTCATCTCTAAAGCAACCGACAAATGCATCCCTTTCTTCGAAGCTCTAAAGAAAGACAAAGGAAAGTTCGAATGGACTGACGAATGCTCGACAGCCTTCCTTAACTTAATCGGACACCTCTAGAGACCACCAGTACTTTCAACTCCAAATGAAGGCGAGGAACTATACCTATACCTTGCTGTATCATCCCACGCTTTGAGCGCCGCTTTGGTGAGAGAAGACAACCGCGCGCAGCGACCCGTATACTTTGTAAGCAAGAGATTCACAGGGGCAGAAGTCAGATACCCTAAACTTGAAAAGCTAGCATACTGTTTGCTTATCACGTCGCGGAAACTGCGACACTATTTCAAGTCTCATTCCATCAGAGTTTTAACCGATCAACCGCTAAGGCAAGTGCTCCATCGCCCCGACACTTCTGGGCGATTACTTTAGTGGTGCATCGAACTAAGTCAATATGATATCACTTACCATCCTCGCACCGCTATCAAGGGGCAAGCCATAGCTGATTTCATTGCCGAATTCACTACTAGCGAAGGTAAGGACCAATCTGAAATAGCAGAAGATATCAAGTGGAATCTCTTCGTAGATGGAGCATCGAACGAACAAGGCTCGGGGGCAGGTGTTGTGATAATCACCCCCAGGGGAAAGAAGCTGCACTACGCCCTATGAATCTGTAGATATATCATCATGTTATAACTGCCTATGCTATGATCATATGATGATCTCCCCTCTTATACACCTGTCATATCATCTGTTACCGTTATATAATGCTATTCTGTTTATTTATATCAGTATATCGCACTGTAAGTTTCCTGTAGATTAGAATCACTATGAGTTGAAATGATACATACCCGAACGGACTTGAATAAGGAAAAATAGTTATGCGCTGAAATGATAGGCTTGAGCGATTTTTATTTATTTTATTTTACTTAGGATGAAGGGTTTGAAATAATCGAACCCGGATTTTTCCTTTGTAAATTACGGATTCGAATGATATATTATCCGTATCATTTGACCTAGGTTAGAAATTATATACTGACTCGTGGTTAATAAATATTTTATTGAATTAAAAAATATTATAAAAATGTAAATAATATGATATTTGATTTAAATTTTATTTAAAAATGATTTTTTAAAAATTTTAGTTATTTTCTACAAGTTAAATAAGTGAAATAATTCAATGGTAGAGTAGAATTTGAAATACAAGTTAATTTTGGAATTTATGGTTTTGTTTATAAATGAAGTTTAAGTTAAGTAAGAAAATATGATAATTGGATTTTAATTTAAATTTAAAATGACTTTTATAAAGTGTTATAGGTTTTTCTATAAATTAAAAATAGTTAAATAAATAAATGTTTAAAATTGAAATTTGAAATATAACTTAACTTGGAAAATGTGAAATAAGTTTTAAATTTAAAAGTTAAGTTAATATATGAAATTGGTACATTTAATATATGAAATTTGATTTAAGTTATGAAACGGTAAATTTAATATAAATGTAAATTAAATAAAATGGAATGTTATAAAATTGTACATTGATTTTTTTCTAAGTGAATTATTAAAATTTGATAATTATTTGTGAAATTGCACTTTGTAAAATCATAAATTAAAGGGTACTCAAATGATCATTTTAAAGTGAGAAAATATGGTTTTGTAAGTTAAAAATGATTTAGATTAAATTTTATTGTTTATGAAACTATATTAAAATTTGGAATTTAATTTACAGCATTTTTTGAAATGCAATCATTTCTTAAGTAAAGGATATTACAGCATTTTTAAGTGTTGTAGTTGATATAAATGAACCAACTAAAATGAACGAGGGCTGTTACAGCACTTGGTAAGTGATGTAGTTGTTGAATTTAACATAAATTTTATTTGAAACCCAAAACCTATTACAGCATTTTTAATGCTATCTTTGCTAGATTTAAGTGTTTTAAAACATAACTTTCCGTAGCATTTTTTAAGTGCTGCAAAAGTTGAATTTTCACTATTTTGATAGCTTTAAGTGAATAAATGAACTTTGAAAAAGCTAAAATTTTGGAAATTGAATATTTGAATTTTAAAAATAATGACTTCGTTTTTAAATGGTTTAGATGAAGTAATTTGATTTGAAATATAAACCATTTTGAAATGTGACTTGGAATGATATTTAAATTAAATAAAATGAATGTCGTTTGGAAAAAATTGTTATTTTGACATTTTGAAATGGATTTGAAATGATATTGAATTTTTGAAATGATATTTGATTTAGAAGTATAAAGTAACATTTTGGAATTTTAACCATGAGATGTATTTAATTTATGGTTTAACTGGTCCTTAGAGGATGGGCGATCCCAAGCATCCTTTAAGTTATTGTGCATTACTACTACAGATCACATAAGTTGGTTTACATTGTATAAGTATGTATGTCCTGACTCGAGTGTTTTGTATTTTACTTTACGCTCGGGTCAGCCTGAGTATTTACAGCTTAGCTTTGGATTTCTTTTCTAGAGCAAGGAATCGTTGGAGATTCTGCTTGTCTAGTTATCTTATCCCTTTCAGATTCAGTTTTTCTATATCATCTCTGGTATTTATAAACTTCTATATATTTGAGATTTCTATTGTATATGTTTTTCAAACTAATATTGTATTTGTTTTGAGATTTTGTTATAGTAGCTTCATGAACTACCATGATATTTTAATTTCGCTGCGAGTTATTCTTATATTTCTGTGTCTGTGATTTTGTGATTGTTTTCATTTGCTCCAAATTTATTTACAATGCGGTATTTTGAGCAATTCAAGTCCGACATGTGCGGATGCAAATGGCTGAAAATATCGGGTTGTTACATTTGGTATTAGAGCTTTGATTTTTCGCAAACCATAGCCTGCGGAGCAAAAACTCATTAGAGATAAGGTAGAAATACCCTAGAATGAGTGAAATTAATCTCAGAATCCTTTCTTTGTGAGAGAACGTATTTTCGAATTATAAAATGATTTCCAAATGATTTTTAAAATATTTTAAAACTAAGATTTTCTAAACATCATTCCTTCTATATCCACCTTGTTAGAAATCTCTTGGTTAGGATTCTTATCGATTAGGATTCCTTGAGTTTTGGAATGCTCCCTCTTGTTCTGAAATCCAGTCTTGTCTAACCTATTTTATCCTTTTGATTTTGGGGCATTCCATAACTCCACTCTGAATGGCCTCTATAAGATCGGTGATTCCACAAAACTTTGAATGGTTTGTAAAGGGGTGAAACTCCTTTACAATTGGCATTGATTCAACAGAGATTTCTGTATCGTCAGTTTACGATGCTATCAACCTTCTGTTATACCTGGATTCTATCTTTGGCGATCGAATGTCATTTTGCCATAGATTTCCACATAGATTATACTCCTGAAGTCATGGTTCACCAGTTAAGGTCGCCCGCGATTTATAAAGGCTTATCATCTTCTATTTGGTAATAAAATTATCTTATCTTCGTTCGAGTTTATCTTCAAACCAGAATTCTATTTAACTAGAGTTCCTCTAAATTCGAATCTATATTTGTTTAAAATCTATCCTTAAATCATCCCTTGGAAAATTTGTGTTTAGTTGTATTTTGAAATTGTGCATACACAGAAATTATTATTTTGATAAGGATGACCACTTTTTATACAAAAGTGAAATGTTTTCGATAAGGATTTTATATCTTTTAAAAATGAAAATGTGAAGCTTCGAAAGGATTATATATTTTTCTTTCTTTGAAAATTTGAAATTTCGAAAGGATTTGAAATTTAGAAAATTTTATAAGAATTTGACTTATATAAAAATGATTTATAACTGAAGGGTTTTGAATTTGAATTTCGAGGAATCGAACTCCGGTGTTTTGAAATCGATTTTAAGATTTTGGAAAATATATAATAATAATATGATTTTAAGATATTGCTCCGAATAAAAATGTTTCAAATGTATTCGAACTAATTCCAATGATTTCGAAGATATTTCAAAGAAGTTTCAAGAAAATAAAAGTCCAGAACCCACTTATGTCGCTGGAAAATAATTTCGGTGATGAATGCATGCATCAACGACATTGATTTGCGAGTTTTTGAGTAGGGGAGAGGCCACTCTAGTAGCTTTGTTATGTGAGTGATTTTGTAAAACCAATTTTAATTTCAGATTTTGAAGTATGATTTAATTTTCGAAAGATATATGTATGTATATTTGAAATGATTTAAAGTAAGTCGGTGTTCAGTCCTCGAGTTTCACATTATTTTAGTATAACCTTGTCTATTGGAATTGATTTACTGATTTATTGCTGATTTCCAACTCTTGGATTTGGAAATTTTGGTTTCCTTGACTATTTTAAAAAAAAAGAGTTCGAGCACTTCCAAATCAAGGTTTAATTTTCAAAGCTAGGTAATCCTGGAAAAATATAAATCATTCGATTAGGTAAATGATTGGAACCGTTTTGTTAAGTAAATGAATAAGACTATTTTGAATTATACTGATATGGAATTTAATTTGGAATGTTTTGAATAAAATTTATTTTAAATAGTCTGAAAAAGGTAAATTGATCTTTTGAATAGAAATAAATAGTTTAAAGGTTTTAAAGGGATAGTTATAAACTTGGAAATCATTTCTGGCATAAATTGATTTTTGAGAAAATATTTGGTTTCGAAAATAGATTGAATAGTAAAACCCAGTATTTATGTGATGATTTTGGAAATGAATTGGTTTGATATAAATTTTGTTGATTTGGAAATTTGGATTATTTTATAAATCATGTAATTAGGAAGAAATGATTTGGTGAAATCATACATGATTTTGAAACTAAAACATTATTGTAAGGAATTGTAATTTTGAACCTTGTTTTATTAAATAATTGATTTGGGGTTTGTCGAACTTGTATAAAATGGATTTGTATAAGTATGAAGTTGATTTGAAAACTATTGATTTTGATAAGGTACTTAATTTGGAAAGAGAAATCTTATATAATCAAAGTCCATATAAGTATGATTTGATATACTATTGATTTGGAAAGTATTTGATTTGAAATGGAATCGTATATATAATGGTCTTTACATAAGTATGATATTTGAAAGGTACAATATGATACATATTTTCGAAGTTAAGATATGGAAAGTTCCTTCTGCTTGATATCCGCTTTGTGGCCACATCGGGGATTTATTCTATCGGTATTATTCTCTCTGATTTGGGTTTTTCGATATGATACTCGAGTGCCCATCGAATTACATGGCGATCTCTATGGTCTTATGAGCACGACTGCATAGCGTAATTCGAAGGGGCTGCGAGAGCCTACGGGTATGGATGTTTCCTGGGAGATCCAGGCGTAACCATTGTGTATCTGCGATCTGTTGGGTCGCTTGGTAGCGTAATCCGCAAGCGCTGCGAGAGCCTAAGGGTACATATGTTTCCTGGGGGATCCAGGCGTAACCATTTTGTATCTGTTGTACTACTAGTCTTCATGGCGTAATCGTAGGGATGCGGTAGTCAGCTTACGGGTACGGATGTTTTCTGGGGGATCCAGGCGTAACCATTGTATATCCACGATCCATTATAGACATGTTTTGGTTTGGTTGGTTTATTTGGATTGTAATTTCCATATCTGTTTTTAAAAGATTTTTCAAGTATTTTCAATGGGTATTGAAACAAGTCTACTAAGTACATGGAGAATTCTAGCTTTGCACCTGATCAACGTATAGCCTGGGTCTACAGGAACGAAAGTAAACTTGTTAAGACATCGACTAATAAAATTATTTTGATAAAGTATTATATAAAGGATATTTTGATCATTTATTTTACTTGTCTAAATAATTTAAAATGTTTTAAATAGTGTTTACTTCGAACTAACGGATTTGAATCAAATGACTATTCATCATATTATAAAATGTTTAAAATGTTATAAATATAAATTTTTGAATTGAAATTTATATAGTTTTTTAAAATATGGTTCATCCTTGTCTTTCAACCTATTCTCCCTTCTAGCAATTTCTACCTTCTTCTTCTTTGAGGGTCCTTTCTGCATTGTGGAAAGAGTTGGTTCTTTGGTTTATCGTTTGGATTTGCCCGAGAAACTTTCTGGAGTGCATGATGTATTCCACGTCTCACATCGTCGCTGGTATCATCATGACCCATCTCTTTTGTTCAACCTTCTGCTCTTGATGATTTGGATATTGAGCCTAATCTGATTGTCTAGAGGAAGCCACTTCATATTGTTGATAGAGGTACAAAGCAGCTAAGAAGGAAATCTGTTAGTCTGGTCAAAAACTGTGTAAGCACTGATGATCGAGATTGTACCTGGAAGACGGAGGAGAGTATTTGTGCTTCGAATCCAGAATTTGTTTTTCTAGGTACTATTTGTTTTGTCTATTTTGGTTTTTCTTATTTTCCTTATTTGTTCATTTTGAGGACGAAAAGATTTGAGTGGGTGAGACTGTAACAACCTTGAATTTTGTAATCTATTTTAATTGTTTATTTTCCTTATTTGATTTGAAATTCCTGATTTAAGAACTTTATTATATTTATTAAAATGGATAAATTTTATAATTTTAAATATAAATTTTGATTTTTGTGTGAATTATAATTTCAAACCTGAATAAATAGAATATTTTTAGAAAAAGTGGATTTTTGGTCAATCCGATCAAACTTCCTCTTTTAAATTTAAAATTTAAATATTTGAATTTTTTAATTTTATATTTTATTATGAAAATAAATTAAATTTTAAGAATACTGCTTTTCGTTTCGTGGAAATTCGATTTTTATTGTGAAAATTTTGCTATTTACAATATTGTGTGTAAATTGATTTATTTAACAACATTGTTTATTTTAATTTACATAAATAATATTTTTATTTGTCATAATTTGTTCTAGTTTGTATATATATTTGTAATATGTCATGTTATATATATATACTATTTAAAAAAAAATTAAAGTGTAGTTATTATTTTTCCAAAACTAGTTATATTTTGTTTTCAATTTTCAATACTATTTTACATATAATTAACTATATTCTTATATTTTTATATATTTTTATAAAATTTATTTATTTATTTCATTTTCACTTTATTTTTTATTCAATTCTATTTTATTTACCAGGTGTTTATTTTGTTTTATTTGAATAAAGAAAAAGGGAAATTTCAAAAGACTAATGTTTTTTAACTTTTGACTTTTCATTTTCCACCTCTTCAATCTTTGGGCCATCCTTTCTCTTGTCATGGCCATGAGTTTCTTTTCTTCAATTCATGTAAAAACACTCTTTCTCACTTTACTTTTCATGTGTATTTCAGATCTGAAGAGAAAAGATTTGGTAATGTCTCTTTTCTTTCCACTTTTCTTTTCATTTTATTGAATTTTTCTAGTGAATTTGCCTTGCCACTTTCATGTCTTGTTCGACCATACTCCTCCATCACCTCCTCCGACCAACTCTAGCACCATCCACACCCACTTCACCCTCCTACTCCTCTTACTTGACCAGGCCGTGACCCCCTAAGTTGTTTGCACAACAAAAACTCCAAAAGCACTTCAACAAATGCCATAGCGGAGCTCTTCATGCATCTAGCCTTCATTTACAACATTGTTCACCTCCTTAGCCGCCGCTACCATTCTCTCCACCACCTCTGGCTGACACACCAGACCCTACCCGATCATCCCCTTGCATGACCAAGTTCATGCCATGTCAGACCGACCCCAATGTTTGCACCAAAAACCACTTGTTTGCCTACCTTTTGATTTTCCTTTATGTTGCAACTTCCACTCCTTTACACTTTGCTAGCCTTGCCTTCATGACCCATACCCGACCCTATAACGTAACCATGGCCGAACATTAGAGACCCCTAGGTTGAGCACATGAAGGTTGAGGCAAAGGTCAAAGAAAATTTGTTCATAGTTGCTTTCATTTTAAAACGTTTCAATATTATTCTACGTTGAAATCATATGTATACTTGGTTTGAAATCATATTTATATTATCTTGTTCTATTGGTTGTGTATAAGATAACTATTTTGGCTCTCCTCTCACTTGAATCCATAGCCGTTCCTTCATGCTTTTTGGATCTTTGTTTGTGTGTCTGGATCTGTTATCTCCAACTTGTAGAGGTGAGTATTTCTCACCAGACATTTGGTACTTATATAATTAGTAAATTGACACCTTATGAATCTGTCGATATTATCATCATGTTATAACTGCCTATGCTATGATCATATGACGCTCATCCCTATTATACTCCTGTCATATCATCTGTTACTGTTATATAATGTTATTCTGTTTATTTATATCAGTTTATCACACTGTATATTAAAACCATTATGGGTTGAGATGATACATACCCGAATGGACTTTAGAATAGGGAAAAATCGTTATGGGCTGAAATGATAGCCTTGAGCGATTTTTATTTACTTTATTTTACTTGGGATTGCGGGTTTGAAATAATAGAAACCGGTTTTTTCCTTTGTAAATTACGGATTGAAATGATATATTATCCGTATCATTTGACTTTGGTTAGAAATTATATAAGACCCGTGGTGAATAAATATTTTATTGAATTTATAAAATATTAAAAAATGTAAATTTTATGATATTTGACTTAAATTTTATTTAAAATTGATTTTTTTTAAATATTAGTGATTTTCTACAAGTTAAATAAGTGAAATAATTCAATGGTAGAGTAGAATTTGAAATACAAGTTAATTTTGGAATTTATGATTTTGTTTATAAATAAAGTTTAAGTTAAGTAAGAAAATATGATAATTTGATTTTAATTTTAATTTTAATTTAAATTTAAAATGATCTTTATAAAGTGTGATAGATTTTTCTATAAATCAAAAATAGTTAAATAAATAAATGTTCAAAAATTGAAATTTGAAATATAACTTAACTTGGAAAATATGAAATAGGTTTTAAATTTAAAAGTTAAGTTAATATATGAAAATGGTACATTTAATATATGAAATTTAATTTAATTTATGAAATGGTAAATTTAATATAAATGTAAAGTAAATGAAATGTTATAAAATTGTACATTGAATTTTTTTTATAAGTGAATTATTAAATTTTGATAATTATTTGTGAAATTGCACTTTATAAAATCATAAATTAAAGGGTATTTAAATGATAATTTTAAAGTGATGAAATATGATTTTATATGTTAAAAATGATTTAAATTAAATTCTTGTTTGTTTATGAAATTTTATTGAAATTTGGAATTTAATTTATAGCAATTTTTGAAATGTTATCATTTCTAAAGTAAAGGATATTACAACATTTCTATGTGTTGTAATCGTACATATGAACCAACTAAAATGAACTAAGGGCTGTTACAGCACTTGGTAAGTGTTGTAGTTGCTGAATTTAACTTAAATTTTATTTGAAACCTAAAACCTATTACAGTATTTTTAATGTCGTCTTTGCTAAATTTAATTGTTTTAAAACAACTTTCCGTAGCATTTTTCTAAGTGCTGCGAAAGTTGAATTTTCACTGTTTTGATAACTTTAAGTAAATAAATGAACTTTGAAAAAGCTAAAATTTTGGAAATTGAATATTTGAATTTTAAAATAATAACTTCGTTTTTAAATAGTTTAAATGAAGTAATTTTATTTGAAATATAAACCATTTTGAAATGTGACATGGAATGATATTTAAATTAAATAAAATGAATGTGGTTTGGAAAAAATGTTATTTTGATATTCTTACATGGATTTTAAATGATATTGAATTTTTGAAATGATATTTGATTTAGAAGTATAAAATACCATTTTGCAATTTTAACCATGGGATGTATTTAATTTATGGTTTAACTAATCCTTTGAGGATGGGCATTCCCAAGCATCCTTTAAGTTATTGTGCATTACTACTACAGTTCACTTGAGTTGGTTTACATTATATAAGTATGTATGTCCTGGCTCGAGTGTTTTGTATTTTACTTTACGCTCGGGTCAGCCTGAGTATTTACAGCTTAGCTTTGGATTTCTTTTCTAGAGCAAGGAATCGTTGGAGATTCTGCTTGTCTAGTTATCTTATCCCTTTCAGATTCAGTTGTTCTATATCATCTCTGGTATTTATAAACTTCTATATATTTGAGATTTCTATTGTATATGTTTTTCAAATTGATATTATGTATTTGTTTTGAGATTTTATTATAGTAGCTTCATGAACTACTACGGTATTTTAATTTCCACTACGAGTTATTCTGATATTTATGTGCCTGTGATTGTTTTCATTTGCTCCAAATTTATTTACAATGCTGTATTTTGAGCAATTCAAGTCCGACATGTGTGGATGCGAATGGCTAAAAATATCGGGTTGTTACATTTTCCTTGTCCACAACTGGACGATTACTAGAGGAAGGAGCTTCCTCTAAAGCATAGGCCTGAGCAGGCTCTGAAAGTGTCAGTGAACTGCCTTTGGGTTTCGATGGACAGTCCTTTTTCATATGCCCCACTTGATTGCTGAGATAGCACCTCAATCTTGGTCTCTCTCTTGCCCCTCTACATTCCTTAGCAAGATGGCCTGGTTTCCACAGGTATTGCACTTCCAGTCCTCCCTTGAAACTTTCCTTTTTCCACCTAACCATCCTCCTCCTCTCATCTTTCCTTTCCACTGCTTCTGCCCATCACTCTTCTATGCCACATCCCCTTTCTTCTCAGTATCAGCAAGTAAAGCCATCTCTACCAATCCCTTAAAAGTGGCTCCTATCGAAATATGGCTCACCGCTAAACTCTACAATGGCTGACTTAGACCCTTAGTGAATTTCATCGCCTTCTTATGAGGAGTATTGGTCAGGTCTTGTCCAAATCTGGCAAGCTCATTGAATTGATTAACGTATTACTTAATTGCAATGTCCCATTTTTTGAGCTATATAAATTTCTCTAGCTGCACTCCCTCTTCAGCCTGCGATAAGAATGTCCTCTCGAACCTACTATGAAAATCTGCCTAAGTTAAATTATCAACCTTAGCCTCCACAATTTCCCATTAATAAAGAGCCTCTACCTGCAACTGCCATCAAGTCTACTACCTCCGAGCCAAGTCCTCCAATCCCATAAGTCTAAATATCTGCTCACAACTACGTATCTAAGCTCTTGCCTTAGTATATGACATGCAAAGAAACGGCTTGCCTCCTAAGCTAGTGTACTCCTTGCATAACTTGGAAAAATCGAGAATGCTTGGTGAACGGGTTGGAGCTCCTTCCACCGGAGCAGCGTCCCTAGCTGGTGGCTCTGCTCGTGCAGTAGCCTGCAAATAATGTTTGAACCAAGTAAGCATATTAATGTCTGGAACTCTAGGGATATCTTGCGGTTCAAACATTTCTATCTCTAGATTTTAAAACGATGAAATTAGGTACTCCATAAATAGTTCAATAGATCGGGAGGAAGAGATATGAGGGATCCATTTCTAAAATTTCTTTTCTTTCCAAAATATATATGTATACCTTTAAAAGTATTATTTGGAATACCCTTTAAAAATTATTTGAAAATCTTAATATTTTTGAAATATTTTTAGGATTACTGAAACCTTAGCTCTGATACCAATTGTGATACCCTACACCTCTAGGCACCCCAAAAATCGTACATGACTAGAAGCTCGGGTGGTCAAGTGAAATAAAAATCCATGACATAGCACAAAGACTAAGGCAACAATATAAAATGATTAAATTATTACAGAAGAAAATTTTCACTAATTATAAATTAATTGCAAAACAGCTTCATCAAAAACAACATTATCCCAAATTTATTTTTGAAACCAAAAGTACCAAGTAGTCTCCACGAAAACATAAAACTTAACAAAGTTCACAATATAGGTCCATACATATAGAGTAAAGTATGGAAAATAGAAACGAGGTACATGAAACAAAAGAAACAAAAGTTGAAGATAACAACTATTCCTATGACCCTCCAAGCTGTAAAGAACTACAACCTAGACCGCCCTCTTGTGATTTGGGGAAAATAGAAAAATAGGAATGGGTTATACATAAAGTCTGGTGAATGAGAAATAAAATGAAGTAGAAAGAATAAAACAGTTTAATTCCAGGTCTTCCCTGAATATCGCAGAGGGTGAATAATATAATGCAGTGAATCCTTCTTAGATATAGTTCCCAAAAACTCAAAGTCCATGGTCACTCTAGGGAAGTCAACCATGCAGTAATACTAAACGTCAATCGGCCTGTCAGACCTGTTGTCCTTACCTATCCATGTGCTAAAGCGTGAAAGTCATGCTCTTTACCCATGCACAATGACTAAATGTTTCTTATGTCTGACCGGCGCCAACTCAAACAACCTTGAAGGACCCTGAAGTTGCGCTCAGGCTCAGCCAAACTGGACTTCTATCCTCTTGTCTCCTCGGTCACTAACGTGGACTTGCCCTTCTCCAAATTATCGGTCCTACGAAAGAGCGCCCGCAGTTGGGTCAGCCATGCAAAATCCTCCAATGATCCGCCTAAAGAAGCCTACGTCGGTGCACACTTGTCATGATCCATCCACTTTGATCTGCTTGAAGAAGCCTACGATTGCAGATGCTATCTATCCTACGTACTAGCAACCGATGAAAGGTAACAAACATCCTTACGAACCTACTTTCCTGCTCCTAGTACGTACATCCAAAGCTATATCTTGGTCTTAACTGCACGAAACACCTATTTAGACCATTACAACACTTGCCTACCAAATAGCTTCAAGATTAATTATTTTTACCGTTACAATTTACATACTATTTATTTCCATTCATCTGCTTTAGGCTATTTTTACAACCTATTTGGTTATTTCACAATTTTCCTTTTTCTTACATAAATGGTATTTCAATTTCAAGTCCGTTCAATCAATATGGTTTGTTTCGTAATTTTTATGCCCTTTTTTTATATATTTACACTAGCCTTTAGGGTCCATTTATTTACCATTTTTTCCACTGTAATTTACGTTCTCCTTTTAGAGATTTATTCTTTACAAAAAATTTATCAAATAGCCACAAACCATTTAATTACACAAAATTCCACTTTTACATTTTTAGGCCATATACGAAACAAACAATTATGCCAATTAGACTTCCCAATTTAGTTCCAAAACCATATTCAAAATTATGTAATTATATCGATCAAAACCATAATTTATTCAAGTAGCATATCACGAATTTATTCTACCAACATGTTCTACAATTAGAAATTGAATAAAATCAAATTTAATTTAATTAAACCAATCTTATTTACGCCATGAAATGTGAATAACAATTATTTCGTTCCAAATTTCAAGCCAAACATGAATTAGAATTGAGAAGTGGTAGAAGGAGAAGATATAATAACTTACATAAATTTCAATCTTATTTATTCCATAAAACGTGAATAGACAATTTATATATCCCATATTTTGAATCAAACATGAATCAGATTTGAGAAGTGAAAGAAGAAGAAGAAGAAGTTGCACTAATTTACATCTATTATCAATTAATAACAGAGATTAATTCATATTAACGTGCCAAAAAAGAACTGAAATTGAACTAATTTCTTTTTCTTATTAATTCCCCCTCACCTAGCACTTGAGCTTGTATAAATTTGAAAAAAGCTTTTCTTTAATCTTTCTCCCTTTGATTCTTCTAAACACCCTAAATTGCTTGAATATACATAAATAATTTAATTTGGTAGAGATTTGTTTATTTAGTAGAGAAAAGGAGAAAGAATAATGCACACTAATTTTACTGTAGAATTATGGCAATGGCTGAATTAGAGATTAGGTTTAGGTTAGATGGTTTATTTATAGATTGTTTAAGTGAATATAATTCTATTAGATTATTTTAGATTAAATCTGGCTCTATCATACACTTAATGGTTATCCATTCTAGCCCATACACATCACTCAACCAATAAAATTTAGCCATCTTATCCTAATACATCACTGAAGCGAATGAGAAGCTGCCACATGTCAAAAAACACTAAAATATGTAGGAAAATCATTGGAAACGAACCAACTAAAACAAAAACATCACTTTATATTTTGGGTGAAAACGAGACTTAATCCTTGGTCACTAAGGAAGTCAACATGTGCTTTTACCACTGTGCCAAATGCGCTTTTAATTTCTTTTTAATTATATTTCCCGTAAAAATCGGGTTGTTACAATTTCTCCAAAAATACCAAGAAAACTAGGGTTGGACTGATTACCGCTTTAGAAAATACATGATAGGAAGCTATACCTAAGATCTACGAGCTTGAAGATTCTTTACGTGAAGCCCAGGATGGCCCCAAGGCGGTAGTGGCACTCGTAAATGCGCCTAGGAAGAATAGGATTATCGCTCTCCTAGAGAAACTTTTACAAGAGATTGTTAAAAGTAAGATGGGGTAGATTCCCTTGCAGTGCGCCATGGACATTTTTGGCTATCTCTTCCTCTCGCTTGATCCGAGCTTCCTTGTTAATACAATGGACTTTGAAGCAACTACTATGGATCCGGCGGATCATTAGCTAGGCACCAGTTATGATCCAATAAAGACCATCTGCACTGGTACTGTTCCATACCTAACCAGCATACCTTAGGTGTTTTTGTGGTTAACGCAGTCTTGTAGTTTTACAGATTAGAATGCTTTTGTATATTTATGTTATAGGTTACCCTCTTTCTTTGTTTAAGTTCTCATAAAAGTGCTATGTGGATTAGTAAAAGTTTTGATAAAAGAGCATAAGTCCTTTGTGAGTATCCTATTTGACCATGCTTTCCTTTAATTTTGTCTATTTGGGCTTGCTTAATTTCAAGTCCTCCCCTTCCGATCAAGGCCGTGAAATTCTTGACTTGGAAGGAAAGCTCAAGTCCATTCTATCTCAGGTCATTAAACTGGAGGGATAATTGAAAGATGCTGAAAATGTATACAAGGCTTCATAGGAAAATAAGATCAAGGCATTGAATGAAAAGTGGAAGAATTGTCTCTTTATATCGGAAAGCAAACTAGTGTGGGAAATGAATCGACCGTGTACTTAGCTCCCGAAACCGTGTTAAAACCTGGTGATGCTCTTGCACTATCACATGGGGTAGATCCTCATGTAGTTTCCCAGAGGAAAATGTTGGAACAAGACTTAAAAGATTTTTACAAGGACAAATTCTATGAACAAAAGGATTACTACATAAAGGGCATGACTCCTACTACTCAAGCAACGAGCAGTTCTGGTCAACATTCTTCATTGGGCGACCGTAGAACTCATTATTGAGTCCTTTAAGAGTGGTTTTAGGGTTGCAGCATAGTTTATTTCTTTAAGTGTCAAAGTCATTAGCTTAACTTTTGATGCAGTTATTCGTGGTAATAACTTTATGATGTGTGTATCGATGTAAAGATTCATGCAGTCATGAGCTAACTTTAGTAAATATTAATAAACCTTTGGTTTTTTCATTCACCTAACAAGCTTTATGTTGTTTCTGGAATTATGGTTTGTAGGTTGTTTTGAATTCCATATATCATCTATTCTTTCCATTTTTACTTAGCTCCTTGCATAATTCAAGGATCCTGAACTAACCTTTTGACATGCATATTTTGCTGCCAGCTTGGTATGACCTACCCCACTTTTTGGGGGCAGTTTCATATTCGTGTGTTTGGCATGGTCTGCTCCACTATTTAAGGGTAGACTGTATTTTGACTTGAAGTGAGGTCATTTATTTACGACCTTTTTAATTCATGCACATTGTTTTTTGTGCTTGCTTAGGTCGTCTAATATTCTTACATCCATTGTAAGCGTTAACTATGTTAGAGAAATTAGCATAAAGAAATTTTTATACTGGTTCAGGATATCCAATATCCATATGTCCAGTTGATCATATTAACAATGTTCAAGAAATTGACATAGAGAGATTTTTGTACTGGTTTGAGTCATCAAATATCCCTACATCCTGCTCAATGTATTACTACTTTTCATAATGTTTACAAAGTTTGCTACACAAGTAACATTGATCATACAAAGTAAGACCTAAGGTTCTCTGAGTTCCATGTTCTTGGGACTAAATTTTCATTAAGTTTTGACAGCTGGTATGCCCAATTTGTTAAAACTTCTGTAATAACTAGTGGTCCTTCCTAATTTGGGCATAATGCCCCATCCGTTAGGTCTTTTATGCTGGTCATTACTCTTCGCAGAACAAAATCTCCCTTGTGTAAGTTCCTTTATCTAAGCATAGCATTAACTTTTTGCTATCCTTTGTCTTAGGTGAAGATATGACTGTCGCCTCGTCTCTTTTTTCTTGAATGAGATCGAGGGTAGCTTCCTTTAGCTTCTTGTTCTTTTTGGTCGTGTATTATATCCTTCTATATGACGTGACCTCTACTTCGATGAGAAGCATGGCTTCATATCCATAGGCTAAGGAAAATGGGGTATGATCGATTGGGGATCTAGTTGTGGTACTATAAGCCTGCAATACTAAAGAATATTCCTCTACCCAATTCCACTTTGGCTTATGCAGTCTTTTGAGTAATTTCTTAATAGTTTAGTTTTCTACTCGAACTGCCCATTTGCTTATGGGTGCAATGGAGGCAAAAAATTTAATTATGCCACTCCTTTCATAGAGCTCTATGAATTCCTCGCTTTCAAACTAGGTTCCATTATCATAAATTATTTTATGGGGGATTTTAAACTTAGTGATATGCTTCTTGCTATGAAAGTGACTACCTTCTTTACAGTGATCATAGGTAGGGGTTCAAGCTCTACCCATCTGGTGAAGTAGCCTATTGCTATTATAGCGTAATCCGCTGCCTCCTTTGACACAGGAAGTGGTCCAATTAGTTCTATGCCTCATATGTCGAATGGCTATGGACTAGCTAAGGGGTTGAGTTTATGGGATGGCTATCTAAGGACACTTGTGAACCTTTGACATTTGTTGCATCTTCCCATGAATTCTCTCACACATGAAGTGCAGTGGGCTAGCAGTAACTGTGCCTCGGTATCTTCATTACTAACTTGGCATTTCCGAGTGATCCTTGCACTGCCTTTCATGTACGTCTCTCATGAATATATTCCTTCTTCTTTGGAAAAACATCCAAGATAAAGGGTAGAATACCCTCTCTTGTATAATATACCATCAAAGAAGGAGTAGTATGGAGCCTGATATCTTATTTTTCGAGATTCATTTCTATTTTGGGGTAGGGCTCCATTTAAAAAGAACTGCTTAATGGGGGTCGTCCTAGTGTTTCCTTTAGTTTGATGAAGCATGGGCTCGACTGAGGGTTGCTCCTGATTTTCCTCTGTTTGTTGGTCTTGAGCCCCATGTATCACTGCTCAGTAGGCCCAAGTTAGGACTAGTACTTGTTTTCTTCTATGGTTTTGCCTCTGTCCGCTCTTATGGTAATTTGGATTTCATTCATTTGCTAGTTTTGTGCTTACAAGTTCAGCTAATGAATCGGTAGAAGAGTTGTTCTCATATGGAGTTTGCTCTATACCAAATTGTTCGAAATCCTCTAATAATTACGTAGAAAGTTCCGTGTATTTGGCTAAATTTGGCTTCTTTACTTGGTAGTTGCCGTACTTGATTTACAACGAATTGGGAATGGCTGTGAATTTTATTATGATCATTACAGCCCCATATTTTGCCATATTATTGGTCGCCTTGAACTAAAGTTATAATGCTCTATGTAGTTTCTGCTTAACTTATGTAATCATCATATATCTGATTCTTGCCCTCGTTCATTTGAAGCCCCATCCACAAATAGTTTCCAAAACTACGAGCTAAGTGTTTCTTCCTCTGGTTAGGCCTTGCTTGGTAGTGTGCATTTTGCGATGAAGTCTACTAGAGCCTGACCTTTAATTGCTTTTCTCGGATAGTATGTGATATCATGTTGGTTGAGCTCCAACGCCCATTTTAGCAAGCGACAATATGTCTCCTGCTTCTGCAATATATGCCTTAGTGGTTTGTCTATGAGGAATTTGATGGGATGTGCTTGGAAATAGGGCCGCAGCTTTCTTGCTATGAGGAGCATGTTGTAGGCTAGCTTTCAATGACTGATTAATCTAATTCTACTTTTGACAAACACTTACTTGTGAAGTAAATGGGCCTCTGTGTTTCTTCATCCCCTCGAACCACTACAACACTAATGGCTTTATCAATTACAACTAAATATATATAAGTCCTCAATTATCACTGGTTTAAATAGTATGGGAGTGTTGACTAGATGGTCATTCAGATTTTGGAATGCAACTTTGCACTCCTCATCACACTCGAAATTCCATCCGTTCTTTATCTGATTGAAGAATGGTATGTATTTATCAGTTGCTTTAGAGATGAACCTACTTAGTGCAGCTACCATACCTTTTAAGCTCATAAGGTCTTTTGGCTTCGTTGGGATCCTCATTCCCCTTATGGATTCAATCTTTTGGGTTGCTTCTATGTCGTGTGCATTGGTTATGTATCCTATAAATTTTTCCGATTGGATAGCGAAGATGCACTTCAGGAGATTCAACTTCATATTATACTGCCTTAAGACCATTAATGTCTATTACATATCTTGTACATGGCCTGATGCTGCTTTTGATTTAACTAACATGTCATCTATATATACTTCAACATTTTTTTCCAATCTTATCTGAGAATATCATATTAACTAACCTTTGATAGGTCTCTTTAGCATTTTTGAGTCCGAACGATATTACTTTGTAGCAGTATAAGCCTTTGTCTATTATGAAACTAGTATGCTTCTGATCCGACTCAAACATAGCTACTTGATTATATCCTAAATATGTGTGCATGAATGAGAGTAGTTCATGTCCACTAGTTGCATCCACAAACTAATCGATTATAGGTAAGGAGAAGCTATCATTAGGACAGGCCTTGTTGAGGTTGGTATAGTCTATGTAGATCCTCCATTTTCCGTTGGGTTTCTTCACAAGTACTAGATTGGCAATCCATTTCTGGTTGTACACTTCTCTGGTGAATCTGTTTGCTTTCAGCTTCTTGACTTCTTCATGCAATGCATTATACCTTTCTTGATCCAAGGTTATATGCTTTTGTCTAATCGAATAAGCATTAAGATCAACGTTGAGTGCATGGCAGATGATGGTCGGATCTATTCTAGCCATGTCTAAATGCATCTAAGCAAATACGTCTGCTAATCTTTTTAAGAAGTCCATTAGTTCAATTCGATCTTTTATACTGAGATTATTCATAGTCTTGAGTTTTGTAAGGTCTTTTGGTATATCTTCAAAATCATCCACTCTCTTTTTGTTTCCCCAAATCTTGGGTCTATTTCACTTTCTCCTTCTTTTTTGGGCTGAGAAGTGACTGAGAGTTCTTGTTTATGGGCCTCTTTTGAGAAGTACTACGCATAGACTGAGTTATATTTTGTCAATGCCAATCATGTGCATATATTTCCTTTTCTCTTTTCTTACTTATGTTGTGGTCGCAGCATGCGTGGTACTTCATGACATTTCAGTTTTTAAAACAGGCCTAACCTTTTTTCCGTTATAGTTATTCTTACCATGGATATTAGAATAAATAAGAGAGTAGTTTTGAATAATTTTATTTATAGAGTTAATATTTACGTCGTACAATTCTCCAACAAGCAATCGTTCTCCTCTAACCGACGTTACTCTAGTAGTGGTGTGAAATTTCAGGAGCAGATCCTTCTAAGAGATAACTGCCTCTAAGTAAATCAGTGTCGGTCTTCCCAAGAATGCGTTATATGGTGATAGCTGATCGATGACTACTAAACTCGCATAAAGAGGCTGTGAAGCGGTACATTTTCGATAGTGACTAGTAAGCGGGATGACTTGATGGGAGTGCTTGTAGTGTTATTAAAGCTATAGATCGGCTCAAGGCTAGGCTTTAGTACTTCTTTTGGAAGCTTCGTCTGATAATATATGAAAATGAAAATAACATTAATTGAACTCCCAGAATCCATGAAGACCTTTCTTATGGCGAAGTTCAAGATCTATACCATAATGACAAGCAGATCCTAATGTGTTAAAACAAATCCAATGGCATTGGCCACGGTTAAAATTATGCCATGTGTAAGTTTTTATCTTATATTGAACAGGGTTTTTATTCCACTCTTGCTACCTGTGCATACCGCTCTTATGCCTTCTTTCTCATCCCGATAAAGTGTGAAGCCCCATGGACCGAGGCTATGAGGTTGGATTGATTTTCTGCTTGGTTTTCATTCGAATTCGAGGTGAGGCTCCCGATCCTTTCTTTGTTACTCTCTTTTTGGAAGCTACCTAAGTACCCTTTTGAATGAACCTTTTCTTTCTCATTTTTCATATGTTTATAGTTGCTAATATGGTGGTTGTTTGTTCTATGAAAGCGGTAGTTTGCTCTACCTCGGTTCTGCACCACCTTTTCCCCTTGTTTAGTACATTATAAGCATGGTCGGTCCCAGTCATTTTGTATATCTGCCTAGAAGTGTGCGTGAGGGGAGTTTTTGTTGTGAAATTGAGCTCCTTCTATCTTTTTGCAAGTGTATGATATCCGTATGCCCCTCTTTTCTTGTCATAGCTAAGAGCAGAAGTTCTTTGAGATTGTGTTGTAGATTTGGCCTCTTCCATTATAATATATTTGTTTGCCCTTTCATATAAAGCCTTCATGCCATGACATGACTTTTTGTTGTTTTTATCCTACATAGAATACCTTGTTTAATTCCGGCGTGAGCTGCGATTAGTAGTGCTTCTTCACTGTCCACCTGATCTAGAGTGCCTCGGATTTGAATCATTTACTGAAGTTTCATAAGATTTTACCGTCACCTTTCTTTACATATGGAAAGTTATTTACATCCGAGGAAGCTTATCGCCATGAGCTGAATTGCCTTAGAAGATCTGTGGATAGGTTTCTCTATATGGGGACCTCTCTTGATCAGTACCTCCTGAACCATCTAGAGGCCGCACTAGCTAAATAAACTGGAAAGTGTTTTCATCAAGCCATCCTCGCAAATTTCAAAATATCCATATAATACTTGAAAGTGTAGATGCGGTTGTCAACGTTATTGGTTCCATCGAATTTGCTAATCGATGGGGCTTTAAAGTTGTCATAAAAATATGATTATATGATGGTCAAACTGAATGGGGAAGAACCCTCTTCACTTACTTTTTCCCTAGTGCTTTGCTAGCACAACTTTGCTAGCTTCTCTACACGAGATTTCAACTGACAGATCTCATCTTCCAAAGGATCTATTTGGGATGAATCTCTCTTGTAAAGCAAAGTGACGTCATTGTCATCCGGAGTAGATTGAGCATGCTTCTTCGGTAGTAATGGGTTAACGTTGGTAGGTTTTAATTTGATTTGGGGTTAGCATGAATCTTGCCATTGAGTTTGACGCTTGTTTTTGGGCTAGCTTTATTGTTCTCATTTCAAGCAATGCGATTATCACCCACGCACTATATAGCTGGAGCTGGTAATGAGTGAAGGCAGTGAGATGTGGATGGTTAAGGAGAGGTTGGCCTAAGGGCAGTATATTGGGCCTTATTTTTTTCTATCCCCTCCATGTGTTGGTTTATATAGTTAGAGAAGGCCAGGAATATGGCTAGAATACGATCGGGGGATGGGGCCTCCGTTGAAGCTTCTACCTCAACTAGGACTTTTGAGGTTATGAGTGGCTCCTTAGAGATTTTTGAAGCTAAGTGTAATTATTCTTATGCAGAGAGTAGTAGAATCTATGGTATTTGAATAAAATGTGGGTAAGATTTACAGGAGAGCGAAATCAGTCCTCCTTCAAGCAAAAAAATGTTAGTGAGATCTATCATTTCACAAACACCAAATTATTTCATATAAAGCAATCGTGGCGCTGAGTACTTTCGTGATTATGAATCAACAAAATTAAGTGACATTAACTTTTCCTTAAGAATGATTAATTATATTACTTTTCTTACGTATAATATTATAAAGTGAAAAATGATAAAAAAATATATACATAATCAGTTAGTTATCTAGGTATTCGAGCTGACGGAAAACAATAAAGCTGCAAAATAAAGTGTTGGAAATAGTAATGGACACAGAGAATTTATGAGGTTTGTATGTTAAGAAATCCTTCGTCAAAATATCACTTTCTTTCTTTTATATTCTTAATACAAACAAATAACGGCAGAGAGTATAGAGTTTATGTTATGTGTGCCTAAAAAAGTAAAGTGAAAATCCCCCATTTTCCACTGCAGTCCCTTTTCTACTTATAGTACAAAGATGCTTGTTGATAGTCTATCATCCTTTATCGTTCCTTTAGTTTCCACCTTTGGAACGCATTACATGTTATCCACCTATCTCATTTGTTCGATATGTGTGGATTACTGATGTGTACTCGGTGGAAAACTATATTTTGATGGTTGAATTTTTGACTTTAAGCTGGATACTTGAAATCATACCTAGGTGTTTGAAATTAAGGAGGAAAAATTCAATGTTTTGAGTAGCTTGTATGTCTTTGATTCTAAACCGTGCCATGCTTATATTTTTGCCACCACAAGTGGATGGCGTTGTCATAAGGTGCTACCCTTCATTCCATAGAGAACTCACACTTTCATTGGTACTTTAGGACTCCCCCTTGCTACGTTGAATGTTGTGATGCCATATTGCATTAGTATTGCACTGATATTTCTAAAGGTGTACTACAACGCCTATTCTATGGTGTTAACATATCACAGTTTGGGGATAGCAGTAGTTGGGCTTCATTGCTCGGTAGGAGAGATCGAGTTATCATCTTCAAAGATGGTTGCCTTATGTGATTTTTCTTTAATCTACTTTCAATCAGTAGAGCACTACACTTTTGCTTTTGTCTTTGAATCAAATCTTAAGATTTTGGGGATGGAGTTGGGTCTTCTCAAGTTGCCTTTGTGGTGTGAGGTTTTGTCTTTGGTAGTGGAGAAGCCTGTTTTCTTGTTCCATCCTTCAGTTTTTGGGTTTGGGGTCAGAGTTTGTAGGATTGCACTATGGTCTTTATGAATTTGTTATTTATATCGGATTGCGACGATGTCCTGTCACATCAAGATGGCGGCTCTTCCCATTATCCTATTATATCAGATCGTGGCACAAACCTGCCACTACTAGTTGTTAGTTCAAGGTGCGGCACATCCATATTAGCACATAAACGCTTAAGAGGATGTGCCACAGTTTTACATTAATAGGTTAGGCCTTTTGGATTAGCCTTCATACCTTATGGGAGTTTTCTGTTTCCGGTGCAAAGCATTATAATATCGAATCTATATTTAATGGAGAGCGCATCAGTATTTTCGCTGTTTAGACCTGGGCACAATATCACCTTGATTTTATCATCGCATCCTTTTCATAGCTTCACTTATACTATGAGTGCAATTCCTTTATTTTGCACCGGCTTCGTGTTATCTTGGTGCGGCATTATCTGGGCTTACTTGTTGTTTCATTTCTTTATTTCGACTTTTGTTGTTGCAAGAGCAATTTTTCTGGCTCGGTAGTTGCATCAAATTTTCTTTAACAGCGTCAGGAAATATAGGTGTAGCAATTAGAATGAAAGTATACATGCTTTCCCTTATGTTTAAAATCTAATCCCAAGATCAGCATCTTTGTCCACTTGGGCTTCCGATTCATTTGGCCCAAAAAGTACATTCTAGTAAAATGTTCGTACTTCTTTCACCCAGTATCTGTTTCTTACTTTTTATATATAAATTTGGAGTAGAAAAATCTACTTAATGTAATGATTTAATCATATTTCCAATGTTCTTTAATTTTTAAAATTTTTATTTCTGTATTTTATATGAAATTAGCAAAATACTATTTTTAAAGTTGATAGATTATTTTTATTAAAACTCTGAGGTATTACAGTATGCCTTTTTGATAGGTACAAATAATCTACTTTTGTAATCTAGATATTTCATTTAGTATGTTCACGACTGAAAATCATCTAAGGTTTGCTCTGGTCCATGGTCATTTAGATGTACGTTCTTTTTTCCATTCTTTTAAAATAATTTGATGCATCGATACCAATTCATGGTTCCTTTTATATAAAAGAATCACTTACGAGATTGATTATTTTTAAAGATTATGTTTCTGTATTTTATGTGAAATTACCAAAATACTATTTTTAAAGTTGATAAATTAATTTTACTAAAACTCTAAAGTATTACATTATACATTTCAATAGATATAGATACTGTACTTTTGTAGTCCAAAAACTACATACTTATGTTGACCACTGAAAATCGTTTAAGAGTTTGCTCTGATCCATTGTCAGGTAAACGTACTTTCTTTTGTCCATTTTTCTAAAATAATTTGATGGATTAGTACTAACCATGGTTTCCTTTTATATAAAAGCAACACTTGAAATTGTCCATCTTCCACCTTTATTTTCCTTTGCCTTTAAGTATCATCCACTTCCACTTGTCCCAAAGCTAGAGCTTTCCCTAGATATAAACTTTCAACTCTAGACTTTATTAAACTTTTACAAGAACAGTTTCAAGGTGAAGTTATTAATTCGATGTTACACTGCATTTGTCACAATCGCCATCATCATTGTCAACCCCTTGCTTTCATCATCGTTGTCAATCAATGCTCCATACAAAGCCCCTCCATTTTTCCTCCAAATAATCGACAATACTCGACTACTTAGGATGGTACTAAAATGAGATAACAATAAGGTGATGGAGGAAATATGAGGTTGGATATGATTGAGGGGGGAGATAGATCAGCTTAAAGAAGGATTTTGATATAGATGGTCGATTCCAACCCAATTCCATCAAGTTGTTGTCAAGCTTCGACGAATTCGAGTATTATTTAGTCCTGAGACACCTATCCCATCAACATTCTTGTTCGTTGGCCAAGAAATCTTTATTCTTTAAAGATTGTACCGGCTCTTTGGGATACCTAGGTGGAGAGAGAGATTTCTAGCTCGCTTTTTATCTATCAGATTTTGTTGACGTAGTTCACATGTTAATGATTTCCTTTCGACACAGTCACATCGCATGCCAGAGTTTGTTTGCTCGGACGGGTGGGCTTTCAATCTACACCGCACGCGACACAAGATAACCTACTATGTAGAATATGTGAGTGCCCTGGCCGATGTACAAAAATTGATGGATGACAAACGTCAATGTTTGCTAAATGCTGTTGTAACAACCCTGTATTTTGTGATTATTTTAATTTTGTATTTTAATTATTTTAACTGAAATTTTTGATTTAAAAACTTTATTTTGTTGATTAAAATGGATAAATTTTGTTATTTTAAATATAAATTTGGATTTTTGTGTGAGTTATAATTCCAAACCTGAATAAATGGTATATTTCCAAAAAAGGTGGATTTTGGTCAAAATGGTCAAACTTTGACTTTTAGATTTAAATTTTTGAATTTTTGAATTTTATCTTTTATTGTGAAAATATATTTAATTTCAAGAATATTGCTTTTGGTTTCATTGAAATCGGATTAATATTGTGAAAGTTATGTTTTTTACAATATTGTGTGTAAATTGTTTTATTTAACAAATTTGTGTATTTTAGTTTATGTAAATAATATTTTTGTTTGTAAAATCATGTTCTAATTTTTGTAACATGGTATGTTATGAATATATTTTATTTTAAAACATTTTTGAAGTATAGTTTTAATTTTCAAATGTTGATTGTATATTGTTTTCCAATTTTAAATTCTAGTTTCAATTAAATAGCTATTTCTTTATTTATTTTCTATTTTTCCTTAAAGGAATTATTTAATTTCATTTACACTTTATTTTGTTCAGCATTTATTTTATTTACTTGACTTTTTTTTATTTAGAAGTGTTGTTGAAATTTTCCAAACTAAGTTGAATTTTATTTACAATTTTTAATTCTAGTTTCCATTAAATAGAGTATTTTCTTTATTATTTCCTACTTTTCCTAAAACTATTTATTTATTTTTCATAATATCTATCTCTACCTTATTTTTCTATTTAGACATTCATTTATTAATTAAATGGTAAGAGTTTAGACCCTTATTTATTTTTTGGAAAAAAAATTCAATTATACACACGTTATTGCTTTAAAAGGCATATCTTTAAAATGTATTTATTTAACGTTATTGTAGCGACCCGACTTCCTATCTCCAGGAAATCGCATCACTAGTGAAGAAAGAAAGGGATAGAAGAAGAAAAGAAAGAGAAAGAAGAACACAACAGCAACAGATAACTCACAGCGGAACGAATAAAATATAATATATCACATAAAATATTACATAGTATCAGATTACATCAGAGTTACACAACTTTACAACACATATTAGATAGTTATAAACATCTGTCTAATTCATACAACTCAAGTATACTAGACAGAGATACAACATACACAACGGAATCATAATATCTACACATGGAAGCCTCCTGCTCCATATCTCCTCCAGAATTCGTCAAGCTAACCTAAATCACTTGACTACTCATACATAATATGAGTACCCAAGAGTTTAATAAAACAGAAAATAAACACTCGGGTCAGACAGGGGTCTGGTGTGAGTAAACGGTTTAAAATTGCTTAACTTTAGAAAACCTTTGAAAGAAAAGGTATCACGTAAGACTTCCCACACATAAACATGGAATTACCTTACGCTAACCAAAACATTTGATAGGAAATCCAGTGATATTATAATAGTGTCTAGGGTTTTCAAGTAAATATGAAATAGCCGAAATTGTTACATTATTAAATTCCACCTACTAGCCACAAAAGTGGGTAATACAATCAAAACCGTAGGGTCTCGTAGGAAGAATAGGTTTCCATCAATGGCAGGGCTACTGGGGTACCGCCCGTCACAGTACGTGGCCTAGATCAACGTACCAAGGAGTACGCCTGCTCCCCTGCAACACAAGGCCGGAACCATCCCTTACTGGGCAGTCCTGAACAAGACAACCCCGCAGTTGGCCGCGACCCAACTGCCCACACAACCGAATAAAAAGGGACTTCTAGACAGAGGAAAATCTTGCTCTCCAGTGGGAGCTACCTACGAAGCCTTACTGCACCTCCCCTATTTTAGCCATTCCCGGTTGTTGATGTGACACCCCACCTCTATGCTCACAATAACAAAGAGTATTAAAAGAAATACTGTCTATTATTATGAAGAATAAGGCTGGATAGGAGCGGCCATCCGTAGTTAGGCCTTACACTAGTATTGGTTATCTCGATTTGAGTGGTATATATTTTTATTTTTCATCTCATATTTGTTTACTCCCATCGACATACCCAATTCTGGTATAAAACGAACTACGATGGTTCATAATAGTTTAGGACAATATATATAATAATAACACAGATAATAAGTGCGAAATACAGATATAACAGAAAGTCTCATATATATATAACTGATATCAGTTGATATACATGTGATACAATACATATGATACAACTACAACTGTCGACTCTGGAAGTTACATATACAAGTACATTATCGTGAATAATATACATGAACATACAACATCCTATACACATACACTAACTACTATAAAGGACGACGACTACTCCAAAAGATATAAAAGACTTCATAAATCTAGCAACAGCCTGAAGTAAGATATCAACAACCTGTAAATACTCGGTCTGACCCGAGTATTAAATTCAAGAGATAATAATACACGGGTCAGTCTAATTCAAACTCAGTTATTAGTGCATAGAAGCAATAATAATTAAATATGAATAGACGACAGTCACAATAAATTCCGTCTACCCAACTCTTCTAGAAGAGAATCGGATAATGGTAAATATAACACGTAATAGTGTTAAACAATAAATCAGCAGATTCAAAATATCAACAAAGATAAGTGAAAAGACTATCAATGAAGATAATTCAAAAAACATCAGAATTGCCAAATTGCAATTAACAACAAAATCCAATTATGGAATAAATAATCAGAAACTTAGAATCTAATTATCGAATAGGTAATTAGACACAACAAAATAATCAAATCAAATCAATTTAACCAATTGAAAAGTTACTTTAAAACATCAAAACCGATTGGCTGCAGTATACGCATGCGTGCACTGCCTCGCCAATACTGTCTATGAAATACGCAGAAGATCGATGGATCAAAAGTAATTAGAATATCAATAAAAGCAATACCATGTGGCTGCAGTTCACGCTTGCGTGCACTGCCTTGCCACTGTAGTGATAATGTACCCAATGAATAGCGTGTGGCTGCAGTTCATGCTTGCGTGCACTGCCATGCCACTACAGTGATAATGTAATACATAAGAGCTCAGTGCATCAAAATGCAATACAAGGTCAAATCCAAGCTACACGCTGGATTCAACTCAAGTGAATTCGAAAACAAATCCAAATGCCATCAAGTGGTACAAGGTCACCTATATGGATGTGCAGAAAATGACAGTAACGAACTCAGAAATGCGATATAGTGTACCACAAAGCAAACTCATATGGACAGGCATACAGTGCTCTTAAGTGAACTCAACGAAATTGTCCAACTCACTGGCAACGGAGAAATGAATAATGCAAACCAATATCAGTGACAAAGCCTCACAAATGAAATGGTTATAAATAACCATATATGCATACTGCAGCAACTCAAGTCAGTTGCATTAGTCTCTACAAAAATCAAATGTGCAAATACAACAAAGCTCAATTGAACTGTCCAGCACACAATTCGCACTGCACATGACTCGCCCAAGTTGATATACAATTATATACTCAAGCATCAGGTCAACAAGTGCAGCAAGCAACACCATATAATCTCACTACTACATAATAGAATAAGCAACAGTGCAGCAGCAAGTAACTAAATACAAGGGCAGTGACCTCATACTATGATGAACAGGCAGTAAGCCCATATGCAACATGACAGTAAGGTGGCTAAGTGACAACATAAAGGGATCAGACCCAAAGGAGTGACATGTCCAACCGGTTCTAAATGAAATATACATGAATAAGGCTCAGTAATGCAACAACAACATCAAGTGATGCCACATCACAAAGTCAAAGCTATCAAGTCAATTCCTGATGTATCAGATGAACACATACTTAATGCAAACAACACACGAACAGTGCGACTTACTGATGCAACATTTTTAATATGTACCAATAAGCTATGCCGAGAAACCAAATCAAACAGAGGGGTCAATATGGCAATACAGCAAGCACATGAATGCACAATGCACTACATCACCAAGCGGTACAGCGGTTCAGTGAACCATTTCAGCACATTGGTTTGCCTGTGTAAATATATTTTTCACTTTCAAGCTGCAGGTCGGGGATATAAATGTCGAAGCAAGTATACAAAGGAAATGCAAAGTTTGACAAAGTCAAGTACCACGAATTAGTTTACAAGATAATCCAAACGAGGCACAGTGCCCTGAGTACATACAAGGTAAAACATGCCAGAGAATTCAATTTGCAGACTTGGACAAGGTCATAGTAAAGGTACAACCGAAGTCAAAATGAAATCAACAGTAGCAAGTTTTAACCATAAAGGTCGAAATCAAACAGAAAACAAGTCGAAATTTCTACAGAGATAAACACTAAAATGGCCAGGGTCGAACAAGTCAAGGCCGAGCTAACATAATAACACGAAATCAGAATACAGAGGATTTCAAAGCCGTGTACATCACAAAATCACACACATGTGAAATTGAAAAAGTCAGTGAACAATCTCAAGCATCAGCAAAATCAAGTCAAAAATCATTCAATCACCAAGTTATACGAGATCGACAAAATCAACAAAATCATCAACAAAGAAACACACTTGAATTAGATGTGAGTAATAAGAATTACTCACCTTTGTCGATGCGAATAGAAGTAGCAGAGCGGAGCTCTTCGTGACGAATGATCGCCATAAGGAAACGAAATCATCGTTTGACCGAGCTAATAGAAGTCATGGCACCCCAGAATCAAGCGGAAACGCAAGATTTAGATCAACTCGAAGCAAGCAGCCAACTTCATCAAACCCTAATTTCGCGAAGGGGACGAACGAGTCGCCATTTTTTTTTCTTTTGTTTCGTTTGGTTTTTAGGTTGTCGAATGAGAGAATGAAATGGGGAACGGGTTATGGCCTTAGTTAATATTCACGGCCATGATTAAACATGGGCCACAATTTCAATTAATTTTTAAAAACTCCAAATAGCCAATAACAACAAAAATTTTTAAACGAATTCCAACTCGAATCAAAATTCATATCAGCAATTTGTTATTAGCTAGCAGATTAATCGTTCAATGACGATATTAAATCGATACAAAAACCCCGGGTTGTTACAGACTCCCCTCCTTATAAAAATTGCGTCCCCGCAATTTTCATAATTAAGGTCGTCACTAACTATTAATTTTCTAACATAAACTGGTTAAGCTAGAAAAATAAAAGTCGGGAATACAAACTCCAAAGAAATCTTTTAATTTCATAAAAGAAATTTAAATTCTCAACAAAATCTAACTATCAAATAGATAATTAGGAAACAACTAAACTGGATAAATGCAATTATCAGCAATATCTAATTATCGATGCGATAATTAGAAGGCAGCAAAATCTAATTATCAACAAAGATAGTTATAAAACACAAATCACAATTCGCAAAACTGCAATTAACTAGTTACCAAAACGATAATCAGAAATCTCAAATCACAAATATCCGATTATCAAAAACGATAACCAAATCAACAAATATTGGATTATCAAAAACGATAATCAAATCAACAAATCAACAATTATTCGATTATCAAAAACGATAATCAAATCAACAAATATTCGATTATCAAAAACGATAATCAAATCAACAAATATTCGAGTATCAGAAACGATAATCAAATCAACAAATATTGGATTATCAAAAACGATAATCAATTCAACAAATCAACAATTATTCGATTATCAAAAACGATAATCGAATCAACAAATATTCGATTATCAAAAACGATAATCAAATCAACAAATATCCGATTATCAAAAACGATAATCAAATCAACAAATATTGGATTATCAAAAACGATAATCAAATCAACAAATCAACAATTATTCGATTATCAAAAACGATAATCAAATCAACAAATATTCAATTATCAAAAACGATAATCAAATCAACAAATATTCGATTATCAAAAACGATAATCAAATCAACAAATATTGGATTATTAAAAACGATAATCAAATCAACAAATATTCGATTATCAAAAATGATAATCAATTGAACAAATATTGGACTATCAAAAACGATAATCAAATCAACAAATCAACAATTATTCGATTATCAAAAATGATAATCAAATCAACAAATATTCGATTATCAAAAACGATAATCAAATCAACAAATATTCGATTATCAAAAACGATAATCAAATCAACAAATATCCGATTATCAAAAACGATAATCAGAACTCATAACATCAAATATCTAATTACCTGCAGATAATTAGATTCAACAAATATCTAGAAATCAATTAAGATACTCTAGAAAATCAACATAAAAGGGTGGATCGATCCCATCGGATGGCGAGTTTTAGCTATGCCGCACGTGCATCTCATATGGCCGAAGCCTACCAAGTACCCATCATAATTTTGACGCCCATCATATGACCCGAAGGTCCAACATATGACCCGAAGGTCTGGTACTGGTATTTGACCCGAAGGTCCATCATATGACCCGAAGGTCCTTATAGTGGCTCGAAAGCACACGAAAATCATCATATATTCAATTAACGATTCCGAAATTAACCAAAATAGCGAACGCACATGTCCCATACCACGTGTTTTACTAAATCGTTTGATTCTCTTCATCGTTTTCTTAAACGTGTAAAATCATCAAAATCATCAAACAGCAAATGTTTCAATTAACGAGTCCGGAATTAACCAAAATAGAAAACGCACATGTCGCATAACCACGTGTTTTACTAAATTGTTTAAATCTCTTCATCGTTTCCTTGAAAGTGCAAAATTGTGTATTCCAAAAATAACATTTCACATTCTCAAACGGACAAGTCCGGAATTAAGCGAATCGGTAAAAGAAAGGGGTCATAATCCACGATTTTACTGAAACGTTTAAATCACTTTCTCATTCTTTTGAAAATGCAACTGTAAAAATTCTGAAAACAATTTTATTTATTTTATAAAAGTAACAATTTACATTCTCAAACGAACAAGTCCGGAATTAAGCTTATTAGTAAAAGAAAGGGTTCATAGTCCTCGATTTTGCTGAATCGTTTAAATCGCTTCCTAATTCTTTTGAAAGCGCAAACTATAAAAATTTTGAAAAACAAATTTTATTTTTAAAACAATTTGCAAATCCGTGATAAAACAGCAACATTAGTGACAATTTCAATAAGAAAATTGTACTTCTCAAAACACCGTAGAAACGGATCTCAAAATCAGCATTGCGGGATAACCGCTTGAAAATCCACTTTAAAATATGACGGATACTGAAGTCAAAGAGACAGTATTTTTTAAACGTCAAATTCTCATCTAAATAATTTGCATCAAAATATAATATCGGTGAATTTTCATTCACTAAAATGTCAACAAAACACCGTACTTCAAAACGTAGCACTAGAGTGAAAATCCCGTTATAAAAATAACGGCAACAAAATACGTTTCATAACCAAGCATCGGTTCAACGTAAAATTAGTGTAGTAACGTGCAACTCATGTTTGCACGCACACTACTAAATAAACAAAGAAATTACTCAAATATATCTTCAATGAAGATAATTTAAAACAGCAAAAATCTAATCAGCATGCGATTAGTATTAAAGAAAACCAGTATAAATTTTCAACAAATCAAAACCACTGGTTAAACAACATAATGAATTAAATTCATTTTCATATTGATTTTTAAATCAAAATAATTATCAGCTGTACTCAGCGAAGCAGTCTTACTGTTTCCGCTACGCACTCTGATAACAGAACACAAATCAACCGAATCATCAAAGTACAATTTCACTTTTATTTTTAAATAAAGCTATTTAAAAAAATTCATCATAATTTCAAAACTTTAGTTTCGACTCAAAGCACATATAAAACATCGACAATTAGTTGTAACACATGTTCCATCTAAGTTATGTTTTATATTATGTCCATAAACCCCAAGCTCTGATACCAACTGTGACGCCCCACCTCTATGCTCACAATAACAAAGAGTATTAAAAGAAATACTGTCTATTATTATGAAGAATAAGGCTGGATAGGAGCGGCCATCCGTAGTTAGGCCTTACACTAGTATTGGTTATCTCGATAGGAGTGGTATATATTTTTATTTTTCATCTCATATTTGTTTACTCCCATCGACATACCCAATTCTGGTATAAAACGAACTACGATGGTTCATAATAGTTTAGGACAATATATATAATAATAACACAGATAAATAAGTGCGAAACACAGATATAACAGAAAGTCTCATATATATATAACTGATGTCAGTTGATATACATGTGATACAATACATATGATACAACCACAACTGTCGACTCTGGAAGTTGCATATACAAGTACATTATCGTGAATAATATACATGAACATACAACATCCTATACACATACACTAACTACTATAAAGGACGACGACTACTCCAAAAGATATAAAAAGACTTCATAACTCTAGCAGCAGCCCGAAGTAAGATATCAACAACCTGTAAATACTCGGTCTGACCCGAGTACTAAATTCAAGAGAAAATAATACACGGGTCAGTCTAATTCAAACTCAGTTATTAGTGCACAGAAGCAATAATAATTAAATATGAATAGACGACGGTCACAATAAATTCCGTCTACCCAACTCTTCTAGAAGAGAATCGGATAACGGTAAATATAACACGTAATAGTGTTAAATAATAAATCAGCAGATTCAAAATATCAACAAAGATACGTGAAAAGACTATCAATGAAGATAATTCAAAAAACATCAGAATTGCCAAATTGGCAATTAACAACAAAATCCAATTATGGAATAAATAATCAGAAACTTAGAATCTAATTATCGAATAGGTAATTAGACACAACAAAATAATCAAATCAAATCAATTTAACCAATTGAAAAGTTACTTTAAAACATCAAAACCAATTGGCTGCAGTATACGCACGCGTGCACTGCCACGCCAATACTGTCTATGAAATACGCAGAAGATCGATGGATCAAAAGTAATTAGAATATCAATAAAAGAAATACCGTGTGGCTGCAGTTCATGCTTGCGTGCACTGCCTTGCCACTGCAGTGATGATGTACCCAATGAATACCGTGTGGCTGCAGTTCACGCTTGCGTGCATTGCCTTACCACTACAGTGATAATGTAATACATAAGAGCTCCGTGCATCAAAATGCAATACAAGGTCAAATCCAAGCTACACGTTGGATTCAACTCAAGTGAATTCGAAAACAAATCCAAATGCCATCAAGTGGTACAAGGTCACCTATATGGACGCGTAGAAAATGACAGTAACGAACTCAGAAATGTGGTACAGTGTACAACAAAGCAAACCCATATGGACAGGCATACAGTGCTCTCAAGTGAACTCAACAAAATTGTCGAACTCACTGGCAACGGAGAAATGAATAATGCAAACCAATATCAGTGACACAACCTCACAAAAGAAATGGTTATAAATAACCATATAAGCATACTGCAGCAACTCAAGTCAGTTGCATTAGTCTCTACAAAAATCAAATGTGCAAATACAACAAAGCTCAATTGAACTGTCCAGCACACAATTCGCACTGCACATGACTCGCCCAAGTTGATATACAATTATATACTCAAGCATGAGGTCAACAAGTGCAGCAAGCAACACCATATAATCTCACTACTACATAATGGAATAAGCAACAGTGCAGCAGCAAGTAACTAAATACAAGGGCAGTGACCTCATACTATGATGAACAGGAAGTAAGCCCATATGCAACATGACAGTAAGGTGGCTAAGTGACAACATGAAGGGATCAGACCCAAAGGAGTGACATGTCCAACCAATTCTAAATGAAATATACATGAATAAGGCTCAGTAATGCAACAACAACATCAAGTGATGCCACATCACAAAGTCAAAGCTATCAAGTCAATTCCTGATGTATCAGATGAACACATACTTAATGCAAACAACACACGAACAGTGCGACTTACTGAAGCAACATTTTTAATATGTACCAATAAGCTATGCCGGGAAACCAAATCAAACAGAGGGGTCAATATGGCAACACAGCAAGCACATGAATGCACAATGCACTACATCACCAAGCGGTACAGCGGTTCAGTGAACCATTGCAGCACATTGGTTTGCCTGTGTAAATATATTTTACACTTTCAAGCTGCAGGTCGGGGATATAAATGTCGAAGCAAGTATACAAAGGAAATGCAAAGTTTGAAAAAGTCAAGTACCATGAATCAGTTTACAAGATAATCCAAACGAGGCACAGTGCCCTGAGTACATACAAGGTAAAACATGCCAGAGAATTCAAGTTGCAGACTTGGACAAGGTCATAGTAAAGGTACAACCGAAGTCAAAATGAAATCAACAGTAGCAAGTTTTAACCATAAAGGTCGAAATCAAACAGAAAACAAGTCGAAATTGCTACAGAGATAAACACTAAAATGGCGAGGGTCGAACAAGTCAAGGCTGAGCTAACATAATAACACAAAATCAGAATACAGAGGATTTCAAAGCCGTGTACATCACAAAATCACACACATGTGAAATTGAAAAAGTCAGTGAACAATCTCAAGCATCAGCAAAATCAAGTCAAAACTCATTCAATCACCAAGTTATACGAGATCGACAAAATCAACAAAATCATCAACAAAGAAACGCACTTGAATTAGATGTGAGTAATAAGAATTACTCACCTTTGTCGATGCGAATAGAAGTAGCAGAGCGGAGCTCTTCGTGACGAATGATCGCCATAAGGAAACGAAATCATCGTTCGACCGAGCTAATAGAAGTCATGGCACCCCAGAATCAAGCGGAAACGCAAGATTTAGATCAACTCGAAGCAACCAGCCGACTTCATCAAACCCTAATTTCGCGAAGGGGACGAACGAGTCGCCATTTTTTTTTCTTTTGTTTCGTTTGGTTTTTAGGTTGTCGAATGAGAGAATGAAATGGGGAACGGGTTATGGCCTTAGTTAATATTCACGGCCACGATAAAACATGGGCCACAATTTCAATTAATTTTTAAAAACTCCAAATAGCCAATAACAACAAAAATTTTTAAACGAATTCCAACTCGAATCAAAATTCATATTAGCAATTTGTTATTAGCTAGCAGATTAATCGTTTAATGACGATATTAAATCGATACAAAAACCCCGGGTTGTTACAGTTGAGGCATGAGGCTGCGATTACCTTTATAGGACACAACTATTTTAGAATGCTCATCGTCCACCTAACGATGTTCTGAAAGCATTCAATCCATACAAGTTCGTTCCACGTTCGAACGAAACCGAAGTCACTATCTCGCTGCACTCATTATTGGAATCACCCTCAGAGTCAACGACCATAACCCTTGCACTCTAAATCACCATCTTGAATCTATAAGCACTATTCCGTCAACTCATTACGGAATCACCCACAGAGTTATACTGACGTATAGCCCTTACACCTCGAGTCTTCACTTGCTCCACTTGGATACACGACCTAACGTTTAATTGGAATCGATGTGGTTTTCGGATATCCAAATATGGAAACCCGATCCCGGTCTCACTGAAACCAAACACCATTGTAATGACCAAGTTGTACTTAAGGGTTTTAATAGTTTAAATTTATATTCAGGATGATATAAACAGATAGATGAATCACATTATCACTATAGATAATTCATAACAACATTCATCACACAAAACAGCATAACACATATATCAGAGATATCCAATATCAACCAATCACCCAATATCAATCATCACCCAATATCAATCATCCAAAAGCAGAATTGATTATCACTTAATCAATTTAATTAACCTTTTAATTAGATTAATTAATATCCTTTAATTATTTGGATTATCTTAATCTTGCTTCATTGATTTATTACCAATCTAATTCAATATCATCTCTTAATGATCTTCCTTAATTAATCTTCCTTGATTAATTATCTCTTAATTACATTCAAGTAATTATTCTTAACCATATTCGATAATTAACCTTTAATCACTATCATTAATTACAATAATTAAGGATCCTTCATTTATTAATTAACTATAATTAATTTCATTAAACCTTAATTAATTACAATTAATTAATCCTACTTATATTCAATTATTATTATTAATCAACCTTGATTAATATCATTAATTTAATAATCCTTATTAATTAATTAACCCTTTAATTAATTACATAATTGACTTATAATTAATCATTTCTTTAATTAGTAATTAACAACTTGTAATTACTTATCCTAATTAATTAGCTTCTTAATTAATTATATTAACCTTTGATTAATTTCTTTAATTAACAAATCTTTAATTACTTCATTAAGTAATTATTAATCAATAAATTACTTCTTAATTAATTACTTATTAATTAATTACATTTTTAATTAATTACACTTAGAAATTAATCTTAAATTAATCTCATTCATTAATCAATCACATTAATTAGTTAATTAACTAAAATAATTAAGTAATTAACTCTTAATTACTTACATAAGTAATTATCTCTAATTACTTCCTTTAATAAATCTTAATTACTCCCTTAACAATAATTAATTCCATTGTTAAATAATTCTTAGTTCGTTAACTAATTAATTATTCCATAATTAATTATCTTCAAAACAATTAAGTTAATCAATTCCTTAATTGATAACATTAAGTGATTCTATTAATCACTTCCATTAATTATTACCATGAGTAAATTCTACTAATTTATTTCCACAAGTAATTACCATTCTAATTATATTCAAAAATTAACCATTTGTTACTTCATTAAGTAATCACACTTAATTAATCCATAATTAAGTGATTATTTTAAAAATTAAATAAAAAATTACCTAATTATTTCAAATTAATTAAATAATTAATTAATTACTTACTTATATTTCAAAATCCTTAATTAATTAAGAAAACATTATCCTTAATTAAACCTTTTCTTTTACTTATAATCAATTCATATAACCAAGAATTCTTAAGTTCAATCAAAAATAATTTAACTATATTTATCTACATAAGTAAATTATTTGAATTTAATCAAATCTAAATGACTTGAAGACAAATTATTTATTTGGATTACAAAATTATAACTTAAACTTTATTTGGAAATAAAGCATTTAGAAATCAAATTTTAAACTCTAAAACACTTAAATTTTCCCAATTCAAACTTCTTTATTTTGAACAAAATTTTGAAACTTAAGTTTTTAAAACATTATTTTAGAATTTTACTTAAAACTTGATTCAATTTTAAAATTCCAAATACTCTTTTAAATTAAAGTTCAGAAATTAAATTAAGATAATTACTTTCTAAGGCAATCATATTAAAACATTTTAAATTTGAAAATAAATTCAATTGTCACCTTAAAAGTTGATTTACATTCATTTCACAGAACAAGCTTTAACTCTGTAATTTATTCTTCTATAAAACTTTACTTGATTTCATTTATTCAATCAATGAGTTTAATCTATAACATATTTCTTTAAAACAACCTGCATATACTTGCTCGTGAGGAAATCTTTGGTTAAACGCGAGTAGTGCTCACCAAAACTCCAAGTAAGTCTCGAAGCAAACTCACGCTTGCCTCGAGTCACCCCCGACAGCATCTACTTCGGGTCGCCACTCAAAAAACACGAGCTCAACTTCGAGCTGGCCTTCATCTTCCCCAACAAAAATTTCCAGAACTTCAACCTGACACCATCTGTGCACGGTGCACGTGCCCAACATTTTTCGACCAACGGGACCATCCACATCGATCCCATGAACCCACGCGAGCATGAGTTCGAACCCAGTTCGATCAAACAATCACTCGAGTAAAAATTCAGTCATCAGCTTGAACAGAAAACAACCTCGACTCTTAAAACCAATCGCCGCCGACCATCTCATCACTTTTGAACCCCGCCCTTTTCACCACCGAACACCAAGACCTCAAGCTTCATTCTTTCCCAAACGCGATCGAACTCAATCCTTTATCCCAGTCGCAAATGCCTCAGTACCCAAGGCAACAAAAACTTACTGCAAAACCCTAGTTTGATCCCATTCGAACAATTTACACATTAGAAAGATTCTCTTGTATTTTTCCTTTGATCCTTAGCTCAAAGGCTTGCTTCACCCATAAATTCGATTCAAAACAACAATCGAATCAACGATAATTCACCAAATTTCCCAAAACATTCAAACCCAAAATTCGAATAAATTACCGCACTAAAAATTACAAACTTCATATCTAAATTCATGATTTTACATCAAGATTACATATAGGTAGTCAATTTTTGAATTTAAGAAAATAAATTTTTAACCAAAATTCAAATTCCTCTGTAAATTTTTATTTTAATCAAGATTTTATGATATTTCAAATTTCTAGACTATTTTAAAAACTTTATTATACAATTACAAATCTATTTCATTCAACTATTAAAGGCTAGTATGGATTTGAGTTGTTGGTATTGAATTTTTTCTTTTATCAGAACCTTCATAGTAAATTAACAGAGAAACTCTTGCATGTATATGAACAGACAAGCTCGCCCATTATAAACATAACAAACAATTTATATAAATTTAAACTATAGTATTTTAATTCAAGTCAATCAACACATGCATAGCAGTAAAATTTAAATCAACTGTTTTTAAAAACATTTACTCACCTGATTTAAGCAGAGCATATTTTAATTCTTATATTCCAGGCATGAACTTTAATTCATAAAATGCATTTGCTTTGACTATGCTTGCTATTGTAAATGCCTTCTATTGATGCTTTAAAGGATTGAAACAGATCTTCATTTTGAAAATGCAGGTTGAAGATTTCCAGTTTGCAGGTTGAAGTTGCTGGGTTTGCTTATGGATTATAATTTGCAGTTTTGATAAAAATGCAGATTCAAAGATGATGAAACTCTTCTTGATCTCCCCTTTAAGTTGTATTGCAGGTTGAAGTTTATAGATTGAAGTTGAGAAAAACTTTGATTTTGATTTTAAAATCTCAGGCTTGTAAATGAATTTCTGGTTTTAGCCATTAATTGAAAGAGGAAACAAATTTCTCCATATTTTATGTTTATAAAAATTAAAGAGAGTAAAATTTTAAAATAAAGACACTTGTCACATAAGTATTTAATCTTCTTACACTTGTTTATTAAAGAAGTTTACATGTTTACACATGTCTTTAAGTATTTTAATAAATTTTTAATTAATTTAAATGTTAACATAAACTACCGTGTTTAATTTACTTTATTAATGAATACTTACATATGTGATTATAAATTTACCTTTTAAAGAAAATATTCTAAAACTAATAAATACAAATATAAATGTACATCTTATACATGTTATTTAAAATATAGAACTTTTATATTTATACATTTATAATCATTTAAAATTTAAGAATTATAAAAAGAAACAAAACAAAGTTTGTTTAAATCATTTTTAAACTATCTTATTTAAAACAACAATTATCTTATAATTTGAAAACAAATGAATTAATTTTTAAATTAACTTTTTGGAAAATAAATTTTTAAACATAGCTTTAAAATTTCAATATTCATTCATACATCAATTATTGATAGATTAAATTAAATTTCAAAAAAAATTCAAATTATAACATATACTTACATATATATTACAATTTGCAAATACATCTTTTATTTTAAACAAATGGTATTTCAATTCACAATATATATCATTTATATATATTATGAGCAGAATAAAATTTTATTAGCTTTTGAAAAACAATTCTTATCAAATTTTTAAATTGTTAAAAGATATTGATCACACTTACCAGATTAAATATTTGTTATCCTCTAAAAGATTAATTTCACCAATTTAAACTAAAATTATAAAGAAAATTTATCAAACCCATTTAATTATTTATAAAGATTATTAAATTAATATTGCCTCAAATTCTGGGTCGTTACAGTTATCGTATTTATTTGTTTGAGAAAGCTTCTTGTATACACCTTTCTTTAATTTATAGGAAACGTATCAACTAAGATACGTTACCTGTTTTTAATTTTAGGCAAACGTTACTTTGATTTCTTACCTTTTTATCTTTCCATCCTTTGATTTTCTACCATAACTTCTCCTAAATTTGTGTCGTTCATTCCTTAATACCTAGCTGCTTATATCCCTATTTTCACATGATAAAATTTCTTCCCGTCTTTATTTCTCACGGCACTTCAGATCTGAAAAAAAAAGTAAGCAATGGCATCTCTTTTTCTCTCCTTTCTTCTTCTTTTTTTCATTTGTTTTTGCTTGTTCATCTCTAGCTTTGCTCGGCTAAACCCCTTACCAACCTTCACCGACCACCACATCACCTCCTTCCCATCACCATACACGCCTAAATCCCTCCTCCTCTGACCAAGACTGGCCATGACCATCAAATGATGCAAACACCTCCAAAAATTGCAAAAAAACCCTTGAAACCATGCATAGCCAAGCTAGTTTCCACCATCCCCTTCATATGTTTCCTTGGCCACACCTTAGCCACCACCACCATCAAGTTCGCCACTCTTGGCCTTCACTCCAGCCACCACCAGGTCTGTACATGCTAAGGCCGAGCCAAATTCATGCATGGCCAAGCCTAAAGTTGAGCCTTAACCTTTGATCTTCCTTCACTAGTAACTCCTATCCATTCACTTTTACTTGTAGCCATGCCTATATGAGTCCAAACCATATCCATACACTAGCCAAAAAATCACCAAGGCTGAAGCTATATAGCTTTGTGGCCGAGAAAATGTGATTTGTGGTCAAGCAAAATCAATTGAAAACTTGGTGTTGTCTTTTGTAAACACTATTTCCATTTTGTTCCAATAATTTTAGTATTGTATTTATATTTATATTTTGCTTTTTTTATTGAATACAAGAATAACATCTTGGCCCTCAACTCTACTCAAATCAAAAGTCATGCTATCATGCTTTCTGAATTTTATTCATGTGCTTTGATTTGCTATCTCCAGCGTAAAAAGGTGAGTATTCACTCATGACATTTATACTTATATAGTTAGTGAATAGACAACAAGCGAATGTGTAGAATATTATATCATGTTATACCTGCCTATGATATGAATCATATGAAGTTAACCTAGTTTATAAACCTTTCATATCATCTATTACTGCTATATGATGATGTATTGTTTATTTTATTATGTTCTCACACTGCAAGTTCCCTGTAGAATAGAATCACTATGGGTTGAAATGATACTTACCCGAACGGACTTTTGAATAGGAAAAAATCGTTATGGGCTGAAATGATAGGCTTGAGCAATCTTTTTGTTTTATTTTATTTTATTTGGGATTTGTGGGTTTGAAATGATAAAACCCGGATTTTTCTTTGTAAATTACAGGTTGAAATGATATAGTATTCCCATCACTTGATTTAGGCTAGAAAATTTTATACCGACCCGTGGTTATTTTATATACTTTTCTGGATAGTTTTAAGTATCTTAAAATGTAAATTATGATAATTTGATTTAAATTTGAATTTAAAATGATTTATTAAAGTGTTACTGATTTTTCTGTGAATATAAGATGTTAAATAAATGTATGCTTAAGAGTGTAACTTGAAATATAACCTAACCTGGAATTTGAGATTTGGTGTAAAATGAGGATTTAAGTTAAAGAAAATAAATTGGAATTTAAAAAATGAATTATTGAAAAATTTGGATTTAATTATTTGAAAGTATAATAACTTAACTTTTAAATGGTTTAAAAGAATTATTTTTTATTATAATATAAACCATTTTTAAAAGGCAATTAAATTTGAATAGTTGAATTTGAATTCAAATAGTGATTTTAAAATGAGATTTTGAAAGAATATGATATTTTGATATATTGAAATTGTTTGGAAATGATTTGATCCTTATTTTGATTACGATTTGAATTTGAAATGATATTTTATTTTTGAAGTATAAAATACAATTTTAAAATTTATAACCATGGGTACACTTCTTTGTGTGCCATTTGATTTCCTTATGATTGTTTTGATATACACCTTGAGTTTGAGAGTGTGGCTAGAGGTGAGCGATTACTGCAGCTCTACGCTACGCTAGCCACATTTACACTGTTATTTGCATTAATTACTTTAATATGGGAATTTATGCGATAGTGTTTATTTCTGCTTAATTGATGGATTATCGGATCCTTAAAGGATGGGCAATCCTAAGCATCTTTAAGTTATTAAGCATTGCTATTACAGTTCACTTGAGTTGGTTTACATTGTATAAGTATGTATATCCTGAATCGAGTGTTTTGTGTTTTACTTTACGCTCGGGTCAGCCTGAGAGTCACGGCTTTGGATTCACCTTCTTGAGCTAGAGAATTATTGGAGCTTATCTGACTATCTATTCGTCTATTTTTGATCCAGTTATTTCCTATTCGGTATTGCTTCCGTATTTGTGATTTATGTATCCAGACTTCTATTGTATCCATTTTTAAACCATGACATTTTGTATATGCATTGAGAGTATGTATATAGTAGCTTAATGAACTACTATCGTATTTTATTTCTACTGCGAGTTATTTTGATATTCTATGTCTGTGATTCTGTGTTGATTTTATTTGCTCCAAAATTCAGTACAATCCGTTATTTTGAATTATTCAGGTCCGACATGTATGGATTATTGTCGATTTGAATGGTCCAAAATAGTGGATCGTTACATTTGGTATCAGAGCTTTGGTTTTAGGCAAACCTTAGCCTAAGGAGCAAAAACTCATTAGAGGTAGGGTAGAAATACCCTAGAATGAGTGAAATCAATCTCAGAATTATTTCCTTGTGAGAGAACGTACTTTTGAAGTATAAAATGATTTTCAAATGATTTTAAAGGATTTTTACAGATTATTTTGGTACAAATTTTATTTCAAAAGAAAAATTTTCTAAACTTCATCCTTTTAGCATCCACCTTGTTAGTAAATCTCTTCGCTTAGGATTCGCTAGAATTTTGAACTTCTATCTTGTTTGATCCTGATGCTTTGTTTATGTAGGAGTGGTATTCTGTGGATCTGTCTGTTATCTGTAGTATGTTAGGTTGCATTAAGTGAACTTTATTGTATCTTCTGCTTAGCTGAAGTTGTCAAACCAAAGATATTTATGCTCCTGTTCTTCGTATGATGTGAATTTGAGTCTTTCCAAATAATGAATATAAACTCTTTTGTATTGACATAAGTTATATATCTCTAATCTTGATTAGGATTCTTTTGTTTAAGGTTCCTCTAAATTTGAGTCTCTGTTCTATTTTGAAATCCATCCTTGAACCATCCCTTGAAAAAAAATTGTTGATTGTATTTTGAAATTGTGTATACATCGAAATTATTATTTTGATAAGGACGACCATATTTTGTATATAAAAGTGAAATGTTTTTGACAAGAATTATATACCTTTTAAAATGAAAATTTGAAGCTTTAAAAGGATTTGAAATTCTTAAAAATTATTTGGTTTATAAAATGATTTTAATGGAATGGTTTTGAAATTGAAATTTGAGTGATTGAACTTCGGCATTTTAAATTGGTTTAAGGTTTTGAAAATATATAATAATATGATTTGAAAGTATTTTTCCGAATAAGAAATGTTTCAAATGATTTTAATGAGTTTCAAATGATTTGAAGAAATTTCAAAAGAAGTTTTTGAGAAAATACAAGTCCATAACTCACTTACGTCGCTGGAAAATAATTTCGGTGATTAATTCATGCATCATCGACATAGATTTTCGAGTTTTTGAGTGGGGGAGAGGCCACTCTAATAGCTTTGCTATGCGAGTGATTTTATGAAACTAATTTGATTTCAAATACCGACGTATAATTTGATTTTCGAAAAGATATATGCATATATATGTGACACAGTTTTGAAGTGAGCCAGTGTTCAGTTCTTGAGTTTCGAATTTGATTGATATAACCCTATCTTTTGGAATTGATTTACTGATTTGTTGTTGATTTCCAGCTCTTGGATTTGAAATATGATTTCTTCGACTATATGAATGTTCAAACACTTCCAAATCAAGGTTAACCTTTTCAAGCTAAGTAATTTTGAAAAGTATAAAGTATTTGATAAAGTATATGAGTTTAGTTTTGTATGTTTTAATATGATTTAAATTAGTTTGAAACTGCTTTTTTAAGTAAATGAATAAGACTATTTTGAATTATACTAGTATGAAATATAGATTGGAAATGTTTTGAATAAAGTATCTATATATAGAATAATAATCTTTCCAATGGTAAATATGATTTTTCATGTAGAAATAAATAGTTTAAAGGTTTTAAAAGGGATGGTTTTAAACTTAGTAACCATTTTGGGTATAATTGGTTTTGAGAAAATGTTTGGTTTTGGAAATAGATTGGAATTTAAAACCCAGTATTTATATGATGACTTTAGAAACAGATTTATTTGACATAAATTATATTGATTTGGAAATTTGGATTATTTTTTTGAACTTATTATTTTGGAAACTTTGAAACTGAAGATATTTAATTTGGAAGAAATGATTTGGTGAAATCATATATGATTTTAAAACTGAATAGGTATTGAAATGATTTGAAATTTAGAACCTTGTATTATTAAGTACTTGATTTGGGAGTTGTCGAATTATATAAAATAGATTTGTATAAGTATGAAGTTGATTTGAAAACTATTGATTTGAAAGGTACTCAATTTGTAAAGAGAAATCTTATATAATCGAAGTCTATATAAGTTTGATTTGATATACTATTGATTTGGAAAGTATTCGATTTGAAAATAAAATCTTATATATAATGGACTTTATATAAATATGATATTTGAAAGTGATTGGAAAAAGGTATTATATGATACATATTTTCGAAGTAAAGATATAGAAAGTGCCTTCAACTTGATATCCGCTTTGTGGCCACATTGTGAATTCATTCTATCGATACTATTCTCTCTGATTTTTGGGTTTCTGGATGTGATACTCGAGTGTCCTACCATGGCATAACCCATGGTCTTTTGAGCGCGACTGCATAGCGTAATTCGCAGTGGCTGCGAGAGCCTACGGGCATGGATGTTTCCTAGGGGATCTAGGCATAACCATTATGTATCTGCAATCTATTGGGTCGCTTGGTGGCGTAATCAGCAGGTGCTGCGAGAGCCTATGGGTACGGATGTTTCTTGGGGGATCCAGGCGTAACCATTGTGTATCTGCGGTACTACCAGTCTTCATGGCGTAATCGCAGGGCTGCGGTAACTAGCCTACGGGTACCGATGTTTCCTGGGGGATCCAGGCGTAACCATTGTGTATCCGCGATCCATGATCGACATGTTTTGGTTTGGATGTTTTGTTTGGATTGTACTTTCCATATCTGTTTTGTTTAAAAAGTTTTTCTAGTATTTTCACTGGTTGTTGAACAGGTCTACTAAGTACATGGAGAATTCTAGCTTTGCGTCTGATCAACGCATAGCCCGAGCCTGCAGGAACGAGGATAAACTTGTTAAGAAATCGGGTTATAAAATTATTTTGATAAAGTATTATATAAAGGATATTTTGATCATTTATTTTATCCTTCCAGATAATTTAAATTTATATAGCTTTAAAATAATGGTTCATCCTTTTCTTTCAATCTGTTTTTCCCTTCTAGCTATTCTTATTCTCCACCTTGTTAAACTTACCTATAACAATAGTTATCAGGTATAGTTTTAATCTTCTTGTCATCTTGTCTTAATCCTATTTCATTCTATCTTTTTCTCCGTTATCCGTGCCTCGTTCTTTTTCGAGGATGAAAAGATTTGAGTGGGGGAGAGTGTAACAATCATGTATTTTGTGATTATTTTAATTTTATATTTTAATTATTTTAACTAAAATTCCTGATTTAAAAACTTTATTTTATTTATAAAATGGATAAATTTTGTTATTTTAAGCATAAATTTTGATTTTTGTGTGAATTATAATTCCAAACCTGAATAAATGGAATATTTCCAAAAAAGCGGGTTTTGGTCAAAATGGTCAAACTTTGACTTTTAAATTTAAAATCCAAGTATTTTAGCTTTTTAATTTTATCTTTTATTATGATAATAAATTTAATTTCAAGAATGCTGCTTTTCGTTTCGTTGAAATCGGATTAATATTGTGAAAGTTATGCTTTTAACAATATTGTGTGTAAATTGTTTTATTTAACAAATTTGTTTATTTTAATTTATATAAATAATATTTTTTTATAAAATCATGTTCTAATGATATGTTATGCATATATTCTATTTTTAAAATATTTTTAAAGTATAGTTATAATTTTCAAATGTTGATTGTATATTGTTTTCAACTTTTAAATTCTAGTTTCAATTAAATAGCAATTTCCTTATTTATTTTCTATTTTTCCTTAAACGAATTATTTATTTTAATTTACACTTTATTTTTTTCAGAATTTATTTTATTTACTTGACTTTTATTTATTTATAAGTGTTGTTGAAATTTTCCAAAGTCAGTTGAATTTTATTTACAATTTTTGATTCTAGTTTCCATTAAATAGAGTATTTTCTTTATTTATTTCCTACTTTTCCTAAAACTATTTATTTATTTTTCATAATATCTGTCTCTAACTTATTTTTCTATTTTGACATTCATTTATTAGTTAAATGGTAAGTGTTTAGATCCTTATTTATTTCTTGGAGAGAAATTTCAATTATATATACGTTATTGCTTTAAAGGCATATCTTTAAAATGTATTTATTTAACGTTATTTTATGTATTTGTTTTTGAAAGCTTCTTGTATACACCTTTTTTAATTTATAGGAAACTTATCAATTAAGATACATTATCTATTTTTAATTTTAGGCAAACGTCACTTTGATTTCTTACCTTTTTATCTTACCATCACTTGATTTTCTACCATAACTTCTCCACAATTTATGTCATTCTTTCCTTAATCCCTAGCCGCCTATATCCCTATTTTCACATGATAAAATTTCTCCCCATCTTCACTCCTCGTGGCACTTCAGATCTAAAAAGAAAAGTAAGCAATGACCTCTCCTTTTCTCTCCTTTCTTCTTCTTTTTTTTTTATTTGTTTTTGCTTGTTCATATCTAGCTTTGCACGGCTAAACCCCTCACCACCTTCACCGACCACCACATCACCTCCTTCCCATCACCATACACGGTCTAAACCCCTCCTCCTCTGACCAAGACTGGCCATGACCATCAAATGATGCAAATACCTCAAAAAATTGCAAAAAAACCCATGAAACCATGCATAGCCAAGCTAGTTTCCACCATCCCCTTCATATGTTGCCTTGGCCACCCCTTAGCCACCACCACCATCAAGTTCACTACCCTTGGCCTTTATTCCAACCACCACCAGGTCTGTACATGCCAAGGCCGAGCCCAATTCATGCATGGCCAAGCCTAAAGTAGCACCAAAACTCCTCTTTTGCCTTAACCTTTGATTTTCCTTCACTAGTAACTCCTATCCCTTCACGTTTACTTGTAGCCATGCCTATATGAGTCCAAACCAGGTCCATACCCCAGCCAAAACATCACCAAGGCCAACCCTATATAGCTTTGTGGCCGAGCAAATGTGATTTGTGGTCAAGCAAAATCAATTGAAAACTTGGTGTTGTCTTTTGTAAACTCTATTTCCATTTTGTTCCAATAATTTTAGTATTGTATTTATATTTATATTTTGCTTTGTTTTGTTATTGAATACAAGAATAACATCTTGGCCCTCCACTTCACTCAAATCAAAAGTCGTGCTATCGTGCTTTCTGAATTTTATTCATGTGATTTGATTTGCTATCTCCAGCATAAAAGGGTGAGTATTCACTCATGACATTTATACTTATATAATTAGTGAATTGACAACAAGTGAATGTGTAGAATACTATATCATGTTATACCTGCCTGTGATATGAATCATATGATGTTAACCTTGTTTATAAACGTATCATATCATCTATTACTGCTATATGACGCTATATTGTTTATTTTATTCTGTTCTCACACTGCAAGTTCCCTATAGTATAGAATCACTATAGGTTGAAATGATACTTACCCGAGCGAACTTTAGAATAGGGAAAAATCGTTATGGGCTGAAATGATAGGCCTGAGCAATTTTTTTTATTTAACTTGGGATTTGCGGGTTTGAAATGATAAAACTTGGATTTTTCTTTGTAAATTACGGGTTGACATGATATAGTATCCGTATCACTTGATTTAGGCTAGAAAATTTTATACCAACCCGTGGTTATTTTATATACTTTTCTGGATTGTTTTAAGTATCTTCAAATGTAAATTATGATATTTTGATTAAAATTGAATTTAAAAAGATTTATTAAAATGTTGTTGATTTTTCTGTGAATATAAAATGTTAATAAATGTATGCTTAAGAGTGTAACTTGAAATATAACCTAACCTAGAATTTGAGATTTGGTGCAAAATGAGGATTTAAGTTAAAGAAAATAAATTGGAATTTAAAAAATGAATTATTGAAAAATTTGGATTTAATTATTTGAAAGTATAATAACTTCACTTTTAAATGGTTTAAATGAATTATTTTTTATTATAATCTAAACCCTTTTTAAAAGGTAATTAAATTTGAATAGTTGAATTTGAATTCAAATAGTGATTTGACAATGAGATTTTGAAAGAATATGAGATTTTGATATATTGAAATGGTTTGGAAATGATTTGATCCTTATTTTGATTAAGATTTGAATTTGAAATGATAATTTATTTTTGAAGTATAAAATACCATTTTAAAATTTATAGCCACTGGTACACTTTTTTGTGTGCCATTTGATTTCCTTGTTATCGTTTTGATACACACCTTGAGTTTGAGAGTGTGGCTAGAGGTGAGCGATTACTGCAGCTCCGCGCTACCCTAGCCACATTTACATTGTTATTTGCATTAATTACTTTAATATGGGTATTTTTGTGATAGTGTTTATTTCTGCTTAATTGATGGTTTACCGGATCCTTAAAGGATGGGCAATCCTAAGCATCCTTTAAGTTATTGAGCATTGCTATTACAGTTCACATGAGTTGGTTTACATTGTATAAGTATGTATGTCCCGACTCGAGTATTTTGTGTTTTACTGTACGCTCGAGTCAGCCTGAGAGTCACAGCTTTGGATTCACCTTCTGGAGCTAGAGAATTGTTGGAGCTTATCTGACTATCTATTCGTCTATTTTTGATCCAGTTATTTCCTATTCGGTATTGCTTCTATATTAGTGATTTATGTATTCAAACTTCTATTGTATCCATTTTTAAACTATGATATTTTGTATATGTTTTGAGACTATGTATATAGTAGCTTCGTGAACTACTATGGTATTTTATCTCCGCTGTGAATTATTCTGATATTCTGTGTCTGTGATTCTATGTTGATTTTATTTGCTCCAAAATTTAATACAATTTGTTATTTTGAATTATTCAAGTCCGACATGTGTTGATTATTGTCGATTTGAATGGTCCAAAATAGTGGGTCGTTACAGCTATACAATTACCATTCGAACGCTAAACAGAAATATACACGAGTATAGAAAATAAATTGAAATTACCTGAACGTGCTTATCATCCAAGATTTCCAACTAATTTTTGACCATAGGACACTCCCTCCGTTCGTCAGAAGCTGCATTTACATCCTCTTCCCCTGTGATGGCTTCCAACTCAACATCAACTTTAACTTCCGCCGCCAGTTCCGAAGTAATCTCACTCGTCTCTCACTTGTTGCACTCACCAAATTCCGACCTATATTTCTTTTCTAATGATCATCGAAGGGCTTTATAATTAAATCGATCTAGACATTGCATTAAATGGGGTAATGATCGTAGACAATCCTCTATATTGTCCTCTTTCCCACTTGTCTGTCCAAGAGCTTCAATGCGTAAGTGAGAGACAAAAATTCCATTAGACAAGGTCCCTTTTCTGCACAAGCATGCACACTCTTCCTACACCTACTACACTATCTATATCCAATATATGTGTTTATTCGGGGTTGTTTCACCATTCAACCATTTCCTATGCCGTGTCATCTAGTCATGAGGCTTGCCTCATCTTAGTTGCGCCCTAACTCTTATGCAGTACTCTTGATTTGGTACATGATCTTCGCTCGCCATCTTGGAAGAGAACTGCACCTTGCCGAGATCAGATAACTTTACAACTTCAAGCATCGCTCCTCCAAAACCCCATGCTAACTTTCTTTGAGGCTTTTAGGGACTACAAAGTATTAATTGATCTTCATAACAAACAAAGTTACTTTAAGAAGGAACACTTCCTCATTCGATGCATTACATCATATAAGCAATTTTTCAACGCTGTCATGCGGTAAATTTGCAATGGATCAGGACCGTTCAATATTGCAAGGCTCAAAGCTGTTACAAAATGTTTAGCAACGGCCATAAACCGTTGCAATATCGCAACGGCCCAGAGTCGTTGCTAACCATTGTAATTTTAATTTAGAATAAAATCCCTGAAAAATAAATCCATGCCCAAAATAATACGCTACCAATATATTTCCTTCCACCCACCTTTTTTAATTTTTCTAAGGTGTAACAACCCTGTATTTTGTGATTTTTTTTTGTATATTTTAGTTATTTTAATTGAATTTTTGATTTCAAAACTTATTTTATTTATTTTGAATGATAAACTTTAGTTTTGATATGAATTATCATTCCAAAGCATGACTAAAAAGAATATTTTCAAAAAGTGAATTTTCGGTCAAAATAGTCAAACTTTGACTTTTAATTTAAATTTTTAAAAGTCTGAAAATTTAAATTTTATCTTTTATTATGAAAGTACATAAAATTTAATAACACTGCTTTTTTGTTTCTTTGGAAACGGATTTAAATTATGAAAGTTATGTATATTTCAATATTGAGTGCAATTTGTTTATTCTGCAATTTTATTATTTTAAATAGTATAAATTTTATTTTTCTTTGTCATATTTTATTGTAATATGTATTGATATGTTATTTTATGTATGTTTTTGTCTTTTAATATTTTTGAAGTGAGGTAGGAATTTTTCTAGAGCTAGTAGTATTTTTCTTGTAATTTCCATGCCCTGTTTTCAATTTTTAAACATTTTCTTTAGTTCTTTCCTATTTTTCTCCAATTTAAATATTTATTTTATTTTAGAAATGATAAATAAATTATTTTATTTCAAAATTTTGCTTTAGAATATTTTTAAAATGAAGTAGATATTTTTCCAAAGCCATTGATGTTTTAATGGTAATTTTTGAACCCTGTTTTCAATTTTTAAGCAATTTCCTTAATCCTTTTTATATTTTCTTTAAATTTAATTACATATTTTTATTTTATTTCACTTTGTTTCGGTTTTTAGATGTACTTGCTGAAGTTTATTTTGTTTTACTTGATTTAAAAGAAAAGGAAGTATGGAAGGTTTTAAAAGCTAAGAAACGTAAAGTCGTTTCACCATTTCTTTTACCGTTTCTTTTTCAATCAATACATCAATTATTTTGTCCGTTCCTTATACTATCTTCAGCTGACTTCTTTTCTTCGTTTTCACGAATTACCAAAGCTTCTAAACCCTAAAAAAAAAAATCATGGCCTCCATCTTGCAAAAATTTGGTAAAATCATCTTCTCTTCTCTTGTTTTCTAGTTTTTCTATGTGATTTTGCAACTTGTTCTCTACTTCATGGCTCCACTCCTCCTCAACCAGATCTAGGCTGACCTCCATCTCCTCCTTCTCTAATCAACCACCCCACTAGTCTGTCACCACGACCAGGCCGAACCCACCTTAGCAAGAGACAACACCAAAAATGCACAAACCCATCACCTATTTACATAAATCGAGCCTAGTTTGCTAGCACCACTCTCTACAACCATTAGCCGCCACTTCCACCACCACCACCACCTCTGACCTGACCTCCACCCTCTGCCACATCACCCACCACCACCTGGACCCACTGGCCATGCCCCTAGAGCCTATGGCCGAACCCATTTATAGCATAGAAGTGATGAATTTGCCTTGTAGTTGTTGTTTTGTTGCACCTATGTCCATCCACCTTTGCACCATTACTTCCAAGCTATGGCCGACCCATATGAGCCCAAAACCTGATCCTAACACACTACTTAGACATGTATTTCAGATCTATAGCTCAAGCATAGGCGGTAGAAAGCAAGTGCAAAAACTTTGGCTTTGTTTTATGCATTTAATTCTGACATTGTTTTATTGAATTTGAGTTTGAAAACTTATGTTATTTGTTTGTTTTGTTTGAATGTTTGCAAGGCTATTAGCCTTGTCTCTCCCACACTCATAACATCATCATGGCTGAGAAAACGAACCCCTTAGTCGAGCTTTTGAATGGTTGTAGCAAGGTCAAGTTATCTTGTCTTTGTTGCCTTTCAATTTCAATTTATTTCAATATATTTTGGTTGAATATTCATAAGTTATATTTTCTTGTTTTGGGGTTGTTTACAAGATGATATCTTGGCTATTTCTCTCCACTCAAATCAAAGGTCATGCCTTCTGGATCCGTTGTGTCATTCTAATTGATTTCTCAAGCAAAACAAAAGTGAGTATTTCTCACCAGATATTATGTACTTATATACGTAGTAAATTGACACCCTGTGAATCTGTAGAACTATATTAACATGTTATAACTGCTTATATTATTATCATATGATGTTCACACCTATTATTACACCTGTTAAATCATATGTTACTGTTATTTCTTGCTATTCTGTATATTTTATCAATTTATCACATTGCAAGTTCCCTGTACATTAGAAATCACTATGGGTTGAAATGATACATACCCGAACGGACTTTAGAATAAGGAAAAATTGTCATGGGCTGAAATGATAGGCCTGAATGATTTTCAATTTATTTCATTTACGTGGGACTGCGGGTTTGAAATGATAAAACCCGGATTTTCTTTGTAAATTACGGGTTGAAATGATATATTACCCGTATCACTTTTCCTAGTGTAGGAAATTATATACAGACCCATAGTTAATATATGTTTTCTAAAAAATTTAAAATTATTTTAGAAATGTAAATATTAAAACATTTTGATTTAAATCTAATTAAAAACGAATTTTGTAAAATATTATTGATTTTCTGAATAATTTTGAGTAAAATGAATTAATGAAAAGTTAGAAAATTTTGAACGTAAGTTATTTTGGAAAATTTGATTTAATTATAATTGGAAATTAAATTGAATATGAAATTATGATAAATTTATGATAATTTGAATTTAAATGAATTCAAAGCGATTTTATATCATATTAATGATTTTTAATAAGATTGAAATGTGAAATGAATGAATACTTTAAGTTGAAATTTTGAAATATAACTAAATTGGAAATTTATGAAATTGACTTAAAAGTGAACTTTTAGTTAAGTAAATAAAAATAAAACTAAGTTATATTTGAGAATTTGAACTTAAGTATTAAGTTGAAATTTAATGCAATGAATTTAAAATTGAACATTGCAATTTAATAAATGAATTATTATTAAATCTTGATTTTTGAATGGAAATTTAACTTTATAAAATCATGAACTTGAGGAAAATTAAATGATGTTTATAAATGTGAAAATGTATGATTTTATGAGTTAAAAATGTTTTAAATAAAAAAATATAATTGGTTGAGAAATTATATTGAATATTTGAAGTTAATTGACTGCATTTTTGAAATGCTATTAATTACAACGTAAATGATATTACAACATTTGTAAATGCTGTAGTTGATGGTAATAAACTAAAAAGCTAAATTGAATTAAAAGCTATTATAACAATTTTTGTAAGTGCTATAATTTTTGAATTTAACTAAGTTTATTTGAAATTTAAGTAAACCCTATTACAACATTTTAAAATGTTGTCTTTTGTTAAATTGAACTGTTTTTAATGTATCTTTCCGTAGCGTTTTCTAAATGCCACGAAAAATGAATTTTCACTGTTTTGATAAACTTAAGTGAATAAAAGAACTTTGGAAGTTGAAAATTTTGGAAATTTAATAATTTAATTATTGAACATAATAACTTCATTTTAATGATTAAAAATGATTTTTTTTGAATATAAACTATTTTGAAATGTGAATTGAAATGGTATTTTAAATTGAATAAAATGAATAATGATTTGAAATAAATGTGGTTTTGAAAAGAGATGATATTTTGATATATTAAATGATTGAAATGTGGTTTTGAAAAGATATGATATTTTGAAATATTAAAATGATTTGAAAATGGAGTTTTGAAAGATATGACATTTTGATATTAAAATAATTTGAAAGGAAGTGCGGAAAGATAAGATATTTTGAACGAAGTTTTGAAAGGTTATGGTATTTTGATATATTAAAATTATTTGAAAGGAAGTTTTGAAAGGATAAGATAATTTAATATATTGAAATGGTTAGAAATGACTTGATATATTTTTTGATAAATATTTGAATCGAAAGATATGGTATGATGATATATTAAAATGGTTTGGAAATAATTTAATCTTTATTTTGATAAAGATTTGGTTTGAAATGATATTTTATTTTGAAGTATAATTTTTTTTTTAAAAGTTATAACTACGAGTTATAATAACGATTGGTTGTTAAAAAGACCGGGATCGGATATTGTCTTATAGCCGGCCAATACCGAAAACCACTTTAACAACTATGTACGCGGTGGAGATTCCAGAATGAAGTAGGATGGTGGCGACGTTCTCGAGGTATATTACATGGACCCAACTCCCGTGAGTTGGCATAAATGACTAAAACAGGAGCTATACCGGGCTACACAAAGGGTCGCACCCTTTCATCGAGCATGCTCCATTGGAAACCATTCTATTACTTTTGTGTTTTGATATGTAGCGCCACTTTGATTCGGGGGTATTGTTCGAGGTGGACGGAAGCTGCTGGCTTGCCGTCACCATCGGTCCGGGAGTGCAAACGGTGTATCCACCCTGACATTGCCTCGCCTGCTGTGTCATCTCCTTATAGCGAGCCCACTACGATTTTGGTTTTAAAGATCCGGCCGCGTTAATGTTCACCATCCCTTTAACGCTATTTTCTATATGATTATACTTTACTGATTAGACATTACTGTATATAGCGCGATATACTACATAGTAAATAGTTTAACGGATCCTTAGAGGATGGGCGGTCCCAAGCATCCTCTAAGTTACTTGTACCTTTACTACAGTTCACTTGAGTTGGTTTACATTGTATAAGTATGTATGTCCTGGCTCGAGTGTTTGTATTTTTATTTATGCTCGGGTCAGCCTGAGTTGTTCACAGATTTGGAATCCGTTTTCTGGAGATTGGAATCACTGGAGATATCTGCTTATCTAGTTTTATCTATTTCAGTTCTGTTGTTCTATTCAGCTTGTACTTGGTTGTCATCTTGAGACTTCTGTTGTACTTTATTTTCTTCTGTTGTATTTTATTTAACTCTGATATTTTTATATAGTAGCTTCATGAACTACTATTTCTTCTACTTCCGCTGCATTTTAAATACTCTGTGTCTGTGATCTGTGATTTTTATTTACTGTATATTCTGAGGTTTGCCAAATTTTTATTTGCAACATGGTATTTTGAGCAATTCAATTCTGCCATGAGTGTCTACCTATACACTTATAATGGATGCGAATGGTTGAAAATACCTGATTGTTACATAAGGCAACAGGGTAATTCCCCAATCCAAAAACCTGGCTCCATGTTCTTTCCCTCCTCTTCAGCGCTTCCTCCGCTCCTCCTCCTACATCACCCTTTAACAACAATTCTCCCCTGCTTTGAAATGTTAGGACACTCAGAAGAAGGTTTCTAGCACTAGCCAGATCTTGTAGCCGTGCAACCTTTTCACTTAGATATGAAATGTTAGAAACATGTAGGTTTTATGATGTAAGAATAAGTTTATCTTTTTGATTTGGTGCTTTTAAACTGCAAAATTTTGGTGTGTCCTAAAGTGGTTTAAAGCTATGCATACTAACTATTTTTTCTGTTGATCTTCTAGTTACTTCTATTGTCATTAACTAAACCGTTTTGATCAACCATTTAGATTAATATGAATGCATAAACTTTTGTTGTTTTGTTAGAATATGGAATCCTTCTACTGCTTCTAGGCTGGTTATGAACAGATGTTTCAAAAAAAACTAAGCCTGGCTTTTTCTGCTTGAAATATGTTTAGAATTTGTTTGCTTGGATCTTGTTATGCCTAGATAGTGCATATCTACTCTATATTATGCTTTCTTTAAATTTCTAAACAGGAAAAAGAGAATGTTTTATAGCTTATTCATTTAAGAACAGGTTTGTGGAGGTTTACAATTACTATTTGGTAGTATTTAAATCACCAAATAGAACAATCCTAAGAGCATTTCCAACCATAGTTGGTTTGGAAACTAACCGAACTCCAACTGGAGGTACGCGGCTTTATTTTGGGTTGCCAAGGAAACCCGATGGTTATGGCCTTAGCCACCATTTTTTTTTCCAGCTAAAAGAAAGCCGACTGAACCTCTGTTTTGCATATTTTGCCGTAGCAGACTAATAAGAGTTGGCTAAGGTGGTTCATTTTTTGTCTGCTGGAGAGAATGGTTTTTCTACGTTGAGATTGGTGGGTGTCGTGAGGGGAGAATTGATGTTTGGCGATTATATCTTTTGGAAATGCTCTTAGAAAGAGCCCAAATAGGATGAATATGGAAAAACAATGTGTTGCACTGGACACTTTTGACATTGTGGCGTGTGAAGGTGATGATCATATTGAGAGGTATTTTTTTTCCTGCTGTTTTCGCATGGAAACTTCAAAATTATTACACTGATGGTTAACATACTGGTGCTACCTTTGGTAAGCACACGTTCGGTATATGAACATATTTACACATGTGTGTATAAAGACGTGTATATATCTTATCAAATTTGAAACAAACATTAAATTTTTGTAAACTCAGTTCTTACATAACATTATTTTTCTAGAGAAAACAAAGAATGATAGTTTAAAATACCAATCATAGCATGATTGGCCAATTATTTATCTTGATTTTAGAGCATCTCCAACAGTTCGGAGTGCGGAAAATGAATTTCCGCACTCCGAAATGTTGGAGGCCTCATTTCTTCAACAAAAATGAGGCAAAATGAGGCCAGGCGTCTGTTGACCATGTTGACTATATTATGAATATCAGGCGTCTGTTTAACAGGCGCATCGCCTGGTCAACAGGCGTCTGTTTAACTGGCGCATCGTCTGATTCTTCTTTCCCACACTTCGCCCCCCTCCTCCCTCTCTGCATTATTGTATATTCTCGAACCATGTTGGAGAGTTTCGCGGGTGAAAATTTGAGAATTCATGATCAGTTGGAAATGCTCTTAGGTTGATGATAAGCATGACATGCTTTTTATCAAATGGTACAATGCCATTAGTGAAACTGTCAAATCTAGACAGCATATTTTCCTACATCCTATTGTTATATAAAGTATGATTATCCAATCCCTTATATGTGCATAAAAGTAATATACATCGTACTTAGCAAACAAAGACAATCTGATTATTTTTTTATCAGACCCTATGAAAAAAACTAACTTGTAAATAATCCATTCCATCTAAAAATTCGAAAGATGGGGAATAAGTGATATTAGAGTCTTACATTGTATAAAATAGTAGTAATCAATAGTAGGCCTGACAGGAGAAATTGTACATTCATGGAAGTATAAATTTGAGAATCATAATCAACAAAGGACAACACACATGGAAGAAATAATACTAATCGCGGTCATCAAAGCTGAAAAGTAAAACACTATTTGATAAATTGTTTTTGGGGTTGTTTGCCTTTATTGGCACACCCTTTTTTTCCCGTTTCAGATTCATCAGCAGATTGAAAGCTTTGCAAGGAGTTCACAAAAAAAGTAAAGAACTGCATAGAATAAAATAATGTATATTTTTCTAAGGATACAATAAATATGCATATGGATTTTTTAACTGAGCATCATCATGCTCTACGTATGTGTGCAATCATTACGGTATTTAATAAAATAATGTATATATTTGCACTCTTCATTGAAAGTGCGATTAAGGTTGAAGAAATTACCGTTCAAACTATTTTCTACATTGTTTGGCCAGCTGTTTAACTAGTAAAAATCCTTTTCTCCCAGTTAAGCTCTTATTCCCTTGGAGCCTTACCACTAATAGCAAGAGCAAGTTATTATTGATCATATAATACATACTATGAAATGTCATTGATATTGGTATATGTATGGCTGACCTTCATTATAATTATCAATGAGATAAGTATCACATATACATTCTTTTTAGCAAAAGGTTTATTCTTTGATATTGTTAAGTTTGACTCAATCAACTGCGCATGTATGATAAATCTTGTTGAATCCTATATGTGGGAAACCCTTGTACCTACACTATCGACTGTGTTGCCATCCAGTTTTGTGTGTAAATTAAAAGATAAATTGATAGTCAACTAAATAGTTAAGTGCATATTTAAGAAGTGAAATGGATTTAGAATTTCCTTATTTGTAGCATTACTTTAATCTTAAGCTTACAGGCATGCTTCCTTAAAATTGCACCATGACCAAGTCGTTGAACATTGTTTGCATTGGGGAGAGCAATAGCAAGATGTATAGTCTATACATGACGACAAGTAACGGACATTTAGGATCATTGTAGTTTGAATCTGTTGATGTAGCCCTATGTTATGAAGCATGGAGCATATCGTGATTGGAATCAGAGCTGCCAGAAAAATAAAATGTGCGTATTGCATGCTATGGTAAACTACTAGTGATACAGTGCTGAAGCCAGGTGCAACGCTACCAGAAATAGAATTAGTAAAGGCATTTTCCTAAAGCCCATAATATTGTTAATAGAGGCTAAAACAATAATCAAATTGACTCCAATAGTATGAAAGGCAAATTAATGATTGCCCCAAACAGTGTTGCCTCTAAAAACATCTAAGGGCAAATAATATTTTTAATTTGACACTATTACTGAATCATATTATGACGTTGGTAGCTAACCAAATCTTAAAGCAGGCATAAACTATTGCCTTAAATAATTGCATTAAAGACGAATAGAAAAACCTATAGAACTCGGTATAATAATTTATGGTAATGGCAAAACAAACCTCCTCTAATATTTTCAGATATGATTGTAAATCACATATTTATACAATATATTTCTAGTCATGCGTATATTTTGAAACTGAGCACAAGGAATACAAATGTATTATAATATATACACAACATTTTACATTTATCCACGTACAAACCAGTTCACATATAATAGAGGAATGTCGTAAAAGACATAATTCACATACCATACACTAAAAAAGAACACTGCCTATTAAAGAAAAGAATATAGTTTCATTCCATAAAAAGAAAGCATCATACAACTATCAACTCTGTTAAACCAATTAGTTATCTGAAGCTGAGACTTGAGCCATGAATTGTAAAAAGTCCACATCATTAAGGACTGTTATAAAGTCTCTGTTAGGTTGAGACAATTGAGCATACAAGGATGGATGATACGGATGCAGATAATAGATAGGTCCAAACTATAGATATGATAAATTTTGTTGGAAGAGTGTTTGTTGTTGGGAGGATGGCTGTTGTTGATTGGGTGGTTGATGTTGGTTTACTAGTTGTTGACTTGTGTTAAGAGACTATTCTTGTGCAGAAAGTGGTTGTTCTGGTGAGAATCGAATGTTTGATGACAAATTTTGAGAAGACTGTATCATATGTCATAATTCCTCTATCTCATTTCCTTGTTTCTCATTGATCATTTGTTGGTTTTTTTATACAAGCAAGCGAAGTTGACTGGACCCTTTCTTGTTTATTGAAATGCAAAGAATTACAAGAGAAAATGAACAAAAAGAAAACGGCAAATCCAACCGAAACATGCTTTGGTGAAGTGCCAAAGAGAAAAAAGGAAGAAAACATAGAAACAAAGCATTTCAACATACAGAGAGGGCCAGGGAATCAAAGAGGGCCAGGGTATCAGAATCAATGTGAAATGAAGACATCATCATCCCAACCAAATTTTCACGTTTAATAATATTTCTCAGCTGTGCTTCAGAGCTCCTAGCTGATTTGCAAACAATTTGGTTTCTCCTTCCATATCACCCTAATAAAAACTTTCAGAACAAAGATCAATGGATAGCTTTTTTTGCATCTCCATCTAGTTGCCTTGTGAATAAGAGTCCGTACTCTTTCATTAATAGTAGAACTATCAACCCTTCCAATCTTTATCACAACAAATTCCCAAAGCTTAAACACATATGGGCAGTTGAAAAAAGTTACAAGTTGTCTTCAGGTTCACTACAGTAGAACAGACATATAGGATCAGTGCTAATCCCTATATTTCGCAATTTCACTTTGGTGTGAACCAAGGTTTGAAGTTCCATTTTTTGGTTCCATTCCGTTCGGTGAATTCTAATTTTTAAAATTTCGGTTCTATTCCGGTGAATTCTAATGGTTTAAATTTTCGGTTCCGTTCCGGTGAATTCTAATTTTTAAAATTTCAGTTCCGTTTCGAAAATTCCGAAGATTTCGGTTTATTTCCGGTTTCATATTTCGCTGTTTTTATATATTTTCTACATAAATATATTAGTAAGTATTATAAATTTTTATTCTTATAACAGAAGGAGGACTGCATTTCAATACAAAAAATAATAATGTCCAAATCTTGTTCAAATTAAAATTAACGCTTTAAAATTATTAATGGACCTGGTTTCAAGCCCATTTGCTAATTCCACTCACCCGTCCAAATTCGTTACTGTGCATCTTCCATCTTGTTTTGCTTAATTACTTGCAAACCAAAGCATCATTCCACTTTACCTACTGCTCAGAAACAAAAAAATAAAATAATACGCTTAAATCTGCTTGAGTTTCGGTGGATATTCTTAAAATAGGTTTTCTTTCCTCCTTCAATTCTTCTTTACTAATTTTTTCTTCTCCTTCTTCTTGCTCAGAAATCAATTTTTGCTGCTATAATTTTCGATTTCAAGTTTTTTATGCAAAAAATCGATTCTTACCCTTTTCGATCCGGAATGGACTTGTTCATGAATTCCGTCTCGGTGTACGCGGGACCCGGAACGGAATGGATGGTATTTCGGCATGCCGGACGGAATCTTGAACCTTGGGGTGAACAGCATTCTTAAAGATCTTCCATAGTAGAAGATTCTCTTTGGTAGTGTTGTGTTGGAGCCATGCTCTTTTGTACTATCCGAAATCTTCATAACTATCATGCCTTGCAATGGATGTATACATGAGATTAGTTGTATACCTAGTTCTACTATTTGTCCATTTTATTTCGTCAACCTAAGAATATGGCTTATGAATATCATGAATTGAAGTCCAAACCTGTGTCATCTCCTGGTTACTAGTGTACGGTAAGATTATTCGACCATAATGGATATATTCATAAGCTTTACCATTTGTGGCGATGCCGGTTTGTTGGATTTACTTAAATAATAGTAGCTGACTCAATATAAACCCAGGCCAAATCCATGGGTCATGCCAAAAACTAACCTCTCCACCATATCGTTTTTCGTACATTTCTTATAGACTTGAGCATTCGTATTGCAATAAAGCGTAAGCTCAACCTCTGCATGAGCTACGAACCATTGATATTCGTTGAGTTTCTCTAACCCAAGAAACCATGTCTGGCGTTACAACTTCTCTGTAACGGCGAACTCTGCCCCTGGTCTCAAATCCCCTTGCTGATACATATGCTTGTAGCCTTACCTCTGGTGTAACCTCTACATTAATATCACTTAGTTCAGCCAACTTTTGTGAAATGAATTCCTATAAAATATTGCATCAACACAAAAGTAAATTCTCTTTCGTCATTCATGAATATAATACAATACTATAAAAGTATAATCTGATGGTACATCAATATGCTCATTGCTAGTGATGATGCCTATACTACGTCAAAAACTACTGATAAAGTACAGGAATGTGTGCCTTCTCTATCATATATATAGTTTGAACTAACGTTGAGATAGTTACTGCGAGCATTACATAAAGTCTTAGTTAACAACTTTAAATTTTCTTTCACATGGACAAATTTAAATATATTCATTTTGAAAACTATAGATAACTAATAGAGCGGTTCCTTCAAGGATAAATACCCATAAGTAGAAACTCTGTAATTTTTAAATATAGTACAAATTTTCATATCTATGCCACAATACTAATACACCAATGACCATAATCATGACCGCACTTTGGTGTTGACAAATATAAATATACACATTTAGCCATTCTACTAGCACTAGCATAAATTCGCTCATTCTACTCATACAACTTTAACACACCTGTACATTCTTGCCGTGACCTTAACAGACCTATAACCATAATCACTCTTAAAGTACATATAACCATATAAGCTTATACATACATATGTATACAAAATAGTTGGTTTTTTTTTCAGGTTACCGGGATACCTGCAACACTTAAAACGTAAACAAAGTAGACCTGCCTATCTTGGAAGCAATCTGCCGCATGCAAAAGGCATATACAGCCCAGTGCATTCTTCCTATTCCAAGCAGTATTATTTGTCCTGCTCATCACCCCTGAGTTCCTTCTATCATTCGGCCTCAAGCTGACACAGTGCACATCTAAATTCATTGGCTCAGCGGTCAAATTGGATCACATAGATGCATCTGAAGACTCGGACTTACACTCATCATTCAATTTGTCCACATTCAGTACCATCTAGACACTCAGTCTTCAAGATACCCAGCTTATTATCCTGCACCAAATCCTCACTCAGTTATTGCCTACAGCTCTTTGTTACTGCCCACATGCAATTCTATCAAGACTTCCAGCGACTGTCCACATGCAGTACTATTAAGCACTCATGCGTGCACTCCTACTCAGCTACCGACTACAGCTCTCTTCTAGCTTCATTACTCCAACAATACTGCACATCGGTGCTTATGCTTCATTGTACTTGGTTTTCCAACATAGCTCAGCTGCCATAGTGCACAATGGATCCTTCTTGCCATCCTTTCACTCTATTTGAGTGTATCAATTTTTATTTGTTGATTCGGCTCTTCATTCTTTACAACATATTTTTATTCTGTCTACTCCTGTTTGTTCATCGTCAGAGTGATGATCTCGTACATTTGTAATATCCAATTCTCATAAACTCTTGTATGGACTTTGGTTTTTGGTTAGTAAACTTGAGTGCTCTCCTCTTATGACCACCCTTTCATAGAAAAAATGCTGATAAAGTACAGGAGATGAAACAGTATTGATTCAAGATAGGCATGTGTTAATTATTGAGCTAGCACCACCACCTTCGTTTTTGCATTATATTGCATTGTAAAATGGCTTTCAAAGGCAAAATGTTTTACAAATAGCAAGCTAAAAATGTTGAATATTTTCGAAGAAAGAGGGAGAAAATATAAAATAGAGGAGTTTTTATTTTATTTTATTGTAGAAAACTTTATTTATTTCTTGTTTTATTGATTGATTGATTACAAAATGAGTGGAGAGCTGCTCTATTTATATGACTCAATAAACATTCTAGATGTAGAATATTCTAGAAACATAACTCATTTGACAACTCTAGAACTTTCGTTTAGGACAACTCTAGAAACATAACTATTATACAATTCTTATTTCTAGCAACTAATATAAAATTCTATAGCGCTCTTCAAATTCTATTAAATACAAGAAGATTATAAAAACTTTAATAATAAGAAACTTCTAGAAATTAACAAATCAGGTTTAGTATTTCAACACCCCCTTTTAAACTTGATTTGTGACTCCAAGCAGTACTTGTAATTTTTGTATTTCACGTGCTTCGGTAGGAATAAAGATATCATCCAAAATTTCTTCATACCATTGACATTCTTGCAAAACGTTGAGATCTTCAATGCAAGTTCACATATTCTTGTTTTACTTCTTTCTTTTCGTCCTTCTTCACCACAATAGAATCTTCTATAAAATAAGCATTCTAACATCCGTCTTGTTTCAGTAGCACAAATTTTGCACGAGTCGTATATTCTACTTTTGCATTCTTTCATAACTTCACACTTACAGTTTTTGATCAATCCAATTTCTATGTATGCTTTCCAAATGTAACGAACAGAAATTTTCGAACCCGAAAATTCCAGATAGTTATGGAAAAGAAGAAAGAGATAGAAGAAGAAGAAGAACAGAACATCAACAACTCACATTCACAGCGGATAAAATATAATAATAATAATAACAGTTTACAAAAGAATACTATATCTGTCGATTACATTTAATATACATCAGAGTTTCACATAAATACAGTCACTGAATATATACAATCATCATGTCTCAGATTGATAATAATATAGATACAGGAAAATACTCTACACGCTATTGCCATCCAGCTCGCCTCCTGAGCTCCAGAACGTACCTACCTGAAAATCTGTAACACTCGGTCTGACCCGAGCATTACACCAAAGTAAAACCCGGGTCAGGTTGGCAACCAGCGTGAGTAAACCCAAACAACATGGTATACCAAAACAAACAACTTATATCAACCCGGGTAACCTTTATCAATTTTACCAATCCACAATTTGCTATAGACAACTCTTATTTCACATATCAATTTCTAAGTACCAAACTTAGATAAAATAATCCGATTTACTTAAATCATTTCATTCCACCGTATTGATTTCACAATTCAATTTATAAAATTCGAAGGGGTTTCGGGTATTTCCCAATACCCGACCCCTTCTCTTCAAAACCCCTGTTATCCTACCCCAAGCTATTCAAATGAAAATTTATAACATTTCATATCAGAGGTATCAATCCATTCAAAGCAACCAATACCAAACAATAATCTGTAAGCAAGGCTTAAACACATATAGAACAAGTCAATTGATTCTAATTGAATTTCAAATCTCCATCACTTAGGTTCCTTCATTGAACATTAATTAATTCCAAATTCATTAATTAGTCTACCCATCATTATTCATCTAATTAATCACCCTGGATTAATCATTTTTCAATTGCATTCAATTAATTATCCTTAATCAACTTCTCGTTATTTATCATCCTTATTCCCAATCATTAAGTAATCCCAATTACTTCATAAATTAATTGATTATATTAATTATATTAATCCTTGATTACTTATATTACTTAACTTCTCATAAGTCGCTTATTATTGATTTAATTCATCTCAATTTATCAATCTTTAATTATATCGTTAATCATAAAAATTTATAATTGTTAACTATTGTTGGACGAATTTTCACCACCGATCCAAATCCATCCCTAGCCGAACCAGGGTATCACCGGTCCAACCCCATCTCCCATCCGGACCATCAACCCACCGAATCATCCACACCGGACCAAGCTCCTCTCCCTACAGGCTGAACCAAGTGTTTCTCCTCTACTACTGAACCACCTCATGACCGAACCAATACACCACCAAACCAACTCAATACCGAACCAGGCCATCCCCTTCCAATACCGAACCAACTCACTGTCGAGCCACCCATCACCGAACGACTCCCCACCGAGTCAAAGCATGACCGAACCAACCTCACCTCCATCTCACCACCGGATCAACCAATTGCCGGACCAAACCCCAAGTCCAATAATGCCGGACCAGCTCCCCTTCATCTCACCACCAGACCAACGCCCTACCGGACCAAAGCCACTCAAACCACGACCGAATCAAGCTCCGCCGAACCAGATGTGCCAGGCCAGATTGCTTCAGCCCAGGCCCACCAGTAGCTATATACATCCAAGACCCCTGCCCCCAGCCTCACTCTATAAATAGAGGGTAGGGGTACAACAATGGCAGACAAGTTTGAGAGCTCAAGCATGGAAGGAACTTTCAAACAACTTTCATATACTTGTATACAAAGCTTTGTACTTATAATCTGAAAGAAAAGAGAGAGAATAACATACAAAGTGGACGTAGGCACGTTCTGGCCGAACCACTATAAATCTGCGTGTCTTTTTTCAGTTTAGCTCCGGTTTTTCATATATTTGCATAAATCACCCAAACCGCTAAGAACAACGTAAAATCAACTAAATCATACGACTTCGAGTTGTTTGTCCATTTTTTGTGCAAACATTTTGGTGCTTTCACTGAGAACTTGGAACTCGAAGCTTCAGCTTCCCTCGTTCAACCTTCTTTCCCAAATAGCACCCTTCATTGCCTAGGAAACATGACTTTCAGGCCGAGAAAAGACGCCAACAAGGGAAAGAACATCGCAACTAGCAGCATTCCGGATCCAGTAATCACAGATCAAGAGAATCATCCCATTCCAACAGCAGTACCGAACGAGGATCAGACAAACCCGACAACCCCTGCCACCGAACAACCGGCAGCAATTACTAGGGCAGATCTAGACAGAGTTGTGGCTGAAGTAACTAACCGCTTCATCTCCCAACAAGAAGCTTTGGTGGACCAACTCATGTCACGCTTAAGGGATGCCGAAGACCGCAACACTGAATCATGGGGTGAGTCTCAATCTAGAGGATCTCGGAGACAACAAAGGTCTTCCCTCTTCGAGGAAGCTATCAACAGGAACAACAATGATAGGGGCCGCGTCCGGACTCAGCCCGAACTCCGACTTGAGGAAGCGCTTGGAACCGAACCCAATGGGGGAGGCACCAGGCAAGGGTCGGATGTAGCTGAGCCAGTCATGCCACCTAATCATAGAAACCCCGTTGAACGGAGCCGAGCTAGAACCCAACCAGAAGTTGACCCCATGGAAATGCTCGAAACAGAACCCCCAAGGGGAAGATCAAGGCAGGGGCCACCTGTAGCTGGTCCTAGCATGCATCCGAGCAGCCAAAGACAGCCACTGGATAACGTCAGAAGTGATAGACTATACCATCCCTACAGGTCATCTGGACGAGATCGATCCCGTAGGGAAGAACCAAGCTCATTTTTGTCCGCTCCAAATTCTGATGAAAGAATGGCACGATTATTCAGGGAATGCGTACGACGGGAGAAAAGGGATCGAGGGATAGGCGCTAAGGTAACCAGCCCTTTCACCCGCGACATCGAAACCGCCATCACCCCTCGAGAATGGAAAATGCCGACGATGGAACCGTACAAGGGAACTTCCGATCCCGTTGTACACTTGCAGAGATACACACAGCATATGCTCATGAGCGGAGCAACGGAAGGAGTGTTGTGTAAATGCTTTCCGCTATTCCTAGCAGACCTAGCTACCTCCTTGTTCTGCCATATACCCCAAGGATCTATCAGCTCATGGGAGATGTTGAAAGAAAAGTTCATTAGCCAGTTCCGCATTCATGTGGAACAACACAAGGATGCTTATTCTCTATCTACTGTCAAACAAAAATCCAGAGAGACACTGCAACAATATCTAACCCGGTTCAACGCCGCAGCGGCCACAGTCCAAGATGCCGATGAGAAACTCACCCTAATGGCCCTCTGTAGTGGTGTGCACCCAGATACCAAGTTTGCTAGAAGACTAACTAAAGAAAAACCAACTATCTTGCCTGATTTCTTCCATGAAGCTGGGAAGTACATGAGACTCGAAGAGGCTGCCACTGAAAGGCAGACAGGACCACAGGCTAAGACGGCTCATGGAAACGCCCCCGCCGCAGCGAAGGACATTCGGAGAAACGACTCCAGAGACAATGCAGGGGGCAAGAAGGGAGAAAAGCGCTTGTACCGACCAGGACCGAGATTTGACGCTTACACTCCCTTGAATGAAACAGTCGAGAACATCTTCCTGGCCACCCAGGACGAACTTACATACAAGCGCCCCCCGTACAAGAAAGAGTCAGATCGCGCAATCCAGTTCGGAAAATTTTGCCGTTTCCACGAGTCTCATGGGCACGATACCAATGAATGCCGCCATCTCCGAGACCTAATTGAAGAACATATCAGGAAAAGGAGGCTGGAATGCTATATAAAGGGCCAGGATAGGACTCCAGCTCCCGCCAAGGAAAACCCAGGGCAGCTCCACCCAGAGACAGGCGGAGGAAATCGCAACACCAGCGGTTCCAGCCAAGAGAAGATAGTGGTCCGTAAAATATCTGGAGGGCCACACATGCCGACAAGAGCTGGGCAGAAATGGAAAGATATGGAAACTCACTCAGAAGCGAGGGAGACTGCGTCAATTCTGTTATGGAAGAATGCCACCCTAAGCGGAGGGAAAATAATGACATCACATTCAGTGGGCGCAACCTAGAAGGAAGGCAATACCCTCATATGGATCCTATGGTCATCTCTGCCTGGTTCGGCCCAGCTGAAGTTTTTCGAATCCTAGTAGACACGGGAAGTTCAGTGAATATTCTGTTCAAGCATGCTTTCGACAAAATGAAGCTGCTAATGAAGGACGTGTCTCCCTGCAACAAACCGCTACATGGTTTCACTGGAGAAGCAAAGATGCCCCTCGGATAATTGGATCTCTTTGTTGAATTGGGAAGTCATCCCCGCTCCGCCGTTCGGAAACAAACATTCGTGCTAATAGACAACCACTCGGCCTACAATGCCTTTTTGGGAAGACCAGCCTTGTCCGACTTCCAAATCGTCCTCGCCCCATGGTGCCTGAAGATGAAGTTCCCAATGGATAATGGAGTGGGAGAAGTAGAAGGGGATCAAGACGCCGCTCGGGACTGCTATGTAACCGAACTTCGCAATAATCGCAGGAGAGATAAAGGGAAAAATGCAGAGACTATTCTCTGCATGAAAATCTTGGAAGTATAGCAACTAAAGAAAGCCCCTCCTCTTTGGTATACCAGCGATCCTTTCAATGAATTAGACCCCAGGGACAAAGAGGAGGAGGCCACCGCCGAGCCTGCAGAGGCTATGGAATTCATATCTGTAGACAAACGCGATCCAAGTAAACTGCTGAGAGTCGGATCTCAGCTAAAAGAAGAATTAAAGAATCAACTCATTGATTTTCTTCGCCACAACATGGATGTATTTGCATGGACGCACGCTGATATGACTGGAATCTCCCCGGACATAGCATGCCACGCACTAAACATCGATCCTACCAAGGTACCGGTAAAGCAAAAGAAGAGAAGTATGGGGGCAGAACGATCAGCAGCCCTGGAGGAAGAAGTAAAGAACTTACTTGCCAATGACTTCATACGTGAAGCCATCTACCCGGAATGGATCGCCAACCCGGTACTGGTAAAGAAAGCTAATGGGAAGTGGCGAACATGCATCGATTTCTCCAACTTAAATGACGCTTGCCCGAAAGACTGCTTCCCACTCCCCCAAATCGACCAACTCGTGGACAGCACTGCCGGACACGAACTTTTATCCTTTATGGACGCATACTCAGGATATAACCAGATCCCTATGCACGCCCCCGATCAAGACCACACCAGCTTCATCACTGACCGAGGATTATGCTGCTACAAGGTAATGCCATTTGGACTTAAAAACGCTGGAGCTACTTATCAGCGCCTCGTCAACAAGATGTTTGCAGAACTGATAGGACGAACTATGGAAGTTTATGTGGATGACATGCTGGTAAAATCGAGGAAAGCCAACGACCATATAAACCACCTGGACGAGATGTTTCAAGTACTTCGCCAATATGGAATGAAGCTGAACCCTCTAAAGTGCTCCTTCGGAGTATCATCGGGAAAGTTCTTGGGATTCATCGTTCATGCCAGGGGGATTGAAGAAAACCCCGAACAAATCCGGGCCTTGCGAGATATCAAGATACCATCCACTCGAAAAGAGATGCAAAGCCTAAACGGAAAGGTGGCCGCCCTAAGCCGGTTCTTCTCAAAAGCAACTGACAAATGCATTCCTTTCTTCGAAGCCCTGAAGAAAGACAAAGGAAAATTTGAATGGACCGATGAGTGTTCAACAGCTTTCCTTAACCTAATCGAACACCTCCAGCGGCCACCAGTACTCTCAACTCCTAATGAAGGCGAAGAACTATACCTATACCTTGCTGTGTCACCACATGCCCTAAGCGCCGCGTTGGTGAGAGAATACAACCGCACGCAACGGCCCGTATACTTCGTAAGTAAGAGGTTTACGGGGGCAGAAGCCAGATATCCTAAACTTGAGAAGCTAGCGTACTGCTTACTAATCACGTCACGGAAACTGCGACACTACTTCCAGTCTCATTCCATAAGAGTTTTAACCGATCAACTGCTAAGGCAAGTGCTCCATCGTCCCGACACTTCTGGGCGATTACTTAAGTGGTGCATCGAACTAAGTCAATATGATATCACTTACCATCCTCGCACCGCTATCAAGGGACAAGCCATAGCTGATTTCATTGTCGAATTCACTACTAGCGAAGGTAAGGACCAATCTGAAATAGCAGAAGATATCAAGTGGAATCTCTTCGAAGATGGAGCGTCGAACGAGCAAGGCTCGGGGGCAGGTGTTGTGATAATCACCCCTAGGGGAAAGAAGCTGCATTACGCCCTAAGATTGGAATTCGCTGCCACCAACAATGACGCAGAATACGAAGCAGTGATAGCCGGATTAGAACTTGCACTAGAAATTGGAGTCAGTTCTTTATATCTCCATGTGATTCTCAACTTATTGTAAATCAAATACTGGGAGAATTCCAGACTCGAGGAGAACGACTCACAGCGTATCTAAAGAAGACCAGGCTACTGCTTAATCAAATAGATCACTATTTAATCAAACACATTCCCCGAGAAGAGAATCAAGAGGCCGACGAACTAGCAAAACAAGCTAGCATGAAGAACATCACTATTTTCGGAGCATTAACCATCTCAAAACAGCTGGCACCAAGTTTCGAGCAAGTAAATCTGATAGCTGCAACCGAAGAAGAAACATGGATGACCCCTATCCGAGAATACTTACAAAACGGCACCCTACCCGACGGGCGAAATGAAATTAAGAAAATTCTAAGGAAAGCTTCCCGCTACACAATGCAAGAAGGCATCCTCTATCGGCGCGGCTTCTCTAACCCCTTATTGAGGTGCGTTGCTGCAAGAGAAGCCAAGGAAATTCTATCCAATATCCATCAGGGAAGTTGTGGAGACCACACCGGAGGGCAGACCCTAGCAAAAAAGATACTCCGATATGGGTATTTCTGGCCCACTTTAAACAAAGATGCCTTAGACTTCGTCAGAAGATGCGACAGATGTCAGAGATTTGCTAAGATTCCTCGACTACCAACCAATGAAATTACTCAGATGACCAGCCCTTGGCCCTTCGCAATATGGGGAATTGACTTAATTGGCGAACTGCCGATGGGCCGAGACGCGGCCAGACATGCTATAGTGGCAGTTGACTATTTCACCAAATGGGTGGAAGCGGAGCCTCTGAATAAAATATCTTCAACTAAAGTTATCAACTTCTTAATCAAAAACGTTCTGTGCAGGTACGGGGTTCCACTCAGAATCATATCAGACAACGGGCTTCAATTTGACAGCGAGGAATTTGCCAACTGGTGCCAAGAGCACGGAATTCATAAGGGCTTCTCATTCGTAGCTTATCCCCAGGCAAATGGACAAGTCGAAGCTGTCAATAAGATTCTCAAGACTCTAATCAAGAAGAAGCTTGAAAAGTCAAAAGGCGCTTGGGTGGACGAACTTCCTACAGCACTATGGGCCTACCGCACTTCTTTCAGAACATCAACAGGGCATACTCCATTCTCTTTGGCATACGGATCAAAGGCTATGCTCCCAGTTGAAACTATTGTGCCTTCCCATTGTAGGATCCACTACAACCCACAAGAAAATGAAGAACTCCTCCACATGTCTTTGGATCTAATTGAGGAGAGAAGAAATGATGCAGCACTCAAAGCAGTAGCTCACAGACAAAAAGTGGCAGCACTATACAACTCCAAAGTCAAACATCGCAGCTTACAAGAAGGAGATCTTGTCCTCAAGCGAATCTTTCCGCGCCCAGGAGCTCTGGATCCAATCTGGGACGGACCATATGTAATTCATAAAGATCTCCACAACGGAGCTTATATTTTGTCAACAGTGGACGGAGAGGTGTTCCAGAGGGCGTGGAACATCCGACACCTCCGTCGATACTTTTCTTAACTTGTACTGCCCATATGAAGTGAATTAACAAAGAGAATCAGTGGACGTAGGCATTTTCGTGCCGAACCACTTTAAAAAACTTGGCTCTTGTTAACTTGTTCCTTTATATCTTGGCTACTTGTTAAGCTTTATCCTTTGCTGTTGAACAAAATCCTTTGTAGATCACATTTCAATTCAGAGCTTCACAACACAACTCCACCTGGACAAAACCTAACAGGTACGCTACGATCCTATGCCCTCGCCAATGAGACACTTTGCTCCGGTATCCCTCTACCGCGAGTTAACTCATTGTTTGCCTCGGCCCTTAAAGCCGACTGTAATGAGCCGAGTATAAGCCACCGAGAAGGCCGATTATGCCATGGCAGCTCATTATAGCGATTCGGCTCGCCGGCAATTATGAACCGATCATAAGCCCCAACATAAGGTGTGGCCAGCCAGAGGCAGTTCACAGTTGACGATCGGCCCCCACGCTAGCCGGCCACAGTAAATCGAATAATACCCACGATTACGGACCATAATGGCCCGGGTAGTTACTGTGCGCGATCGGCTCCGGTGTGTCTTAAGTGCGGCTGTGGTAAAAGAAGAAAACTCCCCGCAGAGGCGTAAGATGGGTGACAAATGTCTCCAAGACCCACAGCTAGGGAAAGTGACTACAAAACCCGTTTGCCACGAACTTAAGCACATCGACGGCCTTCCGTGACTAGAAGTTTTACTTTTCCTATATTTCCATTTCATTTAAAACTTTTCTCCTATTCCCCGTAACGGTGCTTGAAAGTACAGGACATGAAATAGGGAACGCTCGCTAATAGGAACAGAAACTTACAATCGGGTGGCAAGACACTCAACAGCATTCCGTGCTTAGTCTTACAGGGCGCACGAAGTTGCCGTCCACAGCCGAAACATGAAGGGCGGTACCTTCTACTTTTATACATTAATGCATAGTTGCAGTTCATATTCATACATCACACTAACATTGCAAAACATGAAATTATATTACAAGCAGAAGCTTAATGTCAAACACAATCAAATCACAGGCATATGCATGGTTATATTTCTTATACAACACATCAAAAGCAATGACAGCATTCAAAATATAACAGAATCGGCTCGTGTTATAAAATTACGTAGAGTCATTCAATGGCATAATTACAACCCGAAAATACACTAATGTTTTTGACTAAGTATAGACAGGAAAGTCAAGAAAACCAAAAACTATATGGATCGGATCAAGTAGTCAACTACATCAGTGCTCCGCCCTCATCTTACTAGCTCTCCGAATCTACTTGACGGCAGGATCGGAGCTCCCGGCATGTTGACCAGAAGTCCCACCTGTCCAATTCAGGAGAAGAATCCATCAGATAAGCAGCGAACGATCGAGTTACGAAAAGCTAAAAAGAGAAAACTCACCAACATCTGCTTCTTGGTCCTCATCCCCCAACTGCACACCGGCTTCTTCCGCAGCGAGTAGCCGCATCCCCTCCTTTACCACTACCTTCTCCTCCTTTGAGAACCGGGCGGTAACCATATCCATCCTGAATGCCACTCCACCTTCCTTATCCGCATCGGCCTTGGCCTCCTCCAAAGCCCGAAGATAGATCCTAGCCATGATGCGGGGATAATCATCCATCCAGGATAGATTACCCTGCTTCCAGGTACAGAAGTACATATCCTGCAACATCTCATCCATAATCCCCTCATTCTCCTCAAACTCCCTCACCCGGGCCTCGGAGGACAGCAACGGCAACATACCTCTCCGATCGATATCTCAAGCAGTCAGCCTGGAGAGCCCTCCTCATTTCCTCCATCTCTTCCTTTAGCCTGGCCTGAGCAAGCTCTGCAGCCTCAAGCCTCCCAGATAGCTCCTCTACTTGCTCGAGATCCGCCCTCCGAACCTCGTCCACCGTAGCAATAGCTATGTCAATCCGCTCCTTGCAGGCGGCCTCCATCTTTCGCAACTCAGCCTTGCTAGCCTCCTCCATGGTTTTCTTTAGTCATCGGGAGGCCGCCTCGTGCTGGGATATCTGGATAGCCTGATCGGCAAGCTGTTTGGCCTGGTCAGAAACCTGTAGCCGCAACCGGATGTTAGCACTTCCGATTTCCTCCCCAGCCCTGGCCAGTCGAGCGTGATGCTCCATTAGCCTCTTGGTTTCCTCAGCCACCCGATCGATGATTGCTTTGGCCTCATTCCCCATGGTCACAATCCGAGTAGTAAGCAAATCGAGGTCTAACGACTTAGCCTCATCAAGCACTCGTACCATGGGATTGCGGGGGAGAAGATGTTCACCAGTGACCTCGTCAAAGGAAATATCTTGAGCACTGGAACCCAGATCTGGATGACCCGCAAATGGATTACGAGCCAAGCCGGGGCGATCGATACGAGTAACGGAAGGATTTTCAGACGGATGCAGGGAGGGAATATACTCAGTGTCCTCCTTCGTGATATCATGGACAGGTTGAGGTGGAAGCTGCGGACCAGGTGAAGATTCAAATAAGGAGCGACTCCTCTTCTTTTTCTGAATACTCTCTTCAATGACCCCAAGAAGAGGAAGGTTGCTAACTACGTCTCCTTGACGACTAGTGGGAGGCATAGGCTTGGCAGAGGCTCTGAGTAACATGTATTGTTCAAGGCGGTGTCGAACGTCTGAAGTTTTGGCCACCTCGCCTGCCTCTGTAATAAAGAACAAGTGTTACGAACATACAAGGGTCCATAATTCAAGAAATATGTTAACTTAGAAAGAATGAGAAGGCACATCTGTTATACAAACCCTGCGGTGGAGTAGAATACTGCAATAAGTCCTGAATCTCAGTCCAGGACGGAAGCGAACCATAAAATATTCCTAAGTCCCTATCATAAATGGAGTCTGCGGAGGTCAAAAGTTCACCTTGAATCGCTGGAGTCGCCTTAGCTGAAGAACTCTTAGAGAATGGATCGACACCAGCCCCAGCCTTGTCAACCTCCTTTGCCTTCTCCACCAAGGCTGATCCTTCCTCCAACCCCTCAAAAGCCTGGCGGAAGGCATCATCCGTCCACTCCTAGATCTCCCCTGCCCGCTCAAAAGACAAAGCCCCGGCTCCATTACCACCCTGTCCTTCACCTTCTCCATCTCCTCCGCTCTCCTCCTCGCCTCTTTCCTCCTCTCCACCTTCCTCCTCCGGAATGTCTGGACATGTGCTGGGAGAGGGTCCATCAGGCTTCTTAAGCTTCTTTCCCCCAACGACTGGAGGTATCGAGAAAGGTCTCCTCTTGCTACTCTTCGCAGTAGCCCCATCCTTAGCTTTAGCAGCCCTCTCCTCGGCTGTATCTCTCTGTTTAACCACAGATTGACGTGGCATAATCAGGTTATACTCCAGGAGAGTGGCATTCCTGATCAGGTAGGAAGCCGACCTATCCCTTCCCGAAATGACCTTTATTTCAGCAGCCATCCGCGCCAAGGAATCATTCTCCACGACCGCAAAGCCACATGTTGCTAGCATGAAATAAAAGCATATAAGATGAAGCATTGCGATCGGGACGAGGAAAATATAAACGAAGTTCAACTTACAGCCGAAAGTGAAAAGGCGGAAAGAAACAGAGTCATCCTTAATGAAAAACCATTCTTTCTTGAACATACTGAACTTCGAGTACAAATCCAGAACAGGCTTGAAGGGCACGACCGCTTCCAAGCTGATATATGGAGACCCCTTCTTATAGCCTCTCAAGTTGTACAGATACTGGATCTCCCGGTTGGAAGGGGGATGCCCATATTTCCTCTGAAAGATGACGAAAAGACTCACCAGAATGGCGTAGGAGTTAGGCTGAAGCTGGAATGGAGCCACCTTCAGATATGCGATAAAGCTGACTATCCAAGCGTTGAGAAGCGGGATAGCACCACACATGCAATGATATCTGCTGTACGCAAAGTATCCTTCAGGAGGGTCATATGGCATAATCCCCTCTCCCGGCAACAACATAAGAACTCTGTCAATCCCGAAGGAATGAGAAATGACATCAAGCTGCTCCTCTTTGAGGGAGCTCGGAAAACAATCGGGCGGAGAATTCAGAAGCTCCTGGGGGCCATACCCATCTACTAGCGACCTCGGGGCAGGTCCATGACGTTCCGGTCTTGGCTGGGATGGGGGCACGAAGGAGGACTCTCCTTCGCCCCTAGACTTCCGTGCATCTGATCGAGTTTCTGCTTTGCGAGACATTATCTGCAAACACCGGAAGAATAAATTAGAACAAGGAGTATGGAAACATGAGCAAATAGGTACATGCAGCCTGAAGACTCGCTCACAAGTTCAAAACTCATTCGCCAAAATGAAAGTTTTCAAGCTCATTCGGTTTTCACACTTATTCGGTTTTCAAGCTCATTCGGTATTCAAGGACCGCGAGCCCATTCGGTAAAACAAAGAAACCCCACTCGGCGAAAAGCACGCACCTGATTCGGCTACAAGATGATTCGGCACCAGGCAATTCGGCACTAGATGATTCGGCACAAGATGATTCGGTACTAGATGATTCGGCACTAGGTGATTCGGCACTAAGGGGATCCGGCTGTCTCAAATGGTGGAAAAGGAACGAAGGCACGTGGCCCCTATTTATAAGCAAAAACAATAACCGGACCAGGTGGTTCGGCATTAGAACCGGATGATAGAAAAACAAAGCACGCCATATGCAGGCATATGCCCTACTTTGGGGGGCAAGTGTTGGACGAATTTTCACCACCGATCCAAATCCATCCCTAGCCGAACCAGCGTATCACCGGTCCAACCCCATCTCCCATCCGGACCATCAACCCACCGAATCAGCCACACCGGACCAAGCTCCTATCCCTACGGGCCGAACCAAGTGTTTCTCCTCTACTACCGAACCACCTCATGACCGAACCAATACACCACCAAACCAACTCAATACCGAACCAGGCCATCCCCTTCCAATACCGAACCAACTCACTGCCGAGCCACCCATCACCAAACGACTCCCCACCGAGTCAAAGCATGGCCGAACCAACCTCACCTCCATCTAACCACCGGATCAACCAATTGCTGGAACAAACCCCAAGTCCAATAATGTCGGACCAACTCCCCTTCATCTCACCACCGGACCAACTCCCCTTCATCTCACCACCGGACCAACGCCCTACTGGACCAAAGCCACTCCAACCACGACCGAACCAAGCTCCGCCGAACCAGATGTGCCAAGCCAAATTGCTTCAGCCCAGGCCCACCAGTAGCTATATACATCTAAGACCCCTGCCCCCAGCATCACTCTATAAATAGAGGGGCAGAGATACAACAATGGCAGACAAGTTTGAGAGCTCAAGCACGGAAGGAACTTTCAAACAACTTTCATATACTTGTATACAAAGCTTTGTACTTGTAATCTAAAAGAAAAGAGAGAGAACAACATATAAAGTGGACGTAGGCACGTTCTGGCCGAACCACTATAAATCTGCGTGTCTTTTTTCAGTTTAGCTCCTGTTTTTCATATATTTGCATAAATCACCCAAACCGCTAAGAACAACGTAAAATCAACTAAATCATACGACTTCGAGGTGTTTGTCCATTTTTTGAGCAAACAACTATATTTTAATTTATCTAATCTAAATTAATTTACTAAAATTCAACCACAATTTTAATCATCCTCGATTAATCTCACGCTTCCATTACTCATTAACTAATCATATTCAGAGATTAACTAACCTTTAACAAATCATTTTTTTCCCATTAATAAATTAACTACTTTTAGTGATTAGCCCCTATTTAAAATTTCAAGTAATTATTCCTTAACAACCCTAAATAATTATAGCCCTTGATTTTTATTTTTATTTTTAATAACTGTCAATTCGATTTATTATGCTTAAGTTTAAACAAACCATTTTATAACTGATTTACTTATTATTTTCAACACATCTAAAGTGCTTTGTTTCAAATTTATTTTAAATTTATACTGCTTTCTCCCAAATTCATTTTTATATTTTTATATTGCTTTCATCAACCAATCACGGATAGCACAACAACCAATATAATTAAAACTTCGCCAATTCATAACAGCCAAAACAGTGTACAGATCGAAGATTTACTCACATTATCAGCTGTCGACACTCTCCCTCGATGCAGACCTCGATCCCATGATCCTGCTACCCCATCGCTGCCAAATCCTACTACAAAGTCGATGAACCAGCTATAAGCCTCCTTGAATCGCCATCTCTACACTCGAACAGGCAACTCCAAGCTCCAAGGATGATGAACCATCCTCCTCCAAAACTCGAGCATCCAATCGACTTCACGACTTCCCATCTCGTGACTTCGCCAACGCCGCCGCCTTATCCTATCGCGTGGGCCTCCCATCCACAGCCGACGATAACCCCTTCAGTCGTTCGACTTAGAATCCATAAATGCCAGAAACAACACACGCCTCCCTGTACTTCCATGCGAGCGCACCCCTCGGAGATTCCCTGGTCGGCCTTTGAAATCAATTTCGAGAAGGAAAGCTTGGCATCGATTTAAGGGAGGAAGAGGAATAGGGTTTGGTTATTCACGAGATAATTTCAATTTTGGGGAAAAAAGAACTCGGCTCCGAGTTGAAATAAAAAAAATGATATCGAATTTCGATAGGGAGAGAGGAGAACCATTCGTGATTTAAACTGGTCATCAATCTTCTCGAGGAAGCAGCAATGTTTTGAAAAGGGGAGACAGCGTACCAACACAATCAGGCTACAGAGATGCTGATGTGAATGGAAAAAGTTTGGATGTGATAACATTTTTTTACTAGTCAACAAAAGTGAATATATATTAATTTGAATTTAAATTTGAATTGTCTCGAAATTGTAACCCAAAATCTCGACCCCCTATCGAGGTGTGCCACTAGGCGTTTATAATGTTATACGCTTATTCCAAACTCAGTGGAAAAGGTTTCGAGTCCTAATTCAATCGTATGAGCGAGTTACGGAAATAAACGATCAATTTTAAATTAAATCGATTAAAATAGTTCGAAGCGTTTTGAGCTGCCAGGGTCAAACGACAACTCCGATTGTTACAAAAATTGAAATCCGATAATAACTAACTATTACGGATCCAATGGAACTGGTTTTGTCGAATTCCGAGACTGTGCCTCGGAAGGCTATTTTTAAATTCAATTTAAACAATATATTATTTAAAATTGAACAAATTACCTTTAAATTAAATTTCAACCATTCTATTATCTTCAGTATCCTCATTATAGATTTTATAAGCCTTCAAATTATTTGAAACAGGCTTAGAATCTCAGATTCAACAATTTACCCAATTTCAATTATAAAATTCAATATTTAAGCTATACAATTCAATGATTTCATTATCAAGTAAATATTGATATCTTAAATTCAAATTAAAATTAACTTTTAAATATTTAAAACCAATTAACTATTCAAATTTAAACTGTTAGAAATTCCGGGTCATCACATTCCTCCCCCCTTAAAAGAATTTCGTTCCCGAAATTACTAATTAGGAAGAATTGATCAATACCCGTTTATCTTTTCCAAAATTCACAATTCAACATCCTACCAATTATCTTTTATTAAAGACCCACTATCACATCAACTAACTTTCCCAAACCTTCTATAGTTTCAAACAACACCCCTTTACTCAATCGTCTAAATTTCAATTAAAAACCAAATTTTGAATTATCAAAATTTTCTCAAAATTTTTCTAACTCCCTACATTTCCGAAATTTTTTGCCAGCGTCTCCTTTGCGCGGCTAGTTCGGTACTACTACAAAAGGCCTCTATTGGGCTCTCAAATTCCAAAAAGAAAACAAAAGCCAAGTGGCTACATCAAAAACCCAATCCAATTTCATATCGAATTTTAAATACATACCTTTTGTCGGACAATTCACATTATCATCAGAAACCAAATCCAATTTTTTTTCCTTTCCCCTATATACCTGCATATCTTACTTAGCCATAATATCCAACCGAAACCTTTCAAATCATTTATGCATTTCCTTGCATAGGTTTCATAGCTATTTCAAATTAATTTTCACCGTTTCATATAAATTCAATTTATTTTCGATTTCTAATATTGAGTTTTATCTTTTAAGTATAACTGATTCATATTAGTTCATCTACTAATTTATTTTAAATTTTCAATTTTGAAATTGTTTTGTCGTTAACCAATTTTTCTCAAAATTTTCTCAAAATTTTCTAACTCCCAAAATTTTCGAAAATTTTTGACAGAGTCCCCTTTGTACGGAGGAGCTTTTGCAATTTGACAAGAGATATAAATATATATACATCGACCCACACGGTCGGAAAAAGCAAAAACAGTTCATATTTCCTATTTTTATTGCGTAGGCATACCTTATTTAGCATTTTAAGCATGCGGCTTATTTATTTTAGCAATTAGTGTAATCCAAATCCAGCCAAACGGCCTTCAGGTACCTGTACTTACTCAATTTAAATATGTAAGTTCCATATATAGAAAATTTATTAGCATTTCACTTACTTTCAATGGCTAAACACAAGCATTTCAAAAACAACAAACACCAAACGCTTACCCTAAGCGATTTATATAATTTAAAGCTAATCCAATTGCTTCCGACCAAATTTATATGCCATTACATTCAATTCTAATGGTTTAAAATGCAATTGTTCACATTCAATTCATTTTTAAGCAAAACAAACTCATATTCACTTCAATTAACTCAAAATCAATTATATTTGCTTCCAATAATCCATAAAATTTAATTAAATCCAGTTTACGTTATACAACAATTATTTCTACGTAATTTGATAACATCCATGTGAATAAATAATTACTTAAGTTTTATAACCAATTAAAATTGATTCCAACTCAATTTTATTTACTTTAATTCCATTTTAATTTATTCACAATCGTTTTATTTAGCTCGACACATTCATTCTTGTATACTACTAACCATTCTTGAATTAAATTAATCCAGGCCTTTATTTAATGAGTTTCCATTCTAATTCGAAGCCGAGCTTCCATAAATTTTAAACTTAAGTTAATTTACTTTAATTTATTCCAACATCAACTTAAGAGTACTCCCATTTAATCCTCATTTAATCAACTTCCATTAAATTCAGTTAGCCCATCAATTTTCAATTTTAAATTTTAAATTAACCTTCTCACTTTATCAAACTAATATCCAAGCACATACTTAATTCATTTATACTTCAAATTAATATACCACCAAATTTAAGTTCAGCCGGATAATCCAATTCCAATCACAACTTGATTTAGTTTTCTTTTTCAATCAGACTTCATCCATTTAATATTTAACTCAATTAACCCATTTTAAATTTTAAATTTACTTACTTAATTCGTTATCGAATTCATTTTATCAATATAAAGTCATTCTCAATTTATTTCTATTCACTTGGGTTTCGTTTTACAACTCAAACCATTTCTATTATAATCACTTCTCTTACATCCAATTTACCTACAAATTTCATTAAATATTATTCAAATCACCCTTGCATTTTATGTGTAAGTCAACCATCACATTTTCAATCCAACTCTATTTTATTTTTATAGCATCTGTTCTAACTTGTTTCATTGTTAAATCCAAGTCGAGTTCTATTTACAATTCGAATTCATTTCCAAACTCCATTATTAACTTACAATCCATTTATTTACCCAAAGTGAAATTTTATTAACATACTCAATCTCACCATTATTTAACCAATTAGCTTATTTCCAATTTCTAAATCAATATTCGATTTTAATTACAAATCACTTCATTGAAATTCTAGTTTGGATTTCCTTTTTATTTTCCCAAAATTCCAACACCTTTATTTAAAATTTTAGAAATGCTTTTAAATTCACAACATACTTAATAAAATAGCTCTTTTTAGAAAATACTTTTATAACTCGATGTCTCAACCAGTCTATCCTTGTTCTCACAGAAATTCAGTCATACGTTGATCAGGCGTTGGACTGAAGATCTATAAGTACTTGGTAAACTCGTTTTCAACACCCAGTAAAATATTTGCAAAATAATTTTATTGAAAATATAGGAATCGGGTTTTTGAAAATAGAGGAAATATCTTTGGTGAGAATGCTCTAGAAATCATCACCCCTATCCATGGTCGCAGCTAACCCGATGATTACGTTGTCGTCCCGACAAAATCCACAGATAACTGTAGGCCTCCGCGCCCCACGATTACACCATGGAACCCACAACAGATCGCAGCTACAACTGGGGTTACGTAGCTATCACAGCAAAAACCCATATAACTGTAGGCATCAGCGCCATCGAATTTCGCTGCCAAAAATGAAACTTCTCCACTCTACTTGACCATAGATCGCAGTCTACCGATGTTGCGTTGCCTTTTCGGCAAAATCAAGTGTAGACCGTTGACACTCATCCTCCACACGATTTCGCTATGGTCCCCACAGTAGATCGCAGCGACATCGAGTTATACTGTCGTCACGGCATAACCCAAATGCCTCTGTAGGCATCAACGCCATCGACTTACGCTACCCAATAATCCTCAGGAACTAGTTTTGTCCGGACTCCTCACAGGATCGACTTTAGAACCCCCTCTGGGCTCAAGGCAGCACCACCCGGTGGCACTCCTGAGAAGTTCATTTCAAGGGAGCGCCTTTTTTTCCAGAGCAATCATCAAAACACTTTATACTATACATAGTATCTTCAAATCATACACCTAGTATGTTATCATGCAAAGCTCCCTTACACAAAATCGATTATCCCAAAATTGATAATTCTCAACTAGGCTTTCCAAATTCAATATTGATTTTACCCAAAAATCAAAAGCCTTTCCAAATTCAAAGGGTCTCAAAACCTTTTTCCCAAAATCCTCATAAGATTCCTTTATATATTCAAATATATATAACTTCCAAAAATTTGGATCATTTCAATCTCGTATAAAACTCCTTTTATACTTCAAACATGTTCAAAAACTCCCTTTCTTCCAGCAATAGATTTAACAATGGAAGATTCATCTTATATGACAAAGATATATAACCTTGTTTGTAAAAATCAAATATTCAAGTTTGATTACTTTTTCCCAAGGTCAATTTCCTTCTAATCACGTTTCCTTTAATTCCCATTGAATTGTCACTTCAATTCTTACCTCAGTTGAGTATTTAAATTAATAACAGTTGGAACTCCGACCAGTTTATATTTAGAAAATAGCTTGAAATTTTTTTTTAAAAAAAAAGATAAGTGGTTGAAAAATAATTATTAGTTTGTAAAATAGCTGTAAACTAGTTATCTAATAGTAAGTTAGTTGGAAAATAGTTAAATAATTTCAGGAATTTTAGATGATTGTAAAATAGTTGTAAAATAGTAATTAATTTGTAACATAGTTGAAAAATAGTAATTAGTTTAGAAAATAGTTGAAAAATTGTTAAATAGCTTCAAAAATAATCATCAAACAAGTATATAAAATAATTTGGCTTTAAGAAAGAACGATTGTATATATTTAATAGCTTAGAAAAATAAGTTTATATCAAATCAATTTTATATTGAAAATAGTCAAGAGCCAACTGTTCACTTTCCCAACAATTCAATTTAAATCTCCATTTAAATTGACCCAATCCCAATTCAAATAACTCCAAATTCCATTTGTCTTGATTAATTCCCAATTCAAGTTGAATCAATCTTGATTCCCTTCCCAATTCAAATCAAATTCTAGTTGATTTTAATCCTGTTAAATTTTAAATTTGAATTATTATTAGTTTAATTTCAGAATCCAAATCACTTCAATTTAATCCAATCCAATTTCCCATTTAAAAATTTTAAACTTAGACATCTTCAATCACCAATCCAATTACTTCAAACCAAATTCAATTTTAAACTAATTCAATTAAATCTTGAATTTAAACTATCTCGAATTATAGAAATTCGAGTTAAATTCTCAAAGGTTGTTTTAACTCTTTAAACCAAATTAACCTTTAAATCAAAGTGTTTAATCATTTTAATTTCTAAGCCCAATTTCTTAAAATTCTCATTTTAAATTATTTTTACTTATGTATTTCAAGATTCAATACAATTTTATTTTAAAATTTTAATTTATTATTCAATCTAATTTTCCAGTTTGAAGCCAGTTCTTCACAAGTTTATTTTACAATTCAATTATTCAAACTTATTTTATTTATACAATTCCATTCTCAATTTAAAGATTTATTAGCAATAGGATGATAACATCCAATTTATTTGAAAACGTTATCCATTTTCAATTTTAAATCTCAAACCCGTTTTGAGATCACCCAAATCCCCAATTCAATCAACCATTTAACTTTCCCAGTTCTATTCCAATTTCATCTTGAAATTTCCAATGCGGGTTGCTTGTTCCACATTTATTTAACTTTCCCAAAGTTAAATTCCAATTTTACTTAATCCAATCAATCCTTAAACTTCACAATAATAATCCTCCCAGCCATGTTTTAAAATTGTAAACCACCCTGGTTTTAAATTCAAATCACTTTCAAACAACCCATTGTTTTCAACAAATCTCGGTTATCCAAATAATAATTATTTATTATTTTCATTACTTTGAAACCAAATTTTCAAATTCTAGGATTAGATTTAGAATTTCATTTTCAATCACTTAAATTTTAATTTAGTTGTATTTCTATTCCTACTTAATTTAATTCCAATTCTAAACTTCAGTTTCAGTTTGAATCCATTTCAAACTTATCTTTATTAAATTTCAGTTTGGTTATATTATATTATTCCTTAATTTTAATTCCAATCATTTTACAACCAATCGTCTTAATATTTATTAGAATGAAATATTTCTTTTATCTACCAAAATATACTTTTATATAAATCATTTAAAACCTTTATATAAGAAAATAACAAGTACGCGCTCATATATATACACTCAACTCACTCTAGAGTACTACAGACTCTATTGAATGAGTAACTCCTACCAGAGCCAAGGTTCTCGCTTAACCTTTCGCTCTGATACCAACTGTAACGACCCGAAATTTTCGAACCCGAAAATTCCAGATAGCTATGGAAAAGAAGAAAGAGATAGAAGAAGAAGAAGAACAGAACATCAACAACTCACATTCGCAGCGGATAAAATATAATAATAATAATAATAACAGTTTCCAAAAGAATACTATATCTATCGATTACATTTAATATACATCAGAGTTTCACATAAATACAGTCACTGAATATATACAATCATCATGTCTCAGACTGATAATAATATAGATACAGGAAAATACACTACACGCTATTGCCATCCAGCTCGCCTCCTGAGCTCCAGAACGTACCTACCTGAAAATCTGTAACACTTGGTCTGACCCGAGCATTACACCAAAGTAACACTCGGGTCAGGCTGGAAACCAGCGTGAGTAAACCCAAACAACATGGTATACCAAAACAAACAACTTATATCAACCCGGGTAACCTTTATCAATTTTACCAATCCACAATTTGCTATAGACAACTCTTATTTCACATATCAATTTCTAAGTACCAAACTTAGATAAAATAATCCAATTTACTTAAATCATTTCATTCCATCGTATTGATTTCACAATTCAATTTATAAAATTCGAAGGGGTTTCGGGTATTTCCCAATACCCGACCCCTTCTCTTCAAAACCCCTGTTATCCTACCCCAAGCTATTCAAATGAAAATTCATAACATTTCATATCAGAGGTATCAACCCATTCAAAGCAACCAATACCAAACAATAATCCGTAAGCAAGGCTTAAACACATACAGAACAAGTCAATTGATTCTAATTGAATTTCAAATCTCCATCACTTAGGTTCCTTCATTGAACATTAATTAATTCCAAATTAATTAATTAGTCTACCCATCATTATTCATCTAATTAATCACCCTGGATTAATCATTTTTCAATTGCATTCAACTAATTATCCTTAATCAACTTCTCGTTATTTATCATCCTTATTCCCAATCATTAAGTAATCCCAATTACTTCATAAATTAATTGATTATTTTAATTATATTAATCTTGATTAGTTATATTACTTAACTTCTCATAAGTCGCTTATTATTGATTTAATTCATCTCAATTTATCAATCTTTAATTATATCGTTAATCATAAAAATTTATAATTGTTAACTATATTTTAATTTATCTAATCTAAATTAATTTACTAAAATTCAACCACAATTTTAATCATCCTCGATTAATCTCAAGCTTCCATTACTCATTAACTAATCATATTCAGAGATTAACTAACCTTTAACAAATCATTTTTTTCCCATTAATAAATTAACTACTTTAAGTGATTAGCCCCTATTTAAAATTTCAAGTAATTATTCCTTAACAACCCTAAATAAAAATACCCTTTGATTTTTATTTTTATTTTTAATAACTGTCAATTCGATTTATTATGCTTAAGTTTAAACAAATCATTTTATAACTGATTTACTTATTATTTTCAACACATCTAAAGTGCTTTCTTTAAAATTTATTTTAAATTTATACTGCTTTTTCCCAAATTCATTTTTATATTTTTATACTGCTTTCATCAACCAATCACGGATAGCACAGCAACCAATATAATTAAAACTTCGCCAATTCATAACAGCCAAAACAGTGTACAGATCGAAGATTTACTCACATTATCAGCTGTCGACACTCTCCCTCGATGCAGACCTCGATCCCAAGATCCTGCTACCCCATCGCTGCCAAATCCTACTGCAAAGTCGATGAACCAGCTATAAGCCTCCTTGAATCGCCATCTCTACACTCGAACAGGCAACTCCAAGCTCCAAGGATGATGAACCATCCTCCTCCAAAACTCGAGAATCGACTTCGCGACTTCGCGACTTCCCATCTCGTGACTTCGCCAACGACGCCGCCTTATCCTATCGCGTGGGCCTCCCATCCACATCCGACGATAACCCCTTCAGTCGTTCGACTTAGAATCCACAAATGCCAGAAACAACACACGCCTCCCTGTACTTCCATGCGAGCGCACCCCTCGGAGATTCCCTGGTCGGCCTTTGAAATCAATTTCGAGAAGGAAAGCTTGGCATCGATTTAAGGGAGGAAGAGGAATAGGGTTTGGTTATTCACGAGATAATTTCAATTTTGGGGAAAAAAGAACTCGGCTCCGAGTTGAAATTAAAAAAATGATATCGAATTTCGATAGGGAGAGAGGAGAACCATTCGTGATTTAAACTGGTCATCAATCTTCTCGAGGAAGACAACAATGTTTTGAAAAGGGGAGACAGCGTACCAACACAATCAGGCTACAGAGATGCTGATGTGAATGGAAAAAGTTTGGATGTGATAACATTTTTTACTGGTCAACAAAAGTGAATATATATTAATTTGAATTTAAATTTGAATTGTCTCGAAATTGTAACCCAAAATCTCGACCCCCTATCGAGGTGTGCCGCTAGGCGTTTATAATGTTATACGCCTATTCCAAACTCAATGGAAAAGGTTTCGAGTCCTAATTCAATCTTTTGTGCGAGTTACGGAAATAAACGATCAATTTTAAATTAAATCGATTAAAATAGTTCGAATCGTTTCGAGCTGCCAGGGTCAAACGACAACTCCGATTGTAACAAAAATTGAAATCCGATAATAACTAACTATTACGGATCCAATGGAACTGGTTTTGTCAAATTCCGAGACTGTGCCTCGGAAGGCTATTTTTAAATTCAATTTAAACTATATATTATTTAAAATTGAACAAATTACCTTTAAATTAAATTTCAACCATTCTATTATCTTCAGTATCCTCATTATAGATTTTATAAGCCTTCAAATTATTTGAAACAGGCTTAGAATCTCAAATTCAAAAATTTACCCAATTTCAATTATAAAATTCAATATTTAAGCTATACAATTCAATGATTTCATTATCAAGTAAATATTGATATCTTAAATTCAAATTAAAATTAACTTTTAAATATTTAAAACCAATTAACTATTCAAATTTAAACTGCTAGAAATTCCGGGTCATCACACCAAATTTCACTTTCGTCCTTCATTTCTGAAAACATTACTTGAAAATTTGGTTTGTTCAAAATTATATAAGATTTGCTCACTTTCTTATTTTCATTATGAAAATAATCACTTTCCACTTTGGCTTCATTCTCCTTTTCTATGTCTTTAGATTCTTGCTCGTACATCAAATTTCCTATATGCTTTTGAATTTTATCTCCTTGATTCAAGTATTCTTCATTGTCATCTCCTTTACTTTCATACTTTTCATCATCGGTGTCATCTTCACTTTCTTTATTTTCTTCATCTTCTTCTTTTTCGTCATCTACACGTTTCCCTTCTTCTTCCAATTTATCATTCTCTAACTCCTCAAATTCCAATAATTTTTCAACATTTTTCTCATTGTCATTACTCTTCGTTTCTCTTGTTCATGAATCAGATTGTCTTCTTCTGTTATTTTTGCATCATTCTTTCTATATACTTCTTTCAATAAATTCAATGATTCTTTTGTGGAATCTTCTTCAAGTATATGATCATAAGCCAGTTCATCAATGTTCTCACTTATCACAACATGAGAACGATGGTCATTCCATCGTAATTTCGCAAATGCTTTCTTATCAATTTGCGACACGTTCTTCAAATCATTCGACCATTCATAATCGTTCTCGACAATCTTCGATAATGCTTTGCAGATTAACTCTCCTTTCTTTTCCTCATAAGCCAGCAGCAAAGTACCATCTTTTTGGCTTTTTTCTTCAACGTAATTGGTCTTCTCTTCAACTATATTATGCTTTGAAGCTCTACATCCAGAAGCATGATGTCCAAATTTCTCACAATTGTAGCATTTAACACGTGACTTGTCATGCCTTGTATTTCCTCTCCCACGACCTCTTGTTGAGCTTTCTCCTCTTTTATTGTTGTTGTTGTTGGTATTTTCATAGTTGGCCCTCCAACCTCGTCTACGTCCATATGCACGACCTCTTCCTCTTTCTTGGCCACCACCCTATCTTTGTTGGCTTCGATTACTTTCTTTCTTTTTTTGAATCAATTCTTGTCTTAAAGACTTGCTCCACAGTCTCTTCCTTCTTCCTTTTCTTTTCATCATAAGCTTGCAATGAGCCTAGAAGTTCCTCTATTGACATGATCTCCAAGTTTTTTGTTTCTTCAATGATGGCGACAATATGTTCGAACTTTGGATTTAATGATCTAAGAATCTTCTCCATAATTTTTACATCATCTAACTTCTCATCGTTTCTTTTAAGATTATTACTAACCGCTAGAACTCTTGAGAAGTAACCAGAAACAAGTTCACCTTCTTTTATATGCAAAGTTTCAAACTCTCCTCTTAAAGTTTGAAGACGTACCTTTTTGACTTGATCAGCTCTCTTGTAAGACGTTCGAAGCTTCTCCCATGCTTCTTTGGCTGACTTTGATGCATAAATTTTTTCAAAGGTGTCATCATCCAATGCTTGTTAAATTAGACAAAGTGCCTTCTTGTCCCTCGTCCTAGATTTTCTCAAACCATCACTTTGAATTTGAGATAAACCATCTTCATTCTCATGTTTGGTATAGCAATTTTCAACTATCTCCCACATGTCGTGTGCTCCAAGGAGAGCCATCATCCTTAAACTCTAATTATCATAATTGTTCTTAGTAAGCATTGGAACTTGTAGGGGAATGCCATTATTCGCCATCTCTATCTTGTAAAAAATCCTCGCTCCAATACCACTTTGTTGAATATTTTTGGAGAAAGAGGGAGAGAATATAAGAAAGAGGAGTTTTTATTTTATTTTATTTCAGAAAACTTTATTTATTTCTTGCTTTATTGATTGCTTGATTACAAAATGAGTGGAGGGCTCCTCTATTTATATGACTCAATAGAACATTCTAGATGTAGAATATTCTAGAAACATGACTCATTTGACAACTATAGAACTTTCTTTTCAGACAACTTTAGAAACATAACTATTATACAATTCTTATTTCTAGCAACTAATATAAAATTCTAGTGATCTCTCCAAATTCTATTAAGTACAAGGAGATTCTAGAAACTTTAGTAATAAGAAACTTCTAGAAATTAACAAATCAAGTTTAATATTTCAATAGAAAATTCTGAAGAAGCAGTGAATTAAGTTCAACATTAAGATTAAAAAAAACTAATAATAAATAGCCTTTGAAAATTTTATCATCAGATTGTATCTTTGATTAACTGGTAAAAAGAAAATAATAATAATCAAATAGTTGATATAGCAAGGGTGAAACCATATTTTCAGAATTTTCCCTTGTTGTAACAACCCTGTATTTTGTAATTATTTTATTGTATATTTAATTATTTTTAATGTAAGATTTTGATTTAAAAACTTATTTTACTTATTTGAAATGATTAAATTTATTATTTAAATATAATCTTGATATTTTTATGAGTTATAATTCCAAACTGTGTAAGTTAAATATTTGCTTGAAATTTTGATTCTGGTCAAAACATTCAAACTGTGACTTTTAACTTAAAATTTTAAAAGCTTGAAATTTAAATTTTTTTCTTTTATTATGAAAGTACATAAAATTATAAGAATACCACTTTTCGTTTCGCTGAAATTGGATGTAAATTGTGGAAGTTATACCCTTTACAATATTGTGCATATATATGGTTATTTAACAATGACTATTTTAAATTGAATAAATTACTTCTTCTTTGTTATATTTTATTTTAATATGTAATAATATGTTTTATTATGTATATTTTTATTTTTAAATATTTTTAAATGATAATAGAATTTTTCCAAAATTTACTGTATTTATTTCCTATTTTTAAAGGCTGTTTTATAATTTTCTGCTATTTTCTTCATATAAATTTTACTTAATTAATTTTTTTTGCGAATGCATTTTATTATATTTGTTATAAATATTTTTACAAGTCCATGAAGATTTTCTAAAGTTCATTTGAATTTTTTTCTAATTTTTAAAGCCTAGTCTGCAATTTAAAGCCATTTTCTTAATTTAATTATATATAATTAAAATTTATTGATTTATTCTATACATTCACTTTTATTGCTGTGTTTTACTTTATTTATTCATTTTACATGTATAAAGATTTAAAAAAAAATTCCAAAGTGTATTGAAGTTATTTCTAATTCCTAAGTCTAGTTTTCATTTTCTGTGTCATTTTTCTTATTTTAATCATATCTAATTAATAAATAATTATTAATATTTTGTTTATCTGTTATATTTTCGAATTCTAAATGAAATTTATAAGTGTTTTCAGTTATTTAAGATGTATATGAATATATATAGGAAGTTTAAAAGGTTTGAAAGCAAAGAAACGTAAAACCGTTTTAACGTTTCTTCTTCCATTTCTTTTCCAATTAATAGATTTAATTTCCTTTGACCGTTCCTTTTTTTATTGTAGATGTGCATTTCTTACCTCATTTTCACGTGAAAACATTCCTCTCCACTTCATTTTTCATGGCTAGAAAGGTTTGGTAATGGCTCCTTTTTTCCTCTTCTTTTTGCTCTTCTTTTTCCATTGTTTTCTTATATTCTGCCTTGTTTTCTCACGTGTATTGCTTGGCCTCTCCTCCATAGCCGCAGCCACCACCTCCTACATCTCTTCCCAACCATCACCACCATCTACCCCATTAGATATGACCATGGCCGAACCCCTTTTGATGGTCAAACCCCTCAAACTACAACCTAGATGCCTAGATCCATGCTTATTTGACCTCTACATGCTCATCCACTTCAACCACCACCCAAACCACCATCATAGCCGCCACCACTCCCCAGTCCTGACCACAACACACCCCTCCTCACCTCTATCCAGTCATGACACATCACAGGCCAAGCCCGATCCCCAAGGCCGAGCCTTTATTTTGACCAAAAACCACCTAATTGCCTTCAAAACCACATCACCTCCTCATGTACAAACTCCACCTTGTCTTGACTTGAACCCGAGCTATGTTAGCCCAAACCTGACCCAAAACTTGACCACATCTGAATCACATCAGACCCCAAAGCCATACCAAACAATAGAGAAAGCAAAGCAAAAGACTGCATAGTCGTATCTCCTTTTATTTCAATGTTATTGCATTTTAAAGTCGTATTGAATTTTGTTGTTTTGATTGTTTGTTTTGGGTTATACACAAGAGTTGTAGATTGGATTCGTTCTCCACTCATGTTCGTAGTCTTGTTATCGTGCTTGTCGTGCTTTTGGAATCGCAGTTGTGTTAGTTGTTTTGGTCTTCAACTTGAAAAAAAAGTGAGTCTTTCTCACTCTGACATTTATACTTATGAAAAGTGAATTGATGACAAGTGTTTAGTAATAAAAAATATTTATGCAAGTTAATGATCATCATATGATATGCTATGCCATGTTATTACCATATTATTACCATGTTAAAACTGTTAATTTTCACCTGACATCTGATATATGACTGTATATTGTGATATTGACCTTGTTTATATTATTTCTGCATATGATCACACAGCAAGTTCCCTGTTAGAAAAAAAATGTTATGGGCTGAAATGATAGGCCTGAATGGTTTTAAATTTTTCATTTTGACTTGGGATTGCAGGTTTGAAATGATAAAACCCGGATTTTCTTTGTAAATTATGGGTTGAAATGATATATTACCCATATCACTTTACCTAGCGTAGAAAATGATATACAGGCCCGTAGTTAAAATATGTTTTCCTAAAATTTTAAATATTTTAGAAATTTAATTATTATAATATTTTGATTTTAAATTTAATAAAAAAAGGATTTTTGTAAATTATTATTGATTTTCTGAATAATTGTATGTGAAATGAATTAATGAAAAAGTTAGAAATTTTGAACGTGAGTTATTTTGGAAATTTTGATTTAATTATAATTGGAAATTTAATGAATATGAAATTATGATAAATTTATGATAATTTGAATTTAAATAAATTTAAAGTGATTTTTATATCATATTAATGATTTAATAAAGTTGAAATGTGAATTGAATGAATATCGTGAGTTGAAATTTTGAAATATAACTAAAACTGAAAATTTATGAAATTGACGTAAAAGTGAACTTTTAGTTAAGTAAATAAAAATAAAAAAAAGTTATATTTGAGAATTTAAACTTAAGTGTTAAGTTGAAATTTAATGTAATGGATTTTAAAAATTCAACATTGCATTTTAATAGGTGAATTATTATTAAATCTTGATTTTTGAATGGAAATTTAACTTTATAAAATCATGAACTTGAGGAAAATTAAATGATGTTTATAAATGTGAAAATGTATGATTTTATAAGTCAAAAATGTTTTTAATAAAAATATAATTGGTTGAGAAATTTTATTGAATATTTGAAGTTAATTGAATGCATTTTTGAAATGCTATTAATTACAATGTAAATGATATTACAGCATTTGTAAACGCTGTAGTTGATGATAATGAACGAAAAAGCTAAATTGAATTAAAAGCTATTATAGAAATCTTTGTAAGTGCTATAATTTTTGAATTTAACTAAGTTATTCGAAATTTAAGTAAACCTAGTATAAAATTTTAAAATGCCGTCTTTTGTTAAATTGAACTGTTTTGAATGTAACTTTCCGTATAAGTTTTCTAAATAATGCGAAAAGTGAATTTTCACGGTTTTGATAAACTTAAGTGAATAAATAAACTTTGGAAGTTGAAATTTTTGGAAATTTAATAATTTAATTATTATGAACTTCATTGAAATGATAAAAAAGAATTTTTGGAATATAAACTGTTTTGAAAATTGAATTGAAATGGTATTTTAGATTGAATAAAATGAATAATGATTTGAAATGAATAAAGTTTGAAAAGATACGATATTTTGATATATTAAAATGATTTGAAACGAACTTTTGAAAGATATGATATTTTTGATATTAAATGATTTGAAAACGGAGTTTGAAAGATAGGACATTTTGATATTAACATGATTTAAAAAGAAGTTCTGAAAGATATGATATTTTGGAACTGAAAGGTAGTGTTGAAAGGGTATGAAAATTTAATATATTGAAATGGTTAGAAATGACTTAATATTTATTTTGATAAATATTTGAATTGAAAGATATTTTACGATGATATATTGAAATGGTTTTGGAAATGATTTAATCTTTATTTTGATAAAGATTTGGATTGAAAAGGATATTTTATTTTGAAGTATAAAATATTTTTAAAGTTATAACTACGGGTTATAATAACGATGGGTTGTTAAAGAGACCGGGATCGGATATTGTCTTATAGCCGGCCAATAACGAAAACCACTTTAACAACCGTGTACGCGGTGGAGATTCCAGAATGAAGTAGGATGGTGGCGACGTTCTCGAGGTATATATTACGTGGACCCAACTCCCGTGAGTTGGCATATATGACTAAAACAGGAGCTATACCGAGCTACACAAAGGGTCGCACCCTTTCATCGAGCATGCTCCATCGGAAACCATTCTATTACTGTTGTGATTCGATTCGGTGGCGCCACTTTGATTCGGGGGTATTGTTTGAGGTGCGCGGAAGCTGCTGGCTTGCCGTCACCACCGGTCCGGGAGTGCAAACGGTGTATCCACCCTGGCATTTCCTTGCGTGCCGTGTCATATCCTTATATCGAGCCCACTGCGATTTTGGTTTTAAAGATCCGACCGTGTTAACGTTCACCATCCCCTTAACGCTATTTTCTATATGATTATACTTTACTGATTAGACACTACCGTATATAGCGTATATTACTACATAGTAAATAGTTTAACGGATCCTTAGAGGATGGGCGGTCCTAAGCATCCTTTAAGTTACTGATGCATTTTGTTACTGTTCACTTGAATTGATTTACAGTTTATAAGTATTTATGTCCTGACTCGAGGGTTTTGTGTTTTTCTTTACGCTCGGGTCAGATTGATTGAGTTAACATTCAAGATTCACCTTCGGCGTTGGAGCTTTCCTTGAAGATCCAGCCATCTATTTTGTTTCGGTATCCAGTGGTTCAGTGATGTATCTGATTTGTACCTGATGTATCCTGTTATTCTTCTGTTGTATTTTATTTAACTCTTATATATTTACATAGTAGCTTCATGAACTACTATCTCTTTTACTTTCGCTGCATTATTATTACCCTGTATCTGTGATCTGTGATTTTTATTTACTGTATATTATGAGATTTGCCAAATTTTTAATTACGACGCGGTATTTTGAGCAATTCAATTCCGGCATGAGTGTCTACCTATACACTTATAATGGATGCGAATGGTTGAAAATACCTGGTTGTTACAGTTGGTATCAGAGCTTTGGTAGCTCTAGGCAAAACTCAGCATATCGAGTGAATGTATTTACAGAATCACTTTCATTCGAGTTTGAATCTCTCCCTTTTGACTCGATTCCTTTGAATTTTGGAACATTCCCTACGGTTCCAAAATCCATTCGTATCCCTCACTATTCATCTTCTTTTGACTCTGGAGCATTCCATAACTCCGCTTCGAATGATCGTTCTAGTGAGTTGGCGGTCACGCCAATTTCAAATTTAATTGACAAAAGGGAGAAAACTCCTTTGTAGTTAGCATCGATTCACCAGAGATTCTTATCTATCCTTGGTTTAGATGTTATTATCTTTTGTTATTTCAAACTCTAACTCTTGAGATCGAATGTAGATTTACCCTAGAAAAATCAACATTGATCTTATTCTTAAGTCACGATTGACCCGGTTAAGGTTGCCCGTGATTTATGTAAGCTTATCCATCTTCCTATTCTGTTATTTAATCATGTCACCCTTATTTCCAACTTATTTTTAAATCATAATCTCCTTTGATTTGTGTTAATCAAAAATTTGATTCTCTATCCTTCTTTGAAAATCTGTTCATGTATAGTGTTTTTGTAAACTAATATTTAAAATTAAAATGTTTTATATATTGTGTTGTTTGAGTTATTGATGTTGATTTGGGTTTCTGATCGATTCGTCTGATCAACGCTATCGAAAGGATTTCTAAAACACTTTGACAGAACAAACGGACACAATATATTTTAAAAAAAAAATTGGTTAATGAAATAAATTTTGATATATAAGTAAATTTATGGAACTTAATGAAATTATTTAAATTGATAATTTGAAATGATAATACTTCATTTATCATTTATTGTTCTACAAATAGATCTATAAATATTTGTTTATAAATTTATTTGGGAACTGAAATGAATTTAAAACAAGAATTTGAGGATTTAAATTCCGATTATTTCGAACTTTGGTTTAAAGTTTTAAAAGGTTATATTATTTAAAGTATTTTGAATAGAATTTGTTTTCAAAGAATTTTTAAAGGTTTAAAATTAGTGCTCTTCTCTTTATCGCTGGAAAATAGCTTCGGTGATGATCGCGACATCATCGACGTTCATTTTCGAGTTTTGAAGTTAAGAGACTGTTCTGTAGTCTTGCTACAGCTTTGTTTTGGGGAATTAAATTGATTTGAATTTCTAAAATATGACTTGTTTTATAATATATATATATATATATAGATATATGATTGGAATTTGATTTGACATATTATATATGTATATATATTATTTCTTATCTCTAAATGGTCTGAAGAAATCGAAAATTTAATTCTTAAATTCTACTTTTAAAGAATAATTTCAATTATAGAAAGAAAATAAAAAAAAAATTGAATAAATGATTTAAGCTTGAAATGATTGAATTGGAAATTTTATTTGTATAATACAATTGCATTCAAATATAACTTACCAAAATTTCAGAAGTTAAAAATGTAATTGGATAATATACAATATAAAAAATATGTATAAATAAAATTTGAGTGGTTATAATAAATGCTATACACTTAAATTTTAAGTTATAAAACGATTAACAGAGTTAAAGAATAATAAAGGGTAATTGAATAACTTACAATAAAACAATGTTAGAAGAACTAAGAATAAAAGGAAGTAGTTATAAAAAAAAGTGTAAATATATTTAACATGAGTGATAAATATATTGAGAGGAATAAATTTAATTTTGATTAGGAATAAAGAAGAATAAAATTTATTAAGTACATTGTGAGTGTAATAAATGATTATTTTTCAAACCCATGGTTCTAAAAATTGTTAATTTAAGATGATTGGATAATAAGATAAAGAAATTTGAGATAGTTAAGATTTATTTAACTTGTGTAAAGATTTATTCTCTGATTAAGTTGAAATTTCCATGCTTTCAAATTCATTTCCTTATTTTGTTTTCAAACTATCTTTTGGTTGTCCTTATTATCCTTATCTTTTTATAGACCGGTATAGGCATCTTTCTATAATCTTTCTGTTTAGAAATCTTTCTATAATCTTTGACAGACCTTTGGTAATCATTTTGAATCCACCTTTTTCGTGCTTGTGTTCTTGATTCTGGAGGATCTTGGAAAGATCACCTCCACCTTGTAAAACTTACCTATAACAACAGTTATCAGGTATAACTTCAGTCTTTTTGTCATCTTATCTTAATCCTATTTCACTCTATCTTTTCTGTGCCCTTCCATACCTCATTCTTTTTCTGGGACGAAAAGTTTTGAGTGGGGGAGAGTGTAACAACCCTGTATTTTGTAATTATTTTATTGTATATTTTAATTATTTTTAGTGTAAGATTTTGATTTAAAAACTTATTTTACTTATTTGAAATGATTAAATTTATTATTTAAATATAATCTTGATTTTTTTATGAGTTATAATTCCAAACTGTGTAAGTTAAATATTTGCTTGAAATGTTGATTCTGGTCAAAACAGTCAAACTGTGACTTTTAACTTAAAAGTTTGAAATTTAGATTTTTTTTCTTTTATTATGAAAGCACATAAAATTCTAAGAATACCACTTTTCGTTTCGCTGAAATTGGATGTAAATTGTGGAAGATATACCCTTTACAATATTGTGCATATATAGGGTTATTTAACAATGACTATTTTAAATTGAATAAATTACTTCTTCTTTGTTATATTTTATTTTAATATGTAATAATATGTTTTCTTATGTATATTTTGACTTTTAAATATTTTTAAATGATAATAGAATTTTTCCAAAATTTACTGTATTTATTTCCTATTTTTAAAGGCTGTTTTATAATTTTCTGCTATTTTCTTCATATAAATTTTACTTAATTAATTTTTTTTTTGTGAATGCATTTTATTTTATTTGTTATAAATATTTTTACAAGTCCATGAAGATTTTCTAAAGTTCATTTGAAATTTTTTCTAATTTTTAAAGCGTAGTCTGCAATTTTAAGCCATTTTCTTAATTTAATTATATATAATTAAAATTTATTGATTTATTCTATACATTCACTTTTATTGCAGTGTTTTACTTTATTTATTCATTTTACATGTATTTAAATTTAATAAAATTTTTCCAAAGTGTATTGAAGTTATTTCTAATTCCTAAGTCTAGTTTTCATTTTCAGTGTCATTTTTCTTATTTTAATCATATCTAATTAATAATTAATTATTAATATTTTGTTTATCTGTTATATTTTCGAATTCTAACTGAAATTTATAAGCGTTTTCAGTTATTTAAGATGTATATGAATATATATAGGAAGTTTAAAAGGTTTGAAAGCAAAGAAACGTAAAACCGTTTTAACGTTTCTTCTTCCGTTTCTTTTCCAATTAATAGATTTAATTTCCTTTGACCGTTCCTTTCTTTATTGTAGCTGTGCATTTCTTACCTCATTTTCACGTGAAAACATTCCTCTCCACTTCATTTTTCATGGCTAGAAAGGTTTGGTAATGGCTCCTCTTTTCCTCTTCTTTTTGCTCTTCTTTTTCCGTTGTTTTCTTATATTCTGCCTTGTTTTCTCATGTGTATTGCTTGGCCTCTCCTCCATAGCCACGGCCACCACCTTCTACATCTCTTCCCAACCATCACCACCATCTATCCCATCAGATCTGACCATGGCCGAACCCCTTTTGATGGTCAAACCCCTCAAACTACAACCTAGATGTCTAGATCCATGCTTATTTGACCTCTACAAGCTCATCCACTTCAACCACCACCCAAACCACCACCATAGCCGCCGCCACTCCCCAGACCTGACCACAACACACCCCTCCTCACCTCTATCCAGTCATGACACATCACAGGCCGAGCCCAATCCCCAAGGCTGAGCCCTTGTTTTGACCAAAACCCACCTAATTGCCTTCAAAACCACATCTCCTCCTCATGTACAAACTCCACCTTGTCTTGCCTTGAACCCGAACTATTTTAGCCCAAACCTGACCCAAAATTTGACCACATCTGAACTGTATCAAACCCCAAAGCCATAACAAATAATAGAGAAAGCAAAGCAAAAGACTGCGTAGTCGTATCTCCTTTTATTTCAATGTTATTGCATTTTAAGTCGTATTAAATTTTGTTGTTTTGATTGTTTGTTTTGGGTTGTACACAAGAGTTGTAGATTGGATTCGTTCTCCACTCATGTCCGTAGTCTTGTCATCGTTCTTGTCATGCTTTTGGAATCGCACTTGTGTTAGTTGTTTTGGTCTTCAACTTGAAAAAAAGTGAGTCTTTCTCACTCTGACATTTATACTTATGAAAAGTGAATTGATGACAAGTGTTTAGTAATAAAAAATGTTTATGCAAGTTAATGATGATCATATGATATGCTATGTCGTGTTATTACCATATTATTACCATGTTAAAACTATTAATTTTCACCTAACATCTAATATATGACTGTATATTGTGATATTGAGCTTGTTTATATTATTTCTGCATATGATCACACTGCATGTTCCCTGTTAGAAAAAAAAATTTATGGGCTGAAATGATAGGCCTAAATGGTTTTAAATTTTTCATTTTGACATGGGATTGCGGGTTTGAAATGATAAAATCCGGATTTTCTTTGTAAATTATGGGTTGAAACGATATATTACCCATATCACTTTACCTAGCGTAGAAAATTATATACAGGCCCGTAGTTAAAATATGTTTTTCTAAAATTTTAAATATTTTAGAAATTTAATTATTATAATATTTTCATTTTAAATTTAATAAAAAAAAGGATTTTTGTAAATTATTATTGATTTTCTAAATAATTGTAAGTGAAATGAATTAATGAAAAAGTTAGAAATTTTGAACGTGAGTTATTTTGGAAATTTTGATTTAATTATAATTGGAAATTTAATTTAATATGTATGATAAATTTATGATAATTTGAAGTTAAATAAATTTAAAGTGATTTTTATATCATATTAATGATTTTAATAAAGTTGAAATGTGAAATGAATGAATATCGTAAGTTGAAATTTTGAAATATAACTAAAACTGGAAATTTATGAAATTGACGTAAAAGTGAACTTTTAGTTAAGTAAATAAAAATAAAAAAAAAGTTATATTTGAGAATTTGAACTTAAGTTTTAAGTTGAAATGTAATGTAATGGATTTTAAAAATTCAACATTGCATTTTAATAGGTGAATTATTATTAAATTTTGATTTTTGAATGGAAATTTAACTTTATAAAATCATGAACTTGAGGAAAATTAAATGATGTTTATAAATGTGAAAATGTATGATTTTATAAGTTAAAAATGTTTTTAATAAAAATATAATTGGTTGAGAAATTTTATTGAATATTTGAAGTTAATTGAATGCATTTTTGAAATGCTATTAATTACAATGTAAATGATATTACAGCATTTGTAAACGCTGTAGTTGATGATAATGAACTAAAAAGCTAAATTGAATTAAAAGCTATTATAGCAATCTTTGTAAGTGCTATAATTTTTGAATTTAACTAAGTTATTCGAAATTTAAGTAAACCTAGTATAACATTTTAAAATGCTGTCTTTTGTTAAATTGAACTGTTTTGAATGTAACTTTCCGTATAAGTTTTCTAAATAATGCGAAAAGTGAATTTTCACGGTTTTGATAAACTTAAGTGAATAAATAAACTTTGGAAGTTGAAATTTTTGGAAATTTAATAATTTAATTATTAAACATAATAACTTCATTAAAATGATAAAAAAGAATTTTTGGAACATAAACTGTTTTGAAATATGAATTAAAATGGTATTTTAGATTGAATAAAATGAATAATGATTTGAAATGAATGAAGTTTGAAAAGATACGATATTTTGATATATTAAAATGATTTGAAACGAAGTTTTGAAAGGATATGATATTTTGATATATTAAAATGATTTGAAACGATGTTTTGAAAGATATGATATTTTTGATATTAAATGATTTGAAAACGGAGTTTGAAAGATAGGACATTTTGATATTAACATGATTTAAAAAGTTCTGAAAGATATGATATTTTGGAACTGAAAGGTAGTGTTGAAAGGGTATGATAATTTAATATATTGAAATGGTTAGAAATGACTTGATATTTATTTTGATAAATATTTGAATTGAAAGATATTTTACGATGATATATTGAAATGGTTTCGGAAATGATTTAATCTTTATTTTGATAAAGATTTGGATTGAAAAGGATATTTTATTTTGAAGTATAAAATATTTTTAAAGTTATAACTACGGGTTATAATAACGATGGGTTGTTAAAGAGACCGGGATCGTATATTGTCTTATAGCCGGCCAATAACGAAAACCACTTTAGCAACCGTGTATGCGGTGGAGATTCCAGAATGAAGTAGGATGGCGGTGACGTTCTCGAGGTATATATTACGTGGACCCAACTCCCGTGAGTTGGCATATATGACTAAAACAGGAGCTATACTGGGCTACACAAAGGGTCGCACCCTTTCATCGAGCATGCCCCATCGGAAACCATTCTATTACTGTTGTGATTCGATTCGGTGGCGCCACTTTGATTCGGGGGTATTGTTCGAGGTAAGCGGAAGCTGCTGGCTTGCCGTCACCACCGGTCCGGGAGTGCAAATGGTGTATCCACCCTGGCATTTCCTTGCGTGCCGTGTCATATCCTCATATCGAGCCCACTACGATTTTGGTTTTAAAGATCCGACCGCGTTAAGGTTCACCATCCCCTTAACGCTATTTTCTATATGATTATACTTTACTGATTAGACACTACCGTATATAGCGTATATTACTACATAGTAAATAGTTTAACGGATCCTTAGAGGATGGGCAGTCCCAAGCATCCTTTAAGTTACTGATGCATTTTTTACTGTTCACTTGAGTTGATTTACAGTTTATAAGTATTTATGTCCTGACTCGAGGGTTTTGTGTTTTTCTTTACCCTCGGGTCAGATTGATTGAGTTAGCATTCAAGATTCGCCTTCGGCGTTGGAGCTTTCCTGGAAGATCTAGCCACTATTTTGTTTCAGTATCTAGTGGTTAAGTGATGTATCTGATTTGTACCTGATGTATCCTGTTATTCTTCTGTTGTATTTTATTTAACTCTAATATATTTACATAGTAGCTTCATGAACTACTATCTCTTTTACTTCCGCTGCATTATTATTACTCTGTATCTGTGATCTGTGATTTTTATTTACTGTATATTCTGAGATTTGCCAAATTTTTAATTACAACGCGGTATTTTGAGCAATTCAATTCCGGCATGAGTGTCTACCTATACACTTATAATGGATGCGAATGGTTGAAAATACCTGGTTGTTACACTTGTTGCCTTCCTTGTTTACAACAAAACCATAACTATGTGTCAAATCAAATTCAAATATAACAACCAAATGTTAACTGCATCACTGTGTACTTTAGCTCAATACAAAAGGCCATCTGTTTATTTTCCATTTTCGTTGCCAGATTTCACCTAAAGCTTGTACATTTACTTAAACATGCATATTTTTTATATATGGGAGGTTGTGTTATTGAACGATTATGAAAACTCAAAATCTTGTGATTTCGGTTCCTTTTAAAATATGAATTTTCCAATTATGGATCATTGATTTAGACCATAACTGACTCCGAACCAAGTAAATCATTTATTCCATGTTGATTTTTTTTCCAGATACTTATTTGAATTTGTAATTCAAATTTTATCTTTTGGTATATGTTATTGGTTTTTTTTTGGGCCAGTTTCCAGTTATCTTAGCCTCCGCATTTAAGCTACTCTATTAACACCTCAATATTTTCCCTCCACCCCTGCTAAAAACAATTGAGCATCAATGACATTTATATCCATCTCCGTACCTTTACCATCATCCACTTTATTCCAAAATAAAATACTTCAATAAGGCTCAAAGATTGAAGAAGATGATGCTTAGTAAGAATTGATAAAAGATGGATTTGATCAGTTTGTTGTATTTGATGAGAGAAATATTGTATTGATTTTAACTTTGGCTTATGATACAAAGCTTTCTCATATAAACTATAAACTGATGTTTATATAATAGATATAAGTGGATATAGAGTTGTTGGGCTACTCGGCTGTAATACCCGTCACCTATATTATACAGTATTGCATATATTATTAATAGCAGCTGGTTTACACTGCCTCATACTTCATTTCTTACTCCCCTCAAACTGGTATTAGGGTTAGGGTTTCTCAAATTGAATTGGGGCTTTGATTGCGATACGATTGATTTATATATCACTTCTTCAATCCCTTCGTCAATCACTTTGAAGTGTTCATATGCTTTGCTTAATCGAATTTGCTTCATCAATCTTTGAAGCGCTTAGAGTTGAACTTCTATTTCTCTGTTTACTGTTAGATCTACTTGTCTTCACCTTTTTTTCACTTCTAATTCGCTCTAAATCTCATAAAATTTCTTGCCGACAATGCTTTGGTAAGAATATCTGCTTGTTGATAAGTGGAAGGTATGTGATTCACTTGCAAATTTTCCTTTTGAATTTGCTCTCAAACAAAGTATAGACCGATTTTGATATATTTTGTCCTGAAATGAAGTACTGTATTTGTTGTCATGTACATTGTACTATGATTTTCGCACCATAAATCGGGTTGGTTTCTGACTCGACTTTTAACTCTCTTAATAATGACTGTATCTAAATTATTTCTGCAGTTGCACTTGCAACACTTTTGTATTCAGTTTTAGTCCTGGATCTGAAGATGGTTATTTGTTTCTTTGAACACCATGATATTGAGTTGTTTTCAATGTAAATATAGTAATCAGTTACTGATTTTCGATCATCTATATCAATCGCCCTGTCTGCATCTGCATATGTTGTGATGTCTAGATTGTTGCATTTTTATAGAGTAAGTACATAGCTTGTTGTCCCCTTGAGATACCTTAGAATTCTTTTAACATTTTTTCAATGTTCATTATGAGGTTTCTGCATAAATTATGAAACATTGTTAACACTAAATGAGATATCTGGTCTAGTTATAGTAATATATTGTAGAACCCTAAAATACTTCTATATTGTTTGGTATTTAATATTGGTTATCCCCTGTTTTTAGAAAGTTGTTGAGAACTGATCATGGTAGTTGGTTGTGGTCGCTTCATCCATCTTTGACATGACTAGTAATTCTTTGATGTATTTCTTTTGGCTCAACACTATTTATGAATCTGATTTTCTTTTTACTTCTATAGCCAAGAAGTAATTCAAGGTACAAAGGTCCTTGATTGAGAATTGCTTCTTAATATACTGAATTATATTGCTGATCTCATCTTTAATGTCACCAGTTATAATTAGATCATTAACATATATTAGAATATAAATGGTAGACTTGTTATTGATTTTAATAAATAATGAGTCGTCTGATTTGGTGGACTGATAGCCTAAGTTAACTAAAGTTGCTTTCAGTCCATCAAACCACACTCTTGGTGCCCGTTTCAGTCCGTATATAGTTGTCTAACTTGCACACATAATGCATATCTTTCTTGTATCACTATGGCTGTTCTATATAAATTTATTCCTACAATTTACCATTTAGAAAGGCGTTGTTGACATCTAACTCTCATATATTCAAATTTTTGTACATTGTAATTGTGAGAATAATCCTAGTAATTGTTAGCTTCACCACTGGCGAAAATGTTGCACTGAAGTCACATCCATATTGCTGAGTATATCCCTTAGCAACAAGATTGCTTTATATCTTGACACTGTTCCATTTGGATTTTTCTTCAATTTATATGTCCGTTTACAACCTATTATGTTCTTATTTGCTGGTGGATACACTAGATTCCATGTTTTATTTTTCATGAGTGCCTTGTACTCTTCATCGATTGCTGCTTTTCAGTATTTTCTTTAGTAGCTTGCTCAAATGTTTCAGGCTCCTCCATGCCTGATATTGCAATATAGATTTTGGCTTAAATATTCCACTCTTTGATCTAGTTATTGTAACAATCCTGAATTTTGAACAATTTAAAATTGAAAATATTTAATTAATTTTAAATATTCGAATGATGATTGACTTGAATTTCAAATTTTCAGGATAAATTGGCGATTAAATTTTAGAATTTAATCTATAAAAAGTTGAATAAAAATTTAAATTTACTTTGGAGTTGAAATTGAATATTGAATTTGTATTTTAAATTCAAACTAATGACTTAAAAAAAAAATTGGATACAAGAATTATTATTTATGAATTTATAAATGGATGGTTAGTTTTAAATAATATTTTTCTTTTCTTTAAAATAAAAAGGAATAAAATTTTAATCAATACAAAATAAATATCAATACCCATAGTTAAAAATTCAAACAACAAAATTTACAAAACAAAGTAAAGAAAATAATTATACAAAACAAATTGAATTTAAATTGAAAGAAAAAAAGAATAATAAAAATATGATATATATATAAATAAAATTAGTACACTGCCTTACCTTATCAGCTAAATTCACGCCGTAACCCACGTAAAATCATGTCTCCTTTCCCTTTTAAAATTCGAAACCCTACCCTCTTCAAATCATACGAAAAAAAAATATAAACGAAGAAAATAATGGCGGCCTAAAATCGTTCGTCCCCCTCTTCAACAATTAGGGTTTTCGTCCCCAAAAATTAGGGTTTGCTCGACACCTCCTTCGCCTCGCCACGGCTACTTCGATTCAAGCTAAGGTGAGTGATCCCCTTCACTCACATCTAATTCAATACCCGTTGTCGATAGTTGATTTTGGATTCGATGTTGATTTTGAATTATTCAATATTCTCTGTCATCTCTGTTTCGAGTTTGTTTTTCTTTTATTTTTGTTGGGCTTCGTCTCAGCCATTCGATTTGTTTCGATGTTGATGTTTTTGGTGATTTAATTAAATTTGCATTCATCTCTTCCACTGTTTTACACAAGTCTGCATTATATTGTACCTATACTTGTAGTTGCATCTCTTTTCATCAAGTTTTGCAAGCGAGTACCTTTTAAAACTTAAGTAAATTTGGTTGCATGCTACCTTATTGAAATGAATAAGTATTGTATGTATATATATAAGTGAAATATGATGTGGTTGTTTATAGTATGTATGCTGTGCATATTCATATAAACATATGTGAGTAAGCATTTTTAATTAAAACTTAAGTTGCTAATTATCTGTTGCATACGCATGTATATAAGTATGCCTTAATGAATATATGAAAGTGTATATGAATAGGAATGACTGTGCATGTATTTTATATCTGCTCATCTCTGTTTTGAGGTTACAGCACTAAAATCTCTGATCAAAATTCCTATCTTCTTATTGAAGTCTCTATTAGGTTATAATTCTCAAAACAATTTACGTTTGTTTAAACAAAGAATTAAGAAAAAAACTAAATTTTTATAAGATTAGTTGAAATGATTTTCTGAAATCAGTAGAGATACTTAAAGCACAAAAAAAAAAAAAGAATTAGTGTTCTCTGTTTCAAAATCTTTTCTGTTAGAAAACTTCACCTGTTCGATTCCTACTTGCTGCTCCATGACTCCCATCAGTCGAAGCCATTTTGATTTCGGCCCTGTCTTGATTTTGATAATGGTTACTAATGTGATTTTGGCCACTTGATTTCGTGTAGTTGTCGATGCAAGCCACTGGCTTGTTTGATTTAAATCTCTGGGTTGTTTTCACTGACTTTGACGATGTTGTTCTGCTTGACTATGGCCAAGACTGCCACTTTGATTTCTTTGGCATGTTTCACTTTTCCTGTACTCAGTGCACTTGTACCATTCGAGATCACGGTATTAGTTATCACTGCATTCATCACATTTACGCACACGCACTCATCAATGTATGTTGTGTATTGCTCACTGTCCTATGTCCTGTTTCATGTGATGTTCATTTTGATGTGGCTCTGGTCTGGTATACTCGAGTCTGGTACCGTTTGAAGTTTGCATCTATTGATATGCACTTTTGCTATTTGCGTGTCTGCACTCATGTCTAGCTTGTCAATTCATGCATTTCCCTTGTCCCCGCTTTGCCGCTGTAATTTATTTGCTGCGTTGGTTTTTCACTTGACTTCGTTGAGCTTCCCTCTGTGTCTCGGACCTGGAGCCTGTAGTGATTCTGCCTTTGAATTGAGTTTGATTTGTACTTGATGATAGTATTTTCACCTGCCTGTACCCAAGTTAGACTGATTTCCAATTTGTATGAGACTATGGCCATGGCTTGTGAAATACATTGTGCCATACTGTGCATATGTGTATTTGTAACTTTGTGTATGATATCTTTATATCACCTCTGTTGGTCTATATGCCTGCAGTTCTATGTTGCATCCTTAGTTGCCTTGTACATGCTGAGTTGTCATTCTGGTTTGTTTTATATTAACTATACTTTGATCTTGTTTTGTGTGTTGTGGTACCATATTTTTGGTGCTCTCACCTTCTTTCAGCTGTTTTCACGTAGTTTGTACCCCTGCCTTTGCGCATTGGGTCATTCGAGCCTTTGTGCTTCGTGTACTCGTGGTGACTGCAGATCTTGGTTGCAGTTGCCCTTGTGCACTAATACTGGCTGCCCTATTGAATTTGGGAACTTTTGAGTTGTTTTGAGATCGTTGTTGCAGTCCTACCTTGTATTTACAGTGCCTTATTGTCACTGTCTTGATTGGGTTTCTTGGTGCGTTGGTCTTAGCTTGCTTCTGATTTTACTGAATTTTGATAGTCTCGATTAATTTGCTTCGAGACAGTTTTTGTTGCATTGTGATCTTGTGGTGGCTGTGTTATTGTTGTAGTTGCCCTTGTGTCCAAGTAATGGCTGCAGTTTCAATTTTTTTTTTTTTTGAAATTTTACACTTGTTGAAGTGTGCAGTAATAAGTTGTTTTGGAACTTGTTTTCTTGAGTTTACTTGAGTATATGCAAACAGTTGCATTTCGACCTTGCCTAGTTGCATGGGTTTGGTGTTGCAGCTGTGTTGAGTCACTGACTTGACCTCTGCAACTTTGATTGCTGATAGTATTCTCGTTTGAGATGATTTCACATGTTGTTGTGGCGAGGCAGCGCACGCGTGCGTGCACTGCAGCCACGCAGTATCGACATTTTGAATCTATATTTGAACCTTCATTGATTTTGGTTCGTTGACCTTTTGCATATTTCAATACGGTAGTGGCGAGGCAGTGCACGCAAGCGTGAACTGCAGCCACATAGAGTTAACATTTTAAATGTGGCGAGGCCGTATACGCGTGTGTGTACTGCAGCCCTACCAAATCTAATGTTTTAATTGATGTTTTATATTTGATGAAAATTGTTTTATGTTGCCAATTCAATATATTTTGAATCGCATTTTGGTGATTTTGTTGTTAATTTCCGTTTAGGCAATTCTGATGTTTTTTTCTAAAATTATCTTCATCAATAGTCCTTTCATCTATCTTCATTGATAATCTGAATCTACTGAGTTATTGTTTAACACTGTTAAGTGTTATATTTACCGTTATCCGATTTCTTGTTAAAGGATCGGATAGGTAAATTTATATTTGACTGTCGTCTAATTGTTGTTTGATTATTATTTCCTCTATGCACTAATAACTGAGTTTGAACTAGACTGACCTGTGTATTATTTTCTTTTGAACGTAATACTTGGGTCAGACCCAGTATTTTACAGCTTGAAGATTTTCAGGCCGCGAAGTTAGAGAGAGTTGGGGAAATTGCTTCACTTTAGCTTTTCGAAAAAAATTTGTACTTGTAAAAGATATATTCCGCTGTATAAAAATTTAATGCATTGTATAAACTCTGATATATGTAAGAAAATTCATTTATGTGAAATATTATGATTATTCTGTGATTCTGCGGCTGATTCTGTTTAAACTCTATAAACTGAATAACAATCCGTTATTTTGAACGTCTCAAGTTGGTTTAATTATCGACTGGGGGCGGTCAGAACGGCGGGTCGTTACAAAAGTGGTATCAGAGCTTTGGTTTACACAAAGCTCAGTTTATGATGTTTAATATGAATAGTTATTAGGATCACTTTAAAGAAAAATGTTTTTCAAATCTAAAGAAGTATGAAATGGTTTTCTTTGAAAAATAAAAGGTATTTTGAAAATTCAAATTTTTTTGGGAAATTTCCCACTCTAAATTTAAGTTTGCAATAGTTTCTTTTCGGTAAAGTCTCCTTAGATTTGAGTCCCGATCATTCGAAAACCCATTATCGAATAGCTGAGATTTATAAAAAGTAAAATATAAGTGAAGTAAATTAATGAATTGGTTTAAATCGAATATTTTGAATATCTCCAAAATAATAATTGGGAAATAAAATAACATTTCAATTTAGTTATAGCCAAGGGGGTCATTGAACTTTAACTTGGGAATTTGATTCTGAATTCTTTTGAAAATTGATTTCAAATGTTTTGAAGAATGATTTAGTAAATAAATGGATTATAAGTACTTAACTTATAAATGGACTTTTGATATATAATTGAGTTATATAAATTGAATTGAATTAATAAAGAAGATTTATAAATCGAAGTTTTATAAATAGAAATGGAATTTGTAAAGATTGTTTATAAATTCGAAACCAATTGAATTTGATAAATGAAACATAGAAGTTATTAAAGGAGATTTATTCATGATTTTGGACAGCGAATTATTCCTTAAGTTAAATATTGTGATAGTAAATGTTGGTTAACAAAGTATATTCACGATTTTGGACAGTGAATAAAATATTGAAAGATATGTCTTGGGAAAATGATTGAATAATCCAACCTCTGCTAATAAGAATTTTAAATATTGATAGGAAACTTCGAAAACACCTTGTTAATTATAATGGCGAAAACCGAAGCACAGAAAGCAGCTCGCCGTGAACAAAGAGCAATTGCCCGTAGAGAAGCAGAAGCGGCACGTGCGGAGATTGAAAGGAGATTCAGTGAAAGGCAAGCACCTGGTCCATATGACGAGGTTATTTGTTATCGATGTCATAAAAAGGGACATTATGCCATTAAGTGCCAAGAAAGGAGAAAGAAAAGGAATGTGGATGACCGATTCGCTCGTCCTGAGATTGTGTGTTTTAAATGTCGGGGGAAAGGGCATTTTCTTAGTCATTGCCCTAAAGTGAAAAGGAAAAAGTGTGTACTCGATTTACCCGTCGATAAATTGACAATCTGCTACCATTGTCGTCAGACTGGACATATCGCCAGAAACTGCACCGAAAGACAGCATGGAAAGCAAGCTATAGCCCGACTAGCTAGAGCGAAAAGTGTTAAGGTGGTAGATAAGGATGGAAACATCTCATATTTTTGCAGTAACTGTAGGAATTGGGGACATGTTGATTTTGAATGTGTTAATTCTCCTTTAATACAACTTGAAATAGTGCAATCCGAAGATGAATGTTTGGCAAAGATGCGTACTACCAGACAGGAAGTCGATAGTCCTTAATAATTCTGAATCTTAAACCAATCAGTATATTTGAAGCAATCAATATATTTTGTAATACTATCTTTTGTAATCCACAATCTTCTATGTACGTCTTTTAAAAGTATTAAGCTATGTATAATTTTGTACGGAAGGAAATATTTTAACGAAATAGCATCTTGGGAAGGAAGTTTATTTGTTGACTTAACTGTATGAATCAAACTAATTTTGATGTAAAGCTTATATTTCAAGTTTAAAAGTAATGCCTAAAATGGTTAATGTGGAAATATAAATTTAATGGAACTAGGTTGATGAATGACTTACTAAAGAACAAATTGATTATATTTGGGAATAGAAAACGAATGCAAAGTTTAAATAGAATTTAAATTTCAAATTTGAAGTTGTCAACATGATAATCCATAATAGGTTTAATAAATTCAGTGATGAAATTGAATTTAAACGTGCGGAAAATTAAGTTAAGGGAAAAACTTAATATTGAAAAGTTTGAAATTGGTTTAAAACTAATATTGTGAAAAGTATGAGGAATTCAAACTATGAATTAAGTTGAAATTGAAAAAGTTAATAGTTTTAAAAGATGTTTTAAAATGTATTAACTATTGAATACATAGATTTCAACATTCATTGTTGAAATAGACGTTTTCGAGAAATAAGGAAATGTTGGACTATAACACTGTTGTTATAGTAAATGGTTTCCGAAAGGAAATGTTGTTTATAGTATTGGGATTTATATATCTATCTTAAATTCGAATCCCTATACTAGTGATTTTGGGTCGTCGTAACGATGTTTTACACAACATTCGTTTTGACTCAAATAAATGTGTTTAAAAGAACGCTTTCCTTAAAGAATGGAATATGTAGGATCTAGATTAACCCTAGAGGGGGGGGTGAATAGGGTTATAGCAAATTTTCTCGAATTAAACACAGAAGTAAACTGCAGAAATAAATATGCTGAAAAGTAAATCACATACAAAATTTACCCAGATTCGGCAACCCCTGCCTACTGCTGCATTCCCAGATTTCTATTAGAATTAAACAATATCACGCTTACAAACACTCTACTAGACTCGCAGACCCTTTTGCTCCCGCTCACAAACACTCTACTAGACTCGCCATAGAGTTTCGCTTACTCGCAAACACTGCTCCCGCCTATAGAGTTTTGCAAACTCGCACACCCTGCTCAGTGAATTAATTCTAACTAGACAATCTGACACTACCTAAACTCTAGGTGGTGATTTACAAATTCTTTGACTCAAAAAGAAAAATTACGGACTTCAAAAATAGACGCAAGAGAAAAATTTAAATTAAAACTTGAATACGAATTTTGCTCTCAAATTAAAAACCCTTTTTAAAACACGGCCCTTTATATCAAACCGGCCCAATTGTTTTTCTTCTCTGATCCTTTTCTATCTTCTATTGTGAAGGTTGCGGCCGATCCTTTGTTACAGAAATTAGGGCTTCGGCTTCTTTCTCGAATTAGGGCTTCGGCTCTGGATGATTGATACTCTTACTTGCATTGCTCTTGCTCACGCTCGTTCTCTGATGATTTATGCTTGTTGCTAGCTCGATCGAGTTGTTGATTATTTCGGTATGTAATTTCTTTTGTTGCTTGTTTGATAGCTTGCACTTTTTCTCGATGCCGATGATGTACTCTAGGGTTTGATATTTATATGGATTCGAGACACTTGTTTTCGTTCGTATCAATTTGATACTTTCCCAATTTTCTGTTACCTGATGCGCACGGCTTCTATTTTGTAACGTTCGATTTCGCTTGATTCACACGGCATTAAAACTTTCCTCTTTTTGATACTTTGACTATTTCAAAGAATAATGATACGAATTTGATACACTGTCATGAATTCGAATTGGACTTGGTCTACTTGTAATCTCTGGTATTTTATTGCTGACTTTTCCATTCCTGACTTTTTTCACACGGCAACAACTTGTTGATTACCTGTAGTTGCTGCTATATTACTTCGAATTGCATTTGGTGTAGTTGCTTCCATTCTAGTTGTTACAGTCCTAGTTGCTTGTAGTCTTGGCCATATTGCATTGAGCTATGTAGTCTGCACTTGTATAGTTGGTTCCATATTCATGTATCTTGATGTTGTATAGACTTTTTCATGCTGCTGTGATGCAGTTTCCTTCACTGTTGTATCTTTGGGAGTTTGCACTGCTTCATGTTGAATTCATTACAGTACTGATTGTTGCATTACTTAATGTTGTCACTATGTTCGACATGATCTTTGTAGTACTTGGTTACTAGTCGAGTTCATTTGTATTTGAACTACTCTCTGGAGTGGTTGTTGTGTTCTCTGACTCTGGTGCCTTGTACAACAATGTTCTCTTGTTCGATCACTTGCTTGGATTAGCTCTGTTGCATGCTTGCTGTTGCATGCTTGTTTGTATGTTGCACTTGTTACCTTCACTATGTTGCACATGCTATATTGTATACTTATGTTGTCTCTCTGACTTTGCTGTATACATGCTTTTATGCTTGTGACATTCCTCTGCCTGGTCGACTTGTGGTTTCATGCTTCATGCATGTTTTCTGTTCATTTGCTCTTGGTGGCATTTCTTTGTGGTTCAGTGGTGTCACTTGAACTTAAGCATGTATTACTTGTTGTTTGGATGATATGAATGTCACTGTTGTACACTGTTGATGTGCCATTGCTGTTGCCATATGCATTCATTCCATTTTGCATTTGTGCAGTGCTGTCAACTGTGTTGCACTTGTATCACTGTGTACTGGTGGTCTTCATATTGCGTATGTTGTATGGTGTCTCTTCTGGTTTGTTTACTTCGGTCATCTTGTGTTTATCCCTATGAGCTTTGACTCTGGCCATCTTCTCTGATGATGTGGATTCCACTGTGTCCTTGGTCTTCATGTACTTGATATTGTAGTCTTCTTCGAACTGTCTTCATGTACTGTTGACATGTCTTGTTTCATGTTGCAGCTGACTTGTGTTTGCATTGTGCATATTCATGATGCTGTGTTGTGACCTTTCTTTCTCTGGCACACTTGTGTACCTGTTCAGGTTCACAGTGCTTTATACTGCTACTTGGTCTGACTTGTATCACTTGTGTCTTGAGCTTCTGGCCTGTATTTTGATGTTGCCACTGTGTTTCATTTGATCTGTTATGTTGGTGGCAATTTTGTTCTTCTGGATGCACTTGTCTTGATGCACTGTACTTGTTTCAATAGTTAGTTCGAATTGTTGTTGTTCCCTGGACTTGAACTTTATTGATACACATCTTTAAATCTTCACTTGGTTGTTAACACTGGTCTGCTATCATATTGCTTGTGCACTTCACTGAGTTTCACTGCCATACTTATACTTCTGTAAATTTAGGGTTGTTGTTACATTTGTATCACTGTTGGATCTTGCATGCTTTACATAGACACTCCACTTGTTCATTTTTGTTCAAGTGTACTACTGCAGTTTGCATTTCTGAACTTAGTCTCTACTTGATGCTGTCTTTAATTTGCGCAGTCCATGTTGGTTCGAATTGCACTTGCTCTTTTGTACTACTTCACCATGTCACTTGAGGTTTTGCAGTTGGTTTATTGATGCATTCATGTTCATCCAGTCTCAGCTCCATTCTGGTTTCTTCCCTGATCTTGTTGTGACATTTTGTTGCATGAGTTACTTGCATTTTTCATGTATCTGCTGGCTTGTTCTTGCATTAACATGTTCTGGCCTGTACTGTGACTCGAGTTTTCACTATCATGTTGCTTCTACTCGTCTCCTGTTCACCTGTTGTTGTGGCCTGTACTATGACTTGAGTTTTCACTGTGTTCTCTTCATGCCTGACTTGATGCTGAATTGTTAGTAGTGCTTTTGTTTGATTTGTGCACACGAGTTGGCGAGGCAGTGCACACGTGTATGAATGTACACGTGTGTATTGCAGCCACTTATGGTTACCTGTCCCTGTAATATCTATATGCACGACTTTGTGATGAAATCAAGTGTGAATGATGACGAACAACCCAAATAACTGAGGCAAATCATATTTTCAAAAATCGTATTTCATTTTATACTGCAAAATTATTTCTTTTTCAATTTTACTGCGTTAGTGAATATTTTTGCAGATTGCTCAGATGCTGGATTCAAACTGGAATGCAGTTGAAGACAAAATACGAGTGTGAGTGATATGTAGTGAGGTTATCAATGTAAAAATATGTAACGACCCAGTATTTTCAACCCTTCGCATCCGCACATGTCGGACTTGAATTGTTCAAAATACTGCGTTGTAAAATAAATTTGGCAAAACTCAGAATATGTAGTAAATAAATCACAGAATCACATACATATATCAGAACTCACAGCGGAAATAAAATATACAGTGGTTCATGAAGCCACTATAAAACTTTAACCAAATAGAATTTACATAGTTTAGAATCTGCAATACAGCTGTAGACATAAATAGAAACAGAGTCTTCCAATTTGATTGATTGCAAATAAGATAAAGACTGAAAGGCTTCCGGCAGTATGAATGATCTACGGGATGACATAACTCCGGAGAGAAACTGAAACTGCAACTCAGGCTGACCCGAGCGTAAAAATAAAACATAACACTCGAGTCAGGACATACATACTTATATAATGTAAGCTAATTCAAGTGTACTGTAATATAGAGCAAGTAACTTAAAGGATGCTTGGGACCGCCCATCCTCTAAGGATCCGTCAAACTATTTACTATGTAGTATATTGCGCTATTATACTAGTGTCTATTTATAAAATAAACTTACTTTTAAGTAGCGTTAAGGCTTTACATTTTCCACCTTAACACGTAATAGTCCCAGTAGTCCATCCAATATCATAGCTCCTCCTGATCGGGAAGCAACTAGAGGATACCACACGGGCTACGGGAGAAATCTAAACTCGTACAAGGCGCGGTATGGTAGGTGACACGGCACAACTAGGCAATGCCAGGGTAGATATACCAATTACGCATCCGGGCCGATGGTAACGCGAAGCCGCAGCAACCGCCCACCTCGAAACAACTCCCCAAATCAAAATAGAAGTGGCCACTGAATCAATCCAAAGTCATAGTATAATATCGAAGAGGAGTGTCCGATCAGAGGAATGACCTCATTAACCCGTCGATCGCTCCTGTTTTAGCCACCTTATGCCAACTCACGGGAGTCGGGTCCACGTATTTACCTTACAGGAAACGTCGCCACCAACCTACTTCATTCTGGAATCTCCACCGCGTACACGGTTAGTCAAAGTGGTTTTCGGTATCGACAGAGAGTATGTCCATATCCGATCCCGGTCTCTTTGCCAACCCATCGTTATTATAACACCGTGGTCTTTTAAAACAGTTTATACTTTAAAACCAAAATAAACATTTCTATTTCAAACTATAAACACGATATCATTCAAAACCCAAAACAATATGATACCGTTATATTCAAGTATAATTCTTTTCCAAAAACCATACTGCTTAAAATTTATAATATCTGGAAACCAAATATTTAAATTATATCTTCAAAACATAATATTTTGGAAATTTTACTTTAAAACCATAACTCCCAAACACAATGGTTTGGACATTCAACGGTATATAGAATAAATGGTTTAACTTTATGGTTACTTTGTAAAGAAGATAATTTACATAGCTTTACAAATATATTTCTTTATTTTAAACCATAATTTAAATATCACTTCATGTTCCCAAGACCATTTCAATTCCTATATATATATCCAATTGGAGTATTAATATTCAAAACTAAGGTTGGATATTTTTTTCTTTCAACAAATTAGTGTTTATTATTTCGTCTTGAATATTCCCATAAATTCCATAGATAAAACTCCAAAATTATGCCATTAAATAATTTCAAAATTTACTTAACACTAGAATGTTCATCTTAAATTTATTAAGAAAAATCCAGTTATAAATCTCATATCTTAAAGGTCTCCAAAACTTAAACATAAATATAATTTATCAAATTCCTTAAATTTCAAAACAATCAAATTCCAGATTCTATAGCACTTAGGAAATGCTACCTAAAGTTACGGGTAAAACTAGTCCAATTTCAAAAGACAGCATTTAAATGCTTAAGTAGATTGTTTAACTTAATAAATATTTCCAAATATAACTTATATATATATTTCTTAACTGAAATCTTATCCTTTCAAAAATCCAGAATTTCCAAAATAAGTTATATTCCAAAATTTTATTCAAATATTTATTTATTTATTTATTAACATTTATAACTCATTCAAAATCAATATAAAATCCTTTAAAGATATTAAATCAAATATTTAACTTCCAAAATAATTTTAAATATTTCAGAAAATATTATAAGGACCACGGGCCTGTATATAGTTTTCTAGCCTAGGTCAAGTGATACGGATTTATATCATTTCAATCCGTAATTTACAAACCCCGGGTTCTATCATTTCAAACCCGCAATCCCAAGTTAACAGTTAAACAGTTAACATAATAATAGCACAGTAATCATCATTTAGGCCTATCATTTCAGCCCACAACAATCTAAATTTAACAGGGAACTTGCAGTGGTGATTTAAGCAGTAAATAAACAATAATATAATATAACTGCAGAAATAATACAACAGATAATAACTGATGAGGTGTCAATTTAAATGGGATTCATCATTCTACGTTATACTACAGACAGATAATATTTAAATAAAATTTTTACACATACACTTGCGATAATTCACAAAATATATGTACATATGTTTGGTGAGAAATACTCACCTTAAACGCTGCAGTGGATCTAAATCAAACACGGTATCTACTTCGGAAAAAAAAACGGAAAGCACGATCAAACTTCGGCGGATGCAAAGCCTTGACTTAAATCTATAAGATCCAAATACCAAGTATGCGAATTTAAAAATTACGGTCAAAGCAAAATTTCAGAACAACTGGAACGAATAGAATAAAAGAAATTTAGTTCAACTTGCTCGACTACTACAACCCGCTAACCGTCTCAACATATCCTAGGCCCATACTTCAACCGTACGCATGCATAAAATAAATTGAATAAATTGCAAAATAAATTGCAAATTTAATACAATTGATTGAATAAAAAGATGTTATGCACCCAAACAAAACAAATACATGTTTAGACATTATTAAATTATTTCTCACATTTTTAATCATATTTATCATGATCAATTATTTTCATTCTCATATATATTTATTTAAATAAAATGACAATATTGGCAACAAACACAATACTGTTCAAATTATTCGATTTAATCAAATGTAGCCACTAACTACATTCGAATTCATTAAATAATACTTTATTTCACATACATGTTCATCATGTTTAGGCAAATTATTTCTTCTTTTACTTTTATTATTAAACATTAAAAGGTGATTATTGGTATACATCACCAATATCCTTTTATTAACCATAATAAATACAATCCATTGATATTTATCCACCCAAATTCTCAAATAAGTAGTTAAATTTATTTTTAACCATCTTAAATTTATTTCAACCATTAAAAATTGAAATAAATGTCATTTTATTATATTCACCCAAGATTTATTCATACAATATTGTTTATTTGAATTAAACAACATTTCATATCATTTTCTCCTTATCAATTTATCTTCTCCATTATTAAATTGTAATTCTTTTTTTTTTTTCTATGCCTTCCTCTTCAAACTGCACTTATCCAAATCCACAATACCACTAACTACATCATAACTACACTAATTCCATAGTCTAGCTTCCTACAATCAATTTATATCATTTCTTCCAGCCTACTACTAACAAAGTTCTATATGTATTTATAAATGGCACGGCATGATGGGGAAGTAGCCGAGCAAGGAAATCAGAGAACACAAGAAGGAGGAAGGAAAATTGGAAGAAGCAAAGAAATAAACAATGCAAATTATTTACCTGATAGAAGCTTGTACCAGAGAGGGACAAACAAGGAGATATGAAAACTTATGTGAATGAGGCAAAGTATTTATAGATAAACTTGCGAAATAAAAAGGGGAGATAAATAGGCAGGTTTGAAAACGTAAGAAATAAATGCAAGCGTTGATTTTTGAGTGCATGCGTTTAGGCAAGAGATTTATTTCCAGTTCTTCTTGTTTGAACGCTACACGAAAATTGTGATAAATGCATGCGTTGATTTCTCTTTCCAGTTTTATGTTTGAACGATATCACTCTTTTGGATTTTTTTTTTTTAGATAGCTTGCGTGATTTATACCAGTTATAATCTAAATTTAAAGCATGCGTTACTGCAAATTTTAACAGATTTGATTGAGGAAGCAAAACTTGAGCTCTTGCGTGATTTATGGTAAGCAATGAAAAAGCTTTTAACTGAAAAGGCAAAAGTAATAAATGCTTACATAAATATTTACTTGATCAATGGTTCGAAAAATTTATTTATTGCAAAACAAACGCAGTGGAAACAGAGAGATATAATGGGTATGCGAAAATTTGCAAAGATAGGCAAGATTAAATTTTGAATGCATTTAATTTAGGTGAGAGGAAAAATGGCAATTGGAAGAGTTGATATTTTTGTGGATAAGGCTGCGTGAATAAATGAATACAGTGACATGCTCAAGAAACAAATGGTAAGAGGCAAATGTCAAAATGTTAAAAGAATAAAATTTTGTGTCACGCGCAAAGGAAGGCAAATTTGATTTCCATATTCTTCTAATCAATTAATTCCCCTTTAATTGCCTTTAATTGATTTCAATTGATTACCTTATCCCTTTTAATTACCCTCCTTAATTGATTTCAATTAATTACCATATTACCAATTAATTATCCTCCTTTAATCACATACTCAAATTTGGTTACTAACTTAATTAGTTAATTAACCCTTTTTGTTAATTATCAATCCTGCGACGTCTCACATTAATCCGTCCGCTTTGTAGGCACTGGTAGCCGGACTGGTTACACGGGCAGATTTCTCCTACAAAATGGGGATTAACCTCGTGTCCTCATGCCATTAACCAAAAGAATTAACTTATTTATCTTTCATCAATTTTATTAATTTGCATTAATTATTCAATAAATTAATTCTGGTCAACTACTGAAATTTTACAATTAATTTCTCTATTAATTGTCATAAATTTCTTTTTGAAATATCTATTAATTGTCATTAACTCCATTTTAAAATATCCGTATGTGCCTTTATTCAAGTTTTGAATTGCTAACTAGGAATAAGGTAGATTTATCAAATAAATTGATTGTAAGTTTCATTGTTTTAAATTGCTTAACAATGTTCACTGCTAACATAATTAATATGTCAAAATTGAGAATATTCCACCAACATGATTTGCATGTCATAACCTACCAAATTAACATAATTAATTAACTACTTTAATATGTTACAAATTTTCTCCTTTTCATTATTTTTAGGGAATGGGTATAACAACAGATATTATGATAATATCCAAAACATTTAGTTACCACTCACTTCATTATACATTATAAAAATTTCCTTTTTTTTTCTTCTTCTTAAATTTAGTTACAAAAATCATATTAAATTAACGAGTTTAATTCTCTAAATTAAATATTTAAACAATATTGGTAAACACAATTTATATAAATTATGTTTCTAAAAACAAAAAAAATTAAAAAAAATAAATAGCTAAAAACTAGGGCTGTTACACTCTCCCCCACTTAAGAACTTTTCGTCCTCGAAAAGGAACAAAAGAAAAGAAACAAAGGAAGATAAGCTAGATAAACAAGAACTTTAAACGAATAGTTCCGGATTTGAAGCACGAAGAAGATCTTCTAGAATCGGTTTTACTCTTTTCAGTTCGACCGTCGGTCTATGGGTGGTAAGCGGTGCTCAGGCCCCGATGAGTAACAAAGATTTTTAAAGATTATAGAAAAGATTTCTAAATAGACTGGTATAAGCAATAGCCTCCTCATTCTGTAGCAGATAGGGAAACCAAGGACACTTAAAGATAGTTTGAAAACAAATAAGATAATAAATTTGCAATCATAATGCTTTGAAATCATTAAATTTATAAATTTGGAAATCATGCTACTAAAATCATAATACCTTTAAAATAATCTTCATTTATACCTTTTAAATTCAATGCCAAACAATATTCATTTCAAGGTTGAAATATTCCTAAGTTCATTTATAAAAAAAATTTCCAAAACATTTTATTTTTTAGAAACAGCAGCACTCATAATATGCTATAGTAGATATAATAGTATTCCTAATCAGTTTATTATGTACTTAACTCTGAATTTTAACAAATAACCTAACACTTTATTAAAAATACTTATCTTATAAATAAGATATTCTTTCAATAAGTTACCCTTGAATTTCCATTTGAAAACCAATTCTCAATTATCAAAATTTAGTGATATTAGAATACGTCTTAACTATTTATTTAGACATCAATTAAACTATGATTTGAAGATATATAATCCTTACTCCAAAAATATCCCTTTCAAATATATTTTCCTTATTCAAAGATACCTTGTTTATTACACAAACATATTCATTTCAGGAAATAACCTTTTATTAAAATCTCTTGGTTAGATTTACGGCTCCATATTAAATTAATTTGATTATTAAGACATTTGAATAAAATTCCTTAAATTCCTTTTCCTTATTTATCCCCATTAATCTTTTATAACTAAAATTTAAGTGTATAATATTTATTATAACCACTCAAATTTTATTCATAAAATCCTTTTATATTGTATATTATCCAATTACATGTTAACTTTTGAAAATCAAGGTAAGTTATATTAAATGAAATTGGGTGTTATACAAATAAAACTTTCAATTTAATTATCTCCAATTGGAACCTTTTTATTCAAATTTTTGTTATTATATTTATTTTCCTTCCTCAAGATAAACTTTAAGAATTAAATTCCTGATTCCCTTCAAACCATTTAGAGATAACTAAATATATATACCTAATATGTCAAATCAAATTTAAATTATATATCTATATATATTAAGTCATACTTTAGAAATTCAAATCAATTAAAATCTCAAGGAAACACTGTAGCCAGACTACAGAATGGTCTTTTCACTTCGAAACTCGAAAATGAATGTCGATGATGCTGCAGTCATCACCGAAATTATTTTCCAGCGACAAAGAGAAAAGCACTAATTTTAAAATTTCTTTGAAAACAAATTTCTATACAAAAATACTTATTACATCCTTTTAAAATTTAAACACAAGGTTTGAAATCATCAGAAATTTAATTCTCAAGTTTTAGTTTTAAATTCATTTCTGTTTCCAAATTAATTTATAACCATTGTTTTATATTCACTTATTTATTAGACAAACACATGGCTTACAACACCATAAATAAAATCAAAACTATTATCTCTTGACAACTAGTTAAATTAATTATAAAATTTTGAAAATTATACTCATATATATAATATTAGATTTTAATTTCAAATATAGGAATAAACTTCTCAAACCAGGATAGAGACTCAAATTTGAAGAACTCAAATCAAATAGAATTCAAGATAAATTGAAATCAGAAGATCAGAATAAGGAAACTGGGTAAGTCTATATAAGTCGCGGACAACCTTGACCTAGTCATCCGTGACTTAAAGAGCCATATCGATGTGGTTGGGGTAAATCTACATTTGATCCGAAGAGATAGAATTTGGAATAACCAAAGATACTAGCATATAAACCGAGGATAAATATAAATCTCCGGTGAATCAATGCTAATGGTAAAGGAGTTTCAACCCTTTATTAGAATAATGGCGAGACCGCCAATTTACAATAAAGATCATCCGAAGTGGAGTTATGAGATACTCCAGAATCTAAAGCAGATGAAAAAGTGAGGGATACGAATGAGCTTTGGAACCGTAGGGAATGTTCCAAAATTCGAAAAGAGAGTGGTTCAATCTCGAATGAACGTGATTCTGTAAATCAAATTTACCATACATTCTAAGTTTTGCCTAGAACCAAAGCTCTGATACCAAATGTAACGACCCAGTATTTTCAACCCTTCGCATCCGCACATGTCGGACTTGAATTGTTCAAAATACTGCGTTGTAAAATAAATTTGGCAAAACTCAGAATATGTAGTAAATAAATCACAGAATCACATACATATATCAGAACTCACAGCGGAAATAAAATATACAGTGGTTCATGAAGCCACTATAAAACTTTAACCAAATAGAATTTACATAGTTTAGAATCTGCAATACAGCTGTAGACATAAATAGAAACAGAGTCTTCCAATTTGATTGATTGCAAATAAGATAAAGACTGAAAGGCTTCCGGCAGTATGAATGATCTACGGGATGACATAACTCCGGAGAGAAACTGAAACTGCAACTCAGGCTGACCCGAGCGTAAAAATAAAACATAACACTCGAGTCAGGACATACATACTTATATAATGTAAGCTAATTCAAGTGTACTGTAATATAGAGCAAGTAACTTAAAGGATGCTTGGGACCGCCCATCCTCTAAGGATCCGTCAAACTATTTACTATGTAGTATATTGCGCTATTATACTAGTGTCTATTTATAAAATAAACTTACTTTTAAGTAGCGTTAAGGCTTTACATTTTCCACCTTAACACGTAATAGTCCCAGTAGTCCATCCAATATCATAGCTCCTCCTGATCGGGAAGCAACTAGAGGATACCACACGGGCTACGGGAGAAATCTAAACTCGTACAAGGCGCGGTATGGTAGGTGACACGGCACAACTAGGCAATGCCAGGGTAGATATACCAATTACGCATCCGGGCCGATGGTAACGCGAAGCCGCAGCAACCGCCCACCTCGAAACAACTCCCCAAATCAAAATAGAAGTGGCCACTGAATCAATCCAAAGTCATAGTATAATATCGAAGAGGAGTGTCCGATCAGAGGAATGACCTCATTAACCCGTCGATCGCTCCTGTTTTAGCCACCTTATGCCAACTCACGGGAGTCGGGTCCACGTATTTACCTTACAGGAAACGTCGCCACCAACCTACTTCATTCTGGAATCTCCACCGCGTACACGGTTAGTCAAAGTGGTTTTCAGTATCGACAGAGAGTATGTCCATATTCGATCCCGGTCTCTTTGCCAACCCATCGTTATTATAACACCATGGTCTTTTAAAACAGTTTATACTTTAAAACCAAAATAAACATTTCTATTTCAAACTATAAACACGATATCATTCAAAACCCAAAACAATATGATACCGTTATATTCAAGTATAATTCTTTTCCAAAAACCATACTGCTTAAAATTTATAATATCTGGAAACCAAATATTTAAATTATATCTTCAAAACATAATATTTTGGAAATTTTACTTTAAAACCATAACTCCCAAACACAATGGTTTGGACATTCAACGGTATATAGAATAAATGGTTTAACTTTATGGTTACTTTGTAAAGAAGATAATTTACATAGCTTTACAAATATATTTCTTTATTTTAAACCATAATTTAAATATCACTTCATGTTCCCAAGACCATTTCAATTCCTATATATATATCCAATTGGAGTATTAATATTCAAAACTAAGGTTGGATATTTTTTTCTTTCAACAAATTAGTGTTTATTATTTCGTCTTGAATATTCCCATAAATTCCATAGATAAAACTCCAAAATTATGCCATTAAATAATTTCAAAATTTACTTAACACTAGAATGTTCATCTTAAATTTATTAAGAAAAATCCAGTTATAAATCTCATATCTTAAAGGTCTCCAAAACTTAAACATAAATATAATTTATCAAATTCCTTAAATTTCAAAACAATCAAATTCCAGATTCTATAGCACTTAGGAAATGCTACCTAAAGTTACGGGTAAAACTAGTCCAATTTCAAAAGACAGCATTTAAATGCTTAAGTAGATTGTTTAACTTAATAAATATTTCCAAATATAACTTATATATATATTTCTTAACTGAAATCTTATCCTTTCAAAAATCCAGAATTTCCAAAATAAGTTATATTCCAAAATTTTATTCAAATATTTATTTATTTATTTATTAACATTTATAACTCATTCAAAATCAATATAAAATCCTTTAAAGATATTAAATCAAATATTTAACTTCCAAAATAATTTTAAATATTTCAGAAAATATTATAAGGACCACGGGCCTGTATATAGTTTTCTAGCCTAGGTCAAGTGATACGGATTTATATCATTTCAATCCGTAATTTACAAACCCCGGGTTTTATCATTTCAAACCCGCAATCCCAAGTTAACAGTTAATCAGTTAACATAATAATAGCACAGTAATCATCATTTAGGCCTATCATTTCAGCCCACAACAATCTAAATTTAACAGGGAACTTGCAGTGGTGATTTAAGCAGTAAATAAACAATAATATAATATAACTGCAGAAATAATACAACAGATAATAACTGATGAGGTGTCAATTTAAATGGGATTCATCATTCTACGTTATACTACAGACAGATAATATTTAAATAAAATTTTTACACATACACTTGCGATAATTCACAAAATATATGTACATATGTCTGGTGAGAAATACTCACCTTAAACGCTGCAGTGGATCTAAATCAAACACGGTATCTACTTCGGAAAAAAAAACAGAAAGCACGATCAAACTTCGGCGGATGCAAAGCCTTGACTTAAATCTATAAGATCCAAATACCAAGTATGCGAATTTAAAAATTACGGTCAAAGCAAAATTTCAGAACAACTGGAACGAATAGAATAAAAGAAATTTAGTTCAACTTGCTCGACTACTACAACCCGCTAACCGTCTCAACATATCCTAGGCCCATACTTCAACCGTACGCATGCATAAAATAAATTGAATAAATTGCAAAATAAATTGCAAATTTAATACAATTGATTGAATAAAAAGATGTTATGCACCCAAACAAAACAAATACATGTTTAGACATTATTAAATTATTTCTCACATTTTTAATCATATTTATCATGATCAATTATTTTCATTCTCATATATATTTATTTAAATAAAATGACAATATTGGCAACAAACACAATATTGTTCAAATTATTCGATTTAATCAAATGTAGCCACTAACTACATTCGAATTCATTAAATAATACTTTATTTCACATACATGTTCATCATGTTTAGGCAAATTATTTCTTCTTTTACTTTTATTATTAAACATTAAAAGGTGATTATTGGTATACATCACCAATATCCTTTTATTAACCATAATAAATACAATCCATTGATATTTATCCACCCAAATTCTCAAATAAGTAGTTAAATTTATTTTTAACCATCTTAAATTTATTTCAACCATTAAAAATTGAAATAAATGTCATTTTATTATATTCACCCAAGATTTATTCATACAATATTGTTTATTTGAATTAAACAACATTTCATATCATTTTCTCCTTATCAATTTATCTTCTCCATTATTAAATTGTAATTCTTTTTTTTTTTTCTATGCCTTCCTCTTCAAACTGCACTTATCCAAATCCACAATACCACTAACTACATCATAACTACACTAATTCCATAGTCTAGCTTCCTACAATCAATTTATATCATTTCTTCCAGCCTACTACTAACAAAGTTCTATATGTATTTATAAATGGCACGGCATGATGGGGAAGTAGCCGAGCAAGGAAATCAGAGAACACAAGAAGGAGGAAGGAAAATTGGAAGAAGCAAAGAAATAAACAATGCAAATTATTTACCTGATAGAAGCTTGTACCAGAGAGGGACAAACAAGGAGATATGAAAACTTATGTGAATGAGGCAAAGTATTTATAGATAAACTTGCGAAATAAAAAGGGGAGATAAATAGGCAGGTTTGAAAACGTAAGAAATAAATGCAAGCGTTGATTTTTGAGTGCATGCGTTTAGGCAAGAGATTTATTTCCAGTTCTTCTTGTTTGAACGCTACACGAAAATTGTGATAAATGCATGTGTTGATTTCTCTTTCCAGTTTTATGTTTGAACGATATCACTCTTTTGGAATTTTTTTTTTTTAGATAGCTTGCGTGATTTATACCAGTTATAATCTAAATTTAAAGCATGCGTTACTGCAAATTTTAACAGATTTGATTGAGGAAGCAAAACTTGAGCTCTTGCGTGATTTATGGTAAGCAATGAAAAAGCTTTTAACTGAAAAGGCAAAAGTAATAAATGCTTACATAAATATTTACTTGATCAATGGTTCGAAAAATTTATTTATTGCAAAACAAACGCAGTGGAAACAAAGAGATATAATGGGTATGCGAAAATTTGCAAAGATAGGCAAGATTAAATTTTGAATGCATTTAATTTAGGTGAGAGGAAAAATGGCAATTGGAAGAGTTGATATTTTTGTGGATAAGGCTGCGTGAATAAATGAATACAGTGACATGCTCAAGAAACAAATGGTAAGAGGCAAATGTCAAAATGTTAAAAGAATAAAATTTTGTGTCACGCGCAAAGGAAGGCAAATTTGATTTCCATATTCTTCTAATCAATTAATTCCCCTTTAATTGCCTTTAATTGATTTCAATTGATTACCTTATCCCTTTTAATTACCCTCCTTAATTGATTTCAATTAATTACCATATTACCAATTAATTATCCTCCTTTAATCACATACTCAAATTTGGTTACTAACTTAATTAGTTAATTAACCCTTTTTGTTAATTATCAATCCTGCGACGTCTCACATTAATCCGTCCGCTTTGTAGGCACTGGTAGCCGGACTGGTTACACGGGCAGATTTCTCCTACAAAATGGGGATTAACCTCGTGTCCTCATGCCATTAACCAAAAGAATTAACTTATTTATCTTTCATCAATTTTATTAATTTGCATTAATTATTCAATAAATTAATTCTGGTCAACTACTGAAATTTTACAATTAATTTCTCTATTAATTGTCATAAATTTCTTTTTGAAATATCTATTAATTGTCATTAACTCCATTTTAAAATATCCGTATGTGCCTTTATTCAAGTTTTGAATTGCTAACTAGGAATAAGGTAGATTTATCAAATAAATTGATTGTAAGTTTCATTGTTTTAAATTGCTTAACAATGTTCACTGCTAACATAATTAATATGTCAAAATTGAGAATATTCCACCAACATGATTTGCATGTCATAACCTACCAAATTAACATAATTAATTAACTACTTTAATATGTTACAAATTTTCTCCTTTTCATTATTTTTAGGGAATGGGTATAACAACAGATATTATGATAATATCCAAAACATTTAGTTACCACTCACTTCATTATACATTATAAAAATTTCCTTTTTTTTTTCTTCTTCTTAAATTTAGTTACAAAAATCATATTAAATTAACGAGTTTAATTCTCTAAATTAAATATTTAAACAATATTGGTAAACACAATTTATATAAATTATGTTTCTAAAAACAAAAAAAATTAAAAGAAATAAATAGCTAAAAACTAGGGCTGTTACAAAATATTTGTGATGTAATCGTGATGTAATCAAAAATGTATATGTATAGTGAGAGCATGAATTTGTACTATTCAAGATTGTAATAAATATTTGTTTGAATAAAATTTCTGTTTGAATTCAAAATCTGTGTAACTTGTTCTGTTTGAATTCAAATTCAAATTCTGTGTAATTTATTTTATTCAACAAATATTTATTTAACCTATGAAAAACAAAATAGTACATTACCAAATACATTTAAATGAATATATATGTTTATTATCATCAAACAAAAACATATAAGCGCATATTCAACAATCTCCCCCTTTTGATGATAACAAACATATATTTAAGATTTTGTACATGTGTTAAATGTATTTGATCAATGATATACTTTAATTGCACCCCCTATTTAAATGCTTCCTCTCTACATGATGCTCCCCCTACATATATGCATACAAATAGAAATATTCAAATAAGCCTAGATGCATATGGGAAAATTATTTGACCTTTGCTTGATTCTATTTGACAAAATCTTAACTTTTCTCTCCCCCTTTTGTTATCAGCAAAAGAATAATAGTGTGAGAGAAAAATAGAGATAAAGTGATCGATATTAATCCAACATTAATCTCAAATTGAATATAAATATTAAACTTCAATAAGAATCAAACAAAAACCATAACTACCCTTGTTAGGCGCATATTCCACTTTTAGAAATGATGGATATGATGTTCATATAAAATCATACAGTTGAATCTTCTTGTGGTACATTTATATCAGGAATTTGAATATCTACTAATCATGCATAACTGTTAGGACTTTTAAATGAGATTAGTAGTATTCGAATTTAATTTTAAAAAATGAAATCAAGTATCTTCTAACCACGCATGACCATGAGGACTTTTAAATGGGATTAGAATCAACTTGTCTATTTAAGCAATTAATTTTGATATGCGTTCCATACATGCATAACCGTAAGGACTTTTAAATGAGCATGGAAGCACATAATCAAAAATCCAAGTAATTAACCCCTGCATAACCGTGAGGACTTTTAAATGAGAGTGAATACTCTGGATATTTATTTATTTATTTATTTTTAAAAAAAATGTGACATGAAAAAACAACTGATTCCTGATTATAGTACCACATATCGACAAACTATATTGAATATTTGATAAACCATGGTCGATAGAAATAATGATAGATATAGAAATGGTCATGGAATCTTTACCCAACAAAAAGTTTTATAATTCTTGTTTTAATTCCTAAAGAAATTTTTCAAATATACTCTCTTGAGTAATGTATGTTAAATATCAACACTTATCACTTTTTCAATCACTATTTATCTTTTTGATAATTAGTAGGGAGTCGGATTAGTCAAAATTCGTCATTTAAAATCAAATAAAAATGACTGATCTGAAAATATGGTCAAACAATTATTTTCTTGAAGGGGGTATATGAGAAAAAAAAATTCTGCTAAATGAAAAATTATTTCAAGTGAAAAATATGCAGATATTTTCTTTGAAAAACGATGCAGCAAATGAATGTTTTAAAAAATTAATCATGTTACACTAGTAATTTTTCTATCAACTATATTACCAGTGAAATCTGCATCTGAATTTAAATTTCACTCAATATTCACTCGTTGGATGTCAAAGACCAGATTGTGAAATTTCAACAAACTATTTCAGAATGAATTTTGAAATGAAGCCATGTTAACACTCAAACAAATATCATAGTGTTAATTTCAAAAACCGTAGGATGAACAGTTATATTCATGAGTAATCAACAGTCAATCAACATCATAATTATTTCAAAAACAATTTCTTGAGGTTCAACAATTTCTTAAAAAACTTTTTAGCAACTTTCACATGAAATCGTGCAAATTTACAAACAGTGACCAAAATGTCAAAACAACTATATCTATGTGTAGCATGAGTAACCATCATTTGACCGAACAAATTTATATGGATTAGTTCAAAGTTGAAAATCTGATTGGCCATCATTTAAGCACAAATCAAGGTAATAACAAGTCAAAAGAAATCATATCAATTAAGAATAAGTCAGAATTAAAGTCATCATCACATCATTATCACAATTTTGGCTAATTTAATTCAGAATATGGTGCAGATTATCACATTTAATATACCTTTACCTGTTTTACCTTTACGATAATTTCTCGTGATTGCCCAGTGTGATTCTGTCACCTTTATACTAGGCTAAGGAACTTTGCTATGTTTCCCGTTTTGTTTCTGGAACAGCCAAAATCCAGAGAACACCATTGTTGTTCCTTAGCCTGCCACCACACCTACACGATGAAAGATTTTTGTGACCTATTTCTAGGTCCATGATTGTTAGTGGCAGAAGCATTATGAATAAACAAACCCTTTGGAACCCAAACTTGTTTAGTCCTTTTATTCTTGTTCCAATAGACATGAAATTTGTTTGTGGAATTCTTAGGAACCCAAACTTGTATAAATTTTGTGTTCTTGTTCCTATGACTACAATTTTCAACACGATGTCCAATTATTTCACATCTATCAAAGACACTCTTCCCTTTTGCATTATCCTCAACTTGTGTTTTCCCAAAACCTAGTCCTTTTCTGTTGTTAGCAAAAATTTGATTTCCCAATAGCATGTTGAAAGATTTTTCGCCTCTTGAAAAGTTATTCAAAGATTTCTCAAGATTTTGGACTTTGGTTTTTAGTGTTGTGTTTTCCGTGACAAGCGAGGTGCATCGATTTATGAAATCTTTTTTCCTAGTGTCAATGATTTCCTTAAGACTCAAGTTTTCTTTTTCAAGATTCTCAGAGTTATTCTTAAGTCTTGTCAATTCTGAATCTAAAACTTTACATCTTTCACATTCTAGATTTTGAATGTTTTCAAGTTCAGTTCTAATCTAAAATTTTTACGAGCAAGTTCTCTCCTATCAGTTTTCAGTTTTTCAATTTTAGATTCAAGAGCATCAACTACTTTAGTGAGATCAAGACACATAAAAACAAGATCTCTATAGGAATACTCACCTGCCTCACTAGATTCCTCAGAGCTTGAATCTGAATCTAATTTTGCCATAAGACACAAGTTAACCTCCTCTGAGCTGCTATCCGAAACTTCCTCTCCTTCTTCATCATCCCAAGTCGCTGCAAATACCTTCTTCGTCTTTTTCTTTCCTTTGTTGTTTTTGAGAAGTGGGCATTTTTGTATGAAGTGTCTGGGCTTCTTGTAGTTAAAGCACGTCGGTTCATTATCGGACTTGTCGGAATCTTTTGGCCTATTACGATTTGTTTTCTTCTTGCGTGGCTTGAATCTCGACCATTTTCTAAGATTATTGACAGCCATTGCAAGCTCTTCAATTGGATCTTCTCCTTCTTCATCGCTTTCTTCTTTGCTCTTTAAGGCAATCGTCTTCTTCTTTGGTTCGGAGTTGTTGCGTTCTTCCTTTGCTTTTAACTCAAGCTCATATGTCATCAAGTTACCAATCAACTCCTCCATGCTTAGTTTACTCAAATCTTTTGATTCTTGGATTGCCGTGACTTTTACCTCAAAGTTCATCGTTAAGACTCGTAGTATCTTTCGCACAAGCTCTACCTCAGTGAATACCTTCCCAAGTTCTCTAGCGTTGTATACCAAGGTTGAAAAGCGTCCAAACATATCCTTTATGCTCTCGCCTTTGTCCATCACAAAGTTTTCGTATTCATTGCTGAATACGGCTAGACGAGACTCCTTGACTTGAGAAGTTCCTTCGTGTGTCACCTCCAAAGTGTGCCAAATTTCCTGTGCTGTTGTACAATGAGAAATTCTATTAAATTCATTTTTATCAAGAGCACATATCAAAGCATTCATGGCTTTAGCATTTGTCGTTTTCAATCTCTTATCGTTAGCATCCCACCTATCCTTAGGTTCAGGAATCTCAGTACCATCAACAGTTATAGTAGGAGGTTTATAGCCAGTTTCAATAATATCCCAAACATCATAATCAACGGAACTAAGATAAATACTCATCCTAACTTTCCAATAAGCATAATCATTCCCGTTAAACATGGGTGGCCTAACAATAGATTGCCCCTCAGAAAAAGCATTATTCGATGAATTCATGACTCTAGAGTTAAATAAAAAAATACCAGGCTCTGATACCACTTGTAGGATCTAGATTAACCCTAGAGGGGGTGAATAGGGTTATAGCAAATTTTCTCGAATTAAACACAGAAATAAACTGCAGAAATAAATATGCTGAAAAGTAAATCACACACAAAATTTACCCAGCTTCGGCAACCCCTGCCTACTGCTGCATTCCCAGATTTCTATTAGAATTAAACAGTATCACGCTTACAAACACTCTACTAGACTCGCAGACCCTTTTGCTCCCGCTCACAAACACTCTACTAGACTCGCACACCCTGCTCCCGCCTATAGAGTTTCGCTTACTCGTAAACACTGCTCCCACCTATAGAGTTTTGCAAACTCGCACACCCTGCTCACTGAATTAATTCTAACTAGACAATCTGACACTACCTAAACCCTAGGTGGTGATTTACAAATTCTTTGACTCAAAAAGAAAAAATACGGACTTCAAAAATAGACGCAAGAGCAAAATTTAAATTAAAACTTGAATATGAATTTTGCTCTCAAATTAAAAACCCTTTTTAAAACACGGCCCTTTATATCAAACCGGCCCAATTGTTTTTCTTCTCTGATCCTTTTCTGTCTTCTATTGTGAAGGTTGCGGCCGATCCTTTGTTACAGAAATTAGGGCTTCGGCTTCTTTCTCGAATTAGGGCTTTGGCTCTGGATGATTGATACTCTTACTTGCGTTGCTCTTGCTCACGCTCGTTCTCTGATGATTTATGCTGGTTGCTAGCTCGATCGAGTTATTGATTATTTCGGTATGTAATTTCTTTTGTTGCTTGTTTGATAGCTTGCTCTTTTTCTCGATGCCGATGTTGTACTCTTGGGTTTGATATTTATATAGATTCGAGACACTTGTTTTCGTTCGTATCAATTTGATACTTTTCCAATTTTCTGTTACCTGATGCGCACGGCTTCTATTCTGTAGCGTTCGATTTCGCTTGATTCACACGGCATTAAAACTTTCCTCTTTTTGATACTTTGACTATTTCAAAGAACAATGATACGAATTTGATACACTGTCATTAATTCAAATTGGACTTGGTCTACTTGTAATCTCTGGTATTTTATTGATGACTTTTTCATTCCTGACTTTTTCACACGGCAACAACTTGTTGATTACCTATAGTTGCTGCTATATTACTTCGAATTGCATTTGGTGTAGTTGCTTCCATTCTGGTTGTTACAGTCCTAGTTGCTTGTAGTCTTGGCCATATTGCATTGAGCTCTGTAGTCTGCACTTGTATAGTTGGTTCCATATTCATGTATCTTGATGTTGTATAGACTTTTTCATGCTGCTGTGATGTAGTTTCCTTCACTGTTGTATCTTTGGGAGTTTGCACTGCTTCATGTTGAATTCATTGCAGTACTGATTGTTGCATTACTTAATGTTGTCACTATGTTCGACATGATCTTGTAGTACTTGGTTACTGGTCGAGTTCATTTGTATTTGAACTAATCTCTGGAGTGGTTGTTGTGTTCTCTGACTCTGGTGCCTTGTACAACAATGTTCTCTTGTTCGATCACTTGCTTGGATTAGCTCTGTTGCATGCTTGCTGTTGCATGCTTGTTTGTATGTTGCACTTGTTACCTTCACTGTGTTGCACATGCTATATTGTATACTTATGTTGTCTCTCTGACTTTGCTGTATACATGCTTTTATGATTGTAACATTCCTCTGCCTGGTCGACTTGTGGTTTCATGCTTCATGCATGTTTTCTGTTCATATGCTCTTGGTGGCATTTCTTTGTGGTTCAGTGGTGTCACTTGAACTTAAGCATGTATTACTTGTTATTTGGATGATGTGAATGTCACTGTTGTACACTGTTGCTGTGCCATTGCTGTTGCCATGTGCATCCATTCCATTTTGCATTTGTGCAGTGCTGTCAACTGTGTTGCACTTGTATCACTGTGTACTGGTGGTCTTCATATTGGGTATGTTGTATGGTGTCTCTTCTGGTTTGTTTACTTCGGTCATCTTGTGTTTATCCCTGTGAGCTTTGACTCTGGCCATCTTCTCTGATGATGTGGATTCCACTGTGTCCTTGGTCTTCATGTACTTGATATTGTAGTCTTCTTCGAACTGTCTTCGTGTACTGTTGACATGTCTTGTTTCATGTTGCAGCTGACTTGTGTCTGCATTGTGCATATTCATGATGCTGTGTTGTGACCTTTCTTTCTCTGGCACACTTGTGTACCTGTTCAGGTTCACAGTGCTTTATACTGCTACTTGGTCTGACTTGTATCACTTGCGTCTTGAGCTTCTGGCCTGTATTTTGATGTTGCCACTGTGTTTCATTTGATCTGTTATGTTGGTGGCAATTTTGTTCTTCTGGATGCACTTGTCTTAATGCACTTTACTTGTTTCAGTAGTTAGTTCGAATTGTTGTTGTTCCCTGGACTTGAACTTTATTGATACACATCTTCAAATCTTCACTTGGTTGTTAACACTGGTCTGCTGTCATATTGGTTGTGCACTTCACTGAGTTTCACTTCCATACTTATACTTCTGTAAATTTGGGCTTGTTGTTACCTTTGTATCACTGTTGGATCTTGCATGCTTTACATAGACGCTCCACTTGTTCATTTTGTTCAAGTGTACTACTGCAGTTTGCATTTCTGAACTTGGTCTCTACTTGATGCTGTCTTGAATTTGCGCAGTCCATGTTGGTTCGAATTGCACTTGCTCTTTTGTACTACTTCACCATGTCACTTGAGGTTTTGCAGTTGGTTTATTGATGCATTCATGTTCATGCAGTCTCAGCTCCATTCTGGTTTCTTCCCTGATCTTGCTGTGACATTTTGTTGCATGAGTTACTTGCATTTTTCAGGTATCTGCTGGCTTGTTCTTGCATTAACATGTTGTGGCCTGTACTGTGCCTCGAGTTTTCACTGTCATGTTGCTGCTACTTGTCTCCTGTTCACCTGTTGTTGTGGCCTGTACTGTGACTCGAGTTTTCACCGTGTTCTCTTCATGCCTGACTTGATGCTGAATTGTTAGTAGTGCTTTTGTTTGATTTGTGCACACGAGTTGGCGAGGCAGTGCACACGTGTATGAATGTACACGTGTGTATTGCAGCCACTTATGGTTACCTGTCCCTATAATATCTATGTGCACGACTTTGTGATGAAATCAAGTGTGAATGATGACGAACAACCCAAATAACTGAGGAAAATCATATTTTCAAAAATCGTATTTCATTTTATATTGCAAAAATATTTCTTTTTCAATTTTACTGCGTTAGTGAATATTTTTGCAGATTGCTCAGATGCTGGATTCAAACTAGAATGCAGTTGAAGACAAAATACGAGTGTGAGTGATATGCAGTGAGGTTATCAATGTAAAAATATTTGTGATGTAATCGTGATGTAATCAAAAATGTATATGTATAGTGAGAGCATGAATTTGTACTATTCAAGATTGTAATAAATATTTGTTTGAATAAAATTTCTGTTTGAATTCAAATTCTGTGTAACTTGTTCTGTTTGAATTCAAATTCAAATTCTGCGTAATTTATTTTATTCAACAAATATTTATGTAATTTATGAAAAACAAAATAGTACATTACCAAATACATTTAAATGAATATATATGTTTATTATCATCAAACAAAAACATATAAGAGCATATTCAACAGAATATATACTTAATTTTGATTCAAGTATATTGAATATTTTCCAAGAGTTGAAAATAAATGAATTTGTGAATTACTTATTATTAAATAAGTATGGAAATGTTTTCCAATATGAAATGAAAGGTTTGAAATTCTATCTTTTAAAAGATAAATTGAAAAATGAATATTTGAAATTTGTTTCAAATAGTTAAGTGTGGAAAATTATACATGTCTTGTAAAGATATTTTTTGGGAAATTTGAACAATTAGTTCAACTTGGAAATTTTTCAAAAAGGATTGAATCTTGAGTTAAATTGAGTTTAACTTCGACACCAAAAACAAATATAAGTTGAGCTTTGAATTTTGGATAGTCGATTTGGATTGTATGTCTAACATGGTGAATTGATGACATAGCAATTGATCTCTATTAAATATATATCTGTGGTGGCGGAGAATTTATTCTTTTAGCTTAACACCCTTCTATGAGACGTACGAGCTTAGAGGTTATATATCGGTAGACATCAATTATGTGTTGATAATTGACGATGTAACGTGAAATCCAAATCGAATGTGAAGTCGATAATGAATTGGGCTTGAGATAACCTTAAATTTTCAAATCGAGGAAAATTTTAAACGAGATGGCAAAATTTGGAATGCTTTATTTGTTATGAATGTGAATTGAGTTTTCGTAATTTATATATGTGAATATAATAATTCGAAAACCATCAGTTTGGAAAGTCATTATTATGAAAATCCTATGCAAGTTTACATAGGTATGATATGTACGAAATGTGAAATGAAGTACTATATGTATATGACATATGTTTTCTAAACCGAGGATATGGAAATGTACCTTCCATTTATAATTTGTGAAGGTGATTGGAACTCGGTGTTAGTGTCCATTGGAAATCGTAGCTACGTAGAATTTCCATTAGTGGAATGTCCATTGGGACTTGAATCCCCCACGATGGATCATCGTATTGGGATTATGTGAATTGATGCTGGCGTAATTCGTGGGGCGTGATGCCTACAGTTACAAGCGATTCCAATGGGATAGTGGCGCAACCGCCGCGTAAACTGCAATCTAGAGGCCGAAGCGTAATTTGAGGGGCGAGATGCCTACGGTCACGAGCGATTCTACTGGGATAGTAGCGTAACCGCCGTGTGAACCGCGATCTATGGCAACAACCATGGCGGAATTCAAGAGAGATGTGAAATCTACAGTTACAAGCGATTCTACTGGGATAGTAGCGTAACCGCCGGGTAAACTGTGATCCATGGGGGAACGTGCTTTCCATATCCATTTTTAAAAGAATTTTTAAAAGTTTTTTCACTGGGAGTTGAAGCAAGTATATTTAGTACTTGGAGATTTTTAGTCCTGCGCCTGGCCAGCATATGCCTAATGTCTGTAAGAACGACGATGGACTTGTTAAACTTCGAGTTAGCAAGTATTTTCAAACTTTGAATAGAAAATCAATAGTCTGAAATTAGAATTACATAATTCCAACCTAATGAACTAAGGAAGAAGATCATTAAAATATCTTGAAAGCACACAGCTTTGGAAAAGATGTAATATGTAAATATCTAGCATGAAGAATTTCTAGTTTAAAAATCTGAGTTTTGTAAGTCGAAAATTTTGGTAAAAGACTTTTGTGTCTTGATTATAGAAATCAATGAACAAAGCTAGTGAGATAAAATAAATGGAATGAATCCTATGTTTATTTTTAATAAGATTCGAACTTGGTAAAAAAATTGTGTAGGGTATAAATATCGGTGAGATTTTAATCATCATTTTTTCCTAACATATAATTTCGGGACGAAATTCTTTTAAGGGGGGAAGATTGTAACAACCCTGAATTTTGAACAATTTAAAATTGAAAATATTTAATTAATTTTAAATATTCGAATGATGATTGACTTGAATTTCAAATTTTCAGGATAAATTGGCGATTAAATTTTAGAATTTAATCTATAAAAAGTAGAATAAAAATTTAAATTTGACTTTGGAGTTGAAATTGAATATTGAATTTGTATTTTAAATTCAAACTAATGACTTAAAAAAATAATTTGGATACAAGAATTATTATTTATGAATTTATAAATGGATGGTTAGATTTAAATAATATTTTTCTTTTCTTTAAAATAAAAAGGAATAAAATTTTAATCAATACAAAATAAATATCAATACCCATAGTTAAAAATTCAAACAACAAAATTTACAAAACAAAGTAAAGAAAATAATTATACAAAACAAATTGAAAGAAAAAAATAATAATAAAAATATGATATATATAAATAAAATTAGTACACTGCCTTACCTTATCAGCTAAATTCACGTCGTAACCCACGTAAAATCACGTCTCCTTTCCCTTTTAAAATTCGAACCCTACCCTCTTCAAATCATACGGAAAAAAAATATAAACGAAGAAAATAATGGCGGCCTAAAATCATTCGTCGCCCTCTTCAACAATTAGGGTTTTCGTCCCCAAAAATTTGGGTTTGCTCGACACCTCCTTCGCCTCGCCGCGGCTACTTCGATTCAAGCTAAGATGAGTGATCCCCCTCACTCACATCTAATTCAATACCCATTGTCGATAGTTGATTTTGGATTCGATGTTGATTTTGAATTATTCAATATTCTCTGTCATCTCTGTTTCGAGTTTGTTTTTCTCTGATTTTTGTTGGGCTTCGTCTCAGCCATTCGATTTGTTTCGATGTTGATATTTTTGGTGATTTAATTAAATTTGCATTCATCTCTTCCACTGTTTTACTCAAGTCTGCATTATATTGTACCTGTACTTGTAGTTGCATCTCTGTTCATCAAGTTTTGCAAGCGAGTACCTTTTAAAACTTAAGTAAATTTGGTTGCATGCTACCTTATTGAAATGAATAAGTATTGTATGTATATATATAAGTGAAATCTGATGTGGTTGTTTATAGTATGTATGCTGTGCATATTCATATAAACATATGTGAGTAAGCATTTTTAATTAAAACTTAAGTTGCTAATTATCTGTTGCATACGCATGTATATAAGTATGCCTTAATGAATATATGAATGTGTATATGAATAGGAATGATTGTGCATGTATTTTATATCTGCTCATCTCTGTTTTGAGGTTACAGCACTAAAATCTTTGATCAAAATTCCTATCTTCTTATTGAAGTCTCTATTAGGTTATAATTCTCAAAACAATTTACGTTTGTTTAAACAAAGAATTAAGAAAAAAAACTAAATTTTTGTAAGATTAGTTGAAATGATTTTCTGAAATCAGTAGAGATACTTAAAGCACAAAAAAAAAAGAATAAGTGTTCTTTGTTTCAAAATCTTTTCTGTGAGAAAACTTCACCTGTTCGATTCTTACTTGCTGCTCCATGACTCCCATCAGTCGAAGACATTTTGATTTCGGCCCTGTCTTGATTTTGATAATGGTTACTACTGTGATTTTGGCCACTTGATTTCGTGTAGTTGTCGATGCGAGCCACTGGCTTGTTTGATTTAAATCTCTGGGTTGTTTTCACTGACTTTGACGATGTTGTTCTATTTGACTGTGGCCAAGACTACCACTTTGATTTCTTTAGCATGTTTCACTTTTCCTGTACTTAGTGCACTTGTACCATTCGAGATCACGGTATTAGTTATCACTGCATTCATCACATTTACGCACACGCACTCATCAATGTATGCTGTGTATTGCTCACTGTCCTATGTCCTGTTTCATGTGATGTTCATTTTGATGTGGCTCTGGTCTGGTATACTCGAGTTTGGTACAGTTTTAAGTTTGCATCTATTGATATGCACTTTTGCTATTTGCGTGTCTGCACTCATGTGTAGCTTGTCAATGCATGCATTTCCCTTGTCCCTGCTTTGCCGTTGTAATTTATTTGCTGCGTTGGTTTTTCACTTGACTTCGTTGAGCTTCCCTCTGTGTCTCGGACCTGGAGCCTGTAGTGATTCTTCCTTTGAATTGAGTTTGATTTGTACTTGATGATAGTATTTTCACCTGCATGTACCTAAGTTGGACTGATTTCCAATTTGTATGAGACTATGGCCATGGCTTGTGAAATACATTGTGCCATACTGTGCATATGTGTATTTGTAACTTTGTGTATGATATCTTTATATCACCTCTGTTGGTCTATATGCCTGCAGTTCTATGTTGCATCCTCAGTTGCCTTGCACATGCTGAGTTGTCACTCTGGTTTGTTTTATATTAACTATACTTTGATCTTGTTTTGTGTGTTGTGGTGCCATATTTTTGGTGCTCTCACCTTCTTTCAGCTATTTTCATGTAGTTTGTACCCCTGCCTTTGTGCACTGGATCATTCGAGCCTTTGTGCTTCGTGTACTCGTGGTGGCTGCAGATCTTGGTTGCAGTTGCCCTTGCGCACTAATACTGGCTGCCCTATTGAATTTGGGAACTTTTGAGTTGTTTTGAGATCGTTGTTGCAGTCCTACCTTGTATTTACAGTGCCTTATTGTCACTGTCTTGATTGGGTTTCTTGGTGCGTTGATCTTAGCTTGCTTCTGATTTTACTGAATTTTGATAGTCTCGACTAATTTGTTTCGAGACAGTTTTTGTTACATTGTGATCTTGTGGTGGCTGCGTTATTGTTGCAGTTGCCCTTGTGTCCAAGTAATGGCCGCAGTTTCATTTTTTTTTTTGAAATTTTACACTTGTTGAAGTGTGCAGTAATAAGTTGTTTTGGAACTTGTTTTCTTGAGTTTACTTGAGTATATGCAAACAGTTGCATTTCGACCTTGCCTAGTTGCATGGGTTTGGTGTTGCAGCTGTGTTGAGTCACTGACTTGACCTCTGCAACTTTGATTGCTGATAGTATTCTCGTTTGAGATGATTTCACATGTTGTTGTGGCGAGGCAGCGCACGCGTGTGTGCACTGCAGCCACGCAGTATCGACATTTTGAATCGATATTTGAACCTTCATTGATTTTGGTTCGTTGACCTTTTTCATATTTCATCACGATAGTGGCGAGGCAGTGCACGCAAGCGTGAACTGCAGCCACACGGTATTGTTTTATTGATATCCCATTTTGTTTTGATTTATGATTTTTTTTTGCATATTTCAATACGGTAGTGGCGAGGCAGTGCACGCAAGCGTGAACTACAGCCACACAGAGTTAACATTTTTAATGTGGCGAGGCCGTATACGCGTGTGTGTACTGCAGCCCTACCAAATCTAATGTTTTAATTGATGTTTTCTATTTGATGAAAATTGTTTTATGTTGCCAATTCAATATATTTTGAATCGCATTTTGATGATTTTGTTGTTAATTGCCGTTTAGGCAATTCTGATGTTTTTTTCTAAAATTATCTTCATCAATAATCCTTTCATCTATCTTCATTGATAATCTGAATCTACTGAGTTATTGTTTAACACTGTTAAGTGTTATATTTACCGTTATCCGATTTCTTGTTAAAGGATCGGATAGGTAAATTTATATTTGACTGTCGTCTAATTGTTGTTTGATTATTATTGCCTCTATGCACTAATAACTGAGTTTGAACTAGACTGACCTGTGTATTATTTTCTTTTGAACGTAATACTCGGGTCAGACCCAGTATTTTACAGTTTGAAGATTTTCAGGCCGTGAAGTTAGAGAGAGTTGGGGAAATTGCTTCACTTTAGCTTTTCGAAAAAAAATTGTACTTGTAAAAGATATATTCCGCTGTATAAAAATTTAATGCATTGTATAAACTCTGATATATGTAAGTAAATTCATTTATGTGAAATATTATGATTATTCTGTGATTCTGTGGCTGATTCTGTTTAAACTCTATAAACTGAATAACAATCCGTCATTTTGAACGTCTCAAGTTGGTTTAATTACCGACTGGGGGCGGTTAGAACGGCGGGTCGTTACAGTTATCATATATTGACCTCTTCTAGCTTGTAATTCAGTACGTGATGATGTTGAATTGCTGGCCTGATTAGTGTCCTCCATTGATTGACCTTGTTGACTCTCTTCACCAATACTTTGATTTTGGTCATTTAATCTTGTCGGTGACTAATTGTATGAATCGGGTTGCTCTCGTGTACCATGACCTGGTTCAGATAGCACAATGTGTTGTGGTTCAGAAGCTCCTATTTCCTTCTTAGTCTCTGATTGATTCCATACATTTGAGTACACAGGTATAGTAGTTATGGATACCTTATATTGTAACTGTATGTAGTTTTAACATTTGTGCAGGCAAATGGAAATATTTTTTCTGTAAAATCCACATGTCTACTTATAATTATTTTCACAATATTACCAAGATACTTATATGCTTTATGTTTAGTTGCATAACCTAGAAAAGTACATGCTGGAGATTTGGAATCTGGTTTGTGATTATTATATCATCTTAAACAGGGAAAACATAGACATACAAATGTTCTTAAGCTTTGTTAATTAGGTTTTGTTCCAAAAGTTTTTCAATTGGACTTATCCCTTTTATTACTTTTGTCGGTAATTTATTGATCAAATATACTACAATACTAAAGCGCATGGCCAGAATTTTAAAGGTAGTGATGCTTGTGCAAGTAAAGTGAGACCAGTTTCAATATATGCCTATGTTTTCTTTCGACAAGACCATTTTGCTCAGAGATATATGGATATGTAGATCTATGAATTAATCCTTTATATAAGAAAAGCTTGCTAAGGAATTTGTATTCGGCACCACTGTAACAGCTCATCCCTCACTTAAAGTAGATATTGTCCCCAACTTAGTCACCTCCGCCTCATGAGCCAAGCCAAAGTGTGGGGTTTTGTTCCTCAAAATGCCTCACGTTGTCATGAGGTGAAGGCTTCGGTATACAAGCACCCACTTCATAGTGTTTGTAATGATCCACTATTTTGGACCATTCAAATCGACAATAATCCACGCATGTTAGACTTGAATAATTCAAAATAACAGATTGTAATAAAATTTGGAGCAAATAATATCATTCACAGAATCACAGACACAGAAATATCGGAATACTCGCAGCAGAAATAAAATACCATAGTAGTTCATGAAGCCATTATATACATACTCTCAAAACATATATAAAATCTCATAGTAAAATAGATACAGTAAAAGTCAGGATACATAAACAACAATACAGAGATAGATACCGAATAGGAACTAACTGGAAGAAGAAGACGAATAGACAGATAGATAAGATCCAGCAAAACTCTAGCTATAGAAGGTGAATCCAAAGCTGTGCTTTTCAGGCTGACCCGATCGTAAAGTAAAACACAAATACTCGAGTTAGGACATAAATACTTATACAATGTAAACCAACTCAAGTGAACTGTAATAGCAATGCACAATAACTTAAAGGATGCTTGGGATCGCCCATCCTTTAAGGATCAGCCAAACCTTCAATTAAATAATAATAAAACACAATCCTAGAAATATCCATATTAATGCAAATAATAGTGTTATTGTGACTAGGGTAGCATAGAGTTGCAGTAACCGCTCACCACTAGCCACACTCTTAAAATCAAAGGTGTGCATCAATTAATCACAAGGAAATCACATGACACACAAAGCAATGTACCCGTGGTTATAAATTTCAAAATGATTTATAATTCCGAATTAAGATCATTCATTTAAACCATTAAAAAGTGAAGTCATTATTCCTTCAAATCAAATATTCAATTCCCAAAACTTAGCCTTTTCTGAGTTCATTTATCCAGTTAAACACTTCCATTAAACTTCAATTTAAACCATTTTTAACTTATAAAATTTCATATTTTCCACTATAAAATGGTCATTTATATACCCTTGAACTTATGATTTTTATAAAGTAAATTTCACAAATAATTGTCAATAATTTCACTTACTAAATTCAAGCGTACAAATTTCCCATTCTTTACCTTTTAATAATTATTTATCACTTAAATTTCAGATTTCCATTTCATACATTAAACTAAATTTCCCTTTTATTTAATTTACTTAAACTTCCATTTTAAAACCAAATCTCACAATTCCAAGTCAAGTTAAATTACAAATTTCCTTTTAACTATCTATTTATTTAACATTTTAAACTAATTACGTAAATTCAAAATACACTGTAAGTTGCTTAACTTTATTTCACAAATCACTTGATATTTTCTTTTACTTTATATTTATCCAATTCATACATCAATTACATTAACTACCAAGTTAATCTTATAATTCCATTTTTTTACTTAAATTCCCATTATTAAGTTAAACCAACTTTCACACTACAACTTAAACCATCTATTAACTTATAACATTTATCCTTTTAGAAAATCACTGCTTAACCATTTGAATCCAATATAAGTCAAATTTCACATATTTTTTCTTTCATTTATAATACATGAAATTTATAAGAAATCATATTTTGAAATCAGCCACGGGTCCGGAAAATATTTCACACCTAAATCAAGTGATACAAAAATTATGATTTGAATCCGCAATCAGTAAAATTTCTAGGTTTTGATTATTTCAAACCCGAAATCCCAAGACAAATACAAATAAATAAAAATCACTCAGGTCTATCATTTCAGCCCATAATGATTTTCCCTGTTCTAAAGTTCGTTCGGGTATGTATTATTTCAACCCATAGCGATTCTATTCTACAGGGAACTTGCAGTGTGAGAAAAAGAAATAAATAAACAATATAATAGAATAGAATATAACAAATGATGTGACAAGTTAATTACAGGGTTTAACATCAAATAAATGATATCACAGGAAGGTATAACATAATATAAAAGTTTCTACACATTCACTTGGTGTCACTTCGCAATTATATATGCATATATGTCATGTGTGAATTACTCACCTCTTTAAAGCTGGAGTTCGCAAACAACACACACAAAAGAGAATTCGAAAAGCATGATAGCACGATTTGATTCAAGTGGGACGAGGGCCAAGATGTATATCTTGTATATAACAATAAAACGAGACCATACATAAATATAAATACAATACAAAAATTATTGAAACAAATTGAAATAGAGATAAACAAAGACATCACCAAGTTTCAAACAAGTTTTGCTTGCTCTTGACTCAACATGTGCTCGACCTTAAGGCTAAGTTGGTTCAGCTATGACATGTTTCAGGTGGTAAAGGATCAGATTTGGGCTGAAAATATCAAGGCTTGGTCAAGGATAGGAAGGGTTTGGAAGTTACAAAGCGTGGAAGGTCAAAACGCAAGGCTAGAAATGTTTTTGGTTCAACTTGGGCTCGGTCATAAGCATATTAGGGCTAAACCAGAGGCTACTACAGGTCAGGTCATAGGTTAGTAATGGTGTTCAGAGGTGGTGCTTGATGGTGGCGGCGGCGGTTAAGGAGGTGTCCATTGCAAGCAATGAAGGTGGTGTTGCATATATGGCTCGGTTAGCATGGTTTTGTGGAGTTTTTCATAGTTTTTGTGAAGCTTTGTTCATGGGGAGGCCATGGCACTTTTAGGTCAGAGGAGTATGGTGGTTAGGCCGTGGATTAGGTATGGAAGAAGTGGTGGTGGTCGGTGGAGGTGATGGTGAAGGGGTTAGGCCGAGAACGATATGTGAAGATCAAGCAAAATCAAGTGAAAAACAAGGCAAAACAAAGAAGAAAAGTGGAGAAAAGAGAAGGAAGCCATTACCTTTCTCTTCAAATCTGAATATGGCGTGTACGATGAATGAGAAAGAGATGTTTTCTTTCACGTAATATACAAAATACACGGCTAGGGATCAAGGAAATAAACGACAACATATGGAGGATTTATGGTATGAAATTAATGGATGGAAAGCTAAAGAGGCAATAAATCAAACGTACGCATGCGTTTAATTAAAAATAGGTAACGTATTTGATTTGTTTCCCATCTATTTAATAAAATATATGCCAAAGAAATAATTCAATAAATACATGCCGTTTATATAAACACTATATAAATAAATAAGAAAACGATTATAGAAACGTATAAATTAATTGCTATTTACATCTTTGTATGTTACTTAATTTACAAAGTATATATCCAAATTAAATGAAACCAAAACGGACAAATGTTGTAAATATATGCATAACATGTAATGTTACATATATATACACAATTATAACATGATGTATCAACCAAAAATATAACTTACATTAATTAAAATAACATTTAAAGGTATGCCTTTTAAAATAATAACGCGTATATACATTTGAAATTTCTTTCCAAGAAATAAATAGGGATCTAAATACTTATCCATTTAATAACTAAATGAATGTATAAATAAGAATAATAAGGTATAGATAGATATTATGAAGAATACATAAATGGTTTTAGGAAAAGTAGGAAATAAATAAAGAAAATACTTTATTTAATGGAAACTAGAATTAAAGATTGAAAACAATATACAATCAACATTTGAACATTATAACTATACTTTAAAAATGTTTTAAAAATAAAAATATATGCATAACATATTGTGTATGAGATCGGCATGGCCTTCCATAGAGTGCCTCAAAAGGTGCCATCCCAATACTAGATTGGAAGCTATTATTATAGGAAAATTCGACAAGAGAAATATGATCTTCCCAACTTCCACCAAAATCAAGAACACATGCATGAAGATCTTCAAGAGTTTGATTCACACGCTCGGTTTGTCCATCGGACTAAGGATGATAAGCAGTGCTAAAATTAAGCTTCATTCCCAAAGCTTTTTGAAGACTCTTCCAAAATCCACTAGTAAACAATGGACCACGATCACTAACAATAGAAGTAGAAACTCCATATAATTTAACAAATTCTTTAATAAAGAGCTTGGCCAAAAGAGGAACGGTCTAATTAGACCGAACGAGAATAAAATGGACGGATTTAGTAAACCTATCAACAATCACCCATAAGCTATCATGACCCGAACGAGAACGGGGAAGGCCGTCTATAAAATCCATGGAAATTTGGTCCCACTTCAAAATTGGAATTTCTAAAGGTTGTAATAACCCACCGGGCCTTTGGTGCTCGTCCTTGACAAGTTGGCAAATCATGCAACGCTTAACAATATTAGCAATATCAGATTTCATTCCATCCCAATAATAAAGTCGCTTCATATCCGCATACATTTTACTATTACCGGGATGAATGGTAAATTTAGAACGATGAGAATCTTCTAAAATATCTTTACGAAGGTCACTAACATTCGACACGATAAGTCTACCAAATTTTCTAATACCGCCACGAGAATCAATATTAAAGTCTTTCAAACTTTCAATACCAATTTTATCCCTACAACTTTGGCTAAGTAGAGCCAATTCGGGGTCTAGCTTTTGGGCTTCAAGAATGCGGTCTAAAAGAGAAGGATGAGCCTCAAGGCTACATAAAGTCAAAGATGAACATAAATCGGACTCACGATCTTGAATCTCACAAGTGGATAAAATTCCGAGATCATTCAATTCGGATATCATCATGGAAACAACCTCTTAAAGCTTTCTACTAAGGGCGTCGGCAACACGATTTCCCTTTCCGGGAGTATAAAGAATGTCAAGATCATAAGATGCAAGGAACTCGAGCCAACGTTGTTGACGCAAATTAAGTTCCTTTAGGGAATAAATTTTTCTCCCAAGAGATAATGACGCCAAATCCGAAGGGCGAAAACAATAGCAGCGAGCTCCAAATCATGAGTGGCATATCTAGTCTCGGCAGGTTTCAATTGCCTAGAAGCATAAGCAATAACACGTTCTCCTTGCATGAGAACGGCTCCCAAACTAACACGACTAGCATCGGTATAAACAATAAAATCTTGATTCTCCTCGGGAATAACAAGAATAGGAGCATCAGAAATGAGTTCTTTTAATTTCTGGAAAGAAGTTTCACATTTGTCCAACCAGATATATTTAACTCCCTTCTTTGTCAAACTAGTAAGAGGCATGTAAATTTTGGAAACGTCTTTTATGAAACGGAGGTAATAACCTGCCAATCCAAGAAAACTACGGATCTCTGTCACACTCTCCGGTCTCTTCCAATTTTGAATTGCTTCAATCTTTGAAGGATCTACAGAAATTTCGGATTCGGAAATGATATGATCGAGAAACTTCACACAATATTGCCAAAAGTGGCATTTAGAAATTTTTGCTTTCAATTGATTGCTCCTAAGAGTTTCCAACACAATCTGAAGATGTTTTTCATGCTCCTCCCCGGTTTTAGAATACACAAGAATATCATCAATAAAGATGAGAACAAACCGATCAAGGAAGTCATTGAAAACTCTATTCATAAGGTCAATGAAATAAGCCGGAGCATTCGTTAAACCAAATGGCATAACAAGCCATTCCTAAGATCCATAACGCGTACGAAACGATGTCAAAGGAATGCTATCCTCTGCAATACGAAGCTGATGAAAACCGGTTGCTAAGTCTAATTGTGAAAAGACTCTAGCACCACTAAGTTGATCGAATAGATCATCAATCTGAGGTAAATGATATTTATTCTTGATAGTAAGATCATTAAGCTTGCGGTAGTCAACGCAAAGCCTAAGTGTACCATCGGATTTCTTCATAAAAATAGCCAAAGCTCCTCAAGGAGAGGAACTAGAGCGAATAAATTGCTTCGTCTCCAATTCAGATAATTGTTTGCGCATCTCCTCATTTTCTTTATTAGACATACGATAAGGAGGACGAGTGATAGGTAGAGCTCCTGGAACTAGATTAATTCTGAACTCAATTGCTCACTTAGGTGGTAATCCTAAAATAGGCTCAAATATGTCGGAAAATTCACGAACACCGTGAATAAGAGAAATGAGATCTTCCTCATCGTCATCATCGTCATCACGAGGATTTAAAGAATATGAAGATGCATCCATGTTGGAATATGAATCCTTAAGATCAATAGAAATCTGCTTAACAGATTAAGGATGTCGAAGATGAATAGTCCGCTCAGGACATAGGATTTGAGCTTCATAGCGGTTAAGCCAATCCATTCTCAAAATCATTACAAAGCCTAAGTAGCGCATAACATGCAAATCGGCTCGGAAAGAAAAATCACAAAAAATAATCTCGACATCTTTACAAAGCAAACTAATTTTTGCGGATCCACCATCCGGATTCGCAATTCTCAAAGAAGTCATTAAAGCAACAACACTTGAAGAAAAAGTATCAAAAAGTTCTTTTGATATAAAAGAATGGGATGCACCGGTATCAAAAAGAACTTGAATAGGTTGATCATGAAATAAAATAATGCCATCAAGGATAGGATGAGAATTACCTTGACCACGAGAAGTGTTGCTGGGGGCTTGTGCAACATTTAACTTTCCCTCCTTCTTGCCTTAAAGTTTGGGACATGAAGATAAAAGATGACCCGAACTTTTGCAATAGCGACAAAAGAGAGGTTTCGGGCATCTACTGGCATAATGGTCTTTAGAACCACAATTGTAGCATTATCCACTACTAGGGGTAGGAGTCTTTACTACAGAAGCTACTTGTTTTCCTTTCTTGTTAAGATTAGGGCCTTTGAATTTAATAGGCCTTTTCTTGTTGTTGTTGAAATTTGGTTTGGCGCCCGCAACTTCAACATCACTTTCTTTATCTGCCTCTTCAAGTCGAAGAGCGATATCAACAAGTCGATCAAAAGACACTTCTAATTTTAGAAGTAATGGCTTCTTGAGATTTTTGTTTAAGCCATAGACAAATCTTTGGTTCTTCTTAAATGGGGTGTTTATATATTCGACCCCATATTTAGAAAGTGACTCAAATGATGCGACATAGTCTGCCATGGAGGATTCACCTTGAACAAGGTCTATGAAACGACGAGCCAATGTCACCTTCTCGGCTTCTGGCATAAATTTTAACTCGAATTGTTCCCGAAATTTCTCCCAAGTAAGATCCGCTTCAATAATTTCAGAAATAAGAAGCTCGTACCAGTCTAATGCTCTTTCTTGGAGCATACTAGAAGCCACCTGAACTCGTTGAAGATCTATAATATTCATGCGAGAAAAAATTCGATCGCATGCTTTGAGCCAAGCTTGGACTTGAATGACGCTTTCGAAACCCTTAAATGGCTTTCCGCCCAAGTTGGTATAGTCACCGCACAAACGTGCAAATCCGGACTTAGGGTCAATAGGCTTTGGAATGGGTCCGGCAGCTTGAGCATTCTTTACAAGATCAAGAAGTTGTTGTGCAGACATAATACTCCATCCTGGGGAGTAGCACTAGATTGATTGGCACTGGGATTGCCAGGTCTAATCATTTCTCTTCTTTCAGAAAGAAAGAAAGAAGAAAAAGGTTATTTACAAAATAATTGTCAAACAATCATTATTGACAAAACAAGGCCTCACAAAGAAAATAGGATAGAACAGTTCGAAGACCCGAATAAAATCCTAAGGCACGACTCCTAAGATGGACTTAGGGCGATGATCCTTGTTAAATTTTCCGAAGTTTGGCTCTGATACCAAGCTGTGATGCCCCACCTCTATACCCACGCTAGCCAAGGACACTACGGGATAATGCCGTCAACTAGCGCGGAGAATGAGGCTGTTGAGGAGTGACCATCTGTATAAATGCTTTGTGCGAGTGCCGATATGCCAGATAAAAATATAACAACATGTCATATCGACACCAACTCAAAGCTACTACACAGTGGCAATATATCATCTTCGGAAACAAATATAGAAATAAACATAACACAAATCAGTCACAGATATCCATATCACAAAGGCGGAAGAAGATATGAATATATAACACTTAAAAGTGTACATCAGAGTAGTGGTCAAACAAGATCCACAGTATCACAAAAGAATAGTTACAAGTGCTAGACAAAAGAATATGTCTACATTAAGGAGTCTCTGTCTCAAATGTATACTGCCAAAAACTACTAATCTAAGTAGTTAGCCAAAAGTCAGGATAATAATCTCACATGAGGAGTCAAGCAGAAGCACTTGTAACATCTCGATCTGACCCGAGTATTATTTAATAAGAATATAATAAACGGATCAGTCTAACTATAGATATCAAATAAAATGATATAGAATAAGAGATATTATAACAGCCCGCAAATCCGTACCCCTTGAGTTAACACTATTCTACCTAAATCAAATCAAGTTGTACAGAAATACGAACCTTTTAGGTTAAAGAAGAAGAGGTAGAAGAAGAAAATAGAAAAAAACAACAGAATCTAACCATCGCAGCGGAATAAAATATAATAGATAATAAATAATCTTTACTCAAAAAGCAAATATATCTGTTTACATATTACGTCATCAGAGTACATCAATCACAGTTCAATAAAAACAACATACAAATGAATACACATCAACTCAACACAGCAGAATATGTATATAAACAAGTACGGGAGTACGTATCGTCATCCAGCTCGTCTCCTGAGCTCCACAGCATCATATCCTGTATCCTATAATACTCGGTCTGACCCGAGCATTACAGTTAAATAACACCCAAGTCAGTCTGGAATACCAGCGTGAGAAAATCACACCCAACTGATTAATAAAGTTTCAAAAATCCTTTGAAAACAAAAGCATCTCGTAAGACCACGCCACAAATAAACATGTCAGGTTTTTACCTTACGATAGCTAAAACAATTTTTATAGAAATCCTCTGATATTATAATAGGGTCTATATACAAATACTTATAAAATAGCCGAAATTGTTACATGATTAAATTCCAGCTACTAGCCGTAGAGTGGGTAATACAAACAAAACTAGTACAAGGATCGTAGGGAGAATGGATTTCCAACTAATGACTAGGCACTGGGGTACCACCTGTCACAGTACGTGGCCTAGATCACAGTACCGAGGAGTACGCTCGCTCCCCTGCAACACAAGACCGGGACTACCCCTTACTGGATAATCCCGAGTGAGATCACCCCGCGGTTGGGATCAGCAACCGCCCACTAAGCCGAAATAAAAAGGGACATCTAGGCAGGGATGACCTCACCCTGCTTGGGTGCTACCCACCTAGCCTTGCTGCATAACCCCTGATTTTTAGTCATTCCCATTTGATGAGGCTTGAGGCTAAGCATTACCTTTTTAGAACATATCCCTTAGAATGCCCATCGTCCACCTGACGATGTTTCACAAGCATTCATCCATACATGTCTGTCCCCGGTTCGAACGGAACCGAAGGCACTATTCCTACTATATCCATTTTGGAAATATCCTTAGGATTAGTAGCGACTAGCCCTTGCACTTCACTGCTCCATCTTCGAATCCAAAATCGTTTTCCACGAAACGTACAAACCGGATCGAAGTGGGTTTCGAGAAATAAATTTCGATCCCGGTCTCTTCGAAACGATCAACGCATTTGTCCAATATTGATAGTCGGTTATTTAACTATCAATTAATATTCACAAACAACCATCAACCAATAAATAATTTTCCAAATTATTTATTAACCTCAAAATATCTTCACAGGATATATTTCTATTTCAACTCTTTGAAAACAGTTTCAAACCATTCTTTCTTTTCAGAATAAACTTTTCCAAATATTTACTATCTCCACTGAAATCACCAAGCACAAAACTAGATTTTTAAAATAATTTTAAACGCTTTACTTAGAAATATACTTTAAAACATTTAGGTTAAAACTACTTCAATAATTTTTTAAAAATACATACTATATGAAAATATGAAAATAAGGTTACTTTATAAAATATAAACTAGAATTTCACTTTCAAAAACAAAATATTAAGTTACTTTTTAAATAATTACTGCTATAATAGATTAAAAGGAAATACTTACTTTAGACTTTAAATATTAGAAATAATAAATTTTCCAAAACTTGCTTTTTTTTTAAAAACAACTTTAAAACTTTTAACTTATATTTAAAAATTTACTTTGAAAATGTACTTGGTTATTCAGGGAGAATTTCCAACCTCAATCACTTATATCAATTTTCCAAATTGATTCCCAATTTATTCCATTTGAAATAAATTTCTTTACTTTCTCAGTTCATTTCAAAATTCTTTAATTGTGGATTTTATTACTATTGTTATTATTTCCTTTTGATTTAAAATCTTTTAACTGAAATATACAAATTTCAGATTTTCCCAATTCCTTCCTTATTCTTTTCAAATTTAAATCTTAAATCTTAAATAAATGTTTGTTCATTTAAATTAATAATATAGAAGTTTAAAATTCATAAATCCTCTGATTATTTAAAATTTTGCTTTCTATACTCAAGATTTATTTATTAGAAATTTAAAGGTACTTTATTTCTTTTCCAATTCATTCTTTAATTTATTCAAGTTTCCATAATTATTTTACTTACAAATTCACTTCCTTTATTTTCTTTCCAAAATCCAATTTATATATTTTTGGTAATTCATTATACCCAATTATATCCAATCGAACCATAGCATTCAATATTCCAATATAATTCATCATAGAATATCAAATAATCACAACAGTGGGTATTAAATAATTTAAATAAATGTTGAGGGGTCCATTTGGATCCCTCCAACCTATTTTCTCTGCATCCACAGATGTTTGCACAATATAAAATGCCAATTTCAAAATATACCATACTATGGCACATCAATTAATTCAACCATTAAAACAATTATTTAAATTTAATCATTTAAATTTAAATTTAACCGAGTGAGATTAACTCACCTTCGATTTTATTTTGCAATCTGATCCAACCCGGCTTTCTTCCATCAGACTTTGACATTGTATAACAATCATACGATTTATTATCACTTTGAAATAACTTGAACCATTTATTTCCATTTTATAAATTTAATTAACCAATGATTTACTATTTAATAATTAAATTGGCCGACAATTAAATTTAAATCGAACATTTGGTTTTAAACTAATAAATTGATTTTAACTAAATTCCATAAATAAGCTATCTTAGTAATTAAAATAACCAAATAATTTAATTTATCACTTATTCACCAACTTCAAAAAATTTAAAACAACATGCAAACTAAAATTTTATTTTGAAATCTTGTATAAGCTTTATATATTTAAAAATCCTATCAATATTTGAATTGATCGAACAATTTATTGTTATTTATTCATTTAATCTAAACCAACAAATGTTCTTTAAACTAATAGTTTAATTTTAACTTAATTTCCTTTTACTAAATATTTTGGTGGCTAGAATAATTAAATTCTGTTTATTTAATAAATTAATCTTCATAATACATCATCTTAAAACTAACTACTATGTGAAAATATATATATGTTTTTATATAGATAATTTACCCTTATACATATTTCCTTTGAAACCCACACTTATAAAATCAATTTATATAGACTAAACATTTTATTAAGATACAACTCTTCACATATAAACCAAAATCTATATATATTCATTTTTATTATATTTTCTGTATATACACACCTAATTAAACAAACTGCTTTACTGTAAATACATATAAACATATATATTTTATTTATTTTTTTATTTTTTTCCTTACTGTAAAAGTTTACATACATAAAAATTGAAAATATTGAGTTATTATACCTCACCAAACTGCTAGAACCCGATTCGCTCTCCTACTCCCCGACGCGATGCTGCCTCGAGCTTGGAACCAGGTGGCTCGGCCCCACTCTAACACCGCATCGAACTCACGTAAGGATGAAGTCGCCTCCTTGCGCGCGGCGTCGAACTCGAGTCCAAGCCCTAAATTCCCAGTTCCAACACCTACGATGATGACCCATCTTTCAAAAATCGCACGTCTCCCTGCTCGAACTCGACGTCGAAGCGACCCTTTGCCCCAGTCGACCTCCATTGCACGCGCGCGACTCTCGATCTCGTTCCTCCCCTCATGCTTACTCGACCTCGATCGAGATCGTCCGCCTCCCTTTCGTTCGCCATTTATATATATATATATATATATATATATATATATAAGCGAAATCGATTTGTAACGAAAGGGGGTTCGGCTCTCTTTTTTTTATTTAGGGATCGCTTCGGTCAACTAAGTAAACAAGGAAGAAGAGATGAATAAAATTTTTCTTCTTTGGGCCCTTATTGCTTGTTTTTAAACGCGGCTGAAAGCTTCCTCTTGAAGCTTCCCCTTTTTTACTTTTTTTACTTATTATTATTATTATTTATTGTTTATTTTATTATTATTTTTAAATTTAAATCGTATCGAATTTTCGATCTAGATTTAAACGCGTTTATATGTCGTACACTCACACACTAACTCCGATCAATACGAAATTTGAAATCCCATAATAATTCAATATTACGGACCCAATGGAACTGGTTTCGTCGAATCCGAGACTATGCCTCGGAAGGCTATTTTTAAATTCAATTTAAAACGCTAAATTCCCAAAACCTAACAAAACACTTCCGAATCAAATTTAAACACTTTTACTTACTATCTTCAATGTTATCAATATAAATTTTACAAGCCTTTAAATTATTTTTAACTGGCTTAGAACTCCATATTTAGCATTTTACCCAACTTCAAATTATTTAATTTAATAACTTAATCATCAAATAAATTATGATATTTGAATTCAAGTTAAAATTAACTTTTAGATATTTAACATCAATTAAATATTCCAATTTTGAATGCTCAAAAATTCCGGGTCGTCACACTCCTTCCCCCTTAAATGAATTTTGTCTCCGAAATTACTAATTAGGAAGAATGGTCCAATACCCGTTTACTATTTTTCAAAACCAAATAGTTTAATTAACTTCCATACATATCTTTTATTATAGACCCACTATTTTTCTTACTAACTTCCCAAAACCTTCCATAGTTTTCAAATATCATTACATGCTCAATCATTCAACTTTCAATTTAAACCAAATTTTGAATTATCAAAATTTTCTCAAAACTTTTCTAACTCTCTAAATTTCCGAAAAATTTCGCCAGCGTCTCCTTTGCACGGCTAGCTCGGTACAACTACAAAAGGCCTCTACGGGCTCCTAAATCCCAAAAGGAAACAAAAAGCCAAGTGGCTCGATCAAAAACCCAATCAAATTTCATACCAAAATTTAAATACATAGCTTTTGTCGGGCAATTCAAATTTATCATCTGAAATCAAAACCAATTTTCCTTTCCCTTTTATAATACCTGCATATCCTGCTTAGCACCAATATCAATCACAATATTCCCAAAAACATTTTTCCGACTTCCTCACAAAATGTCAATATCTATTCATTCCAATATTAACTTAGATTATATTAGTAGTATCAATTTTTCATTTAAAAATTCACCATTCCCTCTTAAGTTTAGTATAATCATTTTATATGCTTCTTCATTTGTTTTCACCTTACCACTTTAGTTTATATTCATTTCTATTCAAATTGATTCTTTCATTTCCATATAAATTTAATTTATCTCCAACTCTGAATATTTGAATTTTATTTTCCATTTATAACTAATTTATGTCATTATTTAAATCAATTTCATGTACTAATTTATTTCAGTTTCCAATTTGAAATTGTTTTGTACGGAGGAGCTTTTGCAATTTGACAAGAGATATGAATATATATACACCGACCCACCCGGTCGAAAAAACCAAAAACAGTTCATATTTCCTATTTTTATTGCGTAGGCGTACCTTATTTAGCATTTTTAAGCAAACAGCTAATTATTTAGCAATTAGCATGCCCAAAATCCGGCCGCACGGCTTCCAATACCTGTACTTACTTAATTTAAACATGTAAGTGCCAAATATATGAAGTTTAACAAAATTTCACTTATTTACAATAGTTAAACATATGAATTCTAAAAGAAAAGAACACCAAGCACTTTCCGTTAGCAATTTATATAGTTTTCATACTAATTCAACTGTTTCAATTAATTTATAAACCATCTTCATTCAATTTGAATGTTTTCCAATCCATTCTTATACAACTTCATCAATTTGAATGGTTTAAAACTCAATCACTTACATTTAATTTATTTTTAAGCAAACCGTACTCATAATTAATTCAATTGCTTTCAAAATCAATTTATTCTACTCCTATCAATTAATAGAATTTTAATTACTTCCATTTACATCCAATGACAATTTGTTCTATGCAATTTGACGAGATCTATGTGAATAAATAAGTATTTATGTTTTATAACCAATTTAAATGGATTTCAACTCAATTTATACTTAATTCTATTCCATTTTTAAATTTATTCACAATTTATATATTCTTATTTTCATTGCATTTTAAATTTGAATACATTCACTTGCATTTCATTTTATTAACCAAACTAGTTCATTCAAAACCATTAACAACTTAGGTTCATCTTCATTACCAATTAAATTTCTTTTTTATTTTAATTCATTCACGCCCATTTATTTAGCTCAACACATTCCAAGCTTGCATATTACTAACCATTCCCGAATTAATTCAACCCAAGCTTTAGTTACGTTGCTCAATTTATTCCATATTTGTTTATTCCAAACTATTTTATTTAGCTCGAAATCAATCCAGGCTATTTCATTCAATAGCCTTTTCTCAACTCATTTAAACCACACTTCATTTTGATTTCGGCTTTTATTCAACACTTACTTAAGTCAATAACTTAAGTTCATTCCCACTTCTTTTTTTACAACAATTTCTACTTCCATCTTAATCAAATTCTATTTAATTTTAATTCACCTTCTCAATTTATCAAAATAATATTCAAGCACATACTTAACTCGTTTATACTCAAATTGGATTTTATTTGCAATTCAAACCATCGCTATTTTAATCCAATTTCATTTTTATTCGATACATTTCTAATTATATTTAATTTGTTAACACTTCAAGTTAAATTTTAATTTATAACTCAGGTTCTAAATCCACTATCCATTTTCAATTTACCACCCAATTTCATGAACTAACAATTCAATTACATTCTCAATATTTTATATTTATATTTTATAATTTATAACTCAAGTTCTGAATCCACTATCCATTTTCAATTTACTTTATATTTTATAATTTATCGTATATATATATATATATATATCTATTTCTAGCTTAAATATTTATTTTTTACTTTAATACTTATTGTCTTATATGTCTTTACATATATATATTTTTATTATTTTTGTAGTATATTTTTTCTTTTTCTTTTGTCTTATTTTACATTTGCATTCCAATATATACATATAGATATTTAACTTTTAAAGAAATCATTTTTAAAAATTAATTATACTTTAATAAAATAAACACACATATTTTTTATTCGAATTTGGAGAAACTCAATCCGATTTACCAATTAATTTCATAATTTTTTTATTCAAAAATTAAATTAATTATCAATTTAAATTTAGTAAAAATCTAGGATCGTTACAGAGTCCTCCTTAAGAAATTTCTTCCCCGAAATTTGCCAGGGAGATAACAAAGATAGATCAAAGATAGAGAAATATCTTTTCAGATCAAACTGAATATTTATTTTACATTTGGCTTACTAAATCAAAATATCAACAATATGAGAACAAACTCATACAGTTTGTTCATAAGATTCTTGGGTCATCAGATCTACGAATATTCAGAGGCACGGTTAGTTCGAAGGATAACTAACCATTCGTAGAATATATCGGATCCCAGGGAATACATAGATAGAATCAATCTCTACAATTACTCAAACACAAGATATGGATTCCAACTTAGGTCGGAACACCTCAATGTATATACCAAATTGTCCCTCTTTGGACTTCGATTTACACAAGAAATTACAATAGAATTTCCAATTTGGTTTTAAACGATATCGTTTTATTTATACAATCCAAATTTAGCCTCATATTCTATTAACCAATTTATTTAAAATTTTGATTTCAAATTTCAAATTCATTAAAGTTTAAATCGAAAAATGATAAGAAACCGATGAAGATACGAAGTAAGAATTTCCTATAACGATTCGTAGGGCCACCACCACACTGAAACTTCTTCTTGTAGCCTGCACGAAGCAATCAAAGAATTTGGAATCGAATCAAAGGCGATTAATAGAGAAAGTTGTTTCCACTGTCGCAAGGTATTGATTATTTATAGTGGTGCTCCCCTGTCCCCTATCTCGTCCTCTTCTTGCCCTTATACTCACTATCGGTGGATAGTAAGAGAATTTACCGAGGCATTCGAACGGATAACTTTGGGGTTACTCATTCTAGGGTATACTTCACCCTATCTCTAATGAGTTACTTAATGTGTTATACTCCTGAGCTAAAGTTTCAACCGTCAACTCTGATACCAAAGGTAACGGCCCGCCTAACCAACCCCTTAATGAGGACATGTGGGGGTAAGAGTCTCCTGCTTGCCATCAAACAAAAAGCGAGAACCCCCCATCATGTTTCATCTAGATAAGCAAGTCTGGTCCGATCCAAAGACTGGACTAACTCTAAATAATCTACTAAACCTGATTATCTGAAAAACCCAACTCTAGACTGCCCATGTGGAAAAATTATGGGCACCCAGAGTTTATGAAAGGAACAATAAACTCCAGGTTAGTCATGGGACTGGTATGAGTAAAAAAACAGTTTATCCTTTAAATAAACAAGATTCATAAAAGAAAATATGATATGCTTTTTGAAAAATGAAACTACCATAAGACCTCCCGCCACACACACAATGCAATTGCAGAATCAAAGGAGATTTCTTCTTATGATAGTCAATTATGCTTGATACGAGAAAATTTCTTTTCAATATTATTATTAGTGCATAGTGCGGAAATAATTTCGAAAGTATAATATTAATCTTAGCCAGCATAGACATTTCGAACTATGCCTACTATAGCTACCATCTAAACAGTGGGGCGCCACCATAAGTAAATGGCAGGTTATACAACTAAAACCGTATAGGGCGCATATTGTTAAGTTTGGATTTCCAACAAATGGTCAGGCTAAGGAACTTCCTACTGTCCATGGGTACGCCTCTGGCGGGACGTCCTGAGAACTTAACTAGCTCTCCGCCAACACAAGGCAGGGTTACCTCTGTAACTAGGTAACTACTACTCGAGCATGCCATTCCCCGGTCCTTTGGGACCTTTATCCGAGGTGCCTATAAACCACAAAGCAACAACCATACAGTAAGTGAGATTGAAGCCACCACATAGGTAAATATCTAGGCTCCATACCATGATACCACCCTTTACCAGAAGGGAATGATACACCCTAAAGGGCGCGACCCTCATAACCTTGCCGCATCTTTCCTGTTTCGACCATTTCCGGGGTATGAGGTCCTGATGCGGTCTTGCCCACAAAGCCACACTTTACACGAAAGCCATTCTTTGATCACAAATGATCAATAAATGATCGTCAATACACAGCAGCACTTAGCATGTCACGCTACTAAATTGGGAGTATATCAGTTCAACTACATAACCTCTGAGCTCGTACGTTTCAGAGAAGGGTGTTATGCTAAGAGAATAAATTCTCCGCCACCAACAAATATTTATTTGAAAGAAATCTGCTTTATATCCCAAAGTGTAGTGTCAGACATACAACCATAAAAGTTTGTCCCGGGTTAGAACAGAACCGAAGGCACTTACGAAGAAGCCCTTGCAAATCTGGGTATCCACAATCCCGATCGGACTTCCCATCACATATGGAGAACTCTATACCGAAGCAACTCAGTGTAGAGTCAATCGACAGGTTATCCTATCATTCTCGAAGACACCAGGTCATCAACACTGGTCTTCAAATGCAACTCATAACGTCATATCGTTATTCGGAATGGGTTATATGACACAAAGTCCTCTCCCGGCTAAACCGAATAATGAGCGCAATATTTAAAACATATGGATATGGGATTTCAGTTAAGTCACAACATATAAAATCTAAAAAAATTCTTTAAATGGTTAAACAAATTACCATTTAAAATCTTTAAAACAAAAGGATTTATTTCACAAAGTTCACCCAGTTTCACAAAGATCCATTTACGGATTTCAAAAAATTTCCATTTCGATGGGATTAACTCATTAAATCTTTAAATCAAAGATTTAAATTATAGCTTTCAAAACTCGTTTCAAAGATTTATTCATTACTTGGAAAAGCATTTTCATTTTAGACTTGAAATCCTTTTAACACAAATTGGACGTTCATTTCTTATATAAAAGCTTTTATTAGTTGAAAACAAATAATTTCGTTTTAGAAAAATCCAATTTTATTTGCACTAGTTAAAGTCCTTGGATTAAATTCAAACTCCCAAATCAATACCTTTAAAATGGTTTAACCCGTATATAACTTGTATAACGTCTTTAATCCCTATTTTCAAATCATAGGATTCAGTTTCAAATTTTGAATTTAAATTTAAATCAAATTATTTAAACTTCAAGGCGTAATCAAGTTATTCAAAACTAAATTTCTATCTTTGAAATTCCTTTTCAAAAACTTTTTACTTTAATCCCAGTCCATTTCCAAAACTATTTGGATTCAAAATTCAAATTCAAAACTATTTCAAAAATCTGCGACTTAACCAATTTCCACATGTAATCCATATTCGTGTGTGTATAAGTGTGGTCCAGGGGTTTTATACAATAGTGCAACATCATCAATCATCCAGATTCAATCATATCAAACTCGATAAGCGGCATAATCCATAACGCTTATCTTCATTCACAGATTCATAGATAAAGTAATTACAGAGATTTACCATTACGATTTGGTGTGGGTTTCGGATAACCAACTGGAATCCGACTCCCTATCGCTTCGAAGTTCAAATGTCGTTTTACGGGCAAAAAGGGTTTTCAGGTACACACAGAAACAAATCGCAAATCACAGTTCAGCACAAAGCAATTCACATTACGTAGCATCACAATCACATACAGAAATATCAATCCAGTGCACAATATTTGACAATTAACTTAAATTAATCAAATTAAACTCAATTAATTAAAATGAGCAATTAATTTCTTAATTACTTTCATACAGTAATTACACTTATACAATTTCATAAATGATTATCATTAATTAATTTAATCTAATTAATTATTAAAATTAATCACATCAATTAATTATTTAAATAATCTTAGTTAATGACCTTCATTAACTAATAACAATTCTTTAATTACTTTCCTAATTAATCTCTAATTATAAATTAATCTAAATCATTAATTTATAAATTAAGTAAATAAGTCATTCCTTAATTATCTTATTCATTAAATCATTTTAATACCTTAATTACCTCTAAGGTATTCCATTTCTTTATTAATCACTACATTAATATTAAAGTGCATTTAAAACATTACACTTCTAAATTTAGATTCAAATTTCATTTTGAATTTAAGATCCAAAATGATTATATATTTAAACATTAACCAAATTTAAATATCAACTTATAAACCCATATAAGAAAAGTTCTAACTAAATTACTTAAATTATTATTTAAAATTTAAGTTTTAAAATACATTACATTTTAACTTGCAAATTCAAGTTAAAACAATTTTTTAACTTTTCATTCAAAATCATTTTTATAAAAATAAATTTATCAAAATCTAATTCAAATATTTATTTGAAAACAAATTACTTTAAAAAGCTATTTGATTTAAACTTGTTTTAAATGCTTCGTTTATAATTTCCGGTTCCATTTTAAATTTCAAACTCTTTTTAAACTTAAACACTTTTAGTTATTAAAACAATTTAAATTTACAAACTTTATTCTCAAACTAGGCTTCGAAATAAACTTGAATTTATAGTTATACTTTAGTTTTAAACATAGTTCAGACCTTGCTTAAAAATTTAAAATTTGAATCTTAAATTTGGAAAACTGGACAGGTTTAAAAACCTGTGCAAAACATTTTTTGAAACAAGAATAGGCTTTCTTTATAAAACCTGTAACACATATTTTACGCAAGCCAATATCATATTGGTTTTGAGCCAGCACTTAAGAACTTCGAGTAAATCACTCGTGTTACTCGAGAAAATCTCTAGTCCCCTCGGCTTCATCCCAAACTACCAAATTTCCAGATTACCAGAAAATCGTGCACTATGCACGTGCACGGCACCGCCGCTCACCTTCGGTCGACGCTGCGTCGTCGAGCAAGTCGACGATCACCCATGATCCACTTCCCGACCATCAGAAACTCCATCTTCCCCTCGAAATTGAATCCGAGTTAAAACCCAAACTTGGAACACAAACTGCTAACCAACTTCCAAAACCTTGCACTTTGCCGTACTCCAAATTCCCACCACCTGAGAGCCATCACCACCGGCCATAGCTTCGACTACCACCCCTCTACCAATCCCCAAAACACGTTGAACACGATGCATTGGGGTAGTCGAACCAACCCAAAAATCAACCTAGTTAAAAACTAGGGTTCTGAACTTAAATCGATCCCTTGCACCTCCACAAAGATCTTGATCATCTTTTGGTATTTTTCGCCTCACTACCCTATCACTCCTCTATCATCAAAGAAAAACCCGACCCTCCAGCACACAAAGATCATCAGAGATCATCAAAAACTCATATTTTGGTCCAACCAAAACTGCTCACTCAACTCTTAACTAAAAATTGTGATTTTAGTTTTTGAAATCCAATTTTTCAAAGATGATTCAAGTTAAAATTTTGAATCAGTAAATTAGAGTGATTGATTTTAGCATATTCTTAAGTCTTTGATTCTTCTTGCTGCTTCCAGATAATCACAAATTTATCTTTCTTAAATAAAATTGTTAAACCTTAATCTAAGCTTTAACAAATAGTTTCTATTTGAAATCAAGATCTTATCATTGATTCAATAAAAAGATATTGAATTTGGATTTTATTTTAAACTCTATAATTATAAACAGAGAAGAATAGGTATAGATCAAAACATACATATACAGAGACTTGCATTTATATTCACAAGAAAACACAATAGAATTCAAGAATCATATGCACAGATTAAAATTTTACTTAAGCTTTCAAATAAATTGTTTACTCACACTGAAAACGCGGAGAAGAACAAAGACAGGCTATCGAAAGAAACTGGAAATGATTGTTCTTTTTCTCTTTGCTCAGTTGAATTGAATCTGAAGTTTATTGTTGAATCAATTATGTTGAATTGGTGTTTAAGTTATGAAATGATATTTACTTTAGATTTTCTCAGCATGGAATGGTCGAACTGAAATGAATGGATTGTATATATAAAGAGAAACAGTTTGTACAGGTGATGATATTACTTTATACAATATTAGAGATATTTTTTTCCTTCATTTGGCTAAGCAAGATTTCGACTGATAAGATAAAATGTGTGCTAGAGATTCAAGCATTAATTACCTTTGTTTGTTTGTACATAGATACTTAGATTTTTTTGTTTGTTCATACTTGAATATATTAGTGTCTACCTTTGCAAGCCTACATACTTGAATGTATATGATATTGTCTTCTTGCTATGTGATACAAATGAATTCTATTTTTTTACCATGTTGTTAAATTTAGCTATGTGTTTACTTTATATTTTATTATTTATCATATATATATATATATATATATTTCTAGCTTAGTGTAATGACCCAAAATTTTCACACCCGAAAATTCCAGATAGTTATGAAAAAGAAGAAAGAGATAGAAGAAGAAGAACAGAAACATCAACATCTCACATTCGCAGCGGATAAAATATAACAATAAATAATAACAGTCTACATAAGAATATTATATCTGTCGATTACATTTAATATACATCAGAGTTTTACATATATACCTCACTGAATATAAAAAAATTATCATGTCTCAGATTAACAATAATATAATACAGCGGAAATACTTTACACGATCCTACCATCCATCTCGCTTCCTGAGCTCCAGAACGTACCTACCTGGAAATCGGTAATACTCGGTCTGACCCGAGCATTACATCAAAGTAACACCCGGGTCAGGCTGGAAACCAGCATGAGTAAACCCAACTAACATGGAATACCAAAGCAAACAACGTATATAAACCCGGGTATCTCAACCAATTTTACAAGTTAACAAAATGTTATAGACATAACGTATTACGCACATAAATTTTCTAAATACCAAAGATTTAGATTTAAAATAGTCCAATTCCTCCAAATCACCTTACTCTAGAATATAGATTTTACATATCAATCTATAAAAATTCGAAGAGGTTTCGGGTATTTCCCAATACCTGACCCCGGTCTCTTCGAACTCATGTCATCCTAACCCTAGTTATCCAAGTGAAATACACAGCATTTCATATCAAAGGTATCAACTCACTCAAAGCATCCAATATCAATCAATCATTCGGAAGCAAAACTTAATCACATACAAATCAATTCAATTGATTCTAGTTGAATTTCAAACCTCAATCACTTAGATTCCTTCATTAATTAATTCCAAAACAATTAATTAATCAATCCTTCCCTATCCATTCATCTTAATTAATCACCCTGGATTAATTATCCTTCAATCACATTCAAGTAATTATCTTTATTTAATTTCATGATATTAATTATTCTTAACCCAAAATCAATAAGTAATCTTAATTACTTCATGAATTAATTAACAATTTCAATTACATTAATCCTTAATTACTTATATTAGTTAATTTTTCATAAGTCTCTATTTATGGATAAATCAATCTTAATTAATCAATCTTTGATTACATTATTAATTATATAGATTAAGGAATTTCAATTATATTTTTACTTATCCTGATCTAAATTAATTACATTAAATAATTAATCATTAATTAAATCATAAGTATTAACCGCTCTTGATTTATCTCAACCAGTAATTAACTATCCTTTTATTTACTTCATTAAATAAATTAATTACTCCTTTATTTAACTATTTTAATTAATCTCTTGATTAATTTCACAAGTAATTAAACTTTATTAATTTCGTTAAGTAATTGCTTATTAAACCATCCATCGATTATTTTAAGTGCTTTATTAATTAACTTAACTTTAATTAATTAATTCAACTCTTAATTACTAAATTAATCATCCCAAATCATTAATTAATTGAATTAATTAATTATCCATGTTAATTACCCTTCTAATTTACTGAATCACAAATCATTAAGCCTTATAAACACTAAAATGAAATCATTTTCTTATTTCTGACTTAAGTTTAAACAAGTTAAAACCCAAATACTTCGAGTCAAACCACAATCAACTCGAGAACCAATCAAAACCAAAGTCACTCGATCATCTATTCATAGTGCACAACAATCAATTTAATCATGCAACCAAATACATAAATTTAACCATATAATTTAGATAAAAATCCAAGGTGTGAGATTTACCCACCTTTAATTCAAATTGCAACCCAGCCCAGTCCGGTTTTTCTTCTCTACGATTTAGACCTTGAATAACATTATAGGGTTTTATTAACATTTGTAATAATCAAATCATCATTTACCATTTAATAAAATTTGATTAACTAATTTTATGTAAACCAATTTTTTTTCCAAAAATAAATCATATTTCATTCCTATGAAACCCATATTCTAAAACAATACCTATGTACAGTTTAAATAAGCTATGCAGATTTCAAACTTTATTAAACAATATTCTTTAAGAACAGACCTCACCTCGATGACATCACTCGTCCTTGAAGAAAGAGCATTCGAGTCATACTGCCACGACGTGCCACAACTCTAGATCGCGTATCACCTCCAGCTGCAAACCCTAGGTTCGCGTCAGCATCGCCTACGGCCACCGGTGCTGCCTCGCGTCTTCCAATCACTGCGCGGCCCAAACCCTAGAATCGAGATCGATTTCTCCTCCACTTTTCACGCGCGTACGCGAACCCAATCGCGGCCCCAAAGGCGAACGGCCTGAAGTCGAGCTTTTCCCCTCCCATTCTCACGTGACTGCACCATCGAGTTTGAACTCGATTAAGACCACATCGTTTTTTCCTTCTTCAAGGGCTTCGGCCATTTTCTGTATATATTTTTTAGACCGGCTTTCATTTTTCTGATTGAGGGTTAGAGAGAGATCAGGGATAAGGTATAGGGTTGGAGAAGCTTCCTGAATACGCGTGAATAAAATATAATAGAATATTGAAAATGTCCTACGGTGAATAACGCGAAATCCCGAACGCCGGATCCGACATTCTGACAAGCGTTAATAAGGTTCTACCCACATTCCGAACACAATGGAAAATGTTTTCGAGGCTAATTTAATCGTATGTGCAAGTTACAAAAGAAAACGGTCAAATTTCTATTAAATCGATTAAAGTAGTTCTAAGAGTTTTGAGTTGCCAGGGTCAAACGACAACTCCGATTGCTACGAAAATTGAAATCCGATAATAACTAACTATTACGGATCCAATGGAACTGGTTTCTTCTAATTCCGAGACTGTGCGTCAGAAGACTATTTTTAAATATCGATTTAAACGTTATATCATTGAAATTGAACAAACCACCTTTAAATTAAATTTCAACCATTCTATTATCTTCAGTATCATCATTATAAATTTTATAAGCCTTAAAATTATTTAAATAGGCTTATCAATTCCAGATTCAACAATTTCCCCGATTTCAATTATTAAATTCAATATTTAAACTATATATTTCAATGATTTAATTACAGAGTAAATATTGATATCTTGAATTCAAGTTAAAAATTAACTTTTTAATATTTTAAAATCAATTAACTATTCAAATTTAAATTGTTAGAAATTCCGGGTCATCACATTCCTCCCTCATTAAAAGAATTTCGTCCTCGAAATTACTAGTTAGGAAGAATGGTTCAAAACCCGTTTACCTTTTCCCAAAACTCACAATTCAACATCCTACCAACTATCTTTTATTAATGACCCACTATCACCTTAACTAACCTCCCACAATCTTTTATAGTTTCAAATACTACCCTTTTGTACAATCATTTAAATTTTAATTTTAACCAACTTTTGAATTATCAAAATTTTCTTAAAATTTTTCTAACTCTCTAAATTTCAGAAAAATTCTGCCAGCGTCTTCTTTGCGTGGCTAGCTCGGTACAACTGCAAAACGCCTCTACGGGCTCCCAAATTCCAAAAGAAAACAAAAGCCAAGTGGCTAAATCCAAAATCTAATCCAATTTCATACAAAAATTTAAATACATACCTTTTTGTTGGGCAATCAAATTTATCTTTTGGAATCAAATCCAATTTCCTTTTCCCTTTAATACCTGCATATCTTACTTAACAATAATATTCTATCGTAACCATTCAAATCATTTTATACATTTCCTTACAGAAGTTTTCACATCTACTTCTATGCAAATTATTTTCCCCCCGTTTTCATACGAATTCAATTTATTTTAAATTTTGAATATTGAATTTTATCTTCCATTTATAACTGATTCATGTTAGTTTCATCTACTAATTTACATTAGTTTTCAATTTGAAATTATTTTGTCGTTAACCAAAATTTCCAAAAAAAATTCTAACACCCAAAATTTTCGAATTTTTTTGGCAGAGTCTCCTTTGTACGGAGGAGCTTTTGCAATTTGACAAGAGATATAAATATGTATACATCGACCCACGCAGTCGGAAAAAGCAAAAACAGTTCATATTTCCTATTTTTATTGCGAAGGCGTACCTTATTTAGCATTTAAAGCATGCGGTTTATTTATTTTAGCAATTAGTGCTTCCAAATCCAGCCAAACGGCCTTCAGATACCTATACTTAATTTAAATATATAAGCACTATATATGAAGTTTATAACATTTCTCTTACATAAACAAACACTTCAATTCTAAAAGAAATGTATTCAAAATAACTTCCTTGAGCAATTTATATGTCTACAAACTAATTCAATTGCTTTCAACCAATTCATATGCCATTTCATTCAGTTTCAATGGTTTGCGACTCAATTTCTTGTATCCAATTATTTTTTAATCCAAGAAAACTCATATTCACTTCAAATGATTCAAAAATCAATTTATTAAATCTCTATCAATTTATAGAATTTTAATAACTTCTGTTTACGTCAAATGACAACTGTTTATTTGTAAATTTGGCGATATCCGTTTAACAGAGTATCTATTTTAGTTTATAACTATTTCAAATTAATTTCAACTCATTCTGCATTTAATTCCATTTCATTTCTAAATTATTTACCAACCATACATTGCATTTCATTTCATCTCCGCATTGGATTCGTTCAAAACAATTTATTGAGCTTTGCTCATTCAAACTTATAAAATAATGACCATTTCCAAATTAATTTAATCCAAGCTTTTATTTAATGGGCTTTCACTCTTATTCGAAGCTAAGCTTTCATAAATTTTAAACCTAAGTTAATTTACTTTTATTTATTCTAACATCAAACTTAAGTTTACTTTTATTTGATTCTCATTTAATCAAATTCCATTAAATTCAGTTAGCCCATCCCTTTTAAATTTTAAATTTAATTTACCTTCTCAATTTCCAAAATAATATTCAAGCACATACTTAACTCATTTATACTTCAAATTAATATGCTATCGAGCTTAAGTTCAGTCTGATAATCCAATTCCAATCACAACTTTGATTTAGTTTTTATTCTATCAGACTTCATCCATTTATTATTTAACTCAATTAACCCATTTAAAATTTTTAATTTACTTACTTAATTCGTTATCGAATTTATTTTATTAATACAAAGCCATTCTCAATCTTTTTCTACTTATATGGGTTTTGTTTGCAACCCTAGCCATTTCTATTATAATTCAACATCAAATCCAAGTCGAATCCTATTTACAATTTGAATTCATTTTCAAACCCATTATCACTTACAATTCATTTATTTACCGAAGTTAAATTTTATTAATATACTCAATCAAATAATTATTTAGCCAATTAGCTTACTTTCAACTTCTAAATCAATGTTCGATTTTAATTATGAATTCACTTCATTAAAATTCCAGTTTGGATTTCTTTCATTTCCCAAAATTCTAACACTTCTATTTTAAAAAAAAAATAGAAAGGCTTTTAAATCCACCTCATACTATTAAAATAGCTTTTTATAAAAATACTTCTTATAACTCGATGTCTCAACCAGTCCATCCTTGTTCTCACAGAAATTCAGTCATACGTTGATCAGGCATAGGACTGAAAATGTAACGTCCCGGAATTTTTGACAATATCAATTTAATAATCTGTAGTTAAAATTAAATTGATATTGATAATCTGATAATAATTATTCAAGTGAATATGATAATTTTCTTCAATAAATATTTAAATTGGTTATTTTATCTTTTAAATAATATAAATTGATTTCTATTTTCAATATAAATATTTGGTTTATATTTTAAATAAATTGGTATTGTTTAAAAATTTAGAATAAATTCAATAAAATGTTTTATGACTTAATAAAATAGATATTTTACTTATAAAAATATAATCTCTTGTAAGATGATTTTTAATCTAATAAAAAGAGAGTTATAAAAGCAATATTAATAATATAATGACTTTTTAAATAAGTTTTAAATAACATTTGTAATTTTAAGTTCAAATTGAATTTATAATTATAACTTGATTTAAAAATATTTGATTTTGAATTTTTGTTTGAATTTAAATTCAAAATATAAATCTTCATTTGTTTTAATTTTTGTTGGTATAAGTTTATAAACATGATTTGTTTTCATTTATAAATTTATACATATAAACTAACAACTTAATTTAAGCTAATATACATTAGTTTGTAATTTAAATACTAATTTCCCTTAAAGAAAATACATGTGTTAAATTTATGTGCAATCATATAGACAAGTGTCTCATTTTAGACAAGTGTTAGTTTTAGTTTTTAATTTTCTTTTATTTTCATAAAATCTGAAATACATTTGTATAGCATACATCTTCATTTTCATACTACATTTTTCTGAATCAAAGGAGAATCATGAACCTTATCTTCATTCCATTTGCATTTTTCCTGAACCAAACAAATCTGTAGTCAAAGTCCTTCATATATACATTTGTTCATAAAATCTGCATTCACCATCAAATGAAAAACAAATCTGCATGTTCCTCTTCAAATCAAAATGAACCTGCATCATCTATCTACCTGCATGCAACCACTGTCTCATCAAAGAAGCAATTTTGCATGTTCCTCTTCATAAAAATTCATATGCATATTACTCAAAAATCTACAAATCTGCATATACAAATTCACCTAAACCATATTCAAAACTGCATGTTCCTCCTCATAAAAAAAATCCAACCTCTGCATATCCAGAACTAAGATCAGAATACTGCATTTCATATTCTAATTCAAAGAAGAGCCTGCACATGCTTGTTTCTGCATAAATGAACATTTGCATGCAAACATCTTGGTCTTGGAAAGCATGAGCAACAGAGAGGAGCACCTGCATTTTTTCATAAAGCCTGCATTTTTGGTTTTCTGCAAATCCAAAACAGGAGCTAATCAGTGGTCTGCATTCATCAAGTGGTGAGTAACAATTTATTTTCAAAACTAAATTAAAATATAGTTGCTTAAATCTATTGCTTGTTGAGTATGATGGATATGCCTGTGTTTGTGTATGAGATGAAATGCCTGCATTTTGAGTTTTCTGCATATTCAACTGAGCTTTGTTTGTTTTTCAAAAGTGAGAAACATCACATTTTTTTTACTTAAGTATGAATAATGGTTGCATGCTAATTTCTGAGTTAAATATTTTATTAAGTACATTCATATGTATGGTTGTGTATTTATATGGTTGTATCTCTGATTGTTTGGTATGCATGCTTATATTTCCAAAGTCTTCTCTGTTTTGTAGTTTACAGGTTCACAGTTTGATTTAAAAATCAAAATCAAAATCATTTAATTTAATCTCAGTTTAAAACTTAAGATTCAAATCAAACACATTAATACTTAAATCCAATTCCATAATCTTAATGCATTGACAAAAACTTGGTTTTAAAATCAAGAATAAGTATTTAAAGTGAATGTTCATTTACAGTTTGGTCTGGTAAACAAAAATATGAATCTGTGCAAATTCTTTTGATTTTTGAATTGTAAAATTCTGAAATTCTTTTGAGTTGTTAAGAATGGATCATAGATCCTTAGAAAAATCAAAGAAGTAATTAAATTTGCTAGGTTGAATTGCAGTTTTGATTTTTGGAAGAAAGCCCTAGTTTTGCATAGGTTTGTGCTTTGAGTCAGTTTGAAGTGGTGGATTGACCGAGTGCTATGGTGTTTGGGATATGGGTAGAGGATGTGTAGAGGAGTGCGAGGCCGGAAAGGTTGGATGTCAGGTGATCGGAGTGGCAATTTATGGCCGTTGACAGGTTTTAAGTTGGAACCTGTAGAACTTTTTCAGGTTTAGGAATGGGGGAAGCTAAAATTTGAATGATTGATTATTGAATCGATTTGATGGTTGCTGTAGGCATGTTTGTGTATGTGGAGGTTGCTGGATCATCGCCGATGATCACCAGAGGTGGTGCAACGAGGATTTCTGGTGAACTGTTTGGTTTGGGGTTTTCAGGGAGTGGTCTTTGAATGACTCGAGTAGATTGTAGAAAAACTCGAAGTAAATGGTTCAGAGACTCGAAGTGGGCATGTGTTTGACCCGAAGTAAAAATATAAGTTTCTCAGGTCTCTGTAGTTACAGGTTATAGGAAAACTGTTTCTAAAATCTGGTTTTAAACTTTTAAACAAAAAAAAAATCTGTAGCTTTTGGTGTAGATTAAGGTTCAGGTTTAAAAATCAAATTCATGTTGTATCTTTGATCTGAATTCAAATTTGTATTTTGATTTGAATTCAAATTTCAGGTTTGAAAACCCTGTTCCTGTTTCTTTTAAAAAAAAATCTGGGTTTAAAAATTTTTAAAACCTATAGATTTAGTTAAAGTAAGATTTAGTATAAATTCAAATGCAAGTTTGAATTTTAGATTCAAATTTAAATCCAGGTTTTGAAATAGAGTTTAAATTCTTAACTTAATTAACTATTTCAATTTAGTAAATAGTTGGAATTTTAAGTAATGAGGTTTTTAAAATATGAAGCAAGGTTTAAAGATAGATTTTAAAATCTGGAAATCTGAGTTTTTAAAGTGAAGCTCAGTTTCAAATTTAAAGGAAAATTCAAAGTTGAAAGTTTTTAAACTAAAATTGAATTTAAACTTCTAAAATTTTGAAATGAATTTAACTTCAAGTTTATATGATTTGATTTTTAAGACAACTTTTGATTTGTTCTAGAATTTAAATAAGTTTTAAATTTATTTAAAACTTTGATAAGTTAAAATTAATTTATTTTAAATTTGAATTTTAATTGAAATTTAAAGGTAATTTTCAAAAGAACTTTGTTTTAAATCAAATTGTTTTAAACATAACTAAGTTATGTTTTATTTTGAAATTTAAATTTAGATTTATGTTTTAGAATTAATTAACAAGGTAATTAAGATTTGTTATTTAATTTAATTATTTAATTAAATTTGGAGTTAATAATTGATTAATGATTAATCAATTTGAAATTAAGATCATTAATTAAGTTATTAATTAATGATAAATGAATGATAATTATGTAATTAAGTTTTTAATTAAGGTTAGTTAATTTAATAATTAACTTTAATTAATGAATAATTAAAGAATAATTTAAATGGAAGTTAATTTAAGTTAATTACCTTATAAAATAATTTGAGGATGGTTAATGAAGGTCATTAACCATGATTATTTAACAATTAATTAATGTAGTTAATTTTTATAATTAATTAGATTAATTAATTTAATAATAATCAATTGTAAATGGTTTGGGTAATTACTTGATAAAGTAATTAAGAAAATTAATTACTTAATGTAATTAATTTAATTGAATGAGATTGTTTAATTTAATTAATTAAGTTTAATTAGTTTTAAACACCTGGGTTAAGAATAATTACTTTATGTAATTAACGATTTGGAAATTACTTAGTTAAGTAATTATTTAATAATTACAGGTTGTAATTAAGGAGATGTTTAAGTATGAAGGAATTTGGATTAATTATTTAAATAATTAATCAAGGTATTAATTAAGAAATTAATTTAAGGATAATTAATTTGGTTTAATATAGTAATTAAGTTGTTAATTACTTTGAGTAATTAATTTAAGGAATAATTAAGGATCATTAATTATTTAATTAATGATGTAATTAAGGATGATTAATTAGGATTAATTAATCAATAATAGGTAATTAATAAATGTAATTAATTAAGGATTAAGATAATTAATTATGATTTATTTATTTAATCGAAGTAATTAAAGGGTTAATTACTGTTTAGTGAGAATAATTAATTTGTGGAATTAATTAAGGATAATTACATGAAGGTAATTAAAGGTAATTAATCAAGAGTGATTAATTAAAGTAATTTATGATTGATTAATTGATTGTAATCAATTAAATGATTGAGTAAGCAAGATTTTTATTGTGAAGTAATTAATTTAATTTATTTTAAATTAATTAAAGATGAAGGAATTAATTTAATTCATTTTAAATTAATTTGAGATAGAGATGATTAATTTAATTCATTTTAAATTAATTTTATGGTATGAGTAAATCCTTGCTTATGTATGAATGGATGTTGATGATTGTCTTGGATGCTTTGTGATCTCAATAGTGAGATGAATGATATTGTGTGGTATGGATGTTGATTGTATGGTGATGATAATATAGGTTATCTATTGTGATGTTGATATGTGGTATATCTATTTGATATTGATGATGTGGATCACCTGTTATGTGATAATGTTGATTATCAGTTATGTTTTAAGTTATCTATCTGTGTGTATATAGATGCTGTAATTGAATTGTTTTAAACCTTTAAAACAACTTGGACCCTAAAAGACACGCTTTGGTTTTCGATGAGACCGGGATCGGATTTCCATATTTGGATATCCGAAAACCACATCGATTCCAAATAACGTTAGGTCGTGAATCTTATATGGAGCTTTGTGAAGACTCGAGGTGTAAGGACTATGAGTCTGTATAACTCTGTGGGTGATTCCGTAATGAGTTGACGGAATTAGTCCTTATAGATTCGAGATGGAGATTTAGAGTGCAAGGGTTATTGTCGTTAACTCTGAGGGTGATTCCAAAATGAGTGTAACGAGATAATGCCTTCGGTTTCGTTCGAACCCGGAACGAACTTGTATGGATTGAATGCTTTCAGCACATCGTCAGGTGGACGATGAGCATTCTAAGTGATATGTCCTATAAAGGTAATCGTAGCCTCAAGCCTCATCAACCGGGAATAGCTAAAACAGGGGAGGTGCAGCAAAGCTTCGTGGGTCGCGCCCACTGGAGAGCAAGATTGATCCCTGTCTAGAAGTCCCTTTATATTCGGCTGTGTGGGTGGTTGCTAGCTACAACCACGGGGTTGTCTTGTTTGGAACTGTTCAGTAAGGAACGGGTCCGGCTTTGTGTTGCAGGGGATGAAGGGAGTAATCCTCGGTACGGTGATCTAGGCCACGTACTGTGACGGGCGGTACCCCAGTAGCCCTGCCATTGTATGGAATCCAAAATCCAATAAGTGCCAACGGTTTTGATTGTATTACCCACTTTTGTGGCTAGTAGCTGGAATTTAATCATGTAACAATTTCGGCTATTTCTTATTTATTTGAAAACCCTAGACACTATTATAATATCATCGGATTTCCTATCAAATGTTTTGGTTAGCGTAAGGTAAAAACTTTTCCATGTTTATGTGTGGGAAGTCTTACGTGATACCTCTTCTTTTCAAAGGTTTTTCAAAGTTAAGCAACTTTAACCTGTTACTCACACCAGACCCATGTCTGACCCGGAGTTATTTCTGTTTTTTTTCTATAACTCTTGGGTACTCAAATTTTTACGAGTAGCCAAGGGATTCAGGTTAGCTTTTGACGAATTGTAGAGGAGCAATGGAGCAGGAGGCTTCTGCGTTAGATATATAGTTCCGCTGTGTATTCTCTGTATTGTATCTCTTTGTATTGAGTTGTATTGAGTTGTAATAACTAGACAGGTGTTTATAACTGTCTAGTATGTGTTGTAAGCTGTGTAACTCTGATGTATATGATACTATGTAATATTTATGTTATTAATATAATTTATTCGTTCCGCTGTGTTAGATTCTGATGTTGTTTCTTCTTCTCTTCTTTCTTTTCTTCTTCTATCCCTTTCTTTCTTAATTCATGACGCGATTTTTTGGGAGTGGAAAGTCGGGTCGTGACATTGTGGTATCAGAGCTTTAGGTTGAGCGAATACCTAGGCTCTGGAATGAATCTTTCTTTAGGGAGCATTAGGTTGAGTGAATACCTAGGCTCTGTAGTAGTGTCTTTTTTGAGAGAGCGTATTTGTAATTTTTATATATCATATATATATTTATTTCTACCTATCTGTTGGGTTACCTGTTCAGGTTTTCCAATTTGAGTTATAAAGGTAGATGGGGTAGTAGTGTGTGTAACACGACTACCATTGGTTGGAGTTTGAATGTTTTGAGGTTGGAGGTGTATCTGTTGAGACTGTAGACCTAATACCGTCTCGATTGAGTTCTAAAGTGATGAAGAACTTCATTAATCTCTGAAGGAAACCTGTTAAGGTTCGGAGTTTATTTTTGAGATTGGATGAGTAGTGATTGGATTTGTTGGCTGAGCTGAAGCAAGTGATGGTATTTTGATACCTTCGGAAGTAGTAGCTGCGATGAGATGCAGTGACTATGGATGTTCCCGAAGATGTTTTCGTTGGAACAAGTTTAAGAAGGTGAGTCTGCTTCAATGTTGTGGCTGTGTTCAGCCGGAGTTTCTGTTTGCTTTGAAGTCCGAATTTCTCGGAGAGCTTTGTTTTGGAATTCTTTGGCATCTGTGGCAGCAGTGTAGTTTGGAGTGTTCTCGGTGTTGGCAAGAGATCTTTTGGTTTAGCAGTTTTTCTGAAGTGGAGTTCAGAAGCAGTTGAGTGAACCCGTTTCTTCGATGGGTTGGCTTGTTGAGTTTGAGCTGTTCTGTTTGGTTAAGGGAGGACAGTTTTCCTTGGATTTGGTTTAGTGGATCGCAAAAGTGACTTGCGACTGTTTGAGAGTTCTCTTGGGTTATCTGAGTTTTCTGAATGTCTTCAGGAAGTCGGAGTTCTGTTTGCATCTGGAGATTGAGTTTCCTTATCGATTGGAATTCCAGGAGTGGTTCGGGTGGTTCAGCTTTATAGAAGAATGGTTCCAAGGAGATTGAGTTGGAATAACAGCTCAGAGTTTTGAGAGGAATTTCTGAATTTCTTATGGATTTGTTGAACCATATCTCTGGGGTGTGTTGTCCAGTTTGTGCTTGTGTTCTTCTTCAACAATTCTCTTCTTCGGATCAGAGTTGAGCAGCGGAAGCAGTTGGGGAGTGTATCTGCTTTTCTTTCTGGACAGGAGAAGTAAGTTGTTGTTTTCTGATGTTGAGGAGTTGAGTTTGAATGGTTAGTTTTGGTTGATCTTGAGGAGATCATTTTGTTGAAGTTGATTGGTCTGGTTTCTTTCTAGAAGCATCAGCGAAGGTTGAGCTGATTGGTAGGTTGTGGACAGCCTAGGATCGTTTGGAGAGTTATGTGGATAAGAGTTGGAGGAATTTGGACTCTGAAGTCGGAGGTTTAATTTTGGATATGTTGTCTCAGATCTTAAGTGAGCTATAAGTTGGGTAAGTCTGTGAGGTTGCTCTGAAGTGTTTTTGGATCTTTTCTGTGATCTTGGAGATAAGTGATTGATCTTCAGGATTGAGTTGCCAGTTTGGACAACTGGGGTTCGATGGGTTTCACGTATCTCTGTGGGAATACATGTATGATCTATCTCTGGTTGTAGAACCAGCAGTTTGGGAGTTTTGGTTAGTGAGTCAGACTCGTTTGTAGTCTGATATTTTGTCTAGTGTTATAGATATAGTTCTATAGGAGCTTTGTAGCTTCATAGTATTGTTTGTTTGGATTTTCTAGGGCGAGTATCCCGGTGGATATATATATACACCTGGGGAAACTCGATGAAATTTTATCCAGATTTTGTCTGGATAATTAGGTTTGTTTGATTGGTTGATTGGTTGTTAGCATATGTTTGATATATGCTTGTGTTTAAAATTAAAATTTAATCAGATTATTAAATTACCTTTATTTTAAATTTCGAGGACGAAATTCTTTTAAGGGGGAAGGATTGTAACGTCCCGGAATTTTTGACAATATCAATTTAATAATCTGTAGTTAAAATTAAATTGATATTGATAATCTGATAATAATTATTCAAGTGAATATGATAATTTTCTTCAATAAATATTTAAATTGGTTATTTTATCTTTTAAATAATATAAATTGATTTCTATTTTCAATATAAATATTTGGTTTATATTTTAAATAAATTGGTATTGTTTAAAAATTTAGAATAAATTCAATAAAATGTTTTATGACTTAATAAAATAGATATTTTACTTATAAAAATATAATCTCTTGTAAGATGATTTTTAATCTAATAAAAAGAGAGTTATAAAAGCAATATTAATAATATAATGACTTTTTAAATAAGTTTTAAATAACATTTGTAATTTTAAGTTCAAATTGAATTTATAATTATAACTTGATTTAAAAATATTTGATTTTGAATTTTTGTTTGAATTTAAATTCAAAATATAAATCTTCATTTGTTTTAATTTTTGTTGGTATAAGTTTATAAACATGATTTGTTTTCATTTATAAATTTATACATATAAACTAACAACTTAATTTAAGCTAATATACATTAGTTTGTAATTTAAATACTAATTTCCCTTAAAGAAAATACATGTGTTAAATTTATGTGCAATCATATAGACAAGTGTCTCATTTTAGACAAGTGTTAGTTTTAGTTTTTAATTTTCTTTTATTTTCATAAAATCTGAAATACATTTGTATAGCATACATCTTCATTTTCATACTACATTTTTCTGAATCAAAGGAGAATCATGAACCTTATCTTCATTCCATTTGCATTTTTCCTGAACCAAACAAATCTGTAGTCAAAGTCCTTCATATATACATTTGTTCATAAAATCTGCATTCACCATCAAATGAAAAACAAATCTGCATGTTCCTCTTCAAATCAAAATGAACCTGCATCATCTATCTACCTGCATGCAACCACTGTCTCATCAAAGAAGCAATTTTGCATGTTCCTCTTCATAAAAATTCATATGCATATTACTCAAAAATCTACAAATCTGCATATACAAATTCACCTAAACCATATTCAAAACTGCATGTTCCTCCTCATAAAAAAAATCCAACCTCTGCATATCCAGAACTAAGATCAGAATACTGCATTTCATATTCTAATTCAAAGAAGAGCCTGCACATGCTTGTTTCTGCATAAATGAACATTTGCATGCAAACATCTTGGTCTTGGAAAGCATGAGCAACAGAGAGGAGCACCTGCATTTTTTCATAAAGCCTGCATTTTTGGTTTTCTGCAAATCCAAAACAGGAGCTAATCAGTGGTCTGCATTCATCAAGTGGTGAGTAACAATTTATTTTCAAAACTAAATTAAAATATAGTTGCTTAAATCTATTGCTTGTTGAGTATGATGGATATGCCTGTGTTTGTGTATGAGATGAAATGCCTGCATTTTGAGTTTTCTGCATATTCAACTGAGCTTTGTTTGTTTTTCAAAAGTGAGAAACATCACATTTTTTTTACTTAAGTATGAATAATGGTTGCATGCTAATTTCTGAGTTAAATATTTTATTAAGTACATTCATATGTATGGTTGTGTATTTATATGGTTGTATCTCTGATTGTTTGGTATGCATGCTTATATTTCCAAAGTCTTCTCTGTTTTGTAGTTTACAGGTTCACAGTTTGATTTAAAAATCAAAATCAAAATCATTTAATTTAATCTCAGTTTAAAACTTAAGATTCAAATCAAACACATTAATACTTAAATCCAATTCCATAATCTTAATGCATTGACAAAAACTTGGTTTTAAAATCAAGAATAAGTATTTAAAGTGAATGTTCATTTACAGTTTGGTCTGGTAAACAAAAATATGAATCTGTGCAAATTCTTTTGATTTTTGAATTGTAAAATTCTGAAATTCTTTTGAGTTGTTAAGAATGGATCATAGATCCTTAGAAAAATCAAAGAAGTAATTAAATTTGCTAGGTTGAATTGCAGTTTTGATTTTTGGAAGAAAGCCCTAGTTTTGCATAGGTTTGTGCTTTGAGTCAGTTTGAAGTGGTGGATTGACCGAGTGCTATGGTGTTTGGGATATGGGTAGAGGATGTGTAGAGGAGTGCGAGGCCGGAAAGGTTGGATGTCAGGTGATCGGAGTGGCAATTTATGGCCGTTGACAGGTTTTAAGTTGGAACCTGTAGAACTTTTTCAGGTTTAGGAATGGGGGAAGCTAAAATTTGAATGATTGATTATTGAATCGATTTGATGGTTGCTGTAGGCATGTTTGTGTATGTGGAGGTTGCTGGATCATCGCCGATGATCACCAGAGGTGGTGCAACGAGGATTTCTGGTGAACTGTTTGGTTTGGGGTTTTCAGGGAGTGGTCTTTGAATGACTCGAGTAGATTGTAGAAAAACTCGAAGTAAATGGTTCAGAGACTCGAAGTGGGCATGTGTTTGACCCGAAGTAAAAATATAAGTTTCTCAGGTCTCTGTAGTTACAGGTTATAGGAAAACTGTTTCTAAAATCTGGTTTTAAACTTTTAAACAAAAAAAAAATCTGTAGCTTTTGGTGTAGATTAAGGTTCAGGTTTAAAAATCAAATTCATGTTGTATCTTTGATCTGAATTCAAATTTGTATTTTGATTTGAATTCAAATTTCAGGTTTGAAAACCCTGTTCCTGTTTCTTTTAAAAAAAAATCTGGGTTTAAAAATTTTTAAAACCTATAGATTTAGTTAAAGTAAGATTTAGTATAAATTCAAATGCAAGTTTGAATTTTAGATTCAAATTTAAATCCAGGTTTTGAAATAGAGTTTAAATTCTTAACTTAATTAACTATTTCAATTTAGTAAATAGTTGGAATTTTAAGTAATGAGGTTTTTAAAATATGAAGCAAGGTTTAAAGATAGATTTTAAAATCTGGAAATCTGAGTTTTTAAAGTGAAGCTCAGTTTCAAATTTAAAGGAAAATTCAAAGTTGAAAGTTTTTAAACTAAAATTGAATTTAAACTTCTAAAATTTTGAAATGAATTTAACTTCAAGTTTATATGATTTGATTTTTAAGACAACTTTTGATTTGTTCTAGAATTTAAATAAGTTTTAAATTTATTTAAAACTTTGATAAGTTAAAATTAATTTATTTTAAATTTGAATTTTAATTGAAATTTAAAGGTAATTTTCAAAAGAACTTTGTTTTAAATCAAATTGTTTTAAACATAACTAAGTTATGTTTTATTTTGAAATTTAAATTTAGATTTATGTTTTAGAATTAATTAACAAGGTAATTAAGATTTGTTATTTAATTTAATTATTTAATTAAATTTGGAGTTAATAATTGATTAATGATTAATCAATTTGAAATTAAGATCATTAATTAAGTTATTAATTAATGATAAATGAATGATAATTATGTAATTAAGTTTTTAATTAAGGTTAGTTAATTTAATAATTAACTTTAATTAATGAATAATTAAAGAATAATTTAAATGGAAGTTAATTTAAGTTAATTACCTTATAAAATAATTTGAGGATGGTTAATGAAGGTCATTAACCATGATTATTTAACAATTAATTAATGTAGTTAATTTTTATAATTAATTAGATTAATTAATTTAATAATAATCAATTGTAAATGGTTTGGGTAATTACTTGATAAAGTAATTAAGAAAATTAATTACTTAATGTAATTAATTTAATTGAATGAGATTGTTTAATTTAATTAATTAAGTTTAATTAGTTTTAAACACCTGGGTTAAGAATAATTACTTTATGTAATTAACGATTTGGAAATTACTTAGTTAAGTAATTATTTAATAATTACAGGTTGTAATTAAGGAGATGTTTAAGTATGAAGGAATTTGGATTAATTATTTAAATAATTAATCAAGGTATTAATTAAGAAATTAATTTAAGGATAATTAATTTGGTTTAATATAGTAATTAAGTTGTTAATTACTTTGAGTAATTAATTTAAGGAATAATTAAGGATCATTAATTATTTAATTAATGATGTAATTAAGGATGATTAATTAGGATTAATTAATCAATAATAGGTAATTAATAAATGTAATTAATTAAGGATTAAGATAATTAATTATGATTTATTTATTTAATCGAAGTAATTAAAGGGTTAATTACTGTTTAGTGAGAATAATTAATTTGTGGAATTAATTAAGGATAATTACATGAAGGTAATTAAAGGTAATTAATCAAGAGTGATTAATTAAAGTAATTTATGATTGATTAATTGATTGTAATCAATTAAATGATTGAGTAAGCAAGATTTTTATTGTGAAGTAATTAATTTAATTTATTTTAAATTAATTAAAGATGAAGGAATTAATTTAATTCATTTTAAATTAATTTGAGATAGAGATGATTAATTTAATTCATTTTAAATTAATTTTATGGTATGAGTAAATCCTTGCTTATGTATGAATGGATGTTGATGATTGTCTTGGATGCTTTGTGATCTCAATAGTGAGATGAATGATATTGTGTGGTATGGATGTTGATTGTATGGTGATGATAATATAGGTTATCTATTGTGATGTTGATATGTGGTATATCTATTTGATATTGATGATGTGGATCACCTGTTATGTGATAATGTTGATTATCAGTTATGTTTTAAGTTATCTATCTGTGTGTATATAGATGCTGTAATTGAATTGTTTTAAACCTTTAAAACAACTTGGACCCTAAAAGACACGCTTTGGTTTTCGATGAGACCGGGATCGGATTTCCATATTTGGATATCCGAAAACCACATCGATTCCAAATAACGTTAGGTCGTGAATCTTATATGGAGCTTTGTGAAGACTCGAGGTGTAAGGACTATGAGTCTGTATAACTCTGTGGGTGATTCCGTAATGAGTTGACGGAATTAGTCCTTATAGATTCGAGATGGAGATTTAGAGTGCAAGGGTTATTGTCGTTAACTCTGAGGGTGATTCCAAAATGAGTGTAACGAGATAATGCCTTCGGTTTCGTTCGAACCCGGAACGAACTTGTATGGATTGAATGCTTTCAGCACATCGTCAGGTGGACGATGAGCATTCTAAGTGATATGTCCTATAAAGGTAATCGTAGCCTCAAGCCTCATCAACCGGGAATAGCTAAAACAGGGGAGGTGCAGCAAAGCTTCGTGGGTCGCGCCCACTGGAGAGCAAGATTGATCCCTGTCTAGAAGTCCCTTTATATTCGGCTGTGTGGGTGGTTGCTAGCTACAACCACGGGGTTGTCTTGTTTGGAACTGTTCAGTAAGGAACGGGTCCGGCTTTGTGTTGCAGGGGATGAAGGGAGTAATCCTCGGTACGGTGATCTAGGCCACGTACTGTGACGGGCGGTACCCCAGTAGCCCTGCCATTGTATGGAATCCAAAATCCAATAAGTGCCAACGGTTTTGATTGTATTACCCACTTTTGTGGCTAGTAGCTGGAATTTAATCATGTAACAATTTCGGCTATTTCTTATTTATTTGAAAACCCTAGACACTATTATAATATCATCGGATTTCCTATCAAATGTTTTGGTTAGCGTAAGGTAAAAACTTTTCCATGTTTATGTGTGGGAAGTCTTACGTGATACCTCTTCTTTTCAAAGGTTTTTCAAAGTTAAGCAACTTTAACCTGTTACTCACACCAGACCCATGTCTGACCCGGAGTTATTTCTGTTTTTTTTCTATAACTCTTGGGTACTCAAATTTTTACGAGTAGCCAAGGGATTCAGGTTAGCTTTTGACGAATTGTAGAGGAGCAATGGAGCAGGAGGCTTCTGCGTTAGATATATAGTTCCGCTGTGTATTCTCTGTATTGTATCTCTTTGTATTGAGTTGTATTGAGTTGTAATAACTAGACAGGTGTTTATAACTGTCTAGTATGTGTTGTAAGCTGTGTAACTCTGATGTATATGATACTATGTAATATTTATGTTATTAATATAATTTATTCGTTCCGCTGTGTTAGATTCTGATGTTGTTTCTTCTTCTCTTCTTTCTTTTCTTCTTCTATCCCTTTCTTTCTTAATTCATGACGCGATTTTTTGGGAGTGGAAAGTCGGGTCGTGACAGAAAATCTATAAGTACTTGGTAAACCCGTTTTCAACACCCAGTGAAAATACTTTTGAAAATAATTTTATTGAAAATATTGAAAGCATTTTGAAATAGAGGAAATATCTTTGGTGAGAATTCTCTGGAAATCATAACCCCCATCCATGGTCGCAGTTGCATCCATGGTTACATTGCCATCGCAGCAAAAGTCCATGCAACTGCAGGCTCTCCGTGCCTCTCGATTACGCCATGGAACCCACAACAGATCACAGTTACATTCCAGGGTTACGTTGCCATCACAGCAAAAGTTCATGTAATTGCAGGCACTCTGCGGCCTCTGATTTTCGCTGTCGAAATGAAACTTCTTCCCTCCAACATAGGTCGCAGACTACCGATATAAAATCAAACGCAGACTTTTGGCTCTCAGTGGCACACACGACTTTCGCAATGTTATACCATAGGTCGCAGTCTACCGATATAAAATCAAACGCAGACTGCTAGCTCTCAGCGGCACACACGACTTTCGCTATGGTATACTCCACTCATAATCCTCAGAAACTAGTTTTGTCCGGACTCCTCACAGGATCAACTTTAGAACCCCCCCCCTCCGGGGCTCAAGGCAGCACCACCTGGTGGCACTCCTGAAAAGTTCATTTCAAGGGAGCGCCTTTTTTCCCAGAGCCATTATCAAAACACTTTATACTATACATATATAGTATCTTCCAAATCATACACCTAGTATGATATCATACAAAGCTCCTTTACACAAAATCGATTATCCCAAAATCGATAATTCACAAACTAGGCTTTCCAAATTTTAATATTGATTTTACCCAAAAATCAAAAGCCTTTCCAAATCCAAAGGTTCCCAAAACCTTTTTCCAAATCCCTCATAAGATCCTTTATATATATATTCAGATATATAAAATTTAGAAACTTTGGATCTTTTCAAACTTATATAAAACTCCTTTTATACTTCAAACACCTTCAAAAATCCTTTTCTTCCAGCAATAGATTTAACAAGGAGAGTTTCATCTTACATATAACAAAGATATTGTAACAACCCTGCTTTGGAGATTACCATGAATATTAAATTATAATGATGATTATAATTTAATATTGGAATTAATTGAATTAATAAGGATATAATATTGTTTATTTTAATATAAAAAATGAAATGAAATTTGGATTAAATTGAGCTAGTGTGATAAATAAATGAAATCCTGAATGTATAATAGATAATTCTTGAGCGGAATAAAATTTATGTTTTATTTCGAGAATTTTCAAATATGATTGTTGAATTATATTTGAGTAAAATGTTAGTATTGGCAAGTTTAGAGATATTGTTAGTATTGCTATTTTATTATCAAGAATAAGTGAAAAATATATTCCATGTGATAAAAATAACATTAGTGAGTGAAATAAAATATTTATTGATGATTTAGTCATGTATTAATATTTTGGAACATGCTATATATTTTATTTGGCCAATTATCCAATTTACAAGTTATATTGTAAATAAATAAAAAAATATATATATATATAAAGTGATAAACTTGTGTTTTATCTTTCTATTTGGAATCTTCATGTTGAGACGATTCCAACAAGCCTGGATTTGTCAAAATCGGATTAATATTGAAATAGTTATGAATAATTGAAAATATGTCTTAAATTAAATTTCAAAACTAAATTATTCTAAGGCTTATTTGGTTTGGTTGATATTGGGTTCATACCCAATAGCCTGAAGTGGTTTCAGGAATGAGAAGTAAAAAAAAGAAACAGAAGTTTACGCACAGAACACTTCTATTCCCTCATCTTCCTCCCCAATAGCTCCAGAAACTATTTCAATGGCCTCCTCCTAAATTTTCAACCAAAACTCCAAGCCAATTGCTCAAATTAAAGGATTTTTAGTCAAAAATTTATAAGAGGTAATCTCCTATTCAATTATATCTCCAATTTGTATAAAGCTTCATAGTTTGTTTACTGTAACTTCTGTTTATAGTTTTCTATTGTCTACATGTTGTTTTCTTAGCTTCTACAGGTGATTTTGCGGCTTTTAGGAGTTAAAAGCTTCCATCTTTCAGCCTAAAATCCTTGCTTTGCTCAAAAATCATAAGTATATAACTTACAGCAACTAAACTGAAAGCCTGTGAAAAATCTGTAGCTTTATGTTGCAAATTCGTACTAGTTTCTTAAGTTTTCGTATATCTCGTTTGGCTGAAAATGCATCATAGTAAAATGGTCATAACTTTCACGTTTCTTGTCCGTTTTACCTCAAATTTTTTTTGTTGGAAACTGAATTTGATAAGCAATTTTTAGATTGTATCATGAGATTTTGCATTTTTAATGACCGAAAATGGGTTTGAAATCAGGTGCCTGATTCTGCCTTTAACAAATCAGGCTTAGTTTGTATTTGTTAGCAAAATAGCCATAACTTTTGACACACAAATCGGATTTTGATAATCTTGACCTTTCCGGAAAGCTTATTTCATATAATACAACTTTCATTTATTGAGTTTTATGTTATTTCGAGGTTAGCTATGACAAAATTGAATTTTTTTACTGCTAACCCGAGAGCAAAGCCAATTTGCTCTGTGTTTGACACTGGAACAAAATCGGCCATAACTTTTTCAATTTTTATCCAAATTCAATAATCTTTGATGTTCTGGAAAGCTAAGGATTTGCTCTAAAAGTTTAATGTTTTGGGATTTTTGAAATTCTGAAGTTAAATTGATCAAAATTGTATTTTTTTTGTTGCTATCCCGAGACTAAAACTTCAGCAGTGTCGAATTTAGACTTCTGAACCATTTTAGACATAACTTTTTCAATTTTTATCCGAATTCAATAATCTTTGATGTTCTGGAAAGCTAAGGATTTTCTATACAAGTTTTATGTTTTGAGATTTTTGAAATTCTGAAGTTCAATTTATCAAAATTGCATTTTTTTTTTGTTGCTATCTCGAGACTAAAGCTTCAGCAGTGTTGAATTTAGACTTCTGAACCATTTTTGGAATAACTTTTGCGTTTCTTAACCAAATTCAATAATTTTTGAAGTTTTGGAAACTGTAGGAAGAATGTGACAATTTTAATTTGTATCATTTTTCGAATTTCTATGATTAAAGGGTCGAAATAGCTGATGCAAAATCAATGTCTTGAGCACTTGCATGTAGTCTTGTGTGTTGTATTTGCTTTGGTGGATGAGTTTTCTGATGATTTGTTGTTTTTTTTCACTTGATTTGTGAATAGTTTGAGCTCATTATTTTAAACCATATGCAGATGATATGAGGCAAGGTATATGACTTTTGTGAACATCTGAGTTTCCATTTTAATGTGGATTTGACTAACGGTTAGTAAACTGTTTAGTGCGAACGTGTGGTATGGCACACAGGTTAACACTTTACAGATTCCTCTCCGAAAGTTAGCGACATATTCTAGAATTACTAGTACTATGACCTTCGGGTCATCTAAGAATCTGAGATTCTGAGAAATCCGGAAAAGGTGACCTCGGTCGTCTCTGAGATCTCTGTTGGGTACCTAACTATATTACTAGCACTAGTCTGAGAACTTTAGCACGTGCAACATGCTTTAGCATGTAATTATTGGCCAATCTGAGATTTATTTTATGAGTTAAGAGAATTTTGATTTCACCATATTTTGATGTGTTTACTTAGCCTTATAGAGATGAATAAGGCGAAATATGAGTTCATGAGGATTTTGGTGATTTCATTTTTATGGTTTTATACTTGGGTTTCATTTACTACTTTGCGAAGTTTATTTATTCATGTATCATATTTGGATGTTTTCTTTATATGCATGAATCCACTAGTATTTACCCAAGTAAGTGTAGAATTATACCGTTCTTAGAGATAGACAATTCTTGATATCAACCTTAGTCATTCTTATCAATTAGTGGTCCCTTGATGTATGTTTCCCTTATACCTTATCGTATTTCCTTCCTAACGATAAGATTCAGTTGCCTGACCCGTGTGTTTATCACTCGGGTCAGACCGCGTTGCAGGTTAGGTTGGATGACTATCCTTTTTGCTTGGATCCGTTTTGCTATCTTTTGTGGGCTCTTGACTATGGACTTGAATACCTCCACTTTTGATGGATTTTTTATTTACCACTTCATGTATATATTCTTTTATGGGATGATGTTGTATTATATTATGGGGTGAATGGTATTACATCAGATGTTTGGTTTTGTATCAGTATATATTATCTGTGACTGTTGTTTCTGTGACATGTTATGATGTTATTGTGCTTTTTTTTGAATAGATCTGTTAGCCGTGTAGTATCGTATTAGTTAATCACCGAGTATGTCGACTACTTGAGATTCGTAGGAAAAAAAAGTAAGTATCGACATACTTAGTCATTAGCTAGTGCATTACTATTCGATCGTCCTTAACCAGCCCTATTCTCTGCATTAGTAGATGGAATTACTCGTTAATTCTCTTTACTAATGTGGGTCTCGGGGTGGGGCGTCACAGCTTGGTATCAGAGCTAGCTTTCAGAACAAAATAGAATAAATACAGAACAGCAGACGCTAAGAACCATACATCTAGTGTAACACCTTTGTGCATCTCATCCCTTAGAAGTGGCCAAACCTAGTCATGTCCTTATCCTTTCAATTCCTTCGGAGTAGATAGGAGGGAATACGTCTAGGAATGTTAAATACTATTCCGTAGTATTCCTTACCTACTACATTTTTATTGCGATATATCTGTCTACCCTGTGAGTAATCTTTTCTTATCTTATCTTTCAGCTATGTCTGGTAGAGGTAGAGGTCGCCCTTCGGCAGCAGGACCGTCTAGTGGTTCTCGACCCGAAGGCATTTATATGACCACCGATCAGATTCGAGAGCTTCTTGGGAGCACTCAACCTCCCGCTCCTGTTCCATCTTCATCTCCTCGCAAATCTGTATTCGCACGTCTATGCAGTGATTTCACTCATCTCGGAGGCAAGCCATTCAAAGGCTTCGAGTCAGTTCTTGATGTGCACGCTTGGCTTCGCATTTGCGAGCGTGTGTTTCTTCGTATGGACTTATCTGATCATCATCGAGTTCTTATGGCATCTAGTATGCTACAAGAGCGTGCTCTTGACTGGTACGAGCTTCTTATAGCTGAGGTGGATGAGTCTACCCTCTCATGGCAGCAACTTCGAGATAGATTTGAGCTTAAGTTTATTCCCGCTTCTGAGAAGGCTCATCTCACTTGTCGCTTCATTGAGTTGAAGCAAGGCAAGTCATCGGTATCTGATTATGTCTCCTCCTTCCAGTCTCTATCTAAGTATGGGTTGGAATTCATTGATACTCCATACAAGAAAAATCTTAAGTTCGTATCTGGACTTAAGAAATATTTGAAGAAAGCTTTGATGCTCCAACTCAAGTTATCTTTTGAAGAATTAGTTGATGCAGCTCTCAATCTCGAGACAGTTGAGAATGAGAAAGAGAGTGATGACGAAGGTGGTCCTCAGTCTAATCCTAAGAAGAAGAGATTTCCTTTCCGCAAGCCTAGATTCCCTCATTTCAAGAAGAAGAAGCAAGGTGGATCGTCTTCTTCACAATCCCAAGCTCCTTCTCGGTCTAAGCCTTTTGCATGCTACAACTATGATTCTCCTGACCATCTTGCCCGTGATTGCCCAAAGCCTAAGAGATGCAATTATTGCAAGACCGAGGGACATATGACTTTTTCTTGTCCTAAGAAGAACAAAGGTTCTCGTCCGGGGAAACTTAATGTAGCAGCTTCTAGTGATGCATCTTAGCAGAAAGGTACAATTCCTTCTATTCTTGAAGGTTCCATTCTATTTCATGATCGATCGATTGGAGTGCTCTTTGATACGGGTGCCTCACACTCATTCGTGTCAAAGGAACTCGTGGATGCTTGTTCTTTGGATGTTTCATGCTTGCTTACTTCTTTACGGGTTGCTAATCATGTCGGTGGGTTCGAAACCCTTACTTTACTTTGTGACGATGTTGAGTTTATGCTTTGTGGGCTTTCTTTCCGTGCTAATCTGCATGCGATTCCATCGCTTGGTTTCGATATGATCTTTGGTATGGACTGGCTAGTTCGATATGAGGCCAGGATTCTTTGTTCTGACAGAGTCATTTATCTTCGACATCCAGATTCCTCTTATCAGTTATCCCTGGTTCTTCGGGATACCGATGTTGACTCCTTAGCATCTTTGCATGCTCTTGATTCGCGAGACAGTGATGCTGATGTGTCTCGTATTCCGATTGTTTATGACTTCACTGATATTTTTGAGCCTGTTTTGGGTTTGCCACCCAAGCGGGCCATAGAGTTTCGTATTGACCTCATTCCTGGTGCGCAACCCGTTAGTCGTCCTCCCACAAGGATGTCTACTAAGGAGAATGAGGAACTTAAGAAGCAACTCATTGAGCTCAAAGCTAAACACTTCATTCGATCTAGTTCTTCACCGTGGGGTGCCGCGGTGGTATTCGTGAGGAAGTCCGATGGTACTCTTAGGCTTTGCGTCGACTACCGCAAGCTTAATGAGTTAACCATCAAGAATCGCTATCCCTTGCCTCGTATTGATGACATGTTCGATCAGTTGAGTGGTGCAAAGGTCTTTTCTCAGTTGGACCTAGCCATGGGTTTTCATCAGCTTCGTGTTACGGAAGATAGCATTCCTCTTACAGCTTTCCGCACTCGATATGGTTCATATGAGTGGCTCGTCATGCCGTTCGGATTGACGAATGCTCATGCTTTCTTTGTTGATCTCATGAATCGAGTATTCAGGGAATATCTCGATAAGTTCGTCCTTGTATTCATCGATGACATCTTAGTTTATTCTAGATCCGCAGAAGATCATGCTCGACATCTTAGAATTGTCTTGAGTACTCTCTGCAAGCATTAACTCAAGGCAAAGCTTTCTAAATGTCACTTCTGGGAGAAGCAAGTGAAATTCTTAGGTCATGTTGTATCTTCCAATGGCATCTCAGTCGATCCGTCTAAGATTGAGGCTATTCAGAATTGGAAGAGGCCTGAGAATGTTCATGAGATTCGTAGCTTTCTGGGATTAGCCGGTTATTACCGCCGCTTTATTAAGGATTTCTCTCGTATCGCTCTTCCTCTTACTAGTCTTACTAGGAAGGGTGTTCGTTATATTTGGTCTGATAAGTGTGAGACTTCCTTTTGGCGATTGAAAGGACTTCTAACTCATGCTCCCGTGCTTGTAGTTCCTGAGGGGAATCAGGATCTCATCGTCTATACCGATGCCAGCCTTAGTGGTCTTGGTGCGGTTCTTATGCAGAAGGATCGGGTTGTTGCTTACGCTTCAAGGCAATTGCGTCCAAACGAGATTCGGTACGCTACCCATGACTTAGAGCTTGCAACTATCATCTTCGCTTTGAAGATGTGGCGTCATTTTCTTTTGGGAGAGCACTTCATTCTTTGCACTGATCATAAGTCTCTCAAGTATCTCTTTTCGCAGAAAGATCTTAATATAAGGCAACAACAATGGTTAGAGTTTCTCGCCTCATATGACTTTGATATCGAGTATACCCCTGGCAAGGGTAATCGTGTAGCTGATGCGCTTAGTCGCAAACATTCGGCTGTAGTTTCCTTGATGTTGGCCAAATGGGATATTCTTGAGACCTTATCTTGTTGTGAAATTCGTGATCGAGCTCCATCTTCTGATTCGCCTGCTTTATTATTTAGTATGGAGGCTTGACCATCTCTTCTTGATCGTATCTCTGAGGCTCAGAGGCATGATGATTATACTATGCGCCTCATCCAGTCATGTTCATCCGAGTCCTGTGTGATGAGTTGTAGGATTTTTCTATTGATTCTCACGGTTGTCTTCGGTTGAAGAACCGTATAGTTGTGCCTTCTGATTCAGCACTTAGGCGTGACATACTTGATGATTGTCATCGCACTAAGTATACCATTCATCCGGGCAGCAGCAAGATGTATGCGGATATGCATCGCATTTATTATTGGGAAGGCATGAAGCGTGATATTGCAAGTTATGTGAGCAAGTGCATGACTTGTCAACTTGTCAAGGCCGAGCATCAGCGGCCATCCGGTCTCCTTCAACCTTTAGAGGTTCCGCTATGGAAGTGGGACCAGGTTTCGATGGACTTTGTTGACGGCCTACCTCATTCGAGGTTGGGTCATTCGAGCATTTGGGTTATTGTGGATCATCTCTCTAAATCCGCACACTTTGTTCCTATTAAGTCTAATAGGAATGCTCCTCTTTTAGCGAAGCTTTATATTAAGGAAATTGTTCGATTACATGGTGTTCCTTCTTCGATAGTTTGTGATCGTGATCCTTTGTTCACTAGTCACTTCTGCACTAGCTTTCAGCAAGCTTTGGGAACAAAGCTAAATATCTTTACAACTTATCATCCCTAGTCTGATGGGCAGACTGAGAGGGTGAATCGTGTGCTCGAAGACCTCCTCCGTGCGTGTATTCTTGATTTCGGTGGCTCTTGGGAAGATCACGTTCCATTGGTTGAATTCTCTTATAATAATAGCTTCCAATCCAGTATCGGTATGGCACCCTTTGAGGCTCTTTATGGTAGACCGTGCCGTTCGCCTTCTTGTTGGTTGGAATCGGGCGAGAAGTCCATTCTCGGTCCTGATTCGATTTGTGAGTCTTCTGAGAAGATATCTTTAATTAGACAGCGGATGAAAGAGGCACAAAATCGTCAGAAATCCTACGCGGACAACCGTAGGAAGCCTCTGGAATTCACAGTAGGTGGTCTTGTATTCCTTCGTGTATCCCCTATGAAGGGAGTAATGCGCTTTAGCTCCACTGGGAAATTGGCTCCTCGCTTTATAGGACCATTTCCGATTATTGAGCGCATTGGTCCTGTAGCATATCGATTGTCTCTGCCATCTCATTTATCGGGTATTCATGATGTCTTCCACATTTCTCAGCTTCGGAAATGTATTCGAGATTCTGATTCAGTTATTCAGCCTTCCGAGCAGCATGATTTTGAGATCTCACCTAGCTTATCAACCGTTCAGCGGCCTATTCGATTGCTTGGTTCGGAGGTGAAACGCCTTCGAAGCAAGGAAGTTCCTCTTGTCAAGATTCAATGGTTGGAGAATCCCAATGATTGCACTTGGGAAATCAGAGAATCCATTGAGCGTTCGTTTCCGGATTTCCTTTCTTCATTTGAGAATGGTGAGAAATCTTTTATCTCGAGCTTTGCTTACTTCTTTTGTTTGATTCAATGAGTTGTTATAGAATTTTTCCCATAGGAATTGCACGGACGCAATTTTATTAAGGGGGGAGTCTGTAACAACCCTGCTTTGGAGATTACCATGAATATTAAATTATAATGATGATTATAATTTAAATTGGAATTAATTGAATTAATAAGGATATAATATTGTTTATTTTAATAAAAAAAATGAAATGAAATTTGGATTAAATTGAGCTAGTGTGATAAATAAATGAAATCCTGAATGTATAATAGATAATTCTTGAGCGGAATAAAATTTATGTTTTATTTCGAGAATTTTCAAATACGATTGTTAAATTATATTTGAGTAAAATGTTAGTATTGGCAAGTTTAGAGTTATCGTTAGTATTGCTATTTTATTATCAAGAATAAGTGAAAAATATATTCCATGCGATAAAAATAACATTAGTGAGTGAAATAAAATATTTATTGATGATTTAGTCATGTATTAATATTTTGGAACATGCTATATATTTTATTTGGCCAATTATGCCAATTTACAAGTTATATTGTAAATACATAAAAAATAATAATAAAATAAAATATATATAAAGTGATAAACTTGTGTTTTATCTTTCTATTTGGAATCTTCATGTTGAGACGATTCCAACAAGCCTAGATTTGTCAAAATCGGATTAATATTGAAATAGTTATGAATAATTGAAAATATGTCTTAAATTAAATTTCAAAACTAAATTATTCTAAGGCTTATTGGGTTTGGTTGATATTGGGTTCATACCCAATAGCCTGAAGTGGTTTCTGGAATGAGAAAAAAAAAACAGAAGTGTACGTACAGAACACTTTTATTCCCTCATCTTCCTCCCCAATAGCTCCAGAAACTATTTCAATGGCCTCCTGCTAAATTTTCAACCAAAACTCCAAGCCAATTGCTCAAATTAAAGGATTTTTAGTCAAAAATTTATAAGAGGTAATCTCCTATTCAATTATATCTCCAACTTGTAGAAAGCTTCATAGTTTGTTTACTGTAACTTCTATTTATAGTTTTCTATTGTCTACATGTTGTTTTCTTAGCTTCTACAGGTGATTTTGCGGCTTTTAGGAGTTAAAAGCTTCCATCTTTCAGCCTAAAATCCTTGCTTTGCTCAAAAATCGTAAGTATATAACTTACAGCAACTAAATTGAAAGCCTGTGAAAAATCTGTAGCTTTATGTTGCAAATTCGTACTAGTTTCTTAAGTTTTTGTATATCTCGTTTGGCTGAAAATGCATCATAGTAAAATGGTCATAACTTTCACGTTTCTTGTCCGTTTTACCTTAATTTTTTTTGTTGGAAACTGCATTCGATAAGCAACAATTTATTTTCAGATTGTATCCTGAGATTTTGCATTTTTAATGACCGAAAATGGGTTTGAAATCAGGAGCCTGATTCTGCCTTTAACAAATCAGGCTTAGTTTGTATTTGTTAGCAAAACAGCCATAACTTTTGACACACAAATCGGATTTTGATAACCTTGATCTTTCCAGAAAGCTTATTTTATATACTACAACTTTCATTTGTTGAGTTTTCTATTATTTTGAGGTTAGCTATGACAAAATTGAATTAATTTACTGCTGACCCGAGAGCAAAGCCAATTCTGCTCTGTGTTTGACACTGGAACAAAATCGGCCATAACTTTTTCAATTTTTATCCAAATTCAATAATCTTTGATGTTATGGAAAGCTAAGGATTTTCTCTAAAAGTTTAATTTTTCGGGATTTTTGAAATTCTGAAGATAAATTGATCAAAATTGTATTTTTTTTGTTGCTATCCCGAGACTAAAACTTCAGTAGTGTCGAATTTAGACTTCTGAACCATTTTAGACATAACTTTTTCAATTTTTCTCCGAATTCAATAATCTTTGAAGTTCTAGAAAGCTAAGAATTTTCTCTAAAAGTTTTATGTTTTGATATTTTTGAAATTTTGAAGTTAAATTCATCAAAATTGCATTTTTTTTGTTGTTATCCCGAGACTAAAGCTTCAGCAGTGTTGAATTTAGACTTTTGAACCATTTTTGGCATAACTTTTGCGTTTGTTATCCAAATCCAATAATTTTTGAAGTTTTGGAAACTGTAGGAAGAATGCGACAACTTTGATTTGTATCACTTTCTGAAATTCAATGGTTAAATGGTCGAAATAGTTGATGAAAAATCGCTGTCTTGAGCACTTGCATGTAGTCTTGTGTGTTGTATTTGCTTTGGTGGATGAGTTTTCTGATGATTTGTTGTTTTTTTTTTCACTTGATTTGTGAATAGTTTGAGCTCATTATTTTACACCATATGCAGATGATATGAGATAAGGTATATGACTTTTGTGAACATCTGAGTTTCCATTTTAATGTGGATTTGACTAACGGTTAGTAAACTGTTTAGTGCGAACGTGTGGTATGGGGCACAGGTTAACATTTTACAGATTCCTCTCCGAAAGTTAGTGACACATTCTAGAATTACTAGTGCTATGACCTTCGGGTCATCTGAGAATCTGAGAAATCCGGAAAAGGTGACCTCGGTCGCCTCTGAGATCTCTGTTGGGTACCTAACTATATTACTAGCACTAGTCTGAGAACTTTAGCACGTGCAACATGCTTTAGCATGTAATTATTGGCCAATCTGAGATTTATTTTATGAGTTAAGAGAATTTTGATTTCACCATATTTTGATGTGTTTACTTAGCCTTATAGAGATGAATAAGGCGAAATATGAGTTCTTGAGGATTTTGGTGATTTCAATTTTATGGTTTTATACTTGGGTTTCATTTACTACTTTGAGAAGTTTATTTATTCATGTATCATATTTGGATGTTTTCTTTATATGCATGAATCCCCTAGTATTAACCCAAGTAAGTGTAGAATTATACCGTTCTTAGAGACAGACAATTCTTGATATCAACCTTAGTCATTCTTATCAATTAGTGGTCCCTTGATGTATGTTTCCCTTATACCTTATCGTATTTCCTTTCTAACGATAAGATTCAGTTGCCTGACCCGTGTGTTTATCACTCGGGTCAGACCGAGTTGCAGGTTAGGTTGGATGACTATCCTTTTTGCTTGGATCCGTTTTGCCATCTTTTGTGGGCTCTTGACTATGGACTTGGATACCTCCACTTTTGATGGATCTTTTATTTACCACTTCATGTATATATTCTTTTATGGGATGATGTTGTATTATATTATGGGATGAACGGTATTACATCAGATGTTTGGTTTTGTATTAGTATATATTATCTGTGACTGCTGTTTCTGTGACATGTTATGATGTTATTGTGCTTTGTTCTGAATAGATCCGTTAGCCGTGTAGTATCGTATTAGTTAATCACCGAGTATGTCGACTACTTGAGATTCGCAGAAAAAATAAATAAAAAGTAAGTATCGACATACTTAGTCATTAGCTAGTGCATTACTATTCGGTCGCCCTTAACCAGCCCTATTCTCTGCATTAGTAGATGGAATTACTCGTTAATTCTCTTTACTAATGTGGGTCTCGGGGTGGGGCGTCACAGATATATAACTTTGTTTATTCAAAATCAAATATTTCAATTCGATTACTCTTTTCAATATCAATTTCATTCAAATCCGTACGATGTACACATATCATCCATACGCTATACCAATCTGATCGCTCACTCGATCACACAATTTCACTTCCGAACTAGCATCGTCCACCCGACCGCCTAGTGCGGACACAGATTTGGTTTCTTGATTAGAAACCGTCATTCTCCTTGCATAACTATAACTACGATAGAGAACATCCAGAACCAATCAACAATCCATATCCAGGTTCGCGGTCGAAAATCGAGTGAAAAAAATCCCAACTCGGATTGACAAATTATCTCGAAATTCTATACTCGAATCTGGATCAAATCACTATGCGAATAGAATAATATATGTATATCCTACGTATTTAATCTTATTGATTTTTTAGCCAACTCAATTTCTCTCCCTATTCACATTTCCTTTAATTTCCATTCACTTATTTACAATCGCTTCAATTCCATTGAATTATCACTTCAATCTTATCTCAGTTGGGTATTTAATTAATAACGGTCTGAACCCCGACCATTTTATATTTAGAAAATAGCTTGAAAATTGAAAAATAGGTTAGTAGTGAAAAATAATTATTAGTTTGCAAAATAGCTATAAAATAGGTAACTAATTGTAAAATAGTCGAAAAATAGTTGAATAGTTTTAGGAATTTTAAATAATTGCAAAATAGTTGTAAAATAGAAATTAGTTTGTGAAATAGTTGAAAAATGGTAATTAGTTTAGAAAACAGTTGAAAAATGGTTAAATAGCTCCAAAAAATAATTGTAAAACAAGTATAAAATAATTTGGCTTTAAGAAAGAAATGTTGTATATATTTAGTAGCTTGGAAAAATAAGTTTATATTAAAACAATTTATATTGAAAAAAGTCCAGAGTCAAACTGTTCAATTCCCAATCTCCATTCTCATCAATTCATTTTAAATTTTCATTTCCATTTAAATTGACCCAATTCAAATTTTAAATAACTCTAATTTCCATTGGACTTGATTTATTCCCAATTCAACTTCAATTCTAATTAATTTACACTCAATTCAATTGGTACTAATGGAATATAAGTTTCAACTTTAACTCATCTCGAATTATATAAATTCGAGTTGAATTCTCAAAGGTTGGTTTAACTCTTTAAACCAAATTAACTTTTATTAAAGTTTTTAAACAATTTAATTTCTGAGTCCAATTCTCCATTTTAAATTATCTTTACTTATATATTTCAAGATTCAAATAAGAGTTCAATGCAATTTTATTTGTTTTCAAAATTTAATTTATTATTCAATTTTATCTTCCAGTTTGAAGCCAGTTCTTAAATAAGTTTATTTTACAATTCAATTATTCAAATTTATTTTATTTATACAATACCATTCTCAATTTAAAGATTTTTATTAACCATAGGATGATATCATCCAATTTATTTTAAAACGTCCATCCATTTTCACTTTTTAAATCTCAAACCAGTTTTGAGATCACACAAATTCCCAATTCAAATCAACCATTTAACTTTCCAAGTTAAATTCTAATTTCATCTTGAAATTTCCAATTCTGGTTGCTTTTTCTACACTTATTTAACTTTCTCAAAGTTAAATTCCAATTTAGTTAATCCAATCAACCTTACTTAATTTGAATTTCCGCTCCAAACTTCAAAATTCTTTCCCTCTTATAAGTTCAAACTTATATCCCTTTGGGTTTTTACATCACACTTCAGGGAAAAATCAAAACTCAACCTCTTAGAGTTTTTTTCAAATTACCTTTGATATCATGTATATCCATACATATATACATATTTATTTCTTGGCCCTCCCAGCCATGTTTTAAAATTTTAAACCACCCTTTGTTTTAAATCCAAATCAAATTTCAAACAACCTATTGTTTTCAACAAGTCCCAGTTATTCAAATAATACTTATTTATTATTTTTCATTACTTTGAACAAAATTTCAAATTCTGCGACCAGATTTAGAATTTCATTTTCAAGTAATTTAAATTTTAATTTGGTTGTATTTCTGTTTTGACTTAATTTAATTCCAATTCAAGCCTTCAATTTGGTCGCATTATATTACTTCTTAATTTTAATTCCAATAATTTAACAACCAATCTCCTTAATATTTATTAGAAGGAAATATTTCTTTATATATCAAAGTATATTTTATATAAAATCATTTAAAATCTTTATATAAGAAAATAACAAATACGTGCTCATATATATATACACTCAACTCATTCTAGAGTACTTTGGACTCTATTTAATGAGTAATCCCCACTAGAGCCAAGGTTCTCTCTTAACCTTTTAGCTCTAACACCAAATGTAACGACCTGAAATTTTCACACCCGAAAATTCCAGATAGTTATGAAAAAGAAGAAAGAGATAGAGGAAGAAGAACAGAAACATCAACATCTCACATTCGCAGCGGATAAAATATAACAATAAATAATAACAATCTACATAAGAATATTATATCTGTCGATTACATTTAATATACATCAGAGTTTCACATATATACAGTCACTGAATATAAATTTTTTTATCATGTCTCAGATTAACAATAATATAATACATCGGAAATACTTTACACGATCCTGCCATCCATCTTGCTTCCTGAGCTCCAGAACGTACCTACATGAAAATCTATAATACTCGGTCTGACCCGAGCATTACATCAAAGTAACACCCGGGTCAGGCTGGAAACCAGCGTGAGTAAACCCAACTAACATGGAATACCAAAGCAAACAAGTAATATAAACCCGGGTATCTCAACCAATTTTACAAGTTAACAAAATGTTATAGACATAACGTATTACACACTTAAATTTTCTAAATACCAAAGATTTAGATTTAAAATAGTCCAGTTCCTCCAAATCACCTTACTCTAGCATATAGATTTTACATATCAATCTATAAAAATTCGAAGAGGTTTCGGGTATTTCCCAATACCCGAACCCGGTCTCTTCGAACTCATGTCATCCTAACCCCAGTTATCCAAATGAAATACACAACATTTCATATCAAAGGTATCAACTCACTCAAAGCATCCAATATCAATCAATCATTCGGAAGCAAAACTTAATCACATACAAATCAATTCAATGGATTCTAATTAAATTTCAAACCTCAATCACTTAGATTCCTTCATTAATTATTTCCAAAACAATTAGTTAATCAATCCTTCCCTATCCATTCATCTTAATTAATCACCCTGGATTAATTATCCTTCAATTACATTCAAGTAATTATCTTTTTTTAATTTCATGATATTAATTATTCTTAACCCAAAATCAATAAGTAATCTTAATTACTTCATGAATTAATTAACTATTTCAATTACAGTAATCCTTAGTTACTTATATTAGTTAATTTTTCATAAGTCTCTATTTATGGATAAATCGATCTTAATTAATCAATCTTTGATTACATTATTAATTATATAGATTAAGGATTTTCAATTATATTTTGACTTATCCTGATCTAAATTAATTACATTAAATAATTAATCATTAATTAAATCATACGTAATAACCACTTTTGATTTATCTCAACCAGCAATATACTATCCTTTTATTTACTTCATTAAATAAATAAAGTACTCCTTTATTTAACTATTTTAATTAATCTCTTGATTAACTTCACAAGTAATTATACTTTATTAATTTCGTTAAGTAGTTGCTTATTAAACCATCCATCGATTATTTTAAATGCTTTATTAATTAACTTAACTTTAATTAATTAATTCAACTCTTAATTACTAAATTAATCATCCCAAATCATTAATTAATTGAATTAATTAATTATCCATGTTAATTACCCTTCTTATTTACTGAATCACAAATCATTAAGCCCTTATTAACACTAAAATGAAATTATTTTCTTATTTCTAACTTAAGTTTAAACAAGTTAAAACCCAAATACTTCGAGTCAAACCACAATCAACTCGAGAACCAATCAAAACCAAAGTCACCCGATCATCTATTCATAGTGCACATCAATCAGTTTAATCATGCAACCAAATATATAAATTTAACCATTTAAATTTAGATAAAAATCCAAGGTTTGAGATTTACTCACCTTCAATTCAAATTGCAACCCAGCCCAATCCGGTTTGTCTTCTCTACGATTTAGACCTTGAATAATATTATAGGGTTTTATTAACGTTTGTAATAATCAAATCATCATTTACCATTTAATAAAATTTGATTAAAATTTTTTATGTAAACCAATTTTTTTTCCAAAAATAAATCATATTTCTTTCCTATGAAACCCATATTCTAAAACAATACCTATGTACAGTTTAAATAAGCTATGCAGATTTCAAACTTTATTAAACAATATTCTTCTAGAACAGACCTCACCTCGATGACATCCTCGTCACTGAAGAAAGAGCATTCGAGTCATACTGCCACGACGTGCCACAGCTCTAGATTGCGCATCACCTCCAGCTGCAAACCCTAGGTTCGCATCAGCATCGCCTACGGCCACCGGTGCTGCCTCGCGTCTTCCAATCATTGCGCGGCCCAAACCCTAGAACCGCGATCGATTTCGCCTCCACTTTTCATGCACGTACGCGAACCCGATCGCGGCCCTAAAAGCGAACGGCCTGAAGTCGAGCTTTTCCCCCTCCCATTCTCACGTGACTGCGCCGTCGAGTTCGAATTTGATTAAGACCATGTCGTTTTTTTTTCTTCGAGGGCTTCGGCCATTTTCTGTATATTTTCTTTTTTTAGACCGGCTTTCATTTTTCTGATTGAGGGTTAAAAAGAGATCGGGGATAAGGTATAGGGTTGGAGAAGCTTTTTGAATACGCGTGAATAAAATATAATAGAATATTGAAAATATCCTACGATGAATAACGCGAAATCCCGAACCCCGAATCCGACATTCTAACAAGCGTTAATAAGGTTCTACCCGCATTCCGAACACAATGGAACATGTTTCGGAGGCTAATTTGATCGTATGTGAAAGTTACAAAAGAAAATGATAAAATTTCTATTAAATCAATTAAAATAGTTCTAAGCGTTTTGAGTTGCCAGGGTCAAACGACAACTCCGATTGCTACGAAAATTGAAATCCGATAATAACTAACTATTATGGATCCAATGGAACTGGTTTCGTCGAATTTCGAGACTGTGCCTCAGAAAACTATTTTTAAATATCGATTTAAACGATATATCATTAAAATTGAACAAACTACCTTTAAATTGAATTTCAACCATTCTATTATCTTCAGTATCATCATTATAAATTTTATAAGCCTTCAAATTATTTAAATAGGCTTAGCAATTCCAGATTCAACAATTTCCCCAATTTCAATTATTAAATTCAATATTTAAACTATATAATTCAATGATTTAATTACCCAGTAAATATTGATATCTGGAATTCAAGTTAAAAATTAACTTTTAAATATTTTAAAATCAATTAACTATTCAAATTTAAATTGTTAGAAATTCCGGGCCATCATGCTTAAATATTTATTTTTTACTTTAATACTTATTGTCTTATATGTCTTTATAAATATTTATTTTATTATTTTTGTAGTATATTTTTTCTTTTTCTTTTGTCTTATTTTACATTTGCATTCCAATATATATATAGATATTTAACTTTTAAAGAAATTGTTTTTAAAACTTATTTATACTTTAATAAAATAAACACACATATTTTTTTATTTGAATTTGGAGAAACTCAATCCAATTTACCAATTAATTTCATAATTTTTTATTCAAAAATTAAATTAATTATCAATTTAAATTTAGTAAAAATCCAGGATCGTTAAGATTTGAAGAACTAGTATAAAATAAAGTTGAAGCCACTGGAAAAATAAATGGTTTGAAAAAAAGAATAACATAATTTGGTTTATTTCTTAAGAAGATATGATTGATACAATAAGAGGTATTTTCGGCCAAAACTGGACCAAAGAAAGGACTTGAAAATTAGAGTTTTTGTGTAGAAATATTCGAAATGGGAAGAAGGGTTAAACAACAAACTTGTTGGCATTGATATTATACATGGTTTAAAAATATGAATTATTTTTTTGAAGTAGTTTAGTGGAATATAGAAGCCATGGAAATAAGGAGAAGAAAAAGGGAAGGGAAAAAAGAGAAAGAAGAGGAGAGGGAAGGTGAGGCTTTGGCCATGGGTTCCTGCCATGGATTTTGGATGGTGATGGAGGTTGGTGGCGGCAAGAGGAGAAAGGTCGGCTGGGGTTTTGATGGAGGAAGGATGAAATTTGATTTGGAGATTAAGGAGTTTCGAGATTTTGAGTTTTCTATAGATTTAAGCAAGAAGCAGAAAAAGAAGAGTATGCAAAAAGTTTCTCAAATGAGAAATTTTTGTACGTACTTGGTTTTAGTCTGATAAGAAATAGAAGGTCAATGGGTGGAAAAAAAAGATCCAAAGTTTCTTTGGTTTCCTAGGGTCTCTTGGTTTGCTAAGGAGCCCATTAGTCCAAAACAAACCCAATAAGGCTTAGTAAAAAAACACAATTATACACTGCAAATGAAAGAAATAAGTTGCAGGTTATTTAATAATTAGGAAATAAAGGTGGAGAGGCAAAAGTAAATGTCACGTTTTATTTTGAAAGCTTCAGGCATTACTAATGTATAAAGAAATGTACGTATGAATGGAAAAGTTTGCAAACCAAGAAAAGTGAAATCTTGTATACGTGAAAATGAGGTGGCAAGAATTAATTACAAACTAAAAGTCTAGGCTCAAGTATTAATAATGAGATAACTATTTTGAAACCTACATGCAACAATTAATAACCAAAGAAATAAAGGGACCATGTACATCGCACAACCTTTTTGAAATTCAATTGGTCAAACGTAACCAAGTTAACTTCATTAACTCAAATTATATTCAAATTTGTACGCATTTTTTTATCTATGCATAATGAATAAAATTACTTAACTTAAAAATGAAATCGTTCAATTTGGTTTTCCCAAAATGGTCTTTTATTTCCATTAAAACATATTTTCTGTTTAACACAAAGTTGTATTTTGTGACGATCCGGAATTTTGGGCAATATCAATTTAATAATCTTTATTAATAATTAAATTGAATTCATAATTTTACTTTATAATTTTAGTTTAAATGGGTAATTTAATCTTTTTAAGGCCAATAGATATTTAATCTGGCAATATTTATTTATATCTTCTCTAAACAATTTAAAATTTGATAAGATATATTTTTTCAAAGCTGATAAAATTTATGTTTTATTTATAATATATATTTGGTATATATATATATTGTGAATAGGAGGTCTTTTGTTTAATAAAAGAAATACGTTTTCAAATTATAATATATATGTATGTATATATTGTGATTCGAAGCTTTGTTTTAAATTAAATATTTTTCAAAAGCTAATTTAAGGTTAATTCTATATTTTCAAAGTATAAGATAATTATTTATTTTTAAAATGTGATAGTTTAAATAAGATTTATTTTGTTTTTTTCTTTTAAAAAAAGTACTAAACTAAAATGGTTATATATGTAGTTTTAAATAAGCTTTGTTTTTAAAATATCTCTTAAACTAGAATAGTTTGTAAACATAAGTAATACATAAGTAAATTACTGAATTCACATTTACATAAATATAAATACAAATTCATATTACATTATTTAAAGGAAAACATAAATACTTTTGTAATAAGGATTTAAACATAATAATCCTTTTTTAAACACTTGTAAGCTAAAGTGAATTTGTGATGACAATTGTCTAAATTAATTAACAAGTGTCGTCTCTTACTTTTTATTTCTTTATTTTTTCATAATTTAGTTTGCAAAAACCTACACTTCATCTTTCAACTCTTTTTGATATTCTCAGATGAAATAAAAAATATTTCAAACTAAAATCTTGTAAAAAAATTTCACCAATTCAATTTCCAAAAACCTGATATCAAATCTGAAGCAAATTTCCAAATCGTGTACAATTCTTAAAGAAAATTTCTAAATCTGTAACAAGTTTCAAGAAAAGTTTAACAGCAAGTTTCAGCACCTAAATCAACATTAAACAAGCATGCAAAGATTTGTAATTTCAACGGCATAGTAATTTTCCAAATTTCAAAGCCTGGGAAAAAAATATAACCTGCTCTACCTTTTCAAAAATGGTGAGTGAACTCTTTTTTTTTAAGAACGGTCTGATCTGGTTTTAACTACCATGCATGTGCTGATATTGGCTTGTATTGAAGTTCTTTAGCTTGAATTTATATGAATTGGTATGTATATATGTTGTGTGAGCCTGTCTGTTTATACACATTCAAGTCTGTTCTCTGTTGTTCACTGTGGATGTTCTGCTTTTAAAAAATTCAATATCTACGAATCAAATCCATATTAGCCTTAGGTATATAAAGTAAATTTGTTTGCTGATGTATAATGAAGATTTAAAAAATAGTTACAGGATTTTAAATGTAACAAATAATGTTTAAAAGGAAGATAACAGAGAAATACATATTTATGATAAAAATCAACCATCTTAATTTTAGTTTTGAATGGCATGATTGTGTTCGTAGCAGCAAGTCATGAATTTAGATGACACAATCATGATTTTTAGGTCAGTTTTCACTGTGCTTTTCTGAGATGATCGTAATTAGCACTTCCGCCAAATTCCGACGAACGAAGAAGAATTGGGCAATGGGCTTTGGTCTGGAGGATGATGGTAGATCGGCGAGCAAGGGAAAAATGGTCGCTTGATTTTTCGTGTGACGTGGTGGTCGAAAATGGTTGTAATAAGGTTTCTTTTCGGTGTTTATTGATGAGATAATGGAGATGGCGGAAGGGATTGCAATGGTAGGGATGCGAGCTGGATGATGTGACGTAGCTTCAGTGAGGTGGATCAGTGATCTTGAGGTCAGAGGCGATAGGGAAAAGGGGTTTCCCCGGCCATGGTGGTTCCACTAGGGTCGAGGTTTTAGCTCGATTTTGTTTCGTTGGATTTTCGTTGGATATGGGTTCTCGCTTGAGTTCGTATGGGTTCAAGTGGTCGTCGAGCATTGTCGCGACAATCGCCAGAGGTCGGTGGCGTTGGTGCAAGTGAACCGTGTGCACGTCGATTCTGTGAGGATGGGTTTTGTAGAAGGCTCGGGTTTTGTCTTGTGCGATTGGGAAATTGACTCGAAGTAGATGCAGATGGGTGGGACTCGAGGCAAGCATGGGTTTTGTAGAGGATGGACTCGGGTTGGAATGCTTTTGCTTGTGAATTTTGGTATATAAACTCGAGTTTGCTGTGATGGTTATCTGGTTTCAAGTAAAGGAAATTGTTGCAAAGGAAACCAAGTCTGCATAATTTTAAGGCAAAATTATGTAAGAAGAACTCAAGTTTAAATTGTAAAACAAGTTTTCAAAACAAATGGAAATCAAATTTTAATGGTATTTAGTTTTATATATTTTCAAATTTAAATTTATAAAATGCTTGGTTTTAAAGTACTTTATTAAATTAATTTGAATTTTAAATTCAAGATATTTCCAATATAAATATTAGATTAAGTATTGATAAAATTCAAATGAGTTGAAATAAGAATGTTTTTAAGTTAAGTTATGTCCAAAGAAATTATAAAGGGATGTCTAAATCAGATTCAAAATATATGTAAATGAATAAGTTTAAAATTGAGTTTTCAAAGATAAATTTTTTTTATTCAATTAAATATGTTTGAAAAGGGTTTTCAAAATTTTTGAGTATATTAAAATTAAGTGTTTGAATTGTTTTTTTTTAAAAGTAAAATCATATTTCAAATTGATTTTTAAATTGGATTTAATGAAGTTAATGATTAAAGTGAATATTTAATATAAATGCAAATTTTATTCTTAATTAGTTAAGTTAAGATTAATTAAGAATAATTAATTAACAATAATTAATTAATAAAATAAAATAAAGCTTGATTACTTTGTAATTAAGGATAATTACTTAATGAAGTAATTAGTGGATGGTTAATGAATTACTTAGAGATTAAGTTAAGATTAATTAGTTGATTAAGTAATGTAATTAATTTTAGGTTAATTAATAAGTCTGATTAACTAAAGACAAATCACTTATGATTAATTAAGTGTAATTACTTAATGAGGTAATTAATGGATAATTACTGAATGTAATTAAGAAGAGAAATTACTTATGGAAGTAATTAGTGGAAAATTACTTATGGAAGTAATTAAATGAAAGTGATTAAGAGCAAATCACTTCATGTTATTAATTAATGGATTAATTAATATAATTGATTTGAAAGTTAACTAATTAAAGAGTATTGAATTAATTACAGGATTAAAGGTTAATTAATGATGTGATTAATTAATTGTTAAGGTAATTAATTCAGAGAATAATTAACTAATGAAAGTAATTAGAGGATAATTAGTGGAAGTAATTAAGGGTTAATTACTTAGTTAATTTGGTCAATTAATTAATGTACTTAATTAATTAATTAATGTGATTAATGTAAGATTAATTACTAAATGTAATTAATTAAAAGTGTGATTAATTAATAAAGTAATTAATTAAAGATTATTAATTAATGTAATTAATTAATAATTACTTAATGAAGTAATTAAGAATTAATTAATTAGTGTAATTAATCAAGGATTAATATAATTAATTAAGGAGTTAATTAATTAAGGTAAGTAATTATAAGATGATAAATTACTGTTTAAGATTAATTAAGACTAATTAATGAGGTGGTTAATTAAAGTTTAATTATTTAATCAATTAAAGGGTAAATTAATTAATGGGGATCATTAATTAATATAATTAATGAAATTAATCAAGGTTGATTAATGAAAATGATTAATTAAACTATGATTAATTAATTGTAATTATTTAAGGATCAAGTGTAATTTATTATAGTTAATCAATTAATTAATGGAAGTAAATGGAGGATCATTAATTAATGTAATTAATGATAGTAATTAAAGATTAATTATTATATATGGTTATGATAATTAATTTGTGTAATTAATTAAAGTATAATTACTTAATGCAATTAAAGGATAATTAATCAAGGAAGATTAATTAAGGTAAATCATTAAGAGATGTTTAACTAATTTATTGGTAGTTAATTAGTGATAAGTAAGAAGGATTAAGGTAATCCAACTGACCAAAGATAGTGATTAATTTAATTAGAGGTTAATTAAATTGATTAAGAGTGAATCAAACCAGCTTATGGATGATTGATTAATACTGGTTGATTAATATTAGACGACTGAATGATATTGGATGATTTGGATGTGATATCTCTTATATGTGATATGTGCTGCTTTATAATGTGAGATGTTTGGTTGATTTAGATAATACTGATTATCTATATGTGATATTGTAAATCATCTATCGGTTTATGTTATTCTGAATATAAGTTTAATTGTTTAAACCCTTAAACGACTTGGACATTAAAATGACGTTTTGGATTTCGGTGAGACCGGGATCGGGTTTCCATATTTGGATATTCGAAAACCACATCGATCCAAATTAAACCTTAGGTCGTGAATCCAAGTGAAGAGCATAATGAAGACTTAAAGTGTAAGAACTATTCGTCAGTATAACTCTGAGGGTGATTTCAAGATGAGTTTGACAGAGATAGTAATTTCAGGTTCGAGTGGTGATTTAGAGTGCAAGTGCTATGGACGTTGACTTTGAGGGTGATTCCAAAATGAGTGCAATGAGATAGTGCCTTCGGTTTCGTTCAAACCCGGAACGAACTTGTATGGATTGAATGCTTTCAGAACATCGTCAAGTGGGCGATGAGCATTCTAAGATAGATGTGTTCTAAAAGGTAATCGTAGCCTCAAGCCTCATCAGCTGGGAATGGCTAAAACAGGGGAGGTGCAGCAAGGTTAAGTGGGTCATCCCCAAGTAGGATGAGATTTACCCCTGTCTAGAGGTCACTTTCTATTTCGGCTTAGTGTGTGGTTGGTCGCGCCAACCATGGGGTGGTCTTGTTCAGGACTGTCCGGTAAGGATGGTTCTGGCCTTGTATTGTAGGGATTTAGGGTGGATCCTCGTATGGTGATCTAGGCCCCGTACTGTGACGGGAGGTACCCCAGTAGCCCTGCCATTGATGGAAACCCATTCTTCCTACGTGCCCTTACGGTTTTGATTGTATTACCCACTTTTGTGGCTAGTAGCTAGAATTTAATCATGTAACAATTTTAGCTATTTCTTATATACTTGAGAACCCTAAACACTATTATAATATCACTGGATTTCCTATCAAATGTTTTAGTTAGCATAAGATAAAATGTTTCCATGTTTATGTGTGGAAAGTCTTACGTGATACCTTTCTTTTCAAAGGTTTTCAAAGTTAAATAATTTTAACCGTTTACTCACACCAGACCCATGTCTAACCCCAAATGTTTATTTCCTATTTTGTTAAACTCTTGGGTACTCATATTATGTATGAGTAGTCGAGGAATTTAGGTTAGCTTTGATTAATTCTGGAGGAGATTTAGTGCAGGAGGCTTCAGCGTATAGATATTATTGTGGTTTCGCTGTGCTAGAGATTGTGTCTATATCTCTGTGATACCTTGAGTTGTATAATTAGACAGCAGCTTATAACTGTCTAAATTGAGATTTGTAAGTTATGTACTCTGATGTATATGATACTATGTGATATTTTATGTGATATATTATATTTCATTCGATCCCCTATGAGTATCTGATGTTGTTGAGTTTCTTCTTTCCTATCTTTTCTTCTTCTATCCCTTTCTTTCTTAAATCATGATGCGTCTCTCCGGTAGATGGAAGACGGGTCGTGACAATTGGTATCAGGGCGCTAGGTTGAGTAAATACCTAGGATTTGGAGTGATTTCTATTTTTCTTGAGAGAGAATACTTGTGTGTGTGTATACATACATATGTATGTATGTATATGTATATATTTATATATCTTCCTGATCTGTTGGGGTACCTGTTTGGGTTTTCCAACATAAGTTATAAAGGTAAATAGGGTAGTGGTGTTTGTAACACGACTACCAATGAATTGGAGTTTGAATGTTTGAGGTTGGAAGAGTATTTGTAGATGCTGTAGACCTAATACTGTCTCGAGTGAGCTTTGTAGCTTGGTGTAAGGATTTCTCTGATCTTCGAAGGGAATCTTTTTAAAGATTCGGAGTCCATCTTTGAAGTGTAAGTTTGGATTGCACTCGGGTGAGCGAACTTTCTGGAGTTTGGATCTGTCGGATGAGCAGAAGCAAGCGATGGTATCTTGGCAACCGTAGGAAGGAGTTTTGTCTGTTTTGGAATATGAGACTAAGGTCTATAAGTTGTTTCGCTACGGCATGGTCTCATTTTCACCCCTTAAGAGGAGTGAGATGTTGATGCTTGGTTTGGAGCCTGAATTTCTTTGGGGATGTCTGCCCATCTCGAGGACTCTTATGTGCAGTTAGTTAATGACTTTTGGGGTCCAAGGAGCCTATTGATTAGAAGTCTTTGGTTAGCAGTGGTAGTAGTGCAGCTCGGAGGTGTTTGTGCGCCAACAAGAAGGTCTCTTGGCCTAGCAATGTCCTAGAGGTGGATCTAGGAAGCAGTAGTGTGATCTATTCCTCCGATGATTCAGAAACCTTTGTGGTTCTTCTATCAGCAGTCCGGGCTGATGGTAAAGGCTTTCTTGAAGAATTAACCTTGTTTGGAAAAGCTTAAGGCTGTTCTAATTGGTAAAGAGAGGACAGTTTCTTTTGAATATGATCTAGATAGGATCGCAAAAGTGATTTGCGATTAGTTTGGGAGTTCATTTTGGATAATTTTTTGTTTGAGTTGGAGGCTTCTCTTGTGGAAGTAGGAGCTAATAAAGTAGTCAAAGATTTTTCTGGATATCATCGAGGAAGTCAGAAGTTTGTCTGCATCTGGGGTTGAGCTCCGTATTGACTTGGTCCAGAAGCATACTGGTGGTTTGCCTGGTGGTAGGATGGTTCTTAGAGAGAGAAGAATTGGGGTTGCAGCTCAGAAATTTTTGAAAATGGATTTGGTCAGATCTAGTTTTCAAGTTTGGATTCTGTTGTAAGGTTGTGTGGCCAAGTTAGATGGGTCACTAAGATTTTATGGATCAAACGAACCATGTTTTCGGGATATATTGGATAAGTTTGTGCTCGTGGTCCTCATCATTATTCTCATCTATTCTAGAATCAGAGTTGTGCAGCGGAAGCAAGGTAGCAGTTGTGCGAGGAAGGAGGTAAGTTCAGTCTTCTGACGCTTGGGTAGTAGAGCTTGCGTTTTGGATTCCAGCGAATCTTGGAAGACCTTTCTGTTGAGTAGAATCCAGAAACTGATTTGTTTTGGTCTAGTTGTTTCTGGAAACATCAGCATAGGTTGAGCTGATCAGGAAGAAGATGGGCAGCCAGGATCGTCAGAAGGAGTTATGTGGATAAGATGAATAAATCTGGAAATCGAAGTTGGAGACTTTATTATTGTTAAGGTTTCTCGGGTTAAGAGAGCAGTATGATGGGTAAGATTGGATGGCTAGCTCTGAGGTATTTGGGTTTCTTATATGTGTTTTTGATAGAATAGGTTCTTTTGTCCATAGGATTGAACCAGTTTGGATGACTGGGATTCATTGTATTTCACGTATCTCTAAGGGAGAATGTGTATGATCCATTGCTGGTTGTAGAATCTGTAGTTCAGTTGGATTTGGAAGTTGAGCTAGACTTGAGTATAGTCTGATATCTTGTTCTGATTGGTGGATTTAAAAAAGAGAGGAGCTCTGGATTATAGTGGTGTAGTTAGTTTAGCTTCTGTAGAGCGAGTCTCCCAGTGATTTATACTTGGGGAACTCTTGATAGATTTAGAAAGATTTATCCTGGTTTGTGCCAGGATAATTAGTTAGGTTTGTTTGTTTGATTGCTGTGGTTGTTAGTAGCTGGATGATGGTATGTTTTGCTATTGCAAATTAAAATCTTTGCTGGGTTATTAAATTATCTTTGCTTTTAAATTTCGGAGATGAAATTCATTTAAGGCGGGAAGAATGTGACGACCCGAAATTTTGGGTAACATAAATTTAATAATCTTTATTAATAATTAAATTGAATTGATAATTTTCCTTTATAATTTTAATTTAAATAGGTAATTTAATCTTTTTAAGGCTAATAGATATTTAATCTGGCAATATTTATTTATATCTTCTCTAAAAAAATTAAAATTTGATAAGATTTATTTTTTCAAAGCTAATAAAATTTGTATTATATTTATAATATATATATTTGGTATGTATATATTGTGAATAGGAGGTCTTTTGTTTAATAAAAGAAATATGTTTTCAAACTATAATATATATGTATGTATATATTGCGATTTGAAGCTTTGTTTTAAATTTAATATTTTTCGAAAGCTAATTTATGTTTAATTCTATATTTTCAAAGTATAAGATAGTTATTTATTTTTAAAATGTGATAGTTTAAATAAGATTTATTTTACTTTATTTTCTTTAAAAAAAGTACTAAACTAAAATGGTTATAAATATATATATATATATATATATATATATATAGTTTTAAATAAGCTTTCTTTTTAAAATATCTCTTAAACTAGAATAGTTTGTAAACATAAGTAATATTTAAATAAATTACTGAATTCACATTTACATAAATATAAATACAAATTCATATTACATAATTTAAAGGAAAACATAAATACTTTCGTAATAAGGATTTAAACATAATAAACCTTTTTTAAACACTTGTAAGCTAAAGTGAATTTGTGATGACAGTTGTCTAAATTAAGTAACAAGTGTCGTCTCTTACTTTTTATTTTCTTTAATTTTTCATAATTTAGTTTGTAAAAACCTACACTTCATCTTTCAACTCTTTTTCCTATTCTCAGCTGAAATAAAAAATATTTCAAACTAAAATCTTGTAAAAACTTTTCACCATTTCAATTTCCAAAAACCTGATATTAAATCAGAAGCAAATTTCCAAAACCTGCACAATTCTCAAAGCAAATATCTAAAGCTGTAACAAGTTTCAAGCAAAGTTTAACAACAAGCATTCAAGAAGATTTTTCAATTCAACAGCAAGTTTCAGCACCTAAATCAACATTAAACAAGCATGCAAAGATTTCTGATTTCAACAGCAAAGTAATTTTCCAAATTTCAAAGCTTGAGAAAAAATAAAACCTTCTCTACCTTTTCAAAAATGGTGAGTAAACACTTTTTGAAAAAAATTGTTTGATTTGGTTTTAAGTACCATGCATGTGATGATATTGGCTTGTATTGAAGATCTTTAGCTTGAATTTATATGAATTGGTATATATGTATATATATATATATATATATATATATATATATATGTTGTGTGAGCCTGTCTGTTTATACACATTCAAGTATGTTCTCTGTTGTTCACTGTGGATTTTCTGCTTTTAAAGAAATTCAATATCTACGAATCAAATCCATATTAGCCTTGGGTATATAAAGTAAATTTGTTTGCTGATGTATAATGAAGATTTTAAAAATAGTTACAGGATTTTAAATGTAACAAATAATGTTTAAAAGGAAGATAACAGAGAAATACATATTTATGATAAAAATCAACCATCTTAATTTTAGTTTTGAATGGCATGATTGTGTTCGTAGCAGCAAGTCATGAATTTAGATGACACAATCACGATTTTTAAGTCAGTTTTGACTGTGCTTTTCTGAGATGATCGGAATTAGCACTTTCGCCAAATTCCGACGAACGAAGAAGAAATGGGCAACGGGCTTTGGTCTGGGGGATGATGGTAGATCGGCGAGCAAGGGAAAAATGGTCCCTTGATTTTTTGTGCGACGTGGTGGTCGAAAATGGTTGTAATAGGGTTTCTCTTTGCCGTTTATTGATGGGATAATGTTGGGTTCGTGCGTTGTCATGGAGATGGCGGAAGGGATTACAATGGTGGGGATGCGAGCTGGATGATGTGACGTAGCTCCAGTGAGCTGGATCGTTGATCTTGAGGTCAGAGGCGATAGGGAAAAGGGGTTTCCCCAGCCATGGTGGTTCCACTAGGGTCGAGGTTTAAGCTCGATTTTGTTTCGTTGGATTTTCGTTGGATATGGGTTCTCGCTTGAGTTCGTATGGGTTCAAGTGGTCGCCGAGCATTGTCGCGACGATCGCCAGAGGTCGGCGACGTTGGTGCAAGTGCACCGTGTGCACGTCGATTCTGTGAGGATGGGTTTTGTAGGAGGCTCGGGTTTTGTCTTGTGCGATTGGGAAATTGACTCGAAATAGATGCATATGGGTGGGACTCGAGGCAAGCATGGGTTTTATAGAGGATGGACTCGGGTTGGAATGGTTTTTTCTTGTGAATTTTGGTATATGAACTCGAGTTTGCTGTGATGGTTATCTGGTTTCAAGTAAAGGAAATTGTTGTAAAGGAAACCAAGTCTGCAAAATTTTAAGGCAAAATTATGTAAGAAGAACTCAAGTTTAAATTGCCAAACAAGTTTTTCAAAGCAAATGGAAATCAAAATTTTAATGGTGTTTAGTTTATATATTTTCAAATTTAAATGTATAAAATGCTTGGTTTTGAAGTATTTTATTAAATTAATTTGAATTTTAAATTCAAGATATTTCCAATATAAATGTTAGATTAAGTATTGATAAAAGTCAAATGAGTTGAAATAAGAATGTTTTTAAGTTAAGTTATGTCCAAAGAAATTATAAAGGGATGTTTAAATTAGATTCAAAATATATGTAAATGAATAAGTTTAAAATTGATTTTTCAAAGATAAATTTTTTTATTCAATTAAATATGTTTGAAAAGGGTTTTCAAAATTTTTGAGTATATTAAAATTAAGTGTTTGAATTGTTTTGTTTTAAAAGTAAAATCATATTTCAAATTGATTTTTAAATTGGATTTAATGAAGTTAATGATTAAAGTAAATATTTAATATAAATGCAAATTTTATTCTTAATTAGTTAAGTTGAGATTAATTAAGAATAATTAGTTAATAATAATTAATTAATTAAATAAATTAAAGCTTGATTACTTTGTTATTAAGGATAATTACTTAATGAAGTAATTAGTGGATGGTTAATGAATTACTTAGAGATTAAGTTAAGATTAATTAGTTGATTAAGTAATGTAATTAATTTTAGGTTAATTAATAAGTCTAATTAACTAAAGATAAATCACTTATGATTAATTAAGTGTAATTACTTAATGCGGTAATTAATGGATAATTACTGAATGTAATTAAGAAGAGAAATTACTTATGGAAGTAATTAGTGGAAAATTACTTATGGAAGTAATTAAATGGAAGTGATTAAGAGTAAATCACTTCATGTTATTAATTAAAGGATTAATTAATATAATTGACTTGAAAGTTAATTAGTTAAAGAGTATTGAATTAATTACAGGATTAAAGGTTAATTAATGATGTGATTAATTAATTGTTAAGGTAATTAACTAAGAGAATAATTAACTAATGAAAGTAATTAGAGAATAATTAATGGATGTAATTAAGGGTTAATTACTTAGTTAATTTGGTCAATTAATTAATGTAATTAATTAATTAATGTGATTAATGTAAGATTAATTACTAAATGTAATTAATTAAAAGTGTGATTAATTAATAAAGTAATTAATTAAGGATTATTAATTAATGTAATTAATTAATAATTACTTAATGAAGTAATTAAGAATTAATTAATTAGTGTAATTAATCAAGGATTAATGTAATTAATTAAGGAGTTAATTAATTAAGGTAAGTAATTATAAGATGATAAATTACTGTTTAAGATTAATTAAGACTAATTAATGAGGTGGTTAATTAAAGTTTAATTATTTAATCAATTAAAGGGTTAATTAATTAATGGGGATCATTACTTAATATAATTAATGAAATTAATCAAGGTTGATTAATGAAAATGATTAATTAAAGTATGATTAATTAATTTTAATTATTTAAGGATCAAGTGTAATTAACTAGACTTAATCAATTAATTAATGGAAGTAAATGGAGGATCATTAATTAATGTAATTAATGATAGTAATTAAAGATTAATTACTGTGTATGGTTTTGATAATTAATTTGTGTAATTAATTAAAGGATAATTACTTAATGTAATTAAAGGATAATTAATCAAGGAAGATTAATTAAGGTAAATCATTAAGATAAGATTAATTAATTTATTGGTAGTTAATTAATGATAAGTAAGCAGGATTAAGGTAATCCAAGTGACTAAAGATAGTAATTAATTTAATTAGAGGTTAATTAAATTGATTAAGAGTGAATCAAACCAGCTTATGGATGATTGATTAATATTGGTTGATTAATATTGGATGATTGAATGATATTGGATGATTTGGATGTGATATCTCTTATATGTGATATGTGCTGCTTTATGATGTGAGATGTTTGGTTGATTTAGATAATATGGATTATCTATATGTGATATTGTAAATCATCTATCGGTTTATGTTATTCTGAATATAAGTTTAATTGTTTAAACCCTTAAACGACTAGGACATTAAAATGACATTTTGGATTTCGGTGAGACCGGGATCGGGTTTCCATATTTGGATATTCGAAAACACATCGATCCAAATTAGACCTTAGGTCGTGAATCCAAGTAAAGAGCATAATGAAGACTTAAAGTGTAAGAACTCTTCGTCAGTATAACTCTGAGGCTGATTCCGAGATGAGTTTGACAGAGATAGTACTTTTAGGTTCGAGTGGTGATTTAGAGTGCAAGTGCTATGGACGTTGACTTTGAGGGTGATTCCAAAATGAGTGCAATGAGATAGTGCCTTCGGTTTCGTTCGAACCTGGAACGAACTTGTATGGATTGAATGCTTTTAGAACATCGTCAAGTGGGCGATGAGCATTCTAAGATAGATGTGTTCTATAAAGGTTATCGTAGCCTAAAGCCTCATCAACCGGAAATGGCTAAAACAGGGGAGGTGCAGCAAGGTTAAGTGGGTCATCCCCAAGTAGGACGAGATTTACCCCTGTCTAGAGGTCGCTTTCTATTTCGGCTTAGTGTGTAGTTGGTCGCGCCAACCACGGGGTGGTCTTGTTCGGGACTGTCCAGTAAGGATGGTTCCGGCCTTGTATTGCAGGGATTTAGGGTGGATCCTCGGTACGGTGATCTAGGCCCCGTACTGTGACGGGCGGTACCCCAGTAGCCCTGCCATTGATGGAAACCCATTCTTCCTACGTGCCCTTACGGTTTTGATTGTATTACCCACTTTTGTGGCTAGTAGCTAGAATTTAATCATGTAACAATTTTAGCTATTTCTTATTTACTTGAGAACCCTAGACACTATTATAATATCACTGGATTTCCTATCAAATGTTTTATTTAGCGTAAGATAAAACGTTTCCATGTTTATGTGTGGAAAGTCTTACGTGATTCCTTTCTTTTCAAAGGTTTTCAAAGTTAAACAATTTTAAACCGTTTACTTACACCAGACCCATGTCTGACCCCAAATGTTTATTTCCTATTTTATTAAACTCTTGGGTACTCATATTATGTATGAGTAGTCGAGGGATTCAGGTTAGCTTTGATGAATTCTGGAGGAGATTTAGTGCAGGAGGCTTCAGCGCATAGATATTATTGTGGTTCCGCTGTGCTAGTGATTGTGTTTATATCTCTGTGATATCTTGAGCTGTATAATTAGACAGCAGCTTATAACTGTCTAAATTGAGATTTGTAAGTTGTGTACTCTGATGTATATGATACTATGTGATATTTTATGTGATATATTATATTTCATTCGATCCCCTATGAGTATCTGATGTTGTTGAGTTTCTTCTTTCCTATCTTTTCTTCTTCTATCCCTTTCTTTCTTAAATCATGATGCGTCTCTCCGGTAGATGGAAGACGGGTCGTGACAGTTGGTATCAGGGCGCTAGGTTGAGTAAATACCTAAGATTGGGAGTCATTTCTTTTTTTCTTGAGTGAGAATACATGTGTGTGTGTATATACATACCTATGTATGTATGTATATGTATATATTTTTATATCTTCCTGATCAGTTGGGATACCTATTTGGGTTTTCCAACATAACTTATAAAGGTAAATAGGGTAGTGGTGTGTATAACACGACTACCAATGAATTGGAGTTTGAATGTTTGAGGTTGGAAGAGTGTTTGTAGATGCTGTAGACCTAATACTGTCTCGAGTGAGCTTTGTAGCTTGGTGTAAGGATTTCTCTGATCTCCGAAGGGAATTTTTTTAAAGATTCGGAGTCCATCTTTGAAGTGAATGTTTGGATTGCACTCGGGTGAGCGAACTTTCTGGAGTTTGGATCTTTTGGATGAGCAGAAGCAAGCGATGGTATCTTGGCAACCGTAGGAAGGAGTTTTGTCTGTTTTGGAATATGAGACTAAGGTCTATAAGTTGTTTCGCTATGGCATGGTCTCATTTTCACCCCTTAAGGAGAGTGAGATGTTGATGCTTGGTTTGGAGCCTTAATTTCTTTGGGGATGTCTGCCCATCTCGAGGACTCTTGTGTGCAGTTAGTTAATGACTTTTGGGGTCCGAGGAGCCTATTGATTAGAAGTCTTTGGTTAGCAGTGGTAGCAGTGCAGCTCAGAGGTGTTTGTGTGCCAACAAGAAGGTCTCTTGACCTAGCAATGTCCTAGAGGTGGAGCTAGGAAGCAGTAGTGTGATCCATTCCTCCGATGATTCAGAAACCTTTGTGGTTCTTCTATCAGCAGTCCGGGCTGATGGTAAAGGCTTTCTTGAAGAATTAACCTTGTTTGGAAAAGCTTAAGGTTGTTCTAGTTGGTAAAAAGAGGATAGTTTCTTTTGAATCTGATCTCGGTAGGATCGCGAAAGTGATTTGCGATTAGTTTGGGAGTTCATTTTGGATAATTTTTTGTTTGAGGTGGAGGCTTCTCTTGTGGAAGTAGGAGCTAATAAAGTAGTCAAAGATTTTTCTGGATATCATCAAGGAAGTCAGAAGTTTGTCTACATCTAGGGTTGAGCTCCGTATTGACTTGGGTCCAGAAGCATACCGGTGGTTAGCTTGGTGGTAGGATGGTTCTTAGAGAGAGAAGAATTGGTATAGCAGCTCAGAAATTTTTGAAAATGGATTGGTCAGATCTAGTTTTCAAGTTTGGATTCTGCTGTAAGGTTATGTGACCGAGTCAGATGGGTCACTAAGATTTCATGGATCTAATGAACCGTGTTTTCGGGATATATTGGATAAGTTTGTACCCGTGTTCCTCATCATTATTCTCATCTATTCCAGAATCATAGTTATGCAGCGGAAGCAAGGTAGCAGTTGTGCGAGGAAGGAGGTAAGTTCAGTCTTCTGACGCTTGGGAAGTAGAGCTTACATTTTGGATTTCAGCGAATCTTGGAAGACCTTTCATTTGAGTAGAATCCAGAAACTGATTTGTTTTGGTCTAGTTGTTTCTGGAAACATCAGCATAGGTTTAGCTAATCAGGAAGAAGATGGGCAGCCAGGATCGTCAGAAGGAGTTATGTGGATAAGATGAATAAATCTGGAAATCGAAGTTGGAGACTTTATTATTGTTAAGGTTTCTCGGGTTAAGAGAGCAGTATGATGGGTAAGATTGGATGGCTAGCTCTGAGGTATTTGGGATTTCTTATCTGTGTTTTTGATAGAATAAGTTCTTTTGTCCATAGGATTGAACCAGTTTGGATGACTGGGATTCATTGTATTTCACATATCTCTGAGGGAGTACGTGTATGATCCATTGCTGGTTGTAGAATCTGTAGTTCAGTTGGATTTGGAAGTTGAGCTAGACTTGAGTATAGTCTGATATCTTGTTCTGATTGATGGATTTAAAGAAGAGAGGAGCTCTGCATTATAGTGGTGTAGTTAGTTTAGCTTCTGTAGAGCGAGTCTCCCAGTGATTTATACTTGGGGAACTCTAGATAGATTTAGAAAGATTTATCCTGGTTTGTGCCAGGATAATTAGTTAGGTTTGTTTGTTTGATTGGTTGTTGTTGTTGTTAGTAACTGGATGATAGGTATGTTTTGCTATTGCAAATTAAAATCTTTGCTGGGTTATTAAATTATCTTTGCTTTTAAATTTCGGAGACGAAATTCATTTAAGGCGGGAGGAACGGGACGACCCATAATTTTGGGCAATATCAATTTAATAATCTTTATTAATAATTAAATTGAATTGATAATTTTCCTTTATAATTTTAATTTAAATAGGTAATTTAATCTTTTAAAGGCTAATAGACATTTAATCTGGCAATATTTATTTATATCTTCTCTAAAAAAATTAAAATTTGATAAGATTTATTTTTTCAAAGCTAATAAAATTTATATTATATTTATAATATATATATATTTGGTGTATATATATTGTGAATAGGAGGTCTTTTGTTTAATAAAAGAAATATGTTTACGAATTATAATATATATGTATGTATGTATATATTCCGATTTGAAGCTTTGTTTTAAATTTAATATTTTTCAAAAGCTAATTTATGGTTAATTCTATATTTTCAAAGTATAAGATAATTATTTATTTTTAAAATGTGATAGTTTAAAAAAGATTTATTTTACTTTATTTTCTTTAAAAAAGGTACTAAACTAAAATGGTTATAAATATATATATATAGTTTTAAATAAGCTTTCTTTTTAAAATATCTCTTAAACTAGAATAGTTTGTAAACATAAGTAATATTTAAATAAATTACTAAATTCACGTTTACATAAATATAAATACAAATTCATATTACATAATTTAAAGGAAAACATAAATACTTTTGTAATAAGGATTTAAACATAATAATCCTTTTTTAAACACTTGTAAGCTAAAGTGAATTTGTGATGACAGTTGTCTAAATTAAGCAACAACTGTCGTCTCTTACTTTTTATTTTCTTTAATTTTTCATAATTTAGTTTGTAAAAACCTACACTTCATCTTTCAACTCTTTTTCCTATTCTCAGCTGAAATAAAAAATATTTCAAACTAAAATCTTGTAAAAACTTTTCACCAATTCAATTTCCAAAAACCTGATATTAAATCAGAAGCAAATTTCCAAAACCTGTACAATTCTCAAAGCAAATTTCTAAAGTTGTAACAAGTTTCAAGCAAAGTTTAACAACAAGCATTCAAGAAGCTTTTTCAATTCAACAGCAAGTTTTAGCGCCTAACTCAACAATAAACAAGCATGCAAAGATTTCTGATTTCAACAGCAAAGTAATTTTCCAAATTACAAAGCTTGGGAAAAAATAAAACCTGCTCTACCTTTTCAAAAATGGTGAGTAAACTCTTTTTAAAAAAATTGTTTGATTTGGTTTTAAGTACCATGCATGTGATGATATTGACTTGTATTGAAGATCTTTAGCTTGAATTTATATGAATTGGGGTGTGTGTGTGTGTGTGTGTGTGTGTGTGTGTGTGTGTGTGTGTGTGTGTATGTTGTGTGAGCCTGTCTGTTTATACACATTCAAGTCTGTTCTCTGTTGTTTACTATGGATGTTCTGCTTTAAAAAAAATTCAATATCCACGAATGAAATCCATATTAGCCTTGGGTATATAAAGTAAATTTGTTTGCTGATGTATAATGAAGATTTTAAAAATAGTTACAGGATTTTAAATGTAACAAATAATGTTTAAAAGGAAGATAACAGAGAAATACATATTTATGATAAAAATCAACCATCTTAATTTTAGTTTTGAATGGCATGATTGTGTTCATAGCAGCAAGTCATGAATTTAGATGACACAATCACGAGTTTTAGGTCAGTTTTCATTGTGCTTTTCTGAGGTGAACGGAATTAGCACTTTCGCCAAATTCCGACGAACGAAGATGAATTGGGCAACGGGCTTTGGTCTAGAGGATGATGGTAGATCGGCGAGCAAGGGAAAAATGGTCGCTTGATTTTTCTTGCAACATGGTGGTCGAAAATGGTTGTAATAAGGTTTCTCTTCAGCGTTTATTGATGAGATAATGTTGGGTTCATGCGTTGTCATGGAGATGGCGGAAGGGATTGCAATGGTGGGGATGCGAGCTCGATGATGTGACGTAGCTCCAGTGAGGTGGATCAGTGATCTTGAGGTCAGAGGCGATAGGGAAAAGGGGTTTCCCCGGCGATGGTGGTTCCACTAGGGTCGAGGTTTTAGCTCGATTTTGTTTCGTTGGATATGGGTTCTCGCTTGAGTTTGTATGGGTTCAAGTGGTCGTCGAGCATTGTCGCGACGATCGCCAGAGGTCGACGGCGTTGGTGCAAGTGCACCGTGTGCACGTCGATTTTGTGAGGATGGGTTTTGTAGGAGGCTCGGGTTTTGTCTTGTGCGATTAGGAAATTGACTCGAAGTAGATGCAGATGGGTGGGACTCGAGGCAAGCATGGGTTTTGTAGAGGATGGACTCGGGTTGGAATGGTTTTTGCTTTTGAATTTTTGTATATGAACTCGAGTTTGCTGTGATGGTTATCTGGTTTCAAGTAAAGGAAATTGTTGTAAAGGAAACCAAGTCTGCAAAATTTTAAGGCAAAATTATGTAAGAAGAACTCAAGTTTAAATTGCCAAACAAGTTTTTCAAAGCAAATGGAAATCAAAATTTTAATGGTGTTTAGTTTATATATTTTCAAATTTAAATGTATAAAATGCTTGGTTTTGAAGTATTTTATTAAATTAATTTGAATTTTAAATTCAAGATATTTCCAATATAAATGTTAGATTAAGTATTGATAAAAGTCAAATGAGTTGAAATAAGAATGTTTTTAAGTTAAGTTATGTCCAAAGAAATTATAAAGGGATGTTTAAATTAGATTCAAAATATATGTAAATGAATAAGTTTAAAATTGATTTTTCAAAGATAAATTTTTTTATTCAATTAAATATGTTTGAAAAGGGTTTTCAAAATTTTTGAGTATATTAAAATTAAGTGTTTGAATTGTTTTGTTTTAAAAGTAAAATCATATTTCAAATTGATTTTTAAATTGGATTTAATGAAGTTAATGATTAAAGTAAATATTTAATATAAATGCAAATTTTATTCTTAATTAGTTAAGTTGAGATTAATTAAGAATAATTAGTTAATAATAATTAATTAAATAAATAAATTAAAGCTTGATTACTTTGTTATTAAGGATAATTACTTAATGAAGTAATTAGTGGATGGTTAATGAATTACTTAGAGATTAAGTTAAGATTAATTAGTTGATTAAGTAATGTAATTAATTTTAGGTTAATTAATAAGTCTAATTAACTAAAGATAAATCACTTATGATTAATTAAGTGTAATTACTCAATGAGGTAATTAATGGATAATTACTGAATGTAATTAAGAAGAGAAATTCCTTATGGAAGTAATTAGTGGAAAATTACTTATGGAAGTAATTAAATCGAAGTGATTAAGAGTAAATCACTTCATGTTATTAATTAAAGGATTAGTTAATATAAATGATTTGAAAGTTAATTAATTAAAGAGTATTCAATTAATTACAGGATTAAAGGTTAATTAATGATGTGATTAATTAATTGTTAAGGTAATTAATTAAGAGAATAATTAACTAATGAAAGTAATTAGAGGATAATTAATGGAAGTAATTAAGGGTTAATTACTTAGTTAATTTGGTCAATTAATTAATGTAATTAATTAATTAATTAATGTGATTATTGTAAGATTAATTACTAAATGTAATTAATTAAAAGTGTGATTAATTAATAAAGTAATTAATTAAGGACTATTAATTAATGTAATTAATTAATAATTACTTAACGAAGTAATTAAGAATTAATTAATTAGTGTAATTAATCAAGGATTAATATAATTAATTAAGGAGCTAATTAATTAAGGTAAGTAATTATAAATGATAAATTACTGTTTAAGATTAATTAAGACTAATTAATGAGGTGGTTAATTAAAGTTTAATTATTTAATCAATTAAAGGGTTAATTAATTAATGGGGATCATTAATTAATATAATTAATGAAATTAATCAAGGTTGATTAATGAAAATGATTAATTAATTGTAATTATTTAAGAATCAAATGTAATTAATTATAGTTAATCAATTAATTACTGCAAGTAAATGGTGGATCATTAATTAATGTAATTAATGATAGTAATTAAAGATTAATTACTGTATACGGTTATGATAATTAATTTGTGTAATTAATTAAAGGATAATTACTTAATGTAATTAAAGGATAATTAATCAAGGAAGATTAATTAAGGTAAATCATTAAGAGATGATTAATTAATTTATTGGTAGTTAATTAATGATAAGTAAGCAGGATTAAGGTAATCCAAGAGACTAAAGGTAGTAACTAATTTAATTAGAGGTTAATTAAATTGATTAAGAGTGAATCAAACCAACTTATGGATGATTGATTAATATTGGTTGATTAATATTGGATGATTGAATGATATTGGATGATTTGGATGTGATATGTCTTATATGTGATATGTGCTGCTTTATGATGTGAGATGTTTGGTTGATTTAGATCATACTGATTTTCTATATGTGATATTGTAAATCATCTATCGGTTTATGTTATTCTGAATATAAGTTTAATTGTTTAAACCCTTAAACGACTTGGACATTAAAATGACATTTTGGATTTCAGTGAGACCGGGATCGGGTTTCCATATTTGGATATTCGAAAACCACATCGATCCAAATTAAACCTTAGGTCGTGAATCCAAGTGAAGAGCATAATGAAGACATAAAGTGTAAGAACTATTCGTCAGTATAACTCTGAGGGTGATTCTGAGATGAGTTTGACAGAGATAGTACTTTCAGGTTCGAGTGGTGATTTAGAGTGCAAGGGCTATGGACGTTGACTTTGAGGGTGATTCCAAAATGAGTGCAATGAGATAGTGCCTTCGGTTTCGTTCGAAACCAGAATGAACTTGTATGGATTGAATGCTTTCAGAACATCGTCAAGTGGGCAATGAGCATTCTAAGATAGATTTGTTCTATAAAGGTAATCGTAGCCTCAAGCCTCATCAACCGGGAATGGCTAAAATAGGGGAGATGTAGCAAGGTTAAGTGGGTCATCCCCAAGTAGGACGAGATTTACCCCTGTCTAGAGGTCCCTTTCCATTTCGGCTAAGTGTGTGGTTGGTCGCGCCAACCACGGGGTGGCCTTGTTCGTGACTGTCCAGTAAGGATGGTTCCGGCCTTGTATTGCAGGGATTTAGGGTGGATTCTCGGTACGGTGATCTAGGCCCTGTACTGTGACGGGTGGTACCCTAGTAGCCCTGCCATTGATGAAAACCCATTCTTCCTACGTGCCCTTACGGTTTTTATTGTATTACCCACTTTTGTGGCTAGTAGCTAGAATTTAATCATGTGACAATTTTAGCTATTTCTTATTTACTTAGGAACCCTAGACACTATTATAATATCACTGGATTTCCTATCAAATGTTTTGGTTAGCATAAGATAAGACGTTTCCATGTTTATGTGTGGAAAGTCTTACGTGATACCTTACTTTTCAAAGGTTTTCAAAGTTAAACAATTTTAAACCGTTTACTTACACTAGACCCATGTCTGACCCCAATGTTTATTTCATGTTTTATTAAACTCTTGGATACTCATATTGTGTATGAGTAGTCGAGGAATTCAGGTTAGCTTTGATGAATTCTGGAGGAGATTTAGTGCAGGAGGCTTCAGCGTATAGATATTATTGTGGTTCCGCTGTGCTAGTGATTGTGTTTATATCTCTGTGATATCTTGAGTTGTATAATTAGACAGCAGCTTATAACTGTCTTAATTGAGATTTGTAAGTTGTGTACTCTGATGTATATGATACTATGTGATATTTTATGTGATATACTATTTTTCATTCGATCCCCTGTGAGTATGTGATGTTGTTGAGTTTCTTCTTTCCTATCTTTTCTTCTTCTATCCCTTTCTTTCTTAAATCATGATGCGTCTCTCCGATAGATGGAAGACGGGTCGTGACAGTTGGTATCAGGGCGCTAGGTTGAGTAAATAGCTAGGATTTGGAGTGATTTCTATTTTTATTGAGAGAGAATACTTGTATGTGTGTGTATACATACATATGTATGTATGTATATGTATATAATTATATATCTTCCTGATCTGTTGGGATACCTGTTTGGGTTTTCCAACATAAGTTATAAAGGTAAATAGGGTAGTGGTGTGTGTAACACGACTACCTATGAATTGGAGTTTGAATGTTTGAGGTTGGAAGAGTATTTGTGGATGCTATAGACCTAATACTGTCTCGAGTGAGCTTTGTAGCTTGGTGTAAGGATTTCTCTGATCTCCGAAGGGAATCATTTTAAAGATTCGGAATCCATCTTTGAAGTGTAAGTTTGGATTGCACTCGGGTGAGCGAACTTTCTAGAGTTTGGATCTGTCGGATGAGCAGAAGCAAGCGATGGTATCTTGGCAACCGTAGGAAGGAGTTTTGTCTGTTTTGGAATATGAGACTAAGGTCTATAAGTTGTTTCGCTACGGCATGGTCTCATTTTAACCCCTTAAGGAGAGTGAGATGTTGATGCTTGGTTTGGAGCCTGAATTTCTTTGGGGATGTCTGCCATCTCGAGGACTCTTGTGTGCAGTTAGTTAATGACTTTTGGTGTCCGAATGATTAGAAGTCTTTGGTTAGCAGTGGTAGCAGTGCAGCTCGGAGGTGTTTGTGTGCCAACAAGAAGGTCTCTTGGCCTAGCAATGTCCTAGAGGTGGAGCTAGGAAGCAGTAGTGTGATCCATTCCTCCGATGATTCAGAAACCTTTGTGGTTCTTCTATCAACAGTCCGGGCTGATGGTAAAGGCTTTCTTGAAGAATTAACCTTGTTTGGAAAAGCTTAAGGTTGTTCTAACTGGTAAAGAGAGGACAGTTTCTTTTGAATCTGATCTAGGTAGGATCGCAAAAGTGATTTGCGATTAGTTTGGGAGTTCATTTTGAATAATTTTTTGTTTGAGGTGGAGGCTTCTCTTGTGGAAGTAGGAGCTAATAAAGTAGTCAAAGATTTTTCTGGATATCATCGAGGAAGTAAGAAGTTTGTTTGCATCTGGGATTGAGCTCCATATTGACTTGGGTCCAGAAGCATACCGGTGGTTAGCCTGGTGGTAGGATGGTTGTTAGATAGATAAGAATTGGTGTAGCAGCTCAGAAATTTTTGAAAATGGATTGGTCAGATCTAGTTTTCAAGTTTGGATTCTGCTGTAAGGTTGTGTGACCGAGTCAGATGGGTCACAAAGATTTTATGGATCTAATGAACCGTGTTTTCGGGATATATTGGATAAGTTTGTGCTCGTGTTCCTCATCAGTATTCTCATCTATTCCAGAATCAGAGTTGTGCAGCGGAAGCAAGGTAGCAGTTGTGCGAGGAAGGAGGTAATTCAGTCTTCTGACACTTGGGAAGTAGAGCTTGTGTTTTGGATTTCAGCGAATCTTGGAAGACCTTTCTGTTGAGTAGAATCCAGAAACTGATTTGTTTGGGTCTAGTTGTTTCTGGAAACATCAACATAGGTTGAGCTGATCAGGAAGAAGATGGGCAGCCAGGATCGTCAGAAGGAGTTATGTGGATAAGATGAATAAATCTGGAAATCGAAGTTGGAGACTTTATTATTGTTAAGGTTTCTCGGGTTAAGAGAGTAGTATGACGGGTAAGATTGGATGGCTAGCTCTGAGGTATTTGGAATTTCTTATCTTTGTTTTTGATAGAATAAGTTCTTTTGTCCATAGGATTGAACTAGTTTTGATGACTAGGATTCATTGCATTTCATGTATCTCTGAGGGAGTACGTGTATGATCCATTGCTGGTTGTAAAATCTGTAGTTCAGTTGGATTTGGAAGTTGAGCTCGACTTGAGTATAGTCTGATATCTTGTTCTGATTGGCGGATTTAAAGAAGAGAGGAGCTCTGGATTATAGTGGTGTAGTTTGTTTAGCTTCTGTAGAGCGGGTCTCCCAGTGATTTATACTTGGGGAACTCTAGATAGATTTAGAAAGATCTATCCTGGTTTGTGCCAGGATAGTTAGTTAGGTTTGTTTGTTTGATTGGTTGCTGTGGTTGTTAGTAACTGGATGATAGGTATGTTTTTCTATTGCAAATTAAAATCTTTGATGGGTTATTAAATTATCTTTGCTTTTAAATTTCGGAGATGAAATTCATTTAAGGCGGGAGGAATGTGATGACCCGGAATTTTGGGCAATATCAATTTAATAATCTTTATTAATAATTAAATTGAATTGATAATTTTCCTTTATAATTTTAATTTAAATAGGTAATTTAATCTTTTTAAGGCTAATAGATATTTAATCTGGCAATATTTATTTTTATCTTCTCTAAAAAATTTAAAATTTGATAAGATTTATTTTTTCAGAGCTAATAAAATTTATATTATATTTATAATATATATATATATATATATATTTGGTATATATATATTGTGAATAGGAGGTCTTTTGTTTAATAAAAGAAATATGTTTTCAAATTATAATATATATGTATGTATATATTGCGATTTGAAGCTTTGTTTTAAATTTAATATTTTTCAAAAGCTAATTTATGGTTAAATCTATATTTTCAAAGTATAAGACAGTTATTTATTTTTAAAATGTGATAGTTTAAATAAGATTTATTTTACTTTATTTTCTTTAAAAAAAGTACTAAACTAAAATGGTTATAAATATATATATATATAGTTTTAAATAAGCTTTCTTTTTAAAATATCTCTTAAACTAGAATAGTTTGTAAACATAAGTAATATTTAAATAAATTACTAAATTCACATTTACATAAATATAAATACAAATTCATATTACATAATTTAAAGGAAAACATAAATACTTTTTAATAAGGATTTAAACATAATAATCCTTTTTTAAACACTTGTAAGCTAAAGTGAATTTGTGATGACAGTTGTCTAGATTAAGTAACAAGTGTCGTCTCTTACCTTTTATTTTCTTTAATTTTTCATAATTTAGTTTGTAAAAACCTACACTTCATATTTCAACTCTTTTACCTATTCTCACCTGAAATAAAAAATATTTCAAACTAAAATCTTGTAAAAACTTTTCACCAATTCAATTTCCAAAAACCTAATATTAAATCAGAAGCAAATTTCCAAAACCCGTACAATTCTCAAAGAAAATTTCTAAAGCTGCAACAAGTTTCAAGCAAAGTTTAACAACAAGCATTCAAGAAGATTTTTCAATTCAACAGCAAGTTTCAGCACCTAAATCAACATTAAATAAGCTTGCAAAGATTTCTGATTTCAACAACAAAGTAATTTTCCAAATTTCAAAGCTTGGGAAAAAATAAAACCTGCTCTACCTTTTCAAAAATGGTGATTAAACTCTTTTTGAACAAAATTGTTTGATTTGGTTTTAATTACCATGCATGTGATGATATTGGTTTGTATTGAAGATATTTAGATATATATATGTGTGTGTGTGTGTGTGTGTGTGTGTGTGTTGTGTGAGCCTGTCTGTTTATAACATTCAAGTATGTTCTCTTTTGTTCACTGCGGATGTTCTGCTTTTAAAAAAGATTCAATATCTACGAATCAAATCCATATTAGCCTTGGGTATATAAAGTAAATTTGTTTGTTGATGTATAATGAAGATTTTAAAAATAGTTACAAGATTTTAAATGTAATAAATAATGTTTAAAAGGAAGATAACAGAGAAATACATATTTATGATAAAAATCAACCATCTTAATTATAGTTTTGAATGGCATGATTGTGTTCGTAGCAGCATGTTATGAATTTAGATGACACAATCATGATTTTTAGGTCAGTTTTCACCGTGCTTTTCTGGGATGATCGGAATTAGCACTTTCGCCAAATTCCGACGAACGAAGAAGAATTGGAAACGAGCTTTGGTCTGGAGGATGATGGTAGATCGGCGAGCAAGGGAAAAATGGTCACTTGATTTTTCGTGCGACATGGTGGTCGAAAATGGTTGTAATAAGGTTTCTCTTCGGCATTTATTAATGAGATAATGTTAGGTTTGTGCGTTGTCATGGAGATGGCGGAAGGGATTGCAATGGTGGGGATGCGAGCTGGATGATGTGACGTAGCTCCAGTGAGGTGGATCGGTGATCTTGAGGTCAGAGGCGATAGGGAAAAGGGGTTTCCCCGGCGATGGTGGTTCCACTAGGGTCGAGGTTTTAGCTCGATTTTGTTTCGTTGGATATGGGTTCTCGCTTGAGTTCGTATGGGTTCAAGTGGTCGTCGAGTATTGTCGCGACGATCGCCAGAGGTTGGCGGCGTTAGTGCAAGTGCACCATGTGCACGTCGATTCTGTGAGGATGGGTTTTGTAGGAGGCTCGGGTTTTGTCTTGTGCGATTGGGAAATTGACTCGAAGTAGATGCAGATGGGTGGGACTCGAGGCAAGCATGGGTTTTGTAGAGGATGGACTCGGGTTGGAATGGTTTTTGCTTATGAATTTTGGTATATGAACTCGAGTTTGCTGTGATGGTTATCTGGTTTCAAGTAAAGGAAATTGTTGTAAAGGAAACCAAGTCTGCATAATTTTAAGGCAAAATTATGTAAGAAGAACTCAAGTTTAAATTGTAAAATAAGTTTTTCAAAACAAATGGAAATCAAAATTTTAATGGTATTTAGTTTTACATATTTTCAAATTTAAATGTATAAAATGCTTGGTTTTAATGTATTTTATTAAATTAATTTTAAATTTAAATTTAAGATATTTCCAATATAAATATTAGATTAAGTATTGATAAAATTCAAATGAGTTGAAATAAGAATGTGTAACAACCTGATATTTTCAGCCATTCGCATCCGCACATGTCGGACTTGGATTGCTCAAAATACCGCGTTGTAAATAAATTTGGAGCAAATGAAATACAATCACAGAATCACAGACACAGAAATATCAGATTAACTCGCAGCGGAAATAAAATACATAGTAGTTCATGAAGCTACTACGGCAGAGTCTCAAACCAGATACATAATACAGTCTGAAAACAACATAATAGAAATCCCAATTACATAGAAGTTCACTAGTACATGAGATAAACTAGAACAGCTGAAACAGAGAGTAGATATAAATGTAGATAAGCAGAAACTCCAGCAAAGACCAGCTCCAGAAAGAGAATCCAAAGATGTGAATACTCAGGCTGACCCGAGCGTAAAGTAAAACACCAAAACACTCGAGTCAGGACAATATATACTTATATAATGTAAACCAACTCAAGTGAACTGTAGTAGAAATGCACGATAACTTAAAGGATGCTTGGGATCGCCCATCCTTTAAGAATCAGTTAAACTATAAATTAATTACATCCCGTGGTTAAAATTTTCAAAATGGTATTTATACTTCAAAATCAAATATAATTTCAAAATTCAGTATCATTCAAAATGTCATATCTTCCAAATCACATCCATTTTTATTTAATTTAAATACCATTACAAAACACATTTCAAAATAGTTTATATTTCGAAACAAATTACTTCATTTTAAATCATAGAATGAAGTTATTATATTTAATAATTAAATTATTAAATTTCCAAAATTTTAGTCTTTCAAAATTCATTTATTAACTTAATTTATTAAAACAGATGAAAATTCAACTTTCGCAGCATTTAGAAATTGCTACGGAAAGTTACATTCAAAACAGTTCAATTTAACAAAAGATAGCATTTAAAAATGCTGTAATAGGGTTACATTAGTTTCAAATAAAACTTAGTTAAATTCAACAATTATAGCATTTACAAAAATGCTATAATAAACTTTAATTAAACTTAGCCATTTGGTTCATTATTATCAACTACAGCATTTACAAATGCTGTATTATCATTTACATTAGAATTAATAGCATTTCAGAAATGCAGTTAATTAACTTCAAGTATTCAATATAATTTCACAAACAATTATATTTTTATTTAAATCATTTTTAGCTTATAAAATCATATAATTTCACTTTTAAAACAGTCATTCAAATACCCTTATATTCATGATTTTATAAAGTTAAATCTCGATTCAAAAATCAAAATTTAATAATAATTCACTTATTAAATTCCAACATTAAATTTTAAATTCATTATATTAAATTTAACTTAACATTTAAGTTTAAAATTTTTAAATATAACTTAATTTCATTTTTATTTACTTAACTTAAAATTCACTTTTAAGCCAAATTTACAAATTTCCAATTTTAGTTATATTTCCAAATTTCAACCTAAATATTCATTCGTTTCACATTTTAACTTTATTGAAAAATCATTAATATATTACAAAATAATTTTAAATTCATTTGATTCAACATATCATAAATTTATCATATTTTCATATTTAATTTAAATTCCATTTATCACCAAATTATAATTTTCAAAATAACTTACATTTCAGATTTCTAACTTTACCCTTTATTTATTTCACTTATAAATTTTCAGAAAATCAATAATTCTTTACAAAAATCAATTTTTATCAAATCCAATCAAAATATTATAATATTTACATTTCTAAAATATTTTTAAATTTTTAGAAAACATACTTTAACAACGGGTCTGTATTTCATTTTCTAGCCTAGGTAAAGTGATACGGGTAATATATCATTTCAACCCGTAATTTACAAAGAAAATCCGGGTTTGATCATTTCAAACCCGCAATCCCAAGTAAAAGAAAATAATTGAAAATCATTCAGGCCTATCATTTCAACCCATAACGATTTTCTCCTATTCTAAAGTCCGTTCGGGTATGTATCATTTCAACCCATAGTGATTCTAGTCTACAGTGAACTTGCAGTGTGATAAAGTGATGAAAATAACAAAATAGCAAGAAATAACAGTAACATATGGTATAACAGGTGTAAATATAGGTGTGAACATAATATGAATATAATCTAGCAGTTATAACAGGATGATATGCATTTACAGATTCAGGCGATGTCAGTTTATCACTATATAGGTACATATTATTCTGGTGAGATTTACTCACCTCTACAAGCTGGAGATAGCAAATACAGACACACAACAGAGATCCAAAAGGTACGAAAGCACAACTGTGATTCAAGTGAGGAAAAGCCAAAGCTATTTGTCTTGTGCATATGAAACAAAACAATGCATATAACATGAATTTCAAACCAAAATATGACATTAAACAAGCAGAATTAAGGAACAGCAGTTAATCAAACACTTGCACTTGCTTCCACCATCACTATGCTCAGCTTATAGGGTGATAAGTCACTACCATGGGATGTATTTGGTCAGGTATGGGTCATATATGCTCGGCCTAACATGGGTAGTGAAGGTATGGAAGTTGTTTGAGTGATTAATGGCATAAATGTACAAATACAAGGCAAAGGTGCATTTTTATATAACAACAAGTCATGACTATGGCCTTATGTGGCACGATGAGACCTACTGGAAGCTAGGGGATGGTGTGACAGTGGCTTTGGGTCAGGTAGGTGCTGGTGGAAGTGATGCAAGAGGTGGCCAAGGGGTGTGGTGAAGTGGTGAAGGCCATAGGAGCTCGGTTATGCATATATAGGAAGTGTTGCTTGCATTTTCGTGTGGATCTTGCATCAACGATGGCCATGGCCTGGTAGGTCAGAGGAGATGGAGGTGGTTTGCAGTTGGACAAGGTGGTGATGAAGGTGGTGGTGATGGTGGAGCAAGGCCTAACAACATAAGGTTGAAGCAAGTGCAAGTAGAATAAGAAAGCAAAGAAGAAAAGTGAAAAACAAAGAATTATTTACCAAAGTTTTTGCTCAGGAGATGGAGGCCGAATTTTTTGAGAAACAAAAAATTTCGTGAAAAATGATGAGGAAGTCATCTGAACAAAGGAGATATGGGCAGCAAAAATTAATGCATGAGTTATTTGGAATTGAAAAGGTAAAGAAGGTGAAAAGACAAAGGCAAGTGAAATGTTTAAAACTCTTCATATTACTTTTTTTTCTTTTGCAAATTTAAATAACTGAAATATTTATACAAATTCTGTTAAAATACGAAAATATCACAATAAATAAAATATAAATAAATAAGTATTAATTATATATGATTAAATTAGGAAAATAGCACAGAAAAATGAAAACTAGTTTAGAAAATTTGAAAATAAATGCAATGACTTTGGAAAAAAAAATTATGTACATGAAAAATATTTATAAATAGAGACAAGAACATAAAGTAAAAATTCATTCACAAAATAAATATATAAATTTTAATTAAATATAATTTAAATGATGAAAACAGCAGAAAAATAGAAAACAGCCATTTAAAAATAGGAAATAAATACAGTAAATTTTGGAAAAATTTTGTTATCACTTTAAAATATATTAAAAGACAAAATATATATAAAATAACATATTAAAACATATTAAAATAAAGTATGACAAAGAAAAAATAATTTATATAATTTAAAATAAACAAAATTGCTAAATAAAACAAATTGCATTCAATTTTGAAATATACATAACTTTCACAATTTAAGTCCGTTTTCAACGAAACGAAAAGCAGTATCCAAGTTATTAAGTCTATTTTCATAATAAAAGATAAAATTTAAGAATCTAAATATTTAAATTTGAAATTTAAAAATCAAAGTTTGACTCAAATTTACCGAAATCAACATTTCAGGAAAATATTCAATTTATATCATTTTGGAATTATAAATCAGACAATAATCAAAGTTTATATTTAAAAATGAAAAGTTTGAAATGGAACCAGTTAAAAATTTAAAAAATGAAATAAATTCAAAATTAAAGTATACATAAAAATTTAGGGCTGTTACAGAATGTTTTTAAGTTAAGTTATGTCCAAAGAAATTATAAAGGGATGTTTAAATTAGATTCAAAATATATGTAAATGAATAAGTTTAAAATTGAGTTTTCAAAGATAATTTTTTTTATTCAATTAAATATGTTTGAAAAGGGTTTTTAAAATTTTTGAGTATATTAAAATTAAGTGTTTGAATTATTTTGTTTTAAAAGTAAAATCATATTTCAAATTAATTTTTAAATTGGATTTAATGAAGTTAATGATTAAAGTAAATATTTAATATAAATGCAAATTTTATTCTTAATTAGTTAAGTTGAGATTAATTAAGAATAATTAGTTAACAATAATTAATTAAATAAATAAATTAAAGATTAATTACTTTGTAATTAAGGATAATTACTTAATGAAGCAATTAGTAGATGGTTAATGAATTACTTAGAGATTAAGTTAAGATTAATTAGTTGATTAAGTAATGTAATTAATTTTAGGTTAATTAATAAGTCTAATTAACTAAAGATAAATCACTTATGATTAATTAAGTGTAATTACTTAATGAGGTAATTAATAGATAATTACTGAATGTAATTAAGAAGAGAAATTACTTATGGAAGTAATTAGTGGAAAATTACTTATGGAAGTAATTAAATGAAAGTGATTAAGAGTAATTCACTTCATGTTATTAATTAAAGGATTAATTAATATAATTAATTTGAAAGTTAATTAATTAAAGAATATTGAATTAATTACAGGATTAAAGGTTAATTAATGATGTGATTAATTAATTGTTAAGGTAATTAATTAAGAGAATAATTAACTAATGAAAGTAATTAGAGGATAATTAATGGAAGTAATTAAGGGTTAATTACTTAGTTAATTTAGTCAATTAATTAATGTAATTAATTAATTAATTAATGTGATTAATGTAAGATTAATTACTAAATGTAATTAATTAAAAGTGTGATTAATTAATAAAGTAATTAATTAAGGACTATTAATTAATGTAATTAATTAATAATTACTTAATGAAGTAATTAAGAATTAATTAATTAGTGTAATTAATCAAGGATTAATGTAATTAATTAAGGAGTTAATTAATTAAGGTAAGTAATTATAAGATGATAAATTACTGTTTAAGATTAATTAAGACTAATTAATGAGGTGGTTAATTAAAGTTTAATTATTTAATCAATTAAAGGGTTAATTAGTTAATGGGGATCATTAATTAATATAATTAATGAAATTAATCAAGGTTGATTAATGAAAATGATTAATTAAAGTATGATTAATTAATTTTAATTATTTAAGGATCAATTGTAATTAACTAGAGTTAATCAATTAATTAATGGAAGTAAATGGAGGATCATTAATTAATGTAATTAATGATAGTAATTAAAGATTAATTACTGTGTATGGTTTTGATAATTAATTTGTGTAATTAATTAAAGGATAATTACTTAATGTAATTAAAGGATAATTAATCAAGGAAGATTAATTAAGGTAAATGTAACGACTCGGATTTTGCGCGCTCGAAAATCGACATCCATACTTCATATCGTATTCAAATGCCATAGATTCGACCGTTCAAATCCGATTCGCCAGAGCTTATAACAATCATTAAGTAAATAACACAGCGAAATAAAAGAATAATACATTGATATACAGCTTTGATACAATATCTGATACAACAGATGATCCAATAAATATCAATATACATCAGAGATATGATACGATAAAATAGCAGCGGAAAAGAAACAGATATCATCAGCAGCGGAACAATATAACTCTAAGATAGTCTTCAAAAGAGAACTCCGAGAACTGCAACTCCATCTCCAAGAATCAATCCAGCAATAGCTCGATCTCCCAATAACGATGCACCAAGACGAGCAAGACTGGTGCGATCCAAAGACTGAACTAACTCTAGATAATCTACTAAACCTGACTATCTGAAAAACCCTACTCTAGACTGCTCGTGTAGAAAATAATGAGCACCCAGAGTTTAGGAAAGAAACAATAAACTCCGGATCAGTCGTGGGACTGGTGTGAGCAACAAAAACAGTTTATCTTTTAAAACATTCAACAAAAGATTTTCAAAGTCAATTCGCAATGCTTTTTAAAAATGAGACTACCATAAGGCCTCCCGCACATACACACAATGCAAACGCAGAACCGGAGGAGATTTCTCCTTATGATAGTCAAAGATGCTTGATACGCATTAAAAAGAAACATTTGATATTATCACTAGTGCATAGTGTAGGGAAAATTTATTTCGAAAATAAAGATATAAATCTTAGCCAACATACGACCATTATCGTATGCCTACTATAGCTAACCATGTTCAATAGCAGGTTACCGCCACATTCCATGGCAGGTTCTACAACTAATACCGTACAAGGTTCGTATTGGATGAATGGATTTTTCCAACAAATGGTCAGGCCAAGGAACTTCCCATTGCCACATGGAAACGCCTCTGGAAGGACGCCCCGAGAACCAAACCGTTCTCTGCTAAACAAAGCCGGGAACCCCTTTTCCCAAGGGATATTACAAACCCTCAAATATGCCACCCCCGGTCCTTTGGAACCTTTAAACGAGAGCTCTCTAACCAACATCACACCATAATAATAAGTGTTTCAACATGAGTAAGTATCTGGGCTCCATACCATGATACTACACTTTTCCAGAAGGAATGGTCATACCCTAGGGAAGCGATCCCTGAAAACCTTGCCGCACAATTCCTGTTTCGACCATTACCGGTTTGTGAGGCTCGACGAAGTCTCGTCCACAAAAACATACTTTATACAAAAGTCATGCTTTGGGTCAACAAATGATCATAGAAATGATCACCAAGATAGACGATCAAATAAATGATCCTATCACGAATAATCAACACAATGATCATTTCACAGCAACACTCAGCATGTCACATTACCAAATTGGGAATATATCGCCGATAACTTTCAACTACATAACCTCTAAGGGTGTTAAGCTAAGAGAATAAATTCTCCGCCACCAACAGAAATATATTTGAAAGAAATCAGCTTTATATCTCAATTTGTAATGTCAGACATACAATCCATACAAGTCTGTTCCGGGCTCGAACAGAACCGAAGGCACTTCTTACGAAGCCCTTGCAATCCGGGTATTCACAATCCCGATCGAATTTCCCATCACTTAGGGAATATCCATACCAGGAGCTACCCAGTGCAGAGACAATCGATAGGTTATCTTATCGTTCTTGCAAACACCCGGTCTTCATCACCGGTCTCCAAATGCTATCCATAACGTCAAATCACATATTCAGAATGGGTTATACGACACAAAGGTCCTTTCCCGGCTAAACCGAATAGTGAGCGAAAACATTTAAAACATATGGATATGGGATTTCAATTAAGTCACAACTTAATAATTCAAAACTTTCCTTCAAATGGTTTAAATAAATTACCATTTTCACTCTTTAAACAAAAGATTCATTTTCACAACCTTTAACGGTTTAAACAATTTTCACATTTTAATCTTTTAAACAAAAGATTCATTCACAGATTTTCCAAATCAATTTTCATTTCAATTTGATTTAAACAAATCATCAATTTAAATCTGTTAAAAATAAACAGATTTAATTCATAGCTTTCAAAAAGATTTCATTCATAACTTAGGACAATCATTTCTTTATTCAATCTTGAAATTCCCCTAATTAACTGGAATCTCAGTTCTTATCTAAAAGTGTTTATCATTTGAAAACAACAGTTTTCATTTTGGAAATCTGATTCATTTATACGAGTTGAAATCCTTGGGTTAAATTCAAATTCCCAAAAATAATACTTTAAAAATGATTTAACTCATAATGACTAGTATAATATCATTAATCCCTTGTTTCAAATTACAGAATTCAATTTGAATATTGAATTCAAATTTAAATTAAAGTATTTTAAATTCCAACACTTAATCCAGTTATTCAAAATAAATTTCCGTCTTTGAAATTCCATTTCAAAAGCTTTTCACTTCTATTCCAATTCCATTCCCAAAACATTTGAATTTAAAAATTCAAATTTTAAACTATTTCAAAAATCTGTGACTTAACTGATTTCCTCGTGAAATCCATAATTGTGTGTGTATGGTGTGGTCCAAGGGTTCAACACAATAGTGCAACATCATTCAATCATCATAGATCAAAACACAGAAATATAGTCGATAAGCGATATAAGCTATAACGCTTATCGTCTATTTACAAATTTACAAACAATATACGAATGTAAATAAATGAATAAAATACACAGCTCAATCCACAGAACAAAATATCACAGATCAGATAGGACAATCAATTCAAAGCATCTCATACAATAAAATCATTTATAAGTAGGGCAAACATTCAATAATCATTTATAATTAGGATTTATTAATCGTATAATCCTAATTAATTCAATTTATTTCCAAGTAAATTAATTGCTTACGAATAAATTACCCAATCTTGGTTTATTAATTACAAATCATTTGATATAATTAATTAATCAAACTCTTAAATTAATTAAATTATTCTTAATTAATAAATTAATTAAATTAACCTTAAGTTAATTACAAAATCATTCAACCTTAATTAATTTCACCTTTAAGTATTTAATTTTCTTTCTAAATAAATCAACATTCTAATTACATTAAATGTAATTTTACCTTAATCACTTGATTAATTAATTTTAATAATTAACTACTTGCAATAACTAATTAATCTTCAATTAATTATAACTCATTAATTAATTAATCTTTAATTAACCATCATTCAATTTATTATCCTTAACTGGCTACAATAAGTGCTTATCCCAAATCACTTGTTTTAATAAATAACGATTTAATTACTTCGAGTAATTATACTTAAATCCCTAGATTAATTATCTTTAATTGATTAGTCATTCAATAATCAATACTTTACATTTTAAAACTTATTTCCACATTTATATTTAAAACTTAATTTTATTTCGAAATCTAGATTTCCAGTTTAGATTTAAGCCCAGGTTTCAAAATTTGATTCAACTTTGTTTAAATCTTTCCTTTACAATTTAAATTTCATTTTAAATTCAAATACACTTAAACACTTTAAAGTTATCAAATAATTTTGAATATAAAAACTTAATTATTTCCAAACTAAGATTCAACCTAAACTTGAATTTATATTTAAACTTTTGTTTTGAAACTTAATTTAAACTTTGTTTTATAATTAAAAGATTAAGTTTTAAATCTCAAAACAGGAACAGGTTTTTGAAACCTGTAACAAGTTCTACCCAAGACAACACTCCATTCTACTCGAGTCTAGACCCGAGCTCCCTCCCATTTTCCCCGAGTCTTCCCCCTGCTTCTTTCTTCTACTCGTATCCTTCTTCTTCCTTTATTTTTTTTTCTTTTACTTGGTCAAATTTAAAACTGTTGCACCAGGCTATCCCACACGAGCGCATACTTGAGCAAAGCCATCATTTTCCCGAGTTAATCACAAGCACGATCCTGTTTGTTCGTCTTCTTCCAATCTTCAAAACTTCCCTGAAAACACGAGAGTGCACCGTGCACGTGCACGTCTCGTCGCCGACGTTCTGGTGAACAGCACGACCATCAGCAAGTCACGATTTGTGACGACATCGTCCTCAGACCATCCATCATCTCGATCACGTCGCTGATCAAAATCGAGCAATAATTTGAAACCTGGAAAACAACATAGCTTCACATCGAAACCTGTCAACACCGCGCCTCCTCATCCCCGATCACCAGCGAGCACGCCATCCTTACCAGAGATGCAACATGACCTCCTCGCCACATTCCCCCACCCGCGATCGCCAGAAACACGATGGCGACGGCGCGATTAACTCGCGACTTCGAAGCAGTAAACACGACCCTTAAACCCTAATTTGCTCTCGAATGATCAACACGATGGATTATAAAATCGTTGAACATTTTTCTGATGATCCATGACATTCAAACATGCTTCCTTTTTAATCTCGAGATTTATCATCACCCCGACCAACAGATTTTCATCAAAACCCAATTTTCATTTAACTCGAGAATGCTCGTGATCCCCTTTCTTAAAAATTCTAATCCTTTTCTTAAAAATCATAACTTCCAAAAACAAAGCACATAATCCAATTGAATTAAGAAATTAAAACACTTAATTTTGACATTCTTTAGTGTTTTCACTGTCCATCCTTGGTTTACAGTGAAACCATTTGATAATTAAATTCGAAAATATTTTTAAAACTCGGATATTGATTTTATAAACATAATTTGTTTATATTCTTAAGCCCACAAGGCATCAAAGGAAAAGCTTTTGAATTTATTTTGAAACAGGGACAGGAGACACAAAGGAATATCATTCTTTCCTGTACACAATATATATACTCAGACATTCATTTTAATAAAAGCATGTGAACACAATTCACCACCAAAAATATATGTAAACTCAAACATGCAGGCATTTAAACAATCACACTTCAAATGTCGACCATAATATCAAAAGCACATAGATAGATAAGTGAGTTTGCTCATATTGGTTTCCAGAAATGAACAGAGCCTATTCATGTTGACACTGGCTTGTGAACTTGCAAGCTGAAGGTCTTTTTCTTTAAATCCTCTACGTTGCAGTGATATGTATTGTTGTTTAAATCATAATGAAAGTTTAAATAAAACTTTCTCAGATTTTCTTAATTTTGAAGGAATATAACTGGGATGAGAAAATGGATATATAGGAAGAAGTGATGGGGATGTATAACATTTGTACAGGGTAATTAAGATTTGGTTTTGTACAACATAAGATCAGTGATCTTATATATTTTTTTCTCTTGCTTGAGTAGCCAAGATTTCAGCTGATAGATATTATATGGTGTACTAAGGTAATGGCATTAAATGCCTTGTACAATCTACACTTATACCATACTTGTTTTATACTTTTTTTATTCTTTTACTTTATGTACATATTACTTTGCCTTTATTTGCTTGTCTCGGCTGAGATGATATGTTAAGGCTTGCATTAATTAGTTTGTACAATATACTTATTTTTTTTTCTTGCTTTATCAACTATGCAGATCATTTCTACTTGCCATGGATTTCTTTTGTTTTAACATGAAGGTTGCATTTATTAGCTTGTTTTTACTTTGTTTTATGTTCTTTCACTTGCCTGCATATCTACTTTACACTCTTTGAATCATGTATGTACAGTTCTTTGCTTTGTTTATGTTTCTTGTCTTTGTCTTGCATACTTACTTTTATATTTGTTTGTATTTATTATGTTTGATTTGTTTATACTTAAATATATTTATTTTATTTTGTCTAAAGCTTTATTACTTTGCCTTGTTATTTTGTCATATGAACACATTTCTATTTTTATTATGTTGTTAAATTTTTATTCTAGTGCCATCACTTTATATTTATTTCTTTGCTTTGTACATTGCTTTACAATGTAAATAAATTTCTATAGTCCCTATGTTATTTGAAATTCGTCTAATTTTATTTACTTCATAATTTATAATTCATCATATATAAATATTCTTATTTCTATTTCTATTTATTTTTAAAACCATTTATTAAATTTTTTATTTCTAATCCAATATATACTCATATTCACATATATACAAATTTTCAAATTTATATGACTTAATATATTTTCTGTTTGAATCGAGGAAACTCGCTTCCATTTATAAAAAAAAACATGTATAAATTTTTATTCAAAATTTCATTTAATTATCAATTTAAATTAGATTAAAATCTAGGGTCGTTACAGTAAATAATTAAGAGATGATTAATTAATTTATTGGTAGTTAATTAATGATAAGTAAGCAGGATTAAGGTAATCCAAGTGACTAAAGATAGTAACTAATTTAATTAGAGGTTAATTAAATTGATTAAGAGTGAATCAAACCAGCTTATGGATGGTTGATTAATATTGGTTGATTAATATTGGATGATTGAATGATATTGGATGATTTGGATGTGATATCTCTTATATGTGATATGTGCTGCTTTATGATGTGAGATGTTTGGTTGATTTAGATAATACGGATTATCTATATGTGATATTGTAAATCATCTATCGGTTTATGTTATTCTGAATGTAACTTTAATTGTTTAAACCCTTAAACGACTTGGACATTAAAATGACATTTTGGATTTCAGTGAGACCGGGATCGGGTTTCCATATTTGGATATTCGAAAACCACATCGATCCAAATTAAACCTTAGGTCGTGAATCCAAGTGAAGAGCATAATGAAGACTTAAAGTGTAAGAACTATTCGTCAGTATAACTCTGAGGGTCATTCCGAGATGAGTTTGACAGAGATAATACTTTCAGGTTCGAGTGGTGATTTAGAGTGCAAGGGCTATGGACGTTGACTTTGAGGGTGATTCCAAAAAGGGTGCAATGAGATAGTGCCTTCGGTTTCGTTCGAACCCGGAACGAATTTGTATGGATTGAATGCTTTCAGAACATCGTCAAGTGGGCGATGAGCATTCTAAGATAGATGTGTTCTATAAAGGTAATCGTAGCCTCAAGCCTCATCAACCGAGAATGGCTAAAACAGGGGAGGTGCAGCAAGGTTAAGTGGATCATCCCCAAGTAGGACGAGATTTACCCCTGTCTAGAGGTCCCTTTCTATTTCGGCTTAGTGTGTGGTTGGTCGCGCCAACCACGAGGTGGTCTTGTTCAGGACTGTCCATTAAGGATTGTTCCGGCCTTGTATTGCAGGGATTTATGGTGGATCCTCGGTACGGTGATCTAGGCCCCGTATTGTGACGGGCGGTACCCCAGTAGCCCTGCCATTGATGAAAACCCATTCTTCCTACGTGCCCTTAGGGTTTTGATTGTTTTACCCACTTTTGTGGCTAGTAGCTAGAATTTAATCATGTAACAATTTTAGCTATTTCTTATTTACTTAAGAACTCTAGACACTATTATAATATCACTTGATTTCCTATCAAATGTTTTGGTTAGCATAAGATAAAACGTTTCCATGTTTATGTGTGGAAAGTCTTACGTGATACCTTTCTTTTCAAAGGTTTTCAAAGTTAAACAATTTTAAACCGTTTACTTACACCAGACCTATGTCTGACCCCAAATGTTTATTTCCTGTTTTATTAAACTCTTGGGTACTCATATTATGTATGAGTAGTCGAGGAATTCAGGTTAGCTTTGATGAATTCTGGAGGAGATTTAGTGCAGGAGGCTTCAGCGTATATATATTATTGTGGTTCCACTGTGCTAGTGATTGTGTTTATATCTCTGTGATATCTTGAGTTGTATAATTAGACAGCGACTTATAACTGTCTAAATTGAGATTTGTAAGTTGTGTACTCTGATGTATATGATACTATGTGATATTTTATGTGATATATTATATTTCATTCGATCCCCTGTGAATATCTGATGTTGTTGAGTTTCTTCTTTCCTATCTTGTCTTCTTCTATCCCTTTCTTTCTTAAATCATGATGCGTCTCTCCGATAGATGGAAGACGGGTCGTGACAGTTGGTATCAGGGCGCTAGGTTGAGTAAATACTTAGGATTGGGAGTGATTTCTATTTTTCTTGAGAGAGAATACTTGTGTGTGTGTGTATACATGCATATGTATGTATATGTATATATTTATATATCTTCCCGATCTGTTGGGATACCTATTTGGGTTTTCCAACATAAGTTATAAAGGTAAATAGGGTAGTGGTATGTGTAACACGACTACCTATGAATTGGAGTTTGAATGTTTGAGGTTGGAAGTGTATTTGTAGATGCTGTAGACCTAATACTATCTCGAGTAAGCTTTGTAGCTTGGTGTAAGGATTTCTCTGATCTCCGAAGGGAATCATTTTAAAGATTCGGAGTCCATCTTTGAAGTGTAAGTTTGGATTGCACTCGGGTGAGCGAACTTTCTAGAGTTTGGATCTGTCGGATGAGCAGAAGCAAGCGATGGTATCTTGGCAACCGTAGGAAGGAGTTTTGTCTATTTTGGAATATGAGACTAAGGTATATAAGTTGTTTCGCTACGGCATGGTCTCATTTTCACCCCTTAAGGAGAGTGAGATGCCGATGCTTGGTTTGGAGCCTGAATTTCTTTGGGGATGTCTGTCCATCTCGAGGACTCTTGTGTGCAGTTAGTTAATGAATTTTGGGGTCCGAGGAGCCTATTGATTAGAAATCTTTGGTTAGCAGTGGGAGCAGTGCAGCTCGGAGGTGTTTGTGTGCCAACATGAAGGTCTATTGGCCTAGCAATGTCCTAGAGGTGGAGCTAGGAAGCAGTAATGTGATCCATTCCTCCGATGATTCAGAAACCTTTGTGGTTCTTCTATCTGCAGTCCGGGCTGATGGTAAAGGCTTCATTGAAGATTTAACTTTGTTTGGAAAAGCTTAAGGTTGTTCTAATTGGTAAAGAGAGGACAGTTTCTTTTGAATCTGATCTAGGTAGGATCGCAAAAGTGATTTGCGATTAGTTTGGGAGTTCATTTTGGATAATTTTTTGTTTGAGGTGGAGGCTTCTCTTGTGGAAGTAGGAGCTAATAAAGTAGTCAAAGATTTTTCTGGATATCATCGAGGAAGTCAGAAGTTTGTCTGCATCTGGGGTTGAGCTCCGTATTGACTTGGGCCCAGAAGCATACCGGTGGTTAGCCTGGTGGTAGGATGGTTCTTAGAGAGAGAAGAATTGGTGTAGCAGCTCAGAAATTTTTGACAATGGATTGGTCAGATCTAGTTTTCAAGTTTGGATTCTGCTGTAAGGTTGTGTGACCGAGTCAGATGGGTCACTAAGATTTTATGGATCTAATGAACCGTGTTTTCGGGATATATTGGATAAGTTTGTGCTCATATTCCCCATCAGTATTCTCATCTATTCCAGAATCAGAGTTGTGCAGCGGAAGCAAGGTAGCAGTTGTGCGAGGAAGGAGGTAAGTTCAGTCTTCTGACGCTTGGGTAGTAGAGCTTGCGCTTTGGATTTCAGCGAATCTTGGAAGACCTTTCTGTTGAGTAGAATCCAGAAACTGATTTGTTTTGGTCTATTTGTTTCTGGAAACATCAGCATAGGTTGAGCTGATCAGGAAGAAGATGGGAAGCCAGGATCGTCAGAAGGAGTTATGTGGATAAGATGAATAAATCTGGAAATCAAATTTGGAGACTTTATTATTGTTAAGGTTTCTCGGGTTAAGGGAGCAGTATGATTGTTAAGATTGGATGGCTAACTCTGAGGTATTTGGGATTTCTTATCTTTGTTTTTGATAGAATAAGTTCTTTTGTCCATTGGATTGAACCAGTTTGGATGACTAGGATTCATTGTATTTCATGTATCTCTGAGGGAGTACGTGTATGATCCATTGCTGGTTGTAAAATCCGTAGTTCAGTTAGATTTGGAAGTTGAGCTAGACTTGAGTATAGTCTGATATCTTGTTCTGATTGGTGGATTTAAAGAAGAAAGGAGCTCTGGATTATAGTGGTGTAGTTTGTTTAGCTTCTGTAGAGCGAGTCTCTCAGTGATTTATACTTGGGGAACTCTAGATAGATTTAGAAAGATTTATCCTGGTTTGTGACAGGATAATTAGTTAGGTTTGTTTGTTTGATTGGTTGCTGTGGTTGTTAGTAACTGGATGATAGGTATGTTTTGCTATTGCAAATTAAAATCTTTGCTGGGTTATTAAATTATCTTTACTTTTAAATTTCGGAGACGAAATTCATTTAAGGCGGGAGGAATGTGATGACCCGGAATTTTAGGCAATATCAATTTAATAATATTTATTAATAATTAAATTGAATTGTTTATTTTCCTTTCTAATTTTAATTTAAATAGGTAATTTAATCTTTTTAAGGCTAATAGATATTTAATCTGGCAATATTTATTTATATCTTCTCTAAAAAAATTAAAATTTGATAAGATTTATTTTTTCAAAGCTAATAAAATTTATATTATATCTATAATATATATATATATATATATATATATATATATTTGGTATATATATATATATTGTGAATAGGAGGTCTTTTGTTTAATAAAAGAAATATGTTTTCAAATTATAATATATATGTATGTATATATTGCGATTTGAAGCTTTGTTTTAAATTTAATATTTTTCAAAAGCTAATTTATGGTTAATTCTATATTTTCAAAGTATAACATAATTATTTATTTTTAAAATGTGATAGTTTAAATAAGATTTCTTTTACTTTATTTTCTTTAAAAAAAGTACTAAACTAAAATGGTTATAAATATATATATAGTTTTAAATAAGCTTTCTTTTTAAAATATCTCTTAAACTAGAATAGTTTGTAAACATAAGTAATATTTAAATAAATTACTAAATTCACATTTACATAAATATAAATTCAAATTCATATTACATAATTTAAAGGAAAACATAAATACTTTTGTAATAAGGACTTAAACATAATAATCCTTTTTTAAACACTTGTAAGCTAAAGTGAATTTGTGATGACAGTTGTCTAAATTAAGTAACAAGTGTCGTCTCTTACCTTTTATTTTCTTTAATTTTTCATAATTTAGTTTGTAAAAACCTACACTCCATCTTTCAACTCTTTTTCCTATTCTCAACTGAAATAAAAAATATTTCAAACTAAAATCTTGTAAAAACTTTTCACCAAATCAATTTCCAAAAACCTGATATTAAATCAGAAGCAAATTTCCAAAACCTGTACAATTCTCAAAGCAAATTTCTAAAGCTGTAACAAGTTTCAAGCAAAGTTTAACAACAAGCATTCAAGAAGATTTTTCAACTCAACAGCAAGTTTCAGCACCTAAATCAACATTAAACAAGCATGCAAAGATTTCTGATTTCAACAGCAAAGTAATTTTCCAAATTTCAAAGCTTGGGAAAAAAATAAAACCTGCTCTACCTTTTCAAAAATGGTGAGTAAACTCTTTTTGAAAAAAATTGTTTGATTTGGTTTTAAGTACCATGCATGTGATGATATTGGCTTGTATTGAAGATCTTTAGCTTGAATTTATATGAATTGGTATATATATATGTTGTGTGAGCCTGTCTGTTTATACACATTCAAGTCTGTTCTCTGTTGTTCACTGTGGATGTTCTGCTTTTAAAAAAATTCAATATCTACGAATCAAATCTATATTCGCCTTGGGTATATAAAGTAAATTTGTTTGCTGATGTATAATGAAGATTTTAAAGATAGTTACAGGATTTTAAATGTAACATATAATGTTTAAAAGGAAGATAACAGAGAAATACATATTTATGATAAAAATCAACCATCTTAATTTTAGTTTTGTATGGCATGATTGTGTTCGTAGCAGCAAGTCATGAATTTAGATGACACAATCACGATTTTTAGGTCAGTTTTCACTGTGCTTTTCTGAGATGATCGGAATTAGCACTTCCGCCAAATTCCGACGAACGAAAAAGAATTGGCAACGAGCTTTGGTCTGGAGGATGATGGTAGATCGGCGAGCAAGGGAAAAATGGTCGCTTGAATTTTTGTGCGACGTGGTGGTCGAAAATGGTTGTAATAAGGTTTCTTTTCGGTGTTTATTGATGAGATAATGTTGGGTTCGTGCGTTGTCATGGAGATGGGGGAAGGGATTGCAATGGTGGGGATGCGAGCTGGATGATGTGACGTAGCTCTAGTGAGGTGGATTGGTGATCTTGAGGTCAGAGGCGATAGGGAAAAGGGGTTTCCCCAGCCATGGTGGTTCCACTAGGGTCGAGGTTTTAGCTCGATTTTGTTTCGTTGGATTTTCGTTGGATATGGGTTCTCGCTTGAGTTCGTATGAGTTCAAGTGGTCGTCGAGCATTGTCGTGACGATCGCCACAGGTCGCCGGCGTTGGTGCAAGTGCACCGTGTGCACGTCGATTCTGTGAGGATGGGTTTTGTAGGAGGCTCGGTTTTTGTCTTGTGCGATTGGGAAATTGACTCGAAGTAGATGCAGATGGGTGGGACTCGAGGCAAGCATGGGTTTTGTAGAGGATGGACTTGGGTTGGAATGGTTTTTGCTTGTGAATTTTGGTATATGAGCTCGAGTTTGCTGTGATGGTTATCTGGTTTCAAGTAAAGGAAACTATTGTAAAGGAAACCAAGCCTGCATAATTTTAAGGCAAAATTATGCGAGAAGAACTCAAGTTTAAATTGGGAAACGGGCTTTGGTCTGGAGGATGATGGTAGATCAGCGAGCAAGGAAAAAATGGTCGCTTGATTTTCCGTGCGACGTGGTGGCCTGAAATGGTTGTAATAGGGTTTCTCTTCGGCCTTTATTGATGAGATAATGTTGGGTTCGTGCGTTATCTGGGAGATGACGGAGGGGATCGAGCTGGATGATGTGACATAGCTCCAGTGAGGTCGACAGGTGATCTTGAGGTCAGAGGCGAGGAGGAGATGGGTTTTCCCGGCCATGGTGGTTCCAGTAGGATCGAGTTTTTAGCTCGATTTTGTTTCGTTTGATTTTTGTTCTATTTGGGTTCTCGCTTGAGTTCGTATGGGTTCAAGTGGTCGTCGAGCATTGTAGCGGCAATCGCCAGAGGTCGGCGACTTTGGTGCAAGTGCACCGTGTGCGCGTCGAATTTGGGAGGATGGGTTTTGTTGGAGGCTCAGGTTTTGTCTCGTGCGATTGGGAAATTGACTCGAAGTAGATGAAGATAGGTGAGACTCGAGGCAAGCATGGGTTTTGTAGGGGATGGACTCGGGTTGATGTGGCTTTTGCTCGAGACTTTGGTATATGAACTCGAGTTCGCTGTTGTGGTTATCTGGTTTCAAGTAAAGGAAATTGTTGTAAAGGAAACCAAGTCTGCATAATTTTAAGTCAAAATTATGTAAGAAGAACTCAACTTTAAATTGCAAAACAAGTTTTCAAAACAAATGGAAATCAAAATTTTAATGGCACTTAATTTAATATATTTTCAAATTTAAATGTATAAGATGCTTGGTTTTAAAGCATTTTATTAAATTAATTTGAATTTTAAATTCAAGATATTTCCAATATAAATATTAGATCAAGTATTATGAAAATTCAAATGAGTTGAAATAAGAATGTTTTTAAGTTAAGTTATGTCCAAAGAAATTATAAAGGGATGTTTAAGTTAGATTTAAAATATATTTAAATGAATATGTTTAAAATTGAGTTTTCAAAGATAAATATTTGTTTAATTCAATTAATATGTTTGAAAAGGGTTTTCAAAATTTTTGAGTATATTTAAATTAAGTGTTTGAATTGTTTTGTTTTAAAAGTAAAATCATATTTCAAATTGGTTTTTAAATTGGTTTTAATGAAGTTAATGATTAAAGTAAATATTTAATATAAATGTAAAGTTTATTCTTAATTAGTTAAGTTGAGATTAATTAATAATAATTAATTACTAAAATAAATTAAAGCTTAATTACTTTGTAATTAAGGATAATTACTTAATGAAGTAATTAGTGGATGGTAAATGAATTAATTAGAGATTAAGTGATTATTAATTAGTTGATTAATTAATGTAATTAAATTTAGGTTAATTAATAAGTCTAATTAATTAAAGATAAATCACTTATGACTAATTAAGTATAATTACTTAATGAAGTAATTAATGGATAATTACTGAATGTAATTAAGAAGAGAAATTACTTACGGAAGTAATTAGTGGAAAATTACTTATGGAAGTAATTAAATGGAAGTGATTAAGAGTAAATCACTTGATGTTATTAATTAAAGGGTTAATTAATATAATTGATTTAAAAGTTAATTAATCAAAGATTATTTAATTAATTAAAGGATTTAAGGTTAATTAATGATGTGATTAATTACTTGTTAAGGTAATTAATTAAGAGAGTAATTAACTAATGAAAGTAATTAGAGGATAATTAATGGAAGTAATTAAGGGTTAATTACTTAGTTAATTTGGTTAATTAATTAATTAATGTGATTAATGTAAGATTAATTACTAAATGTAATTAATTAAATGTGGGATTAATTAATAAAGTAATTGATTAAGGATTATTAATTAATGTAATTAATAATTACTTAATGAAGTAATTAAGAATTAATTAATTAATGTAATTAATCATGGATTAATATAATTAATTAAGGAGTTAATTAATTAAGGTAAGTAATTATAAGATGATTAATTATTGTTTAAGATTAATTAAGATTAATTAATGAGGTGGTTAATTAAGGTTTAGTTTTTTAATTTATTAAAGGGTTAATTAATTAATGGGGATCATTAATTAATATAATTAATGAAATTAATCAAGGTTGATTAATGAAAATGATTAATTAAAGTATGATTAATTAATTGTAATTAATTAAGGATCAAGTGTAATTAATTATAATTAATCAATTAATTAATGGAAGTAAATGGAGGATCATTAATTAATGTAATTAATGATAGTAATTAAAGATTAATTACTGTATATGGTTATGATAATTAATTTGTGTAATTAATTAAAGGATAATTACTTAATGTAATTAAAGGATAATTAATCAAGGAAGATTAATTAAGGTAGATCATTAGGAGATGATTAATTAATTTATTGGTAATTAATTAATGATAAGTAAGCAGGATTAAGGTAATCCAAGTGAATAAAGATAGTAATTAATTTAATTACATGTTAATTAAATTGATTAAGAGTGAATCAAACCTGCTTATGGATGATTGATTAATATTGGATGATTGATGTTGAATGATTGAATGATATTGGATAATTTGGATGTGATATCTCTAATATGTGATATGCACTGCTCTATGATGTGAGATGTTTGGTTGATTTAAATAATATGGATTATCTATATGTGATATTGTGAATCATCTTTCTATTTATGTTATTCTTAATATAAGTTTAATTGTTTAAACCCTTAAAAAACTTGGACATTAAAATGGCATTTGGATTTCGGTGAGAACGAGATTGGGTTTCCATATTTGGATATCTGAAAACCACATCAATCCAAATTAAACGTTAGGTCGTGAATCCAAGTGAAGAGCATAGTGAAGACTCGAAGTGTAAAAACTATTCGTCAGTATAATTCTGAGGGGAATTCCGAGATGAGTTTGACGGAGATAGTACTTTCAGGTTCGAGATGGTGATTCAGAGTGCAAGGGCTATTGTCGTTGACTCCGAGGGTGATTCCAAAATGAGTGCAACGAGATAGTGCCTTCGGTTTCGTTCGAACCTTGAACGAACTTGTATTGATTGAATGCTTTCAGAACATCGTCAGGTGGACGATGAGCATTCTAAGATAGATGTGTTCTATAAAGGTAATCACAGCCTCAAGCCTCATCAACCGGGAATGGCTAAAACAAGGGAGGTGCAGCAAGGTTAAGTGGGTCATGCCCAAGTAGGACGAGATTTACCCTTGTCTAGAGGCTCCTTTCTATTTCGACATTGTGTGTGGTTGGCCGCGCCAACCACGGGGTGGTCTTATTCGGGACTGTCCAATAAGGGATGGTTCCGGCCTTATGTTGCAGGGGATTTATGGTGGATCCTCGGTACAGTGATCTAGGCCCGTATTGTGGCGGACGGTACCCCGGTAACCCTGCCATTGATGGAAACCCATTCTTCTTACGTGCCCTTACGGTTTTGATTGTATTACCCAAATTTGTGGCTAGTTGTTGAAATTTAATCATGTAACAATTTCAGCTATTTCTTAGTCACTTGAAAACCCTAGACACAATTATAATATCACTGGGTTTCCTATCAAATGTTTTGGTTAGCGTAAGGTAAAAACTTTTCCATGTTTATGTGTGGGAAGTCTTACGTAATACATTTCTTTTCAAAGGATTTCAAAGTTAAACAATTTTAAACCGTTTACATACACCAGACCCATGTCTGACCCAAATGTTTATTTTCTATTGTATTAAACTCTTGGGTGCTCATATTATGTATGAGTAGTCGAGGAATTCAGGTTAGCTTTGACGAATTCTGGGGGATATTTAGAGCAGGAGGCTTCAACGTATGGATATTATTGTGCTTCCGTTGTGCTAGTGATTGTGTTTATGTCTCTGTGATATCTTGAGTTGTATAATTAAATAGCAGTTTATAACTGTCTAAATTGAGATGTGTAAGTTGTGTACTCTGATGTATATGACACTATGTAATATTTTATGTGATATATTATATTTCATTCGATCCGCTTTGAGTATCTGATGTTCTTGAGTTTCTTCTTTCCTATATTTTTTTCTTCTATCCCTTTCTTTCTTAAATCATGATGCGTCTTTCCGGTAGATGGAAGACTGGTCGTGACACATTTCTTTTATGAAATCTATTAATTGCGATCAACATTTTCTTCCATTCTCATTGAAATATTTCAATAACACTAATTGCAATTACTTACGAAGTTAAATTTTAAAAAAGACAACTAAAATGGACGAAAAATAGAATAATTGTTTCCTTTAGTCATTAAACGCCTTTATAAATTTGTTGTTCATACAGCAGAGTAATAAATAACTTACTTAAATAAATTATTTTCCTACTCTTGTAATCCATATGCATGCTAAAACACAATGCAAATATACATATGTTTCTTCCTTTAAATCAATCATTCTGTTCTTTATTTTAATGAAATTAAACCTACATTCACAAAATGTTATTTTCATTAACTCAACTTTCCTTATATTTTCACAAAACATAAGCTACGCTTAATTACACCTATTAATTTACAATTTGGTGTACTCTCTACCATTAATTGAAATTATTCAATTACATTAATTTCAATTGTTTACAAGGGTGAATTTCAAAATGGAAAAAATAAATGTTTTAAGAAATAGAACAATTATTTCCTATCTAATAGTAATTTAAACATATTTATAAACTATTGGATACAAACAGGAATTATACATCTCTTACCAGATAATAGTTTCTCATCTCTGCAATCAATCTTTAAGCTACCAAACATTTCAAATAAATAAACATATGATTTCTTCTTTAATAAAGAAACATTTATTATTCTTTATTAAAATTTATTATTCCAATCAATTGGAAATTTACATTGAGACAATTGTTAATTTCACTCAAACCAATGTTATTAAACTACACATTAGCATTTGTTATCATCCTTACATTATTGCGAACATGTTTCACTAAATAAATTTTTTACTTAAGCTCATAACTTGTATTATAATTTAATTTGTATCAGTAAAATCTTAAATTTTTTATTCCTAATAATTTTATTCAAAAATCTTATTAAATTTAAGATTTTAAATGGTTAAAAGTACGGGTCGTTATACTCTCTCCCACTCAAAAGTTTTCATCCCCGAAAAGAAACAAGAAGGAATTCAAAAAAATTTTTTTTTTTTTAAAAAGATCAATTTATAAACAATTAAACCTATATATTTAAGTTTAATAAAATTTTAAAATAACTCAAATTCTACAAAGATTTTCTAAGTCTTAAATTTTTGAAAGACCTCGGTAGAGTCTCCTTTGCACGGACATGTCTGGAAAATAATGATATCAATAATTTCAATATATATATATATATATATATATATATCATATTTCAATAATAAATCATCCCAAACCATGAGAAAACAATATAATATCCCTATAAAACTATAATCCGAAAACGTACCTATTTGTTGGGCAAACAATCTTTATTTATGAAACCAAAAGAATTAGATATTGCTTCCATAACCTGTATTGCACTTATATAATCCAAAAAGATAAAATTATATGAAAGAATAATATTTCAGTTGTTTCAAATCAATGGCACAAACAACATACAATATATCACAATCACATGCAAACAAAACAGTACAACCATCATTGGCAACAAAGAATCCATCACATATCCATAGCAACCGAAACTAATGATTTGTTTAGGTTTATAACTTTTAATCATACAAGGGTGATAAATAAACTAATAAGTGTACCTTATGCTTAACAGCTTCAGATAATTACCTAATAGATTATTCCAACAACCTCCAACAATTAGAAGTGTTCTTTTCCAAACTTCCCATCAGTCATTTTAAATTCACTTAAGTTTATTCTACTGGTTTTTTCTCTCATCTTTTAACTTTTCATTCATTTATTTATGTAAAGATCAATCACTTACATAATTTGTGTTCCATTATATATTTAAGTCATTAATGAATCATTTCACGAAATATTACTTAAGCTCCTACTGCCTTACCTAAGTTTATAACTTAATTCTGTTATAGAATACAAATTTAAGTTTTTGATATTAGCCCTTGAAGAGAAAATAAAAAATTTCTATATATCTAAAAATTCAATTAAAACATTTAACCTCATTCACTTAGCAAGAATATAAGATATATCTAAAACATCCTTCTAGCATTTTGCAAGGATTTTCCAAAAAGTTTGAGCAGTGTTAGAAGTTTATGTCAAAACATTATGGTAAGCTTTAAAAAAAAAGTTCCTTAAATTCAATAATTTATTAGACTCGTTATTTTTAAATAAGTATAACTCTGGATTATTAAACTAAAACTAATGGTATACTAAAATCTTAGATTAAATATCCAAATCAAAGTATAAAATTTCATATCTTCGTAATTAATTTTAAACACTTGTTTTAAAATTAATATTAAAATCATGGAAAAACATTTATTATGGTTTAATATAAAATTCAAATAGTAAATAAACCTATAAATTTACTATTAGTACTTCGAAATTAAGTAAATATTCCAAACCGTTCTTCCAAAATAGAGATTCAAATTTGATTGTCAAGTATATTACTATAATTAAACTTCGTAAATCGTTTTTTTGCATTTATATAGTATCATTAAATTATTATACATTTAAAGAAGCTTATATAAGTTTAACTTTAAATATTCATTTGAAAACTTCATTTGCAAATCAATCATATTTAATACTTTAATACTTTACGGAAAAATTCATATGTAAAATTTCTTGCTTCATTTATAAATACCATTTGAAAATTTTAAATTACATCTTTATAAATATAGGTAAACTATTTGAAAAAAATTATTTACACCATTACTTATATTTAAAAAGAAGTTATCGGAAAGCTTAAATCCATTATTTATAAATTTTATTAGTTTTAAATCTCAATATACTTTTAAGTATCATTAATAAGTCAATAATCATTAATTTTAAATATGTTTATCTAAATAATAACTTCTCAAAATATTTACAACACCAATAATTTACTATTAAACTATGTTGTACATAAATAAACAGTACTTTAAACATTTTAAAGTATTTAGAAATGAAAAAAATGACCAAAATATCTTTTATATAATACTTTATCAAAATACTTTTATAACTCGATGTTTTAACAGGTTTATCCTCGTTCTTGCAGACTCTGGTCGTACGTTAATCGGGCGTAAGACTAGAAATCTCTAAGTACTTAGTAGACATGTTTCAACACCCAATGAAGAATACTTAAAAACTGGTATGTGAAGTATCGTTTAAAATATGATGTCAAACAACGATATTACGATAGCAGGGGCCGGCTACTGATCCAGTGTTTATGCAATGGACGCAAAACTTTCCAGAAGACCCTTCCACCTTCCGGATTCTATAAAAATATCATAGTCATTTCATAAACAAGGACCATCGACCCCTGCTGCAGTGGTAACTGCTGATTCAATGTTTTACGCAATGGATGCACTTCCTTTCCTGAAGATCCATAAACAACAGATCCCAGGATCAAAAGCGCCTCCATTGGGTAAACTAAAGAACCATCTACCTTGAAAAAAAATCGAGGAACTCATGAGTTTACGTTCGGACAACCATATCGATACGAATCCATTCCTAAATTCATCCAAGAATGTTATGGTTTATCGGTCGAATACATTCCTGATTCTCCAAGTCCATCAGGGTCGAAGCATATCATGGTATACTTCTTCGTGGAGGGTACTTCAATATACCTCTTACATCAAAGTATAACATGCCATATATAGTACCATTTCAAAATCATAGCTTCGAATATCGCACTTATATAAATTCCATTATATATAAGATTAGATTTCATTTGTAGATAAAGTACTTTCCAAAATCAATAATCTCGAATGTATCAAATCATTCTTATTGAAATTCCATTATATATAAGATTTATCTCTTTAGATCAAATACCTTCCAAAATCAATAATTTTCAAAATCACCTTGTACTTATTTAAAGTCCGTCTTATACAAGATTCAAAAATTTCCTAAATCAATTTCGCTATATGAAAAGCCATATGGGAATGAACATCTGCTTTATAAAAGGTTTTGAATTTAGAATAGTTTTGTATATAAAATCATTTTCTGAAGTAGTTCTGTATATAAAATAGTTAAGTAAAATAATTTGTAAATAAAAAAGTTTGTAAAACAATTTTGTAAATAAAATAGTTTGTAAAATAGTTTTGTAAATAAAATATAATAAGATAGTTTGTACAATAAGATAGTTTGTACAAGAAAAATAAAAGAAAATGGTTTTGTAAAATGGTTTTAAATTAATAGTAGTTTTGCATACAAAAGAAATTCCAATTTAAATTACAAAGATATCCAACCCAACAACTTTCAATTTCAGCATCAAAGCATATCAATAATATTAGGACGTAAGATGTACATATGTCATCATTTCGTAAAATCACATTCGACCGCTTGGTCGATTCCATAAGTTCACTTTCGAACTAGTACTTTTCAGTCAACTTCCCTAATATGGACTTTAATAAGGTGTCTTGACTATAAACCATCATTCTCCTTGCGTAGCCATAAACTTGATAGAGAAATCTAGGATCAAACCAAAAATCCATATCAAATATTCGTCATCAAGAATCGAATGACAAATCCTAACACGAAGTGGTGTAATTCACATAGAACTTGTATACTCAAATCTGGATCAAATTAATTTTGTGAATAATATAATACAAATACTACTTATGTAATTATTCCAATTTGTTTCATCACAATTACATTTCAACTAAATTCATTTTTAATCTCATAGGTTAATACAGATATCACTTCATACTTTAATATTTGTTTCACATAATTTCTCCATTTAATATAAAACATTAATATATTCATTCTTACAATATTTCTTATATTTCTCTTCTATATAAATTACATTAATTTCACATGTAATATTTCTTATTTAGTACTACATTTATTTGCACATCGTTTCATAAGGAATTTTCTTAAGTTCATAACCAATTTATAAAAGCTTAATTTCTTTTTATAAGACATTATTCAAGTTTAAAGTTATCACTACTTTATTTATAACCATTTATTGAAACATCCATTTATTTCATAACAATTTACAAGTCATGACTCTATTTATAATCATTTCACTTGTATTTCATATTTGATTAACCCATTTAGCTTCACCTTTACCTTTCAATTTATTTATGACACGTTTCATAAATGTTAATTAAGTTTATAAACATATTTTTTCCAATTTAATCTCATTTACAACATTCCCTTAATCACAATTTCAATTTAAACATCCCAAGGCTTAATGTTCACACTTGTAATATTATTACATTGCATGCCAAGAATGTATAACATAATTTTATTCATTTATTAGACATAGATATAACAAATTAAACCTTGTTTCACTTGCTTTCAAATTGAGGTTATTAAATTCAACTACATAATTCAACACAATTTCTAACTTTCAACTCATATATTAATTCAGAAGGTTTCGATTATCCAAAATATGTGGATATTCTATTATATTTCGATAGCTGAAATTACCGGTCAACAAACAACAAAATTGATAACAACATTTCAATTTCATAAATAAATATCCTAATTATCCATTTTATTATCTTTAATACACTATTATTAAACTAGCGTTTAGTCCATTAATTCAATCAACAATAATTTGCCAATGCTAATAAGCTGACAAAAACTCAACTGATCAACAATAAATGATAATGACTAAATATTACCATTTCATATATCAAACACATTACAAATAACTATGTTAGTTATAAAAATTTATTCCTTTATATATCATATAATATTAGGAAAAATAGTTTCATTTCAAAACTTATATAAAACATTTTTATAACAGTAACAAATATGTGCTCATATACACATTCAGACAACTCATTCTAGTGTATTACTACCTTATCTCTTATGAGTTAAACCCAACAGGCCAAGGTATGTCTAAACCAAAGCTCTGATACTAACTGTAATGACCCAACTTTTTTGGACGGTTCAAATCGATAATAAATCAAACATGTCAAATTCGAACCATTCAAAAAAGAGGATTATTAATGGGGTAAATAAGGAAAAAAAACAAAACACAGAATCTCGCAGTTGAATGATAAAATATAATAATCAAATAAACAGTTCATGAAGCAATTTTATAATTAACATTTGACTACACTTTTCAATTCAAATCAGAGTTACACATACATTAGAAATAAACAAATAATGCAGTGGAACACAGAATGTAGTGGAATAATAAATAGCAATAATATACTAAATCTTCGTCTTCGTCCTTCAGAAAATAGTCTTCAATACATTAAAAAGCTCAGGTTGACCAGAGCGTAATGAAAAGACAAAACATTCATGTCAGAACTAAAAGATCTTATGTAAGTCAAATCAAAATAAATAAAATATAAATATTAGTGCAATGGTTACATAGATGTTACGGGATTTTCATCTTCTATCAAGTGTACAACCTGAATGTGAATATAATTATTTAGAAGGTTTCAAATAATTCGAAATATCAATCTTAATCATCTAATTAAATCAAATTTGAAGTTTGAACTAACTTAAACCCTTCAAATAATTCAATTCAAAATAAAATCCAAATTCAAGAAATTATATGGGTATATGTCATTTCAACCAGTACCAAATCAACATTTTCAAGTAAATGAAAACCGCTCGGGTTTATCATTTCAAACAACAATGATTTTCCCCTAATTTATAAGATTGTTCGAGTACGTTCATTTCAACCCATAGGGATATAGAGATATAGACATAAATAACATCCGATCATCCAAAATGTCAACCAATAACATCCATCCAATCACCCAAATATTAACAATTGAACATACATCACAATCATCATTGAAATCAACCAATAACTACCAACAATTTACTGGTTACCATTAATAGGTATTCAACTGGAAATTTAAATTTAAATATTAAATTATATGGAAATTAAATTCAATAAAATTAAGATTTAACTGGAATGACAATTTAAAATATATGAAACAACAGCCTATCAATTTCTAATCACATCATAAATTAAACTTAACTAACATAAGAAAATCTAGTTGTGAGTGTTTTCTCACTTTTGTGGCTACGAAGTGATAATAAAAATGAGGTAATATGGAGATTCCTACAAAGATCCAATTGCAAAATAAATCCAACAAGGCTTAGACACAAACACGAATCAATAAAAAAGTTTTAACTGCTTCTAACTTCCAAACAACCCAAGATCCAAATGCAGACAAACCTGAAACTAGGTCATCTTTAAGAAAACATTCGGACCAGAATACCATTGAATCTATAAAAGTGACTAACTATAATGTTGTTACAGATTCTTTTCTCTCCATTTTCAATAAAAGAATCACTCAAAAGTTTTCTGTCTTGAGGTTATTATGGTCAAAACAAACAGAATTGTTTTCAAAGTTGAAAATCTAAGTTTAAAAATACTTCGAAAAGATTTGAGTTTTTGGCATAGCAAATTAAGGAATTTGAAGAACTAATATAAAATAAAGTTGAAGCTAGTGGAAAAATAAATGGTTTAATAAAGAATAACATAATTTTATTCATTTCTTAAGGAGATATGATTGATATAATATGAGGTATTTTCGGCCAAAACTGCACCCGAGAAAGGACTTGAAAATTGAGCATTTTATAGAAATATTCGAAATGGGAAGAAGAGTTGAAAAACAAAGTTGTTGACATTAATATTATATACGGTTTAAGCAAATGAATTATTTATTTGAAGTAATTTAATGGAATATAGAAGCCATGGAAAGAAAGGGAAGAAAAAGGGAAAAAGATGGGAAAAAGGAGAAAGAAGAGGAGAGGGAAGGTGGGGCTTTAGCCATGGGTTACTGCCATGGGTTTTGGATGGTGATGGAGGTTGGTGGCGGAAAGAGGAGAAAGGTAGGATAGGGTTTTGAAGGAGGAAGGTTGAAATTTGATTTGGAGACTTAAGAGTTTTGGATTTGGAGTTTTCTATAGATTTGAGCAAGAAGAAGAAAAAGAAGAGTACGCAAAATGTTTCTCAAGTGAGGAATTTCTATACGTACTTGGTTTTAGTCTGACAGGAAATAAAAGGTCCATAGGGGAGGGGGGAAGGAAGGGTACAAAGTTTCTTAGGTTTCCTAGGGTCTCTTGGTTTACTAAGAAGCCTATTAATCTAAAACAAACCCAATAAGACTTAGCCAAAAGAAGAAGAACACAATTATACACTGCAAATGAAAGAAATAAGCTGCAGGTTATTTAATAATCAGGAAATGAAGGTGGAGAGACAAAAATAAATGTCACGTTTTATTTTGAAAGCTTCAGGCATTACTAATGTACAAAGAAATGTATATATAAATGGAAAAGTTTGCAAACCAAGGAAAGTGAAATTTTGTATACGCGAAAATGAGGTGGCAAGAAATAAATATAAACCAAAAGTCTACGCTTATGTATTAAACCGAATGAGAAATGAAAGGATCAGTATTAATAATGAGATAACTATTTTAAAACGTACATGCAAAAATTAATAACAAAAGAAATGAAGGGACCATGTACAACGCATAACCTTTTTGAAATTCGATTGGTGAAACGTAATCAAATTAATTTCAATAACTCAAATAATATTCAAATTTGTATGCATTTAGTTTTTTTATCTATGCATAGTAAATAAAATTACTTACCTTAAAAATGAAAACGTTCAGTTTGGTTTTTCCAAAATGACCTTTTATTTCCCTTAAAACATCCTTTCTGCTTAAAAGTGTGTTTCTTTTATTAGATCTATTAATTTCAGTCAACGTTTTCTTTCATTCTCATTGAAATATTTCGATAATATTAATTGCAATTATTTAGAAAGTTAAATTTCAAAACATTGCAACTAAAATGGATGAAAAATAGAATAATTGTTTCCTTTAGTCATTAAACAGCTTTATAAATTTGTTGTTTATGCAGCAGAGTAATAAATAAATTACTTAAATAAATTGTTTTCCTACTCTTGTAACACATCTGTGTGCTAAAACACAATTCAAATATACATATATTTCTTCCTTTAAATAAATCATTTATTCTTTATTTTAATGAAATTAAACCTACTTTCACAAATGAAACATTCATTTTATTTGATATTAATGTTATTTACGTTAAATCAACATTCCTTATATTTTCACAAACATAAACTACATTTAGTTACACCTATTAATTTACAATTTGTTATACTCTCTACCATTAATTGAAATTATTCAATTACATTAATTTCAATTGTTTACAAAGGTGAATTTCAAAATGAAAAAAATAAATATAATGAGAAATAGAACAATTATTTCCTATCTAATAGTAATTCAAACATATTTGTATACTATTGGATACAAATAGGAATTATACATTTCTTACCAAATAATAGTTTCTGTTCTCTGCAATCAATCGTTAAGCTACCAAACATTTCAAATAAATAAACATTTGATTTCTTCTTTAATAAAGAAACATTTATTATTTTTTATTAACATTTATTATTACAATCAATTGGAAATTTACATTTAGACAATTGTTAATTTCACTCAACCTATGTTATTAAAATACACATTAGCATTGTTATCATCCTTACATTATAGCAAACATATTTAAGTAATAGAAATTTAACTTAAGCTCATAACTTATATTATAATTTAATTTGTATCAGCGAAATCTTAATTTTTTTATTTCTATCAATTTTATTCAAATATATTTTTTAATTTAATATTTTTAAATGTTTAAAAATATGGGTCGTTGTAGAAGCCTATGTGTTACATGCAAAAAAATTCGACTTCATAAATAGCTTTTCTTTTTAATATTTGGTACGCATACTGAACATGTTTCGTGGTTACAATGTGGACATGCAAGTTTTCTAAATGTACTCCATCCTAATAAATTAGCATAAGCAGGTAAATCATTTATAGTCTATATAACGACCCGACATTTTGGACTTCGAAAATTCGACACTAACAATCAAACGCCGGAAATTCCAGATTGTAAGGGTAAAGAAGAAAATAGGTAGAAGAAGAAAAGCTGTAATTGTCATTTTACATTCATTCACAAATAAACTAGACAGTTGTAACAACTTGTCTCTAACTACTATCAATACAATCTCAAATACACAGCGAAATATACTCCATACGTCCCTGTCATCTAGCTCGTCTTCTGAGCTCCAGAATGTCCTAACATGAAAATTTGTAATACTCGGTCGGACCCGAGTATTACATTAAAGTAACACCCGATTCAGGCTGGAAATTAGCATGAGTAAACCCATATAACTTGAAATACTAAGTTATCAACTTCTTTGAAAATCAGGGTAACTCGTACCTCACCATGAGTTCTTATCTTGTTATAGTCAAACATTTATATCACAAAGTGATATCTAAGTACTCTTACTTAGTTATTAGTGGTCCAGTTTACTTAATTTATTCCATTCCAGCTTATTTGATTTAAATAATCAAATCTATAAAGAATTATAGATTACTAATCGAAGTGGTTCCGGATACCGTTGATATCCGACCTCGATTTCTTCGAAATCTAAACGTCGTCTTTTAAGGCCCAGTTGTTAAGTAAAACAATTTAAATTAAAAATCAGAAAGTCATATGCACACGGAAATCCGTTACACAGATGTCTTTTTAAACAAGTGATTCGCATTTATCAAAAAATCAATACAGGTACTTCATATCAAGAATATAATGATTTAACATACTATAAATATTAAATAACCCAGGCATTCAATTCAAACTAATCATTCATAGGCTAGGTAAATTAGTAACATAATTTCCATTTAATTTAACAAAATATTTAATTCCCTAAAATTCTGCTTAGTTTAAATTAATTGATTACAACCATTCATTTTATTTTAAATCCAATGTTGAAATTAATTAATGATTAATCTTATAAAACACTTAAGTCCTTTAATTAACTAGAGTTTAAAATTAGTTTCCTTAGTTATCCACCTAATTACATCATTTAATTTTATTTAAAATAAACTTGGGAATTTTTTTTAATATAAAATTAAACTAATATATAATTACCCTAAATCAAAACAAACTAAGTTTCAAAACATTTAACTTCAAAATCTTTTTGTTTGAACTTGCTTTGAAAACTTATTAAAAATTTACTTATAAAACTTTGTTAATTCGCTTCCTTTTAAAAATCCGGCCTAAGCCCATACTGTAACAACCCGCATATTTATCGAGTTTGTATTTAAATATTTTATTTAAATATTAACTCGTTAATCGGATTTTGGTCCGAAAAGCTACTTTTTGCAAACGGTCAAATTAGGACTCGAGATCACTTCCATTGAGTTCGAAATGTCGTTTACAACTTTTTAAGTATAAACATCGATAGGTTTGGAGTTAGTGAAATTTCACTAACTTTTCCCGCTTTGGACTTTGGGTTAGTTTAGCCTATTAAGCCCAAGTTCCAACCCTCTTCTCCTCACTCTTCATAAATTTCCTAACTAATCAAGCTTTGGCATTAATGGTGGAGGGAATGGGAAATTAAAACTCCAAGCACAAATTCAATTGCAAATCCAACATTCAACTCCAAATTCAAGTAGAAGATATTGGATTCAAGCTTTGGATTGCTTCTCCTTGCTTTCAAGCTTCATCTTCATAAACTTTAGTGCAAAGGTGAGATTTTTATCTCACAATTCTAGCCTATAACTATATTGGACTGTTGGGAATGATTCCCTATCATTTTTGCATGCATGTTAGCATTTGGTTTGGATTGGATTGGCGAAAAACTCCAATTTTTAGCGTTTTGGTGAATTTTCTGCACTTAGGTCGTTCTGGCCATTTTTAGGTCGTTCGGAGTTAAGTCGTTCGTCCATGGGTCGTGAGTCGTTCACGAGTTAACTTTAGGTCGTTCTGGAAGAATTGGCACTTCGGAATTAGGTCGCTCACGAGTTAGGCCTTAAGCCGTAGGTCGCTCGCGAGTTAAGCTTTAAGTCTTAGGTCGTTTCCGACCTATAATCTCTAGGCAAACGTTAAGTCGCTCGCCCTGGTTTATCTCGTAGGTCGTCTCCGACCTAAGCTCCTGATAAGTTGTTCGAGTTAGGTCGTTGGACCATTTACCTTAGGTCGCTCGTCCACTAGGTCGGCCTGGTTTATCTCGTAGGTCGTCTCCGACCTAAGCTCCAGATAAGTCGTTCGAGTTAGGTCGTTGGACCATTTACCTTAGGTCGCTCGTCCACTAAGTCGGCCTGGTTTATCTCGTAGGTCGTCTCCGACCTAAGCTCCTGATAAGTCGTTCGAGTTAGGTCGTTGGGCCATTTACCTTAGGTCGCTCGTCCACTAAGTCGGCCTGCTTTATCTCGTAGGTCGTCTCCGACCTAAGCTCCAGATAAGTCGTTCGAGTTAGGTCGTTGGACCATTTACCTTAGGTCGCTCGACTCTGTTAAGTCGTAGGTCGCTCACGAGTTAGGCCTTAAGCCGTAGGTCGCTCGCGAGTTAAGCTTTAAGTCTTAGGTCGTTTCCGACCTATAATCTCTAGGCAAACGTTAGGTCGCTCGACTCTGTTAAGTCGTAGGCCGTTAGACCTTAAGTCGTTCGACCCCTCCACACTAGGTCGCTCGGCTTGCTTGAGTCGTAGGTCGTTGGACCTTAAGTCGCTTGCCTCCCTTAACTCCAGTTAGGTCGCTCGGCCATTGTGTTAGGCCGCGTGAACCCTTAGGTCGTTAGACCTCACTTTGCTTTAGGTCGTAGGCCGCTTGTCTTCACTTAGGTCGTACCGTTTTGGACGGGGCGCTGCCCCCGGGACCCCCGCGACCTGACCGGGCAGGTCGAACCCCGTAAGCGATGGCGTTGCCCCCGCACCCCCACCTTGGGGGGTTGCCACCCCCCTGGACCCCCCCTCCGTAGGGGATCTTTTCTGAAAAACATTGAGCTGATTTCCTTGGATTTTATTCACATCTCCGTATGCGATTTTTGTGACTGATTGTTTCTACAATTGCTCATGTGTTTTGTCACTTTATAATATAAAGGTTTCAATACTAGTAGTAAATATCAAAACTCTTTTAACAAACAATTTCAACTCTATTTTTAATAACAAAGCTCTTTTTCTTAAATCGTTTTCCAATCTATTAGTATATACAAGCCTTTACCTCACTCGGATGAGAAATCTAATTAAACGACTTAGTAAAACAAGTGGTATGAAACGCTTGCGTTCACTTCGTCGGTTAATTCTTGGACTTGTTCGATTGAACCTCTTGTGACAATTTTATTAGTGAAGATTTACAGTTTGTTCGTAAATATTTAAGTTAAGCAAGTGGTTATGGGACATGAAGCTAAACTTCTATATTTACTAGCTTAGTGTAATTGACACTTCTCGTTGATCTTGATGATCGCTTTATGAATTACACTAGCAATTGCGCGATGTCTCTTTCATTGCAAGGTTAGACTAGACACCACTTGTGTGATTCCATTCACACATACCTTTCTGCTTTTTGGTTAGTCTTGACCTCAATCTGTGTGATTCCATTCACACATGCGGGGTAGCTCCCCTTGGTCTTCGGACCGTCATGTGATAGGCCTCTTTCCCTTTTTATGATTTCTGGATTTCTCGTGTTGATTTCTGGAATTTATGTCATTGACTTGTTATGAGTACAAGTTTAGGGTATGATGCCCTCTTCGAATCTTTGAGAAGATTCTTGTGATATTGATTATCTCTTATTGATTGATCTTCTGTTGATCATTATTTACATACTTATAGTGGTATGTCGTTATGGATGATTATGTTTATGCCATATCTTTTATGTTATATCATGTCATCTGATATTTATAGCTAGACTGATCCGTTTATTATTTCCTTAAATAATACTCGGGTCAGACCGAGATGTTACAGGTGCTTCTGCTTGACTTCTTCCCAGGGATTCATCACTCTGACTTTTGGCTAACTGTTTAGATTAGCAGTTTTTGTTGTATACACTTGAGATATAGACTCATAGTTGTATTCTTTTGTATAGCACGTGTTGCTATTCTTTTGTATTATCGTGGATCTTACTGACCACTACTCTGATGTACACGTTCATGTGTTAGTTATATATTCATATCTTCTTCCGCCTTTGTGATATGGATATCTGTGACTGATTTGTGATATGATTATTTCTATGTTTGTTTCCGAAGATTATTTATAGCCACCGTGTGATAAGCAATTACATGGATGGCCGCTCCTCAACAGCCTTATTCTCCGTGCTAGTTGACAGCACTACTCCGGAGTGTTCTTGGCTAGCGTGGGTATAGAGGTGGGGCGTCACAGCTTGGTATCAGAGCCAAACTTCGGAACAATGTAGAATAACTTAACAAGGATCATCGTCCTAAGTCTATCTTAGGAGTCATACCATAGGATTAATTCGAGTCTTCGTACCGATTCATCCTATTTCCTTTATGATTCCTTGTTTTATCTATCAAGATTGCTTGGTGTTCATTGGTGAATAACCTTCTTCCTTCTCTTCTTTCTTTCTTTAAGGAAGAGAATGTCTAGACCAGGCCGTCCCAGAACTGGATCATCTGGTGCTGCTCCTCCGGATGGAGTTTTTATGACTGCTCAACAGCTTCTTGATTTAGTAACTAATGCTCAAGCAGCTGGAGCTAACCCAGAACCCACTCACCCAAAGTCGGGATTTGCACGCTTGTGCAGCGACTACACCAACTTGGGTGGGAAGCCCTTCAAAGGTTCGGAAAATATCATCGAGGTCCAGGCTTGGTTAAAATCATGTGATCGAATCTTCTCTCGCATGAACCTTATCGATCTCCACCGCGTTCAGGTGGCTTCAAGCATGCTCCAGGAGAGAGCATTGGACTGGTACGAACTCCTTATTTCAGAAATTAATGAAGCGGATCTCACCTGGGAGCAATTTCAGGGACGCTTCGAGTTAAAGTTTGTACCAGAAGCTGGGAAAGTAACCTTGGCTCGACGTTTTATAGACCTTGTTCAAGGTCAATCCTCTGTGACTGATTACGTCGCAGCCTTCGAGTCGCTTTCCAAATATGGGGTTGAATACATCAACACCCCATTGAAGAAGAACCAGAGGTTCGTTTATGGCTTAAATAAGAATCTTAAGAAGCCACTGCTCCTGAAACTAGAAGTCACATTTGATCAACTCGTCGATATCGCTCTTCGTCTTGAAGAGGCTGATAGAGAGAGTGATGTTGAAGTGGAAGGCACTAAACCAAACTTCAACAACAAGAAGAGGCCAAACAAATTCAAGGGTCCTTATCCCAACAAAAAGGGTAAGCAGGCAACACCTGCGGCAAAGTCTCCTTCTCCTAGTGGTGCGAGTTGCTTCAACTGTGGGTCTGGGGATCATTATGCGAATAAGTGCCCTAAGCCCAAATCTTGTCGCTATTGTAAGAGCCCAGATCACTTTATACATCAATGCCTCAAACGTAAAAGTAGGAATGAGGGAAAGTTAAATGTGGCTCAAGCCCCTGGCAACACATCTCGTGGCCAAGGTATTTCTCATTCCATTCTTGATGGTATTATTTTATTTCATGATCAACCTATTAGAGTTCTCTTTGATACGGGTGCATCCCATTCTTTTATATCAAAGGAACTGGTAGACACTTTTTCTTTAAGTGTTACTGCATTGATGACTTCTTTAAAAATTGCGAATCCTGTTGGTGGATCCGCAACTCTTAGTTTGCTTTGTAAAGATGTGGAGATTATTTTTTGCGATCTTTCTTTCCTAGCCGATTTGCATGTCATGCGTTACTTAGGCTTTGGAATAATTTTGGGAATGGATTGGCTTAACCGTTATCAAGCCCATATCCTATGTCCTGAACGGGCTATTCATCTCCGTCATCCACTATCTGTTAATCAGATTTCTGTTAATCTTAAAGATTCAGAATCCTGTTTGGTGGCATCTTTATATTCTTTAAATCCTCGTGATAACGATGATGATGATGAAGATGATATTATTTCTCGTATTCATGTTGTTCGTGAATTTTCCGACATATTCGAGCCCGTTTTAGGTTTGCCACCTAAACGAGCAATTGAGTTCAGAATTAATCTTGTTTCTGGAGCTCAACCTATTACTCGTCCTCCTTATCGCATGTCCAATAAGGAAAATGAGGAGATGCGTAAACAATTATCTGAGTTGGAGACGAGGCAATTTATTCGCTCTAGTTCCTCGCCTTGGGGAGCTTCGGCTATTTTCGTAAAGAAATCCGATGGTACTCTGAGACTCTGCGTTGATTATCGCAAGCTTAACGATCTTACTATTAAAAATAAATATCCTTTACCTCGGATTGATGATCTATTCGATCAGCTTAGTGGTGCTAAGGTCTTTTCACAATTGGACTTGGCTACCGGTTTCCATCAGCTTCGTATCGCTGAGGATAGCATTCCTTTGACATCATTCCGTACTCGATATGGATCTTATGAATGGCTTGTTATGCCATTTGGGTTAACGAATGCTCCAGCTTATTTCGTTGACCTCATGAATCGAGTTTTCAAAGATTTCCTCGATCGGTTTGTTCTCATATTCATTGATGATATTCTAGTGTATTCAAAAACCGAGGAGGAACATGAGAAACATCTTAGGATTGTATTGGAAACACTTAGGAGTAATCAATTAAAGGCGAAATTTTCTAAATGCCACTTTTGGCAATCTCGTGTGAAGTTTCTCGGTCATATTATTTCCGAATCCGGGATATCCGTGGATCCTTCAAAGATCGAAGCGATTCAAGATTGGAAGAGACCGGAGAGTGTGACAGAGATTCGTAGTTTTCTCGGATTGGCGGGCTATTACCGCCGTTTTATTAAAGACTTTTCTAAGATTGCCGTGCCTCTTACTGGCTTGACTAAGAAGGGAGTTAAATACATTTGGTCGGACAAATGTGAAGCCTCTTTTCAGAAATTGAAAGAAATCCTTTCCGATGCTCCTATTCTTGTGATTCCCGAGGGGAATCAAGATTTTGTTGTTTATACCGATGCTAGTCACGTTGGTTTGGGTGCCGTTCTTATGCAAAAAGAACGTGTTGTTGCTTATGCTTCTAGGCAATTGAAGCCGGCCGAGACTAGATATGCCATACATGATCTAGAGCTCGCGGCTATTGTTTTCGCCCTTCGAATGTGGCGTCATTATCTGTTGGGAGAGAAATTTATTCTTTACACGGATCATAAGTCTTTGAAATATTTATTTTCTCAAAAAGAACTTAATTTACGTCAACAGTGTTGGCTCGAGTTCCTCGCACCTTATGATCTTGATATTCTTTATACCCCCGGTAAGGGTAATCGTGTCGCCGATGCTCTTAGCCGTAAGCAACAAGCAGTTGTTTCTATGATGATATCCGAATGGAACGATCTCGAGATCTTATCCACTTGTGAGATTCGAGAGCGCGTATCCGATTTATGCTCATCGCTTGTTTTATGTAGCCTTGAGGCACATCCTTCTCTTTTAGACCGCATTCTTGAAGCTCAAGGGCTAGATTCTGAATTGGCTCTTCTTGGCAAAAATGTTAAGGATAAAATTGATATTGAAGGTTTGAAAGACTTTGATATTGATTCTCGTGGCGGCATTCGAAAATTTGGTAGACTTATCGTACCAAATATTGGAGATCTTCGTAAAAATATTTTAGAAGATTCCCATCGTTCTAGATTCACCATTCATCCTGGTAGTAGTAAAATGTACGCTGATATGAAGCGACTTTATTATTGGGAGGGAATGAAATCTGATATTGCTAACTTTGTTAAGTGTTGCATGACTTGCCAACTTGTCAAGGCCGAACATCAAAGGCCTGGTGGGTTATTGCAACCTTTAGAAATTCCAATTTGGAAGTGGGATCAAATTTCCATGGACTTTATAGATGGCCTTCCCCGTTCTCGTTCGGGTCATGATAGCTTATGGGTGATTGTTGATAGACTTACTAAATCCGCCCATTTTATTCCGGTTCGGTCTAACCGAACCGTTCCTCTTTTGGCCAAACTATTTGTCAAGGAAATTGTAAAATTGCATGGAGTTCCTACTTCTATTGTTAGCGATCGTGATCCATTGTTTACTAGTGGATTTTGGAAGAGTCTTCAAAAAGCTTTAGGAACGAAGCTTAATTTTAGCACCGCTTATCACCCCCAGTCCGATGGACAAACCGAGCGTGTGAATCAAACTCTTGAAGATCTTCTTCGTGCTTGTGTGCTTGATTTTGGTGGAAGTTGGGAAGATCATATTTCACTTGTTGAATTTTCCTATAATAATAGCTTCCAATCTAGTATTGGTATGGCACCTTTCGAGGCACTCTACGGAAGGCCATGCCGATCTCCTTCTTGTTGGCTTGAGGCCGGTGAGAAGCTGGTTTTAGGTCCAGACTTTATTCGTGATTCCACAGAAAAGATTGAACTTATTCGACATAGGATGAAAGAAGCCCAGAGTAGACAAAAATCCTATGCCGATAATCGAAGAAGGAAATTAGAATTTTCTGTTGGGGATCCTGTTTTTATTCGTGTTTCACCTATGAAGGGTGTTGTACATTTCAGTCGATCGGGAAAGTTAGCGCCTCGATATATTGGGCCATTTCCTATCACTGAACGTATTGGTTCCATGGCTTATCGCCTTGCATTGCCGGCTCAGTTTTCTGCTATGCATGATGTATTTCACGTTTCTCAATTACGGAAATGCCTTCGGGATTCCGATTCTATTCTTGAGCCTGCTGTTGTGGAAGAAATTGAAGTTTCGCCGAATTTAACTTATGAGCAGCATCCTATTCGAGTTATAGCTTCTGAGGTTAAACGACTTCGAAATAAAGACGTTCCGCTTGTGAAGGTTCAATGGTCCTCAAATCCTAAGGATTGTTCTTGGGAATCCAGAGAATTCATCGAGCGTACACATCCGGACTTGCTTACTCCTTCTCCTAGAGGTGAACTTCTTATTTCAAAATTCCTCTTGTGTTAATATGCTTTTAGGGTTGTTACTTTTTATTTCCATCTTATATATATTGCGAGGACGCAATTTCTTTAAGGAGGGGAGTCTGTAACAACCCGCATATTTATCGAGTTTGTATTTAAATATTTTATTTAAATATTAACTCGTTAATCGGATTTTGGTCCGAAAAGCTACTTTTTGCAAACGGTCAAATTAGGACTCGAGATCACTTCCATTGAGTTCGAAATGTCGTTTACAACTTTTTAAGTATAAACATCGATAGGTTTGGAGTTAGTGAAATTTCACTAACTTTTCCCGCTTTGGACTTTGGGTTAGTTTAGCCTATTAAGCCCAAGTTCCAACCCTCTTCTCCTCACTCTTCATAAATTTCCTAACTAATCAAGCTTTGGCATTAATGGTGGAGGGAATGGGAAATTAAAACTCCAAGCACAAATTCAATTGCAAATCCAACATTCAACTCCAAATTCAAGTAGAAGATATTGGATTCAAGCTTTGGATTGCTTCTCCTTGCTTTCAAGCTTCATCTTCATAAACTTTAGTGCAAAGGTGAGATTTTTATCTCACAATTCTAGCCTATAACTATATTGGACTGTTGGGAATGATTCCCTATCATTTTTGCATGCATGTTAGCATTTGGTTTGGATTGGATTGGCGAAAAACTCCAATTTTTAGCGTTTTGGTGAATTTTCTGCACTTAGGTCGTTCTGGCCATTTTTAGGTCGTTCGGAGTTAAGTCGTTCGTCCATGGGTCGTGAGTCGTTCACGAGTTAACTTTAGGTCGTTCTGGAAGAATTGGCACTTCGGAATTAGGTCGCTCACGAGTTAGGCCTTAAGCCGTAGGTCGCTCGCGAGTTAAGCTTTAAGTCTTAGGTCGTTTCCGACCTATAATCTCTAGGCAAACGTTAAGTCGCTCGCCCTGGTTTATCTCGTAGGTCGTCTCCGACCTAAGCTCCTGATAAGTTGTTCGAGTTAGGTCGTTGGACCATTTACCTTAGGTCGCTCGTCCACTAGGTCGGCCTGGTTTATCTCGTAGGTCGTCTCCGACCTAAGCTCCAGATAAGTCGTTCGAGTTAGGTCGTTGGACCATTTACCTTAGGTCGCTCGTCCACTAAGTCGGCCTGGTTTATCTCGTAGGTCGTCTCCGACCTAAGCTCCTGATAAGTCGTTCGAGTTAGGTCGTTGGGCCATTTACCTTAGGTCGCTCGTCCACTAAGTCGGCCTGCTTTATCTCGTAGGTCGTCTCCGACCTAAGCTCCAGATAAGTCGTTCGAGTTAGGTCGTTGGACCATTTACCTTAGGTCGCTCGACTCTGTTAAGTCGTAGGTCGCTCACGAGTTAGGCCTTAAGCCGTAGGTCGCTCGCGAGTTAAGCTTTAAGTCTTAGGTCGTTTCCGACCTATAATCTCTAGGCAAACGTTAGGTCGCTCGACTCTGTTAAGTCGTAGGTCGTTAGACCTTAGGTCGTTCGCATTCCTTAAGTCGCTCGACCCCTCCACACTAGGTCGCTCGGCTTGCTTGAGTCGTAGGTCGTTGGACCTTAAGTCGCTTGCCTCCCTTAACTCCAGTTAGGTCGCTCGGCCATTGTGTTAGGCCGCGTGAACCCTTAGGTCGTTAGACCTCACTTTGCTTTAGGTCGTAGGCCGCTTGTCTTCACTTAGGTCGTACCGTTTTGGACGGGGCGCTGCCCCCTGGACCCCCGCGACCTGACCGGGCAGGTCGAACCCCGTAAGCGGTGGCGTTGCCCCCGCAACCCCACCTTGGGGGGTTGCCACCCCCCCTGGACCCCCCCTCCGTAGGGGATCTTATCTGAAAAACATTGAGCTGATTTCCTTGGATTTTATTCACATCTCCGTATGCGATTTTTGTGACTGATTGTTTCTACAATTGCTTATGTGTTTTGTCACTTTATAATATAAAGGTTTCAATACTAGTAGTAAATATCAAAACTCTTTTAACAAACAATTTCAACTCTATTTTTAATAACAAAGCTCTTTTTCTTAAATCGTTTTCCAATCTATTAGTATATACAAGCCTTTACCTCACTCGGATGAGAAATCTAATTAAACGACTTAGTAAAACAAGTGGTATGAAACGCTTGCGTTCACTTCGTCGGTTAATTCTTGGACTTGTTCGATTGAACCTCTTGTGACAATTTTATTAGTGAAGATTTACAGTTTGTTCGTAAATATTTAAGTTAAGCAAGTGGTTATGGGACATGAAGCTAAACTTCTATATTTACTAGCTTAGTGTAATTGACACTTCTCGTTGATCTTGATGATCGCTTTATGAATTAGACTAGCAATTGCGCGATGTCTCTTTCATTGCAAGGTTAGACTAGACACCACTTGTGTGATTCCATTCACACATACCTTTCTGCTTTTTGGTTAGTCTTGACCTCAATCTGTGTGATTCCATTCACACATGCGGGGTAGCTCCCCTTGGACTTCGGACCGTCATGTGATAGGCCTCTTTCCCTTTTTATGATTTCTGGATTTCTCGTGTTGATTTCTGGAATTTATGTCATTGACTTGTTATGAGTACAAGTTTAGGGTATGATGCCCTCTTCGAATCTTTGAGAAGATTCTTGTGATATTGATTATCTCTTATTGATTGATCTTCTGTTGATCATTATTTACATACTTATAGTGGTATGTCGTTATGGATGATTATGTTTATGCCATATCTTTTATGTTATATCATGTCATCTGATATTTATAGCTAGACTGATCCGTTTATTATTTCCTTAAATAATACTCGGGTCAGACCGAGATGTTACAGGTGCTTCTGCTTGACTTCTTCCCAGGGATTCATCACTCTGACTTTTGGCTAACTGTTTAGATTAGCAGTTTTTGTTGTATACACTTGAGATATAGACTCATAGTTGTATTCTTTTGTATAGCACGTGTTGCTATTCTTTTGTATTATCGTGGATCTTACTGACCACTACTCTGATGTACACTTTCATGTGTTAGTTATATATTCATATCTTCTTCCGCCTTTGTGATATGGATATCTGTGACTGATTTGTGATATGATTATTTCTATGTTTGTTTCCGAAGATTATTTATAGCCACCGTGTGATAAGCAATTACATGGATGGTCGCTCCTCAACAGCCTTATTCTCCGTGCTAGTTGACAGCACTACTCCGGAGTGTTCTTGGCTAGCGTGGGTATAGAGGTGGGGCGTCACACATACTCCAGACCCAAATCCTTCTCTCCTTCCTTTTCTTTAATTAAACCCAAACTTGCTAACTCACTTCGATCCAGATTCGAGCCCACCCCGAAAACAAAACTCGAGCAAAAACCCAACTACCCCAACCTATTCCTATCTTCTTCTCCCTTACTCTAATCTACAATTCCTACATCAAACATTTGACACCCAAGGATACGCATGCACATGTACACCGATCGACGTTGCTCCGACCCATCGCCGATGACGCTACCAAGTCGACGTCGCCACCCTCGACCTTCCCGACCACCAAGATTCCTCGGTGAAGCACAAATTCAAAATCAAACAAGTAGCTGACCCACGAAATAAACCAGATCACCTATTCCTGCTAGCACCATCAACGACGACCGTCGAAACCCAATCCCTTCATCCAGAAGCTTCGTCTTCCTTTCCTCCAGCTTATCCCCCTACACCGCACTTCCCAGTCGCCACCGTGACGCCACAAACGATCGAAAATCCACCTCGACTCAGGACAAGCCTGAAATCCTACACTCGCCCCTTCCAGTCACCAAGGCCACCGAAAATACCAATCACCATTTTTACCAAGACCTTGGACCCTCGAACATGCTCCAGCGGCGACCCCGAGACTCCATCATCCTAAGATCGCCAGAATTTACCCAAAGTATGATTCCCGTTCAACTCCTAAGATCTCTCGATTTGCAAGCTTAAAAATCTAGATATTTACATTAAAAATCATAATTTTCCACAAAGAATCAGATTACCAAGATGAATCTTGAAATTAAAATGATTGGTTTTCCTGATAATATATATTTTTACTATAATTTCTAATTTTCCAGTAAAACTCTAACTAATTATATTTATAATAATTTTTAAAAAAAAGATTTCGTTAATTCAAACATAATTCCTTTGTACATCATAGCCTATAAAAGATTAGAGAAAAAGATTTGAATTATTGAACTTGTTTAGCTTATTGAAAATAAAACAGAGTCATGCATACTCAAGATACAGACATGCAAACACAATTTTATACATATATACATATAAGCATATTCATGTATTCATGTAGACATTTCACAACATCACTTTCATTATCAATCACATGCATCAGAGAATAAGGTAGATATAGTAAAATACGTTTACTCACTGTATAAAGAATAGAACAGGGAAGCCTAGAAACTGATTCTTGACTTTGAACTGATAGTTGAGTTGATCTTAGATCTACTTGAATCTGAATTTGAATTTGCTCAGGTTGAAAAACTTGGATCTTCGCTTTAGTTTGGAATTGAAAAGAGTTTGATTTATTTTTTTCCTCTCTTGAAAGATGAAGAAAAATGAGATATATATATATAAGTGTATTGCCTTATTTTATTTTATTTTTAAAAAATGAAGAGAATATTTAAGTTTGGCACTTTTATTTTTGCATGCTTACTTAGCTTACAAATTTCTTTTGCATGTATTTATGTTTATTTATGTTTTTATATTATATTTTATATTTTTATTCATACATTCCTTTTTTTTATCCTTATTTTAATTTAAACCTAAGATTATAAACATTTTATATCAATATCTAAATATATACTAGTGTTTAAAAAATGTAGAGTTTCAAATCTAATTTATTTTAAAGATATTATTTTTTGAATTTCAAATCAAAGTTTTATTTACAATCTACATATAAACAATAGTAATTTGAAAAACACATATTTTATCTTTAGTGTTTTAAAATATGGAATTTAACTTTAACTAGCTTTTCAAAATTATTACATTGAATTCAAATCAATGCTTCCTAATCACAATATATATATATATATATATATATATATATATATATATATTAATTAGAATATCTTATGTGAATTTTTGATATTATATATATATATATTCATACTTTTACAGACTTCCCTACATTTCATCCCATAGGCATATATATATACTCATATACATTATAAAACTTGTATATATCTATTTACATAAATATGGATATCTTATCTTGAATTAAATAGTGAAATATGTTATTTATTTATTTACTATAAGATTTATCATCTCCAGATATTTATAATTCAACATTTATTATAGTTTCAAATCTATATATATCCATATTTATCAGAATTTTATTTGTTCAACTTACAAATCAGTATTTTAACAAATTTAATACTGTTAATTACCAATTAACAATGTCCAAAAATTCGGGTTATCACATTCTATAAAACAGTTGCTCTCATATTGAATGTTTATTTGCCTAAAACATCATATGTCTCGGTACCAGCTTCCCATAACTATTTTAACTCATCTATTAATGTTGCATATGTGCACCGATGTCCTTCCCAGGTTCATGAGGTCCAAGAATTAGTAGTGACATAATAAGATAAGACTGCTTCATACACAACCATGGAGGTAAATTATAAATAGATATGATAACTTGCCAAGTGCAACATGTACTATTCATGTGTGAAAATGGGTTGAACCCATCAATTGCAAATCCAAGTCGAACATTCCAAATTTCAGAGGCAAAATTAGGGTATAGAATATTTAGATGCTTCCAAGCTAGAGAATCTACTGGATGTCTCATAAAACCATCATTTGAACTACCAACTGAATCCCATATAATATGTTCTGCAGTATGCATTGACATATACAATCTTTTCAACATAGGAATTAAAGGAAAATAATGACCTTAGCTAATACTTTCTTCCCATTATTTTTACCTTTAGTGCCTACTTTGTATCTTGAGTCCCCCACGGCGAGAGCACGCATCCAAGTTTGATGTTTATTTCCAGCATAACTTGCAATCATTCATACAAGCATCAATATTTTCTTAGGTTATACCCAATTCATCAATGATTTTTTTTGCTTGAGCATTTGATATCGGTAAACAATTATCTTCGAGTAACATATCCTGGAATGCTTCTAAAAGAAAAGAGAAGGTCGAGTTACTTACATTCCCCAAACACTTGATCTGGTACAATTTTACAACCGCGTCCAATTTTTTATACTTACTACCAACATAAAACCTTTTATTTGCTCCATCTAACAACTTGTAAAAGCTTTCTGCCTCGGTGTTTGTCCTTCACGAGTAAAAGGATATGATGATGAATCGACACTTAGTGTTTGTTGCATAAATGTTTCAGTAAGAAAATCATACATGTCACCTTCCTCTCTTTCATCATTAATGTCGACTAGTGTATTACTAATCGAACTAACATGAGTTTCACCTTCTACATAAGACTCGTCAAGATAAGTTTCACCACGATATGTCCAACGAGCTGTCATATATAAGGGACCCATTCCGTACCAAAAAAGATGACCACCAACATTAACTCAGTCACTGAAATAACGATTGCAGCATTTTTTACAAGGACCTATGATCCTATTCCGACTAGCAGATTTGTAAAAGACTTTGTCCAAAAATAGTTCCATCCATTTTTTATACTCACATGAATTCGGATCCAAATTTAACCAACTTTTGTCCATTATATAATACCAACTACTACAATAACATAGCAAAGCAAGCACTAAACAAAATTTTATGATTTTAATACAATACTATTATTAAAAATAATTTTAATACAATGATAACAATTTCAATACGAAACTTTCTTAAACCAACTATCTTTATTGTGCCATCAGTTTTTTAGACTACATTTCAAATTTAATAAACAACTTTCCTTGGTACAAAATCAGTCTTAGACCAACTTTCTTTAGTACATAATCCCTTTTTATAAGGATTATCAAAGGGAATATAAACTAACTTTACATACATAGGCTGCATTTGAAATTTTATTCGCACAAAAAATGAGCAATAATAAATTAACTTGGCATATAATAATGCTAGAATCAACTATCAAATATTGTAAGTGTGTAATAGACCACACTACCAAATTAACATTCAAAAGTAATATATTAACAAGCAAACAAATAATCTCAAAAAATACATACCCAAAAAAATTAGTTTTTTTCTAAATGAAAAAAGAAAAATTTTATATGGCCTTTGAGAAGGAATTTTGATGTTTCTTTTAATCAAACACAAACCACATCCTCGTGAGATTTTCATAAAAAGCTTTAAAAGTTCCCAAGTTACCATGATTTTATCATTTTAAGTAATGTGTTTATTTATGCTGCAATAGCGAAAACCAAATATTTCAAAGCTGCATAGTTTTTTATAAATAAGTGAAAACTAAAGAGATCAAATTAACTGAAATCAAGTAGAATTGTTATATACAGAGGAGATGACGATCACAGAAAGAGACCACCCACTCTCCTTGTACTATCGGTCCGTGGTAGATTTGCACTTTAGCCATTTATTTTAGATTAAGATAAAACAATAATGGAAGTTAGAGATCTGAGAACAATGGAATTTTTAATACACCACATCAATAATGAAGCATCAAAAATCGATTACGGACATTTACAAAGCTTTCTAAATTAGGGATTTGGAGTAGGATGAAAATTGATTTTAGAAGAGCTGGCTACTGATTAGGTAAAGTAAAGAGCATACTGAATAAAATGGGGTCGGTTATTAATTACAATGCACAAAACCATTTGTAATTTTTTTGTCTTGACGTGAATAGTAAACTACAATTTGATTACATACGGGTATCATTAATTACAGTTAAAAATTACAAGAGATTTCATTCCTTTTTGACGCAGCGGATTATTCAAAATAAACTTCAATCGATGAAATATAGCAATCGGTGAGTTGATGATACCGAAATGCCCAAGTTCGCTGATCCAAAGATACCGAACTCTAGCTATCTCAAACGCGTTGATAGCGCACTATACCGCGTTTAAAGATCTACGATTCTTCGCACGTTGATCTAGCGCACTAGATTCCGTGAATCGGCTTCTTCAATCGTTGAATCGAGCGCACTCGATTAACCGAAAGAGGAGATAGGAGATCACACTCAACTACCAATTGTATGTAAGCACAAAGTTAACAAAAGGAAATTTTATTCAATATTCAACAACCTTTACAAATGACACAACTCGCCTATTTATAGGCTTAGAACTCACACACAACGGAAAAGAATTACAACACAAACGATTTGCTAACATTCGGTAACGACTCAAAACAACAACGACTTATAGGGTGACTCGGCCAAGCTTCAGCGACTCAACATTCTCGGCAGCGACTTAATATAGCTCGGTAGCGGTTCAAGGAGATTTCAGCGACTCAAGCATGTCTCGGCTACTATCTTGCGACTTATAATTAAGTCGTTCGCGACTTACTATCTCCCCAAACAACGCTAAGTCGCTTCGCGACTCAAATTTATGTCGTTCGTGACTTATCTTCGCGCGCAGTACTGAGGTAGGAAGTTGCGACTTAGGGTTTTGGCATGTGGTGGGAAATCGTTGTGAGTCGTTGTGGTTGAAGGATGGAATGAGTCGTATGTCGGCCTGGGTGATGAGTCGTGGACGGGATGTGATGAGTCGAATTGAGTTGCTGACTCGTGACAATTTATGAGTCGTGGAGGAGTTGGGTTTGGAGTTGATGTCTCGTGAGGGGTGAGTTGTGGTGATGAGTCGCGTGAGGGGGCTCTGGGGATGAGTCGCGTGCGACTTAGGGTGGAGTGATCTGGGATGAGTCGACAGAGATGAGTCGCGATTTAAGGTAGTTGCTTCATCATCCTCCCCTTGTTGGAAAGAATTCGTCCTCGAATTCGCACTCTCGTCATTTCCGTCAAGTTCCTCCCCATAATACGGAATTAGATGTTTGACATTGAAAATATCAGAAGTATGAACATTTTCCGGCAACTTTAATCGATATGCATTATCATTGATCCTCTTCAAGATTTCTACTGGACCAATCTTTCGTGCTTTCAACTTATTGTAAGTTCCAACTGGAAAACGATCTTTCGTCAATACCGCATAAACAAAATCACCCTCGTTGAAGACAACACTTCTTCGTTTCTTATCCGCCATTTGTTTATACCTCTCATTTGATTTCTCCAATCGTTCCTGAACGATTCTATGGCATTCTGTCAACCCATCAACAAAATCAACAGCCCATTTATCAACTCCTTTCTGATATGGTACTACTGCCAAATTCAACGGTCCCTTTGGTAAACTTGAATATACAATCTGAAATGGACTGAACCCTGTACTTCGGTTATTTGCATGGTTGTGAGCAAATTCTGCCTGGTATAGCTTCATGTCCCAACTTCTCAAATTATCCTGTACAAGACAGCGCAACAAATTCCCCAATGACCTGTTAACAACTTCTGTCTGCCCATCAGTTTGTGGATGATAAGCACTGCTAAATTTCAGTTTCGTTCCCACCATCTTCCACAAACTCAACCAAAAGTGACTCAGAAAACGAGTATCTCGATCAGAAACAATAGATTCTGGTAAACCATGAAGTCGATAAATCTCCTTGAAAAATAACTGTGCTACTCGAACTGCATCTGCTGTCTTCTTGCAAGCGACAAAATGTGCCATCTTTGAAAACCTGTCCACCACAACAAATATCGAATCATGTCCCCTTTGAGTTCTCGGCAAACCCAAAACGAAATCCATGCTAATATCAACCCATGGCTTAGATGGTACTGGTAATGGCATATACAACCCTGCATTCGTTGCTGTTCCTTTTGAAACCTGGCAAATATGGCATCTCTCCACGAACCTTTCAACCTCTTTTCTCATCGACGGCCAAAAGTAAGACTGTGAAATCAACTGCAAAGTACGATCACGGCCCACATGCCCTTCCTCATGTAATTCCTTGACAATTTTCAACCTCAAGCTACAGTCTGGAATACATAAACGACTTCCTTTAAACAGAAAACCATCAACCAACAAAAATTCATCGGTACTTCCGTCCTTCACTTTCTCAACAAATTTCACAAAGTAAGGATCTTCTTCAAGCATCTCTGGCAACATTTCAAACCCCATCACTTCCACCTTCATTGTTGTTAGTAAATGACTCCTCCTACTCAAAGCATCAGCTACCCGATTTGTCACCCCTGATTTGTGCTTAACGACAAAAGTAAACTGCTGCAAATAAGCAATCCATGATGCATGTCTCGCAGAGATTTTATCCTGTCCCTGTAAATGTTTCAAAGCTTCGTGATCAGTGTAAAGAACGAATTCCTTCTGAAATAGGTAGTGTCTCCAATGCTTAACAGCTTGCACAACAGCGTAAAATTCAACGTCATATGTACTGTATCTCATCTTTGCCCCTGATAACTTTTCACTGACATATGCAATAGGTCTCCCCTGTTGACTCAACACTCCTCCAATCCCAACCTTTGATGCATCAGTGTGTAGCTCAAACAACAACTGAAAATTAGGTAAAACAAGAATTGGCGCTGTCGTCAACAGTTCTTTGATTCGTTCAAAAGCAATCCCGGCTTCTTCTGTCCATGAAAACTGTTTACCCTTCATGCAATCAGTAACTGGAGCAATCACGCTACTGAAGTGTGGAATGAATCTTCGGTAGAATGACGCTAGCCCATGAAAGCTTCTCACTTCCGTAATTGTCTTTGGCTGTGGCCAATTCCTGACTGCCTCAACTTTACTCTGATCAACCTGAATACCTTCTCCTGAAACAACATAACCCAGAAATAAAACGCTATGCGTCATAAACACACATTTCTTCGTAGCAGCATAAAATTGTTCATCACGAAGAATAATCAATACTTCCCTCAAATGTTGAACATGCTCCTCCGTACTCCTGCTGTAAATCAGAATATCATCGAAATAAACCACGACGAACTTCCCAATGAATGGTCTAAAGATTTGATTCATCACCCGCATGAATGTACTAGGTGCATTTGACAAACCAAATGGCATAACCAACCATTCGTATAACCCCTCTCTTGTCTTGAAAGCTGTCTTCCATTCGTCTCCAGGTCTAATCCGAATTTGATGATAACCACTCTTCAAATCAATCTTCGAGAATATAGTTGCCCCACTCAACTGATCCAACAAATCATCCAACCTTGGCATAGGAAATCTATAACGAACAGTGATCTTATTCAAAGCTCTACTATCAGTGCACATCCTCCAAGTTCCGTCCTTCTTTGGTACTAACAATGCAGGCACAGCACAAGGACTCAAACTTTCCTGGATACGTCCCTGCTCAAGCAACTCTTCCACCTGCCTTCGTAACTCCTCATGTTCCTTCGGACTCATTCGGTAATGTGGTCGATGTGGTAACACTGCTCCTGGAACAAGATCAATTTGATGTTGAATGTCTCTAAGTGGCGGTAACTCCTTTGGCAACTCCTCTGGAAAGACATCCTCAAATTCTTTCAAAACTGGCTTTGCTTCTTCCGGGATTTCAACTTCTTCACTGCTCTCTCGCCCAATCAACAAAAATACTTCAGGTTCTTCCTCTACTTCCTTGAAAAACTCTTTCAAAGTCAACAGAGTTTTCAATTCCTCAATCTCCTCCAGTTTGTTCTCCTTCTGCTGTTGCTTCTTAGGAACCAAAGTGATTTTAGTACCCTCGAACATGAAACTGTAACTGTTGGCACGACCGTCATGCTGAACTGCTCTATCAAACTGCCATGGTCTGCCCAACAATAAGTGACAAACATCCATATCTACGACATCACACCAAATTTCATCCTTGTACTTCTTTCCAATCGAAAAATTCACACAAGCTCTCCGACACACTTTCACTTCACCTCCCTTCCTTAACCATGCTAGCTTGTATGGTTTAGGATGCTTCTCGGTCTTCAAGTTCAACTTTCTCACTGCTTCTGTAGAAATAATATTATCACAACTTCCTGCATCAATAACGAACTTGCAAACTTTCCCCAGAATAGTACATGTCGATTGAAAAATATTGCTTCTCAGCCAACTACAATCCTCCTCTTGCTTTGGTGTCAAACAACTTCTCCTCATCATAAGATTACAACCTTCATCACCCGACACTTCTTCTTCCTCCTCAACATAAGGTGTATTTGAACATTCTGCCTCCTCACCATCATCTGCCTCAACCTCTGCAACCATGGTTCTCTTCTTCGGCTTTGGACATTCGTTGCTTTTGTGACCCAACTCCTGGCAATTATAACATTTGAAAACACTACTAGCCTTTGCTTTCTCAGCCTCCTTCACCACTGGCTTGGTAACTGGTTTAGGAACATTAGAACTTCCGCCAACACCCTTCACTAGATTATTAGAATTAGTAAACACACCACCTCCACGCCTTCCTTGTTTCTCCCAAGCTAACGCTTTCTGATGTGCTTCTGCAACTGATCTAGGATCAAACATATTAACCATATCCTGGATCTGCATTCTCAAACCTCCAATAAATCTAGCAGTTAACTGTTCTTCAGTCTCCATAATATCGTTCCTGGCAATGAGTTGGTAAAATTCATCAGCATAATCACCAACAGACTTTGTCCCTTGCCTCAGATTCTGCAACCTCTGGTACATAAGTGATTGATAGTTGTAAGGTAAGAAAGTAGATCTCATCAACTTCTTCATCTTATTCCACGATTCTACCTTTGACTTCCCCATTCTCTCCCTGGTAAGTTTAGTTTGTTGCCACCATGCCAAAGCTCTCCCCCTCAGCCTTGTAGCAACTAACTTTACCCTTCGATTCTCCGGAACCTCCTTGAAATCAAATATCTCCTCCACGTTAGACAACCAATCTAAAAATTCCTCAGCTACCATCCCACCTTTAAACTCCGGAATCTCCATCTTCATTCCCGATTCCCATCGACGATCATCATCTATATCTCGATTCTGACGTCGTGTTTGTTCTCGATCTCGATGCATACTCCCTCTGTCACCAACAAATTCCTCATCAAAATCTGAAGTATATCGTTGTCGATCACGACCTCCAACATCTCTATCACTACTCCTTCGATCAACATTCCTATCACGATTATCAACACTTCTATGATCTTCTGTTCTCTCCCGATCTGAATGTATCGAAGTTCTACTTCTTCCATGGCTCGATTCAGGTGAAATTCTTCTTCTACTTTGATTCATTTCAAGCATCATTCTCTCTAATCGACCAATTCCTTCATTCAACTTTTCAGTAAAGCTCTCGTGGATTCGTTGCTCCATTTCATCGGCCTCTTCTCTTCCATACAAGGCATTAATGTTGCGATGGCGTTGAGCTCGTCTCGGTGGCATGATTGAACTTCTCCAAACTTCAACAAATCAAACTTCAACAATTTTGACTTCAACAATCTTCAAACAAAACAACTCCAAAACTACAATTCAAATCAACTAGTACGGCTTCAAGCTTGCTTCGAACTTCAACACCTTTCCCACACTTTGATCCAAGAGATTATGGATCACAAACCCCAAACTTGTTGCAACTCCAATATAAACACGATGAACAACTTCAAACTTCAAAAAACTTGGCTCCAAGAATCAACTTAGCTATGATTGGCTAAGTATGGCTCTGATACCAAAACTGACGCAGCGGATTATTCAAAATAAACTTCAATCGATGAAATATAGCAATCGGTGAGTTGATGATACCGAAATGCCCAAGTTCGCTGATCCAAAGATACCGAACTCTAGCTATCTCAAACGCGTTGATAGCGCACTATACCGCGTTTAAAGATCTACGATTCTTCGCACGTTGATCTAGCGCACTAGATTCCGTGAATCGGCTTCTTCAATCGTTGAATCGAGCGCACTCGATTAACCGAAAGAGGAGATAGGAGATCACACTCAACTACCAATTGTATGTAAGCACAAAGCTAACAAAAGGAAATTTTATTCAATATTCAACAACCTTTACAAATGACACAACTCGCCTATTTATAGGCTTACAACTCACACACAACGGAAAAGAATTACAACACAAACGATTTGCTAACATTCGGTAACGACTCAAAACAACAACGACTTATAGGGTGACTCGGCCAAGCTTCAGCGACTCAACATTCTCGGCAGCGACTTAATATAGCTCGGTAGCGGTTCAAGGAGATTTCAGCGACTCAAGCATGTCTCGGCTACTATCTTGCGACTTATAATTAAGTCGTTCGCGACTTACTATCTCCCCAAACAACGCTAAGTCGCTTCGCGACTCAAATTTATGTCGTTCGTGACTTATCTTCGCGCGCAGTACTGAGGTAGGAAGTTGCGACTTAGGGTTTTGGCATGTGGTGGGAAATCGTTGTGAGTCGTTGTGGTTGAAGGATGGAATGAGTCGTATGTCGGCCTGGGTGATGAGTCGTGGATGGGATGTGATGAGTCGAATTGAGTTGCTGACTCGTGACAATTTATGAGTCGTGGAGGAGTTGGGTTTGGAGTTGATGTCTCGTGAGGGGTGAGTTGTGGTGATGAGTCGCGTGAGGGGGCTCTGGGGATGAGTCGCGTGCGACTTAGGGTGGAGTGATCTGGGATGAGTCGGCAGAGATGAGTCGCGATTTAAGGTAGTTGCTTCATCACTTTTCCTTCAAGTAGACTCTATAATTGGGGAGGAAAGAAAAGAGGAAAGAGATGATATGCAAAGTAGAGGGAAAACAAATTTCAGCCACTTTTACGTTAAAAATCTGAAGTGGAATTTTTCTAACGAGGGAGTTAAATTTTCCATAATTGTTTTTTTTTAATAAAAGTAAACCGGGCCCGGCCCAAATACAATAGACATTAGAGATACGGGTAAAACTCGATATCTCAAACTAATAACACAAACCTAAGTTACAAGCACCAACATAAATCTTTTTATTATCGCTTCTCAAACTCTAAAAAAAAAAAATGAAAAAAAAAATGGCGACGCTATACAATTTATGCTTCACCACCTCCCTTCTTAACTCCACTGGTTTCGTCTATTTCCAAGCACTGAAGGAATTCGTTAAATTTACCTTATATGCATTCAATTTCTTCGATTGTAAAGATACTTTTCTGATATTGATTAACTCATGGAAAATTAGCAGATCTGTAGTCAATACGACTCAGATTTGTTGATTCCTCTAATAAGTAAATTATTTGAGAAAATGATGGTTTAATATTTTTATCACAGCAATCCGACCAATTTCAAGTTATGTTGTAGGAATAGTGTGCACTTAACAGTTTTCTCCTTTATGGGATGGTTTTACTTTACAAACATAGTTTCATCCATATTTGTGTATACATACTTGATGTGAACGAGGGATGAAACATGATAACATAATAAGATACAAAATAATATTATATGTACACAAATATAGGTCAACCATATGTACATGCATAAAAAATGACACTCTAAACCAAAAAATAAGGTTAAAAAACCACTATTTAATACCTCAATTTCCACTATCGTGCGATCAATATCAAAAATCCTTGAACATAAGCTCCTCAAAACAACACAAAAATACGGTTATTTAGGTATACCTGAACCAAAAAATTAAAACAATACACAACTAGGAAAATTACATATAGCGAACGAATGAATATGTATAAAGACTGGAAAGGTGCATAATCATTTAGTGTGTGCCAACAAGTGAAGGGGGAGTTCTTTCATACCCATGAACTTACATGAAAACAGCTAGATTGATGACCACTGTTCGTGAAGAAGAAAGCAAGTAAATGACACAAAATAAAATATTAAAGTTGAAAGTTTCGTACTAGTAAGAAAACATTTGTAAGTAGAGTAAAATATATGTTAACTAAATTAAATCAACCAAAGAGATATATCTACCAAAGCATCCATATAAATAAATTAAGGTTCTCGAACAAACAAAAACATTAAAAGCTAAATTAGTAAACATGAATTAGAAAAGTTCAACTATGCATGATGCGTAATAATTTATATATAGCATGCATTTTGACAAAAAAAGACCAATAAATTTATACATAAAAGCATTTTGACAAAAAAAGACCAATAAATTTATACATAAAAACTGTTACAAAACTGCCACCATTTGTTCTGCACATAAAATTATGATCAGATTTTCCCAAAATTATAGTTGATATTTTATGGTTCCAAATGTTTTTTTTGACAAACATTTAAAATGTTTGTTTATTTTTGTTGCAATTGTTGATTTTCGTTTATGCCATGCGATACTTACCCCAAAATATTTTATTTATAGTTAATATAAGTGAATTTTGTTTGGATTTTTGATTGAATTTTGGTTTTGAATTGTTCTAGGAAACTGATTATTGACTTATATACACACACACACACACACACACACACACACACACACACACACACACACACACACACGTCCTACTCAAACTTTCTCTTCTAGGTGTGTTTTTCATTTTCACTTATATGGTGGAATGAATAAATTTTACTTCACCAACTTTCATATCTGCACATTCTTCTGCACATGGAACTCCTAATCATCAAACAGGTAGACAAAATATGTTTGGAGGGATTAGAATACTTCACAAGGAATACATGTTTAGACAATCCTCTCTTTAAAAAAGAACATGAAAGTGAGAAAGGGCTGCTAGACCTACTTCTAATCTTTCAAAGCATACTCATAGATATGATGGTGACTTTAATAGTTCACCTTCTGAACCACAAGCTCAATGTACTATCTTGTGGTTTTTGTTCACTGACCTTTACATATTCATCATCGTAGCACTATGATGAATATACACACACACACATATATATATATGTATGTATGTATGTATGTATGTATGTATGTATGTGTATATATTTCATATTTTGTGCTTGTGTCACTACAATGATAATTCTGTTTAGCGTCGACATAGAACCGACTTCGGTCGACACGAGCCGTCGCTAAATGCCGACGATAAATAGCTCGTCGCCAAGTGAAATGACGATGGCAAAGACGACGGGTCCGTCCCCTATTTTAATGACGGCTCGAGCCGGCTAACCGACTCCGGCCGACGCTAAACGTAGTCCATATGTAAAAAATAAGTGACCCTTAGGCCGACCCTAGCCAACGCCAACCGACGCTAATCTAGGTATATTTTTTCTGCATTTCCAACACCCCTTTCTACCATCTATCCACACAATCATATATATTCCACAAATATACTTCACCAAACAACAATATACATCAAAAATATGTCCAACTAAGAACCACAAAACATCAATATACATCTACAAACGTCCATACATCTTCAAACGTCTATCATCACAAATATCCATAATATTTACAAAATTCAACCAAAAGTTTATCAGAAACATGTATAAAAACATGCTACCGCTCACCCCAATTATCATCAGCGCCAGATCCCTATGATGGCGGCATATTTGTCCCGTGTTCTACCAAGTAAGCAGCAATCGCCTCGTCTAGTTGCTGCTTCAATCCAGTCTTCCTCCAATCGTTCAACTCATCGACTTGTACTTGTAGGGCCGTTATTGTTTCTTCAGCCTGTTTTTTTATTATAAGCGGCTTGCGTCGCTGCCTGTATATTAATAAATCCATAGTTATAGTTTATATGTAATATTCAATAAAATATATAAACTGGTTAATGAATTAATTAAATTCAATAAATATTACCGCTTGATTTCCATATCCATACTGTCTATTTCTAGTCGGCGGGTCGGTAAAACGAGCGATTATCATGTCCGTTTTCTCAACGGTCAACTGCTACCTGCCAGACTCTGCAAGCACGCGAGCAATCTCCTGATCGCATCTCTCGTGTGTTTACAAATATTATTTTGAGAAGATGAATATTCAATTTAATTACTGTTAAATAAGAGAAAAAATTTATAGTCTTTATACCCCAAAATATTCGCTGATTTGGTGTCCGACCATTCATATGTTACGTTGCCATATTCATCTTTATGCTAGACGGCGTGTGTTTGGGTGAAGACGTCCAAATGAGACGGTGCAATACCACATCTCTCCCTCGTCTGAAATTAGATATGATTAAAGAATGTATATAAGTAAATTACACATAATAATTTTTATATTTATCATTTCTTTTCTATATTGCCGAAAAGTCTTGGATCCACCGCGGTGTGTTGCAAGATTGCTAAGCCTGTTTGCGGAGTTCCTCGATGCTACCGCCTGTATAATTTAACAGTTACATAAACATTTTAACGAATTATAATTACAGATATATGAAAGTAGAAAATTTAACTTTGCGTCTTCTCTTTTCCAATATTGCAGAAACTGCGCATACAAATTTTCACTCATCCAGTTTGGCTTTTTACCGGCCTCTTTTATCTTGGAGATCGTACATCTATAGTTTTTCCTCATCTTCCTCTCACAGTGCGTCCTGAACATCCCGAAATCTTCGGGATCCACAATAAAGGACGCCTGCACGTTGAAATTTAAATGAATTATATAAATTATATATAAATTTTCAAAGATCAAATATGCCAATCTCAAATTAATTAGAATTTTATACTTACCTGGAGGTCAGCCCATACGGCATCTCTGATATAAAGTGGGATATTATCCCAGTGCTCCCACAAGTCCGTCATCCTACTACGGTAGCTGTTTCGAGACACAGCTAGAATAGGGCTCGGACGGCAGTAAATCGAAACCCCTGAATACATTTTGATATTGTCAGTTACTAAATCATAAATATACTAGTAGCATGCACTAAATAATATAATGAAGTTGCAGCAAGTTAAATACTTACCCTCCATCGGTCTTCGGCACTGAGTATGTTCTCTGGCGATTATCGGCCGTACCACTACTATCTTCGCCATGAACAGGGACTCGTGAACCATGAGATCGCCTACCGTGTGACATAATATCTGTTAGAAACATGCATACATATACACACACACACACATCATTGCATATAATAAAAAAAACATATATCATTTCATAATTAGAAAACATGCCTGATTAATAATCACATACACATAGCTCACAGCAGAATAATAAAAGAATAATACAACAAATAGTCGCTTCACCTAGGCGCCAGAAATAAACGGTAGCGCATCGAGATGATACGCCCTTCGTATAATATTGGCACAGCCCAAATGGACCGGCTACTGAGACTTTCCACGTAAAATACTCAAACAAATGGTGCACATGCCATATTTTGTAAAGGTCGGGATTTTTCGACCCACGAAGGTCGACATTAATACGTCCACTGTATCGACTGCCGAGCAATCGAATGCCGGAAAACCCAACCGTTAGGGTTAAAGAAGAGGTAGAATATAGAAGAAGAAAGAAAAAGCAACAGAAACGATATCAAAATCTCAAAATCGCAGCGGAACAACATATTAATATCTTTTAAAATAAAGAACATCACATTACATTACATTATCAGAGTTTACAACAACAAACAGCGGAAAAGAAATACTATATACTAATTGATACACCACGCCATCCAGCTTGCCTCCAGATCTCTACAGCAACTTGTAACGACCCGAAAATTTCGTTAACTAAATTTGTCATATTTTCCATAATTTTTAATAAAATGAATGTTAGGAATTTGGTGTTGTCGTTTGTTCTTATTAAAAGTTAACAATTTAAAATGAGATTTCCAATTCAATAAAATAATGTAAATATTGTGGTTTAATTTTTGAATGGAATATGTGGAAACAAGAGTAATTATGGAATAATATGTTATTTATTTAGAGTATTGAATAAAATAAAAAAAAATTGTAAGCCAATTTTAATTAATGGTAGTAATGCGATATAAGCTAATAAATTTGATCTCAATGCGATAACCAATTAATGAAGGTAATGAGACAGGATTTAGGAAAATATATACTAGGTATAAATCAAATAGAAGGAAACAAACGTATATATCGAATTGATTTATGAATAAATACTTTGGATAGTAATTGAATGTTCAGTAATGGTAATTTAAAACCTATTTATAGTGTGACTGCATAAGATTCAGTAAATTAAGTGGAGGAAAGATTTTTCCTAGATATACTTTGAAGATGTGAAATTAAAGATGAATATTAAAATTGGTTAATGTAAAATAACATTGATTAACCGTAAATGGGAATAAATTTGAAGATAAAAATTTATGTTACAAGTGGGTGAAAGTGAAGATAAGGGTTAAGAGTGTTGGAATAGGTATATTAGAATAACTATAAAGTGTAAATGTACGTATTTATAGCGACGTGAATTATTGAAGGAAAATAATTGGTAAACGGGGTTTGGGCTAAGGAAATGTTATTGATTGTTTTGAAACCTTATTTATTATGGGAAATTAATTTAGCATAAGCAAAACCAATGCAAATATCTAATTTATCAGTAAAGCAATAATAATAAATAGTAATCAATGCAAATTATGTAACAATAGAATGTGAAATTTGGGGAATTAGACGCAAAGTATATATGAGTTGCTAAAAGTATGCATAATAAGTGCAAATTTAATAAATCAATGTCCTGTAGAGGTTGGAGTATGGTTAGTAATAAAAGCTTTTAAAGGAAAAAAACCTTTAATTTATAAATGAAAATCAATGCACTAAATTAGGTGTAACTGAATGCATGTAAATAATTTTGTAAGAATAAGTTAATAAACAATTTATTTGTGCATAGCCGATTTAATTGAAATAACAGAAAAGAAAAGAACTTGATTTGCCTAGGTATATATATACACATTAATAAACTATAACTAAATAGAAAGTTTTGTACTAAAATAGGATATAAGAAGACAAAGGCAACTAGTAAATTATTAAATGAATTCATAATAATAAGTAGTAATTAATGCATATATATTTGGCATTAATGATAATTACAAAACTTTACCCATTTATCTAATTTATTTAATTAAATCTAAATCTATGGCAACATTGTTGTAATGATGGTTGTAAGTGAATTTGAATGTAAAAGGGTAACAATTATTTAGGTTAACCATTTTGAGTATGTTAAGTTAAGAATGACAATCGATTGAAATAAATCTAAATTAATTATTTATTTTTTGGTTAATGTGTTCTAGTTAATAAAGGGGAGTTTATAAGAAATGAAGCATGCACTAATGACATGTGTTATAATTCAAATGTTATTTATACCCATAAAATGTCTATTTACGGAATAGAAAATTTTTAAATCAATAAGCGAATTTATTGAAGTTTCAATTTATAATTTATAACATTTAATGTAGACTCAATTACAATTAATTGACTTAAATCGTGCAGTTAGCGTAGATTTGTTTTGTAATTGGAGTAGTTAATCCTATAAGATGAAGTTAATGCTAATTCTTTTTATAATTGGACCATTTGTTGATATAGATTATAGAAAACAAGATGTATAAATTTAATTAAAGTATCAACATTCAACAATTGTAATTATTGAAAATTAAAATGGAAGTTGAGCATAATAAGGTGAAACCATGAACAAATGTTAATGCATCCTTATTACTGGTAAAAGATGAGTATATAAAGGTTTGAAAATCAAAAATAGGTTTTTGAAAACTTAATTTATAATTTCTAAATATAAGGAAGTGGAGAAATTAACACTGCAATGGATAGACTTATCAGCTTTTAATTTACATCTAAATTTGTTTAGATCAATTTGAAAATTAATAAAATTGTGGATATATTTTGAAACGTAAACGAAACGTCTAGATTTACATTTGTATATACGTTAAAATAAAATGTAAATGATAAGGAATTTATTTATTTCCTAAATCCGTAACGTGTGTAATTAATATTATTTATCTTTTGGGACCACTTCCGTTTGCACGTTAAAATTCGTGCACACCTATTCTTTTGCGATCTATCTATAAATAGACGATCAAAAAAAAAAAAACCCTAGCCTCCATCTTCTATCATTTGTCTGTACGTTCTTTTCTTCAACTCCTTCTCCTCCTCAAATGGATGCAAACCTAGATCTATTTCTATTCAAATTTCAAATGAAAATTCAAACATCTCAGAAAAATTCCAAAAAAAAAAATATATGTTGTAGATTTCATCCATACGAATCTACGCGTAGTCTCTGTTTTCGAAATCGATACTCGAGTCAGCGGCAAATCGCGGTCAAAATCAGGAAATTCGAAACCAAAGTCAATTTGGGCGTTTTGATTTGGAGCGACTATTTGCAAATTGGTTTTTGGGTATTGGAAAGCTCAGCTAGGGAAGTCGTAATGGTGGAGGCGCGTCACCATCTGGTGGCCTGGGGCGGTCTAAAGGCACGGTCAAAGATGGGGAGGGCGTGCGTTGAAATGGGTTCATTCCCTGGACGAGCATACGTGAGTTGAGAAGAAGCTTTATGACGTGGCAAGCTTTAATTAGGTTGTTGTTTAATTTTGTTTTATTTAATTTTTGTTTCAACTCATTAAAATTGAACAACTTTTTCATACGTTACCCGTTTCGCGCGAAATTTCTTTTGTTAGGATCGTAATTAAATTCCGGATCTGATGACGCTGGTTTGGACAAATTTGGAGACCGTTGGATTTTTGAGTTTAAATTGAATTTAAATTCGATTTAAATTCAAAAGGTGAGTGTTTTAACCCACTCACAACTTCTAAAAGTTTTTATATTTGTTAAATTTATTTTAAATATGAGTAGAAATTTATTTATGACTGTTGGCGTGTTTTATTCAGCATATCTGTTAAATCGCATTTATTTAACTTAACCGTTAATTTAGTTTATTTATTGCATAAAATTTGACAGGTAGAATTTATTTTTGCACATAAACTGCTAGTTAACAGTCAATAAATTTATTATGGAATAGAAACTATTAGTTAATAATCTGTTATTAATTCCTATATAATTCATATGCTATGTATCAATGATTGTTTAAAATTGGATGATGATTGCAATTGATGATTGATGATTGATATTTGGATGAATGAATGCTATAGTTATATTGTATAAACTGCAAGTCATCATGCATTTTCATTTCATTCGGGGTTGTGGTTTGAAATGATATACAACCGCAAAATTTTATTTTTAAATTGCGGATTGAAATGATAAATATCTGTATCACTTGACCATAGGATAGAAAATTTTATACAGGCACCGTGGTCTATAGATAAATTATTTTAAAGTGATTTCTATGGTTTGGATGGGATACGGTTTATAAAATTTTTTAATTTTGATATTTTAAAAATGTTATTCTTCTATATATATACATATGAAGTTAAAATTTTTGAATTTAAGCTGTGTATAAATCTCTTAAATAAAAATGGGAAAATTGAGAAATGAAATTTGATAATTCATATTTTATGTTTAAGTTTGGAAAATTTTAAGGTATGATATTTATAACTGGATTTTTCCAAGATAAATTTAAAATGAATACTCTAGTATAATTTAATTGAAGAAAATATTTAATTGCTAGAAATTGGAGTTTTATTTATGGATTTTTATGTAAATATTCAAGACTAAATAATAGAACATTTAATTTGGTTGAAGGAATAAATTCCAACTTTAGTTTTGAAATATTAATACTCCAAATGGATATATATATATATATAGAAATTGAAGTGGTTTTGGAACTTGAAAGTGGTATTTAAATTTTGGTTTAGACTTTAAATAAATAAATATATTTGTAAAGCCATGGAAATTATTTTCTTTACAAAGTAACCTTAAAGTTAAACCATTTATTTCGTATACCGTTGAATATCCAAACCATTCAAGTTTTAGAAGTTATGGTTTTAAAATATATGAATTTCGAAATATTATGCTTTGAAAGTATAAGTCAAATATTTGGTTTCCAGATATTTTAAATTTTAAAGCAGTATGATTTTGGAAAAGAAATATTTGGATAAAATGATATCATATTGTTTTGGGTTTTAAGATGATATCGTATTCATAGTTTTGAAATGGAATTTTTATTCTGGTTTTAAAGTATAAACTATTTTAAATGACCGCGGTGTTATAATAACGATTGGTTGGCAAAGAGACCGGGATCGGATATGGACATACTCTCTGTCGATACCGAAAACCACTTTGACTAACCATGTATGCGGTGGAGATTCCAGAATGAAGTAGGTTGGTGGCAGCGTTTCCTGTAAGGTAAATACGTGGACCCGACTCCCGTGAGTTGGCATAAGGTGGCTAAAACAGGAGCGATTCTCGGGCCAATGAGGTCATTCCTCTGATCGGACACTCCTCTTCGATATTATACTTTGACTTTGGATTGATTCAGTGGCCACTTTTATTTTTGATTTTGGGGGAGTTTGTTCGAGGTGGGCGGCAGCTGCGCGCTGCGCGTTTCCACCAACCCGGATAGCAATTGGTATATCTACCCTGGCATTGCCTAGTTGTGCCGTGTCACCTACCATACCGAGCCTTTACTACGAGTTTTGTTTTGTACCATACCTATGGAGTGCCCTTTGACGACGCCCAATACGGGGGAGATTATGGTACTGTATAGACTATGGGAATATATTCCGTGTTAAGGGCTATATGGGTAACCCCTTAACGCTATTAAACAGTAAGTTTATTTTATAAATAGACATTATTATAATAGCGCAATATACTACATAGTAAATAGTTTAACGGACCCTTAGGAGATGTAAATCCCGAGCATCTCTTGAGTTACTGTACTCATATTTATTTCTGTTAATTTAACTTACATAAGATCTTTTAGTTCTGACTCGAATGTTTTGTCTTTTCAAATTCGCTCGGGTCAGTCTGAGCGTTTCAGGATTTGAGGATTTAGCTCTGGAGGACGAAGGCAAAGATTTGTATTACTAGTATCTACTATATTATTTCACTACACCATTTAATTCCGCTGCATTGATAGTATTGGTATGGGTAACTCTGATATTCATTGTACAAGTAAAATAAAATATTTTGTAAAACAGTTTCATGAACTGTATATTTGATTATTATATTTTATCCTTCCGCTGTGAGATTCTGTTTTGTTTTATTTCTTCTCTGTTTTTCTTATTTACCCCATAACAATCCGCCCTTCCGTATGGTTTGAATCGACATGTGTGTCGGTTTAAAGTGTGCGAAAAGGCGGGATGTTACAGTTGGTATCAGAGCTTTGGTTTAGCGATAAACCTTAGCTTTGTGGGGTTTGACTCTTTGTTAATAGGGTAGTAATACCCTATGGGAGTCGCTGAGTGTATATATATGAGAGGTCGTATTTGTTAGTGTTATAAAAAGATTTTGATATTGTGTTAATCTGTTCCGTTTTGTATTTATAAATTCTGGTTGGTGCATGGGACGCTATGACATCAATAGGGATTTCTAAACACTTAATAGGACAGACCGACATAATATTTGTTTTAAATATAGGTAAATGAAATAATTTGGCCTATTATATCTTCTATATATATAAAATAAATTTTCCAAAAGATATATATATTTGGTTGCAATAGATTGGTTGTTAGGAATAAAATTTATATATAATAGGTAAAATAAGATTGAAAATAAAATCAATGAAATTTGGAAATTTTAGGACTTAAGTCCGGGATTTTGAAAATTTGCTTTCAAAGGATTTTGAAGTATAATAATATTGTTATACATATTTTCCGATATAAGTATTTCATTTTGAATTCGGAAGAATTGTTTAAAGAAGATTTTGGAGAAAATAAGTTTCGCACTTTCCTCTCTATCGCTGGAAAATAATTTCAGTGATGGCGGCCGCATCATCGACTTTCATTTTCGAGTTTCGAAGGGGAAAGGCCACTGTGGTAAATTCTACTGCAGATTTATTTTGAAATTATTTAAAATTTTAATTGTTTTAAATATAATTAGAGATATAAAAGTTGTAAGAAATTATTTATCTATTATTTTTAAAATAATTTGAAATTTGACCCAGTATTTAATTCTTAAATTTCCATTAATTAACAGTTTAAATTATTTTAGTGAAATAAAAGGTAAGTAATTAATGAATTTAAACCTCTAATTTAGGTAAGAAAATTTATGCAAAGTTATAAAGGGAAATTTGAAATTTTTAACATATGAGACAAAAAAAAGTAATATTGTTGAACATTAAATTTAATTAAAAGATGAGATAAAACTTGTATAAGTTCTTTTGCATTTTTTCTTTACACAAATAACTTACCAAATATGAAAAGTTGAAATGTTAAATAAGAAGATTGGAATAGAATATTATACAAGTAGAAATTTTGAAAATAATGAAGTATTCAATGAATTGCTATTATAAATGAGAATTTAATGGCATAAGCTTAAGTTATAATTGAAATTTTACCATAATTAAAGGTAAGTATTATAAATAGGTGATTTTAAACTTAAGTAAATAAAACGAAACTCTTTAATAAATAAGGATTGATGTGTATGGTTATAAAATTTAGTATGATTTAAATGCTACGTACTAGTTGAATAAAATGGAAAGTAGGTAATATAAATAAATGACTGTAAACCTTAGGTAATAAATTAATAAAATCCTTTATTTATAAGAATGGAGGTTATAAGGTTAACAATTTAAGTGTAATTAAAAAAGGGTTACTGTATTTTAATATAATAGAAATGTAAGCATTAAATAAATGTGTGGAAATTGAGAAGTGCATTAAGTGTAATACAAATAAAAGAGACTTACATAACCTAAATAAAATAAAAATGAATAATGGTAAGTAATAAGTAGAAATAAGGAAACAACCATTGAATGAGAAATAAAATTTGAAGTTTGTTAGAAATAAATGTAAATTATGTAAAGGAAAATTTATGTGGGTTGAATAAAAGAAAAAGAAATCAAACAATTAAAGTATGTAATGAATTTATATAAGTTGAATTGATTTGTTGGTTTAAATCGATATTGTTTACTTTATAGTTGGCTGGGTAAGGAAATTTGAAGTTGTTGGATGAATAAATAATCTATTTTTGTCCCATCTAAGACTGTTGAGTAAATGATGCACTGGATAGTTATTTTTCATTCCGTACCATTTCAAGTTTTGAACCCGAACAACTATTTGCTTGTTTGATTTAATGGTTGTTTTGTTTTGTTGTGTATACTGTTTTTCGAAATTGATGATTGTGTATTTATTGTTGTTAGTAGTTGAAACCATGGAAATATTTCACTTTATATAAATAGTTAACCTTTTTAGATTATATAAGTGAAATGCAGGTATGGAAGCAATTGTTACTGCTTTTGTTTCCATAAATTAAGCGTAATTTGCCCAACAAATAGGTACGTTCCCGGTTTACGTTTTGTAGCGCTATTTTTATATATTTTCCCGTGTTGGGATATACTATTTTGAATATTCTATATGATACTTTGTTATATTTCGGTATTATATTTTTCCAAGCCTCTCCGTACCAAAGAGACTTTGCCAAAATTTCCCATAAATTTTGGACTTAGAATTATGTTGAAAATGTTTTTCAAACTTTAATTATTTAAGTATAAAAGGATATAATGATTATAAAACGGGTATATTTTATTTAAGGTAATAAATTTAGTAAATTACTGTTTATAAGTTAAATATTTTGAATAAGATGTATTGTTATTTAATTCTTTCTTCTCCCTTCTTTTCCTTTTCGGGGACGAAAAGTTTTGAGTGGGGGAGAGTGTAACGACCCGAAAATTTCGTTAACTAAATTTGTCATATTTTCCATAATTTTTAATAAAATGAATGTTAGGAATTTGTTGTTTCCATTTGTTCTTATTAAAAGTCAACAATTTAAAATGAGATTTCCAATTCAATAAAATAATGTAAATATTGTGGTTTAATTTTTGAATGGAATATGTGGAAACAAGAGTAACTATGGAATAATATGTTATTTATTTAGAGTATTGAATAAAAAAAATAAAAAAAAATTTGTAAGCCAATTTTAATTAATGGTAATAATGCGATATAAGATAATAAATTTGATCTCAATGCGATAACCAATTAATGAAGGTAATGAAACAGGATTTAGGAAAATGTATACTAGGTATAAATCAAATAGAAGGAAACAAACGTATATATCGAATTGATTTATGAATAAATACTTTGGATAGTAATTGAATGTTCAGTAATGGTAATTTAAAACCTATTTATAGTAAGACTGCATAAGATTCAGTAAATTAAGTGGTGGAAAGATTTTTCCTAGATATACTTTGAAGATGTGAAATTAAAGATGAATATTAAAATTGGTTAATGTAAAATAACATTAATTAATCGTAAATGGGAATAAATTTGAAAATAAAAATTTATGTTACAAGTGGGTGAAAGTAAAGATAAGGGTTAAGAGTGTTGGAATATGTATATTAGAATAACTATAAAGTGTAAATGTACGTATTTATAGCGACATGAATTATTGAAGGAAAATAATTGGTAAACGGGGTTTGGGCTAAGGAAATGTTATTGATTGTTTTGAAACCTTATTTATTATGGGAAATTAATTTAGCATAAGCAAAACCAATGCAAATATCTAATTTATCAGTAAAGCAATAATAATAAATAGTAATCAATGCAAATTATGTAACAATAGAATGTGAAATTTGGGGAATAGACGCAAAGTATATATGAGTTGCTAAAAGTATGCATAATAAGTGCAAATTTAATAAATCAATGTCCTGTAGAGGTTGGAGTATGGTTAGTAATAAAAGCTTTTAAAGGAAAAAAACCTTTAATTTATAAATGAAAATCAATGCACTAAATTAGGTGTAACTGAATGCATGTAAATAATTTTGTAAGAATAAGTTAATAAACAATTTATTTGTGCATACCCGATTTAATTGAAATAACAGAAAAGACAAGAACTTGATTTGCCTAGGTATATATATATTGATAAATTATAACTAAATAGAAAGTTTGGTAGTAAATAGGATATAAGAAGACAAAGGCAACTAGTAAATTAATAAATGAATTCATAATAATAAGTAGTAATTAATGCATATATATTTGGCATTAGTGATAATTACAAAACTTTACCCATTTATCTAATTTATTTAATTAAATCTAATTCTATGGCAACATTGTTGTAATGATGGTTGTAAGTGAATTTGAATGTAAAAGGGTAACAATTATTTAGGTTAACCATTTTGAGTATGTTAAGTTAAGAATGGCAATCGATTGAAATAAATCTAAATTAATTATTTTGTTTTGGTTAATGTGTTCTAGTTAATAAAGAGGAGTTTACAAGAAATGAAGCATGCACTAATGACATGTGTTATAATTCAATGTTATTTATACCCATAAAATGTCTATTTACTGAATAGAAAGATGTTAAATCAATAAGCGAATTTATTGAAGTTCCAATTTATAATTTATAACATTTAATGTAGACTCAATTACAATTAATTGACTTAAATCGTGCAGTTAGCGTAGATTTGTTTTGTAATTGGAGTAGTTAATCCTATAAGATGAAGTTAATGCTAATTCTATTTATAATTGGACCATTTGTTGATATAGATTATAGAAAGCAAGATGTATAAATTTAATTAAAGTATCAACATTCAACAATTGTAATTATTGAAAATCAAAATGGAAGTTGAGGATAATAAGGTGAAACCATGAACAAATGTTAATGCATCCTTATTACTGGTAAAATATGAGTATATAAAGGTTTGAAAATCAAAAATAGGTTTTTGAAAACTTAATTTATAATTTCTAAATATAAGAAAGTGGAGAAATTAACATTGCAATGGATAGACTTATCAGCTTTTAATTTACATCTAAATTTGTTTAGATCAATTTGGAAATTAATAAAATTGTGGATATATTTTGAAACGTAAACGAAATGTCTAGATTTACATTTGTATATACGTTAAAATAAAATGTAAATGATAAGGAATTTATTTATTTCCTAAATCGTAACGTGTGTAATTAATATTATTTATCTTCTGGGACCACTTCCGTTTGCACGTTAAAATTCGTGCACACCTATTCTTTTGCGATCTATCTATAAATAGACGATCAAAAAAAAAACCCTAGCCTCCATCTTCTATCATTTGTCTGTACGTTCTTTTCTTCAACTCCTTCTCCTCCTCAAATGGATGCAAACCTAGATCTATTTCTATTCAAATTTCAAATGAAAATTCAAACATCTCAGAAAAATTCCAAAAAAAAAAAAAATATGTTGTAGATTTCATCCATACGAATCTACGCGCAGTCTCTGTTTTCGAAATCGATACACGAGTCAGCGGAAAATCGCGGTCAAAATCAGGAAATTCGAAGCTTAAGTCAATTTGGGCGTTTTGATTTGGAGCGACTATTTGCAAATTGGTTTCTGGGTATTGGAGAGCTCGGCTAGGGAAGTCGTAATGCTGGAGGCGCGTCACCATCTGGTGGCCTGGGGCGGTCTAAATGTAACGATAGTGATTTTTCGTTGCCGAAAAACCGAAATGTTATGGGTTTTAAGAGAAAGAAAGAAGAGAAGAAGAGAAGATAGTAGAAAATAGAGAGAAAAGAAAATAGAAAATAGAACGGAACTGAAAACAACAGAACAATATCAGAATCTCACAATTCGCAGCGGAACAACGTATAATAGATAAATGAATAATCTTTAAACAAAGAACTATATCAGTTATTACATTTCATTTCATTACATCATATCATCAAAGTGTACAACAACAACAACAAACAGTGCAGCAGAAAAGAAATACTATATAAACTAGTAATACGCCATCCAGCTTGCCTCCAGCAACTCCTGAATTCCAGAATATCCTGATAAACCTTAACTCTTGACTGCCCGTGTGGAAATTGGTGGGCACCCAGAGTTTAGGAAGGAAAACAATAAACTCCGAGTCAGTCATGTGACTGGTGTGGGAACTAAAACAGTTTATTTTTCTTTTTAAAAATCAAAAATAGAGGAATATTTTTAAGTTCAATTCGCAATGCTTTTAAGAATGAAACTACCATAAGACCTCCCGCCACACACACAATGCAAACGCAGACTTGGAGGAGATTTCTTCTTATGTTAGTCAAAGATGCTTGATACGTATTAAAATCAAATCAATTTTGATATTATTATTAGTGCATAGTGTAGAAGATATTTCGAAAGTAGAATATAAATCTTAGCCAGTATAGGTACCATTATATTATGCCTACTATAGCTACCATATTAGATGGCAGGTTCTACAACTAAAACCGTACAAGATCGTATTGTTTCTTTGGATTTCCAACGAATGATCAGGCCAAGGAACTTCCCATTGCCACATGAGAATGCCTCTGGATGGACATCCCCGAGAACCAAACCGGATCTCTACCAACACAAGGCCGGGTTACCCCTAACTGAGTAACAACTGACCGAATATGCCATCCCCCGGTCCTTTGGGACCTTTTACCGAGCGCTCGCAATCAATTCACACAATCATAAAGTGTTTTCAACATGAGTAAGTATCTGGGCTCCATACCATGATACCACCCTTTTCCAGAAGGAAATGCACACATCCTAAAGGGCGCTACCCCTCATAACCTTGCTGCTTCTTTCCTGTTTTGACCATTCCGGGGTGTGAGGCTCGACGAAGTCACGTCCACAAAAACATACTTTATACAAAAGCCATGCTTTGGGTCAACAAATGATCATAGAAATGATCACCAAGATAGACGATCAAATAAATGATCCCATCACAAATAATCAACACAATGATCATTTACAGCTACACTCAGCATGTCACATTACCAAATTGGGAATATATCGCTGATAACTTCAACTATATAACCTCTGAGCTCGTACGTCTCAGAGAAGGGTGTTAAGCTAAGAGAATAAATTCTCCGCCACCAACAGAAATATATTTGAAAGAAATCGGCTTTACATCTCAATTTGTAATGTCAGACACACTATCCATACAAGTCTATTTCGGGCTCGAACAGAACCGAAGGCACTTACAAAGAAGTCCTTGCAATCCGAATAATCTCTAATCACGTTCGGATTTCCCATCACATATGGAGATCTCAATACCGGGGATCAGCCAGTGCAGAGACAATCAACAAGAAACCCTTTCGTTTTCGAAAATATCCGGTCTTCAACACCGATCTTCAAATGCAATTCATAACGACGTATCACATATTCGGAATGGGTTATACGACCCCAAGGTCCTTTCCCGGTTAACCCGAATAGTGAGCGCTTATTTTAAAAAAAATAAGTGTGGCATCCAATTTCAAACAAATCACAACAAATACCTATTTAAAGGTAAATATTGATAGTTGGTTATTGAACTATCAATGGATATGCACAACATCACCAGATTCCAAATAATTTTCCAAATTATTTATTTTCCAAAAATATCTTTAGAAGATATAAACATAATTTCCATTCTTTAAAAGTAAATCAATATTTTTATTTTTAAACCCATATTCCAAATTTCATTTATAAATTCTATATTGAATTTACATTCCAAAATATTTATGAATATACGATTTCCATTCGTTTTCAAATATTCATTTTCAATTTATCTTCAAAAAGATAAATTCAAAATATTCACTTAATTATCGGAAAAAAAACATTTCCATACTTATTTATTTATAAGTAATTCACAAGCCCTTTTATTTTCTATACTTAGAAAATATTTATTATACTCAAATCGAAATTAAGTATATATTTCATTCTTTAAGGAAATCATTCACTTAACCATATTCATTTGGGCCAAAACGAATGTTGCGTAAAACATCGTTACGACAACCCAAAATCACTAGTATAGGGATTCGAAATTAAAATAGATATATAAATCCCAATACTATACAAAACATTTCCTTTCGGAAATCATTTACTATAACAACAGTGTTATAGTCTATCATTTCCTTTTATTTCTCGAAAACGTCTATTTCAACAATGAATGTTGAAATCTATGGTTTCGAATCTCAATACATTTTAAAACATCTTTAGATCGTTTTAATTCTATTTAAAACATCACATCCAAAATAATTTCTTTAACATAATATTCACTATTCAAAAACGTGAATATACTTGTTAATAAATTTCATCACTTCTATTCATTTTATTTTAAAGAATTATTCACTGTCTAAAACATGAATATAACTCCATAAATAAATTACAACAATTCACTTATCAAAATAAGTCGTTGCGGATTTATAAAACAATGTTTATAAATTCTATTTCTATTTATTTTATAACAACTTCCTTTTATAAATTTCCTTTATAAATCTATTCAATTTCATATCTCAATGATATACTAAAATTTCATATTATAAGTTAAATACTTATAATTTATTTGTTGATAAAATCGTTCCTTTAAACTTCATAATTATAAATCTTATAACTTATAAAATTCATTTATTCATCCAAATTCCATTCTTTTAAATAGCTTTACAAATTTTATAAACCTACTGTTTATAATATTCCATTTATAACTTCACCGTTATAATTCTATAAATTTCATTCATTTATGAAATTCATTCACAATTCATTCTAACACTTATAAAAGCTCGTTTTAAAATTCCAATATTTTTAATATATAAATATCAATTTATAAATCTTTTTAATATAAAACAATTTATATTACTATTTTAAAACGTCTTTCAACTCCTTTATAATTTATCATTTTGATTTATAAAATAATGAAATTTGATAAATTCTATAGATTTCATTCCTTTATGAAATCCATTTACAAATCATTCTATCACTTATAAAAGCTCGAGTTATAATTCAAGATATTCTAAATTTATAAATATCAATTTATAAATCTTTTAATATAAATCAATTTATATTATTACTTTAAACATCCTTAAACTCTTTTATAATTTCATCATTCTGATTTATAATTTTTTTTTTATATAAATCCTATTTTTAAACTTCTTATAATAAATTCAGAAATCCCAGTTTTAACTATTTTATAAAATCATTAATCTCATATTTTTCAAAAATCAACTTTTAACTGTATTTCTCAAAAATCATAATAATATTAAAATTATAACGGTTATTTATTTTAAGATGGATCAATTCCAAAAAAATATTTTTTATAAACGTATACTTTCAAAAATTATTTTAGAATCCCTTAAAAATCAAAATCGTTATTTTTAAACTTTCAAAATTGGATCCGATGATGCAACACATCAAATAGTCAATCACGACTTTCTAATATCATATATCATCCATGATAAACAATCAAATATCACAATATATGAAATCAAACAAATATTTGTGAGGAATCCAGTTGGATCCCTCCAACCTGTTTCCCTGCATCCACAGACATTAGCACAATACCAATTCCGTTTCAAGACGGAATATCGCGGTATATGGGATTTTATAAAATATATCCGCTTACTAACGGCGCAATAGGGTCTCATCCGCTATACAAATGCGGGAAATCAATCAACTGCAATATATACATATGCCAATATATATATATATATTGCTATATATATAATATAATACCAATTCCACTTCAAGGTGGAATATCGCGGTATATGGGTGTAATAAATAACCTCCGCTTACTAACGGCGTATAGGGTCTATTCACATCCAATGTATATATAACAATCATCATTCAAGCCAACAATCATTCAATCAACAAATTTTAAATTTAACTATTTAAAATTTAAATAAATCCTTTTGAGTGAGAAGTTCTCACCTTTGCTTTCATTAGCAATCCATTTCCCTTCTTGAACCGATTTTCTTGATTTATACCTTGTATAAATAATTACACAATTTATTAATATTCAAACAGATTGAATAATAAATTTCGTTCTTGATTTTTTAATTAATCAATAGTTTTATTTAAATCAATCTCTTTTTAAATAAATTTATTTTAACAAATTTTTCTTTTAAAATAATTCTAACTAGAAATCCCCAATTGAACTAAATTTCCATTTTATAAATTAAATCAACTAATTTTTCTTAAATAAAATTATTTTCCTTTCAATAAATTGTTTTTGGCTTCCAAACAATTTCTTTTTAATATTTTGATTTAACAAAAATTAAATTCAAAACTATTCTTTATAAATTCCAATCTTTATTTTATATAATCTTTGGACAAATCACATAATTAATTTCCATTCGCTATATTTAATTAACCAAAAGTTTAATTTAAACTAAATTTCCATTAAATAGTTTTTGATTAGCTGATAATTCTTTTTAAACCAATTTTCTCCTTTAATAAATTAATTTAACTAATTATTAAATTTCTCCTTTTTAATAAATTTAATTAACCAAAAATTATATTTAAACAAATGGTTTTAAATCTTTAGCTAGCTTCTTTTTAACAAATTCTAAAATCGTTAAACAAGTTAATTTACGGTTAAATCTTCTAATCCATTATTTTAATTTCAAACTAATTTTCTGTTTATAAAATATTTTCTAATTATCAAATAATTATATAAGTTAACTAAATCTTTATTTAAACAAATGATTTAATTTAACAAGTTAATCACCGAAATAAATTATTTATAATAAACCGGTCAATGAATATATATATATGACCGCATTTAAATTCTTTGCTGTAAAATGTATATTTATTTTATTCAATATTTTTTTTCCTTTACTGCCTTTAATAAAAAATTTGAAAACAAAACAAAATTTTAAAACTATCTCACTGCAATTTAAAAATTTTAATTAAATAAATTATTAAAACTAAAATCAATACCTTCTGCAGATTCGAGAACGACCGAACCCCAAACGATGCCGCGCTACCCCCTGACTCGCGAACGCGGCTTCCACCAGTGCTCGACCGCGAGTTGAAGTCGCTCTCCATCGCAACGTCGCCTCATGCCTCGTCATCGAACCACGGCCACCATTGTCGATCGCCATCACCATCGCTGTCGTGCGCACGCGGCCATCTCCACTGCCCTAGCCGCCACTACCTCGTGCCGCCTTGGATCGCACGCCACCCCCCACTGAAATTTTGCCTCGCGCGAGCGTGCGCGCCGTGGCCTCACCTTGATTCGCCTCCACGAAATCGCGCGCGCGTGCGCCCATTTTTTTTTTTGATGCTGCGTTTCGATTTGAATTTGGGGGAAGAAGGGGCTTCGGCCAGATTTTTATTTCGTTTGAGAATTAAAGGCTTCGGCCATTATTATTTTTTTCTTTGCTTTGCAAATTGAACTGAAGGAGGAAAGGCTTCGGTTATATAAAAAGAAATGGAGGCATGGGTTACACGATCTTGTTCGTGATTTTTAGGCGAGAATCTAGGACGAACGTGGTGTGCGTTGACCAATTTAAATTTTAAATTTAAATTGAATTCGATTCGATTTCAATGCGTTTACGCGTCGTGTGCTCACATATAAACTCAGAAAAATACGAAATTTGAAATCCGGCAATAATTCAATATTACGGACCCAATGGAACTGGTTTCGTCGAATTCCGAGACTGTGCCTCGGACGGCTGTTTTAAACATCGATTCAAACGATTAAATTTCAAAACTGAACAATTCACTTTCAATTTCAATTCTGAAGCTTCTATTATCTTCAATATTATCAATATGAATTTTACAAGCCTTTGAAATATTTTTAATCGGCTTAAAATTGAAGATTCAAATTTTTGTTCAACTTTCGATAGATTAAATTCTATAATTTAATCGCCAATTCATTCTGATAATTTGAAATTCAAGTCAAATCATCATTTAAATATTTAAAATAATTTAAATATTTTCAAATTAAATTGTTAAAAATTCTGGGTCGTTACAATCTTCCACCCTTAAAAGAATTTCGTCCCGAAATTACAAGTTAAGAAGAATGCCCCAATTCCCATTAACTACTTTTCACAATCTAAATAGTTTTATCAACTTACCAACCTAAATCTTTTTACTAGAGATTCATTATCATTTCAACTAGCTTTCCAATTCTAGTTATAAGTTTCAACCAACATTGTTTTCCTAACAATTCAAATTTAAATTCAAATTCAAATTTCAAACTTTCAAAATTTCTCAAAATTTTTCTAACACCCTAAATTTTCGAAAAATTTCGCCAGCGTCTCCTTTGCGCGGCTAGCTCGGTACGACTACAAAATGGCACCACGGCCCCTCAGAATCAAAAAAAAAAGAGGAAAACCAAGTGGCTAGAGAAGAAAGTCATCAAATTTCATACTGAAATTGAAATACGTACCTCTTTGTCGAGCAATTCAATTTTTTACTTTGAAATCAAAATCCAATCCCTTCATAATACCTGTATATCCTGCTATTCATAATATCCAATTCCAACATTCAAACCATTTTGCCAATTCTATTACAAAATTTTCCAATATATGCTTCTTATACATTTTTACTTCACTGTTGAAGTTACATATCCATTTTCATTAAATTTTACATTTCAATTCAATTCACAATTTCAATTCCATTCGAATTCAATTCTCAATTCTAAATATTGAATTCTAACGATTAACTTTCATTTGCTAATTCACATGATTACTTTAAATTAGTTTCATTCACTAATTCATTTCATTTTTCAATTTCCATATTCAATTCACCTCGAATTTACTTAATTACTAACAAACGGAATTTCAATTTATTTCTTTTACTTACTTGAATTTATATACAAATTCAAATTTATCTTCAAATTTAGCTCACGACTAACTTTAATTTAACCAATTCAAATTCCCAATTCATTAGTCCATAAATTAATAATTTATCAAGTTAGTTTACTTGAATTCAATCCATTTTATTTCTTATTTAATTCCATATACTAATGATAATAATTTAATATTATTACTTCCTAACAATCCATGCAACCATATACTATAATAATTCATAGAAAATTATTTCTTTTCTATACAAAATAGTTTTGGGCAAAAATATCTTACTTACCAAATTCAAAAACAATTTTATATTCACTAACAAATACGCGCTCATACCTATTATTACACTCAAACTCATTCTAGAGTACTGCTGACTCTATCTCGAATGAGTAATACCCAACAGAACCATGGTTGTCGCTTAACCAACAGCTCTGATACCAAATGTAACGATAGCGATTTTTCGTTGCCGAAAAACCGAAATGTTATGGGTTTTAAGAGAAAGAAAGAAGAGAAGAAGAGAAGATAGTAGAAAATAGAGAGAAAAGAAAACAGAAAATAGAACAGAACTGAAAACAACAGAACAATATCAGAATCTCACAATTCGCAGCGGAACAACATATAATAGATAAATGAATAATCTTTAAACAGAGAACTATATCAGTTATTATATTTCATTTCATTACATCATATCATCAGAGTGTACAACAACAACAACAAACAGTGCAGCGGAAAAGAAATACTATATAAACTAGTAATACGCCATCCAGCTTGCCTCCAGCAACTCCTGAATTCCAGAATATCCTGATAAACCTTAACTCTTGACTGCCGTGTGGAAATTGGTGGGCACCCAGAGTTTAGGAAGGAAAACAATAAACTCCGAGTCAGTCATGTGACTGGTGTGGGAACTAAAACAGTTTATTTTTCTTTTTAAAAATCAAAAATAGAGGAATATTTTTAAATTCAATTCGCAATGCTTTTAAGAATGAGACTACCATAAGACCTCCCGCTACACACACAATGCAAACGCAGACTTGGAGGAGATTTCTTCTTATGTTAGTCAAAGATGCTTGATACGTATTAAAATCAAATCAATTTTGATATTATTATTAGTGCATAGTGTAGAAGATATTTCGAAAGTAGAATATAAATCTTAGCCAGCATAGGTACCATTATATTATGCCTACTATAGCTACCATATTAGATGGCAGGTTCTACAACTAAAACCGTACAAGATCTTATTGTTTCTTTGGATTTCCAACGAATGATCAGGCCAAGGAACTTCCCATTGCCACATGAGAATGCCTCTGGATGGACATCCCCGAGAACCAAACCGGATCTCTACCAACACAAGGCCGGGTTACCCCTAACTGAGTAACAACTGACCGAATATGCCATCCCCCGGTCCTTTGGGACCTTTTACCGAGCGCTCGCAATCAATTCACACAATCATAAAGTGTTTTCAACATGAGTAAGTATCTGGGCTCCATACCATGATTCCACCCTTTTCCAGAAGGAAATGCACACATCCTAAAGGGCGCTACCCCTCATAACCTTGCTGCTTCTTTCCTGTTTTGACCATTCCGGGGTGTGAGGCTCGACGAAGTCACGTCCACAAAAACATACTTTATACAAAAGCCATGCTTTGGGTCAACAAATGATCATAGAAATGATCACCAAGATAGACGATCAAATAAATGATCCCATCACAAATAATCAACACAATGATCATTTACAGCTACACTCAGCATGTCACATTACCAAATTGGGAATATATCGCTGATAACTTCAACTATATAACCTCTGAGCTTGTACGTCTCAGAGAAGGGTGTTAAGCTAAGAGAATAAATTCTCCGCCACCAACAGAAATATATTTGAAAGAAATCGGCTTTACATCTCAATTTGTAATGTCAGACACACTATCCATACAAGTCTGTTCCGGGCTCGAACAGAACCGAAGGCACTTACAAAGAAGTCCTTGCAATCCGAATAATCTCTAATCACGTTCGGATTTACCATCACATATGGAGATCTCAATACCGGGGATCAGCCAGTGCAGAGACAATCAACAAGAAACCCTTTCGTTTTCGAAAATATCCGGACTTCAACAGCGATCTTCAAATGCAATTTATAACGACGTATCACATATTCGGAATGGGTTATACGACCCCAAGGTCCTTTCCCGGTTAACCCGAATAGTGAGCGCTTATTTTAAAAAAATAAGTGTGGCATCCAATTTCAAACAAATCACAACAAATACCTATTTAAAGGTAAATATTGATAGTTGGTTATTGAACTATCAATGGATATGCACAACATCACCAGATTCCAAATAATTTTCCAAATTATTTATTTTCCAAAAATATCTTTAGAAGATATAAACATAATTTCCATTCTTTAAAAATAAATCGATATTTTTATTTTTAAACCCTATTCCAAATTTCATTTATAAATTCTATATTGAATTTACATTCCAAAATATTTATGAGTATACGATTTCCATTCGTTTTCAAATATTCATTTTCAATTTATCTTCAAAAAGATAAATTCAAAAATATTCACTTAATTATCGGAAAAAAAACATTTCCATACTTATTTATTTATAAGTAATTCACAAGCCTTTTTATTTTCTATACTTAGAAAATATTTAATATACTCAAATCGAAATTAAGTATATATTTCATTCTTTAAGGAAATCATTCACTTAACCATATTCATTTGGGCCAAAACGAATGTTGCGTAAAACATCGTTACGACAACCCAAAATCACTAGTATAGGGATTCGAAATTAAAATAGATATATAAATCCCAATACTATACAAAACATTTCCTTTCGGAAATCATTTACTATAACAACAGTGTTATAGTCTATCATTTCCTTTTATTTCTCGAAAACGTCTATTTCAACAATGAATGTTGAAATCTATGGTTTCGAATCTCAATACATTTTAAAACATCTTTAGATCGTTTTAATTCTATTTAAAACATCACATCCAAAATAATTTCTTTAACATAATATTCACTATTCAAAAACGTGAATATACTTGTTAATAAATTTCATCACTTCTATTCATTTTATTTTAAAGAATTATTCACTGTCTAAAACATGAATATAACTCCATAAATAAATTACAACAATTCACTTATCAAAATAAGTCGTTGCGGATTTATAAAACAATGTTTATAAATTCTATTTCTATTTATTTTATAACAACTTCCTTTTATAAATTTCCTTTATAAATCTATTCAATTTCATATCTCAATGATATACTAAAATTTCATATTATAGGTTAAATACTTATAATTTATTTGTTTATAAAATCGTTCCTTTAAACTTCATAATTATAAATCTTATAACTTATAAGATTCATTTATTCATCCAAATTCCATTCTTTTAAATAGCTTTACAAATTTTATAAACCTACTGTTTATAAAATTCCATTTATAACTTCACCGTTATAATTCTATAAATTTCATTCATTTATGAAATTCATTCACAATTCATTCTAACACTTATAAAAGCTCGTTTTAAAATTCCAATATTTTTAATTTATAAATATCAATTTATAAATCTTTTTAATATAAAACAATTTATATTACTATTTTAAAACGTCTTTCAACTCCTTTATAATTTATCATTTTGATTTATAAAATAATCAAATTTGATAAATTCTATAGATTTCATTCCTTCATGAAATCCATTTACAAATCATTCTATCACTTATAAAAGCTCTTTTTATAATTCAAGATATTCTAAATTTATAAATATCAATTTATAAATCTTTTAATATAAATCAATTTATATTATTACTTTAAACATCTTTAAACTCTTTTATAATTTCATCATTCTGATTTATAAAAAAAAAATTTATAAATCCTATTTTTAAACTTCTTATAATAAATTCAGAAATCCCAGTTTTAACTATTTTATAAAATCATTAATCTCATATTTTTCAAAAATCAACTTTTAACTGTATTTCTCAAAAATCATAATAATATTAAAATTATAATGGTTATTTATTTTAAGATGGATCAATTCCAAAAAAATATTTTTTATAAACGTATACTTTCAAAAATTATTTTAGAATCCCTTAAAAATCAAAATCGTTATTTTTAAACTTTCAAAATTGGATCCGATGATGCAACACATCAAATAGTCAATCACGACTTTCTAATATCATATATCATCCATGATAAACAATCAAATATCACAATATATGAAATCAAACAAATATTTGTGAGGAATCCAGTTGGATCCCTCCAACCTGTTTCCCTGCATCCACAGACATTAGCACAATACGAATTCCGTTTCAAGACGGAATATCGCGGTATATGGGATTTTATAAAATATATCCGCTTACTAACGGCGTAATAGGGTCTCATCCGCTATACAAATGCGGGAAATCAATCAACTGCAATATATACATATGCCAATATATATATATATATATATTGCTATATATATAATATAATACCAATTCCACTTCAAGGTGGAATATCGCGGTATATGGGTGTAATAAATAACCTCCGCTTACTAACGGCGTATAGGGTCTATTCACATCCAATGTATATATAACAATCATCATTCAAGCCAACAATCATTCAATCAACAAATTTTAAATTTAACTATTTAAAATTTAAATAAATCCTTTTGAGGGAGAAGTTCTCACCTTTGCTTTTATTAGCAATCCATTTCCCTTCTTGAACCGATTTTCTTGATTTATACCTTGTATAAATATTTACACAATTTATTAATATTCAAACAGATTGAATAATAAATTTCGTTCTTGATTGTTTAATTAATCAATAGTTTTATTTAAATCAATCTCTTTTTAAATAAATTTATTTTAACAAATTTTTCTTTTAAAATAATTCTAACTAGAAATCCCCAATTGAACTAAATTTCCTTTTTATAAATTAAGTCAACTAATTTTTCTTAAATAAAATTATTTTCCTTTCAATAAATTGTTTTTGGCTTCCAAACAATTTCTTTTTAATATTTTGATTTAACAAAAATTAAATTCAAAACTATTCTTTATAAATTCCAATCTTTATTTTATATAATCTTTGGACAAATCACATAATTAATTTCCATTCGCTATATTTAATTAACCAAAAGTTTAATTTAAACTAAATTTCCATTAAATAGTTTTTGATTAGCTGATAATTCTTTTTAAACCAATTTTCTCCTTTAATAAATTAATTTAACTAATTATTAAATTTCTCCTTTTTAATAAATTTAATTAACCAAAAATTATGTTTAACAAATGGTTTTAAATCTTTAGCTAGCTTCTTTTTAAAAAATTCTAAAATCGTTAAACAAGTTAATTTACGGTGAAATCTTCTAAACCATTATTTTAATTTCAAACTAATTTTCTGTTTATAAAATATTTTCTAATTATCAAATAATTATATAAGTTAACTAAATCTTTATTTAAACAAATGATTTAATTTAACAAGTTAATCACCGAAATAAATTATTTATAATAAACCGGTCAATGAATATATATATATATATGACCGCATTTAAATTCTTTGCTGTAAAATGTATATTTATTTTATTCAATATATTTTTTTTTCTTTACTGCCTTTAATAAAAAATTTGAAAACAAAACAAAATTTTAAAACTATCTCACTGCAATTTAAAAATTTTAATTAAATAAATTATTAAAACTAAAATCAATACCTTCTGCAGATTCGAGAATGACCGAACCCCAAACGATGCCGCGCTACCCCCTGACTCGCGAACGCGGCCTCCACCAATGCTCGACCGCGAGTTGAAGTCGCTCTCCATCGCAACGTCGCCTCATGCCTCGTCATCGAACCACGGCCACCATTGTCGTTCGCCATCACCATCGCTGTCGTGCGCACGCGGCCATCTCCACTGCCCTAGCCGCCGCTGCCTCGTGCCGCCTTGGATCGCACGCCACCCCCACTGAAATTTTGCCTCGCGCGAGCGTGCGCGCCGTCGCCTCACCTTGATTCGCCTCCACGAAATCGCGCGCGCGTGCGCCCATTTTTTTTTTTGATGCTGCGTTTCGATTTGAATTTGGGGGAAGAAGGGGCTTCGGCCTGATTTTTATTTCGTTTGAGAATTAAAGGCTTCGGCCATTATTATTTTTTTCTTTGCTTTGCAAATTGAACTGAAGGAGGAAAGGCTTCGGTTATATAAAAAGAAATGGAGGCATGGGTTACACGATCTTGTTCGTGATTTTTAGGCGAGAATCTAGGACGAACGTGGTGTGCGTTGACCAATTTAAATTTTAAATTTAAATTGAATTCGATTCGATTTCAATGCGTTTACGCATCGTGTGCTCACATATAAACTCAGAAAAATACGAAATTTGAAATCCGGCAATAATTCAATATTACGGACCCAATGGAACTGGTTTCGTCGAATTCCGAGACTGTGCCTCGGACGGCTGTTTTAAACATCGATTCAAACGATTAAATTTCAAAACTGAACAATTCACTTTCAATTTCAATTCTGAAGCTTCTATTATCTTCAATATTATCAATATGAATTTTACAAGCCTTTGAAATATTTTTAATCGGCTTAAAATTGAAGATTCAAATTTTTATTCAACTTTCGATAGATTAAATTCTATAATTTAATCGCCAATTCATTCTGATAATTTGAAATTCAAGTCAAATCATCATTTAAATATTTAAAATAATTTAAATATTTTCAAATTAAATTGTTAATAATTCTGGGTCGTTACACTAAAGGCACGGTCAAAGATGGGGAGGGCGTGCGTTGAAATGGGTTCATTTCCTGGACGAGCATACGTGAGTTGAGAAGAAGCTTTATGACGTGGCAAGCTTTAATTAGGTTGTTGTTTAACTTTGTTTTATTTAATTTTTGCTTCAACTCATTAAAATTAAACAACTTTTTCATACGTTACCCGTTTCGCGCGAAATTTCTTTTGTTAGGATCGTAATTAAATTCCGGATCTGATGACGCTGGTTTAGACAGATTTGGAGACCGTTGGATTTTTGAGTTTAAATTGAATTTAAATTCAATTTAGATTCAAAAGGTGAGTGTTTTAACCCACTCACAACTTCTAAAAGTTTTTATGTTTGTTAAATTTATTTTAAATATGAGTAGAAATTTATTTATGACTGTTGGCGTGTTTTATTCAGCATATCTGTTAAATCGCATTTATTTAACTTAACTGTTAATTTAGTTTATTTATTGCATAAAATTTGACAGGTAGAATTTATTTTTGCACATTAACTGCTAGTTAACAGTCATTAAATTTATTATGGAATAGAAACTGTTAGTTAATAATCTGTTATTAATTCCTGTATAATTCATATGCTATGTACCAATGATTGTTTAAACTTGGATGATGATTGCAATTGATGATTGATGATTGATATTTGGATGAATGAATGCTATAATTATATTGTATGAACTGCAAGTCATCATGCATTTTCATTTCATTCGGGGTTGTGGTTTGAAATGATATATAACCGCAAAATTTTATTTTTAAATTGCAGATTGAAATGATAAATATCCGTATCACTTGACCATAGGATAGAAAATTTTATACAGGCACCGTGGTCTATATATAAATTATTTTAAAGTGATTTCTATGGTTTGGATGGATACGGTTTATAAAATTTTTTAATTTTGATATTTTAAAAATGTTATTCTTCTATATATATATACATATGATGTTAAAATTTTTGAATTTAAGCTGTGTATAAATCTATTAAATAAAAATGGGAAAATTGAGAAATGAAATTTGATAATTCATATTTTATGTTTAAGTTTGGAAAATTTTAAGGTATGATATTTATAACTGGATTTTTCCAAGATAAATTTAAAATGAATATTCTAGTATAATTTAACTGAAGAAAATATTTAATTGCTAGAAATTGGAGTTTTATTTATGGATTTTTATGTAAATATTCAAGACTAAATAGTAGAACATTTAATTTGGTTGAAGGAATAAATTCCAACTTTAGTTTTGAAATATTAATACTCCAAATGGATATATATATATATATATATATATATATATATATTGAAATTGAAGTGGTTTTGGAACTTGAAAGTGGTATTTAAATTTTGGTTTAGACTTTAAATAAAGAAATATATTTGTAAAGCCATGGAAATTATTTTCTTTACAAAGTAACCTTAAAGTTAAACCATTTATTTCGTATACCGTTGAATATCCAAACCATTCAAGTTTTAGATGTTATGGTTTTAAAATATATGAATTTCGAAATATTATGCTTTGAAAGTATAAGTCAAATATTTGGTTTCCAGATATTTTAAATTTTAAAGCAGTATGATTTTGGAAAAGAAATATATTTGGATAAAATGATATCATATTGTTTTGGGTTTTAAGATGATATCGTATTCATAGTTTTGAAATGGAATTTTTATTCTGGTTTTAAAGTATAAACTATTTTAAATGACCGCGGTGTTATAATAACGATTGGTTGGCAAAGAGACCGGGATCAGATATGGACATACTCTCTGTCGATACCGAAAACCACTTTGACTAACCGTGTACGCGGTGGAGATTCCAGAATGAAGTAGGTTGGTGGCGGCGTTTCCTGTAAGGTAAATACGTTGACCCGACTCCCGTGAGTTGGCATAAGGTGGCTAAAAGAGGAGCGATTCTCGGGCCAATGAGGTCATTCCTCTGATCGGACACTCCTCTTCGATATTATACTTTGACTTTGGATTGATTCAGTGGCCGCTTTTATTTTTGATTCTGGGGGAGTTTGTTCGAGGTGGGTGGCAGCTGCGCGCTGCGCGTTTCCACCAGCCCGGATAGCAATTGGTATATCTACCCTGGCATTGCCTAGTTGTGCCGTGTCACCTACCATACCGAGCCTTTACTACGAGTTTTGTTTTGTACCATACCTATGGAGTGCCCTCTAACGACGCCCATTACGGGGGAGATTACGGTACTGTATAGACTATGGGAATATATTCCGTGTTAAGGGCTATATGGGTAACCCCTTAACGCTATTAAAAAGTAAGTTTATTTTATAAATAGACATTATTATAATAGCGCAATATACTACATAGTAAATAGTTTAACGGACCCTTAGGAGATGTAAATCCCGAGCATCTCTTGAGTTACTGTACTCATATTTATTTCTGTTAATTTAACTTACATAAGATCTTTTAGTTCTGACTCGAGTGTTTTGTCTTTTCAAATTCGCTCGGGTCAGTCCGAGCGTTTCAGGATTTGAGGATTTAGCTCTGGAGGACGAAGACAAAGATTTGTATTACTAGTATCTACTATATTATTTCACCACACCATTTAATTCCGCTGCATTGATAGTATTGGTATGGGTAACTCTGATATTCATTGTACAAGTAAAATAAAATATTTTGTAAAACAGTTTCATGAACTGTATATTTGATTATTATATTTTATCCTTCCGCTGTGAGATTCTGTTTTGTTTTATTTCTTCTCTGTTTTTCTTATTTACCCCATAACAATCCGCCCTTCCGTATGGTTTGAATCGACATGTGTGTCGGTTTAAAGTGTGCGAAAAGGCGGGATGTTACACAACTCCTGAATTCCAGAATATCCTGATAACCTAACTCTAGACTGCCCGTGTTAAAATTGGTGGGCATCCAGAGTTTAGGAAGGGAACAGTAAACTCCAAGTCAGTCATAGGACTGATGTGAGAACTTAAAACAGTTTATCTTTAAAAACAAACAAAGAGCTATTTTAATTTAGATTCGCAATGCTTTTAGAAAATGAAACTACCATAAGGCCTCCCGCACACACACACAATGCAAACGCAGAATCGGAGGAGATTTCTCCTTATGATAGTCAAACATGCTTGATACGAGAAATTTTCTTTGATATTATTACTATAAGTGAAAAGTATAGGAAAACATTTCGAAAGTAATGATATAAATCTTAGCCAACATGTGACCATTATCGTATGCCTACTATAGCTACCATGTTCAATAGCAGATTACTGCCACATTCCAGGGCAGGTTATACGACTAAAATCGTACAAGTCTCGTACTGTTTCTTTGGATTTTCCAACAAATGGTCAGGCCAAGGAACTTTCCATTTCCACATAGGTACGCCTTTGGAAAGACGCCCCGAGAACCTAATCGGATCTCTGCCAACACAAGGTCGGGTTACCCCTAACTGGGTAACTACTGACACGAATATGCCATCCCCCAGTCGCAACCGACCTAAATCTCGGGATTCACCAACAACCACAAAATAATAAGTTTGCAGCAACAACATAGGTTAAGTATCAGGACTCCATACCATAATACCACCTCTATCCAGAAGAAAATGACATACACTATGTAGGCGCTGTCCCCAAATAACCATGCCGCATCTTTCCTGTTTTGACCATTTTTGGGGTGTGAGGTCCCACGAAGTCTCGTCCACAAAGCTACGCTTTATACAAAAGCCACGCTTCGATCAACAAATGCTCAACAGCAATTCGTATGCCACATTACCAATTTGGGAATATATCACTAGTAACTACCAACTATATAACCTATGAGCTCGTACGTCTCAAAGAAGGGTGTTAACCTAAGAGAATAAATTCTCCGCCACCAACAGAAATATATTTGATAGAAACCAGCTTTGCATCTCAAATTGTAACGTCAGACACAAAACTATACAAGTCCGTTCCGGGATCGAACGGAACCGAAGGCACTTCCAAAGAAGCCCTTGCAATCCAGATATTCACTAATCATGACCGGACTTCCCATCACAAAGGGTGATAAAACCTCTATATCGGAGATCAGCCGATGCAGAGTCATTCGACGGTAATCCTTCCGTTTTCAAAAATATCCGGTCTTCAACACCGGTCTTCAAATGCTATCCATTACGACATATCACTATTCGGAATGGGATTTATGACACAAAGGTCCTCTTTCGGCTAAACTGAATAATGAGCGCTTATTTTAAAAATAAGTGTAGCATTCAAATTCAAGAAAATCACATCAAATACCCATTAAAGGTAAATATTGATAGTCGGTTATTTAACTATCAAGGCCAACAAAGCAAATATCCAGCACCATAACAATCACTAGGCCCTTTTCATTAATCTTCCATAATTTTAAATAACTTGCCAGATGTTCACTTCAGTTTATCTTTAAAAAGATATATTCTCTAAACCATTTCAATTTCTTCATTGGAAGACATTTTCAAATACTTATTCATTTTCAATTTATCTTTTAAAAGATAAAAACCCAAAACATTTCCATTCATATAGGAAAACATTTCCATACTTATTTAACAATAAGTAATTCACAAATCTATTTATTTTCAATACTTAGAAAATATTCAATATACTTACAACACGATTAAGTATATATTTTATTCCTTTAAGGAAAACATTCTCTTAAACACATTTATTTGGGTCCAAACGAATGTTACGTCTACGATAACCTAAAATCACTAGTATAGGGATTCAAAATTAAGATAGATATATAAATCCCAATACTATATAAAACATTTCCTTTCGAAAATCATTTACTATAACAACAGTGTTATAGTCCATCTTTTCCTTATTTCTCGAAAATGTCTTTTTCAACAATGAATGTTGAAATCTATGGTTTCGATCCTTAACACATTTTAAAACAACTTCAAATCGTTTTAATTCTATTTAAAATATCACTTCCCCAAAACTTTTCTTTAATACATTATTCACTGTCTAAAATTGTGAATATAAATCGTTTACCAAATTCAACACTTCTACACATTTTATTTAAAGGATTATCCACTGTCTAAAATCGTGGATATACTTCCTTTAATAAGCTATAAAAATTAACTTATCAAAATAAGTCAATTTCGGATTTATAAAACAAGGTTTATAAATTCACATTTATATATTTTATAAAAACTACAACTTATAAAATCCCTAAATTAACAAATTCTATTTAAATCTCATTTAAATGCCAGAATCAATTTATAAGTTAGTTACTTATAAATCTTTTTATTTACAAAATCTATTCATTTTATAACTTCACAATTTATAAATCTATAAATTTCATTCACTTATGAAATCCATTTATACTTCATTTTAACACTTATAAAAATTCATTTTATTATTCCAATGTTTTAATTTATAAATATCAATTTTATAAATCTTTTATATATACCGTTTATAATAATTAAAAAATCTCTATTTAAACTATTTTGTAAAATCATTAACTCCATATTTTCAAAAAATCAATTTTCAACTATATTTCTCAAAAATCATAATTTTTATAATATTAAAATTATAACTTTTATTTATTTAAAATAAATCAATTCCAAAATTTTAATAAAACGTATACTTTCAGAAATCACTTTAAAATCCTTTTAAATTTGAATATCATCACTTTAACACTTTTAATTTTCCAAAATAGGCCCAATGCTGCAACAACATTAAATATAACAATCACGACATCCAAACATATCATATATCATATGATAACAGAATATATCACAATATCTGTAAATAAATCAATACTGTTGAGGAATCCAGTTGGATCCCACCAACCTGTTTCCCTACATCCACAGATGTTAGCACAATACCAATTCCGTTCCAATACGGAATATCATGGTACATGGGTTCATAAAAATATTATCCGCTATTATGCGGCGCAATAGGGTCTCATCCGCTATATAATGCGGGAAAATCAACTCCAAATACATATAAAATACCAATTCCACTTCAAGATGGAATATTGCGGTATATGTTTTTAATAAATAACATCCGCTTAATATATGGCGTATAGGGTCTATTTAAAAGTAGATAATAATTTATCATTCAATCACACAATCAAGAAATTTTAAATCTAACTATTTAAAATTTAAATCGAAACAATTTCGATTGAGTGAGAAGTTCTCACATTGCTTCCAATAACAGTTGCAGTGTTTTATTTCGAATAAAATTAAACGCGCGTTTAATTTTACCCAAAATTTTCACTAGCTTCAATCAACCCCAATCCAGCTCTATCGCGTAGTGCTCGTCCATACGATTCCAACGCAAGTTGTTTCGTCAAATTCTGATCTCGTATGAACAAGTTATACAGTTTTAAAGATTATACAAATCAATTAACATTTTATTTTTAAATTTTAAAACCTAAATTACATCAAGGCCGTTGCTTTTAGAAAATAGGATCTGGGCCGCTCACGTTCTTCTTCTCCCCCTCCAGTTGATTCACGCGAACAAACACCCATAGCCGTCACCACTTCGCGAATTAACGCGACCACCCTACTGCACTTGAAGATGATCGAGCTCCACCACGTCGAAGGCCTTTGCCTACTCTACCATCGGCCAGCATAGCATCGAGCTCGGCCTCATTTGTGCCTCGGAAAACATGCGCGAACCCTAGGCAAATGCGGCTGATTTTGGGGCTCCATGATGCTTCGTTTACGATCTTGACCGTTGAAGTTATAGAACTCGATATCCTCTACAACTTTGTAGTTGATGATTTTTCATAATTGTTGATAGATTTGAAGATATTAGAGGAAGAAGATGGGTGAATTTCGGCCATTAAAATGTCTGAAACGGCGGCTGATGCTTCAGGTTAGGGTTTTGTGTAAAAGTGAAAGTGTTGAGTCCTTTTATAGAAATTTACGCGCGCACTATTCATCCCAAAAATTTTCGAACTCCAAACGAAGTGTGCCGCCTGGCGTTTATAATGTTTTACCCCCATTCCGAACGCAATGGAGTATATATCGGGATCCAATTCGATCAAATTTGGAAGATAAGTTTTTGAATCGACTTATTTAAATTTAAAATTCACTCGAATCGATTTCTACGCGTTTTAGCTTGCCCCGGACAAACCGTAAGTCCGATTGACACGAAATTTGAAACCATACAATAATATAACATTATGGATCCGATGAAACTGGTTTTGTCGAATTCCAAGACTGTTTGAAAAATGGCTATTTTAACTCGTCAATTAAATATTAAAATATTCAATTTCTGCAATTTAACTTTTAATTCAATTTTAAAAGTTCTAAAACATAATTCTAACTCTAATATGATTTAATACAATTGTACAAATCAATTTTAACCATATTAAACCTAATTTTCAATTATTTCTGTAATTTCCAATATTAAATTATCGATTTAATTATCCAATTAAATCACTATATTCGAAATAAAATTTATTCGACTAACAAATCTTATTCATTAATATTTAAAATCAATTAAATATACGAATTTCAATTGACAGGAATTCTGTGTCGTTACATATTTCTTGGATAATTTTGCAGGCGATGATTTTTTTGCGAATCCAACCGTACGGATAATTTTGTAGGCGATGATTTTAAAGATCGGCCATAAATTTGAAATTCAAGATCGAGAAAATGACACATTTCTTGTATAATTTTGTAGGCGATGATTTTCTTGTGAATCCGACCGTACGGATTTGTTTAAAACACTACAAAGCATCACTGGTTCAAATTTGGTCTCATTCGAAGGTCGTTCGGCCTTCGAACGAAGGATTTTTTGTCCGAAAGTCCACGAACGACCATAAATTTAAAATTCAAGATCGACACCCCAGATTCGTGTATTTTTTAACCATATTCTGGAAACATCTTCAAAATTTCTTAGGTCGGCATACGATCTAAAGAATTTATTTTTACACCGCATAATTTATTTTTTATAATTTTATTATACCTAATACATTTAAAAATTCATAAATGATTACCCCATGGTTTAAAAAATTATTTTAATTCCTTAAAATGTTACATATAACCACCTTTATCGAATTTCTATAGCGGATCGACTAAAAGTTGCATCGATTGGTCGTGCGAGTTAGGTTTTCAACAATGATAACTTTTTGAATTACACGATCATATATCATCGAAAATACCAATTTAACCTATCACGACCCATTATTTGGTGAATACTAATAATCATACAAGACAATTTTTTTTCCATTTTAGTACTGTTTTCCATTTTTTTAAATGAAATAGGTGTATATAAGAATTAGATTGGAAAATAATTAAATAGCCGACCCTAGTCGTCTCCAGCCGACTCCGGCCGACCCCAGCCGGTGCAAGGTTCAATAAAATTAAGAGCCGTCTCCAGCCGACTCCAAAAAGAAGGTGGAGCCGACTCCGGCCGACTCCATGCACCGACCCCATTTTAAAATATTCTAGTAGTGTGTACACTAGTTCATTATCATTTCCATTGTGGATTTTTGAATTAATCACTTATTGCATTCTAAGTTTTTCACCAAACATTTACAAAAATATACATATGTGGCATGCGGATTCAGTAGAAAATGAAAAAGTAGCTTATTCTACTCAAAAGAAAAAGAATGATCCAATAATCTATTGTAAAATCGAAGAATATATATTTCACACTAACTTTAGTTCAAATTATTTGCATTGCAGACCAAGATTGAAAAACAAGTTTCTTTTGTAAACTATGCCACAAGAAATTGATTCCATAGTCAAAAACCTTTCGTATCCTTCAAACACTATCATGTGGCTGATCTTTAATAAATACTATCATAATTTATATGTTTTAGAGTAAATGGATAAGTTTACTGCAACCAATATAAAATCTCATGATTCCATGGTTTTTTCTTTCAATTTTCAAACAGAAACAATCTCATAACAAACATCATAATGTGATTTAGATTTCAAAATTATCGACAATGCTACCGCAAACAATATGAAAATCATAAAAAAACAAAATCAAGTATTTTGCAAGCGAAAGTAGTTATGCTGTAATGAAAAAGTGAAATTTGTAGCAATAAAATTATATGAAATGAAGTATGTTTCAATTGTTACTTTAGGAGCCGATAACCAAATCCATAAACCACTCAAACTCTATTAACCTTTCGCTCATCCTAAATCGATTTTAGTTGACATTCACTTTTTCCATTTATTTTAAATAAAAACGAATTGAGGAGATCTAAGAACATTGGAATTATGGAGAGCTAGCATACAGAAGCGTGTTAATTTGGTGATGAAAAAGAATGAAATTTCGATTTAGTAATTTGAAAGGGGAAGAACAAATGGGATGGGACCAGATAATATTAAAATCAATTAAATAATAACCTTATTCATAAACAAATAAATTAGAGAAGAAATTCATACTTGCCTCTTTTGCTGTGCTGCAAGAGGAAAGGATTTTACTGTGCTGTAAGAGGAAAAAGAGGAAAGGAACGGAAAGTGAAATATTATTTTTGCAACGGAGGAAAAAGATAAATTTAGTTCCTAAATCTAACTTGGAAAGAAATGCATTAATGGAAATTAAATCTTCCTTAACTGTCATTAGTAAAGACTGATTTTTAATTTGCCTCTAAATATATATCAATAAAGGCAGTATTTATTTTGCCTCTAATTGAATGTCTCTAATATTAACAAAATTGGTAGTGCAAGTAGAAAGTTCTGTGAAACGTGCTGAATCAAACTAAATGTGTTTTAGAGTGCATAGCATTCCTGGTGAATAGCACAACAGTGATAAAACTAAATCCGTAGAGATTACTCCAAGGCACATTGATAGTTCTTTCCTTAAGACGTTATTTGCCCCCACTACTCATTTGAAAAAACAAATGGGTGCTGTGAGTTTAGAAAAATCGTCTTCCAAGATACAATAGAGCTGAGATGATTATTTTCTTAATCGATTGCTATAGCACTATCGAAATCGATTCAAACTATCTTCTGAATTGACTGTAGTGGCAAGAGTATCGAATTGTGATCTGCAGTATCACAAAATAAAAATAGTTTTAAAAGAAATTAAAGAGGAAGGAGAATGAGAAAATCAAACTTGCAACGCTTTCCCGGTATTTCAATTTTAGGAAGAAGAAGAGTGTCGAAAACACTTTTTAGGCTTTGCAAATTTCAAGGCCGGTCGGGTCAGCCGGACGAACAACGACAATGTGCGCGCATGTGATGGTTATGCATGAATTTCCTTCTCACAATAGAGCAAACATTTGGATGCCCAAACGGCCCAATCTTCCCTTGAATATAATTCTAGGATGCGGGACTATTCACAATCCCTCTTCTCTTTCTCTTCTTCTTAGTCTAAAAACAAAATAACTCACACAAAGTATTATATAAAAAATTTCACTAACAATCTTCTATCAAATTATAATTAAATATATCTTGTCATATGTTGTAGGAAAACTTGCCCATAAGTATAGATGTCTTATGGACTTAAATCTATACATAGTGATTACCTATTAGAGCGTACCAGGATAGACTGGTTGACTAAGCATTGAACCAACGATTCTATACGACGTACCGGATGTGTTTCATACATTCATTTTCTTTTCTTTAAATAGTTCATATTCCGATATGTGGATTGGCCTTATGCCTATATCTTCGTTTCATGAAATTCCATTGGAGACATAAGCCGTAGTCTCGTATAAGGCAACACCACCTTTATGCATTCATATAGATAGGTTTATTTCAAGTGCCCTAAAATAATACACTTCAACAGTACTTCTGCTATAAACCTATTAAGTACTAAGTAGTAAACTTCCACCGCATCATTATAGATACCCAACACTATTCTTGGAACGGATATAATATTAGTAGTTCAAGATTAATATTATAGTGCTTAAAATCGTATCAAATAATGTGCTTTTGCTCATTGAACTCAAAATAATGAATTTCATTATGTTAAATTGGTTTTCTATCTTAGGTGATTTTTATGTTGGCTTTAAACTCATTCCTTTTAATGTTTTCAACCCCAAATCTCTTGCAAGTCATTTTGTAAATAGATCAACCAATTTTTGGCTAGATCTCATAAAATTTACAATAATTACCCATCAGTAAGCATTTGTCTCACTACACTGTACTTTAGACCAATATGCCTATATTTTCCATCATATACTTGGCTATATGCTCTTGATAGTGTTGCTTGACTATCACAATGCATATATATCGAAGGCATCGGTTTTGGCCATACATAAATTTCTAATTGCAAATTTCTTAACCATTCTTCTTCTTTACTACAAAAACCAGTGTTATAAATTCAGCAGCCATGGTAGAATCTGTAACATACGTTTGTTTCTTTGAGGCCCAAGATATTGCTTCCCCATCAAGAGCGATTATACATCCACTGGTTGATTCATTATTATCCCCTCTTCCAGTGTTCAACCAGCATCTGTGTATCCTTCTATTGAACTTAGATACTCAGTGTACAATATACCATAGTCCATGGTACCTTTTTTTTTTTAAACTTTTGTACACCTAGCTAGCGAATATGATTAGGGTTACTTGTATATCTACTCATTTTGCCAATAGCGTAAAAAATATCAGGTCTTGTGCATGTCATGACGCACATTAGACTACCAATATTTTTAGTGTATTATAATTGATCTAGTGATCTACCAATATTAGGATATAATTGCATATTTAGGTCAGATGGGATGCTTAAAAATTTGCAATCAAATTGGTTAAAAAAATTTAGAATCTTATCTATGTAATGAGACTGGGTAATGACCAACCCTTCTGCTGTTTTTATAACTCCTATTTCTAGAATCACTTCAGCTTCCCCTATATCATTCATGTCAAAACAAAAGGACAGAATTCTTTCGTTTCTTCAATGCTCAAGGTATCGGTACCAAATATCAACATATCATCAACAAAAAGCATATAATTACACCATTACCAGCATGAAATTTTCTATAGACACATTTGTCACAAATCGTACAACCATTTGATATTATGGTTTTATCAAATTTCCCATGCCACTATTTTGATGCTTGTTTAACACGGTAAAGTGATTTAATAAGTTTACGTTCTTGTCCATGCATCACAAAACCTTCTGGTTGGGACATATATATGTATATATATATATATATATATATATATATATATATATATCTCCTTATCAAGTTCTCCATTTAAGAATGTGGCTTTGATATCCATTTGATGGATTTCAAATTTATAAATAGATGCTAATGCAATTAATGTCTTAATTGTTGAAATTCTAGCTACAAGTGCATAGGTATCAAAATAATATATAACTTTCTTTTAGGTATATCTCTTAGCAACTAATCTTGTGACGACCCGGGATTTTTAAGCATTTAAAATTGGGATATTTAATCGATTTTAAATATTCAATAGTGTAATTTTAACTTGAATTACGGATATCACAGTTTATTTGATAATTAAATTAGTAAAATTAAATTATTTAAAGTTGGTAAAATATTGAATCTTCAGTTTTTAAGCCTGTTAAAAATAATTCGAAGACTTATAAAATTTATATTGATAACACTGAAGATAATAGAAGTAGTAAAATTGAAATTTACAGTAGTTTGTTCAGTTTTAAAATTTATATCGTTTAAGTTGAATTGAAAATAGTCTTCCGAGGCACAGTCTCGGATTTCGATGAAACCAGTTCCGTTGGGTCCGTAATATTAAATTATTATCGGATTTCAAATTTCGTATTGATCGGAGTTGTTGTGTGAGCGTACGATGAATAAACGCGTTGAAATTTATATCGAATTCAATAAGAAAATAATAATAATCATAATAAATAAATAAAAATCAAATCAAGAAAATTTACATCTGCAACCCTAATTTCAAATAGGCCGAGCTATTTTCTGAGACAAGCCACCCTCTACTATGAAGACATCACGTCTTGCCTCCTCTCCTTCTTCGATTTCACGCTTCCTTTGCCTTCTCGAATACGCTTACCTCTTTTATTTTCGTCCTTATTTATTTTCAGAGGATACAGCCGAGCTCACTTATCTTCTTCAAATTCAGTTGAATCAAAATTAAATTCATGGCCGCAGCCTTTTGTTTAAAAGAAATCGAAATACTTTCTGTTCGAAATCAAAGTCTCATATATAAAAAAAAGGGGGCAGCCGCTTAGAAATCAAATCGATTCAGCTCGAAGGGGAATCACGCGATCCACGTATCGCGATCGAAGTGACTGGATTTTGTCGACAAGTGGGGTTGAGCGTGGAAGAAACCGATCTATTGGAAGACTTCTCACATCACCGCTTCTACTTCGACGCTCGCGTGCGGTGGCTTCAGGGCAAAGCTGTGTGGGAGTTGACTGGGGTTCGATCGCTTTAGGGAGGTCGAGTACGTCTTGGTTTGTGGCGAGTAGGCTCGCGAGTTCTGGTCAAGTAGGGTTTTGCGAACATCAGAGGAGGTGAAGGTTCGATCGATGCTTGGGTTTTGAAGTCGCGATTAGGCACCGATATGAGGCAGCGAGGTATAACAGTCTTGTTTTTTTTTTAAAAAAATTTCAATGAATTTATAGATTTGAGTAGGAGAAAAATATATATAAAGGCACACATTTTAAACTGGCCAGTCAATGTTTAAATGGGTATAAAGCAATTTTACTTTAATCTAATAAAATAAAATATTTTACAATAAAGGAAATCTGAAATTTTTATTATACACATTAAATTTGGTAATTTCATGAGATTTAAGAATAAGGTAGGATTTTTATGCTAGATTTTGGGAATGTCTTGACTAGGAAGTATTATTTAAAAGTTAGATTTTGGGAATTTTACAGATTGATTATTTTTGTATAACATACTTTCAAAACAAACATATATTCATGTTTTCATGTACTAGTTAGTTTTAAAATGATGTATTATGGAGATTTATTTCTTAAGTAAACTTATTTAATTCTTTTAGCCACATAAAATATATTAGAAAAAGAAAATTAAGTTAAATTTAAACTATTAGTTCAAAAGAACATTTGTTGGTTTAAATTAAATGAATAAATATTAATAAATCATAAATTATTTATTCAAGGTCAAAATCGAGAAAACAAGGGAATATTGAAGCGATGGCAATTGCAAAATCAAAGGTGAGTTAATCTCACTCAGTTGAATTTAAATTTAAATGATTAAATTTAAATAACTGTTGGATGGTTGAATTGATTGATGCGATATAGTATGATATTTTGGAATTGGTGTATTATGTTGTGCTAACATCTGTGGATGCAGGGAAAACAGGTTGGAGGGATCCAACTGGACCCCTCACATTTATTTAAGTTATTCAATATTCTCTGCTGTAATTATTTGATATCCTATGATGAGTTATATTGGAATATTGAATGTTATGGTTTGATTGGATATTTGAGTATAATGAATTACCAAAATATATGAATTGGATTGTTGGAAAGAAATTAAAAGGAAGTAAATTTATGAGCGAAATAATTATAAAAGATTTGAATAAATTAAGAATGAATTGAAAAGAAATAGAAGTAATATGAAAATAATAATAAATAATATGAAGAAAAATGGAATTTTGAATAAAATGAAATTGATGAATTGTAAAAAAAAGAAATAAAGAATTATTTTAAAATTCAAAGTTTAAATTTATTTAAAAGAATAAAGAAGTAATTGAGAAATCTAAAAATTTGAAATCAAGAAATGAGATCTAAAATTAATAGATTCTGAACTTAAAGGGAATAAATTGGAAATCAATTTGGGAAATTGATTTAAGTGATTGAAGTTGGGATTTTTCTCTGGATAACCAAGTACATTTTTAAAGTAAATTCTTAAATAAATTTAAAGGTTTTAAAATTGTTCTAAAAAGCAAGTTTTAGAAAATTTATTATTTCTAATATTTAAATTCAAAAGTAAGTATTTCTTTCAAATCTATTATAGTAGTAATTACTTAAAAAGTGACCTAGTATTTTATTTTCAAAGGTGAAAATCTAGTTTTATATTCTATTAAGTAACTTTATTTTCAAATACTCATATAATAGGTATTTTTACAAAATATTGAAGTAATTTAACTTAAATGTTTAAAAGTATATTTTCAAAGTAAAGTGTTTAAATTATTTTAAAAATCTAGTTTTGTGCTTGGTGATTTTAGAGGAGATAGAAAATATTTGGAAAAGTTTATTCTGAAAAGAAAGAATGGTTTGAAAACTGTTTTCAAAGGGTTGAAAATAGAAATATATCTTGCGAAGATAATTTGAGGTAAATAAATAATTTGGGAAATTATTTATTGTTCGATGGATGTTGTGAATATAAATTGATAGTTAAATAACCGACTATCAATATTGGACAAATGCGTTGATCGTTTCGAAGAGACCGGGATCGAGATTTATTTCTCGAAAACCACTTCGATCCGGTTTGTACGTTTCGTGAAACGTGTTCGGAGTCGAAGCTGGAGCAGTGAAGTGCAAGGGCTAGTCGCTACTAATCCTGAGGATATTTCCAAAATGGTTGTAGTAGGAATAGTGCCTTCGGTTCCGTTCGAACCGGGGACGGACTTGTATGGATGAATGCTTGCGAAAACATCGTCAGGTGGACGATGGGCATTCTAAGAAATATATATGTTCTATAAAAGGTAACGCTTAGCCTCAAGCCTCATCAAATGGGAATGACTGAAAATCAGGGGATATGCAGCAAGGCTAGGTGGATTGCACCAAAGCAGGGTGAGGTCATTCCTGTCTAGATGTCCCTTTTTATTTTTCGGCTTAGTGGGCGGTTGCTGATCCCAACCGCGGGGTGATCTCACTCGGGACAGTCCAGTAAGGGATGGTTCCGGCCTTGTGTTGCAGGGGAGCGGGCGTACTCCTCGGTACGGTGATCTAGGCCCCGTACTGTGACAGGTGGTACCCCAGTGCCTAGTCATTAGTTGGAAATCCATTCTCCCTACGAGCCTTGTACGAGTTTTGTTTATATTACCCACTTTTGTGGCTAGTAGCTGGAATTTAATAGATGTAACAATTTCGGCTATTTTATAATTATTTGTAAATAGACCCTATTATAATATCAGAGGATTTCTATAAAAATTGTTTTAGCTATCGTAAGGTAAAAAACCCGACATGTTTATTTGTGGCGTGGTCTTACGAGATGCTTTTGTTTCCAAAGGATTTTTGAAACTTTAATAATCAATTGGGTGTGATTTTCTCACGCTGGTATTCCAGACCGACTCGGGTGTTATTTACTTGTAATGCTCGGGTCAGACCGAGTATTATAGAATACAGGATATGATGCTGTGGAGCTCAGGAGACGAGCTGGATGACGACACATACTCTCGTACTTGTATATATATATTCCACTGATTGAGTTGTTGTGTATCCATTGTATGTTATTGATGTGAGATGACTGATGTACTCTGATGATGTAATATATGTAAACAAATATATTTGATTTTGAGTAAAGATTATTTACTATCTATTATATTTTATTCCGCCGCGATGGTTAGATTCTGTTGTTTTTTCTTCTTCTTCTACCTCTTCTTCTTTAACCTTAGTGGTTCGTATTTCTGTGCAACTTGAGTTGATTGTTGTAGAATAGTGTTGACTCAAGGGGTACGGATTTGCGGGTCGTTTCACTTGGTATCAGAGCTTAGGTTGGTGATAACCTTGGCTCTGGTGGGAATTACTCAAATAGAATCTATAGAACTCAAGAATGAGTTTGAGCGTATTAATAGGTTTGAGTGCGTATTTTTTAGTGAATATAAATTATTTTAATATTGTGTTGATTGATTTATTGAGTGGCATATGAACCTTCGTCGACACAGTCTGCGCAACTGTATCGAAGGGGTTTCTAAACACTTGAATAGAACAATTGACATGGTATTGTTTTAAATATGGGTAAATGAAATAATTTTACCCAAAAATATATTTTGATATAAAGAAAGTTTTTGTAAACTATTTAACTAATATATGGTTGCTTGGATGTTAGGAATGATGATATTTAAAGTATTATCATTTTTGAGTGGAAATTTAACTAGAAACTGAACATATAACTTAAGTTTAAGGGAATAAAGTCATTATAAAATGGAATTCATAAATATGAATTATAAATGTAAATTATAAGTTGAAATATAACCAAATGATAATTTGTATAAGTATAAGCTATGAAAATGAATTATAGTAAAATTGATTTATGCAGGATTTGGAAATTCAAAATTTCAGAGATTTTGGGAATGTTATCGAAGTATTTTGAAGATAAATGATAACATTATTGTTTTGGGGGTATTTCTGAATGGAAATTTGTTTTAAATGGGTTTTGAAAGTGATATAGCATTGAAATCACTTGGATTATTGGAAAATAAATCCTGATGATGACGGCCGCATCATCAATATTCATTTTCGAATTTCTAAGTGACGGATTGCTGCCAAAAAAACTGATTTGTTCAGAAAGCTAGTTGTTTTTGAAAATTTCAAAAAGGGAATTTGTTGAAATAAAAGCCAGGATTGGTTTGACTTTTGAGAAATGTGATTTGATTAAAATTAAAATGGAATGCAAAGCCAAAAAAAAATTAATATTGTTTGATGAATTGAAAAATAAAATGAAGATCAAAACTTGAATTATAAACTAAATTGAACTAAGAAAGTTAAATGGAGTGATATTTGGGATTAAAAATTCAAGTGTTGGATTATAAATAAGGGAAGAACTAATTAGATAATAAATTAGTTAATGAGATTGAATTGTGAGTTTACGATGAAGTTTGGAAATAAACTCAAGTTATAAATTAACATTGATTCAAATTGTTGATGAAGTGAAAGTAATTGAGAATGAAGCTGAATTATGGGTTAATAAATTGGATGGTAAATTGAAAGTGAATAATAGAATCAGAACAAGAGTTATTAAATTGAAAATTTAGCTTGAAGTGTTAACAAATTAAATATAATTGAAGTGTATCGGATAAAACTGTAAATGGATTAAAATAGCAATGTTTTGAATGTGCAAATAAAATCCATAAGTGAAGATAACTTGGAAATAGCCAGGAAATAAATTGAATGGGTTAAATATGAAAAGTTAAATTTTATAATAACTAATCAAATAAATTTGTAGTTTCAAATGAGATTGGATTGAGATAGAATCAAATTCAATTGAAGAGAGAAATTTATTTGCAAAAAGGAAATGAGCTTAAAAAAAAAGGGAGATTTACTGGAAAATAAAATGGGCTTAAGTATAAAATTGAAGTGAATAAACTTAAGCTAAAAAAAAATGGAAATGAGTTGAATTGCATTCAACTTAAAATTAAGTTTAATAATAGTGGATTGAATTTAAATCAAGTAAGAATAAATTTTAATTGAAATAAAATTCGGTGTGATGCCGATAATATTTAATGGAGTGAAAATGCTTAAATAAATAATTGTAAACCATTTAAATTATTAAGGGATTGAAATAACTTGAGACAATAAGGAAAATAGAATGTTTTGAGTTTATTACAATGGTTTAAGTGAATGTGGATAAACTAATTATATTGAATAAATAAATGATGGAATAAATAAGTATCAAATGAAATGTGGTTTAAATAAGTTGAGAAATGGTTATGGAATGAAATAGCTTGGATTGTTTCCGAGCTAAATAAAATAGTTTAGAATAAACTAACATGGAATGAAATGTAAATAAATGGATTGTAAATGAAATTTAAATGGAATGTGTCGGGCTAAATAAATGATTGTGAATGGATTAAAATAAAAAGGATATTTAATGGGTAATGGAGGTGGAACCTAAGTTGTTAATGGGTTTTGAATGGACTTGTTTGGTTAATAAAATTGAAATGCAATGAAACTGAGAATATATGGATTGTGAATAAATCCGAAATGGAATAGAATCAAGCGTAAGTTGAGTTGGAATCAATTTAAATTGATTATAAAACTCAAGTGCTTATTTATTCATATAAATCTTGTCAAATTGTATAGAATAAATTGTCATTTGATGTAAATGGAGGTAATTAAAATTCTACGAATTAATAGGAGTGAAATAAATTGATTTTGAGAGCAATTGAACTAAATATGAGTTCAGTTTGCTTAAAAATAAATTAATTGTAAGCGATTGAGTTTTAAATCATTCAAATTGATGAAGTTGTATACGAATGGATTGAAACCATTCAAATTGAATGAAAATGGGTTATAAATTAATTTAAATAGTTGAATTAGTATGAAATTGTATAAATTGCTTACGGAAAAAGTTTGATGTGCATTTCTTTTAGAATTCATATGTTTTAATCACTGCAACTAAGTGAAATATAGTTAAACTGCATATATTTGGCACTTACATGTTTAAATTGAGTAAGTACAGGTACCTGGAAGCCGTGTGGCTGGATTTGGTTGTGCTATTTGCTAAAAATAATAAGCCGCTTGCTTAAAATGCTAAATACAGTACGCCTACGCAATAAAAATAGGAAATATGAACTGTTATTGGTTTTTCCGACCGTGTGGGTCGATGTATATATATTTATCTCTTTTGTCAAATTGCAAAAGCTCCTCCGTACAAAAGAGACTCTGCCAAAAAATTTCGGAAATTTTGGGAGTTAGAAAATTTTAGAAAATTGTGTTAACAACTAACAAATTCAAATTGGAAACTAAACTAAATTAGTAAAGGAAACCAACTTAACGTAATGATATGAATTAGTTATTAATGGAAAATAAAATTTAAGGTTTAGAGTTGAAAATAAATTGAATTCGTATGGAAATGAAAGAATTAATTTGAATAAGAATGGATATAAACTAATGTGGTAAGATGAAGATGAATAGAAGAAACATATGAAATGCTTATGTTAACTTAAGTAAGGAATGGTCAATTCTTAATTGGAAATTGAATATTGATAATATAAATATATTCCAAGTTAATATTTAGATGAATAAATATTGACATTTTGTGAAAAAGTCGATAAAATGTTTTGGGATATTGAGTTTGGATATTAGTGCTAAGCAGGATATGCAGGTATTATAAAAGAGAAAAGAGAATTGGTTTTTGATTTCAAGAAGATAAATTTGAAATGCTCGACAAAAAGGTATGTATTTAAATTTGGTATGAAATTTGATTGGGATTTCGATTGAGCCACTTGGCGTTTTGTTTTCTTTTTGGATTTGGGAGGCCGTAGAGCCATTTTGTAGTTGTACCGAGTCAGCCGCGCAAAGGAGACGCTGCCGAAATTTTGAGAAAATTTTGATAATTCAGAATTTGGTTTTAAATTGAAACTCGAATGATTGAACGAATGGTATAGTTTGGAATTATGGGAAAGTTGAGAAGTTAATAAGAATAATAATGAGTCTTTTATAAAAAAGATAGTTAGTAAAATGTTGGATTGTTTGGTTTTGGGAATAAGTAAACGGGTATTGGATCATTCTTCCTAACTAGTAATTTCGGGGACGAAATTCTTTTAAGGGGGGAGGAATGTCACGACCCGGGATTTTCAAGCATTTAAAATTAGGATATTTAATCGATTTTAAATATTCAATACTGTAATTTTAACTTGAATTACGGATATCACAGTTTATTTGATAATTAAATTAGTAAAATTAAATTATTTGAAGTTGGTAAAATATTGAATCTTCAGTTTTTAAGCCTGTTAAAATTAATTCGAAGACTTATAAAATTTATATTGATAACACTGAAGGTAATAGAAGTAGTAAAATTGAAATTTACAGTAGTTTGTTCAGTTTTAAAATTTATATCGTTTAAGTTGAATTGAAAATAGTCTTCCGAGGCACAGTCTCGGATTTCGATGAAACCAGTTCCGTTGGGTCCGTAATATTAAATTATTATCGGATTTCAAATTTCGTATTGATCGGAGTTGTTGTGTGAGCGTACGATGAGTAAACGCGTTGAAATTTATATCGAATTCAATAAGAAAATAATAATAATCATAATAAATAAATAAAAATCAAATCAAGAAAATTTACATCTGCAACCCTAATTTCAAATAGGCCGAGCTATTTTCTGAGACAAGCCACCCTATACTCTGAAGACATCACGTCTTGCCTCCTCTCCTTCTTCGATTTCACGCTTCCTTTGCCTTCTCGAATACGCTTACCTCTTTTATTTTTCGTCCTTATTTATTTTCAGAGGATACAGCCGAGCTCACTTATCTTCTTCAAATTCAGTTGACTCGAAATCAAATTCATGGCCGCAGCCTTCTGTTTAAAAGAAATTGAAATACTTTCTGTTCGAAATCAAAGTCTCATATAAAAAAAGGGGGCAGCCGCTTAGAAATCAAATCGATTCAGCTCGAAGGGGAATCACGCGATTCGCGTATCGCGATCGAAGTGACTGGATTTTGTCGACGAGTGGGGTTGAGCGTGGAAGAAACCGATCTATTGGAAGACTTCTCACATCACCGCTTCTACTTCGACGCTCGCGTGCGGTGGCTTCAGGGCAGAGCCGTGTGGGAGTTGACTGGGGTTCGATCGCTTTAGGGAGGTCGAGTACGTCTCGGTTTGTGGCGAGTAGGCTCGCGAGTTCTGGTCAAGTAGGGTTTTGCGAACAGCAGAGGAGGTGAAGGTTCGATCGATGCTTGGGTTTTGAAGTCGCGATTAGGCACCGATATAAGGCAGCGAGGTATAACAGTCTTGTTTTTTTTTAAAAATTCAATGAATTTATAGATTTGAGTAGGAGAAAAATATATATAAAGGCACACATTTTAAACTGGCCAGTCAATGTTTAAAAGCGTATAAAGAAATTTTATTTTAATCTAATAAAATAAAATATTTTACAATAAAGGAAATCTGAAATTTTTATTATACACAATAAATTTGGTAATTTCATGAGATTTAAGAATAAGGTAGGATTTTTATGCTAGATTTTGGGAATGTCTTGACTAGGAAGTATTATTTAAAAGTTAGATTTTGGGAATTTTACAGATTGATTATTTTTGTATAACATACTTTCAAAACAAACATATATTCATGTTTTCATGTACTAGTTAGTTTTAAAATGATGTATTATGGAGATTTATTTCTTAAGTAAACTTATATAATTATTTCAGCCACACAAAATATATTAGAAAAAGAAAATTAAGTTATATTTAAACTATTAGTTCAAAAGAACATTTGTTGGTTTAAATTAAATGAACAAATATTAATAAATCATAAATTATTTATTCAAGGTCAAAAATCGAGAAAACAAGGGAATATTGAAGTGATGGAAATTGCAAAATCAAAGGTGAGTTAATCTCACTCAGTTGAATTTAAATTTAAATGATTAAATTTAAATAATTGTTGGATGGTTGAATTGATTGATGCGATATAGTATGATATTTTGGAATTGGTGTATTATGTTGTGCTAACATCTGTGGATGCATGGAAAACAGGTTAGAGGGATCCAACTGGACCCCTCACATTTATTTAAGTTATTCAATACTCTCTGCTGTAATTATTTGATATCCTATGATGAGTTATATTGGAATATTGAATGTTATGGTTTGATTGGATATTTGAGTATAATGAATTACCAAAATATATGAATTGGATCGTTGGAAAGAAATTAAAAGCAAGTAAATTTGTAAGCGAAATAATTATAGAAAGTTTGAATAAATTAAGAATGAATTGAAAAGAAATAGAAGTAATATGAAAATAATAATAAATAACTTCGAGTATGAAGAGAAATGGAATTTTGAATAAAATGAAATTGATGAATTGTAAAAAAAAGAAATAAAGAATTATTTTAAAATTCAAAGTTTAAATTTATTTAAAAGAATAAAGAAGTAATTGAGAAATCTAAAAATTTGAAATCAAGAAATGAGATCTAAAATTAATAGATTCTGAATTTAAAGGGAATAAATTGGAAATCAATTTGGGAAATTGATTTAAGTGATTGAAGTTGGGATTTTTCTCTGGATAACCAAGTACATTTTTAAAGTAAATTCTTAAATAAATTTAAAGGTTTTAAAATTGTTCTAAAAAGCAAGTTTTAGAAAATTTATTATTTCTAATATTTAAATTCAAAAGTAAGTATTTCTTTCAAATCTATTATAGTAGTAATTACTTAAAAAGTGACCTAGTATTTTGTTTTCAAAGGTGAAAATCTAGTTTTATATTCTATTAAGTAATTTTATTTTCAAATACTCATATAGTAGGTATTTTTACAAAAATATTGAAGTAATTTAACTTAAATGTTTAAAAGTATATTTTCAAAGTAAAGTGTTTAAATTATTTTAAAAATCTAGTTTTGTGCTTGGTGATTTTAGAGGAGATAGAAAATATTTGGAAAAGTTTATTCTGAAAAGAAAGAATGGTTTGAAAACTGTTTTCAAAGGGTTGAAAATAGAAATATATCTTGCGAAGATAATTTGAGGTAAATAAATAATTTAGGAAATTATTTATTGTTCGATGGATGTTGTGAATATAAATTGATAGTTAAATAACCGACTATCAATATTAATAACCGACTATCAATATTGGACAAATGCGTTGATCGTTTCGAAGAGACCGGGATCGAGATTTATTTCTCGAAAACCACTTCGATCCGGTTTGTACGTTTCGTGAAACGTGTTCGGAGTCGATGCTGGAGCAGTGAAGTGCAAGGGCTAGTCGCTACTAATCCTGAGGATATTTCCAAAATGGATGTAGTAGGAATAGTGCCTTCGGTTCCGTTCGAACCCGGGACGGACTTGTATGGATGAATGCTTGCGAAAACATCGTCAGGTGTACGATGGGCATTCTAAGGAATATATATGTTCTATAAAAGGTAACGCTTAGCCTCAAGCCTCATCAAATGGGAATGACTGAAAATCAGGGGATATGCAGCAAGGCTAGGTGGGTAGCACCCAAGCAGGGTGAGGTCATTCCTGTCTAGATGTCCCTTTTTATTTTTCTGCTTAGTAGGCGGTTGCTGATCCCAACCGCGGGGTGATCTCACTCGGGACTGTCCAGTAAGGGATGGTTCCGGCCTTGTGTTGCAGGGGAGCGGGCGTACTCCTCGGTACGGTGATCTAGGCCCCGTACTGTGACAGGTGGTACCCCAGTGCCTAGTCATTAGTTGGAAATCCATTCTCCCTACGAGCCTTGTACGAGTTTTGTTTGTATTACCCACTTTTGTGGCTAGTAGCTGGAATTTAATAGATGTAACAATTTCGGCTATTTTATAAGTATTTGTAAATAGACCCTATTATAATATCAGAGGATTTTTATAAAAATTGTTTTAGCTATCGTAAGTTAAAAACCCGACATGTTTATTTGTGGCGTGGTCTTACGAGATGCTTTTGTTTCTATAGGATTTTTGAAACTTTAATAATCAATTGGGTGTGATTTTCTCACGCTGGTATTCCAGACTGACTCGGGTGTTATTTACTTGTAATGCTCGGGTCAGACCGAGTATTATAGAATACAGGATATGATGCTGTGGAGCTCAGGAGACGAGCTGGATGACGACACGTACTCTCGTACTTGTATATATATATATATTCCACTGTTTGAGTTGTTGTGTATCCATTGTATGTTATTGATGTGAGCTGACTGATGTACTCTGATGATGTAATATATGTAAACAGATATATTTGATTTTGAGTAAAGATTATTTACTATCTATTATATTTTATTCCGCTGCGATGGTTTGATTCTGTTGTTTTTTTTTCTTCTTCTACCTCTTCTTCTTTAACCTTAATGGTTCGTATTTCTGTGCAACTTGAGTTGATTATTGTAGAATAGTGTTGACTCAAGGGGTACGGATTTGCGGGTTGTTTCAAATCTAACCATAAATTTTTCTATCTACCAACTGCTCTTAATTTCTTCTTAAATATCCAATTGCATCCTATTGGTTTAGAGGCAGAAGGTAAGTTTACTAGTTTCCATATTTTATTTTTCATAATAGAATCCATTTTATCATTTATGGTTCTTGCCAAAAAGCTAAATCTTGAGATTGTATGGCCTTGGTATATGTTAAAGGATCTGAATCTATCATTGCAGAAAGCATGACTTGATGTCTAATACCACCTTTTGATCTTTTAACCAAATAATTGATAAAATCTGGTCCGAATGACTTTTCGATCCACGTTCTTTTCCTTCTCCCAAGAGTATCATCAATTTTATCATTATTTTCTTGAGCGTTTTCACGTTCACAAATAACATCAGTGACTTACACAATTTTACGAATAGGTTTATTAACCTCCACCATTTCTCTAAAAGATAGATTGAATAGAATAGACATGAATCTATTTTCATAGAACACCGCATGTCTAGATTCTATTATTATATTTACCTCTATCAGATTATTATGTTTTATTACAGAAATTTATAACCCTTACTGTATTGAGCATATCCTAAGAAAATACAATCAATGTCCTTTTGTTCTAATTTCCTAATTTTTTGGTTTAGGTAATCGAACAATAACTCTACAGCCTCAAACTCGACAGTAATCAAGATTTGGTTTGCATTTCTACCAAAGTTCATAAGGCGTGACTTTGGTTTCTTATGAGATATTCTATTTAAGACATAATTGGTGGTAAGTAATTCCTCGCCTTAGAAACCAGTATTCACACCAAAATTACATGAATAGCATTAACCATTTTAGTAAGGGTCCTATTTTTCCGTTCTGCTGCTCCATTTCATTATGGAGTATAAGCGATAGATGTCCTATGTATAATTCTTGTAGATTCACAAAATGCAGAGAAATGATATTCACCTCCCCTATCAGATATATTTTAGTATAAGCTATAGAAGTCCTATGTATAATTCTTGTAGATTCACAAAATGCAGAGAAATCTATTTAATCTTATAGGTCATAAATGTGTTTAATACTCCATCCTTAGTATGCATTAAATAAACATAACAATATTTTGAGTAGTCATCTATAAATGTGACAAAATATTTCTTTCCTCCTCTAGTAGGGGTACTATGCATATCACAACATCACTACGATCAATTGTAATAGTTTAGTGGTACAAATAGATTTCAGTGGAAATGAATTTCTAATTATTTTGGTCAATGAGCATATCTTACACTAATCGTCAAATTTATTATCATACTTTGGGATCATATTTAATGAAATCATATTATTCATACTTCTAATATTAACATATTCTAATCTACGATGCCATATTGAAAAAAAGTCAACGATATAGTTGAAGCAACCATTTTATTACTATTCAATTTGAACATTCCATTGCACATATACCTTTTCCTAACAAACATTCCGCCTTTGGTCAATACATATTTATATGACTCGAAGACTTGTTTGAAGCCAAACTTATCTAATAAACAACCAGAAACAAGGTTCTTCCTAACCTCGGGTACATAATATACATCATTCAATATCATAATCTTCGCAGGCGTGAACTCCAAGTCTACTGTCCCCTTTCACTTGACCGTTAATTTCACTGAGTTTCCCATATAGAGATAATTTTCATCCTTGGATGGTTCAAGTTTCTTGAATAGACTCTTGCCATTACAGATATGCTTAGAAACACCGAAGTCGATCCACCAAGAATGATCTCTTTCAGTCATATTGATTTTAGAGATTATGTCTGCCAAGTTTTCTGCTGTTGATTGTGGTTTCTTTTTAAGGAAACGATAATCTCCTTTACAATGACTAGGTTTTCCGCAATTGTCGCATCCATTCACTTTCTTAGCCTTCTTGTTGTCAAAGTTTTACTCATTCTAAAATTTACTCTTTTGATTAAAAGAGTTCTCAAAGGTTTTATTTTCCTCTTTTTCCTCCACCATGTGGATCTTAGATGGAAACACTATTGGTTTAATTACTTCTTTCTGCCTAAGTTGGTTTTCCACTTGCAAATATTGTGCAATATTATCCAGATTCATATCCTCCTTCTTGTGTTTAAGAATTGTCCTTTGATCTTTCAAAGAAGGGGAAAGTTTGTCTACTATGGATGAGACTTTTATCTCCTTACCCATATTCATATTATGCTGGGTGAATTGCTTTAGGTATGCATAATATCACTGAATTTCTCTAACACCAGCCTAGCATCAGTCATTTTATAATTAGAAATTTTAGTAGCTAAAAATTTCTTACCTGTTGCATCCCCTAATAGATACTTGGCCTCTAGCACATCCCATACTTCTTTGGAAGTTGACTTATTGTAGCACGTATCAAACAGAATATCCATCATCACATTGCATATTGCATATGTAATCATCATGTTTCCATTTTAGTCTTGATCGTGCTTGCGCAATAGTCTCATTTTCTCTTTCCTTCGACTTCGATGTCATAAGAATATAAACCACTTTTAGTACGGCGAATAGAAAATGCATCTTCTTTTGCCAATGCGCAAAATTAACACCATCGAACCTTTCCAATTTGGTGAAATCAGAAGCAAATTCTTTCAATCCGTGCAGTGTCATTGTCATTTAACGTTTTAAGGGTGTTGGTGTATATTCGTGGATTTCTAGTGAAGTGGCATAGCATGATAAACCAAATCTGTAGAGATCCGCTCCAAGACACATCGATGATGCTTTTCTTAAGACGTTATTTTCCCTCACCACTCATTTGTACAAATAAATGGGTGTTGTGTGTTTAGGCAAATCGTCTCCCATGATACAATGGAGTCGAGATAATTATTCTCTTAATTGATTGCAATAGTATTGTCGAAATTGATTCAATCTATCCTTTGAATTGACTATAGTGATAAGAATATCGAATTTATGATCGATAACATCACAAACTCAAAATAATTATAAAAGAAATTGAAGAGGAGAAGAGAATGAGAGAATAAACTTTGCAATGCTTTATAGGCGTTTCTGTTTTAGAAAGAAGAAGAGCCTAAAATAGTTTTCAAGCCTTGCAAATTTCACGGAAAAGCGAATACAAACTGAAACAATTTTCGAGTGTTGTTATTTATAGGCATGAGGAGATGGCTTTTCATATGTAACTGTCGCATCTTCTGCAAATCGACGCTTCCTTTCATTTGAATTTTAAATGTTCTGCTAGTTCAAACAGTCGCGTCTATTTCCCACCATTTGTAACTATCCAATCTCTTGCTATTTGTACCCATTCAAATTTGAATTATAGGCTTGTTAATGGGTTTAGATCTCATCCCTATGAACTAATATAATTCTATGCAGAAATATAATTTGGACCCTAACCCGGCCGGATAGATGGACGACGACAGCACATGTGTGCTTGATGGTTATACATGACTTCCCTCCTCACAATAGAGTAAACAATTGGGTGCGCAAAGGGCATAACATTCCCTTAAAGAAGACTATTTTAAACAAATATAGTTACTATAATTGTAGAATGTGGGACTGTTCCCAATCCCACTTCCCTTTCTCTTCTTCTTAATTTAAAAACAAAATAACTCACACAAAATATTTTACAAAAATTTTCACTTACATATCAGGTCTAAAAGTTTCAGAATTGTAACAATATTATTATGTAATGCAATGTTTAGCAGTGGTTTGAAGTTGCAAATCAAAAGCCTGATGCACGTTTAGTTGTTTGGTCTTACGTGCACTTGTGAAGTAGAGATGAAGAGTATTATAACTCTAAATGTTGAAGTACAAAAATTAATAAAGCTTGATTATATGTTTCTTTATTTCAAATCGAGGCGAGGCTGTTTATCTATAGTCATAAGTAATTCTTGAAACTGGGAAATGTTGTTTAACCCAAGTTTTAGAATATTATAAGTAAAGTCTTCAGGTTTGAACTTGAGATCACATAGGATACATGTATTTTGTTTTGCATAGTTTGTTGAAATTGTATAATGATCATAGCATCCATAGTTATATAGTTTCATGTCATTAACATGCCTTTTTATTTTCTACCTATGATCGGTTTCACTAGACTGAAAATTGTATAGTAAATTACATGCAAGGCTAAATAATGTATACCATTTCATAATTATAAGGAAATCAAAGTTTTGACATTCAGAAATGAATTTATAAATAAAAAATACAAAAAAAAACATAATTATTTTATAAATAGAAACACTATGTATGTTTATTTATGTTAAAAAAAGAACAGAAAACATTTTTTAAAATATAAATTAATTAAAAAAGGGACAAAAATGGTGGGAAACTACTTTTAACTATCTTCTTTTTTATTTTTTTCGTAGTAACATTCATGGAAAATGACCCAATTTATATTACCCAATTTATAATTATGTGAGGTATACAAGAGTGTTCAAGTTCCTGCAGTGATACCACCAGCGAATGTAGTAATGCATAAGACATTAGGCGCACCACCTCCATCGCCATCTTCGATAGTTGTCCAATCATGTGGAGCCATATTAGCACCAATGATGTCTATGCCTGGAGTTATTTCTCTGCTTGGTGCTTCTCCAGTGAACAACCCTACTGGAAGTACTTCTGCAGCAATTTCTTATGATGCTGGCAGGTTAAATATTTCCACATTCTCAACTGTTATGTATATGCTCTATGATTTTTTTGTGAGCTATCTATTTTGGTTCTGTTGTATTAATTATTTACTGTATCATCTTGGTTTTGGTAGGCTAGGTTGTTGCATTAGACAAATTTATTGAGGACGATTATAGGTAGAGTTGATTTGTCACTATCAACCTTTCTAGGGTATTCTCAAATGAAATTCCTGCATTTCTTCCATTTTGTAACAAGAATTAAAATATGCTCATTGTAAAATACTGACATTACTATTAATCTTCTCATTATGATAGTTACGAGGTTGCTTTATTATGTCATTTGTTGACCTGCCTTTGCCAAGGCAGTACATAGGCAGATTTGACCCAACAGACTTTACGATCATCAAGGCAGAAAGCCCGAAGAGACGGTTACCAAAATTGGAGATCGATTATATTTGAAACTATAGATGATATTTAGACGCCTAAAAATGGCTAAGTATGGAACTAATACTTCCCCTAAAAGAGGGTTTGAAATAAAGGGATCAGAATAAAGGGAACGGATTAAACAGGATGCACATAACATAACTCAATGATGATCGCTCCATAACTCAATGACCACAAGACTGACTGAAGTGAAACCTTAGAAATAATTAGAAATAACTCTAGGTAGTCTACCCTAGGGATCACACATCAAATGGAAGAGTTTGGAGTGATCGACCCACTTTCTTATTAGGGATCGACCATATTCAAGTTCATAGCAATGATTGGTCGATGATTCAAAATCTACAAATGCAATCAATATGAAATTTGAAGGGGAAGTATATTACAGCATGAGGGACCCATCATAAGGATCAACCTCGATCCCTATTATGGGCTCCGATGAGCCCCAAACTTTCTGGGCAGGCTCGTCTTGGCTTCAATGTCCCAGATCCGGGTTTTAAGTGAGATATTTTCACGTCTTCTCCTGTAAGTACAATGGAAATGGCATCAATAAAGGGATCTTCCTTCTGCTTCATTCTATCTTCTGCCCAGGCTATACACTACCATTTTTATTCTAGGATTTCACATATTTGTAATGGTAACGACAACATAAATGAATAAAAGAATTTTTTTTGGAGTGGACTTAGGCTGGAGTTTGCCGAGCCACTATAAATCTATGTCTCTCTTTGCTTGCTTTCTATTTTAATTTTATTATTCTTTAATTTATATTCTTTACATTATATTATCTGAGATCTGTGATTGAATATTGGTGCTTTCACATAACTGGGTGTTGGTGGCCGCTTTTGACACCAACATTTTGGTTCTTCCATTGAGAAAGCTAGCCCCGTAGATTTGGAGTTTGAATTTAGAGTTTGGAAAAGATCTAAAGCTTATATTTGGTGCAATGGTGAGACAATCAACAAGGAGAGTGCTACCAAAAAGGAGTCACCTTGGAGGGAGTCAGGCGGCTTCCTCAGGAGCTGGAGCTAATCATGCATCTATCTACTTCACCAGGGATGAAATGGAAACGACGATGGATGCTATGCAGGAAAGGATGCTCAAAAGGCAGGAGGAGATGATGAAGAATTTACTCTGATAGATTAGATAGGCTGAAGCGTAGAACCATGGGAATAGAGTAGTAGGAGCTAATGAAAACTTAGATCAAGGAGTTGAAGTAGCAGGAATCACTGGAAATCAGAACCTGAAACATAGAGACGGAGCTATTGGACCATGGAATGGACAAAGCATCCGAGGTCAGTCCCCAGCCATCTTAGAGGGATCGACCCTATCCCTAAAAGCTTGAGGGCATGCCCCCGTGTCTGGCCGATCGTGATGTCGGAGGACCTATGGTTGATCCTATGGAGCTTGGCGTGAATCGAAATTTGGATGCTCGTATGGAGGAGTACGTTTTCAAATTCCATCATGGACTCCGGGGGCGGTTTGGAAATGATGATTGGAGACGACCGCTGGATGACGATGATAGTCTATAAAGACGATCAAGCAAGCTATACGTGGAGGATTGGTGAATAGGGGTATGGAGGATGTAAAGAGAAGTCCATTCACTCCTAATATTAGGAATACTGAGAATCCACAGAAGTTTAAACTACAAACGATGGAAGTAAATGATGGAATGTTGGACCCAACTATGCCTATGATGGGATATATACGGTCATAAAGTACTAGGGGCATCAAAGGAAGTCATGGCATGATGCTTTCCCCTGTTTCTAACAGATTTAGTTGCATTTTGATTCTAGCAGTTGGAGAGCGGTTCTACTGGCAAATGGTTGAAAGATTTACGAGCCAGTTTAGGTTCACATTTCGAGACCTAAAAAAGTGATGAGTCTGGAAAAATAAAACAAAAGACCGGAGTCTCTAAGAAGTTTTCTAGCACGATTTAATAACGCGGCGACATTGGTGGATTGGCCAGATCCATCCTTGGTTTTGATGGCAGTTGTAACAGGAATTGTCGATGGCATGGATTTGAAGGTTTCATTGGCGCGGGATCCACCTATGGATCTCGAGGAGTTTTATCATGAAGCAAAAAGGTTCATGTGGGAGGAAGACACATGAGTCGACAAACTGGAGGTAAACGCTAGATGCAAACAAGAATGATAAAGCAAACAGAAAATGGATGATGGATATGATGGGATAAAAAGAGGGTAGAAAGAGAGGGAGACGAATTCTCCTCCTACTGAGATTTGACGAAAAGCCTGAAATGGATTTATCTGGACACTAATGGGCTACACCTCTACTGGGAACTGATAAGGAGGTATCTCATGGAGTGGGGGCGTATGTCTAGAAAGTACTTCCTATTCCATGAAATAAACAGGCACAACACAGATGAATAGGCATTTAAAGGATATGATTGAGGAGTACGTCAGGAACAACAGACTGCCAGAGTATGTGAGGAATCGGACAACGGTGATGGAACATGAGCAGTCACCGTCCACATCAAATGGAAATTGGAATGGCCCTAGATCGAGGTCATAGATCGTCATCAACTGATCATGATGGTAAGGGCCAAGTTTAGGGATTGAACTTCGACCACAATAATAATAACAATAAACTCTGTAACAAGGCGGCTAAGTCACTTACACATGTACAGGATCGAGGACGGTTCCTTGGCGTGCTCTAAGATGATGATTAACCATCATGCCCAGAGAGGCACCTTTTGGCTTCTTTTTTTTTACTATTTTGGATCTATGGATATACGAACTCTTATTTATTAGTTTATTTATGATCCACATACCGCGATAAATAAAACAGGACGCAATTATTGTCCCGACCCAAACGACGGGGCATAATCACAAGGTGCGAGTATCTTTGTCAGAAAGCAATAGAATAGACTCGTACATGGATTACATCTTCAACCGGAGAGTCGAGGCCGAAGAATAAAACCCAATAGGATGTCATGTATGGATTATGCCTAGCAAGGAGTATGTTTCTCCACCAAAAAGCGACAGGATTGGCCTACTCAGGTCACCAAGTATGGATTAAGCTCGGAAAGGATCCGGAAAGACCATTATTAGTCTAGGGCTTAAGCCATGACACCGCCTAATGTTCAGGGAAATTGAACTAGAGTACAAGAAATAACACATCATCGCCAAAGAGTGACAGGATCGGCTCACTCGGACGTCAAGTACGGATGTGCTCGGCAAGGACCCGGAGAGGTCATGGATTTGGATATCAGTTTCGAATAGCTATGGACTTAGATATGGACCTGGAGCGGTCACCGATATGGATATGGACCCGGAGTCATCTCGGATTTGGTTAATGACCTGGTAAGGTCGAGGATTTGGATAAAACGATCTGGAGATATCTGGGATTTGCAATGGATATGGGATTGGATATCGACTCTAAACGATCATGAATTTCACTAACGATCCAGATAGATCTTGGATTTGTAATGGATACAGAATTGGTTATCGACTCAGAATGATCCGGAGAGAACATGGATACGGATTGGATAATATGGCTATCGAGGTATTATGGACTTCGAATTTTGGATTTATAGCAATTCAAAAAACACCTTCCTATTGCAAGGCATGTTCTAGGAGGTAAATTATTAACCCGCCTTTTGCCAAGGCAGTACACAGGCAGATTTAACACAACATACTTCACGACCATCAAGGCACAAGGCTCGGAGAGATGGTTACAAGAATTGGAGATAGATAATATTTGGAACTATGGCGATAGTTGGATGGATTCGGATGGATAACGCTCAAAAAATGCCTAAGTATAGAACTAATACTTCCTCTAAAAGCAAGATCTGAATAAAGGGATAGGATTAAACAGGAAGCACACAACATAACTCAATGATGATCGCTCCATAACTCAACAACCACAAAGCGAATTGAAGTGAAACTTTGGAGAAAAAAAAAAGAAGGGACCCTAGGGAGAATTAGAGGAGTTTAGAGGGATCAACCTTCTCCCTTATGAGGGATCGGCCATATTTAAGTTCATAGCAATGATCATTCAATAATTCAAAATTTACAAATGCAATCAACATGAAATTTGGAGGGGAAGTACAATATAACATGGGGAACCATCGTAGGGATCATACCCCATAAATCCGTCAAAATAGGGATCGGGTTGGATCCCTATTATAGGCTCCGGTAGGCACCAAACTTTCTGGCCAGGCTCGCGTTGGCTTCATGGTTCTAGATCCGGGTTTTGAGCAAGATAATTTTCACCTCTTTTCTTATAAATACAATGGACATGACATCAAAAAAGGGATCTTCTTTCTGCTTCATTCTATCTTATACCCAAGCTATACTATATCATTTTTATTCTGGGATTTCAATGATTTGTAACTGTAACAACAACATAAATGAATAAAAGGAAAATCTTTGGAGTGGACATGGGCCAGAGTTAGCCGAACCACTATAAATATGTGTCTCTCTTTACTTGCTTTCTATTTTAATTTTATAATCTTTAATTTATATTCTCTTCATTACATTATCTGATTTTGTGACTGGATATTGGACCTTTCACAAAACTGGGTGTTAGTAGCCATTTTTGACGCAAACAATCATGTAGTTAAGTTACCTTGGAAGTATCACTAAAATCAGATAATGATTTTTGTCGAGATATTTCACTTAAATGCTATGTATATTTATGTATATGCATTTGAGTGATCGGTTGCAACGGATCGATAGAAAGCATTTAAAAATTTTTTAGCAATGGCTCTAAGCCATGGCTAAATAAATTAGCAAAAAGGCTTGTAGCAATTACTAAATTCCTAAATTACAACAGCTATAAGCTATTACAAAACTAAAAATAGCAGCAGATTTAAGCCATTGCAAACTCTAGTTTCATGATGGCCTTGAGCTGTCGCTAATTTTTATGCACTTCCCATTTCATAACAGCTTTACGCCATTGTGAAATGATTTCGCAACATCCCAAAGCCATTACAAAATGCATTTTTGTGTAGTTATGTCTTATAGGATTTATCGAGCGATGGCTATCAGGATGTAATTATTTTATTAGCTATTCCAATTTCACCCTTATTTAGATTCACTTCATCCAAATTGTTTATCTCTCCTTGATTAATTGCAATTATTCACCTAAGAGTCTACAACTATGATCTAAGACGCATGATCAACACTCTCTAGATCGTTGTGATGACCGCCCTGCACCTATAACATCCAATTACGAAGGTAGCATGATATTGTGATATCTGGCTGATGTAGAGTAGTAGATAAGGATAATGTGAAACTATTCAAAAGAGAATATGTCGTGTATCTAACAAGGCATAGGTTAAAAACAATAATCAATATATGTATGTATGTATATGTGTATATATATATATATAGGTGAGACGGTGATATAACTAAATGAATCAAAATAAATCATAGTGCATAAGATCCATCACAATTGTATAAAAAAATTGGAGTAAAGTTTACAAATCGAAAACAGATAAATTCCAAGGAAAAGCAATATCTCTATAGACAAATAGTACTAATAATAGTTCCATGGTACTATATAGAGAAGTAACAGTAATAGCTTTAAAATATAGTATCTGAAAGTGCTAGCCACATGCTATTCTCTACACAGCTCCATGCAGGATATCTTGGAACTATTATCCCTAAACTACTTATTTAACATTACCCAAGATCTATAATCTCAAAATCCTATAATAATTAATATAGTAAATAGGAATATGAGACATGGGGAGTTATCCCTAACATATCCATGCATCCAAAATGTTAGCACATAACATTAATATATGCTAATTTACTATCATATAGTGTACTAGTGTTTAAGTGCAATACAAGGCGAATAAGTATACTACTCATAAATACCTACATCGTATGGCATCCATATCACACATAGCAAGCATGGTAATCATTAAACAATCTAGCATCTCTCAACTCAAATGTCATTGGACATAAGATAACTCTTATGATCCCCTATATTAATCAATGACTACGCAATGTTGTGGTCCGGTCAATGATCGAATACATACTACTCTATGAGGTTAAGAAGCTAGACCACCCTATCAAGGCCTAGGGTTAAAAAATCTCCCAGTATCGATCTGTAGTTGGTGCCCTCACTGACCCCTTTTTCTCAAGAATACATTAAGACTTTTGATTTATCTATGATACCTTTGTAATGCATTCCTATAGTAGGGACCCATGTGTGTTCTAGTCCAAAAGTTCATTCGATATCAAACTTGCCTCCTTGGATGGTTCCCCAGATGCTACGAGAAATTTCTCCTTACAGCATTTGGTTTACACACTCGTTTCATCGAGTCATTAAAGTTTGGAACTTCCCTTGGTCGCTACCCAAAAACCTGAAGTAAATCTTAGACAAGCCTGAAGTAATATAATGGAAACCCCAAAGCAGCCTCAGGCCAAACCCGAAGCCTCCTCTACTCGGTCTCGAAGTCATGTTCTGGTCATCCCCATAGCAACCTGCCAAACACCTTAAGCCAATGTCGAACATGCAATCTTCTTTGGTACCTAGTTGCAGACTACCTTCACAAATGCCATTTTCTAAACCAACCGTGTGACGAGCCAACCAACCCCTGGGCAGAAGTCTTCCTCATATTTTACGTATTCCAATCTGAAGTTTCCCATCAATCAAGCGATGTATCGAACTATACTCTACCAGACCGAAGCTAACCTTATGTTTCTCCCACTCCATCCTAAAGCTCATACTGAGCACACCAATGCCGAATGGGATTTCTGCACTATTCCATGCACTTCACATTTTACCTCAATTCAATCTTTGTTTTCGAAATTTTGACCTATATGCAAATTCTTTTCAATGATATGACTACAAACACTCTAGAGTTAATCCATCGAAATTCGTTCTATGACTACGATTCTCTCATCCTTTGTGTAGCCAAATTAGGGAGCACATCATAACTACTCCTACATGAACTCCCTTACCCAGATAAATGATTGTAACCTCCACTTCACTCAGTGAGCATTTATAACTATTAAATTTATTTAAACATACAATACAATATATAAACAAGTAAATAAACACATATCATGAAAATTCATATCAAAAGATACTCAGACCCTGATCATACATTAATGTTACCTATCATACATCAAATTAACATGTTTGAATCATTTTAAATCAATCTAAATTCATATTTACTTCGGTTTTAAATCCAAAACAATGTCGAAGTATATTTTTTGACTTTAAAATGGACTTAAAATAAGTAAAAACATATAGATATATGTTATCCATAAAATTTTAAAGGAAGATATAATGCCAAATTGAAATCAGATAATGTCAAAGGCCGCATAAAGGAACTATACTGACCTTAAGATTCAAGACTATTATGCATCAATAAAGTACAATAAATTATGCCAAAGATAGAGGATGTTGTAAGTAAGAAATATTGAAGGATGAATTATGCTATAAGGTAGTTATTACCATGGTATTCAATGACGTTGGAAGGACAATGGCACCAGATTGCATCCTGATGCTGCAAGGCTCCAGGTTGCATCCTACTGTCGCAAAATTGGTTATCATCAATAACACATCCTATTAGTGCCGCACTTTGCTGATAATACATATCAAAAACATTGAATAATGACAAAGACATGACATTGAAGCAATGTCGTAAGTATGATACCATAGTCCATCAGTATAAGAGGAGTATAAATATCGTATGTCGCAAAATACCAACCAAAAGGCTGTACGGTTCGTTAAAGCAAAGATTAATGTCAAATAAATGAATATCGCACCTTTTCAGTGTCGCCTCTTCTCAATCTCGCATCACACCAATTATGCGCCCTATCAATATCACCTCTTTTCAATACCGCATCACATCAATATCGCTTCTACATTGACATAATCTCTTATCAATGTTGCATATCCATCGATTCTGCCTTTTATCAGTACCGCTCTATTTTGATGCCTTCTTTTATCAATTATGCTCTATTTTGATGCCACCTTTTATAAATGAAGCCACTACACCGGAAAAGACTTTTGGTAGCGTTGAAAAAACGCTACCATAACTTATGGTAGCGTTTTAGAGAACGCTGCTATACGACATGCAACTAAAAGTCTAAAAGTTTTTGTTGCGTTGTAGTAAACGCTACCAAAAGTCACTTTTAAATGAAACTATAGGTATTTTCTATAGGATTTAAAAAACGCTACCAAAAGTCACTTTTAAATGCAGCTATAGGTTTTTTCTATAGGGTTAAAAAAACGCTACCATAAGTCTTCATTTTTTGGTTGCATTTTTCGTTTATATGCTTTTTTTGATTTTCAGTAGCGTTTTTAAAATGCAACTGTATAATTTTTATATTGGTTTACATTTATTTCTGTAGCATTTCTGAAACGCTACTAAAATTTATTGGTTGTTTGGTAGCATATTTTAAATGCTACTATTTACGGTTGATAGTTTATATCATTTCCAGCAATCGCTTATATACTATTTATATTAAAACGAACGATCAATCGCATAATTTTCATATATTCAAACAAACAATTAAATCACATAATTAGCATATACAAACAATCAATCGTACGATCATCATATTCAAATAATTACAAAAACATGCTAATCTCACAATCAAATATAATATCCATAATCAATTCAATAGTAGTTTTTCAACAAAATAAGTCACATACTACAAGCATTCACAGACAATTTTCCACAAATGGTACTAACAAAATACGACAACATATATAACAATTAAATTCATGTTCATTGCTTGATTACCAATAGTTCTTTGTTGTCGACAGTCTTCGCTTCGAAATAGCTAATTACCTGCAAACGAGTTTAACAATCAACAATATATATATATATATGTATGTGTATATATATATGTATATATATGTGTGTGTGTATATATTAACTTGGTTAACTTAGTTAATTTATTATGATTATTACTAAAACTCGGTTAATTTAATTATATTATTATTATTATTATAAAATTAGTTAATTTTTATAAACATAGTTAATTCATCATCATCATAATCATTGTTATTATTTATAAAACTTTGTTAAATTAATTATATTATTATTTATGAAATTTATTTAGCTTAAACTGAACAAATTTTATAAAACTTGTTTAATTTTAACAAAATTTAGTTAATTTTTATTAACTTAGTTAACTTAGTTAATTTATTATTATTAATAAAAAACAAGGTTAAATTAATTATATTATTATTTTTATTAGTATTATTATTAATATAAACTTGGTTAATTTTATAAGATATCCAAAATCAATCAACTCTACTCTTATAATCAATCAATTATAACTTACACTGACTACACATCCTTCTAGAATTTTTTTTAACTATATCTATAAAAATGCAGCACCTGAGAGTGCAACCAAGTCGACAATAATGAGACTGTGTTCTTCCATTGATCGATCATTTTTCTCTGAGGAGCTGTCCATTTTGTTTACAAGAGAAACCTCCTCACTGCTAAAGCTATTTGCAGACTGTATCAAAGATAATTACACTTGATGAAATAAAATAATGATACAATGAAATAACTCTATGTTTTTTAGCAACAAAACATGCACTAGTAACAAACGCAAAAAAGGAGGAAAATGCAACTCATAAAACTTTTATGGTTCATCCTCTCCAGATGTGTGTACTGCGGTGAACATGCATATTTGCATTTAAATGCAACAGTAGATTATTCTCTAAAGATATGATACTTACTCAAATACACTTGGCATTTAAATGCAATAGTAGATTATTCTCTGAAGGTATGATACTTACTCAAATACACTTGCATTTACCTGCTCTATTCACAATCCTCTGTTCCTGTTAAGGCTCATACCAGCATATCTATAACATTGGAGTTGCAATCTAATCATTCGATTGTTGTAGTAGAGTTTTTCTATTTTTTTGGTGCAGTTCGGGCCTTAAACCATTGTAGTGCCTACTTACCCAATTAAGATCCACCCAGTATCAATCTCTATGTGTAGTTTAGGATTCCTCACAGTGCAGTACTTACCCACCCTCCTCATCATAGCACAATGCCTCATTACATACCAACTCCCTCAACCATCACCTATGACCACCTCATTACATCACTGAGCCACCTTATAAATTTTGACCAAACTACAGCCTTCGACCAAACCTCAACCACTGTCATTTTCCAAAAACAAAGAAACAAAAAAAAAACTGCATAAAATACAACCTCGTTGCCACTTAAACAGAACCATTATAAACATATCCTTCCTCTATCACAAAACAATCACTACAACCTTCCTTTGCATCACCCTCCTCTTCTTCTACAACTTCACCCGACAACCCAAACTCCATCAACACCCCTCAACAGCGAACCCATCACCTGTATCTAAACATGCAATGAACTGATTTACAATCATGCATAACATTATGGTCTTATACAATATGTTGCGAAGAACACAACACAAACTTAGAAAGCTCAATAACAACATGTTATAAATGATATATGAAGTCCCAAAATTATGCAGTAAATGACATCAAGTATGAAACATTCAGTGGCCAATCAAATAAATTATAGTAAGTATCTAAAGAAAACATAACATTTCAAGGTATCCATGGAGAATTTATTTAACTTGCTCAATTATAGTAAGTATCTAAATTTTAACAAAACTTAGTTAATTTTTATTAACTTGGTTAACCTAGTTAATTTATTATTATTATTATTATTATTATTATTATTATTATTATTATTATTATTATTATTATTATTATTATAAACTTAGTTAATTCGTTATCATCATCTTTATTTATAAAACTTTGTTAAACTAGTTATATTATTACTATTTATAAAATTTAGTTCACTTAAACTTAGTTAATTTTATAAAACCTGTTTAATTTTAATAATTAATTTTTATTAACTTAGTTAACTTATTGACTTATTATTACTATTATTATTATTGAAACCCTGTTAACTTAATTATATTATTATTGATTAACTTAGTGGAATGATCAAATTATTTCCACTAGTTGTGCATGTTAGGTTCCTTAATTTACATGCACAACTAAGTTAATAATTATTAATTAATCCCAGCAAGTAAATCATTAACCAAGCTAAGTTAAGGACATGAATGTGCACTTATTACCTAGAAAAGCTTTATAGATCTCTTTGGAAAATTTGCCATTAACCCCAACCACCTCGACCAAATTCTTCATCATCGTCATTATTATTACTTAAAACTTTTTTAAATTAGTTGTTGTTGTTGTTGTTGTTATTATTATAAACTTATCGCTAATTTTTATAAAACTTATCGCTAATTTTTATAGATTTAGTTGTTGTTATTGTATACATTTAGTTAATTTTTATACTACTTGCATGCCTACAAATCTACAAAGTAAAAACAGTTTAAATTGATGCTCGTTATTTTCCTATACAGGTCAGTTTAGGGAACAATAATCAGCATGGACCTAATTAGTGGCTTAACTAATCAAACTCAGAAAGAATGGGGAAACTTGGTTTACAAACAATGCAATCTCTTAATCAGCTTATGTTGGGTTTTATAACTTCATAGTTGATACTGTGCAAACTTGGCTACATAAACAAGAACCAAATATGATAGAATTGGTAAAGTACCTTCACTAAAACCACTAACAAGAAGTTAAACTATGTTAATGTTCTGTACACTAATGAAACAAATATATCATTCTAATTAAACTCTTTTTGATAATAAAATTGATACTTTATTCAAGCTAGACGTCCTTGACATAATTTTAATTAAACAAAATTCATTTTATTAGCAGAAGAAACTTAAATCAACATGTAGCAAGCTGAATCTACATCAATCCCCGGTAGTTTGTTGCAAAAATCACCATAAAACGTAAGTATAATTACATAAACACCGAAGAATCATTACTTTCTTCTGTACGGAAGAGAGAACATAATTTGAAAAATCTAAGAAGAAACATACCATGTCATCAGATGTCAGTGTTCCAGTTTTATCAAAGCAACATATAACAACCTGCATAACATAAGTATATCATATTTTCACATTGACATCTAAAGTAATGATACTAAAAGCAACTTATAGCACAAATTTATTGCTTAGGTTTTTAACCGTTCCAGCAAATGGTATTCTGAATGGCTCGGTATAGAAAATGTTTTTCCATGCTAAGTAATTAAAAGTGTGGTGACAGCTATTGATACCGCCATACGCAACTCAGGTGCAATCAGAGGAGAAACAATTAAAGAATGGCTTAAAAGGAGTTTATATTCGCCCCTCGTAGGATATTCTAATCCCTATAACAAGAGCGAATGTTAATTGCCAAATAACACCATAGAAATAGATACAGTGTCAAGAGGGAAATTAGTCAATACCTTCTTAAATACATATCTTGCTACTATGATGGCAAAGAACACCAAGAATAATATGAACAACCCGCTTTCCTAGCTATTTGCATTTACCTGAACACCAAATAAGCAAAAGTTATCAAAAATACAATCAAGTGGCATGTTTTCAGGTTTCTCATGCTCTGGAAGCTCTATAAAATATGTTACAACAAGAGAAAGTAAAGCGCAAAGTGCAGGAATCAGACCAGAACCATGTCTTGTCACAGACTGACAACCATGTATATCCTTGCAGCCTGAAATATTCGGGGAAACTGCAATGAATAAAATTTTCTTAGTACATTTGTTCTTATAACCAAGATATCAAGCTTTTAAGTATATAATACCTTGATATGTTTGTAGGACATATAAAGCAATTCCACATGACAATTTGTCCAAGAAACATAAAGAACCATGTACAAAAGCGCAACCATTCAAGTCTTCCCCTACTAAAATGCCTTCCATGCCTACTACAGTCACCTGAATTGTAGATAAACGTGTTAAACCAGTGATTATAAATAGAAGATTAATTATAGATAAATTAAACCTAGTCACATACCAGCATAAAGCATTAGCAATGCCGGTGACTATGGATAGAAGATACATTAAATCATGCATTGTGTTTGGAAGATGAAATATTGCTATTCCACAAGCAATCAACATGATTGCTCCTGATACGAAGAATATTTTCAGCCGGCTTCCTGTCCATTTTATCTCCTGCATTTAAACTTGCTTTAATTTGTAAGAATTTTATGTATATATTTATAAAAGGGGCATTTAACTAGAAGGACAAACTTTGCAGTCCAATTATTTTCTAGAACACACATCTATAGAAATCAATTTCAAGGCCAAAGTGAGCAAAATAATTACTTTCAAGGACAAAGTCCGCTGTCTAATTACTTTCAAGGACAAAATTTCATAGGTTTTTAGGCCTTAGAAACTAATTATTTTTCATTTTGTTCTTAAAAGTAATTATTTCAGTTGTGTGTCCTAGAAACTAATTGCACTTGCTAAAGAGGCCCTTGTGGCTAATTTCCACTTCATAAAAAGTATGTATGTAATATCTTACAAAGTTATGGTACAAGTAGAACCTGAAGAACCATAGATAATAGGAAGCTGCACATATAGATGATTGCAGGTACCATCAGAAAAACAAACAAAATATTAAATATGTCCAATTTTAGTAACTATACTATGAACAATTTGCAATATACCAATGCCTTGGAGGACCGAGCCGTTTTCAAATCATTGATCACATAGAAAGCAAGAAGTGCCTGTGTAGAAATTGACAAAGGCGAGTAATAAATTTTAAGTAAGAAAAAAGAAAGAACAGTTTAGAACTTGAAATGCGAATTTGAAGGGGAAAAAAGAGGATAACCTTAGATACATTTGTAATCAGTCTGCAAAGCATGTAAACCATAGCAACTTGATAATACAATGCTTTGTGAAACAAGCGTGCCCATGAAATTCTTAGAGGAGATTTACACTGAATTTCTTGTTTCAGTCTGTCCGATAACTAAAATTGAATAGATATTTTGTAGTATTAATAGAATGTAAAAAATAAAATTTGTTTGACTTACTTTGGTTCTTTAGTTTCATGAAAAAATACAACAACAAAACAACATCCCATAAATATGGATATGTATGTAATCCAACAGTACTGATTCATTTGGAAACATGCTATTGATTCAGCAAACTAGTTTACATATACATTTAGCAAGCGAATAAATATTTATACATAAAAAAAGTTGCACATACCTGAGCTTCTGTATCAGAAAAATATTTTGTATCATACAAGCTGAAAACTTCTAAGGCAGCAGCAAACAAGCAGAAATTTGCTATCTACAATTATACAATAATTTAGAAGCTTATTCATACCAGTATGTAGAATGCAAAATTACAATTTTCTTATGAATTTAAACCAACCATTGTGAGAGCATTGCGACAACTAGCCAGTGCTACACGGCTTGTCGGATTCAGTGTAATGCAATTTACCATTGACCTTATTTCACATAAAATGAAATGGTGATTGATTCAATATTAGTAAAAAGATCAACAAGTATAAATGTGTGTAAATAATAAGATCGCTACAAGTGAGAAACTTGAGCAACAGCCCATCCCACATTGAAAATCGCAGCAAAAACACTATATCCAATTGTCTGCATCATAGAACAGTTTGTACCTGTAATTTGCACAACATGCAACCCCCGAATACTGAAGAAAATGAAACTGCTACCAGAGCAGATCCTCCAGCATGCCATAGTTTGAAATTTCCAAATCTATCTATCTAATCAATCGTGAAAGTATATATATAGTTTGTAATAATGTTTACATATACCTTGCCATTTAACATATTGAAAGATAACATAAGTTTGAAAAGTTTGTACCAGCTCCCCTACAAATACCGTCATTAGTGCATTCGCAGTCTGCCCAGAAAGCATCACAATGGCTGCGTCCCTTTTTTGTTTCATTTACCATAAACATTTTAGTTTGATAAATAAAATCATCGTTGTATGCACTGTAGTGTCTAATTACTAATACAATCGCTCACCATGACTCATTTTTTAGAATTTTCTATAATGTTGTTGTTGTTGTTGTGTTTATATGTGAGCAATACATCGCTGACTGAAAATGTGAAGGATTCAGCGAAAACTGGGTATTGGTTAGTAAAAAATGAGTTGTATTACACATAACAATAATGGACATAAATGAAGTTCCTGATTACTTGAGACTATTTACTATAGAGAGCTGTGAAATGTACCTGGGACTGAGTCCAATATCAGTAAGGAATAGCAAGAGATACGTGAACCAACATGCAGATGTAATGTCATTGAGTATGTGACCTACCCCATATGATAAAATTGCCAGCCTCGGTAGAGTCTGATAAAGAGTAATTGCCTCATACAATTCTTCATTGCTTCTTTCATTGGCCATCTACAGTTAGACAATATTTCTTCTGCCTCTGTATCTTATGTTGGTCAATTCCATTCATTCAGAAAATAATATGGAATGATCAGACTATAGTTTAAACATGTTTTACACTATACAAATTTGGTTTTTATAGTTTAACCGGTTTTTCACATCACATGCACATTGTTAAGCATTACCGTTTGTCTGAATTTACAATTTTTTCTCGAGTACAATAGAAAAAATTGAAACAATTAACGTTTATATTTTTTATCTAAGAATGATGGATCATGTAATTCGGGAGACCAAGACAATAAGTATAACAATCCCTTTTGCCCTCAATGTATCTAATTTTGTCCTATTTATTTCATTTTAAATGAAGTGGTCATACATATTTTATGTATATCCCTAGTGTAACAATTTGTAACACCAACATTTTCTCAAATTTTGGGACTAGCAATTTAATGTTAATATGGATATTAATGAACATTGCAACTTGAAATCTATCGGTTTAATTATTTGCAGTGTTAAACTATTCTCCAATTATTGTAGACTTGACTAACTTCCCCACTTTCAAGAATTCACAATAAATGCATAAGAAGTGCCATTAAGTTTCATTAAACAAAGCATATAAACTAAGTTTCTATAGAAAAGCCACTACTTATCAATTATACCGTATGCTCTACCTGCATCATGATGAGAATTGTTTAGCTCCATCTCAGGCTACCATGACCCTATATTTTGGTTGATAATGTCTTCCTTCAACATAGACCATAGGAGGACCATGCCTTTGTTGTACATATGTACTGGGTATAAGAACTGCCGGTTGTATTGGATGAACTATATTGAATGGACTTGGCGATTTGCATGGCGGCTTGGCAATTTGCATTGTGATTTCCATTGTACCATAAACGATGGCTTCAAATCACCACGCGTAACAATTTGCATGAAATTCCCTAAAGTTTATAAAAACATAAGGAATAAAATACCCTAAAGTTTATTAAACATTAAATAAATAAGTTTTCTCATTTAAAGTTACTTGTCAAAATTTGTAATCGATGCCATGATGAACTCCTAGAACTCATATAAGGAAATCTTATATTCTTCCTCGCTAATTGTTGTTACTACTTCACATAAAAATAAATAGTATGCGAAATATATAAATCCTTCCCAATGCTTTTCAACTTTGTAATAACAAATCTGTAACGGAATAGTTCTTATTTTATCTACCACTGCCTACATATGAAATGGGTGAACATACAGGTACAGACTTCTCTACTTGTTTGAAGTAAATCAAGATCAGGTCAGACGGAAAAACAAAATGGGAGCTACTAGTTTCAGTTCCCTGCTACAAACTGCCAACATAGGGAATTAATTCCTATAAAACTGAAGTATACCTTCCTAATTAGGTGGTTAATGTAACAGACAAGAAGAAAAAGTCAACTTAAAGTGTATACAATTACTATTCGGTTATTTAAACTTGCAAATTATACTGTACCAATATGCTAAAAACCATTAGTCATGCATTTTATGTTTTCAACAGATGGTACCGCAAATTAAATCATCATATAATGCACATCTAGCAAGAAGAAAGCACCAACAGTTTGAAAACTATATGAATATAAACTAAAGTTATAATAAACATCCTAAACTGAGTTGAATGTTTCTATGATACACTAGTATCCTAGCTATTTACCAATAGCAAGTAGCCATCAAATAATTATTTCAAGTTTGTAAAACATAGAGAGATGACTACAACATGTAAAGAATCGGAGCATCTCTAACCATGAGTATCATGTGTTGGGACATTTCCCCTGTGTGACAGATTTTTCTTACTCCCTTGCAAAAGAGTACCAAAACCATGCCTACCAAAACTCCAAATGCTCTGGTAGGTCAGATTGAACAAATATTAATTTTACTGCATGAATAGTGCACATTTTAAGCATACCATTGTTCATTTATAGTTTCTAATTTGCATAAAATGCTTATATATAGACGTATCCTTTGTTGTAAGTCGATGAAATTCTCAAATTAACCCGTATTGTGCATTTGTAATTCTCAAATAACCATTTTGCAAACATGTTTAATAAATAAACAATTAAGAATAATTCTATCTACTATTGAATATCACTCAAAACTTTGATTTTATCATTCATGATAATTCCTTCAAGATTTGGAATAAACTAAGAATTTATAACTAAAATATAATATTCGGACATGAAAGAGTATGGATGAATTTATAAACTTGGTGCAGGTCAAATGCTAACTATACCTCATCACACGTTTAACACATGAGGAAAACTTCTTGTTGTTTACGAATAAGTATTTTTTTTTCTTGAAGAGCTACAAAGGGAATGATAATATAATTTGAAGAAATGATGAACTGTTTAATAAACTCTTTCAACAATTGTACTCGTAACCAATCTTCTTTTAATATTACAGATTTCAAGATAAACTTGTAAAAAGATATAATTAACTTAGCAGGAGTAAATGACATGTTCGTTTATCACTGTCAATGTTAACATAATAGAGGACACAATACAAGTCTAAATGGTAGATTCTTTACAAAGCATATCAAATCAAGAAAGTTTTACTATTAGCATATAACCAAATAGAGAAATAACTCTATTCATGTATCATTTAAAAAATAACTAATGTGCCCTTTTAAGCAGCTAAATTTGGAATATCAATTAGCAAATAACAGGTATATTATCCTTTATAATATTTACTGAAAATTTATCAAACATAAGATAGTCATGAAACATAAATTGGATACAATCAAGGCAAATATATTGCACTACAAAATATAGGAAAAGATTAGAACTTATGTAAAATTTAAAAAATCTTTTGTCTCGAACAGAATCATAAAAAACAACTATTCCAGTTTGGGTTTATTCCAATTAGGGTTAAATCAACTATTCCTATTAGGGTTTATGCACAAATTCAAATAGAATATGCATACAAAATCATACAAAATACATATAGAACCACAGATCAGTTTATAATCTTCATACATAAATATACCTTTTTAGGTTACCACGAGGAGAAAGTTTTGCTGAAGGGCTAACGTGACAATGTGGAGAGGAGTAGAATAAAGGAGGGCTACCGCGACGGAGAAAATGAAGTGAAGTGGGTTTTGCTGGAGGCCGAGGTGGATTTTGCTAGAGCAAATAGGAAAAAATGCGAGGAGAAATTTTCGTAGTAATGGAGGAAGGGAAACTGACAGTAGATGAAAAGTTTTGGTGAAATATTTTTACTTAACGCGGGATGGGCGGCAACTTTTGTTGTGTTAATAACATAGGTATAATACTATTTGTTGCACTTACATATCAAACGCAACCAATTAATGCAACCAAAAGCCGATTTTCTTGTAGTGAGCATGTTATTAATGTTGCTTGTTATCAATGCCGCTTATTATCAATGCCGCATGTCATCAATGCCGCATGTTATCAATGCCGCTTATTATTGATGCGGCTTGTTATCAGTGTCATTCGTCACCATTATCGCTTCTTATTAATGTCATCTCTTAGTAATGTCGTATCTCTTCAGAATTGTTAATTATCAATGTCATGCCTAAGTGATACCGCTTTTCACAACCATAAAAGGAGATCGCAAGTCTTCAACCCGACATTGATAATAGATGTTATCAATGTCCACGAAAGCAATCTAGACAGAAATAATGCCGCAAGTTTATTAATACCAATGAGTATCGAAGATGAAGTATGACGTCGAGCGCCATTAAGATGGCCATCGATATTAAATGCTAAAGGTAGCATAAAGTATCCATGCCGAACCCCTCTACCGCTACAAATACGAAACTAGGGGTGTTGTAACAGCCCTAGTTTTTAGCTATTTATTTCTTTTAATTTTTTTGTTTTTAGGAATATAATTTATATAAATTGTGTTTACCAATATTGTTTAAATATTTAATTTAGAGAATTAAACTCGTTAATTTAATATGATTTTTGTAACTAAATTTAAGAAGAAGAAAAAAAAAAGGAAATTTTTATAATGTATAATGAAGTGAGTGGTAACTAAATGTTTTGGATATTATCATAATATCTGTTGTTATACCCATTCCCTAAAAATAATGAAAAGGAGAAAATTTGTAACATATTAAAGTAGTTAATTAATTATGTTAATTTGGTAGGTTATGACATGCAAATCATGTTGGTGGAATATTCTCAATTTTGACATATTAATTATGTTAGCAGTGAACATTGTTAAGCAATTTAAAACAATGAAACTTACAATCAATTTATTTGATAAATCTACCTTATTCCTAGTTAGCAATTCAAAACTTGAATAAAGGCACATACGGATATTTTAAAATGGAGTTAATGACAATTAATAGATATTTCAAAAAGAAATTTATGACAATTAATAGAGAAATTAATTGTAAAATTTCAGTAGTTGACCAGAATTAATTTATTGAATAATTAATGCAAATTAATAAAATTGATGAAAGATAAATAAGTTAATTCTTTTGGTTAATGGCATGAGGACACGAGGTTAATCCCCATTTTGTAGGAGAAATCTGCCCGTGTAACCAGTCCGGCTACCAGTGCCTACAAAGCGGACGGATTAATGTGAGACGTCGCAGGATTGATAATTAACAAAAAGGGTTAATTAACTAATTAAGTTAGTAACCAAATTTGAGTATGTAATTAAAGGAGGATAATTAATTTGTAATATGGTAATTAATTGAAATCAATTAAGGAGGGTAATTAAAAGGGATAAGGTAATCAATTGAAATCAATTAAAGGCAATTAAAGGGGAATTAATTGATTAGAAGAATATGGAAATCAATTAGAGGGAATTAACTAATTTAAAAATTAAAAGTTTTGAAGTTTTAACTTTGTTAAAAGATAATTAAATTCGCAATATTAAAGTGAATATGGTATACATGTATATATGAAAACCAATTTAATTTTGTTAAGTAATAATGTTGAAGAATTTAGTAGGTTAATGAACTGTTAAAATTCGCGTTTAAAGGGCGCATAAATTTATGGTATAAGTAACGTAATAAACGTATAAATTAAAAACGTTATTTTTTTTATAAAAGTTGGGTGTTTTGTATTACGTCAGTTTGGCGTAGTTTAAAAATCATATTTAAATATCTATATGGATTAAAAATATCAGTCAGTAGTTTTATAGCAAACGTTACCTTTTTCCACAGCTTTCTATTGGGTTTCAAATTTTGATTCCAAAATCTTTGCCAATTCTTGCCGTTTCATTTAATTCAATCAAATTGGAAATCAAATTTGCCTTCCTTTGCGCGTGACACAAAATTTTATTCTTTTAACATTTTGACTTTTGCCTCTTACCATTTGTTTCTTGAGCATGTCACTGTATTCATTTATTCACGCAGCCTTATCCACAAAAATATCAACTCTTCCAATTGCCATTTTTCCTCTCACCTAAATTAAATGCATTCAAAATTTAATCTTGCCTATCTTTGCAAATTTTCGCATACCCATTATATCTCTCTGTTTCCACTGCGTTTGTTTTGCAATAAATAAATTTTTCGAACCATTGATCAAGTAAATATTTATGTAAGCATTTATTACTTTTGCCTTTTCAGTTAAAAGCTTTTTCATTGCTTACCATAAATCACGCAAGAGCTCAAGTTTTGCTTCCTCAATCAAATCTGTTCAAATTTGCAGTAACGCATGCTTTAAATTTAGATTATAACTGGTATAAATCACGCAAGCTATCTAAAAAAAAAAAAATCCAAAAGAGTGATATCGTTCAAACATAAAACTGGAAAGAGAAATCAACGCATACATTTATCACAATTTTCGTGTAGCGTTCAAACAAGAAGAACTGGAAATAAATCTCTTGCCTAAACGCATGCACTCAAAAATCAACGCTTGCATTTATTTCTTACGTTTTCAAACCTACCTATTTATCTCCCCTTTTTATTTCGCAAGTTTATCTATAAATACTTTGCCTCATTCACATAAGTTTTCATATCTCCTTGTTTGTCCCTCTCTGGTACAAGCTTCTATCAGGTAAATAATTTGCATTGTTTATTTCTTTGCTTCTTCCAATTTTCCTTCCTCCTTCTTGTGTTCTCTGATTTCCTTGCCCGGCTACTTCCCCATCATGCCGTGCCATTTATAAATACATATAGAACTTTGTTAGTAGTAGGCTGGAAGAAATGATATAAATTGATTGTAGGAAGCTAGACTATGGAATTAGTGTAGTTATGATGTAGTTAGTGGTATTGTGGATTTGGATAAGTGCAGTTTGAAGAGGAAGGCATAGAAAGAAAAAAAAAAGAATTACAATTTAATAATGGAGAAGATAAATTGATAAGGAGAAAATGATATGAAATGTTGTTTAATTCAAATAAACAATATTGTATGAATAAATCTTGGGTGAATATAATAAAATGACATTTATTTCAATTTTTAATGGTTGAAATAAATTTAAGATGGTTAAAAATAAATTTAACTACTTATTTGAGAATTTGGGTGGATAAATATCAATGGATTGTATTTATTATGGTTAATAAAAGGATATTGGTGATGTATACCAATAATCACCTTTTAATGTTTAATAATAAAAGTAAAAGAAGAAATAATTTGCCTAAACATGATGAACATGTATGTGAAATAAAGTATTATTTAATGAATTCGAATGTAGTTAGTGGCTACATTTGATTAAATCGAATAATTTGAACAGTATTGTGTTTGTTGCCAATATTGTCATTTTATTTAAATAAATATATATGAGAATGAAAATAATTGATCATGATAAATATGATTAAAAATGTGAGAAATAATTTAATAATGTCTAAACATGTATTTGTTTTGTTTGGGTGCATAACATCTTTTTATTCAATCAATTGTATTAAATTTGCAATTTATTTTGCAATTTATTCAATTTATTTTATGCATGCGTACGGTTGAAGTATGGGCCTAGGATATGTTGAGACGGTTAGCGGGTTGTAGTAGTCGAGCAAGTTGAACTAAATTTCTTTTATTCTGTTCGTTCCAGTTGTTCTGAAATTTTGCTTTGACCGTAATTTTTAAATTCGCATACTTGGTATTTGGATCTTATAGATTTAAGTCAAGGCTTTGCATCCGCCGAAGTTTGATCGTGCTTTCCGTTTTTTTTTCCTAAGTAGATACCGTGTTTGATTTAGATCCACTGCAGCGTTTAAGGTGAGTATTTCTCACCAGACATATGTACATATATTTTGTGAATTATCGCAAGTGTATGTGTAAAAAAATTTATTTAAATATTATCTGTCTGTAGTATAACGTAGAATGATGAATCCCATTTAAATTGACACCTCATCAGTTATTATCTGTTGTATTATTTCTGCAGTTATATTATATTATTGTTTATTTACTGCTTAAATCACCACTGCAAGTTCCCTGTTAAATTTAGATTGTTGTGGGCTGAAATGATAGGCCTAAATGATGATTACTGTGCTATTATTATGTTAACTGTTTAACTGTTAACTTGGGATTGCGGGTTTGAAATGATAGAACCCGGGGTTTGTAAATTACGGATTGAAATGATATAAATCCGTATCACTTGACCTAGGCTAGAAAACTATATACAGGCCCGTGGTCCTTATAATATTTTCTGAAATATTTAAAATTATTTTGGAAGTTAAATATTTGATTTAATATCTTTAAAGGATTTTATATTGATTTTGAATGAGTTATAAATGTTAATAAATAAATAAATAAATATTTGAATAAAATTTTGGAATATAACTTATTTTGGAAATTCTGGATTTTTGAAAGGATAAGATTTCAGTTAAGAAATATATATATAAGTTATATTTGGAAATATTTATTAAGTTAAACAATCTACTAAAGCATTTAAATGCTGTCTTTTGAAATTGGACTAGTTTTACCCGTAACTTTAGGTAGCATTTCCTAAGTGCTATAGAATCTGGAATTTGATTGTTTTGAAATTTAAGGAATTTGATAAATTATATTTATGTTTAAGTTTTGGAGACCTTTAAGATATGAGATTTATAACTGGATTTTTCTTAATAAATTTAAGATGAACATTCTAGTGTTAAGTAAATTTTGAAATTATTTAATGGCATAATTTTGGAGTTTTATCTATGGAATTTATGGGAATATTCAAGACGAAATAATAAACACTAATTTGTTGAAAGAAAAAAATATCCAACCTTAGTTTTGAATATTAATACTCCAATTGGATATATATATAGGAATTGAAATGGTCTTGGGAACATGAAGTGATATTTAAATTATGGTTTAAAATAAAGAAATATATTTGTAAAGCTATGTAAATTATCTTCTTTACAAAGTAACCATAAAGTTAAACCATTTATATCCAAACCATTTGTGTTTTGGGAGTTATGTTTTTTTTAAAGAAAAATTTCCAACATATTATGGTTTAAAGGTATAATTCAAATATTTGGTTTCCAGATATTATAAATTTTAATCAGTATGGTTTTGGAAAAGAATTATATTTGAATATAACGATATCATGTTGTTTTGGGTTTTAAATGATATCGTATTTATAGTTTTGAAATGGAAATGTTTATACTGGTTTTAAAGTATAAATTGTTTTTAAATGACCACGGGTTATAATAACGATGGGTTGGCAAAGAGACCGGGATCGGATATGGACATACTCTCTGTCCATACCGAAAACCACTTTGACCAACCGTGTACGCGGTGGAGATTCCAGAATGAAGTAGGTCGGTGGTGGCGTTTCCTGTAAGGTAAATACGTGGACCCGACTCCCGTGAGTTGGCATAAGGTGGCTAAAACAGGAGCAATTCCAGGCCAATGAGGTCATTCCTCTGATCGGACGCTCCTCTTCGATATTATACTATGATTTTGGATTGATTCGGTGGCCACCTCTATATTTTGATTTTGGGGAGTTAGTCCGAGGTGGGCGGTAACTGCGGCTACGCGTTTCCACCAGCCTGGATAGCAATTGGTATATCTACCCTGGCATTGCCTAGTTGTGCCGTGTCATCTACCATACCGAGCCTTGTACGAGTTTAGATTTCTCCCGTAGCCCGTGTGGTATCCTCTAGTTGCTTCCCGATCAGGAGGAGCTATGATATTGGATGGACTACTGGGACTATTACGTGTTAAGGTGGAAAATGTAAAGCCTTAATGCTATTTAAAAGTATGTTTATTTTATAAATAGACACTATTATAATAGCGCAATATACTACATAGTAAATAGTTTGACGGATCCTTAGAGGATGGGCGGTCCCAAGCATCCTTTAAGTTACTTGCTCTATATTACAGTACACTTGAATTAGCTTACATTATATAAGTATGTATGTCCTGACTCGAGTGTTATGTTTTATTTTTCGCTCGGGTCAGCCTGAGTTGCAGCTTCAATTTCTTCTCCGTAGCTAGGACACTCAGTAGATCATTCGCGCTGCTGGAAGTTGTTTCAGCCTTTATCTTTTCTGGAATTCAAGACTTTGAAGACTCTATCTCTATTTATGTCTTAAAATTTGTATTGAGGATTATAGACAATGTAAGTTCTGTTTTGTTGAAGTTATATCAGTGGCTTCATGAACCACTAAATTTTTAATTTCCGCTGCGAGATTCTGATATCTGTGTATGTGATTCTGTGATCTATTTATTGTATATTCTGAGTTTTGCCAAATTTATTCTACAACGCAGTATTTTGAACAATTCAAGTCCGACAATGTGCGGATGCGAATGGTTGAAAATATTGGGTCGTTACATTTGGTATCAAAGCTTTGGTTCTAGGCAAAACTTAGAATGTATGGTAAATTTGATTTACAGAATCACGTTCATTCGAGATTGAACCACTCTCTTTTCGAATTTTGGAACATTCCCTACGGTTCCAAAGCTCATTCGTATCCCTCACTTTTTCATCTGCTTTAGATTCTGGAGTATCTCATAACTCCACTTCGGATGATCTTTATTGTAAATTGGCGGTCTCGCCATTATTCTAATAAAGGGGTGAAACTCCTTTACCATTAGCATTGATTCACCGGAGATTTATATTTATCCTCGGTTTATATGCTAGTATCTTTGGTTATTCCAAATTCTATCTCTTCGGATCAAATGTAGATTTACCCCAACCACATCGATATGGCTCTTTAAGTCACGGATGACTAGGTCAAGGTTGTCCGCGACTTATATAGACTTACCCAGTTTCCTTATTCTGATCTTCTGATTTCAATTTATCTTGAATTCTATTTGATTTGAGTTCATCAAATTTGAGTCTCTATCCTGGTTTGAGAAGTTTATTCCTATATTTGAAATTAAAATCTAATATTATATATATGAGTATAATTTTCAAAATTTTATAATTAATTTAACTAGTTGTCAAGAGATAATAGTTTTGATTTTATTTATGGTGTTGTAAGTCATGTGTTTGTCTAATAAATAAGTGAATATAAAACAATGGTTATAAATTAATTTGGAAACAGAAATGAATTTAAAACTAAAACTTGAGAATTAAATTTCTGATGATTTCAAACCTTGTGTTTAAATTTTAAAAGGATGTAATAAGTATTTTTGTATAGAAATTTGTTTCCAAAGAAATTTTAAAATTAGTGCTTTTCTCTTTGTCACTGGAAAATAATTTCGGTGATGACTGCAGCATCATCGACATTCATTTTCGAGTTTCGAAGTGAAAAGACCATTCTGTAGTCTGGCTACAGTGTTTCCTTGAGATTTTAATTGATTTGAATTTCTAAAGTATGACTTAATATATATAGATATATAATTTAAATTTGATTTGACATATTAGGTATATATATTTAGTTATCTCTAAATGGTTTGAAGGGAATCAGGAATTTAATTCTTAAAGTTATCTTGAGGAAGGAAAATAAATAAAATAACAAAAATTTGAATAAAAAGGTTCCAATTGGAGATAATTAAATTGAAAGTTTTATTTGTATAACACCCAATTTCATTTAATATAACTTACCTTGATTTTCAAAAGTTAACATGTAATTGGATAATATACAATATAAAAGGATTTTATGAGTGGTTATAATAAATATTATACACTTAAATTTTAGTTATAAAAGATTAATGGGGATAAATAAGGAAAAGGAATTTAAGGAATTTTATTCAAATGTCTTAATAATCAAATTAATTTAATATGGATCCGTAAATCTAACCAAGAGATTTTAATAAAAGGTTATTTCCTGAAATGAATATGTTTGTGTAATAAACAAGGTATCTTTGAATAAGGAAAATATATTTGAAAGGGATATTTTTGGAGTAAGGATTATATATCTTCAAATCATAGTTTAATTGATGTCTAAATAAATAGTTAAGACGTATTCTAATATCACTAAATTTTGATAATTGAGAATTGGTTTTCAAATGGAAATTCAAGGGTAACTTATTGAAGGAATATCTTATTTATAAGATAAGTATTTTTAATAAAGTGTTAGGTTATTTGTTAAAATTCAGAGTTAAGTACATAATAAACTGATTAGGAATACTATTATATCTACTATAGCATATTATGAGTGCTGCTGTTTCTAAAAATAAAATGTTTTGGAAATTTTTTTTATAAATGAACTTAGGAATATTTCAACCTTGAAATGAATATTGTTTGGCATTGAATTTAAAAGGTATAAATGAAGATTATTTTAAAGGTATTATGATTTTAGTAGCATGATTTCCAAATGATAATATTTATAAATTTAATGATTTCAAAGCATTATGATTGCAAATTTATTATCTTATTTGTTTTCAAACTATCTTTAAGTGTCCTTGGTTTCCCTATCTGCTACAGAATGAGGAGGCTATTGCTTATACCAGTCTATTTAGAAATCTTTTCTATAATCTTTAAAAAAAATTGTTACTCATCGGGGCCTGAGCACCGCTTACCACCCATAGACCGACGGTCGAACTGAAAAGAGTAAAACCGATTCTAGAAGATCTTCTTCGTGCTTCAAATCCGGAACTATTCGTTTAAAGTTCTTGTTTATCTAGCTTATCTTCCTTTGTTTCTTTTCTTTTGTTCCTTTTCGAGGACGAAAAGTTCTTAAGTGGGGGAGAGTGTAACAGCCCTAGTTTTTAGCTATTTATTTCTTTTAATTTTTTTGTTTTTAGGAATATAATTTATATAAATTGTGTTTACCAATATTGTTTAAATATTTAATTTAGAGAATTAAACTCGTTAATTTAATATGATTTTTGTAACTAAATTTAAGAAGAAGAAAAAAAAAAGGAAATTTTTATAATGTATAATGAAGTGAGTGGTAACTAAATGTTTTGGATATTATCATAATATCTGTTGTTATACCCATTCCCTAAAAATAATGAAAAGGAGAAAATTTGTAACATATTAAAGTAGTTAATTAATTATGTTAATTTGGTAGGTTATGACATGCAAATCATGTTGGTGGAATATTCTCAATTTTGACATATTAATTATGTTAGCAGTGAACATTGTTAAGCAATTTAAAACAATGAAACTTACAATCAATTTATTTGATAAATCTACCTTATTCCTAGTTAGCAATTCAAAACTTGAATAAAGGCACATACGGATATTTTAAAATGGAGTTAATGACAATTAATAGATATTTCAAAAAGAAATTTATGACAATTAATAGAGAAATTAATTGTAAAATTTCAGTAGTTGACCAGAATTAATTTATTGAATAATTAATGCAAATTAATAAAATTGATGAAAGATAAATAAGTTAATTCTTTTGGTTAATGGCATGAGGACACGAGGTTAATCCCCATTTTGTAGGAGAAATCTGCCCGTGTAACCAGTCCGGCTACCAGTGCCTACAAAGCGGACGGATTAATGTGAGACGTCGCAGGATTGATAATTAACAAAAAGGGTTAATTAACTAATTAAGTTAGTAACCAAATTTGAGTATGTAATTAAAGGAGGATAATTAATTGGTAATATGGTAATTAATTGAAATCAATTAAGGAGGGTAATTAAAAGGGATAAGGTAATCAATTGAAATCAATTAAAGGCAATTAAAGGGGAATTAATTGATTAGAAGAATATGGAAATCAATTAGAGGGAATTAACTAATTTAAAAATTAAAAGTTTTGAAGTTTTAACTTTGTTAAAAGATAATTAAATTCGCAATATTAAAGTGAATATGGTATACATGTATATATGAAAACCAATTTAATTTTGTTAAGTAATAATGTTGAAGAATTTAGTAGGTTAATGAACTGTTAAAATTCGCGTTTAAAGGGCGCATAAATTTATGGTATAAGTAACGTAATAAACGTATAAATTAAAAACGTTATTTTTTTTATAAAAGTTGGGTGTTTTGTATTACGTCAGTTTGGCGTAGTTTAAAAATCATATTTAAATATCTATATGGATTAAAAATATCAGTCAGTAGTTTTATAGCAAACGTTACCTTTTTCCACAGCTTTCTATTGGGTTTCAAATTTTGATTCCAAAATCTTTGCCAATTCTTGCCGTTTCATTTAATTCAATCAAATTGGAAATCAAATTTGCCTTCCTTTGCGCGTGACACAAAATTTTATTCTTTTAACATTTTGACATTTGCCTCTTACCATTTGTTTCTTGAGCATGTCACTGTATTCATTTATTCACGCAGCCTTATCCACAAAAATATCAACTCTTCCAATTGCCATTTTTCCTCTCACCTAAATTAAATGCATTCAAAATTTAATCTTGCCTATCTTTGCAAATTTTCGCATACCCATTATATCTCTCTGTTTCCACTGCGTTTGTTTTGCAATAAATAAATTTTTCGAACCATTGATCAAGTAAATATTTATGTAAGCATTTATTACTTTTGCCTTTTCAGTTAAAAGCTTTTTCATTGCTTACCATAAATCACGCAAGAGCTCAAGTTTTGCTTCCTCAATCAAATCTGTTCAAATTTGCAGTAACGCATGCTTTAAATTTAGATTATAACTGGTATAAATCACGCAAGCTATCTAAAAAAAAAAAATCCAAAAGAGTGATATCGTTCAAACATAAAACTGGAAAGAGAAATCAACGCATGCATTTATCACAATTTTCGTGTAGCGTTCAAACAAGAAGAACTGGAAATAAATCTCTTGCCTAAACGCATGCACTCAAAAATCAACGCTTGCATTTATTTCTTACGTTTTCAAACCTACCTATTTATCTCCCCTTTTTATTTCGCAAGTTTATCTATAAATACTTTGCCTCATTCACATAAGTTTTCATATCTCCTTGTTTGTCCCTCTCTGGTACAAGCTTCTATCAGGTAAATAATTTGCATTGTTTATTTCTTTGCTTCTTCCAATTTTCCTTCCTCCTTCTTGTGTTCTCTGATTTCCTTGCTCGGCTACTTCCCCATCATGCCGTGCCATTTATAAATACATATAGAACTTTGTTAGTAGTAGGCTGGAAGAAATGATATAAATTGATTGTAGGAAGCTAGACTATGGAATTAGTGTAGTTATGATGTAGTTAGTGGTATTGTGGATTTGGATAAGTGCAGTTTGAAGAGGAAGGCATAGAAAGAAAAAAAAAAAAGAATTACAATTTAATAATGGAGAAGATAAATTGATAAGGAGAAAATGATATGAAATGTTGTTTAATTCAAATAAACAATATTGTATGAATAAATCTTGGGTGAATATAATAAAATGACATTTATTTCAATTTTTAATGGTTGAAATAAATTTAAGATGGTTAAAAATAAATTTAACTACTTATTTGAGAATTTGGGTGGATAAATATCAATGGATTGTATTTATTATGGTTAATAAAAGGATATTGGTGATGTATACCAATAATCACCTTTTAATGTTTAATAATAAAAGTAAAAGAAGAAATAATTTGCCTAAACATGATGAACATGTATGTGAAATAAAGTATTATTTAATGAATTCGAATGTAGTTAGTGGCTACATTTGATTAAATCGAATAATTTGAACAGTATTGTGTTTGTTGCCAATATTGTCATTTTATTTAAATAAATATATATGAGAATGAAAATAATTGATCATGATAAATATGACTAAAAATGTGAGAAATAATTTAATAATGTCTAAACATGTATTTGTTTTGTTTGGGTGCATAACATCTTTTTATTCAATCAATTGTATTAAATTTGCAATTTATTTTGCAATTTATTCAATTTATTTTATGCATGCGTACGGTTGAAGTATGGGCCTAGGATATGTTGAGACGGTTAGCGGGTTGTAGTAGTCGAGCAAGTTGAACTAAATTTCTTTTATTCTATTCGTTCCAGTTGTTCTGAAATTTTGCTTTGACCGTAATTTTTAAATTCGCATACTTGGTATTTGGATCTTATAGATTTAAGTCAAGGCTTTGCATCCGCCGAAGTTTGATCGTGCTTTCCGTTTTTTTTTCCGAAGTAGATACCGTGTTTGATTTAGATCCACTGCAGCGTTTAAGGTGAGTATTTCTCACCAGACATATGTACATATATTTTGTGAATTATCGCAAGTGTATGTGTAAAAAATTTTATTTAAATATTATCTGTCTGTAGTATAACGTAGAATGATGAATCCCATTTAAATTGACACCTCATCAGTTATTATCTGTTGTATTATTTCTGCAGTTATATTATATTATTGTTTATTTACTGCTTAAATCACCACTGCAAGTTCCCTGTTAAATTTAGATTGTTGTGGGCTGAAATGATAGGCCTAAATGATGATTACTGTGCTATTATTATGTTAACTGTTTAACTGTTAACTTGGGATTGCGGGTTTGAAATGATAGAACCCGGGGTTTGTAAATTACGGATTGAAATGATATAAATCCGTATCACTTGACCTAGGCTAGAAAACTATATACAGGCCCGTGGTCCTTATAATATTTTCTGAAATATTTAAAATTATTTTGGAAGTTAAATATTTGATTTAATATCTTTAAAGGATTTTATATTGATTTTGAATGAGTTATAAATGTTAATAAATAAATAAATAAATATTTGAATAAAATTTTGGAATATAACTTATTTTGGAAATTCTGGATTTTTGAAAGGATAAGATTTCAGTTAAGAAATATATATATAAGTTATATTTGGAAATATTTATTAAGTTAAACAATCTACTAAAGCATTTAAATGCTGTCTTTTGAAATTGGACTAGTTTTACCCGTAACTTTAGGTAGCATTTCCTAAGTGCTATAGAATCTGGAATTTGATTGTTTTGAAATTTAAGGAATTTGATAAATTATATTTATGTTTAAGTTTTGGAGACCTTTAAGATATGAGATTTATAACTGGATTTTTCTTAATAAATTTAAGATGAACATTCTAGTGTTAAGTAAATTTTGAAATTATTTAATGGCATAATTTTGGAGTTTTATCTATGGAATTTATGGGAATATTCAAGACGAAATAATAAACACTAATTTGTTGAAAGAAAAAAATATCCAACCTTAGTTTTGAATATTAATACTCCAATTGGATATATATATAGGAATTGAAATGGTCTTGGGAACATGAAGTGATATTTAAATTATGGTTTAAAATAAAGAAATATATTTGTAAAGCTATGTAAATTATCTTCTTTACAAAGTAACCATAAAGTTAAACCATTTATATCCAAACCATTTGTGTTTTGGGAGTTATGTTTTTTTTTAAAGAAAAATTTCCAATATATTATGGTTTAAAGGTATAATTCAAATATTTGGTTTCCAGATATTATAAATTTTAATCAGTATGGTTTTGGAAAAGAATTATATTTGAATATAACGATATCATGTTGTTTTGGGTTTTAAATGATATCGTATTTATAGTTTTGAAATGGAAATGTTTATACTGGTTTTAAAGTATAAATTGTTTTTAAATGACCACGGGTTATAATAACGATGGGTTGGCAAAGAGACCGGGATCGGATATGGACATACTCTCTGTCGATACCGAAAACCACTTTGACCAACCGTGTACGCGGTGGAGATTCCAGAATGAAGTAGGTCGGTGGTGGCGTTTCCTGTAAGGTAAATACGTGGACCCGACTCCCGTGAGTTGGCATAAGGTGGCTAAAACAGGAGCAATTCCAGGCCAATGAGGTCATTCCTCTGATCGGACGCTCCTCTTCGATATTATACTATGATTTTGGATTGATTCGGTGGCCACCTCTATATTTTGATTTTGGGGAGTTAGTCCGAGGTGGGCGGTAACTGCGGCTACGCGTTTCCACCAGCCTGGATAGCAATTGGTATATCTACCCTGGCATTGCCTAGTTGTGCCGTGTCATCTACCATACCGAGCCTTGTACGAGTTTAGATTTCTCCCGTAGCCCGTGTGGTATCCTCTAGTTGCTTCCCGATCAGGAGGAGCTATGATATTGGATGGACTACTGGGACTATTACGTGTTAAGGTGGAAAATGTAAAGCCTTAATGCTATTTAAAAGTATGTTTATTTTATAAATAGACACTATTATAATAGCGCAATATACTACATAGTAAATAGTTTGACGGATCCTTAGAGGATGGGCGGTCCCAAGCATCCTTTAAGTTACTTGCTCTATATTACAGTACACTTGAATTAGCTTACATTATATAAGTATGTATGTCCTGACTCGAGTGTTATGTTTTATTTTTCGCTCGGGTCAGCCTAAGTTGCAGCTTCAATTTCTTCTCCGTAGCTAGGACACTCAGTAGATCATTCGCGCTGCTGGAAGTTGTTTCAGCCTTTATCTTTTCTGGAATTCAAGACTTTGAAGACTCTATCTCTATTTATGTCTTAAAATTTGTATTGAGGATTATAGACAATGTAAGTTCTGTTTTGTTGAAGTTATATCAGTGGCTTCATGAACCACTAAATTTTTAATTTCCGCTGCGAGATTCTGATATCTGTGTATGTGATTCTGTGATCTATTTATTGTATATTCTGAGTTTTGCCAAATTTATTCTACAACGCAGTATTTTGAACAATTCATGTCCGACAATGTGCGGATGCGAATGGTTGAAAATATTGGGTCGTTACAGGTGTGATATCCCAGAATTTCAAGGAATTTAAAATGTGATAATCTCCTAATTTAAATTATTTGAAATTGATGAAATTGTTATTTTCAAAAATAAATAATCAAATAATATTAATGTCATGTTTCAATTAGGGTTATAGATTGATTTTTAATAAGAATAATTATTTAATTTATCTTATTTTATAAATTTGATTTTAAATAGACTTGTTATTTTCAAATTTAATAAGTATTGTTTAAAATTATATATATGTATTAAGTTGTTTTTAAATGGGGTAATCAATTTCAAACTTAATAATGTGTTTATTTAAAAATATAAATGTTTGAGTTGATTTTTAAATTGGATTTTAAAAGTAAAATTTGAATTTGAATCTGGATTTAAATTTGAGTCTTTAGAGATAATTATTTTAATATATTTTGATATGAAATGTATTAATAAAGTTTTTATTTAAATAAGATTTTTATTTTATATTATTTTCGTTAAAGATGTTATTTATATAAATTTGGAAAGTGTTTATTTAATAGTAAGTAAATACAAAAGATTTATATTAGCATTTTAAAAAATGAATTTAATATATTATATATGATTATATTTAAATCAGAATTGTTTTATATTTTATTCCTTTTAAAAAGTTTTATTTATATAAATTAGAAAAGGCATTTAAAATATATTTATAAATTAAGAAAACTCATTATAAAGGCTTTTAAATCATTTAAAAATAAAATGAAAATAAATATTTACAAGTATTAATATTATATGCATCTTACATACATGCGTAAGGTAATCAAAGATTATAAGGACAGGTGTCATATGTAACAACCCGCATATTTATCGATTTTTATATTTAAATATTTTATTTAAATATTTTATCGTTAATCGGATTTTGGTCCGAAGTTACTTTTTGCAAACGGTCAAATTAGGACTCGAGACCACTTCCATTGAGTTCGAAACGTCGTTTGCAATCTTCTAAGTATAAACATTGATATGTTTGGGGTTAGTGGAATTTCACCACTTTTTCACTCGAGCCTTTGGTTTGGACTTTTAGCCCATTAGGCCCAAGTTCCACCCCCCTTCTTCTTCATTGTTTCATTTCATTTCCTAACACTAAAGCTTCAACAAAAATGGTGAATGGAATGAGAAATTAAAACTCCAAAGTCTTTTTTTTATTGCAACTCCAACATTCAACTCCAAATTCAAGAAGAAGACATCGGATTCAAGCTTGTGGTTGCTTCTCCATTTGCCTTCAAGCTTTGTTCTTCATTTTCATTGGGTTTTGGAGCAAAGGTGAGATTTTTATCTCACAAATCTAGTTTATATCTATCTTGGACTGTTGGGAATGATTCCCTATCATGTTTGCACGCACATTTGCATTTGGTTTGGATTGGATTGGCGAAAAACTCCACTTTTTAGTGTTTTTGGTGAAAAACTGCCCCTAGGTCGTTCTGCCTTTGTTAGGTCGTTCTGTGTGAAAAGTCGCACTGGAGTTAGGTCGTTTCCGACCTTAAATGGCCTATACCTTTAGGTCGCTCGGAGTTATCTCATTAGGTCGTAGGTCGTATGGACCTTAGGTCGTAGGTCGTTCTGGCCATTTCTAACGTCTTCGGAGTTAGGTCATATGACCTTAGGTCGTAGGTCGTATGGACCTTAGGTCGTAGGTCGTTCTGGCCATTTCTAACGTCTTCGGAGTTAGGTCGTATGACCTTAGGTCGTAGGTCGTATGGACCTTAGGTCGCTGGGTCGTATGACCTTAGGTCGTAGGTCGTATGGACCTTAGGTCGTAGGTCGTTCTGGCCATTTCTAACGTCTTCGGAGTTAGGTCGTATGACCTTAGGTCGTAGGTCGTATGGACCTTAGGTCGCTGGGTCGTATGACTTTAGGTCGTAGGTCGTATGGACCTTAGGTCGTAGGTCGTTCTGGCCATTTCTAACGTCTTCGGAGTTAGGTCGTATGACCTTAGGTCGTAGGTCGTATGGACCTTAGGTCGCTAGGTCGTATGACCTTAGGTCGCTAGGTCGCATGACCTTTATATTTTTAGGTCGCGCCTCTTTTAGGTCGCGTCTCTTTTAGGTCGCGTCTCCTTTAGGTCGCTCTCCACTGGAACCCTTAAGTCGTTTGGCCTTAGGTCGTTGCACCGTTAGGTCGCTCAACCGTTTATATCATTAGGTCGCAAACCCACTTAGGTCGCTTAACCTTGTTTTCCCTCTAGGTCGCGTGGCCTTTAGACCCTTAGGTCGCGAGCAGTTAGGTCGTTAGACCTAGGTTGCCTTTTCTCCGTTAGGTCGTGAACCTTGTTAGGTCGCTCATCCTTAGCCCGCGAACTTTCTTAGGTCGCGTACCTTTAGGTCGCGTGTCCCCTCTACCTCGTTAGGTCGCAAAGAACATTAGGTCGCTCGACCTCCTTACCCACCAGGTCGCGCACTTAGTTAGGTCGCTCAGCCATTGTGTTAGGTCGCGTGAACCTCTTAGGTCGTTAGACCTCATTTTGTCTTCACTAAGTCGTACCGTTTTGGACGGGGCGCTGCCCTGCACCCCGCCGGGGGCGCTGCCCCCTGGACCCCCGCGACCTGACCGGGCAGGTCGAACCCCGTAAGCGGTGGCGTTGCCCCCGCACCCCCACCTTGGGGGGTTGCCACCCCCCCCGGACCCCCCCTCCGTAGGGGATCTTATCTGAAAAACATTGAGCTGATTTCCTTGGATTTTATTCGCATCTCCGTATGCGATCTTTGTGACTGATTGTTTCTACAATTGCTTCTGTGTTTTGTCACTTTATAATATAAAGGTTTCAATACTAGTAGTAAATATCAAAACTCTTTTAACAAACAATTTCAACTCTATTTTTAATAACAAAGCTCTTTTCTTAAACCGTTTTCCAATCTATTAGTATATACAAGCCTTTACCTCACTCGGATGAGAAATCTAATTAAACGACTTAGTAAAACAAGTGGTATGAAACGCTTGCGTTCACTTCGTCGGTTAATTCTTGGACTTGTTCGATTGAACCTCTTGTGACAATTTCATTAGTGAAGATTTACAGTTTGTTCGTAAATATTTAAGTTAAGCAAGTGGTTATGGGACATGAGGCTAAACTTCTATATTTACTAGCTTAGTGTAATTGACACTTTTCGTTGATCTTGATGATCGCTTTATGAATTAGACTAGCAATTGCGCGATGTCTCTTTCATTGCAAGGTTAGACTAGACACCACTTGTGTGATTCCATTCACACATACCTTTCTGCTTTTTGGTTAGTCTTGACCTCAATCTGTGTGATTCCACTCACACATGTGGGGTAGCTCCCCGTGGTCTTCGGACCGTCATGTGATAGGCCTCTTTCCCTTTTTATGATTTCTGGATTTCTTGTGTTGATTTCTGGAATTTATCTCTTTGACTTGTCATGAGTACAAGTTTAGGGTATGATGCCCTCTTTGGATCTTTGAGAAGATTCTTGTGATATTGATTTATCTCTTATCGGTTGATCTCCTGTTGATCATTATTTGCATACTTATAGTAGTATGTCAGTATGGATATTTTATGTTTATGCCATATCTTTTATTTTATATCATGTCATCTGATATTTATAGCTAGACTGATCCGTTTATTATTTTCTTATAAATAATACTCGGGTCAGAACGAGATGTTACAGGTGCTACTGCTTGACTCCTTCCCCAGTGATTCACTACTCAGACTTTTGGCTACTTGTTTAGATTAGCAGCTTTTGTTGTTTACACTTGAGATATAGACTCATAGTTGTATTCTTTTGTATAGCACGCGTTGCTATTCTTTTGTATTATCGTGGATCTTTTTTAGACCACTACTCTGATGTACACTTTTATGTGATTTATATTCATATCTCTTTCCGCCTTTGTGATATGGATATCTGTGATTGATTCGCATGTTATGCTTACTTCTATATTTGTTTCCGAAGATTATTTTATAGCCACCGTGTGATAAGAAATTACATGGATGGTCGCTCCTCAACAGCCTTATTCTCCGCGCTAGTTGACAGCACTACACCGTAGTGTTCTTGGCTAGCGTGGGTATAAAGGTGGGGCGTCACATCATATTTCAATTTTGTTTTTCTTTCATTCAAAAAAAAAATCTAAATAAATCAGTATAAATCTATATCCTCCCTCTCCTCCATTTTCTTTGTTCATTTTCACATTTTCAATAAAAATCAAAACCAGAAAATTTATCAAACCTGAAATCATCTCTTGTAACAACCCTGAATTTTTGATTTATTTTAATTGTTTATTTTGATTATTTTATTTGAAACTTTATTATATATGAATAATTTTTGTTATTTTTATTTTTATTTTTATGTGAATTATAATTTCAAGCTTGAATATAAAGAATATTTTTCAGAAAAGTGGATTTTTGGTCAATCTGGTCAAACTTTGACTTTTAAATTTTAAATTTAATTTTTTTTTAATTTTATCCTTTATTATGAAAATAAATTTAATTTAAAGAATATTTCTTTTCGTTTCGTTGAAATTCGATTTATATTGTGAAAGTTATGCTTTTTACAATATTGAGCGTACATTGATTTATTTAATAAAATTGTCTATTTTAAATTATATAAATAATATTTTTATTTGCTAAATCATGTTCTAATATGTGTTATATGAAATGTTATGTATATATTTTATTTTAAATATTTTTAAAGTGACGATAAAAAATTTTCAAAATTTTTTGCATTTATTTTCTATTTTTAAAGCCTAGTTTCCAATTTTTGCTATTATCTCAATTTAATTATATTTAATTAAAAATTATTTATTTATTTTTGTGCATTCATCATATTTTTGTGTTTTATCTGTATTTATATGTATTTAAAATTTCAAAAGAAATTAAGAAATTTAAAAGGTTTTGACCTTTTATATGCATGCCTTTTCATATTCAAAGTTGTCTTTTCATCACCAATCACCACATGCATTCAATTACTACCATATCTCTTTCTTCAGCCAACCACTCCACTTTGTTTTCACGTGAAAAACAAATACTTCTCAACCCTAAAACAATCGGCCATCATCCTGAACAAAATTTTTGGTAAAAGCTTTCATTCTTTTCCATTTTTCTACTTGATTTATTGATTTTTGCACTTGCATTCATCTTATGTAGTTCGGCCCTCCTTACTCCAGCACCTTGGCCGCCTCCTCCACCACCTATTCCAGCTACCATACCCTCCTCTCCACTTCCATTCTAGAGCCGAGACCATCCAAGTTGAAGATCTATTAAATTTTTGACAAAAACTCCACTTGATTCACCATAGCCGAACTCCCCTTGTCTCCACCACTCCAATCATGCTTTGGCCAACCCATACACCACCACCACCAACCACAACCTAAGCCTTGGACCTCTTCAACACCTGTAGTTGATCTTCCCAGACCTGACCTTGTTCATCCATGCTTGGTCAAGACCTTTGATGGCCTTGAAATCCATGTATTTGCCTTGAATTGTGTATTCATGCACACATATACCTCTTCTACTTTATATGTTGTTATAGCCGACTTATATGACCATAACTTGATCCAAACCTGATCCAAAACCATCCCATTACAGTGCTTTTATAGCCCATAGCTGAAGCATATGATGTTGAATGCAAGTGCAAAAGTGTTAGCTTTGAGTTGTGTATTTATTCCTAGCATTGTTTTGTAATATTTTGGTTTGTAATCCATATTGTACTTTATTTTGTTTGAAATTTGACAAGGCAATTAGCTTTGGCTCTCCCACTCTTGAACTGTAGTCGTGCTTTCGTGCCTTTGTGGATCTTAGTTTGTGTGTTTGGTTGTTATCTCCAGCTTGTAGAGGTGAGTATTTCTCACCAGACATTCCGTACTTATATGAGTAGTAAATTGACAACCTGTGAATCTGTAGATATTATTATGTTGTAACTGCTTATGCTATGATCATATGATGATCACCCTATTTATACACCTTTCATATCATCTGTTACTGTTATATGATGTTGTTCTGTTTATTTATATCAGTTTATCACACTGCAAGTTCCCTGTAGATTAAAATCACTATGGGTTGAAATGATACATACCCGAACGGACTTTAGAATAGGAAAAAATCGTTATGGGCTGAAATGATAGGCCTGAGCAATTTTTATTTATTTTCATTTACTTGGGATTGCAGGTTTGAAATGATAGAAACCGGATTTTTCCTTTGTAAATTACGGATAGAAATGATATATTATCCTCATCATTAGACTTAGGTTAGAAATTTTATACAGACTGTGGTTAAATATGTTTTCTAAAATTTTTAAAGTATTTTGGAAATGAAAATATAATAATATTTTGATTTAAACTTAATTAAAAATGATTTTTGTAAATTATTATTGATTTGCTAAAAATTTATAAGTGGAATAAATTAATGGTAAGGTTAGAAAATTTGAAATGTAAGTTATTTTGGAAATTTTGATTTGGGTATAAATGGAATTTAAATTACGTAGGAAAATATGATAAATAAATGTAAAATTTGAATTAAAATGAATTTAAAATGAGTTTATAAAGTGTTAATGATTTTTGAATAAGTTAAAGGGTTAAATAAATGAATATTTAAGTTGAATTTTGAAACATAACTTAGATTGGAAATTTGTGAATTTTGTTTAAAAATGAATTTTAAGTTAAGTAAATAAAATGAGAAATAAGTTATATTTGAAAATTTAAACTTATGTGTTAAGTTAAAAATTTAATTGTAAAGAATTGAAATGGAATGTTGAATTGTATAAGTAAATTATTATTAATTGATTTTTGAATGAAAATTTAACTTTATAAAATCATGAATATAAGGGTATTTAAAAGATTGCTTTAAAAGTGAAAATATATGATTTTATAAGTTTAAAATGATTTAAATAAAAATTTAATTGTTTGTGAAATTATATTGAATATTTGGAATTTAATTAACATCATTTTTGAAATGTTATTATTTCTAATGTAAAGAATATTACAGCATTTGTAAATGCTGTAGTTGATAGAAATGAACTAAATGGCTAAATTGAATTAAGGGCTATTATAGCACTTTGTAAGTGCTGTAGTTGCTGAAATTAACTAAGGTTTTATTTGAACTAAATTAAACCTATTACATCATTTTAAATGCTGTCTTTGGTTAAATGAATTGTTTTAAAACATAACTTTCTGTAGCATCTTCTAAGTGCTGCGATAGTTGAATTTATACCGTTTTGATAAATTTAAAAGAATAAATGAACTTTGAAAAGGCTAAATTTATGAGAATTTGATATTTGATATTAAATATAATAACTTCACTTTTAAATGATTTAAATGGAATATTTAAATGATTTAAATGATTTAAATGGAATATTTAATTGGTTTAGTTAGAATATTTAATTGGTTTAAATGGAGTATTTCGATTTGAAATATAAACCATTTTGAATTATGATTTGAAATGGTATTTAAATTAAATAAAACCGAATGAGGTTTGGAAAGATATGATATTTTGATATTTTGAAATGGATTTCTGAATGATATTGAATTTTGAAATGATATTTGATTTCAAAGTATAAATTACTATTTTGAAATTTTAACCACGGGATGTATTTAATTTATGGTTTAACTGATCCTTAAGGGGTGGGCGATCCCAAGCATCCTTTAAGTTATTGTACATTACTACTACAGTTCACTTGAGTTGGTTTACATTATATAAGTATATATGTCCTGACTCGAGTGTTTTGTGTTTTACTTTACGCTCGGGTCAGCTTGAGTATTTATAGCTTAGCTTTGGATTTCTTTTCCGAAGGTAGGAATCGCTGGAGATTCTGCTTGTCTTGTTATCTATTCCCTTTCAGTTTCAGTTGTTCTATTTCGACTCTGGTATTTATAAACTGCTATGTATTTGAGATTTCTATTGTATATGTTTTTCAGACTAATATTATGTATTATGTTTTGAGAGTTTGTTATAGTAGCTTCATGAACTACTATGGTATTTTAATTTCCGCTGCGAGTTATTCTGATATTTCTGTGTCTGTGATTATGTGATTGTATTTCATTTGCTCCAAATTTATTTACAATGCGGTATTTTGAGCAATTCAAGTCCGGCATGTGTGGATGCGAATGGCTGAAAATATCGGGTTGTTACATTTGGTATCAGAGCCAGGTTTTAGGCAAACCATAGCCTGCGGAGCAAAAACTCATTAGACATAGGGTAGAAATACCCTAGAATGAGTGACATCAATCTCAGAATCATTTCCTTGTGAGAGAGCGTATTTTCAAAGTATAAAATATTTACAAATTATTTTTAAAGGATTTTCAAAGATTATTTTAGTACAAAAATTTTCTTATTTTGAAACCAAGATTTTCTAAACTTCATTCCTTCTGTATCCACCTTGTTAGAAATATCTTGGTTAGGATTCTTATCGATTAGGATTCCTTGAAATTTGGAACACTCCCACTTGTTCTCGAATCCAATCTTGTTTTCCCTATTTTATCCTTTTGATTTTGGAGCATTCTGTAACTCCACTTTGGAATGACCTCTATAAAGATCAGTGATTCCGTAAATCTTTGAATGATTTGAAAGGGGGTGAAACTCCTTTACAAGTGGCGTTGATTCACCGGAGATTTCGATATCCTCGGATTTCGATGCTATTTATCTCTCGCTCTACCTGGATTCTATCTCTCGATCGAATGTCGATTTGCCTTAGATTTCCGAATTGATTATATTCCTGAAGTCTCGGTTGACCGATTTAGGTCGCCCGCGATTTATAAAGGCTTATCCATCTTCAATTTGGTAATTAAATTATCTCATCTTCGTTCGAGCTTATCTTCGAACCAGAATTCTATTTGATTAGAGTTCCTCTAATTTGGATATCTGTTGTTTGGAATCCACCCTTGAATCATCCTTTGGAAATTTGTGTTTGGTTGTATTTTGAAATTTTGCATACATCGAAATTATTATTTTATAAGGATGACCCTATTATATATAAAAGTGAAATGTTTTCAATAAGGATTTTTTATATCTTTTGAAAATGGAAATTTGAAACTTTGAAAGGATTTGAATTTTGAAAATTTATAAGAATTTGACCTTTATAAAATGATTTATAACTGAAGGGTTTTGAATGTGAATTTCGAAGAATCGAACTCCGGTGTTTTGAAATCGGTTTTAAGATTTTGGAAAATATATAATAATATGATTTTAAGATATTTTTTGAATAAGAAATGTTTAAAATGCATTCGAATGAATTCCAATGATTTCTAAGAGATTTCTAAGAAGTTTCAAGAAAATAAAAATCCAAAACCCTTTTATGTCGTTGGAAAATAATTTAGGTGATGAATAAATGCATCATCGATATTTATTTTCGACTTTCTGAGTAGAGGAGAGGCCACACTAGTAGCTTTGCTATGCGAGTGATTTTGTGAAACAAATTTTGATTTCAGATTTCAAAGTATGGTTTGATGTTCGAAAGATATATGTATATATACGTATTTGAAATGATTTAAAGTAAGCCAATGTTCAGTCCTCAGGATTTAGAATGGTTTTGGTAGAACCCTATCTTTTGGAATTGGTTTACTGATTTGTTGGCGATTTCTAATTCTTGGATTGAAATTATGATTTCTTCGACTATTTTGAAGGTTCGAGCACTTCCAAGTCAAGTTTAACTGTTCAAAGCTAAGTAATCTTGAAAGGTATAAGGTATTTGATAAAGAATATAAGTTTAGTTTGGTATGGTTAAAGTATAAAGTAATATGATTTATATAAGTTTGAAACTGTTCGTTGAGTGAAATAAATAAGACTATTTTGAGTTATACTGGTATGAAATATAGAATTGAAATGTTTTGAATAAAGTATATATATAGAACAATAATATTTCCAATGGTAAATTGAATTTTTTATATAGAAATAAATAGTTTGAAGGTTTTAAAAAGGATGGTTTTTAACTTAGTAACCATTTTAGACACTTTGATGATTGAAATGGCTTGGAAATGATTTAATCTTTATTTTGATAAAGAATGTGAATTTGAAATGATAATTGAGTTTGATAAATGAATATTTGAAGTTTATATTTGTATGAAAGGATATTTGGTTTACTAGTAATTTGAGTTTATTTAAAAATGATGGATTTATGAAATGAATATTTCAAAACTAAGTAATAAGGAAGTAAAATTTGAGATATATGAAATTATAAAATTTAGTTTTGGAATATGGTATATTTAAGCTTTGAAATATATTAAAGATTGAATAGTTTATTTTATGGATCAAATCTTTATTTGAAATTTGATAATATTTGAAATGGTTTTGTTGGAAAACTAAATTGAATTAAAACTGATGGTTTGAATTGAATTAAAATTGGAAATTTTAGATTTGGGTTTAATTTAATAAATTTGTGAAATGTAAAAAATTAAAGGAATGTTTTATGATTTGAAATGTATGATTTCGAAAGGTTATGATTTTCAAAGTGTAATGATTTCTAGTATTTTGGTTTTGAAAGATTTATAACTTTGAAAGTATTATGATTTTTGAAAGCAAATATATGTTTGAAATGGAAATGAATTTGTTTAACATAAATTTTTTTGATTTGAAAATTTGGAATCTATTATTTTAAAAAATTAATTGAAACTGAATATATGAAATTAGGAAGAAATGACCTGGCGAAATCATTTATGATTTTGAAACTGAATTGATATTGAAATGGTTTGAAATTGAGAACCCTATATTTAAATACTTTGATTTGGGAGTTATCGAACTTATATAAAATGGATTTGTACAAGTATGAAATTGATTTGAAAACTATTGGTTTGGAAAAGGGTACTCAATTTGTAAAGTGAAATCTTATATAATCGAAGTCTATATAAGTATGATTTGATATACTATTCATTTGGAAAGTAATTGATTTGAAAATGGAATCTTATATATGATGGACTTTATATAAGTATGATATTTGAAAGTGATCTTGAAAGGTACTATATGATACATATTTTCGAAGTAAAGATATGGAAAGTGCCTTCTGCTTGGTATCCGCTTTATGGTCACACTGTGGATTCATTCTATCGATATTATTCTCTCTGATTTGGGTTTTCCGAATATGATATTCGAGTGTCCATCGAATTCCATGGCGATCTCCATGGTCTTATGATCGCGACTGCATAGCGTAATTCACAGAGGCTGCGAGAGCCTAAGGGTACGGATGTATCCTGGGGAATCCAGGCGTAACCATTGTGTATCTGTGATCTATTGGGTCGCTTGGTAGCGTAATCTGCAGGGGCTGCGAGAGCCTAAGCGTACGAATGTTTCCTGGGGGATCCAGGCGTAACCATTGTGTATTTGTGGTACTACCAGTCTTCATGGCGTAATCGCTGGGCTGCGGTAGTCAGCCTATGGGTACGGATGTTTCTTGGGGGATCCAGGTGTAACCATTGGGTATCCGCGATCCACGATCGACATGTTTGGTTTGGTTGATTTGTTTGGATTGTACTTTCCATATTTGTTGTTTATAAAAGGTTTTCCAGTATTTTCACTGGGTGTTGAAACAAGTCTACCAAGTACCTGGAGAATTCTAGCTTTGCGCCTGATCAACGCATAGCCAGAATCTACAGGAACGAAATTAAACTTGTTAAGACATCGAGTTATAAATGTATTTTGATAAAGTATTATATAAAGGATATTTTGATCATTTATTTTACTTTTCTAAATAATTTAAAATGTTTTAAATATTGTTTACTTCGAACTGTCAAATTTGAATCAAATGACTATTTATCATATTATAAAATGTTTAAAAATGTTAAATATAAAATTTTTAAATCGAAACTTATATAGTTTTAAATATGGTTCATCCTTTTCTTTCAACCTATTCTCCCTTCTAGCGATTTCTACCTTCTTCTTCTTTTGGGGTACTTTCTGTATTATGGAAAGAGTTGGTTATTTGGCTTATCGTTTAGATTTGCCGGAGAAACTTTCTGGAGTGCATGATGTATTCCACGTCTCACATCTCCTCTAGTATCTTCTTGACCCACCTCTTTTTGTTCAGCCAACTTCTCTTGATAGTTTGGACATTTAGCGTAGTCTGACTATCGAGAGTAAGCCACTTCGTATTGTCAGCAGAGGTACGAAGCAGCTAAGAAGGGAATCTGTTAGTCTAGTCAAAGTGCTGTGTAAGTACTGATGATCGATAATTTAACTGGGAGATGCAGGAGAGCATTCGTTCTTCGAATCCGGAATTGTTTTTCAGGTACTATTTTCTTTTTCTATCTCGCTTTTCCTTATTCTCCTTGTTCTTTCTTTTCAAGGACGAAAAGATTTGAGTGGGGGAGAGTGTAACAACCCTGAATTTTGTGATTTATTTTAATTATTTATTTTGATTATTTTATTTGAAAACTTTATTATATTTATTAAAATGAATAATTTTTCTATTTTAAATATTTTTTTTTATTTTTATGTGAATTATAATTTCAAACCTGAATATAAAGAATATTTTCCAGAAAAGTGGATTTTTGGTCAATCTGGTCAAACTTTGACTTTTAAATAAAGTTTAAATATTTGAGTTTTTTTAATTTTATCCTTTATTATGAAAATAAATTTAATTTAAAGAATTCTGCTTTTTGTTTCATTGAAATCCGATTTATATTGTGAAAGTTATTGTTTTTACAATATTGGGTGCAAATTGATTTATTTAATAAAATTGTCTATTTTAAATTATATAAATAATATTTTTATTTGTTAAATCATGTTCTAATGTGTGTTATATGACATTTTAGGTATATATTTTATTTTAAATATTTTTAAAGTGATGATAAAAAATTTCCAAAATTTATTGCATTTATTTTCTATTTTTAAAGCCTAATTTCAAATTTTTGCTAGTTTCTCAATTTAATTATATTTAATTAAAATTTATTTATTTATTTTTGTGCATTCATCATATTTTTGTGTTTTTATCTGTATTTATATGTACTTTACATGTATTTAAAATTTTAAAAGAAATTAAGAAATTTGAAAGGTTTTGACCGTTTATATGCATGCCTTTTCGTATTCAAAGTTGTCTTTTCATCACCAATCACCACATGCATTCAATTACTTCCATATCTCTTTTTTCAGCCGACCACTCCACTTTGTTTTCACGTGAAAAAAAATACTTCTCAACCCTAAAACAATCGGCCATCATCCTGAACAAAATTTTTGGTAAAAGTTTTCATTCTTTTCCATTTTTCTACTTGATTTATTGATTTTTGCACTTGCATTCATCTTATGTAGTTCGGCCCTCCTTACTCCAACACCTTGGCCGCCTCCTCCACCACCTATTCCAGCCACCATACTCTTCTCTCCACTGCCATTCTAGAGCCGAGACCATCCAAGTTGAAGATCTACCAAATTTTTGACAAAAACTCCACTTGATTCACCATAGCCGAACTCCTCTTGTCACCACCACACCAATCATGCTTTGGCCAACCCATACACCACCACCACCAGCCACAACCTAAGCCTTGGACCTCTGCAACACCTGTAGTTGATCTTCCCAGACCTGACCTTGTCCATCCATGCTTGGTCGAGACCTTTGATGGCCTTGAAATCCATGTATTTGCCTTGAATTTGTGTATTCATGCACACATATACCTCTTCTACTTCGTATGTTGTTATAGCCGACTTATATGACCATAACTTGATCCAAATCTGATCCAAAACCATCCCATTACAGTGCTTTTACAGCCCATAACTGAAGCATATGATGTTGAATGCAAGTGCAAAAGCGTTAGCTTTGAGTTGCGTATTTATTCCTAGCATTGTTTTGTAATATTTTGGTTTGTAATCCATATTGTACTTTGTTTTATTTGAAATTTCACAAGGCAATCAGCTTTAGCTCTCCCACTCTTGAATCGTAGTTGTGCTTTCGTGGATCTTAGTTTGTGTGTTTGGTTGTTATCTCCAGCTTGTAGAGATGAGTACTTCTCACCAGACATTCCGTACTTATATAAGTAGTAAATTGACACCCTGTGAATCTGTAGATATTATTATTATGTTGTAACTGCTTATGCTATGATCATATGATGATCATCATATTTATACACCTGTAATATCATCTGTTATTGTTATATGATGTTGTTCTGTTTATTTATATCAGTTTATCACACTGCAAGTTCCTTGTAGATTAGAATCACTATGGGTTGAAATGATACATACCCGAAGATAATTAATGAAATTTATTAGGGATATGTGACGCCCCACCTCTATACCCACGCTAGCCAAGAACATTACGGTGAATGCTGTCAACTAGCACGGAGAATAAGGCTGTTGAGGAGCAACCATCCGTGTAATTGCTTTGTGCGAGCATCGATATGTCAGATAGTATAACATGCAAATCTTTTCAAGTGGAAATCCGACATGCCGACACAAACTCAAAGCTACTACACAGTGGCTATAATATCTTCGGAAACAAATATAGAAACAAACATAACATAAATCAGTCACAGACAATTCATATCACAAAGGCGGAATAAGATATGAATATTACACATAAAAGTGTACATCATAGTAGTGGTCAGAAAGATCCACAATAACACAAAATAATAGCAACATGTGCTATACAAAAGAATACATCAATGAGTCAATATCTCAAGAGTATACAACAAAAACTAATAATCTAAGTAGTAAGCAAAAGGTCAGAGTAATGGATCCCTGGAGAGAAGTCAAGTCGAAGCAACTGCAACATCTCGGTCTGACACGAGTATTATTTATAAGAAAATAATAAATGGATCAGTCTAGCTATAAATATCAGATAACATGATATAGAACGAAAGATATGGCATAGACGTATAATATCCATAATGGCATACTACTATAAGTATGAAAATGATAATCAACAAACGATTAATCAATATCAAAGAATCTTCTCAAAGATCCAAAAAGGGTATCATACCCAAAACTTGTATTCACAACAAGTTAATGACACACGAATTCACCAATGCACAAAAATTGATAAATCATATCAATGAAAATCACTAAAATTAGTGAAGCATAAATTCTAGAATTCAACACACGAAATCCAGAAATCATAAAATAAAAGGGGGAGGCCTATCACACGAACGGGAGCATGAAAACTCACCAACAGCTGTAACACACGAACGAGAAGCTATCTCATGGTAGCTAGCTATTAATTTGACACACGAATGGTCCGAAGACCGTGGGTTGCTACCCCACCAATTTGAGTCGAAACTCCACAAAACGGGGTTTAGTCTCCCTCGCAGACAAAGAGACATCGCACATTGCTAGTCTAAATCACAAAGATGATCGTCTTGATCAACGAGGAGTGTCGATTACACTAAGCTAGTAAATATATGAGTTTAGCTTCATGTCCCATAACCACTTGCTTAACTTAAATATTTACGAACAAACTGTAAATCTCCACTAGAAAATTGTCACAAGAGGTTCAATCGAACAAGTCCAAGAATTAACCGACGAAGTAAACGCAAGCGTTTCATACCACTCGTTTTACTAAGCCGTTTAATTAGATTTCTCATACGAGTGAGGTAAAGGTTTGTATATACTAATAGATTGGAAAACGGTTTTAGAAACAAGCTTTGTAATTAAAATAGTATTAAAAACGTTTGAGGAAAGAGTGTTTTGATATTTACTACTAGTATAGAAAACCTTTATATTTTTAAAGTGACAAATCACTAAGAAGATTGTAAGAACAATCAATCACTAAAATTCACATTCGAAGACGTGAATAAAATCCAGAGAAACCGATAAAGAATCCATTGAAATGGATATTCAAAAATCCCTAAAAAGAGTCATCAAAGTCAAAATAAATGATAACAACAAATAGGATTATCACGAATCGATTTAAATTGGAATTCTCAAACGAATAGGCAAATAGGCAAAATACAGCAGTTTCAGACGTCTGAAACAAGTGGTTCAGACGTCTGAATCTGGAAATATAAAAATTTCCAGAACACAATTCAGACGTCTGAACCAAATGTTTTAGACGTCTGAAATAGACATATTTTAGCCTATTTTCTTTCTGTTTGAAAATAAGCCAATTCAGACGTCTGAAACCATATATTCAGACGTCTGAATCTGGGAATAGAAAACTTCCCAGACAATATTCAGACGTCTGAATATCACGTTTCAGACGTCTGAATGAAGGGTTCAGGGCATTCCCTGAACCTAGGCCAAAAGTGGCCAAACGAATGTAGAAAACGATCGATTGAGCAAATGGTGAGGACAAAGGAATTACGTCGAACGACAACCCAGCCCAAACGGCTCTTCGATACGCCTCAAATATCAATGTCCAAATATCCATAATAGGATTTTCATAAATTGGACCAAAACACCAAAAATTGGAATATACACCAATTCAATCCAAACCAAAATCAATTGCACAAGAATAAGTGTTAGGAATTCATACCTAACAATCGAAGATAATTATAGACTAAGATGTGAGATAAAAATCTCACCTTTTTACAAAATCGAACAAGAAGAAGCTTGAAAGCAAATGGAGAATCAACCTCTCTTCAACACAACCCAAATGAGCTTGAATCTAAGATCAAAACAAGAACATTCCCAAAATTAGGTTTAGGAATTTCTGAAATTGGTAAGAGAATAAGTTGGAGAAGAAGGAGAGAAGCTTACCAATGGGTTCTTCTTGAGTTTGGAGCTAGGAATTTGAAGTTGCAAAAAGGAACTAGGGTTTTGAGCTCCTAATTCTTTTTCTCTTTCACCATTGTTGAAAGCTCGAAGAGTTAGGAATTAGAAATGAAGTAATGAAGAGTTGGAGGGGGTTGGGACTGAATACATAAGTGGGCTCAGCCCAAACCAAAACCCTAAGTGAAAAGTAGCAAAATTCAACTTTCTCCAAACATATCGAAGCTTATACTCAAAAAGGTCGCAAACGGCATTTTGAACTCAATGGGGGTGGTCTCGAGTCCTAATTCGACCGTATGCAAAAAGTAGCTTTTCGGACTAAAATCCGACTAACGATAAAATATTTAAATAAAATATTTAAATATAAAATCGATAAATATGCGGGTTGTTACATTTTATTTGAACTAAATTAAACCTATTACAGCATTTTAAATGCTATCTTTTGTTAAATGTATTGTTTTAAAACATAACTTTCCTTAGCATCTTCTAAGTGCTGCTATAGTTGAATTTATACCGTTTTGATAAATTTAAAAGAATAAATGAACTTTGAGAAGGCTAAATTTATGAGAATTTGGTATTTGATTATTAAATATAATAACTTCACTTTTAAATGATTTAAATGGAATATTTAATTGGTTTAATTAGAATATTTAATTGGTTTAATTAGAATATTTAAATGGTTGAAATGGAGTATTTTGATTTGAAATATAAACCATTTTGAATTGTGATTTGAAATGGTATTTGAATTAAATAAAACTGAATGGGGTTTTGAAGATATGATATTTTGACATTTTGAAATGGATTTCTGAATGATATTGAATTTTGAAATGATATTTGATTTCTAAGTATAAATTGCTATTTTGAAATTTTAACAACGGGATATATTTAATTTATAGTTTAACTGATCCTTAAAGGATGGGCGATCCCAAGAATCCTTTAAGTTATTGTACATTACTACTACAGTTCACTTGAGTTGGTTTACATTATATAAGTATATATGTCCTGACTCGAGTGTTTTGTGTTTTACTTTACGCTCGGGTCAGCCTGAGTATTTACAGCTTAGCTTTGGATTTCTTTTCTGGAGCTAGGAATCGCTGGAGATTCTGCTTGTCTAGTTATATGTTCCCTTTCAGTTTCAGTTGTTCTATTTCAGCTCTAGTATTTATAAACTGCTATGTATTTGAGATTTCTATTGTATATGTTTTTCAGACTGATATTATGTATTATGTTTTGAGAGGTTGTTATAGTTGCTTCATGAACTACTATGGTATTTTAAATAAATGTAACTTTTTAAAACTTTAAATAATCAAGTTAATTCATTTTCTTGAAAATCCATTTCTTTGTAATGAATGGTTTGTATAAATTAATTTGTATGATTTGTTTAACTTAAATGTATTAAGTTAAAACCTTAAGTTATTTTCAAACTTAATTTGAAATGTTAAAAAGTTAATTAATAAGGAAAAGTTTTTATCTTAAAAACTCAATTAAAATTTGATAATTAATGAGATAATTAAAGAGTGATTAATTAATTAAATTAGTTAATGATTAGTAATTTATTAATTAACAGTTAAGGATTAAGTGATTTATTAAATTATAATTAGGAATTGTTAATTAATAATTAGAGATAAGTAATTAAGGATTATTTTGTTTTAAAACATAACTAATGGATTAATTAAGTAAAGTTAACTACTAAGATAAATTGTTTTTAAATCATTAATAAAGATAATATTTTATCTTAAACTTAATTAGGATTTTAACGAGTTGAAATTAATTTAAGTTTAATTAATTTAATTAATTATTGATAAGGATCATGTAATTAATTAAGAATAATTAATTAAATTAACCAATAATTATGATGGATTAATTAATAATTAAAGATTAATTTGTAATTAGAAATTAATTAAGTAATTAAGGGTTAATTAAACAGATAATTAAGAAGTACTTAATAGAGTTTTATTAAGTAATAATTAGGTTTTCTTAATTAATAATTAAGAGATTATTAATCTATAATTAAAGTTAATTAAGGATTAATTAACTATTATTAAGAGTTAATTAATTGTCATTAATGATTGATTAATTGGTAATTATGGATTAATTAATTTGTAATTAAGGTTGTTAATTATAATTAAGTTTTATTAATTAATAATCAAGAGATAATTAATTAGTTAATTAAGGTTAATTAATTAATTATAAAGTAGTCAAGGATTGATTACTTTGTATTAAAGGTTATTGATTAATAATTAAGGTTTATTAATTAATAGTTGAAGGACAATTAATCTGTAATGAAGGATTAATTAGTTTGTTTAATGGGTAATTAAGGGTTGAATCACTCGATTGTGATTTATGAGATGAATGTGATTAATTTAAGTTAAGATAGTCACCTGGTAATTGATTAAGTATAATTACTTAATGAGATTTGATAAGTGTAATTACTTAGTGTAAGTAATTGATAAATAAATTACTGGATGTAATTGATATAAGGGGGAAATTACTTAATGGAAAGTAATTTTAAAGGTTGATTACTTGGTAGAAGTAATTAATCCTTAATTACTTGGTGTAATAATCAAAGGATAAATAAAATTAATTAGAAGTTAATTAAGAAGTAATTAAGAATAGTTAATTACTGTTATCGTTATTTAGATTGATTAATGAAAGTAATTAATTAAAGTATAATTAATTAATGTAATTAATTAAGGATTAATGTAATTAATTACAATTAATTAATTAATAAAGTAATTAAAGGTCAATTACTGTAATTGTTTGTGAATAATTAATTTGTGTAATTAATTAAAGGATAATTACTTAAAGTAATTAGAGAATAAATAATCAAGGGTGATTAATTAAGATAGATGGTTGATTAATTAATTAAATGGATTGTAAAAATTAATGGTTGACTAAGCAGGATTTGGTAATTAATTCTTAAGTAATTAATTTAATTTAAGTTGATTAAATTAATTTTAATACGGATTAATAGTGGTTGCTTATATATGATTGTTTAAGTAGAATGTTTGATTTGGTAGACATCTGCTGGATGATAATCTATGATATCCCATGATATGATATTTGGACATATCTGTGATAAATGTGTGATATTTATCTGTGAATGCTGTGTGAATTCAAGTATTGAATTGTATATAATTGTTTAAATCTTAAACAACTTGGCCTTTAAGATACGTTTGGATTTTGATGAGACCGGGATCGGGTACCAAATTTGATTATCCGAAAACTACATCGATCCAAGTTAAACGATAGGTCGTGACATCTCAAGTGAAGATTCAGAGAAAGGCTATGGTCGTTAACTCGTAGGGTGATTCCAAAAGAAGTTAACGGAGATAGTGCTTTGTATAGGGATGAAGATTTAAGTGCAAGGGTTATTGTCGTTAACTCTAAGGGTGATTCCAAAATGAGTGTAACGAGATAATGCCTTCAGTTTCGTTCGAACCTAAAATGAACTTGTATAGTTTAAATGCTTTCAGAACATCGTCGGGTGGACGATGAGCATTCTAAGAGATGTGTTCTCTAAAGGTAATCGTAGCCTCAAGCCTCATCAACCGGGAATGGCTAAAACAGGGGAGGTGCAACAAGGCTAAGTGGGTAGCACCCAAGTAGGACGAGATTTACCCCTGTCTAGAGTCCCTTTTTATTGGGCTGTGTAGGCAGTTGGTTCGAAACAACAACGGGGTTGTCTTATTCGAGACTGTCCAGTAAGGGATAGTTCCGGCATTATGTTGTAGGGGATTTAGGGTGGATCCACGGTACGGTGATCCAGGCCACATACTGTGACGGGCGTTACCCCAGTAGCCCTGCCATTGATGGAAACCCATTCTTCCTACGTTCCCTTACGGTTTTGATTGTATTACCCACTTTTGTGGCTAATATCTGGAATTTAATGAATGTAACAATTTCAGCTACTTTTATTTACTTGAAAACCCTATACACTATTATGATATCATAGAATTTCCTATCAAAGTTTTGGTTAGCGTAAGGTAAAAACTTACCCATGTTTATGTGTGGGAAGTCTTACGTGATACCTTTGTTTTCAAAGGTTTTCAAAGTTAAACAACTTTAACCCGTTTACTCACATCAGACCCATGTCTGACCCGGAGTTTATTTCTGTTTTCCTAAACTCTTGGGTACTCAAATTTTTACAAGTAGCCAGGGGATTCAGGTTAGCTTTGACGAAATCTGGAGGAGCAATAGAGCAGAAGGCTTCAGCGTTTGTAGATATGTGTGTGTGTGTGTGTATAGTGTTCCGCTGTGTGTTCTCTGAGTCGTTTGTATTGTGTTGTATATTGAGTTGTAAATAGACCGATGTTTATAACTGTCTAATTTGTGATATAAAGTTGTGTAACTTTGATGTATATGATACTATGTAATATTTATGTGATTAATATAATTTAATCGTTCCGCTGTTGAGATTCCGCTGTTGAGAGAGCATACTTGTAATTTTGAAATATATATATATATATATATATATATATATCTATTTCTACCTAATTTGTTGGGTTACCTGTTCGGGTTTTCCAATATAAGTGTTAGAGGTAGAAAGGATAGTGGTGTGTGTGGAACTACTACCAATGGAAGAGTATGTGTCGAGACTGTAGACCGAATACCGTCTCGAGTAAGCTTTGCAGCATGGTGTAAGGATTTCACCAATATCTGAAGGAAACTTGTTAAGGTTCAGAGTCCAGCATTGAAGTGTAAGTTTGATCGCGCTCGTGTGAGCGGATTTTTAAGAGTTTGGATCTATCAGTTAAGCAGAAGCGAGTGATGGTATCTTGGCTACCTCAGAAAGAAGTAGCTGTGTGATGAGACGCAGTGACTATGGATGTGTCCGAAGATGTTTTCTTTTGGAGCAAGTTTAAGGAAGTGTGTCTGCATCGGTGATATGGCTGAGTTCAACAGGACGTTTGTGTTTGGTCTGTGGTCCAAGTTTCTCAAGGAGCTTTGGATAAGAAGTCTTTGGCATCTGTGGCAGCGGAGTAACTGGGAGATGTTGTGTGTTCCAGTTGGAAGATCTTTTGGCTTAGCAGTTTCCTAGAGGTCGAGTCCGAAAGCAGTAGAGTAGATCCATTTCTTCAAATGGATTGGTCAAGCACTAAGACTGTTCTGATGGGTAAAGAAAGAACAGTATATTGGAATTGGACTAGAAAGGATCGCAAAAGTGAATTGCGATAGTTGAGTGTTCTCTTGGGACACCTTTTGCTTGGGTTTGAGGCATCTCTAGATGATGTAGGAGTTATAGAGTTATCAGAGATTTTCCGAATGTCTTATGGGAAGAAGTTTTGGGGAAGCAGCTCAAGATTTTGTGAGACTTCTGTGTTTTCTCTTTATGGATCTAAGAAAACATATTTTCTGGATGGGTTGGTCAAGTCTGTGCTCGTATTCATCGACGGCATTCTTGTCTTCTCCAGATCAGAGTTGTGCAGCGGAAGCTAGGTGGTAGATGTTCTAGAGTGGAAGCAACCAAAAGTTGCAGGGTGGGATTAGAGGGTTTCTACAGGAAATTTTTAGGATTTGAAGTCCAGATTGGCAAGTGCATCTGTTTTGTCTTTTTCAGATAAGAGAAGTTAGTTTTCTACTGATGATAGTCGAGTTTGTGTTCTTGAATTCGGTAGATCTTTAGATGATCCGTTTGTTGGATTGTTTTTTGCCCTGTTTGTTTTGAGAAGCATCAGCGATGGTTGATCAGATCAGGAAGAATAAGGCAGCCCAGGATCGTCAGAAGAGTTCTGTGGATTAGAGACGAAGAAATTTGGAATTCGAAGTCGGAGACTTCTTTGCTATTTTCTTCGGTAAAGGGAGCAAATAAGATTGGGTAAGACTAGGAAGATAGCTCCGAATATATTGGATCTTTTTGAGTTTTTGTGTGGATTAGTGTTTTGGTCTGCAGGTTTAATTGTAAGTTTGGAAGACTGAGATTCAATGTATTTCACGTATCTCTGAGGTAGTACGTATATGATCCATCACTGGTTGTGGAACCAGCAGTTCAGGAGGATTTGCTAGTTGAGTCGATCTTGTCTGTGGTCAGATATCTTGTGTAGATTGTAGATCTAGATGAGTAGGAGCTCAGTAGCTTAGTGGTGTAGCCAGTTTGGATTTAGTAGAGCGAGTATCCAAGTATCTTTATGTGGGAAACTCTGGATAATATTAGGAAGCTTATCCGGATCTATGTCCGGATAGATAGAGTTGTTTGTTTGAATTATTTATTTGTTTGGATGATGGTTGTTTGATTGATAGTGTATAGTTGATGTGTATGCTTGGATTTTTAAAATAAAGTTAAAAGCTTTTGGCTTATCTTTTGTTTTAAATTTCGGGGACGAAATTCTTTTAAGGGGGGAGGAATGTGATATCCTAGAATTTTAAGGAATTTAAAATTTGATAATCTCTTGATTTAAATTATTTGAAATTGATGAAATTGTTATTTTCAAAAATAAATAACCAAATAATAATAATGCGATATTTTGATTACGGTTATAGATTGATTTTTAATAAGAATAATTATTTAATTTGTGTTATTTTGTAAATTTGATTTTAAGTAGACTTGTTATTTTCAAATTTAATAAGTATTGTTTAAAATTATATATATACATATATGTATTAAGTTGTTTTTAAATGGAGTAATCAATTTCAAACTTAATAATATGTTTATTTAAAAAAATATAAATGTTTGGTTTGATTTTTAAATTGAATTTTAAAAGTAATTTGAATTTGAATCTGGATTTGGATTTGAATCTTTAGAGATAATTATTTTAATATATTTTAATATGAAATGTATGAATAAAGTTTTTATTTAAATAAGATTTTTATTTTACATTATTTTCCTTAAAGATGTTATTTATATAGATTTGGAAAGTGTTTATTTAATGGTAGATAAATACAAAAGATTTATATTAACATTTTTAAAAATGAATTTAATATATTATATATGATTTTATTCAAATCATAATTGGTTTATATTTTATTTCTTTTAAAAAGTTTTATTCATATAAATTGGAAAAGGCATTTAAAATATATTTATAAATTACGAAAACTCATTATAAAGGCTTTTAAATCATTTAAAAATAAAATGAAAATAAATAATTACAAGTGTTAATATTATATGCATCTTACACACATGTGTAAGGTAATCACGGATTATAAGGACAAGTGTCATATTTCAATTTTGTTTTTCTTTCATTCAAAAACAAATCTATATAAATCTATATCCTCCCTCTCCTCCATTTTCTTTGTTCATTTTCACATTTTCAATACAAACCAAAACCAGAAAATTTATCAAACCTGAAATCATCTCTCAAACCAAAAATGAAAACAAAACTAGAAATCTCTCAAACCCATCTGCAATGCTTTTTCCCTTGTAACCATTTTTATACTAAACCTGTAAACATCCATCAGTACACCAAAGCCCTGTTAACAATCAAACTTGTAACCAGTTATTCTTTCAAAACCTGTAACCATTTGTTCTTCAAGTCTGTGATATTTTCAATAACGCATGCAAGTAAATCTGTAGAAAAAGCAAAATTTTCAAGGCATTTCAGTTTCAAAGCTTTTCAATTTTTAAAAGGAATCGAGGTGGTCAAGTTCAAAAGCTTCCAGTTTTTCAAAGCTATGCCTCTTTAAATAGGTGAGTAAACATTCTAATTCTAAAGCTAAAGTGGTTTTAAATTTGCTTTCATATGATTTCTAAGATGAATTATCTTTGCATGTTTATATATGTGTATGAACACTGTATGTATGAGAGTGTTGAGCTCTGCATGTTGATATATCCCTGTTTCCAGGTTTCAGAGTCTACAAATCAATCAAAATTTCATATCTTTTCATTTAATCGCTGTTAGCACTTGGATTAAAAACAAAATAGATTAGTTTTAGTATAATCTAGGTACTAAAAATATAAACAAGTATATAAGTGATGAAATATGCTTGCATTTGGGAAATAATAGTAGGAATCCTTTAAAACATGTAAATTCAAATATCGAATTTTACTGATTCATGTTTATGTCTTGAATCATCTGTGGAAATTAAGATTTTTAAAACAAATATTACAACTTTTAGAATTGTAATAAGGGTGCAGTTCTTAGATGACCAGAGTTTGGAATTTTGGGATTTTTTGGTGACTGGAGTTCATCGAGTGGTCGAAGTTCTTTCTGGAGCTGGATGTATGATCAGGTGTGTGGGAAAAATTGTCTGGAAGTTGGTTAATCCACCATGGCGTTGAGGGTTGTTCGATTTTGTTCTGAAACCTAGTTTGGTTTAAGGTCTGTTTAGAGATCATTTCTTCATCTCTGATGGATCGAGTGGCACGTAACTCTGGGGATGGTGGCGTGGGTGTCAGACGAAGCTAGAGACAGAGTTGCCGCGACTCCAGTGATCGGAGACGTGTGATTCGAGTTGTTTCTGGTGATGTTCTTGTTCTTGTTTCTACTGAATGGTTTGATCTTTTTTGCGCGCCTGTGCTTGAGATTGGAGTGTTTGGATCGATGATGTAGGCGATCATGGATGTGTGGGAGGTTCTGGCGATGGTCGGAAGATCATCGTGGATGGTGCAGGTGCACAGTGGCATGGATGTGTCAGATTTGTCTAGGTTTTGGGTTAGTTTGTTGTCTCAAAGATGGTTTCGGGATAATATGATTTTGACTCGGAGTTTTTACTTGGGTCGTATGCAAGAACTTGATTGAACTGTTAAGTTTTAATAGTTTTTAAATTTTAAACCAAACTGTTAAGTTTTAAAACAGTTTTCAAATTTAAATCATATAGTTTTAAATAAGAAGAAAAGATGTAGATGTATTTGGTTTGATTCAAGCACATATGCGTTAAACCCAAAGCAAATGTTCAAACAAGTTTTTAAATTTAAATAAAAGTAAGTTTTTAAAACTTTAAATAATCAAGTTAAATCATTTTCTTGAAAATCCATTTCTTTGTAATGAATGGTTTGTATAAATTAATTTTGTATGATTTGTTTAACTTAAATGTATTAAGTTAAAACCTTAAGTTATTTTCAAACTTAATTTGAAATGTTAAAAAGTTAATTAATAAGGAAATGTTTTTATCTTAAAAACTCAATTAAAGTTTGATAATTAATAAGATTATTAAAGAGTGATTAATTAATTGAATTAATTAATGATTAGTAATTTAAATTAATTAACAGTTAAGGATTAAGTGATTTATTAAATTATAATTAAGAATTTTTAATTAATAACTAGGGATAAGTAATTAAGGATTGATTTATTTTAAAACTTAATTAATAGATTAATTAAGTAAAGTTAATTACTAAGCTAAAATGTTTTTAAATCATTAATAAAGATAATGTTTTATCTTAAAGTTAGTTAGGATTTTAATGAGTTGAAATTAATTTAAGTTTAATTAAGTAATTTAATTAATTATTGATAAGGATTAATTAAGTAATTAATTAAGAATAATTAATTAAATTAACCAATAATTATGATGGATTAATTAATAATTAGAGATTAATTAATTTGTAATTAGAAATTAATTAATTAAGTAATTACGGGTTAATTAAACTGGTAATTAAGAAGTACTCAATAAAGTTTTATTAAGTAATAATTAGGTTTTCTTAATTAATAATTAAGAGATTATTAATCTATAATTAAATTTAATTAAGGATTAATTAACTATTATTAAGGGTTAGTTAATTGTCATTAATGATTGATTAATTGGTAACTATGGATTAATTAATTTGTAATTAAGGTTGTTAATTAATAATTAAGTTTTATTAATTAATAATTAAGAGATAATTAATTAGTTAATTAAGGTTAATTAATTAATTATAAAAGTAATTAAGGATTGATTACTTTGTATTAAAGGATATTGATTAATAATTAAGGTTTATTAATTAATAGTTGAAGGATAATTAATCTGTAATGAAGGATTAATCAATTTGTTTAAAGGGTAATTAAGAGATGAATTACTCGATTGTGATTTATGAGATGAATGTGATTAATTTAAGTTAATTAATTTGTTAATTAATTAAATATAGTCACTTGGTAATTGATTAAGTATAATTACTTAATGAGATTTGGTAGGTGTAATTACTTAGCGTAAGTAATTGATAAATAAATTACTGGATGTAATTGATATAAGGGAAATTACTTAATGGGAAGTAATTTTAAAGGATGATTACTTGGTAGAAGTAATTAAGGATTAATTACTTGGTGTAATTAATCAAAGGATAAATAAAATTAATTAGAAGTTCATTAAGAAGTAATTAAGAATATTTAATTAATGTTATAATTATTTAGATTGATTAATGAAAGTAATTAATTAAATTATAATTAATTAATGTAATTAATTAAGGATTAATGTAATTAATTAAGGATTAATGTATTTAATTACAGTTAATTAATTAACAAAGTAATTAAAGGTTAATTACTGTAATTGTTTGTGAATAATTAATTTGTGTAATTAATTAAAGGATAATTACTTAAAGTAATTAGAGAATAGTTAATCAAGGGTGATTAATTACGATAGATGGATGATTAATTAATTAAATGGCTTGTAATTAATTAATGGTTGACTAAGCAGGATTTGGTAATTAATTCTTAAGTAATTGATTTAATTTAAGTTGATTAAATTAATTATAATTTGGATTAATAATGGTTGCTTATGGATGATTGTTTAAGTAGAATGTATGATTTGGTAGATATCTGCTGGATGATAATCTATGATATTCTGTGATATGATATTTGAAAATATCTGCGATAAATGTGTGATATTTATCTGTGAATGCTGTGTGAATTTAAGTATTGAATTAAATTGAATTGTTTAAATATTAAACAATGGCCTTTAAGATACGTTTGGATTTCGATGAGACCGGGATCGGGTATCAAATTTGATTATCCGAAAACCACATCGATCCAAGTTAAACGATAGGTCGTGACATCTCAAGTGAAGATTCAGAGAAAGGCTATGGTCGTTAACTCTAAGGGTGATACCAAACGAGTTAACAGAGATAGTTCTTTGTATAGAGATGAAGATTTAAGTGCAAGGGTTATTGCCGTTAACTCTGAGGGTGATTCCAAAATGAGTGTAACGAGATAATGTCTTCTGTTTCGTTCGAACCCGAAACAAACTTGTATGGATTGAATGCTTTTAGAACATCGTCAGGTGGACGATGAGCATTCTAAGAGATGTGTTCTCTAAAGGTAATCGAAGCCTCAAGCCTCATCAACCGGGAATGGCTAAAACAGGGGAGGTGTAGCAATGCTATGTGGGTAGCACCTAAGTAGGACGAGATTTACCCCTGTCTAGAGTCCCTTTTTATTCGGCTATGTGGGAAGTTGGTTCGAAACAACTGCGGGGTTGTCTTGTTCAGGACTGTCCAATAAGGGATAGTCCTGGCCTTGTGTTGCAGGGGATTTAGGGTGGATCCTCGATACGGTGATCTAGGCCACGTACTGTGTCGGGCGGTATCCCAGTAGCCCTGCCATTGATGGAAACCCATTCTTCCTACGCGCCCTTACGGTTTTTATTGTATTACCCACTTTTGTGGCTAGTAGCTGGAATTTAATGAATGTAACAATTTCGGCTATTTTCTATTTACTTGAAAACCCTAGAAACTATTATAATATCACAGAATTTCCTATCAAAGGTTCGGTTAGCGTAAGATAAAAACTTACCCGTGTTTATGTGTGGGAAGTCTTACGTGATACCTTTGTTTTTAAAGGTTTTCAAAGTTAAACAACTTTAACATGTTTACTCACACCAGATCTATGTCTGACCCGGAGTTTATTTCTGTTTTCCTAAACTCTTGGGTACTCAAATTTTTATGAGTAGCCAAGGGATTCAGCTTAGCTTTGACGAATTCTAGAGGTGCAATGGAGCAGAAGGCTTTAGCGTTTGTGTGTGTGTGTGTGTGTGTGTATAGTGTTCCGCTGTGTGTTCTCTGAGTCGTTTGTATTGTGTTGTATATTGAGTTGTAAATAGACAGATGTTATAACTGTCTAATTTGTGATATAAAGTTGTGTAACTCTGAAGTATATGATATTATGTAATATTTATGTGATTAATATAATTTATTCATTCCGCTGTTGAGATTCTAATGTTGTTTCTTTCTTTCTTCTCTTTCTTTCTCTTTTCTATCCCTTTCTTTCTAATTAATGATTCGTCTTTCTGTGGAGTGAAAGATGGGTTGTTACAAGGGGTAAGGAGGAAGTGGTGATTATTTCTTTTCCCTCCTCTTAAAGTTAAACAATTGTAACCCTAAATTGAATCGGGGAACAAACTTGATTTGATTATAATTATGACGAAATTATATGACAAGGACACGAATATGCCTATTACCTTGACTGTCTACTATAGACATTATTGGACATGGACATGCATATGGTAAAGCTCTTTGGACCCAAAGCTTGTTATGGTTTTATATAAATCATTTGGGATTCGATCTAAACTAGAGTTTATATGCATAATCACTACCTTGCCATACATATGGACATAGGGCTATGAACTAAGAGGATCACCTATCTCGTCTGTTAAAGTGCTTTATGGACTACTGCACATTTTTACGGCCTTTTGTTTTACCTCCTTTGATCGTGTGGCATGGACTTTCAAATGTCTTATTCCAAAAGAATGTACAAGATTTTCGAGCAACTTGTTCCAAAAGACTATATTGGCTTTCGAATTCCTCATTCAAAAAGTCCTTGGCTATCATGGGGCTGTTCCTCAATAACATCATCTTGTACTAATCTTTGAATGCTAAGCTTAATATTGATCTCTTTACACCATTTGGTAAATACCAACTAATCCATGCTTAGTCAAATCATCAAGCGTGTTAAAATCGAGCTTTGGCTCATCACACTTTGCATCATGGGTGTTATACCAATTTTTGGATTAACATTTTGGCACTAAAAGGAGGACTCAAACCTCCATTTCCCTATAACTCTATCTCTAGACTAATTACATAAAGTTTCCTTTTGTTTTGGAAAAATGGGGAGATCATGGCGAATTAATGTTCCAAATTAAGAAGTTGTACAAACGACAACATGGTAAGAAAATGTTGTCCCCAATTTCAACTTAGGGAATATAGGACCTGGACAACCAGAAAAGCCTATGTATAGTGAAGCTAACATAATAGGTGGCCATGATGCAAGATTTATTGGAGAAGATCCTTGCACAATAATATGCATAAACTTCCAAGTTCACTGAAGGGGTGGAAGTTGAACTTCCAAGAAGGAATTTGAATGCTTCTTTGCTTAGGAATAGAGGCGAAGACAAGTTTACTATGACTCCACAAAAGAGGAAAGGAAATCAAAAAGCTAAAGCAATATGACTCTCCCCTATATCAATGGTGAGTAATAAGGCTGAAGAAAATACTAAGGAAGATTAGTGGATGAGTCCAATAAGCAATCTGAAAGCGCAATCTCCAACGAGTGTAAACCTAATAGAAGCAATCACCATAGCAACGAGGCTTATCTAAGGGACATTGCTCAAACAATGGAAAATGATATGCTTAATCTTAAAGGAAAAAAGAACTCTTGATGCAAGAGTCAACAATAACCACTGAGAAGTTCCCTTGACAGATGAAATCTTGTCCACAAGAATCCCGTCCCACATCAAAGTTCCTTCCTTAAGATACAACGGAACCACTGACCTAGGTGACCAGCAAAAGGCATTTGAAAGATAGATGGACCTTTAAAATGCATATGGAGCAGTGCATTGCTTGCTTTTCCCTATTAACTTATAGGGCACAACAACTAAGTAGTACAAATATTATCGTGAGAAAATTATCTACTCCTAAAAACAATTCTCTCATGAGTTCTTGGCGCAGTTTTGTATATGCAAAGGTACCACATTTGAGTATAATGTGCTAGCCAATGTCAAGCAAAAATTGGGGGAATTATTAGGAGATTATCTTAATAGGTTTAATGTAGAGGCATTGAAGGTGGAAGATATGACCGACAGAGACAAGTTGATGGTTGTGTGCTCAAGACTGATCGAACATACACCATTTTGGTGGGAGCTCTATATTTATGGGTGTAAAGATTTACATGATTTTCACTTTCCAGCTAATATATTTATCCATATGGATGGAATGTATCATGCTAAGAAGAAAGTTTAGACAAAGAAAGAAACGGGAAAAGCTAGTTATAACTGCAACAATAGGAAGCTGAGATGGAAGGATGCCCCAAACACCAATCATATTGCTTCAAACAAGCCAATATCCTCTATAGTCGCTAAGATGGAAGAAACTGGCAATATTCTGGGTTTTTACAAAGCTAAAACTAATCCTAAACCGAGAAAAGGGGAGGACTATTGTGCCTACTATAAGGCGAATGGATGTAAAACAAATGAATGTCGAATGTTGGCAGGCATAATTCAATGCATGATTTGTTTTGAACACCTAAAGGAGTTTGACAAGGATATCAGTAAGCTGCTTATTATGAAAATAGCCATCAAAGACTCCCAAACAATGCTGAAAATTTAGTATAATATGACATTCAACTTATTCCAAAAATAGCCATCAAAGAATCCCAAACAATGCTAAAAAATTTAGTATAAGATGCCATTCAACTTGATTTCATTCCACCTCTTAACAAAGTTGATGTTATCCATGGAGGCCGAAACTTAGCTGGAAGCAGTAGAGGAGCCATAAATCGCTACGTTGGAGAAGTAAGAGATGGGATTTCTCTATTTAGGAAGAGCCGCCGCTTAAAAATCCAAGGTTTCAAATCCAGATGCATAACTTAACCATCGCTCTACAAGAGTTAAGAGGATTTCATCATCCACATAATGATCCTCTTATGATTACTATGCAAATTGACACTTTATGGTTAGTAAAATTTTGGTGGATACTGGAAGTGCAGTCAACAAGATCTTTAAATATGCATTCGACCAAATAGGAATTATGGAGGAGAAATTAGAGTTGAGCTTTAAGCCTATTTCTGATTTAATAACAAAGGATCAACTCCTATTAGGCAGATAAGACCATCTCTCATGCAAATGGGAATTTTGACACATTCTAGGGCCTTTGAGACTCTCTTCATCGTCATAGATTAGTCTTCTTATTATAACACCTTCTTTAGTAGACCAGCTTTATACGAGGTTGATGTTTTTGTTTCACCAAGGTATTTGATCTTAAAGTTCTTGACTAAAAGCAGATGGGGAACCGTGACAGAAGAGCAATTTAGCTCTTGTGGGATGTACTTTGCCACTCTTGGGCAATACAAACGAGATAATCTTTCTTGTTATGACTCAAAGAAAATTGAATTATTCGAAATTGATATTATAAAGCCTTTGGATGATCGTTCTTCAAGCCCATCAACCAAAAAAAATTAAGCCGTTAAGAAAACTAAGCATGCACTGGGAAATTTAATTGCTTTGAAAACAAAAGAAGAAAAGAAACCCAGTAGAAGATGAAATAGAAGATAAGGAGATCATTATCGAATTAGATTATAAAGGTGAATAAGAAAGAATGAAGCCCACAGAAGACCTTGAGGAGATATGCTTAAATCCAATTGATCCAACGAAGATCGTAAAAATTATAAAAGAATTGGATAGAAAACTTAAAAGAGAGCTAACTTAGTTTCTTCAGTCCAACAAAGATGTATTCGTATGGACCTATTCAGATATGGTTGGAATAGATCCAATTGTTATGTGCCATGCATTGAATATATACCCGAGTATCACACCTATTCTCCAGAAGAAAGGAGAATTTGATAAATTTCAATCTAATGCTTTGGAGGAGGTAGTCAAGAGATTGCATAAAATTGGATTCATCAGAGAAGTACTTTACTCGAAATGGTTAGCCGATCTAGTACTAGTCAAAAATATAATGGAAAATGGAGAGCATGTGTTGATTATACTGGTTTGAATAAGGCATGCCAAATGGACTGCTACCCCTTCCAAGGATATATCAATTAGTCAATGCACCAACTGTCACAAACTATTATCTTTTATGGATGCTTATTTTGGGTACAACATGACTCTAATATTCAAATCAGATGAGGAGAATGCTAGTTTTATAACAGACCTAGGAACATATTATTACAAAGTGATGCATTTCAGACTAAAGAATGTGTGAGTGACATACCAAAGATTGGTGAATATGATGTTTAGAGATCAAATTGTCCAAAACATGGAAGTACATGTACATGATATGCTAGCCAAATCTCAAGGGGGAAGCAACCATTTAAGAGATCTTGATGAAATGTTCGATGTATTATGAAGATATCTGATGAAGCTTAACCCACAAAAATGTTCCTTTGGAATTCAGCCTGGAAAATTCTTAGGATATATTGTCAGTGTAAGAGGATTCGAAGCCAACCTTGACCAAATTCAAGCTATTAAGGATATGGCAGAACCTAAGACAAGTAAAGATGTAATGGCTAGAATGGAAGAGTGGCAGCATTGAACATATTCATTTCCAAGGCCACTAAAAAATGCATCCCATTATTCGATGTGATTACCAAGAAGAAAACTTTGAATGGGGGAGGATTGTTAAAAAGGCATCAAGGAATTGAAAGACCATCTTGAGAAACCATTAATTTTGTCCAGTCCCACAGACAAGGAAAACCTTTACCTTTATATCACAATTTTTGAACATGCCATTAGTTCTTTTCTAGTAAGAGAACATAAGTGAACTCAACTTCCAGTATATTATACAAGAAGAAGGCTCATAAATGTAGAAACTAGAAATCCTATCATAGAGAAATTGGTGTATTGGTTGATGCTCACTGCTTGAAAACTAAGAGCTTACTTCCAAGCACATCCGGTTAAGTTCTAAACCAACCTCTTACTTAAGAAAGTTTTTAGTAAACTGGAAACTTCAGAAAGACCAACAAAATGTGAAGTAAAGCTCAGCCAATATGATATTAAATTTCTACCCCAAGAGACAATCCAAGGACAAGCCCTAGTTGATTTTGTTAATGAATGTATGAGGTCTATTAAAGAACAATCAGAAAAGGAGAAGGATTTAAAGCCTAAATGGCAATTGTTTATGGATGGAGCTTCAAACAAGCAGGGTGTTGAGCGGGATGTGCGATTATTACCACTAATGGAAATCGTTTTGATTATGCAATGAAATTAAGATTTCTAGTCTGTAGTAGAATACAAATCGATGTGGCCTGACTCACCCTGTCCCTATAGTTAAAGATCCCTAAGATTGAAATTTTAGTGATTCCCAGCTAATTGTAAATCAATTGAACCAAACATATTAGACAAAGGATACCAAGTTGGTCTTATATGTCAAGAAGGTGTTAAAAAGGTTAACCCAATTTGAGGATTTCTCCATACACCAAGTACCGAGAGAGAAGAATTCTTAAGATGATTCTTTGACTAAATTGGCTAGCGCACGGGAAGCACTAGAAACAAGAATTGTAATGGTGGGCTACCAACCAAACCCAGTATAGAAGAGAAGGTACCTGAAGCAAGAAATAAATATATGGTAATAACCAGATCTCAAGCTTTAACACATTAGGAGGAGGAGACAGAAAATGGAAGTAAAACCCTCCAAGAGAAGTTTTCCCATCCACAGACAAATGATCAATACAAGAACAATTGAATGATGCATATTGCTGAATGCATGATAAATGGAAAATTACCGATAGAGAAAACAGAAGCAAGAAGAATAAAACACCAAGGTCCAACTTTCATCAAGATGAATGGAATACTCTATAAGAAATGATATTCATTCCCTGACTTAAGATGTGTTAATCTAGAAATAGGAGCAAAATTACAAGAGAAGCCCGAAGAGTTATCAACGAACCATATCCAAATATTACAATTTTAGTGTAAGAGAATGATCGTTTCAAAAAGGAGATTTAGTGCTCCGAAGTGTTATGGCAAATACTAAGAAGTCAGCAGATGGACTACTCGTGTTGAATTGGAAAGGACCTCTAATCATACACAAAGTAATCCCACCGGGGAACTTTAGACAATGCCGACCCGATGGCAACGTAATAGCAAGAACATAGAATGCCGAACATTTGCGGCCATATTTCTCAACAATAGATAAATAAAGAAGTTGAAATAAGTATATATACATGTTTAAGGAGTACGACTCTCCTAAAGTAAAAGGAAAAGTCTAAACCACTACCTAAGATGGTAATAAAGAAGAAAAAAAAATTTGTCCCCGCCAAGATGGCTTGGTCAAAGCACATTCGAGAGGGAGGTCAGAGTAAGCCTTTGGTCCCGTCTAAAATGACCCGACCAAAGCATCTGCAAGCCTTCTGCCCCCACCTACATGGCCTGGCCAAAGCGCCTCCTAAAGGGAGGATAGAGTAAGCTTTTTATCCCGTCTAAGTTAGTCTGACCAAAGCACCGAACCAGCCTTTAGTACCGTCTCTAATACCTTACTAAAAAGCCTCCTAGAGGAACATTAGATAATTCTTTGATTCTACTTAAGATATCAAACCAAACGCACCAGATAATAGACCTTAATCATCACCTAAGACGGTGATAAAAGGCTCGATCCCAGTTAAGATCATCACCTAAGATAGTGACCAAGAAAAGGGATTAAGACGTCCAAAGCCCAAAAAGAGGTGCAAAGAAAAGTGCCTAAGACGTCCAAAGTCCAAAAAGTGGTGCAAAGAAAAGGGATTAAGATGCCCAAAGCCTAAAGTGGGGAGGAAGAAAAAGGATCAAGACATTCAAGGCCGAAAAAGAGATAGAAAGGAAAGAGTCCAAAGTGTCCAAACCTGAAAAGAGGCAAAAGAACTCGATAAAAATGAGACGTTTATGCTCTAAAGCAAGAATCAAGCAATCCTCTAGAGGAAGATCTATAAAATATGAGATATTGTGCTTCAATGTCAAGAAAGCGGAATTTCTCCATGAAAGAAAGCATTATTGCCAAATGATTTTCTGCTCTTCATTTATTATTGCCAGATGGTTTTCTGATCTTTTATTATCATTGTCAGATGGTTTTCTAATTATTTATTATCATTGCCAGATGGTTTCTTGGTCTTCTATTATCATTGTCAAATGGATTTCTGGTCTTCTATTATTATTGTCACATGATCTTCTGGTCTTCTATTACCATTGCCAGATGGTTTTCTTGCCAGATGGTTTTCTCGCTAGATGGTTTTCTAGTCTTCTATAATTGTCAGAAGGATTTTCTGGTCTTCTTTTATTATTTAGAAATTACTACTGTCATATGGATTTTCTAGACTTCTGCTCAGATGGTTTTCTGGTCTTCAATTCAGATATTGCCAAAAGAGTTTCTGGCCCTCCCTTCTATGATATTTCCAGATGGATTTCTAGATTATTACTTATGAAATTTTAATTCATTAGTTTCTAATTCATGAAATCATTATGTTCAGATAGTTTTCTAAACCTAATTCTATGGGATTCTATTCAAATAAAATTGCTGCCAAATAGATTTTTGGCCTCTTCAAATAAATCTATTACGAAAGTATCATTGAATTGCAAACAAAAAATCCTTTATGATCTTATTAAAATCCTAAAAGGTTGACACGAAATCAAATTTAAAAATTACTAATGAAATCATGACTTGCTTCGTGTTTTGCAGGAAAACGGGATGAGAAAGAAAACCTCGTAAAGAATAAGAAAAGATGGCAAAATTCTTGGTTTTATACTAAAGTGTAAAAAGCTTCTTTTATACAAAGAGAGGCAAAATGTTGTCTATACAATTTTAAGGAATGCCGAATTGAAAACAGGAAATGTGAAAGGCCGCATCAAGGAACTTTGCCGACCTTAAGACTTAAGGGCATCTCGCACTAATGAAGTACAATAAGTTATGCCATAGATAGTGCATGCCATAAGTAAGCAATGTTGAAGGATGAGTTATGCGTAAGGTTATTATTGCCATAATATTCAATGACGCAGGGAGGATAATGGTGCCATCCTACATCCTAATGCCGCAAGGATAAACAATGGTGTTAGGCTGCATCCTGATGCTGCAAAATTGGTTATCATTAAAAACTGATCTTATTGATGTTGCACTTGGATGATATCGCATATCATCAACATTAAATAATGACAAAGACATGACATTGAAGCTATATAGGAAGTATGAAACAATAGCTTATCAATGTAAGAGAAGTACAAAGGCTATCAATATCACATGTCGCAAGATACCAGCAAAAAAATTGTATGGTTCGTCAAAGCAGAGATTAATATCAAATAAATGAATACCGCTCCTTTTCAATGTCTCCTCTTTTTAATACCACATCTATCGATATCACTCCCTACCAATATCGCCACTTCTCAATACTGGATCACATCAATACTGCTTCTACATGGATATAATCTCTTGTCAATGCTGCATATCCATCGATGCCCTTTTTTATCAATGCCGCTCTACTTTAATGCATCATTTTATAATGCCACTCTATTTTGATGTAGCCTTTTATCTATGCTGGCCACTATTAATGATGTTTGTTATCAATGCCGCTAATTATCAATGTCGCATATTGTTGTTCCGCATGTTATAAATGCCCTTATTATCAGTGCCGTCTATTATTGATACTGCTTGTTATCAGTGTCGTTCATCACCAATGTCGCTTTCTGTTAATGTCATCTTTTAGTAATGTTGTATCTCTTCAGAATTGTTTAGTTATCAATGTCGTGCCTTGGTGATATCGCTTTTCATCAACCATTAAAAGATGCCGCAAGTCTTCAATGTGACATTGATAGCAGATGTTATCAATGTCCACGAAAGCAATTGAGAAAGAAACAATGCCGCAAGTCTATCAATACCAAAGAATTGTGAAGATGAAGTTTGAGGCCCGGTGCCATTAAGATGGTCGTTGATATTGTATGCTGAAGGCAGCATAAAGCAGCAATGCCGAACACCCTACCCCTATAAATATGGGCCTAAGACCAAGGAGGAAGGGCATTCATTTATTTACTATCCTCTTAAAGTTAAATAATTAAAACCCTAATTTGAATTGGGGACAAGCTTGATTTGATTGTAATTATGAAAAAATTATATGAACAAGGACTTGAATATGTCTATTACCTTGACCGTGCACTTTGAACATTATGGACATGGAAATGCATATGATAAAGCTAAAGGTCTTTGGACGCAAAGCTTGTCATGAGTTCATATAAATCATATGGGCTTCGGTCTAAACTAGTGTAATCTAGTTATCTACATATGGTCATAGGACTATAAACTAAAAGGATTGCCTATCTCGTCCATCAATATGCTTAATGGACTACTGCACATGTATACGGCCTTTTGTTTTATCTCGTTTGATCATGTGACATGAGCTTTCGAATTTCTTATTTCAAAAGAATGTTTAGGCTTTCGAGCAACTTGTTCCAAAAGACTATATAGGCTTTCGAATTCTTCATTCCAAAAGTCCGTACGCATCATGGAGTCATTTCTCAATGACATCATCTTGCACTAAGCCTTGAGTGCTAAGCCTAACCTTGATCTCTTAACACCATTTGATCAACACTAAGCCATACTTAGTCGTGTCATCAAGCATTTTAAAATCGAGCTTTGGCTCATTGTACTGGACTTCATGGTTGTTATGCCAATTTTTGGGTTAAAAGTACACATATAGTAGTTAAGCTATGATAAATTACTTAATTATCACCCAAAATAAAAAACATGCAAATTGAGATAATCTGGAAATGGCAGCAAAGATCCAATTAAAAATCATATTCTTAAGTCTAAAAACACTTTAAAAACATATTAACATAATATAGTAAAATGAGAATCCTTTAAACTCTATACTCTCTCTTTAGTAGTAACCAACGACTATCTTAAACACATTCTCTCATCCCCAAATACCGCTTCTCCTTCCGTCTCAACCCATAAAATTCGATCCTATGCCCAAGTAGTGACCTCCATAGCTAACATGCATACTTCCTTTTATGTCTCCCAACCTACAAAATGACGCATGCCTTTCCTAAACAACAAATGAAGGCATATTTGATTTACGATGTAGGGCATTTCACACATGGCTTGGGGCTGTTGTGACCTAATCAAGTGCTTCAGGTGCAGTCATTCTAGCCCCAAACGCACAAATTGTAAATCTAGACTAAACGAGCACTTAGATCTGAGGAGAGACAGTTCAAAGATGAGAGGAGGTGTGACATCCAACTAGTCTACAAATTTATGAAGATGAAATGCCTTCTCCTTGATGGTATGGCTTGACGAAAAATATGGCATTGAGCTTCTAGAAGAAAGTATTCTAGCATTTCAATATTGTTTTCTGATCTGTAAAGAAGGTAGAACCATCGTTGCCATTTTCTAAAACTATAAAGGGGTCTCAACCATTAATATTGCCATGAGTGGTTATTCAGCCTACTAAGCATGCAAGCAATAATATTGTCAAAAACCAGGTTATAGGCACCTTGTTTGTTGAAATGCTGCACTGGTTCACTTACGAGTATACTCATTAAACCATATTAGTAGATCTTCATCGTCTTAACCTCTCAATGTGCTGCTTAGGTTAGTCACCGCTAACTTCTTCAGGACAGGATTCAGATGATGCATATCTCTTAGACTACTTTAGTGCAAAAAATAGTTTTGCTTTGTTGGAACGTTTGCCACAGGAAATCAATTTGAATAGGGCAACAATATGTAGTGCTAAATCTTTTCATGGGGAACCACTGCTTCCATGCTTCATATCATGCTTAGATAACCAAATACTATCTAACACAAACAGGGTTGTGGGTGATGAGTTGGTTGATTGTGAGTCATTACTGGTGAATGTGGTAGTTGTCGTTGAAAAAAATTCAGCAATGGAAGGTGGTGCTGGCTAATGGGGATGTGGTTGACGTGGTTGATGTGTTGGGCGATAGTGTAGTACAGGGTGGAGTTGCTTTGGGTATAGGGGATTCAATTATTGTTACGATTGAAAATGCTTCAGTTCCAGGTGGTAAGTCAGTCATGCTTGAAAGGGTAGCTAATATGGAGGAGGAGCTCCTAAAGTCGAGAAGGTACGTGAACTCAACAAAGATACGGAAGTTGCTAAGAAGAGTTCAAATTTGTTTCAATTTGTAACAAATTGGTTGCCCTAATAAATTCGCTATAGGGAAGGATTTTTGAGTCATAAGAAGGAAATCTAAAATCAAATTTTGGAAGTCGAATTAGATGACATATCCAAAAAAAAAAAGTAGCGGTTCTACATCCTTGAGCTCGTGATCATCGGTAGTTATTCCAATTTAGGATGTGGGTCAGCTAGAGGAAGATGGTATGGGTAAGAATATTCAGGTTTCATGTATAGAGACTATGATGGGCTCAAAACACGCTTCTAGGCATAATTCTCTTCAAACAGACACCTCTGTGAAGAGGAGTTTACAGCTTCATATGGCAACTTCATGCTTTGTTACTAGAGCTTCCGGCTTTATCTCGGTTTCGGCCAACTTCTAGGGAGCATGTATTGTTCTACAGTGTTGAACGATTTGTCTACTAGTTCTATGCTTAAAAAATCTGATTTAGAATATAATTGGAATAAGCAATTTTGAGAGGGTCCAATCTCTGTATCATGAGATTATTAGCCGGAACGTTAGAGATTTACAACTTAAATAAATATAACAAAGTGAAGTATTTTTTAAAGGATAATAATATTGACATAACTTAATTATAAGAAATCAAAATAGAGCATACCAATCACCATTTCCATAGAAGTTTAAAGGGTTTCTACAACAGCCCGCTTTGAAATGGGCATAATTTTTGATCCAGTAAAAGCCCATAGAAACTTAGCTCATTCTAAAATTGCGTGATGGTCGGTAAAATTGATACAATGAACAAAATACATTGCTATCTATCTATGCTATGAAAATCTCATAATAGAAAGGATAAAATATAATACCAGAAATAAGTACCAATTTCATAAAAATTCAAATTTCATAAGTACAACATATCATCCTAAATATTTTAACTGCAGTATTCAGAAAAACACAACGAAATGTCAAAAAATAGGCACATCAAAATATATCAAAAACATAAATAGATAGATAAACTGTCACAAATCTTCGCCTTTACCTTTATCTTCTTAATCGGCATCATTTCCCCAAACTTGTGTTGTGATGAAAAGGGGGTCAAAACAATAATATCTGGTGAATAAAACTATCAAGTCTTATCATAAAAATATTTTGGCTGTATCATTTAGATAAGTAATGTGTCTTACGCATCTTAAACTCTATATCTTACCAAGAATACCTCCAATTGTAACCCTAAAAACTCTTCCAGCAAAATTCTATAACGTACCTTCAACTATAGGCCAAAGGCCTTTTTCTGTTCCACGCAACTACCATCAATCATGTCCTAACAATGTGAGAGAAAGTAGCTGAGCAAGTTAATACCGCTTTAAAGGAAATTAGGCAGACTCTGACCACTTAATACATATATCTTAGGCAGATCGCCATCATTTAATGCCTTATCAAAGGAAGACCCCTCTCTAGTACTACCTAACTGGCATCACATGAAATCTCATCGGACCACTTAATACTTCTTTATGGAAAGAAGTAGACCCTACAACAACCATTTAGTACCTCGTTTCCAAAGCAGACCCTCCCGAGAATCCCAACTACCACACCAAAATGATAATCTCGACCATTTAATACTTCTTTAGTGGGAAGGAGGCATACCATACAATAGCCACTTAATACCCTCAACCCCAAAGAATGCCCTACATATTATGATCCGTAACCCAAATTGTGATGTCTCACATTAGTTTGACTATTCATAGGTGCTAATAGCCAAATTAGGCAAACTTACCCTATAGAATTGGGACTAATCTCATTTACACCATCAGTACTTATAGACGACATTTCACATCAGTCTCCAAGTCACACTACTAGTAGCCAGATTAGCTGGACAGACTATTGTTTCCTTGACTGACCTCGCATCCCTATAACTTAGTCAAAATTCCACTCTCCTAGCATAATATCATATGCATACCTCGCTGAATTTCTCATTAAGGTCATATAAGGAAAATTCCTTATTCTGCCTTCAATTATGAATTAATTTTCATAATTATCCTTGCTTCCTATCAATAAGGTTTAATGCTAATTACTAACCTATTTATTTTATACAATACGATTAATACGTTATTAATCATACGTTAATAATATATTTATACGCTAAATTTAGGCTAACCAAATATTCCTAAGTGTGCGAGAATTTCTATGCTCTACGCTAGATGTTTTAGGTGTCTAAACTTCCATTATAAGTGTATAGATAGACACTCATGCCGGAATTTAATTGCTCAAAATACCGCGTTGTAAATAAAAATTTGGCAAATCTCAGAATATACAGTAAATAACAATTACAGATCACAGACACAGAGTAATAATAATGCAGCAGAAGTAAAAGAGATAGTAGTTCATGAAGCTACTATATAAATATATCAGAGTTACATAAGATACAACAGAATAAATAAAGTACAAAGGAAGTCTCACTACATAGAAGTCTACGCAAAAGATAAAACTTGATAAGTAGATAATCTCCAGCGATTCCGATCTTCAGAAAGTGGAAATCCAAATCTGTGAATAACTCAGGCTGACCCGAGCATAAATAAAAATACAAACACTCGAGTAAGGACATACATATTTATACAATGTAAACCAACTCAAGTGAACTGTAGTAAGTGTACAAGTAACTTAGAAGATGCTTGGGACCGCCCATCCTCTAAGGATCCGTTAAACTATTTACTATATAGTATATTTGCGCTATATACAGTAATGTCTAATCAGTAAAGTATAATCATATAGAAAATAGCGTCAAGGGGATGATGAACCTTAACGCGGTCGGATCTTTAAAACCAAAATCGTAGTGGGCTCGATATAAGTAGATGACACGGCATGCGAGGCAATGCCAGGGTGTATACACTGTTTGTACTCTCGGACCGGTGGTGACGGCAAGTCAGTAGCTTCCGCCCACCTCGAACAATATCCCCGAATCAAAGTGGCGCCACATATCGAATCACAAAAGTAATAGAATGGTTTCCAATGGAGCATGCTCGATGAAAGGGTGCGACCCTTTGTGTAGTCTGGTATAGCTCATGTTTTAGTCATTTATGCCAACTCACGGGAGTTGGGTCCACCTAATATACCTCGAGAACGTCGCCACCATCCTACTTCATTCTGAAATCTCCACCGCGTACACAGTTGTTAAAGTGGTTTTTGGTATTGGCCGGCTATAAGACAATATCCGATCTCGGTCTCTTTAACAACCAATCGTTATTATAACCCGTAGTTATAACTTTAAAAAAAAATATTTTATACTTCAAAATAAAATATCATTTCAACCCAAATCTTTATCAAAATAAAGATTAAATTATTTCCAAACTATTTCAATATATCATCATACCATATCTTTCGATTCAAATATTTATCAAAATATATATAAAGTCATTTCTAACCATTTCAATATATTAAATTATCATATCCTTTCAAAACTTCCTTTCAAATCATTTTAATATATCAAAATATCATAACCTTTCAAAACTTCGTTCAAAATATCTTATCTTTCAGCACTTCCTTTCAAATTATTTTAATATCAAAATGTCATATCTTTCAAAACTCCATTTTCAAATCATTTTAATGTATCAAAATATCATATCTTTTCAAAACCACATTTCAATCATTTAATATATCAAAATATCATCTCTTTTCAAAACCACATTCATTTCAAATCATTATTCATTTTATTCAATTTAAAATACCATTTCAATTCACATTTCAAAACAGTTTATATTCAAAAAAAATCATTTTTGATCATTTAAATGAAGTTATTATGTTCAATAATTAAATTATTAAATTTCCAAAATTTTCAACTTCCAAAGTTCATTTATTCACTTAAGTTTATCAAAACAGTGAATATTCACTTTTCATGGCATTTAGAAAACGCTACGGAAAAATACATTCAAAACAGTTCAATTTAACAAAAAACAACATTTTAAAATGTTATAATAGGGTTTACTTAAATTCCAAATAAACTTAGTTAAATTCAAAAATTATAGCACTTACAAAAATTGCTATAATAGCTTTTAATTCAATTTAGCTTTTTAGTTAATTATCATCAACCACAGCATTTACAAATACTGTAATATCATTTACATTGTAATTTATAGCATTTCAAAAATGCAGTCAATTAACTCCAAATATTCAATATAATTCCTCAACCAATTATATTTTTATTTAAAATATTTTTAACTCATAAAATCATACATTTTCACATTTATAAACATCATTTAATTTTCCTCAAGTTCATGATTTTATAAAGTTAAATTTCCATTCAAAAATCAAGATTTAATAATAATTCACTTATTAAATTCAATGTTCAATTTTAAATTCATTGCATTAAATTTCAACTTAACACTTAAGTTCAAATTCTCAAATATATCTTAGTTTTGTTTTTATTTACTTAACTAAAAGTTCACTTTTAAGTCAATTTCATAAATTTCTAATTTAGTTATATTTCAAAATTTCAACTTAAAGTATTTATTCATTTCACATTTCAACTTTATTAAAAATCATTAATATGATATAAAATCACTTTGAATTCATTTAAATTCAAATTATCATAAATTTATCATAATTTCATATTCAGTTTAATTTCTAATTATAATTAAATCAAATTTTCCAAAATAACTTACGTTCAAAATTTTCTAACTTTTCATTAATTCATTTTACTTACAATTATTCAGAAAATCAATAATATTTTACAAAATCCTTTTTAATTAGATTTAAATCAAAATGTTTTAATATTTACATTTCTAAAATAATTTTAAATTTTTTGGAAAACATATATTAACTACGGGTCTGTAAATAATTTTCTACACTAGGAAAAGTGATACGAGTAATATATAATTTCAACCCGTAATTTACAAAGAAAATCCGGGTTTTATCATTTCAAACCCGCAGTCCCAAGTAAATGAAATAAATTGAAAATCATTCGGGCCTATCATTTCGGCCCATAACATTTTTCCCTTATTCTAAAGTCCGTTCGGGTATGTATCATTTCAACCCATAATGATTTCTAATTTACAGGGAACTTGCAGTGTGATAAACTGATAAAATATACAGAATAGCATGAAATAACAGTAACATATGATATAACAGGTGTAATAACAGGTGTGAACATCATATGATAATAATATAAGCAGTTATAACATGTTAATATAGTTCTACAGATTCACAGGGTGTCAATTTACTATTTATATAAGTACATAATGTCTGGTGAGAATAACTCACTTTTCTTTTGCTGGAGATATCAATTAGAATGCCACACGGATCCAGAAGGCACGACCTTTGATTTGAGTGGAGAGGAATAGCCAAGATATCATCTCGTAAACAACCCCAAAACAAGACAATATAACTTATGAATATTCAAACAAAATATATTGAAATAAATTGAAATTGAAAGGCAACAAAGACAAGATAACTTGACCTTGCTACAACCATTCAAAAGCTCGACTAAGGGGTTCATTTTCTTAGCCATGATGATGATATGAGTGTGGGAGAGACAAGGCTAATATCCTTGCAAACTTTCAAACAAAACAAACAAATAACATAAGTTTTCAAACCCAAATTCAATATATCAATGTTATAATTAAATGCATAAAACAAAGCCAAAGTTTTTGCACTTGCTTTCTGCCTCCTGTGCTTCAGCTATAGATCTGAAATACATGTCTAAGGAGTGGGTTAGGATCAGGTCTTGGTCTCATAAGGGTCAGCCATAGCTTGGAAGTAATGGTGCAAAGGTGGATGGACATAGGTGCAACAAAACAACAACTACGAGGCAAATTCATCACTTCTATGCTATAAATGGGTTCGGCCATAGGCTCTAGGGGCATTGCAAGTGGGTCCAGGTGGTGGTGGGTGATGTGGAAGAGGGTGGAGGTTAGGTCAGAGGTGGTGGTGGATGTGGCGGAAAAAGGTGGATGAAGGTGATGGTACCAAAACTAGGTCAGCTTGAGTGCATAGGTGATGGATTTGTGGATTTTGGTGGTGGTGTTTGCCTTGGGGTTGCTTGGCCTGCAATGGTGGTGATCTAGGATGGATGATGACCAGAGAATAAAGTGGTGGAGGTTGGCCTAGATCTGGTTGAGGAGGAGTGGAGCCATGAAGTTGAGAACAAGTTGCAAAATCACATAGAAAAACTTGAAAACAAGAGAAGAAGATTTTACCAAATTTTGCAAAATGGAGGCCATGATTTTTTTTTAGGGTTGAGGAGCTTTGTTGCGTGAAAAAGATGAGGAAGGCAGCTGAAAAAAATGAGGAAAAGAACGGCCAAAATAAAAGATGTATTGATTAGAATGAAACGGTAAAAGAAACGGTGAAACGACTTTACGTTTCTTAGCTTTTAAAACCTTCCATACTTCCTTTTCTTTTAAATCAAGTAAAACAAAATAACTTCAGCAAGTACATCTAAAACTGAAACAAAGTGAAAAAAATAAAAATATATAATTAAATTTAAAGAAAATATAAAAAGAATTAAGGAAATTGCTTAAAAATTGAAAACATGGTTCAAAAATTACAATTAAAACATCAATGGCTTTGGAAAATATCTACTTCATTTTAAAAATATTCTAAAGAAATTTTTTGAAATAAAACTATTTATTTATCATTTCTAAAATAAAATAAATAATTAAATTGGAGAAAAATAGAAAAGAACTAAAGAAAATGTTTAAAAATTGAAAACAGGGCATGGAAATTACAAGAAAAATACTACTAGCTCTAGAAAAATTCCTACCTCACTTCAGAAATATTAAAAGACAAAAACATACATAAAATAACATATCAATACATATTAAAATAAAATATGACAAAGAAAAATAAAATTTATACTATTTAAAATAACAAAATTGCAGAATAAACAAATTGCACTCAATATTGAAATATACATAACTTTCACAATTTAAATCCGTTTCCAACGAAACAAAAAGCAGTGTTCCTAAAATTTTATGTACCTTCAAAATAAAAGAAAAAATTTAAATTTTTAAACTTTTAAAATTTTAAAATAAAATTCAAAGTTTGGCTATTTTGACCAAAAATTCACTTTTGGGAAAATATTCTTTTTAGTCATGCTTTGGAATGATAATTCATATCAAAACTAAAGTTTATCATTCAAAATAAATAAAATAAGTTTTTAAATCAAAATTTTAATTAAAATAATTAAAATATACAAAAATAAATAAATCACCAAATACAGGGTTGTTACACTCTCCCCTACTCAAAACTTTTCGTCCCCGAAAAGGAATGAGGTACGGGTAAGCACAGAAAAAGATAGAGTGAAACAAGATTAGGACAAGATGAGAAGAAGAAGGAAATTAAACATGATAACTATTGTGATAGGTAAGTTTAACAAGGTGGAGATGATCTTTCCAAGATCCTCCGGAATCAAGAACACAAGCACGAAAAGGTGGATTCAAAATGAGTACCAAAGATTATCAAAGATTGTAGAAGATTTCTAAATAGAAAGATTATAGAAAGATGCATATCCTAGTCTATAGCAAGATGAGGATGATAAGGACAACCAAAAGATAGTTTGAAAAACAAAATAAGCAAATAAATTTGAAAGCATGGAAATTTCACCTTAAATAGAGAATAAATCTTTTAGACAAGTTAAATAAATCTTAACTATCTCAAATTTCATTATCTTATTATCCAATCATCTAAAATTAACAATTTTTAAAACCATGGGTTTGAAAAATAATCATTTATTACACTCACAATGTACTTAATAAATTTTATTCTTCTTTGTTCCTAATTAAAATTAAATTTATTCCGCTCAATATATTTATCACTTATGTTAAATATACTTACTTATTATAACTGCTTTCTTTTATTCTCAGTTCCTTTAACGTTATTTTATTGTAAGTTATTCAATTACCCTTTATTATATTTACCTCTGTTAATTATTTTATAATTACAAATTAAGTGTATAACATTTATTATAACCACTCAAATTTTATTTACAAAATCTTTTATATTGTGTATTATCCAATTACTTTGTTAACTTTTGAAAAATTAAGGTAAGTTATATTGAATGCAATTGTATTATACAAATAAAACTTTCCAATTCAATCATCTCAAGTTTAAATCATTTATTCAAAAATTTTGATTTTCTTTTTTTTAATTGAAATTATTCTTTAAAAATAAAATTTAAGAATTAGATTTCCGATTTGTTCAAACCATTTAGAGATAAGTAATAATATATACATAATATGTCAAATCAAATTTCAATCATATATCTATATATATATATATTAAAATCAAGTCATATTTTAGAAATTCAAATCAATTAAATTTCCCAAAACAAAGCTGTAGCAAGACTACAGAGCGGTCTCTTCACTTCGAAACTCGAAAATGAACGTCGATGATGCTGCAGTCATCACCGAAGTTATTTCCCAGCGACAAAGAGAAGAGCACTAATTTTAAACTTTAAAATTCTTTGGAAACAAATTCTTATTTGAAAATACTTTAAATAATATACTTTAAAACTTACACACAAGGTTTGAAACCATCGGAAATTAAATTCTCAAATTTCTTGTTCTAAATTCATTTCAGTTCCCAAATCAAGTATTATCACGTCAAATAATCAATTTAAATCAGTTTATTAAGTTTCATAAATTTACTTATATATCAAAATTTATTTCATTAACCAAAATTTTAAAATATATTGTGTCAGTTTGTTCTGTCAATGTGTTTTAGAAATCCTATCAATAGCGTTGATCAAACGAATCGATCAGAAACCCAAATCAACATCAACAATCCAAACAACACAATATATAAAACATTTTAATTTTAAATATTAGTTCATAAATACACCATACAGGAACATATTTTCAACGAAGGATAGAGATTCAAATTTTGATTAACTCAAATCAAAGGAAATTCTGATTTAAAAATAAGTTGGAAAGAAGGATGACATGATTAAATAACAGAATAGGAAGATGGATAAGCTTATATAAATCACGGGCAACCTTAACCGGGTCAACCGTGACTTAAAGAATAAGATAATTGTGGATTTTCTAGGGTAAATCTACACTCAATCAAGAGTTGGAGTTTGGGATAATAAAAGATATTAGCATTTAACCAAGGATAGATATAAATCTCTGGTGAATCGATGCTAATTGTAAAGGAGTTTCACCCTTTTACAATTCAAATTTTGAGATTGGCGGGACTGCCAACTCATTATAAAGATCATTCTGAAGTGGAGTTATGGGATACTCCAGAACCAAAAGAAGATGAATAGTGAGTGACATGAATGGATTTTGGAACTGCAGGGAAAGTTCCAAAATTCAAAGGAATCGAGTCAAAATGGAAGAGATTCAAACTCGAATGAAAGTGATTCTGTAATTACATTCACTCCATATGATGAATTTTGCCTAGAGCTACCAAAGCTCTGATACCAACTGTAACAACCATCTATTTTCAACCATTCGCATCCATTATAGGTGTATAGGTAGACACTCATGCCGGAATTGAATTGCTCAAAATACCGCATTGTAAATAAAAATTTGGCAAATCTCAGAATATACAGTAAATAATAATCACAGATCACAGACACAGAGTAATAATAATGCAGCGGAAGTAAAAGAGATAGTAGTTCATGAAGCTACTATATAAATATATCAGAATTACATAAGATACAACAGAGTAAATAAAGTACAAAGGAAGTCTCACTACATAAAAGTCTACGCAAAATATAAAACTTGACAAGTAGATAATCTCCAGCGATTCCGATCTCCAGAAAGTGGAAATCCAAATCTATGAATAACTCAGGCTGACCCGAGCGTAAATAAAAATACAAACACTCGAGTCAAGACATACATACTTATACAATGTAAACCAACTCAAGTGAACTGTAGTAAATGTACAAGTAACTTAGAAGATGCTTGGGACCTCCCATCCTCTAAGGATCCGTTAAACTATTTACTATATAGTATATTTGCGCTATATACAGTAGTGTCTAATCAGTAAAGTATAATCATATAGAAAATAGCGTTAAGGGGATGGTGAACCTTAACGCGGTTGGATCTTTGAAACCAAAATCGTAGTGGGCTCGATATAAGGAGATGACACGGCACGCGAGGCAATGCCAGGGTGTATACACCGTTTGTACTCCCGGGCCGGTGGTGACGGCAAGCCAGCAGCTTCCGCCCACCTCGAACAATACCCCCGAATCAAAGTGGCGCCACGTATCGAATCACAAAAGTAATAGAATGGTTTCTGATGGAGCATGCTCGATGAAAGGGTGCGACCCTTTGTGTAGCCTGGTATAGCTCCTGTTTTAGTCATTTATGCCAACTCACGGGAGTTGGGTCCACGCAATATAACTCGAGAACGTCACCACCATCCAACTTCATTCTGGAATCTCCACCGCGTACACAGTTGTTAAAGTGGTTTCCGGTATTGGCCAGCTATAAGACAATATCCGATCCCGGTCTTTTTAACAACCAATCGTTATTATAACCCGCAGTTATAACTTTTAAAAAATATTTTATACTTCAAAATAAAATATCATTTCAACCCAAATCTTTATCAAAATAAAGATTAAATTATTTCCAAACTATTTCAATATATCATCATACCATATCTTTCGATTCAAATATTTATCAAAATAAATATCAAGTCATTTCTAACCATTTCAATATATTAAATTATCATATCCTTTCAAAACTTCCTTTCAAATCATTTTAATATATCAAAATATCATAACCTTTCAAAACTTCGTTCGAAATATCTTATCTTTCAGCACTTCCTTTCAAATTATTTTAATATCAAAATGTCATATCTTTCAAAACTCCATTTTCAAATCATTTTAATATATCAAAATATCATATCTTTTCAAAACCACATTTCAATCATTTAATATATCAAAATATAATCTCTTTTCAAAACCACATTCATTTCAAATCATTATTCATTTTACTCAATTTAAAATACCATTTCAATTCACATTTCAAAACAATTTATATTCAAAAAAAATCATTTTTAATCATTAAAATGAAGTTATTATGTTCAATAATTAAATTATTAAATTTCCAAAATTTTCAACTTCCAAAGTTCATTTATTCACTTAAGTTTATCAAAACAGTGAAAATTCACTTTTCGTGACATTTAGAAAAAGCTACGGAAAGATACATTCAAAACAGTTCAATTTAACAAAAAACAACATTTTAAAACGTTGTAATAGGGTTTACTTAAATTCCAAATAAACTTAGTTAAATTCAAAAATTATAGCACTTACAAAAATTGCTATAATAGTTTTTAATTCAATTTAGCTTTTTAGTTCATTATCATCAACTACAGCATTTACAAATACTGTAATATCATTTACATTGTAATTAATAGCATTTCAAAAATGCAGTCAATTAACTCCAAATATTCAATATAATTCCTCAACCAATTATATTTTTATTTAAAACATTTTTAACTCATAAAATCATACATTTTCACATTTATAAACATCATTTAATTTTCCTCAAGTTCATGATTTTATAAAGTTAAATTTCCATTCAAAAATCAAGATTTAATAATAATTCACTTATTAAATTCAATGTTCAATTTTAAATTCATTGCATTAAATTTCAACTTAACACTTAAGTTCAAATTCCCAAATATAACTTAGTTTTATTTTTATTTACTTAACTAAAAGTTCACTTTTAAGTCAATTTCATAAATTTCCAATTTAGTTGTATTTCGAAATTTCAACTTAAAGTATTCATTCATTTCACATTTCAACTTTATTAAAAATCATTAATATGATATAAAATCACTTTGAATTCATTTAAATTCAAATTATGGTAAATTTATCATAATTTCATATTCAATTTAATTTCCAATTATAATTAAATCAAATTTTCCAAAATAACTTACGTTCAAAATTTTCTAACTTTTCATTAATTCATTTTACTTACAATTATTCAGAAAATCAATAATATTTTACAAAAATCCTTTTTAGTTAGATTTAAATCAAAATGTTTTAATATTTACATTTCTAAAATAATTTTAAATTTTTTAGAAAATATATATTAACTACGGGTCTGTATATAATTTTCTACACTAGGAAAAGCGATACGAGTAATATATCATTTCAACCCGTAATTTACAAAGAAAATCCGGATTTTATCATTTCAAACCCGCAGTCCCAAGTAAATGAAATAAATTGAAAATCATTTAGGCCTATCATTTCAGCCCATAACAATTTTCCCTTATTCTAAAGTCCGTTCGGGTATGTATCATTTCAACCCATAGTGATTTCTAATTTACAGGGAACTTGCAGTGTGATAAACTGATAAAATATACAGAATATCATGAAATAACAGTAACATATGATATAACAGGTGTAATAACAAGTGTGAACATCATATGATAATAATATAAGCAGTTATAACATGTTAATGTAGTTCTACAGATTCACAGGGTGTCAATTTACTACTTATATAAGTACATAATGTCTGGTGAGAATATCTCACTTTTCTTTTGCTGGAGATATCAATTAGAATGACGCAACGGATCCAGAAGGCACGACCTTTGATTTGAGTGGAGAGGAATAGCCAAGATATCATTTCGTAAACAACCCCAAAACAAAACAATATAACTTATGAATACTCAACCAAAATATATTGAAATAAATTGAAATTGAAAGGCAACAAAGACAAGACAACTTGACCTTGCTACAACCATTCAAAAGCTCGACTATGGTGTTCGTTTTATTAGCCTTGATGATGATATGAGTGTGGGAGAGACAAGGCTAATAGCCTTGCAAACATTCAAACAAAACAAACAAATAACATAAGTTTTCAAACCCAAATTCAATAAAACAATGTTAGAATTAAATGCATAAAACAAAGCCAAATTTTTTGCACTTTCTTTCTACCGCCTATGCTTCAGCTATAGATCTGAAATACATGTCTAAGGAGTGGGTTAGGATTAGGTCTTGGGCTCATAAGGGTAAGCCATAGCTTGGAAGTAATGGTGCAAAGGTGGATGGACATAGGTGCAACAAAACAACAACTACAAGGCAAATTCATCACTTCTATGCTATAAATGGGTTCGGCCATAGGCTCTAGGGGCATGGATAGTGGGTCCAGGTGGTGGTGGGTGATGTGGAAGAAGGTGGAGGTCAGGCCAGAGGTGGTGGTGGTGGTGAAAGTGGCGGCAAAAGGTGGATGAAGGTGATGGTACCAAAACTAGGTCAACTTGAGTGCATAGGTGATGGATTTTTGGATTTTGGTGGTGGTGTTTTCCTTGGGGTTGCTTGGACTTCCATGGTGATGATCTAGGGTGGATGATGATCAGAGAATAAAGTGGTGGAGGTTCGCCTAGATCTGGTGGAGGAGGAGTGGAGCCATGAAGTTGAGAACAAGTTGCAAAATCACATAGAAAAACTAGAAAACAAGAGAAGAGAAGAAGATTTTACCAAATTTTTGCAAGATGGAGGCCATGATTTTTTTTAGGGTTGAGGAGCTTTGTTGCATGAAAAGGATGAGGAAGGCAGCTGCAAAAAATGAGGAAAAGAACAGCCAAAATAAAAGATGTATTGATTAGAATGAAACGGTAAAAGAAATGGTGAAACGACTTTACGTTTCTTAGCTTTTAAAACCTTCCATACTTCCTTTTCTTTTAAATCATGTAAAACAAAATAACATCAGCAAGTACATCTAAAACTGAAACAAAGTGAAAAAAAATAAAAATATATAATTAAATTTAAATAAAATATAAAAAGAATTAAGGAAATTGCTTAAAAATTGAAAACAGGGTTCAAAAATTACAATTAAAATATCAATGGCTTTGGAAAAATATCTACTTCATTTTAAAAATATTCTAAAGCAAAATTTTGAAATAAAATAATTTATTTATCATGTCTAAAATAAAATAAATAATAAAATTGGAGAAAAATAGAAAAGAACTAAAGAAAATGTTTAAAAATTGAAAACAGGGCATGGAAATTACAAGAAAAATACTACTGGCTCTAGAAAAATTCCTACCTCACTTCAAAAATATTAAAAGACAAAAACATACATGAAATAACATATCAATACATATTACAATAAAATATGACAAAGAAAAATAAAATAAAATTTATACTATTTAAAATAACAAAATTGCAGAATAAACAAATTGCACTCAATATTGAAATATACATAACTTTCACAATTTATATCTGTTTCCAACGAAACAAAAGGCAGTGTTCCTAAAATTTTATGTACTTTCAAAATAAAATAAAAATTTAAATTTTAAAACTTTTAAAATTTTAAAATAAAATTCAAAGTTTGGCTATTTTGACCAAAAATTCACTTTTTGGAAAATATTCTTTTTAGTCATGCTTTGGAATGATAATTCATATCAAAACTAAAGTTTATCATTCAAAATAAATAAAATAAGTTTTTAAATTAAAAATTTAATTAAAATAATTAAAATATACAAAAAAAATCACAAAATACAGGATTGTTACACTATACTAGATGTTTTAAGTGTCTAAACTTCCAATTCGTACAAGTCTAAATTCATACAATAACTTACAAATTAGCTAATATCGTTAGTCAAAAAATAGACTTGCATTAAAAAATAGAATCAAATATCAAACTTATTTTATATTAATATAGCAGAATCGGTACCTCTATTTCAAGGAATAAAAGTTCCAATTTAAACCATTTATACTGTATTCAACCTTTATATATAAAATGAAAATAGGATCCATTATTAAATTATGAAAATAGGCAGTAAAAACTACGAATAGGAGAATTCGTACCTTACACACCATTTTCTAATTCATTTTCTTTTTAGGACCCTTTAGCACATCAATAGAGAAAAGTTGAAAGTGAAATATAATATAAAATATTCAAATTGCAATAATAAAACAAATTTTACTATTTAATATAAAGCAATTGATATTCCAATAATTTAAGAATTAGCATTGCATTTGAAGGAATTTTGAGATTTTAGTTTTAGCATTTTCGTATACAAAATTCTCCAAGGCATAAAATAAATTCAAATTTCAACTGTACAAATATTAAAAGGTGAAAAACTATAATTTCCAATTAGAGATAATATCCAGCTTTCCTTTGGATTTAATTCATGTCATTTCCTAATTACTCCTTGAAGTTTCCTCTCTTTGAAATGTACAATGATTCAACTGTATATCAATTAGATTTAGACATAGAGATTGGAAAAGAATAAAAATAGAAAAATATATATCTATATAAACATAATACCTTTTCCCTTTGAACTTGAACTCTTGAACCTAACTAAGGAAGAAGATTGACAGATCTTCACTTGCATTCTAAATATTTTTATGAATAAAAGTGAGAGGGATAACCTCTTATTTATAGTGGTTAGAAGGTGTTCGGACTGTTGGATTGAAGTCGATTTAAAATAATAAAATGCAGGCTATTTGTTCCAAACAAAACCCTATCCGCCACACGTTCACCGATCGATTGCTCCTACCTAGGCAGTCAACCGCTAGCGATCGAACAGTCCTAGTGTTTTATGCATACATTTGTTACCATTTAATTTGTTTATTTACTACCCTCTTTAATACTAACATTAATGTTTTATTTAACACTAAATTACCCTAATGTGAATTTATATATTACTCATTATAATTTCTGCATTAACATTATTTAACTTTCTAATTTAAATTCATTTGAATTATTTTAAATTTGAAAACTTCAAATGTTAATAACTTTTCCGTTCGAGCTCCGATTATAAAACTTTATATATGAAAATTGATCAAAAAATCATCATGAATGCAATGGTGTAACCTTCATATCCAAATTCTGACATTTAAAAATCCATTTAAGCCTTATTACCAATTAATTTCTTATTAATTTTTGTGGGATGTTACATTCTCTCCTCTTAAAATGGATTTCGTCCTCGAAATCCCTAAGGGATTTATGGTGTAATGTGCACGCAACATCCATATTATACAACAAATTTATCTACGCAATGATCTAATTAGCCAAAAATGCAATATGATTATGCATGAAACATACCATGGGTAGTTCAGTCCTGGAATGAATGCAAGACCATGACGTATTCGCCAATATTCAAGCATCCTAAATATGCACAAAATTCTACATAAGTGCGAAAATAACAGTAAAATTTATGGCAATCATCCCCTACAATCCAATCTAGTAGCCAAAATGAAACAAAAAACCTAAATTCTGGGCAGAGAAAGTCTACAGAAAAAAGCTCATGATGAGAAGCCTTCATTTTCTCTTTAGTTTCCCACATGCTTGCCATTGGGTTATCTCATCATCTTACTCAAAACAACCTAATTTCTTTGTTGTGGAGCTTACTATTTCTAGGTTACATTATGGCGTAGTGGAATGGGGTGTTATTGGCTCGATTTTAATATCTACTAACCGATTAGGCTCTACTATGATGGCAATGCTATGTAGGCAATCCATCAAGTGTGAAACGTGAAAAATGTCATGAACTACAGCTAATTTATCTAGGAGCTCCACTCGATTTGCAAGTTTCAATATTTTTTTCAAGATCGGGAAAGGCCCAAATAAACAAACCTTGGTGCTATCAAACCTCATAGCCTACCTAAGAGGGCAAACCTTAACAAATACAATGTTTCCGATCTAAAAATCCAATAACTTCCTTTGCCTATCAGCATAGGACTTCTGATGGTCCTATAAGACCTTCATTCACCATCTAATCATCTTTATCTTCTTTAAGGTCTCGTGAATCAAATTTGGCCCAAGTAGAATTTTGTTAGTGGTTTCTTACAAATAGTTAGGTGATTTGCATGGCCTCCCATATAATGCTTCAAAAGGTGTCATGCCAATCATCGCTTGGTAGATAATATTGTACGTGAACTCTACTAAGGGTAAATGTTGCTTCTAATGTCTTTTAAAATCCATGATGCAAGCTTTTAACAAATCCTACAAAATTCTAATTACCCTTTCGGCCTAGCCATCGATCTGTAGGAGGATGCAGTGCCAAGGTTCAATGTCGTTCCTAAAGATGACTAAAACTCCTCCAAAATTCGCTAGTGAATAAGGGGTCCCTATCACTACCAATGCTAATTGGAATTCCATGTCATCCTACCACTTTTTTAATACATATCCACGCAAGGGATGTCACAATCTTATTGCTCCTAACTGGAATGAAGTGGCTGATTTAGTAAGTCTGTCTGCCAGAACCCAAATAACTTCATTGCCTCTTTGACTACTAGGAAATCCATTTATAGTCCATTGATATATGCTCCCACTTTCAACTCAGCACCTCTAAGGACAATAATAATCCTCTTGGCTTCCCTTAAATTCTCCTTAATATTTTGGCACTTTAAACATATAGAAACATACTTCACTACATTCTTCTTCATCCCTAGCTAATAGAAAACCCATTTAATATCGTTATACATTTTATCTCCATCGAGGTGAACGGTCATCCAAGAATGGTGACACTGTACCAAAATATCCTCCAAAACATCTTTCACCAAAGGAATGCAAAGTCGTCCATCTCTTCTCAAACATCAACTTTCGTTAATTGCATACCTACCATGGGGAAAATGCTCTCTTCTACCTAGCTTGTCCAAATATCTACTAACGTCACATCTCTCTTCTGCTCATGCTAGATGATGCCCATCAATGCTGGCCTGACTTCAATTGCTACCAAATATCTCAAAGTGGGTTCCGTTAGTGGTTAGAAATTGGATTATAGAGGAACTCCAACTACCTCCACTTATATATAACACCCAGAGTAGCATGCCTCTAGCTAAGGGCTTCGATAAAAACATTCCCTTTTTTGGGAGTTTACCATATTTTAAAGTCATATGATGCTATAAACTCCATCTACCTCTATTGCCTAAGATTCAAATATTTTTGGAAAAATATGTATTTAAGGGATTTGTGGTTAGTGAATAACTCATATCTTTCTCCAAAAAGATAGTGCCTTCTCATGATCTCTTGTACCTCCCTTAAGTGATCTTCATGCTCATCTTCATTTTTAGACAAAACTTGAATATCATCTATAAAAACTATGACGAACTTGTTTAGCTGCCTCCTAAAGACTCTGCTCGTCAAATCTACAAGACTCGTCAACCCAAAAGGCACAACTTTCCATTCACAAAGTCCGTTCGGAGTGCGAAAAGCGGTCTTCTACTTACTATCCTCAATTGATAAAATCTCATAGTTAAGTCTAATTGTACAAAGATTTTTGCTCCAATAAACTAATCAAATAAATCGTATTTTCTAGGAAAAGGATACCTATTCTTCTTTGTCAACTAGTTGAGTTCTCTACGGCGAAACATATAGCCTTAAATAACCGTCTGCCTTAGTGGTAGAGATAATAGGTGCTCCCTATTCAAAGTACTTCAGTGGATATATCCCTTCTGCAACACCTTTAAAATTTTCTTATTTAACCATTGCCTTTCTTTGGAGGCTACGTGCTTTAATGGCAGAGAGATAGGTCTAGCATCCTTCTTAAAAATCAATTCTGCACTATATCTCCCTTAAAGGCGGGAGCACAAGACTTCTGCAAAAACGTTAGGAAATTCTTGAACTATGGGAATAGACCAAAGCACATCTTGTAATAGGCACAACAAAAATAAATAGCTTAACTCAATCGAGTTTTCGGGTGACAACGAACATTTATATCTCACCCCTTACAATTCCTTAACCATAAAATTCTCCTACCACAATCTGAGATAGCCCTATAGTAAGATAACAAATCCATCCCTAAGATAAGTTCATAACCCCTCAAAAAAAAACATACGCATTACATATAAAATTGACATTACATATATTCATAACTAGGTCTTCACAAATCAAAGAAAGGTGTGTCGATCCCTTAATAGGATTTGACATGACTATTCATTTGGTGACAACTCGTGTTTTTAGATTCAAGAAGTTGACTATTTTCTAGCTATAAATGAATGTGATGCTCCCGAGTCAAATAAAGTACGAACATGATTTCTTGAAATAATAGTTGTACCTTTTACCACATCTTTTCCTTGATATCTAGGAGGAGGTCTACTCGAGACAGGTGCAGCCTCAATGGTATAAGTTTGCCCACCATGCCCCCCTTTAGCTGGCTTTGGACATTGATTCTTGCAGTGTCCTTCCTCAAGGCAGTGGTTGCATCTTCCTTTGAACTCCGCTCTCATAAGCTCATCCTATAGTCGTTAGCAACATGTCCCTTCTTCTAACATTCATGGCATGTCATGATTTCCATCTTGAATTTCCCCTTTGCCTTCTTGTCCACCCAAAATCCTCCTTTCCTAGCTCCTCCTTGATTTTACGCGGATCCCACTTTCTCCTCCTCCTCTTCCTCACTACCAATTGTCTATAGTACGGCCATTTCAACTATCATCTCATAAATTGGGCCAGTAGGTATTCGTGTCAAAAGTAGCTCCGTAAGTGAGGAATTTATGACTTTAACAAACTTCATAGCCTTCTTCATGGGAATCAAGCTGAACCCAAAATTACCCAATCCTGTGAACTTAATGATGTACTCCTTTAATGTGGAGCTTCCCTACCTAAGTTGTATAAACTTCTTCAATTGCAAACTTACTTCAGCTGTTGACATGAATCGCGACTCAAAGGGAGTTCTGAATTAAGCCCAGGTGCTTTCTTCCTCGGCATTCTTCACAGCCACTATATTCCACTAATTTATCACCTCCATTATCAAATGCCATGCAACCCTCCTCCTCTTGATCCGGCCTTCCCATCCAAGCTTCCAAAATATACGCTTATAGTCATTGATATAAGCCTTTGTCTCTACAAAACTTTTAACATCTGTATACACCCATCATCCCATATTTTGGAAGTCTTTACACAATTTGGAGAAGTATAGTAAGCATGGTGCTACTTCATCGGGTGAGGCAGCTGTACTATTAGTGCAACTATTAAGGAATGGGAACTTTCCTTACATGCCTCACGTATTGCTTAAACCATTCTAGCATCCTTTTTATTGTGGGTATTTCTTGGATAGAGGGGTTCCCAACCTCGGAGGAATGATTTTCAGCCATAACTAACTATCTGTATGTTTGAACTTTTAGTTAAAAGCTTCCTAAGATAGTATTATTAGCTGAAATAAAGGATTTGCCTTATATGTTTGCGCATGTTCAAATAAGTGTATATGTAGAGTAGGGTTTTGAAAAATACTTTCGAAAATAACAAATACACACTCTTACGTATACCTATCTCCCTACCAATCAGGTAATCTAGGCTCTAACACCACATGCAACAACTCTCCTAAAAAAGGCCTAATTTTCGATCCAATAAAAGCCAATTGAATCTTAAGAACATTCCAAAGCTGACTATTGGTTGGTAAAATTGATATAATGAATAGTATACAAAACTATCTATATATGCTATTACAATCTAATAGCGAAGAGGGAAAAATATAATACTATAAATAAGTACCCGTTTCAGAAAAATTCAAATCTCAGAAATACAATATATCATCCTAAATATGCAAAATACAATATCCCAAAAACAACAACATTTCTGAAACTAGAAACATCAAAGTATATCAAAAACATAAATAAATACATAAACTACTACAAGTCTATGCCTTCGCCTTCATCTTCTTAATCAGCTTCAGTTCTCATAACCTGTGTATTATAATGAGGATGAAGTTTGAAAAACAATGTTCGGTGAATGAAAATCTCAAGTCTTGCCATAATAATATTTGGCCAATATCATTTAGATAAGTAATGTGTCTTACGCATTCTAAATTATATCCTACGAAGAATACCTTCCAGTGCTCTTCCAGTCCATATCCATAATGTACCTTCAACTGTAGGCCTAAGGCCCTTTTTAGTCCTACGCAACTATCGTCAATCATGTCCTAACAATGTGACAAAAAGAACCTGAGCCACTTTATACCTCTTTAAAGTGATTAGGAAGACTCTGATCATTTAGTACCTGTATTCTTGGCAGATTCCCATCATTTAATACCTCCACTAAGGTTGCCCCCTCTCTGGTATTCCCTAACTGACATTACATGAAATCTCACCATGCCACTTAATACTTCTTTTTGGAAAGAGGCGAACCCTACAACAACTACTTTTCACCTCGACCCTGATGTGGACCCCTCTTGAGATTCCCTACTACAACACCTAAACGATAATCTTGACCATTTAATACTTCTTAAGAGGGAAGGAGGTGGACCCTATAATAGATACTAAATTCCCCCAACCTAGAAGTTGGCCCTACATATTTTGACCTATAACCCTAACTGTGACTTCTTACATTACTCTGACTATTCTTAGGTGTCAATAGTCGGATTAACCGGGAAGACTTACCCTATAAAATTGGTATTAACCTTGCATCCATTGTAGATACTTATTATAGGTGATGTCTCACATTAGACATAATGCCACACTATTGGTAGCCGGATTAGCCGAGTAAGCTTCTATGTGCTTTTGATTAACATCATCCCTATACCTTAGTCATAATTTCACACTCCTGACATACTACCATATATATATATATATATATATATATATATATATATATATATATATACCTCATCGCATTTCACACTAAGGCCATATAAGGAAAACTCCTTATTTCGCCTTTAATTATATATTAATATCCATAATTATCCTTACTTCTGATCTGTGGTGTTTAATGCTAACTACTAACCTATTTATTATATATGATACGATTAATGCGTTGTTAATTATATGTTAAAATTTATTTATATGCTAATATTTATCCATACATAATTTAGGCTAACAAAATATTCTTATGTGTGCAAAGATTTTTGCATCTTATACTAATCGTTTTTAAATGTCAAAACTTCCAGTTCATAAAAGTCTACCTCCATACAATAACTTATAATTAGCTAATATCAATAGACTTGCATTAAGAAAATAGAATCAGATACCAAACTTATTTTATACTAATATAGTAGAACCAATACCTCTATTTTAAGAAATAAAAATAACAATTTAAATCGTTTATTATCTATTTAACATTTACATATGCAATGAAAAAGGGTTTCCAATTTAAGTTATGGAAATAGGCAGTGCAAACTACGAATAGGAGAATTCGTACTCTACATCCCATTTCCTAACTTTTTTAGAACCCTTTAACACATTAATAGAGAAAATTTGGAAGTGGAATAGAAGATAAAATATTCAAACTATAATAACAAAACAACTTATACTATTTTAATATAAAATAATTGAGATTCCAATAACTTAAGAATTGAAATTTCATTTGGGGTTTTAGTTTTAGAGTTTTCATGCACGAAGTTCCCCAACGCATAAAACAAATTCAAACTTCTACCATACAAATACTAATATTTATACCAAAATTAGTCACAAACACTAAACTAATATGATAACACCGTAGATTCAATATCGAAATCCAAACAGAATGGAGTAGAGAACAAAATATTAAGAATTAAAAACAAAATATAAAGAAAATGAACATAAGAGAATTCATAGTGGTTCGACTAATTATTACTTATGCCCACTCCAAAAGTTTTCATTTTATTTATACTATTGATTATACTGAAATTCAACGATAAAAATGGCAGAGTTTAGCCAAGAGAGAAGAAAAAGAGGGCCAAAAAGAAGATTCATTTTCTTGAGCCAATGATCTAGTATTTATAGGAGAAAATGGAAAAATATACAGATGAAAATCCACCACATAAGACCAAGGACCATATGGACCCGCTCACCAAAAATGGGGCCCATTTAGACCTCTCAGAGGAATCGGCCATGATCCCCATAAGGGGATCGACACCGATCCCTTAAGATGGTGGATAGAGGTTCGGCAATCCCTATTACAGGTCCCTATCTAATTTCTCTTCGTGTTTCTATAGTTATTTGCGTAGTTATTCCGGTGTTTGTTGAGATATTGAGCTATCGTTATTGAGTTGAACTTGCAATCGGAGTGATCCATGGCTATAGCGACCCGATTTGATCCGTTCCTAACCATACTGATCCGATCTAATCCTCTACTTAGGGAAAGTGCAAATCCATATTAGCCATTTCTTGGGGGACACTTGCTTGAATCTCCTTGAGTGTCATCCATAACTTTGCTTATAACCGATCTCTGAACTTGATAATTATCTCTCCAAGCTTTCTGCCTTGATGATCATAAATCCATTTATCTAATTCCATGGTACCAAGGCCTTGCCAAATGGTGGGATAACGTTTTATAACCAAAACTTGCCTTCCAATTGGAAGGTGTGTTTTGAATTGCCATAAATCTGAAATCCGTAATATATCGATATCCAAACGGCTAATCCAAAATCCAATACTTTGCCAATCCAAATTGTCGTAGTCCGCGAGTATTTTCGGTCAATAGCTTATTCCAAACCATTCCAAATCCTTAATCGAATCCATCTCCATCCAATGCCACTAAATAAATCCATGATTTCCCAGATCGTTTGCTAAATCCAAAGCCTCGATCTCACCGAATCGTTATCTAAATCCTCGATCTCTTCGGATTATTAGCAAAATCCTCAATTTCACCGGATCGTAATCCAAATCCATGACCACTCTAGGTCAATATCAAAATTCATAACCTTTTAAATCCTAGAATCTAAGCCTTGGTCTCTTTGGATCATTATCCAAGTTCATGGTCTCTCCAAACTGATCAATGGCCTATTCGGACCCTCGCTAAGCCTGATCCACTTGCTCTTCGCTGAGGGGACTTAATGACGAGTCAATCAAGTCGCTCTCTAGCGAGTCAACTCACTCCCTACACTCCGGCCCTTTTAGGGGCATAGTATAATGTCTTAATCCTTCTTGACTAATCTTAGCTCCCCTAATCTCTTGTTGGACCTCATCCTGTCACTCTTTGATGAAGGGAGAACAATGAGAAATAAGACGACCCTGTCACTCTTTGGCAAAGCGTGTTACTTCCTGCACTCTGGTTCAGTGTCCTAATATAAAGTGGTGTCCTTTCTAAGCTAATCATGGTCTCTCCGTACCCTTGCTAGACCCGTCTAGTTTCTCTATGGCGACAAGGGAAATAAAGATAAGTTAGTCGATCATGTCGCTCCGACGAATCGACTCACTTTTTCCACTCCGGCCCCTGACTCTCCGATCAGGACCATAAAGCGATACTGACTTCCTTTCTCTGGACTTGGCTCTCAAATTGAGGGCTTGATCAATGACGTACAAGTCCATTCTGTCGCTCTCAGCGAAGGGACTCACATCTTGCGGTTATTACCTTATCTCTCCGGTAAGGAAAACTACAACCTGTTTTGTGATCCATTCATTAAATTTGAGTTTCAAACGCCAACAAACCTGAAAAAACTATGAATTCTGAATATTGCCTCTCTGGACATGACATTTCATCATCATCTAAGAGCATGCTTAAGGACTGACTTCGATCCCGTAGATGTGTTAGTAACTTGGCCATTTTATTATAAAGTTTATTATTATTAGGTTCATACCATCCCGATCAAGGCCATTTCCATTTGACATGGACGGTGGTCACCCATGTTCCACAGTAGTAGCCTGAGTTCTTACAAACTGCAATAACCTGCCATCCCTGACATGTTACTTAACCATATCTTATAAGTGCCTGCATTCATCCAACATCTAGTTCATGAAGTAGGAAATATTTTCCAAACCTCCATTCCTTCTCTGCTCTATTAGGATCCCTCTATGCTGGTTTCTGATATGGGAGTTGCCCCTTTATGTCTTGTACATTCGTTCCAAGATTTCCGTCAAATCCAAATAAGATGAGAATTTCGTACCCCATTCCTTCCTTTTTCCTTCTTAATCCATCATTTATTTTCCATTTACCTTTTCCTTTCTAGACCCTTCTTTAGATGGTCCTTTCTCTCTTACAGCATTTACTTCCTATTTGTCGGCTCATGCATCCTTTTGCCCAAGGAACCTATCCACTTCATGGAAAAGTTCCTGAGATCCATTAGGGATCCCACTCTAATGCAACGTTGAAATCCATGTCTTCAATTATCCTAGATACTACCACCATTTAAGACATCGATGGATCCAGCCAATCCAATAAAGCAACCACCATATTAAACCGTGTTAAGCAACTTCTCAAGGACTCTTTGGTCGTTTGCTTTTGTGCCGCTAATGTCATTACATTATTATGTTTTGAAATGTGAACCCAAAATAGCTTAATAAACTAATCTACCAACTTGCACCAGGTCCTGATCGAACCATTCTCTAGTTGCCTAAACCATAGATCGGCTAATTCCATAAAGCAAAGTGGAAAACATTTTGCTATGACCACCTTCGATGCCTCCAGCACTTCAATGTGCTAGATATACCTCATCAAGTGTACCATTGGGTCCTACCGTCCTTCGTGCACCTCCGTTGTTGTTAGTTTGAAGTTCGGTGGGTTCCTAGCTTGCCTGATATTAATAGTTAACGAACTTTGATTGACATTCTCCATTCTCCTGCTGGGCAGTCTACCTCTCATTATCTGATGTAACAGCTCAGCCATTCTCTCATGCTCATCTATAGATGGCATCCAATCCATATTACCGTCATGCTCCCCGACTTTACAAGGGCATTTCAGAACATACTCCTTTGGATGTGCATCCGAGTTTCGATCCGCATCCAACAGAACAGCGTCGACCATTGGCCTACCGACATCCAATCCAAGCTTGGGGTATGCCCCCAAGTCCAAGATGATCGATACCGACCCCCTAAGGGGATCGATGCTGATCCCCTATTGTTGGTCGGGGATTACCCCCATTAGCTCCGTCACGCTTCTTTGCCTATTATCTCCTTTTCCATGCTCTCATTCCTTATTTTCTATAGCTCCTACTGCTCCAACTCCTTGATCCAAATTGCTATTATGTCCTACTCCGGCAATCCAATTTGCCTGAGTAAATTCTGCATCATCTTCTCTTGTCTCCTTATCATCCTCTCTTTACATTGCCTCCATCATAGTCTCCACTCGTTCCTTATAACGTAAACAAAGGTTTGACTAGCTCTAGCTCATAAGGATGCATCCTGAATTCCTTTAAGTGACTCCTATTTTCCAATGCTCTCCTTGTAGATTGCCTGACCATTGATCTAAAAACAAGCTTCGAACCGTTTCCAAATCTACAATTGCAAGTAACCTAGTTCCGATACCAAAATGTTTGTACCAAAATTGGTCACAAACACTCAACTAATATGATAACACCGCAGCTTTAATATCTAAATCCAAATAAAATAAAGTAGAGAACAAAATGTGAGGAAATAAAGTTAAAATAGTAAGAAAATGAACATAAGAGAATTTATAGTGGTTTGAATGACTCCAGTCTACATCCACTTTTGAAGTTTTCCTTTTATTTATACTGCTGATTAAAGTTTCAATTCATGAAATTCAAGAATAAAAATGGCAGAGTTCAGCCAAAAGAGAAGAAGAAGTAGAGAGCCAGAAAGAAGATCTCTTTCCTTGAGCCAATTTCAGTATTTATACGAGAAGACAATGAAATATCCAGCTGAAAATCTACGTGCAGAAGAATGAGAACCGAAGGACCTGCTCTTCAAAAGTGGGGCCCATCTAGGCCTCTTAGTGGGATCGGCACTGATCCCCTAAGATGGTGGATAAGAGGTCGGCGATCCCCATGGTGGCTTCCCTTTTGCTTCCTTTTAGTATTTCTAGAGTTATTTGTGCAATTCTCTTGGTGTTTGTTGAGATATTGAGGGATCATCGTCGAGTTGAACTATAAATCTGAGTGATCCACTGATCTGATTCGATCCATTCCTAACCATCTTAATATGATCTGATCCCCTATCTAGGGGAAGTGCAAATCCATATTTAACCATTTCTTAGGTGCTACTTGCTTAAATTCACTTGACTATCATCCATGGCCTTGTTAATAACTGATATTTGAACCCGATAATCATCTCTTCGAGCTTCCTGCCTTGATGATCACAAATCCATTTAGCCAACTCCATGGTATCACGATCCTGCCAAAAGGCGGGATAGTGACTAAAAAGTGAAAAAATAAGATTTTCACTCATAGATCGCATTTTCCTATCCTTTGGATTCGATTCATGCTGTTCCTAACTGCACCTTCAAATTTCTTCTCTTTGAAATATACAATAATTCAATTGCATATAAATTAGATTTAAAATTATGAGACCGAGGAAGAATAAAAATATGTACACACACATACATCTGTCTATATAAACTTATTTCCTTTTCCCCTAGAATTTGAAATTTCGAACGTAATGAAGGAAGATGATAGACACAGCTTTGCTAGCATTCGAAATAGTTTCTTGAATAAAAATAAGGGAGCTCGCCTCTTATTTATAATGGTTAGAAGGCATCTAGACCATTGGATGTAATTTGGTTTAGAGTAATAAAATTTGGGTCGTTCATGCCTAAAATAAACCTAACTTCCACATGTTCACCAGTCGACTGCTCCTCTCTAGGTGGTCGACTACTAGCGGTCGACCGACACTTGAGAGGTGGTCCATCGGTCCTAGTGTTTGAGATGTATGTTTATTGCCGTTTAATTTTTTTATTTAATTCCCTCTTTAGTACTAAGATTAATGTTCTCTTTATCATTAAATACCCTAGCGTTAATTTATTTATTACCCATTTTAATTTCAATGTTAACATTATTTAAATTTCAGAATTTGAATTCATTCGAGTTAAATTGAATTCGAAAACTTCAAATGTTAATAACTTTTCTGTTTGAGCTTTGATTACAAAATTTCATTTATGAATGTTAATCAAAAAATAGCTATGAACGAAATAACTTTTGCAAACAAATTTCGACATTTACAAAATTTCCATTTTTAGCCTTGTTACTAATTAATTAATTTCTTACTAAATTTTACAGGGTGTTACAATTTCATATCGGTAACTGGGTTTGTCTCCCTTTGAGGAGTAGTTTAGGTGGTTTGTTGGTGAGTTGAAAACACGGTTGCGTTAAGCTTATTTAATCCATTATTCATATTTACTCGACACATCTTATTTCAACTAGTTTAAGAGACAACTCCTTATTAAATTTCACAAATGTCTATGGACTGCATAATAAGATCGATAGGAGAGTCCTTCATAGCGAATGTCTAAATTTTAGATCCCTTACATCAGTCCTTGGGTATTCGAGGATATTTTAATGTGATTATATTTTTAGGAGAGCGCTAGTGGAGAACGTGATTTTTCTACCATGGATGAGTTCGACCAGTTTATTAACTAAATTACCACTTAATAATATGTGGTTCATAAGGATAAACTTAAGAGAAATGCCTTCGATAGTGCTCCTTGACTGTCTCCTCATTAGTAAGAAAATAAAAGATAGGTTACTTGTATTACATGTTAAGGGGCTTCTGATAGTGTTCTATTACAATTGTCCCATTGTTCCATTTTGTGGGAACCTCCACTTAACTCGGAGAACTTTTAGCTTCGAAAAGATGTGGCTTCTAGAAACTAATTTTACTGATCTTGTTATGAATAAATGGCTTTCTATGAGTAACAAAAATATTAAACAATTGGGTAATATAGAAAAGGTATTCATTAGTGAACTTAGGGACATAATATTATTTCTTAAAAAACATAATAAGGATGTTTTTGGAAATTGTAACAAATCTCCCTTCGTAAAACCTGGAAATCAACGTCAGATGACAATGTATGACCCCAAAAAATATAGTTTGTCAGGGTGAGATAAATGGACAAACACCAAATAAAGGCATAATGATATAATGTCACAACAGAATGATAACATATAATATACTAAAATATACATGAAGATAATGTGATGAACAATATATAAGGGATTGCACTAACATAAGTCACCGTTAAGTAAAAATTAATACAGAAAGTCAGAATATAATATTTAATACAATAAGTATCATTTACAAATAACATATATGTCATGTACAGCAAAAATATCAAGATCCTGTGTTTAGATACAAGTATCATCTTTGCCTCCAAAGCTTTAGCTGTGCTACTCTGATAGCGTATCCCCTAAGGCACCTGACTCTCGAACTGCTCAACTGAGTACCCGAAAGTTATCATGACATAAACATCTAAAGACAAAATGCGGGTCAAGCATAAAGCCTAGTGTGAGGGGAACTATCTCAAAATACTATATATCAAAACTATATATACATACAAAATAAGAAACCGCTAAGGCACATTCGGTCGTATACACAAACATGGATTAATGGTAATTCGGACAGCCCATAAACAAGTAAAGTTAACCCATCATAAATTAGGGAACCATACCATAACCTACTCTTCTCCTATAATCAACGAATCAGCACAATTGATACCATGCGAATGATGCGTAATAATATACCATGATAAGGTAACCCAGTATGCAATTGCGGAGACAATATAAATATCACAATGTAAGCATATCCTAGAACAGATAACAATATTATTAACTAACTAACATAACACACAATATAACGATAAGCAATATGCAGAGAATATAAATTGATACTCATCATTACTGATAAGTGGAGCCAACGATGGAATCGTGCCCAAGATAAATAGTGTCGATACTAAATTGTACCATAGACCCCAAGTGGCATCCAGTGTGATCGAACTTGTGCAGATCTCATTGTACCCCATAGTAAGCAATAGTGATGTATGACCTACTCTATATATCTAAAATCTAAATCCACGTTGGACATCAGTCTAAAATTCAAATTATCCTGATCCAATGATTTCCATCGAGGGTCCAAAATAAGTAGAGATGGTACTTAATTGTACGATAGACCCATCATCGTATTCTTAGTGATTGAACACATACTATACTCCATAATGTTCATAGGTGAATATGACCTACTCTATTTACTTGAAACCTATGTGGATCTCACCATACCCCACAGTGAGAATAAATGATATGCGATCCACTCGTTGGTGATCGTCATCATCTCCCCCTTTTTAGTCATCATGGGTTTCTTAAAAATTAACATCTGTACAAAAGAGAACGACGTGTGTATATAGTATAATACACCATTGGGATCATAAAGGTACGTTGATGCCATATGTATTTGTGTGTGTATTAATCAAATATAACATCACATGATTAAATACACTTATCATAAAGGAAGGCCGATACCACGTCATCATCTATCTACACGAATGGCCTTTCCAATAAAGCCAATAATATGTATGACCATTAATATACGGCCAACATGACGTATAGTCACTAATATAAGGCCAATACGATGAACATTCACTACTATGAAACCGATACCATCCTCCAAAGGGGATGGACTAACTCTGCTCAATCGTACACGCTCACCCGATGTGATCGTGCAATAAATCATTGCACTGATATCATATTTTGTCTCCAATAATCGCCTAGGTATAACTATACATTGCATCCAAATTCCAAGCTTAATCTTGCATTTTAACTTTTCGAGCAGTCCAAAGTTGCGCCAAACTTTAACACAAACTTGCATCCAAAACTGGGGAAAAATCCTCGGTATTCTTGCACAGTGCTTGGGCTTACTACCCAAGCCTACAGTCTTCTAGTGCCCTAGTGGTATAGCCATCGATGGACCCATGATAGCCTATCCGAGGCAATAAGCTTGGCAGGTTCTAACCAGTCCCCGTCGATCGCCAATTCAAGCTCTGTTTCCTTCGTTACTTCGCCCGATGAGTCGCTTAGCTCCTCTAGCCTGCTTCCATCACATCACACCTCTTTTGGAATCCCTAAATTGATATTTAGAAAATGGTTCTTTATGTTTTAAAAATTCAATTTTGATATGAAATCCACTCCTTGCACACACAGAGTCTAATGACAATTCTAGCGTCCCGACCTCCTCTAACACGCCAAATGAACTCAACTGACTTATAACCTCTTTGTGATGCTGACACATGTGATGCATCTAACTGGGCATGCATACACAAATATGTACAAGAGAATACATACAAAACTTCATAAATCACCTTTTGAGCTCCACCTGAGCAATTACTCGACTCGATATTCTTTCACGTAGTTAGCACACTCGGTAGTAGCTCTGGCTATATGAGATTGCTCTTAACTTGTTTATATACACATATGGATATTCTCATGCACATATATAATTATTCACATAAATAAACAACCATTATCAACAATTCAAACCATTTAACAATTTAAATTACAATACATAGATTGTGTTGATTATTATATAACTTTAAATACATGTATGCGTATACATATCCATATACATGTACATACACATATATTTAAATAAGTATTTCATTATTACTAAAATCAAATTTTACTTTGGTTTACTAAATCTATTTAATAAAAGCCAAAAATCTTCTTCTACTTATTTTATAAAATACATTTATGGCTTATAAATTATTTAAATTCATTTTGTAACAACCTTATTTTTTATTAAACATTATTTAGAAAATTTGATTAGATAAATTGAATAGAATAATTTAATGTGATAAGGACAATGAGATTTATTAACCAATATGGTTCAGACCTTAATTATTCAACTGATAAGATAGTTTAAACATAGAATATCAAGGATTAATGAGAGGGGCAATATGGGAATAACTCCTTATTTTATTTCGTAAATCCTCCGTCTCTTATTCATTCTCATTTCATTTTCCAAACCAAAACATAACTCAAAATAGAGGCTCGCCATTACCAAGAGGAAAGGAAGAAGAAATCTAAGGAATTCAAAGAAGAAAGCTTATGGGGAATTAATCTTCATCAAATCTGAATCTTCTTATCCAATCCAAGTTGAATAATACTTAACCATCTCATTTGTTTATGTCTTATTTTGGGATTGAAGAATTATTTCCAACATGATTGAGATAATATTCCATGTTTGGATTGGTACGTAATATCATTGTTAGAATGAGATATTATGGAATTTTATAGAAATTTTCTGATGGGTTTTCAACGGAAAACCTAAGTTTTCGATCTCCTGTTGACTTGTAATTTGAATATTTTATGTAAAATAATATTTTAGAGATGTGTTCTTAATTTCATAATTTCTCAAGTTCATATGAATATTTTGCGAATTTCCTAAGAGGAAAATGTGTATATTTTCGGGTTTTAAATTATTAAAAATAATTATATTAATATTTTGATCTCAAAATTTTTTTATATGGAAGAAGATGAAAATTCATATATTTGGTGATTATCGGAGAGTTTTCCCTAATTGTTATGATTTTTTATGGAATTATTATTCTAGAATAGTTTTAATTAATATAAGTTAACAATATTATTTATAAGAGTTTTGTTAACTGTTAAGGTGATTGAGAAGGTAGAAGTGACCTACCAGTAAATTCTAAAAAGATTATGAAAAGTATTTTATTATCCAATAACAATTTGACATAAGTCATAAGTTAGTGTAAAGTTTTAACTTTAAAAGGAGATAAATTAGTTTTTTACTTATTGACAAAAGTGTCATTGACAGTGTAACATAGAGATTTGATATCTCTAAACTGTAGAAACTCGACAAGGGTTAATGATGCAATAGCTACTCAATAGCTATATGATGTACCCCTCCTTTAAGGACTCAACAAGGTTGGTGCTCACGATTGCCATTTAATGGCTATGTGATCTATCCACCTTTATTGAAACTTGATACCTTGCATTGTTAGGGGTTCGATATCTTATGTGTTGAAGGGCTTGATAACCTTATGGTTTCGAGACTCAATAGCTTCTTTTTGTTAACGATCGACATCTTCAAGTTTTAGAGGCTTTGTACTCCATGTTTTTAAGAGTTTGACATCCACATGTTTTTAGAGGTTCAGCACCTCATGTTTTTAAGATCTCGACACCCTTGTCATATAATTTCTTGATAGCTTCGCTATAGATATTCGACAACTGTATTTTAGGGGATGAATGTCGTATGTTTTACAAACTTAAAGGCTATGTTTTCGAGGCTCAATAGCCCTTGTTTTCTAAAGGCTCAACAGCCTTGTTTTTCTATAAAATGTTTTGAAAGCCATATAAGATGATATATTCCAGTGGCTCGATAGCCAGTGTCTTAGAGATATTTGACATCTATATTATAGTGGCTATATAGCAATATGTTTTATGAACTTGAATGCTATGTTCTATAGATTCGATAACCAATGTTTTATAGATACTCGACATTTGAATTTTGATAATGTGTTTTAAAAGCTATGTAAAGATGATAGTGTTTAGACATAAAACTTTGGCTAAGTATTTAGGCTATGTTTTCCTTGTTTTAAGAATGATTTCAAGAGCTTTATCGATTCAAAAGACAAAATGTTTTCAACAAAATGAAAGGGTATTTTAGCCACCCTTATATGAATTTTTCCAAAAGAAAATATTATCTAAGTAATTTTGTTATGAACACAATTATTGATTAATCATATTGTGATGTGTAATGTTATATGTTCTTATTATCATTTGATAAGTTAAATTTGCGTATCATATCATTTGTCATACTCATATTTGCATTATCCAACATGGCACCATGGGACTTCAGAATAGAATTACCAATTAGGCTATCTAGTAGGGAGTATAGTCAGACGAAACTCCTGAGTGAGTAAAATTGCATAAGGAGATCAGATAGATTAATTATGTCAAGATGCCTTGGACTGATCTAAAATATATGACTCATGGATTTATAGCCAGATAAAATTTTGATGGATTAGTGTAGGGTTGCCCTTTCTGCTTTAGCCATTAGCCCTAGGTTGGTAATTGTCTGCGATTCCAGTGTGCATTGCTTGTCATTATGACACTAAACGATGTGTATGCACAGAAAGGAACTCGTAGCTCTATATGCTTGCTGTATTATTTAACTGGATTTACTCCTAAATGTATTTCAAGATTTTGGGACATTTGGTTATGTTTTGGCCTGAGTCAGCCTGACAGGTTACTCATTAGCCTGTGAAAATTAATAGGTTCATGATGATCCTTGAAAAACTATGACGTGAGATAGACTATTAATTTTATGGGATGGATAAACTTTGGGAATGCATAACCCTTTAATGATAGACTACTCATATTTACCTATATTGCATGCATGTGATCATATTTTGTTTTAGTCATTGTGGTTGCAGATGCATGGCTTAATTTTCAAATTGACATATTTAATAAGATACCAGTGAGGGGATAATTCATTCCATCTTGTGGTGTGATCTAATTAGATATCTTCTATTGGTTCGAGACGGTATATTATTATTCACACCAAATTTTTTGTCCGATCCAATGTTTATTCCCCTTTAACTCTAAGATACTCATTTGAGTACATCAGAAGTATAGTTTTCAGGTTAGACAAGTAAGCTTCTGGAAACGTGCATGAGGCAATCCAATATTAGGGGTTTATATCCGTTGTGTTATTTGAAGTTTATACTTTGTTTGAATGGATGTAATGACAAAATTTATAATTATCAACTAATTAGACTCTGATTATCCAAGAGGCATCTTCATATGAAACTCTTGGAATATATTTGTAATAATTATATTTTCTTTAAACGTGGTATCAATGGGAATAGGTAATGAATGTGAAAGTTATTAATGAAATGCGTTTTGAAAATTTTCATATTCATGTGCTCTTGATGCTATAGATACAACTAACTGATCGCATTTTGTCATTGAAAATTAATACTATGGATGGTTACAGTATCCATAGCGCTTATTTTTGGGCCTTAAAATGGGGAATGTTACAACTTAGTATCAGAGCATGTGTTTATGTAAAATTTAGAAGACTTTGAAAACATAGTCCATATAAATCAAAGAATAAGATTGGGATACGAGATAACGCTGTAGTAACGTACTTGTTATTTTCTATATACAAGCACGTGTTCTATCTCTATTTTCCTCTCTCTTAGGCCGTTCTTCCATATCTCATGAAGGCTCATGTGCAGATTACGAGAAAGTGAGATATGGAAGCAGGAAATGGAAGAGTGAATCTAGATGAAAGAAGCACCATAACAAATGGAAATGTTCGACCCAATACTAGAAAGAATTCGAGTCGAAAAGCAAATGCTAATCTAAATGCATATGCAAATGTTAGCTGGAACCCCACCAGTAGATATGGGGGCTATGCATCAATACTTCATGAATTGATACAAGATGGACCGGTAGTTGATTTGGCTGGAGGAAACGCTGATAATGCGAAAGGTGTTAATCATGAGGTAACTGCTTACAATAATTATGCCAAGTTAAGCCATGATTATACCAATCTTGGAGGAAAGACTTTTCTTGAAATGGAAAGCATTATTAAGGTTGAGAATTGGATGTTGCACTGTGAAAGGAATTTTGCCAACTTAGGATTGAATGATGAGCAGAAGAGGAAGGATGCTGATATCTAGACAGTTGTAAGGAGTTGTTTATATTGTCGGAACAATATGATTGTAGGTGTACTGAAGGAGAATATGACTTAGGCTGCATTTAGGAAGTTATGCAACTCTTAGGATGAGATGTGACCGTTTAAAAATTGAGTTGTTAGGTATGCACTTACATGCAATTTACATATGTTTAATTTTGTGGGTTTTAGGATTATTCTGAGTATGGACTAGGCTAGGATATTTTGCCAGGATAGGTCAATATCATTAAGACACCCTAAGAGCCACTATTGAATTATATACTTAGTAGAAAATTCAAGTTTAGGTGTATGTGCTTTATTTGGTGCAATGAAGTGGAAGATGAGTTGAACCAGGTTGTTGTTGTAAGAGAGTGTGTGGATGTTTTTGAGCCAGCTAAAATAATACCACCGAAATGACCTATTAAGTTTCGAATAAATCTTGTATCTATAGCTGAACCCGTTAGTGAATAGTCTAGTAGAATGATACCTACTGAGTTGAAAGATTAAATGTGCAGTTACTGAACTTAAAAGGAACACTATCCTAATAATGACCTTAAGTGGCCTTGTGAAAACGCTACAAAAAATTATAGTACATTTGATAAATGCTTTTATATGACATGCAACTAAAAGTCTGAAACTTTTTGTAGCCTTGGAAAAATTGCCACTAAAAGTTATTGATTGTTTTGCAGCATACCATACATTCTATTGTTTCCTGTTAGTGGCTTATATCATTTCCAACAATCATTAAGATAATAGTTGTATTAAAACCAGCAATTAATCATATAATTTTCATATTCAAACCAACAGTCGATCATATAATCGTCATATTCAAACGAGCAATCAACCAATCATATAATCATTATATTGAAACAATTAAAAAATACATAAATCACATAATCAAACATGATATCCATAACCATTTCAATATCAATTTTTTGACAAAATGAGCAAATTCACATACCATAACCATTCATAAACAAGTTTATACAACTAGGACTAATAAAATATTATAATATATATAATTAATACAAACCAATATAAGAAGACAACAATGCACTAATTTTGAAATAAAAATTATGTCTTGCTCACCTAGGTTTGAGTTCTGAAGCCAACTCTACAACATTCAAAGCTTGGTCAATCCACTTCTCGTTCTCCTCCAGGTAAAGTATTATGAAAAATTACATATTCATTACTGAATTTTATCAGCTATATTAAGTAAGTAGAAATCTATAAATTGGATCAGCCATCTTCAATACAAACAAGTTTCCATTGTCACCTCCAGAAACTCTCATAATTACAAAATAATTAACTTAAAATTATATTATAGTTTATGCAAATTTTTATGAAATTTTTTAGGCATCAGAAAAAAACAACATGCTCCATGAAATTTCGTAGCCTCTATCTACCTAAGGACTTGCATCTTAATCCTTATATTCCTAATTTATACAAAATACTGATGCAGACCAACCTGATAGGAATCGCGAGAATGAAGCAGTTAGGAATCGCGAGAACGAAGCAGTGTAGAGCTCCAACCTAGGTCGCTCCTCCTCCACTCCCTCAAATCGCGAACGAAGCTACAGTAAATTGCTCCTCCTTCTTAAGTCGAGCGAAGGTCTAGGTCGCTCCAACCCCAAGTCGCGAAGCTACAGTGGAACGCAAATCCCTAAGTCACGAAACTTCCTATGTCGCGAAATCCGTAGGTCGCTCCAGCCTGATATCGTGAAGATCCACTTAGGTCGCACGCGCAAAGCTCCAGAAGATCGCGATGATTTCCAACTTAGGTCGCGAGATGCTCCAATGAGCTACGACCTAAATCCATCAAGCTACGACCTAACTCCAGCATATGATGTAAAGCCTTAAGTCGCGAGCAAACATTTCTGATGCCGTACTTCTTCCATTAGGTCGCTGAAGAGATAAGTCGCAAGATTTTCTTAAATCGCTCCATTTTAGGGTCGCTGATGAAGTTAGGTCACGGAATTTTGTTTAGTCGTTTTGTTATGTCGCTAAGTTGGAAATTCTTATGTCGTTTACTGTTTTGTTAAGTCGTTATAAGTCGTGTACTATTGTTTTTTTTAAGTCGCGTGAGTTTTGTTTTAGGTCGAAATTGTTAGGTCGTTTACGACCTATGAGTGTGTTGTAAGTGTTGTGTTGTAAGCCTATAAATAGGAAAGTGATGTCATTTGTAAAGTTGGTTGAAAATTGAATAAAATTCTTATTTTGTTAGCTTTGTGCTTTCATTAAATTGGTAGTCGAGTGTTTGATCTCCTATCTCCACCTACGCCATTCGAGTGCGCTCGAATCTTCGTTTGTTAAGCCGATTCACGGAATCTTGTGCGCAAGATCAACGTTGAAGAATCGTAGATCTCTTTCCCGGTATCTTCGGATCAACGAGTCAGAGATAGCTAAAATTCGGTATCTTCGGATAAACGAATTTGGGCATTGCAGTATTTTCAAATCACCGATTGCTACACTTCCATCGTTATATCGATTTTCTGTTAATCCGCTGCGTCAGTTTGGTATCAGAGCCAGGTTTTGCCAATCATAGCTAAATTGGGTCTTGGAGCCAAGTATTTGAAGTTTGAAGTTGTCATCGTGTTCATATTGAAGTTGCAACAAGATTGGAGTATTTGATACATAGCCTTTTGGGTCAAAGTGTACAAAAGTGTTGGAATTTAAAGCGTGAGTCGAGAGTTGAAGCGTCAATTTTGGTATCATTTGTTGAAGTTAAGCCGTGTATATTTGTGAGAAGTAGCCGAGCCTTGTGAAGTTGTTTTTGAAGTTTGAAGCCGAGCTAAGGAGCCGTGACTTGTTTGATTTTGTGTTGAAGTTTTGATTTGTTGAAGTTTGGAGATTTGTTGAATTATTTGTGAAGTTCAATCATGCCACCGAGACGAGCTCAACGACATCGCAATATTAATGCCTTGTATGGAAGAGAAGAGGCAGATGAAATGGAGCAACGAATCTACGAGAGCTTCACTGAGAAGTTGAATGAAGGAATTGGTCGCTTAGAGAGAATGATGCTTGAAATGAATCAAAGCAGAAGAAGAGTTTCACCTGAATCGAGCCATGGGAGAAGTAGGGCTTCGATACATTCAGATCCGGAGAGAAGAGAAGATCATAGAAGTACTGACAATCGTGATAGGAATGTTGATCAAAGGAGTGGTAGTAGAGATGTTGGAGGTCGTGATCGACATCGATATACTTCAGATTTTGATGAGGAGTTTGATGGTGATAGGGGAAGTGTTCATTATCGAGATAGAGAACAAACACGACGTCAGAATCGAGATGTAGATGATGATCGTCGATGGGAAACGGGAATGAAGATGGAGATTCCTAAATTTAAAGGTGGAATGGTTGCAGAAGAGTTCTTGGATTGGTTATCTAATGTTGAAGAAATCTTTGATTTCAAGGAAGTTCCGGAGAATCGTCGAGTGAAGTTGGTTGCTACTAGGTTGAGGGGAAGAGCTTTGGCGTGGTGGCAGCAAACTAAACTTACGAGAGAACGGATGGGAAAGTCAAAGGTTGTAGAGTGGGATAAGATGAAGAAAATGATGAGAGCTACATTTTTGCCATACAACTATCAATCACTTATGTACCAGAGATTGCAGAATCTAAAGCAGGGGACGAAATCAGTCAACGACTACGCCGATGAATTTTACCAACTCATTGCCAGGAACGATATAATGGAGACGGAAGAGCAGCTGACAGCTAGATTTGTTGGAGGGCTGAGAATGCAGATCCAGGATATGGTTAATATGTTCGATCCAAGATCTGTGGCGGAAGCACACCAAAAGGCGTTGGCTTGGGAAAAGCAGGGAAGGCGTGGAGGTGGTGTGTTTACTAATTCTACTGATCAAGTGAAGGGTGTTAGCGGAAGTTCTAATGTTTCTAAACCTGTCAGTAAACCCGTAGTAAAGGAGAGTGAGAAGGCGAAGGTTAACAATGATTTCAAATGCTACAATTGCCAGGAGATGGGTCATAAAAGCAATGAGTGTCCAAAACCGAAGAAACGAGCTATGATAGCTGAAGTTGAAAGTGAGGACGCTGTTGAGGGTGAAGATAGTCCAGTTGAGGAGAATGAATAGGATATCGCATCAGGAGACGAAGGGTGTAATCTAATGATGAGGAGGTCTTGTTTAACACCAAAGCAAGAAGATGAAACTAGTTGGTTGAGGAGTAACATCTTTCAGTCGACATGCACTATATTGGGAAAAGTTTGTAAATTTGTGATTGATGCAGGAAGTTGTGACAATATTATTTCTACAGAAGCAGTGAGAAAATTGAAATTGAAAACGCAAAAACATCCAAATCCTTATAAGTTAGCGTGGCTGAGAAAAGGAGGGGAGGTGAAGGTGGATAAGCGAGTTCGAGTTCCATTTTCCATTGGAAAGAAATATAAGGACGAGATTTGGTGTGATGTAGTTGAGATGGATGTTTGTCATTTGCTTTTAGGAAGACCGTGGCAGTATGATCGAGCAGTGCAGCATGACGGTCGAACCAATAGATGCAGTTTTATGTTTGAAGGCGTTAAGATTATTCTAGTTCCAAAGAAGAGACAGCAGGGAGAGAGTAAGTCTGAGGAGATTGAAGAGCTAAAAACTTTGCTATCATTGAAAGAGTTTGTTAAGAAAGTTGAAGAGGAACCTGAAGTATTCCTGTTAATTGGACGAGATTGTAGTGAAGAGGTTGAAATCCCAGAAGAAGCGAAGCCAGTTTTGAAAGAATTTGAGGATGTATTTCCAGAAGAGTTGCCCAAGGAGTTACCGCCACTGAGAGATATTCAACATCAAATCAATCTTGTTCCGGGAGCAGTATTACCGCATAGACCACATTATCGGATGAGTCCGAAGGAACATGAAGAATTGAGGAGGCAGGTGGAAGAGTTGCTTGAACAGGGACGTGTTCAGGAAAGTCTCAGTCCATGTGCTGTACCAGCTTTGTTAGTACCGAAGAAGGACTGGACATGGAGGATGTGCACTGATAGTAGAGCATTGAATAAGATTACTATGAGACATAGATTTCCAATGCCGAGGTTGGATGACTTGCTAGATCAGTTGAGTGGGGCTACTATCTTTTCAAAGATTGATTTGAAAAGCGGATATCATCAAATTCGGATTAGACCTGGAGACGAATGGAAGACAACCTTCAAGACGATAGAGGGGTTATACGAATGGTTGGTTATGCCATTTGGTTTATCAAATGCACCTAGTACATTTATGCGGGTGATGAATCAAATCTTTAGACCATTCATTGGGAATTTCGTGGTGGTTTATTTCGATGATATTCTGATATATAGCAGCAGTATGGAGGAGCATGTTCAACATTTGAGGGAAGTGCTGATTATTCTTCGTCAGGAACAGTTTTATGCCGCAACAAAGAAATGTGTGTTTATGACGAGGAGTGGTTTATTTCTAGGGTAGGTTGTGTCAGGAGAAGGTATACAGGTGGACCAGAATAAAGTTGAAGCAGTCAGGAATTGGCCACAGCCGAGAACAATAACGGAAGTGAGAAGTTTTCATGGATTGGCGTCATTCTACCGAAGATTCATTCCGCACTTCAGTAGCGTGATGGCATCGATTACTGATTGTATGAAGGGAAAACAGTTTTCATGGACAGAGGAAGCAGGGGTTGCTTTTGAGCGGATCAAAGGACTTTTGACGACAGCACCCATTCTCATTTTGCCGGATTTTCAGTTATTGTTTGAGCTACATACTGATGCATCGAAGGTTGGAATTGGAGGGGCGTTGAGTCAGAATGGGCGTCCTATTGCATATTTCAGTGAAAAGTTGTCGGGAGCAAAGATGAGATATAGCACTTATGATGTCTAATTCTATGCTGTGGTACAAGTTGTTAAGCATTGGAGACACTATCTATTTCAGAAAGAATTTGTTCTTTATACTGATCATGAGGCGTTGAAGCATATGCAAGGGCAAGACAAGATTTCAGCGAGACATGCATCGTGGATTGCTTATTTACAGCAGTTTACTTTTGTCGTTAAACATAAATCAGGGGTGACGAACCGTGTAGCTGATGCTTTGAGCAGGAGGAATCGTTTATTGACAACAATGAAAGTTGAGGTGACCGGGTTTGAATTATTGCCAGAACAGATTGAAGAAGATTCTTACTTTAGGAAATTTGTTGAAAAAGTCAAGGAAGGAAGTACTGATGAATTTGTGTTGGTGGATGGTTTTCTGTTTAAGGGAAATCGATTGTGTATTCCGGAGAGCAGTCTGAGAATGAAAATTATCAAAGAGCTACATGAAGAAGGACATGTGGGTAGAGATCGTACTTTGCAGTTAATTTCTCAATCATACTTTTGGCCGTCAATGAGGAAAGAAGTGGAAAGGTTTGTGGAGCGATGTCATATCGACCAGGTTTCGAAGGGAACAGCGACCAATGCTGGATGGTATATGCCGTTACCTGTACCGTCTAAACCATGGGTTGATGTGAGTATGGACTTTGTGTTGGGATTGCCGAGAACGCAACGTGGCAATGATTCTATATATGTGGTGGTGTACAGATTTTCAAAAATGGCACATTTTATTGCTTGCAAGAAGACGTAGGATGCTGTTCGTGTTGCTCAGTTGTTCTTTAAAGAAATCTATCGTTTACATGGGTTGCCGGAGTCTATTGTTTCAGACAGGGATACCAGATTTTTAAGTCATTTTTGGTTGAGTTTGTGGAAGATGGTCGGAACAAAGCTGAATTTTAGTAGCGCTTACCATCCGCAAACTGATGGGCAAACGGAGGTGGTTAACCGATCGTTGGGGAATTTACTGAGATGTCTCGTGAAAGACAATTTGAAGAGTTGGGATATAAAGTTGTGTCAGGTGGAATTTGCACATAATCATGCTGTCAATCGAAGTACTAGATTCAGTCCATTTCAGATTGTATATTCGAGCTTACCAAAAGGGACATTAGATTTAACGGTAGTGCCACAACCGGAAGGAGCGATTAAGCAGGCGTCAGATTTCGTTGATGAGTTGAAAGATTGTCATAGAATCGTCCAGAAGCGATTGGAGAAAACGAATGAGATGTATAAACGAGCTGCAGATAAGAAGAGAAGAAGTGTGGAGTTCAACGAGGGTGAATGGGTGTACGCTGTGTTAACGAAGGATCGTTTCCCAGTGGGTGCTTATAACAAGTTGAAAGCCCGAAAGATTGTTCCGGTAGAAGTTATAAAACGGATCAATGAAAATGCTTATAAGTTGAGGCTGCCAGAGGATGTTTACACTTCTGATGTGTTCAATGTTAAACATCTTATACCTTATTATGGAGATGAACAACCCAATGGGGAAGAACTTTTAAATTCGAGGACGAATTTCTCTCAACCAGGGGAGGATGATGCAGACCAACCTGATAGGAATCGCGAGAATGAAGCAGTTAGGAATCGCGAGAACGAAGCAGTGCAGAGCTCCAACCTAGGTCGCTCCTCCTCCACTCCCTCAAATCGCGAACGAAGCTACAGTAAATCGCTCCTCCTTCTTAAGTCGAGCGAAGGTCTAGGTCGCTCGAACCCCAAGTCGCGAAGCTACAGTGGAACGCAAATCCCTAAGTCACGAAACTTCCTATGTCGCGAAATCCGTAGGTCGCTCCAGCCTGATATCGTGAAGATCCACTTAGGTCGCACGCACAAAGCTCCAGAAGATCGCGATGATTTCCAACTTAGGTTGCGAGATGCTCCAACGAGCTACGACCTAAATCCATCAAGCTACGACCTAACTCCAGCGTATGTTGCAAAGCCTTAAGTCGCGAGCAAACATTTCTGATGCCGTACTTCTTCCATTAGGTCGCTGAAGAGATAAGTCGCAAGATTTTCTTAAGTCGCTCCATTTTAGGGTCGCTGATGAAGTTAGGTCGCGGAATTTTGTTTAGTCATTTTGTTATGTCGCTAAGTTGGAAATTCTTATGTCGTTTACTGTTTTGTTAAGCCGTTGTAAGTCGTGTACTATTGTTTTTTTTTAAGTCGCGTGAGTTTTGTTTTAGGTCGAAATTGTTAGGTCGTTCACGACCTATGAGTGTGTTGTAAGTGTTGTGTTGTACGCCTATAAATAGGCAAGTGATGTCATTTGTAAAGTTGGTTGAAAATTGAATAAAATTCTTCTTTTGTTAGCTTTGTGCTTTCATTAAATTGGTAGTCGAGTGTTTGATCTCCTATCTCCACCAACGTCATTCGAGTGCGCTCGAATCTTCGTTTGTGAAGCCGATTCACGGAATCTTGTGCGCAAGATCAACGTTGAAGAATCGTAGATCTCTTTCCCGGTATCTTCGGATCAACGAGTCAGTGATAGCTAAAATTCGGTATCTTCGGATCAACGAATTTGGGCATTGCAGTATTTTCAAATCACCGATTGCTACACTTCCATCGTTATATCGATTTTCTGTTAATCAGCTGCGTCAAATACCAAAAGAAGATTTGGATTCATAATCTAATGCATCAATTTGATGAGGTTTATATTCATATATAGATCAATATTGTATGTTATCAATCTATGATGAAAAACTAAAAAGGAAAAAGTTTATATGGACAATGACCATCACTGTAGGTTAATCGAAAATTAATTGCCAACATTTGTGCAAAAGTAAGATGTAAGAATTGTAACGTACATAGCATTGAGTCTCAATTGCACATGCGCGTAAAAGAATTTCCCAATGAGCATCTCCAATAACCTTTGTAAAAGCTGCTTCAAATAGGATAAAGAAATAAACCTCACTGTTGTAAATAGAATTTGAATTCAATGAGAAATGAAACATATGATTATGTATTATAGCTTATGGGAAATGACTTGGACATAACTCTATAAATCTTAAGTCATAACACACAACACAAATTACATTACTGCACATATTCGCTATAAATACCTGACTAACTATGTATTAATTTCTAGTATATATTCCACATAGCGTATTACAAAATGCCATAATCTATTTCATTTGGCCAAACTTGGTTCAAGAACATGGTAACAAAATTTTGTTAAGTTCAAGGCAAATCTTATTGGAGACAATGAAGCAGCCTAATATTATACAATTTGTGAGTTTTAATAGCTAATTTAGCTTAGGTACTTGCATGAGATTTGAATAAAAGTACCTACTTCTTAGTAGGAGTGGCATGGCTCGGTCTAATGTTATTATTCATAACAGGCCATAGCATGAGGCTTGTAAACCTCAGCCTCCAATACAACAATAAGTCATCTTACGATCGACGTAATAATTATCGGTAACTTTTCCCATCAAAATTTTGAATAATTTGTATAACATGAACATAAATATACTTCGCCTAGATTTACAAATGGCTTAACTGAAAATAGAACATTATAGAAACTTAAAATGCATCAGTATAATTTCTGTGACCAGAAAATCATGTGTACTCACATAAAGATTGAAAAGTCATATAAAATATGAAGTGTTACACCTTTTATTTACTCTCTCCTTTGCTGGAGCATTGGAAGTTTTTCATAAATTTTTATAAGATGATTGCCACTATGAACGGGGTTCGAGAGGGTGGAAACCCCTAGGTCGAGGTATGGGGCAACGCCCCCGCCGATGGTGGTTGACCTAGCTAGTCGGGTCGTGGGGTTTCGAGGGGAAGCATCCTGTTTAAAAAATGGACATAACGTTTGTGTTTGAATTTGAATTCAAACAACAAATGGATATGAATGTTTGGACCAGTGGATAAATCGTTCTTATAAAATTCACCTGAAGGAAATTATTGATACATTTTCCTACTTTGAAGGATACCTACAGTGCAACTAATTATCACCCGAAAGAAGAAGGAGAGTATTGTGGATGAGCCTAAGAATGCATTGGTATAAACCATATAAAATGTAAAAATATTTGCATAATCTTATAATAATTCTTCAGATATTAATATATTTTTACCAAATAACAAATCAAACATTCTAGAAGATTTATTATAATCATGTAATAGGGATGCTTAGCAAGTGGAGCCAAATAATTATTATTCTTACTATGTAGAATACCATCAACATTTCAACTGATAGCTATTTGAAAACTATGGAATCTCCAACCAAATAGAAATATACATTAAATGGTACTTGTTAATAAAACATTTGGACATCAAGCTTAAAAATAAGGCTTGCCTATTGACTTTAGTAAGTTTAGCAAGTGCTAAGTACTAGTCTGTTATAAATTCTAAGCATAAGATAACATGCACTAATATTAAATAACTTCTAAGTTATCTTTGGGTCAATTCTATATGCAATTTGTTATATGCATAACATGATTTGGCTACTAAAGCACGAACTTTTAGCTGTCACTATCCAAATAGACTTGAATTTGGGTTTGGACTTCATGGTTAATATACATCTTCATAGATAGAATTGATTACCTCAGTTTTTAGGGGTCTAGTAAGATACACATAATTTGATATCCTCAAACAAGTTTGTCTTCAGGGTCTTCAAAATTGTCCTCAGGCTAGAAAAACAAGTTTGCTACAATCAAATGCACAAGTCTGTGCATCTCATGTATATGCACAGTCCAATAAGTTTGGTCAATCATGCTATGCCTCAGCTATTGTTTAGCCCACTCATGCTGACGATCTAGTCTAGGGAGACCATTCTTCCACTAAAACACAAATTGATGCGATGTTGCATGTGCCTTGTCCTCAACAAACTATTCTTGATACTCCTATTATAGGTTGTGTATATGCACATTCAGTATATCATCATGATCAAACACACATTTTGCTCATTTCCATGATGATGCTTTAGCCGCTGCACATGTTCAAGATGATGCAACTATCCAGGCATAAGAACAAGATCCTATGGTTTAGGTGAATACTCAAGCTGATTTGACATATGGGGCAACGCATCTTGCAGTTCTGTGTAATCATGATGGTGATCAATCAACTTCACCTGCTCAGCCTCAGGTTTTTACTGCATATTCCCTTTGTTTGGTGCAATCCGGTGAACTAATTTGTGCATCTACCCGTAGGTCAATTAGTTGATATTCATGATGCCTTGCTACTATACTATCTATTAGAAGTATAAGATAGCCGCAAATAATATTAGGGTTTTGTAAATATACAATGGATAGCAGGCTATGGGCCTTGTACCCGAGTCTATATTATTTGCGTATGTGAACTTGTATATATACAACATCAACCGATATAACAGTATATTTGAATAGAAAAATAAATCAATAAAGAATTATTTTCATACTTTCTCTCAAATTTTTTCATGGTATCAGAGCTTTAAAAAAACTGTCTAACCATAGATTAATTTTTCTGCTTGAATCCATCAGAGATCATCTCACCATTTGGATCCACGGGAGTTCATCAGAGCTTTAGTCTCATCATCTAAAACTGCTGGTGTTTCAGTACTCAAATTTCAACAAAAATCACAAAGTCATCATCAAGCCTTGCCAAGAAGAGTTGTCAAAAAAATTCTCATCATTCAACTCAACGGCCGCTTTCAATTTCTTTTTGAAAAATCAAGAACTGAAACAAGAATCATCATCGAACCATGCCAGTAATCTTGATCACTGGCTACTCTCAGATTCATTGCAAGAAAATTAAACAAAGTCACCTGAAAAGTTTCATTATCCTTTTCTTTATTCTCGGTCTGCAACTCAGGTTCTTGATTATTTTCTTCTTTCTGTGTACACCCTGTATTGTATTCTTCCTAATTCTTAATCATGGCCGAAGAAGATTTAGATAACAACTCTTCAACCTCTGCAAATCCAATATCAAATACTGCACCACCATAAACCACCACTGAAAATATATCAAAAATCATAGTTAGTCCACAGCCACAGTTAATTCAAACTCAATTGGATGAAACAAATTATCTGTATGGAAATTTCAAGTCCAGACAGCAGTAAGAGGTTATGGATTAGAGGATTATATTCTTGGTACCAAAGAAGTGCACAACAATTCATCACTAATAATGAAGGAAATTAAATATTGAACAGAGAATATACCATCTATCAAAGGCAAGATAGTCTACTATGTTCTTGGATCTTATCAACAATAAGTGCAAGCTTACTACCACAACTCATAGGATGCAAGAGTGCACATGAAATATGTCATACTATGGAACAGGTGTTTAGTTCTCAATCAGCGGCAAGAGTAACGCACTATAAAAGGCAACTACCAAATGTAAAAAAGAATGGCCGTGAGAGACTACCTCTCTAAAATCAAAACATTGTGTGACTTACTTGGTGCTGCAGGTTATACTGCTAGTGACACGGAATAGATCTTGTATGTCTTAGGTGGATTAGATAATGAGTATGAGTCCATTGTGGCAGTAATATCATCTAGAGATATCAAACCATCTCTGTCATATGATAACTCCACTCTTCTTGCTCATGAAGGCAGATTAGAGCAAAGAAAACCAATAGTCTCCAACCTCTCAGTCAATTACGTCTCAAATAAAGGAAAAAAAATCAAGAAAAGACTCAATCAAGAAATGAATCAAATAATAATAGTCAGAGAGGCAATCAATTCTACAGAGGTAGGCGCAGAGGTGGTAGATGGAATAATAACAAAATGGAAGACCAAGATGCCAAATCTGTGAAAGATTTGGTCACAAAACAAACAAGTGTTACTTCAGATTTGATATTCACTACACACCTGGGCAACAGAAAAATTAGAAACCAAGTGCTAACATGGCTAACATTCAGCAAGATGCAAAACAACAATCCGAAATAGCCAAAGTGGAAGATATTCAAGATGACACTTGGTATCCAGACTCAGGAGCTACAAATCATGTTACAAACAACCTAAGCAATCTAAACTTAGGAACAAAAAGTACAAAGGTAAACTGTGTACACATATGGGTAATGGTGAGGCAACTGAAATCACTCACACTGGTAATGGTTACATAAAATGTGAAAAGATACTATATCTTAATCATCTTTTAAGAGTTCCACAAACAAAGAAAAACTTACTCAATGTGTCTCAATTTTCTTGTGATAATAATATTTATTTTGAATTCTATCCAAACTATTGTCTTGTAAAAGATATATTAACAAATAAAATTCTCTAGCAGGGTAAAACAGTGAAGGGCTTGTACAAGTTTACTCTAGCTGATTCAAGAAATAATGCAAAACAAAACTGTGTTGTAATGCTTGTGAAATATCTCACAGTAAAAGGAATATGAGTACTTTTGACTTATGGCACTGTAAGCTTGGTCACCTAAGTGTAGATGTTGTAAATAAAATATTGCATAGTAATAAAATTTCCTTTGACAATGCATCAACTCCATGTATCTGTATGTACTGTTAGTTAGGGAAAAATCATAAACTGCCATTCAAAAATTCTAAAACCAATTACAATGAACCATTAGAGCTTGTAGCTATTGACTTATGGGGTTCAACACCCATTGATACAGACTACGGTTTTAAGTATTATATATCATTCATAGATGCATACTCAAGATATAAATGGATATATTTCTTGAAAGCAAAATCTGAAGCATATTTTGTAGTTTCACAATTTATTGCACAGGCTGAAAAACAGACTGGCAATGAAGTCAACGCTATACAAACCGATGGTGATGCTGAATTTAAGACACTCCAGGAGTATTTTTGTGATGACCCGTCTTTCAAACCACAGAAAGATGTATCATCAATAAGAAAATAAAGAGATAGAAATAGAAAAGACAGAAAGAAAGAATAAAAACATCAGAATCTCACAGCGGAAATGGAACAAAGTATAATATTACACATATCCATTACATAGCTTTTACATATAAGAGTACACAAAATAATACGACTTCATTACATTAGACATTTATATAGGTCCGTCTAACCATTACATCCCAAAATACAACATTCCAAAAGTCACAACACAGCGGATATATATAGATAGATACGTTTGGACTCCAGCTTCCCAAAACATTGGACAATCCTAACCTGATCAATTGGCTACTCATAAAAATTTGAGTACCCAAGAGTTTAAGAAAAACAAAATAAACTCCAGGTCAGACATGGGTCTGGTGTGAGTAAACAGGTTAAAGTTGTTTAACTTTATAATCATTTGAAAACAAAAGGTATCATGTAAGTCTTCCCACACATAAACCAGGGTAAGTTTTTACCTTACACTAACCAATAAATTTGATAGGAAATCCAGTGATATTATAATAGGGTCTAGGGTTTTCAAAATAAAATTCAGTAATAGCTGGAATGCTTACATCTCACATTCCAACATAGTTGGACACAATCAAAACCGTACAGGCACTTATTGGAGATTTGATTGCATACAATGGCAGGGCTATTGGGGCACCGTCCGTCATATTATGGGGCCTAGATCACCGTACTGAGGATCCACCCTAAATCCCCTGCAACACAAGGACGGAACCATCCCTTACTGGACAGTCCCGAACAAGACAACCCTGCAGTTGTGGCCAACTACTGCCCACACAGCCGAAATAATAAGGGACCTCTAGATAGGGGTAAATCTCATCCTACTTGGGTGCTACCCACTTAACCTTGCTGCACCTCCCCAGTTTTAGCCATTCCTGGTTGATGAGGCTTGAGGCTAGATTACCTTTATAAAACACATCTATCTTAGAATGCTCATCATCCACCTGACGATGTTCTGAAAGCATTCAATCCATACAAGTTCGTTTCGAGTTCGAACGAAATCGAAGGCATTATCTCCTTACACTTATTTTGGAATCACCCTCGGAGTTAACGACGATGACCCATGAACTCTGAAACTCCATCTCGATCTTCACTTGAGATGTCACGACCTAACGTTTAACTTCGATCGATGTGATTTTCGGATAATCAAACTTGATTACCGATCCCGGTCTCATCGAAATCCAAACGCCATCTTAAAGGTCAAGTTGTTTAAAGATTTAAATAATTCAATTCAATTTAAAACATTGAATTTACACAACATTATCCATAGATAATAACAAACATCTATCACAGATATATATACATTATCTCATCACAAAATATCTCAGATTATCATTTAATACAACCAAATCCAAACATTCAACTCAAAACAATCATCCATAAGCAAGCATATCTCTAATTCATATTATAATTAATTTAATTAATTTAATTTAATTAATTACTTAAGAATTAATCACTTTACCTTGCTTAACTAATCATAAATAATTAATCACAATCATTTAATTAATTAATCACTTCTTAATTAACCATATAACTAATTAATTAATCTTTAATTAATTAATTAATTAATTATCCATTAACTATTAATTAACAACCCTATTATTAATCAATAAAACTTGATTAAAAATAAATTATTCCTTAATTAATTATTAATTAATCCTTAATTAACAATTAGTTAATCTTAATTACTTAATTAATTAGTTTCAAATTATAAATTAAATTATCTTAATCACTTAATTAATTATAATTAATTAATCTTAATCATTTAATTAATTAATTCTTAATCATAAATTAATTAACTATTAATTATAAATTAATTAATACTTAATTACTTAATTAATTAGCCCTAGTTACTTGATTAATTAATTCTTAATTATTAATTAATTAATCACTAATTACTTAATTAATAAATTTTTTATCATTGATTAATTAATCCTTAATTATTCAATTAATTAACTATTAATTATAATTTAATTAACCCTTAATTGTGTAATTAAATTAATTCTTAATTATTAATTAATTAATCTAAAATTAATTAGTTAAACCATTATAAATTAATTAATCCAAAATTATTAATTAATTTAACTTTAGTTACTTTATTAACTAAAATAATCTTTAATCATATAAACTTAATTAACTTTCTAAATAAATCAATTCCATTAATTACTTTAAAATTGTTACATATTTAAAACATTTCATCTTTATTTAAACTTAATTACTTTTAAAAATTAAATTTAAAAGAATACATAAACATCTTAAATTTTAGTAAAGAAAGTATAAACTTCTTAAAATCAAATAGTTTCAACATTATCATATAGCAGTTTAAACTAATTTAAATTTAATTTTAAAATTAGCTTTCATAAAACTTTTTTTTAAAAAAACATTCTAAACTTGCTTCGTGTTTGACCCACTTCTAACTCGAGTACTGACTCGAGTCTCTTCCTCATCTTCCCTTTTTTTTAGTTTAGTTTTAAAATTTATACAAAACTGGAAGAGGAAATACTTCACTAACACGAGTACAGACTCGAGCTTTAACCCATTCCACCCGAGCAACACTTCGAATTTGCACAAGAACTCAACAACTCAGGCACGACCAACGCCACTGTGCACGTGCACACACCATCAACAGCGTCGCCATCTCCGGCGATTCGCTCCAGACATCGACGATCGACCAAACAAAAATCTCCGACACTCAATTGAATGACGCGAAGTTCGAAACAAAATCGAATTTCACAGTCGAACCAGAAAATCTTAACCTCGCCAAAAAACATCTCGTCACAGCCATCCTAACAACCAGAATCATTGCGCCCTTGCCTACGACTTCGTTTATATCTCAGGTACGACCTCCTTCAGTCTAACCAAACTCGATGTATGAACGAAACCACAACGACAAATTCTTCGAACCCAGGCCGAACTAGGGTTTAAAATTTAATTCGTCTATCGCCGACCCCACGGCGAACGATCGCCACCATCACCATTTTTCCTAGCTTCCACGATCACCATACCATCCCCAGCCAAAGCCTCGACCACCAGGATTAAAGCAGTCACTAGATTTCGACCAAACTCCCATTTTTGATCAACCCAGAAATACTTCGCCATAACTCAACCAAATTCAAAATTTTAGTTTTAAAAATCAAGTTTTGAAATAGAGGATTCAGATTATATAGATGAATTTACAAACCTAAGGAATTTGATTTTTAAGGTAACCAATATTCCGCTGTTCTTTTATCTTTTCCAGATAATATTTTTATTTTTAAAACTTAAAAATATTCTCAAATCATAGCTTAATCCTAAACAATCATATTTTGTTTGAATATCCTAACCTAACAAAGATTAAAACATGAGGGATTGTATTTTTATCTAAATTTTATACTCTGTATTTTGAAACAGAGATGAGCTTTGATATATTCACACATGCACACATATTTACATCTAGATGTGTTCATTTCAACTGCATATAAACAAATTTACTTCAAGCTTCTACATTCGACTCATGCATCTATATTTAAATTAAAACAAGCAACGTTTACTCACCTGATACTTGTTTTTAAAGCAGAGACTCAATAGTTTTGCAAATCTGGAAAGCTTGAACTACAGATCTTAAAAACTAGAAATCCCTGACTAGATTTAGTTGCTTTTAAATCCCGAGAAAGCTCCCTGATGATTTTAGCCTAATTTTGTGAAGACTTGTTCAGATTTGCTGAAGCTTTGAATTTCTTGATTTAGTCCTTTTGCTGGAATTTGATTTACAGGCTTTTGTATTTTTGCTTGTAGATTTGGGAATTTTGGAATGAACTTGATTTTTTGTTTTTAATTTTTTGTTGAAAGGGTGGTGATTGATGAAATTTCAGATTTGTAATTTAAGGTCCTTATTTCTTTTGCTACTAGAAAATGAGATGGGAAAAAATGAAAGAAGAGGATGGATATGAAGTAAATTATATAGGTTTAATTTTTGATTTATTAAAATTAAGAAAATAATATAAAAATGTGACACTTGTCACTAAACATCTTTAATTGGTTAACATGTTATTAGAGATATTCACAAGTTAACACATGTAATTCTCATGCAAAAATAGATTTTTAAATGTTTTAATAATTAATTTTCTAATTTACAAATTCATTTTAATTTGTATAAATCAATCTCTTTTAAAATAAATTAATATAAAACAATTTTATATTCTAAATAAAATCATAATACACTTTAAGATCAAAGTATAATTTAAGATATAAATAACTATCTTTTTAATTTCAATTTAAATATTTAATTTCAAATTAAATTTCATACTCAATTTAAAAAATCAATTTGATATATACATATAATTTTTAACAAATCCAATTTTCATTTGTATATAATAATTCTATTTAAAATCAATATATTTACTACACAATTATTATTATTATTTAAAATAACAATTTTATCAATTTTAATTAATTTACTAAAGAGATTATTACATTTAAATTTGGTTTGAAATTCTGTAATATCACATTCCTTCCCCCTTAAAAGAATTTTGCCCTTGAAATTTAAACAAAAGATAATCCAATTTTTTTTGTTTCATTTCAACAATTCAAGCATACATATCATCCATACACTAACAACCAACAAACAAAGCATCCAAACAACAATACATACAAACAAACACCACTAGCAATCCGGTCACAAATCCGGATAAGCCTTTCTAAAACTATCCAGTGTCTTCCAGGTACATTCTCTGGGATCCTCACTCCACTGGACTTTGACAAGCTTCACTGTCTTGCTCCTGAATTGCCTTTCGTCTTGACCAACAATCTGAACAGTTTGTCTGACAACCGATAAGTCCGGCTTAACCTCTAAGTCTTCTTGCACAGCTGGCTCCACAATAAGAGATGGATCATGCACGTATTTCCTTTGATAAGATACGTGAAAAGCATTGTGAATTCTACCCATCCGGACTGGCAATTCAATCCATTAAGCTACAACACCAATCCTCTCGAGCACTCGGAATGGACCAATATATCTCGGGGCGAGTTGTCCCATCTTCCCAAATCTTACTGCTCCTTTAATTGGGGAAACTTTGACAAAGACTAAATCTCCAATCTCGAACTCCAATTGTCTTCATCTTTTATCTGCATACTTCTTTTGACGATCCTGAGTAGCTCTCATCCTCTTCTTGATAAGCTCTACTTTAGAAGACGCTTCACGAATCAGATCTGGTCCAATCACAAGACAATCCCTCGACTCTATCCAACAGGCTAGGGATCTACACGGTCTTCCATACAGAGCTTCATAAGAAACCATCTTAATACTTGCATGGTAACTATTATTATAAAAGAATTCCACTAGATGAAGATGGTCTTCCCCCGATCCATCAAAATCCAATACACAGGCCTTCAACATATCTTCTAGAATTCGGTTAAGCCTCTTTGTATGTCCATCTGTCTGGGGATGATATGCTGTACTCAATCTCAAACTCAATTCCATAGCTGATTGCAAAGCCTCCCAGAACTTGCTGGTGAAGATAAGATTTCGATCACTTACTATACTAATTGGAACACCATGCAATCTGACTATCTCTCTCAAGAAAATATCTGCCAGAGAAGCTGTAGTACGGGTTGCCTTAACCGGTATAAAATGGAAGCTTTTGGTTAGATGATCCATAATCACCTATATTCCTTCGTTTCCTTTCTTGTTTCTAGGCAAACCATCAATCAAATCCATCGAAGTCATCTCCCACTTCCACATCGGGATTTCCAAAGGTTGCAACAAACCGGCTGTCTTCTATTGATCTCTTTAACTAGCAGGCAGATAGCACAACTATTGACAAAAGCAGCTGCATCCTTCTTCATGCTCGGCCACCAGAAAACCCTCCTCATATCCTTATACATTTTAGATATTCCTGGTTGAATATTCAGTCTGGAGCAATGACACTCGGATAGGACTTCTTGCCTCAATCCATCTATATCAGGTACACACAAACGATCATTAATCCTCAAAGCCCTTTGATCGTCCACCTTGAAATCCGAATATCGACCATCCTTGGTTCTATGAATCAGTTCTTCTAAAGATCTATCCTCCATTTGCTTGCTTATGATTCTTTCCTGTAGATACAGAACAACTTCCAAAAGAGACAGAACTTCATTCCTGCTAAGAGCATCTGCCACAACATTTTCTTTCCCTGGGGTATACAGGATATCCAAATCATATGATGCCAGAAACTCGACCCATCGCTGCTGCCTCAGATTAAGATCCTTTTGAGAGAAAAGATACTTCAATGGTTTGTGATCCGTGAATAACTCGAACTTCTCTCCTAAAAGATAGTGCCTCCAGATCTTTAAAGCAAAAACAATAGCTAATAACTCCAGATCGTGCGTAGTGTAGTTCCTTTCATGAGGCTTCAATTGTCGACTCGCATACACAATAACTCTTCCATTTTGCATCAGAACTACTTCCAGTCCAATAATACAAGCATCCGTATAAACCTCAAACTTGCTCTTTCCATCCGGAAAAGCCAACACAGGAGCACTTGTCAGCTTTGCTTTCAGATTCTAGAAAGCCTCCTCATATTCAGGTGTCCACTTGAATTTAGCTCCTTTCCTTGTCAGCTTGGTTAGGTGCGAAGAGATCTTGGAATAATCCTTGGTGAACTTTCTGTAGTACCCAGCCAATACCAGAAAACTATGAACTTCGGTCGATGTCTGCGGCTGCTTCCACTCCAGAATAGTCTCAACCTTAGTTGGATCTATAGAGATGCCTTCTCCAGAAACAATGTGCCTCAAAAATTTGACTTCTGATTTCCAAAAATGGCACTTAGAGAACATCGCCTTTAGAACATGCCTTCTCAGAGTTTCCAACACTATTTTTCAAATGCTGCTTGTGCTCTTATTCAGTCTTGGAGTAGACCAGGATATCATCGATGAACACCAAAACAAACCTATTCAATACATCTCGAAAGACTCGGCTCATCAGATCGACAAAGTAAGCCGGAGAGTTGGTTAACCCGAAAGGCATAACCAACCACTCGTAGAAACAATTTGGTCCCCTAAATGCAGTTAAGGGAATACTGTCCTTATCTACCCTTAATTGATGGTAACCTGATGCTAAGTCCAGTTGAGAAAAAATAGAAGCTCCATGCAGCTGGTCAAATAGATCATCAATACGGGGAAGAGGATACTTATTTCGGTTGGTCAGTTTGTTCAACTCTCGATAGCCTACACAGAACCTTAGCCACCCATATGACTTGGTGAAAAACACCGCAGCAGAACCCCAACAAGAAAAACTGGGCCTAATCAATACCTTCTCCAAAAGATCTTGAGTTTGCTTCACTAGCTCCTCCCTCTCTCTAGGAGCCATCCTCCTACTAGGCTGAATCACTGGTACTTCTCCTGGAACCAAATCAATGCAAAACTCTATTTCTCGATGTGGCGGTAAACACTTGACTTCCTCGAATACATCTGGGAAATCTTGGACCACATTGATATCTTCAACCTCCTCTTGAGAAGTCTCAACTCCATGTAAAAGACTACTCAAGTGAATTCTAGAGTTATCACACATCACTCTAGCAATTCTACCCAGATCAGTTTCCAACGAAACTGTTCTCTCATCACAATTTAGCACAGCCTTATACTTATCAAACCAATCCATCCCCAATATAAGGTCAAACCCCATAAAATCCAACACATAAGGGTCACAAGGAAAACTATGGGATAGATAGGAAATCCTCAAATGCTTATAGATCATATCTAATTTGGTTACCCCTCCTATAGGATTAGATATAAAGATGGGATGATCAACAGTATTAGGGGTAAGAAAGAACTTCTCTACAGATTCCAGAGAAATAAAACTCAAAGAAGAACCAGAATCAGATAAAACTTTAATATACTTGCCATCAAAAAGCAATGTACCTTCCAATATTCCCTTGTCTTTAGCTGAAGTTGATAGTGCACCCTCCAAAGCAAATACCTTATTCTGTCGAGCTTTATGAAGTAGCGGGCAATCTTTGATCATATAACCTGGATGGTGGCAGTTGAAGCATAGAGATTTTTGAACCAAAGGTGAACACGGTCCACTTTGATGCTGCTACTGTTGCTGCTTTCTCCCTTGAGGACACTGATTAGCCAAATGCCCAACTTGTTGATAATTATAGCACTTGCGAGATCCACTGTTTCTTCCAGGCTTCTTCTTGTTCATCTTCTTCCATTTGGGCTATTTGGGTTAGAAGAATTCCCTCCCGATGCTGCTACTGGTGCCATTGATTTCTTATTCATCAAATCCTCATATCTCAGAGCCATATCAATTAACTCCACAAAAGATCCTTTTAAGTGCACCGTCATCTTTTCATGAAATTCTGGCCTTAATCCTTGCACAAACATTTCGTTCTTTTTGAGAGGAGTATCAATGAGCCCTGGTCCATAGCAAGATAGTTCATTGAATTTGGTCTCGTACTCCACTATAGCCATGTTCCCTTGCTTCAAATTCAGAAAATCCCGATACAGACGAGTTTTCCTACTGTTGGCATGAATTTCTCCTCAAACAACTCTTTAAATCTTTCCCAAGACATACCGTCCTCAGAGAAATTTGCTATCACTGCATCCCACCAGGCTGTAGCACCTTCTTGTAATTGCCATGAAGCCATTACCCTCTTCTGCTCATCCGACAATTTCATACTGTTAAAGATTTGCTCACAAGAGCGTAGCCAAGCTTGGACCTCAATTATAGTCTCTGACCATTTAAATGGTTTACCTCCAAGGTTGATGAAGTCTTTGCATAAGGCAGCAAAACTAACTTTAGGCGGTGCCGGATTAACAGCCTCATTATCAGCCTAACCTCTCCTATCAATGGCTGATGTGCCTCCTATTACTCTGCCCCTTCTGCTTCTTGAACTTATTTTGGCTACCTGGACAGGTAACCCAACCAATTTAGATAGGGATATAGTTATATAATAAAATTACAAATACGCACTCTCAAAATACATACTACTCCAGAGCCTAGGTGTTTCTCAACCTATGCTCTAATACCACCTGTGACGACCCATCTTTCAAACCACAGAAAGACGTATCATCGTTAAGAAAAGAAAGAGATAGAAATAGAAAAGATAGAAAGAAAGAATAACAACATCAGAATCTCACAGCGGAAATGGAACAAAATATAAAATTACACATATCCATTACATAGCTTTTACATATTAGAGTACACAAAATAATACGACTTCATTACATTAGACATTTATATAGGTCCGTCCAACCATTACATCCCAAAATACAACATCCCAAAAGTCACAACACAGCGGATATATGTAGATAGATACGTCTGGACTCCAGCTCCAACTTCCCAAAACATTGGACAATCCTAACCTGATCACTTGGCTACTCATAAAAATTTGAGTACCCAAGTTTAAGAAAAACAAAATAAACTCCAGGTTAGAAATGGGTCTGGTGTGAGTAAACAAGTTAAAGTTGTTTAACTTTAAAATCTTTTGAAAACAAAAGGTATCGCGTAAGACTTCCTACACATAAACACGATTAAGTTTTTACCTTACGCTAACCAAAACATTTGATAAGAAATCCAGTGATATTATAATAGGGTCTAAGGTTTTCAAAATAAAATACAGAAATAGCTGGAATGCTTACATCTCACATTCCAACATAGTTAGGCACAATCAAAACCGTACAACCACTTATTTGAGATTGTATTCCATACAATGACAGGGCTACTAGGGTACCGCCCGTCACAGTACGGGGCCTAGATCACCGTACCAAGGATCCATCCTAAATTTCCTACAACACAAGGCCGAAACCATCCCTTACTGGACAGTCCCGAACAAGACAACCCCGCAGTTGTGGCCAACAGATGCCCACACAGCTGAAATAAAAAGGGACCTCTAGAAAGGGATAAATCTCGTCCTACTTGGGTGCTACCCACTTAACCTTGCTGCACCTCCCCTGTTTTAGCCATTCTCGATTAATAAGCTTGAGGCTATGATTACCTTTATAGAACACATCTATCTTAGAATGCTCATCATCCACCTAATGATGTTCTGAAAGCATTCAATCCATACAAGTTCGTTTCGGGTTCGAACGAAACCAAAGGCATTATCTCGTTACACTTATTTTAGAATCACCCTCAGAGTTAACGACGATAACCCTTGCACTCTGAAACTCCATCTTGATCTTCACTTGAGATGTCACGACCTAACGTTTAACTTGGATCGATGTGGTTTTCGTATAATCAAACTTGATTACCGATCCCGGTCTCATCGAAATCCAAACGCCATCTTAAAGGTCAAGTTATTTAAAGATTTAAACAATTCAATTCAATTTAAAACATTGAATTCACACAGCATTATCCATAGATAATAAAAAACATCTATCATAGATATATATACAATATCTCATCACAGAATATCTCAGATTGTCATTTAATGCAACCAAATCCAGATATTCAACTCAAAACAATCATCCATAAGCAAGCATATCTCTAAGTCATATTATAATTATTTTAATTAAATTAATTACTTATGACTTAATCACTTTACCTTGCTTAACCAATCATTAATTAATTAATCACAATCATTCAATTAATTAATCACTTCTTAATTAACCATATAACTAATTAATTAATCTTTAATTGATTAATTAATTATCCTTTAACTATTAATTAATAACCCTATTATTAATTAATAAAACTTGATTAAAAATTAATTATTCCTTAATTAATTTTTAATTAATCCTTAATTAACAATTAATTAATCTTAATTACTTAATTAATTAATTTTAAATTTAAATTAATTTATCTTAATCACTTAGTTAATTATAATTAATTAACCTTAATCATTTGATTAATTAATTCTTAATAATAAATTAGTTAACTATTAATTATAAATTAATCAATACTTAATTACTTAATTAATTAGCCTAATTACTTGATTAATTAATTCTTAATTATTAATTAATTAATCACTAATTCTTAATTAATTAATTACTTATCATTGATTAATTAATCCTTAATTATTTAATTAATCAACTATTAATTATAGTTTAGTTAATCCTTAATTACTCAATTGAATTAATTCTTAATTATTACTTAATTAATCCAAATTTAATTAATTAAACCTTTATTAATTATTTAATCCAAAATTATTAACTAATTTAACTTTAATTACTTTATTAAATGAAATAATCTTTAATCATATAAACTTAATTAACTTTCAAAATAAATCAATTCCATTAATTACTTCAAAATTATTACATATTTAAAACATTTCATCTTTATTTAAACTTAATTGCTTTTATAAATTAAATTTAAAAGAATACACAAACATCTTAAATTTAGTTAGAAAAGTATAAACTTCTTAAAATCAAATAGTTTAAACATTACCATATAGTAGTTTAACTAATTTAAATTTAATTTTAAAATTAGCTTTTATAAAACTTTTTTTTTTAAAACATTCTAACCTTGCTTTGGGTTTGACCCGCTTCTAACTCGAGTATGGACTCGAGTTCTCTTCCTCATCTTCACTTTTTTTAGTTTATTTTTAAACTTTATACAAAAATGGAAGAGGAAATACTTCACTAATACGAGTACAGACTCGAGCTTCAACCAATTCCACCCGAGCAACATTTCAAATTTGCACACGAACTCCACAACTTAGGCACGACCAACGCCACTGTGCACGTGCACATGCCATCAACGGCGTTGCCACCTCCGGCGATTTGCTCCACACACCGACGTCGACCAAACAAACATCTCCGACCCTCAATTGAATGTCGCGAAGCTCGAAACAAAATCGAGTTTCACAGTCGAACCAGAACCTCTTAACCTCGCCAGAAAACATCTCGTCACGGCCATCCTAACCACCATAATCATTGCGCCCTTGCCTACGACTTCGTTCATGTCTCAGGTACGACCTCCTTCAATCTAACAAAACTCGATGCATCAAAGAAATCACTGCGAAAAATTCTTCGAACCCAGACCGAACTAGGGTTTAAAATTTAATTCGCCTATCGCCGACCCCACGGCGAACGATCGCCACCATCACCATTTTTCCTAGCTTCCACGATCACCAAACCATCCCTAGCCAAAGCCTGGACCACCAGAATTAACGCAGTCACCAGATTTCGACCAAACTCCCATTTTTGATCAACCAAGAAATGCTTCACCATAACACAACAAAAATTTGAAATTTTAGTTTTAAAAATCAATTTTTGAATAGAGGATTCAGATTATGTAGATGAATTTACAAATCTAAGGCATTTGAATTTTTAACATAAATAATATTCCTCTGTTCTTTTATCTTTTCCAGATAATATTTTTATTTTTAAAACTTAAAAATATTCTCAAATCATAGCTTAATCCTAAACAATCATATTTTGCTTGAATATCCTAACATAACAAAGATTAAAACATGAGGGATTGAATTTTATCTAAATTTTATACTCTGTATTTTAAAACAGAGACGAGCTTTGATATATTTACACATGCATCAGATTTATATCCAGATATGTTCATTTCAACTGCATGCAAACAAATTTACTTCAAGCTTCTACATTCCACTCATGCATCCATATTTAAATTAAAACAAGCAATGTTTACTCACTTGATACTTGTTTTTAAAGGAGAGACTCAAAAATTTTGCAAATCTGGAAAGGTTGAAATGTAGTTCTTAAAAATTGGAAATCCCTGACTAGATTTAGTTGCTTTTAAATCCTGAGAAAACTCCCTGATGATTTTAGCCTAATTCTGTGAAGATTTGTTGCAGATTTGCTGAAGCTTTGAATTTCTTGATTTAATCCTTTTGCTGAAATTTGATTTACAGGCTTTTTTATTTTTGCTTGTAGATTTGGGAATTTTGGAATGAACTTGAGTTTTTTGTTCTAATTTTTGGTTGAAAGGGTGGAGACTGATGAAAATTCAGATTTTTAATTTAATGGCCTTATTTCTTTTGCTATTAGAAAATGGGATGGGAAAAAAATGAAAGAAGAAGATGAACTAAAATTATATAGGTTTAATTTTTGATTTATTAAAATTAAGAAAATAATATAAAAATGTGACACTTGTCACTAAACATGTTTAATTAGTTAACACATGTTATTAGAGATATTCACAAGTTAACACATGTAATTCTCATGCAAAAATAGATTTTTAAATGTTTTTACAATTAATTTTCTAATTTTAAATTCATTTTAATTTATATAAATCAATCTCTTTTAGAAGAAATTAATATAAAACAATTTTATGTTCTAAATAAAATCATAAAAATACACTTGAAGACCAAAGTACAATTTAAGATATAAATAACTATCTTTTGAATTTCAATTTAAATATTTAATTTCAAATTAAATTTCAAATTCAATTCAAAAAATCAATTTGATATATACATATAATTTTTAACAAATCTAATTTCCATTTTTATATAATAATTCCATTTAAAATCAATATATTTACAACACAAATATTATTATTGTTTAAAATAATAATTTTATCAGTTTGAATTAATTTATTAAAGAGATTATCACATTTAGATTTGGTTTGAAATTCCGGAATATCACAATTTTCGAAAGAAAGGAATATTACACAGAACTACTTGCCTCTATACTTCAGAACAAAATGGATTAATTGTAAGAAAACACAGACATGTGGTAGAAATAGGACTCACCATGCTAGCTCAAGCATCCTTACCCTTAAAGTTCTGGCCAGATGCTTTTAACACAGCAGTACATCTAATTAACAAGTTACCAACCAAGGTTCTACAAGGGAAGCGCCCAACTGAAGTGTTATTCAATGTGCAACCTGACTACAAAAGTCTCAAAGTCTTTGGATGCCTATGCTTTCCATGCTTAAGATAGTACAACAGTCACAAACTGAGTTTCAGATCCTTGCCCTGTACATTTCTGGGATATGCAAGCAACATTAAAGGAAATAAATGTCTAGATAGCAAGGGTAGAGTCTTCATTTCATGACATGTTGTCTTCAATGAAAACATATTCCCATTTAGTGAAAAGGAAATAAAGACAACCCAGAAGATTCATAACTCAAAATTCTCTATCTCTCGCCACATTAAGTGTATGCAGACGATCAAATTAACAATACTGGATCACAACACACTGTACCCAATGATGGGTCAGGTCATGAGCCAGACAGCCAGTCCACATGTCCTTGCCATGCAACATATCCATATATCAGTTATCAATCTGGTGAACAACAAAGAGGTGATCAAATGTTGACATCTAGTTTACAACTTAATCTAAGGAAGTATCAGATCATCATCAGTCTTCTATTCCTGCAACAACTGGTCATCGTATGATCACTAGAGAAAAAAGTGGATTTTTTAAACCAAAACTATACAATGTTAACCTAGATACTGAAGAACCATGCACATATCAACACGCAATACAAAGTGAAAAGTGGAAAGAAGCTATGGATGAAGAATATGCAGCACTTATGAAAAACAAAATATGGAGCCTTGTTAATATATTAAGTCATAAAAATGTCATTGGATGTAAATGGACTTATAGACTGAAAAGAAATGCGGATGACTCTATAACAAAGTACAAAGCCAGACTTGTTGCAAGAGGCTACTCACAACAAGGCTTTAATTTCAATGAAACTTTCTCACCAGTTGTCAAACCTACATCTATCAAAATAATTCTTACAGTAGCTTTGCCTAAAAACTAGAAAATACAACAACTGGATGTCAATAATGCATTTCTAAAAGGAACACTTCAAGAAGAAGTTTACATGGAGCAACCTGAGGGTTATAGACAAAATGGAAGCAAACTGGACTGCAAGCTCAATAAGGCTATATATGGACTCAAACAGGCACTAAGAGTGTGGTTTGAGAAATTAAAAGCAACTTTGATTAAACTTGGTTTCAATCATACTAGATCAGATAACTCTCTATTTACTAAATTTTCTAAAAATATTATTGCGTATGTACTGATCTATGTTGATGACTTTATTGTTCCATGAAATAATGAAAGTGAAATTCATAATCTTATTCAGCAACTAAAAATGCGTTCTCAGTTAAGGATTTTGGTTATTTACACTATTTTTTAGGAATTGAGGTCAAAAGACTATCCATCTCTGCTATATAATTAAGCCAGAGGAAATACATATTTGAGATACTACTGAAAACAAAGATGGATCAGGCAAATAGTCTACCTACTCTAATAACAACCAACTTACAATTATCAAAAAATAGGGGGGAACCATTTACTGATGCAAAATACTACAGGAGTATTGTTGGAGCACTACAATATGTAACAATCACAAGGCCAGAGATCACTTATAGTATAAATAAAGTTTGCCAATTTATGCAAAATCCTTTAGATGAACACTTAAAGGCAGTGAAAAGGATGCTCATATACTTAAAAGGCACAGTAAATCATGGATAAACATTAAAAAATTGTACTAATATAAACTTATTTGATTTTGCAAATGCTGATTGGGCCACGGATCCAGATGATTGAAGATCAACATCTGGTTACTGCATTTATATTGGCCAAAATCCTATATCATGGTGTTCAAAGAAGAAAAATACCATATCACGATCTAGTGCAGAGGCAGAGTATAGGAGTGTAGCTAACGCTACAGCAGAACTACTGTGGATCAAATCCTTATTAAGTTAACTACGAATCAACATCACAAAAAAGGCTACAATATGGTGTGATAACCTAAGCATGGTCTGTCTTATTGCCAACCCAATTCTACATGCTGGAACCAAGCACATAGAACTTGATTGGTATTTTTTCAAAGAGAAAGTGCTACAAGGAATCTTTGAAGTCAATCACTTACCAAGCACTTAACAAAGAGGAGATATACTCACCAAAGCTCTCTCTGCCAAGAACTTCCTGCGTCTAAAAAAGGAATTGAATGCCGAAGACCGCAGCAATCAACAGCTAAAACCCAGATCCGAGGAAGACAGCGACAATCAATAGCTAAAACCTAAATCTGATATTAATCTCAGATATGGGATCAATGACTTACAAAATCTAGAAAACTTGGGCAAAATCGAACTTCCAGTAGTCAATCTTATCAAAACCCTAAACTTGAAAACTGGTTTCAAGTTTAGGATCAGATCAGACGTTAGTTGCTGCTACACTACTACAAGTCATCACTACAAGCTTTGAAGATCAAATCGGCTTTGAAGTCAATCCTTCATGAAACCCTAAACTGATTTTCATTCACCATTACACAGATTACAAGCGGCAGATTAAAGACTTGAGAAAAGATATGGAAAGCTCTTCTGTAGTTTTGTCACAAAACTTGAAAATCGCCGCTCGTATTGAAGGGAAATATTAGAAGAATAAAGTTTTCCACAGAGGGCATAAGTAATTGCCGCTTGTATTGAGGGAAGATATTAGAAGTACAAGTTAGCTGCAAATAATATTAGGGTTTTGTAAAGATACAATGGATAGCAGGCTATGGGCCTTGTACCCGATATATTATTCGCGTTTGTGAACTTGTATATATACAACATCAACCGATACAACAGTGTATTTGAATAGAAAAATAAATCAATAAAGAATTATTTTCATACTTTCTCTCAAATTCTTTCACTATCGGTGCCATTTTTGATGTTCACCAGATTAATCATGCTTAATATCCGGTTTGTGCTGATCACTTTGTTGATCCTCTGTATCTATCAATGCTTCATCTCTTCACTTTAAGCATTTAGAAGTCTAATTATTTCACCTAAAGTTTTCGAGAATGACTAGTTGGTCTTTCTAGTTGGTACATATTGTTTTTATTTTGCGACCTATCTAAGTAAAAAAAAGGAAATGATAAGTGATTAGCTTGGTGGATTATTTTGTTTGTGCTTTTATTGTAAAGTAATAGTGCATACCCCATGCGTTGCATTGGTGATGTTATGAAAAAATAGTATTTATATTATAATTATTGCAAAAGTATATTGTATTATGCAATATATGATAAATTTATCCTGATATATTACTCATAAATTAAAATGGCATGCAATGCTCGAATATAAGGTTGAGTGTTCAACACCCACTAACTACATATGTCTGTAAAATTAATGTTCTAACTTAAAAAAATTATAAATTAAAATTGTTAATATTATATATGTATGAGTGAATAAGTAACCTTACCATTTTATTAATATGATTATTTTGTGTGTGCGTATTGAATTGTCATCCTTTTTAAAAGATTACAAATGATTAATTTACATTCAATAACTGTGTGTATATAAATAATTCGAATTAACGATCAACATAACTAATTAAATATAAGGAGTTGAATGTGCAAAAAATTGGAGAACGTTGAGAAGACTTTTGTACATACTTTTAATTGACAAGAGTATTGGTCTTATGATTAGCTTATCTACGTGTGAACTTTTATCCATATTACTTTTTATTTCAAAATAATTTTATCCTTGTAATTAACCATATATTTCATACTGTTACAGGAGGGCCATGCTTTCAACTTTGATAATTGCAAAATAATGTTATGTACCATTTAGTTGAGTTATGAGTTGGGTATGGTTTGATAATGTATTGAAAGTGATAATGTTTATATATTCTAATATTAGTGTAATCTGTACGTTCACATCATAATGTGGCAAATATAAATTACCTTTTATAGGTTGTTCAAAATGAAATTATGTTATGTACTGTACGATAATTTTTGACATAAATGAACTGGAAATTAAAAGAGTTCTCATTATTTATATATACATTTTATGTTCATGATTTAAATATCTTTATATATATCTAAGTAAAGAAGGAATAATTTTATCCTTCTTTCCCATACATATGAATATTGCATGGATTAATGAATATTAGTTAATCATATTTATTTAAATAATTCAAATTTACAATTACATGATTAGTTAAATATACAGACTTGAATGTAAAATATTAGAATACAATTGAGAGGAGTTTCAACATGATTCTAAAAAAAATTAGGTGTTTGAAGTTAGTAGAATTTTGCAGTGCAATGTAGGGTAAATTCATTTATAAAATAAATTTATTATTGTCATTAACGTGTATAATTTATGTTAAGTGATTTATATATACATGCATCTAAATGAATTTTTAACCAATTTGTTCGTGTGCATGTAGTATACATGTTGAAACTTTCATCTTTTAGGTTTATTAATAAATATTAGTTGATTAAGTTTAAAAATTAGTTTAAATTTTGGATTACATAATTAATTTAAATGTGCTGACAGTAATGTATTTTTTTTTAGAGAATCGTGACAGATTTTTTTTTAGAGAATCGTGACAGATTTGTAAATGATTAATTTATTTTAAATATAGGTATTTGAACGTAGAATAGTGTGAAAAGTTTAGTAGAATCATTGTAAAGTGGTAGATAATAGGATTCTAAAAATATAATATCTTGACTTGGAGAGAATTGAGGAGAATAGAGATGATTCTTAGAACTAATGAGAGATCTTCAAATCTTCTGCTTTAAATTTAATAGATTTGATATTCTTGAACATTGGTATACTACTAACTGATGTTTTGAATTGTATTTTATGTATTGAATTCATCTTTGTGGCATGAATGATTAATGATCAACTGCAATAATCATATGTAAAAGAAGTTATATTAGATTTGGTGCAACTAAATTCAAATACTTATTGTTGTTAACAATAACAGTACCTTCACATGGACCTTGCATTTAACTTCATGAACGACAACAACCCATTTATCCTCAGTCCTTTTCAAAGAAGGGTTTCTTAATTACTCCAAATCATTTTTGTTTAGCCATAGTATAAAAAATATTAAACATTGCCAGTGTTACATTACGTTCTCACAATTTTATGATAATATGAATCGATGCGAAGAAACAACTAACAAAACTAGTAGAGAAAACATCAGCTGTACATACAGCAAGTAATAGGATTCACATTAGATTATTTTTGATGTATACATTTTTAATATAATGATCATGCAAAAAGCTGCTAATAAATTCTAATAGAAGCACATATACAGTAAGTAGTTATTCACTTGAATCATAAAAATAAAAGTGTAATTATTTATAGCCAAGTTGTAAAAGATGAAACAGTCTTAAAACACATTCTAGTCCTACTCAAACTACTAAATAAATGAACTGCATATCCTCCTAGCTAGATTGCCCCTTTGCAATGTCAAAAAATGAGCTATATATTAAAACAGATAACCAACAAATGAATTTTAATAGAAGCGGACTTCTAACGTTTCAATATATACTTTTAATAACCAGTCCCAGACATATTAGAACCTCTGGTGTTTATGATCTCAAAGAACTCCAACTTATATCTAGAACTCTCATTTATTCATGAAATGTAAATTTGGAATTAAAAAATGAAAGTAGGAATAGACAATATATTTCAACCCATGCTGAGCAAAATTTTATGCTTAAAAGCATTTAAAATCCAGTGTTCCATAAGTCAAGGACATTAACTAGTATTATCCTCACACTCATCACTTCTATAAACAATTTCCTTATACATGCACAAACACCCAGATTCTAATGGACCGACTGTAATTTGTTTTTCAAACATTTATTAGATATGGTAAGCAATCTGTTAAAGTAAAAATTATTTATCTGTGTAAATTTATTAATTAGTAGTTGTTTGCAACTAAAATTGTCACAAACACCCAAGAATAATCGTTGTAGAGAAGTAAGTGAAGAAAAACAAAATTAAGTTATGTAGATGAATAAGTACGCAACAGAGAATCGACAATAATCAAAGACATGGAAATTTATAGTGGTTCGACGTTGTATGCCTACATACACTTTGAAGATCATCCTTTATTAATTACTTCTGAATCTGATTACAATGGTAGAAAACTAGTAGTTGTTACAATGGAGCCTAGAGTAATAAGTAGCGTAAAGATTCTCAGAATCCTATCATGCCAGTATTTATAGACGAACACCAAATATCTCTTTAAAATCTCGGTTGAAGGATCTTATAAACCACGTGGGCCCACTAGAGGGATCACTAGGCCTAATTCCCAAAGAGAAGGGATCAGTACTGATCCATTCTTTGGTTAAATTTTGGGGAGCGATCTCTATGGTGGCACCTCATGCAAAAACATGTATTGCCACCAAATTTCATGTCATTTGGATCATTGGAGCTCGAGTTACTGCTTGATTATTGATTCAACATTGCTTTCATGTTTCACTCTACTGATCCCTTCCAAGGAATATATACCAATCCTTCTAAACTTGTCCTTTTTATGTATGATCCCTAGAATAGGTTTCCTAAGGTCCATGTATCTTGGTATTCAAATTTCGTAAGCATTGGACATGCAAATCTTGAGATATTGATTATTTTCCACAAGAATACTCTTATACTTTGTAACATGTTGAGACCTCTTGATGGAGCCAATCTATGTCGATCCCTACTATGCGTTGAACCATATTTCTTACTTCAAACATTCTATATTGCACATCTATTAATTCTACTCAGCCCTGACTTCATACTATCATCTGTACTTTACTTCTCGGCCCAATAATCTCCACTCTAGAATCATCAACCACGATGGCAGTCGAATCTGACTTATGTAATTTGTTCAATATAGCCGAATTAAAATGTCGGATAACATTTGCCCCCTACAGCACATCTTGTGATGAACACGTCGTGCTTTAAATCGAAGCAAGTTAGAGTCGTGATAATAAATCCGTCTAGTTTTCTGTATAGTTGTTATCCATCTATCGAATTACTTTTCCAATGTTGTGTATTTCTCATTGATCATCATGATGCTTGGTCGATATCCAATGGTATAAATCTAGGGCTATATTCCATCAGATTATATATGTGAGTCCGATTCCGCAAGTCTAACTAGGTTTTCTTATTTGGTTCAGCTTCAAACTCGAAAGCTTCAAGTTTGATTACAATTTCTATCGATTTCAGAATTTGAAATTTCTAGGTCATATATGTGTATGTTCGTATATATGTTCTTGTCGCTGGCTCCCAGACGTGCTTGAACGTTCCAGGTCGTCGCCAACTTTTTCTACATTTTTTATGTTCATGTTTTTCTTTTTTACAATTTTCATGCTTATATTCATTTGCATGCATGTTCATGGCCAATCCCTTACTCTCTATTTCCCTCTCTCCCTTTTTTCTTCTTCTTTTTGTAGGGATCGACACATGCATAGTCGATCCCTCCTTTCTATTCTTTGTGCTCATAGGCATTGGCATATTGATAGGTAATCCCTCACTTTTTCTTTAAGTTTGCAAGGGCCGGTAACTCTCATGCCGATCCCTCTTCTTTTGCTTACAAAAGTGGTCAAAACCCCTCTTTACTTATTCCATGCCGATCCCTCCTATTTTCCAGCCGATCTCTCTTTTTTTATGTATGCTTTAAGGCTCGACGCTTTCTGTACCGAACCATCTTCCCTCATTTTGCATGCCAAACCCCCTTTCCTTATATAAACTATCATTCCATCTTCCTAGCTTCACTTATCTTATTTTCCTAATATCCACTTATGCATCAAACCCTCTTTTTCCATTCACAAAACTGAACCCTCCTATCCTTAGCTTAAAGTCCCATTGCAATTTAGTCTGTCCCATGAACTCGTCAAATCTACCCTTCCTATTTAAACATCTCTAAACACTCGCTCACACTCTAAATCACTACTCACATAGGTTAGTTTTTAAGTTATGCGTTTTGAATTTATGATGGTATAAAAAATTCCATGCCATCGGCAATCACGATAGTGCTTGATGGAACTATAGAATGGTGGTCGAAATGGTCTATAAGAGGTGAGTTATGGGTCATAACAAGGTTTAGTAAGATGAATATGGAGGAGGAATAAGGGAAAGTAGAGGAGGGATTGGTTGGGATGTAGCACATGGCATAGATATGCTAACCCCTCGATGATGTGAGAGAGGGATCGGGATGGAAGGTTGGGAGGATGATTAAAATAGTGAGGTTGGAGGTATCGATAAAGTGGATTTACGTGGGAGGACCGATGTTGGAGATTTGATGCAAGATGGTAGAGTAGAGGGATCGGTAGGATTACGGGGATTGGAAAGTTTTGCTAAAGCACAAGGATCGGTGTGGTGGGATCGACGTGGTGGGATCGGCGTGGTGGGGTTGGCTTAATTGTAGAAGGAATGTGATTTGTGTCCTATGTTTAGAGAGAGGGATCGGTTGAGATGCTTTGGGATAGGGATTGGTATAAAGGGTTCGACGTACATGCTTTTTGAATTGAATTTGAAACCTAATCCAAACTTACTTATGTGAGCAACTACTACCAATCCACCTCAACGAACTTGAGCATATCATGACGATGAACAATAAACTTGCATATTCACTATTAAATTTGAGATTGAACAATAAAATCTTTGGAGCTTTCAACATGAACTAAAACATAGCATATGGAATTGAATGATAGATTTCAAACTTTGATATACCGATAATCGATCCTAAAGTTTTCACAGCCGATCAATCTCCTCGCCAGTTGAGATGGTCAGCGATGACCGTCACTCTGGTTGGAATCCAAAGTCTGTCATTTAACTCCATTTCTTATTTAAAGTTGTTTATATCTGCTATACACTACACCGCACTAGCTCACACTTAGCACGGGAGAACAGGTAATTTATCTAATCTTGATTGCGCACCGAGTATAGTTAACATTGACTTCAGATGCTTAGATCATTTCTCTGCAATGTTTTCTGGACCAGCCTCGCGTCATGGCAATCCTGAAGCAAAATCGAGCTCTCACTACAACAATATGAACTTTTGATAGCATCAACATATAGCGTTTCCGCCAATTCCCTTTAATCGCTATGCAGTCTAGGGTTTCAGACGCTATTGACCACGTAAATATAGTGTAGTCAACGCTATACATTAAAAAAGCGGGAAATGAAATTTTTGTGGTGAAAAAAAGCATGTATTGCCTATGGCGGTTTCTCCAGAAAACAGTCTTCCGTTCACTTCATCGCCTCCAGGAAACAAAAACTCCATGAAATCCCATTCGCATAACCCTAATAGCCGTCAACAGTCGATCAGTACCACCATCCGTGTAACCCTAACCTGAATCTCTCACTCATACAGTGGATCCCAACGCCTAAACGCAGCCACTATCCGCGCTTCCCCGATTCGAACTGCTCTGAGAGGTATTATTATATATTTGTAAGTTGTTTGGAACAAGCTTTTCTAGTCTTTAGATGAGCAAGCTATTGGTTGACTACGATTTAGATTGGGTGGCTATTCTTATATCTGGATAGGGAAACTGATTGGAAATTAACTATCATTTTTCTAATTACTCAAACTCGAGTTCTATAATTTTCCAAATTTGACGGTCGATTGGAAATAGTTAATGATGATAATGGTGTTTCTAGCAGTCAAATTAGATCAGTGACTTCACATGTCAAAAGACAAGGAAGACAAAAAAACAAGTTAAGCTGAGCCAATAGTATATTATAATATTGTTACAGATCTATGATCTATTATAATTTAATTGTTGTTTTACAGTTTGATCTTAGTTGGTTACCAAAAATGATATTGTAGTCTATATAACAATATATATCTTTAAAATTGAGTTTAAAACTTGCCAATTTTGTACCGACCAGTTTTGACATTTTTTAAGGATGAGCTAAGTCCAAATAACCTCCTATTCACCTATCAGATATGCATACAGGAAAGTATATATACTTTAGCTGTTTTTTTATTCGGTCCATTTATTATATATTATTTCTAACTGAAGTAATTATTCAATCTAAGAACGAAAAGTACCTTTTTAGTTTCATTGTAGGATTTAGGGAAGACACATATCTAATCATTGACAAGTTGTAGTCAAATAAAAGTTCTTCTAACATTAGGATTTGGTTAATCTTTTGATTCAGTTTCGTTCATTAAGATTCAATAACCTGCCATAAAGATATCACAGGTATATTCTACCGTCAAATATAAGTAGCATCAGCAAAGTGCAGTTTATTCAAATATGATGTAATTTTTCATCAAAATTGATAGTAGGTGCATTTGAGGACAATATTATAGATGGAGCCGAAGGAAAATACGTTTGAGGATCTTTAGTTTAATTAAATAAATCGCTTGTGTTTTTTTTTCAGTTTTAGCTAATGGGTGTTATGTGAAAAATCATATTCACATGGGGGCTTCACACAAAACTGGTTGATGGATTGGTATTTTCCCATGTTGTAAAGAAACGGTGCTTCCATTTTATGAGAATTAGTACTTTTTTGTGTTGTGTTTGCATAGGAAGTTGAATCTTCCGGTGTATATTTTACGGTAGCTTTTGGGTTTTGAAAATGTCTTGCTATATAAATATCAATTTTGCATTCAGGATTGTGTCTTTGATGTAGTGTGTACTGTTCTGTTTATTCAAACTAATTGTCTAGACAGTGCAAATTCACGTATTAGCTCTTAAACACAAATAATGATATGTGCCATAAATGATGAATCGCCGTTTGGAACATTGATGAAAGATCTTTGGAAAAGATTAACCTGGCTAATTTTGTTGGAAGGGAATCATCATCTAATGTTTTTATGTGTTATGTGTTGTGCATCTTTCTTTGGATACAACTGTAAAGGAAGTTTTAGAGAATCTGGATTATGATTACATTTATATATAATAGAAAAAGGATACATAAAAAGTAATAAGTGGATAATTAAAAGAAAGCAAGATTTCTGTATATTAAACGCCAAATATGTCATTTACGTATAGATATTTTTATTTCATTACAGTGTTACATTACAATTGTGTTTTGCTTGTTTTTCTAAATTTCTCTATATAAATATATATCTACGTCTTGGTTTTCTCAAAAGAAGCTTATAAGATATGTACCCACATGTATTTATGTAGAGGTTACAACAAAACAAATGAATGATTTGGTGAACGTCATAAGTAATTATTTTTAATAAACGTACTAATGAAATCCATTATTTTAAGCAATAAGTGTGGATGCAAACACATTTAGAACATACTCTAAATTAATTAGTTGCGTAAGATATTTTCAATTTATTGATGGTTAAATACTTCAAAATGACAACTAAATGTAAAACTATCAGTATAAGTAGGTTGCTTAGATAATATATTATAGTGTTAGGCATTTAAAAATATTTGAATCTGAAGAGCTACCATCCCTAGAAAGTAAAGAATAGCCATAAATTTTGAGTTTGTTTATATTTTAAATCAAGAAGTTTTATTTAAGCTATCATATTTTATTGTTAATATTTTGATTTTAGCAATAATTTCATAACACTGTCCAATATAAATATCAAAGTGATTAAAATGGTATTGATTTTATTCTTCTACCTCACTATTAACAATAGTGTAGAAGTAGTTTAAGTGTGGTTTTACATTTAATTCACATATAGAATTGTTGATTGAAGTGCAGTAATTTAATTAACTATAGCTATTATAAAACAGAACATAAGTAAAACCTTCTTTTATTGCTTTTATCATATACGAATTGTCTATATTTTAATGTTAATAAGAAACCTGCTTTGGTAAAACTGTTTTCTTGTATGGCAAAGCTTTTTACTAATTACATGAATGTGTTCATTACATGAATATCGTAGAAATGAGCACTAGGAATGAGAACTTTTGACTATTTCTGTCATGTGGTCAGAGTTTTGAATTATATACCTAGAAAGATATAAAATCTGGGAACATATGAATATTACGATGTAAGTTTTTAATGTTATTCTGTCTTTTTGAGTAATGGTAGAAAAAGCTAGTGTGTTGTATGTTTTTTCACATACAATCTTCAGAAAAAATAGTCTTAAATCTGGGAACATATTTTCTACTTGATCTTGCTCGAATGCTAGTGCGAGCTGCATACTTCATTCAGCTGCTGTGCACTGAGCTGCTTTCAAATTGTCTCGGTTATAACATTCATCTTGTCTAAGCTGTTAATATCATTTTGGTGAATAAATTGTGTGAACAATATTGCTAGATTGCTTCAACGAATCAGTTTAGTAAAAATTGTATATTTGAAAAATGATAATTTTTTAGAAGCACCCTCTTTTTTTACTTAATTCAGTATACCTATGTGGTACTTCAAATATGGTATCAGTGGACCTTTAATGGACCTTTAATGTGAAAAAAAAAATCAAACAAAAATAATCTGATGCGTAAATTTAACAGTCTTCAGTTTACATTTTTACAGGTTTATGGATGCAAATATTTTAGAAAATAGTAATAATTTCAGTTTAAATATAATAATATCAGTCCATTTTATCCAAAACTTTGAGAAAATTAAATGTAGGGTTCAAATCTGATCAATAAGGCAATAAATAACTCTGCAAAAGATAAGACAACATACGAGTGGGTGTGTGTGCACACACATGCGTTAGTAGGTGTGTGTGGCATGCCCGGGTGCTAATGAGATCTATGAGTAGCCTATAGATAATGCATACATGTTTGTGACGAATTATTTGTTGTATGATACGTGGTATATATCAATGAATTAAGGGGTTAACATATGTGATAGGGTGATATATTAATCTTGATCAGAACAAGATGAAGCTAATGAAACCAAACTGATAGTAGCGACTAGCTACATAAATCGTAATTCTATCATACTCATGTTTTAGAGCTACTGGCAATAGACGTTCTAGCGTTGTCGAAATCTCTTATCAGATTAACTGATAATCTAAGATATTCACCCCTGCATTTGGTTTAGCCTTGAAGAAAAACTGTTGTTTCATGTATAAACTTGACAATTCTCTTCTTCTCCAGGAGTTCCTCATCAAAGATAGCTTTGTTTCTGAGGCATCAGATCCTTCAGTGGACATAACATGAAATCACTTTGTATAACAAGTACTAATCAATTTGTCTTTTATCTTGGACCACCAAGAAATTAAGCCATCTATCAAAGAAGAATATTAAATATCCATGAACCCCATAAGGGTGTACAAATGTTACCATGTAGCAATATGGCATTTGACACTTCATTTATTGTATAGTTTAAAGAAGTCACAATGAAGTTCACCTCTTCCACATTGCCTCGTTGCATAAAAAGCATAGCGATCCTTTGACTATGATTTAAAATAATTACGCTATAACTGATTTCTTTGGTATGGTTTTTTTCCAGACAGAATTGGTGAGCTACCAAAGCTTGCAGAAGACATTATTCAAACATCAATCAAGACAGGACCTAGAGGTGCAATAAGGCTAGCACAAGGTATTCAAGCTGTTATTGGTGTCGGTGGAGAGTGGCTGAATGGCTTGTCAAAGGTCTGATATGTCATTTGTTTTTTCGGTGAAGAATATAAATTTCTTCACGGATTTCGTAATGGCGTTTCATATCATAAACTAGCATTAAATTATGGCTAATAGGGTAATACAGACGAATCTTCTCTTTTGGATTAAATGGATAAATTATGGCTAATAATAGCCTATACTTCATTTTTTGTTCTGCTCTGTTATTTGAGAAAACTGATATGCTCAACTTCAAAAACCATTAACTCTCAATCTAGTTAGTTTTAGGTGATGTTTTCAAAAGAAATTATTTTCGAACATTGTTTTTTTTTTTAAAAAAAATCATTAAACATTATCAAGTATTGAAGAAGAAAACATATTTTGTAGTAAGAAACCCAAAAAGGGAATACTGTTGCAAACATGAATACTGCAGGTTGTATGAATACTGTATCAAACAATAATTCATTAATATATATTGTGAATAAGTGAACTATGCATATTGTATGTATTAAATAGGAAAAGATAACATCATGTTGTTAACCAATGCAAATTCTTTTTCTTGCTTGATTTATAGTCAAAATTCAAAGAAAAATGATATCTTTGTACTAACTACAGGATATGGCAAAGAAGAGGAAGATTACTCGCAAACAAAAACAAGCCGAGGAACCAAAAGAAGCAAATATTGAATCCATTCACGATTGATGATTGGCGGAATATTGGCGATGATTTAAAACATGTGTTGTGGAGATCCATTCAGGTATCACTATACTAAGTACTGCTTATTAAAACTGAACAGTTGCATGAATCATTTGATATTCATATACAAGTTATCTCCCATCATAAACCCACAGCCAAGAGATGGAAAACAATAAAATTTAAATCAAATATCCATTCTTAAATTGATAAGCAAGTTTGAGTACCGTTTATCTGTACTGACACCAATGTTGATTAAAAGTTCTTTGATTTATAATTTTCCTCCTTGCTTTTTTTCTTTTTTGATGATTCTGATTTTTATTCTATATTCAGATAGATTTAAATTATTTGAAATATAATAAATTTTCTTAATCCGTCAATAGAGTTGGAATTTATAACATACAATACAAATTAGTTGGTTCATCTTGAATATTGTCATGGCTACAGTTAGAAGGCAGTAGGGCTTGCGGTGGAAGTTTGAATGGCAGAGATGTGATAGGTGATCGCAGTATGAATTGGTGGATGATGTTGTAGTATGAATTGGTGGATGATGTTGCAGAGAAGCCGAGTGGAGGTGACAGTTTTGGTGGGTGTCTTGTGCAATAGGGGGAGTAGTGGAGATATGGGATAGTTGTTTGACAGAGCTGTGTGTGTTGTGATATGGTGGTTATTGTTGTGGTAAGGTAGTGGAATGAATGAAACAGCAGTTGTTGGGATGGTTAGAGGTGTTTAAGTTAATTGCAAGGGGCAGTGAGTATGTTTTGTTGAGATTCTTGTTGTTTGTTGAATGGTGGTGGATGTTGAAGGTTTGAATGGTGGTAGTGGTGGATGTTGAAGGGCAGATGAGGTTAGAGGTTGGGGTAGGAAGTTGGAGGAAGTGAATGATGGCAGCAATAGTTGCAGTTGATTGATTGTGGGTTAGAGGAGATGGTATGAGGTGAAGAGGGGCGATTGTAGTGACAGGGAAAAGTTGTTATGGCATGTGAATGGCTGAGGATGTAAGAGGAGTTTGCAATGGTGGAATGGGGATTTTTGTGTAGAGTTTCAGCTGGTATGTACACAGGCACAATGCACAGAGGAACAGTGGCAGTGAATTGATTAGGTGATGAGGGCACTGTGCAGTATGGATGCTGATTGTGTAGCATGTATTTTGGTGGAGTGAAAACGTGGAGAAGTTTATTGTCTTAGGGACTGGAGTTTGGATGCAAGAGATTACCATTTCATGTTGCACTGTGCAGGGTTGATGCAAGAGTTGTGGAGATGGTTATGGCAGAGATGCAATGTAGTTAGTGGTGGAATGTTTGTTGTATGTATTGAGGAGGTGGTATGGCAGTTTATAACGAAACTTGGTGACAGGGCCAAGCATATATCATTGATCAAGAAGATAAAATTTGCATAGCTCAATTTCAAGTTAGCTATATCAATGGTGAGAGGGCCAAGCATATATCATTGAAGTTATTCTTCACACATGAACTTTAGAAAGTAAATAAAATTGCGGTGAAAAAAAATCATATCTCATGAAAATCCAGATCTTTTAATAAAATCGGGTGAACTGATTTGCAAGTTTTACTGTATACATTAAACATGTTGTAATATAATGATACAGATTATTGTTTGAACGTGTTTAAACATATCCTGGCTTTCTAGTGATTTTACCTCCAATCTCTTTGGTAACTAAATCAACAGCTTCAGCACTTTTATACTTTGTCTACTTTGTCATTTAATGCAGGAACTTGGTTAACACTGAAGCAACCTGGAGCAATGTTTAGATCCTTGTAAGAATCTTCTGTAGCAGCCATTTCCGTATCATCGTCTCCATAACTGAGTATTTGTGCCCAATTGTTAGACTATTTTGAGCTATTATCATGTGACCATCTCTTGTAGTATTTATGTTCATTTGTTAGACTATTTTGAACTATTATCATGCGACCATGTCTTGTAGTATTTGAAATATTAGCAGAATTATTTGAAACTTTTCCACTGGTTTGATTGTGTGTTTCCAAATTAGAATTCACTGCAACGTTATCATTGTTACATATATTTGTTATCATCTTCTCGATTTGTTATTTTTGTTATCCACATTTTATAATATATATATATATATATATCTGTGTGTGTAATGTGTATACATATATCTATCTGTGTGCATATATATATATATATGTAATATAATAAAATGAAAATTGAAACAAATGCTGAAAATTAATATTATATAGGATAGCGTTTGAAAAATGCTATTGATTCATCAAACGCTATCGCAACTCTATATGAGATGTAAGATTTTTCCACCAAAAACGCTATAATAGAATCAAAAACGCTATAGTAGAAAACAAAAACGCTATGCAAGCATGACAAGAAATGCTATCAAAAAACATAGTAATGTTATAACATGGTTTGATGAAACGCTATAAAATGTGATCAAAAACGCTATAGAAGTTAAGTGAAGAATTATAATTCCCTATAGCGTTTAAATTTAATAACAGAGAAAAAACGCTATTGTAGGTTGCAAACGCTATGACCTTTTGTAAACGCTATTAGATATTATAGCGTTTTCCTTCCTGCTATGTAATGCTGCCGGCCTACCATAGCTTGTGGTTCCACGGCGTTCTCTGAAGCGTTATGGTAGCCTGTTATAGCATTTTTCAAACTCTATGAAAAGCATAAACTGTTGTAGTGTCGGCGACTATATTTAGCAAGATTTCTCCAAATCATCAGGCCGAACAAATGGAAGTTTCTAGGTGATCAGTCAACCTTTTTTTAGATGCTCCCGTCCTATCGGTGGAGGATGTAAGTCCTACACCGAATGCAGTAGAAGGCGTTATTTTCTTAGATAACTTGATAGATTCTCAAGCCTCCCGAATTGGTGAGGCTGCCCTTCGCAGCCTATGTTCCATACATGGAATTCCATTCGAAGGCATCCTAGTTCCTTTGATAAATGATAGGCCTCATTTGCCCCTGGAGGGGTACACCACATGCAAAAAATTCATGTGTTGGATCGGATATGTGCTACTTTTAATTCCTTTATTCCGGAAATGTTAAGATATCTTGCAATAGCTCCCACTTAACTTCACCCAAACAGCTACACCATCCTCTATGGAACATTTCTACTATTCATGAGTGTTCTATTCCATCTGTCAACTGCTGAGGACATAAGGTTCATTTATAACTTTAGACGACGGTCGGTAAATCCTTTCTATGTTTTTCTTGAGCCTTCACCCAACCGCCAAGTCCAAACGGGCGCTTGGAATAAACTTTCTCTTCTCGAACACGAGTTATTCTATGTTCAGTGTCCGCATGGATTCACCAGGCGATGGTTGGAAGGTCGTAATTATTGTCTTGGCTTCACTCTTAAGTCCGTTAGTCCAATTCATATTTTTGAATCAAACAACATCTTGAATATCTTCAGGTGTTCACCTACGACCTAAGGGCAATAGTTTGGCAGGAGCGGTCTTCGCTCTTCGTGCCACCCATGTTGAAGACAGGGACATCATACTTTTGGTAACTAACGTGTTATTATCTCTATTCGGGCTACTGGAAGAGGATCGTACGATTAGGCTCCCTGGAAGTGGAGCATTACCAAGAAACATTGTAGAGAAAGAGAGGAATCTCCAGTCCTATCGTGCCCCTGGTCGAGGGGACTCGGGTTAAGTTGAAGAAGGTGAAATAAGGGATCCCAGACTAATGAGCCAGGCGATGCTGATGGAGACCCAGCAAGGCTCTTATGGTCGAATCGTCACAGGGCGTGCAATCCCAAATGCCAACTAAGAGAAGGAAGAAACTCGCATGTGAGTTTCGTCAAAGAAAAACTGCTAAGGATCCAGCATTTGTTATTACTTCGGTTGACGAAGAGTCATCTTCCCAACACTTAAAAAGTTCAATGAAAGGATTTTCAAATCTCCAGATTCCCGATGACATTATGACTTCTACTTTCCCATATATAGATATCAAAGGGCTCAATTCTCTTGCCAGGAGTGGTGATGGCATTCTTCCAACCGATAGAGCAAAAAAAGCCTGTAAGCAAGGCTACAACTATTGGTCTGTCGTAGGGACACTTGGACACTTACAATCACGCACACTCCACTACATGCTCTTCATATATCTTTTATATAATGGTTTCTTATACATTTATTTTGGATTTTGTAGGCGCAATGACTCAGTCTCGAGCTTTTGATTGCCTAAGGGACTCTTCGATGCATTATGGATCTAGCCGCGGCTCGTAATCAGGCAAGCGTAGAGAAAGAGACAACGGTTGGAATACAACTATTGTTCAAGGGAATCTTCTTCTTCCAAGTATAAGTACCTGTCTTAATCATTCCATTAGGAAGATCAGCCTAATCTTCCAATTTATAGTGGAGATTGAACCCTTCCATGGACCACAAATTGCCATATCACATGAGTAGCACTCTAGTTCTTCCAGCTCTAGCCAATCTCGTGACTGCAGATTGAACAAGCATCCAATTTTCACTTCCAATCCATCCTTGCCGACCGCTGCTCCTAATACCTGAACAGCAGAGAAATTGGCTGAACTTAATGCCATTTTCCAAAATATCTATTTTGACGGGCTCAAGTTCCTTCCCACGATTCATATGATCCTGGGGCACATCAAGGCATGTTCTCTCACATGTGTTAATGACATTTTCATGTAGCATGTGTCGTTCCAGTACATAGCGGAAATAATCTCCGAGGTGTCAATTGTGTGACAATATGAGATAGATCGTCTCAAGCAAGAGCCAATCCATGATAAAGATATAATCAAGCATCAAGATAATGATATATCGGAGTTGACAATAAAACTTGCTGAAGTAGAAAAGAATGCCAAGGAAACATCTGAGGTCGTAAGTTGTTTGGAAGCAGGTCATAATAAGGAACTCGATGCTGCCCTCAATCACAGCGGGGCATTCGCTCATGAAATGGATTTCTTACAAAATGAGAAATATTCTTCGCCGACCCATTGAGGAATTTGAAGAGCTTCTGAGGAAAGGAAGGGATGAGAAGATCGTGGTCAGGAAGAATCACAGAGGTATTGCAAGGAGGCAGTTGAAGCCATGAGTATGAAAATCAAATTTGATGAGCAACTTGCCAAAATAGAAGCCCTCAAAGAAGAGGAAAGAGAGGCAGGCTATAATGCTCCTAAATTTTAATTAACATTATTCGAGATATTTAATTGGATAAATTAAACAGGATAATGTGAATAATTAGGGAGAGGGGATTAATAAATCCAATAGCCATGTCTTAAGGAATGAATTAAAATAAAACTTAACTAAATTAAGAAGGAGGAATTTCCTAAGGGGTAAACTTGGAATTGTACTTGGAAATGGGGATACGTTTCTTAGTATAAATCTCTTCCTTCGCTTTAATAAATTTTCACTTTCTCATTTATAACTCCTCACCAACTTTCGGCTGGCCATTAAAAGCTTTTGGAAGAGCATGAATTGAAGAAAAAGCTAAGGAATTAAAGCCAAGAAATTATGTCATTCTCCAATCAACTAATCAAGGTGAATGATCATGTTTATCATCTCATTTTTCTTTGTTTGGATTTCATGTTTATGGTTTGGTTAAAATATAACCATTTAAACTTTTATTTGGATAAGATATTAGTGTTTAAATGTTAATGGGCTAATTAACACGTTTTTATTTGGTTTTAGTTAAATTTCGAGTTGTTTTAACTTTCATATGCTTTGAAATTTTAATATGTTGAAGATAACATACTAATAATTTTCTAGAATTTTTCTAGATTTTTCTATGGTGTTTTAATAGTTATATAAAATTATTTAAGGAATGAGACTTAAATGTTTTATATAATTATAAGGAGGAAAGGGGCTTTTTCAAATTTATTTAAATTTCCAAATAAGGAAAGTCAACAATAATTTTGAGTATAAAATTCTAGCAACCAATCAGATTTGGACAAATAAGGCAGGTGGGGTACAAAAGAACTATTTTAAAGTACAATTTTCACTATTTCAACTCTTTTGGTAATGGCTCCCACCTTCATTCTAGACCTTCCGACAAGTGCCAAAGGTATCAAACCTTTCTACTAGATCAAAATTCAACGCATATGGTATCAGGCGACTGGTACGTAGTGAATTGGAAGGGGTCGAAAGGTTAGTGCTTTCGAAAGAGGTGAGGTTTTGTTTTGGTTTTAAGGAAAATGCGCCTGCTAACTTTCAACATTATCAAATAGTTTAAAAGAAAAGGGTTTCGATTGGTTTGCTTTTTGTTTTAAATGTAATCTTTTGAAAAAGTCGAAAGGTATAGCATTTGATAGGGTCAGAAGCATAGTTGCCACTTCCAAACCATTCGACCTGGATGGAGTCAAAGGTTATCTTTTGTTTTCTAAAACTCGACGCCTCTCTCCATTGTTTTCGAAGGGTTGGTTCAAACATTAGTACTTCATTGTCTTAGAAAGGTTTTAGGTTTTAAAAGGGTTACCTTCAATGATTTTGAAAGGTTTTGGTTTCGAAGGGTTTTGACTTTGAAAGGTTTTTGTTTTCAAAAGGTTTGGTCTTTCAAAGGTTTTATTGCATTTGAAAGGTTTATAAATGGTTTTATAGGGGGGATACCACAGACTTCCAACAAAGTCGAAAGGTAGATCCTTTTGAATAGGTCAAAAAAACCTTCCGACAAGTTTGAAAGGCTAGATCTTTCGACAAAGTCCAAAGGCATGGTTTTGTGGTGCTCGCAAAGGAAGGCGTCCGAAGGGGCTAACTTTAGATGTTTATTTGCTTTCGAACGGGACTTCATTCGAAGGTGTTTAAAGGGCAGTTTTTAGCCCTTTTTCATATGCAAAGTTTTTCTAACATGAAGGAGATACTTCGAAGGGTTATAGCATAAAATACTTATTCTATTTGAATATGTAAGGGGAATCCTTGTATAAAGTTGGGGACACCGGGGTGGATTTTATGTTTTTAATACATAATTTAGGGCTACAAATAGAACTATGCTTTCGAAAATATACATTGGGGCTATCGATGTGTTTTTATTTAATTTAACCTAATTAGGGCTACCAATGGGAATAAGTTAAACATGTGGTGTACCTAGGGAAAATAAGTAATCATGGGCACCTTGAATTTTTATAAATAATCATGGGGATCATGACATTTTAATTGGCCAAGGATGGGTTCTTGGTTAACCTAGGAAAACTATATAATGTGCGGTGGATAGCCCACATCAAATTTCTAAAGTAAAGAATGTTTTGTCAGAGGTGGTTAGCCTCAGGATTTAGCACCTAAGGGTTCATAGTAATCCTAGGAAAAAATGTGGAGTGTGTAGTGGATAGCCCATGCCATCTTTTATAAAATAATGAACGAGGGATAAGCTGCACTTATTTTAAATTGATTTGGGTTGGATAGCCCTATTACATTATGACTGATAGTCATTTTGAAGAATGTAGAGGGAAACTGTAATAAATTTATTTTAGATGGGAAATATAATAAATTACTTTTAGATGGGATACCTAATAAATGGGTGGATGGGATATCCAATACATATGACTTATGGCTTTATTTCATATTATGATAAGACTAATCGTTTTGGGTAAAGGAGCATAGTAAATCATTTGCATGTTTTGTTTTGGTTTTTAGTGAGGGAAACCCCGTTCCGCTAAGCGGCGTAATCTCAATAGATATCTATTTATGACAAGAGATGATAGGGGATTATTCATGCCAGACTTATTGTCTAACTCGAAGTTTGTGTTTCTCCATAAATTCTCGGATTCTCAAAATCAATTTGAGTGGTCTGAGAGAGGGAGACTTTTCAGTTTTTGGACGAATAAGCTTCCGGATACATGCAGAAGGTAGTGTTAGCTATATAGGAGCTATTTTGTTTTTTTCGTTGTGATGTACGAAGAACTGTAAAGTTCATATTATTAGTTCTCTGATCAACATAAGGAGACATCTTTATATGTCGCTCTTATCGTATTTTGTACATGTATATATGATCTGAACTTGCTCAACGTCTAGGATTATGTAATTAAATTTGAATATTATTCATAAAAAATGAGAAATTCTACTTTGTGGAAGTTTAAATTTTCATATTCTTGTGTTCCTATGTATCAATATTAACAATGCCACATTCGGTCGCCAAAAATAACAACTATGGATGATTGCAACATAAGTAGCTGTTATTTTTTGGCCTTAGAAGGTGGGATGTTACAAGTTGGTATCTGAGCGAGTTTATGTACTTAAAAGGATAAACTTTAAAATAATTTTAAAACATAACCTAATGAATCTAAAATATGGTTAGGCTTGGGTAAGCGGTAACATATGTGTACTTTTTTATAAATACCTAAGTATGTATTCCCCACTCTCTTAGACCATTCTTTTGTATGTTACCAAGATTGGATTTTAGGTAGTAGGGACGTAGGATATGGAGGTTGGAAACAGAAGAGTGAATCAAGGTGGAAGACGCACCGCAATAAGTGCAAACGTTCGACCTAATAGTAGGAGCTACCAGGGTCAACAAGCCAAACCTTGATGCAAATGATAATGGTGGTTCTGAGATCCCACCGGTTGATATGGGGATAAAGTATCATTTCTTCATGATTATGATGAAAGCTGAAGTAGCTGCGGGAGTGGCTATAGGGAATGCTGGAGGAGCTAATCCTATGGCCCCAGTTCGAAATAATTATGCCAAGCTGAGCAAGGATTACGTTAGTCTTAAAGGGAAGCTTTTTTAGGGAACCGAGGATGCAATAGGAATGGAGAACTGGCTATTGCATTGTGAAAGGATATTTGCAGATCTTGGCTTGATGGATATGCAGAAGAGGAGACTTGCTTCAAGGTAATTACAGGGAGCAGCATTGTTTTGGTGGAACGGAATTACCGTGGGAGAGCCAGAGGAAGACCTGACTTGTGTTGAATTTTGAAGGATGTTCGAAGAAAGATTTCTATCAGATGTTGCCAAGTCAGCATTGCTCAAGAAATTTGCAGATTTAGTCCAGAGGGATAGATCAGTGATTGATTATGCTGTAGAGTTTGATTAGCCGTCTCGTTACGAATATGCTACTGTAGATACTATAATTCAGAGGAATGATAAGTTTATTAAGGGTTTGAATCCTGAGATTGTCAGAGCAACCATGCCAAACCTCTGGGATCTGTGTTATATTGTTATTGAGATAGCTATTCGGAATGAAGAGATGCTTTCTACTTTTGCAAAAGGGAAACCATCAGAGGTTCAAAATTATCAAGGTAAGAAGCGGAAGTTCTTCAAGAAGAAAGGTGCCCATTCAGGGATAGCAGCCAAGAATAGAAAGGCTGATATTATCTGTTACAAGTTTGACAAGAAAGGGCACTATGCTAATGAGTGTCGCTCGGGTGATGGAAGAGAGTTGCAACGAGGCTAAATATGAAGTTCTACAACTGTGGCCAGATGGGGCATTACAAGAAAAAGTGTCCCGAGGATGCTAAGGCTGGAAAGGGAAAGGTCTTTGCATTGGAACCATCATCCTCTAGACCAATGGTTGTTGAGAAAGGAAAATCTATGATGGAAGGTATGCTTACGATTCATAGTACTTCGGTTATTTGATATCGATGGAGCGCACTCATTTACATCTCAGTATATGATAGATTACTTATGTCTGCAACTTTTATACCTTATTACCCCTTTAAGACTTATGAATCCTATAAGAGGGTTTGCAACTCTGGGAATGAGATATTACCAGTTAGAACTTGATTTTTTAGGTCGTATGTTTGCATCCAGTTTGTATGTTTTTGATTTTATAGGTTTTGAGATTATATTGGGTATGGGTTGATTAGATAGATATGATGCTAGGATATTTTTCCAGGAGAGGAAAATATCATTGAGATGCCATAATAGCCGTAACCGAGTTATTTACTCGGTAAGGATTTCAGATGGAAATGCTTATGTGTTATTAGGTGCTATGGGAACGGAAGCAGAGTTGAAGCCGGTTTATGTTTCAAGGGAGATGGTGGATGTGTTTGAACCAAGTTTTGGGATTGCCAACAAAAAGAAAAATTGAGTTTCGGATATATCACGTACTAGAAGCCGAACCCATAAGTAGACCATCTAGCAGGATGTCGCCAACCGAGATGAAGGAATCAAAGATGCAGCAAGTGGAATTGGAAGGAAAGAAATTTCATCCGGCCAAATAGTTCACCTTGGAGAGCGGCCATGGTATTCACGAAGAAGCCAGAAGGGTCGTTAAGGATGTGTATCGACTATCATATGTTGAATGAGAGGACAATCAAGAATAGACATCCTTTGCCAAGAATCGATGACTTATTTGATCAGATGAGTGGAGCCAGAGTGTTTTTCCAACTAGATTTGGTGATAGGTTTCCATCGGCTAAGAGTGGCCAAGGATAGTATTCCTTTGATGGCATTTAGGACCAGATATGGGTCTTACGAATGGTTGGTTATACCATTCGGGCTTACTAATGCGCCGGCTTTCTTCATGGACTTGATGAACCGGGTTTTCAAAGAGCTTGGATAGGCTTATGTTGGTTTTTATTGATGAAATTTTGGTGCATTTGAAGAATGAGAAAAATCATGTAGATCATCTTAGAATAGTGCTGGAGACGCTAAGGCAACATCAACTGAAGGCGAATTTCTCCAAGTGTCATTTCTTAAAGAAAGAAGTGAATTTCCTTGGTTATGTAGTTTTCGAGAAAGGTTAGCAGTTGATCTGGATAAGATCAAAGCTGTTAAAAATTAGAAGAGACCAGAGATGATAGGTGAGATTAGAAGTTTTCCTGGTCTTGTAGGCTACTACCGAAGGTTCATTATGGATTTCTCATGGATAGCGGCATCTTTGACTATGCTAACCAGGAAGGACATGAAGTTTGTTTGGTCTAACAAATGTGAGGAGGCATTCCTTAAGTTGAAGCATTTGTTAACCACTGCACCTGTGTTAGTAGTTCCAAATGGGAATCGGGGGTTAGTAGTTTAAACCGAAGCATGTGCTACTGGGTTAGGTGCTATGCTAATACAGAAGGGAAAGATTTTTGCCTATGCTTCTAGACAGCTTAGACCGCATGAAGTGAGACATCCTACTCATGATTTAGAGTAAGCAATGGTAATCTTCGCATTGAAGGTATGGAAACATTATTTTTTTAAAGAAAGGTTTGAGCTATTTACGGATCATAAGTCACTATGGTATTTATTCTCTTAGAAAGAGTTGAACATGAGACTGCAGAGATGGCTTGAGTTTGTTGCAGCTTATGAATTTAGCATCGAGTATACACTAGGAAAAGGAAATAAGGTAGCGGATGCACTTAGCAGGAAACATTAGAATGTGTATTGACTATGTTGGAGGAATGGAAATACATAGAAGCACTGGCTGTTTGGAGTGTGATTTGAGGTCAACTGCTGGATCTAGTCGAAATACTGCCATGATGTCTTGTTTGGAAGTTCGACCAGTTCTGATCGAACGAATTGTTTCTAGGCAGAAAGAGGATCAGGCTTAGCCGAGAGGATTAGAAGTTTAGAAGCTGGAATTGAGATTGATGATTTATAGGATTTTATTCTTGACCACAGGGATTGGTTGAGAAAGAAGGAACCATTATGTGTTCCAGATGATGAAACCTTAGGAAGGAAGTTCTTAGGGAATGTCATCGATCAAATTTTACAATGTATCCTGGGGGAACCAAGATGTATCATGATATGAAGTGAAGTTTCTTTTGGGAAGGAATGAAGAGGGATATTGCCTTACGGGTAAAACGATGTTTGAACTGTCAGCAAGTAAAATTCGAACATCAAAAGCGAAGTGGTTTGCTTCAGCCTTTTGATGTTCCAGTTTGAAAGTGGGACTCGATATCCATGGATTTTATTGACGGGTTCCTAAGGTCTACACGGGGTAATGAAAGTATATGTGTTATAGTGGGTAGATTGACCACAAGTGGCCATTTCATTCCAATAAGGTCAACCAGGACAACACCTATTTTGGCTAAGTTGTTAATGAAGAATATAATTAGACTGCATAGAATTCCCAATAGTATCTTCAGTGATAGAGATGCTTTGTTTACTAGTGAGTTTTGGAAGAGCCGGTAGACTACGTTAGGCACTAAGCTCCAGATGAGTACTTCATATCATCCTCGGATGGATAGGCAGACAGAGAGAGTCAACAAGGTACTAGAATGTCTATTGAGGACCTATGTGTTGGATTTTAGTGGTTCTTGGGAAGATCACTTACACTTAGTGGAGTTTTCCTATAATAATAGTTATCAGACTACTATAGGAATGGTGCCTTTTGAAGCATTATATGGAAGGCCATGCAAATCAACAGTATGTTGGTTAGAGACCATAGACAGGTTGGTACTTGGTCCAATTTTGATGAGAGAGGCAAAGGAGAAGATCGAGTTGATATAGGAAAGAACGAGGGAAGCCCAGTCTAGGCAGAAGCGTTACGCAGATAAAAGGCGTAAGAACCTAGAGTTCTCAGTTGGAGATAGAGTTTTTATCAAGGTATCTCCGATAACAGGTGTGGTTTGGTTCGGGAAGACCGGGAAGCTAGCATTAAGATATGTTGGATTATTCCTTATATCAGAGAGGATTGGAAGATTCGCAGACAGAGTAGATTTACGAAGCAGTTTGGCCATGGTCCACAATGTGCTTCATGTTTCTCATCTTAGGAAGTATGTTAATGATCCAGAAACTATTTTCACTCCAATGGAACTGGAGGACTTAGTAGTGGAACCTGATATGACTTTTGTGAAGCAACCAGTTCATCCTGTGGCAAAAGATGAGAAGAGGTTAAGGAACAAGACAGTCAGCTTTGTGAAAGTTCAGTGGAGCAACAATGTGAAGGACTGTACTTGGGAGACAAAAGAAAAGATTGGAGTTATTTTTCCCCAGCTATGTTAGATGGTAAGTTCTATATGGGGTTTATATAGAATTTGGCTGGTAGGTTATACTAGCTTTACTTGCAGGAGCTATATGCTTATTGTTATATCCTTACTGAAATTTCAAGGACGAAATTCTTTAAGTGGCCAGTCAGCAGTGCCCCTGAATTTTAATTAACATTGTTCAGGATATTTAACTGCATAAAATAAATAGAATAATGTGAATAATTAAGAAGATGAGATTAATAAATCCAATAGCTGTTTGTCTTAATGAATGAACTAAAATAAGAATTAACTAAATTAAGAAGGAGGAATTTCCTAAGGGGAAACTTGAAAATGGGGCTACATTTCTTAGTATAAATCTCTTCCTCCACTTTAATAAATTTTCACTCTCTCATTCATAACTCCTCACCAACTTTCCGTCGGCAATTAAAAGTTCTAGGAAGAGCATAAATTAAAGAAAAAGCTAACGAATTAAAGCTAGAAAATTATCCCATTCTCCAATCAACTAATCAAGATGAATAATCATATTTATCATCTCATTTTTCTTTGTTTGAATTGGCTATGGGTCCTGATTCATGTTTGTGATTTTGTTAAAATGTAACCATTTAAACATTTGTTTGGATAAGACATCGGTGTTTCAAATGTTAATGGGCTAATTAACATGGTTTTATTCGGTTTTGGTTAAATTCCGAGTTGTTTTGATCTTCATATGATTTGAAATTTTAATATGTTGAAGATAACATATTAATTTATTTTTTGGAATTTTTCCATATTTTTCTATGGTGTTTTAATAGTTATATAAAATTATTTAAGAAATGGGACTTAAATGTTTTATATAACTATAAAGGAGAAAGAGGATTTTTCAAATTTGTTTAAATTTTCAAACAAGGAAAGTCGGCAGCAATTTTGAATATAAAATCCTGCCAACCAATCAGATTTGGGCAAATAAGGCAGGTGTGGGTACAAAAGAACTGTTTTAAAGTACTTTTTTCACTATTTCGACTCTTTCTACAAGGGCTTCTTCCTTCATTCAAGACCTTCGGACAAGGTCGAAAGGTAACAAAACTTTCGACTATATCAAAATTCAATGAACATGGTAATAAGCGACTAGTATGTAGTGAATTAAAGGGCTCGAAAGGTTTAGGGACGAAAGACTAGATCTTTCGAAAGAGATGAGGTTTTGTTTTGGTTTTAAGGAAAATATGCCTGTTACCTTTCGAAAAAGTGCTTTCGACATTGTCAAATGGTTTAAATTAAAAAGGTTTCGATTGGTTTTCTTTCTTATTTTAAATGAAACCTTTTCACAAATTCAAAAGATATAGCTTTCGACAGGGTTAGAAGCATAGTTGCCATTTCCAAACCTTTCGATCCAGATGGATTCAAAGGTTGCCTTTTTTTCTAAAGCTTGTTGCCTCTCTCCATTATTTTCGAAGGGTTGGATCAAACATAATAACTACATTGTTTTCGAATGGTTTTAAGTTTTGAAGGGGTTACCTTTAATGATTTTGAAAGATTTTTGTTTCGATGGGTTTTGACTTCGAAAGGTTTTTGTTTTCGAAAGGTCTTGTCATCGAAAGGTTTCATTTCTTTCAATTTTTTTTAAATGGTTTTATAGGAGGCATATCCCAGGCTTTCAATATAGTCGAAAGGTAGATCCTTTCGCCAAGATCGAAAAGAAACCTTTCGACAGGGTCGAAAGGTAAGACCTTTCGACAAAGTCAAAAGGTTTGTTTTTATGGTGCTTTCAAAATGAAGGCTTCCAAAGAGGCTAACTTTGGATGTTTATTTGCTTTCGAATGGGACTTCATTCGAAGGGGTTTAAAGGGCTGTTTTTAGCCATTTTTTCATAACTAAAATTTTCTAACTTGAAGGGGTTACTTCAAAGGTTTATAGCATAAAATACTTTTTTCGTTTGAATATGTAAGGGGGATCCTTATATAAATTTGATGTTATTAAACCTTGGGGACACCGAGGTGGGTTTTATGTTTTCGATACATAGTTTTGGGGTTACAAACAGAGATATGCTTTCAAAAATATACATTGGGGCTATTAATGTATTTTTATTTAATCTAACCTAATTGGGGTTACCAATGGGAGAAGGTGGTATACCTGGGGAAAATAAGTAATCATGGCGATCATGATTTTTTATAAATAATCATGGGGATTATGATGTTTTAATTGGCCAAGTGATGTGTAACGACCCAGAATTTAACCACTTCAAAATATAACATTTAAAATGATTTTAAATAACAATATATGATACAAATCATATTAGATAGATTCGAAAATAAAAATATACACAAAAATAGTAACAATTCTTATATCAATAAAAGTGACAAAATGCTGATTTTAGAAAAGTAAGTTTAGATGGTTAAATAAATTATTTTAATCAATTTATAAGCACTTATATTAATAAATAACATTGTACAAATTTATTTCAAATTTGGTTCACATAAAAAAATAGTTTAACTAAAACGTCAAAATGTGACCGTAAAACATTTTGTCAAAAATCAACGTTTTGTCGATCTAAAATTTTCGCAACGTTGTTGCACCTTTATTTTGTTATATATGAATATATATTCATGTAGTATACGTATTAATAAAGTTACTAATTAAGTTTACTTTTACTAAACATACTTAAAAATTTTTAGAATATAATTAAAAAAAGTAAGCATAAAAAGAAAAAAAATATTTATAAAGTTAAAAGGTAAACATCAAGTCGAGCAAATATAATTATTACTTTTTTTACTTAATACTTAAGTGAAAATGACATAAAGTAATGATTTGAAATGTGATGTTAAGTTTTAGTTTGCTTAAAGTGTAAGAAAAGGTTATTTTGGTCTTTTTACAAAATATTATTTTAATGCAAAACTTTTTCTATAAATAACAATCCACTTTCTTCATTTTTTTACAACTTCTTCTTCCTTTTTCATGATTTTCTCCACTTCTCTAATGGCTTCGCTTCTTAATAAAATAATTCAAAATATTCCAAGAATAATTACTAAAGAAATATCCACTCAAACTCCACTTAAACCACTTCAAACACCTCCTCCTCCTCCCCTCTACCCACGGCCCACCTCTCCACCACCCATAGCCGAGCACTACTTCCCCTCCTCCTTGGCTTTGAGCACCATCCACCTCCGCCAAGCCAATTCGAGCAATTCGAGTCCAAGTGCGCAAAGATTCGTGAGCGAAGAAGAACGAGTAGCGAAGTTATAGCTGATTTTCCGTTCGCCAAAACTAAACAAAATGAGAACTCCTAATTTCTATGTATATATTTGTTTGTGATGTTATGATATGTTTTTTTGGATGGTTGCTTATGATATTGATTTCCATACGTTATTAATTGCATGAAAATATTGAAACAATTCACGGATTTACACGACGTATAATCACATGGAAATCACTTTTCAAAAGAAATAAAATATGATAAGGAATCATTTATACTTTGAAAAAATGTTTGAATATGCTTTATAAATGATTCCTATGTGTTTGAACTTGTCTCGGCAAAGTTTGCATATGAATCTTAAAATACGCCTAAAATTTGACGCATTGCGTAATAGTAATTTGTGTTTTCGCGTCAAAAGTTCAAATGGACATATGAAGTGGAATATAGTTTAGAATTCTTCAAAGTAAGGATTTTTCAAATCCTTATATCCATAACTTTCACATATAAAAAAGAAAATCAAGATTTCATCTTGTATATTTTGAAATATGACAAAATCAATTTTCAAGAAAAATCCAGTTTTTGCCCCAAATGACCAAAGTTGAAAATTTATAAAATAATCGGTTTAAAAATATGAAATAAATTCTTAAAATCTTTTAAAATGTTTTAAAAGTGATTTAAGTTGAAAATATGGTTTTCTAAATGATATAAAAGTTATTTTGAAGAATATAGCTTTTAAAACACTTTTTGTAACACTATTTGCAACACTTTTCGCAATGCTTTCCGAATTGGAAATAAAGGTTGGAACCTAACAATTCTTCCCCAAATCCTTAGTAATTGTTTTTAAGTATATAGTAAAGCATTTTAAAAGAAATTTGAACAATTTAAAATTATTCAAAGATGGTTAAACAAATAGTTAGGTGATTTAAAAAAGGAAAATGAGTATGCAAAAACGACTAGTACATTTATCCCGCTTGTGAGATCTAAAAGTGAAAACAATGTGTGTAACTAAGGTTAGGGATGAAGCAACCAGTACTTGTCCTTAGTTTTCGCTTTTAGACGAGGGGTGGAACACATCGAAAGGAAAACCCGGATGATCAACTTAGATTTTATAGAAATAATCTTCTTATACTCATTATTAAAATCCGAAGAGGGGACTTGTCTTATTCGTGGAATTTAAAAGGTGATCTCACCGTTATTCCGCCCATAGCACTCGTTGAATACAGAAGTTGATTTTTTATAAAAGTATTATTGTTTCTATAATCCTATTTTCTTAAAAGATACTCTTAAAAATGATTTGAGAAATATTCAAAAGAAAGATTTAAATGATTCCATATTCATTAAAATAATACTTTGAAAGTATATAACTCTCGAAGATATTTTGGTAAAGAAAACAAATCGAAAAACAATCACCTAATTACAACATTTTTATCAATTATTGGATTCCGAAGGAACCGGGGTCGGATTTGGGTGATTCCTATCTGAAAACCACTTCAAACCAGCGTATACTGTGATATTCCAGAATTTCAAGGAATTTAAAATGTGATAATCTCTTAATTAAATTATTTAAAATGGATAAAATTGTTATTTTCAGATATAAGTAACCAAAATAAAATTAATGTGATGTTTTTAAATTTAGAGATAAATTGATTTTAAACAGAATAATTATCTAAATTGTGTTATTTTGTAAATTTGATTTTAAATATATTTATTATTTTCAAAATTTAATAAGTATTGTCAAATAAATTTTAATAGATTTAATATTTCTAGATTTAATAATGTGTTTGCTCAAATTAATATAGATATATTTGATTGGATTTTAAATTGAAGTTTAAATTTAATTTGGATTTGAAATTTGAATTTAAACTTGAAATTAAAAAAGAATTTTATCTTGAAAATTATTTTGGATCTAAAAGAATTTATGAATAAAGTTTTTATTTTAAAATAAGATTTGTTTTATATTAATTTAAAACAAAAGGTTTTTTATAAATTTAGAAAATATTTATTTAGTAGTAAATAAATACAAAAGCATTTAAATTAGCATTTAAAAATGGATTAAATAATTTTATATGATTTTATTGAGAACCTAATTGGTTTTTATTTTATTTTCTTTTAAAAGTTTTATTTTTATAAGATAAATTTATAAAACTACTTATTTATTAGGTAAATTAATAATAAAGGCTTATAAATCTTAAAATAAAAATAAAAATAAGAAATGATAAGTGTTTAATTATGAGAACATATTGAATACGTGTGTTAAGAATTAAACTATGGGTTGTGACAAATGTAAGAAGATTTAACAAGTGTCTTTGTTTAATTTTTCTTTTTTCCTTTAAACCATAAATTACATAATATTAACTTCCATTTCTTTCTCTATTCTTTTGCTTATCCTTTCAATTCAAAAATCAATGGCCACTTTTGTATCCATTTCCTCAAAATCAACCTGAAAACATTTTTTCAAAAACCATGTAAACTTTCTTGAAGAAAAATGCAAACCAGAAAATACACAAACGATATTCAAGTCCAAACTGAAATAAATCTGTAATCCTCTTTTATCAAACCTGCAATCAAAACACTTCAAACATTTTCTACCAGCCTTTAACAACTGCAAGCCTGTAATCTCGTCAAACAAAAATCATTTTCAAAACAAAATCAAACATTAGATTAAGAAGCCTTTAATTCTTTTTTATCAAGCCTGTAAAAGCATTTAAAAAAAGGCTTGAAACCTTCAGTTATCAAAACCTGGAACACTTTCAAAACTGAAAGCCTAGAACCAAACAGGTTATCAAAGTCTTGACCATATCATCATGTTCCAGCCTTAAAGCAATCAAGTACCAAGCATTTCAGTTCTTAAGTTCAAGAAATATTTCAGGAATCAAGCAACAACAATATGCAATTTTCATATTTTCAAAAGGGTTTCAGTTTCAATCAAGTTCAAGCTATCTGCATTTTTAAAATGGTGAGCAAACATTTAAATTTAAAACTTAAGTAGGTTAATAATTGTTGCTTGAGTAATTGTTGTGATGATGATGCTTGCATGTGTATATAGGAGTATAAAATCTGTGAATATGAATGCTTTTGAATATGCATGTTTGATGTCTGTGCTTCTCTGTTCTTTTTAGATTACAGAGATTTTAAAATGAACCAAATTTCAAAACTTCCCATCTAATCTCTTTGAAGCTTTGAGTTTCAAACAAATCAATTTAGTTTAAACACCATCTAGATTTTGAAAACAAGTTTACGTATTTTAAGTTTGGGAATTTCCTGTAAACAAGAAAATACAGTTGAAAACTTAAATAATGTGATAAATCAAATGTTGTATTATATTGATTCAAGTATATATCTCGAATCATCTTTGAAAGTAATGATTTTTAAAACAAAAATCCAAATTTTAAATATTGATCTATGTTAATGCTATGTGAATTCAAAGTATTGAATTGAATTGTTTAATCTTTCAATCTACTTGGCCTTTAAGATACATTTGGGTTTCGATGAGACCGAGATCGGGTATCAAATTTGATTATCCGAAAACAAACATCGATCCAAGTTAAACGTTAGGTCGTGATTTCAAGTGAATTCAAGTTGAAGACTCGAAGTGTAAGAAATATCTATCGTAAAACTCGGAGGGTGATTCTAATACGAGTATAACGGAGATAGTACTTTCAGGTTCGTGATGGAGATTTCAGAGTGCAAGGGTTATTGTCGTTAACTCTGAGAGTGATTCCAAAATGAGTGTAACGAAATAACGCCTTCGGTTTCGTTCGAACCGAGAACGAACTTGTATGGATTTAATGCTTTCAGCACATCGTCAGGTGGACGATGAGCATTCTAAGATAGATGTATTCTATAAAGGTAATCGTAGCCTCTAGCCTCATAGCCGAGAATGGCTAAAACAGAGGAGGTGCAGCAAGGCTAAGTGGGTAGCACCCAAGTAGGATAAGATTTAACCCTGTCTAGAGACCCTTTTTATTCGGCTGTATGGGCGGTTGAATAGCTACAATCGTTGGGGTTTTCTTATTCGAGGCTGTCCAGTAAAGGGTGGTTCCAGCCTTGTGTTCAAGGGTTTTAGGGATGATCCTCGGTACGGTGATCTTGGCCACGTGTTGTGATGGCGGTACCCCAGTAGCCCTGCCATTGATCGAAACCCATTCTTCCTACGTGCCCTAATGGTTTGATTGTATTACCCACTTTTGTGATTAGTAGCTGGATTTTAATGAATGTAACAATTTTGGCTATTTTCTATTTACTTGAAAACCCTAGACCCTACTATAATATCATCAGATTTCCTATCAAATGATTTCGTTAGCATAAGTTAAAACTTACCCATGTTTATGTGTGGGGAGTCTTACGTGATACCTTTTGTTTTCAAAGGTTTTTAAAAGTTAAGTAACTTTAACCCGTTTACTCACAGCAGACCCATGTCTGACCCTGAGTTTATTCTGTTTTTCCTAAACTCTTGGGTACTCAAATTTTTACGAGTAGCCAAGGGATTCAGGTCTGCTTTGACGAATTTTGGAGGAGAGATGGAGCAAGAGGCTTCAGCGTATGTAATTATATGGTGCTTCCACTGTGTTATATCTCCGTGATGATGTATGGGTTGTATTAGAGTTGTATAAAAGACAGAATTTTATAACTGTCTATTCTGAGTTGTTGTATCTGTGTAACTTTGATATGTATATGACTATGTAATATCTATGTGATATATTATATTTTGTTCCGTTCCGCTGTGAGATTATGATATTGTTGAGTTCTTTTCTTCTATCTATTCTATTTCTACCTCTTTCTTTCTTAATAATGATGCGTCTTTCTATGGAATGAAAGGCGGGTCATTACACTTTGTATCAGAGCATAGGTTGAGATAATACCTAGGCTAGGTAGTGGTGTCTATATTGAGAGCGCGTATTTGTAATTATTATATTACTATATACCTATCTAAATTTGTTGGGTATCTGCTCGGATTTCCAACATGAATTGTAGAGGTGTTTCATCTCTCTCTTTGTTTGCTTGGCCCTCCTACCTTTGTATTTAATCCTATAGGTTGGGTAACCGAGATTGATAAGATCTGTAGAGGCTTAAGACTTTCTTATCTCCCCAATAGATTTCTGGTGACCCTTTTGTATTGGATTTCAATAGGTTTGATCTTATTCGGAGTTTGGATTGGTTGGATAGTATTGGGCTGTTTGATAGGTGAAGCAAGGTCGTATCTTTGGAGACTGAGTTGGGAAGAATCGCAAAAGTGACTTGCGATGATGCCAGAGTTCTTTTGAGCATCTAATGCATGGAAGTGAGGCATCTCCAGAAGATGTAGAGTTCATCGAGGTGGTCAGTGATTTTCCGGATGTTTCCGAGAGAGCAAAGGTTTGCCTTCATCAGGTGATAGAGTTTCGAATCGTCTTTGGTTCCGAAAGTAGTGACTGTTGTTCAGCCTGGTTTTTCTCAATTGAGGTACAACTATTGTCTTTGTGGCCTAGTCAGGATGAATCTTTTGAGATTCTATTTGGATGTGCTCAACTGAGTTTTTCGGGAAGTATGGTATAAGTTGTTCTGGTGTTCATCAATGTTTTTCTTGTCTACTCCAAGTCAGAAGAGGAGAGCAAGCGGCATTTGGAGTTAGTGTTAGAGGCTTTGAGGAAGCACTTTGTATTTGGCAATGGTATTTTTGTAGATCCAGCCTGGATTGATACTATTCAAGAGTGAAGCAACCGAAGTTCTCTTGTTTGGCAGAGCTCTACATGAAGTATAATGAACCCCGAGGGTGAAGAGGCTTTCTTAGATTAGAAGGCAAGGCTGACTAGTGTGCCTGTTTTAGTTATCTCTGATGGCAAGAATAAGTTTGAGGTCTATGCGGACGTTTGTGTGCCTGTTATGATGGATTGAGTCAAGAATGGTTGGTGTTCCAGTTTTGTGATGGATGTCCAAGGAACATTAAGGATCATCGGAAGGATTGGTTTTTCGAATTCCTGGATTTTGAAGCAAGAAGTTCTGGCAGAGAGTTATTGCTTCAAGTTGAGTGTCCAGCCTAGGGTTTTCAGAAATGTATATGGATATGAAGAGAGTCTTCTGGCGGCTGAGCTAGAAGTAGGATGAAGCTGCTTACGTCTTTGGATATGCGATCTATCAGCAGGTGTTGGTGATTAGCAAAAGTCCGCAAGATTGTTGCAGCCTTTGGAAGTTCCACAGTGGAAATAGGAAATGATTTCTTGTGATTTCATCGACAGTTTGCCAAGGGCCAAAAAGGGAAATAAAGGAATTTAGGTGATTGTTGACTGGTTGACTAAGAACGCCCATTTTATTCTGGTTAAGGCAACCCGTCCTGCAGCATCTTTGGCTGTGTTTTTCTTGAAGAATTTGTCTGACTACCGGGTGTTCCTATCAGCATTGTTAGCAATCGTGATCTTATTTTCTCCAGCTAGTTTTGGGAGGCTGTGTGATCAGCTTTGGGTTCGAGTTTGAATTTGGGTACCGCCTATCATTCCCAGACTAACGGAAAGGCTGAACTAAGTTTTTGAGGATTCGAGAGGGCTTGTGTTTTGGATTTAGATGGATCTTGGGAGGACCATCTGCATTGAATTGAATTCTCGTTCAGTTATTAGGGGAATTGCTAGATGGCACCCTAAGGAATTTTGTATGGAAGACCTAGTAGATTCCCAATCTATTGGGTCAAGTCAAGAGATCATCTGGTTTTTGATCCAGTTTTGGTCTGTGAGGCAACTATGATAGTAGAGCTTATCAAGAAGAGATTTAGTGTTGTAGTCTTCAGTATTGAATTGCCAGTTGGGATGGCTGGAATTCACAATGTTTTTTACGTATCTCATCTGAGGAAATGCGTAAACAACCTATCTTTTGTTGTGAAGCTAGGATTTCAGAGTTTGTCACGGAAAACTCTGAGTAGTTTAGAAAGGCTTATCCGGATCTGTGTCCGGATAACCGCTGTTGTTTATTTAAATGAATTGCTTGTTTGAACAAACTATTTGTTTGGATAGATAGTTGCTTGGTTGATAGTGTTTGGTTGATAGGTATGCTTGTATGATTAAAATGAAATAAAATATTTTTGGGATTATCTTTGTTTTAAATTTCAAGGGAGAAATACTTTTAAGGGGAAGGAATGTGATATTCCAGAATTTCAAGGAATTTAAAATGTGATAATCTCTTAGTTAAATTATTTAAAATGTATAAAATTGTTATTTTCAAATATAAATAACCAAAATAAAATTAATGTGATGTTTTTAAATTTAGAGATAGATTGATTTTAAATAGAATAATTATTTAAATTATGTTATTTTATAAATTTGATTTTAAATATATTTATTATTTTCTAAATTTAACGAGTATTGTGAAATAAATTTTAGTAGTTTAATATTTCAATATTTAATAATGTGTTTGTTCAAATTAATATAGATATATTTGATTTGATTTTAAATTGAAGTTTAAATTGAATTTGGATTTGAAATTTGAATTTAAATTTGAAATTTAAAAGGAATTTATATCTTGAATATTATTTTGGATATAAAAGAATTTACGAATAAAGTTTTTATTTTAAAATAAGATTTTTTATATTAATTTAAAACGAAAGGGTTTTTAGAAATTTAGAAAATATTTATTTAATAAAAAATAAATATAGAAGCATTTGAATTAGCATTTAAAAATGGATTAAATAATTTTATATGATTTTATTGAGAACCTATTTGGTTTTTATTTTATTTTGTTTCCAAAGTTTTATTTTTATAAGATAAGAAAAAGCATTAATAAATATATAAAAGTACTTATTTATTAGGTAAAATAGTAATGAAGGCTTATAAATCTTTTAAAAAAATATTTTAAAAATAAGAAATGACAAGTGTTTAATTACGAGAACATATTGAATACATGTGTAAAGAATTAAACTATGGGTTGTGACAAATGTAAGAAGATTTAATAAGTGTGTTTTGTTTAATTTTTCTTTTTTTCTTAAATCATAAATTACATAACATTAACTTCCATTTATTTCTCTATTCTTTTGCTTATCCTTTGAATTCAGAAATCAATGGCCACTTTTATATTCATTTCCTCAAATCAACCTGAAAACATTTTTTTCAAAACCGTGTAAACTTTCCTCAAGACAAATGTAAACCAGAAAATCCACAAAAAATATTCTAGTCCAAATTGAAATCAAATCTGTAATCCTCTTTTATCAAACCTATGATCAAAACACTTCAAGCATTTTCTACCAGCCTGTAACAACTGCAAGACTGTAATCTTCTCAAACAAAAATCATTTTCAAAAAAAAAATCAAACATCGGATTTAGAAGCCTATAATGCTTTTTTATCAAGCCCGTAAAAGCATTTTAAAAAAAGGCTAAAAACATTCAGTTATCAAAACCTGGAACACTGTCAAAACTGAAAACCTGGAACCAAACAGGTTTTCAAAGTCTTGATCATATCATCATGTTCCAGTCTTAAAGCAATCAAGTACCAAGCATTTCAGTTCTTAAGTTCATGTAATACAAGTTTCAGGAATCAAGCAACAACAATATGCAGTTTTCAAATTTTCAAAAGGGTTTTAGTTTCAATCAAGTTCAAGCTATCTGTATTTTTAAAATGGTAGGTAAACATTTAAATTTAAAACTTAAGTAGGTTAATAATTGGTGCTTGAGTAATTGCTATGATGATGCCTGCATGTGTATATAGGAGTATAAAATCTATGAATATGAATGCTTTTGAATATTCATGTCTGATGTCTATGCTTCTCTATTCTTTTTAGATTATAGAGATTTTAAAATGAACCAAATTTCAAAACTTCCTATCTAATCTCTTTGAAGCTTTTAGTTTCAAACAAATCAATTTAGTTTAAACACCATCTAGATTTTGAAAAAAAGTTTAAGTATTTTAAGTTTGGCAATTTCCTGTAAACAAGAAAATACAGTTGAAAACTTAAATAATGTGACAAATCAAATGTTGTATTATATCGATTCAAGTATATATCTCAAATCATCTTTGAAAGTTATGATTTTTAAAACAAAAATCCAAATTTTAGATATTGAATTGAATGTAAATTTTGGGATTGTCTGGAAAATGGATTTTGGCTGATTTCTAGTGGCTGTAGCATTTGGGGTGGTCGGGAATGTTACTGGAGGTGGAGGAGGTAATGGGGGTTCGGGCAAAAATGCTAGAAGGGTTTATGACCTCCTGTGGAGTCGACGTCGGTCGAGCAAAGTTTTTAACCCTAGTTTCTGTCTAGTTTTGGTTTTGGGTCACCACATGGGCTCTGATGGATCGAGTTGCCTGATACTTAGGGAAAAGGTGGCATGGAGGCAAGGCAAGGTATGGCCGGAGTTGTTATGACTCCGGTGGTCAGAATCGAGGGTTCGAATAATCTTTCCTGATGGTGGTTTTGGGTTCCGGTTATCTGAGTTGCTCAATTTCAATTCGAGGCTCGTGATTATATTTTGGTGGTCGATACTAGTTTCTACGACGTAAGATGAAGTGCCAAAGGGTGCAGCGAAGGTCAGAGGTGGCTCCGGCAGTGGTGCATGTGCACGTTGATGCTCTGGTGTCAGCTGATTGGACTGCTGAGTTGCTCGAAGTAGAGGTCGGGTTTTGGTGTTAGTAGATCAAGTTCATTCTCGAAGTAGTTGAGGGCGTTATAGCCTGAGTTTTTCTCAGTTGAGGTACAACTATTGTCTTTGTTGCCTAGTCAGGATGATCTTTTGAGATTCTGTGTGGATGTGATCAACCGAGTTTTTCGAGAAGTATGGTATAAGTTGTTCTCGTGTTCATCAATGTTTTTCTTGTCTACTCCAAGTCAGAAGAGGAGAGCAAGCGGCATTTGAAGTTAGTGTTAGAGGCTTTGAGGAAGCACTTTGTTTTTGGTAATGGTATTTTTGTAGATCCAGCCTGGATTGCTACTATTCAAGAGTGAAGCAACCAAAGTTTTCTGGTTTGGCAGAGTTCTACAAGAAGTATAATGAACCCGAGCGTGAAGAGGCTCTCTTAGATTAGAAGGCAAGGCTGACTAGTGTGCCTGTTCTAGTTATCTCTGATGGCAAGAATAAGTTTGAGGTCTATGCGGACGTTTGTGTGCCTGTTACGGATGGATTTAGTCAATACTGTTTGGTGTTCTAGTTTTGTGATGGATGTCCAAGAAACATTAAGGATCATCGGAAGGATTGGTTTTTCGAATTCCTGGATTTTGAAGCAAGAAGTTCTGGCAGAGAGTAATTGCTTCAAGTTGAGTGTCCAGCCTAGGGTTTTCAGAAATGTATATGGATATGAAGAGAGTCTTCTGGTGGCCGAGCTAGAAGTAGGATGAAGCTGCTTACGTCTTTGGATATGCGATCTATCAGCAGGTGTTGGTGATTAGCAAAAGTCCGCATGATTGTTACAGCCTTTGGAAGTTCCACAGTGGAAATAGGAAATGATTTCTTGTGATTTTATCGACAGTTTCCCAAGGACCAAAAAGGGAAATAAAGGAATTTAGGTGATTGTTGACCGGTTGACTAAGAACGCCCATTTTATTCTGGTTAAGGCAACCCGTACTGCAGCATCTTTGGTTGAGTTTTTCTTGAAGAATTTGGCTGGCTACTGGGTGTTCCTATCAGCATTGTTAGCAATCGTGATCTTATCTTCTCCAGCTAGTTTTGGGAGGCTGTGTGATCAGCTTTCAGTTCGAGTTTGAGTTTGGTACCGCCTATCATTCCCAGACTAACAGACTGGCTGAACTAAGTTTTTGAGGATTCGAGAGGGCTTGTGTTTTGAATTTAGATGGATGTTGGGAGGACCATCTGCATTGAATGGAATTCTCGTTCAATTATTAGGCGAGTATCTAGGTGGCACCCTAAGGAGTTTTGCATGGAAGACCTAGTAGATTCCCATTCTATCGGGTCAAGTCGAGAGATCATCTGGTTTTTGATCCAGTTTTGGTCTGTGAGGCATCTATGATAGTAGAGCTTATCAAGAAGAGATTTAGTGCTGTAGTCTTCAGTATTGAATTGCCAGTTGGGATGGCTGGAATTCACAATGTTTTTACGTATCTCATCTGAGGAAATACGTGAACAACCTATCTTTTGTTGTGAAGCTAGGATTTCAGAGTTTGTCATGGAAAACTCTGAGTAGTTTAGAAAGGCTTATCCGGATCTGTGTCCGAATAACTAGTGTTGTTTATTTGAATGAATTGTTTGTTTGAACAAACTATTTGTTTGGATAGATAGTTGCTTGATTGATAGTGTTTGGTTGATAGGTATGCTTGTATAATTAAAATGAAATAAAAGATTTTTGGGATTATCTTTGTTTTATATTTCAAGGGCAAAATTCTTTTAAGGGGAAGGAATGTGATATTCCGGAATTTCAAGGAATTTAAAATGTGATAATCTCTTAGTTAAATTATTTAAAATGGATAAAATTTTTATTTTCAAATATAAATAACCAAAATAAAATTAATGTGATGTTTTTAAATTTAGAGATAGATTGATTTTAAATAGAATAATTATTTAAATTGTGTTATTTTGTAAATTTGATTTTAAATATATTTATTATTTTCTAAATTTAACGAGTATTGTGAAATAAATTTTAATAAATTTAATATTTCTAGATTTAATAATGTGTTTGTTCAAATTAATATAGATAATTTGATTTGATTTTAAATTGAAGTTTAAATTAAATTTGGATTTGAAATTTGAATTTAAATTTGAAATTTAAAAAGAATTTATATCTTGAAAATTATTTTGGATATAAAAGAATTTATGATTAAAGTTTTTATTTTAGAATAAGATTTTTTTTTATGTTAATTTAAAACGAAAGGGTTTTTAGAAATTTAGAAAATATTTATTTAATAAAAAATAAGTATAGAAGCATTTAAATTAGCATTTAAAAATGGATTAAACAATTTTATATGATTTTATTGAGAACCTATTTGGTTTTTATTTTATTTTGTTTTAAAAGTTTTATGTTTATAAGATAAGAAAAAGCATTTATAAATATATAAAAGTACTTATTTATTAGGTAAAATAGTAATGAAGGCTTATAAATCTTTTAAAAAAATATTTTAAAAATAAGAAATGACAAGTGTTTAATTATGAGAACATATTGAATACATGTGTAAAGAATTAAACTATGGGTTGTGACAAATGTAAGAAGATTTAACAAGTGTGTTTGTTTAATTTTTCTTTTTTTCTTAAAGCATAAATTACATAACATTAACTTCCATTTATTTCTCTATTCTTTTTCTTATCCTTTCAATTCAGAAATCAATGGCCACTTTTATATTCATTTCCTCAAAATCAACCTGAAAACATTTTTTTTCAAAACCGTGTAAACATTCCTCAAGACAAATGTAAACCAAAAAATCCAAAAACAATATTCAAGTCCAAACTGAAATCAAATCTGTAATCCTCTTTTATCAAACATTCGATCAAAACACTTCAAGCATTTTCTACCAGCCTGTAACAACTGCAAGCCTGAAATCTTATCAAACAAAAATCATTTTCAAAACAAAATCAAACATCGGATTTAGAAGCCTATAATGCTTGTTTATCAAGCCTGTAAAAGCATTTTTAAAAAAGGCTAAAAATCTTCAGTTATCAAAACCCGGAACACTGTCAAAACTAAAAGTTTGGAACCAAACAGGTTATCAAAGTCTTGATCGTATCATCATGTTTCAGTCTTAAAGCAATCAAGTACCAAGCATTTCAGTTCTTAAGTTCAAGCAATACAAGTTTCAGGAATCAAGAAACAACAATATGCAGTTTTCAAATTTTCAAAAGGGTTTTAGTTTCAATCAAGTTCAAGCTATCTGTACTTTTAAAATGGTAGGTAAACATTTAACTTTAAAACTTAAGTAGGTTAATAATTGTTGCTTGAGTAATTGTTGTGATGATGATGCCTGCATGTGTATATAGGAGTATAAAATCTATGAATATGAATGCTTTTGAATATTCATGTCTGATGTATGTGCTTCTCTGTTCTTTTTAGATTATAGAGATTTTAAAATGAACCAAATTTCAAAACTCCCTATCTAATCTCTTTGAAGCTTTGAGTTTCAAACAAATCAATTTAGTTTAAACACCATCTAGATTTTGAAAAAAAGTTCAAGTATTTTAAGTTTGGGAATTTCCTGTAAACAAGAAAATACAGCTGAAAACTTAAATAATGTGACAAATCAAATGTTGTATTATATCGATTCAAGTATATATCTCGAATCATCTTTGAAAGTTATGATTTTTAAAACAAAAATCCAAATTTTAGATATTGAATTGAATGTAAATTTTGGGATTGTCTAGAAAATGGATTTTTGCTGATTTCTGGAGGCTGGAGCATTTGGGGTGGTCGGGAATGTTACTGGAGGTGGAGGAGGTAATGGGGGTTCGGGCAAAAATGCTAGGAGGGTTTATGACCTCCTGTGGAGTCGGCAGTGGTCGTGCAAAGTTTTTAACTCTAGTTTCTGTCAAGTTTGGGTTTTGGGTCACCACATGGGCTCTGATGGATCGAGTTGCCCTATACTTAGGGAAAAGGTGGCATGAGGCAAGGCAAGGTATGGCCGGAGTTGTTATGACTCCGGTGGTCAGAATAGAGGGTTCGAATAATCTTTCCTGATGGTGGTTTTGGGTTCCGGTTATCTGAGTTTCTCAATTTCAATTCGAGGCTCGTGGTTATATTTTGGTGGTCGATACTAGTTACTACGACGTAAGGTGAAGTGCCGAAGGGTGCGGCGAAGGTCGGAGGTGGCTCCGGCAGTGGTGCATGTGCACGTTGATGATCTAGTGTTAGCTGATTGGGCTGGTGAGTTGCTCGAAGTAGAGGTCAGGTTTTGGTGTTAGTAGATCGAGTTCAATCTCGAAGTAGTTGAGGGTGTTATAGCCTGAGTTTTTCTCAGTTGAGGTACAACTATTGTCTTTGTGGCCTAGTCAGGATGAATCTTTTGAGATTCTGTGTGGATGTGATCAACCGAGTTTTTCGAGAAGTATGGTATAAGTTGTTCTCGTGTTCATCGATGTTTTTCTTGTCTACTCCAAGTAAGAAGAGGAGAGCAAGCGACATTTGGAGTTAGTGTTAGAGGCTTTGAGGAAGCACTTTGTTTTTGGTAATGGTTTTTTTGTAGATCTAGCCTGGATTGCTACTATTCAAGAGTGAAGCAACCGAAGTTTTCTGGTTTGGCAGAGTTCTACATGAAGTATAATGAACCCCGAGTGTGAAGAGGCTTTCCTAGATTAGAAGGCAAGGCAGACTAGTGTGCCTGTTCTAGTTATCTCTGATGGAAAGAATAAGTTTGAGGTCTATGCGGACGTTTGTGTGCCTTTTATGGATGGATTGAGTCAAGAATGATTGGTGTTCCAATTTTGTGATGGATGTCCAAGGAACATTAAGGATCATCAGAAGGATTGGTTTTTCGAATTCCTGGATTTTGAAGCAAGAAGTTGTGGCAGAGAGTTATTGCTCCAAGTTGAGTGTCCAGCCTAGGGTTTTCAGACATGTATATGGATATGAAGAGAGTCTTTTGGTGGCCGAGCTAGAAGTAGGATGAAGCTGCTTACGTCTTTGGATATGCGATCTATCAGCAGGTGTTGGTGATTAGCAAAAGTCCGTAAGATTGTTGCAGCCTTTGGAAGTTCCACAGTGGATATAGGAAATGATTTCTTGTGATTTCATCAACAGTTTGCCAAGGACCAAAAAGGGAAATAAAGGAATTTAGGTGATTGTTGACCGGTTGACTAAGAACGCCCATTTTATTCTGGTTAAGGCAACCCCTACTGCAGCATCTTTGGCTGAGTTTTTCTTGAAGAATTTGTCTGACTACTGGGTGTTCCTATCAGCATTGTTAGCAATCGTGATCTTATCTTCTCCAGCTAGTTTTGGGAGGCTGTGTGATCACGTTTGGGTTTGATTTTGAGTTTGGGTACCGCCTATCATTCCCAGACTAATGGAAAGGCTGAACTAAGTTTTTGAGGATTCGAGAGGGCTTGTTTTTGAATTTAGATGGATGTTGGGAGGACTATCTGCATTGAATGGAATTCTCGTTCAGTTATAAGGCGAGTATCTAGGTGGCACCCTAAGGAGTTTTGTATGGAAGACCTAGTAGATTCCCATTCTATTGGGTCAAGTCGAGAGATCATCTGGTTTTTGATCCAGTTTTGGTCTGTGAGGCATCTATGATAGTAGAGCTTATCAAGAAGAGATTTAGTGTTGTAGTCTTCAGTATTGAATTGCCAGTTGGGATGGCTGGAATTCACAATGTTTTTTACGTATCTCATCTGAGGAAATACGTGAACATCCTCTCTTTTGTTGTGAAGCTAGGATTTCAGAGTTTGTCATGGAAAACTCTGAGTAGTTTAGAAAGGCTTATCCGGATCTGTGTCCGGATAACTAGTGTTGTTAATTTGAATGAATTGTTTGTTTGAACAAACTATTTGTTTGGATAGATAGTTGCTTGGTTGATAGTGTTTGGTTGATAGGTATGCTTGTATGATTAAAATGAAATAGAAGATTTTTGGGATTATCTTTGTTTTAAATTTCAAGGGCGAAATTCTTTTAAGGGGAAGGAATGTGATTTTGCAGAATTTCAAGGAATTTAAAATGTGATAATCTCTTAGTTAAATTATTTAAAATGGATAAAATTGTTATTTTCAAATATAAATAACCAAAATAAAATTAATGTGATGTTTTTAAATTCAGAGATAGATTGATTTTAAATAGAATAATTATTTAAATTGTGTTATTTTATAAATTTGATTTTAAATATATTTATTATTTTCTAAATTTAATAAGTATTGTGAAATAAATTTTAATAGATTTAATATTTCTAGAGTTAATAATGTGTTTGTTCAAATTAATATAGATATATTTGATTTGATTTTAAATTGAAGTTTAAATTGATTTTGGATTTGAAATTTGAATTTAAATTTGAAATTTAAAAAAATTTATATCTTGAAAATTATTTTGGATATAAAAGAATTTATGAATAAAGTTTTTATTTTTAAAATAAGATTTTTTATATTAATTTAAAACGAAAGGGTTTTTAGAAATTTAGAAAATATTTATTTAATAAAAAATAAATATAGAAGCATTTAAATTATCATTTAAAAATGGATTAAATAATTTTATATGATTTTATTGAGAACCTATTTGGTTTTTATTTTATTTTGTTTTAAAAGCTTTATTTTTATAAGATAAGAAAAAGCATTTATAAATATATAAAAGTACTTATTTATTAGGTAAAATAGTAATGAAGGCTTATAAATCTTTTAAAAGGGTATTTTAAAAATAAGAAATGACAAGTGTTTAATTATGAGAACATATTGAATACATGTGTAAAGAATTAAACTATGGGTTGTGACAAATATAAGAAGATTTAACAAGTGTGTTTGTTTAATTTTTCTTTTTTTTCTTTAAGCATAAATTACATAACATTAACTTCCATTTATTTCTCTATTCTTTTGCTTATCTTTTCAATTAAGAAATCAATGGCCACTTTTATATTCATTTCCTCAAAATCAACCTGAAAACATTTTTTTCAAAACCGTGTAAACTTTCCTTAAGACAAATGTAAACCAGAAAATCCACAAACAATATTCATGTCCAAACTGAAATCAAATCTGTAATCCTCTTTTATCAAACCTACGATCAAAACACTTCAAGCATTTTCTACCAGCCTGTAACAACTGCAAGCCTGTAATCTTCTCAAACAAAAATCATTTTCAAAAAAAAATCAAACATTGGATTTAGAAGCATATAATGCTTTTTTATCAAGCCTGTAAAAGCATTCAAAAAAAAGGCAAAAAACCTTCAGTTATCAAAACCTGGAACACTGTCAAAACTGAAAGCCTGGAACCAAACAGGTTATCAAAGTCTTGATCATATCATCATGTTCCATTCTTAAAGCAATCAAGTACCAAGCATTTCAGTTCTTAAGTTCATGCAATACAAGTTTCAGGAATCAAGCAACAACAATATGCAGTTTTCAAATTTTCAAAAGGGTTTTAGTTTCAATCAAGTTCAAGCTATCTGTATTTTTAAAATGGTAGGTAAACATTTAAATTTAAAACTTAAGTAGGTTAATAATTGTTGATTGAGTAATTGCTATGATGATGATGCTTGCATGTGTATATAGGAGTATAAAATCTATGAATATGAATGCTTTTGAATATTCATGTATGATGTCTGTGCTTCTCTGTTCTTTTTAGATTATAGAGATTTTAAAATGAACCAAATTTCAAAACTTCCTATCTAATCTCTTTGAAGCTTTTAGTTTCGAACAAATCAATTTAGTTTAAACACCATCTAGATTTTGAAAAAAAGTTTAAGTATTTTAAGTTTGGCAATTTCCTGTAAACAAGAAAATACAGTTGAAAACTTAAATAATGTGACAAATCAAATGTTGTATTATATCGATTCAAGTATATCTCAAATCATCTTTGAAAGTTATGATTTTTAAAACAAAATTCCAAATTTTAGATATTGAATTGAATGTAAATTTTGGGATTGTCTGGAAAATGGATTTTGGCTGATTTCTGGAGGGTGGAGCATTTGGGGTGGTCGGGAATGTTACTGGAGGTGGAGGAGGTAATGAGGGTTTGGGCAAAAATGCTAGGAGGGTTTATGACCTCCTGTGGAGTCGACGGCGGTCAAGCAAAGTTTTAAACCCTAGTTTCTGTCTAGTTTGGGTTTTGGGTCACCACATGGGCTCTGATGGATCGAGTTGCCTGATACTTAGGGAAAAGGTGGCATGGAGGCAAGGCAAGGTATGGCCGGAGTTGTTATGACTCCGGTGGTCAGAATCGAGGGTTCGAATAATCTTTCCTGATGGTGGTTTCGGGTTCCGGTTATCTGATTTGCTCAATTTCAATTCGAGGCTCGTGATTATATTTTGGTGGTCGATAATAGTTACTACGATGTAAGGTGAAGTGACGAAGGGTGCGGCGAAGGTCGGAGGTGGCTCCGGCAGTGGTGCATGTGCACGTTGATGCTCTGGTGTCAGCTGATTGGGCTGGTGAGTTGCTCGAAGTAGAGGTCGGGTTTTGGTGTTAGTAGATCGAGTTCATTCTCGAAGTAGTTGAGGGTGTTATAGCCTGAGTTTTCAAACATAAATTTTTTATCTAAGTGTTGGAAAAATGGAAAGAAGAGTAGAAACTCGGGTTTAAACCCGAGTAGCCTTCGGGTTTGACCCGAAGTAGTGTGAATGAGCAATTTTGAAAAGTTCTAAAAACAAGGATTTTTGAAATTTAAAAATAAATTTAGTTTATCCCTTTTTATAAATTACTTTTTATATAACAAATGTTTTCTTAAACATTTTAGAAGTTTTAGTTTGTTAAATTTAAATTTTGTTAATAAATTTAAAGTGATATTTAAAATTGAGTTATGAAAGTAATTTTAAAAGTTTATATAAAAAGACAAGTTTTTAAATTCAAATTGGAAATAGCTTTAAAAACTATTAATTAATAAATGTTTAAGTTATTTAAAGTTATGTTTTGATAACTTTAGTTTATCAAGATTAATGATTATTTATATTTAAACTGAATTAATGATTTAATTAAGTAAAGATAATTTTTAAGATAAATGGTGTAATCATGTTAATGTTAATAAAGGTATTAATAAGATAATGTTTTATCTTAATTAAGGTTTAATGTCTTGATTAAAACAATTAAACTAATTTTAGTATAATTAATTAGTTTAATTAATTATAAAGGATTAATTAAGAAATTAATTAAGGGTAATTAATTTACTTGATTAATAAATGATTAAGGACTAAAGGTTAATTAATTTAAGGGTTTATTAAATTGTAATTAAAGATCATTAATTAGATAATTAAAATTTATTGATTAATGATTAGAGATTAATTAATTAAGTAATTATGTAATTAAGACTTAATTAATCAAGAAATTAGATTGATTAATTAAGTGATTAATGAGTAGTTAATTAAGTAAATAAAGGTTACTTAACTAATAATTAAGAAGTAATTGATTTGTGATTAAGTTTTGTTAATTAATAATTAAGTTTATTAATTGATAATTAAAGAATAATTAATCTGTAATTAAGGATTAATTAAGAAGTTGTTAAGTGGTAATAAATTGATTAATTAAATGTGATTAAGGATTAATCAAATGATAATTAAGGATTGATTAACTATGAATTAAGGGTTAATCAACTGGTGATGAAGGAATAATTAATCTGTAATTAAGTTGTTTATTAATAATTAATAATTAGGTTTATTAATTAATAATTAAGGGATAATTAATTAGATAATTAATGATTAATTAATTAATTTAAAAGTAATTATGGATTAACTAATTTATATTAAGAGATATTGATTAATAATTAAGGTTATTAATCAATAGATGATGGATGATTAATCAGTTAATCAAAGGATAATTAATTGATTATAAAGTAATTAAGGATTGATTTCTTTGTATTGGAAGAGATTAATTAATAATTAAGGTTTATTAATTGATAATTAAAGGCTCATTAATCTGTGATTAGAGATTAATTGATTGATTGATAAGGTAATCAAGGAGTGATTAATTAATTAAAAGTTAGTAATTAATTAATGATTGTTTGATCAGGATTAAGTGATTAATTCTTAAAGAATTAATTTAATTTAAGTAATTAAATTAATTATGATATGAATTGATAATGCTTGCTTATGGATGATTGTTTGTTGAATGTCTGAATTGGATGATATATATTGGATTGATATCTATTGGATGATATGCTGTGACATTCTGTGATATGATATTGGATATATCAGTGATAAATATGTGATATTTATCTGTGTTAATGCTGTGTGAATTCAAAGTATTGAATTGAATTGATTTGTTTAAACATTTAAACAACTTGGCCTTTAAGATACGTTTGGATTTCGATGAGACCGGAATAGGGTATAAATTTGATTATCTGAAAACCACATCGATCCAAGTTAAACGTTAGGTCGTGATTTCAAGTGAAGATCAAGTTGAAAACTCAAAGTGTAAGAACTATCTATCGTAAAACTCTGAGGGTGATTCCAATACGAGTATAATGGAGATAGTACTTTCAGGTTCGAGATGGAGATTTCAAAGTGCAAGGGTTATTGTCGTTAACTCTGAGGATGATTCCAAAATGAGTGCAACGAAATAATGCCTTCGGTTTTGTACAAACCCGGAATGAACTTGTATGGATTGAATGCTTTCAGCACAAGTCAGGTGGACGATGAGCATTCTAAGATAGATGTGTTCTATAAAGGTAATCGTGGCCTCAAGCATCATCAACCGAGAATGGATAAAACAGGGAAGGTGCAGCAATGCTAAGTGGGTAGCACCTAAGTAGGATAAGATTTACCTCTGTCTAGAGTCCCTTTTTATTCGGCTGCGTGAGCGGTTGAATAGCTACAACCGTCGAGGCTTTCTTATTCGACACTGTCCAGTAAGGGATGGTTCCGGCCTTGTTGTATAGGGGATTTAGAGTGGATCCTCGGCACGGTGATCTAGGCCACGTACTATGACGACGGTACCCCAATACCCCTGCCATTGATGGAAACCCATTCTTCCTACGTGCCCTTACGGTTTTGAATGTATTACCTACTTTTTTGGCTAGTAGCTGGAATTTAATGAATGTAACAATTTCAGCTATTTTCTATTTAGTTGAAAACCCTAGACCCTATTATAATATCATCAAATTTCCTATCAAATGATTTGGTTAGCGTAAGGTAAAACTTACCCATGTTTATGTATGAGGAGTCTTACGTGATACCTTTTGTTTTCAAAGTTTTTAAAAGTTAAGCTACTTTAACTCGTTTACTCACACCAAACCCATGTCTGAACCGGAGTTTATTCTGTCTTTCTTAAACTCATAGGTACTCAAATTTTTACGAGTAGGCAGGGGATTCTGGTCTGCTTTGACGAATTCTGAAGGAGAGGTGGAGCAGGTGGCTTCAGCGTTTGTAGTTGTATAGGGTTTCCGCTGTGTTATATCTCTGTGATGATGTATGAGTTGTATTAGAGTTGTATAATAGACAGACTTTAATAACTGTCTATTCTGAGTTGTTGTATCTATGTAACTCTGATATGTATATGACTATGTAATATCTATGTGACATATTATATTTTGTTCCGTTCCGCTATGAGATTCTAATATTGTTGAGTTCTTTTCTTCTATCTATTCTACTTCTACCTCTTTCTTTCTTAATAATGATGCGTCTTTCTGTGGAATGAAAGGCGGATCATTACATATACGTTCGAACATGAAGACATGTTGAAGATAATGATTATTGAAGACCGTGGATCTTCATGCCATGAGGACTGCTTGTTGGCATGCTCTGGGTAGCTCCCATTACAGAGTTATTTATAGTGGTGGTCTCCTCATTGTGGAGATTTTTTGGATTGCAAGGACTACTCGCTACTAGTGGTGGTAGGAGAGCGCCTTTGGTTTGTCCTGTTCCTGGTCAACTTGTATGGACGTTTGTCTGGCATTGCATTTCTAAATACTATGTACATTGGTTTTTACAAACGTACATCAGTGGTGGCGGAGAAGGTAACTTCTCGTAGCTTAACACCCCCCATGAGACGTACGAGCTCAATGGTTGTATTTTTATGGAAGATAATTATTAGTCAATGGAAATGGAAATGTGTCATTCATAGATATGATATGCGCTATGTGAAAAGGTAATTGTTCACCTCAGGCCTCATCACCCGGAAATGACAAAAATAGGGTAGAAGCAGTAAGGCTAAGGGGGTCACTTCCAATTGGGATATGTCATCATCCTTCTAGATTGCTCAATACATGTCAAAGTATGTGGTGAATGTATGACTCAAGATCCCATTGAAGGTAGGTAACGACCGGGGTGATGACATATTCGGTACTATCTAGCGCAAGAGGTGGGTCGGCCTTGTGTTGAATAAGGCGTTCAGTATCTGGACGCCAGGGGCATTCCTCTAAAGGTGTACTGTCGGAAGGCAGTCCCTTACCTTGTCATTTGTATGAAATACATTTTCCATAAGTGCCTTTGAATTTTTATATAGAGCCTAGCATCCAGAATTTAATAATGGTAACAGTTTCGGCTAAGATTAATAAGTTTATTTGGAAATGTTTTACAAAGAAAGTCATTAAAGATAATATCCCTAAATTTGACATAACAAAGACTTTGGTTATCATAAAGAAAAAACCCATTCTGTGTTTATGTGTGGCGTGGTCTAATGAGATGCCCTTTTATTTTTCAAACATCGTATTTTGAGTTCTCACACTAGCCTCATGACTGACCTAAGTTTATTTTCTTTTCCATTTAAACTTTAGGTGCCCTATTTTTTTCAGAAAGCAAAGTAGTTTGGAAAGCTTGGAGCATTTTAGAACAGAGCATGGAGCCTGGAGCATTTTGGATCATTTGTAGAAGCCCTAATTTATTCCGCTGTGTTATGTATTAGGTAGTTACCAACACATGTAAAGATAGACAGCTATAACTATCCTGTTGGATTTTTACTAACTCTGATGGAGCAATTTGAACTTATGATATGTATGCATATGAGTTGAATATGATGTAACATTCAATTATTGTCATGTGTTCTATCTTTATTTTTTTCTTTACCCTATGATAATCTACCTCTCCGTTACTTATTTATGGCATGTGAATGCTGAGGATGTATTAGTGTTGATTTCTGAGTATCGAGCAGATGGATCATCTCATTTGATGGGTTCTTGGTTAACCTAGGAAAACCATAGAATGTGCGGTGGATAGCCCACATCAAATTTCTGAAGTAAAGAATGTTTTGCCAGCGGTGGTTATCCTCGGGATTTAGCACCCAAGGGTTCATAGTCATCCTAGGAAAACTATGGAGTGTGCGGTGGATACCTCACACCATCTTTTATAAAACAATGTACGAGGGATAAGCTGCATTTATTTTAAATGGATTTGAGATGGATAATCCTATTAAATTATGACGGATGGTCACTTTTAAAGAATTTAGAGAGGAACTCTAATAAATTGATTTTAGTTGGGAAATCTAATACATTGCTTTTAGATGGGATATCTAATAAATGGGTGTATGAGATATCCAATACACATGACTTATGGCTTTATTTCATATTATGATAAGACTAATCATTTTGGGTGTAGGAGCATAGTAAATGATTTGCATGTTTTGTTTTGGATACTAGTGAGGGGAAACCCGTTCCACTAAGTGGCATGGTCTCACTAGATATCTATTTATGACAAGAGATGATAGTGGATTATTCATACCAGACTTATTGTCTGACTCGAAGTTTGTGTTTGTCCACAAACTCTTGGGTACTCAAAATTAATTTGAGTAGTCTAGAAGCGGGAGACTTTCAGGTTTTTGGACAAATAAGCTTCCGGAAACGTGCATGAGGCAGTGTTAGCTACATAGGAGTTATTTTGTGTTTTCTGTTGTGACTTACTAAGAACTGTAAAGTTTATATTATTAGTTCTCTGATCATCATAAGCGAACATCTTCATAGGTCTCTCTTATCGCATTTTGTACACGTATATGTGATCTGAACACGGTTAACGTCTGCGATCATGTAATTGAATCTAAATATTAGTCATAAGACATGAGAAATTCTATTTTGTGGAAGTTTAATTTTTTTCATATTCTTGTGTTCCTGTGTTTCAATATTAACAATACCGCATTCGGTCGTTAAGAAATAACAACAACGGATGACTACTGTAATATTACGGAAAATTCACCAAGTTTAATTTGGCAATTAAATTAATTTTTGAAAATAAATTGTGGATTAATTGGAGATTTATAGAATAAATAAATAATTTTTGATCATAAATAGAAATTTAATTTTAAATTTAAGCATAAGTATCTTACAAATAAATATTGGATTTAGGTAAAAATAAATGTATTGGGGATAAACAGAAATTTGATTTTAAATTTAAGAATAAGTATTATATAAATAAATATTGAATTTCAAAATAAGATGTATTAAAAATAAAATAGAAATTAAAAGCTTTGAGTTTAATAAAAAGTTAATAATAGTTGTTTTCTAATTTTTTAATTATATTAATATTTGGGAGATGTAATGAATTTCAAGAGATTTATTTTTATGATTTAATTGGCTTATATAAATCAATGTGACTATTTGTTAATATGAAATCAAAATTTTTAAATCCTTATTTTCTTTTAAAAGTTGTACAAAAATAAATAATAATATAATGTATGAATTTAAATTATATAAATATATAAGTATATAAATATGTTGAACAAAATTAAAGGTTGCAATGTGAAAATTATTTGGGATAAATTTTTTTTTTGTGTAAATATAGATATAAAAGGAAACATAAACATTTTAAAATGTAAACATTGAATTTGAATTTAAGTTGCATAATTTTAGTATGAATATATATATAGACATAAATAGATTTTTAATTCAAGTGAATTGGAAATTTGAATCTAAATTTAAAATAAATGTTTTAGAAAAAAGAAATTTGGTTTTTGAAAATCATTAAGGTGCAATTTATATTTTATATAATGTAAATATAAAGGTTAAGTAAGAAAGGGGTATGTTCATTTATAAAATAAATATGACATAAAAATTTATTTAAAAAAGATTTCAATTGTCTTTGAAAATTACAAATGATAAACATACACAAAAGAGATGAAGTAAAGCAATCAACATGCATTAGATCTCAAAATCATTTCTTTTTACAAATGGAACACAATATAATTGCTTGAATAAAATAATAGGATTAAAAATTACAGAAACTTTCCATCTCCCCATATTCAAATCCTATAACATCTCACCAAATCTTTGAAATACATTAACAATAGTTTGAATATCTAAAATCTCAACACCCAAGTAAAAAGAAATGATGAGAATAGTATAACCAGAAAAAAAAGATAGCAGAAAAAAATCAAGATCTGTCTCAAAAGAAATCAAGCTGGAAGCAAACTACAAACCAAATCCAAGTGTTCAAAATTTTCAAGCCTGTAGTTTAATCTGTAGTTCATGCAAGATCAAGCTCAACAACTCAGGGTTTTCAAAATCTAAAGCAAGTTCAAAAGGCCTGAAGCAAACCTGGAAAACACTTCCAGTTTCAAAAGCCTCAAACCTAATCAAGAACTGGATCCTCTAAAACAATCTAAAGCAAGTGAAATTTATTTTTAAAATTTAAAGTTGAGGTTGTAATCAACAATAAAAAACGAATTTAAACAACTTTATTAATCAGTTGTAGGAATGAAATGAAGTTCAAGGCAAATAAATTTCTGTTTTGAAATGTAGAAAAGTTTCTCTATTATATATAAAAGGATTCAAACTATAAGTAAAATTAAATTTGTTTGTTATTGTTGAAGTAAGTAAAAAAATACAATAGTAAATGAAGCAAAGTTTTGTATTAACAAACTTTTGCAGATCGAAGCTTCAAAAGAAATTAAAGGAAAAAATATACAAGCTTCATCTCTATCTTGAAACTGTCAGAAACTTGTTCTCAGTTCTCTGTCTTTCTTCAACCTATAGGTGAGCAAACCCTTAACCTTATACACATTTTGGTTTGCATGAAATTGGTATTGATGAATGTTTGTGAACAAGTTTGCATATGTTATGAAAAGTGTCTAAATGTTGATATGAATGTGCTATGCATGTCTAGCAAATAGACACAAGTACCTCTGTTTCAAAGATTTACAGGATGCAAACCTGTTTAAAAAATCAAATTCTCATCCTATAATCATTTATAGATTTTGATATCTAAACAAAACCTTTTCGAAATTGCAAGTTCGAAATTGTAAAAATACTGTTGAGTATAAAATAGATATGGATTTACTGAAAGGAAGGAAAAAACAGTAAACCTTCAGAAATGATAAAAAATCAACCATTTTAATTTTGAATTTGGATTTCGTAAACTAAATTGTATGGAAAAAAGATGAATTTAGGTAATGGTTTCAGGGTTTTAAATTCGTATAAAAGGGGAATTCTCGAGTTTATCAATTTGGGTACTTTCATCCATATCTGATAAACGACGATGAGTGGGAAGTCAAAATCGTCGCTGGAGGTAGCTTGTAGGCCAAGGATTAGTGAAAAAATGGAGGGAAAAATTCCAGTGCATTGTGGTGATCAAGCATGCAATTTTAGGGTTTAGTGTTGGCTTCGGTTGTGGTGGAATCGCGATCAATTTGGGAGTTCGTGGCATGATCGGAACGAATGGATTTTGGCAGAGAGGTAGCGTCAGGAGAAGGCTTTCGATCGGTGGTGGTGTCGATTCGATCAGAGAAATTTGGTGGGAGCAATTGGTCGAGTTTTGGGTCGGAACTTTTCCGATGGTTCAAGCGAGGGCTATTTTTCGTTTGGGGAGGATTCACATCATCGTTGAGAGGGCAGTGTCGATCAGTAGAAGAAGAGACTTCGACTTAGGGGCTTGCGAGGTCAGATGGGTCATCGGAGAGGTGGTACACGTGCACTATGTGCACACGATATCTCGGCAGAGACGAATTAGAGATAGGCGAGAAGGATGGGTTTCGTTCCACGCTGGGTCACTTCGCTAGCATCGATGTTCGTTGGTAGTTGTTTGAGTCGGTTGGAGTTGAGCTTCTTGAATTGCGTGGCATCGGAATTCAATTGTTTGGTGATCGAGAATTTGACAGATAGAGAAGAAGAAAGGAAAGCATCAGTTTGTTTCCTTCGATTTGGGCTTCGTCCCGATTTTCTGGTGGTTAGGTAATAGGGTTTCGGGTTCACGTTTTTGGTTTGGGCCTTAAAAAAATTAATAGATTAAGTTTTCAAAACTTCAAGAAATATAAATTAAGTCTCAAATTAAATTTTTAAAACAAGTATTAAACATGGTTTTAAGGAATAGATTGAAAGTTGAGAATATTTTCCAAATTATTTTAGTATTTAAGAATAATGTATTAGTTAATTTATTAAATAAATTGATAAGTGTTTCAAGAAGATTTAATGTTGTAATGAAAAAGTAATTAAGGAAGTGTATTAGTTTCCCATTAAATCAAAAGATTAAAGGTTTGTTTTCTCTAAAGATTTTAAGTTAGATTAGGTTATAATGATAAATAAGTCGTTAATATGGTAAACGATTTATCTTGAAAGTTAATGAAAGTTTTAATGATTTAAGATTTATTTAATTATTAAGGTAATTAATTAGAGAATAATTAATTAATTTTAAGGATAATTGATTAATGTAAGTGATTAAGGATAATCACTTATGATAATTTATTTAGGGTTAATTAATTAAGGTAATTAATTAAGGGTTAATTAAATTGAATAATTAATAAAGGATAATTAATTAAAGCATAGTTTATTCCTTAATTAAGGATAATGAGTTAATATAATTAAGGTAAGTAATTTAAGAAGTAATTGATTAATTAAAGGTTAGTTAATTAATAAGAGTAATTATATAATGGTAAAAGTTAATTTAGTAATTACGGACAGTTACTTATATTAAATTAGTTAGGGTTAATTAATTAAATGGTAATTTATTAAGTGTTAATTTAATGATTAATTAATTAAGGATAATTAGTTAAGATTAATTCTTTAATAATTAAAGGTTAATTTATTCATTAACTAAGGTAAATTAATAAATAAATAAAGGATAATTAATTAACATAAATCGTGATTAATTAATGTTAATCAACCAGGATTAGTAATTTTTCTGATTACAATAAATCAAATGATTAGTTAACCTTATTATGGATGATTGTATTCTATGGAATGCTGTGAATTGTTTTGTCATCTCTGCTGTGTGATGCTTTGTGATTTGAATTGTTTCAATTCAAGCTGTGATGAATGTAATTTATTTATCTATAATGCATCTACATTATCTATCTGTGATCCTGTGCATATAGATAAGCGTTATAGGATATACCGCTGATCGATATTGATGTGACTGTAATTTGTGATGATTGATGTTGTTGCACTATTATGTAAAACCCCTGGACCACACTTATACACACATAAATATGGATTGCACATGGAAATGGGTTAAGTCACAGATTTTGAAATGGTTTTAAAGATTGAATTTTTGAATCCATAATAGTTTTGGAATTGAAAGCTTTTGAAAACGAATTTCAAAAATAAAAGTTATTTTGAATAACTTGATTGAGTTTTGAAACTTAAATAATTTAATTTAAATTTGAATTCAATATTTGCAATCGAATTCTATGATTTGGAAACTATGGTTTAAAAAGGTTATTCAACTTATAAATGTGTTTATATGGGTTTTTAAACCATTTTAAAAGCGTTGTTTGGGAATTTAAACTTAACCCAAGATTTAAACTTGTATAAATATAATCAGATTTTTATAAAACGAAAACTGTTTGTTTTCAAATAATAAAAGCTTTCATATAAGAAATGAACTTCCAATTTGTATTAAAAGGATTTCAAGTCTAAAAATAAAAATGGTTTTCCAAGTTATGAATCAATCATTGGAAATGGGTTTTTGAAAACTATAAATTAAATCTTTAATTTAAAGATTTAATTGAGTTAAATCCAAATCGAAATGGAAATTGTTTTGAAATCTATGAATAGATCTTTGTGAAACAAGGTGAACTTTGTGAAACGTATCTTTTTGTTAAATGATTTGAAATGGTAATTTGTTTAAACCATTTGAAGAAAGCTTTGGATTTGTAAGTTGTGACTTAACTGAAATCCCATATCCATATATTTTTAAATATTGTGCTCATTATTCGATTTAGCCAGGAGAGGACCTTGTGTCATATAACCCATTCTAAATGGTGATACGACGTTATGGATTGCATTTGAAGATCGGTGTTGAAGACCGGGTGTCTTCGAGAATGATAGGATAACCTGTCGATTGACTCTGCACTTAGTTGCTCCGGTATAGAGGCCTCCTTAAGTGACACGAAGTCCGATCGGGATGGTGGATACCCGGATTGCAAGGGCTTCTTCGGAAGTGCCCTCGGTTCTGTTCGAACCCAAAACAGACTTGTATGGTTGTATGTCTGACACTACACTTTGAGATATTAAACTGATCTCTATCAAATACATTTCTGTTTGGTGGCGGAGTATTTATTCTCTTAGCTTAACACCCTTCTCTGAAACGCACGAGCTCAGAGGTTATGTAGTTGATAGTTATCAGTGATATACTCCCAAATTTGGTAGTGTGGCAAGCTGAGTGCTGCTGTGTATCATTTGTTGATCAAAGCATGACTTTTGTATAAAGCATAGCTTTGTGGACAAGATGCATCAGGACCTCACACCCCGGAAATGGTCGAAACAGGAAAGATGCGGCAAGGTTATGAGGGTCGCTCACATTAGGGTGTGTCATTCCCTTCTGGAAAAGGGTGGTATCATGGTACGGAGCCCACATACTTCACTCACGTGGTCACTGCAAATCTATTACTTTGTGATTGCTTTGTGGTTGTTGGATTAGAGGTACCTCAGATAAAGGTCCCAAAGGATCGGGGGATAGCATGCGCGAGTAGTAGTTACCTAGTTAACGAGGTAACCTGGCCTTGTGTTGGTAGAGATCCGGTTAGGTTCTCGGGACGTCCCACTAGAGGCGTACCCATGTGGCAGTAGGAAGTTCCTTAACCTAACCAATTGTTGGAAAATCCCATCTTCAATACGCGCCTTGTACGTTTTTAGTTGAAGAACCAGCCATTTACTTGTGGTAGTGTCCCACTGTTTAGATGGTAGCTATAGTAGGCATACAATACTGGTTGTATGCTGGCTAGGATTAATATCATACTTTCGAAATGGTTTTCCTATACTATGCACTAGTAATAATATAAAATAAATTTTCTTGTATCAAGGATATTTGACTATCATAAGGAGAAATCTCCTCTAATTCTGCGTTTGCATTGTGTGTGTGGCTGGGGCCTTATGATAGTTTCATTTTCTAAAAATCATTGCGAATTTATTTTAAATTCTTTTGTTGTTCGTCTTTAAAGATAAACTGTTTTTGTTTGCTCATATCAGACCCATGACCGACCTGGAGTTTATCGTTGCTTTCCTAAACTCTGGGTGTCAACAATTTTTCCACACGGGCGGTCTAGAATTGGATTTTTCGAATAGTAGGTGTAGATTTGATAACTTTCAGCCTTAGGATTTGGCAATCACATTTGGATCGAGTTGCTTCTCTTCATCTTGATTGGGAGTTCGATCTATTTCTGGATTGGTGCTTTGGAGATGGAGATTACCGATACTAGAGTTCTCTCTTGAAGACTACTTTCTCTATTGGAGATATTGTTCCGCTGCTGGTGTTATCTTTTTTCTTTCTGCTGCTATTGTCTTGTATCATATCTCTGATGTATATGGATATTCATTGTATCTGATATTTTATCAGCTGTTGTATATCAAATGTATTATTCAATTCTTACTTAATGTGTTATAAGCTCCGGCGAGCCAGGTTTGACGTTTGGATCTGCGGCATTTGAATACGAGTGTCGTATTCGGTGCCGATTTTCGAAGGTCGAGTCAGGGTCGTTACATTTGGTATCTGAGCTGAAGGTTAAAACTTTAGCTCAAGATTATAACACATTAAGTAACTCATTATAGATAGGGTGAAGTATACCCTAGAATGAGTATATCCCTAAGATATCCGTTCGAATGCCTCAGTAAATTCTCTTACTATCCACTGATAGTAAATATGAGTGCAAGAAGAAGGCGAGATAGGGGACGGGGGAGTACCACTACAAATGGTCAATACCTTGCAACAGTGGAAATAACTTTTCTTATCAATCTCCTTTGATTCGATTTCAAATTCTTTTGATTGCTTCGTAGTAGCTCCAGAAAGAAGTTTCGGTGTGAGGGTGGCCCTACGAATCGTTGTAGGAAATCCTTACTTCGTATCTTCATCGGTTTCTTATCAGCTTTTCGTCTTAAAAACTCTAATGAATTTGAAATTGAAAATTTTAAATAAATTGGAAATTTTAAATTGAGTTAAATTGGTTAATAGAATATAAGGCTAAATTTGAATTGTATCGATAAAAAGATATCGGAATTCTGTTTCTTGTGTGGTCTGAAGTTCGAAGAGGGACTAGTAGGTATATACTTTGAAGTATTCCGACCTGAATTTGGAATCCATACCTTGTGTTTGAGAAATTATAGAGGACTGAATCTATCTATTCTCTAGGATCCGATATATTCTACGAACGATTAGTTATCCCTTCGAACTAATCAGTGCCCTTGCATATTCGTAGACCGGCAGGCCCAAGTATCTTGTGAAATAATTGTATGAGTTTGTTCTCATGTTTTTGATATTTTGATTTGGTAAACCGAATGCAGAATAAATATTTCGATCTGATTTGATCAATCATTTCTTTATTTATCATTTATCCTTTGTTATCTCAATTGCAAATTTCGGGGACGAAATTTTTTCAGGAGGGAATCTGTAACATTCCTGAAAATTCACCAAGTTTAATTTGGCAATTAAATTAACTTTTGAAAATAAATTGTGAATTAATTAGAGATTTCTAGAATAAATAAATAATTTTTGATCATAAATAGAAATTTAATTTGAAATTTAAGCATAAGTATCTAACAAATAAATATTGGATTTAGGGAAAAATAAATGTATTAAGGATAAATAGAAATTTGATTTTAAATATAAGAATAAGTATTTTATAAATAAAAATTGAATTTCAAAATAAAATGTATTAAAAATAAAATAGAAATTAAAAGCTTTGAGATTAATAAAAAGTTAGTGATAGTTGTTTTCTAAATTTTTAATTATATTAATATTTGGGAGATGTAATGAATTTCAAGAGATTTATTTTTAAGATTTAATTCTCTTATATAAATAAATGTGACTATTTGTTCATATGAAATCAAAATTTTTAAATCCTTCTTTTCTTTCAAAAGTTATAAAAAAATATTAAAAAAAATGTATGAATATAAATTGTATAAATATATAAGTGTATAAATATGTTGAACAAAAATTGAAGGTTGCAATGTGAAAATTAATTGGGATAAAATTTTGTTTGTGTAAATATAAATATAAAAGGAAACATAAACATTTTACAAATGTAAACATTGAATTTGAATTTAAGTTGCATAATTTTATGTATGTATATATATATATATATATATATATATATATTCACATAAATAGATTTTTAATTCAAGTGAATTGGAAATTTGAATCTAAATTTAAAATAAATGTTTTAGAAAAAATATATTTTGCTTTTGAAAATCATTAAGGTGTAATTTATATTTTATATAATGTAAATATAAAGATTAAGTAAGAAAGGGGTATGTTCATTTATAAAATAAATATGATATAAAAATTTATTAAAAAAAATTCTTTTATCTTTGAAAATTACAAATTATAAACATATACAAAAGAGATGAAGTAAGTCAATCAACATGCATTAGATCTCATAATCATTTCTTTTTACAAATAGCACCCAATATAATTGCAAGAATAAAATAATAGGATTAAAAATTATAGAAAACTTTCCATCTCCCCATATCCAAATCCTATAACATATCACCAAATCTCTGAAATACAGTAATAATAGATTGAATATCTAAAATCTCAACACCTAAGAAAAAAGAATTGATGGGAAGAGTATAACCAGAAAAACAAAGATAGCAGAAAAAAATCATGATCTATCTCAAAAGAAATCAAGCTGGAAGCAAACTACAAACCAAATCCAAGTGTTCAAAATTTTCAAGCCTGTAGTTTAATCTGTAGTTCATGCAAGATCAAGCTCAACAACTCAGGGTTTTCAAAATCAAAAGCAAGTTCAAAAGGCCTGAAGCAAACCTGGAAAACACTTCCAGTTTCAAAAGCCTCAAACCTAATCAAGATCTGGATCCTCTAAAACAGTTTAAGGCAAGTGAAATTTCTTTTTAAAATTTGAATTTGAGGTTGTAATCAGTGATAAAACAAAGAATTTAAACAACTTTATTAATCAGTTGCAGGAATGAAATAAAGTTCAAGGCAAATAAATTTCTATTTTCAAATGCAGAAAAGTTTCTCTGTTATATATAAAAGGATTCAAACTGTAAGTAAAATTAAATTTGCTTGTTATTGTTGAAGTAAGTAAACAAATACAATAGAAATTAAGTAAAGTTTTGTATTAACAAACTTTTGCATATCTAAGCTTCAAAAGAAATTAAAGGAAAAAATATACAGGCTTCATCTCTATCTTGAAGCTATCAGAAATTTGTTCTTAGTTCTCTGTCTTTTTTCAACCTACAGGTGAGCAAACCCTTAACCTTTTACACATTTTGGTTTGCATGAAATTGGTACTGATGAATGTTTGTGAATAAGTTTGCATATGTTATGAAAAGTGCTTGAATGTTGATATGAATGCGCTATGCATGTCTGGGAAACAAACACAGGTACCTCTGTTTCAAAGATTTACAGGATGCAAACCTGTTTAAAAAATCAAATTCTCATCCTACAATCACATATAGATTTTGATGCCTAAACAAAACCTGTTTGAAATTGCAAGTTCGAAATTGTAAAAATACCGTTGAGTATAAAATAGATATGGATTTACTGGAAGGAAGGAAAACACAGTAAACCTTCAGAAATGATAAAAAATCAACCATTTTAATCTTGAATTTGGATTTCGTAAACTAAATTGTACGGAAAAAAGATGAACTTAGGTAATGGTTTCAGGGTTTTTAAACTCGTATAAAAGGGGAATTCTCGAGTTTATCAATTTGGGTACTTTCATCCATATCTGATAAATGATGATGAGTGGGAAGTCAAAATCGTCGCTGGAGGTAGCTTGTGGGCCAAGGATTAGTGGAAAAATGGGGGAAAAAATTCCAATGCATTATGGTGATCAACCTACAGGTGAGCAAACCCTTAACCTTATACACATGTAGCTTGTGGGCCAAGGTTTAGTGTTGGCTTCGGTTGTGGTGGAATCGCGATAAATTTGGGAATTCGTGGCATGATCGGAACGTATTGATTTTGGCAGAGAGGTAGCATCAGGAGAAGGCTTTCGATCGGTGGTGGTGTCGGTTTGATCAGAGAAATTTGGAGGGAGCAGTTCATCGAATTTTGGGCCGAAACTTTTCCGATGGTTCAAGCGAGGGCTGTTTTTCGTTTGGGGAGGATTCACGTCATTGTCGAGAGGGCAGTGTTGATCAGTAGAAGAAGAGACGTCGACTTAGGGGCCCGTGAGGTCAGATGGGCCATCGGAGAGGTGGTGCACGTGCACCGCGTGCATGTGATATCTCGACAGAGACGAATTAGAGATACGCGAGAAGGATGGGTTTCGTTCCGGGCTGGGTCACTTCGCTAGCATAGATGTTCGTTGATAGTTGTTTGAGTCGATCAGAGTTGAGCTTCTTGAATTGTACGGCGTCAGAATTCAATTGTTTGGTGATTTGGAAGTTGAGAGGTAGAGAAGAAGAAAGGAAAACATCAGTTTGTTTCCTTCGATTTGGGCTTCGGCCCGATTTTCTGGTGGTTAGGAAATAGGGTTTCGGGTTCACGTTTTTGGTTTGGGTCTTAAAGAAATTCATAAATCAAGTTTCCAAAACTTCAAGAAATATAAATTAAGTCTCAAATTAAATTTTTAAAACAAGTTTTAAACAAGGTTTTAAGGATTAGATTGAAAGTTGAGAATATTTTCCAAATTATTTTAGTATTTAAGAATAATGTATTAGTTAATTTATTAAATAAATTGATAAGTGTTTCAAGAAGATTTAATGTTGTGATGAAAAAGTAATTATGAAAGTGTATTAGTTTTTCATTAAATTAAAAGATTAAAGGTTTGTTTTCCCTAAAGATTTTAAGTTAGATTAGGCTATAATGATAATTAAGTCGTTAATATGGTAAAGGATTTATCTTGAAAGTTAATGAAAGTTTTAATGATTTAAGATTTATTTAATTATTAAGGTAATTAATTAGAGAATAATTAATTAATTTTAAGGATAATTAAGTAATGGAAGTGATTAAGGATAATCAATTATGATAATTTATTTAGGGTTAATTAATTAAGGTAATTAATTAAGGTAATTAATTGAGGGTTAATTAAATCGAATAATTAATCAAGGATAATAAATTAAAGCATAGTTTATTCCTTAATTGAGGAAAATGAGTTAATATAATTAAGTAAGTAATTTAAGAAGTAATTGATTAATTAAAGGTTAGTTAATTAATGGTAAAAGTTAATTAAGTAATTAAGGACGATTACTTATTTTAAATTAACTAGGGTTAATTAATTAAATGGTAATTTATTAAGGGTTAATTTAATGATGAATTAATTAAAGATTATTAATTAAGATGAATTCTTTAATAATTAAAGGTTTATTTATTGATTAACTAAGGTAAATAAATAAATAAATAAAGGATAATTAATTAACATAAACCGTGATTAATTAATGTTAATCAACCAGGATTAGTAATTTATCTGATTTCAATTAATCAAACGATCAATTAACCTTATATGGATGATTGTATTCTATGGAATGCTGTGAATTGTTTTGTCATCTCTTATGTGTGTTGCTTTATGATTTGAATTGTTTCAATTCAAGATGTGATGAATGTAATTTATTTATCTATAATGCATCTATATTATCTATCTATGATCATGTGCATATAGATAAACGTTATAGGATATACCGCTTATCGATATTGCTGTGATTGTAATCTATAATGATTGATGTTGTTACACTATTGTGTAAAACCCCTGGACCACACTTATACACACACAAATATGGATTGCACATGGAAATGGGTTAAGTCACAGATTTTGAAATAGTTTTAAAGACTGAATTTTTGAATCCAAAATAGTTTTGGAATTGAAAGCTTTTGAAAATGAATTTCAAAAATAAAAGTTATTTTGAATAACTTGATTGAGTTTTGACACTTAAATAATTTAATTTGAATTTGAATTCAATATTTGAAATTGAATTCTATGACTTGGAAACTATGGTTTAAAAAGGTTATTCAACTTATAAATGTGTTTATATGGGTTTTTAAACCATTTTAAAAGTGTTGTTTTGGGAATTGAAACTTAACCCAAGATTTTAACTTGTTTAAATATAATCTAATTTTTCTGAAACGAAAACTATTTGTTTTCAAATAATAAAAGCTTTCATATAAGAAATGAACTTCCAATTTGTATTAAAAGGATTTCAAGTCTAAAAATAAAAAGGATATTCCAAGTTATGAATAAATCTTTGGAAATGGGTTTTTGAAAACTATAAATTATATCTTTAGTTTAAAGATTTAATTGAGTTAAATCCAAATCGAAATGGGAATTGTTTTAAAATCTATGAATGGATCTTTGTGAAACTAGGTGAACTTTGTGAAACGAATCTTTTGGTTAAAATATTTGAAATGGTAATTTGTGTAAACCATTTGAAGAAAGCTTTGGATTTGTAAGTTGTGACTTAACTGAAATCCTATATCCATATATTTTTAAATATTGCTCTCATTATTCGGTTTAGCCGGGAGAGGACCTTGTGTCATATAACCCATTACGAATACGATACGACCTTATGGATTGCATTTGAAGACCGATGTTGAAGACCGGGTGTCTTCGAGAATGATAGGATAACCTTTCGATTGACTCTGCACTGAGTTGCTCCGGTATAGAGTTCTGCCTAAGTGACAGGAAGTCCGATCGGGATTGTTGATACCCGGATTGCAAGGGCTTCTTCGGAAGCGCCTTCGGTTCTGTTCGAACCCGGAAAAGACTTATATGGTTGTATGTCTAACACTACATTTTGGGATATTAAACCGATCTCTATCAAATACATTTCTGTTTGGTGGCGGAGAATTTATTCTCTTAGTTTAACACCCTTCTCCGAGACGCACGAGCTCGGAGGTTATGTAGTTGATAGTTATCAGTGATAAACTCCCAAAATTGGTAGTGTGGCATGCTGAGTGCTGCTGTGTATCATTTATTGATCAAAGAATGGTCTTTGTATAAAGCGTAGCTTTATGGACGAGACTGTATCAGGACCCGCACCTCGGATATGGTCGAAACAGGAAAGATGCGGCAAGGTTATGAGAGTCGCTCCTTTTAGGGTGTGTCATTCCCTTCTGGAAAAGGGTGGTATCAAGGTGTGGAGCCCAGATACTTCACTCATGTGGTCAATGCAAATCTATTACTTTGTGATTGCTTTGTGGTTGTTGGATTAGAGGTACCTCGGATAAAGGTCCCAAAGGACCGGGGGATGGCATGCTCGAGTAATAGTTACCTAGTTACAGAGGTAACCCGACCTTGTGTTGGCAGAGATCCGGTTAGGTTCTCAGGATGTCCCGCCAAAGGCATACCCATGTGGCAGTAGGAAGTTCCTTAGCGTGACCATTTATTGGAAAATCCCATCTTCAATACGCGCCTTGTATGGTTTTAGTTGTAGGACCAGTTGTTTACTTATGGTGGCTCCCCACTGTTTAGATGGTAGCTATAGTGGGCATACAATACTGGTTGTATGCTGGCTAGGATTAAATTATACTTTCGAAATGGGTTTTCTACACTATGCACTAGTAATGATATCAAAGAAATTTTCTCGTATCAAGCATATTTGACTACCATAAGGAGAAATCTCCTCCAATTCTCTGTTTGCGTTGTGTGAGTGGCGGGAGGCCTTATGGTTGTTTCATTCTCTAAAAAGCATTGCAGATTTATTATAAATTCTTTTGTTGTTCGTCTTTAAAGATACACTGTTTTTGTTTGCTCATACCAGTCCCATGACTGACTTGGAGTTTATCGTTCCTTTCCTAAACTCTGGGTACCCACAATTTTTCAACACGGGCAATCTAGAGTTGGGTTTCTCAGATAATCGAATAGTAGGTGTAGATTTGGTAGCTTTAAGCCTTAGGATTTGGAAATCGCATTCGGATTGAGTTGCTTCTCTTCATCTTGTTTGGGAGTTCGAGCTATTTCTAGATAGGTGCTTTGGAGATGGAGATTACCAATACTGGAGTTCTCTCTTGAAGACTACTTTCTCTATTGGAGATATTATTCTGCTGCTGGTATTATCTTTTTTCTTTCCGCTGCTACTGTCTTGTATCATATCTATGATGTATATTGATCTGCATTGTATCTAATATTGTATCAGCTGTTGTATATCAAATGTATTATTCATTTCTTCCGCTGTGTTGTACTTAATGTGTTATAAGCTCCGTGAAATAGCTTCGACGTTTGGATCTACGGCATTTGAATATGAGTGTCGTATTCAGTGCCGATTATCGAAGGTCGAGTCAGGGTCGTTACAACTACAGCATCAGTAGTGGTTAGTTTTGGGCCTCAGAAGGTGGGATGTTAGATAGCTGCAAGGAGATGATATAACAAGTTGAAACCTACGTATAGGATGCTAAAGTGATCGATTAGAATGAAACGAAGACATATTTGATCCACATCATCAAATACGACACTTAAGTCCTTATCCGTCGTGACTTGAGTTATCTTAGTGAAGGTAATTTTGAGTCACTTGCCGCTGAAGCCTCGGAGTATATTATTGAGATGAAAAGGAGGGATCTGGACGAAGCCGAGTTAAATGAAGAGAAATTAGTGCGGGAGATTCATTGAGGAAATGAACCTCTAGACCTTGCCGCAACGAGACTTTGATATTTCAACATTTTAGCACCTTCTAGTAAAGGGAAAAACATTCATGAATCCTTGGAGTCTAATCCCAAGGGCCCCTCTTCTTTCCAAGCGGCCGGACCGTTGGTTTCTTTTAGCCCGAGGCAAGATTTAAGCTACAATCCGGATATACCTTATTACCAATCTAAAGTGTTGACGCCTATTCTGGAAGGGGGCACTCCGATGACAACCAAGAGCTAGCTGGATGCAAGTATTCCACTTTAATCTCCACTCTTTGAGAGGTTTCGTTTTTTATGCGGGCTTATCTGCTTGTTTTGACAAATCCACAGGTCTTCTAAGTCCTAGCCAAAGTTCAGGGGCCTCCACTTTAATCCGGATATACCTTATTACCAATCTAAAGTGCCGACGCCTATTCTGCAAGGGGGCACTCCGGTGACAACCAAGAGCTAGCTGGATGCAAGTATTCCACTTTAATCTCCACTCTTTGAGAGGTTTCGTTCTTTATACGAATTCAATAGAGATTCCAGCGGCCCCCGATGTTCAGGGGCCCGATGCTCAAGTTACCGAAGTACTCAACGATGATAAGGCTGAAGATCCACCACCGGTAGATGAATCTAATGATGATGTGATTACCAGCACCTCTGTACGCACTGATGAGACCTTCCTGACGGAGTGCATTGAGGAGGAGGAGTTGCTATAGAGAAAGGCCAAAGTTGAGCCCACCGAAGTGGACGTTAATGATCCACACCTCGTCCTACTACAAGTCATTCCGCTCGGTGTGTCGATTCTTAGTGAACTCTCTCTGTGCTTCGAATGCTCTCCTGCGAAAGGCGGTAAAGGATCAAGGAAGAGAACAAGTTGAAATTCAGATAGCGCCAGTCTCGAGAAATCCAAAAAGAAGAGGTTCGAAGAAATTACCGCCGCTTCAGCTCGGTGTGTACATAATTTGCATAGTTGTTTGTTTGTTATTTTTTTTGTTAGTCGTGGTTATACGGGTATGACCCCTGGTTTTTTGAATAAACTTGTACCACAATTTTGAAACTTATCATGTGAATAAAAGTTTTTGCTTTTTCTGTTGAGCTCTTATGTGAACTGTTATTTAGGTATTTGAACTATTACTTTCCATTCAATGCATTTGTAATTCTCGTTTCCTAATTGTGATAACAATCCACTAGCTCTATTCCAACGTCTCCATATGCTTATGGCTTTGAGTTGCACCAACACTGGGCTCGAGACTTAGTGTTATGCCATCGAATTCAGCGGTTTGAGTAGTTATACTCATGCCCCCAGTCTTGGCTTAGCGGTTTTAGATGTTGGATGGTTGAACTTCATCCATAGCTAGTTTATACTCCTCCTATCGGTTTTAGGCTGGAGTTCATGGAGTAGTGAATGGTTGTACCGCACTCATCTATCTGTTTATACTCTTATCCGCACTTTAAGGATAAAAGTTAGTTGGTGGGTGATCGAATCGCACCCAATTTATTTTTATACTCTAGTCCACACTCTAAGGACATAGAGTTATTTCGTGGGTGGTCGATTCACACATGGTTTAAGTTTATACTCTAGTCCGCACTCTAGAGACTTAAAGTTATTTCGCTAGTGGTTGATTCACACCCGATTTACGTTAATACTCTAGTTCGCACCCTAAAGTTATTTCGGATAGTAGCTAGATCATACTTTTCTTAATTGATTGATTTCTCCTAAAGTTCCAAGGTTTGATTTAACGAGCGATCGGTCGTGTCATGATCGCTCTCATTTTATTTCAGTCCCATCATTCGAAAGGATTTATTTGATTATCAGATGGTTGATTCACATCCATTCCTCCTTATATACCATGTCTATTAAGTTATATACGAGAGTCGTCAAATGAATAGTTGGACAATGTTCTTCTTGTTTAGTTCCATTGGGAATTGACATAATTAATTAATTCCAAACTCTAGGAACTTCTTCGGACATATCGCCATCAGTCAGTTTTGCAATGTAAGTAATACATAATGCTTCAACAAACATAAATATAAAAGGGAGCACAAAACTTTATTTACTAAATGAAAATGAATGTCATAATCTATCTTATTATATATCTGGGAAGTCAAATGCTAAAGAAAATTTTGAAAGAAAATAAAATAAAATGAACAAGAAATAAACTAAATGAAATAGCATCATAAATGCTCGCCATTCCATGCCTCGGGAGTGTGATGCTATCAACAATCGCTAGCTTGAAAGTTCCTTCTTCACGCCTCTTTTCAATGATATACGATCCTTCCTTGATTGGATTAATATGCGACGGGCAAGGAGAAACCTGTTTCAAGACAAGATCACCAATTTCAAAGGTTCTAGATCGAACTTTAGTGTTGTAGTCTGGGTAGTATAGGTGCACTGCTGCCCTCAAATCAGCTTCGTCGCGCTTCTCATCTATAAAGTCTAGAGACTCTAAGAGGAGATCTTTATTCATTTTGTGGTCGTAGTAAGTCACTCGATGAGAAGGAACTTCGAGCTCAATAAGAATAACTACTTTGGAACGTAAGCATGGGAGAATGGAGTATGGCCAGTCGTGGACTTGTGGGTGGTCCTATAAGCCCACATTGCTATCAGGAGTTCATCCACCCACTTGCCTCTAGCCTTTTCCAAAAGCTTCGTTAGAATAAACTTTATAATTTTTTTCATGGCTTAAAATTGCCTATTTGCTTGAGGGTGAGGGGCCGCTAAAAATCTCTTTTTAGTATGACACGTCCAATAGAAATCTTTGAATTCGGCACTATCGAATTGAGTCCCATTATCTATTACAATATTTCATGGAAGACCAAAACGACAGATGATATTTAGGACAATGAAGTTGATTACCTTCTTGGTTGTGATCGTGGCTAAAGGTTCTGCATCAGCCTAGTTGGTGAAGTAATCAGCTGTGACGTTAGCGTACTTTGCACTACCTTTAGAGATCAGTAAGGAACCGATAATATCTATACCTCATATGGTAAAAGGCGTTGGGTTGACCATTTGTGTAATTTCTGTCGGTGGAGCTCTTGGAAATTTTGCATATATCTGGCACTTGTTGCATCCCCTTACATAGTCAGCAGCATCTCAATTGACGGTTGGCTGATAACACCCATAACAAAGTATTTTCTTTGCTAGAGTTTGCCCTCCCCAGTGTGATCACCACATTCCCCTTCATGAACATCTTTTATGACCCATTTTATCCCATCATAAACAACACACCGAAGTAGGGAAATATAAAATCATTTCTGTACATAACTCCTTCCTGCATGATATATCGTAAAGCTTTACGAAGGACTTGTTACTTTTCATTCCTTTGTTCGAGTATGACTCTCTGTAGCAAATAATTTTTAATTAGGGTCATCCATGATTCCGTCTCAGGATCCATCTCTAGTACCCGGTCGATTTATATCAGGTTTATACAGGGGCATTTAATACTTCGACTGGACTAAGCCATCTGTTGTGCGTTCCCCGTGCTAGCAAACTTTGCCAACGAATCAGCCTCTCTATTTAATCCCATGGAATATGCGAAATGTCATGGAACTCAAATTCACTCGACAACTCATGGACTTGGGTAAGGTATGGAGCATGCCGTTGTCCTTTAGCTTGGTAATATCCCTTGACTTGGTATACTACCAATTGTGAATCGCAAAATATTTTAGGAGACTTTATTCCTAGTTCTTTAATGAGTCTAAGTCCGGCAATCAGAGCCTCATACTCAGCTTTGTTGTTTGTTGTCCGGTAATCAAGCTTTAAAGCACAACAGATCGATCAATCTTTAGAAGTTACAAGCACAATTCCTACTCCAAAACAATGATCATTGGATGCTCCATCTTTATACAATTCGCATCTTATGCTAGGGATTTCGCTGCTCTCCGAGGATTCATCCTACGTAGTAAATTCTGCTATAAAATATACTAGTGCCTGACCCGGGATAGCTCTCAAGGGAGATAAGTGTTATCGAATTGACTAAGCTCAATATTCCACTTAGGTAATCTTCTAGACGTCTCAAGTCATTGTAAAATCTATCTAACGGCTGGCCAGTGTAAACATTGATTGGGTATGCATAGATGTATGGGAGGAGCTTTTGTGATGCAATAGGCAAGCAACATGCCAGCTTCTCCATTTTTTGATAGTTTCTTTCAGCTCCCGTTAATCACTTACTGACATAGTAAACCGGTCTTTGGATTCGATTCTTCTCACGAAGTAATGCAGCACTTATTGCATGTACTGACACGGCCAAATAAATGTATAAATCTTCATGATCCACTGGCTTTGACAAGATGGGGGCTCTCAAATTGTTTCACCAAAGCTTGAAATGCATCATTACAATCCTATAATCCATTCAAAATTTCTTTTTCCTATCTTAATCAAGTCAAAGAAAGGATTACATTTGTCGGTAGCTATGGAAATGAATCGACTTAAGGCAGCAACATTCCCATTCAGAATCTATACTTTTTTGGTAGTCTTTGGCGTTTGCATATCGTGAATACCTTGAATCTTCTCGGGGTTAGCTTCAATTCTATAAGCATTAATAATGAAACCAAGAACATTCCCGATGTTACGCCAAAAGAACACTTTAAAGTATTAATTTTCATCTAGTCGTGTCAGAGGATGACGAACATTTCTGCCAAGGCTTTATTGTAGTCATTTAATCGTTGTGACTTCACGAGTATATCATCCACATATAGTTCCATCATTTTTTCAATCTGATCTTTAAACATCATGTTCACTAAGCGCTAGTAAGTTGCTCCTACACAGCATCACCACTCAGCAATACAATCCAACATCGATAATGAAACTGGTGTGCTCATGATTGGGAATGCATTGAGATTCGGTTATATCCCAAGTATGCATCCATGAAAGATAGCAATTCGTGTCTTGCAATTGAGTCCGCCAGTTGGTCGATCCTCAGAAAGGGAAAACTATCTTTTGGACATGCTTTGTTCAAGCCGGAGTAGTCATGTAGGTTCTCCATTTCCCATTCGCCTTTTACATAAGCACAGGATTAGATACCCACTTAGGATGGAGGGCGACGTGAATAAACCCATTGTATTTAAATCTATCCACCTCCTCTTTAAGAGCGGAAGAACTCTCCTGATCCATGCTGCGTCTTTTTTGTTTCACGGGACATGCATCGGGTCGATATTCAACGTATCGTTCGTAATGGAAGGTGAGATTCCACACATGTCAAAGTGAGTCCAAGTGAACATGTCTAGTAGCAAGTTCTTTCATCATTAGGGGGCTGAGCGATGATCTGATCTTTAGGACCCATGATGGGTCAATGTGGATAACTATAATGTCAATCGTCAGCTCAGTTGATGCAACCTTAGCCTCTTTGGGCTCCCCCTCATTATCTCTCGGATCTATATCTCTATAGAACTAAATGTACCGCCTGAGCCAAGGCTTAGGCATTAGCTGTCAATCTTCGGTAGCTTGGATGTAGACAGACTTACCCATAACCTTACCTTTCTCCTTGCGTTGAACATCCCTTAACTAAGCTACATAACAGACACGTCCAGTTGCATGATCATCGTGAATAGCTCCAACACCATTATCTGTCGGAAACTTCAAAGTCAAACACCATGGGGAAAAAGCTACCTGAAATTTGGCTAGGGTCGGTCGGTCCAGAAAAACATAGTAATGAGAGTCAACATCCAAAATAGCGAATGGAAAGGTTCACGCTCTCCTACGGTCACCTTCCGCTAACTCTACAGGTAATTCAACATAACCAACGACTTCAGTTGCAACACCGCTAAAACATGTATGTGTGCTTTAGGCAACTTCAAATCCTTGGCTTTGACCCCATCTGATCATAGGATTTTTTAAATTATGTTTATAGAACTTCCATAATCATCAATATCCTTCTCACCAAAGCAGGGCCGATTATGGTCGAAATGACCATTGGGCCGATCGTCAAAGCCTCCAACTTGTCTACATCTCTGTTTCTAAATACGATATTATTTTCCATTGTACATTGCTGCTTTGCTATAGCTACATCTTTTGTATTCAAACAATATTCAAAATCCACATGTTAATCGCGCTAGCAAAGCGCTTCATCTCATGCCAACTCTTATCTACCGGGTGCGATCCTGGCTTCCTCATTTCTCAAATACCGAGCCATCTTTGCATAAAAGCGTTCCAAAGTTGCGGGTGGCCTGCTAGCTAACTAATTGTCAAAATCAAATTATGGATCTATCCCCCTCGTCACGATCGCCAATATTACATGGTCGCTTGGATTACTGATTTCCATAACAGCTATATGAAATCTCTCCAAATAACCTTTCAACGATTCTCCTGGAGCCTAGATCACACTAGATAGGGACATTACATCCTTGGGGCAAGTTGCGTGCATTCTAAACTGCTCCACAAGCCTTGTTGCCAAATCACCAAATCTAGAAATTGATTACGAGGATATCCTTGTGAACCACATCGTTGCTATTCTAGAGAAAGCAATTAGAAAGCATATATACTTTGTTGCATCATCCACTTATGCAGAATCCATCAGCTATTCATCTCATTATGTGCTACCTAGGGTAGGTTTTACCCTCATAGGTGGGCATCGACGGCATGTTGAACGTCCTTGGATATTCAGCATATAGAACATTATCAATGAATAGGGCATGGCTTCTCGAGATTCCCTAGTCATCATTAGTCAAGCCGTGGCTCTTTCTCCGTAACTGTCTTACCATTGCCACGTTTGGATGGTTGGTGCCAAGCGGTGGTCGTGCTCCACCTCTCGTGAATGGTTCAGTCAATGTCTACGGGCCATTCCATGCCTTCTTGGTCCACCATCCTCTCGATGTATATCTTGTAAACTCACTTCATCGTCGTTCCAGGGAAGCAATTGGTCATCATTTAATTGAACTCAGCATCCAAACCAACTGAAGTAACTCCAGCCCGATTCCCATGATGGACGGGTTTATTCCTTATTTTGGGAAGGGGAACGACACTGATTGATCCTGGCAGACCATGACGGTCTGTCGGTTGACACCTTGAAGTTTCTATGAAATATGCGTCTATTCTATGATGCATATGCCTATGATACTCGTCTGATGAGCTAGAACCCTCTGATGTCGAATAAGGATGGGGTCCCTCCTTGCTTTCCCTCACTGCTGCTGGTTGAGTTGGTTCATTAAGTTGATATTGGTCTAAATCTATTGATTTAATTGTCAACGTCTCTCCATCAACTCTCTTATTAGATTATGAAATTCAGCTCTTATAATAGAATCAATGGGTTTCTAAACTTCGACTAATTCAGCATTCACGTCCATTAGTTGATTGCTTAGGCCTCCTTACTGGATGTTAGCATTCTCATTTCCATCCACGTTACGAGAAGTAGATCTAGTATTCCTCACCAGTGTCGATAGCTTCACTTAGATTTTTATAAATCTAAGTAGTATGAGCAACAACTTGAAGATAAATACAGATCGCCTGAGCAACAAAGGGATCCTAATAAGCTGAGAATCAAGGTTCTCAGTGAAAGCACCAAAATATTTGCAACTAAATTGGTCACAAATACCCAAGAATAGTTTTTGTAGAGAAGTAAGTGAAGAAAAGAAAAATTAAACTGAGTGGATGAATAAGTAAGCAACAGAGAATCAGCAGTAGTCAAAGACACAGAGATTTATAGTGGTATTGCATCGTATGCCTAAATCCACTTTGAAGATTATCCTTTATTAATTATTTTTGAATCTGATTACAACGGTAGAAAACAACTGGTACTTGATTACAATGGAGCCTTGAGTAACAAGTAGCGTAAAGATCCTCAGAATGACCTATCATACTAGTATTTATAAATGAAGACGGCCAAATATCTCTTTAAAATCTCGGTAGAAGGACCTTCTAAATGACATAGGCCCACTAGAGGGATCGGTAGGCCCAATTCCCAAAGAGGATGGATCGGTACCGATCCCTTCTTTGGTCAAACTTTAGGGAGCGATCCATATGGTGGCTTCCTCATGCAAATACATATATAGCCTCCAAATTTCATGTCATTTGGATCATTGGAGCTTGAGTTATTGCTTGATCTTTGATTCAACATTGCTTGCATGTTTCTCTCCGTCTATCCCTTGCAAGGGATGCATACCAATCCCTCCAAACTTGTCCTTTTAATATGCGATCCCTAAGCTGTGTTTCCTAAGGTCCTTATATCTTGCTCTTCCAAATTCATAAGCATTAGACTTTTTAATCCTGAGATATTGATTGTTTTCCACAAGAATGCTCTTGTACTTTGAAACATGCCAACCCCACTTGTTGAAGCAAATCTATGTCGATCCCTCATATGCGTTGAACCATATTCCATACTTCGAACATTCTACATTGCATATCTATCAATTCCATTCAATCTAGACTTCATATTACCATCTATACTTGACTTCTAGGCCCCATAATCACCACTCTAGACTCATCGACCTTGATGGCAATCACATTTAACTTATGCAATCATTTTAATATAGTCAGGTTAGAATGCCAGATAACAGTAGTCAAATATAAAATTTTCCTCTAATAATATATTGAAATGGCAAGAAATTTTGCTCTTAAAGTTTAAGCACATAATTTTATATTCGGATGACAGACCTGTAAGTGTATCGCATGGACAAATATGATATTGATGATCAATTACTACGTAAAAAATATGATATCAATAATTTTAGTAATATTTGGATCAAAATTTAAAAAATCAATTGACTAAAAAATTATATAAAAGTTGGGATTATATATAGTGCCTTTGCTTTTATAATATCCCGCTAAAGGTAATAATGACACCATAAGCTTTCCCGGAAAGGATAAATTAAATAATATGCAGTATCTTTTGTGAATCAATGATATAAACAGAGGGGTAAGGAACTGTGCAGTCTCTATCAATAGCCATCTCATAGAGCTTTTCTTCTCCCAGAAACTCCATATATTACATTTCGTGACTCTTTTTCCTGAAAAAAAATATAACTAGTTAAAATATTTTCATACTAAAATAATGAAACATATGATGCAAACATTCATGCTTTACCAAGGAAATAAAGCGACTCATCATAGCATAATTGAACTAAGAAATGCTATACTATAACAAGCAATAATTGGACTAAACAAAGGAAGGTGTTATTTTTGAAAAAAATCAATAAAATAATTGAGTAATTTACATCAAGTAGAGCCAAAACACTATAATGCTAAAACGATAATTCTTGTATTTGAAATTGAGATTCTAGTTATCAATATTGGCATGGATATATGAGCTTGTTCTAAATTAGGCATTAACGCATGTTACAACCCTCAAAAGCCCTTATGCAAATTCAATTTTAACAACAAAATGAAATTAAAGTTTATTTTCTGATTACCTATATTGAGTTGATGATGTCAAGAAGGCTAGAGACTAGAATAGTGGATTGAGGCACAAGGATTTTGAAGCAAAATTGAGGTGGGACTATGCGAGCTAAAGAGAAAGGATCGTATCCAAGGAGCCTTCTTTTAGGGTTTTCTATACTAGGAGGAAAAGAAGTTGTATAAAGTTGTTTAAGTGACAATGGTATTATGGAAGAAAAGGAATTATGAACAAGCGAAGACTCCAAGTGAAATACGCGATATTTTGGTCGAGATAAGAAAGAAGTTTTTTGAGGTTAGTTGACTGTTATCGAAGATTCATCAAGGATCTCTCGCCTATAGTGTCATCTTGGCTAAACTAATAAAGGAAGCATGTACAGTATGTTTGGACCGATAAATGTGAAGAAACATTCTTAAAGCAAAAACATTCGTTAACCAATGTACCTTTGTTAGTTGCTCTAGACGGAAAGAAATAATTATTAGTGTGTATTGATGCATGTGGATCACGGTCAGGAGCTACGTTAATGAAAAAAGGTAAAGTGATTGTCTTCACTTCTCGATAGCTTCGACTATATGAATTATATATTTGATGCATGATTTAGAGCTGGCAGCAATGACCGTTGCTTTGAAAGTTTGGAGACACTATCTATTGGGAGAACAATTCAAGTTATTTACCGATCATAAGTCTTTGAAGTATTTATTTTCCTAGAAGGATTTGAATATGAGATAGCAAATGTGGCTAGAGTTTTTGGCAGCTTTTGATTTTGATATTGAGTATACACCAGGGAAAGGAAACAGTTGGGGATGCACTTAGCCGGTAACATCAGAGTATGGTGCTAGCTATGTTAGTAATATTGAAAGATTTAGAAAAATTGACTACTTAGGGTGTGTAGTTAAGGTCGATGGTTAGTTCAAGTCGGAATACGACAAGGTTATCCTGTTAGAAGTTCAATCAGTAATGGTTAAAAGAATTGCTTCTAAGTAGAGAGATGACCCATTTCTAACTGAATAAATTAGAAGACTTGAAGGGAGAACTAAGATTGATGATTTAAAAGGCTTTAGTCCTGACTGGAATGGATAGATGAGGAAGAAGGGACGATTGTGTGTTCCAGATGTTTATAACCTAAGGAGGGAAGTTTTTAGGGAGTGTCATTGATTAATGTTTACTATCATCCAGGAGGAACCATAATGTTTCAAGATATGAGAAGGAGTTTCTTTTAAAAAGGAATGAAAAGAGATATAGGCTTATGGGTGAAATAGTGTTTGAACTGCCAACAAGTAAAAATCGAGCATTGGAAGCAAGTGGATTGCTTCAACCTTTAGAAGTTCCTCTTTCGAAATGAGATTCTATAAACATGGATTTTATTAATGGGTTGCCAAGGTGAAATAGGGGAAATAAAAGTGTTAGGGTTGTGGTAGATAGATTGAGCAAAAGTGCACACTTTATTCCCATTAAATGAACAAGAATAACACTTACTTTGGCAAGTTGTATATGAAGAATATTATAACATTGCATGGGATTCCTAGTAGTATAGTAAGTGACAGAGATACTTTGTTCACTAGTGAATTCTTTAAGAATCTGCAAGAAGTTTATGTATCAAGCTGAAGATGAGTACCATTTTCCATCCACAAACGAGTTAAAGGCTTGTGTACTAGACTTTGGAGAGTCATCAGAAGACCATTTGCACTTAGTGGAGTTTTCCTATAATAATGGTTATCAAACTAGTATAGGAATGGCACCTTTCGAAGCTCTTTTTGGAAGGCTGTGCAATTCACCGGCATGTTGGTTAGAGACCGAAGACGGACTAATTCTTGGCCTGGATAGGTGAGAGAAGCTACTGAAAAGATTGAGTTGATCCGAGGAAGGATGAAGTAAGCTCATTCTAGGCAGAAAAGTTATGCAAATAAGAGGAGTAAGGATTTAGAATTCTCGGTTGGATATCTAGTTTTTGTTAAAGTATCATCGATCAAGGGTGTAATATGGTTTGAACGGTCAGAGAAATTGGCACTGAGAAATGCCGGTCTATTTCTTATTATAGAAAGGATTTAAAAACTTGCTTATCGGATAGAGTTACCGAATAGTTTGACAGGATTCGATAATGTTTTCATGTTTCTCATCTTATAAAGTGTGTGCATTATCCAAAGTCTATTATTGCACTGACTGTGTTGCAAGATCTAGTAGTGGAACTAGATATGACTTTTATTGGACAACCAATTCATACTGTAGCGACGTTTAAATTAGAGAAAGTCCACTGGAGTGACAATGAGAAAGACTGTACTTTCGAGATAGATTACAGGATTAGAGATACTTATTCGAAGCTGTTTTGATGGTATGTTCTATATTCTTCATATAGATTTTTTTTCTAGCAAATATACTAGTATTGTTGTTATATGTTTGTCACACATGTTCGCGCGATTGTTATGCTTGTTGTTTACCTTATCATAATTTTGAGGATGAAATTCTTTAAAGGGGGAGCCTATAACACCCCAATTTTTGTTTAACATTATTCAATGAATTATTTAGATAAATTAAATATAATAATGTGATGTGATAAGGAGAATGAGATTTGTTAACTAATTTGGGTCAGGCCTTAAATAATTAATTAATAAAATTGTTTTAAACATAGAATAGAAAGGAATTAATGAGAGAGGCCTATTGGAATAACTCCTTATTTCATTCTCTGTATCATTTCTCTTGCATTCATTCTCATTTCATATTTCTAAATCAAAAAAAAAAACCTAAAAGAAGGATGGCCTTTACCAAGCGGAAAAGAGGAAGAAATCTAAGGTATTCAAAGGGGGAGGCTTAGGGAATTAATCTACATCAAGTCTCAATCTCTCTTATCCAATCTAAGGTGAATAATAGTTAATCATCTTATTTTTTTATGTCTTTTTTTGGATTTATGAATGATTTTCTAATTGACTGTGATAATATTCTATGTTTGGATTGACAATATCATTGTCAGATTGAATGGTGATTTGTTGGAATTTTATATAATTATTCTATTGGATTTTAAAGGAAAAACCTATGTTTTTGATGTCTTATTGGCTTAGAATTTAAACATGTTGTATAAAACATTATTTTGGAGATAAATTTTAATTTCATAAATTTCCAAGTTCATATGAATATTTTGGAAATTCACTGAGAGGAAAATGTGTATATTTTAAGTTTTTTAATTATTAAAAATAATTAAACTAATATTTTGGTCTCGAAATTTTTGTATATGACATAAGATGAAAATAAGGGTTTTAGGTAGTTTTTGAGGATTTTTCTGTAGCTGTTTTGATTTTTTATGAACTTATTATTCTAGAAAAGTCTTAATTAATATAAGTTAATAATACTAATTACAAGGGTTCTGCTAAGATGATTGAGAAGATAGAATGTGACCTGCCAGTGATTTTCGAAAAGATTATGAGATGTATTTTGTTATCCAAAAACAATTTGACATGAGTCACAAGTTAGTGAAAATTTTAAATTTAAAAGGAAATAAATCTGTTTATTGCTTATTTACATAAGTGTTAACGATACTAAAACATAATGATTCGATGCCTCTAAATTGTTGAAACTCAACAAGGGTTGATGCATGTGGTAGCTACTCAATGGCTATGTAATGTATCTACTTTTATAAGGACTCGACAAGGGTTGGTGCTTGCTATAGCTAGTCAATAGCTATGTAATGTATCCACCTTTATGGAGACTTGATACCTTCCATTATTAGGGCTTCGATATCTCATGTGTTGAAGAGGCTGGATGAACCCATAGTTTCGAGACTCAACAACTTCTTTTTGTTAAAGATCGAGATCATCAAGTTTTAGAGGCTCAGTACCCTATGTTTTTAAGGGTTCGCAATCCACATGTTTTTAAAGGTTTGGTACCTTATGTTTTTAAGAGCTCGATGCCCATGTCTTATAGTTTCTCAACAGTTTCATTATAGTTATTCAACAACTGCATTTTAGCGGCATGAATGTCGTATGTTTTACAAACTTAAAGGCTATGTTTTAGAAGCTTGATAGCCCTTGTTTTCTAAAGGCTAGATAACCTGGTTTTCTATCAAATATTTTGCATGCCATATAAAAATGATGTATAATTTAATGGCTCGATAGCAAATGTTTTAGAGATAATTGACATCTATATTTTAGTGGCTATACAGTCATGTGTCTTATAAACATAAAAGCTATGTTTTATAGGTTCGATAGTCCATGTTTTATAGTTGTTCGACATGCCTATTTTGATAGCAAGTGTTTCAGAAGCTATGTGAAGATGATATTGCTTAGGCATAGCTAAGTTTTTAGGCTTTGTTTTCCTTGTTTTAAGAATGATTTCAAGAGGCTTATCGATTCTAAAGGTAAACGTTTTCAAGGAATAATATGGTGTTTTAGCCCACTCTTATATAAATTTTTTCTGATGGATAATATTAATTAAACTTAAGTAATTATATTATAGACATGACTGTTGATTGAGCATAGTGTGATGTATGATATTATATGTTCTTATTATCATTTGAACTGTTAAATTTGCATACTATATCATTTGCCATGCTCACATTTGCATTACCCAACATTGTACTTTTAGGAGTTCGGAACAAAATTACCAGTTAGGTTGTTCCAGTAGTAAGTATAGTTAGACTAAACTCCCAAGTGATTAGAATTGCATCCAGGAAATCAGGTAGATCAATTGTGTTAGGATGCCTTGAGTTGTCAAAAAGATATAACTCATGGATTAAAACCAGATAAGATTTTTGATGGGACTGGTGTAGGATAGCCCCCTATGCTTCAGTCGTTAGCCCAAGTTTGTTAAAGGTCCATGATTCCAGCGCATAGGGCTTTGTCAATTGTGAGACTAAAAATTATGTATGCACAGAAAGGAACACGTAGCTTTGTACACTCACTATATTGTTTAGCCAGATTTACTTCTAACCATATTTGGAGATTTGGGACATCTGATTCCTTAGTTAGCCTGATAGATTATTAGTTGGACTATAAAGACTAATAGGTTCATAGTGAGCTTAGGAAGACTATGGTTTGAGATAGATGGTCAATTTTATGGGATGGGTAAACTTTGGGAATGCATAACCCTTCAATAATAGAATAGTCATATTTACCCATATTGCATGTATATGGTCATATCATATTTTGTTTTAACCATTGTGGTTGCACTGCATGATTTATGTTCAGATTGACATATATGATAAGATACTAGTGAGGGGAAGTCAGTTCCATTCTGCGGCGTGGTCTCACCAAGTATCTAATTTTAGTTTGAGATGGCATATTATTATTCACACCGGATTTTGTCTGACCCGAAGTTTTTTCCACTTAAACTCTCAGGTGCTTGTTTGAGAAGATCGGGAGTAGTGTTTTTAGGTTAGATGAATAAACTTTCGGAGATATGTAGAAGGCTGGCTAATAATAGGAGTTTATTTCTACTGTGTTGTTTGAAGTTTATACTTTATTTCAATGGATGTAAGGATAGGGTTTATAATTATCTAGTAGTTAGACTCTGATCATCCAAGGGGGAATCTTTGTATGTCACTCCTGAAAAATATTTGTAATTGTTATGTTTTCTCTGAACGTGGAATCAATAGGATCATGTAATAAATGTCAAAGTTATTAATGGCACGTGTTTTGAAAATTTTCAAATTCGTATACTCTTGTCGTTATAGATATAATTAACCGATCTCATTTTGTTGCCGAATATTAATACTTTAGATGACTGTAGTAGCCGTAGCGCTTAGTTTCGGGCCTCAAAATGGGGATGTTACACAATTTAACACTTAATGTCTTCCTTAAAATTAATTATTTAACTCATAATCATTTCATAAAACTTTATAACCATTTTATAAAATAATTCCTTCGTTCTATTTTATCTTTTATAAAATATCCCATTTAAACTATTTTATAAAATATCTCATACTAATTTTATAAATATACTTGTTACAATATTTTACAATATCTTATATTATTTTATAAAATAATTCATTTATATTATTTTATAAAATTTCATACTTTTATAAAATATCTCTTTTATACTATTTTACAAAATCAAATTCTATTTTATAAAATATATCATTTGTACTATTTTATAAAATCTCATTCTATTTTATAAAATATATCTTTCACTAATAAAATTATTTCTTTACTTAAATTATATTTGTAAGTAACAATTAAGCTTCGTAAACCTCTAATCACTTTAAATATAAATATAGAGCCCATAACTCACATAATTAGCTTACTAACTTTTCAAAATCACTTTATATAGTTTAGTTCTCACTTACTAATGACATATATATCATAATATTACATAATTACTCACAAATCAAGCCTTTGCATCATACAAAATCATCCAAACTAATGCATAGCTTATTGACTTTTCCAAAATTAGTAATCAAATTCTTTAATAAATAATAAGTTAATATAATAATTTTTATATTATGAATACAAGCTTAGACATTTTTATATCATTTTTATATTATGAATAAGTTAATAAAATGATCATTACAACTATGTTTAGACTATTTTAATTGATTTAGGAAGTTAGAAATTTAATTTGAACGTGTAAAAATCCTAAGTTGAAATCTATAATCTTATAATAAGAATCGTAGTAAACTATTAACTTGATATTGATGTATGTGCCTCTTTTACGGTTAAATTTGTAAATCCTAAATCGACAACAAATTAAATTGCATTGAAACATGGAATGGTCATCTAGTAATTAAGGTTTTGCTAAAAAGTGATAACAGCATGAATTAGAGAATATAACGATCGATTGTTAATTTTTTTAGGAAATCCTAATTATATTACGTGACTGGCCGGCCCTGGAATCCTAGCGATCGACCAGTAGAGTTCGACCGATTAAGTCCAGTGGTCGACCTTTTCCAATGTAAGTTGCGAGTTCAAACCTCGGCCTATGGTTCTAGTTAAAGAATATAGATTATATAATTTTGTAAATAATTATATAAATGGAAAATTGACTATTTGAGCCTATTTTAGGCTGGGTACACATGTTAGAGATAGTAGGGAAGTCAGATCCCATCAAAGAATAATAGGTCATCGTGATTTGGATAACAGTTAAATACCCAAATGAGAATTAAGAGTTTACTAAGGCAATGTATTTTGCAAACATTCTGGAGATGTTCCGTAGTTGGCTCTCAACATTGATGAAGACACTAAGTGAGTGAGCCCAGTGAAAACGGGGGATTCTAAAGGACATTCAAGCCCAATGTAGCATGATAAGTGTCTATAAAGTAGAAAAGATCATGGCACTAATGGGAGTCCTTTTACGCATGGTTCTGGCACGATGTGGCACAGATGGATGCCGACGTGGTACAATAAAATGCATTTTGCTACTACGACCAAGAGATAAACATGGGTTTCTCACAACGAGTCACTTTGAAAGTTTGCATTTTGGGTTCTCCCTCTCCAGGAATAGTGATGGTTATAGGTTTATGGGAGAGAGTTTCCACAGCAGCCTATAGGCATTATTTTCTTATTTGATAACTCTAGGAACATTGGTCAATCGTTAGTGTAAGGTTCGATCTGTAGTTAGACCCTAATGTAAGATAAGTACCCCTAGGTAATGGACCATAGGAATTCATGGATACTTGTAGCACACCCTTTGTCATTTATAATAGCTTTAAAATTAACTGTACATGATCATCACATGCTAAAATTGTATTCATTAACTAGATTTTGTTCTAACCCATTCCCTTTCCTTCTTTTCCCACTAGGTGGACTGAGTAGTAGGTGATTGGCCCATTCTCGATACTTGGAGAATCAACCTAATCTTTGGAGATTGCTTTTTTTATCATATTTGCTCTCACTGTATTATTCTATCTTATTAGTACATTTTATATCTTTTATCAGACTTGGAGGATACTTTCTATGTACTATGTATTTGATAATGTATTGATTTTCTAAGACTCCAATTCGGATAATTTTTGAGGTGGACATTTTTCTATGTAATACGTTTTATTCCTTTCTATGAGTTCTAAAATTATAGTATATCTTAGATTATACTTGCTTTTATTAGTGTTTGTAATGTTAAAGGAAAAACCTTGACAACTCACATTTCTCGTCAAGAAGCGAGGCTGAAATTTACATTGAGCTTTGGATCAGTGTGTCAGAAAGTGCAATTTATCACAGTTGGTATCAGAGCATAGGTTTAAAGTTCCTTAGGGATTAGGATCTTATTAAGTGAATGTATTTGAAAAGTTTTTGAAAAATATGGTTTTCTAAAAGATTTTTCAAAATTGTCTTCAAAAGTTTTCAAAATGGACTTTTTAAAAGTATATATATAAGTATAGATAAAATATTTCAAAAAGTTTTTTAAAACTTTTCATATATAAAAATATCTCTTGTTCATGCCTATGCTAGTTCTCATTAATGCCTATGTTATCGCTTATCTCTTAAGCGTATTTATGCTATCTGTGGAAAGTCGTTCATTCTTAAAATTCACATATAGTCGATGAGTGATCTTGCGGGTTTAGGCTTCGGCGATGCAGCCAAGGTCCCAAGTGTGAGCATCCCAATATGATTCCATCGGTATCTTCAAGCGAGGGGACGGACTGAGCTAAATCCCACTAGAGAGCCTATGGAGAGAGCGATAGATGTGGTTCCTGCCCATCCACATCACTATATATTTTATTAAGCTATGCAAGAATTTCACTAGTGCTAGGGGTAAGCCATATACGGGGACAAAGTTTCATGTGGATTTGAGGATATGGATCCTTTCTTGTGAGAGAATCTTTGGCTTGATGGGTTTAACAGTTGAGATGAGGAGGTAGTTAGCTACTTGATAGTTATAGGAAAGGCATTGAACTGGTGGGAATATGTTGAGTCTGAGATCGATGGAGGAGACGTTTCTTGGAAGGAGTTCCGTAGAAAATTTGAGATAAATTTTTTGTCTAAGGTGGAGGAAGGCACTCAGTTAGAGAAGTTTATCCACTTGAGCCTAGGAAATATGCCTATTAAGGAATATGTTAACCAGTTCAATGAGTTAGGTAGATTCGTTATGGAGCTGATTGACATGCCTCACAAGAAGGCTCTTAAATTTGCCAAAAGGGCTGAACCAACCTCTCCAAGTTTTAGCTTTGAGTCACATTCCTATAGGCACTACTTATGAGGGTCTAGTAGAGATGGCTTTATCGATACCATCTCCAAGGAGGAAGTAAATAGGAGGCTAGGAAGTTTAGGGAGACTAGGCACTAGAAGAATAAGAAGAAAGGAGGATTTGGGCCGAAGTGAAAAATTCAAAAGAAGGATATGAAGTGTAATAAGTGTGGCAAACCGGGGCACCCTGCTAAGGAATACAGGATGGATGGATTGCACAAAGATAAAGTGTTATAATTGTGATTGGTATGGGCATTCGAAATGAGCTTGCATAGCACTACAAAAAGCTTCTACTCAGACTTCTACTCGGGTGGTTACAGCTTACGCACTAGAGGTAGTCCATAGATCGAGTACACAGCCAGAAGTGGATGAGGGTAAGAAAGTGATGATTGAAGGTGCGTTGACTCTTTCAAGTTTATCTACTTGCACATTACTTGATAGTGGGGCTTTACATTCTTTAATTTCTAATGGACTTATTGATGACTAATACTTACACACTAGTATAGTCATTGACCTTGTAGCTGCATCAAACTCGATAGGAGGATCGATCTATTTTTCTATGTTATGCAGGGTTTCGAAGTTGTTTATCTTAGGTGTCGAGTTTGATTGTGATGCCTTTGTATTGAGATTATATAGGTTTGGGTTGATATTAGGCATGAATTGGATGACTATATATTGGGCTATTTTGGACTGTGATAGGAAGGTTGTTAGATTGAGCATGTGTATTGGACGTAGCTTGGAGGCTTATTGCGATCCTCGAGGATTTGTTATGTTGCAATACCTATATTAATTGGACCTATCACATGACAAGCTTAGTGCAACGCATGTACTTAGAGATTTCCGAGATGTTTTTGCTAAGGTTACCAGTCTCTCTCCCAAGAGAGAGGTCAAGTTTATGATCTACCATTCTGAGAACGCCATACCCATCGCTTTACCACTAAGGCATATGGCTCCAAAGAAAAGAAGCGAGTTGTGAAAGCATGTTGATGAGTTGTTGGAGAAGGGTTTTATTTGGAGGAGCATTTCTAAATAGTGAGCGCATATCGTCTTTTCCATTAGGACGGATGGTTCACTGAGACTCTATGTTAATTATAGGTAGCCGAATAAACTAACCAAGAAGAATCCGTATCCATTGGCCTGCATAGACGATCTCTTTGATTTGTTAGTTAGAGCTAAGGTATTCTTACAACTTCGTTTGGCTATTGAATTCCCTCAGTTGCATGTAGCCAAGGATAGAATTTTGAAGACATCATTTCGTACACTCGACGGATTATATGAGTAGTTAGTCATGCCATTTGGACTGACCAATGCACCTGTCCAATTTTTTAATTTAATGAGCTGAGTATTTAGGTAGTTTCTTAACAAATTCATTGTAGTATTTATGGATGATGTTCTCATATACCCGAGGTGTGAGAAGGAGCATGCATTGCATTTAGAGGAAGCGCTTAATATACTCGGTGTGCATAAGCTAAAGGCAAAGTTTTCAAAGGGTCGCTTTTGGAGAGAGGAGGTATGCTTTTAGGGACACATCGTCTCAAAAAGTGGATTGGCGGTTGTTAACTCCTCTTTTTCACAAATCAGCGATGTAACGAGCTAGATATGGCAGCGACCTAACGACCTAGAGTATGAACGAGTTAACTTAGACGCGACTTAACGACCGAACAGCCCAAGCGACCTAACATGGATGCGAGACCAACTGCAAGCTAGCGACCTATAGTACTAAACGACTTAAGTACCCAACGACCTAGTGACTTAAGTATCCAACGACCTAGCGACTTAAGTACCTAACGACCCAGCGACTTAAGTATCTAATGACCTAGCGACTTATGTATCCAACGACCTAGCGAGCCAAAAAAGGAAGTGACCTAGCGAGCTCCAGAATAAAGCCACATGTATACTCTCTCTCATTAGGTCGTCTGCGACCTAAGCAAGCCGATATAACATTTATGCTTTAAGTGCTAAGTCGCTGACAGCCAGTACCTGGTTGAAAAGGAGCTTCACTAGGTCGTGTACGACTTAAGTTACTTCAGGACCGACCTCCCATAGGTCGTTACTACCTACTAACTCGCTCAGATGACCTATTACGACCTTATTAAGTCATAAACCACATCCCCTCGATCGCTGGCGACCTACGACCCATCCAAGGTCGTTCGCGACCTACGACCTAGTCTAGAAATATCCTATAAATACCCTACCTACTGCAACCAAAAAGGGATCTTTTTTTGGCTCATTCCTGGAACGCCGATACTCTGCTGAATTCTCGACTCACTCGACACATCAAACACAAAAGGCATCTCAACTAACTTCAAGAGGAAATCTTACACAATCAACATGGATTCACAGAATTCTTCTACATCGGAGTTCTAGTTGTTTGTCTCATTAGTATTGTAATTGAAGATTGTTGTAAAGTTGTAATTGATTCAGTAATAAAGAGGATTAAAGTGGACGTAGCTTAATCTAAAGCCGAACCACTATAAAATTGTTGTCTTTTACTGCTTTCTCTGGACTTTCTTACTTGTTTCTAATTCCCGTGTTCACGGGAGGTGCTTTCACTTAACCTCTACATACACCGTGGTGTTAGCGTTCAATTTTTAGCGTTAACATTTTTGGTGCTTTCACTGAGAACCCAACTCAGGGCTATCTTCGTCATTGCTTCGCAAAAGTTTGTTGAAAGAGTCTTTATCAAAACCAGGAGTCTATCATAAATAATGGCTCCTGGAAGAAAGCGTGGATATGCAAGACCTAGTAATGTCCATGAAAATACTGCCACTTCTCCTTCATAAACTCAAGTAGCACCAAGTTCCGGAATTACACGAGCAGAGTTAGATGCTGCGGTATCTGGATTATACCAGCAGATGGAAACTCAGAATGCTTTAATGCTTGAGAGGATAAATGCGTTGCTCGGAGCGAACCGTCAACCGGTGAATAACGAAGAAAATCTTGCAGATGATATTCATGATCCTGAGGAAAGGAATATTCCACAAAAAGCAGCTAGCCCCGCCAAAGAAACACCTCCTCAAGCTGGAGGATCGAGACCACAGCCAACTCTCCGCGAACGTTTGTCCCGACAAACTTCCGAGAAAATGGCCGAAGTCTGTCCTGCAGATCCTTTAAATGATGAGGAATATCTTTCGGGCATGGTGCGACAAACCATGAAAGAAAGCATGCAGAGAGATGAAGATGAGAAGGAATGGGGATTCGCTCCGAGCAAATCTCCGTTCACTGAGAAGATTCTAAAGGCAGAATTCCCAAGGAAGTTTGTTCCTCCGACCATCCCGGCTTATAAGGGAACAAGAGACCCCAATCAATTTCTGTATAAGTATGATTGGCACATGACTGGTGCTAGAGCGTCCGATGAGATCAAATGTCGGTACTTTCCGGTATACTTGGAAGGAGTGGCTCTGCTCTGGTTCATAAAACTTCCGGTCCGATCCATAGACCAGTTTGCCGATTTGACTCGGAAGTTTAAAGAGCAATTCAGGTTGTATGCTTCGAAGGCAAAGGATATTATGTCGCTGTCAAGCTTGGAACATAATCTAGGGGAATCTTTCAGGTCTTTCTTGAACCGCTTCAACATAGCTTTGGCTGAAGTGGACAATGCAGAGCCACGAATGGTCTTGACATACCTGATGAGGGCAATTGACAAATCAACCGAATTTGGGAAGTGGCTGAGGATGAAAGAACCGAATTCACTTGGGAAATTCTATAAGAAAGCTGGTGAATTCGTGCGCTTGGAAAGCCTTCGGGCACCAGTTAAAGTGGCATTGATAGAGGTTAAGGATAATACTGCTGCCCCTATCAAAAAGGAATCTGGAAGTCAGAAAAGGGAGAATAATGGTGGAAAGAAACAGAAAGATATGAAGAAACCTCGCTTTTTAAAATCTTCAGATTTCACTCCTTTGACTGACACTCCGTAGAATATCTTCTTTGCTACCAAAGATGCGGTAGAATATCCTAAACCGCCTGAGATGAGAGTTAACAAAAAAGCTGCTCAAAGTGGGAGATTCTGTCTGTTTCATAATCAACCCGGTCATGATACCAACGAATGTCGCCATCTGAGAAATTTAATTGAAGAACTGTTGAGCGAGAACAAGTTGCAGCAATATGTTAAGAGAAGTAGAAATGACCCAACTTCGTCTACTAAGGGTCAGCAACTTCCTGCTCATCCATTTGGCTCGGGTGAGAGGAATACTGTGCATGAATCAGAAAGGCCTATTATTAATGTGATTACAGGAGGACCTCACCAAGCAGGCAGAAGCTGGGGCGAGATGGAAAGATATGCCCGTGCCTTGAAATACGCACCAACAGAAGAAAGTGTTTTTGTGCTCGAAGATGCTGCACCTTTGAAGCAGCAGAAAACTTTTAATGATGATATTGTTTTCAGATCCAGGGACTTTATGGGCACTGAAGCTCCGACCATGGATCCCTTGGTCATCTCTGCAGGCATTGGGCCGGCTATTGTGAGAAGAGTGCTTGTAGATTGTGGCGCTTCTTGCAACATTCTCTTCAAAAAGACATTCGATCAAATGAAAATCCCAATGGCTGATGTTCAGGCCTCATCTCAGAAGATTATTGGATTCACTGGGGAACCGAAGCAGCCCATTGGAACTATCGACTTGTTCGTAGAGCTTGGAGAGGCGTAGAAGAAGGTAGTTCGGAAACAGACTTTTGTAATTGTTGATGAATTTTCTGCCTACAACGACTTTTTAGGCCAACCAACTCTTGCGGCTTTTAAAGCAATTCTCGCCCTGTGGTGCCTCACTATGAAATTCCCCACGGATAACGGAGTTGAAGTTATTAAAGGGGATCAGAACGCTGGGCGAGAACGTTATCTAATAGAGCTGCATGAAGCAAGGAAAAGAGAGATGGGAAAAGATGTGGCAGCCCCAGTCCGCATCAAAGAACTAACCTTGTAGCAATTACAAGGTGGACCCTGCACTGGCGAGCATAGTAGGGCACGAAGAGAAATGGATCCCAGAAAAGCTAGTGCAGGGGAGAATAGAGTGGTGCGAGTAGAAGTAACGGTGTCAGTGCCTGTTGACCTGAAAGATCCGAACAAAGTGGTGAATGTGGGCTCGCAACTTAATGTGACGGTTCAAAATTCCTTAATATCATTCTTGAAGGAAAATATGGACGTATTCGCTTGGACTCATGCTGATATGTGCGGAATATCCCCAGAAATTGCAGTACATACTCTGAATATTGATTCGAAGTTTACATCAGTAAAACGGAAAAGAAGAACCCAGGGTCCTGAAAGGTCAGCAGCGTTGAAAGAAGAGGTTGACCGGCTTATGGAGAATGGTTTCATCAGGGAGTCTACTTATCCGATATGGGTTTCAAATCCAGTACTGGTTAAGAAAGATAATGGGAAATGGAGAGTTTGCATTGACTTCTCAGATTTAAACAAAGCCTGCCCCAAAAACTGCTTCCCGTTACCTAGGATAGACCAGCTGGTGGATGGAACAGCGGGGCACAAATTATTACCTTTCATGGATGCTTACTCCGGATACAACCACATTATGATGCATGAGTCGGATCAGGAGGATACGAGCTTCATCAACAATAAGAATGTAGGGTCAACTTATCCAAGACTCGTCAATGCTATGTTCAAACCGCAGACTGGAAAAACTATGGAAGTTTATGTTGATGATATGTTAGTGAAGTCAAAGAAAGCGGTAGACCATATGGACCACTTGGCGAAAATGTTTGCAATCCTCCGAAAGTATGGAATGAAACTTAATCCTTTGAAATGTTCGTTTGGGGTGGAGTCCGTAAAGTTTCTGGGTTTCATAGTGAGTGCTAGGGGCATTGAAGCTAACCCTACTCAGATTGCTGTCTTAAAAGAAGTAAAAGTTCCTAGAACGAAGAAGGAATTGCAAAGTCTTAATGGAAAAGTCGCTGCCTTGAGTCGATTCATTTCCAAAGCTACTGATAAATGCATTCCATTCTTTGATGCACTGAAGAAAGGAAGGAAAATTTTTGACTGGAATTCTGAATGCCAGAAAGCTTTCGATGAGTTGATTCGTCGTATGGAAGCGTCTCCAATACTTTCTAAGCCGGACAATGGTGAAGTATATTTGGCAATCTCATCTCGTGCTCTCAGTGCAGCGTTGGTACAGGAAGGCGCAAGAATTCAGCGCCCGGTCTATTATATCAGCAAGAGATTCACCGGGGTAGAGATGAATTATTCAAAATTGGAAAAGCTCGCCTATTGTCTACTCATTGCATCAAAGAAGTTGAGGCCGTATTTCCAAGCTCATCCTATCAAAGTCCTCACTGATCAACCTCTAAAGCAAGTCCTGTTTCGTCCTGAGACTTCGGGTCGTCTTCTAAAGTGGAATATTGAACTCAACCAATACAACATCACTTATCATCCCCAGAGAGAAATCAATGGATAAGCTTTGGCAGATTTTATCGCAGAATGTACAGATAAAGGTGATAGTGAGGAAGAAGTGACTGATAATCCCCCAATTCAATGGAAATTATATATTGATGGTGCAAGAAACGATTACTGTTCCGGAGCTGGGGTTGTGCTTGAAACCCCTGAAGGGCGGTCGTTGTGCTATGCATTGAGATTGGAATTCCCTTCGACAAACAATGAAGCAGAGTATGAAGCCCTTATTGCCGGTTTGAGAATTGCTAAAGAGTTGAATGTCAAAGTGTTGCAGATCTTCAGTGATTCACAACTTATTGTATGTCAAGTCAAGAAAGAGTTTCAGACTAAAGGAGGAAATATGCCTGCTTATTTGTCAAGATCTTGGGAATTTCTCGATGATCTTGACCATTATACGATAAATCATATACCCCGGGAATAGAACATGAAGGCAGATTCTCTCGCAAAGTACGCAAGCACTGGTGAAGCTCAATTATTGGGATTAGTTCCTTTGGAAGTCCTGTCATCCCCAAGCATTGATGAGATGGATATTGACTGGATCATGACTATATCTCAAGAGCAAGAATCATGGATGACTTCGATAATGGAATATCTGCTCAACGGTTCTCTACCAGAAAGTTCAAAAAAACGACAGAAGTTGCTAAGAAAAGCCTCCAGATACATAATTCAAGATGGCCGATTGTACAGGCGAGGATTCTCAATGCCATTACTCCGATGTGTGACCAAGGAAGAATCTAAAACAATTCTAGCTGAAGTACACAGAGGAGAGTGTAGAGACTATTCAGGTGGTCAAACTCTAGCAAAGAAAACCCTCCGTTATGGGTATTTTTGGCCAGATATTAATCGTGATGCTGCAAGCTATGCCCAAAAATATGACCGATGCCAGAGATTCGCAAAGATCCCAAGAGCACCTTCTACTGAGATAACACAGATGGTCAGTCCGTGGCCATTTGCTATTTGGGGAATAGATCTCATCGGGCCTTTGCCAACCGCCAAATCCAGAATTAGATATGCTATTGTTGTTGTTGATTATTTTACTAAATGGGCTGAATCTGAACCATTAGCTACTATTACCTCTAAAAAGATGATAAACTTTTTAACTAAGAATATCATTTGCAGGTATGGTGTGCCTCAAAAGATAATCACAGACAATGGAACCCAATTCGAAAGTGAAGAGTTCCAAGATTTTTGCAAGCGATTCAAGATCTAGAAAAGCTTCTCAGCAGTGGCTCATCCAGGCAAACGGGCAAGTTGAAGCAGTAAACAAAATTATCAAATCAACCATCAAAAAATAGCTAGAAAAAGCGAAAGGTGGTTGGGTCGATAAGCTTCCACTAGCATTATGGGCATATAGAACTACACACAAAACTGCGACCGGGCACACTCCATTTTCATTAGCATATGGATCGGAAGCAATGATTCCGGTGGAAATAGAAGTCCCTTCACATAGAAGAATTCATTTCAACCAAGCTGAAAACAAAGAGTTGCAACTTGAAGCACTTGACTTCCTTGATGAAAAAAGGGAAGAGGCTCAGCTCAGAATTGCAGCCCATTAGCAAAGAATTGCCAAGCATTTCAATTCCAAAGTTCGCCGACGCAGCTTTGAGATTGGGGATCTAGTCTTGAAAAGGGTCATGACAGAAACATGAGTGTTTGCGCCAAACTGGGAAGGGCCATGTGTCATAGGCCAAAAACTTCTTGATGGCACTTTCAAACTGACAACTGTCGAAGGAGATCCAATTCCAAGAGCTTGGAACAACAATTATTTGCGTCCATATTTTACTTAAAAGCTTTGCTTAAGTCTGTAAAAAGAATTATGAATGTATGATTCTTGTATTGAAAGCCATTGTAAAGCCAGTGCAAGTGAATAATAAGAACTATAAAGTGGATGAAGGCCCAGTTCTTGGCCGAACCACTATAAATCTTGTGTTCTCTACTGCTTGTTTTATTTCGATATATAAAGTACTTCAATTGTATTGCTAAAATGTCGATTTAATATTGCAGGCTATTAAAACAAAGCTTACCCATCATAAGACCAAGCGATCCCTAACATCACTCAACAAATGAATATCTAGCCACAAAAATTCGAGATTCAAATCCTATATAAGAAGTGCTTCAAGCAAACAGTTAGTGGTTCCGCCAGAAGTAGACCCTTCCTAACTAATTGTGATCGTTTGTGCAAACAAACATTTGATTAATTAGCCTGTGTCTATCCCTGCAAACTCATTTAACAATGAAGTACACTTCTTTGGATAAAATAAGCTACTTGCAAAAGTAAGGAACGTGCGCTTGAAAATGATAACAGGAAACCGCTGATATGAGCAAATGGCGAAAAGACATGGGCGAGCAGGTAGCAAACAGCAAAAGACCTCCTCGGAGGCACAAGCCCTCTTCGGAGGCACAACTCTTCCGAGGATAAAGACCTCTAGTGGGACGTGCCAGAAAAAGAGAGTCCTCCTTCTCGATAGAAAGTTGTGGACTGATTGGTGGCACAGGACACTCGTTAACTAGCTGAGAACGTTTGTGCAAACAAACAATCCAAGTAACTTGTGTCCACCCTGTGAATCCATCCAACCGAGAGAAGGAAACTTCAAACTTCCAGGCAACAGCCCTACTAGGAGGCACACATTCCACCGAGATTTGAAATAAAACTTCACAAGTGCTGGAATGTGAAAAGCCCTCTTCGGAGGCCCATTTCACCATAGTTGAAATGCTAAAAGACCTTTAATGGGACTAGCCAGAAAAAGAGAGTTGTCTTTCTCGACAGAAAGTTGTGGATTGATCGGTGGCACAGGACACTTGTTAACTAGCTGAGAACGTTTGTGCAAACAAACAATCCAAGTTACTTGTGTCCGCCCCGTGAATCCATCCAACTGAGAGAAGGAAACTGCAAACTTCCAAGCAAAGGCCCTACCAGAGGCGCACATTTCACCTGATCTGAAATAAAACTTCACACGAGTCGAAATGTGAAAAGCCCTCTTCGGAGGTCCGCTTCCCAGCGGACAGGGAAAAAATTAAAGCCTCTCCCCAAAGGCAGAAACAAAAAGCCCTCTCACCATAGGTACAAACAAGAAGCCCTCTCCCTAGAGGCACAAACAAAAAGCCCTCTTCCCAGAGGCACAATCAACAAAAAGCCCTCTTCCCAGAGGCACAATCAAACAAAAGCCCTTTACTGAGGCACAAGCAGGGCAAAGCCCTTTTTCGGAGGCCCACTGTACCACGAAGGAAAATTCACTTTCCAAAAATAAAAGTGAAGTGTAAAACTTCGCAAAAAAAAAAGAAAGAGAAAACTTCTCCAATATGAGACGCATTCTACTAAATCAAAAAAATATTTCCTTAAAACGGAAATATTATCCTATAAAGTACAGATGCAAACCTCCTTCAAGTGGAAAAGTTGTTCTCTAAAGAAAGATCACAAGTCTTCTCGAAACAGAAGAGTTGTTCTCCAAAATTCTGCCAATGTGAAATAGATTACAATAAACCATGGTATGAGGGCAATATAATATAGTCGCAAAAATAAAAACAATGCTCAAGCAACATACCATAGGTTTACCGCAACATCACACAGGGATAATAAAGATACTTATATATAAAAAAAAGGGAATAAATGCATTCTCAAATACAGACATAAGTTTGTACAAGTAAAAGAATTATTTTATTCCATACCATAAAAAATTTTATATATGCGCAGGTTTCAAAACAAAAGAAAGTGGGGACCGGTACCCGCACAATCGCCGGTCAACACAAGTCTTTGTATATACAAGCAAAAAAGCAAAAAGCAACGTAAAAATCATAAGTCCTAAGCCGATCACTTCTTCTTCCTACCACATTTCGAGCTTACGCCTGGCCGGATGATCAGTTTTTGAGGCCGGCTTGTGAGAGTAGGGGAAGAAAGAGGAAAAGGCGCAATTGGACGTTCTTTTGTTTTTTCCTCGCCAGCAGAAACTTCTTTCCTTTTCTTTGAGACTCCGCGTTTCCCCCTCTTCTTAGAAGAAGATTCACTACCCGGAGAGAAAAGAGTGGATAATGTTATGTCATCAGAAGCGGTCTGCTTCGGAGTTCTCTCCCCTTCTTCAGGTTCTTCGACCTTTTGTTCTTGAGAAGCAACAGGATCGTCCAAGTCACGAAGAGCTTCTATCTGCTCTTCTTGCGACCCCGGTTGAGAGATAGAATGGGGAGCAATCTGAAGTGGCGGATAGGAAACAGCTGGAGGAGGGGAAGTCTGAACAATACTTGGTGCTTTCTCTACAGGAGAAGAAAAGTTAAAGTCAGTATTCCTCATAAAATGAGGGGATAATGGCTCATCGACACTTAATAAATAAGCAAGAAGCTCATCGAACTCAATCTAAGCGAACAAGTAGTCCACTTGAGCGAGATCAACATTGAGGTTACCTGGAGAAGTAGACTTCACTATATCAACTTCGAAGTCCTGCGCTTCAGCGCTTTCTTGAGCCTCATCTCCAGTGTGGGCGGTGGTGCTTTCAATAACGGCTTTAGCAGGAGGAGGAGAATGGGAACTGGAGCCAGCAGTATCGATATCGACTGAAACTAAAGGTATAACTGGGTCGGTTGAAATTGTCTTTCCTAAATGTTCTCCTTCGGTCGTTTCAGCTCTCTCTTTGGCAAGTTGCTCCTTTCCCCTAGCAAGAGCGGCACATGCATCATCATCTAGGTAGTGCGCCATTAAATCTACTTCCGCATACCGGGCTACTCCAAACATATCAAGTATGGCCTCCCACACTTTGGCCAAAGTGATTTCATATGCCGGCCCCAAAAACTTAAGGCTATCGTGCCCTAGAACACTGTGGATGTAAAACTCGAATAAAGTGGAGCTGACTTCAGCTTTGGTTGCCATATGAGATTCTTCGGCACAGCTTTGCCGGCAACAGCTTCATCACGCTCCTTTTCAGCTTTAGAAAGTCCAGTTTTCAGCAGTTCAATCTCCAGGTTCTGGGCGTTGGTTTTCTCTCGAAGTTGAGCAACATCAACTAGGTAGTTTTCTACAGCTTGTTGTTGTACTTCAAATTTAGGTTCGGCATCTCTCTGTGCCACGTGAGCATCTCTCACTTGTTTTAGAAGCACTTCTTCTCTCTGAGAATAAGAAGTGGAAGAAGTGGCGAGATCTTCCTTAAGTTTTTCGACCTCTGCCTCAAGCTTTTCATTATAAGTAGCTATGCTCCTCATTTCCGCGTCATGCTGCTCAAGAGTTTTCTGCCATTCGGATTTGTCGTTTTCCATTGTTAGTATGGCCTCAAGATTTGCACGATTTACCCTCTGAAGCTCGTCGACAAGCTTCTGCCAACCCGACATTCTCTCAATGTCAAGTTTCACGGCATCAAGGTTGCGCAGCATAGCTTGCTTGTTAATCGGGACCAAATCAAGGTCAAAGCGCACTCCCTTCAAGCACCAATGTAGAAACCGACTTTGAAGAGTGGCCGGGCCTTGTCCAACCTGGTATGAGGGCCTGCCAATAATTGTTTGAATATCAGTACGAGTAAGTGCAGGAGATTGAGAAGGTGCAGGAGCAACAGGCCTTTCAGGAAGTTCGGATGCTGGCTTTTCGCCATGTTTGGCCCTTTTACTAGCATCTTCAAGGATGTGGCTTTTCCCCTTATCGTCACAGGATTTCCGTTTATGAGAATCATCTTCCCTCTGGAAAGAGTCATGTCGCTCATCTCGCCTTTCGTGGCGTTCTTCATAGGCGCGCCTTTCACAAGCTTTCCTCGCAGCTCTTTCTTCGTCTGTTTCCCAAGAGGTAGGAAGATACCTCCTGGGGTCATAAGCACCGCACTTCCCATAGCGCTAGAAAACATCGTAGTAGGAGCCACTTCTTCCCATTGGAGAATCTGAAAATAAAGAAAAGATAAAATCAGAAAATTTGAAAGCAAGAGAGTTGAACACATATAAGTGCTGAAAAGTCCTAAGTGTGTGTAACGTGCAAACTACGTGCGTCGAATCACGAACCACTCCTGGGTTGGGGGGTGATGACGGATCTAACAGCCAGTGTTAACTCTTGGGCTGATGGAGTTTGTTGCAGAATGGATGTCGCTTCGACTGCTGGAGAAATAACTTTAGTAGTGATAGGATCATCTTTAAAAAGCTCCTGTGAAGTATTCATCAGGTCGCTCAACCCCTTAAAAGTATCATCACCGCTGTGCCTAGCAGGACTCGTTCTCTCAGCTCCTTCGTCACCAGAATTCCCGGGTTGTTGAGGAGGCTCCTCTTCTTTGATGACCAGGGCAAGTGCCAGTTTAATGGATGACCCCGCAACATTAATTGAAGTAGAACACTTTACCAAGGAAGCCTCAACAGTATGTTCTTTCGATGCAAGTTCTCCAACAGGAACTGGGGCATCCGATGTTTTTACTGGAGAGTCGGGGACTTCATGAGGTTAGGTAGAACGAGAAGGGTGCAAAAGCCCGTATTGGTGCAGAAGTTCATCTTTCAGCAAAAACTTAATACTTCTTTCTTCAGCCGGCACGGCACTTAATCTATCAAAAGTCGTCTTGTGACTGGGATTTCTAGATGGACGAGGAAGTGTTGTAAAAGAAAAGAATGAAGTTAGCGCACAGCAATTCGGATCTTGAAAATCTGAAACGGAAAGAACGGGAATGAGCAATCTTACTTCCTTTTCTCCAGATGGCATAAAACCCTAGGGGGCAGCGGACGAAGAAGAATTGATTCAGAAAACCGTGAGCACTTTCGGAAAGATTGGTGATAAGCTTACGATTTCTGGCACTTCTCACGAGTATAAAGGAGGGGTGGTCTTTATTCTTTGCGAACGTGCATAAGTAACAAATTTCTTCGAAGCTCGGAAGACGATTAAGTGTCCTCCTGAATAAAACACACAATCCCATCAGGATGGCGTAGCCATTGGGATGTAGTTGAAAGGGAGAGATGGTTAGCCGGAAAAGGAGTTGATGAAGAAATTCATTGAAAAGAGGAATGGCACCACAAAGGCACATCTGATGGTTGACGGCGACAAAACCGAGAGGTGGCCTGTCGGCAGTATCATTTGGGCCAAGAAATATAGCATCCGCTTCGGCAATCCCAAATTGAACAAGTAATTGATTGAATGCCCGTTGACTCAGGGTAGTTGGAGTTCTCTCCGGAGGATCGACCAATGGGTCGGTTATCGGGAAGACTCCTTCGGATTGCTCGATTATCACTTCTTGAGAAGACATTCTACACAAGGAACTGGATATTCAAATGTGAAGGTGCACGTTTCCTAAATGTGTGAAGTGTTGTGCAGAACTAATAAAATAACGAGAAAACATAACTGAAATTAAACTAATTAATAGTTGTCGGTTAAAAAGCTTCAGGGCTTGTTGTTTTAAGTTTAAGTACAGTGTTGAAGCAAACAAATTAGCTTTAGTTGGTTAATTCAACATTGCTTTAATACTTCACTTGAGTTTATTGATTCACAGCATTTCATATAATTTCTTTAAATTGATTATCTTTTATCGACTAATCTGTCATTTGAGGTGGGCTGTCAATGGCAGTATATTCGTCCCGTTTTCTGCAAATGTTGTATTTAACAGGTTAATAGCATTAAAGTTAAAATAATCTGTAAAAAAGTACGACGAGTTCAAGCAGTTCATTCTAGCTGTTCAAGTTGGAAATTCAGTCAAGTTCTGTCAAAGCTTTGCAAATGTCCAAGGTTTCTAAGGTCGCATTGTTCAAGTTAAAGAGTTCAAGGCATAGAACTTCATGGCAAGGCAATGTAAATTTGGTTAAGTATTAGGTCGTCCAGACACTCTCACGACCTAAAAGCTTAAGTCACAGGAAGTTAAGCCACAGCAAGTGTCCAAGTGTTAGCTCGTCTGCGATTTAAAAGTTGTGTTCTAAAGGTTAGCTCGTCTGCGATTGAAAGTTGTGTTCTAAAGGTTAGCTCGTCTGTGACTTAAAAGTTGTGATGCAAAGGTTAGCTCGCTCAAGTCATGATGCGACCTAGAGGTAGGTCGTTAAAGAGGATGATTCGTCCATAGTAATGGGTCATGCATCATAGGTCGCAAGGCCCTTAGGTCGTCTAACTCATTAGGTCGCTCTGAGAGCATTTCAGGAATATGCCTAGCTTTCTTCCATCAAGAAATCCTAAGTCTTATCCTCCACTCGCATGCTGCCACGTATTCGTCTCCCTTACCTCACCGAAGTATCACAGCAAAGCCTAAAACCTACTAACCCGATAACCATTTCCTTGTCTCCTTCAAACTCCCAAGACATCCTCAAAAACCCCTTATCGATTCTAAAAACTTTACATTCACCAAGATAACTCCATGAAACCCTAGGCCGACTCACGTTTTAAAGCAATCGCCAATGATTCAACAATAATCGGAAGGTGAATCAGGACATAATCTTACAGCATGGTGGCGAAAATGATCGGAATTACCTTTGTTTGCTGTTGGAATCAACAATTGGGGATGAAAAAGAGGAGATTTTGCGATTAGCTTCTGAGCTTGAATGACAACAATGGAGGTAAAGGGATAGGTGATAAAGTGATGGGAGCGAAGCGACTTACAGTTTATAAAGGAAACAGAGGAAGAAGGTGATTGGGTGCATGAGTTAGCAATCTTCTTGAGTCGCTTACGACCTAGCAGAGTTATATCGAAGCATACGACCTATAACATAGGCATATGCTTCGAGGGGAAAGTGTTAACTCCTCTTTCTCACGAATCAGCGATGTAACGAGCTTGATATGGCAGCGAGCTAACGACCTAGAGTATGAACGAGTTAACTTAGACGCGACTTAACGACCTAACAGCCCAAGCGACCTAACATGGATGCGAGACCAACTGCGAGCTAGCGACCTATAGTACTAAACGACTTAAGTACCCAACGACCTAGCGACTTAAGTATCCAACGATCTAGCGACTTAAGTACCCAATGACCTAGCAACTTAAGTATCCAACGACCTAGCGAGCCAAAAAAGGAAGCGACCTAGCGAGCTCTAGAACAAAGCCGCATGTATACTCTCTCTCATTAGGTCTCTTGCGACCTAAACAAGCCGATATAACATTTATGCTTTAAGTGCTAAGTCGCTGACAGCCAGTACCTGGTTGAAAAGGAGCTTGACTAGGTCGTGTACAACTTAAGTTACTTCAAGACCGACCTCCCATAGGTCGCTACTACCTACTAACTCGCTCAGATGACCTATTACGACCTTATTAAGTCGTAAACCACATCCCCTAGGTCGCTGGCGACCTAAGACGCATCCAAGGTCGTACGCGACCTACGGCCTAGTCCAGAAATCTCCTATAAATACCCCACCTACTCCAACCAAAAAGGGATCATGTTTTGGCTCATTCCTAGAACGCCGATACTCTGCTGAATTCTCGACTCACTCGACACTTCGAACACGAAAGGCATCTCAACTAACTTCAAGAGGAAATCTAACACAATCAACATGGATTCACAGAATTCTTCTACATCGGAGTTCTAGTTGTTTGTCTTATCAGTATTGTAATTGAAGATTGTTGTAAAGTTGTAATTGATTCAGTAATAAAGAGGATTAAAGTGGACGTAGGCTTAATCTAAAGCCGAACCACTATAAAATTGTTGTCTTTTACTGCTTTCTCTGGACTTTCTTACTTGTTTCTAATTCCCGTGTTCACGGGTGGTGCTTTCACTTAACCTCTACATACACCGGGTGTTAGCGTTCAATTTTTAGCGTTAACAGCGGTTGATCCTAGTAAAGTGGCAGTGGCTCAGGATTGGCATTTGCCAAAGAATACCAATACTTAATAGTCAAAGCATAGAAAACATCCGTAGTAATCATATCCCATCATCATTATATATATTTATATATATATATATATATAGAGTTTGTTACTTGATTTTCGACTGGACTAACTTTAAGATGGCTATAGATCCACTATCCTGAATCAGTGCTCATAACTACTAGCATAAACGCTTCAAGGGGGTTCGGCCTTGGTCTTGGAGGCTTGGAAGTGCTCGGCCTTGCTTAGCAAGTGGTGGTAGATAGCGTGGCCATGAGTTGTAGAAGGGGAAAGGAGTGTATTTGCTTTGGTTTTCAAGATTTTTGATAATATATACTTACTATATAATTTTAACTTCTTTTTTCACAAAATTTGACAATATTTATCTTAGGCAAGAAGCCATTAATGTAGAGAAGAAGAGGATGAAAGGCTTAGGAACTTATGAAGAGGAAGTGTGAATGAAGTGAAGAGAGGTGGGTGCTATTTATAGGCAAATGTAAGGATGCAAATATCGTGCTATTTCCATACAATCACTTTACCACTTCATCATAACCATTCCCCCCTCTTTCCTTATCATCCACAATCGAACTCCCCCTTTCATGTGTGTAGCCATGTGCTTGTACTTAGTGCGTAAGAGGTTGACTTAGTGTTACTTAAGGATAAAGTTTAAGGAAAATATCTTAGATATTTTGTAATATATATATATATATATATATATACATATATATATAATGTATAGGTATATTTGTATGTATATATGTGTTCCAGTGCATGTGAATATGTTCATGTATATGTAATGTATGTTTACATTTGTATATCTCAAATGATTCACAACGTTACACAACATTTCTATATTGAATCGTTGCAGACTCCGATTTTGATTTCGGGCCATATTTTCACTTCTCATTTAATACATATATATTCGTAAACAAAGTTTAATAATAATATTTCTATCATTATATAATAATTAAATGGGCTTACTTAATAATTAAAATAATTATTAAATCATTTAAGCTCAATTCAAATTCAAAAATCATTTATTCCGAAATAATGATATCATTGATTATGTCGTAAAGAGATTTTATTTTTATAAATAAAATTAAATAATTTTATTACATATTCTCACTTATATATAAAAATGAGTGTATGTATCCAGCTTTTTGCATGATGTCGGATGGCCTAAGAGCTGTTTATTGATAAAAAGGTTTTCGGTCATTGGAGCAATATCTTCCATAGTATATATTTCAAAAAAAATTCTTCAAAAATGAGATTAGCATTATTATCTATTGTTCAAAACATTATCATTTGCGTTAAAAAATCTTATACTCTAATATTTCAAAAAAATTCCATAGTGATGAATTTGCGGGTTGTTGCATACTTCCCCCTTAAACAAATTTTGTCCTCGAAATTTAAGGATAAGATGAAAATGACTCAAAAAGGGAAAATTTCAACATCGTCCACATTCAAGTTTGTAAGTACAGACGCATAATCATAAGTTTAATAATAACATTTATTATTAACCATACTGCTCTAGCCAAAGACTTTGAATTTATTGTAGTTGGCCATGATACTAAACTCATATAACTGAAGGGACGAATTCTCTATTAGATAGTGTTTCACTTTCAATGCTTTAATTTAGATCCAAATTTAGTCATTCGATGGACTTCATGCCATAATTTAACCATAATCAAAGTGGAGTGCCACATTGAAGCTCCATGGTATTCATAAATTGAGAGAACTGTGTAACGTCATCACTTTGAGATTATACGCTTGACCTTAATTATATTAACCAGCAGAGAACTCTCGAGTGAGTCATTTCACAGTTATCCAATAACTATTAGAATGTACCCTCTTAGTGCCTCCAACAACTATGAGTAATACACTGCCTAACATTTAGAGACATTCTTTGCTCTAGTCTCAACAGATGTATCGATATCCCATCTCGAAACACGTTGATTAGGAATATTTAAAATAATATGTTATTTCTAATGTGATGGATTTATCATGATTACAACACATTGTACTGCTATCACATAACATATTATTTAAGGATTTTTTATTTAATATGCTTTAAATTAAGTACTTAATTACTCAATTAATTATATCATAATATAATAAGTATATAATAGAAAAAACACCTTTTACATTAAATAGATTGGTCATCGAGTTAGATATACGTAACAAATTACATAATTACCCTTAAGGCCTACCCCTAACTCTATCAATCTTATAATTGCACTTGCGGACAATTATGGAATCTTATTCCAACTTCTTCGATCAGTTTTCTCAAAAAACTAATCGGGTCAATCCCGTGGTGAATAGATATGCTACTTTGTTTTAATTATCAATTCTGTCAATTAATTCTCCCTAACGCTGATAACGATCTTTATCATATAGAACTATTTAGAGTATGTTTATTGACTTCTAGTGAGCAAAAGGTTCTTATGCAAACTGCACCACAAACATTATTATCATTTAACAATGTCTTGGGATTCTCAATATTTTGAATCACCCTTAGCTCAATTGTAAATTTATGCGCTTATTTTAACTTCTTAAATTTCAACATTATTCTAGATAATGCACTTCGCCTTTGGTCGAATCAGTCACTACTTATTATTTTTGACATTTCCAACTTAAAGTTATTAACTTAAGTTTGAACGTGAATTTAGTATTGACATATTGTACACGATATCATTAATGAAGTTTGATCTTGTGTAGTCCTTCATAAGGGGTTTACTGTTTGTATAAAAAAGTTATCTAGGATTATATAAATAATCAAGACCGCTTTAAATGTCATTAGGTGATCTTAATTTAGAATTGTTACTTGCTCTATGTATCAAATACAAGAGCGAAGTGTGATATTATAGAAAATATCACTTATATGATAATTCCTATTTATAATGCATGAGATATCCAGCTTACATGCTTCGTATTAAATTTTACTATCATGCCTGCATATATCATTTGAGATATTCCTATCATCCTTTTATGTTGACTAATAAAGATGCCATTTTCAAAACTAATGTCTAGTGTTAAACAACCAAACTAAAGTGAATTCAATATGAATACATCATTAACAATCATATGCTTGTTGGTTATTTATAGTTTTAGAAGTATATTTTAGTACTTATTAATATTTTTTATTATCGACGTACGCCTTCTTTGTATTTTGACTAAAGTTCAAACTATTTGATAACTCTATCAAAATACTTTCTTAACCCCAATGCTTGTCAAATAATACTTTTTTATCATTTCTTGGATCATATCCAATACTCACAAACTCATTTATCGCTCTTACTGACTATGAAACTTTTTGATTGTGATGTACAAATTGTTTATTCTAAATTATTATTTAGAATTTTTGTTTCAACATATGTGTACCAAAATTCAGTCATACCGATCAGTAAATTTCATGAGTAAAATCCAAATTAACTAAAGTGTGTTGATTGACGAATCTATTACTTTAGTTTCAATAATTAAAATTGATAATGTTATTCTTATTAACGTAGCTTATATTCCAACTACCATGATCTTCTACTTAAAGACACTTTTGTAGTTGATGGATTGTATCCTATTGGGCAATAAATTATAATTATATTTTGATAATGTACTTGGAATCCATTTTGAATTTTCATACCCTGCCATATGGTAGAGTCGATATTCTTAATGGCTTACTTAAGATCGAGGAAGTTCTTTTCTCGACATTAATAAAAATTTGTAATCTCTCTTTAATGTGTGAGATTTATCATTGGACATTCTAATGTGTTGTTTCTATTTAGTTTGGTTAATTTTATTCCACCCTTTGTTATCAATATTATCTTTGGTTTATTCCCAAATCCATTTTTACTACAATAATTTTTGAAAGAAACTTCTTCGTAATGAAGTTACCTTTCTTGAAATAAAAATTGTTTCTCAGTACAAAGGAATTGGTATCTATAAACATTTTAAGAGTTGCCAATATATATGTATAAACTGATCAAGTATAAGATTTACTAACTTATGTTTATAAGATAAATTGGACAATCAACATTGATTGATCCCAAACTTCTTTGGAGTGGTTTGCACAAGATTCCTCATAAATAAATATTACGTGCAGCCTCCCGAACTCCTGCAACCTATCAATTCCTTGACCTAGGATATGTTGTGGTTGTTTCATCAATTCTTACCTTATATGATTTCATAAATTTTATTGTATATGAAATCGTACATGTATTTACTTTTGAGTTCTCGACCTTACATATTGAAGTTAAATCAACTTTACTCATTATCGATCGTACTTTTCATAAAAAGTCCAATTAATCCATATCAATATATAATTATGTATAGATTTTGATATTGAATCTTTATTCATTTTTAGACATTGTTGGAACTGTTTTCCTATTACTAATCTATTCGATCAAATCAACTTTTCTTATTTCCTTTGCACATTATGTTTTATACTTCCTCATATTCAAAGAAGTTATCACAAATTAAATATTTGTGTATCAAATACACACATTAATTTTACCTTAATTCATCTGTAATTAAACGAATCATGTGGAAATGTTTTTGGTATAATCTAAATTTTTGACTGCATATACATTTATGTATCAATCTTAAGAGTTCAATAACTCTTTTGATACTCCCACTAATCAGGTGCTTTGTCGTTAATTCAAAAGTAATTGTAACAAATTATAGGTACTTCTATGTTATTTAGCTAATGCAACAAATATTGTTATTTTGTAGATTTATTTCATAACGAATATTTAAAAGATTCATAAAAAATAAAATTATATTCACTTTTAGTCAATATTTAAAATAATTGTTATTTTATAAATAATATTTGGTATATTTATGAAAATAATTTTTCGTATCTTGACGATCCTCTGATAAGTATTTTATGGCATGGTCCTATTACTTCTGCCATTACTATAATAGTATATGAAATACGAAGCTCTATTCAACTGCTTATTATGGGCAATTTATTTCTTTTACTGCAACTAGTTTACAGTCAAAAGTTTTCGATCAAATATCTTAAACTCACGAAAACGGATTTTATAGAAAAAAATTATGTATGAAAAACGTAATTGGAATAAAAATTACATTTCTCATTCCATATTAAGTATCCACTAGAATTTTATACAATTCTCGTTTTCGATATCAATTCATGAACTATATTTGACTATTCGCTCTCCTTATCCCAATCGAGTCCAAGTTACATCCACTCTTGTAAATTTGCTTTCCATTTCTAAATGGTCGAACCATTTAAAAAGAAATCCTTATTGTAATTAATCATATTGAATATAGGATTTCACTTTATGCCTTATCTACTTATTTTTAATGAATTAATTTCATTGAAACAATAATCGTTCATTATATAACATTTATATATGATCGAATATGGATCAAACATCCATAATCTTATATTATTTTAGAGTTTAAAATTCATAGAAGACTATACATGGTCCTGCACAAATAAAAAATTAAGTGACTAAGAGAGTTTTAGTGGTTAAACAAATTGACTCTTGTGTCGGTCTTGAAGTAACAACATGCCAAAGGTTTAAAGGTAAGTGTGTCTTATATTTCTTTGTCAATATTTAATGTAGTTCATTTTTGTATCTTTATTTTATCAATTTTATTAGTTGCATAAAATTTATCGTTGTTTATTACTTTAACTTTATATAGTAGATGTTATTACAATATTAGAAGGCTTAAATGTTACCATATCTTTTTCTAATAAGGCTTCGACTAGAATTTTATGTTTCTCAAAACCCTAAGAAGAAACATAAAAGTCTATAACAACCCATAAATTTCGATAACTAAATTTATTTATTTAAATAAGTTTGAGATTTAGTGTTGTGAAAAATTAAAAATTCAAGACTTAATAATGTGAAAATAATTAGAATGAAACTTAATGATGTTAGTATAAGGTAACTGATAATTACTTGCATGTAATTCCAATAAATTAAAACGATTGTATAATTATAATTGGTCATAAAGTATAAATGATAAATAGACCAAATATTGTATTAAAAGGTGAAACTGTATATAATTAATTGGAATTGATTAAAATAGAATAATTAATCCATATGTGAATTTATTAGATTTGTATGTTAATAATAAACATAGAATTGTGTTTGAAATTGTAAGTTGTAATAATAGATTAATTATCATTGCATTATTTAATCTGTTGAAACATAATTGTAAATCAATTGCAATAAATGTAAGTATATATTGCATTAATATGAATTAAGATGAAAATTGTAGAATATTGATGTAATAAATGCAAACCAGTGTTATATATTTCCATAAAGTAATGACTGATTGAATAAAAAGATTGAAATCAAAATGAACCAATTTATTAGGATTAAACTGGAATTAATTAAAATTCATTTATAGTTGAAACGGAACATTGTAATTAGTGTAATATTTAACACTGAATTGATATATAAGATTGTTTTAAATTATTGTAAATGTCTAAGTAATCAAAAATGATAAAAATTGTTAGTTATTAAATTTGAAATTAAAAAGTGATTTAATCAATTTAATAATAATTTATTTATTTAACATGAAAATATCCATTTTGGCCACTGTCTTGGATTTTGACGAAACTAGTTTCATCGAATACGTAATAGGGAATTATTGTAAGGTATCAAATTCCGTAGCGATCGGACATGTCGTTTGATCGTCCGGGCTCGAAACGCGTAGAACTCAATGTAATTGAAATCAATTAACCTTAAAATCTAACTTCTGTATACAATGAAATTAGGACTTGAAACCTATTCCATTGAGTTTAAAAATATTGAAAATATCTATTTTGATATACAGGCTGACCTGCTTTCATTCTGGAAGCAAAACGGGCTTTTCGGGTCGTTATTGTCATTTCGGACGTATTCGATATTTTAATTCATTTGGTCGAGCTTTATTCGTATAAATAGATCTTTCCATACCTAAGAAGCCTTTTATTTCTTATCTCAGTACGTAAAATTCCAGCTATTTGCTCTCCTTCACAGTGGCAGAAACATATTCCAATTTCAAAACCCTATTTCATTTCAAATTTAATTTCAAAATCAAACCCCTCCAAACCATGACATATTATATACCGTTTTGAAGCTCTCGACGAGCGTAATTCATGATGCAATTTGTTTCACGATTCAAACCACCATTTGTCCAGAAATCAGTAATTTAGTTTCGGTAGTCCATTTGCTATGTTTTCTATCCAACGGTGGATCATCACCCGATCGACCATGGGAAGCGGCGCTGGGAGAGAAGGTTGAGCAGGCCATAGGGTGTTCTTCGTGTGTCATTACATGGCCAGAATTCGCCATAAACGACGACAATAGCTCGGCGGCTGTGAGGGTTCATGGCAACGCTAGAGGTGGCAGCAGGCAAGGTGTAGGCGCGCCTTAGGGATGGGAGCCTCGTGGTGGTCTTCGATCACGCCGTACTACTAAATTATCTTATGTTAGTTAGATTAAATTTATGATGTGATTAGAAATTAGTTGGTTGATGTTTGGTATATTTAAATTGTTATTCCAGTTAAATACGACCTTTATTGCATTTAAATCGCGATTTAATTTAATATTGAATTTAATTGTCAATTGAATACATATTGATGATAATCAGTTAATTGATGTTATATATTGGTTGATTGAATTGTGATTGTGATGGATGTTTGAGTGTTGATATTGGATGACTGGATGTTATATTTATATAGTTATAACACTGCATGTTCCCCCAGTTATTGCTAGGAAAATCACTATAGGTTGAAATGGTACATACCCGAACGATCTATATATTAGAGAAAATCGTTATGGGTTGAAATGATAAACCAGAGCGATTTTATGGATTTTAAATGTTAATTCGGGATTGCGGGTTGAAATGATATATACCCGTAATTTTAAAAATATTTGCGGATTAAAATAATAAATATCCGTATCACTTGACCATAGAGTAGAAAATTATATACGGACACCGGATTGGTTATATTAAATTATTTTAAATGCTTAAATTTTATTCAGTTAAATGATATATTAAAATAATATTTTTATTTATATAAACTGGATTATTTTTGAAAATTCAAGTTTTAAGCGTTGAAATTGGAGTTGGTTTAATGAATTGTTTAAAGAATAAAATCGAAATTTTAATGTTGAGATTTTAAATGTAAATGAAATTTATCAAAATTGAGTTATTGAAATGTTTGAATAATTTAACTTTGAAATCTTTGAAATTAAAGTGCTTTAAAAATTTCAGTTCAAACATGAGTTTGAAATCGATATAAATTGAAATGATTTTTATGGGAATTTGAATTGAAAGAAATTTAGTTTTGTTGAAATCTGGATATGGTCCAGATTTGTTGAAATGGAAGAAATAGTTTAAATTTGATATAAATTTCAAACTTATTATTTTTATATTAACTGTTTAAAAATCTATTATTTTAAAAATCTTGATATTTAAGGCTTCCAAACTATTATAATAATTTAATCTATTTTCAAACTATTTTAAAAGTTATTTCAATCAATTTAAAACTATTTTGACTTATTTTAACCTATTGTATCTATTTAATCTATTTTAAACCTATTTAATCTATTTTAAATCTATTAATCTATTTGAAATCTATTTAATCTATTTTAAACCTATTTAAACCATTTTAATCTATTATTAAGATATTTTAGGGTATTTTAACTATTTTAAAATTTATTTTAAAACTATGCTAAACTATTTAAACTACTTATAACTATCTAAACTATTTTTTAAATTTCAGACTGTGTAAAGTGGAGGTATTTAAAAGCGAATATGGTTAAATGATAATAAAACCTAAGTTAGGTTTTGAAATCATGTTTTTAGTGAAATAACATATTCTGAGTAAATATGATGATTTTAAATGAGGGTTTAACCTATTTTGGAAAGTACGATTTTGAAAGAAAATATGATTTCGAAAGTGATATGATTTTGAGAATATGATATTTTGATATCAACTATGAATTGATTTTAGAAATGTAAAAGAACCGCCCGGTGTAAAATTATCATTTGGTTGTCAAAGAGACCGGGATCAGATATTGTCATACTCTTTGCCAACACCGAAAAACACTTTAACAACTGTAAACGTGGTGGAGATTCCAGAATGAAATAAGATGGTTTGGTGAACGATTTTTTATGAGATATTAACGCAACCCTGACTCCCACGAGTCAGCTTGATGTGGCTAAAACAGGAGCTATACTTGAGCCAAGTGAGGTCGCACGTTCGGTCGGACATGCTTTTTCGATACCATATTATGACTTTGTGATTAATTTGGTGGCCAACCCTCAATTTGATTATGGGAGTGTGTTCCGAGGTAGGCGGTAGTAGCTGCTATGCGTTACCACCAGCTCGGTTCTGCAAATGGTAGAATACTTCCTTGACATTGCCTCGCGTTCCGTATCACATGCCTTATCGCGCCTTCTACGAGTTCAGTTTGTGTCATACCTATTGAGTGCTCCCTGATAGCCCACTAGTTTACGATGGAGTTTACAATATCTGTATAGACTGCGACATTATATAATATGTGTTAAGGGAGATATGGGTAAAGCCTTAATGCTATTTTAATACTTTGCTTTACTGTAGACACTATTATAATAGCATGTTGTACTATATATGTAGGTAGTTTAATGGATCATTAGGAGATGTAAATCTCGAAGGTCTCTTAAATTATTGCACTCACGTTAGACACTGGAGAGGAGATGTAAAACCCGTAAACATCTCTGATGCCGTTATACTCATATTTACTTACTGTTGATTTAACTTACATAAGATATTTTAGCTACAACTCAAGTGTTTTATCTTTTCAATTCACCTGGGTCAGTTTAAGCTTTTTAGTTTGTCGAAAACTGCTTTTTAGAGGACGAAGACGAAGAGCGTATACTATTATTATTTATTTTATTTATTCCGCTGCACTTATTTATTTATTCTTATTGTATGTTATTGTGATCTGTATTGTAAAGGTGTAATCAGATGTAATTGTAAAAACGCTTCATGAACTGTTATTTGATTATTATGTTTTGTCATTCCGCTGTGAGATTTTATGGTTGTTTTATTTCTTTCTCTTCTTTTTCTTATTTACCCCATAACAATTCTCCCTTTTGAATGGCATGTGTGGTTTATTGTCGAGTTAAACCGTCTAAATAGGTAGGTCGTTAGAATTGGTATCAGAGCGAGGTTTAGCGATAACCTTAGCTTTGTATGGTCTGATTCGTTAGAAATAGGGTAATGATATCCTAGAATGAGTAGTTGATTGTATATATGAGAGAGCATATTTTTTACTGTTATAAAAGGTTTTATATTGTGCTTATTTTTTTTGTTTGGTATTTATAAATTCTGATCGGTACATAGGATGCTATGGCATCGATAGAAATTTCTAAATACTTAATAAGACAGACCGATACAATATTGTTTTGAAATATAAGTAAATGAAATAATTTTTCCTAGTATTATATTTTGTATATAAAAGAATAATCTTTATAAATGTATACAATGGTATGTGTTATGTTTGTTAGGAAGTGAAAATTTATAAATATTAGTTGCAAAATGGGACTGTAAATAAAATGAATATAAATTAGAAGTTTAAAATTTAAGTTTTGGGGTTTTGAAATTGTTTTCAAGTGATTTTGAAAATTGCATTCGAAGGATTTTAGAATATAATATTAGTATTATTTGGAAGTATTTTCAGATATAAATATTTCGATATGATTTGAAAGAAATGTTTAAAGGAAATTTAGAATGAAATAAGTTTGGTACTACCCTCTCTGTCGTTGGAAAATAATTTCGGTGGTGAGTGCTTGCATCATCGATGTTCGTTTTCGAGTTACATAGTAGTAAGACCACTGTAGTAGTTTTACTACATATTATGTTTTAAAAACAAATCTTAATTTTAATTTCTAAAAATTGATTTGACATATATATAAAGATATGAGTATATGTATATTTTAAAATGATTTTAAAAGGAACCAGGCATTTTGTTCTTATGTTTTATGTAAATTAGAAATTTCATTTATTGTAATGAATGAAATCTTGACTATACTAACAATTGGAAACTTCTAAATGAAAAAAAATAAGAATTAGAAGCTTAGAAATTAACGAAATATACAAGAAACTAGAAATTTGTAACTTGTAAATCAGAAGATTTGAAATATTGAATATTTTCTTAACTAAATGAATAAGATAAACTTGCGTAACATTCAATCACATTCCAAAAGATACACACACACACACATATATATAACCTACCAAAATATTAAAAATTCACATGTTAAATAGAAATATGTAATAGAATATTTTACAAGTAAAACTTTAGTAATGAAGTTTTTTAATAAAATTATTCCTATAAATGAGAATAGATGTTACAAAAATGTTGTAAGCTTAAGTTAATAATTTGAAATGTTAGTAATTGAATTTAATAGTAATAGTGTAAGTAAATGATTATAACTTCTGAAACGTTGAAATGATTAAGAGATAGACTTAGTATTGAATTGATATTATAAAAAGGAAAGTGTAAATGTAAATTTAACGTAGAAAAACTTAAATATAAAATGTTTTTGTATTTGAAATCAAATATATCACTAAACAACAAATGTGAAGCAAATTTAAATAAAATGTATGTAATGCTTAAATAATGAATTCATTGATTATTTAAATAACTGAATGGAGAAACAACATATGTAAGTATACGGATGTAAAGTAATGGGAAAAGAAATACCATTGTATGAATAAATGGGAAATGAATCTGTAAGTAATGAAGTCAAATTAATAAAAATAAGCCTTGTATGAACGAATGAATACAAGTGAACAGTAAATGATACGAAGGGAGATTAATAAGAATAAACTTAAACGACATTTGAAATTATTGTTTGTTTTGGCTTACTGGATGGTGGGCAAAAGATATTTCTAACTTATAAAGATGTATGAATAACCTATTAAGTTTTATTTAAGACTGTTAAGTGTATGGTAACTTCGTAGTTATTTATCATTTTATACGATTAAAAGTTTTTGTACCTGAACAAACCATTTGTTTTGGTTGTTGTGGATGGATAGTTGATTACTTTGATTTCATATGATGGTTGTATGGTTTTGTTTGCAAATGATTGTTGTTATGTTGTATTGGCCTGTTTGCTATAAATTGAAACAACTTAATATTTCTCTTTTCACGTGATTATTAATTCTTTTGGATTACATAAGTGAAATACAGGTTTATGAAAGCAATAGCTACTACTTACGATTTCATAAATAAGCATTGTTTGCTCGACAAATAGGTACGTTTTTGGATTACGGTTTTATAGCGATATTATATTTTTTTCCATCGTTTGGGATATTTATTTTGAAATATATGATATATATTATTATTGTTGATATTAATATTATTTCTCCTAGACCTCTCCCTACAAAGGAGACTCTGCCGAAATTTTCTGTGAATTTTGGACTTAGAAATTTTTTGTGGAAGTGAAATTTTTTTCAAACTTTTATTGAACTTGAATAAAAAAGATTTAATTGTTTTAAATTGATGTATTTTATTTAAATTATTTAATTATGTAAATTAGTTGTCTATAAATTGAATACTTTGAATAAGATATATTATTCCTTCTTTTTCCTTTTCGAGGACGAAAAGTTTTGAGTAGGGGAGAGTGTAACAATTGGTAAATTTTGATAATTAAATTTATTTTTTTAAATAAGTTTTGAGATTTAATGTTGTGAAAAATTAAAAATCCAAGATTTAATAATGAGAAAATAATTAGAATGAAACCTAATGATGTTAATATAAGGTAATTGATAATTACTTGAATATAATTCCAATTAATTGAAATTATTATAAAATTATAATTGGTCATAAAGTGTAAATGGTAAATAAACCAAATGTTGTATTAAACGGTGAAATTGAATGTACTTTATTAGAATCAATTAAAGTAGAATAATTAGCCCGTATGTGAATTTATTAATTTTGTTTGTTAACAATAAACATAAAACTATGTTTGACATTGTAAGTGGTAACAATGGTTTAATTTTCATTGCATATTTTAGTCCGTTGAAACTTAATTGTAAATCAATCGCAATAAATGTAAATAAATATTGCGTTAATATGAATTAAGATGAAAATTTTAGAACATTGATGTAATATATGGAAACCAATATTAACTATGTCCATAAAGTAATGATTGGTTGAATAAAAAGATTGAAATCAAAATGAATCAGTTTATTGGGATTAAATTAGAATTAAATAGAATTTATTTACAGTTGAAACGGAATATTGTAATTACTATATTTAACATTGAATTGATATGTAAAATTGTTTTAAATTATTGTAAATGTCTAAGTAATCAAAAATGATAAAAACTGTTAGTTATTAAATTCAAGATTAAAAAGTGTATCAATTTAATAATTATTTATTTATTTAACATGAATATAGCCATTTTGGCCACTATCTTGGATTTCGACGAAACTAGTTTCATAAGATACATAATAGTGAATTATTGTAAGATTTCAAATTTCGTAGTGATCGGACATGTCATTTGATCGTGCGGCCTCGAAATGCGCAGAAATCAATTTAATTGAAATCAATTTGAAACAATCTGAAGCCAACTTCTGTATACAATGGAATTAGGACTTGAATCTTGTTCCATTGAGTTTAAAAATATTGAAAATGTATATTTTGATATATGGGATGACCTGCTTTTGTTCTGGAAGTGGAACGGACTTTTTGGGTCGTTATTGTCATTTCGAACTAATTCGGTATGTTAATTCGTTTTATCGAGCTTTGTTCGTATAAATTAATCTTTCCAAACCCTAGCAGCCTTTTATTTCTTATCTCGGTACGCATAGGTCCATTTTTCTGCTTCTCCTTCACAATGGCAGAAACATAATTTAATTTCAAAACCCTATTACATTTCAAATTCAATTTCAAAATCAAACTACTCCAAACCATGACAAATTATATACCGTTTCATAGCTCTCGACAAGTGTAATTCATTGGTGCAATTAGTTTCTCGATTCGAATCACTGTTTTTCCAAAAATCTGTGATTTAGTTTCGGCTGTCCATTTGCTAGGGTTTCGATCCAACAGTGGATCGTCGCCCAATCGTCGATCGGGAAGCCGCGTTGGGAACAGGAGGTTGAGTAGGCCCTAAGGTGGTCTTCATGTGTGGTAACGTGGCCAAAATTTTCCAGAAACTAAAAAAATAGCTCGACAGCGGTGAAGGTTCACATCAACGCCGGAGGTGGCGGCTGGCAAGGCGTAGGTGCGCCTTAGGGAGGGGAGTCTCGTGGTGGTCTTCGATCAGGCCGTAGATGCTCGAAGAGGCGGCATAAATATGGAATTTACTGGCGACTAGTAGGGTTTGAGTAGGTTTCGTTCGTGCGACTTGGCTGACGGGCGGAGATATAGTAGGTGACATGGCCGGTGAGTACCTATTTTCTTTTTATTTTCTTTTATTTAAATTACGATTTCAATCTTCTGATTATCATAACTTTTATGTACGAGGATGGATTTACGAACAGTTTACTCCGCTACGAATGTATCGAAATTTCGGACCTTTTAAAACTAGTTTGGACGAATTTCGAAACTTATAAATTTTGGGCTAATTTTCGATTTTAAATTGACAACAAATCGAAGGTGAGTGTTTTAACTCACTCACAACTATAAAATTATCTTATGTTTTTTAGATTAAATTTATGATGTGGTTAGAAATTGATTGGCTGATGTTTGGTATTTTCTATTGTCATTCCAGTTAAATATGACCTTTATTTCATTTAAATCGTCATTTAATTCAATATTAAATTTAATTGTCAATTGAATACCTGTTGATGATAATCAATTAATTGATGTTATTTATTGGTTGATTGAATGGTGATTGTGATGTATGTTTGAGTGTTGATATTGGATGACTGGATGTTATATTTATATTGTTATAACACTGCAAGTTCCCTCAATTATTGCTAGGAAAATCACTATAGGTTGAAATGATACATACACGAATGATTTATAGATTAGGAAAAATCATTATGGGTTGAAATGATAAATTTGAGCGGTATTATGGATTTTGAATGTTAATTCGAGATTGCGGGTTGAAATGATATATACCCGTAATTTTAAAAATATTTGTGGACTGAAATGATAAATACCATATCACTTAACCATAGGATAAAAAATTATATGCAGACACTAGATTCATTAAATTAAATGATTTTAGATCCTTAAATTAGTATTCAGTTAAATTGTATATTGAAATAATATTTGATTTATATAAACTAAATTATTTTCGAAAATACAAGATTTAAACGTTGAAATTGGATTGGTTTGATGAATTGTTTAAAGAATAAAATTGAAATTTCAAATTTGAGATTTGAAATGTAAATTAAATTTATCGAAATTAAGTTATTGACATGTTTGAATAATTAAATTTTGAAATCTATGAGATTAAAGTGCTTTAAAAATTTCAATTCAAACACGAGTTTGAAATCGATATAAATTGAAATGATTTTTATAGGAATTTGAATTGAAAGAAATTCAGTTCTGTTGAAATCTGGAGATGGTCCAGATTTGTTGAAATGGAAGAAATAATTTAAATTTGATATTAATTTCAAATTTATTATTTTAGTATAAACTGTTTAAAAACATATTATTTTAAAAATCCCGATTTTTAAGGTTTTCGAACTATTAAACTAATTTAATCTATTTTCAAACTATTTTAATCAATTTAAAACTATTTTTATTTATTTTAATCTATTATATATATTTAATCTACTTAATCTATTTTAATCTATTTTAAATCTATTTATTCTATTTTAAATCTATTTCATATATTTTAATCTATTTTAAATCTATTTAATCTTAAATCTATTTAAACCATTTTAATCTATTTTTAAACTATTTTAGGGTATTTTAAATATTTTAAAATTTATTTTAAAACTGTGCTAAACTATTTAGACTATTTATAACTACCTAAACTATTTTCTAAATTACAAATTGTGTAACGTGGAAGTATTTAAAAGCGAATATGGTTAAATGATAATAAAACCTAAGTTGGGTTTTGAAATGATGTTTTTAGTGAAATAACATATTTTGAGTAAATATGATGACTTTAAATGAAGGTTTAACCTGTTTTGGAAAGTATGATTTTGAAAGAAAATATGATTTCAAAAGTGATATGGTTTTGAGAATATGATATTTTTATATCAACTCTGAATTGATTTTGGAAATGTAAAAGAACCGTCAGGTGTGAAATAATCATTTGGTTGTTAAAGAGACCGGGATTGGATATTGTCATACTCTCTACCAATACTGAAAACCACTTTAACAACTGTGTACGTGGTGGAGATTCTAGAATGAAGGAGGAATGTTCGGTGAAAGATTTTTTTATGAGATATTAACACAACCCTGACTCATGTGAGTCTACTTGATGTGGCTAAAACAGGAGCTATACCTGGGCCAAGTGAGGTCGCACCTCTTATCGTACATGCCTTTTCAATACCATATTATGATTTTGTGATTGATTTGGTAGCCACCCCTCAATTTGATTATGGGAGTGTGTTTCGAGGTGGGTGGTAGTAGCTACTATGCGTTAACACCAGCCCAGTTCTGCAAATGATAGAATCATACCCTGGCATTAACTCGCATGTCGTATCACATGCCTTATCGTGCCTTCTACGAGTTTGGTTTGTGTCGTACCTATGGAGTGCTCCCTGATAGCCCACCAATTTACGGTGGAGTTTGCAGTATCTATATTGTGATGACCCGTCTTTCAATACCCAGAAAGAAGTATCAAAAAGAAAGAGATAGAAATAGAAAGATAGAAAGAAAAGAACAACAATCATCAGAATCTCACAGCAGAAACAAACAAAATATAATATTTCACATAAGCATTACATAATATTTACATATCAGAGTACACAAAATAATACTACTACATTACATCTGACATCCATAAGAGTTTCCCATACCATACAAATCAAAACACGACATCAAAATGTCACTACAGCGGAAAGAGATAGATAGTACGTCCGGACTCCAGCTCCAGCTTCCAAACATTTGCTAATCCTAACCTAATCACTTGGCTACTCATGAAAATTTGAGTACCCAAGAGTTTGTGAAAAACAAAATAAACTTCGGATCAGACATGGGTCTGGTGTGAGTAAATCAGTTAAAGTTGTTTAACTTTAAAAATCATTTTGAAACAAAAGGTATCACGTAAGACTTCCTAAAAGTAAACACGAGTAAGTTTTTACCTTACGCTAACCAAAACATTTGATAGGAAATCCAGTGATATTATAATAGGGTCTAGGGTTTTCAAGTAAATAGAAAATAGCCGAAATTGTTACATGATTAAATTCCAGCTACTAGCCACGAAAGTGGGTAATACAATCAAAACCGTAGGGTCTCATAGGAAAAATGGGTTCCATCAATGGCAGGGCTACTGGGGTACTGCCCGTCACAGTACGGGGCCTAGATCACCATACCGAGGAGCCACCCTAACTCCCCTGCAACACAAGGCCGGACTCATCTCTTACTGGACAGCTCCGAACAAGACAACCCCGCAGTTATGGCCAACAACTGCCCACACAGCCGAATTAATAAGGGACTTCTAGACAGGGGTAAATCTCACTCTTAAGTGGGGGCTACCCACGAAGCCTTGCTGCACCTCCCCTGTTTTAGCCATTCCCGGTTAATGAGGCGTGAGATTACGATTACCTTTAGAGAACACATATCTTAGAATGCTCATTGTCCACCTGACGATGTTCTGAAAGCATTCGATCCATACAAGTTCGTTCCGGGTTCGAACGAAACCGAAAGAATTATTTCGTTACACTCATTTTGGAATCAACCTCAGAGTTAACGACAATAACCATTGCACTCTAAAACTCCATCTCGATCCTCACTTGAGATGTCACGACCTAACGATTAACTTGGATCGATGTGGTTCTGGAAAATCAATTTGATTCTCGATCCCGGTATCATCGAAATCCAAACGTGTCTTAAAGGTCAAGTTGTTTAACAATTTAAACAATTCAATTCAAATTTAAACATAGCATCCACACAGTATTATCTATATATAATAACCAATATACCAGATCTCATCACAGAATATCTTAACTATCATTCAACAGATATCAACCATATTCAGATATTCAATTCAAACAATCATCCATAAGCAAGCTCTTCTTTAATTCATATAATTAACTTAAATTAATTTAAATTAATCACTTAAGAATTGATCACTTAATCTTGCTTAACCAAGCTTCAATTAATTAATTAATCAAAATCATTTAATTAATTAATCACTTCTTAATTATCCTCATTATAAATTAATTAATATTTAATTAATTAAAAATCCTTTATTTAACTATTAATTAATTACTATAATTATTCATTAATTAAAACTTGATTAAAAATTAATCACCCCTTAATTGGTTATTAATTAACCTTAACTTACGATTAATTAATCTTAATTAATTTCTTAATTAATCACAAATTAATTTATCTTAATTACTTAATTAATTATAATTAAATAACCTTAATTACTTAATTAATTAAATTTTAATCACTAATTAATTAATTAATTATAAATTAATTAATGTTTAATTACTTTATTAGTTAACTCTTAATGAATTTATTAAATTAATTAATTACTAATCAATTAATCATTAACCACTTAATTAATTAGTTATTAATCACTTATTAATTAATCTTTAATTAATTAATTATTTAATTAATGATCTTTTAATTGTTATTTAATTTAATCCTTAATTATCCATTAAAAAATCCATAAGTAATTAATTAAATTTTATCAAATTAATTAATCTAAATTGATTAATTAATTTCAACCTTAATTACTAATTAAATAAAGTAAACTTAAATTTCAAAAATTAATTAACTTCCAAAAACCAAACAATTTCATTAATTATTAAAAACTATTGCATATTTAAAAGATTTTAATTTGTTAAAAGTTAATTACCTTATTAAAAGTTAAATTTAAAAGATGTAAAATCATTTTAAAACTTGAGCTAATAAAATATGAATTACTTTGAAATAAAATATTTAACATTTTATAAAGTAGTTAAAATAAATTTTTAAAGCTCTAAACTCAAAACAAATTTGAAATTTAAAACAAGTCATAAAGCTTCGACTTCATTTCCTTTGTTTTGAACTCGACAAAACTCAAGATTGAACACAAGACCTAAACTCCATCTCCTCCCCTACCTTTCTTCTTAGTATAAACTTCAACAAACCCAAAAACAAACAAAAACAAAAACTAGAAACACACCCCTCTACCCAAACCCCTACACGAGCTACAGCCATCACTCCCCCGAGCACACACGCGAGCCACACTCCCAATTACACGAACGTTTCTTCGAGTCGAAGCCCACACGCACTCAAACCAAAACCTACTGACAGAGGCCATCCCCCGTGCACATGCACTTTGCTCCGACGCCGCAGCCACCACCCAAGACACCACGCCCAAACACCAATTCGGCCCACGACTCAACTCCAACCACCAATTCTCACTTACACGAGCTCGATCGAAAAATAGGTTGCTCGAACACAAACCCAAAACTGCAGTCACCGGAAAATCCATCGTCCCTCGACATGCCGACCACCGAACGCTCCCATATTCTGGCCATACCCCCGCATGGCCCTAACGCACCTTCATCCGAAGCCGATTGCAACTCGATCAATTCCATGCTTTACACATTCGAATTCCTCGAGTTCGAGAAACACAGAGTATAAAACCCTAAAAAGCTAAATTCCCAAACCTCTGTTGAATGATTATTGCATCCGTTATTTTTCTAGTGTTAAACAACCATTAACACAACTTCAATCCAAATTTCAAAGTCTAAAATCAACCAGTAACACAAATTTGCTAAAAACCCCAATTTCGGTTTAACACAAGATTCTCCTCCAAATTCAAATTAATTTTTTTTATTTTTATCTTAAAATTCATGTTATACATAGTGGATTTAGGATGTGAACTTAATTCATCAAAATTCGAACATGATTTTCATGATATAAATTCTTGTTTTACTGTATTATCTTTAATTCTGCAGATTTTTAACTGTTTCCTTTTGAATATTATTTTTAATACTTAATTCATGTTGAATCAAACCTCTACATTGAAGATACCAACTTAATAATGATTTACAACATATAAATTTGAAGTTTTGATTAGAATTTACTCTGAACTTGAATATACAGAGAAGTGTCAGTTGCATTTAAACATGCACAACTAATTTTAAACCTGAAAACAAATATTTTACAAAATAGAAAACATGCAAGCGTTTTCAGAACTAACGTTCACATGCAACACATTTTTATACATAAATTTTGATTTAAAATTTACTCACTTGATTGTTGCTAAGAACTTAAGCTCTGGAAAATGAAGAACTACAGATTTTCCCTTTTCTTGAAATTTTCTTGATTAAATTATTCTGCTTGATGATGCTTTAAATCCTTGAATTAGTCAGTGATAGAAGAACTTGAGATTTCTTTCAGAAATTCAGAAGATTCAGGAACCTTGATTGCAGTTTTTTTTCAAAAGTCATTTGAATGCAGATTTTTATTCTGGAATTTGCTTTGTAGCTTTAGATTTTGAAATGGAGTTTGAGTTTGATTAATTTTTTTTGGTTGAAGTTGAAAGATTGAAGAACTCTCAGATTTTTGTAAATGAGGATTGTAAAATTTTTCTTGCTTAAGAAAAATGAGAAATGAGAATGTTTATATGAAACATAAGAAATGGCTTTTTATGTAAAAAAATTTGTTTTATAAAATTTAAAGAAAATTAATCAAAATATTTGACACTTGTCACTATATCTAGCTAATCCTTTAACACATGTTATTTGGTATGATTTAAATGTTAACAAGTGTTAATTTCATGCAAAAAGAATTTTGAAATGTTTTCTTAATTGATTTTTCTTAATTTAAATCCATTTTTAATTCATATAAAAATCAATTTTCCTTAATGAAATAAATATAAAACAAATGTTATATCTTAATAAAATTATGAAAATATTCTTTTAACTTCAAAGTATAATTTAGAATAAAATTAACCTATTTTAAATCTTTTAATTCAACAATTCAAACTTAAATTAAAATTTTAAAATCAATTCAAACTCAAATTTGATATGAATATAATTTTAACACATTCATCACCCTTATGTATATATTAATTTTAAATTAGAAACAATGTACATTTACACTTCATTTATTGTATTTGTTTAAAATAACAAATTTATCAATTTAATTTAATTTATTACAAAGATTATCATATTTAAATTGGGTTTGAAATTCCGGAATATCACATTCCTCCCCCCTTAAAACAATTTCGTCCCTAAAATTTTAACAAAAGATAATCCAAAATTTCATTTTATTCAACACTTCAAACATACATAACATCCAAACATAAGAAATCAACAAACAAAACATCCAAACAACGATACATCCTATACAAACACCACTAGTTGTCCGGACACATATCCGGATAAGCCTTCCTAAAGCTATCTAGAGTCTCCCAGGTACAATCTCTGGGATCCTCACTCCACTGGACTTTAACGAGCTTCACTATCTTGCTTCTGAGTTGCCTCTCGTCTTGATCAACAATCCGAACAGGATGTCTGACAATTGATAAGTCCGACTCAACCTCTAAGTCTTCCTGCACAGCTGGCTCCACAACAAGAGATGGATCGTGCACATATTTCCGTATATGAGATACGTGGAAAACATTGTGAATTCCAGCCATCCGGACTGGCAATTCAATTCTGTATGCTACGGCACCAATCCTCTCGAGTACTCGGAACGGACCAATGTATCTCGAAGCGAGTTTCCCTGCCTTTCCAAATCTTACTGCTCCCTTAATAGGGGAAACTTTGACAAAGACTAAATCACCAATCTCGAACTCCAATTGTCTTCGTCTTTTATCAGCATATTTCTTTTGACGATCTTGAGCAGCTCTCGTTCTCTTCTTGATAAGCTCGACTTTAGCAGATGCTTCACAGATCAGATCTGGTCCAAGCACAATACGGTCTTTCGACTCTATCCAACAAGCTGGAGATCTACACGGCCTTCCATACAGTGCTACATAAGGAGCCATCTTGATACTTTCTTGGTAACTCTTATTATAAGAGAACTCCATTAGATGCAGATGGTCCTCCCACGATCCTCCAAAATCTAATACATAGGCTCTCAACACATCTTCTAGAATTCGATTAAGCCTTTCCATTTGCCCATCTGTTTGGGGATGATATGCTGTTCTCAGTCTCAAACTAGTCCCCAAAGATGATTGCAATGCCTCCCAGAATTTGCTGGTGAAGATAGGATCTCGATCACTTACAATACTGACTGGAACACCATGCAATCTCACTATCTCTTTCAAGTAAATTTCTGCCAATGAAGCTGCAGTACGGGCTGCCTTAACTGGTATGAAATGGGCGCTCTTGGTTAGACGATCCACAATCACCCATATTCCTTCATTCCCCTTCTTTGTTCTAGGCAAACCATCGATGAAGTCCATCGAAATCATTTCCCATTTCCACATCGGAACCTCCAAAGGTTGTAACAAATCGGCTGGCATCTGCTGATCTCCCTTCACTTGCTGGCAGATAGCACAACTATTAACGAATCTAGCTACATCTTCTTCATCTTCGGCCACTAGAAAACTCTCTTCATATCCTTGTACATCTTCGAGATTCCTGGATGGATATTCAATCTGGAGCGATGACTTTCTGACAATACTTCCTGTCGCAGATCCCTATCATACGGAACACAGACCCTTCCGTTTAGTCCTCAATGTTCCTTGGCCATCAACCTCAAAACTAGGACACTGATCCTTCCTAACTCTTCTGATAATTCTTTTCAACATTATATCAGACTCTTGCTTGCTTGAAATACTTTCCAGAAGAGATGTAACCACTTCCAAAAGAGAAAGAACCGCATTTCTGCTAAGAGCGTCTGCCACAACGTTCGCCTTTCTCGTAGTATACAGAATATCCAAATCATATGATGCCAAGAACTCAACCCGTCATTGCTATCTTAGATTAAGATCTTTTTGAGAGAAAATATATTTCAACGGTTTGTGATCCGCGAATAACTCAAACTTTTCTCCTAAAAGATAGTGCCTCCAGATCTTTAAAGAAAAAATAACAGCCAACAGCTCTAGATCATGCGTAGCATAGTTTCTCTCGTGTGGCTTTAATTGCCGACTCGCATACGCAATTACCCTACCATTCTGCATAAGCACAGCTCCCAATCCAACAATACAGGCATCAGTATACACTTCAAACTTGCTCTTCCCATCTGGAATAGCCAATACAGGAGCACTTGTCAACTTTGCCTTCAGATTCTGAAAAGCTTCCCCACATTCCGGTGTCTACTTGAATTTAGCTTCCTTCCTTGTCAGCTTTGTTAGGTAAGAAGAGATTTTAGAATAATCCTTAATAAACTTCCTGTAGTAACCGGCCAATCCCAGAAAACTGCGAACTTCTGTTGGAGTCCGAGGCTGCTTCCACTCCAGAATAGTCTCAACTTTAGCTAGATCTACAGAGATTCCCTCACCAGAAACAATATGGCCCAAAATTTTTACTTCAAATTTCCAAAAGTTAACACTTAGAAAACTTCGCCTTCAGAACGTGCCTTCTCAGAGTTTCAAAACTATTCTCAAGTGCTGCTTGTGCTCTTCTTCCGACTTAGAATAAACCAAGATATCATCAATGAACACCAAACAAAATTATTCAAAACATCTCTAAAGACTCGATTCATCAGGTCTACAAAATAAGCAGGAGCTTTGGTTAACCCAAAAGGCATAAGCAACCACTAATAGAAACATTTTGGTCCCCTAAATGTAGTTAAGGGATTACTGTCTTCAACTACCCTTAACTAATGGAAACCTGGTTCTAGATCCAACTTAGAAAAGACTGATGCACCATGAAGCTGGTCGAAGAGATCATCAATTCGGGGAAGAGGATACTTATTCTGAATGGTCACTTTGTTCAATTCACGGTAGTCTACACAGAACCTTAGCGACCCATCCGACTTGGTGACAAATACAGCAGCTGAACCCCAGCAAGAAAAACTTGATCTAATCAAACCATTCTCCAACAAATCTTGAGTTTGCTTCACTAGTTCTACCCTCTCTCTTGGAGTCATCCTCCTACTAGGTTGAATTACAGGTACTGCTCCAGGAACCAAATTTATACGAAAATCTATTTCCCGGTGCGGAGGCAAACACTTAACTTCCTCAAATACGTCGGAGAAATCCCGGACTACTTCAATATCTACAACCTCCTCTTGAGAAGTCTCAACTCCATGTAAAAGACTACTCATGTGAATTTCAGAGTTATCACACATTACTCTAGCAATCCTACACAGATCTGTTTCTAATGAAACTATTCTTTCATCACAATTTAAAACAGCTTTATATTTGTCAAGCCAGTCCATTCCCAATATAAGGTCAAAACCTTTAAAATCCAATACATAAGGATCACAGGAAAAACTATAGGATAGATAGGAGATTCTCATATCCTTACAGATCCTATCTAACTTAGTTACCCCTCCTATAGGATCTGCTACATAAATGGGATTGTCTACGATACTAGGGGTAAGTAAGAAATTCTCTACAGTTTCCATGGAAATAAAACTTAAAGAAGCACCAGAATCAAATAATAATTTAATATATTTTTCATTTAAAAGTAAGGTACCTTCTAAAACTCCTTTACCCTTAGACGAGTTTGATGGTGCGCCTTCTAAAGCAAATACTTTGTTCTGTTGGACTTTATGAAGGAGCGGGCAATCTTTAATCATGTGTCCCGGTTAGTGACATGTAAAGCAAAGAGACTTCTGAACTAAGGATGACCCTGGTCCACTATAATGTTGTCGCTGTTGTTGTTGCTGAGGCTCTCTTCTTCGACACTTATTTGCTAGGTGACCTTCTTGTTGACAAATATAACACTTTCGGTGCCCATTATTGTTTCCGGACTTCTTCTTGTTTTGTTTCTTCCAATTAGGATTGAATTTTCTTTTATTAGGATTGGAAGAATTTCCTCCAGATGCAGAAACTCGTGCCTCTGATCTTTTGTTCATCAAGTCTTCATATCTTAGCGCAATGTCAATAAGCTCCACAAAAGACCCTTTCAGATGTGCAGTCATCCTTTCATGATACTCAGGCCTTAACCCTTGGACAAACATCTTGTTCTTCTTAAGAGAGGTGTCTATAAGTCCTGGACCATAGCAAGATAATTCATTGAATTTAGTCTCGTATTCAGTTATAGACATGTTTCCTTGTTTCAGATTCAGAAAATCTTGATAAAGCCGAGTTCTTCCTGCATCAGGCATAAACTTCTCCTCAAACATCTCCTTAAACTCTTCCCAAGACATACCATCTTTCGAGATATTAACAGTCACTGAATTCCACTAGACTGCGGCACCACCTTGTAATTACCCCGCAGCCATTATTCTCTTCTGCTCATCCGATAACCTCATGCTTCTAAAAAATCTTCTCACACGAGTGAAGCCATGCTTGGACTTCTATTATAGTTTCTGATCCCTGAAATGGCTTTCCTCCAAGATGAACAAAGTCCTTGCATAATGCAGCAAAACTGACTGGAGACGTAACTAGATTAACAGTCTCATTATCAGTCTGCTCTCTCCTATTACCAGTTGATGCATTTCCAACAACTCTTCCCCTTCGGCCTCTTGAACTCATACTGGCTACCTGAACAGGTAACCCAACCAATTTAGATAGGGATATAGTTAGATAAGAAAATTACAAATACGCACTCTCAAGATAGGAGCCTAGGTGTTTCTCAACCTATGCTCTGATACCAACTGTTACGACCCGTCTTTCAATACCCAGAAAGACGTATCATCGATAAGAAAAGAAAGAGATAGAAATAGAAAGATAGAAAGAAAAGAACAACAATCATCAGAATCTCACAGCGGAAACGAACAAAATATAATATTTCACATATCCATTACATTAGTTTTACATATCAGAGTACACAATATAATACTACTCCATTACATCTGACATTCATAAGAGTTTCCCATACCATACAAATCAAAACACCACATCAAAATGTCACTACGGCGGAAAGAGATAGATAGTACGTCCGGACTACAGCTCCAGCTTCCAAACATTTGCTAATCCCAACCTAATCACTTGGCTACTCATAAAAATTTGAGTACCCAAGAGTTTATGAGAAACAAAATAAACTTCGGGTCAGACATGGGTCTGGTGTGAGTAAATCAGTTAAAGTTGTTTAACTTTAAAAATCATTTTGAAACAAAAGGTATTACATAAGACTTCCCATAAGTAAACACGGGTAAGTTTTTGCCTTACGCTAACAAAAACATTTGATAGGAAATCCACTGATATTATAATAGGGTCTAGGGTTTTCAAGTAAATAGAAAATAGCCGAAATTGTTACATGATTAAATTCCAGCTACTAGCCACGAAAGTGGGTAATACAATCAAAACCGTAGGGTCTCGTAGGAAAAATGGGTTCCATCAATGGCAGGGCTACTGGGTACAGCCCGTCACAGTACGGGGCCTAGATCACCGTACCGAGGAGCCACCCTAACTCCCCTGCAACACAAGGCCGGACCCATCCCTTGCTGGATAGCTCCGAACAAGACAACCCCGCAGTTGTGGCCAACAACTGCCCACACAGCCGAATTAATAAGGGACTTCTAGACAGGGGTAAATCTCACTCTCAAGTGCGGGCTACCCACGAAACCTTACTGCACCTCCCCTGTTTTAGCCATTCCCGGTTGTGAGGCTTGAGGCTACGATTACCTTTAGAGAACACATCTCTTAGAATGCTCATCGTCCACCGACGATGTTCTGAAAGCATTCGATCCATACAAGTTCGTTCCGGGTTCGAAAGAAACCGAAGGCATTATTTCATTACACTCATTATGGAATCACCCTCAGAGTTAACGACAATAACCCTTGCACTCTAAAACTCCATCTCGATCCTCACTTGAGACGTCACGACCTAACGTTTAACTTGGATCGATGTGGTTTCCGGAAAATCAATTTGATTCCTGATCCCGGTCTCGTCGAAATCCAAACGTGTCTTAAAGGCCAAGTTGTTTAACAATTTAAACAATTCAATTCAAATTTAAACATAGCATCCACACAGTATTGTCTACAGATAATAACCAATATCTATCATAGCTATAACATATCTCATCACAGAATATCTTAACTATCATTCAACAGATATCAACCATATTCAGATATTCAATTCAAACAATCATCCATAACCAAGCTCTTCTTTAATTCATATAATTAACTTAAGGTAATTTAAATTAATCACTTCAGAATTGATCACTTAATCTTGCTTTACCAAGCTTCAATTAATTAATTAATCAAAATCATTTAATGAATTAATCACTTCTTAATTATCCTCATTATAAATTAATTAATCTTTAATTAATTAAAAATCCTTTATTTAACTATTAATTAATTACTATAATTATTCATTAATTAAAACTTGATTAAAAATTAATCATCCCTCAATTGGTTATTAATTAACCTTAATTAATTTCTTAATTAATCACAAATTAATTTATCTTAATTACTTAATTAATTATAATTAATTAACCTTAATTACTTAATTAATTAAATCTTAATCACTAATTAATTAATTAATTATAAATTAATTAATGTTTAATTACTTTATTAATTAACTCTTAATCAATTCATTAAATTAATTATTTACTAATCAATTAATCATTAACCACTTAATTAATTAGTTATTAATCACTTATTAATTAATCTTTAATTAATTATTTATTTAATTAATGATCTATTAATTGTTATTTAATTTAATCCTTAATTATCCATTAAACAATCCATAAGTAATTAATTAAATCTTAACAAATTAATTAATCTAAATTGATTAATTAATTTCAACCTTAATTAATAATTAAATAAAGTAAACTTAAATTTCAAAAATTAATTAATTTCCAAAAACCAAACAATTTCATTAATTATTAAAAACTATTGCATATTTAAAATATTTCAATTTGTTAAAAGTTAATTACCTTATTAAAAGTTAAATTTAAAAGATGTAAAATCATTTTAAAACTTCAACTAATAAAATATGAATTACTTGAATTAAAATATTTAACATTTTATAAAGTAGTTAAAATAATTTTTTAAAGTTTTAAACTCAAAACAAATTTGAAATTTAAAACAAGTCATAAAGCTTCGACTTCATTTCCTTTGTTTTGAACTCGACAAAACTCAAGATTGAACACAAGACCTAAACTCCATCTCCTCCCCTACCTTTCTTCTTAGTATAAACTTCAAAAACCCAAAAACAAACAAAAACAAAAACTGGAAACACACCCCTCTGCCAAACCCCTACACGAGCTACAGCCATCACTCCCCCGAGCACACACGCGAGCCAAACTCCCAATTACATGAACGTTTCTTCGAGTCGAAGCCCACACGCACTCAAACCAAAACCCACTGACACAGGCCATCCCCCGTGCACATGCACGTTGCTCCGACACCGCAGACACCACCCACGACACCACACGCAAACTCCAATTCAGCCCACGACTCAACTCCAACCACCAATTCCCACTTACGCGAGCTCGATCGAAAAATGGGTTGCTCGAACCCAAACCCAAAACTGCAGTCACCGGAAAATCCATCATCCCTCGACATGCCGACCACCGAACGCTCCAAGATTCTGGCCATACCCTCGCATGACCCTAACGCACCTTCACCCCAAGCCGATCGCAACTCGATCAATTCCATGCTTCATACATTCGAATTCCTCAAGTTCGAAAAACATAGAGTATAAAACCCTAAAAATCTAAATTCCCAAACCTTTGTTGAATGATTATTACATCCATGATTTTTCTAGTGTTAATCAACCATTAACACAACTTCAATCCAAATTTCAAAGTCTAAAATCAACCCAGTAGCACGAATTTGCTAAAAACCACAATTTCGGTTTACCACAAAATTCTCCTTCAAATTCAAATCAAAAATTTTGATTTTTATCTTAAAATTCATGTTATACATAGTGGATTTAGGATGTGAACTTAATTGATCAAAATTAGAACATGATTTTCATGATATAAATTCTTGTTTTACTGTATTGTCTTTAATTCTGCAGATTTTTAACTGTTTCCTTTTGAATATTATTTTTAATACTTAATTCATGTTCAATCAAACCTCTACATTGAAGATACCAACTTAACAATGGTTTACTGCATATAAATTTGAAGTTTTGATTAGAATTTACTCTGAACTTGAATATACGAAGAAGTATTAGTTGCATGTAAACATGCACAGCTAATTTTAAACCTGAAAACAAATATTTTACAAAATAGAAAACATGCAAGCTTTTTCAGAACTAACATTCACATGCAACACATTTTTTTATAATTAATTTTTTGATTTAAAATTTACTCACTTGATTGTTGCTAAGAACTTAAGCTCTAGAAAATGAAGAACTGCAGATTTTCCCTTTTCTTGTAATTTGCTTGATTAAATTATTCTGCTTGATGATGCTTTAAATCCTTGAAGTAGTCAGTGATAGAAGAACTTTAGATTTCTTCAGAAATTCAGAAGATTCAGGAACCTTGATTGCAGTTTCTTTTCAAAAATGATTTGAACGCAAATTTTTATTCTGGAATTTGCTTTGCAGATTTAGATTTTGAAATGGAGTTTGAGTTTGATTATTTTTTTTTGGTTGAAGTTGAAGTTGAAAGGTTGAAGAATTCTCAGATTTTTGTAAATGAGGATTGTAAAAATTTTCTTGCTTAAGAAAATTGAGAAATGAGAAAGTTTATATGAAACATAAGAAATGGCGTTTTATGTAAAAAAAATTGTTTTATAAAATTTAAAGAGAATAAATCAAAATATTTGACACTTGTCACTATATCTAGCTAATCCTTTAACACATGTTATTTAGTATGATTTAAATGTTAACAAGTGTTAATTTCATGCTAAAAGAATTTTAAAATGTTTTCTTAATTGGTTTTTCTTAATTTAAATCCTTTTTAATTCATATAAAAATCAATTTTCCTTAAAGAAATAAATATAAAACAAATGTTATATCTTAAATAAAATTATGAAAATATTCTTTTAACTTCAAAGTATAATTTAGAATAAAATTAACCTATTTTAAATCTTTTAATTCAACTAATTAAACTCAAATTAAAATTTTAAATTCAATTCAAAATAAAATTTGATATGAATATAATTTTAACACATTCATTACCCTTATGTATATATTAATTTTAAATTAGAAACAATGTACATTTACACTTCATTTATTGTATTTGTTTAAAATAACAAATTTGTCAATTTAGTTTAATTTATTACAAAGATTATCATATTTAAATTGGATTTGAAATTCCGTAATATCACATGTATAGACTATAACATTATGTAAAATGTGCTAAGGGGGATATGGTTAATGCCTTAACGCTATTTTAATACTTTACTGTAGACACTATTATAATAACGTACTGTACTATGTATGTAGATAGTTTAATGGATCCTTAGGAGATGTAAATCTCAAACATCTCTTAAGTTATTGCACTCACTTTAGACTCTGGAGAGGAGACGTAAAACCTCGTAAACATCTCTGATGCTGTTACACTCATACTTACTTACTATTGATTTAACTTATAAGATCTTTTAGTTCTGACTTAGTGTTTTGTCTTTTCAATTCGCTCGGATCTGTCTAAGCTTTTTAGTTTATCGAAGACTATTTTTTGGAGGACGAAGAGCGTATACTAGTAGTATTTATTTTATTTATTCCGCCGCATCATGCTGTTCCGTTACATTTATTTATTCTTATTGTATGTTACTCTGATCTGTATTGTAAAGGTGTAATCAAATGTAATTGTAAAACAGCTTCATGAACTGTTATTTGATTACAATATTTTGTCATTCCGCTGTAAGATTCTATGTTTGTTTTATTTCTTTCTCTTCATTTTCTTATTCACCCCATAACAACCCTCCCTTTTGAATGGTTCGAGTTTCACATGTGTGGTTTATTATCAAGTTAAACCATCCAAAAATGTGTGTCATTATAAAGTCTATCGACCTTTTTGGGTGGGTGTTAGGACTCGCTTGCCATAGGATTTTGACCTTAAGGAATATCAACAAATCATAGGCCCGCAAGCGATGGATAATATATTATCGGTTGTATCGTATATAACTCCTAACCCATGGTCTTTATCATAATCTCATTTCAACCTCAATGAATGTTGACGGATCGAAAGAGATTATTCGCTTGTACCTACCATTTTGCGACGGCCTAAGTATAAATGTACATATATTAAGTAATATCAACAAATATGTACACATATCCTTCCTCGTCTATTTAATTGTACTACACATAACATCCTTTGCTTATAGAATATCAACAACTAAGGAGTATGCAAGTAATCTACTAATATATAAGGCAGAGGATAACTTTATATTAAAGATTCGTAATCTTTAATATATTTAACTAAGAAATATGACATTATGGAATAATGTGCTTCTTTGGAAATACCCTAGTGATTCAAGTGTCAAACACATTTGAAATCACAGTATACATACTATATATGTGTATTTATTTCTTAAATCTAATTAGGGTCTTATTGTTCCATAAGTTATTTATATTCATATTATATAAGTTTTAATTATTATATAACTATTATAACAGTCTTATGTATAACCTTATATTAATGTTTTTAAATAAAACTTATTTATTACTTTAATTAATTAATTAACATATTTAATTTTATATATTCAATTAAACATTTTACGTTGAATATTTAAACTAACATTTATGGTTATACATATATATATATATATATGTGTGTGTGTGTGTAATATTATGTTAATTTACATTTAATTTATTTATTTAATTAAATGATTTTAATTTTGAAAATTTCGTATATAGTTACATCATCTTAAATTATTAAAGATAATGTAAGATATATCATTATATATGTTATACATAATTTATTATTTAACTATTTAATTAATTCATTTAGTTTATTAATCTAATTAAAAATTAATTTTTGAAACTAGTTTATAAATTTTCAAAATAAGTTTTGAAAATCATACTAAAAGATCTATAATATACTCCTTATTTTATATTTAATCTTCAAATTTTATATTTTATATTTTATATTTTAATTTCAAAACAAATTTTGAAAATTAGACCAATGCCTAAATTCAGACTGGGCCTTTTTTCTTAGGGATAACCTTTGGGTTCAATTCATCTTTTGGGGGAGGCTTGTAGCCAAGTAAGGCAGAGTACTTGATTATCAAAACCTAGACTAGACATGACTTTTCTGGATACCATACTAAATGGGTAAGCTTTATTAGTTGACTCTAACGTGATGAATTTAGAGCGCATAGATCATTGGGTTTTGATACCGTTGTTGGAACTAAGCTAGTCAAAATGAGTAAATTGGTATATTTCAAAAAAATAATTCTCATTTGAATCTTTTGGGCCTATGAGGTCTAAAGGTAACCCAGATCCAATCTAATATAGTTTAAATAAAATTAGATTTCATTTAAATTGTTTAGAATGAGGTTTAAATTCAATTTTAATTTAGTTGTATGAGTGCATCAAATAGACTCATGTATGTAAGAATACTTGTTAATTTAGAGAAGGAAACTGTTATCCCTCCTTTTGGCAAGGCCTTGACACCAAGAACTTGACTAGAAACCAAGGATGGTTCGTCCTGGAGATCGCTAATGCATAGGTCTGCTATGGATGTCGGTAAATTTTTTCCGAGTCCAGATCGAGCTACAATTGATATGACACGACAAGAAAAGCTAATAAAGCCAACATTCCAAATTTCAAGTCAATCGGAGTTGGTATGCTCAAGATATTGATCGATCACGGTCATCGATCATAACTCAAGATCTACAAGTCCAAATGCCACCAAATTTTGACAGTAGCTTACTGGCAACATGAGGAATGCTCACGTCAAATTTCAGCTCAATCGGATCAAATCTTGATCGATTCGAAATTGCTTCGCATCGATCACGGACCAACTTGTATCGATCATATCTCGCAATTCACATGTCCAAATGCTGTGAAATTTTCATAGTATCTTACTGGCAACATGAAGAATGTTCATGCCAAATTTCAGCTTAATCGGATCAAATCTTGATCGATTCAAAATTGCTTTGTATCGATCATGGACCAACTTGCATCAATCATATCTCACAATCCACATGTCTAATTGCTATGAAATTTTCACAGTATCTTACTGGAAATATGAGGAATGTTCGTGCCAAATTTCAGCTCAATCGGATCAAATCTTGATCGATTCGAAATTGCTTCTAATCGATCACGGACCAACTTGCATCGATCATATTTCACAATCCACATGTCCAAATGCTATGAAATTTTCATAGTATCTTACTGGCAACGTGAGGAATGTTCATGCCAAGTTTCAGCTCAATCGGATCAAATCTTGATCGATTCGAAATTGCTTCGTATCGATCCCGGAACGGGCCCCAATTTCCTAAGGCCGGGCATGCGGGCCCCCTCACGTGCCAGAAGTGGTCTCCCGAATTTTCAGCGAAATATCAGCCTCCAGCACTTATAAATAGAGCCCCTGGTCATTTAGAAAAGGGATCGGAGAATTTTTAGAGAAAAAGTACGCCCGGATGCTGCCAAAATCATTCCATATCATCATCACTGCCATTGATTTCGAATTTTGACTTACTATCTGCTGTATTTTGACATAAAAAGTTGAATTCCCTGAATATCGAGCAATAAAGTGACAAAACTTCATAGTGGACGTAGGCGATACGCCGAACCACTCTAAATTACTATCTTCCATGCAAATTACTTTTCTGTTACTTGGAGTTTTTGCTAGATAATCCTCATTTTCAATTTGATTTCTTCATTTATTATCTCTTCAAAAACTTCCGAAGAGTGTTGTGCCCAATTTTGGTGCAAACATTTTGGTGCTTTCACTGAGAGAAAACCCAGTTTTTCTTCCGTTTGTTGGATCTACTTTCAATATCGGATTGCATAAATCTAAGGAGAAGATCCAGATCTATTGTTCAGTGGTTCCTTCTATTCTGTTCAGATTGCTCCAGATTTAAAAGGAACCATATTCATCATGAAGTCCGTACCCATATTTTCGAATCCAGTAAATATGCTATTTTTCGTATCCATATTTTGGTATCCATGAAAATATGATGAATTCTGTACCCATATTTTCGAATCCAGAAAGTATGCTGTTTTCATACCCATATTTTCAAATCCAGAAAAAATGCTGTATTTCGTACCCATATTTTCGTTCATGAAAATATGGTGATTTTCGTATCCATCCTTTCGTATCCAGAAAATGCGATGCTTTTCGTATCCATGTTTTCGTATCCAGAAAATGTGACAACATTCGTATCGATCACCTATTGACTAGTTCGTATCCATCGAGAAGCGCTACTTCGTATCCATCCATCTACCTCCAATTCGTATCGATACTCACATGCAGTTCGTATCCATGCATCTACCTCCAATTCGTATCGATACTCACATGCAGTTAGTATCCTTCAATCTGCCTCCAATTCGTATCGATACTGACATGCAGTTCGTATCCATCAATCTGCCTCCAATTCGTATCGATACTCACATGCAGTTCGTATCCATCCATCTACCTCCAATTCCTATCGATACTCACATGCAGTTCGTATCCATCAATCTGCCTCCAATTCGTATTGATACTCAACTGCAATTCGAATCGATCAAGAACTCATCCGATGGATACGAAAAGTGATCGATACGAAATCAGATCGATACGAATAGTGATCGATATGAAATCAGATCGATACGAATAGTGATCGATACGAATAGTGATCGATACGAAACTAGACCGACATGAAAACTGATCGATACGAAATCCTAATCGATACGAAGATTGACTATTTGCTGATGGATATGAAATTGATCGAACCTTAGCCGTGTGCATTTCATATCGACGCTCAGATAACACTTTATATCGTTCAAACATTACCGAGAACGATGATGAAATTTCAAAAAAAAAAATCGGGTACGATCCAAATTTCCTAATCGACGCAGCGCAGAGCACCCGCATAGTTTCGATTTGGGATGTTAAAATTTATAGCCGCAGCGCAGAACACCCTCATAGTTAATTCAAAACTCAACTTAATCAACGAACATTCTAATCGTTCCATGACTGGACGGGGCGTAGCGGATTACAACAGCAATTGTTGAATTGCAATCAAGGAATGGGTATAGAAATACCACTCAACCGTGCTCCCAGAGGTTGGAGAACCTAGCTAATATTCCAAGAACTAAAGTTAATCAATGTATCATGCTTATAAAGTGGACTACAACTTCCTCCAATTGACCAGCTTTTAAAACTCCTGAATTAACAACTATGGTACGATGGCTAATATGACGACTGCCCTACCCTGTCTACTCTGCCAACTCAAAACATGGCTGGTCACAACTGAACCATCTTCATATGCTCACATCTTAATCATTTCAATTCCATATGACAAAAAGCACGACATACAACCCTATGAGGACTTCCTTACTATCTTATACAGGCCTCCTTCCTAGTGAAAATTAGAAATAATCACCAATCTATGAGCCCATATTAATCTACTCACCATCCAATCGACATTACCAACCACTCAAACATTGGGAAATCGGGCATACATCACTCACTAGTATTACAAGGCCCTGTAGCCTTAAAATGAACTTCATAATGTTTATTGGAGTATCTTTCCCAGTCGGGACCTATTCATTGAAACTATCCTACACGCAAAATTTCTAGCGAAAATCCAGCATGATGACTATGTCAGTGTACTATGGAAATTCGACCCGTGACACTATCTCATGAACTGAGAGTGGTGAGTGGATTCCATAAACAGTGATGGATGCAATCAAATGCAGATGTCTCCCCATATTCCTCAAAGAAGACCGTCAATCGTGGTTAGACATACCATTTCTACTTCTCATATTGCTGAAGGGAATAAAGAAGCTGGCAGCCAATGAATTTATGCAAAGCCCACAGCCAGTTGCTGCCAATACCTATAAATGAATTCATCGTCAGTGCTTATTTCCAGACTTTGATAAGATAACTGGTGGATAGGCGCCGACGACTACACCTACATGTCCACACCAATATTGAGTTGATAAATCAGATGAAGGATCAACATGGAGAGATAAAGAAGGAACCTACTCCATACTCTAGATCGGAAAACTCCACTTAATTTTGATAGCTACTGTGGACGCCAACGCCATAAGGCTGCTCCATAAAGGATAGCTTTGGCAATATGCTCAAGCCCCATAAAACAAAGGGTCGGGAACCTCCGACCCCTATCAATCAAGAACATTGATCAAAGCGGATCACTTGTGTTAGAATTCCAACTAAGAAGGGCTGGAATGAAGTGCAATAGCAAGCATACGACGCTGCTTCACTTATCAACGAGATTTAATCCGATCTTTTTGAATTATTTCTATTTCGTTTATGTTGCAAAATATGATCGACTTGAATTAAACTACTTGCAAATGATGCAGGTAACCGAGTACTTAAGGATGGGTGCAAAACAACCTTCGTGGTCTATGATCAAATCATTGGGGTATCATCATGACAAGCATGAATCAACCGCTTGTCGGCTGCTATATGCAGCTGACTTTGGGGCAGGGCATCAAAGCAAAAGAGACCGACAAGTTCAGGACTCCAGTACAAAGTGAATGCAACCGACCATCCACTCATATGCCTATGCAATTTAATTGGAGATCTGGGAAATACTTGGAGTTATATGTCCCAACCATGCACTCTCCATCTCGTACTTGAAGCTCGCCAAAATACTTATGCTTCTTCTGATGCCCAGTAGAATCAGAGTCATACCAAGGGTGGATGACCGTCCATGCATCCAATCCTGCATTAGAAGCTTGTGGTTACTTAATAACATTTGTTTAAAGTGGATATGATTTGACCATTCACTCCCTAGTTTGCGTCTGTGATTCCGCAAAACAATCGTGCCTTAAACCGACTATATCAGGGGCCAACCCTCAATTTATAGACATCAACAACCGACTGCTTACTCGAGCATCATCATAAGCCATCATTTCAACTCTCTTCCTCATCTCGACCGGCCTCTCACAAAGTGAAACCTGAGCTCGGGGTCAAGCCTCACATTAAAGGCTGAACTGGACCGACACACGACAGTCCTATAACTAACTCCAAATTCCCAGAGTGTGAGTTGGAGTATAAACATCAACTCTAGTTTCCCAGAGTGCGAGCCGGAGTATAAACGCAAATTCTAAATTCCCAGAGTGCGAATTGGAGTATAAACATCAACTCTAGGTTCCCAGAGTGCGAGCCGGAGTATAAACGCAAACTCCAAATTCCCAAAGTGCGAATTAGAGTATAAACATCAACTCTAGGTTCCTAGAGTGCGAGCCGGAGTATAAACTAACTCCAAATTTCTAGAGTGCGAATTGGAGTATAAACATCAACTCTAGGTTCACAGAGTGCGAACCGGAATATAAACATTAACTCCAGATTCCCAGAGTGCGAACTGGAGTATAAACATCAATCAACTCCAGATTCCCAAAGTGCGAACTGGAGTATAAACATCAACTAACTCCAAATTCCCAAAGAGTGAATCGGAGTATAAACATCAACTATAGGTTCCCAGAGTGCGAACCGGATTATAAACACTAACTCCAGATTCCCAAAGTGCGAAATGGGGTATAAACATCAACTAACTCCAAATTCCCAGAGTGCGAACTGGAGTATAAACATCAATCAACTCCAGATTCCCAGAGTGCGAACTGGAGTATAAACATCAATCAACTCCAGATTCCCAGAGTGCGAACTGGAGTATAAACATCAACTAACACCACATTCCCAGAGTGTGAATTGGAGTATAAACATCAACTCTAGGTTCCTAGAGTGCGAACCGGGTTATAAACACTAACTCCAGATTCCCAGAGTGTGAACTGGAGTATAAACATCAACTAACTCCAAATTCCCAGAGTGTGAATTGGAGTATAAACATCAACTCTAGGTTCCTAGAGTGCAAACCGGAGTATAAACACTAACTCCAGATTCCCAGAGTGCGAACTGGAGTATAAACATCAACTAACTCCAGATTCCCAGAGTGCGAACTGGAGTATAAACATCAACAAACTCCAGATTCCCAAAGTGCGAACTGGAGTATAAACATCCATAAACTCTAGATTCCCAGAGTGCGAACTGGAGTATAAACATCAACTAACTCCAGATTCCTAGAGTGAAAACTGGAGTATAAATATCCACTAACTCCAGATTCCCAAAGTGTGAACTGGAGTATAAACATCCACTAACTCCAGATTCCCAGAGTTCGAACTGGAGTATAAACATCAACAAAATCTAGATTCCCAGAGCATGAATTGGAATATAAAACATCGACTCACTCAAGTCCTGAGAGCGCGGACTGGAGCACGAATGCCAAATGGGTGTGACTAACCACCCATCAACTAATTCCGGAGTCCCAGAGTGTGAACTGGATTGTAAACATCAACTAACTCTTGCTCCAAAAGCGCAGACTGGAGTATAAAGACCTAATGGGTGTGACATACCACCCATCAACCAAATCCAATCCTCGAAGCATGGATTGGAATATAAATACCAGAAGGGATGCGATTTGATTGTCCATCTGTCAACTCTAATTACGCAGCAAGTTCTATAGTATAAAAAGCGGATGTGGTTTGACTTTCTTCTTTCCAACTCTTCCCCTGACATAGGGGCACACTTATCATAAAAAATCGAATGTGATCGGACTACCTAGCAATAAGCGGGCACGACATGACCATTCATGCATCAACACTTATCCCCGGCACGGGACCTATAACATAATCTTATAGGGATGCACTCCAACCCAGCAAGACAAGGTTTCTTCCTTGATTAGACAGGGAGATGTAGATTCGCAAAACGGACCTAGCTAAACGTCTTATTCTAAATGGATGTGATTACCCATCCTACCGCAAATGAACGTGACATGACCGTTCATCCGGTAACTCTAGCCAATGATCTGGCGAGTTGTGCTTGCAATGTGGACGGATGTGACCCAACCATCCGCCAATCAACTCCTTCCTCCAATTCAGTAGGAGAAACATCAAATTAAAGTTGCCGCAATGTGACCGACTACACCTCGACTTCCGCCATTGACTAGTGCCAGAGGAATTAAACGAGGAAAATGCGGTTGACCATTTTCTGCTACAATTCTTAGTCCCCAGAGTAGGGACAAGGGTATAAACATCAAATAGGTGTGACTAATGTCCCTTCAAATGCCTATAGTCCCCAGAGTGCGACTGCGACCATAGACAGATGAAAAATGTGATTCGACCATTCATTCACCAACTCCGACCTAAAGTCGACGAGAGGAGTATAAACTAGCTACAGATGCAATTGGACCGTCCACAAACTAACTCTGTTAACCCAAGACTGGAGGCAGAAGAACAAATCGTTGAAAGAAGAGAAATGAGACTCGCTACATTGCTAGCTATTCAGATTCCTTTACAACTTAAGGCAACGACAGCAAGGAGGCCTTAATGCTAACTAATCAGAATGATGCTCGAAGTTACGAGAAGCCAATTATATCGTATCGCCGGATCGACGGGCAATATCGATCTGCACATTTCATATCAAACCAATGGATCGAAAGGCAATGAGGTTCGTAGTGTTGCTAAATCGACGGCCAATATCGATCCTCTTCGACTACAATTCGATGTGACACGAGCGCCCATCGAATACCTACGACCATCAGAGCATGGATAGAACCACGAATGAGTGTGACTTGACCATTCATCCTCCGTCACCTTCCTTCGATCCGCCAGGAAGAGCATGAGACTGGACGATCATGACCTGACTGCATTTGTGCTGACTTTATACGTAGATCTGACGGGAGAACGTAAACCGAAACGGATTGGTTGATCGCCCAACTCCAAAAGAATGCAATACGACCATTCATTCTTTGACTCTTACCACGATCCGACTAAACGAGCTTTTCACAACGAGTGCAACCTAACTGTCCACGCACCGATTCTTACCCTCGATTCGACAAGGGAAGCTCAATCCTACATTTGATCTTACTGGACGATTGACTCTTCAGTTTTTGCCCAGAGTATGATGACATAAGAAGCAAAGTGAATGTCGACGATGCAATGAAGTATTCTACCTAGAGGAAAGAACTAGGATAAAATGCAGAATATGGCACAACTCAGCCTTCCATCGGTTAACTCGATCCCATGGTTCAACGGGATAGAATGCAAAATTGAAGTGAACATTACCTACATTGCCACTCATCGAGATTTTCCCCTGACTTGGGGTACGCACGATAAATAAGATGAAAATAATTTTATCATTCATCAAACAACTCTGGCTCTTACTGCTTGGACTACAGTATAAACACAGCAGGAGCTAGGCTCGATCATTCACACAGTATACCCATCAACCCAAGACTGGGAATATGAATGTGATCATCCAAGAGCTGGATACAACTACTCAACCCAATAGCTTGTGCCCAGTATTTATAACAACTTGACGTTACGGCCGAAATGATGCTTAGAGATAGAATCCTCAAATCGATGCCTGGACTTATGGGCAATTGATCATCATTCTGACCCATCTAATGAGCAATGGATCGTGAGTACATTGAATGGAAAACGCATTGCTTGGAAACATATATAGATTCAAACTCGTAGTTGGAGCCAGCTATGCAGCAGCACACAATACAGGGCTAAATTTACTAAGCCTTTGATTTAACATACCTATAAGGCTAATCATTTACCATTGCAAATAAGCACATGGAGTATATACAACTCATCACGAGTATTGTAGATTAGATCACAACTCTGCGCAATGATTGTGCAAGAGTCAACTGCATTGCTCCAGGTGAATTTGATATGTTCGCTTGGACACAATCCCATGTGCATATATGGACTCTCACCCACCATTAAGAACTCTGCATTAAGTGTCTACCCGCTGCATGTTTCGGTGAATAAAAACGAAACTACGTGGATCTAGAAAGATCTATTGCTCTTAAGGAGGAGGCGAATCTACTCAAAACCAATAGGTTTATCTGCGATGTCTTCTACCCAAAATGAGTATTCATTCCTTTGCTTATGAGAGAAACAAAAGGAGAGTGGCGAACGTACGGCGACTACTCAGATTTGCACGAGGCATGGCAAAGCATAGCTTTCCACATCCAATGATCAACCAACTAATAGACTCAACACTCATACATGAATTACTCTCATCCATGGACGCAAACTCCAGATACAATCAGATACTAAAACATGTCCCAGACTAGGAATACAACTGTTTCATTACTGACGCGAGCCTATAGTGCTATGCTGCATTCCTTGGATTCAAACTTGAGAACGCTTATGCTACTTACCAAAGGACGATTAACAATCATTCGAAAATCAGATCGGCCGATCAATGACAGTATATGTAGTTAACATGCTTGTGAGATCACGACCATCAAAAGACCATATCGATGACTTGGCAAAGATATTCAGTGCTCTCCAACAACTCCAGAATGAAACTTGATCCTTTGAAATGCTCTTTGAGCACGGTATAGGAAGAATTATTTGGTTCCATCATCAATTCTCGTAGGATTGAGGCTAATGTCATAAAATGCTGAAGATCAAAGTCACCCATGTAACGAGGAAACCAAGCAGCTCTGATAGATTGCTCAAAGAGACCTCTCATTTTATCCAAGCATTTGGATCATGAAGATCTATACCTCAATTGGGTCATGTCAACACACGCCATAAGCATTGCAATGCTATGTGAAGATAAACTAATCCAAAGACCAGTATACGATGAAAGCTAGCTATTGGCAAGCTTACCCCGTTAATGTTTGTACAGACCAACCGTTACGATAGGTCTAAAGGCAACCTTAAATGTCTGAAAGATTACTCAAATGGAATAATGAAGCTAAGTATGAAGCCTTGGTCGCCACGCTAAGACTTGCAAAAAAAATAGGAATGAAAGCTTTACATATCTTATACGATTTCTAGTTAATGTGCCAAGTCAGGGAGGACTATATGACTAGGAGGCAACGTCTTGCTCCTTATCTCAATTGGATCCTAGATATACTAGCCGACTTCAAGTATTACACCATTATACCAATCCTTAGAAAACGAAACGAAAAGGCCGAATCATTGGCCGAGCTGGCCAGTTCTGGGGATGCGCAACAAATAGACTTTATCCCAGTAGAAATACTTATTATTCCAAGCACTGATAGATGGAGATCGACTAGATTTTAGAGATGGATCCAAGAAAGGGGCCATGGATGACTCCTATCAAAGGCTATCTACCGTGGGGAATTCTTCTTGAATAGACGAATGAGAGATGGCATATCCTCCGCGAACAATCATTGCATGATTATGTCTGGATCGTTCGACTCCATCCACACAAAGCATTACACTTGTATCCATCAATCCAAGATCCAATATTACGTATCCATCTATACGAAGCATACATTCTAACATCCCAAATCGATCCAGGAGAGGATCGATACAAAAGGAAGGACTTAAAACAACCATCGAACGTTGTTACAACTCAAATTTCACTTCGATCCAAGAGAGGATCGATACAAACTCAGTCCAAACAAAAACTAAAGAACTTGATGACGACCTGCAAATGTGAAAACATGAATAGGTGTCCGCCTAACATATGTGCATGTATGCCAAACTAACACTCAATTTTCAAAGTTACCAAGAATTGAATGCTTACCTGATGACAATCAAAATGATGAACAACAAATCGCTAGTGCTCAACACTCAGTTACAACAAAACACTTCATGATAATTGACAATCAACAGTTTGACATCTACGTCACTGAAGATCAACAAAAGGCAACGTCTTTTGACGAAAAGATAGCAACTACTCAGTGAATTGGATAGAACTTTTCAGAATGAAGATGGGAGCTTTTCAAAGCACGTCATGTTCAAACAAGACGTACTTTGGGGGGCAAATGTTATCCCGCCTTTTGGCAAGGCCGCGACACCAAGAACTTAACTAGAAACCAAGGATGGTTCGTCCTGGAGATCGTTAATGCATAGGTCTGCTATGGATGTCGGTAAATTTTTTCCGAGTCCAGATCGAGCTACAATTGATATGACACGACAAGAAAAGCTAATAATGCCAACATTCCAAATTTCAAGTCAATCGGAGTTGGTATGCTCAAGATATTGATCGATCACGGTTGAGAAATCCAAACTTGCACCGATCATAACTCCAGATCTACAAGTCCAAATACCACCAAATTTTCACAGTAGCTTACTGGCAACATGAGGAATGTTCACGCCAAATTTCAGCTCAATCGGATCAAATCTTGATCGATTCGAAATTGCTTCGTATCGATCACGGACCAACTTGCATCGATCATATCTCACAATCCACATGTCCAAATGCTATGAAATTTTCACAGCATCTTACTGGCAACATGTGGAATGTTCATGCCAAATTTCAGCTCAATCGGATCAAATCTTGATCGATTCGAAATTGCTTCGTATCGATCATGGATCAACTTGCATCAATCATATCTCACAATCCACATGTCCAAATGCTATGAAAATTTCACAGTATCTTACTGGCAACATGAGGAATGTTCATGCCAAATTTCAGCTCAATCAGATCAAATCTTGATCGATTCGAAATTGCTTCGTATCGATCATGGACCAACTTGCATCCATCATATCTCACAATCCACATGTCCAAATGCTATGAAATTTTCACAGTATCTTGCTGGCAACATGAGGAATGTTCATGTCAAATTTCAGCTCAATCGGATTAAATCTTGATCGATTCGAAATTGAGTTCGAATCGATCCCGGAATAGGCCCCAATTTCCTAAGGCCGGGCATGCGGGCCCCCTCACGTGCCAGAAGTGGTCTTCCGAATTTTCAACAAAATATCAGCCTCCAGCACTTATAAATAGAGCCCCTGGTCATTCAGAAAAGAGATCGGAGAATTTTTAGAGAAAAAGTACGCCCGGACGCTGCCAGAATCATTCCATATCATCATCACTGCCATTGATTTCGAATTTTGACTTATTATCTGCTGTATTTTGAAATAAAAAGTTGTATTCCTCGAATATCGAGGAATAAAGTGGCAAAACTTCATAGTGGACGTAGGCGATACGCCGAACCACTCTAAATTACTGTCTTCCGTGCAATTTACTTTTCTGTGACTTGGAGTTTTTGTTAGATAATCCTCATTTTCAATTTGATTTCTTCATTTATTATCTCTTCAAAAACTTCCGAAGAGTGTTGTGCCCAATTTTGGTGCAAACAGAAACCATTTAGCTTTATCTCTAAAACTAATGTAATTAATATAGAGAAATTTGCTCTATTTAGAGAGAGAGCCTTTTATTTATCTTCTTTAATTAAATTGAATGATCTGCTGATGAGTTATGTATACATAGAATAAATTATGAGTGTATTTGAATATACTCTAGTGAATATTGTGTAAGTGCGGAAAATAAGTAGTTACACGGTTAATGTGACCGTGTATTAGGACTGAGAGTTACACCACAATGGTCTGAGTTGTTCCTTTGTATATGCCTTTGTTGTCCAAAATTTTGACTTTAATATATGTACGTGTATATGTATGTATGTCTATATGTATGTATAACAATAGATAAGTCTACATATATATGTATTAAAAATAATTTTCTTTATATTATATGTTTTGGAATCAAGAATCTACAATTATAACACTGGTTTTAATTAAGTAAGAATATGAAAATAAATGTTATAGTTCTATACAAAAGTGGTTTTCAAAATTTAAGTTAAAATAACATATAAACACATGTGTATGAGTTATATAATTGCAAGTTATGTTTTAATTTCGAAACAACATATGAAATATATAAAAATTGTAATTCAAGTAACAAATATGTTTCATTTTAATGTTAATAAATTTAATTTAATCTTTTAACATGGGTAGGAAATATAAAAGTTTATAACCGTGACAACTCGCCATTTTGGACGGTTCAAGTCGACATAAACCATACATGTCCAACTCAAACCATTCAAAACTTACGTATTATCACTGGGGTTTAAATGAGAAATATCAAGAAAAAGGAACTGAACAGAACAAAGAATCTCATACAGTAGAAGGAATAAAATATAATATCAAAATAAACGGTTCATGGAGCTATTTATAATATATATGGTTTTCATTTACATAACATTAGAGTTATACAATCAATAGACATACCAAACTGCAGCGAACTAATAGTAGTAAATATGATCTTCAAACCTCCATCTTCATCTCCAAGAACAATGTCTCCAAATATACACTAAAAAACTCAGGCTGACCCAAGCGTAATGAAAAACAATACACTCGACTCAAGACTATACATACTTATGAAAGTAAATCCAAATCAAGTCATGAATGTATTATAACTCCACTAAATGTACAATTTAAGTTACAATTTAATAAAGCAAATTTAATTTCAAATCTTACTTTAACCCAACATCAGATCTTTAAACTTAATTTCAAATTTTAAAACATGAAATAATTCAATTTAAATAAATTTACCTAAACTTCAATTTCAAATTTGTAATTTAAAATTTATAACTCCTAATTAAATCATTAAACAACTTTATTTAAAACAAGTTCAGTGCTCGTTAGTAAATTTCCTATCTTAGCCCAAACAAACATTTTGTAATTTCGATTACCAGGTATATATCATCCCAACATATATTTGATGTCATGGATATACATAATTTCAATCTATTTCTTAATTCAGTTATTCAATTCTAGTTATGATATTTGACAATTACATATTACAAAAAATCAAAATAAAAAATTCACAGTATCAGCACAACATCGTCTATTATAACCATAAATAGGGTCACATATAACATCAATATTCAAATTAATGTATACCACCGCAGACTTTAGTTATAACATTTTTAGGTGTTTGAAATATGAGAATATTTAATCTCAATATTATATTAACTTTCCAATTATCAGTCAATTTATTTTAATTCAGATTTCAGTCAATAAATCTCTAATTCGTACAATTCTATTTAATATTTCAATGTCAATTTAATTATCAATTATGACTACAAAATTAAATTAAATCCATTTTAGCTAATATGAAATCGATTAAATTAACATAAGTTATTTAATTAATATGAAAATCAGCTTAATTAAAATAAGTTATTCGGCTCAATATGCAATCCAATTCAATTAACAACACTAGTTCAATTCAATACACAATTTTATTAAATTAACAACAATAATTCAATTCAATATACAATTTAATTTGACCAACAACAATAATTCAACTCAATACATAATTTAATTTGCGTAACAATAATAATTCAATTCAATATGTAATTTAATTAAATTCGATTCGATTCAATTCAATTTTGATTTAATTACCGAGACATGATAGCAATCATTCAATTAACATTCAATTTACTCAAACTATGATTCAAATTTACTTGCATAAGGAAAAAATAAGCCGTGAACTATAAAAACTCACCTTAGATTCTAGCGCATCCAAACAAAAGCATGTAGAGATTTGAAAAAAAAAATGAAATGGATCTGCAAGTTTCAGGCATGAACAAAAAAAATGAAGAAAATATGAAATGGAGCCACAATGTTAGCTTCAGGGAACGTAAACAAAGAACATGAAAAACCAATGTTAATGAAAAAGGTAAGCATGAGGTAGCAGGGAGATGAAATTCGAAGGTGAATGAATGGAGTAATAAAAGAAAAAAATGAACAGGTGGAGAAATAAAAGTTTCTGGTTTAAAATGAGTATAATGTGGAGGAATTATATAAAATGAACGTCAAGAAATGAATTGTATCAAAAGCATTTGATTTTAATATGGAAAGAGAATAGGTAATAATTTTATACTATTATATTATTACTGATTTTGGTTTTTAAAGAGCACAAGCCTCTATTATATTTTGTGAAATCAACGGTCGCGTATTTCATTTTCTTTTATTCGTCCCTAACCCTCCCTTTCTGCCTCATCCTCCAAACCCTAGATAGTAATGTCCCCTCTACGAATTCCTTCTCTTCTTCCTGTCTCCTCCTCTAATCGAAAAAAGTATAGCTCCCTCCAATTGAACATTCTCCATTTTCGTCATCATTCTGCTCTCCTCCAACTACCGCAGCCAGCCACTTCAACACGGAATCAACTCCAGAAAGATTGCAATCGGCTGGCCTCTCATTCCCTTTCCGTTCGTTAAATTACGCATTAGGTATTTTGAAAATTTCTCCATAAAATTTATTTATTTTTGCAGATTTTAGCTTTTTTGGATGTGTTTGTTATGACCTAGATAGGAACTCTATTGATGCTAATTTAGAATTCGTGTTAGCTTCTATGAAGACTTCTGTAATTTGAAACAAGTAATTGTTTAATTTGAATATAAATTGCTAATTTATCAAGGTATTTGGCTTCTTATTGCATTTTATTTTTTCGTTTTTGGAATTGTGTATTAACCCTAGATTTTCACTATATATTTAAATTTACTTTAATTCATTTTGAAATTATTTTAAATTTGTTTCATTTGTGTGATATCATTTCTAAACATTTTTAAAATGATAATATAATTTTTCCAAAATTTACTGTATTTATTTCCTATTTTTAAAGGCTGTTTTCTAATTTTCTGCCATTTCCTTCATTTTTAATTTCTTTATTTTATTTTAAATTTGTTTTATTTGTGAAAATTCATCTCTAAATACTTTTAAAATAATAATATAATTTTTTCAAAAATTACCGTGTTGATTTCCTATTTTTAAGGGTTGTTTTCCCATTTTCTGCTATTTTTTGCATTAAAATTTAATATTTAAATTAAACTTTAAATATTTATTTTGTGAATATATTTGTATTTTATGTTATTATTTATATTTAAAAATAATTTACAAGATTATATGATTTTTCTAAAAAATATTTCATTTAACTTCAAATTTTGCTAGTCCAGTTCACTGTTTTAACTATTTACCTTAATTTTACTTTACATAATTGATAAATATTATATATATTTGTATATTTGTTAAAAATTTTGAAATCTTATCTGATATTATTATTATTATTTAAGCTACATAAATTTATATAAATAATAAAAGATAAATTGAAAGGGTTTGTGACCTTTTGTTTCCTATGGCTTTTGATTTTCCCACCTTTTCACATTTTAACTTACTTTTGCCATCAATTAGCCATAACTACTCACATAATTCAGCTGCTACCTCCATTCTTCATTCACGTACATCTTTTTCCTCCTTTCTGAAAAAAATTGCGGCCTCCTCTTGATTGAGAAGTTTGGTAAAATTCTATTTCCTTTTATCTTCTTTTGTTCACTTATGCTGATTTTTCTAGTTTGATTTTGCACTTGCTTCACCTCATGTAGGTTCAACCATGTCACCTTGTTGCCTAGCTCCCTCCACCACCTGATGACACACCACCAGCACCTCCTCCTCACCAGCCACCTAAGCCATAAACCCCCTTGGTGATGCATATCCGCAAAAGTTTCAGAACACCCTTCATATTGACCTAGCCGAGCACTATCCACCACTGCCACCAACCATGGCCGCCCCTACTCCACCACCTCCAGCACCCATGGCCACACCACCACAGTGGACCCCACTCCTCTGGCCGTGACACCTAGGGACTTGGCCGAGCCCAATTCATGGCCCAAAACCCATGTGTATGCATGATTTTGTGTTCTTGCCTTCACCCACCTTTACACCATCACTCAAACTCATGTTAGGCCGACCTTAGCAACCCAGAGCTGACCTTAAATCATTTTCTTAGACCTGTACTCTACCTCTGGCCAAGCCTATGAGGTGTCGGAAGCAAGTGCAAACCATTTCAGCTCTGTTTTATGAAGTTATTTCTAGCATCGTTTATCGTATTTTTGGTCTGGAACCATATAATTGTTATATTGTTTGTTTGATTTGTATTCAAGGGAATTAATCCTTGGCTCCTCCATTTTGTATCTGTATCGTTCTTTTGTGCTTGTGTAGATCCCGTTGTGCAATTCGTCGTTGTGTCATCAGCTCAAAACAGTGAGTAAATCTCACCAGACTAATATGTACTTATGTAGTGATAAACTGACATCACCTGAATCTGTAAATGCATATCATCCTGTTATAACTGCTATATTATATTCATATGATGTTCACACCTATATTTACACCTATTATATCATATGTTACTGTTATTTCATGCTATTCAGTTACTTTCATTAGTTTATCACACTGCAAGTTCCCTGTAGACTAGAATCACTATGGGTTGAAATGATACATACCCGAACGGATTTTAGAATAGGAGAAAATCGATATGGGCTGAAATGATAGGCCTGAATGATTTTCAATTACTTTCTTTTACTTGGGATTGCGGGTTTGAAATGATCAAACCCGGGTTTTCTTTGTAAATTACGGGTTGAAATGATATATTACCCATATCACTTTACCTAGGCTAGAAAATGAAATACAGACCCGTTAAAATATGTTTTTCTAAAAAGTTTTAAAATATTTTAGAAATGTAAATATTATAATATTTTGATTAGATTTGATTAAAATGATTTTTGTAAAGCATTATTGATTTTCTGAAAATTTATAAGTGAAATAAATAAAGGGTAAAGTTAGAAATCTGAAATGTAAGTTATTTTGGAAATTATAATTTGGTGATAAATGGAATTTAAATTAAATATGAAAATATGATAAATTTATGATATTTTGAATCAAATTAATTTAAAATGATTTTGTAATACATTAATGGTTTTTGAATAAAGTTAAATGTGAAATGAATGACTATTTATGTTGAAATTTTGAAATATAACTAAAATTGGGAATTTGTGAATTTGGCTTAAAAGTGAATTTTAAGTTAAGTAAATAAAAATGAAATTAAGTTACATTTGAAAATTTTAAACTTAAGTGTTGAGTTAAATTTAATTTAATGAATTTGAAATTTTATGTTGGAATTTAATAAGTGAATTATTATTAAATTTTGATTTTTGAATGGAGATTTAACTTTATAAAATCATGAATATAAGGGTATTTGAATGATTGTTTTAAAAGTGAAATTATATGATTTTATAAGTTAAAAATGATTTAAATAAAAATATAATTATTTGTGAAATTATACTGAATATTTGAAGTTAATTAACTGCATTTCAGAAATGCTATTAATTCTAATGTAAATGATAACACAACATTTGTAAATGCCGTAGTTGATAATAATGAACCAAATGGCTAAGTTTAATTAAAGGCTATCATAGCTTTTTTGTAAATGTTATAATTTTTGAATTTAACTATGTTTTATTTGAAACTAATGTAACCCTATCACAGCATTTTTTTATGTTATCTTTTGTTAAATTGAACTGTTTTTAATGTAACTTTCTGTAGCAATTTCTAAATGCTGCGAAAGTTGAATTTTCATCTGTTTTAATAAATTAAGTGGATAAATGAATTTTGAAAGACTAAAATTTTGTAAATTTAATAATTTAATTATTAAATATAATAACTTCATTTTATGATTTAAAATGAAGTAATTTGTTTTGAAATATAAATTATTTTGAAATGTGTTTTGTAATGGTATTTAAATTAAATAAAAATGAATGTGGTTTGGAAGATATTATATTTTTGATATTTTGAAATGTATTTTGAATGATATTGAATTTTGAAATGATATTTGATTTGAACTATGAAATACCATTTTGAAATTTTAACCACGGGATGTATTTAATTTATAGTTTAACCGATTCTTAAAGGATGGGCGATCCCAAGCATCCTTTAAGTTATTGTGTACTTCTACTACAGTTCACTTGAGTTGGTTTACATTATATAAGTATATATTGTCCTGACTCGAGTGTTTTGTGTTTTACTTTACGCTCGGGTCAGCCTGAATATTCACAGTTTCTGATTCTCTTTCTGGAGCTGGTCTTTGCTGGAGTTTCTGCTTCTCTACATTTATATCTACTCTCTGTTTCAGCTGTTCTAGTTTATCTCATGTATTAGTGAACTTCTATGTATTTGGGATTTCTATTATGTTGTTTTCAGACTGCATTATGTATTTGGTTTGAGACTCTACCGTAGTAGCTTCATGAACTACTATGTATTTTATTTCCACTGTGAGTTATTCTGATATTTCTGTGTCTGTGATTCTGTGATTGTATTTCATTTGCTCTAAATTTATTTACAACGCGGTATTTTGAGCAATTCAAGTCCGACATGTGTGGATGCGAATGGCTGAAAATATCGGTTTGTTACAGTTGGTATCAAAGCCTTGGTTTTAGGCAAACCATAGCTTGCGGAGCAAAAACTCATTAGAGATAAGGTAGAAATACCCTAGAATGAGTGAAATCAATCTCAGAATCCTTTCTTTGTGAGAGAACGTATTTTCGAAGTATAAAATGATTTCCAAATGATTTTTAAAGGATTTTCAAAGATTATTTTGGTATAAAAATTTTCTTATTTTGGAATCAAGATTTTCTAAACTTCATTACTTCTGTATCCACCTTGTTAGAAATCTCTTGGTTATGATTCTTGTCGATTAGGATTCCTTGAACTGTGGAACGCTCCCACTTGTTCATAAATCCAGTCTTGTCTTCCCTATTTTACCCTTTTGATTTTGGTATTCCGTAACCCCACTTTGGAATGACCTCTCTACAGAGCGGTGATTCCGTAAATCTTTGAACGGTTTATAAAGGAGTGAAATTCCTTTATAATTGGCATTGATTCACCGGAGATTTCTGTATCCTCGGATGTTGATACTATCTATCTCCTCCTCTATTTGGTAATTAAATTATCTCATCTTCGTTTGAGTTTATCTTCGAAGTAGAATTCTATTTGATTAGAGTTCCTCTAATTTTGAATCTTTATTTGTTTGAAATCCTTCCTTGAATCATCCTTTGGAAATTTGTGTTTGGTTGTATTTTGAAATTGTGCATACATCAAAATTATTAAGGATGACCATATTTTGTATATAAAAAGTGAAATGTTTCCGATAAGGATTATATACCTTTTAAAATGAAAATTGGAAGCTTTGAAAGGATTTGAAATTTTGAAATTTATGAGAAACGTGATTTATACAAAAATTATTTATTACTGAAGGGTTTTGAATTTGAATTTCGAGGAATCGAATTCCGGTGTTTTGAAATCGGTTTTAAGATTTTGGAAAATATATAATAATAATATGATTTAAAGATATATTTTTTCAAATAAGAAATGTTTCAAATGTATTCGAATGAATTTCAATGATTTCGAAGGAATTTCAAAGAAGTTTTTCAAAGTTAATTGAAGTCCAGAACTCACTTATGTCGCTGAAAAATAATTTCGGTGATGAATGCATGCATCATCGACATTGATTTTTGAGTTTCTGAGTGAGAGAGAGGCCACTCTAGTAGCTTTGCTATGCGAGTGATTTTGTGAAACCAATTTTGATTTCAAATTTTGAAGTATGGTTTGATATTCGAAAGATAGATCTGTGTATATATATATATTTGAAAAGATTTAAAGTAAGCCGGTGTTCGGTCCTCGAATTTCAGATTTTGAAACCTAACTTTTGAAATTGATTTACTGATTTACTGTTGATTTCCAACTCTTGGATTGAAAATTTGATTTCTTCGACTGTTTTAAGATTCGAGCACTTCTAAATCAGGGTTAACTTTTCAAAGCTAATTTTTTTTAAAGGTGTATGTTATTTGATAAAGAATATAAGTTTAGTTTGTATGTTTCAAGTATGAAATAATATGATTTGTATAAGTTGAAACTGTTTTGTTAAGTAAATAAATAAGACTATTTTGAATTATGCTAATATGAAATTTACTTTTGAAATGTTTTAGATAAAAATTAGCCTTCAAATGTTTGAGAAAAATTTGGTTTTAAATGTTTTAACTTAGTAACATCTTTATGAAACTATTTATTTAACAAGTTGGAATAGATACATAAGTTGTATGTATGCTGTTTTGTTCGCATAATTAATCTGATCCAAGTTTGAGTACACAAGTTCGAGGTGAATTGCACCATTTCGTGTTAGGATTTTTCATTTGATTCTTGATGGCGAATATTTGATATGGATTTTGGGCTTGATTCTATAATTCTCTATCATAGTATATAGCTATGCAAGGAGACTGATGGCTTCTAGTCAAGAAACCATATCGAAGTCCGCATTAGGGAAGTCGAATGGACAATACTAGTCAGAAAGCGAACTTGTGTGATCAAGCGAGCGATCGAATGTAATGTTGCAAAATGGTGACATATGTACATCTTATATCCTAATATCATTGGTATACTTGACGCTGAAATTGAAAGTTGTTGGGTTGGATATCTTTGTAATTTAATTGGAATTTTTCTTTTATGAAAAACCACTATCAAATTCAAAACCATTTTTCAAAACTATTTTTCTTTTTCTTCAACTAACTGTTTTATTCTATTTTTCATAAAAACTATTTTATATACAAAACTATTCTTAATTAAAAATCTTTTAGTAAGCAAAGATGTTTAATCCCATATGGCTTTTCATGCAGCGAAATTTATTTTTTGAAAATTTTGATCCTTATATAAGATAAACTTTACGTAAGTATAAAATGATTTTGAAAACCATTGATTTTGATAAATCAATAATTGAAGCTTGTATTAGTATGAAAGGATATTTGGTTTACCTGTAATTTGAGTTTATTTAAAAATAATGGATTTATGAAATAAATATTTCAATACTAAGTAATAATGAAGTAAATTTGAGATATATGAAATTAAGAAATTTAGTTTTGAAATATGGTATTTTTAAGCCTTAAAACATATTTAAGATTTAATAGTTTATTTTGTAAATCAAATCTATATTTGAAATTGATAATATTTGAAATGGTTTTGTTGGAAAACTAAATTGAAACCGATGGTTTGAATTGAATTAAAATTGGAAATTTTAGATTTTGGTTTAATTGAAAAGAAAAAAAAATTGAAATGTAAAGAATTAAGGGCATGTTTTATGATTTCAAATGTATGATTTCAAAATGTTATGATTTTCAAAGTGAAATGATTTCAAGTATCTGGTTTCGAAAGATTTATAACTTTGAAAGTATTATGATTTTTGATGTGAATACATGTTTGAAATGGAAATGAATTCATTTGACCTAAATTTTGTTGATTTGGTAATTTGGATTATTTTCTAAACCTATTGTTTTAAGAAATTTTGAAACTGAATATGTATAACTTGAAAGAAATGATTTGGTGACATCATATATGATTTTAAAATTTAATTGATATCGAAATGGTTTGAAATTTAGAACCTTGTTTTATTCAATACTTGATTTGGGAGCTATCGAACTTATATAAAAATGATTTGTATGAGTAAACTATTGATTTGAGAACTGTTGATTTGAAAAGGTACTCAATTTTGAAAAATGAAATCTTATATAATCGAAATTTATATAAGTGTGATTTGATATAATATTATTTTGGAAAGTATTTGATTTGAAATGAAATCTTATATATAATGGACTTTATATAAGTATGATATTTGAAAGTGATTTTGAAAGGTACTATATGATACATATTTTCGAAGTAAAGATATGGAAAGTGCCTTCTGCTTGATATCCGCTTTGTGGCCACACTGTGGATTCATTCTATCGATATTATTCTCTCTCTTTGATTTGGGTTCTTTGGATATGATACTCGAGTGTCCATTGAATTCCACGGCGATCCCCCTGGTCTTATGATCGCGACTACATAGCGCAACTGCCTGGCTGAGCTGGCCTGGGGGTACGGATTGTTTCCTGGGGGATCCAGGTGTAACCAATGTGCATCCTGCACTCTATGTAGGTCGCATTAGTAGCGCAAATGCCTGGCTGAGCTGGCCTGGGGTACGGATTGTTACCTGGGGGATCCAGGCGTAACCATTGTGTATCCTGCATTCTACTCGTCATCATGGCGTAACTCGCAGGGCTGAGAAAGCTTACGGATACGGATTGTTTCCTGGGGCATCCAGGCATAACCATTGTGTATCTGCGATCCATGGTTAGACAGCTGTTTTGGTTTGGTTGATTTGTTTGGATTGTACTTTCCATGTCTGTTTTTTTAAAAGAGTTTTCTAGTATTTTCACTGGGTGTTGAAACAAGTCTACTAAGTACCTGGAGAAGTCTAGCTTTGCGCCTAATCAACGCACTGCCAGAATCTGCAGGAACGAGGATAAACTTGTTAAGACATCGAGTTATAAAAGTATTTTGATAAAGTATTATATAAAGAATATTTTGATCAGTTATTTTCCCTTCTAAAAATTTAAAATGTTTTAAATATTGTTTACTTTGAACCATCAGATTTGAGTCAAATGACTATTCATCATACTAAAAAAATTATTAAATTGAAATGTATAATGGTTCAAATAATGGTTCATCCTTGTCTTTCAACCTGCTTTACCTCCTAGCTATCTTTTTTTTCCATACCTTCTTTCGGGGATGAATTCCAACCTATTGCTCTTTCTTGTTGTTTCTCTGCTTCCTTCCTTTTCGAGGACGAAAAGATTTGAGTGGGGGAGGGTGTAACAACCCTAGATTTTGACTATATATTTAAATTTGACTTTATTTCATTTTGAAATTATTTTAAATTTGTTTTATTTGTGTGATATCATTTCTAAACATTTTCAAAATGATAATATAATTTTTCCAAACTTTACTGTATTTATTTCCTATTTTTAAAGGCTGTTTTCTAATTTTCTAAAATTTTCTTCATTTTAAATTTCTTTATTTTATTTTAAATTTTTTTTATTTTTGAAAATTCATCTCTATATATATTTAAAATAATAATAGAATTTTTCCAAAAATTACTGTGTTGATTTCCTATTTTTAAGGGTTGTTTTCTCATTTTCTACTATTTTCTGCATTAAAATTTTATATTTAAATTAAATTTTAAATATTTATTTTGTGAATATATTTGTATTTTATGTTATTATTTATGTTTAAAAATACTTTACAAGCTTATATGAATTTTCTAAAAATTATTTCATTTAACTTCAAATTTTGCTAGTCCAGTTCACTGTTTTAACTATTTTACTTTACATAATTGATAAATATTAAATATATTTGTATATTTGTCAAAAATTTCGAAATCTTATCTGATATTATTATTATTTCAGCTACATAAATTTATATAAATAATAAAAGGTAAATTGAAAGGGTTTGTGACCTTTTGTTTCCTATGGCTTTTGATTTTCCCACCTTTTCACATTTTAACTTACTTTTGCCATCAATTAGCCATAACTACTCACATAATTCAGCTGCCTACCTCCATTCTTTATTCACGTACATCTTTTTGCTCCTTCCTGAAAAAAATTGCGGCCTCCTCTTGATTGAGAAGTTTGGTAAAATTCTATTTCCTTTTATCTTCTTTTGTTCACTTATGTTGATTTTTCTAGTTTGATTTTGCACTTGCTTCACCTCATGTAGGTTCAACCATGCCACCTTGCTGCCTAGTCGCCTCCACCACCTGATGACACACCACCAGCACCTCCTCCTCACCAGCCACCCAAGCCATGAACCCCCTTGGTGATGCATATCCACAAAAGTTTCAAAACACCCTTCATATTGACCTAGCCGAGCACTAGCTTCCACATCCACCACTTCCACCAACCATGGCCGCCCCTACTCCCCCACCACCACCTCCAGCACCTCTAGCACCCACGGACACACCACCATAGTGGAGCCCACTCCTCTGGACGTGACACCTAGGGACTTGGCCGAGCCCAATTCATGGCCCAAAACCCATGTGTATGCATGATTTTGTGTTCTTGCCTTCACCCACCTTTACACCATCACTCAAACTTATGTTAGGCCGACCTTAGAAACCAAGACCTGACCCTAAATCATTATCTTAGACCTGTACTCTACCTCTGGCCAAGCCTATGAGGTGTCGAAAGCAAGTGCAAAGCATTTCAGCTTTGTTTTATGAAGTTATTTCTAGCAGCGTTTATCATATTTTTGGTCTGAAACCTTATAATTGTTATATTGTTTGTTTGATTTGTATTCAAGGGAATTAATCCTTGGCTCCTCCATTTCGTATCTGTATCATGCTTTTGTGCTTGTGTAGATCCCGTTGTGCAATTCGTCGTTGTGTCATCAGCTCAAAACAGTGAGTAAATCTCACGAAACTAATATGTACTTATGTAGTGATAAACTGACATCACCTGAATCTGTAAATGCATATCATCCTGTTATAACTGCTATATTATATTCATATGATATTCACACCTATATTTACACCTGTTATATCATATGTTACTGTTATTTCATGCTATTCTGTTACTTTCATCAGTTTATCACACTGCAAGTTCCCTATAGACTAGAATCACTATGGGTTGAAATGATACATACCCGAACGGACTTTAGAATTGGAGAAAATCGTTATGGGATGAAATGATAGGCCTGAATGATTTTCAATTATTTTCTTTTACTTGGTATTGTGGGTTTGAAATGATCAAACCCGGGTTTTCTTTGTAAATTACGGGTTGAAATGATATATTACCCGTATCACTTTACCTAGGCTAGAAAATGAAATACAGACCCGTTGCTAAAATAAGTTTTTCTAAAAAAAGTTAAATTATTTTGGAAATGTAAATATTATAATATTTTGATTATATTTTATTAAAAATGATTTTTGTAAAGCATTAATGATTTTCTGAAAATTTATAAGTGAAATAAATAAAGGGTAAAGTTAGAAATCTGAAATGTAAGTTATTTTGGAAATTATAATTTGGTGATAAATGGAATTTAAATTAAATATGAAAATATGATAAATTTATGATATTTTGAATCAAATGAATTTAAAATGATTTTGTAATACATTAATGATTTTTGAATAAAGTTAAATGTGAAATGAATGAATATTTATGTTGAAATTTTGAAATATAACTAAAATTGGGAATTTGTGAATTTGGCTTAAAAGTGAATTTTAAGTTAAGTAAATAAAAATGAAATTAAGTTATATTTGAAAATTTTAAACTTAAGTGTTGAGTTAAATTTAATTTAATGAATTTGAAATTTTATGTTGGAATTTAATAAGTGAATTATTATTGAATTTTGATTTTTGAATGGAGATTTAACTTTATAAAATCATGAATATAAGGGTATTTGAATGATTGTTTTAAAAGTGAAATTATATGATTTTATAAGTTAAAAATGATTTAAATAAAAATATAATTATTTGTGAAATTATACTGAATATTTGAAGTTAATTAACTGCATTTCAGAAATGCTATTAATTCTAATGTAAATGATAACAAAGCATTTGTAAATGATGTTATTGATAATAATGAACCAAATGGCTAAGTTTAATTAAAGGCTATCATAGCTTTTTTTTAAATGTTATAATTTTTGAATTTAACTAAGTTTTATTTGAATGTAATGTAACCCTATCACAGCATTTTTTTATGCTATCTTTTGTTAAATTGAACTGTTTTGAATGTAACTTTCTGTAGCAATTTCTAAATGCTGCGAAAGTTGAATTTTCATCTGTTTTAATAAATTAAGTGGATAAATGAATTTTGAAATACTAAAATTTTGTAAATTTAATAATTTATTTATTAAATATAATAACTTCATTTTATTATTTAAAATGAAGTAATTTGTTTTGAAATATAAACTATTTTGAAATGTTTTTTTTTTTTTTTTTTTTGAAAATTGGTGAATTTTATTGATGCATCAAAGCTCAGTACAATATTCCATGTTCCGTGTATTACCTAGAAGTAAACAGGACACGTGCTAAACGTATTTACAAAGATCATTTCAACAGCAAAGCAAAATAACAAATGCCCCTTTCTAAAAAGCTCTGAAGCAAAGGTTCATGGCGGATCCACTTTCCATGCTCGGAGGATTTTGTTCTCCAGTTCAGTCGCATGAGTAAATAATTTTCCTTTAATTCTTCTTGCAAGTATCTTGACATCTTGCTCTATTGTGATTTGAATTTGTTTATGTCCCTTTGCAGTACTCTTGAAGACTCTCCGGTTCCTCTCCTTCCAGAGGTGATATACAGTTGTTGTGAGGCTAATAATCTGCAGTTGAGTCAACAGGTCTCCTCTCTTGCTGTGGCTCAGGTATAGCAGTTCGTCTTCAAGTGTAGAAATAGCATGCATGTCTTGATTTTTGCTTTTAACATGGCTTATTACACGAGCGGAGAATTCACATTCAAAGAATATATGATTGTGTGATTCTGGAATGTTGTTACAAAGTTTACATGTTAGATTAACCTCCATACCCCATCTTGCTAATCTGTCAGCTGTAGGAAGTCTTAAATTAATTGCTTTAAAAGTTGTGAAAGCCATCTTTGGGTTGTTAGATCTGGACCAGATATGGGCTGCCCAATATTTGTTAGTATGTTTAGTTCGTATTGCTTCCCATGCACTGTTTGTGGTAAAAATGCCATCTTTTGTATGATTCCATGTCCAGATATCTTTGGGTTCAGAAGAGTAAATAGGGATGTACTTGACATCTTCAACTATGGCATGTAATCCTTTTTGTTCTGGTATCCAAGTGCCCTGACTGATGATAGATGCAACTAGGTCATCATATTCCCCAATACATGAAATCATGCCCCAACCATATTTGTTAGCAAATGATTTTCCATTTATCCATGGGTCTCTCCAAAGATAAGTATCCCTTCCATTAGCAATTCTCTTTGTAATGCATGTTTTCAGAACTTCCCTGCTTCTTAAAATACATTTCCAAACTCCAGAAGAGTTAATATCCTCATGCATTGTCCAGAAACTACCTTTTATATATCTACTTCTCATCCACCTAGCCCAAAGAGTATTTGATGTTAGAATTTTCCATCCATGTTTTATTTGATAAGTCTTTCTAAGTTCTTTCAGGTTGATTAGACCAACACCTCCTTCAGCTTTAGGCCTAGAAAGAATATCATAACTGACTTTATGTAATCCCCCCCTCCATATGAAATTTGCACATGCTGATTTAATCTTCTCAATTGAACTATCAGGAATGTGAAATGTTTGAAGCCAAAATCTTATTTTTGCAGTTATAACTGTGTGTACCAATTCAATTCTGCCAGCAAAAGAAAGTAATTTAGAACTCCAACCATTTAGTTTGTCTCTGATTTTACCAACTAGTTCACCACATTCACGATCTGTAATTACATTCGTTGATAAAGGAACCCCCAGATACTTGACAGGAAGATGTCCTTCCTTAATTTTCAAGATTTCCAGGATCTGATTTTTGGATGTACAATATTTGCTAAAGTAGCATTTGGACTTATTAGTATTTAGTTCAAGTCCCACAAACAACTGTAATTGATCAAATATGTGTAGTAAACACTGTGCTGCAGAAGAGGAAGCTCTAATAGCAATTATCAAATCATCAGCATATAAAAGATGATTGACATTAGGGTTATGTTTAAACAAAGGCTGGATCAAAGAATTATGACAAGCTATTTCCATTTGTAGTGTAAAGAATTCCATAGCAACTGCAAATAAGTAGGGGGAGAGGGGATCACCTTGTCTCAAACCCCTGTTGCTAGTTATATATCCTTTGGGAATACCATTAATAATAATTGAATATGTGGGGGTGGATATGCATTCTTCAATGAGTTTGATCAAGGAAGTAGGAAAATTCATACAGTGTAGAACATGAATGATGAACTGTCTATTAATTTTATCATATGCTTTATGTAGATCAATCTTTAGACACATTTTGTCAGCTCCAGGTTTATTGAAATTTCTAATTAGTTCATGAGCTAGTAAAGAATTTTCAGAGATGTGTCTTCCTTTTATAAAAGCAGATTGACATTCAGAAATTAAATCAGGGAGGACTTTAGAAATTCTGTTGCATATTACCTTGCTGAGTATCTTATATAACACATTACAGCATGCAATAGGTCTATAATCTTCAATCATAGTAGGGCTTTCCACCTTTGGGATAAGAGTGATGAATGTGTGATTTAATTCATGAAGAATTTTGCCAGTGTTGAAAGATTCCTGTATAGCTTCTAATAATTGATTTTTCAGATGTTGCCAGTGCAATTGATAGAACTTGGAATTCCACCCATCAGGTCCTGGGGAGGAGTCTTCGTGTATGGAGAAGACAGCAGCCCTTATTTCTTCCTCAGTAACAGTCTCTTGCAACATTTGTCTTCCCACATCAGATATTATAGCCCTGCAATTAATAGGAGGTAATGTTATCTTAATTTCACTATTATATAAATTTGTGAAATAAGATATGGCTCCCTGTTCAAATTGAGATATATTAGATGCTATATCCCCCTGGTCATTCATAGAGTTAATAAGAGCATTGCAGTTCCTCCTATAAGACATCTTAGCATAAAAAAATTTGGTGCATTCATCCCCTTGAGTGAGCCATTTCTCCTTTGCCATTTGTTTAGCTTGTATAGCTTGTAAATGCAATGCTTCTTTAAGATTCTGTTGTGTAGAAAAATAATTTGAGATTCTAGCTTCATCAAGAGGGTCTGCATCAAGAAGGTTCTGCATCTGTTCACATGTTTGTTGTAAATGGCTTATAGTATCCTTTGTTTTACTCCTTTCTCTGTTCCAGTTCTTCAATCTCTTTTTTAACTCTCTTAGCATCATGACCATTGAAAACCAGCAATTTCCATCAGTTTTGGTAATGTTATTGAAGTCTACAACATCAGCATATCCTTCTATTAGGTGCCAGTGGTTGCCATATCTAAAAGGTCTTCCTTTCAATAAATTAGCTTGTTGATTAAATTGGATATGTAATGGAGAATGATCACTTGTTGAGCTAGGGAGAACTGATATTTTCAAATTTGGGATGTTTGTTAGAATTTTGTCATTTATAAGAACTCTATCAAGTCTGCAAGCAATTTTTTTTACTTCTCCACTAAACCAAGTAAATTTCAGGCCAGAGTGGATAGCTTCAGAGAGGCCAGCTGCTACAATGCACTTGTTGAACTCCTCTGTTTGTGACAGACTAAGGGTACTTCCACCTCTTTTCTCATTAGTTTTAAGAACTGCATTAAAATCCCCCATTACCATCCAATTATTATTAATTTGCTTTGATGTTTGAATTAAATAAGACCATAATTGTCTGCGAAGAGAAGCCCAGTTATGGGCATAAACAAAAGTGCATATGAAATTCAAACCGCCTACATTAGTACAAGTAACAGTAATATGTTGTTCAGATTTATCTCTGATAGATAAGTTCCATATGGATTTGTGCCAAGTGATCAGTATGCGACCTTTAGAGGATGCTGAATTATTGTCTATCCATTCCCAATCATTACCAAACATGTTAGCAAATATCTGAGTACTACGATCCCCCATCTTATTCTCAAGAAAAGCAATTATGGTAGGATTAACTTTATTTTTTAACTTAAAGAGGTCTAATCTTCTAGTTTCACCATTTAGACCCCTTACATTCCAACAAATAATAGACATTAAGAATGTCTTGATTGGCTCCTTGTTACCCGAGCCAAAGTGTTCCTACTTTTCTTTTTTCCTTTGTTTTTGGCATTGAATTGTTCCATATATTTTGGATTTTCTTTAGTATATTGGTCAGAATAATAAAATTCCTCTTCTGAGTTTATGGATTCCACATCCAATTCAATGCCCATCTGATTAATTTCCTGTATATTATTAGGTGTATCATCATTTTCCACAGCATCATGTTGTTCAACAGCAACAGTACGCTGTGCCTCAGCATTTGCCAGAGACTTATTATGTTGACAAGCAGCTTCAGACCTTGTTGGGAACATTGCAATTGAATGCTCTAACTCCTCAGTTGTTAAGCGTCCATGGGAATGAATTTCAACAGGAGTTTCAACCATGCAGGGATTACCTTGGTCAGCATTATTCTGAAGAGAATGATCACTCTGTGGAGACGCATTTATTTGAACATGATTTTGAAGTGGTGGATTCTTATTCTGCTCTGTTGAACAATGCTGCCCTTCCAGAATGGACTGCCTCTCCTCAGGTGTGTGACTTCCAGTATTAAAGTCAGCTTCAATGTTAGTCTGTTGTAAATCTTTGTAAGTATTATGATCTAGGCTATTTTTTGGCACTGAGCTAGTAGGGAGCTCAGGCAGTTTAGAAGTTTGTTCAGTCAGTGTAGCGGTATGGTTTGGTGCTGAAACTTTGGGGATCCACTTTTGAGTAGTTGTATTTGGGCATTGTGAATCACTATGTCCAAAACAACTGCATTGCTTACATCTTGGTGGAATAAACTCATATTCCACCTCTTGTTCATAAATTCTTCCTTTATTATCTTTTGCTCTGATTATTTTAGGAAAAGTAGCATCAGCTGTCACTTCTATTAACACTCTTGCAAATTTAAGCCTTTTAACATTTCTGGTGAAATCATCAATGTCCAAAGGTTTACCAATAAGACTAGCAAGTTTACTAATGCCCCTAGCATTCCACAGAGATAGGTGTAGATTATTTAATCTTACCCAAATAGGATATGAGTCTAACATGTCTCTTTCAAACTGGAAATTAGCATCCCATTTTTTCATAAATATTAACCTACTATCCATAAACCAGGGACCCCCATTTAAAACTTTATCAAAATCAGCATGATTTTCAAACTTTACTAAGAAAAAACCATTATCTCTAGAGAAAATTTCCCATGTGCCTTCAGGTTTCCAGACCCTTTTGATATACGCGTTAAAGTGTACAAAATATGGTCGTTTACCCGTAAGATAAATGAATATTGAGTTATTCCACATCTCATTGGATAACTTGTAATCCAAGTCATCTATAATAGCATAGTCACCTGTGTCGTCCTTAGCTGGTTGATGGAAGATAACATCTTCTTTGATAGAAACATGTTTATCAAACAAATCCGACCATGATCTAACACCCTGTGATTTATTAAATTTAAAAAGAGATGCAGTTGATTTAGGGTTTGACCATGGATTAGAGGGAGCATCTAGTTTCTGCTTTCCACGACGGCGGACCTCCTGCCAGCCCTCCCGATCTTCATCATCGGAGACAGCTGGATTTGTGGCGGCTGCGGTTGAAATAGTGGCGGCGGCGGAATCGGCTGCTGTTGAGGCCATTCTAACAATTGATGATTTGGTTTGATAACTATTTTGAAATGTGTTTTGTAATGGTATTTAAATTAAATAAAAATGAATGTGGTTTGGAAGATATTATATTTTTGATATTTTGAAATTGTTTTTGAATGATATTGAATTTTGAAATGATATTTGATTTGAAGTATAAAATACCATTTTGAAATTTTAACCACGGGATGTATTTAATTTATAGTTTAACTGATTCTTAAAGGATGGGCGATCCCAAGCATCCTTTAAGTTATTGTGTACTTCTACTACAGTTCACTTGAGTTGTTTTACATTATATAAGTATATATTGTCCTGACTCGAGTGTTTTGTGTTTTACTTTACGCTCAGGTCAGCCTGAGTATTCACAGCTTTGGATTCTCTTTCTAGAGCTGGTCTTTGTTGGAGTTTCTGCTTATCTACATTTATATCTACTCTCTGTTTCAGCTGTTCTAGTTTATCTCATGTATTAGTGAACTTCTATGTATTTGGGATTTCTATTATGTTGTTTCCAGACTATATTATGTATTTCGTTTGAGACTCTGCCGTAGTAGCTTCATGAACTACAATGTATTTTATTTCCGCTGCGAGTTATTCTGATATTTCTGTGTCTGTGATTCTGTGATTGTATTTCATTTGCTCCAAATTTATTTACTACGCGGTATTTTGAGCAATTCAAGTCCGACATGTGCGGATGCGAATAGCTGAAAATATCGGGTTGTTACAAATTGTCAGGTAGATCTAAAGTTAAAGGTATGCTAAAGTTTATCGCTTAGAAGACTTTTGGTTAGAGATAACTCATTTGCTGCTTCTCAACTGTTGCTTAGCTACGACTTTTGAGCAACACACTAAAGTTAAACATTAGTGCCAAGTTTGGTTTCTCTTCTACTGGTCAAATGAGAAACAAGTAATCGATCCAATCTCCAAAATACAATTAAGGTTTCCTGATTTTGGATTTATTTATTTTTCTAATCATCGTCAGTCTTTAATATCTTTATTTTAGGAGTCTATGAAATGGGATCTTTGTTGTGTCTTAAAAGACAAAATTAACGATCAATTTTATCATGATGAATAGGAACAGTCGATGTTCAGTTTGGTTGGGCTTTCTTTATCACTTTTTCAAAAAGATTCAATATTTATGATTTTTTTCTTTGTCTAATTTCTAGAAAATTGTTGTTGACCCGTTTGTTCATACTACCATGATACTTATTCTATCATGATTTATTGCCTAAATTGTGTCTATGTTATAACCTTTTGTACTGATAATTGTTTAATGTCAAGCTAATAATCATGTGTTTTTTCATTGTGATTTTGCTATAACTCTGTTAATTTTGTATATACCCTACCATCATAGGAAGTACATTAATTACTTGGTTATATAGATAAAGGAAACAAAGTTTGATTTAGATATATCTATAGTAGATATTATTCATTTGTAATTTTCCCAATACTTCTACTTGATTTTTATGTCATTTGCATTAGCTACACCAAACTTCTCCTTCCGACTAATTTTATACTAGCATTGTGCACAAAACATTGGTGAATTTAATGAGATTCCACGGATATTATAAGTAAATATGCCTTATGATAATAATTTAATATTATCATTCCCTAACAGTTCATAATTCTATATAATAATTTTAGAAATTATTCTTTTATATATAAAATATAAAATCATGATGTCATTTCAAAACGATCAAATTATTTTAAATTAAGGAAAAGTATATAAATATAAGCTTTTACACTAAAACCAAGTATCTTCTTACCTTTCCAACTATTGCTTCTTATGGGACTTTCTCTTTAAATCCTTTTCTTTTAGAAAATATAAAGTAAATGATGATGTCTTCCATAATTTCAACAAATTATTTCTTTCTCAAATTGATCATTGTGTTTTGTAAATTCCAAAGATTTTTTTTAAATTGATCAAATTAAAAATGTTCTTGTTGATCTTTAAAACTTTGAAAGTTTGGTTTTGAAAATGACCTTTGAAATGATTCTGAATCGGCAGAATTCTAAATAATCCTTTCAAATTTGGCAAAAACATGGATCAATTAGCCTTCTTATCTTTCTAAGCCAAATGACATGAAGTATTCTAGGTTAAATGTAATTCTATTTTTATAATTGAAGATCATTTGGCATGCTCCTTGCTAACCTCACCAAGCCCTTTTAGAAGAACCAGATATGTTGCAGCATGATAGTCATAGACTACTTACAGATAGTTGGATACTAGCTAACCGCATGGTACTTCAAAATGAACTTTCCATTTTGAAATGAGAGTATCATCACAAATATCCTACCATAACAAATAACCATGCCGAAAAAGCTCATAATAGCAAAATAAATTGAAGAAGGTTTGAAGTTGAATATTGATCTGAAAGTTATGGAACCGTCAAGAAGGTGTTTGATACAACTGTGTTGAGTTTAAGAGACTAGGTTCTATAAGACAAGAACTTGATGGTCAAATTCAAAATTTGATGCATGTACTGACAAAAACGGGACTTGATAATAATCGGATTCCTACTATGCGAGCTGAGATTGAAGGAATCACATGAAAGGTTGTACCATTAATTTGACTATATTAAGTGAACTTTGTAGTAAATGAATTCTTGAAACACATTTCTTTTTTGTGGATGGATGTATCATCATAGAGTTACTTCTAAGTTGGTAAATAGAACATAGATAGTGAAGAAATACATGGTTTCCATGACATGAAAAATTGAAAGGTTGCCTACTGAATCTACAACTAGCGAAAAGAGAACATGGGTAAGTGCATCACACGTATTTTTTCCTTTTCAGTAATATACAACCTAATTTCCTTCATTATATGAACTATAGACCAACATCCTTTATTTAATGAAACAAGTGCCATCGTATATGTTACGTGTATGTGCATATTCATTTTCATTTCTTGAGAAAAAAGCCGAGTCTTCCTGATTTAGTTATTTATGAGACCACAACCAATATTGGTCAGACAACATTTTTAAAATCCTAGGCTTATCTTTGTGGAATATATTTTTCCTATCTAAGATATGCTAGATGCATATTTTTATTTAACCATCTTTTCACCGTATTAAATCTACTTGTTTTCACTTATTAATTATTTTTTGTTCACGGTCTTATATCCTTTAGTATTATACAATAATCTTTTAAATTTTCCATTTTGAATATTGGTCTTTAAATTTTCGTTGTCGTTTTAATATTGAAGATTGTATGACTTTTGGCATGGAAATACAACTGTAATGTCCCTCTCTTCATATGGGGAAATATATGGGATATATTAGATAGGTTTTCCCATGTTTTGAAGTCCTATGTTTTAATAATACATAATCATATCTTTAATCCGATCCCATTAGATTCTACATCATCGTTAGGGCATTTTTAATAGGGTTTTGGACCAGTCCTTCATAAATTATAGAAACACTTACATAATTCTAGCATATATTAAAATCAGATGTGGGCCATCTCTAGTTAATCATACAAGGCAACTTGGTACATCACTAATCTTTACAGATGTATTTTCTTATGCTAATAACATACTAACATATTAATATATGCCATTTTGTAGAGTTATACATAAAATTTAAAAAAAATTACATGGGAATTCTATAAAGCAAATTAAAGGAACTATGAAAACAACTTCAAGAGACAAATAGCAAACATTTCAGAACTCTACCGATTTCTAAAGAAGCTGCTGCTCGCATCTATGAATCTATAACCTGTCAGGGTGAGATGATTTGTGTTTACATATATGGTACAATTTGCATTTGGGAAATTACTACATAGCATGATATAGTTTAAGAAAGACAAGGTTCTCACGTTATCTATTAAGATTCGCATAATATCCATTAAGGAATTTTCATGTAACCATTTTTAGCATCCAAACATATGACATTTAAATGGTATTTGGACTAATCTCATACTTCATAAGTTTACATCGACCTATTTTTACAATAAGAAATTTATGTGGTTTTTTTGTAGGTTCTTGATCGTTAAATTCTTTGAATCCATCAAATTAAAGTTGTATATATTGATTTTCTACTCCTTCGTAGTTTCAAATGATTAAGTTGATATTTGGTCCAACCTGTGGTAGGAAACTAGTTAAAACAAGCTTATATTGTAAGTATCTTTGTCTTTCAATTTTCTCCACTCATATCTACCTACTCTTAATTTGCTTTTGGATCATTTATTTCTGCAATGTAGTTCGATGGTGCAGCCTCCATATTTCATAAATTGATAAATTACCATAATTTTTAAGTTTTCACCACTTAAAATACTTCATTTCCATTTGTTAGGATAATCTCCAATCACTCATTTTATTGTGCATTGCCAAACTATTTCAATTAATGCAAAATTATCTTTTATTTTCATGTTTATACCTCAATCAAGGGTAGATATGGAGAATCGATTTAAAATTAATATTTAGCATGGTTTAATCATAATAGGTAAAAGCAACAGAGCATAGTTTGTTTTATATTATAGGAAAAAGGTAAAATGGTTTATTTCATTCACAACTGTGACAGACTTCACAAATCATGGTAAATAAAACTAAATCATGGTTTATTGATTCAACTTTACATGCAGTATTCATGATGTATTTTTTTTGTTTTACTCCCTTATTATGTAACCATCGCATTTTATATATGAGTATTAGTTGGTTAGAAGCCCGTAAGTTTTTATGGTTAATAATTTTAAAGTTATGTCCATGTTTCATGTACCCATGAACTGACAGTGGCACTTTTAATTTCTTTGACTATCAAATAATAGAATTTAAGGGACCATTTCCAAGCCAAAATTACACTTAGTGTATCCTTGATAGAACATGGATGCTCATCAAATGCTATATACATGCTTGATTAAAGAATTTACAATTCCAGAACCATGTCCTACTTTTTGTCCCTCGATTATTTTTTTAATTATTCGTTCTATTTAGTGAATAATTGTGCATATTTTGAGTGTCATTTTTAATCACTTCAACGTGTTTAAATTCACGACGGATATCACTATATCATTGTTTTAATAGTTTCATGCTGCTTTGGTGCGGGAATTTAATTCTTTGCTATTTAATATGATTATATTTATTTTGTAATTTTACAGGGAGACGGTTGGGATTGTCCTTATCCATACAATAAGGACTAAGGAACAGACTACTTGATTATACATGGTTATTTCACCACTTTATTTTTGCTATATAATAAAAATCTTGCTGTCATTATTATGCCTTGGATAGACTACATAAGGTTAAATTATTTTGCTCTATCACCCATTTTAATGGCATCAGTAAACAAATCCACGGGCGTGCGATGAAGAACTTATGTCTGCATTTACGGCAAATGACATTAATTTGTTAATATATTCTGCATATTTTGAATCCTTATAGTTAGTTTGTAATACTCTTAACCCTCAAGTTGTGAGATTATTTTCTATAAATATTTGTGATAACTAAAATGTATGTTTAATGTGGTTTTGAGACTTTTTAAGGTATGTCAAACCAAAATTAAAGTGGACAGAACGACAAGCATCTTTGTACCATTATAGCTTCACAAATTATTGATAGAGAAATTAGTTCCAGCTGGTGCAAAATGGATTAACCGTTCAAAAGGGTAGTTACCGCTTTCATCTTCCAATCCAACCATGTGGAACTTGGACATAGATAATGAACATTTTACTACTCATGCATTGATGGTTTGTAAGTCTACTTTATTGTGCACAACCATAGCACATGTGACTTCCTATGTAACTATATTACACATAACTTGAAAATTATACATAGTATTTCACTTGGCTTTTGAGATCACAATATTAAGAAAAGTTTGATAAAGAAATAGATATTACATGCAATAACCATTTTGGATTAAAAATATAAGCTTGAAAATTAGGTTATCGTTTGTTGCGGCTTTAAACAATTTCATGAGCATCATAAGGATACGAACTTTATAAACTTTATGACAATTACTAGTGTGTAATATAATAAGTGCTGACACAAAAGGCAAGATCCTTAACAAAAATTATGTTAACATATTTCACACGGTTATGGCCTATGGATTTGTAACGTCGTGCCTTTTCGCACGTTTTAAATCGATAATAAACCTCACATGTGAGACTTAAACCATACAGAAGGGCGGATTGTTATGGGGTAAATAAGAAAAGGTAGAGAAACGAAAAAACAAAATAGAATCTTACAGTGGAAAGATAAAATATAATAATCAAATATACGGTTCATGAAGCTGTTTTATAAACATTTGATTATATTTATACAATACATATTAGAGTTGCACATACCAACAAATAATACTCGACGCAGTGGAGTACAGTGTAGCAGAATAATATGATATAATAATAATAATGAAATCTTCGTCTTCGTCCTTCAGAAATAAAGCCTTCGATCCTGAAATGCTCGGACTGACCCGAAAGAATTGAAAAGACAAAACACTCGTGTAAAAACCCAATATTTTTGAATTTTATTTTATTTTTTTAAATTTATTTTATAGTTAAGTAGAAATTTTTCAAGAATTAATGGTAATTTATTTGAAATTTTCAGGTTCTGTTTCCTATTTTAAACAATTTCTTCAATTATTTTGATATTTCCTATGAATTTAATTATTTATTTCACTTCAAAAATGTTTTAAAAATCATTTTATTTCAAATTTTGTCTTATAATATTTTAAAATGGAGTAAATAATTTTCCAAAGCCATCGGTAATTTCCTTGAAATTTTTATGTCCTGTTTGCTATTTTTAAACAATTTCTTTATTACTTTTTCTATTTTTCTCCAATTTAATTAATTATTTTATTTTGGAAATGATAAATAAATTATTTTATTCCAATTCTTCACTTCATAATATTTTTAAAATGAAGTGGATATTTTTCCAAGACTAGTATTGATTTATTTGTAATTTCTGGACACTGTTTGTATTTTTAAGTAATTTCTTTCATTCTTTTTATATTTTCCTTAAATTAATTATTTATTTTATTATATTTTTACTTAGATTCGGTTTATAGAGTAAATTTCTGATTTTTAATTTGGTTTTACTTGAATTAAAGAAAAAGAAATGCCAAAGGTTTAAAAAGTTACAAACTTAAGGCTTTTCACCTTCAAAACTCTTCATTTTCTCAACTCCTCATTTATTTGCATTTTTGGCCGTACAATATTTTTCTTAGCTATGTATTTTCATTATCATTCACGTGAAAAATACCTCAGCTCCTTATTTTTCATGGCTTGAGAGATTTGGTAATGGCTTCACTTCCTTTTTTCTATCCTTTCTTCTTATTTTCTATGAATTTTGCCTTGCTTTCCCTTGCTTTTTAATAGGTCTTCCCTATATAGCCATGGCCACCACTCTCTACACTTCCTTACAGCCATCACCACCACCTATTGTAACAACCCACTTAATTAACGATTTTATATTTAAATGTTTTATTTAAATATAGCGTCGTTAGTCGGATTTTTGGATCCGAAATGTTACTTTTTGCAAACGGCCAAATTAGGACTCGATACCGCTTCCATTGGTTGCAAAAGGGCGTTTGCGATCTTTTTTAGTATAAGCTTTGATATGTTTGGAGCAAGTTGAATTTTGCTACTTTTTCTAGTTGGGTTTTGGGTTTGGGTTCAGCCCATTAGCTAACTAAATACCCTAACTCAGCCCATCTCTTTCCATTCACTCATTTTCACCTCCAAACTTAAGCTAAAACTGAAAATGGGGGAAAGAAAGAGGAAATAGAAATTCCAAGCCCTAGTCTCTTCTTGCAACTTGAATTCTTGCTCCAAAATCAAAGAGAAGGTGTTGGTAAGTCTCCTCTTCATCTTCTCCAACTCTTCTCCTCTTCAATTTCTGAAAGTTTCCTAAACCTAATTTGGGAAATATGTGTTTTATTCTTAGATTGAAGCTTGTAGAGTTAAAGTGACGAGTGTCTAATCTCCTTCTTGTGTTTGTGCTTCTTCTTCTTTGTTTGTGTGTAAAAAGGTGAGTTTTGAACTCACATCTACTTCTCTTGATTTCATGGGTGATGGGTATGAATTCCTATTACTTATTCATATGCATTTGATTTTTGATTGGATTGGTTTTATGAATATTCCAATTCTTGAGTTTCAAAGTCAAATTTTTATGAACGTTCTCTTATGAATGTTTTGATCTTGTTTTGGTGAAGAATCGAGGTGCTTATAGGGCCGGGTAGCCGCTAGGCGTGAACCCCTAGCGTCTGTGCTCGTCCGACTGAAAGTGGGAAAGTTTGCTCATCATTTGGGTGGGATGGAAACAGCCCAGGTTGCAGGGTCGGCCGACCGAAGACGCTGTCTGGTCGACCGAAACTGTATCCCGAAAGTTTCTAGGATTAGGGTCCGGTCAACCGAGCCCTGTAGCCGGCCGACCGACCTGCTGCTGTTTTGCCTATTTTGCCTTTTTGTGTGTTTTCCAAATTTTATCGATTCAATTTGGTTCTTAGTGGTTGTTATTTGCATCTTCGGCTTTGATAACTTATTTTTGACTTCATTCACGGTTTTTCATAAATAATCCCTCTAAATTGTATTAAAAGTTTGCTTCTCCAATTTATAAATTCTATTTAAAACGCACACACACAATTTCGCACTTCGAGCGGAGTGGAAGGGAGATTAAATGGTTAGGTAAAACACGGACCATGAATCCATGCGTTTGTCTTTCCAATTAATCCCCGACCTATTCGATTGATCGTTTTGGCCTTTTGGTCTGGTTTACCAATGAGATGAGGTGAACTTTGTACTGCTTCTAGGGTGAAATTAACTAACTGATAGTAAACCATTTAGTGCGAACGAGTGGTTATGGGACTCACGTTACCACCTTTCGGATTCCTTTTTGAGAGTTATGACACATTCTGCCAATTAGTGGTGTCCAGTACTGGGCCTCCGGACTTTCACCACTACGGTTTGTTGCCTTTGGGATAGTGTCTTCGGACTGTCTCCTTCAGGTATGTTGCCTTTGGGTATGTTGCCTTCGGGTATGTTGCCTTCGGGTTCGTACCTTCGGGTTTGTGCCTTCAGGTTTGTTGCCCGATTGTATCGCTTTCGGAGTTAGGTCTTTATGAGCCGCTCGAGTGATATTTGGGTTTGGAGTCTTCGGGCTCATGGATCCTTGTTTATACAGTACTGAGCATGTGAAAATTTTATGATGTTTTCATTGATATGTATAATTCCCTAGGTATCGCCCTTCGGTGTTGGTCTTTTTGAGCCGCATGATATGTAGCGATTACCTTGTGGAACTTGTGTTACCTTCATTGGTATTTGTTATTGCCTTTTGGCTTGTTTTGGGATATTCATATCCTTTGTTTGTTGTGTTTCCGATGATATGAGGCTTGTTATGATAAGATTCATCTTTTGTTAGATGATTGTGTTATCTCTTTTAGAGATATTTGTTATACATTGTGACCTTGCAGGTTATTGTTGTTCAGTTTATCTAACTGATTTGTTTAGCTAGACTGGCCCGTGTATTTTATACTCGGGTCAGACCGAGATGTTTCAGGTTAGGTGCATTTGGACTTAGCCTATTTTGCTTCCGCATGGACTATCCAGCTTGTTCCTTTTTGTTATAGCTTTTTGTGTAGTCATTTTTGTTGTAACTCTGATATGTATTCTTTTGAATTCGTCTGTATATTGTGGTTTGCTATACCACTTGACATGTATCAGTTTGTAAACTCCGTTATGCATCAATATATGTGCATATGATGATCTACTATTCTTTGATGTATGTTACATTTGAGTTGTTATATTCTGTTCTGATAGATCCTCCAGCCCCCTATGGTTTCGTTTTAAGTATTCATTTGGTATGTCGACCTGCTTGGTATGTCTATCGTCGATGTATTCAATAGATAGTTAGAGAAAGGCTATAGATGGTCGCTCCTAACCAGCCTTATTCTCCGTGTTAGTTGACGGCATTACCCTGCAGTGTCCTTGGCTAGCGTGGGTATAGAGGTGAGGCGTTACAGCGTGGTATCATAGCTGAGTTCAGAACAAAATATGATAAACACAGAATAGATGCACATATTCCGGTACATCAAAGTGTATAAGTGATACAAATCTTTGAACCATCGTGCCTCTATATTTCCTTCTGTGCCTTGGTGGTAGATAGTGTGGGAATACGTCTAGGAATGTATTTTATTTCGTAGTATTCCATCTTGAATTATCTACCTTGTGAATAATCTTGTTCTTATCTTACTTTCAGCGTATGGCTGGAAGAGGCAGTGGACGACATTCAGATGTTGGGCAATTCAGTGGCTCACATCCGGATGGCGTTTATATGTCTGCCTTCAATTTTTGGAATTGTTTAGGAGCACTCAGCCTCCAGTTCCTCCTCGAGTATCTCCACCTCGCTAGTCTGCCTTTGCACGTCTGTGCAGTGATTTTTCTCATCTTGGGGGAAAGCCGTTTAAGGGCTTCGAGTCTGTTCTTGAAGTCCAAGCTTGGTTTCGCACGTGCGAGCGTATCTTCTCTCGCATGGATCTTTCTGACCATGATAGAGTTCTTGTAACTTCTAGCTTATTACAAGAGCGTGCTCTTGATTGGTATGAGCTTTTTGTAGCCGAAATTGATGAGTCTACTCTTTCTTGGACTCAGTTTCGGGAGCGATTTGAACTCAAGTTCGTTCCTGAATCTGAAAAAGTTTTATTGACCCGTCGCTTCCTTAAGTTGAAGCAAGGGAAATTTTCTTTTTCTGAGTATATTGCATCATTCGAGGCTTTATCTAAGTATTTTCTTGAATTAATTAGCACTTCCTATAAGAAGAATTTGAAGTTTGTGTCTGGTCTTAAGAAATATCTTAAGAAGTCTTTGTTGCTCCAGCTTAAGCTTTCTTTTGGGGAGTTGGTTGATTCTGCGCTGCATCTCGAGACCGTCGAGAAGGAGTGTGATAGTGATGTTAATGTTGAGGTTTCCAAGAACCCCAACAAGAAGCAGTTTCCATTCCAGAAGTCCAGGTCTTTTCCTTCTAAGAAGAAGAAGACTGGTGGTTCTAGTTCTCAGCCTCATTCTTCTGGAACACCTTTCGTTCGAAAGTGTTTCAATTGTGGTTCTCCTGATCATATGATTCAAGCTTGTTCCAAGCCTCTCTTCTGTCGCTACTACAAGAAGGAAGGTCATCATGTTTCCACTTGCCTTACTGTTCCGGGCTGGTGCCAAGTCTAGCAAGCTTTATGCTGCTAAGGCTTCTGAAGGTCCTTCTCAACCCAAAGGTATATCTCTATCTATTTTGGAAGATTCTATTTTTTTTCATGATCATAGTATACAAGTTCTTTTCGATACGGGTGCTTAACATTCCTTCGTATCGAAGAAGCTCGTCGATGATTTATCTTTGGATGTTTCTTGTTTGGTTACTTCTTTAAGGATTGCGAATCCTATTGGGGGATCCGCGACCCTTAGTACGCTTTGTGATGATGTTGAGATTGTTTTATGTGGCTTTTCTTTTCGTGCGAATCTGCATGTTATTTTTTGTCTGGGATTTGATATGATTTTGGGAATGGACTGGCTAGTGAGATATGATGCCAGGATTATTTGTTCGGAGAGGATTTTGTATCTTCGACATCCGGATTCGCTACTCAGTTATCCCTTATTCTTCGGGATGTGGATAATTCCGAAATGGCTTTATGCTCTTTAACTCGCGAGATGATGATGATATATCTCGTATTCCTATTGCTTGTGACTTTTCTGATGTTTTTGAACCTGTTTCGGGTTTGCCACCCAAGCGAGCAATTGAGTTCCGCATTGATCTCATTCCAGGCGCGCAGCCAGTTAGTCGTCCTCCCACGAGGATGTCTACAAAGGAAAATGAGGAACTCAAGGAGCAGCTTTAAGAGCTTAAGTCCAAGCAGTTGATTCAGTCCAGTTTTTCTCCGCGGGGATCCGCGGTCGTCTTCGTGAAGAAGTCCAATGGAACTCTTAGGCTTTGCATTGACTATCGCAAGCTTAATGAGTTAACCATCAGGAATGGGTATCCATTGCCTAGGATCGATGGTATGTTCGATCTATTGAGTGGTGCTAAGGTATTTTCTCAGCTTGACCTTGCCATGGGTTTTCATCAGTTACGAGTCGCAGAGGATAGCATATCTCTTACCGCTTTCCGCACTCGTTATGGTTCTTTTGAGTGGCTCGTTATGCTGTTGGGGTTGACGAACGCTCCTGCTTTCTTTGTTGATCTCATGAATCAAGTATTAAGGGAATATCTCGATAAATTCGTCCTGGTGTTCATTGATGATATCCTTATTTATTCTAAGTCTGAAGCTGAGCATGCTAATCACTTGAGAATTGTCTTGAGTACTCTCCGTCATCATCAGCTTAGAGCCAAATTCTCCAAATGCCACTTTTGGGAGAATAAGGTTAAGTTCTTGGGCCATGTTATATCTTCCGATGGCATTTCTGTCGATCCCTCAAAGATTGAAACCATCCAGAATTGGAAGAGGCCTGAGAATGTGCATGAGATTCGTACTTTCCTTGGATTGGCGGGTTATTACCATCGGTTCATTAAGGGTTATTACCGTTTGTATATTGTGGTTTGCTATACCACTTGATGTGTATCAGTTTGTAAACTCTTTTATGTATCAATATATGTGTATATGATGATCTACTGTTCTGTGATGTATGTTACATTTGAGTTGTTATATTCTGTTCTGATAGATCCTCCAGCCACCTATGATTTTGTTTTAAGTATTCATTGGGTATGTCGACCTGCTTGGTATGTCTATCGTCGATGTATTCAATAGATAGTTAGAGCAAGGCTATAGATGGTTGCTCCTAACCAGCATTATTCTCCGTGTTAGTTGACGGCATTAACCTGTAGTGTCCTTGGCTAGCGTGGGTATAGAGGTGGGGCATCACACCTATACTCCAGACCATGACCAAGGCCGAGCCATCCATGGTGACCAAACCCCACAAAAATGCAACCTATTGCCTAAAAACAATGCTATTTGACCACTACTTGTTCATATCCATCAACCACCACCCTAACCATCACCATAGCCGCCGCCACTAATCTGACCTGACCTCTAACCACCCCTTTGCACCACTGGCCAGTCATGTTACACCCAGGCCGAGCCATAACCCCAAGGTCGATCCTTTGTTTTGACCAAAAATCTCACTATTTGCCTTAAAACTCTTCACATCTTCATATATAAACTTCTCCACCATATTCCACTACCTAGGCCATGCATACACATGACCAAAACCAAAGCCAAACCTGTTCAAACCAGAGCCAAATAACACCCCTAGGTCATGCCAAATAGCAGAGAAGGCAAGGCAAAAGACTGTGTATTCGTATCTCTTTTTATTTCAAAGTTATTAAATTTTAAAGTGTATTGAATTGTGTTGTTTTGATTCTTTTTTTTGGGTTGTACACAAGAGTTGTAGCTTGGATTCACTCTCCACTCAAGTCCATAATCATGTCATCATGCATTGTTTTCTGTTGTGCCTTTGGTTTTGAAATCTCCTGCGTAAAAGGTGAGTTATTCTCACCAGACAATATGTACATATATAACTAGTAAATTGACCCCTTTTGAATCTGTAAAATGCATTATCATGTTGCATCTGCTATATTATGATTATTATATGATGTTCACCCATGCTTAGACAACTGTTATAACATCTGTTACTATTATATTATGCTGTTATTTTATCAATTTATCACACTGCAAGTTCCCTTTAGATTAGAATCACTATGGGTTGAAATGATACGTACCCGAACGGACTTTAGAATAGGAGAAAATCATTATGGCTTGAAATGATAGGCCTGAATGATTTTCAATTATTTTCAATTATTTGGGATTGCGGGTTTGAAATGATCAAACCCGTGTTTTCTTTGTAAATTATGGGTTGAAATGATATATTACCCGTATCACTTTACCTAGGCTAGAAAATGAAATACATACCCGTTGTTAAAATATGTTTTTCTAAAAAAATTAAATTATTTTAGAAATGTAAATATTATAATATTTTTATTTAAATTTGATTAAAAATGATTTTTTTAAAGCATTATTGATTTTCTGAAAATTTATAAGTGAAATAAATAAATGGTAAAGTTAGGAAATCTGAAATGTAAGTTATTTTGAAAATTATAATTTGGTGATAAATGGAATTTAAATTAAATATTAAAATATGATAAATTTATGATATTTTGAATTAAATGAATTTAAAATGATTTTTATAATATATTAATGATCTTTGAATAAAGTTAAAATGTGAAATGAATGAATATTTAAGTTGAAATTTTGAAGTATAACAAAAAATAGAAATCTGTGAATTTGGCTTAAAAGTGGATTTTAAGTTAAGTAAATAAAAATGAAATTAATTTATATTTGAAATTTAAAATTAAGTGTTAAGTTAAATTTAATTTAATGAATTTAAATTTAATGTTGGAATATAATAAGTGAATTATCATTAAATCTTGATTTTTGAATGGAGATTTAACTTTATAAAATCATGAATATAAGGGTATTTAAATGATTGTTTAAAAGTGAAATTATATGATTTTATAAGTTAAAAATGATTTAAATAAAAATATAATTGTTTGTGAAATTATACTTAATAATTGAAGTTAATTAGCTGCATTTCCGAAATGCTATTTATTCTAATGTAAATGATAATACAATATTTGTAAATGATGTAGTGGATAATAATGAACCAAATGGCTAAGTTTAATTAAAGGCTATTATAGCATTTTTGTAAATGTTATAATTGTTGAATTTGACTAAGTTTTATTGAAACTGATGTAACCCTATTATAGCATTTTTTAATGTTATCTTTTGTTAAATTGAACTGTTTTGAATGTAATTTTCTATAGCAATTTCTAAATGCTGCGAAAGTTGAATTTTCATCTGTTTTAATGAACTAAGTGAATAAATGAATTTTGAAAGACTAAAATTTTGAAAATTTAATTATTAAATATAATAACTTCATTTTATGATTTAAAAGGAAGTAATTTGTTTCGAAATATAAACTATTTTGAAATGTGTTTTGTAATGACATTTAAATTAAATGAAAATGATTGTGGTTTGGAAGATATGGTATTTTTGATATTTTGAAATGGATTTTGAATGATATTGAATTTTGAAATGATATTTGATTTTGAAGTATAAAATACCATTTTGAAATTTTAACCACGGGATGTATTTAATTTATAGTTTAACTGATTCTTAAAGAATGGGCGATCCCAAGCATCCTTTAAGTTATTGTGCATTTCTACTACAGTTCACTTGAGTTGGTTTACATTATAGAAGTATATATTGTCCTGACTCGAGTGTTTTGTGTTTTACTTTACGCTCGGGTCAGCCTGAGTATTTACAGCTTAGCTTTGGATTTCTTTTCTGGAGCTAGGAATCGCTGGAGATTCTGCTTGTCCAGTTGTATATTTCCTTTCAGTTTCAGTTGTTCTATTTCAGCTCTGGTATTTATAACTTCTATGTATTTGTGATTCTATTGTATATGTTTTCAGAATGATATTATGTATTGTGTTTGAGAGTTTGTTATAGTAGCTTCATGAACTACTATGGTATTTTAATTTCCGCTGCGAGTTATTTTGATATTTCTATGTCTGTGATTCTATAATTATATTTCATTTGCTCCAAATTTATTTACAATGCGGTATTTTGAGCAATTCAAGTCCGGCGTGTGTGTCTACCTATGCACTTACAATGGATACGAATGGCTGAAAATATCGGGTTGTTATAGTTGGTATCAAAGCTTTGGTTTTAGGCAAATCTTAGCCAGCGGAGCAAAAACTCATTAGAGATTGGGTAGAAATACCCTAGAATGAGTGAAATCAATCTCAGAATCCTTTCTTTGTGTGAGAACATATTTTTGAAGTATAAAATGATTTCCAAATGATTTTTAAAGGATTTTCAAAGATTATTTTGGTATAAAAATTTTCTTATTTTGAAATCAAGATTTTATAAACTTCATCCCTTCTGAATCCACCTTGTTTAGTAATCTCTTAGTTATGATTCTTATCAATTAAGATTCCTTGAACTTTGGAACACTCCCACTTGTTCTGAAATCCAGTCTTGTCCCTATTTTATTCCTTTGATTTTGGAGCATTCCATAACTCCACTTTGGAATGACCTCTATAAGATTGGTATTTCATAAATCTTCGAATGATTTGTAAAGGGGTAAAACTCCTTTACAATTAGCATTGATTCACCAAAGATTTCTGTATTCTCGGTTTACGATGCTATCTATCTCCTGCTCTACTCAGATTCTATCTCTGGCGGTCGAATATCGATTTGCCTTAGATTTCCGCATTGGTTATATTCCTGAAGTCACGGTTGACCGGTTAAGGTCACCCGCGATTTATATAGGCTTATCCATTTTCTATTTGGTAATTAAATTATCTCATCTTTGTCCGAGCTTTTCTTCGAACCAGAATTCTATTTGATTAGAGTCCTCTAACTTTTAATTTCTGTTTGTTTGAAATCTATCCTTGAATCATGCTTTCGAAATTTGTGTTTGGTTGTATTTTGAAATTGTGCATACATCGAAATTATTAAGGATGACCATATTTTGTACATAAAAGTGAAATGTTTTCGATAAGGATTATATACCTTTTAAAATGAAACTTTGAATATTTGAAAGGATTTGAAATTTTGAAATTTATAAGAATTTGACTTACATAAAATGACTTATAACTGAAGGGTTTTGAATTTTGAATTTCGAGGAATCGAACTCCGGTGTTTTGAAATCGGTTTTAAGATTTTGGAAAATATATAATAATAATATGATTTAAAGATATTTTTTCAAATAAGAAATGTTTCAAACGTATTCGAATGAATTCCAATGATTTCGAAGAGATTTCAAAGAAGTTTTTCAACGTTAATTGAAGTCCAGAACTCACTTATGTCGCTGGAAAATAATTTCGGTGATGAATGCATGCATCATCGACATTGATTTTCGAGTTTCTGAGTGGGGGAGAGGCCACTCTAGTAGCTTTGCTATGTGAGTTATTTTGTGAAACCAGTTTTGATTTCGAGGTATGATTTGATTTTCGAAAGATATATGTATGTATATTTGAAATGATTTAAAGTAAGCTGGTGTTCAGTCCCTGAATTTTGGATTTGAAACCTATCTTTTGAAATTTTATTTACTGATTTGTTGTTGATTTCCAACTCTTGGATGGAAAATATGATTTCTTCGACTATTTTGAAGGTTCGAGCACTTCCAAATCAAGGTTAACTTTTCGAAGATAAGAAATTTTGAAAGGTATAAGGTATTTGATAAAGAATATAAGTTTAGTTTGTATGTTTCAAGTATGAAATAATATAATTTGTATAAGTTGAAACTGTTTTGTTAAGTAAATAAATAAGACTATTTTGAATTATACTAATATGAAATTTTGTTTTGAAATGTTTTGGATAAAAATTAGTCTTCAAATGTTTGAGAAAAAATTAGTTTTAAATGTTTTAACTTAGTAACATCTTTATGAAACTATTTATTTAACAAGTTAGAATAGGTACATAAGTTGTATGTATGCTGTTTTATTCGCGTTGTTAATTTGATCCAAGTTTGAGTACACAAGTTCGAGGTGAATTACACCATTTCGTGTTAGGATTTTTCATTTGATTCTTGATGGCGAATATTTGATATGGATTTTAGGCTTGATTCTAGAATTATCTATCATACTATATGGCTATGCAAGGAGACTGATGGCTTCTAGTCGAGAAACCATATCGAAGTCCGCATTAGGGAAGTCGAATGGACAATACTAGTTCGAAAGCGAACTTGTGTGATCGAGCGAGCGATCGAATGTAATGTTGCGAAATGATGACATATGTACATCTTACATCCTAATACCATTGGTATACTTGACACTGAAATTGAAAGTTGTTGGCTTGAATATCTTTGTAATTTAATTGGAATTTTTTTTCATGAAAAACTACTATCAAATTTAAAACCATTTTTCAAAAACCATTTTTCTTTTATTCTTCTTAAACTAACTATTTTATTCTTCATACAAACTACTTTATATACAAAACTATTCTTGATTAAAAATCTTTTAGTGAGAAAAGATGTTAAATCCCATATGGCTTTCATGCAGCGAAATTTATTTATTTATTTATTGAAAATTTTGATCCTTATATAAGATAAACTTTATGTAAGTATAAGATGATGTTGAAAACCATTGATTTTGTTAAATGAATAATTGAAGCTTATATTAGTATGAAAGGATATTTGGTTTACTTGTAATTTGAGTTTATTTAAAAATGATGGACTTATGAAATGAATATGTCAAATCTAAGTAATAATGAAGTAAAATTTGAGATATATGAAATTATGAAATTTAGTTTTGGAATATGGTACATTTAAGCTCTGAAATATATTAAAGAACGAATAGTTTATTTTATGGATCAAGTCTTTATTTGAAATTTGATAATATTTGAAATGGTTTTGTTGGAAAACTAAATTAAATTGAAACTGATGGTTTGAATTGAATTAAAATTTGAAAATTTAGATTAGAGTTTAATTGAATAAATTTGTGAAATCTAAAGAAATAAAGTAATGTTTTATGATTTCAAATGTATGATTTCAAAATGTTATGATTTTCAAAGTGAAAAGATTTCAAGTATTTGGTTTCGAAAGATTTATAACTTTGAAAGTATTATGATTTTTGAAGTGAATATATGTTTGAAATGGAAATGAATTTGTTTGACCTAAATTTTGTTGATTTGGAAATTTGGATTATTTTTTAAATCTATTGTTTAAGATACTTTGAAACTAAATTTATGTAATTTGGAAGAAATGATTTGGAGAAATCATATATGATTTTGAAGGTGAATTGATATTGAAATGGTTTGAAATTGAGAACCTTGTTTATTTAAGTACTTTGATTTGGGTGTTATCGAACTTATATAAAATTGATTTGTGTAAGTATATAGTTGATTTGAAAACTGTTGATTTGAAAACTGTTGATTTGGAAACTATTGATTTGAAAACTGTTGATTTGAAAACTATTGATTTGAAAACTGTTGACTTGAAAAGGTACTCAATTTTTGAAAATCGAAATCTTATATAATCGAAATCTATATAAGTGTGATTTGATATACTATTGTTTTGGAAAGTATTTGATTTGAAATGAAATCTTATATGTATTGGACTTTATATAAGTATGATATTTGAAAGTGATTTTGAAAGGTACTATATGATACATATTTTCGAAGTAAAGATATGGAAAGTGCCTTCTGCTTGATATCCGCTTTGTGACCACACTGTGGATTCATTCTATTGATATTATTCTCTCTTTGATTTGGGTTTTTCGGATATGATACTCGAGTGTCCATCGAATTCCATGGCGATCTCCATGGTCTTATGAGCGAGACTGCATAGAGAAACTGCCTGGCTGAGCTGGCCTAGGGGTACGGATTGATTCCTGGGGGATCCAGGTGTAACATTGTGTATCCTGCACTCTATGTAGGTTGCATTAGTAGCGAAACTGTCTGGATGAGACGGCCTAGGGGTGCAGATTGTTTCCTGGGGGATCCAGGTGTAACCATTGTGTATCCTGCACTCTACCAGTCATCATGGCGTAACTCGCAGAGCTGAGAAAGCTTAAGGATACAGATTGTTTCCTGGGGGATCGAGGCGTAACCATTGTGTATCTGCGATCCATGGTTAGAAAACTGTTTGGTTTGGTTGATTTGATTGGATTGTACTTTCCATATCTGTTTTTAAAAGAGTTTTCCAATATTTTCACTGAGTGTTGAAACAAGTCTACTAAGTGCCTAGAGAATTCTAGCTTTGCGCCTGATCAACGCACTGCCAGAATCTACAGGAACGAGGATAAACTTGTTAAGACATCGAGTTATAAAAGTATTTTGATAAAGTATTTTATAAAGAATATTTTGATCAGTTATTTTCCCTTCTAAAAATTTAAAATGTTTTAAATATTGTTTACTCGAAATATCAGATGTTTAAAAATATGGTTCATCCTTGTCTTTTAACCTACTTTTCCTCCTAGCTACTTTCTCCCTACCTTCTTTCGGGATGTCTTCCAACCTATTGTTCTTTCTAGTTGTTCCTCTGCTTCCTTCCTTTTCGAGGATGAAAAGATTTGAGTGGGGGAGAGTGTAACAACCCAAATATTTTTGAAATTTATTTTATTTGTTTTAAATTTATTTTTATAGTGAAGTAGAAATTTTTCAAGAATTAATGGTAATTTATTTGAAATTTTCAGGTTCTGTTTCCTATTTTAAACAATTTCTTCAATTATTTTAATATTTACTATGACTTTAATTATTTATTTCACTTAAAAAATGTTTTAAAAATCATTTTATTTCAAATTTTGTCTTATAATATTTAAAATGGAGTAAATAATTTTCCAAAGCCATTGGTAATTTTCTTGAAATTTTTATGTCCTGTTTGCTATTTTTAAACAATTTCTTTATTCCTTTTTCTATTTTTCTCCAATTTAATTATTTATTTTATTTTGGAAATGATAAATAAATTATTTTATTTCAAATCTTCACTTCATAATATTTTTAAAATGAAGTGGATATTTTTCCAAGACTAGTATTGATTTATTTGTAATTTTTGGACACTATTTGTATTTTTAAGTAATTTCTTTCATTCTTTTTATATTTTCCTTAAATTTAATTATTTATTTTCTTATATTTTTCCTTAGTTTCGGTTTATAGAGCAAATTTCTGATTTTTAGTTTGGTTTTACTTGAATTAAAGAAAAGGAAATGCCAAAGGTTTAAAAAGTTACAAAACTTAATGCTTTTCACCTTCAAAACTCTTCATTTTCTCATCTCCTCATTTATGTGCATTTTTGGCCGTACAATATTTTTCTTATCTGTGTATTTTCATTATCTTTCATGTGAAAAATACCTCAGCTCCTCATTTTTCATGGCTTGAGAGATTTGGTAATGGCTTCACTTCCTTTTTTCTACCTTTTCTTCTTATTTTCTATGAATTTTGCCTTGCTTTCCCTTGCTTTTTGATAGGTCTCCCCTACATAGACACGGCCACCACTCTTTACACTTCCTTCCAGCCATCACCACCACCTATACTCCAGACCATGACCATGGCCGAGCCATACATGGTGACCAAACCCCTCGAAAATGCAACCTATTGCCTAAAAACAATGCTATTTGACCACTACTTATTCATATCCATCAACCACCACCCTAACCATCACCATAGCCGCCACCACTAATCTGACCTGACCTCTAACCATCCCTTTCCACCACCGACCAGTCATGTTACACCCAGGCCGAGCCATAACCCCAAGGTCGATTCTTTGTTTTGACCAAAAATCTCACTATTTGCCATAAAACTCTTCACATCTTCATATATAAACTTCTCCACCATATTCCACTACCTAGGCCATGCATCCACATGACCAAAACCTAAGCCAAACTTGTTCAAACCAGAGCCAAATAACACCCCTAGGTCATGCCAAATAGCAGAGATGGCAAGGCTAAAGACTGTGTATTCGTATCTCTTTTTATTTCAAAGTTATTAAATTTTAAAGTGTATTAAATTGTGTTGTTTTGATTGTTTGTTTTGGGTTGTACACAAGACTTGTAGCTTGGATTCGCTCTCCACTCAAGTTCGTAATCATGTCATCGTTCTTTGTTTTCTGTTGTGCCTTTGGTTTTGAAATCTCCAGCATAAAAGGTGAGTTATTCTCACCAGACAATATGTACATATATAACTAGTAAATTGACCCCTTTTGAATCCGTAAAATGCATTATCATGTTACACCTGCTATATTATGATTATTATATGATGTTCACCCATGCTTAAACACCTGTTATAACATCTGCGACTGTTATATTATGCTGTTCTGTTATTTTTACAGTTTATCACACTGCAAGTTCCCTTTAGATTAGAATCACTATGGGTTGAAATGATACATACCCGAACGGACTTTAGAATACGAGAAAATCATTATGGGTTGAAATGATAGGCCTGAATGATTTTCAATTATTTTCATTTACTTGAGATTGCGGGTTTGAAATGATCAAACCCGTATTTTCTTTGTAAATTACGTGTTGAAATGATACATTACCCGTATCACTTTACCTAGGCTAGAAAATGAAATACAGACCCGTTGTTAAAATATGTTTTTCTAAAAATTTTAAATTATTTTAGAAATGTAATTATTATAATATTTTGATTTAAAGTATTAAAAATGATTTTTGTAAAGCATTATTGATTTTCTGAAAATTTATAAGTGAAATAAATAAATGGTAAAGTTAGGAAATCTGAAACGTAAGTTATTTTGGAAATTATAATTTGGTGATAAATGGAATTTAAATTAAATATTAAAATATGATAAATTTATGATATTTTGAATTAAATGAATTGAAATTGATTTTTATAATATATTAATGATTTTTGAATAAAGTTAAAATGTGAAATGAATGAATATTTAAGTTGAAATTTTGATGTATAACAAAAATTAGAAATCTGTGAATTTGGCTTAAAAGTGAATTTTAAGTTAAGTAAATAAAAATGAAATTAATTTATATTTGAAATTTAAACTTAAGTGTTAAGTTAAATTTAATTTAATGAACATAAATTTAATGTTGGAACATAATTATTATCATTAAATCTTTACTTTTGAATGGAGATTTAACTTTATAAAATCATGAATATAAGGGTATTTAAATGATTGTTTTAAAAGTGAAATTATATGATGTTATAAGTTAAAAATGATTTAAATAAAAATATAATTGTTTGTGAAATTTTACTTAATATTTGAAGTTAATTAACTGCATTTCTGAAATGCTATTAATTCTAATGTAAATGATAATACAGTATTTGTAAATGCTGTAGTGGATAATAATGAACCAAATGGCTAAGTTTAACTAAAGGCTATTATAGCATTTTTGTAAATGTAATAATTGTTGAATTCAACTAAGTTTTATTGACGTAACCCTATTATAGCATTTTTTAATGCTATCTTTTGTTAAATTGAACTGTTTTGAATATAATTTTCTGTAGCAATTTCTAAATGCTGCGAAAGTTGAATTTTCATCTGTTTCAATGAATTAAGCGAATAAATGAATTTTGAAAGACTAAAATTTTGGAAATTTAATTATTTAATTATTAAATATAATAATTCATTTTATGATTTAAAAGGAAACAATTTGTTTCGAAATATAAACAATTTTGAAATGTGTTTTGTAATGGTATTTAAATTAAATAAAAATGAACGTGGTTTGGAAGATATGATATTTTTGATATTTTGAAATGGATTTTGAGTGATATTGAATTTTGAAATGATATTTGATTTTGAAGTGTATAATACCATTTTGAAATTTTAACCACGGGATGTATTTAATTTATAGTTTAACCTATTCTTAAAGGATGGGCGATCCCAAGCATCCTTTAAGTTATTGTGCATTTCTACTACAGTTCACTTGAGTTGGTTTACATTATATAAGTATATATTGTCCTGACGCGAGTGTTTTGTTGTTTACTTTACACTCGGGTCAGCCTGAGTATTTATAGCTTGGCTTTGGATTTGTTTTCTGGAGCTAGGAATCGCTGGAGATTATGCTTGTCTAGTTATCTATTTCCTTTCAGTTTCAGTTGTTCTATTTCAGCTCTGGTATTTATAATTTCTATGTATTTGTGATTCTATTGTATATGTTTTCAGACTGATATTATGTATTGTGTTTGAGATTTTGTTATAGTAGCTTCATGAACTACTATGGTATTTTAATTTCCGCTACAAGTTATTCTGATATTTCTACGTCTGTGATTCTGTGATTGTATTTCATTTGCGCCAAATTTGTTTACAATGCGGTATTTTGAGAAATTCAAGTCTGGCGTGTGTGTCTACCTATGCACTTACAATGGATACGAATGGCTGAAAATATCGGGTTGTTATAACTCGAGTCTGAACTAAAAGATCTTATGTAAGTTAAATCAACTGAAATTAATATGAGTGCAACAACATCGGAGATGTTTACGGGGTTTGACATCTCCTATCCAGTGTCTAACGTGAGTGTAGTAACTTAAGAGATGCTCGGGATTCACATCTCCTAAGGATCCGTTAAACTATTTACTATGTAGTAATATTTCGCTATTATAATAATGTCTATTCGTAAAATAAACTTACTTTTTAATAGCACTAAGGGTTACCCATATAGCCCTTAACACGTAATAGTCCCGGTAGTCCATCTAATATCATAACCCCTCCTGATCGGGAAGCCACCAGAGGATACCATATGAGCTACGGGAGAAAACCAAACTCGTACAAGGCGCGCTAGGGTAGGTGACATAGCACAACTAGGCAATGCCGGGGTCGATATACCAATTACGCTTTCGAGTCGGTGGTAACGCGTAGCGTGCAGCTACCGCCCACCTCGAGCCACACCTCCAAATAAAAAATCAAAAGTGGCTACCGAATCAATCCAAAAGTCAAAGTATAATATCGAAGGGATGTGTCCGATCAAAGGTGCTACCTCATTAACCCGTCAATCACTTCTGTTTTAGCCACCTTATGCCAATTCACGGGAGTTGGGTGCATGTATTTACCTCAAACGAAACGCCGCCGCCATCCTACTTCATTCTCGGATCTCCACCGCGTACACGGTTGTTAAAGTGGTTTTCGGAGTTGGCAGAGAGTATGACAACTTCCGATCCCAGTCTCAACCAACCGTTATTATAACACCGCGGTGTTATCAAAATAGTTTATACTTTTAAAACCAGAATATAGTATCCATTTCAAATCGGTATAAATACGATATCATTTCCTCATTTTAAAAACCAAATCAAATTTGATATCATTTTCAAATATATCCTTTTCTAAAACTATAACATTTCAAAGTTATAATATTTCGAAACCAAAACTTGAAATATAGCCTTTCAAAACATAAACTTTGAATCTCAAAATTTTGAAACATACTACACCACTTAAATGGTTTAAATGTTTAACTACTTTATGTAGTAAAATAACTTCTTCACCTTCACAAATCAATTCCAATATAGATTTTAAATTTCCAAATAAACCAATATAGTTTCCATATATTTCAAAGCTTTAATTATTCCACTATTTCAAAACTTATTCTTTGATAATTTCATAAATATCAATTTCAACTACTATTATTTAGATTTGAAATGTTTACTTAATAAATCAAATATCATTTTAGTAAAAATTTTAGACTTCAAATAACCGGATATTCTTTCAATTACATTAACTTGATAATATTCATTTAAATCAATTTGATATTCATTTAAATCCTCTAAACAAAATTCAAGTTATAAAATGATACCTATTAAATCTCAATTTATTTACATTTCAAATCAAATTTTCGAGGATAATTCTTAAATACTTTAATTCAAATCAAATTCACATTAACTTCCAGCCTTAATTTTATCTGAGTCATTATGTAACAACCTGGATAGTTTAACGGTTTCAATTAATTTAATTAACTGAATTTGTGTGAAATTTAATAAAAGATTAAAATAAAAATTTGAAATAAAAATTTAATATTTGAAATGCGTCTAATTAAACATAACAACTGGTAAATTTTCATCCGAAAATATGAAAGTTTATTTTGTGCGTAAATAGAAAAATTCTAAATCATCTTCTAAGCAAGACGTCATTTTTCGTTTTTTCCAAATTCGTACATCTTTAGCTCCGTCGATCTTATTTTTCTGTGTTTTACATGCATTTTCCACTATTATAAAAATTTCGAATTTTTATAATTTAATCATACCACTGATATCTGTATACCGTTTTGATCGTCTCGAGGTGCCGATCTCTGCGGTATATTTATTTCTGTATTTTAAGGCCTGGTACGCGACGGAAACGGGAAAACAGTGCGTTGTACCGTACCGAGATTTGTGATCGTTAGTTTTCTTGTGTTCCAAACTTTGAACCGTGCAACCCAAGCATTGTAATAAATTGCGTTAGTAACCTTTGAATTTTTCCACGAAATCCAGCTGTTAGCTTTATCTATTCCCGCTACATATTATTTATTTCGACCTGTTCATTTTCTTCACTGCGTTCTGACTATTGCTTTTGAAAATAATACAACTAGGCTTGTTACTGTTGGTCCCTTAACCTTCTCAACCTCTCCCTTTCCACTGTTTTGTCATTACCATCATCGAATATTAATGAAACAAAGTTAATATAAAGTTGCTTTTGGATTTGAAACAGCCTGTACACATTTCATTTTCTTCTCCCCAATATACCTGCGCATCTCATATTTTATTTTTGGCCAAGCCCTGCCAACTTGTTGCCCACGCAAGCACGCACACAAGCCGCGGCTCTCTCTCCTCCTCGTTCCCCTCCCCTTCTATTCCTTCCTTCTGCTCATTCTCTTCTTTCTTCTCACCATATCTTCTCTCCTTTTACATTTGTGCGTCCTCCACTTCTCTCTTCCCATATGCACATGCAAACTCACTCCCTCTCCTTCTTTTTCTTATTCTTCTTCCACATATTTACTATTAAACAAGGCAAAAAAAGGCAAAAAAATTAGAAACAAGGCTTGTTGTTCGCCCGACGCAGCCACACCTGTCACCATCGCCTAGCCGAGCCCAGATCATCTTCTAACCACCTCATCCCCTCCACCTCGGCTGCTGCTCACGCCGACCAAGCACGCGCCAGAACTGGCATTCATCGAGCATAGCTGGCTAAAGCCTCAGCTCATTACCATAGCCGTCACTCCTCCATGGCCGAGAACCGCCCACTACCTCATCTTCCATTGCCAAGCAGCCTCATCGGCCCTCTTCCTTTGCGTAAGTTTATATTATAAACCTATTTTATTTTGTTGTAAATTTGTTCATTTCCTCACAGTTAATAAGTTATAAAAGTATATAACAGTTGTTAAGTATATATATATATATATATATATATATATATATATATATAAGTTTATATTTGTTTACAGTTTACAATTGTTTTCATTTATATCTAATATATGTATTAGTAATATACTCTATGTGCTACAAAGATAAAGTTTACTTAATAGTCGTACATGTTTTTATATGGAGGGTTTTAGTGAACATATGAGAGATTTCAGTAATTTCTTTTTATTAAAAAAATGTGTATGTAAGTTCATAACTTTATATTATACTATAGCAAATCTGTATGTAATTATATTTGGCTTATGTTTTTTTACCAAGCAATAGCCATTGTATTAATTGAGTACTATATATTGATTTTATAAATTTGGTTTAAATGTAGTAAGTATTAGATATTGTCTATATACAGTAGTTTGTGAGTTTGTCTCCATTGTTTGACGAGGTTGTAGTCTACTTGTAATTGGAACTATAAGACCTGAGATATGGAAGGCTATATAGGTTGTTTTATGTTGTAATTATATATATATATATATATATATATATATATATAATGTTTCAGTACATATAAAAGCTTGTACATATGTTCTATATGTAGGTAGGTGTTTATACCTACTATATGTAAGTGCAAATAAATTTTAACTCTACTGTGTGTATCGGTTTATAATAATAGATTTGTAATAATTATAACTTGTTAAGTATATAAGTACTATATATATTGGTTTATATACGTGGTTATAAAATTTCGTTAAATAGCTACTATATATATTATATAGATATTTTGGTTTCTTTTAGATTTTAAAATTTTAATATATTGGGTGATTTGGATATATATTATGATTTGGAATATAATATAATTTAAGTTAAATATTGGTTTAAAAAAAGTATTAATATAATATATATTTTGTTTCCATTTTTTTCTGCATCGATCTGGTTCTGATTTGATTTCGTCCATTTCTACTTTTTAGATCTATTCATCGATTCGTGCCAATCTTGCTTTGCTTGGATTCACAATTCAATTTCAATGTCTGTGTTAGTGTGCGTATCCGTGTCACCTTCTGTTTTCTCTAGCCTTGAAACGACAATTGAAATATGCAGCTGTTAGTTGTTTACACTGTTATATATATGCTATTACATGTATCAGTTCACCTGTGACATCTGACACCATTATCTGTTATTTATACAATGATAATCCAGTTTGGTTGTTAAATGATTGATCGTTTGATGTTGACATTGGACGTTAAATGGTTAATGTTGTAAGTGATAAATAATTTGAAATTGAAATTGATGTAGGATAGTTAGTTTTGATATACATGTTAAATTTGATTAGATGACATTTACATAATATGACCCCTTTAAATGTAAATTAAATTGACATGTAGAAAGTTGATTAATTGCACCTTGAACCATTTAAATGTATGTTGTTTAAATTGACGTAGTACGAAATTGAATAATAGATATCAAGTGAAGAACCGTATAAATATTAGTGTAATAGTCTTTAATCTACATGAAATGATAGTGTATATTCTAGAAATAATTATATTAATTTGCACAAACAACAATGTGAATTAATACGATTATTTTGGGATTATTTGAATTAACTATTGGATGGTTATTGATTGTTGTTATTGCATGTTTATTTACTTTGACACTATCCCAGTTATCACACTACAAGTTTCCTTTTTTATGCTTGATTTTGAAATGAAATGGAATCGGGTTGAAATGATAAATACCCAAATAACTTTGACATAGGATAGAAAATTAAATTAAACCCGATTGGTCCAAAAAAAATTGATTTAAATTAAAATAAAGATTTTATTTGAATAATAATATGGTTTGAAATTTGGAATTTAAATCTTAATGAAGAAATGTGAATATTTGAAATTTGAAACAAAATATTAACGTAGTAATTTACGAAAGAATATTGTTTTAAAATTTAATTATTTAATAATTAAATTTGGAATTTTTAATAATTAAGTTTGGAATTATTAATGAATGAGTTTTGAAATTAGCAATAATTAGGATTTGAAATTATTTGATAATTTATGAGATTGAATTACTTAATAATTAAGTTAAATTGAATTTTCTTTATTAAGTAAAATTGAACCTCTTGAATAAGTGAAACTAAGTTCCTTTATTAACTGAGTTTTGAAATTGTAACTAAGGAAATAAATAAGTGACATTGAATTTCTTTAACAAGAAATTAAAATGTGATTTATTGAAATCAATGTAAGACTTGAAATTTAAAGAATTGATTTGACGAATCTGATTTAATTCAATTTGAAGTTTTGATATAATAAAGTTGAACTTAGGTAATTGATTTAATGAATTGGGAATTAAATAGAAATTGTTTTGAATGACAAGTCAACTTAATGAATATTTAATGAAATCGATCAATGAATTTAAATTGATTGAATGTTAAATTTGATAAGTTTAAATGACTTTGGAATGAAACTTATATACGAACTTGAATCAATATTCGAATTGTTTTAAATAAAAATCGAAGTTGAATTATAAGGTTTCGAAATGGAAAGTTGGAAGTTTTGAAATATAAATTATGGAAATTGATTTAGAAAGACCAATGAAATGTTGGTTTACAAATTCTAATTGAAATTGAATTTGATTTAGTCTTTTGAAATTTATTAAACGACCAATCGGTGTAATAATTATGAACATTATTGAAGAAACCGAAATCGGTTATGGACATACTCTCTGTCTAAACCAAAAACCACTTTAATAACTATACGCGGAGTGTGATCCAGAATGATGTGGTTGGAATGATGTACGTGATGATTGAAGAAAGAAAATGATAATGGATAGCCTTGACACTTGTGTCAAATTGGAAATGACTAAAACAGGAGCCGTGTCGATCCAAATGGGGTTAGCCACCTCAAGCGAACACACTTCTTCGTAAACTACTCATTACTTGTTATTGATTGGTGCACCCTCGAAATTTTGGGAGTGTTGTTTCGCGGCGTTGCGATCGTTGCGGCGATGCGTTTTCACCAGTCCAGATCAAGCAAACGGTAGTTTCACTACCTTGGGTATTGCCTCATGTGCCTTTTCATACTTGTATCGCTATATACGCGACCACTACGAATTTGTTTTGTGTTATACCTATGGAGTACTCCTTGATAGCCCACCAGTTTATGGTGGAGTTTATAGTGCTGTATAGACTATGACATTTATATAAATGTGTTAAGGGAGATAATGGTAACGCCTTAACAATATTTTGATATTTTATATTACTGATAGACATTATCTATTAAGCGTATATTACTACATAGTAGATAGTTTAACGGATCCTTAGAGGATGGTTATTCCAACGTCCTTTGAGTTACTTGTACTTCAGTTGTTATTTCACTTGTGTTGGATTTATTAATATAAGAATGTTAATCCTGACTCGAGTGTTTTGTGTTTTGCTTTACGCTCGGGTCAGACTGAGTGTACCAGTATTCGAGACTCACCTTTGGAGTTGGAGCTTCGCTTGGAGATCCAGCTATCTTTCCAGCTTTCAGATATCCAGTTGGTTCTTGAGTTGTATTCTGATATTGTATTCGACTATTGTATTCAAGACTTCTATTGTAATTTATTTAACTCTGTTATATATATATAGTTGCTTCATGAACTACTATCTCTTGTTTCCGCTGCATTTATTACTCTTGTCTGTGTTCTGTGATTATTTATTTACTGTATATGTTCAGTTTTGCCAATTTTAAATTAACGATTCGGTATTTTGAATTATTCAAGTCCGACATGTGCGGATGCGAATAGTCCAAAATAGTGGGTCGTTACAGTTGGTATCAGAGCTTTGGTAGCTCTAGGAAAAACTTAACATATAGGGTAAATGTATTTACAGAATCACTCCCATTCGAGTTTCAATCTCTTTCTTTTGACTCGATTCCTTTGAATTTTGAAACGTTCCCTGCGGTTCCAAAATCCATTCGTGTCCATCACTATTCGTCTTCTTTTAATTCTGGAGTATTCCATAACTCCACTTCGAATTATATCTATAATAGATCGGCGGTCTCGTCAATCTTCGAATGATTTGTAAAGGGGTGAAATTCCTTTATAATAGACATTGATTACTGGAGATTTCTGTATCCTCGGTTTATGATGCTATCTATTCCCTGGTATACCTGAATTCTATTTCTCGAGATCGAATGAAGATTTGCCCCGAAATTCTACATCGATCTCATTCGTGAAGTCACGGTCGACCCGGTTAAGGTTGCCGCAATTTATATAAACTTATCCATCTTCTTATTTTGTTATTTAATTATCTCATATATGTTTCGAACCTATCTTCGAATCGAAATTCTCTTTGATTTGAGTCTATCAAATTTGAATCTCTATCCTTGCTTTGGAATCCATTCTTGTATTGTCGAGCGAGGAAGTGTATTTGTAAGTTAATATTAAAATGTTATATATATATATTGTGTTGTTTGACTTGTTGATGTTGATTTGGGTTTTCGATCGATTCGTCTAATCAACGATATCGATTGGATTTCCAAAACACTTTGACAGAGCAAACTGACACAATACAGTTTTCAAATTTGGCAAATAAATTGTGTATGATTATATTATACATATAAGTAAATTTTCTGATAATTGTTAAATGAATTGGTTAACTAAATGATGTTATTTGATTTTCATTATTGTTTTGTAAACCATTGATTTACCAACATATAAATAAATAAATTTATAAAACTTGGTTAAATTTGATTTGGAATTTGAAATGAATGTAAATCAGGAATTTGAGAATTTGATTTTCGGTAAATTTCGAACTTTGATTTTAAAGGTTTTAAAGCGTATAGTATTTAAAATATTTAAAATATTTTCAAATAGTAACCGTTTCAAAGAATTTTAAATGTTTAAATCAGTGCTCTTCTCTTTTGTCGATGAAAAATAATTTCGGTGATGAAGACCGCATCATCGACATTCATTTTTGAGTTTCGAAAGGAAGAGACCAATTCGTGGCTTGGCTACAGCTTTATTTTGGAAATTAAATCGATTTATATTTCTTAAGTATAGTTTGATTTATATATATATATATAGGTATATTATTTTAAATCTAATTTGATTTGATATATAGAGTACATACATAATTGTCTCTAAATTATTGAAGATAATCGGAAATTTAATTTTTAAATTTTCTTAAAGGATGATTTCAATTATAATTACAGCTAAAATTTTGAATGAATAGTTAATTTAGAAATAATTGAATTATAAAATTTTATCTGTATAATATCAATTGCATTATATATAACTTACCTAAATTTTCAAAAGTTAACTATGTAATTGAATATTATACAAAATAAATGATATCAAAGGAATGTTTAAATAAATTTTGAGTAGTTATAATAAGTGTAAATGTACTTGATATATATGTGATAAGATATATTAAGTGAAATAAATTTATTAATAATAATTTGGAATAAAGAAAATTTAATTTTGTTGAATAAAATATGATTGTACTAAATGACTATTCAAATTGTGATCTTTGAAATTGTTAATTTAAGGTAATTAGATAATATACAATATAAATTTTCTTTATAAATAAAATATGAGTGCGTATAAAAATGTTATACACTTAAAGTTTAATTATAAAATGGTTAATGGAGATAGATAGAATACTAGATTAGTGGAATAATAAATGGATTAATAAAATAAATTGTTGTTTGAAATAAATTTTGTAACAAACAACGATAAATTGAAAATAAACCAAGTTAATAAGATTCCTTGAGTTCAAAGTCAACTGTTGAATATAAATTTATTTAAATTGAAATTTATATGGTTTAAATTAATTGTTTTACTCTTTTTCAATCTATTTTCTTTCTGCTTGTTTCTATTCTCCTACCTCCATTCTTTTCGAGGACGAAAAGTTTTGAGTGGGGGAGAGTGTAACAACCCGGATAGTTTAACGGTTTCAATTAATTTAATTAACTGAATTTGTGTGAAATTTAATAAAAAATTAAAATAAAATTTTGAAATAAAAATTTAATATTTGAAATGCGTCTAATTAAACCTAGCAATTGGCAAATTTTCATTCGAAAATATGAATGTTTATTTCGTGCGTAAATTTATTTCAATTTAATCGGTTAAAAATCGATGAAAATAAAACGTTTTCAAAACCTAAATATTTTTATATAGAAAAATTCTAAATCATCTTCTGAGCAAGTCATCATTTTTCGATTTTTCAAATTCGGAAATCTTTAGCTCCATCGATCTTATTTTCTGTGTTTTTCATGCGTTTTCCACTAGTATAAAAATTTCGAATTTTTATATTTCAATCATACCACTGATATCTGTATACTGTTTTGATCGTCTCGAGGTGTCGATCTCTACGGTATATTTATTTCTGTATTTTGAGGTCCGGTACGCGACGGAAATGGGAAAACAGTGCGTCGTACCGTACCGAGATTTGTGATAGTTAGTTTTCTTGCTTTCCAAACTTTGAACCGTGCAGCCAAGCATTGTAATAAATTGCATTAGTAACCTTTGCATTTTTCCAAGAAATCCAGCTGTTAGCTTCTTCTATTCCCACTGCATATTATTTATTTCGGTCTGTTCATTTTCTTCACTACGTTCTGACTATTGCTTTTGAAAATAATACAACTAGGCTTGTTACTGCTGGTCCCTTAACCTTCTCAACCTATCCCTTTCCACTGTTTTGTCAGTACCATCATCAGAATATTAATGAAACAAAGTTAATATAAAGTTGCTTTTGGATTTGAAACAGCATGCACACATTTCATTTTCTTCTCCCCAAAATACCTGTGCATCTCATATTTTATTTTTGGCCAAGCTCTGCCACCTTGTTGCCCACGCAAGCATGCACACAAGCCATCGCTCTCTCTCCTCCACGTTCCCCTCCCCTTATATTCCTTCCTTCTGCTCATTCTCTTCTCTTCCCATCATATCTTCTCTCCTTTTACATTTGTGCGTCCCCCACTTCTCTCTTCTGACGCAGCTTATAGTAGGCTTGAACAGTTTAGATACAAACTTTCACAACCTATCCAGGATCTTCCTTCCGAAATGAAGATTTCGTGTCAAATAAATCGATAGAACGATAGGTGCCCAATTCCGTTGATCGATATGATGCCGGAATCTAGCTGTCTCCAACCTGTTGATCTCGCAAGATACCGTGTTGAAAGATCTACAATTCGATCGTTGATCACTCGCAAGTGATACCGAGAATTGGCTTCAACTTCTTTGATTTGCGCGCGAATAACCCGAAGATAGAAAGAAGAAGGAGATCACACTCAACTTCAACAATGGTGTCAAAAGCTCACACCCAAATATTATTCAACATCAACTCCTTTTACAAATGACAACACACCCCTATTTATAGGGAATTACAACACATACAAGCGACATAACAACACCACAAACGACTCACGACATACGACTTAACGCCATTACAAGTTACAACATCACACGCGACTCAATACAACACAACACACGACATACGACTTAACATCATTACAACATCATACGACTTACAATACAATACACGACCTAACGACATACGAGATAACATTACACGACTTAAAAACATACAACACATATGCAACTTAACAATACAACATACATGACATAACAACATACGACTCACGACCTAACGACTTAACAACATAAAAGAAAACACGACTTCGGGAACGGCTTAAGAGACTTAGGCGACATAAGGAATCAGCCTTCATGCGACATAAGCGACTTAAGAAGTGCGGCATCGGTGAACGGCTTAAGGAATTGCGGCATACGTTAACTCGTTAGGTCATTGCTCGTTGATTCGCTAGGCCGGTAGGTCGCTTGGGCCGTTAGATAGTTAAGTCGCTTTGTGCTTTAGACCGATAGGTCGCTCCCTGCAGTTGGTCATTGGGTCGCTCCCTGTTGTAGGTCATTGGGTCGCTCCCTGCTGTAGGTCGTTAAGGCAGACTTAACATTGAGAGACATAAAGTTGAGCGACTTAACATGGTGCGCGGCATTATCCTTCCCTGGTTGAAAAGAATTCGACCCCGAATTTACACTTTCCTCTTCTTCGACATACTTATTCTCATGATATGGAATCAAGTGTTTGATGTTGAAAACGTCAGCAGTATGGATATGATCCGGCAATTTTAACTGATAAGCATTCTCATTAATCTTTTTCACGATTTCCAAAGGACCAATCTTTCTAGCAGCTAGTTTGTTGTAAGTACCAATAGGAAATCTATCCTTAGTCAATACTGCATATACAAAATCTCCTTCTTTGAATTCAACATTTCGTCGTTTAATACCTGCGAATTGCTTATATTTATCATTTGCCTTAAGCAATCATTCCTGCATAACCTTGTGGCACTCCTGCAATTCATTCACAAAATACTAGCTCGTTTGATCACTCCTTTCTGCTGTGGTACTATAGATAAATCCAATGGTCCCTAAGGAATTGTCGAAAAAACGACCTGGAATGGACTGAACCCAGTGCTACGACCAACTGCATGGTTGTGTGCAAACTCAGCTTGACACAGCTTGGAATCCCAACTTTTCAAATTATCATTCACGAGGCATCTCAATAGATTACCTAGGGATATGTTCACAACTTCTGTCTGTCCATCCGTCTGTGGACGATAAGCACTACTAAATTTCAGCTTTGTCCCGACCATTCTCCATAGACTCATCCAAAAATGACTCAGAAAACGAGTGTCTCTATCTGATACAATAGATTCAGGCAACCCGTGAAGTTGATAGATCTCTCTGAACTATAATTGTGCGACATTAACGGCATCTGCAGTCTTCTTGCATGCGATAAAATATACCATTTTTGAAAACCGATCAACCAATACATAGATAGAATCATTGCCACGTTGCTTCCTTGGCAAACCCAATACAAAGTCCATACTAACATCCACCCATGGTTTAGTAGGTATAAGCAACGACATATATAAACCTACATTTGTCGTGGTCCCCTTTGAAACTTGAAAAATATGGCACCTCTGAACGAACTTTTCAACTTCCTTCCTCATTGACGGCCCAAAATAAGACTTTGAAATCAGCTGCATAGTACGGTCACGGCCCACATGTCCTTCTTCATGTAATTCTTTGATGATTTTCATTCGTAGACTACAATCTGGAATACACAACTGATTTCTTTTGAACAGAAAACCTTCAACCAGCATATAACCATCCATGTTTCCCTGCTTGACTTTGTCTAGGATTTCAAAAAAATATGAATCTGAAGTAAGTAAATTTGGAAGTAAGTCAAAATCCATCACCTCTTCTCGCATGGTTGTTAGTAAATTCTCCCTCTGACTCAATGCATCGATGACGCGATTAGTTACGCCAGACTTGTGCTTTACGACGAATGTAAATTGTTGCAAATAAGCTATCCACGATGCATGCCTAGATGCAACTTTATTCTGCCCTTGTAAATGTTTCAACGCTTCATGGTCCGTATACAAAACAAATTCTTTGTGGAACAAGTAATGTCTCCAATGTTTCACAGCTTGCACAATAGCATAAAACTCCACATCATAAGTATTGTATCTCATCTTTGATCCAGAAAGTTTTTCACTGAAATAGGCGATTGGACGACCCTTCTGACTAAACACTCCTCCAATTCCAACTTTCGATGCTTCCGTATGTAACTCAAATAGTAACTGAAAATCTGGCAACACTAGAATCGGTGCTGAGGTTAAAAGTTCCTTGATTTTCTCAAAATCAGATCCAACCTCTTTCATCCATGAAAACTGCTTTCCTTTCATACAATCAGTAACAGGAGCCATCACACTACTAAAGTGTGGTATAAATCTTCGATAAAATGAAGCTAACCCATGGAAACTTCTGACTTCTGTTATAGTTTTGGGCTGTGGCCAACCTCTGATTGCGGCTACTTTACTCTGGTCCACTTGTATCCCCTCCTCAGACATGACAAATAAAACACTTGGCGTCATGAACACGCATTTCTTCGTTGTTGCATGGAACTGTTCTTGACGAAGAATAGTTAACACCTTTCGCAAGTGTTGAATGTGCTCCTCTGTGCTAGCACTATATATCAAGATATCATCAAAGTAAACTACCACAAACTTCCCGATGTAAGGTCTGAAAATTTGATTCATCACCCTTATAAATGTACTTGGTGCATTAGAGAGACCAAATGGCATGCAACCATATCCTTCCCGAGTCTTGAATGCTATCTTCCATTCATCACCTGGTCTTATGCGAATCTGATGATAACCACTCTTAAGATCGATTTTAGAAAATATTACAGACCCACTGATTTGATCCAATAGATCATCAAGCCTTGGCATAGGAAATCTGTATCTGACAGTTATTTTGTTGAGTGCCCTGCTGTCGGTACACATTCTCCATGAACCATCTTTCTTCGGTACCAACAGAGCTGGTACAGCACAAGGACCGAGACTCTCTCGAACACGCCCTTGCTCAAGCAACCCTCAACCTGTCTCCTCAACTCTTCATGCTCTTTTGGACTCATACGATAATGTGAAACAGCACCTGGCACTAAATCAATTTGATGTTGTATATCCCTTAGCGGTGGTAATTCCTTGGGTAATTCCGCATGAAAGACATCTTCAAATTCATTTAACACCTGTCTAACCTCCGCAGGAATTTCAACATCTTCACTTGTCTCATACCCAATCAACATAAACAATTCAGCACTATCTCTCACTTCTTCAACAAATTCTCTCGTAGATAATAGACTAGTTGATTCCACTTTCTTCTCTGAATTGCTTTAGCTTGGTTCACGCTTCTTAGGAACTAAGGTAACTTGGGATCCTTCGAACATGAAACTGTAGTTGTTGGTGCGACCATTATGTTGTACAGCTCTATCATATTTCCATGGCCTTCCCAATAGTAGATGACACACATCCATATCGATAACTCCACACCATATATCATCTTTGTACTTCTTCCCAATAGAAAATGTAATAAATGCTCGTCTTCCTATGGTCACTTATCCACCTTTCTTTAGCCATGCCAGTTTATAAGGTCTAGTGTGTTTTTCTGTAACGACCCAGAATTTCTGTCAATTAAAATTTGTATATTTAATTAATTTTAAATATTAATAAGTGAAATTTATAAGTCGAATAAATTTTATTTCGAATAATTGGATTTAATTGGATAATTAAATCGATAATTTAATAGTTGAAATTACAGAAATAATTGAAAATTGGGTTAAATATGATTGAAAATGATTCGTAAAAATTTATTTTATCATGTTAGAGTTAGAACGATATTTTAATACTTTTAAAATCGAATTAAAAGTTAATTTGTGAAAATTGAATATTTTAATATTTAAATCGACTAGTGAAATTAGCCATTTTTCGAACAGTCTCAGAATTGGACGAAACTAGTTCCATTGGATCCGTAATAGTTTGTTATTATCGGATTTTAATTTTCATAGCAATCGGAGTTTTCGTTTGACTGTGGCAACTCGAAGCGCATCGAAATTGGTTTAATATTAATTTGGCAAGTTAAAATAGCCATTTTTCAAACAGTCTCGGATTTCAAAGAAACTAGTTTCATCGGATCCGTAATGTGATATTATTGAATGGTTTCAAATTTCGTGTCAATCGGATTTACCGTTTGTCCGGGGTAAGCTAAAACGCCTAGAAATTTGATTTACCGATTTAATTTAAAATCGAACGTTTATTGCCATAACTCGCACATATGATCGAGTTAGCTCCCGAAACACGTTCCATTGTGTTCGGAACGCGAGGTGAACCTTAGGAATGCCAACCGGCACGCTTCGTATGGAGTTCAGAAAACCCGGAATGAATAGTGTTCTAATTATTTTTCTATATAAACACTTCATTATTCTCATTTTCAAGAAAACTAAACCCTAACCCTATACCTAATAGCCAGCCGCCACTTTCTGCAATCAATGGCCGAAAAACTGTCAACTTCCCCCTCATTTATCTCCTCATCCATCGACTTTCATCCAAATCTTTCAACTAGAGAATGGTAGAGGGCGTTGAGATCTCTAAAGTGAACGGCTACGATCGAAACTGGAGCAACAAGGGGGAAGCTACGGGGCCGCGATGGCCGGCCGTTCATCATCGAATTTTTTGCCAAGGTGATGGTCGAGCCTGGCTGCACTTGGAGCGTGGGTGGCTCGCATGATGGCGCGCGCATTGGAGGTGGTTGATCAACTTAGAAGTCGTCGTGGAGGTAGCAAAATTCAACCCTAGAACCTGACCAATGGGTTCACGCGTGCGTGTCTTTGGCCTGGGAAGAAGAAGTCACGAACGGCCATGATTTGTTTTGCCAGTAACGAACGGCTACGATGAGGTTGGGTAAAATAAATAAATATAAATGTTGTAATTTATATAATTAAAATTTGTTTAAACTTTAAAAATTCATATCTTTTTCAAATGAGGTCAAAAACGCACGAAATAAGTTGCGTTGGGTTCGTATGGACGAGCACTACGCTATGGAATTGGATTGGAGTCGTTTGGAGGTAGAGAAAATTTCGGGTAAAATTAAACTTACGTTTAATTTTATTCGAAATAAAAGCTGAAAATTGAAAACAAGGTGAGAACTTCTCACTCAATCGAACCGGTTTCGATTTTAATTTTATATAGTTTGATTTAAAATTCTTGATTGTATCTTGAATGATGATTGTTATCTATTGATTGTTAAAATAGACATTATACGCCGTTAGTAAGCGGAGATTATTTATAAAAAATGTATACCGCGAATATTTCACAGTACAGTGAAATTGGTATTATTTATGTACTTGGAGTTGATTTCCCGCATTATATAGCGGATGAGACCCTATTGCGCCGCCTATTAAGCGGATAATATTTTATAAATCCCATATACCGTGATAATTCCGTACTGGAACGGAATTGGTACTGTGCTAACATCTTTGGATGTAGGAAAACAGGTTGGAGGGATCCAACTGGATTCATCAACAGTATTTATTTGATTTCAAAAATTTTGATATTTGTTGATTATCATATATAGATATATGATGTCGTTGTTGTCGTGATTGACTATTTGGTGTGTAGCATCATTGGGCCAATTTTGGAATTTTAAAAGGATTTTTGAAGTGATTTTTGAAAGTATATGTTTATAAAATATTTTTTGAATTGATTCATTTTAAATAAATAAACGTTATAATTTTAATGTTATAAAATTTATGATTTTTGGGAAATATAGTTAAAGTTTGATTTTTGAAAATATAGGGTTAATTATTTTATGAAATAGTTTAAATTAGCATTTTCGAATTTATTATAAAAAGTTCAAATATAGGATTTATGAAATTTTATAATTTTTTAAATCAAAATGATGAAATTATAAAGGAGTTTAAAGACGTTTTAAAATAATAATATGAATTGATTTATATAAAGGATTTATAAATTGATATTTATAAATTAAAAATATTTGAATTATAAAACGAGTTTTAATAAGTGTTAGAAGGAAGTGTAAATGAATTTCATAAATGAATGAAATTTATAGAATTATAAACGGTGAAGTATTAAATGGAATTTTATAAGTGTAGGCTTATAAAATTTGTAAAGTTATTAAAAGAATAGATTTGGGTAAATAAATGAATCTTATAAGTTATAAGATTTATAATTTGGGAAGTTTAAAAGAACGATTTTATAAACAAATAAATTATAAGCATTTAACTTGTAATATGAACTTTTGGTATATAATTGAGTTGTAAATTGAAAATAGGTTAATAAAGGAGATTTATAAAAGGAAGTTGTTATAAAATAAATAGAAATGGAATTTATAAACATTGTTTTATAAATCCGCACTACGAATTATTATGGTAAGTAAATTGTTATAACTTATTAATGGAGTTAAATTCACGTTTTAGACAGTGAATAAGCCTTTAAAATAAAACGTATAGAAATGATGAAATTGGTTAACGAAGTATATTCACGTTTTTGGATAGTGAATATTATGTTAAAGAAAATGTTTTGGATGTGATGTTTTAAATAGAATTAAAACGATCTAACGATGTTTTTAAAATGTGTTAAGATTCGAAACCATAGATTTCAACATTCATTGTTGAAATAGACGTTTTCGAGAAATAGAAGGAAATGGTGGACTATAACACTGTTGTTATAGTAAATAATTTCCGAAAGGAAATGTTTTGTATAGTATTGTGATTTATATATCTACTTTAATTTCAAATCCCTATACTAGTGATTTTGGGTTGTAGTAACAATGTTTTAAGCAACATTCGTTTTGGCCCAAATAAATACATTTAAGAGAATGATTTCCTTAAAGAATGAAATATATACTTAATTTCGATTTAAGTATATTGAATATTTTCCAAATGTTGAAAATAAAATGAATTTGTGAATTACTTATTAATTAAGTATGGAAATGTTTTTCCAATGTGAAATGAAACGTTTTTGAGAATTTATCTTTTTGAAAATAAATTGAAAACGAATAATTGAAATCGTGCATTCATATATATTTTGGAATGTAAATTCACTATAGAATTTATAAATGAAAAGGGGAATTTGTTTAAAAATAAACGTTGATTTATTTTTGAAGTGTGGGAATAAATTTACGGATTTGGAACGTAAATATAAAGTAAATCGTTAAGGATTTATTTAATGGGTTTAAATGAACCATGTTGAAATGAAAGTATTTCCGCGTAAGGAAAATGATTGAAATTTGTTTTCAAAAGTGGTAAAGGTGAAAAGTGATTTGAAAATTGTTTTCAGTTGAAGTGTGAAAATTATATATCTTGTAAAGATATATTTGGAAAATAAATAATTTTGGAAAATTATTTGGAATCTGGTGATGTTGTGCATATCCATTGATAGTTCAATAACCGACTATCAATATTTACCTTTGAATGGGCATTTGTTGTGATTTGCTTGAATTTGAATGCCACACTTATTTCTAAATAAGCGCTCACTATTCGGATTAGCCAGGAAAGGACCTTAGGGTCGTATAACCAATTCCGAATATGTGATACGTCGTTATGAATTGCATTTGAAGACCGGTGTTGAAGACCAGATATTTTCAAAAGCGAAAGGACAACTCGTCGAATGTCTTTCCATCGACTGGTCCCCGGTATAGAGACTCCATATGTGATGGGAAGTCCGGTCGTGATTAGTGAATATCCGGAAGTGCCTTCGGTTCTGTTCGATCCCGGAACAGACTGGTATGGATAGTATGTCTGACATTACAAATTGAGATATAAAGCTGGTTTCTTTCAAATATATTTCTATTGGTGGCGGAGAATTTATTCTCTTAGCTTAACACCCTTCTCTGAGATGTACGAGCTCAGGGTTATGTAGTTGGTGGTTATCAGCGATATATTCCCAATTTGGTAATGTGACATGCTGACTGTTGCTGTGAAATGATCATTGTTTGATCATTTGTGATATGATCATTTGTTTGATCATTTATCTTTGTGATCATTACTTTGATCATTTGTTGACCCAAAGCATGGCTGTGTACCAAAGTGTGGCTTTGTACCAAAGCGTGGCTTTGTGGACGAGACTTCATCGGACCTCACACCCCGGAAATGGTCAAAACAGGAAGTATGCGGCAAGGTTATTAGCGGTAGCGCCCTTTAGTGTATGTCATTCCTTTTGGATAGAGGTGGTATCATGGTATGGTGCCCAAATACTTAACCTATGATGTTGCTGCAAACTTATTACTTTGTGGTTGTTGGAAATCGAGGATCCTCGGATGTAGATCGGGGGATGGCATATTCGTGTTAGTAGTTACCCAGTTAGGGGTAACCCAACCTTGTGTTGGCAGAGATCTGGTTTGGTTCTCGGGACGTCATTCCAGAGGCGTTTCCATGTGGCAATGGGAAGTTCCTTGGCTTGACCATTTGTTGGAAATCCAAAGAAACAATACGATCTTGTACGGTTTTAGTTGTAGAACCTGCCATTTACTTATGGTGGTCACCACTGTTTAGATGGTAGCTACAGTAGGCATACGATAATGGTCGTATGTTGGCTAAGATTTATATCTTTACTTTCGAAAATGATTTTTCCTACACTATGCACTAGTAATAATATCAAATGTTTCTTTTTAATGCGTATTAAACATCTTTGACTATCATAAGGAGAAATCTCCTCCGATTCTGCATTTGCATTGTATGTGTGTGTGTGCGGGAGGCCTTATGGTAGTCTCATAGTTTAAAAAGCATTGCGAATCTATTTTAAAAATATCTTGTACTTTGTTTTAAAAATAAACTGTTTTGAGTTCTCACACCAGTCACATGACTGACTCGGAGTTTATTGTTTTCCTTTCTAAACTCTGGGTGCCCACCAATTTCCACACGGGCAGTCAAGAGTCAGGTTTATCAGGATATTCTAGAATTCAGGAGTTGCTGAAGGCAAGATGGATGGCATGGCTTATCATTTAGTATATAGTATTTCTTTTCCGTGGTTTGTTGTTGTTTGATTGTTGTACACTCTGATAATGTAATGTGATGTAATGTGATGTAATGTAATAATGGATATAGTTCTTTGTTTAAAGATTATTCATTTATCTATTATATGTTGTCCGCTGCGATTGTGAGATTCTGATATTGTTCTGCTGTTTTCTTTCTGTTCTATTCTATCTTTTCTCTCTTCTTCCACCTCTTTCTTTTTCTTAAAACCCTAAGTGTTCGGTTTTCCGGCATTCGAGTGCTCGGTAGTGGATACAGTGAACGTATTGATGCCGGTTTTCGGAAGTCGAAGAATCGGGTTCTTACAGCGTGGTATCAGAGCATATGGTTAAGCGACAACCATGGCTCTGTTGGGTATTACTCATTAGAGATAGAGTCAGTAGTGCTCTAGAATGAGTTGAGTGCAATAATAGTTATGAGTGCGTATTTGTTAGTGAATAAAAAATTATTTTATATTGTGATGATTGGTTTGTTGAGTGGTGTATGGATTCTGGTTAATACGAGTAATTGACATTGTTGATAGGGATCTCTAAACACTTGTACAGAACAATTCGACACGATATTGTTTTAAATTGGGTAAATGAAATAATTTTACCTTGAGTATATTTTATATATAAAGGAATAATTTTTCAAAATTATTAAAGTGTATATAAGTTGATTGCTTGGTTGTTGAAAATGTAAGAATATATATATATATATATATATATATATATAAGTTAATTAAAAGTTGTTTGAATAATCTAAATTAAGGAATAATTGTATAAGCAAAAGAATTATAAGAATTGAATTATAATTAAAGTGATTTACAATTGTGAAATAAACTTATATATATAAGAAGTGAAACTATATGAATATATTTATGAATATGAGTTATAAATAAAATAAATAAATTTTACTTCAGAATTGGGATCTGAATTGATTTATAAGTGGGAATTTAAGTTAAGTAAAACCAAATAATATTTATAAAATGGAATATAACTTAAGTGATGATTGAATGAAGTTGATTTTGGTATCGAAGTAAATTAATAAAGTTAAGTGATGGATGGGAACTTGAGTTATATAAATGAAATTGAACTTTTGTAATTGAATTGAATTAATGAATGAAATGTTAATCAATTAAATGTAAATAATTGATATGAAATAATGAATGTAAGTGTTAATTCATTAAAATCTAATGTTATTGGAAGTTGAATAATTGAATGAAAATCAATTTAATTAAACCAATTGAAAGCAAAGGTGTTAAACCAAAATGAATATAAGCAAAGGAATTTGGTAGTAATTAATATACATTGGTTGTTTTATGATAATTAGTTGATTGTATAAAAACCCATGTGCAATAGTATTAATGAAATTGAAAGCTAAAGTAATTGAAATTCAATTGGAAGTTAAGTGAATCTCAAATAGAATTGAATTTGATTTGGAAGTGAACCAACTTGAATATGAATTAGTGAATATAAACTAATTGAAAATGAATGTTAGTAAAAACATCCACTGTTAATGAATCAAATGTGATTAAATTGAAAACCCATTTCATTGAATATTATTGAGAATATGAATGAATATTTATTGGTTATGGATGCTAGTTGGATGATAGTTGGTTGATGGTTGAATATATTGCTTTTACTGCATTTGCTATGTTGACATATATAATTATTATGTTGCTATATGTTGTATATCGATACTATTGTCTATATACATGTTTCTCATCTGTTTGTTGATTTTTTAGTAGGCGCGGATCGCATTTGCTTCGCATTTGGAGCTCGCTTTCGCGCTATATTAGCCGTATATGCTCGCTAATAATATATAAGGTACATATCTGAGATTAAATATCGTACTTTTACACTTTTTTCCCTACGGGATGTCTCATCACTTGATGAGATGTATATTTGTGATATATATACTGTCATTTTTTTTGGATCGAGCCGCGCAAAGGAGACTATGGCGAATTTTTTCCAAAATTTAAGGCGTTAGAATATTTTTGAGAAATAAATTGGAAAATTTTGAAAACTATAACTTTGATTTGGAGTTGGAATTTAAACAATAGTAGTTGTTTTTGAAAAGATAACTATGTATGATTTGGAAACTTAGTAAAGTATTGTAAGAAGTTTAACTATGGATTTATGGAAAGTTAATAGATTCTGTAACTTTTCTTACTTGGTAATTTCGAGGACGAAATTCTATTAAGGTGGGAATTATGTAACGACCCAGAATTTCTGTCAATTAAAATTTGTATATTTAATTAATTTTAAAAATTAATAAGTGAAATTTATAAGTCGAATAAATTTTATTTCGAATAATTGGATTTAATTGGATAATTAAATCGATAATTTAATAGTTGAAATTACAGTATTAATTGAAAATTGGGTTAAATATGATTGAAAATGATTTGTAAAATTTTATTTTATCATGTTGGAGTTAGAACGATATTTTAGAACTTTTAAAATCGAATTAAAAGTTAATTTGTGAAAATTGAATATTTTAATATTTAAATCGACTAGTGAAATTAGCCATTTTTCGAACAGTCTCAGAATTGGACGAAACTAGTTCCATTGGATCCGTAATAGTTTGTTATTATTGGATTTCAATTTTCGTAGCAATCGGAGTTTTCGTTTGACCGTGGCAACTCGAAACGCATCGAAATTGTTTTAATATTAATTTGGCGAGTTAAAATAGCCATTTTTCAAACAGTCTCAGATTTCGACGAAACTAGTTTCATTGGATCCGTAATGTGATATTATTGTATGGTTTCAAATTTCGTGTCAATCGGATTTACCGTTTGTCCGGGGTAAACTAAAACGCCTAGAAATTTGATTTACCGATTTAATTTAAAATCGAACGTTTATTGCCATAACTCACGCAGATGATCGAATTAGCTCTCGAAACACATTCTATTGTGTTCAGAACGCGGGGTGAACCTTACGAACGCCAATCGGCATGCTTCTTTTGGAGTTCAGAAAACCCGGAATGAATAGTGTTTTGAATATTTTTCTATATAAACACTTCATTATTCTCATTTTCAAGAAAACTAAACCCTAACCTTATACCTAATAGCCAGCCGCCACTTTCTGCAATTAATGGCCGAAAAACTGTTAACTTCCCCCTCATTTATCTCCTCATCCATCGACTTTCATCCAAATCTTTCAACTAGAGAATGGTAGAGGGCGTTAAGATCTCTAATGTGAACGGCTACGGTCGAAATTGGAGCGACAAGGTGGAAGCTACGGGACCGCGATGGCCGGCCGTTCATCATCGAATTTCGTGCCAAGGTGATGGCCGAGCCGGGCTGCACTTGGAGCGTGGGTGGCTCGCATGATGGCGCGGACATTGGAGGTGGTTGATCAACTTAGAAGTCGTCGTGGAGGTAGCAAAATTCAACCCTAGAATGTGAGCAATGGGTTCACGCATGCGTGTCTTTGGCCTGGGAAGAAGAAGTCGTGAATGACCATGATTTGTTTTGCCAGTAACGAATGGCTGCGATGAGCTTGGGTAAAAAAAAAAATATAAATGTTGTAATTTATATAATTAAAATTTGTTTAAACTTTAAAAATTCATATCTTTTTCATACGAGGTCGAAAACGCACGAAACAAGTTGCGTTGGGTTCGTATGGACGAGCACTACGCTATGAAATTGGATTATATTCGTTTGGAGCTAGAGAAAATTTTGGGTAAAATTAAACGCACGTTTAATTTTATTCGAAATAAAAGCTGAAAACGAAATTGAAAATAAGGTGAGAACTTCTCACTCAATCGAATCGGTTTCGATTTTAATTTTAAATGGTTAGATTTAAAATTTTTGATTGTATGTTGAATGATGATTGTTATCTATTGATTGTTAAAATAGACATTATAGGCCGTTAGTAAGCGGAGGTTATTTATAAAAAACATACACCGCGAATATTTCACAGTACAATGGAATTGGTATTATTTATGTACTTGGAGTTGACTTCCCGCATTATATAGCGGATGAGACCCTATTGCACCGCTTATTAAGCGGATAATATTTTATAAATCCATATACCGTGATAATTCCGTACTGAAACGGAATTGGTATTGTGCTAACATCTTTGGATGCAGGAAGACAGGTTGGAGGGATCCAACTGGATTCCTCAACATTATTTATTTGATTTCAAATATTTTGATATTTGTTGATTATCATATATAGATATATGATGTCGTTGTTGTCATGATTGACTATTTGGTGTGTAGCATCATTGGGCCAATTTTGGAATTCTAAAAGGATTTTTAAATTGATTTTTGAAAGTATATGTTTATAAAATATTTTTTGAATTGATTCATTTTAAATAAATAAACGTTATAATTTTAATGTTATAAAATTTATGATTTTTGGGAAATATAGTTAAAAGTTGATTTTTGAAAATATGGGGTTAATGATTTTATGAAATAGTTTAAATTGGGATTTTCGAATTTATTATAAAAAGTTCAAATATAGGATTTATGAAATTTGATTATTTTATAAATCAAAATGATGAAATTATAAAGGAGTTTAAAGACGTTTTAAAATAATAATATGAATTGATTTATATAAAGGATTTATAAATTGATATTTATAAATTAAAAATATTTGAATTATAAAACGAGTTTTTATAAGTGTTAGAAGGAAGTGTAAATGAATTTCATAAATGAATGAAATTTATAGAATTATAAACGGTGAAGTATTAAATGGAATTTTATAAGTAGTAGGCTTATAAAATTTGTAAAGTTATTAAAAGAATAGATTTGGGTAAATAAATGAATCTTATTGTTGGGTGCCTTTCTCGCCTCCACCGGTCCAAGATAAGCCGAACCAACTCCATGCAACTCCCCCACATATGCCTGCCGAGCCAAATCTCCGAACACCCTACCGGACCAAAAACAACCCCATGCCGATCCATCCCTCTACCTCCATGCCGAACCAAACCCCACCGAACGAGGCCTCACCGAACCAACCTTCGCCCAGTCCCCACCGAACCAACTCGGGGAGGCACCACCGAACCAACTCGGTTAGGCACCGCCGAACCAAGCAACAACCGGACCAGCTCATCTACGTGCCACCACCGAACCAAACGACTACCGAACAAACATAAGGAAGGCTATGCCGAACCAACACTGCCAGACCAGATTGTTTCAGCCCAGGCCCACCAGCAGCTATATACATCCAAGACCCCTGCCCCCAGCCTCACTCTATAAATAGAGTGGCAGGGGTACAACAATGGCAGACAAGTTTGAGAGCTCAAGCACGGAAGGAACTTTCAAACAACTTTCATATACTTGTATACAAAGCTTTGTACTTGTAATCTGGAAGAAAAAGGAGAATAACATATAAAGTGGACGTAGGCACGTTCTGGCCGAACCACTATAAATCTGTGTGTCTTTTACAGTTTAGTCCTTGCTTTTTACATATTTGCATAAGTCACCTAAAACCTTGAAAATAACATATAATCAACTAAATCATACGGATTGGAGGTGTTTGTCCATTTTTTGCGCAAACATTTTTGGTGCTTTCATCGAGAGCTTGGAACTCGAAGCTTCAGCTTCCCTCATTCAACCTTCTTTCCCAAATAGCACCCTTCATTGCCTAGGAAACATGACTTCCAGGCCGAGAAAAGACGCCAACAAGGGGAGGAACATCGCAACTAGCAGCATTCCGGATCCAGTAATCACAGATCAAGAGAATCATCCCATTCCAACAGCAGTACCGAACGAGGATCAGACAAACCCGACAGCCCCTGCCACAGAACAACCGGCAGCAATTACTAGGGCAGATCTAGACAGAGTTGTGGCTGAAGTAACTAACCGCTTCGCATCCCAACAAGAAGCTTTGGTGGACCAACTCATGTCACGCTTGAGGGATGCCGAAGAATCCAACCGCAACACTGAATCATGGGGTGAGTCTCAATCTGGAGGATCTCGGAGACAACAAAGGTCTTCCCTCTTCAAAGAAGCTATCAACATGGACAACAGTGATAGGGGCTGCGCCCGGACTCAGCCCGAACTCCGGCTCGAGGAAGCGCTTGGAGCCAAACCCAATGGGGGAGGCACCAGGCGAGGGTCGGATGTAGCTGAGCCAGTCATGCAGCCTAATCATAGAAACCCCGCTGAACGGAGCCGAGCTAGAACCCAGCCCAAAGTTGACCCTATGGAAATGCTCGAAACAGAACCCCACAAGGGAAGATCAAGGCATGGGCCAACTATAGCTGGTCCTAGCATGCATCCGAGCAGCCAAGGACGGGCACTGGATAATGTCAGAAGTGATAGACTATACCATCCCTACAGGTCATCTGGACGAGATCGATCCTGCAGGGAAGAACCAAGCTCTTTCTTATCTGCCCCATATTCTGATGAGAGGATGGCACGATTGTTCAGAGAATGCGTCCAACGGGACCAAAGAGATCGTGGGATAGGTGCTAGGGTAACCAGCCCTTTCACCCGCGATATTGAAATTGCCATCACCCCCCGAGAGTGGAAAATGCCGACAATGGAACCATACAAGGGAACCTCTGACCCCGTTGTACACCTGCAAAGATACACACAACATATGCTCATGAGCGGAGCAACGGAAGGAGTGTTGTGTAAATGCTTTCCGCTATTCCTAGCAGACCTAGCTACCTTCTGGTTCTGCCATCTACCCCAAGGATCTATCAGCTCATGGGAGATGTTGAAAGAAAAGTTCATTAGCCAGTTCCACATTCATGTGGAACAACCCAAGGATGCTTATTCTCTATCTACTGTCAAACAGAAATCCGGAGAGACACTGCAACAATATCTAACCCGGTTCAACGCCGCAGCAGCCGCAGTCCAAGATGCTGATGAGAAACTCACCCTAATGGCCCTCTGTAGTGGTGTGCACCCAGATACCTAGTTTCCTAGAAGACTAACTAAAGAAAAACCAGCTACCTTGCCTAATTTCTTCCATGAAGCTGGGAAGTACATGAGACTCGAAAAGGCTGCCACTGAAAGGATGACAGGACCACAGGCTAAGACGGCTCATGGAAACGCCCCCGCCGCAGCGAAGGACATTCGGAGAAACGACTCCAGAGACAATGCAGGGGGCAAGAAGGGAGAAAAGCGCTTGTACCAACCAGGACCGAGATTTGACGCTTGCACTCCTTTAAATGAAATAGTCGAGAACATCTTCCTGGCCACCCAGGACGAACTTACATACAAGCGCCCCCTGTACAAGAAAGAGTCGGATCGCGCAATCCAGTCCGAAAAGTTCTGCCGTTTCCACGAGTCTCATGGGCACGATACCAATGAATGCCGCCATCTCCGAGACCTAATTGAAGAACACATCAGGAGAAGGAGGCTGGAACGCTATGTAAAGGGCCAGGATAGGACTCCAGCTCCCGCCAAGGAAAACCCAGGGCAGCTCAACCCAGAGACAGGCAGAGGAAATCGCAACACCAGCGGTTCCAGCTAAGAGAAGATAGTGGTCTGTACAATATATGGAGGGCCACACATCGCCGACAAGAGCTGGGCAGAAATGGAAAGATATGGAAACTCACTCAGAAGCGAGGGAGACTGCGTCAATTCTGTTATGGAAGAACGCCACCCTAAGCGGAGAGAAAATAACGACATCACATTCAGTGGGCGCGACCTAGAAGGAAGGCAATACCCTCATATGGATCCTATGGTCATCTCTTCCTGGTTCGGCCCAGCTGAAGTTTTTCGAATCCTAGTAGACACTGGAAGCTCGGTGAATATTCTGTTCAAGCATGCCTTCGACAAAATGAAGCTGTCAGTGAAGGACGTGTCTCCCTACAACAAACCGCTACATGGTTTCACTGGAGAAGCGAAGATGCCCCTCGGACAATTGGATCTCTTTGTTGAATTGGGAAGTCATCCCCGCTCTGCCGTTCGGAAACAAACATTCATGCTAATAGACAACCACTCAGCCTACAATGCCTTTTTGGGAAGACCAGCCTTGTCCGACTTCCAAATCATCCTCGCCCCATGGTGCCTGAAGATGAAGTTCCCAACGGATAATGGAGTGGGAGAAGTAGAAGGGGATCAAGACGCCGCTCGGGACTGCTATGTAACCGAACTTCGCAATAATCGCAGGAGAGATAAAGGGAAAAATGCAGAGACTATTCTCTGCATGAAAAGCTTGGAAGCATAGCAACTAAAGAAAGCCCCTCCTCTTCGGTATACCAGTGATCCTTTCAATGAATTAGACCCCAGGGACAAAGAGGAGGAGGCCACCGCCGAGCCTGCAGAGGCTATGGAATTCGTATCTGTAGACAAACGCGATCCAAGTAAACTGCTGAGAGTCGGATCTCAGTTAAAAAGAGAATTAAAGAATCAACTCATTGATTTTCTTCGCCACAACATGGATGTATTCGCATGGACACACGCTGATATGACTGGAATCTCCCCGGACATAGCATGCCACGCCCTAAACATTGATCCTACCAAGGTACCGGTAAAGCAAAAGAAGAGAAGTATGGGGGCAGAACGATCAGCAGCCCTCGAGGAAGAAGTAAAGAACTTACTTGCCAATGACTTCATACGTGAAGCCATCTACCCGGAATGGGTCGCCAACCCGGTACTGGTAAAGAAAGCTAATGGGAAGTGGCGAACGTGCATCGATTTCTCCAATTTAAATGACGCTTGCCCGAAAGACTGCTTCCCACTCCCCCGAATCGACCAACTCGTGGACGGCACTGCCGGACACGAACTTTTATCCTTTATGGACGCATACTCAGGATATAACCAGATCACTATGCACGCCCCCGATCAAGACCACACTAGCTTCATTACTGACCAAGGATTGTACTGCTACAAGGTAATGCCGTTCGGACTTAAGAACGCCGGAGCTACTTATCAACGCCTCGTCAACAAGATGTTTGCAGAACTGATAGGGCGAACTATGGAAGTTTATGTGGATGACATGCTGGTAAAATCGAGGAAAGCCAACGACCATATAAACCATCTGGAAGAGATGTTTCAAGTACTTCGCCAATACGGAATGAAGCTGAACCCTCTAAAGTGCTCCTTCGGAGTATCATTGGGAAAGTTCTTGGGATTCATCGTTCATGCCAGGGGGATTGAAGCAAACCCTGAACAAGTCCGGGCCTTGCAAGATATCAAGATACCATCCACTCGAAAAGAGATGCAGAGCCTAAACGGAAAGGTGGCCGCCCTAAGCCGGTTCATCTCTAAAGCAACTGACAAATGCATTCCTTTCTTCGAAGCCCTGAAGAAAGACAAAGGAAAATTTGAATGGACCGATGAGTGTTCAACAGCTTTCCTTAACCTAATCGAACACCTCCAGCGGCCACCAGTACTCTCAACACCTATTGAAGGCGAAGAACTGTACCTATACCTTGTTGTGTCACCACATGCCCTAAGTGCCGCGTTGGTGAGAGAAGACAACCGCACGCAACGGCTCGTATACTTCGTAAGTGAGAGGTTTACGGGGGCAGAAGTCAGATACCCTAAACTTGAAAAGCTAGCATACTGTTTGCTTATCACGTCGCGGAAACTGCGACACTATTTCCAGTCTCATTCCATCAGAGTTTTAACCGATCAACCGCTAAGGCAAGTACTCCATCGCCCCGACTCTTCTGGGCGATTACTTAAGTGGTGCATCGAACTAAGTCAATATGATATCACTTACCATCCTCGTACCGCTATCAAGGGGCAAGCCATAGCTGATTTCATTGCCGAATTCACTACTAGCGAAGGTAAGGACCAGTCTAAAGTAGCAGAAGACGTCAAGTGGAGTCTCTTTGTGGATGGAGCATCGAACGAACAAGGCTCGAGGGCAGGCGTTGTGATCATCACTCCTAGGGGAAGAAAGCTGCGTTATGCACTAAGGCTGGAATTCACTGCCACCAACAATGATGTCGAATATGAAGCAGTAATAGCCGGATTAGAGCTCGCCCTGGAGATCGGAGTCAGTTCCTTATGTCTTCATAGTGATTCACAACTCATCGTAAACCAAATAATAGTGTAGTTGCAGACTCGAGGAGAGCGGCTCACGGCATATCTGAAAAAAACCAAGCGGCTGCTCAATCAATTGGATCACTACTCGATCAAGCACATTCCTCGAGAAGAAAATCAAGAGCCGACGAGCTGGCAAAGCAAGCTAGCATGGGAGATGGTACCATTTCTGGAACGACAACTGTCTCAAGGCTACTAACCCCGAGTTTTGAGCAAGTAAATCTGATAGCTGCAACCGAAGAAGAAACATGGATGACCCCTATCCGAGAATACTTACAAAACGGCACCCTACCCGACAGGCGAAGTGAAATTAAGAAAATTCTAAGGAAAGCTTCCCGCTACACAATGTAAGAAGGCATCCTCTACCGGCGCGGCTTCTCTAACCCCTTATTGAGGTGCGTTGCTGGAAGAGAAGCCAAGGAAATTCTATCCAATATCCATCAGGGAAGTCGTGGAGACCACACCGGAGGGCAGACTTTAGCAAAAAAGATACTCCAATATGGGTATTTCTGGCCCACTTTAAACAAAGATGCCTTAGACTTCGTCAGAAGATGCGACAGATGTCATAAATTTGCTAAGATTCATCGACTACCAACCAATGAAATTACTCAGATGACCAGCCCTTGGCCCTTCGCGATATGGGGAATTGTCTTAATTGGCAAACTGCCGATGGGCCGAGGTGGGGCCAGACATGCCATAGTGGCAGTTGACTATTTCACCAAATGGATGGAGGCGGAACCTCTAAATAAAATATCTTCAGCAAAAGTTATCAACTTCTTGATCAAAAATATTCTATGCAGGTACGGAGTCCCACTCAAAATCATATCACACAACGGACTTCAGTTTGACAGCGAAGAATTCGCCAACTGGTGCCAAGAGCATGGGATTCACAAAAGCTTCTCATCCGTGGCTTATCCCCAGGCAAACGGCCAAGTTGAAGCTGTCAACAAGATCCTCAAAACCTTAATCCAGAAGAAACTTGAAAAGTCGAAAGGCGCTTGGGTGGACGAACTTCCTACGGCACTTTGGACCTATCGCACATCTTACAGAACTTCAACAGGGCATACTCCCTTCTGTTTGGCATACGGATCGGAGGCTATGCTCCCAGTTGTAACTATAGTGCCCTCTCACCGTAGGATCCACTACAACCCGGAAGAAAACGGAGCTCCTCCTCATGTCTTTGGATCTGATTGAGGAGAGAAGAAATGATGCGGCACTCAAAGCAGCAGCTCACAGACAAAAAGTGGCAGCACTATACCACTCCAAAGTCAAACATCACAGCTTACAAGAAGGAGATCTTGTCCTCAAGCGAATCTTTCCGCGTCTAGGAGCGCTGGATCCAATCTGGGACGGACCATATGTAATTCATAAAGATCTCCACAACGAAGCTTACATTTTGTCAACAGTGGACGGAGAGGTGTTCCAGAGGGCATGGAACATCCGACACCTCCGTCGATACTTTTCTTAACTTGTACTGCCCATATGAAGTTAATTAACAAAGAGAATCAGTGGACGTAGGCATTTTCGTGCCGAACCACTTTAAAAAACTTGGCTCTTGTTAACTTGTCCCTTTATATCTTGGCTACTTGTTAAGCTTTATCCTTTGCTGTTGAACAAAATCCTTTGCAGCTGACATTTCAAGTCAGAACTTCACAACACAACTCCACCTGGACAAAATCTAACAGGTACGCTATGATCCTATGCCCTCGCCAATGAGACACTTTGCTCCGGTATCCCTCTACCGCGAGTTAACTCATTGTTTGCCTCGGCCCTTAAAGCCGACTGTAATAAGCCAAGTATAAGTCATCATAAAAAAGGCCGACTATAGCCGATGGCAGCTCATTACAGCAATTCGGCTCGCCAGCGACTGTGAACCGATCATAAGCCCCAACATAAGGTGTGGCCAGCCAGGGGCAGTTCACAGTTGACGATCGGCCCCCACGCTAGCCGGCCACAGTAAATCGAATAATACCCGCGATTACGGGCCATAATGGCCCGGGTAGTTACTGTACACGATCGGCTCCGATGTGTCTTAAGTGCGGCTGTGGTAGAAAAGAAAACTCCCCGCAGAGACGTAAAATGGGTGACAAATGTCTCCAAGACCCACAGCTAGGGAAAGTGACTACAAAACCCGTATGCCACGAACTTAAGCACATCGACGGCCTTCCGTGACTGGAAGTTTTACTTTTCCTATATTTCCATTTCATTTAAAACTTTTCTCCTATTCTCCTTAACGGTGCTTGAAAGTACAGGACATGAAATAGGGAACGCTCGCTAATGAGAATGGAACCTTACGATCGGGTGGCGAGACACTCAACAGCACTCAGTGCTTAGTCTTACAGGGCGCAAGAAGTTGCCGTCCACAGCCGAAACATGAAAGGCGACAGGAAAGTCAAGAAAACCAAAAACTATACGGATCGGATCAAGTAGTCGACTGCATCAGTGCTCCACCACCATCTCACTAGCTCTCCGAATCTACTTGACAGCAGGATCGGAGCTCCCAGCATGTTGACCAGAAGTCCCACCTGTCCAATTCAGAAAAAGAGTCCATTAAAACCGGCAACGAACGATCAAGTTATGAAAGGCTAAAAAGAGAAAACTCACCAACACCTGCTTCTTGGTCCTCATCCCCCAACTGCACACCGGCTTCCTCTGCAGCAAGTAGCCGCATCCCCTCCTTCACCGCTACCTTCTCCTCCTTTGAAAACTGGGCAGTAACCATATCCATACTGAATGCCACACCACCTTCCTTCTCTGCGTCGGCCCTGGCCTCCTCCAAAGTCCGGAGATATATCCTGGCCATGATCCGGGGATAGTCATCCATCCAGGATAGATTACCCTGCTTCCAGGTACGAAAGTACATGTCCTGCATCATCTCATCCATCATCCCCTCATTCTCCTCAAACTCCCTCACCCGGGCCTCGGAGGACCGCAACTTAGCGGCGGAAACATCCTTCTCCGGCCGGTATCTCGAGCATTCAGCCTGAAGGGATCTCCTCATCTCCTCCGTCTCTTCTTTCAACTTGGCTTGAGCAAGTTCTGCAGCTTCGAGCCTCCCAGATATTTCTTCATCCTGCTCAAGATCCGCCCTCCTAACCTCATCAACCGTAGTAATGGCCATGTCAATGCGCTTCTTGCAAGCGGCCTCCATTTTCCGCGACTCGGCTCTGCTAGCCTCCTCCGTGGTCTTCTTCAGTCGTCGGGAGTCGGCTTCATGCTACGAAATTTGAATAGCCTGGTCGGCAAGTTGCTTGGCCTGATCAGCGACCACTAACCGCAGCCTTATATTGGCACTCCCTATCTCCTCCCCGGCCTTGGCCAATCGAGCGTGATGTTCCATTAACTTCTTGGCCTCCTTCGCGACCCATTCAATGTTGGCCTTGGATTCGTCCCCTATAGCAGCTATCCGAGTAGTGAGCAGATCCAGATCCAGGGACTTAGCCTCATCAAGAACCCGAACCATGGGATTGCGGGGGAGAAGATGCTCGCCCGTGGCCTCGTCAAATAAGATATCCTGAGAGCTGGGTCCAAATCCGGGTGGCCGGCAAAGGGATTGCGAGGCACGTCGGGACGTTTTATGAGGATGATGGTAGGATTTTCAGACGGATGCGGGGAGGGAATATACTCAGTGTCCTCCTCCGTGACATCATGAATAGGTTGAGGTGGAGGCTGCGGACCGGGTGAAGATTCAAATAAGGAGCGACTCCTCTTCTTTTTCTGAATACTCTCTTCAATGACCCCAAGAAGAGGACGGTAGCTAACTACGTCTCCTGGACGACTAGTGGGAGGCTTAGGCTTGGCAAAAGCTCTAAGTAACTTGTATTGTTCCAGGCGGTGTCGAACGTCTGAAGTTTTGGCCACCTCGCATGCCCCTGTAATAAAGAACAAGTGTTACGAACATACGAGGGTCCATAATTCAAGAAATATGTTAACTTAAAAAGAGTGAGAAGGCACGTCTGTTATACAAACCCTGCGGAGAAGGAGAATACTGCAATAAGTCCTGAATCTCAGTTCAGAACGGAAGCGAACCATAAAATATTCCTAAGTCCCTATCATAAATGGAATCTGCAGAGGTCAAGAGTTCACCTTGAATCGCTGGAGCCACCTCATCTGAAGAACTCTTAAGAAATGGATCGGCGCCAGCCCCAGCCTTGTCAACCTCCTTTGTCTTCTTCACCGAGGCTGATCCTTCCTCCAACCCTTCAAAAGCCTGGCGGAAGGGATCATCCGTCCACTCCTGTATCTCCTCTGCCTGCTCAGAAGACAAAGCCCCGGCACCACTACCACCCTGTCCTTCACCTTCTCCATCTCCTCCGCTCTCTTCTTCGTCTCTTCCCTCCTCTCCACCTTCCTCCTCCGGAATATCTGGACATGTACTGGGAGAGGGTCCATCAGACTTCTTAAGCTTCTTTCCCCCAACGGCTGGAGGTACCGAGAAAGGTCTCTTCTTGCTACTCTTCGCAGTAGCCCCATCCTTAGCTTTAGCAGCCCTCTCCTCGGTTGTATCTCTCTTTTTAACCATCGATTGATGTGGCAGAATCAAGTTATACTCCAGGAGAGTGGCGTTCCTGATCAGGTAAGAGGCTGACCTATCCCTTCCCGAAATGACCTTTATTTCAGCAGCCATCCGCGCCAAGGAATCATTCTCCACAACCGCAGAGCCAGCTGTTGCTAGCAAGAAATAAAAGCATATAAGAAGAAGCATTGTGATCGGGACAAGGAAAATATAAATGAAGTTCAACTTACAGCCGGAAGTGAAGAGGCGGAAAGAAACAGGGTCATCCCTAATGAAAAACCATTCCTTCTTGAACATACTAAACTTCGAGTACAAATCCAGAACAGGCTTGAAGGGCACGGCCGCTTCCAAACTGATATATGGAGACCCCTTCTTGTAGCCTCTCAAGTTGTACAGATACCGGATCTCCCGGTTGGAAGGGGGACACCCATATTTCCTCTGAAAAATGATGAAAAGGCTCACCAGAATGGCGTAGGAGTTAGGCTGAAGCTGGAATGGAGCCACCTTCAGATATGTGATAAAGCTAACTATCCAGGCGTTGAGAGGCGGGATAGCGCCACACATGCAATGATATCTGCTGTAAGCAAAGTAGCCTTCGGGGGGGTCATACGGCATCACTCCTTCCCCCGGCAATAGCATGCGCGCTCTATCAATCCCGAAGGAACGAGAAATGACATCAAGCTGCTCCTCTTTGAGGGAGCTCGGAAAGCAATCGGGAGGAGAATTCAGAACTACTAACGACCTCGGGGCAGGTCCATGTCGCGCCGGTCCTGATTGGGCTGGGGGCACGGAAGAAGACTCTCCTCTATCCTTGGGCTTCTTACTATCTGATCGAGTTTCCGCTTTGCGAGACATTTATCTGCGACACAAGAAAAACATGGTATTAGAACAAGGAGTATGGGAATATAAACGAATAGTTTTCAAGTTTCATTCGGTATTAAAGGTCCAAGTTCCATTCGGTATTGAAGGTCCAGGTTTCATTCGGTATTGAAGATCCAAGTTTCATTCGGTATTGAAGGTCCAGGTTTCATTCGGTATTGAAGGTCCAAGTTTCATTCGGTAATTGAAAATGAAGTTCGTTCGGCCTAGTTGCTCCTCACCTGATTCGGCAGAGACTTTGATTCGGCAGAGATAACTCTTTGATTCGGCAAAGACAAGGAGATGGTTCGGTTGATAAGAAATAACGAAGGCGTATAGCCCCTATTTATAGACAAATGTAGGACACCGGGCCAATTGGTTCGGCACTCAGGGACCGAATGAAGACCACCTAGCTAAAACAAAGCACGCATATACCAGCATATGCCCTGCTTTGGGGGGCAAGTGTTGGGTGCCTTTCTCGCCTCCACCGGTCCAAGATAAGCCGAACCAACTCCATGCAACTCCCCCACATATGCCTGCCGAGCCAAATCTCCGAACACCCTACCGGACCAAAAACAACCCCATGCCGATCCATCCCTCTACCTCCATGCTGAACCAAACCCCACCGAACGAGGCCTCACTGAACCAACCTTCGCCCTGTCCCCACCGAACCAACTCGGGGAGGCACCACCGAACCAACTCGGGGAGGCACCACCGAACCAAGCAACAACCGGACCAGCTCGTCTACGTGTCACCACCGAACCAAACGACTACCGAACAAACATAAGGAAGGCTATGCCGAACCAACACTGCCAGACTAGATTGTTTTAGCCCAGGCCCACCAGCAGCTATATACATCCAAGACCCCTGCCCCCAGCCTCACTCTATAAATAGAGGGGTAGGGGTACAACAATGGCAGAAAAGTTTGAGAGCTCAAGCACGGAAGGAACTTTCAAACAACTTTCATATACTTGTATACAAAGCTTTGTACTTGTAATCTGAAAGAAAAAGGAGAATAACATATAAAGTGGACGTAGGCACGTTCTGGCCGAACCACTATAAATCTGTGTGTCTTTTACAGTTTAGTCCTTGCTTTTTACATATTTGCATAAGTCACCTAAAACCTTGAAAATAACATATAATCAACTAAATCATACGGATTGGAGGTGTTTGTCCATTTTTTGCGCAAACACTTATAAGTTGTAAGATTTATAATTTGGGAAGTTTAAAAGAACGATTTTATAAACATATAAATTATAAGCATTTAGCTTATAATATGAACTTTTGGTATATAATTGAGTTATAAATTGAAAATAGGTTAATAAAGGAGATTTATAAAAGGAAGCTGTTATAAAATAAATAGAAATGGAATTTATAAACATTGTTCTATAAATCCGCAAAACGACTTATTTTGGTAAATAAATTGTTATAACTTATTAATAGAGTTATATTCACGTTTTAGACAGTGAATAATCCTTTAAAATAAAACGTATAGAAATGATGAAATTGGTTAACGAAGTATATTCACGTTTTTGGATAGTGAATATTATGTTAAAGAAAATGTTTTGGATGTGATGTTTTAAATAGAATTAAAACGATCTAACGATGGTTTTAAAATGTGTTAAGATTCGAAACCATAGATTTCAACATTCATTGTTGAAATAGACGTTTTCGAGAAATAGAAGGAAATGGTGGACTATAAAACTGTTGTAATAGTAAATAATTTTCGAAAGGAAATGTTTTGTATAGTATTGGGATTTATATATCTATTTTAATTTTAAATCCCTATACTAGTGATTTTGGGTTGTAGTAACGATGTTTTACGCAACATTCGTTTTGGCCCAAATAAATACGTTTAAGAGAATGATTTCCTTAAAGAATGAAATATATACTTAATTTCGATTTAAGTATATTGAATATTTTCCAAATGTTGAAAATAAAATGAATTTGTGAATTACTTATTAATTAAGTATGGAAATGTTTATCCAATGTGAAATGAAACGTTTTTGAGAATTTATCTTTTTGAAGATAAATTGAAAATGAATAATTGAAATCGTGTATTCATATATATTTTGGAATGTAAATTCAGTATAGAATTTATAAATGAAAAGGGGAATTTGTTTAAAAATAAATGTTGATTTATTTTTGAAGTGTGGGAATAAATTTACGGATTTGGAACGTAAATATAAAGTAAATCGTTAAGGATTTATTTAATGGGTTTAAATGAACCATGTTGAAATGAAAGTATTTCCGCGTAAGGAAAATGATTGAAATTTGTTTTCAAAAGTGGTAAAGGTAAAAAGTGATAAAATTGTTTTCAGTTGAAGTGTGAAAATTATATATCTTGTAAAGATATATTTGGAAAATAAATAATTTTGGAAAACTATTTGGAATCTGGTGATGTTGTGCATATCCATTGATAGTTCAATAACCGATTATCAATATTTACCTTTGAATGGGTATTTGTTGTGATTTTCTTGAATTTGAATGCCACACTTAGTTTTAAATAAGAGCTCACTATTCGGGTTAGCCGGGAAAGGACCTTGGGGTCGTAGAATTGCATTTGAAGACCGGTGTTGAAGACCGGATATTTTCAAAAGAGAAAGGACAACTCGTCGAATGTCTTTGCATCGACTGGTCCCCGGTATAGAGACTCCATATATGATGGGAAGTTTGGTCGTGATTAGTGAATATCCGAAAGTGCCTTCGGTTCTGTTCGATCCCGGAACAGACTTGTATGGATAGTATGTCTGACATTAGAAATTGAGATATAAAGCTGATTTCTTTCAAATATATTTCTGTTGGTGGAGGAGAATTTATTCTCTTAGCTTAACACCCTTCTCTGAGACGTACGAGCTCAGAGGTTATGTAGTTGATGGTTATCAGTGATATATTCCCAATTTGGTAATGTGACATGCTGAGTGTTGCTGTGAAATGATCATTGTTTGATCATTTGTGATATGATCATTTGTTTGATCATTTATCTTTGTGATCATTACTTTGATCATTTGTTGACCCAAAGCATGGCTTTGTACCAAAGTGTGGCTTTGTGGATGAGACTTCGTCGGACCTCACACCCCGAAAATGGTCAAAACAGGAAGGATGCAGCAAGGTTATTAGGGGTAGCGCCCTTTAGTGTATGACATTCCTTCTGGATAGAGGTGGTATCATGGTATGGAGCTCAGATACTTAACCTATGATGTTGCTGCAAACTTATTACTTTGTGGTTGTTGGAAATCGAGGATCTTCGGATGTAGATCGGTTACGATCAGGGGATGGCATATTCGTGTCAGTAGTTACCCAGTTAGGGGTAACCCGGCCTTGTGTTGGCAGAGATCCGGTTTGGTTCTCGGGACGTCATTCCAGAGGCGTTTCCTTGTGGCAATGGGAAGTTCCTTGGCCTGACCATTTGTTGGAAACCCAAAGAAACAATACGATCTTGTACGGTTTTAGTTGTAGAACCTGCCATTTACTTATGGTGGTCACCACTGTTTAGATGGTAGCTATAGTAGGCATACGATAATGGTCGTATGTTAGCTAAGATTTATATCTTTACTTTCGAAAATGATTTTTCCTACACTATGCACTAGTAATAATATCAAATGTTTCTTTTTAATGCGTATTAAGCATCTTTGACTATCATAAGGAGAAATCTCCTCCGATTCTGCGTTTGCATTGTGTGTGTGTGCGGGAGGCCTTATGGTAGTCTCATATTTTAAAAAGCATTGCGAATCTATTTTAAAAATATCCTATACTTTGTTTTAAAAATAATCTGTTTTGAGTTCTCACAGTAGTCACATACCTGACTCGAAGTTTATTGTTTTCCTTCCTAAACTCTGGGTGCCCACCAATTTCCACACGGGCAGTCAAGAATCAGGTTTATCAGGATATTCTGGAATTCAGGAGTTGCTGGAGGCAAGATGGATGGCATGGCGTATCATTTAGTATATAGTATTTCTTTTCCATTGTTTGTTTTTGTTTGATTGTTGTACACTCTGATAATGTTATGTAATGTGATGTAATGTAATAACTAATATAGTTCTTTGTTTAAAGATTATTCATTTATCTATTATATGTTTTCCGCTGCGATTATGAGATCCTGATATTGTTTTGCTATTTTCTTTCTGTTCTGTTCTATCTTTTCTCTCTTCTTCTACCTCTTTCTTTTTCTTAAAACCCTAAGTGTTCGGTTTCCGGCATTCGAGTGCTCGGCAGTTGATATAGTGAACGTATTGATGTTAGTTTTCGGAAGTCGAAGAATCGGGTTCTTACATTTTCAGTCTTTAACCCTAACTTCATAACGGCTTCTTCAGAAATAATGTTATAGCAGCTTCCCGCATCAATAACAAATCGACAAACCTTTCCCAAGATAGTACATGTAGACTGAAAGATATTGCTTCTTAGCCAACTAGAACTATTCTCATGATTTGGCACTAAACAAGACCTCCTTATCATCAAATTGCATCCTTCGTCTCCTGACACAACTTCTTCATCTTCATCAAACTTCGATGGTTGAGAATAATCAACTTCAGCTTCCACATCCTCATACTCACATTCCTCTGCAACTAATGCTCTCTTCTTTGGCTTTGGTCATTCATTACTTTTATGGCCAAACTCCTGACAATTATAGCACTTGATACTATTGTTGACCTTTGCTTTAGCGGCTTCATTGACAATTGGTTTATTGACTACCTTGGAAACATTAGCACTGCTACTAGCACCCTTATTTTGGTTTTTAGAACCCGCAAACACACCACTTCCTCGTCTCCCTTGTTTCTCCCAAGCTAGAGCTTTCTGATGTGCTTCAGCAATAGACATCGGATTAAACATATTCACCATGTCTTGAATTTGCATTCGTAACCCTCCAATATATCAAGCCGTTAGTTGTTCCTCGGTTTCCATAATATCATTCCTTGCAATCAATTGATAGAATTCATCTGCATAGTCATTCACTGTCTTCGTCCCTTGTCTCAAATTCTGCAAATGTTGATACATAAGAGATTGATAATTGTACGGTAAGAAAGTCGCTTTCATCATCTTTCTCATCTTCTCCCAAGTGACAACTTTTGGTTTTCCCATTCTCTCCCAAGTTAGTTTAGTTTGTTGCCACCATGCCATAGCTCTTCCCCTTAGTCTTGTAGCAACTAATTGGACTCTGCGATTCTCATGCACCTCCTTGAATTTCAAAATTTCTTCAACATTCGGCAACCAATCAATAAATTCTTCTGCTTGCATACCACCTTTGAATTCTGGAATTTCCATACTCACGCCTGACTCTCATTTACGATCATTTTCTGAATCCAGATACTGATTTCGCACTTGGCCTCGATTTCAATAATGAATACTACCTCCATCACCATCCTCCTCAAAATAATACGTATTTCGATATCGATCCTGACCATCTACACCCTACGACTACGCATGTCCGTTCTACACTGTCTTTCAACATCACGATGTGGTTCATTTTCAAACCCACGTTGAGTTCTTTCCTCTTCATTTCGATACCCATGGTGGTCTCGCCACATTGAAACTGAAGATTCTCTCATATCTCGATAAGACCGGGGTGACATCCTCCTTTCTTCCGAAACCGATGGTGAAACCCTGTTTCCAATTTGGTTCGAAACTGGTGACGTTCTCCTTTGATCTCGATTCATGTCGTTCATCAGCTTCTCCAATTTTTCAATACCCTCATTGAAATTTTCAGTGATACGCTGCTCCATCTGCTCAGCTTCTTGTCTTCTATACAAATCTTTAACATTATGATAGCGATTAGCACGTCTCGGAGGCATGATCATCAAACAATCTTGTTTCCGTCTCTAATCTAACTTTGATACCAATTGACGCTTCGGTCTCTACTTAAGCTTTGATACCAATTGATGCAGCATATAGTAGGCCTGAAAATTTTAGATACAAACTTTCACAACCTATCCAGGTCTTCCTCCCGAAATGAAGATTTCATGTCAAATAAATCGATAGAACGATAAGTGCCCAATTCCGTTGATCGAGATGATTCAGGAATCTTGCTCTCTCCAACCCGTTGATCTCGCAAGATACCGTGTTGAAAGATCTACAATTCGATCGTTGATCACTCGCAAGTGATACCGAGAATTGGCTTCAACTTCGTTGATTCGCGCATGAACAACCCGAAGATGGAAAGAAGAAGGAGATCACACTCAACTTCAACAATGGTGGCAAAAGTTCACGCACAAATTTTATTCAAAATCAACTCCTTTTACAAATGACAACACAACCCTATTCATAGGGAATTACAACACATACAAGAGACATAACAACACCACAAACGACTCATGGCATACGACTTAACACAATTACAAGTTACAACATCACACGCGACTAAATACAACACAACACACGACATACGACTTAACATCATTACAACATCATACGACTTACAATACACTACATGACCTAACGACATACGAGATAACCTTACACGACTTAACAACATACAACACATATGCGACTTAACAATACAACATACATGACATAACAACATACGACTCACGACCTAACGACATAACAACATAAGAAGAAAACACGGCATCAGGAACGGCTTAAGAGACTTAAGAGACAAAAGGAATCAACCTTCATGCGACATAAGAACAATGCGACATAAGCGACTTAAGAAGTGCGACATCAGTGAACGGCTTAAGGGAATGCGGCATACGTTAACTCGTTAGGTCGTTGCTCGTTGAGTCGCTAGGCCGGTAGGTCGCTTGGGCAGTTAGATAGTTAAGTCGCTTTGTGCTTTAGACCGATAGGTAGCTCCCTGCTGTAGGTCGTTGGGTTGCTCCCTGCTGTAGGTCGTTAAGGCAGGCGACTTAAGGTTGAGCGACTTAAGGTTGAGCGACTTAACATGGTGCGCTGCATTATCTTCCCACATGCACACACAAACTCACTCCCTCTCCCTCTCCTTCTTTTTCTTATTCTTCTTCCATATATTTACTGTCAAACAAGGAAAAAAAGGCAAAAAAAATCTAGAAACAAGGCTTGTTGTTCGCCCGACGCAACCACACCTGTCACCATCGCCTAGCCGAGCGAAGATCATCATCTGACCACCTCATCCCCACCACCTCGGCTGCTCCTTACGCCGACCAAGAACGCGCCAGAACTGGCATTCACCAAGCACAGCTGGCTAAAGCCTCAGCTCATTACCACAGCCATCACTCCTCTATGGCCGAGAACCACCCACTGCTGCATCTTCCATTGCCAAGCAGCCTCATCGGCCCTCTTCCTTTGTGTAAGTTTATATTATAAGCCTATTTTATTTTGTTGTAAATTTGTTCATTTCCTCACAGAATATAAGTTACAAAAGTATATAACAGTTGTTAAGTATGTGTGTGTGTATATATATATATATATATATATATATATATAAGTTCATATTTGTTTACAGTTTACAATTGTTTTCATTTATATCTAATATATGTATTAGTAATATACTCTATGTGCTACAAAGATAAAGTTTACTTAATAGTTGTACGTGTTTTTATATGGAGGGTTTCAGTGAACATATGAGAGATTTCAGTGATTTCTTTTTATTAAAAAAATGTATATGTAAGTTCATAACTTTATATTATACTATAGCAAATCTGTATGTAATTATATTTGGCTTCTGTTTTTTAACCAAGCAATAGTCGTTGTATTAATTGAGTACTGTATATTGATTTTATAAATTTGGTTTAAATGTAGTAAGTTTTAGACATTGTCTATATATATTGTAGTTTATGAGTTTGTCTCCATTGTTTGACGAGGTTGTAGTCTATTTATAATATTGGAACTATAAGAACGGAGATATGAAAGGCTATATAGGCTGTTTTATGTTGTAATTATATATATATATATATATATATATATATATATATATATAATGTTTCAGTACATATAAAAGCTTGTACATATGTTCTATATGTAGGTAGGTGTTTATACCTACTATATGTAAGTGCTATATGTAAGTGCAAATAAATTTTAACTCTGCTGTGTGTATCAGCTTATAATAATAGATTTTTAATAATTATAACTTGTAAAGTATATAAGAACTATATATATTGGTTTATATACGTGGTTATAAAACTTGGTTAAATAGCTACTATATATATTTTATAGATATTTTGGTTTCTTTTAGATTTCAAAATTTTAATATATTGGGTGATTTGGATATATATTATGATTTGGAATATAATACAATTTAAATTAAATATTTATTTAAGAAAAGTATTAATATAATATATATTTTTTGTTTCGATTTTTTTCTGCATCGATCCGGTTCTGATTTGATTTCATCCATTTTTACTTTTTAGATCTGTTCGTCGATTCGCGCCAATCTTGCATTGCTTGGATTCGCAATTCAATTTCAGTGTCCGTATCAGTGTGCGTATCCGTGTCACCTTCTGTATTCTCTAGCCTCGAAAGGTGAGCAATCACTCACGATTAATGTACTTTTATTTATTAAATTTGATTTTAATTGAAACGACAATTGAAATATGCTGATGTTAGTTGTTTACACTGTTATATATATGCTATTACCTGTATCAGTTCACCTGTGACATCCGACACCATTATCTGTTTGGTTGTTAAATGATTAATCGTTTGATGTTGACATTGGACGTTAAATGGTTAATGTTGTAAGTGATAAATAATTTGAAATTGAAATTGACATAGAATAGTTAGATTTGATATACGTGTTAAATTTGATTACATGACATTTACATAATATGACCCCTTTAAATGTAAATTAAATTGACACGTAGAAATTTGATTAATTACCCCTTGAACCATTTATATGTATGTTGTTTAAATTAACGTAGTATGAAACTGAATAATAGATATCAAGTGAAGAACCGTATAAATATTAGTGTAATAGTCATTAATCTACATGAAATGATAGTGTAGATTCTAGAAATAATTATATTAATTTGCACAAACAACAATGTGAATTAATACGATTATTTCGGGATTATTTGAATTAATTATTGGATTGTTATTAATTGTTGTTATTGCTTGTTTATTTACTTTGACACTATCCCAGTTATCACACTACAAGTTCCCTTTGCTATGCTTTGATATTGAATTGAAATGGAATCGGATTGAAATGATAAATACCCAAATAACTTTGACTTAGGATAGAAAATTAAATTAAACCTGATTGGTCAAAAAAAAATTATTTAAATTAAAATAAAGATTTTATTTGAATAATAATACGGTTTGAAATTTGGAATTTAAATCTTAATGAAAGAAAATGTGAATATTTGAAATTTGAAACAAAAAATTAACGTAGTAATTTACGAAAGAATATTGTTTTAAAATTTAATTATTTAATAATTAAATTTGGAATTCTTAATAATTAAGTGTGGAATTATTAATGAATGAGTTTTGAAATTAGCAATAATTAAGATTTGAAATTATTTGATAATTTATGAGATTGAATTACTTAATAATTAAATAAACTGAATTTTCTTTATTAAGTAAAATTGAACCTCTTGAATAAACGAAACTAATTTGCTTTATTAACTGAGTTTTGAAATTGTAACTAAGGAAATGAATAAGTGAGATTGAATTTCTTTAACAAGAAATTAAAATGTGATTTATTGAAATCAATGTAAGACTTGAAATTTAAAGAATTGATTTGACGAATCTGATTTAATTCAATTTGAAGTTTTGATATAATAAAGTTGAACTTAAGTAATTGATTTAGTGAATTGGGAATTAAATAGAAATTGTTTTGAATGACAAGTTTACTTAATGAATATTTAATGAAATCGATCAATGAATTTAAATTGATTGAATGTTAAATAAAATAAGTTTAAATGATTTTGGAATGAAACTTATATACGAACTTGAATCAATATTTGAATTATTCTAAATAAAAATTGAAATTAATTATAAGATTTCGAAACGAAAAGTTGGAAGTTTTGAAATATAAGTTATGGAAATTGATTTAGAAAGACCAATGAAATGTTGGTTTACAAATTCTAATTGAAATTGAATTTGATTTGGTTTTTTGAAATTTATTAAACGACCAATCGGTGTTGTAATTATGAAAGTTATTAAAGAAACCGGAATCGGTTATGGACATACTCTCTGTCTAAACCGAAAACCACTTTAATAACTATACGCGGAGTGTGATCCAGAATGAAGTGGTTGGAATGATTTACGTGATGATTGAAGAAAGGGAACGATAATGGATAGCCTTGACACTTGTGTCAAATTAGAAATGACTAAAACAGGAGCCGTATCGGGCCAAATGGGGTTAGCCAACTCGAGCGGACACACTTCTTCGTAAACTACTCATTACTTGTAATTGATTGGTGCACCCTCGAAATTTTGGGAGTGTTGTTTCGCGGTGTTGCGATCGCTGCTGCGATGCGTTTTCACCAGTCCGGATCAGGCAAACGGTAGTTTCACTACCTTGGGTATTGCCTCATGTGACTTGTCATACTTGTATCCCTATATACGCGACCACTACGAATTTGTTTTGTGTTATACCTCTTGAGTACTCCCTGATAGCCCACCAGTTTACGGTGGAGTTTACAGTGCTGTATAGACTATGACATTTATATAAATGTGTTAAGGGGGATAATGGTAACGCTTTAACACTATTTTGATATTTTATATTACTAATGGACATTATCTATTTAGCGTATATTACTACATAGTAGATAGTTTAACAGATCCTTAGAGGACGGTTATTCCAACGTCCTTTGAGTTACTTGTATTTCAGTTGTTATTTCACTTGAATTGGATTTATTGATATAAGAATGTTAATCCTGACTCGAGTGTTTTGTATTTTGCTTTACGCTCGGGTCAGACTGAGTGTATCAGTATTCGAGACTCACCTTTAGAGTTGGAGCTTCGCTTGGAGATCCAGTTATCTTTCCAGCTTTTAGATATCCAGTTGGTTCTTGAGTTGTATTCTGATATTTTATGCGACTATTGTATTCAAGACTTATGTTGCAATTTATTTAACTCTGTTATATATATAGTAGCTTCATGAACTACTATCTTTTGTTTCCGCTGCATTTATTACTCTATGTATGTGTTCTGTGATTATTTATTTACTGTATATGTTCAGTTTTGCCAATTTTAAATTAACAATTCAGCATTTTGAATTATTCAAGTCCGACATGTGCGGATGCGAATAGTCTAAAATAGTTGGTCGTTACACATTATAACTCTATATACCATAGAATTTAAATTGATACTTAACCATATTATATAAAAGAAATCAAACTTTATTATTTAGCTTATTTTATAATACACAACAAATTATACATAGCTAAATCAATAATAAAATAGCATTTATATAACCTCTAAAATCAATATCTGTATAGCCCATATATTTCTTTACAAAACCATAAAAATCATTTCAAAAATAATCTTATATATATATACCATGGTGCCTGTATAAAATTTTCTATCCTATGGTCAAGTGATATGGATATTTATCATTTCAATCCGCAATTAAAAATAAAAATGCGGTTGTATATCATTTCAAACCGCAATCCCGAATCAGAATAAATGCATAACAACTTGCAAATTATGATGATATAAATAAAGCATCCATTCACCCATCATAAAATCATACATCCATCACAATCATCATCCAAAACAATCAATCCATACCAATAGATAACTGATAATATATATAATAGGTATTTAACTGGCAGTTACATTCAATAATAAATTAAATAACGATTTTACTTTAAATAAATGCAACAACTGAGATGATGATTAAAAATTTACGAAAAAGTCATAAATAAATTCATAATCACAACAAAATTAAATTTGACAAACATAAAAATTTTTAGAAGTTGTGAGTGGGTTAAAACACTCACCTTTTGAATTTAAATTGGATTTAAATTCAATTTAAACCCAAAAATTTGGCAGTCTCGGAATTCATACAAATCAGCGCCAGAATGCTCGGAATCCCAATACGAACGCTATTCAAGGCCACGTCATCCTTCTTCACGCAATTAGCTTTAGTAATCACGCACGCTTCAAACCCTAACTATCACGAACGCGCCACCACACGAACTGTTCGTGCACGCGTCGCCAATCGACCATGACCCAGCCACCTCCTCCATGCCACGCGCCCATGCTCGGCCACACGAAACCTCACAACCGCGTCGATCTATGCCAAAACCTACAGCCTCCGCCATAAATTTCCTGCCCTAATCCAATTGTTGCAAGCAATCTATAATATCCCGGAATTTATGGAAATATAAATTTAACAATCTGTGTTTAAATTTAAATTAATTTGATAATTTTTGTAGATAAATTTGAACTGATTCAATAATCTTCTTTGATAAATATTTAATTGGTAAATTTATTTTTAATAAGGGTATAAACTGTGTTCTATTTATTATATGTATATGTATATTTATATATATTTTAAATAGATAAGTTGTTTTTAATTTAATTAGTATAGCATATTTTTTTTATTTTAATATTTTGAAATTGGAAAATTATGATTTATTTTTGAATTAAGCTTTTCAAAACTATTTGATAAAATAACTAAATGATTTTAACTATATAAGATAAATGTTTTATTTGTTCAAATTTTATTTTGAATTAAGTTTGTATATTAAAACAAGTTATAATCTCTTTATAAAGTTATTTTAAGTGATCAAAATATTATTTTTAAATAATTGATTTGTATATTGTTTTTATTTATAATAATACTTTGCTTTATTCTTTTAAAATTATTTATCTCTATAAATAGATATTAAAGAAACTAATTAATTAAGTTTAAATTTTCTTTAACACTTAATTAAAATAAAAAATCATTTAAAATGACATGTGTAAGTAATTTAAGACATGAATCAACATGTGTTGAGTGATTAAATAGGTAAATTAACAAGTGTTCATTTTTACAAGTGTCATTGTTCAATTTTTATTTTTCTTTATTTTTAATTTAAATCAAAAATATTGTTATATAAACCTGCATTTACTCATTTCTTTCCTCTTTCTCATTTTACATTCTAAACAAAGAAATTTGAAATCACTCTTCGTACCCATAATCCAAACACAATCATCCTCAAATCATATTCAACCTGAAAAATAAAACACCCCTATTCAAATGCATTCTAATCTATAACATTCAAAACAAACCTGCATGTAAAATCTGGAAATTCTGCAAATAAAACCTGCATGCAACCATGAAGCAGAGGTCTGCATTTCTTTTCAAATCTGGAAGCAAGGGCCTGCATGCAACAAATAAAATCAGAAAGCTCAAGTTTTAAAAGCATCTAACAATTGAAGCTCAAGTCTAAAGGCATTCAAAACATTTGCAAAGGAAGTTCAAGAAGGATTTAAAAAAAAATAGAAGTTTCCAAAACAGAGCTCTGTCTGCATAATAAACAAGTGAGTAACTTTTCTTTTGAAAATTAGAGGTTAAGATCTATTGCATGCTAGTATACAAATAAATAAATGTTTCATATGTTCAAAATTTACTGGCTGATGTGTGATTGCATTTGTATACATGCTGTTAAAATTGCTATGTTTTGTTTTTGTTCCCTGGTACAAGTTTTAATTAAATTCTTAAATCTTTAATTAGTTTTTGTTAAATTGTAGGATTTGAATAAGATATGTATGTTGGCTTCAAAGATTAGACTCAAGGTTTTATTCAAAAAAAATTAAAAGAAAAGAACTTACTGGAAAATAAGTAGCAGAGCAATAGAATTATATAAGTGAAAATATAAAACATCATAAATCAATGTTTCAGGATTAGGATTCAAAATATCATGAAGAATCATGATTTTTAAAAGCAAATTTACAAATTTTAACATCAAAACCCATGTGCAGTTCTAGTCTTACTGTGATTGGGGGTTATTGTCATCACTGTTGCCATAAGCGGTTTAAGGTGCTGAGATTTATCGTGGAGGAGGAGAAATTAATAGAGATAATGTGAAAATTTTGGATTGAGGTTAAATTTTGATTTTGAGGTTGAAATTGGGTTTTGCAGTTTTAAACCCAATTTTCTATATGGCTGGAAAATTGGATCATTTCGGTAAGTTTACTTGATCGATTGTTTTGGGGTTTTAGCGATTGGAGGTGATGGATTGACGAAATCGTCGTCGAAGTTTGAGTGGCGATGGTGGCCGGAGGCACGTGGGAATGGTGTTGACAGGTTGGGGATGAGTGTGTTGTCTGTAGTTCCAGGTTTTGATCTTAAACTCGAATTCGAGTTGAATTCTGAAGGATCTGATGTTTGAGGGGAGATGTGCGGTTGCTAGCCGATGGGAGATGACCGTTGATGGTGGCCAGTGATGGCCGGAGTTGATGAATGGGTGCACAGGGCAGTGGCGTGCATGTTGGTGATGTTTTGGTTACAGGGTTTGGTTGCTCGTGATGGTCTCGAGAAATTGGAGTGGTAACTCGAAACAGGAAGACCTTTGACTCGAAGTAAAATATGGGGATCTCGGGTATATGTAATTGCTTCAGGTCTTAGGAATTTGCAGAGACTGGTTTCCAGTTTTTAAATTTAAAAGTAAGTGTTTAAATGTAAATTTAAACCTAAACTAAGTTTAAAATTTAAACTGAATTTAGATATAAATTCAATTAGTTTATTTTTGGGTTTTTGAAATAAATGAACTTTTCAACTCTATTTGATTCCAAATAAAACAGAAACTGTTTTCTGTTTTTAAATTTAAAATGAAAGTTTAAATTGTAAGTTGAGGTTCAAACTGGGATTTTTAAACCTGAAATTTAAATATGAAATCAATTGTTTAAATCTTGGATTTTGAAATATTTTTGAATTCAGAAAATTTAAGACGTTTTAAACCAAAACAGAAAACTATTTTCTATTTTTAAATTTAAAATCAAAATTTTAAAATGCAACTGGAAATTTAAACAAAGTTTAAAATCTGGAAAATGAAATATGAAATTCAGGGTAGATGAATATGAGTTTGAATTTAATTTAAATCTGGGAATTTAAATTTAGATTTTAAACTTTTGAAGTATAAAGGAACATTGGTTTTGAATTTAAACTATGAGTTTTAATTTATGAAATAAAAATTTAAAATAAGTTTAAATCAAGTTTTAAAACCTTGAATTTGATTTTAATGTCAGTTTTTAAAATAAAATAAGTTTTTAAATTTAAATTTGTTTTAACTATTTTAGAAAAGGTTAAATAATTTGAATTTAAAAATGAAGATGGAATAAGTAAAGCTTTAAAGTTTTAAGATTAAATCTGGAATGAAGATTTAAACTGTATTTCAGTTTGAAATTTAAAAAGAAATTTTTTAAATTGAATTTGTTTGAAATAAATTTGTTTTATAATCTTTTAAACCTTTAGTTTATAAAAGGGATGTCCTTGAACATGTGAGATAAAAGATTTTAAATTTGTTTAAAAACCCTGTTTAAATAAATTGTATTCATTTTAAAATCTTAAAGTTTTAAAAATGAAACTTAAAGTGAAGTTTAAAATAAATTTAGAAACAATTTGTTTAAAATACTTTATATAAGGAGAATGTTTCTTAAATTAGAACTTAAGAAATTGGATTCATTTAAATTATTAAATTAATTTCAATAGAACTTTAATTATTTAATTAATTAATAATGTGGATGATTTATTAAGTAATTAACAATTTTTAAGTTAATTAATTAGACTTGAGATTAATTAATTAAGGTTAATTAATCTCTAATTATGGATTGTTAATTAAATTAAATTAATGATTAAGATTTATTAATCAAGTGATTAATGATTAATTAAGATTGTAATTAACACTTAATTAATTTATAATTAGAGATTAATTAAATTGAAATTAAATATTAATTAATTGATAATTAATAATGATTTATATAAGATAATTATTGATTAAGTAATTAGGAAATTTTAATGAAGGTCATTAACTTAAGATTATTTAACAATTAATTAATGTGATTAAATTTTGATAATTAATTAGATTAATTAATTAATAATAGTCAATTGTTTAGTTTAATGGAAGTAATTAATGAGTTAATTACTTAATGTAATTAAATGGTTTAATGTGATTAGTTTATATTAATTAATTAAGTTTAATTAATTTAAACACTTGAGGGTTGATAAATAATTACTTTATGTAATTAATTGGATTGTAATTACTTAGGGAAGTAATTAACTGAGAATTACTGAATGTAATTAAAGATGTTTAAAGATGGAAGTAATTTAGATTAAATTACTTTGAAATTAATCAAAGAATTAACTGAGATAATTAATTTAGAGTAATTAATTTATGGAATGAGTAATTAAGGGAAGTTAATTACTGAATAGTTATTAATCAAGAGTGATTAATATATGTTAGTTTTAATTGCAGATTAATTACTTAATGTAATTCATTTTAATAGAGAAATTGATTAAATATTAATTAGAAATCATTAATTAATTAATGATGTAATTTAGAATTGATTAATTAAGAAATAGTCAATAAATGAAATAATTAATTAATAATGGATTAATATAATTAATTTTAGTTAATTAATTAATTAAGTAATTACAAGTTAATTGTTTGCAAGGAGTTTAATATAATTAACTTGTGTAATTAATATTAAAGACTAATTACTTATTCTAATTAGGGAATTATTAATCAGTAATGATTAACTGGAAGAATAATGAGATGATGATATAATAATTGATTTGTAAACAATGAAAGATTAAGATAAGCAGGATTATAATGATGAAGTAATTAGTTTAATTCACTTTAAATTAATTAAAGAGGATGTAATTAATTTAATTCATTTAAAATTAATTATAAATGAAGTAATCATTAGATCATTGCTTATGTATGAATGATTAATATTGGTTGCGATGTATGGGGTTATAATCTCAGTTATGAGATGAGTAACGTTATATGATATGGATGCATTGGTTGCATTTGGATGATGATATGGATTATCTGATTTCGATATGAATTATCTGTTGGTAATGATAAGGTTGATTATCTATTATGTTGTGAATTATCTATCTGTGTGTACATAGATAATGAATTGATATTGTTTTAAACTCTAAAACAACTTGGCCTTAAAAGACACGTTGTGCATTTCGACGAGACCGGGATCGGGTTTCCATATTTGGATATTCGAAAACCACATCGATCTAAATTAATGTTAGGTCGTGAATCTGAAGTGAAAATGAAGATTCAAAGTGCAAGGGTTATCGTCGTTAACTCTGAGGGTGATTCCAAAATGAGTGTAATGAGATAATGCCTTCGGTTTCGTTCTAACCCGGAACGAACTTGTATGGGTTGAATGCTTTCAGAACATCGTCAGGTGAACGATGAGCATTCTAAGTGATATGTCCTATAAAGGTAATCGTAGCCTCAAGCCTCATCAACCAGGAATGGCTAAAACAGGGGAGGTGCAGCAAGGCTTCGTGGTAGCACCCACTTGAGAGCGAGATTTACCCTTATCTATATGTCCCTTTATTTCGGCTTAGTGGTGCGGTTGTTGATCACAACTACGGGGTGGTCTTGTTCGGAACTGTTCAGTATGGAATGGTTCCGGCCTTGTGTTGCAGGGGAGCATGCGTACTCCTCGGTACGGTGATCTAGGCCACGTATTGTGACGGGCGGTACCCAGTAGCCCTGCCATTGATGGAATCCAAAATCCAATAAGTGCCATACATATTAGTTGTGCCCAACTATGTTGGAACGTGAGATGTAAGCATTCCAGCTATTTCTGTATTTTACTTGAAAACCCTAGACACTATTATAATATCACTGGATTTCCTATCAAATGTTTTGGTTAGAGTAAGGTAAAAACTTTTCGATGTTTATGTGTGGGAAGTCTTACGTGACACCTTTTCTTTTCAAAGGTTTTTCAAAGTTAAGCAACTTTAACCTATTACTCAAACCAGACCCATGTCTGACCTAGAGTTATTTCTGTTTTTCTTAAACTCTTGGGTACTCAAATTTTTTTGAGTAGCCAAGGGATTCAGGTTAGGATTCAGGTTAGCTTTGACGAAATGTGGAGGAGCAATGGAGCAGGAGGCTTCTGCGTGTAGATATATAGTTTTCCGCTGTGTTGGTATCTCTGAGTGTTTCTGTATTGTGTATTGAGTTGTAATAACTAGACAGGTGTTTATAACTGTCTAGCATGTGATGTCATGTCTGTGTAACTCTGATAATTGATGTATACTATGTAATACTTATGTTATTAATATAATTTATTCGTTCCGTTGTTGAGATTCTTGTGTCATTTCTTCTTTCTCTTCTTTCTTTTCTCTTTTCTATCCCTTTCTTTCTTAAAGATGATATGACTTTTTGTGGAGAAAAAGTTGGGTCGTCACAGTTTGTATCAGAGTGTTAGGTTGAGTGAATACCTAGTCTCTGGAGTGGTGTCTATCTTGAGAGAGCGTATTTGTATTTTTACTATATATATATATACACACATATATATATATATACACATATACATATATTATTTCTACTTATCTGATTTGGTTACCTGTTCGGGTCTTTCCAATATAAGTTATGAAGGTAGACAAGGTAGTGGTGTGTGTAACACAACTACCATTGGTTGGAGTTTGAATGTTTGAGGTTGGAAGTGTATTTGTCGAGACTGTAGACCTAATACCGTCTCGAGTGAGTTTTTGCTTGGAGTAGGGACTTCATCGATCTCTGAAGGAAACCTTCTAAAGGTTTGGAGTTCATCTTTAAAGTACAGAGTTGAGTTTGGATCTGTCGGTAAGGTAGAAGCAAGCGAATGATGGTGTCTTGATATCTCAGGAAGTAGTAGCTGCGTGATGAGATGCAGTGACTACGGATATTTCTGAAGATGTTTCTTTGGAACAAGAGTAAGGAAGTGAGTCTACTTGGTGATGTGGCTGAGTCCAGCAGAATGTTTTGTTTGCTTTGAGGTCCGAGTTTCTTGAAGAGCTTTGGATTGAGAATTCTTTGGCTTAGGTGTTAGCGGTGCCGCTCGAAGTGTTCTATGTTGGCAAGAAGTCATCTAGCTGTGTAATTTTTCTGAAGTGGAGTTCAGAAGCAGCAGAGTGGATTCTTTTCTTTGGTGAATTGGCTAGGCCAGCATAAGCTGTTCTGTTTGGTTGAAGAGATAGCAGTTTCCTTTGGGATATTAGTCTAAATAGATCGCAAAAGTGACTTGCGATAGTTGAGTGTTCTCTTGAGTTGTTGGAGATTGTCCGGATATCTTCTAGGAAGGCAGAGTTTGTTTGCATCTGAAGATCGAGTTTTCTTTCCAGGATTGGTACCAGTGGATCAGTTAGTAGATGGATGATTCCTTGAGATAGAAGTTGGTGAAGCAACTCGGGTTTCGGAGGAACATCTGAGTTTTCCTTATGGATATGTGGAACCATATTTCTATGCTGGGTTGTCTAGTCTATGCTTGTGCTCTTAGTCAGCATTTTCTTCTGTTTTGGATCAGAGTTGAGCAGCGGAAGCATTTTGGGAGTATTTCTGATTTTCTTTTCCCGGATAAGGAGAAGTTACTCCTGTCTTCTGTCGTTTGTGGAGTAGAGATTGTTCCTGGTTTTTGAGTGGTCTTGAGGAGATCATTTGATTGTTTTGATCCAGTTTGTTTCTAGAGGCATCAGCGTAGAGTTGAGCTGATTAGTAAAGATGTTGGTAGCCCAAGATCGTCCGAAGAGTATTTATGGATAAGAGACGGAGAAATTTGGATTCTGGAGTCGGAGATTGGGATTTGGTTAAGTTTTTCTCTGATCCATGGAGCTATAAGTTTTGGCAAGTCTGTGAAGCTAGCTCCGAAGTGTTTTGGGTTTCTTCTGTGATTGGTAAGATAAGTGTTTGGTTTTCTAGAGTTGAATTGTCAGTTTGGATAACTGGGATTCAGAGTGTTTCACATATCTCTGAGGGAGTATGTGTTTGATATTTCTGGTCGTAGAAACAGCAGTTCAGGAGGTTTGTTTGTTGGGTCAGACTCGTCTGTAGTCTGATATTTTGTTTAGAGTTGTTGATAGGAGCTCTATCGCTTAGTAGTATTGATTGTTTGAATTCTATAGAGCGAGTATCCCGATATATATACCAGGGAATCTCGTGAAAGTTTTTCCAAAATTCTTTTGGATAGTTAGATTTGTTCTAATTGTGTGAATTGGTTGCTTTGGTTGTTGGCATATGATTAACATATGCTGTATTTTAAAATAAAATCTGTAAATAGATTATTAAATTACCTTTGTTTTAAATTTCGGGGACGAAATTCTTTTAAGGGTGGAGGATTGTAATATCCCTGAATTTATAGCAATATAAATTTAATAATCTGTGTTTAAATTTAAACTAATTTGATAATTTTTGTAGATAAATTTGAATTGATTCAATAATCTTCTTTAATAAATATTTAATTAGTAAATTTATTTTTAATAAGGGTATAAACTGTTTTCTATTTATTATACGTATATGTATATTTATATATATTTTAAATAGATAAGTTGTTTTTAATTTAATTAGTATAGCATATTTTCTGATTTTAATATTTTGAAATTGGAATTATGATTTATTTTGAATTAATCTTTTCAAAACTATTTAATAAAATAACTAAATGATTTTAACTATGTAAGATAAATGTTTAATTTGTTCAAATTTTATTTTGAATTAATTTTTCATATTAAAATAAGTTATAATCTCTTTATAAAGTTATTTTAAGTGATCAAAATATTATTTTTAAATAATTTATTTGTATATTGTTTTTCTTTATAATAATACTTCGCTTTATTCTTTTAAAAATATTTATCTCTATAACTAGGTATTAAAGAAACTAATTAATTAAGTTTAAATTTTCTTTAACACTTAATTAAAATAACAAATCATTTAAAATGACATGTGTAAGTAATTTAAGACATGAATCAACATGTGTAGAGTGATTAAATAGGTAAATTAACAAGTGTTCATTTTTACAAGTGTCATTGTTCAATTTTTATTTTTCTTTGATTTTAATTTAAATCAAAAATATTGTTATATAAACTTGCATTTACTCATTCCTTTCCTCTTTCTCATTTTTCATTCTAAACAAAGAAATCTGAAATCACTCTTCATACCCATAATCCAAACACAAATCATCCTCAAATCATATTCAACCTGAAAAATCAAAACACCCCTATTCAAATGCATTCTAATTTATAACATGCAAAACAAACCTGCATGTAAAATCTGGAAATTCTGCAAATAAAACCTGCATGCAACCATGAAGCAAGAGGTCTGCATTTCTTTTCAAATCTGGAAGCAAGGGCCTGCATGCAATAAATAAAATCAGAAAGCTCAAGTTTTAAAAGCATTTAACAATTGAAGCTCAAGTTTAAAGGCATTCAAAACATTTGCAAAGGAAGTTCAAGAAGGATTTAAAAAAAATTAGAAGTTTTCAAAACAGAGCTCTGTCTGCATAATAAACAAGTGAGTAACTTTTCTTTTGAAAATTAAAGGTTAAAATCTGTTGCATGCTACTATACAAATAAATAAATGTTTCATATGTTCAAAATTTACTGGCAGATGTGTGATTGCATTTGTATACATGCTGTTAAAATGGCTATGTTTTGTTTTTGTTCCTTGGTACAAGTTTTAATTGAATTCTTATATCTTTAATTAGTTTTTGTTAAATTGTAGGATTTGAATAAGATATGTATGTTGGCTTCAAACATTAGACTCAAGGTTTTATTCAAAAAAAAAATCAAAAGAAAAGAACTTACTGGAAAATAAGTAGCAGAGCAATAGAATTATATAAGTGAAAATATAAAACATTATAAATCAATGTTTCAGGATTAGGATTCAAAATATCATGAAGAATCATGATTTTTAAAAGCAAAGTTACAAATTTTAACATTAAAACCCATGTGCAGTTCTTGTCTTACTGTAATTGGGGTTTTTGGTCATCACTGTTGCCACAAGGGGTTTAAGGTGCTGAGATTTATCCTGGAGGAGGAGAAATTAACAGAGATAATGTGAAAATTTTAGATTGAGCTTAAATTTTGATTTTGAGGTTGAAATTGGGTTTTGCGGTTTTAAATCCTATTTTCTGTATGGCTGGAAAATTGGATCATTTTTGCAAGTTTACTTGATCGTGTGTTTTGGGGTTTTAGAGATTGGAGGTTGATGGACTGACGAAGTCGTCGTCGAAGTTTGAGTGGCGATGGTGGCCGGAGGTGCGTGGGAATCGTGTTGACGGGTTAGGGATGAGTGTGTTGTCTGTAGTTCCAGGTTTTGATCTTAAGCTCGAATTCGAGTTGAATTCTGAAGGATCTGATGTTTGAGGGGAGATGTGGGGTTGCTGGCCGATGGGAGATGACCGTTGATGGTGGCCAGTGATGGCCGGAGTTGATGAATGGGTGCACAGGGCAGTTGCGTGCATGTTGGTGATGTTTTGGTTACAGGGTTTGGTTGCTCGTGATGGTCTCGGGAAATTGGAATGGTAACTCGAAGCAGGAATGTAACAACCCTGTATTTTCTGATTATTGTAATTGTATAGTTTAATTATTTTAATTCAAATTCCTAATTTAAAAACTTTATTTTATTTATTAAAATGAATATATTTTGTTAATTGAAATATAAATGTTGATTTTGATGTGGATTAGAATTTCAAACATGCATAAATTGAATATTTCCAGAAAATATGAATTTTGGTCAATCTGGTCAAACTTTTACTTTTAAATTTAAATTTTAAAAGTTTGAAAATTTGAATTTTATCTTTTATTATGAAAGTAAATAAAATTTCAAGAACACTGCTTTTCGTTTCGTTGAAATCCGAATAATATTGTGAAAGTTATGCTTTTTACAAAATTGGGTGTAAATTGTTTTATTTAACACTAATTTTTATTTTAAATTATATAAACAATTTTTTTATTTGTCATATATTATTCTAAATTCTATTATATGTTATGTTACATATATTTTACCTTTTAAATATTTTTAAAGTGATGTTTGAATTTTTCCAAAGCTCACTGAATTTATTTTCTATTTTTAAAGGTTAGTTTCCATTTTTCTACTATTTTCTTCATTTAAATTATATTTAATTAAAATTTATTTATTATTTTTTATGTATTCATTTTATTTTTATGTTTTTACTTTATTTATAAATATTTTTCATGTACATACAATTTTCCCAAAGTTCATTTCATTTATTTTCAAATTTTCAAGCCTAATTTACATTTTCTTTGTTATTTTCTTAATTAATTATATTTAATTAATATTTAATTATTTATTTTTGTTTATTTAATATATTTTCGTGTTTTATCTCTATTTATACATATTTTACATGTATTTAAATTTTAAAAAGAAATGGTGGAAATTTGAAAGGTTTGTGACTCTTTATTTGCTTAAGCCTTTTTGTATTCTGTCTTTTCATTTCTCAACCAACATCTCTTCAATTGGCTGCCTTAACTCTATTCTTCAGCCTTGTATTCTTCTTTCTTTTTCACATGAAAGGGAAGACTTCTCTCCCCAAAAATCATGTCCATGAAGAAAAAAAACAAAAAAAAACAATGGCTTTTCTTTTCACATTTTTCCCTCTTCTTCATTGATTTAGCCTTCCTCTTCTTCATGTTTGCTTGACCTCACCTCTCTCCTGGCTGACCACCATCCTCTCCACCATCTACAGCAGCACTAACCCCCTCTCCTCTGACCACCACCTCTGGCCATGACCATTAGATGAAGCCACCACCTCAAATTTGCAAAGCACTTCACCAAAACAATGCTACCCAAGCCTATACTCCACTATTGCCTTCATAGTTTCTTTTGGCCACCCCTTAGCCGCCGCCACCTTCATCTACTTCACCTTTGGCTTCCCCTTTCACTACTTTCCATATTTGACCTGACATGAAGACCCCATGGTCGAGCCTATATGTGGCCATAGCCGAGTCAAAATGCACCAAAAACTTCACCTATTTGCCTTGAACCCATGTATGCTTCATGCTGTAACTCTTCCACCACTTTCATCAACTTGTAACCTGACCTTTATGGTTGCCATACCTGACCCAAACCTGGGCCTAGTGGGGTGAGAACATGCCCATTTGATCATGTGACAAGCTATGTTGTCGTAGTTAGGCACTTTTGTGTTAAAGCTGGGTAATGTTCTTTGTTGATTCAAAATTTCCATTTCGTTTCAATTCATATTTTTATTGTATATATATATTTATATTATCTTGTTTATTTGCTGTATACAAGATCAATATCAAGGCTCTCCATCCATTCGAATCAAATCATGCGTGTCGTGCCTTTGGAATTGCTCTCGTGTGTGTTGTTTGTCTCTAGATCTGATAAAGGTGAGTCTTTCTCACTCTGACATTTATACTTATGAAATAGTGAATTGATGACAAGTGTTTAGTAACATAAAATATTATGCAAGTTAATGATGATCATATGATATGCTATTCCATGTTATTATCATGTTAAAACTGTTAATTATCACCTGACATCTGATATATGACATTATATTGTGACATTGACATTGTTTATATTGTTTATGCATATATTCACACTACAAGTTCCCTGTTAGAATAGAATCACTATGGGTTGAAATGATACATACCCGAACGGACTTTAGATTAGGGAAAAATCGTTATGGGCTGAAATGATAGGCCTGAGCGATTTTTATTGTATTTTATTTGACTTGGGATTGCGGGTTTGAAATGATAAAACCCGGGTTTTCTTTGTAAACTGCGGATTTAAATGATATATATCTGTACCACTTGACCAAGGCTAGAAAATTATATACAGACCCCATGGTATATTTTTAAATGATTTTTATTAAAATATGTATTTTTTAAAAGTATGAAATTTTAATTTAAAAATATATATTTTATGGTTTTAAGAAAATTAAATATTAAGTCTTGAAATTGTGAATTTGAGTACGTAAATTTGAAGTAATTGAGATTTTAGATTTTAAATTTTATTTTAAAATGTAAATAAATAATGGAAATTAAATTTAAATTTTTAAAATTATATTTGAAGTAAAATTTTATGTTTTATTTAATTTATAAGTTAATAAACAATGAATTTTGACTTAATAAATGAATGGAGTTTTTAAATTGAATATTTGATCTAAAATTTTTGTTGTGCTAAATCATATATTAAAATGATTTTAAATGTGAAATTTTGAAGTCTAGAAATATGGTTTTTAAGTTATAATAAAAATTTGGAGTTTTATTATTATTTTTGAAAAGCTAAAATGAAATCTGGAATTTTATAGCATTTTCAAATTGTTGTAGTCTTTTGACAGCATTTTTAAATGCTTTTGTTTGAATCTAACAATGTTTGAAATAACTAAATATTTATTACGACATTTAGTTATTCTTGAAATAAACCATTTTTGGAAGCTATAAGCTACGATAGCACTTTATAAATGTTGTCGTTGCTATAATTTGACAATATTTGAAATGTTATAGATTTTAACACTGTTGAGTTATATTTTAAGTGTTAAATGATTTCACTTTTGGAAATTGATTAATTGTGAAATTTAAGAAGTTTTGAATATATTTTAATATTTAAATTTTAATTTTTAAGGAATTTAAATTTGAATTTGAATTTAAATAGGGTTTACTTGGTTATGTGTTAAATGGAATGAAATGTAATGAGATAAATGAATTTTTGAATGGAATTTTTAATGTATTTTGTAATGATACTTGAAATAACAAATGAATGACTTATTTGATTTAAAAATGATATTTGAATTTGAGTATTTGAATTTGAATTCAAATAATGAATTGATAATAAGGTTTCGAAATGATTTAATCTTTATTTTGATAAAGAATATGAATTGGAATGATATGTACTTTTGATAAATGAATATTTGAAGTTTATATTGGTATGAAAGGATATTTAGTTTAATTGTAAATTGAGTTTATTTAAATAATATTGGATTTATGAAATGAATATTTCAAAACTAAGTAATAATGAAACTAGATTTGAGATATATGAAATTATAAAATTTAGTTTTTGAAATGCGGAATATTAAAGCTTTGAAATATATTAAAAATTGAATAGTTTAATTTGTGGATCAAATCTATATTTGAAATTGATATGATTTGAAATGGTTATTGGGAAATTTAATTGAAACTGATGGTTTGAATTGAATTAAGTTGGAAATTGAAAATTTGGGATTAATTGAATGAATTGTAAAATGTAAAGAATTAAATGAATATCCCATGATTTCAAATGTATGATTTTGAAATGGTATGATTTTCAAAGTGTAATTGTTTCAAGTATTTTTAGTTTCGAAAGAGTTATACTTTGAAAATATTATGATTTTGAAATGACTATATGTTTGAAATGTTTTTGGTTTCGAAGTATAAACTATTTTGATTGAATAAATAGTTTTGAAATAAAAATGGTTTTGGTTTCGAAGTATAAACTATTTTGAAAGAAATATAGTTTGAAATGAAATGATTTGATCTTTTTGAAGTATAAACTATTTTGAAATGACCACGGTGTTATAATAACGTTTGGTTGTTAAAGAGACCGGGATCGGAAGTTGTCATACTCTCTGCCAACTCCGAAAACCACTTTAACAACCGTGTACGCGGTGAAGATTCCAGAATGAAGTAGGATGGTGGAGACGTTCTTGAGGTATATTACGTGGACCCAACTCCGGTGAGTTGGCATAAGGTGGCTAAAACAGGAGCGATCTCGGGCCAAGTGAGGTCATTCCTCCGATCGGACACATTCCTTCGATACTATACTCTTACTGGTGATTGATTAGATGGCCATCCTTCGATTTTGATATGGGAGCGTGTTCCGAGATGGGCGTATGTGGCTGCTACGTTACCACCAGCCCGTGTGCGTAATTGGTATATCTGCCCTGGCATTGCCTTGTGTGCCATGTCACCTACCATACCGAGCCTTTACTACGAGTTTGTTTTTCTCCCGTAGCCCGTGTGATATCCTCTGACAGTCACCCGGAGTGGAGATGGCATGATATTGGATGGACTACTGGGACTATTATGTGTGAAGGGTGATATGGGTAGCCCGGAACGCTATTTAAAAGTATTTTTATTTTACTGTAGACATTATTATAATAGCGCAATATTACTATATAGTAAATAGTTTAACGGATCCTTAAAGGATGGGCGATCCCAAGCATTCTTTAAGTTACTGATGCATTTTTTGTTACTGTTCACTTGAGTTGATTTACAGTTCATAAGTATTTATGTCTTGACTCGAGTGTTTTGTGTTTTGCTTTACGCTAGAGTCAGATTGAGTGAGCTAGCATTCAAGATTCACCTTCGGAGTTGGAGCTTTTCTTGAAGATGCAACCATCTATTTTGCTTTCTGTATCCAGTGATTTTAGTGATGTATTCTGATTTGTACCTGATGTATCTTGTTACTCTTTTGTTGTATCTTGTTTAACTCTGATGTATCTTATTTTTATATAGTAGCTTCATGAACTACTATCTCTTTTATTTCCGCTGCATTATTATTTACTCTGTGTCTGTGATTTGTGATTATGTATTTACTGTATATTCTGAGATTTGCCAAATTTTATTTACAATGCGGTATTTTGAGCAATTCAAGTCCGACGTGTGCGGATGCGAATGGTTGAAAATATCGGGTCGTTACAAGGAAGAACTTTGACTCGAAGTAAAATATGGGGAGCTCGGGTATTTGTAATTGCTTCAGGTCTTAGGAATTTGCAGAGACTGGTTTCCAGTTTTTAAATTTAAAAGTAAGTTTTTAAATGTAAATTTAAACCTAAACTAAGTTTAAAATTTAAACTGAATTTAGATATAAATTCAATTAGTTTAATTTTGGGTTTTTGAAATAAATGAACTTTTCAACTCTATTTGATTTCAAATAAAACAGAAACTTTTTTCTGTTTTTAAATTTAAAATTAAAGTTTAAATTGTAAGTTGAGGTTCAAACTGGGATTTTTAAACCTGAAATTTAAATATGAAATCAATTGTTTAAATCTTGGATTTTGAAATATTTTTGAATTCAGAAAATTTAAGTCGTTTTAAACCAAAACAGAAAATTGTTTTCTATTTTTAAATTTAAAATCAAAATTTTAAAATGCAACTGGAAATTTAAACAAAGTTTAAAATATGGAAACTGAAATATGAAATTCAGGGTAGATGAATATGAGTTTGAATTTAATTTAAATCTGGGAATTTAAATTTAGATTTTAAACTTTTAAAGTATAAAGGAACATTGGTTTTGAATTTAAACTATGAGTTTTAATTTATGAAATAAAAATTTAAAATAAGTTTAAATCCAGTTTTAAAACCTTGAATTTGATTTTAATGTCAATTTTTAAAATAAAATAAGTTTTTAAATTTAAATTTGTTTTAACTATTTTAGAAAAGGTTAAATAATTTGAATTTAAAAATGAAGATGGAAATGTAAGTAAAGCTTTAAAGTTTTAAGATCAAATCTGGAATGAAGATTTAAACTGTATTTCAGTTTGAAATTTAAAAAGAAAAAATTTAAATTGAATTTGTTTGAAATAAATTTGTTTTATAATCTTTTAAACCTTTAGTTTATAAAAGGGATGTCCTTGAACATGTGAGATAAAAGATTTTAAATTTGTTTAAAAACCCTGTTTAAATAAATTGTATTCATTTTAAAATCTTAAAGTTTTAAAAATGAAACTTAAAGTGAAGTTTAAAATAAATTTGGAAACAATTTGTTTAAAATACTTTATATAAGGAGAGTGTTTCTTAAATTAGAACTTAAGAAATTGGATTCATTTAAATTACTAAATTAATTTCAATGGAACTTTAATTATTTAATTAATTAATAATGTGGATGATTTATTAAGTAATTAATAATTTTTAAGTTAATTAATTAGACTTGAGATTAATTAATTAAGGTTAATTAATCTCTAATTATGGATTGTTAATTAAATTAAATTAATGATTAAGATTTATTAATCAAGTGATTAATGATTAATTAAGATTGTAATTAACACTTAATTAATTTATAATTAGAGATTAATTAAATTGAAATTAAATATTAATTAATTGATAATTAAAAATGATTTATATAAGATAATTCTTGATTAAGTAATTAACAAATGTTAATGAAGGTCATTAACTCAAAGATTATTTAACAATTAATTAATGTGATTAAATTTTGATAATTAATTAGATTAATTAATTAATAATAGTCAATTGTTTAGTTTAATGGAAGTAATTAATGAGTTAATTACTTAATGTGATTAAATGGTTTAATGTGATTAGTTTATGTTAATTAATTAAGTTTAATTAATTTAAACACTTGAGGGTTGATAAATAATTACTTTATGTAATTAATTGGATTGTAATTACTTAGGGAAGTAATTAACTGAGAATTACTGAATGTAATTAAAGATGTTTAAAGATGGAAGTAATTTAGATTAAATTACTTTGAAATTAATCAAAGAATTAACTGAGATAATTAATTTAGAGTAATTAATTTGTGGAATGAGTAATTAAGGGAAGTTAATTACTGAATAGTTATTAATCAAGAGTGATTAATATATGTTAGTTTTAATTGCCGATTAATTACTTAATGTGATTCATTTTAATAGAGAAATTGATTAAATTTTAATTAGAAATCATTAATTAATTAATGATGTAATTTAGAATTGATTAATTAAGAAATAGTCAATAAATGAAGTAGTTAATTAATAATGGATTAATATAATTAATTTTAGTTAATTAATTAATTAAGTAATTACAAGTTAATTGTTTGCAAGGAGTTTAATATAATTAACTTGTGTAATTAATATTAAAGACTAATTACTTATTGTAATTAGGGAATTATTAATTAGTAATGATTAATTGGAAGAATAATGAGATGATGATATAATAATTGATTTGTAAACAATGGAAGATTAAGATAAGCATGATTATAATGATGAAGTAATTAGTTTAATTCACTTTAAATTAATTAAAGAGGATTTAATTAATTTAATTCATTTTAAAATTAATTATAAATGAAGTAATCATTAGATCATTGCTTATGTATGAATGATTGATATTGGTTGCCATGTATGGGGTTATAATCTCAGTTATGAGATGAGTAACGTTATATGATATTGATGCATTGGTTGCATTTGGATGATGATATGGATTATCTGATTTTGATATGAATTATCTGTTGGTAATGATAAGGTTGATTATCTATTATGTTGTGAATTATCTATCTGTGTGCACAAAGATAATGAATTGAAATTGTTTTAAACTCTAAAACAACTTGGCCTTAAAAGACACGTTGTGCATTTCGACGAGACCGAGATCGGGTTTCCATATTTGGATATTCGAAAACCACATCGATCTAAATTAACGTTAGGTCGTGAATCTGAAGTGAAGATGAAGATTCAAAGTGCAAGGGTTATCGTCGTTAACTCTGAGGGTGATTCCAAAATGAGTGTAATGAGATAATGTCGTCGGTTTCGTTCGAACCCGGAACGAACTTGTATGGGTTGAATGCTTTCAGAACATCGTCAGGTGGACGATGAGCATTCTAAGTGATATGTCCTATATAGGTAATCGTAGCCTCAAGCCTCATCAACCAGGAATGGCTAAAACAGGGGAGGTGCAGCAAGGCTTCGTGGTAGCACCCACTTGAGAGCGAGATTTGCCCTTATCTAGATGTCCCTTTATTTCGGCTTAGTGGTGCGGTTGCTGATCACAACTACGGGGTGGTCTTGTTTGGAACTGTTCAGTATGGAATGGTTCCGGCCTTTTGTTGCAGGGGAGCAGGCGTACTCCTCGGTACGGTGATATAGGCCACGTAATGTGACGGGCGGTACCCAGTAGCCCTGCCATTGATGGAATCCAAAATCCAATAAGTGCCATACATATTAGTTGTGCCCAACTATGTTGGAACGTGAGATGTAAGCATTCCAGCTATTTCTGTATTTTACTTGAAAACCCTAGACACTATTATAATATCACTGGATTTCCTATCAAATGTTTTGGTTAGCGTAAGGTAAAAACTTTTCCGTGTTTATGTGTGGGAAGTCTTACGTGACACCTTTTCTTTTCAAAGGTTTTACAAAGTTAAGCAACTTTAACCTATTACTCACACCAGACCCATGTCTGACCCAGAGTTATTTCTATTTTTCTTTAACTCTTGGGTACTCAAATTTTTATGAGTAGCCAAGGGATTCAGGTTAGGATTCAGGTTAACTTTGACGAATTGTGGAGGAGCAATGGAGCAGGAGGCTTCTGCGTGTAAATATATAGTTTTCCGCTGTGTTGGTATCTTTGAGTGTTTCTGTATTGTGTATTGAGTTGTACTAACTAGACAGGTGTTTATAACTGTCTAGTATGTGATGTAATGTCTGTGTAACTCTGATAATTGGTGTATACCATGTAATACTTACATTATTAATATAATTTATTTGTTCCAGCGTTGAGATTCTTGTGTTGTTTATTCTTTCTCTTCTTTCTTCTCTCTTTTCTATCCCTTTCTTTCTTAAAGATGATACGACTTTTTATGGAGAAAAAGTTGGGTCGTCACACAATCAAACCGTCAACTCGCTGAAGTAAGCACACCGATGGACAGCGCTCAGGAATGTCTACAAAACCCAGAAAGGAATTGACGATCCGACATCATTCATCAACGCGCGATGAATGGCTGATAAGATTGTCGAATTTTGGGCAACCGGTGAATCGATTCGAAAAATGAATAGTACCTGAAGATTATGCTCATTGAGAGCTTCAATATATATTTTTTTCTAATTTTTCTGAGGAGCTTAAAATTTGATTTTGATTTTGAATTGCAGTTGGAATTTGGTGTTTGTCTGCCATTTAAATGAGGAGGTGAAAGGAATTGTACGTACAGGACAAATGAGAAATAGAGAGACTAGGGTTTATAATAGGGTATTTATAGACAAGGTTGAAATAGAATGGATCGGATCTATGGGATATACGCGCTGAACGATGAATGGCCCGAAAAACCCGTTCTGACTCCGGAATAAAATTGGGTCAACCCATATAACAAAATAGATGTTTTAAAATATTTTAAATGCGATGGAACAAGTTTCACGTCCAAATTCCGTCATATGAAGAAGTTATGATAAAATCAATATTTATTAAATTGATTTCAATTTCATTGATTTCAAGGCATTTCGAGTCCCTACGATCAAACGACAAGTCCGATCGCTAGGAAACTTGAAATCCTACAATAATTCACCATTACGGATCCGATGAAACTGGTGTCGTCGAAATCCGAGTCAGTGGCCAAAATGGCTATTTTTACATTAATTTAATAATTAATTAATAAAATCCAATTTTTAATTTCAATCTTAAAATTGACCAATTTTATCACTTTTATATTTCTCAATCATTTACAATGTTTTAAATAAATTAAAAGTCAATTTAAAGTTGATTAACTTATCAATTTCGGTATTATCCTCAATTCCATTCAATTCAGAAATTATAAATTTAATTTCCAAAATTTCTATTAAATTAAATTAACAAATCATTGTTCCATTCATTATTGTCAAATAGATGGATTTAACATTGGATTCAAAACTATTACATAAATTTCCTCATATTTCATCTTCATTTCAAATAACGTATTATTTAGCTATTTTAGTTTCATTTGATTGCAAGTAATCCAATTATTGAATTTTACATTTCAATTAAATAAAATAAAGTTCTGATTTCCATTATTCTTATCCAACTAGTTGCTTTAATTAATTGGTATTGCACTAATTAAGTCAATTGCTACAATTGCTTTCAAATTAAATTCTATGAATTAAACAAATATGTAACTTATAACAATTGTAACCATTAAACTTTAATTACCTTTAAGTTTATTTCCTTTAACCCAATATTAAAATTACTTACAAAACATTGATTTAATTCAATAACAATTTATTATAATTTAAATTCCTTAATTTATGCGATAACGTGGATTTTTGATATCTGATAATTGGAAAATTAACTGATTTTATTCAGTTGAACAGATCAAATCTGATATCTTCATGAATTTGAAGCTTTGATAATTAAAGAAAGTCTTTGGTTTTAAAATTTACTAAAAGTTATGTTGTCTAATCTTAATATATGTGTATATATGTATATATTGTACTTGGAAGATTTGTTTTAAAAATTCAAGTTAATAATTTTCAAAACTAGTTAAATTTTTTTCTATATTTTCAAAATCTATATATATATATATATATATTAATAAAAATATATTAGCTTGAGTTAAAATAAGATTTAAATTTTTGGTCATTTCTTTGCTTTTAAATTCATCTTTAAATAACACATGAACATAGTTTATAAATATATATAAGTTTAAACCTTAAATATTAATTTGTATGTTAATCAGATAAATTCTAATAATAAAATATATTTGAATATGTAAATGGATTAAAATAAAATAAAAAATAATAATAAACAAGTATAATAGAGGATATCTGTGATATCCCAGAAACTTCAAGCAAATTCAATTATGATAATCTCTTTTATAAATTATTTAAAACAGGTCAAAATTGTTATTTATTTCAAAACAAATAATAATTGATTATGTATATAAATATGAATAAATAGAATCATTATTACAAGTTAGATTTTAAAATTTAAATTAAAACTTCGATCTAATTTGAAACTTAAAAAGATTGATATTTTAAAAATATTTTGGATCTAAGGATATATTATACATGTTTTTTTTATTTAGAGTATAAGTGATTTATATTTTTTTTCTTCTAAAGTCTTTATTTATATGAATTAAGAAAAGGATTTATTAATTAAGGGTTCTAATATAAAAAGTTTTATGAATTATTTTAAAAACTAATTTATATATGCATATTTACAAGTGCATGAGTTCTAGCATAATTGAACAAGTGTTAAGATATTATCATGCCTTTAAAACCATTTGTAACAATTTCATTATGAGATAAACAAGTGGCACAAGCTCTTTTATTTTCAAAATTTAGAAATAAATTTAATAACAAAACCAAAAATAAACATATCTCCACCCTTACCTATTTTCTTTTCCATATTCAAAAAAAAGTAGCAAAACCATAAACAAAGATATGTAAGTTAAAACCTTAATTGAAATTAAAAGAAACAATAGTCAGATCATCTCAGTTTCAAGGAAAATCCAAATCAGTAAGCAAGATCAGGTGCATGTTGAAGCAAATTCAAAATCAACTCAAGCAATTTCAGATTTAAGCAGAAAATTTCCAGCCTTAGGCTTTCAATTCCAGTTTCAACTTCCCTGTTCAATTTTGTGAGGTGAGTGAACTACCCTTTTTCATTTTGAATCGGCCAGTATCTTGATTTAATGAAATATTCTGAAGTTTGGTTGTAAGATTTGCTTTCATGTATGAGTATACATGGGAGTAATGTATGCATGTTTGGAGACAAGAACCTCTACTCTGTTAAACCTAGTACTGTAAGGAAAAATTAAAGATTTAAAGTAGATATCTCCTGATGCATGTGAATTCCCGGAATGAAGTATGCTATGTTTAAATAAATATTAATGTGATTTCTGCTTATATGATTGAATAAAAGTATGCATACTTGACAAAACTGTATGAACTCTATTCTTAGTTTCAGAGCTAAAAATTTTGATCAAAAATTCAAAATATCCATAACTAGTCACTGATAGGTCTTAGATTTCAAACAAAGTATGTTTGTTTGAGTATAAACTAAGATTTAAAACATATGCAAGCATCACAAGTTCATTTATTTCCGAAAATCAAGGTCATACGGTAGGAATTAGAAACCTGTAAGAAATTCAAGTATCAGAATTTAATGTTTCACTAATATCATCTTGATCGTCACCAAAATTCGTGAATTTTAAGAGAAAAAACTGAATTTTTAGGTTCTTATTGAGTGAACATTTCAACTATTATCAGAAAATAGGAATTGGGGCCTTTCTGATGATTGTGTGGACTAGAGGGATAGGGATTGAGGTCGGAGGAGGGTGGTGGGCCGTCGATGTTGGGAAAAATGGGTGTTCATTTTTCTGATCGTTGTTGGTGATGATACGATAAAAACTAGGGTTTAGCAGTGGTTTTGATTTTGTCTGGGTTGTCGAAGCGATTCGTAGTCGCAGGTGGATTATCAGTGATCGGACCATATTGGATAGGGGCATAGTAATGCTGCGAAGCTATGGACCATAACATGTGGTTTCTGGTGATCTTGGGTGTTGAAACGAGGCATTTTGAGTTGTTCAGTGTTGCTCAGGTTGGGTTAAAGTCTCGATTTCAATATTTGCCAGCGATTCTCGGTGTAGGGAGGTCCTGGGGATGGAGGTGGCAGGCGTCGACTCGTCGAAGGTCGAGAAAGTGATCGTAGGGCGTCAGATCATGGGTGCATATGCACACGTGCACGAGCATTTCTGAATATGGTAAGGGGTTGGGGAAAGAGATGATTCCCGCGTTTAGCTCGAGTCGATACCGCGGCAGTCTCGAAGGAAGATGAGTTTCGTGAATGTGAGGGATGAACTCGAGTATTTTGTCGTGCGGCCCGAGTGTTTTGCTGAGGGATCAGATTTTCTTGATTTCTTTTAAGGGTTTACAAAGAAGTTTGTATGCCAACTTCAAATGAAATAGAAATGGACCAGTTTCTAAGTCTTGATCAAAAAGGTTTCAAAAATATAAGTATATTAAAAAAAAAATTAAATGAAAAGGTGTTTTGAATAACGTAATTTCAACCCTTGAAAAAAAATTATCATTAAAATGAGTTCATTTTTGAAATCCAAGTAATTAATTAAAGAATGTGGTTTCCTTATTTATCTAAGGTTTTTTGAATATTAATATACTTTAAGAATATAGATTATGGATAGTAATTTCTTAGTGTAAGTGGATAGGAAATAACTGGATGTAATTAATTTGAGAATAATAAATTACTTAATGTGATTAGTTGTGGGTTAATAAATCAATATAATTAGTTAAAGGTAACTAACTAATAAAAGTAATTGACGGTTAATTAATTTAGCTTAAGTAATTATGGGATAATCACTTGATGAAGGAAATTAATTAGAGGGAAATTATTAATGGAAGTGATTAAGGATTAATTACTTAGTATAATTAATTGACGGATAAATTAATTCAGACGATCAAGTAAAAGATTAGAAAATTAATCAATGAAGGTAATTAAAGGTTAATTACCGTGAATGGTTAATAATAATTAATTTGTGTAATTATTAAGGGTAAATTGCTTAATGTAATTAAAGATAATTAATCAAGGGTGATTAATTAGGGGATGATTAATTAATTGATTTAATGTTAAGTAAGCAGGATTAAAGGTAATTAAAGTAATTAATTTAATATATTTAAATTATTTAGAATGGTATGGCTAATTCAACCTTGTGTATGGATGTTAAAATGATGTTGGAAGCCTTGGATTAATCGACATCCTTAATATGTGATTCGTGATGCTATGTGATATGATATGTTTGATTTAAACTGTGATGATGTGGTTATCTATTGATGAATTACTGTGACACCCTGTATTTAAAGTTGATTGTGTTTCTCTTAAATAATTAGGGTTAGGATGAAATTGGATTCGAAGAGACGGAGTCGGGTATTAGTAAATACCCGAAACCACTTCGATTCTTTATAGATTGATATGTGAAATCAATAAGCTAGTTTGGAATGATTTAAGTAAATTGGACCATTTAATCTAAGTTTGGCACTTAGAAATTGATGTGTGAAATATGCAATGTCTATAACAGCTTGTGTAGTTGTAAATTGATATAAGTTACCCGGGTTATATGAGTTGTATGCTGTTGTATCCTATGTTAGCTGGGTTTACTCACGCTGGTTTCCAGCCTGACCCGGGTGTTACTTTGATGTAATACTCGGGTCAGACCAAGTATTATAGATTTTCAGGTAAGGACGTTCTGGAGCTCAGGAGGCGAGCTGGATGGCTGGAACGTATGGAATGTTCACCGCTGTGTATAGTATAGTTGGCTTGGACACGTTGTTTTAAATTGTCCGGTGTATTGTAATGGTTGTAACTCTGATGTATGAAAATATAATTGTACTGATGATGATTCTTCTTGTAAAACCGTTCTTTATGTTATATTATATTTTGATCCGCTGCGAAAGTGTGGTTTCAGTGACTGGTTTCTGTTTCTTCTTCTTTCTCTTTCCTTCTTTTCTTAACTGTCTGGAAAGTTTAGGGATCGAAATTTCCGGGTCGTTACATTTGGTAGCAGAGCTGAAGGTTAAGCGAGAACCTTGGCTCTGGTTGGATTACTCATTAAGGATAGGGTCAATAGTACCCTAGAATGAGTTGAGTATATATATATATATGAGAGAGCGTACTTGTTATTTTCTTATATAAAGATTTTAAATGATTTTATATAAGATTATATTTTGATATATAAAGCAATATATCTTTCTAATAAATATTAAGGTAATTGGATGTTAAATATTGGAATTAAATTAAGTGGTAATAGAAATACAACCAAACTGAAAATTAAATAAAGATAAGTTCGAAATGGATTCAAACTGAAATTGAAATCTTAAATTGGAGAAGTATTTCAGAATAAGATGATAATGAATGGCTTTAGATATGATAATCTTGGGTATTATCCTAAATGATTGTTGTGTGTTTAATAATGAGATGATTGTTTTCAAATAAACAATAAAATGTTTTAAGGAAGTAACCTTTTAAAAAGAGAATAACTTATAAATTTGAAAGGATGTAAACTAAAGTGGGTTTCAAACTATGAAGATCTGAATTCTAAATTTAAACATTTGAAAATTGTTTTCAAAATGTTAAAGGAAATAATATTATTCAAACTATTTTGAATGTAATCTTAATTTAGAATAAGAAGTTGTTTGTAAACTTTAAAAGAATTTGCTTGAATTAGAAACCAAGGGTGGTTTAAATTTTAAATTTTGGCCTAACGGGACAAGAAGTAAAAATGTATATATATATGTGGATATACATAATATCAACGTTTCTTTGAAATAAACTCTAAATATTGAGTTTTAAATTTGGAATGAGATGTGATACCCAAAGGTGATAAGTTTACGAACTCATAAGTGGAAAGAATTTTAAAATTTGAAATGGAAGTTCAAATTGGGTAAGGTTGACTGGATTAAGTGAATTGAGTTTAACTTGGGAAAAAGTTAAATAAGTTGGAATGATCAACCAGATTTGAAAATTTCAAGATGAAATTAAGATTTAACTTGGGAAGTTGAATGGTTGATTTGAATTAGGAAATTTTAATGATCTCAAAATGGATTTGAGATCTGGAAATTCAAAGTGAATGGATATTTTTGAAATAATTTGAAAGATACCATCTTGTTGTTATTAATAATCTTTAAACTATAGATTGAATTTGTTTAAATGAATGAAGAAATGGACTGTTGTAACAACCCGCATATTTAATGATTTATATTTAAATGTTTAATTTAAATATAACATCGTTGGTCGGATTTTGGTCCGAAATGTTACTTTCTGCAAATGGCCGAATTGGAACTTGAAACTGCCTCCATTGGTTCCAAAATGGCGTTTGCGATCTTTTTGAGTATAATCATTGATATGTTTGGAGTAAGTGAAATTTTGACCTTTTCTATTGGGCTTTGGGCTTGGGGTTCACCCAAACTGTTCTATTAACCTCAACTCAGCCCTTCTCTCCTTCCATTCACTTATTCATTTCATTAAACTTAAGCTAAAAACTGATAATGGGGGAAGAGAAAGGAAATTAGAAACTTCTAGCCCTAAATCCACTTGCAAATCCAAAATTCTTGCACCAAAATCATAGAGAAGCTATTGGTAAGTTCATCTCCATCTTCTCCATCTCTTCTCCTCTTCAATTTCAGTAATTTCCTAACCCTAACTTAGGAAATACTTGCTTTGATTCTAGATTGAAGCTTGTAGTGTTGAAGTGGAGTGTAGTTGGTTGATTCCTTGCATTTGTGCTTCTTCATCTTCTTTGTTTTGTGTAAAAAGGTGAGTTTTGAACTCACATCTACTTCTCTTGATTTCATGGGTGTTGGGTATGAATTCCTAACAAGTATGCATGTGCCATTGCTTTAGATTTAGAAAGAAATTGCATTTCATTGAAATAGGGGAAGAAGTGCTGGAAAACAGCATTCGGCCGACCGAGTGCAGGCTTCGGTCGACCGACCTGCTGCCCCGAGCCTTGTCATGCTCCCTGCATCTGGCCGGCCGACCGAGCCCTGTAGTCCGGTCGACCGACCTGCTCTATTTGCCCTGTTTTGCCTGTTTTTGTATATTTTGATTTGTTTTCCGGATTTTATCGATTCAAGTTGCTTTCTAGTGGTTGTTATTGCATATTTGGCTTTGATAACTTACTCTTGACTTCATCCACGGGTTTTTATAAAATAATCTCTCGAATCGCATTTAAAAGCTCGTTTCTCCTATTTATAAATTCTATTTAAAACACACACTTTCGCACGTCGAGCGAAGTGGAAGGGTGATTAAATGGTTGGGCAAAACACGGACCATGAATCTGTGCGTTTATCCTTTCGATTAATCCCCGACCTATTCAATTGATTGTTTTGACCTTCGGGTTTAGTTTACCGATGATATGAGGTAAATTTGTATTGCTTTGAGTGTGAAAGTGGCTGACGAATAGTAAACCGTTTAGTGCGAACGAGTGGTTATGGGACATACGTTAACACTTTTTGGATTCCTTTTCGAGAGTTGTGACACATTCCGCCAGTTAGTGGTGTCCAGTACTGGGTCTCTGACCTTCACCACTACGGTTTGTTGCCTTTAGTATCGCTCCGATGTTGGCCTTATGTGCCGCATGAGTGATATTGGGTTTGTTGCCTTCGGGTATGTTGCCTTCGGGTGTGTGCCTTCGGGTTTGTTGCCCTATATAGTTTCGCTTTGATGTTGGCCTTATGTGCCGCATGGGTGATACTTGGGTTTGGAGTCTTCGGGCTCATGGATCCTTGTTTGTACAGTACTGAGCTCGAGCAATTTTCTGATATTTCATTGATATTATATTCCCTTGGTATCGCCCTTCGGTGTTGGTCATTATGAGCAGCATGATGCGTAGCGTTTACCTTGCGGAACTTGTATACCTTATTGGTATTTGTTATTGCCTTTTGGCTTGTTTTGGGATAATTGTATCCTTTGTTTCTATATGTTGCCGATGATACGAGGCTTGTTCTATATGATTCATCTCTTGTTGATGATTGTGTTATCTCCTCTAGAGATATTTGTTATACTGTATGACCTTGCAGGTTTATTATTGTTCAGTTTATCTAACTGATTTGTTATCTAGACTGACCCGTGTATTTTATACTCGGGTCAGACCGAGATGTTTCAGGTTAGGTGCTTTTGGGACTTAGCCTATTTTGCTTCCGCATGGACTATTCGCTAGCTTCATTTTGCTATAGCGTCTTTTGTGGTCCTTATCTGTTGTAACTCTGATATTTATACTTTTTCGTCTCGTCTGTATATTGTGGTCTCCTGTACCACTTGACATGTATTATTTGTACTCTCTGTTGTGTATCTGTTTATGCGTATATTATGATCGACTGTTCTGTGATGTGAATTACATTTGAGTTGTTATATTTTCTTCTGATAGATCATATAGCCATTGTAGTTTTGCTTTAAATATTTATTGAATAGGTCGAATTTTAATGTGATTCTACTTTTCGACGTATTTAGTGAATAGTTAAGGTAAGATTACACATGGTTGCTTCCATTATACTCTATTGTCCTCGTTAGCCGACAATATTATCTATGTAATACTCTTTGTTAACGAGGCTCTCGGAGTGGGGCGTCACAGCGTGGTATCAGAGCGAGGTTCAGAACAAAATATGATAAACACAGAATAGATGCACATATTATGGTACATCAAAGTGTACAAGTGATACAAATCTTTGAATCATCATGTCTCTTTATCCCATCAAGGCTAGATAGTATTTGGGAATACGTCTAGGATTATTCCGTAGTATCCCATATTGAAATATCTACCTTGTGAATAATATTTTCCTTATCTTGACTTTCAGCTTATGTCTGGAAGAGGCAGAGGTCGACCTTCGGATGCTGGGCAATCTAGTGGCTCACATCCGGATGGCGTTTATATGTCCGCCGATCAGTTTATGGAGTTGTTTAGGAGCACTCAGCCTCCCGTTCCTCCTCGAGTGTCTCCACCTCGCAAGTCTGTTTTTGCACGTCAGTGCAGTGATTTTGCTCATCTTGGAGGAAAACCGTTTAAGGGCTCCGAATCTGTTCTTGAAGTCCAAGCTTGGTTTCGCACCTGCGAGCGTATCTTCTCTCGCATGGATCTTTCCGACCATGATAGAGTTCTTGTGACTTCTAGCTTATTACAAGAGCGTGCTCTTGACTGGTATGAGCTTCTTATAGCCGAGATTGATGAGTCTACTCTTTCTTGGACTCAGTTTCGGGGACGATTTGAACTCAAGTTCGTTCCTGAATCTGAAAAAGTTTTATTGACCCGTCGCTTCCTTGAGTTGAAGCAAGGGAAATCTTCTGTTTCTGTGTATGTTGCATCTTTTGAGGCCTTATCTAAGTATGGTCTTGAATTCATTAGCACTTCTTACAAGCAGAATTTGAAGTTTGTCTCTGGTCTTAAGAAATATCTTAAGAAGTCCTTGTTGCTCCAGCTTAAGCTTTCTTTCGAGGAATTGGTTGATTCGGCACTTCATCTCGAAGCTGTCGAGAAGGAGTGTGATAGTGGTGAGGATGTTGAGGTTTCCAAGAACCCCAACAAGAGGCCGTTTCCAATTCAGAAGAGGCTTTTTCCTTCTAAGAAGAAGAAGACTAGTGGTCCTAGCTCTCAGCCTCAGTCTTTCGGAACACCTTTCGTTCGAAAGTGTTTCAATTGTGGTTCTCCGGATCATATTATTCGAGCTTGTTCTAAGCCTCTCTTCTGCCGTTATTGCAAGAAGGAAGGTCATCATGTTTCAGCTTGTCCTACTGCTCCTGCTAATGCAAAATCTGGCAAGCTCAATGTGGCTAATGCTTCTGGAGGTTCATCTCAATCCAAAGGTATGTCTCCATCTATTTTGGAGGGTTCAATTCTATTTCATGATCATAGTATACGAGTTCTTTTCGATACGGGTGCTTCACATTCTTTCGTATCGAAGAAGCTTGTAGATGATTTATCTTTGGATGTTTCTTGTATGGTTACTTCTTTAAGGATTGCGAATCCTATTGGGGGATCCGCGACCCTTAGTTTGCTTTGTGATGATGTTGAGATTGTTGTATGTGGCTTTTCTTTCCGTGCGAATCTGCACGTTATTTCTTGTCTAGGATTTGATATGATTTTGGGTATGGACTGGCTAGTGAGATATGATGCCAGGATTATTTGTTCCGAGAGAATTTTATATCTTTGTCATCCTGATTCGCCTTCTCAGTTATCTCTTATTCTTCGGGATGTGGATAATTCCGAAATGGCTTTGTATTCTCTTGATTCGCGAGATGGTGATGATATATCTCGTATTCCTATTGCTTGTGACTTTTCAGATGTTTTTGAGCCTGTATCGGGTTTGCCACCCAAGCGGGCAATTGAGTTCCGTATTGATCTCATTTCAAGCGCGCAGCCAGTTAGTCGTCCTCCCACGAGGATGTCTACAAAGGAAAATGAGGAACTCAAGAAGCAGCTTTTAGAGCTTGAATCCAAGCAATTGATTCATTCTAGTTTTTCTCCGTGGGGATCCGCGGTTGTCTTCGTGAAGAAGTCTGATGGAACTCTTAGACTTTGCATTGACTATCGCAAGCTTAACGAGTTGACCATTAGAAATAGGTATCCATTGCCTAGGATTGATGATATGTTCGATCTATTGAGTGGTGCCAAGGTCTTTTCTCAGCTTGACCTTGCCACAGGTTTTCATCAGCTACGAGTCGCGGAGGATAGCATACCTCTTACCGCTTTCCGCACTCGTTATGGTTCTTTTGAGTGGCTCGTTATGCCGTTCGGTTTGACGAACGCTCCTGCTTTCTTTGTCGATCTCATGAATCGGGTATTCCGGGAATATCTCGATAAGTTCGTGCTTGTCTTCATTGATGATATCCTTATTTATTCTAAGTCTGAAGCTGAGCATGCTAATCACTTGAGAATTGTCTTGAGTACCCTCCGTCGTCATCAGCTTAGAGCCAAATTCTCCAGGTACCACTTTTGGGAGAATAAGGTTAAGTTCTTAGGCCATGTTGTATCTTCCGATGGCATTTCTGTCGATCCCTCAAAGATCGAAGCCATCCAGAATTGGAAGAGGCCTGAGAATGTTCATGAGATTCGTAGTTTCCTTGGATTGGCGAGTTATTACCGTCGGTTCATTAAGGACTTTTCCCATGTGGTGCTTCCTCTCACAAGCCTTACCCGGAAAGGCATTCGTTTTATTTGGTTCGACAAGTGTGAAGCTTCCTTTCAGGCATTGAAAGAACTTCTCACTAATGCTCCTATCCTTGTGGTTCCCGAAGGGAATCATGATCTTGTTGTCTACACCGATGCTAGTGGTCTCGGTGCTGTTCTTATGCAGAAGGATCGGGTAGTTGCTTATGCTTCTAGGCAACTGCGTCCGAATGAAGTTCGCTATGCCACTCATGATCTTGAGTTAGCCGCCATTGTCTTCGCCCTGAAGATTTGGCGACATTATTTATTGGGCGAGCGCTTCATTCTTTATACCGATCATAAACCTTTGAAGTATTTGTTCACTCAGAAGGAATTCAATATGAGACAACAGCGTTGGCTTGAGTTTCTTGCTTCTTATGACTTTGATATCCAGTATACCCCTGGTAAGGGTAATCGTGTTGCAGATGTGCTTAGTCGCAAACATTCGTCTGTTATTTCTATGATGTTTGCCGAATGGGATATTCTTGAAACTCTATCTTTTTGTGAAATTCGTGATCGAGGTTCATCTTCTGATTCTCCTAATCTATTATTTAGTTTGGGAGCTCGACCTTTTTTACTGGATCGTATTGCCGATGCCCAACGGCGTGATCCTAATTTGTTGCATCTTATTCAGCTTTGTGAGACTGAATCCCGTGATGAGGCGTTGCGGGATTTTAGAATTAATTCTCATGGGTGTCTTCGTAAGAAGAACCGTCTTTTTGTGCCTTCTGATTTTGCACTTAGGCAAGACATTCTTGATGATTGTCACCGTTCTAAGTATACCATTCATCCCGGTAGTAGCAAGATGTATGCCGATATGCGTCGTCTTTATTATTGGGAAGGCATGAAGCGCGATGTGGTGAGTTATGTGAGCAATTGCATAACTTGTCAGCGTTTTAAGGCCGAGCATCAGCGTCCTTCGGGTCTTCTTCAACCTCTTGAGATTCCATTGTGGAAGTGGGATCATATTTCTATGGATTTCATTGACGGCCTACCTCGTTCGAGATCTGGCCATTCTAGCATTTGGGTTATTGTTGATCGCCTTTCTAAGTCTGCTCATTTTGTTCCTATTAAGTCTAATAGGACTGTTTCGCATTTGGCTAAGTTATATGTCAAGGAAATTGTGAGACTTCACCGTGTTCCTAGTTCTATTGTGAGTGATCATGATCCTTTATTCACGAGTCATTTTTGGTAGAGTCTTCAGCAAGCTTTGGGAACAAGGCTTAATTTTTCTACAGCTTATCATCCGCAGTCTGACGGACAGACTGAATGGGTTAATCGTATCTTGGAAGATCTTCTCCGTATTTGTATCTTTGATTTCGGTGGTAGTTGGGAGGATCACCTACCTCTAGTAGAGTTCTCCTACAACAATATCTTTCAGTCTAGTATCGGTATGGCTCCTTTCGAAGCCTTTTACGGAAGGCCATGTCGATCACCTTCTTGTTGGTTGGAATTTGGGGAGAAGCTTGTTCTTGGCCCGGACTTTGTTCGTCATTCTTCTGAGAAGATTGATCTTATTCAATTGAGAATGAAAGAGGCACAGAGTCGCCATAAATCCTACGCGGACAACCGTAGGAAGCCTCTCGAGTTCTCGATCGGCGATCTTGTTTTTATTCGTGTTTCTCCTTTGAAGGGGGTTATGCGCTTCAGTACGACTGGAAAATTGGCTCCTCGTTATATAGGACCATTTTCTATTACTGAACGTATTGGCCCTGTGGCTTATAGAGTTTCACTTCCAGCTCATTTATCAGGCATTCATGACGTGTTTCACGTCTCGCAACTTCGGAAGTGTCTTCGGGAGTCGGATTCTGTTATTACTTCTCCTGATTTGCAAGAACTTGAGATCTCACCGGACTTATCTATTGTACAGCAACCTATTCGCGTGCTTGACACGGTGGTGCGACACCTTTGGAACAAGGACGTGCCGCTCGTTAAAGTTCAATGGTCCGCTAATCCCAATGACTGTACTTGGGAAACCAGAGAATTTATTGAGCGATCTTATCCGGGTTTTCTTTCCTTGCTTTGAAACGGTGAGTATGTCTTTTTATCTCAAGCTTATTTTCTTTTCTTTTGATTGATTGTATGTAGTTGTTACAAATATCGTCTCTAGGAATTGCGGGGACGCAATTTTATAAGGACGGGAGATCTTTAACAACCCGCATATTTAACGATTTATATTTAAATGTTTAATTTAAATATAGCGTCGTTAGTCGGATTTTGGTCCGAAATGTTACTTTCTGCAAATGGCCGAATTGGAACTCGAAACTACCTCCATTGGTTCCAAAATGGCGTTTGCGATCTTTTTGAGTATAATCTTTGATATGTTTGGAGTAAGTGAAATTTTGACCTTTTCTATTGGGCTTTGGGCTTGGGTTTCACCCAAACTGTTCTATTAACCTCAACTCAGCCCTTCTCTCCTTCCATTCACTTATTCATTTCATTAAACTTAAGCTAAAAACTGATAATGGGGGAAGAGAAAGGAAATTATAAACTCCTAGCCCTAAATCCACTTGCAAATCCAAAATTCTTGCTCCAAAATCATAGAGAAGCTATTGGTAAGTTCATCTCCATCTTCTCCATCTCTTCTCCTCTTCAATTTCAGTAATTTCCTAACCCTAACTTAGGAAATACTTGCTTTGATTCTAGATTGAAGCTTGTAGTGTTGAAGTGGAGTGTAGTTGGTTGATTCCTTGCATTTGTGCTTCTTCATCTTCTTTGTTTTGTGTAAAAAGGTGTTTGAACTCACATCTACTTCCCTTGATTTCATGGGTGTTGGGTATAAATTCCTAACAAGTATGCATGTGCCATTGCTTTGGATTTAGAAAGAAATTGCATTTCATTGAAATAGGGGAAGAAGTGCTGGAAAACAGCATTCGGTCGACCGAGTGCAGGCTTCGGTCGACCGACCTGCTGCCCCGAGCCTTGTTATGCTCCCTGCATTTGGCCGGCCGACCGAGCCCTGTAGTCCGGTTGACCGACCTGCTCTATTTGCCCTATTTTTCCTGTTTTTGTATATTTTGATTTGTTTTCCGGATTTTATCGATTCAAGTTGCTTTCTAGTGGTTGTTATTGCATATTTGGCTTTGATGACTTACTCTTGACTTCATCCACGGGTTTTTATAAAATAATCTCTCGAATCGCATTTAAAAGCTCGTTTCTCCTATTTATAAATTCTATTTAAAACACACACTTTCGCACGTCGAGCGAAGTGGAAGGGTGATTAAATGGTTGGGCAAAACACGGACCATGAATCTGTGCGTTTATCCTTTCGATTAATCCCCGACCTATTCAATTGATTGTTTTGACCTTCGGGTTTAGTTTACCGATGATATGAGGTAAATTTGTATTGCTTTGAGTGCGAAAGTGGCTGATGAATAGTAAGACGTTTAGTGCGAACGAGTGGTTATGGGACATACGTTAACACTTTTCGGATTCCTTTTCGAGAGTTGTGACACATTCCGCCAGTTAGTGGTGTCCAGTACTGTGTCTCTGACCTTCACCACTACGGTTTGTTGCCTTTAGTATCGCTCCGATGTTGGCCTTATGTGCCGCATGAGTGATATTGGGTTTGTTGCCTTCGGGTATGTTGCCTTCGGGTATGTTGCCTTCGGGTGTGTTCCTTCGGGTTTTTGCCCTATATAGTTTCGCTCTGATGTTGGCCTTATGTGCCGCATGGGTGATACTTGGGTTTGGAGTCTTCGGGCTCATGGATCCTTGTTTGTACAGTACTGAGCTCGAGCAATTTTCTGATATTTCATTGATATTATATTCCCTTGGTATCGCTCTTCGGTGTTGGTCATTATGAGCCGCATGATGCGTAGCGTTTACCTTGCGGAACTTGTATACCTTATTGGTATTTGTTATTGCCTTTTGGCTTGTTTTGGGATAAGTGTATCCTTTGTTTCTATATGTTGCCGATGATATGAGGCTTGTTCTATATGATTCATCTCTTGTTGATGATTGTGTTATCTCCTCTAGAGATATTTGTTATACTGTATGACCTTGCAGGTTTATTATTGTTCAGTTTATCTAACTGATTTGTTATCTAGACTGACCCGTGTATTTTATACTCGGGTCAGACCGAGATGTTTCAGGTTAGGTGCTTTTGGGACTTAGCCTATTTTGCCTCCGCATGGACTATTCGCTAGCTTCATTTTGCTATAGCGTCTTTTGTGGTCCTTATCTGTTGTAACTCTGATATTTATACTTTTTCGTCTCGTCTGTATATTATGGTCTCCTGTACCACTTGACATGTATTATTTGTATACTCTGTTGTGTATCTGTTTATGTGTATATTATGATCGACTGTTCTGTGATGTGAATTACATTTGAGTTGTTATATTTTCTTCTGATAGATCCTATAGCCATTGTTGTTTTGCTTTAAATATTTATTGAATAGGTCGAATTTTAATGTGATTCTACTTTTCGACGTATTTAGTGAATAGTTAAGGTAAGATTACACATGGTCGCTTCCATTATACTCTACTGTCCGCGTTAGCCGACAGTATTATCTATGTAATACTCTTTGTTAATGAGGCTCTCGGAGTGGGGCGTCACAACTGTAGTAATATATCCTGTATTGAGATGGAAGAAAAATCTAACTTTAATTTGAGATTAAGGATATGGAATTATTTTGAATTGAAAATTTGAATGATTGAATTTGTAAATTAAACTTGTTTAAGAATTTATTTCAGACTAGAAGATAAGAATTGTCTTGAACTCTTATGTTAACTTTGAAATAAGTAAGTAAAGATAATTTAAAATGAAAATTCTAGAATTTGAGCTTAGAGATTAAATTGTTTAAAAGCTTTTAATAAAGGTTAACTTGGTTTAAAGGGTTAAACCGACCTTAGTGAATTTAACTCGAATTTATATAAATCGAGATGGTTTAAATTTGAAATTTGAATTGAAATTAGTTCAAATTGAATTTGAATTCAATTAATTGAAATTGTGATTGAAGATGTATAAGTATAAAATTCAAATGGGAAATTTGAATTGGATTAATTTGAAACGATTTAAAATTGAAGTGGGTTCAATTTGAAATTAGTTCGAATTGATTTGAATAATTTGGAATTGTAATTAAAGTTGAACAGTTTTAAATTCAAATGGAATTTGAATTGAATTTGGGAGGAAATCAAGAATAATTCAACTTGATTTGGAAATGAAGTTTAAAATTGGGATTAATTCAAACTGGAGTTGAAATGAATTGGAATTGGAACTAGGTCAATTGAAATTTATTCGAATTAGTAGAATTTAAGATCAAGGTGGAATAAGGTGAATGAAAATCAGAATGAATGTGAATAGAAATGGAATTGATTTGGCTAATAACCAATGAAGATAAATACGTAGGGTGTACGTATGTTATTCTATTCACATAATGATTTGATGCGGATTCGAGCACAGAATTTCGAGATAGTATGTCCATCCGAGTTGGGATTTTTTTCACTCGATTTTCGACGGCGAACCTGGTTATGGATTGTTGATTGGTTTTGGATATTCTCTATCATAGTTATGACTATGTAAGGAGAATAATGGTTTCTGATCAAGAAACCAGATCTGAGTCCGCACTAGGAAGTCGGGTGGACGATACTAGTTTGGAAGTGAAATTGTGTGATCGAGTAAGCGATCCGATTGGTATGGCGTACGAATGATATGTGTACATCGTACAGATTTGAATGAAATTGATATTGAAAAGAGTAATCAAATTTGAATATTTGATTTTGGATAAATAAAGTTATATATCTTTGTTATATAAGATAAAACTCCCCTTGATGAATCTTTTGCCAGAAGAAAAGGGTTTTTGAAAACGTTTGAAGTATAAAAGGAGTTTTATACAAGTTTGAAATGATCCAAAGTTTTAAAAATTATATATATCTGCATATATATATATATATATATATATATAAAGGATCTTATGAGGATTTTAGAAAAGGTTTTGGGAACCTTTGGATTTGGAAAGGCTTTTGATTTTTGGGTAAAATCAATATGAGAATTTGGAAAGCCTAGTTTGAGAATAATCGATTTTGGAATAATCGATTTTGTGTAAAGGAGCTTTGTACGAGATCATACTAGGTCTATGATTTGAAGATACTATATGTGTATAGTATAAAATGTTTTGATGATGGCTCTGGAGAAAAAGGCGCTCCCTTAAAATGAACTTCTCAGGAGTGCCACCGGGTGGTGCTGCCTTGAGCCCCAAGGGAGGGTTCTAAAGTTGATCCTGTGAGGAGTCCGGACAAAATTAATTCCTGGGGATTATGAGTAGAGTATACCATAGCGAAAGTCGTGTGTGCCGCTGAGAGCCAACAGTCTGTGGTTGATTTTATATCGGTAGACTGCGACCCATGGTAACATAGCGAAAGCCGTGCGTGCCGCTGAGAGCCAACAGTCTGCGTTTGATTTTATATCGGTAGACTGCGACCTATGTAGGAGTGGAGAAGTTTCATTTCGACAGAGAAAATCAGAGGCCGCTGAGAGCCTGCAGTTACATGGACATTTGCTGCGATGGCAATGTAACCCTGGAATGTAACTGCGATCTGTTGTGGGTTTCATGGCGTAATCGAGAGGCCGCGGAGAGCCTGCAGTTACATGGACTTTTGCTGCGATGACAACATAACCCTGGAATGTAACTTCGACCATGGATGGGGGTGATGATTTCCAGAGCATTCCCACCAAAGATATTTCCTCGATTTCAAAATGGTTTGAATATTTTCAATAAAATTATTTTCAAAGTATTTTCACTGGATGTTGAAAACGGGTCTGCCAAGCACTTGTAGATTTTCAGTCTTCCGCCTGATCAACGTATGACCGAATTTCTATGAGAACAAGGATGGACAGGTTGAGACATCGAGTTATAAAAATATTTTTATAAAAACTATTTTAGTAATATTTTATAGATTTTTTTAAAGTGTTTTAAAAATGATCAATGAAAATTTATCTGATTTAAAGCATTTTAATAAATTCTGGCTTCGTTCCTTTTCGAGGACGAAAAGATTCAAAGGGGGGAGGAATGTGATAACCTAGATTTTGGATATCTGATAATTTGATAATTAACTGATTTTATTCAGTTGAACAGATCAAATTCTAATATCTGCATGAATTTGAAGCTTTGATAGTTAAAGGAAGTCTTTGGTTTTAAAATTTAATAAAAGATATGTTGTCTAATCTTAATATATGTGTATATATGTATATATTGTAATTGGATGATTTGTTTTAAAAATTCAAGTTAATAATTTTCAAAACTAGTTAAAATTTATTCTATATTTTCAAAATCTATATATATATATATATATATATATATATATTAATATATATATATATTATCTTGAGTTAAAATAAGATTTAAATTTTTGGTCATTTCTTTGCTTTTAAAATTCATCTTTAAATAACACATAGTTTATAAATATATATAAGTTTAAACCTTAAATATTAATTTGTATGTCAATCAGATAAATCTAATAATAAAAGATATTTAAATATGTAAATGGATTAAAATAAAAATAATAATAATAAACAAGTATAATAGAGGATATCTGTGATATCCCAGAAACTTCAAGCAAAGTCAATTATGATAATCTCTTTTATAAATTATTTAAAACTGGTAAAAATTGTTATTTATTTCAAAACAAATAATAATTGATTACGTATATTGATATGAATAAATAGAATCATTATTACAAGTTAGATTTTCAAATTTAAATTAAAACTTTGATCTAATTTGAAACTTAAAAAGATTGATATTTTAAAAATATTTTGGATCTAAGGATATATTATACATGATTTTTTTATTAGAGTATAAGTAATTTATATTTTTTATTCTAAAGACTTTATTTATATGATTAAGAAAAGGATTTACTAATTAAGGGATCTAATATAAAAAGTTTTATGAATTATTTTAAAAACTAATTTATACATGCATATTTACAAGTGCATGAGTTCTAGCATAATTGAACAAGTGTTAAGATATTATCATGCCTTGAAAACCATTTATAACAATTTCATTATGAGATAAACAAGTGGCACTAGCTCTTTTATTTTCAAAATTTAGAAATAAATTTAATAACAAAACCAAAAATAAACATATCTCCACCCTTACCTATTTTCATTTCTATATTCAAAAAAAAGTAGCAAAACCATAAACAAAGATCTGTAAGTTAAAACCTTAATTGAAATTAAAATAAACAATAGTCATATCATTTCAGTTTCAAGGAAAATCCAAATCAGTAAGCAAGATCAGGTGCATGTTGAACAAACTATAAATCAACCCAAGCAATTTCAGATTTAAGCAGAAAATTTTCAGTCTCAGGCTTTCGAATCCAGTTTCAACTTCCCTGTTCAAGTTTGTGAGGTGAGTGAACTACCCTTTTTCATTTTGAATCTGCCAGTATCTTGATTTAATGAAATATTGTGAAGTTTGGTTGTAAGATTTGCTTGCATGTATGAGTATACATGGGAGTAATGTATGCATGTTTGGAGACAAGAACCTCTACTCTGTTAAACCTAGTACTGTAAGGAAAAAATTATTTAAAGATTTAAAGTAGATATCTCCTGATGCATGTGAATTCCCGGAATGAAGTATGTTATGTATAAATAAATATGAGTATGATTTCTGCTTATATGATTGAATAAAAGTATGCATACTTGACGAAACTGTGTGAACTCTGTTCTTAGTTTCAGAGCTAAAAATTTTGACCAAAAATTCAAAATATCCATAACTAGTCACTGATAGGTCTTAGATTTCAAACAAAGTATGTTTGTTTGAGTATAAATTAAGATTTCAAACATATGCAAGCATCACAAGTTCATTTATTTCTAAAAATCAAGGTCATACAGTAGGAATTAGAAACTTGTAAGAAATTCAAGTATCAGAATTTAATGTTTCACTAATATCATCTTGATCGTCACCAAAATTCGTGAATTTTAAGAGAGAAATCTGAATTTTTAGGTTCTTATTGAGTGAACATTTCAAGTGTTATCAGAAAATAGGAATTGGGGCTTTTCTGATGATTGCGTGGACAAGAGGGATAGGGATTGGGGTCAGAGGAAGGTGGTAGGCCGTCGATGTTGGGAAAAATGGGTATTCATTTTTCTGATCGTTGTTGGTGATGATACGATAACAACTAGGGTTTAGCAGTGGTTTTGATTTTGTTTGGGTTGTTGAAGCAATTAATAGTCGCGGGTGGATTATCGGTGATTGGACCATATTGGATAGAGGCATGGTAATGTTGCGAAGCTCTGGACCATAACACGTGGTTTCTGGTGATCTTGGGTGTTGAAACGAGGCATTTTGAGTTGTTCATTATTGCTCTGGTTGGGTTAAAGTCTAGATTTCAATATTTGTCGGCGATTCTCGATGCAGGGAGGTCCGGGGGATAGAGGTGGTAGGCGTTGACTTATCGAAGGTCGAGAAAGTGATCGTAGGGCATCAGATCATGGGTGCATATGCACATGTGCACCCGCATTTCTGAATATGGTAAGGGGGTTGGGGAAGAAGATGATTCCTGCGTTTAGCTCGAGTCGATACCGTGAAAGTCTCAAAGTGTAACAACCCGCATATTTATCGATTTTATATTTAATTTTATTTAAATATTTTATCGTTCGTCGGATTTTGGTCCGAAAAGCTACTTTTTGCAAACAGTCGAATTGGGACTCGAGACCACCCCCATTGAGTTCAAAATGACGTTTGCGACCTTTTTGAGTATAAACTTCGATATATTTGGAGATAGTAGGATTTTGACCTTTTTCACTTAGGGCTTTGTTTGGCCTGAACCCATTAGCCACTTACTAACTCAGTCCCAACCCCCTCTCCTCTTCATTACATCATTCCTCATTTCCTAACCCTTCAAGCTTTAGCAAAAATGGTGGAAGAGAGAGGAAATTAAAACTCCAAGCCCTAATTCCATAGCAAAATCCATCTTCTTGCTCCAAACTCAAGAGAACCCATTAGTAAGCATCTCCTTCTTCTTCTCCAACTCATTCTCTCTTTGATTTCACAAATTCCTAAACCTAATTTTGGGAATGTTCTTCTTTTAAAGCTTAGAATCAAGCTTATTGAGTTGGATTTGAAGAGTGGTTGATTCTCCTTCGCTTTCAAGCTTCTTTTTCAATTGCTTGGGTTCAAAGGTGAGATTTTTATCTCACATCTATGCTTATATTTATCTTTGATTGTTAGGTATGAATTCCTAACACTTATTCGTGTGCAATTGCTTTTGGTTTGGATTGATTTGGTGAATATTCCAATTTTTGGTGTTTTGGGTTCAATCCTTTAAAAAAATCATAACTTTGATGTTTGAACATGTGTTTGGTGATGCATCGAGGAGCATATAGGGCCGGGTAGTTGATTGGCATGATCCCTTAGTGCCGTTGCTCGAGAGAATGCAATTTGGTCGAGGTTGGACCTCAATTAGATGGACTGGGAGGGGACTGGCAACAGGTCCGATCGACCGAGCCCTGTAGCCGGCCGAACGACCTACGGCCAAGTACATAAGCACTTCTCTGTTTAAGGTTCGGTCGACCGAGTACAGGGTTCGGCCGACCGACCTGCTTCCCGAGAAATTTTGAGAACAGGGTCCGGTCGACCGAGCTCTGTAGCCGGCCGACCGACCTGCTGCATTTTTGCCTATTTCGCCGAGTTGTTGAATTTCCAACTTTAATCGATTCGTGTTGTTATCATTTGTTATGACTTTGATGACTCCTTTTTAGGATTTTTGAATATCCATTTAATGGATTCTTTATCGGTTTCGTTGGATTTTTATTCACATCTTCGTATGTGAACTTTAGTGATTGATTGTTCCTACAATCTTCTTCGTGATTTGTCACTTTAAAAATATAAAGGTTTTCTATACTAGTAGTAAATATCAAAACATTTTCCTCAAATGATTTCCACACTATTTTATTACAAAGCTCATTTTCTTAAACCGTTTTCCAATCTATTAGTATATACAAGCCTTTACCTCACTTGTTTGAGAAATCTAATTAAACGGCTTAGTAAAACGAGTGGTGTGAAACGCTTGCGTTTACTTCGTCGGTTAATTCTTGGACTTGTTCGATTGAAACTCTTGTGACAATTTTCTAGTGGAGATCTACAATTTGTCCGTAAATATTTAAGTTAAGCTAGTGGCTATGGGACATGAATCCAAGCTCATATATTTACTAGCTTACTGTAATTGACACTTCTTGTTGATCACAACGATCATCTTTGTGGTTTAGACTAGCAATGTGCGATGTCTATTTGTCTATGTGGAGGACTGTTCCTCATTTTTATTGAGTTTCGTCTCATTTCTTGCATGGGTCGTACCTATCTAGGTGCATCGTTGTTTGTTTACACATGGGTCGTACCTTTTTAGGTGCGTCGATGTTTAACTATGCATGGGGTGCACCTTTCTAGGTGCATCGATGTTTGTTTACTTCATGGAGCAATCGGCTCAATAAGTCGGGACATGGGGCGTATCTTTCTAGGTACGTCGATGTTCGACTTTGCATGGGGTGTATCTTTCTAGGTGCATCGATGTTAGACATTACATGGGGTGTACCTATCTAGGTGCATCGATGTTTATTTATGCATGGGATGTATCTTTCTAGGTGCATCGATGTTTATTTATGCATGGGGCGTATCTTTCTAGGTGCGTCGATGCTAGAGCATGGGGCGTATCTTTCTAGGTGCGTCGATGTTCGACTGTGCATGGGGTGTGTCTTTCTAGGTGCGTCGATGTCCAGTTTGTGGGATTGGCCATCCTTTTATTGTGATTTCTGGATTTCTAATTGATGAATTCTGGAATTTGTGTTTCACCAATTTTCGGGATTTCCATTGATAAGTTTTATCAATATTTGTGTATTGGTGAATTTGTGTGTCATTGATTTTTGTGATTGACATTGATATAATCGTCAATATTTATGGTTTGGTGAACGAAATCAGGAGTATGACATTTTCTTTGATTTTTGAGTAGATTTTGTGATATTGATTAATCTCTTGTTGATTTTCAATTACTTATATATATATCACAGCTTGGCATTGTGATTATTATGTGTTCAGTCATAGCTCTTATTCTATATCGTTTCATCTGATATTTATAGTTAGACTGATCCGTTTATTATTTTCTTATTAAATAATACTCGGGTCAGACCGAGATGTTACAGGTGCTTCTGCTTGACTTCTCACTTGGGATTGATTTCTCTGACTTTTGGCTAACTACTTAGATTAGTAGTTTATTTTGTTGTATACACTTGAGATATAGACTCATAGATGTATTCTTTTGTCCAGCACTTGTATCTATTCTTTTGTGATGTTGTGGATCTTTTTGGCCACTACTCTGATATACACTTTCATGTGTTAGTTATATATTCATATCTTCTTCCGCCCTTGTGATATGAATTATCTGTGACTGATTTGTGTTATGCTTATTTCTATATTTGTTTCCGAAGATTATTATAGCCACTGTGTAGTAGCTTTGTGTTTGTATCGGTATGTCGGATTTCCTCTCGAAATAAAATGCATGTTATACTATCTGACATATCGGTGCTCGTGCAAAGCAATTACACGAATGGTCGCTCCTCAACAGCCTTATTCTCCGTGCTAGTTGACAGCATTACACCGTAGTGTTCTTGGTTAGCGTGAGTATAGAGGTGGGGCGCCACAGCTTGGTATTAGAGCCAAACTACGGAACAATATGGAATATTATAACAAGGATCATCGTCCTAATTCCATCTTAGGAGTCGTGCTTTAGGATTTAATTCGAGTCTTCGTACGATTCATCCTATTTTCTTTATGATTCCTTGTTTTATCAATCATGATGGTTTAATATTCATTCTAAGAATAATTTTTCTTCTTCTTTCTTTCTTTTCAAAGGAATATAAATGGTTAGACCAGGCCGCCCTAGCGCCGGTCAATCTAGTGCTACTCCCCAGGATGGAGTATTTATGTCGGCCCAGCAGCTTCTTGATCTAGTGAAGAACGCTCAAGCAGCCAGTCCCAATCCAGAGCCTACTCATCCTAGATCCGGTTTTGTACGCTTGTGTAGAGACTACACCGATTTGGGTGGAAGGCCATTCAAAGGATCCGAGAGTGTTATATAAATTCAAGCTTGGCTCAAATCATGCGATCGTATCTTTTCTCGCATGAACCTTATTGATCTACATCGAGTCCAAGTGGCTTCTAGCATGCTCCAAGCAAGAGCATTAGATTGGTATGAGCTTTTAATTTCTGAAATCGTTGAAGCGGATCTCACATGGGAGCAATTCCGAGATAGATTCGAATTGAAATTTGTGCCGGAGGCTGAAAAAGTAACTTTGGCCCGACGTTTTATTGATCTTGTTCAAGGTGAATCTTCTGTGACAGACTATGTCGCATCTTTCGAATCTCTTTCTAAATACGGGATTGAGTATATTAATACCCCGATGAAGAAAAATCAGAGATTTGTCTATGGCTTGAATAAGAATCTTAAGAAGCCATTGCTTTTGAAACTTGAGGTTTCATTTGATCAGCTTATTGATATCGCTCTTCGTCTTGAAGAGGCCGATAGAGAAAGCGATATTGAAGTTGTGCGTGCCAAATAGAACTTCAACAACAACATGAAGATGCCTATTAAATTCGGAGGCCCCATTCCGAACAAGAAGGGGAGGCAAGAAACCCCGGTAGCAAAAGCTCCTACCTCTAGTCGTGGGCAATGCTACAATTGTGGTTCCACGGACCACTATGCAAGGGAGTGCCTGAAACCTCTCTTTTGCCGTTATTGCAAAAGTTCGGATCATCTTATATCTACCTGTCCCATTCTTCAAAGTAGGAGAGAGGGAGAGCTGAATATTGTGCAAGCTCCTGGTAACACTTCTCGTGGTCAAGATATTTCTCATTCAATCCTTGATGACATTTTCTTTGCGATTATCTTGTTCGTGTTATTTTTGATATGGGTTCCATCTCACTATTTTATATCAAAACAACTTGTTGATTCTTTTTCTTTAAACATTTCGGGCTTGATGACTTCTTTGAGGATTGTAAATCCGGATGGTAGATCCGCAACACACAATTTGTCTTTATTGATGTCGAAATTATTTTATGTGATTTTTCTGTCCGAGCCGATTTTTACTTAGGCTTCGGAATTTACTTTTGTAAGGATTGGCTTAATTATTATGAGGCCATATCCTTTGTCCCGTGTGGACTATTCATCTTTGACATTTTCAATCTGTTAAGTAGATTTCTATTTTTCCTTTAAGATTTTGACTCCAACTTGATGGCATCATTTTATTCCTCAAGCCCACTTATAAGGGAAGTTTACTTCTCTCATTCATGTAGTTTGAGAAATTTTCCGGTATTTTTGAGCTTGTCTTAGGATTATAACCTAAGTAATCTTTTGTGTGGTGCTAAGGTCTTTTCAGTTTGACCTTACCACCGGTTTTCTTTTGCTATGAGTTGCGGAAGTTAGCATTCCACTTACTGCATTCCGCACTCATTATGATTCCTATGAATGAATTATTATGTCATTCAGTTTGTCCAGCTCATTTCATCCATTTTAGGTATCGAGTATTCTATGAATATCTCGATAAGTCCATTCTTGTATTTATTGGTTTTGGATGAAAATAGCAATTTAAAATTTTGCAAATCTTTTCCATAAGATTTATTTATAAGTAAAATTGGATTTTGTTCTTGAAACGAACGAAGAATGTTCTTAAAAGTTTTTAAGAAACATGTTTATTATCTAGAAGACGATTTTGTGATTTTATTGCCCGTTGAGTGCTTTAAGAATTTTGGTCGATGCGCTTGATCAACGTTATCGATAGGAATTTCCTAAACGCTTTGATGAGACAATCAAACACAGTAAAATTCACTTCAAATAAGTAAAATTTTATAAAAAGATGATTACATAAGTTAATTGTAATTTTGAAAGTTTTAGTTTTTGGGAAAGAAGATTATTTGAAAGAATTCTTTTCCGATACTCTTATTCTTGTGTTTTCCTGAAGGGGAACCAAGACTTTGCTATTTGTACCGATACTAGTCGTATTGGTTTGGATGTCGTTCTCTTGCGAACGAGAACATGCTATCACTTGTGCTTTTAAATCATTAAAGCCGATCAAAACTAGGCATGCCACTCATGATCTAGTGCTCGCGGCTAATGTTTTCGCTTTTAGAATTTGGCATCATTATTTTTGGGGGAGAAATTTGTTCTCCACCTCGATCATAAATCTTTGGAATATTTATTTTCTCATAAGGAGCTTCATGTCGACTCGAGTTCCTAACATCTTATGATCTCGATATTCTTTTATTCCCGAAAGGGAAATCGTGTTGCCAATGCGTTTAGTCGTAAGCAACAAGTGGTTGATTCTTTGGTGATGTCTGAGTGGAATTATCTTTTTATTAAGTTCATCGGGCGTTTTGATGTACTTCCTTTTATTGAGTTTCATCTCATTTCTTTTATGGACTTGCGTCTGATGTTCTTTATGGTGTTCGGCTCATCGGATGTACTGTTATTATACTGCATCGATGTTCCGTCTTATCTGGATCAATGGATGTACCATTATTATACTACAACGTTGTTCCGGTTTATTGGTTCATTGGACGTACCGTTTTTGTACTACCTCGGTGTTCCGAAATTATTCGGGCTTTGGTTCATTGGACGTACCGTTTTTGTACTACATCGGTGTTCTGGAATAATTCGAGCTTTGGTTCATTGGGCGTACCGTTTTTGTACTACGTTGATATTCCAAATTATTTGAGTTTCTATTTTCTCGGGCGTACTGTTATTATACTACGTCGTTGGACTGGCTCAATTTTCTGCTATTCTTGACGTTCTCCACGTCTTTTATCTACGGAAATGCCTTAGGGATTCTGGTTTTTTTTTATTCTTGAGCCCGGTGATATTGTAGAAATTGAAGTTTCACCAGATTTGATTTATGAGCAACATCCCATTCGCATCATTGCTTCGGGGATTGAGCGCCTTCGGAATAAAGATATTCTTCTTGTGAGAGTTCAATGGTTCTCAAATCCTAGGGATTGCTCTTGGGAATCTAGAGAATTCATCGAGCAATCCCGTTCGTGCTAACTCTTTCGTGCTCTTTATGGTGAACTTCCTATTTCAAATTTTCTTTTGTGTTGATATGCTTCTGTGGTTGTTACTTCTTATTTTCCTCTTAAGTATTGCGAGGACGCAATTTCTTTAAGGAGGGGAGTCTGTAACAACCCGCATATTTATCGATTTTATATTTAAATATTTTATTTAAATATTTTATCATTCGTCGGATTTTGGTCCGAAAAGCTTCTTTTTGCAAACATTCGAATTGGGACTCGAGACCACCCCCATTGAGTTCAAAATGACGTTTGCGACCTTTTTGAGTATAAACTTCGATATGTTTGGAGATGGTAGAATTTTGACCTTTTTCACTTAGGGCTTTGGTTTGGGCTGAACCCATTAGCCACTTACTTACTCAGTCTCAACCCCCTCTCCTCTTCATTACATCATTCCTCATTTCCTAACCATTCAAGGTTTAGCAAAAATGGTGGAAGAGAGAGGAAATTAAAACTCCAAGCCCTAGTTCCATAGCAAAATCCATCTTCTTGCTCCAAAACTCAAGAGAACCCATTAGTAAGCATCTCCTTCTTCTTCTCCAACTCATTCTCTCTTTGATTTCAGAAATTCCTAAACCTAATTTTGGAAATGTTCTTCTTTTAAAGCTTAGAATCAAGCTTATTGAGTTGGATTTGAAGAGTGGTTGATTCTCCTTTGCTTTCAAGCTTCTTTTTCAATTGCTTGGGTTCAAAGGTGAGATTTTTGTCTCACATCTTTGCTTATATTTATCTTCGATTTTTAGGTATGAATTCCTAACACTTATTCGTGTGCAATTGCTTTTGGTTTGGATTAATTTGGTGAATATTCCAATTTTTGGTGTTTTGGGTTCAATCCTTTAAAAAATCATAACTTTGACGTTTGAACATGTGTTTGGTGATGCATCGAGGAGCATATAGGGCCGGGTAGTTGATTGGCATAATCCCTTAGTGCCGTTGCTCGAGAGAATGCAATTTGGTCGAGGTTGGACCTCAATTGGATGGACTGGGAGGGGACTGGCAATAGGTCCGGTCGACCGAGCCCTGTAGCCGGCCGACCGACCTGCTGCCAAGTGCATAAGCACTTCTCTGTTTAAGGTTCGGTCGACCGAGTACAGGGTTCGGCCGACCGACCTGCTTCCCGAGGAATTTTGAGAACAGGGTCCGGTCAACCGAGCTCTGTAGCCGGCCGACCGACCTGCTGCATTTTTGCCTATTTCGCCTAGTTGTTTGAATTTCCAACTTTAATCGATTCGTGTTGTTTCCTATGTGTTGTTATCATTTGTCATGACTTTGATGACTCCTTTTTAGGGGTTTTTGAATATCCATTTTGATGGATTCTTTATCGGTTTCGTTGGATTTTTATTCACATCTTCGTATGTGAATTTTAGTGATTGATTGTTCCCACAATCTTCTTCGTGATTTGTCACTTTAAAAATATAAAGGTTTTCTATACTAGTAGTAAATATCAAAACACTTTCTTCAAATGATTTCCACACTATTTTATTACAAAGCTCGTTTTCTTAAACCGTTTTCCAATCTATTAGTATATACAAACCTTTACCTCACTCGTTTGAGAAATCTAATTAAACGGCTTAGTAAAATGAGTGGTATGAAACGCTTGCGTTTACTTCGTCGGTTAATTCTTGGACTTGTTCGATTGAAACTCTTGTGACAATTTTCTAGTGGAGATCTACAATTTGTTCATAAATATTTAAGTTAAGCTAGTGGTTATGGGACATGAAGCTAAGCTCATATATTTACTAGCTTACTGTAATTAACACTTCTTGTTGATCACGACGATCATCTTTGTGGTATAGACTAGCAATGTGCGATGTCTGTTTGTCTATGTGGAGGACTGTTCCTCATTTTTATTAAGTTTCGTCTCATTTCTTGCATGGGTCGTACCTATCTAGGTGCGTCGATGTTTGTTTACACATGTGTCGTACCTTTTTAGGTGCGTCGATGTTTAACTATCCATGGGATGTACCTTTCTAGGTGCATCGATGTTTGTTTACTTCGTGGAGCAATCGGCTCTATAAGTCGGGACATGGGGCATATCTTTCTAGGTACGTCGATGTTCGACTTTGCATGGGTTGTATCTTTCTAGGTGCATCGATGTTAGACATTACATGGGGTGTACGTATCTAGGTGCATCGATGTTTATTTATGCATGGGATGTATCTTTCTAGGTGCATCGATGTTTATTTATGCATGGGGCGTATCTTTCTAGGTGCGTCGATGCTAGAGCATGGGGCGTATCTCTCTAGGTGCGTCGATGTTCGACTGTGCATGGGGTGTGTCTTTCTAGGTGCGTCGATGTCCAGTTTGTGGGATTGGCCATCCTTTTATTGTGATTTTTGGATTTCTAATTGACGAATTCTGGAATTTTTGTTTCACCAATTTTCGGGATTTCCATTGATAAGTTTTATCAATATTTGTGTATTGGTGAATTTGTGTGTCATTGACTTTTGTGATTGACATTGATATAATCGTCAATATTTATGGTTTGGAGAACGAAATTAGGAGTATGACATTTTCTTGGATATTTCTGTAGATTTTGTGATATTGATTAATCTCTTGTTGATTTTCAATCACTTATATATATATATCACAGCTTGGCACTATGATTATTATGTGTTCAGTCATAGCTCTTATTCTATATCGTTTCATCTGATATTTATAGTTAGACTGATCCGTTTATTATTTTCTCATTAAATAATACTCGGGTCAGACCGAGATGTGACAGGTGCTTCTGCTTGACTTCTCACTTGGGATTGATTTCTCTGACTTTTGGCTAACTACTTAGATTAGTAGTTTATTTTGTTGTATACACTTGAGATATAGACTCATAGATGTATTCTTTTGTCTAGCACTTGTATTTATTCTTTTGTGATGTTGTGGATCTTTTTGACCACTACTCTGATATACACTTTCATGTGTTAGTTATATATTCATATCTTCTTCCGCCCATGTGATATGAATTATATGTGACTGATTTGTGTTATGCTTATTTCTATATTTGTTTCCAAGATTATTATAGCCACTGTGTGGTAGCTTTGTGTTTGTATCGGTATGTCGGATTTCCTCTTGAAATAAAATGCATGTTATACTATCTGACATATCGGTGCTCGCGCAAAGCAATTACACGGATGGTCGCTCCTCAACAGCCTTATTCTCCGTGCTAGTTGACAGCATTATACCGTAGTGTTCTTGGCTAGCGTGTGTATAGAGGTGGGGCGCCACAACTTGGTATCAGAGCCAAACTTCGAAACAATATGGAATATTATAACAAGGATCATCGTCCTAAGTCCATCTTTGGAGTCGTGCTTTAGGATTTAATTCGAGTCTTCGTACGATTCATCCTATTTTCTTTATGATTCCTTGTTTTATCAATCATGATGGTTTGATATTCATTCTAAGAATAATTTTTCTTCTTCTTTCTTTCTTTTCAAAGGAATAGAAATGGTTAGACCAGGCCGCCCTAGCGCCGGTCAATCTAGTGCTACTCCCAGGATGGAGTATTTATGTCGGCCCAGCAGCTTCTTGATCTAGTGAAGAACGCTCAAGCAGCCGGTCCCAATCTAGAGCCTACTCATCCTAGATCCGGTTTTGCACGCTTGTGCAGAGACTACACCGATTTGGGTGGAAGGCCATTCAAAGGATCCGAGAGTGTTATAGAAATTCAAGCTTGGCTCAAATCATGCGATCGTATCTTTTCTCGCATGAACCTTATTGATCTACATCGAGTCCAAGTGGCTTCTAGCATGCTCCGAGAAAGAGCATTAGATTGGTATGAGCTTTTAATTTCTGAAATCGTTGAAGCGGATCTCACTTGGGAGCAATTCCGAGATAGATTCGAATCGAAATTTGTGTCGGAGGCTGAAAAAGTAACTTTGGCCCGACGTTTTATTGATCTTGTTCAAGGTGAATATTTTGTGACAGACTATGTCGCATCTTTCGAATCTCTTTCTAAATACGGGATTGAGTATATTAATACCCCGATGAAGAAAAATCAGAGATTTGTCTATGGCTTGAATAAGAATCTTAAGAAGCCATTGCTTTTGAAACTTGAGGTTTCATTTGATCAGCTTATTGATATCGCTCTTCGTCTTGAAGAGGCCGATAGAGAAAGCGATATTGAAGTTGTGTGTGCCAAACAGAACTTCAACAACAACATGAAGAGGCCTATTAAATTCGGAGGCCCCATTCCCAACAAGAAGGGGAGGCAAGAAACCCCGGTAGAAAAAGCTCCTACCTCTAGTCGTGGGCAATGCTACAATTGTGGTTCCACGGACCACTATGCATGGGAGTGCCCGAAACCTCTCTTTTGCCGTTATTGCAAAAGTTCGGGTCATCTTATATCTACATGTCCCATTCTTCAAAGTAGGAGAGAGGGAGAGCTGAATATTGTGCAAGCTTCTGGTAACACTTCTCGTGGTCAAGGTATTTCTCATTCAATCCTTGATGACATTTGCTTTGTGATTATCTTGTTCGTGTTCTTTTTGATATGGGTTCCATCTCACTATTTTATATCAAAAGAACTTGTTGATTATTTTTCTTTAAACATTTCGGGCTTGATGACTTCTTTGAGGATTGTGAATCCGGATGGTAGATCCGCAACACATAATTTGTCTTTATTGATGTCGAAATTATTTTATGTGATTTTTCTGTCCGAGCCGATTTTTACTTAGGCTTCGGAATTTACTTTTGTAAGGATTGGCTTAATTATTATGAGGCCATATCCTTTGTCCCGTGTGGACTATTCATCTTTGACATTTTCAATCTGTTAAGCAGATTTCTATTTTTCCTTTAAGATTTTGACTCCAACTTGATGGCATCATTTTATTCCTCAAGCCCACTTATAAGGGAAGTTTACTTCTTTCATTCATGTAGTTTGAGAAATTTTCCGGTATTTTTGAGCTTGTCTTAGGATTATCACCTAAGTAATCTTTTATGTGGTGCTAAGGTCTTTTCAGTTTGACCTTACCACCGGTTTTCATTTGCTATGAGTTGCGGAAGTTAGCATTCCACTTAATGCATTCCGCACTCATTATGATTCCTATGAATGAATTATTATGTCATTCAGTTTGTCCAGCTCATTTCATCCATTTTAGGTATCGAGTATTCTATGAATATCTCGATAAGTCCATTCTTGTATTTATTGGTTTTGGATGAAAATAGTAATTTAAAATTTTACAAATCTTTTCCATAAGATTTATTTATAAGTAAAATTGGATTTTGTTCTTGAAACGAACGAAGAATGTTCTTAAAAGTTTTTAAGAAACATGTTTGTTATCTAGAAGACGATTTTGTGATTTTATTGCCCATTGAGTGCTTTAAGAATTTTGGTCGATGCGATTGATCAACGTTATTGATAGGAATTTCCTAAACGCTTTGATGAGACAATCAAACACAGTAAAATTCACTTCAAATAAGTAAAATTTTCTAAAAAGATGATTACATAAGTTAATTGTAATTTTGAAAGTTTTAGTTTTTGGAAAGAAGATTATTTGAAAGAATTCTTTTCCGATACTCTTATTCTTGTGTTTTCCTGAAGGGGAACCAAGACTTTGCTTTTTGTACCGATACTAGTCGTATTGGATTGGATGCCGTTCTCTTGCAAAGGAGAACGTGTTATCACTTGTGCTTCTAAATCATTAAAGCCGATCGAAACTAGGTATGCCACTCATGATCTAGTGCCCGCGGCTAATGTTTTCGCTTTTAGAATTTGGCATCATTATTTTTGGGGGAGAAATTTGTTCTCCACCTCGATCATAAATCTTTGGAATATTTATTTTCTCATAAGGAACTTCATGTCGACTCGAGTTCCTAACATCTTATGATCTTGATATTCTTTTATTCCCGAAAGGGAAATCGTGTTGCCAATGCGTTTAGTCGTAAGCAACAAGTGGTTGATTCTTTGGTGATGTCTGAGTGGAATTATCTTTTTATTAAGTTCATCGGGCGTTTTGATGTACTTCGTTTTATTGAGTTTCATCTCATTTCTTTTATGGACTTGCGTCTGATGTTCTTTTATGGTGTTCGGCTCATCGGATGTACTGTTATTATAATGCATCGATGTTCCGTCTTATCTGGATCAATGGATGTACCATTATTATACTACATCGTTGTTCCGGTTTATTGGTTCATTGGATGTACCGTTTTTGTACTACGTCGGTGTTCCGAAATTATTCGGGCTTTGGTTCATTGGACGTACCGTTTTTGTACTACGTCGATGTTCCTGAATAATTCGGGCTTTGGTTCATTGGGTGTACCGTTTTTGTATTACGCTGATATTCCAAATTATTTGAGTTTCTAGTTTCTCGGGCGTACTGTTATTATACTACGTCGTTGGACTGGCTTAATTTTCTGCTATTCTTGACGTTCTCCACGTCTTTTATCTACGGAAATGCCTTAGGGATTCCGGTTTTTTTTTATTCTTGAGCCCGGTGATATTGTAGAAATTGAAGTTTCACCAGATTTTATTTATGAGCAACATCCCATTCGCATCATTGCTTCGGGGGTTGAGCGCCTTGGGAATAAAGATGTTCTTCTTGTGAGAGTTCAATGATTCTCAAATCCTACGGATTGCTCTTGGGAATCTAAAGAATTCATCGAGCAATCCCGTTCGTGCTAACTCTTTCGTGCTCTTTATGGTGAACTTCCTATTTCAAATTTTCTTTTGTGTTGATATGCTTCTATGGTTGTTACTTCTTATTTTCCTCTTAAGTATTGCGAGGACGCAATTTCTTTAAAGAGGGGAGTCTGTAACAACCCGCATATTTATCGATTTTATATTTAAATATTTTATTTAAATATTTTATCGTTCATCGGATTTTGGTCCGAAAAGCTACTTTTTGCAAGCAGTCGAATTGGGACTCGAGACCACCCCCATTGAGTTCAAAATGACGTTTGCGACCTTTTTGAGTATAAACTTCGATATGTTTGGAGATAGTAGAATTTTGACCTTTTTCACTTAGGGCTTTGGTTTGGGCTGAACCCATTAGCCACTTACTTACTCAGTCTCAACCCCCTCTCCTCTTCATTACATCATTCCTCATTTCCTAACCCTTCAAGCTTTAGCAAAATTGGTGGAAGAGAGAGGAAATTAAAACTCCAAGCCCTAGTTCCATAGCAAAATCCATCTTCTTGCTCCAAACTCAAGAGAACCCATTAGTAAGCATCTCCTTCTTCTTCTCCCACTCATTCTCTCTTTGATTTCAGAAATTCCTAAACCTAATTTTGGGAATGTTCTTCTTTTAAAGATTAGAATCAAGCCGATTGAGTTGGATTTGAAGAGTGGTTGATTCTCCTTTGCTTTCAAGCTTCTTTTTCAATTGCTTGGGTTCAAAGGTGAGATTTTTATCTCACATCTATGCTTATATTTATCTTCGATTGTTAGGTATGAATTTCTAACACTTATTCGTGTGCAATTGCTTTTGGTTTGGATTGATTTGGTGAATATTCCAATTTTTGGTGTTTTGGGTTCAATCCTTTAAAAAGTCATAACTTTGATGTTTGAAAATGTGTTTGGTGATGCATCGAGGAGCATATAGGGCCGGGCAGTTGATTGGCATAATCCCTTAGTGTTGTTGCTCGAGAGAATGCAATTTGGTCGAGGTTGGACCTCAATTGGATGGATTGGGAGGGGACTGGCAACAGGTCCGGTCGACCGAGTCCTGTAGCCGGCCGACCGACCTGCTGCCAAGTGCATAAGCACTTCTCTGTTTAAGGTTCGGTCGACCGAGTACAGGGTTCGGCCGACCGACCTGCTTCTCGAGGAATTTTGAGAACAGGGTCCGGTCGACCGAGCTCTGTAGCCGGCCGACCGACCTGCTGCATTTTTGCCTATTTCGCCTAGTTGTTTGAATTTCCAACTTTAATCGATTCGTGTTGTTTCCTATGTGTTGTTGTCATGTGTTATGACTTTGATGATTCCTTTTTATGGGTTTTTGAATATCCATTTTGATGGATTCTTTATCGGTTTCGTTGGATTTTTATTCACATCTTCGTATGTGAATTTTAGTGATTGATTGTTCCCACAATCTTCTTCGTGATTTGTCACTTTAAAAATATAAAGGTTTTCTATACTAGTAGTAAATATAAAAACTCTTTCTTCAAATGATTTCCACACTATTTTATTACAAAGCTCGTTTTCTTAAACCGTTTTCCAATCTATTAGTATATACAAGCCTTTACCTCACTCGTTTGAGAAATCTAATTAAACGGCTTAGTAAAACGAGTGGTATGAAACGCTTGCGTTTACTTCGTCGGTTAATTCTTGGACTTGTTCGATTGAAACTCTTGTGACAATTTTCTACTGGAGATCTACATTTTGTTCGTAAATATTTAAGTTAAGCTAGTGGTTATGGGACATGAAGCTAAGCTCATATATTTACTAGCTTACTGTAATTGACACTTCTTGTTGATCACGACGATCATCTTTGTGGTTTAGACTAGCAATGTGCGATGTCTGTTTGTCTATGTGGAGGACTGTTCCTCATTTTTATTGAGTTTCGTCTCATTTCTTGCATGGGTCGTACCTATCTAGGTGCGTCGATGTTTGTTTACACATGGGTCGTACCTTTTTAGGTGCGTCGATGTTTAACTATGCATGGGGTGTACCTTTCTAGGTGCATCGATGTTTGTTTACTTCGTGGAGCAATCGGCTCAATAAGTCGGGACATGGGGCGTATCTTTCTAGGTACGTCGATGTTCGACTTTGCATGGGGTGTATCTTTCTAGGTGCATCGATGTTAGACATTACATGGGGTGTACCTATCTAGGTGCATCGATGTTTATTTATGCATGGGATGCATCTTTCTAGGTGCATCGATGTTTATTTATGCATGGGGCGTATCTTTCTAGGTGCGTCGATGCTAGAGCATGGGGCGTATCTTTCTAAGTGTGTCGATGTTCGACTGTGCATGGGGTGTGTCTTTCTAGGTGCGTCGACGTCCAGTTTCTGGGATTGGCCATCCTTTTATTGTGATTTCTGGATTTCTAATTGACGAATTCTGGAATTTGTGTTTCACCAATTTTCGGGATTTCCATTGATAAGTTTTATCAATATTTGTGTATTGGTGAATTTGTGTGTCATTGACTTTTGTGATTGACATTGATATAATCGTCAATATTTATGGTTTGGTGAACAAAATTAGGAGTATGACATTTTCTTTGATTTTTGAGTAGATTTTGTGATATTGATTAATCTCTTGTTGATTTTCAATTACTTATATATATATATATATATCACAGCTTGGCACTGTGATTATTATGTGTTCAGTCATAGATCTTATTCTATATCGTTTCATCTGATATTTATAGTTAGACTGATCTGTTTATTATTTTCTTATTAAATAATACTCGGGTCAGACCGAGATGTTACAGGTGCTTCTGCTTGACTTCTCACTTGGGATTGATTTCTCTGACTTTTGGCTAACTACTTAGATTAGTAGTTTATTTTGTTGTATACACTTGAGATATGGACTCATAGATGTATTCTTTTGTCTAGCACTTGTATTTATTCTTTTGTGATGTTGTGGATCTTTTTGACCACTACTCTGATATACACTTTCATGTGTTAGTTATATATTTATATCTTCTTCCGCCCTTGTGATATGAATTATCTGTGACTGATTTGTGTTATGCTTATTTCTATATTTGTTTCCGAAGATTATTATAGCCACTGTGTAGTAGCTTTGTGTTTGTATCGGTATGTCGGATTTCCTCTTGAAATAAAATGCATGTTATACTATCTGACATATCGGTGCTCGCGCAAAGCAATTACACCGATGGTCGCTCCTCAACAGCCTTATTCTCCGTGCTAGTTGACAGCATTACACCGTAGTGTTCTTGGCTAGCGTGGGTATAGAGGTGGGGCGCCACACAAAGGGAGATGAGTTTTGTGAATGTGAGGGATGAACTCGAGTATTTTGTCGTGTGGCCCGAGTGTTTTCCTGAGGGATCAAATTTTCTTGATTTCTTTTAAGGGTTTACAAAGAAGTTTGTATGCCAGCTTCAAATAAAATAGAAATGGACCAGTTTCTATGTCTTGATCAAACAGGTTTCAAAAATATAAGTATATTAAAAAAAATTAAATGAAAAGGTGTTTCGAATAAAGTAATTTCAACCCTTGAAAAAAAAAATATTATTAAAATGAGTTCATTGTTGAAATCCGAGTAATTAATTAAAGAATGTGGTTTCCTTATTTATTTAAGGTTTTTCAAATATTAATATACTGTAAGAATATAGACAATGGATAGTAATTTCTTAGTTTAAGTGGATAAGAAATAACTAGATGTAATTAATTTGAGAATAATAAATTACTTAATGTAATTAATTGTGGGTTAATAAATCAATATAATTAGTTAAAGATAACTAACTAATAAAAGTGATTAACGGTTAATTAATTTAGCTTAAGTAATTATGGGATAACCACTTGATGAAGGAAATTAATTAGAGGGAAATTACTAATGGAAGTGATTAAGGATTAATTACCTAGTATAATTAATTGACGGATAAATTAATTCAGATGATCAAGTAAAAGATTAGAAAATTAATCAATGAAGGTAATTAGAGGTTAATTACCGCGAATGGTTAAAAATAATTAATTTATGTAATTAATTAAGGGTAAATTACTTAATGTAATTAAAGATAATTAATCAAGGGTGATTAATTAGGGGATTATTAATTAATTGATTTAATGTTAAGTAAGCAGGATTAAGGGTAATTAAAGTAATTAATTTAATATATTTAAATGAATTAGAATGGTATGGCTAATTCAACCTTGTGTATGGATGTTAGAATGATGTTGGAAGCCTTGGATTAATCGACATCCTGAATATTATTATAACTTTACAATTTTAATAAATTCATTAATTGACATTTCATTCAATCTATTAATTATTAACCTAAATTAGCACTGTTACGTTTTAAATTACTTATTAGCTTACAACAAGTGCTACCATTAGTTCATACACTAGTTCATTCCATTTCCATTCATTATACATTATTTTATTAGTAAGTTAACATTTTAAATTATTAATTTACCTTTTATATCTCATTATAAATTTATGCACACATTAATTAAGATTTTAAATCAATTTAATAATTCCATCTTGGTAACATTTTTATTACAATGAGAATATAATTAACACTTACACTGTTTCACTTATTGGAATTGCATCCAAGTTATTATTTCCATTAATAATTCACTAAATTTTTATTCCTTTCTAAATTAAATTCTAAAAATAAAATTAAATTAACCAATTTTATTTATCATTTTTTTACGGGTCCTTACACTCTCCTCCGCTCAAAACTTTTCGTCCCCGAAAAGGAAAAAAAGTAAAAGAGTAACTTGTAAATCAATATATTTTATTCATAACATTATATTCATAACAATAAGTTTACAGAATAGGATAATTTAAATAAAATATATAGATTTATAAATGATTAAATCTTTATATATTCAAATTAATAAGGTTTGGAAAAACATTTTAAAAATATTTCTAGGTCCAAAATTTACGGAAAATTTCGGCAAAGTCTCCTTTGTATAGAGAGGCTCGGGAGAAAATATAATATACATATACCAATATGCAACATATTTTTCCAAAACAATATGTATCCCACCCCGGAAAAAATAATATAATAACGCTAAAACCGTAATCCAAAAACGTACCTATTTGTCGGGCAATTTACGCTTATATTATGAAACCAAATACAGTAGCAATTGCTTCCATAACCTGTAATTCACTTATATAATCCAAAAAGGTTAACAATTACATTAAATGAAATATTATTTTTCTTTCATCCACTAACAAACAAAGCAATGTCAAACACAACAATCACTTGCAATCACAACATACAACCATCATACAGAATCAACATAATCAATCATTCATTCATATCAAACAAAACAAATATTTGTTCGGGTTCAACTTTAAATTGCACATAATGGAAAATAAACTACTTAGTGCACCATTTACTCAACAGTCTTAGATGAAACTAAATAGATTATTTTATTCATCCAAACAATTTTAGAGTATCCCTGCCCAAACAGCTCTAAGTCAAACAAATAACAATTTCAAACAATAGATTAATTTCATTTTTTATTAATTTCGTTCATATAATAACTTATCTTTTTAATTTACATTTTTTTCTTCTCTTACAGTTTCATTTCCTTTTATTCATTCCTAACAAAATCTCATTTCACTTATTCATATCATGAATATTTTTATTTTATTACATTGCACACATTTATTCACTTTTTAATTTCATGTACTTAAGTTTATAATCTTTTATTTATATTAGTTATCTTTTTATTAAAAGCAATTTTAATTATACCTAAGTTTATACCACTAGAACAACAAATTCTTATTTATTGAAGAATTTCATCAAATACCTTCATTATTTCAAATTTACTCGTATAATATCCTATTACATTTCTTATTAACACTTCAACTTTTTATATCTTTTGGTAAGTTATATATATGCCTTTAAGAATGTAATTGAAAGTTATACAAGTTTTCTCAACTCTTTTAATTAATTTACTGTTCAATAATAATCCTTTGTTTTATATGTTACAAATTTTAATTTTCTTTTAATTTCATTCATAATCTAGCATTAATCTCTTATTTTAATTAAAGGTTCCAATTTATAAATTAGTTACAACCCATTTCCTACAATAATTGAAACTATTGATTAACGGAAACTTAAGAACTAAATATCGGGTTAAATTTCAAAGCAATTTAAAATAACAGATAAATATATACTTATAATTTATATATCCAATAATAATTAAAACAATTTAAAATTTTATATTTGGTTTATCAAAACAAATCGGCAGCAAACTACTACAGTGGCCTTCCCACTTCGAAACTCGAAAATGAATGTCGATGATGCGTGCACTCATCACCAAAATTATTTTCCAGCGACAGAGAGGGGAGTACAAAACTTATTGCTTTCCAAAGTTTCTTTAAAACAACTCTTTCAAATCATTTTGAAATATTTATATCATAAAATACTTCTAAATAATATTATTATTATATTCCAAACATTGAAAGAATTTTCAAAACCCCGGGACTTAGGTTCTAAATTTTCAATTTTCATTTATTTTATTCTCACTCTTATTTCAACTATTATTTAAATTTTCATTACCTAACACCCAGTATTTTGCAACCAAAAATATATATCATTTATAAAAAATGTATTTTATTATATAGAAAATATAATAGGAAAAATTATTTCATTCACCTATATTAAAACAAATATTATGTCGGTCTGTCTTATTAAGTGTTTAGAAATCCCTATTGATGTCATAGCGTCCCATGCACCAACCAGAATTTATAAATACAAAATGGAATAGATTAAGAAAATATTAAAACCTTTTATAACACTAACAAATACGCTCTCTCATATTATACACTCATCGACTCCTCATAGGGTATTACTACCATATTTAAAAAGAGTCAGACTGTGACACCCCACCTCTATACCCACGCTAGCAAAGAGTATTAATAGATAATACCGTCTGCTAACACGGAGAATAAGGCAGTTTAGGAGCGACCATCTATGGCCTTGCTTTAATTATCTATTGAATACATCGACAATTTCCTTACCAAGCAGATCGACATATCCAATGAACACTTAAAACAAAACCATAGGTGGCTAGATGATCTATCAGAACAGAATATAACAACTCCAATGCAATATACATCACAGAACAGTAAACCATCATATACACACATATACTGATACAAAGCTGCGTATACAAAATAATACATGTCAAGTGGTAAAGCAAACCACAATATATAGACGAGTCGATAGAATACATATCAGAGTTATAACAGAAAGGACTACACAAAAAGCTAAGACAAAAAGGAGTCAGCGGAATAGTCCATGCGGAAGCAAAAGAGGCTAAGTCCAAAGCACCTAACCTGAAACATCTCGGTCTGACCCGAGTATAAAATACCCGGGTCAGTCTAGCTAAACAAATCAGTTAAATAAACTGAACAACAATAAACCTGCAGAGTCATATAGTATAACAAATATCTCTAGAGGAGATAACACAATCATCAACAAGAGATGAAGCAAATTGAACAAGCCTCATATCATTGGCAACATATAGAAACAAAGGATACAAATATCCCAAAACAAGCCAAAAGACAAATAACAAATACCAATAAGGTATACAAGTTCCACAGGTAATCGTCATACACCATGCGGCTCAAACAGACCAACACGATGGGCGATACCAAGGGAATATAACATCAATGAAACATATGATTGCTCGAGCTCAGTACTGTACAACAAGGATCCATAAGCCCGAAGGCTCCAAACCCAAGTATCACCCATGCGGCACATAAGGCCAACATCAGAGCGAAACTATATAGGGCGACAAACCCGAAGGCACAAACCCAATATCACCCATGCGACACATAAGGCCAACATCGGAACGATACTATAGGGCGACAAGCCGTAGTGGTGAAGGTCGAAGACCCAGTACTGGACACCACTAACTGGCGGAATGTGTCACAACTCTCGAAAAGGAATCCGAAAAGTGTTAACGTATGTCCCATAACCACTCGTTCGCACTAAACGGTTTACTATCCGTCAGCCACTTTCACACTCAAAGCAGTACAAATTTACCTCATATCATCGGTAAACTAAACCTGAAGGTCAAAACGATCAATCGAATAGGTCGGGGACTAATCGGAAAGATAAACGCACAGATTCATGGTCCGTGTTTTGCCCAACCATTTAATCACCCTTCCACTTCGCTCGAAGTGCGAAAGTGTGTGTTTTAAATAGAATTTATAAATTGGAGAAACGAGCTTTTAAATGCGATTCGAGAGATTATTTTACAAAAACCCGTGGATGAAGTCAAGAGTAAGTTATCAAAGCCAAAGATGCAATAACAAATATTAAAAACCAACTTGAATCGATAAAATCTGGAAAATCAAATCAAAATATGCAAAATAGGCAAAACATGCAGAACAGAGCAGGTCGGTCGACCGGACTACAGGGCTCGGTCGGCCGGCCAGATGCAGGAAACAAAATATGGCTCGGGGCATCAGGTCGGTCGACCGGAGCTTGCGCTCGGTCGGCCGAAGGCTGTTTTCCAGCACTTCTTGCCCTTCTCAAATGAATTCCAAACCTTTTTCAAATCAAAGCAATAGCACATGAATATTTGTTAGGAAATCATACCCAACATCAATGATAGCAAGAGAGGTAGATGTGAGTTAAAAACTCACCATTTCACACAAAACAAAGAAGATGAAGAAGCACAAATGCAAGGAATCAACCAACTACACTCCACTTCAACACTACAAGCTTCAATCTAGAATCAAAGCAAGAATTTCCTACGTTAGGGTTAGGAAATTACTGAAATTGAAGAGGAGAAGAGATGGAGAAGATGGTGATGAACTTACCAATGGATCCCCTTTGATTTTGGAGCAAGAATCAAGCTTTGCAAAGGAAACTAGGGCTTGCTAATTTCTATTTCCACTTCCTTTCCCCCATTTCAGTTTTAACTTAAGAAATGAAATGAAGTGAGAGTGAATGGAAAGGAGAGGGCTGAAGTAGAGAGGTTAAGTGGGTTTAGTTAGCTAGTGGGCTGAACCCAGACCCAAAACCCAATAGAAAAAGGGTCAATATTTCACAAACTCCAAACATATCAAAGATTATACTCAAAAAGATCGAAAACGTCATTTTGGAACCAATGGAGGTAGTTTTGAGTTCCGATTCGGCCATTTGCAGAAAGTAACATTTCGGACCTAAATCCGACCAACGACGCCATATTTAAATCAAACATTTAAATATGTAATCGTTAAATGGGGGGGTTGTTACAGATCTTCCCTCCTTAAAGAAATTGCGTCCTCGCAATACTTAAGGAGAAAATGAATAGTAACAACCAAAAGGCATATCAACACAAAAAAATATCCGAAGAAGAAGCTCACAATAAAGAGCACGAAAAGATAAGCCCGAACTTGCTTGCTTAGAGAATTCTCTAGATTCCTAAGCTCAAATATTCGAAACACCGACGTAATGCAAACAATACGTCAATGAACCGAAGCCCAACAAAAAGAAGCACACTAAAACGTCCGATGAACTTGGTAAAAAGATCATTCCATTCGGACATCAACAAAGAAACAATCACTTGTTGCTTACAATAAAGTGCATTGGCAACACGATCCCCCTTCCGGGAGTATACAAAGAATATCAAGGTCATAAGATGCAAGGAACTCGAACTAACATTAAGTTCCCTATGAGAAGATAAATATTCCAAGAATTTATGATCGAGGTGGAGAACAAATTTCTCCGCCATAAATAAACGATGATGCCAAACTCTAAAAGCGAAAACGATAGCCGCGAGCACTAAATCATGAGTGGCATATCTAGTCTCGATAGGCTATAACTATTTAGAAGAATAAATGATAGCACGTTCTCTTTTGCAAGTGAACGGCATCCAAACCAATACGATTAGCATTGGTACAAAAGATAAAGTATTAGTTCCCTATGGGAATAACAAGAATAGGGATATCGAAAAGAAAGAGTTCTTTTAAATTAATTTTCTTTCCCAAAAAGCTAAGACTTTAAAAATTACAATTATCTTTATGTAATAATATTTCAAGAAAAATTTACTTATTCCAAATCAATTTACTGTGCCTGATTGTCTCATCAAAGCGTTTAGGAAATTCCTATCGATAACGTTGATCAAGCGCATCGACCAGAATTCTTAAAGCACTCAATGGGCAATACAATCACAAAATCATCTTCTATATGATAAACATGTTTCTAGAAACTTTTAAAAATATTCTTTGTTCGTTTAAAGCACAAAAATCCAATTATACTTATAAATAAATCTTATGAAAAAGATTTGCAAAATTCTTTAAATTGCTATTTTCCATCCAAAATCAATAAATACCAAAATGGAATCATCGAGATATTCGTTGAATACTCGATTCATAAAATGGATGAAATGAGCTGGAAAAACTGAATGACACAACAAATCATTCATAAGAATTACAATGAGTGCGGGGAGCGGTAAGTGGAATGCTTACTTCCGCAACTCATAGTCAAATGAAAACCGGTGGTAAGGTCAAGCTACAAACACCTTAACACTACAGCAAAAGATTTCTTGGGTGATAATCCTAAGACAAAACCAAAAATACCAGAAAATTCTCAAACTACAAGAATGAGAGAAACAACACTTTCCTCATCATGAGGGCTTAAAGAATAAAATGATGAGATTAAATTGGAATCGAAATCACAAAGAAAATAGAAATCTGTTTAACAGATTGAAAATGTTGAAGATGAATAGTCCACTCGGGGTTTAGGAGATGGCTTCATAATAACTAAACCAATTCTTTCAAAAATATCAATTCCGAAGCCTAAGTAATGCATAACATGCAAATCGGCTCGGAAAGAAAAATAACATAAATTAATCTCGATATCAATACAAGCAAATTGAGTGTTGCGGATTCACCAATTCGGATTCGCAATTCTCAAAGAAGTGACCATACAAGAAACATCCAAAGACAAATTGTCGAAGAGCTTCTTCGATACGAAAGAATGTGAAGCCCCCGTATCGAAGGGAACTCGAACACAATAGTCAAGAAATAAAATAGAACTTTCCTAAACAGATGGAGATGTACCTTTTCTCTGAGAAGAACCTCTAGAAGCATCTGTTATCTTTATCTTGCCAGATAGAGGATTATTCGGAACAATAGGACAAGTGAAAATACGATGGTCTTCCTTCTTGCAATAGTGGCAGAAGAGAGGCACAGGGCAAGCTCGAATCATATGATCAGGGGAACCATAATTGAAACACTTCCGAGTGGAAGGTGTTCCAGCAGACTGAGGTTGAGAATTAGATTCAACGGGCTTTTTCTTCTTGGAAGGGAAAAATTCCCGCTTATCCAATGGAAACTTCTTCTTGTTGGGGTTCTCGCAAACCTCAACATCATTCCCACAATCACACTCCTTCTCGAAGGCTTCGAGATGAAGTGCCGAATCAAACAACTCCTCAAAGGAAAGCTTAAGCTGGAGCATTAAAGACTTCTTAAGACATTTCTTAAGACCAGATACCAACTTCAAATTCTTCCTATAAGATGTTTTAATGAATTCAAGACCATGCTTAGATAAGGCCTCGAAAGATGCAACATATTCAGAAACGGAGGAATCCCCTCGCTTCAATTCAAGAAAGCGCCGGGACAACAAAGCTTTCTCAGATTCAGGAACGAACTTGAGTTCGAATCGTTCCCGAAACTGAGTCCAAGAAAGAGCAGACTCATCAAATTCAGCTAAAAGAAGCTCGTACCAGTCAAGGGCACGCTTTTGCAATAAGCTAGAAGTTACAAGATCTCTACCATGGTCAGAAAGATCCATGCGAGAGAGAACATGCTCGTACATGCGAACCCAAGCTTGGACCTCAAGAACAATCTCGGAGCCTTTAAATGGTTTCCCTCCAAGATGAGAAAAATCACTACACAAACGTGCGAAGGTGGACTTGCATGGAGGAGATGTTCGAGTAGGAGCTGGAGGCTGTGTGCTCCTAAACCACTCTAAAAACTGATCGGCAGACATATAGACGTCGTCCGGATGTGAGCCACTGGATTGCCCAGCATCCGAGTGTCGTCCTCCGTCTCTTCCAACCATAAGCTGAAAGTTAAGATAAGGTAAAGATTATTCCCTAGGTAGATAATGCAATATGGAAATGCATTCCTAGGCATATTCCCAAATCCTATCTAACCTTTGATGGTAGAAGGAATAGAGACACACGATGATTCAAATATTTGTATCACTTATCACACTCTGATGTATCGTAATATGTGCTTCTATTCTGTGTTTATCATATTTTGTTCTGAACTCAGCTCTGATACCAAACTGTGATGCCCCACCTCTATACCCACGCTAGCAAAGAGTATTAATAGATAATACCGTCTGCTAACACGGAGAATAAGGCTGTTTAGGAGCGACCATCTATGGCCTTGCTTTAATTATCTATTGAATACATCGACAATTGCCTTACCAAGCAGATCGACATATCCAATGAACACTTAAAACAAAACCATAGGTGGCTAGAGGATCTATCAGAACAGAATATAACAACTCAAATGCAATATACATCACAGAACAGTAAACCATCATATACACACATATACTGATACAAAGCTGAGTATACAAAATAATACATGTCAAGTGGTAAAGCAAACCACAATATACAGACGAGTCGATAGAATACATATCAGAGTTATAACAGAAAGGACTACACAAAAAGCTAAGACAAAAAGGAGTCAGCGGAATAGTCCATGCGGAAGCAAAAGAGGCTAAGTCCAAAGCACCTAACCTGAAACATCTCGGTCTGACCCGAGTATAAAATACCCGGGTCAGTCTAGCAAAACAAATCAGTTAAATAAACTGAACAACAATAAACCTGCAAGGTCATATAGTATAACAAATATCTCTAGAGGAAATAACACAATCATCAACAAGAGATGAAGCATATTGAACAAGCCTCATATCATCGGCAACATATAGAAACAAAGGATACAAATATCCCAAAACAAGCCAAAAGGAAAATAACAAATACCAATAAGGTATACAAGTTCTACAGGTAATCGTTATACATCATGCGGCTCAAACAGACCAACACGATGGGCGATACCAAGGGAATATAATATCAATGAAACATATGATTGCTCGAGCTCAGTACTGTACAACAAGGATCCATAAGCCCGAAGGCTCCAAACCCAAGTATCACCCATGCGGCACATAAGGCCAACATCAGAGCGAAACTATATAGGGCGACAAACCCGAAGGCACAAACCCAATATCACCCATGCGGCACATAAGGCCAACATCGGAGCGATACTATAGGGCGACTAGCCGTAGTGGTGAAGGTCGAAGACCCAGTACTTGACACCACTAACTGGCGGAATGTGTCACAACTCTCGAAAAGGAATCCGAAAAGTGTTAACGTATATCCCATAACCACTCGTTCGCACTAAACGGTTTACTATCCGTCAGCCACTTTCACACTCAAAGCAGTACAAATTTACCTCATATCATCGGTAAACTAAACCCGAAGGTCAAAACGATCAATCGAATAGGTCGGGGACTAATCGGAAAGATAAACGCACAGATTCATGGTCCGTGTTTTGCCCAACCATTTAATCACCCTTCCACTTCGCTCGAAGTGCGAAAGTGTGTGTTTTAAATAGAATTTATAAATTGGAGAAACGAGCTTTTAAATGCGATTCGAGAGATTATTTTACAAAAACCCGTGGATGAAGTCAAGAGTAAGTTATCAAAGCCAAAGATGCAATAACAAATACTAAAAACCAACTTGAATCGATAAAATCCGGAAAATCAAATCAAAATATGCAAAATAGGCAAAACAGGCAGAACAGAGCAGGTCGGTCGACCGGACTACAGGGCTCGGTCGGCCGGCCAGATGCAGGAAACAAAATATGGCTCGGGGCATCAGGTCGGTCGACCGGAGCTTGCGCTCGGTCGGCCGAAGGCTGTTTTCCAGCACTTCTTGCCCTTATCAAATGAATTCCAAACCTTTTTCAAATCAAAGCAATAGCACATGAATATTTGTTAGAAAATCATACCCAACATCAATGATAGCAAGAGAGGTAGATGTGAGTTAAAAACTCACCTTTTCACACAAAACAAAGAAGATGAAGAAGCACAAATGCAAGGAATCAACCAACTACACTCCACTTCAACACTACAAGCTTCAATCTAGAATCAAAGCAAGTATTTCCTAAGTTAGGGTTAGGAAATTACTGAAATTGAAGAGCAGAAGAGATGGAGAAGATGGAGATGAACTTACCAATGGATCCCCTTTGATTTTGGAGCAAGAATCAAGCTTTGCAAAGGAAACTAGGGCTTGCTAATTTCTATTTCCACTTCCTTTCCCCCATTTCAGTTTTAACTTAAGAAATGAAATGAAATGAGAGTGAATGGAGAGGAGAGGGCTGAAGTAGAGGGGTTAAGTGGGTTTAGTTAGCTAGTGGGCTGAACCCAAACCCAAAACCCAATAGAAAAAGGGTCAAAATTTGACAAACTCCAAACATATCAAAGATTATACTCAAAAAGATCGCAAACGCCATTTTGGAACCAATAGAGGTAGTTTCGAGTTCCAATTCGGCCATTTGCAGAAAGTAACATTTCGGACCTAAATCCGACTAACGGCGCCATATTTAAATCAAACACTTAAATATGTAATCGTTAAATAGGCGGGTTGTTACACAGACCCCACAAAGCTAAGGTTTATCGCTAAACCAAAGCTTTGATACAAGATGTAACGTCCCGCCTTTTCATACGTTTTAAATCGACGATAAACCACACACGTCAGACTTAAACCATATAGAAGGGCGGATTGTTATAGGGTAAATAAGCAAAAGTAGAGAAAGGAAAAAACAAAATAGAATCTTACAGCGGAACGATAAAATATAATAATCAAATATACAGTTCATGAAGCTGTTTTATAAACATTTGATTATATTTATACAATACATATCAGAGTTGCACATACCAACGAATAGTACTCGATGCAGCGGAATACAGTGTAGTGGAACAATATGATATAATAATAATAATGAAATCTTCATTTTCGTCCTCCAGAAATAAAGCCTTCGATCCTGAAATGCTCGGACTGACTCGAGCGAATTGAAAAGACAAAACACTCGAGTTGGAACTAAAAGATCTTATGTAAGTTAAATCAACTGAAATTAATATGAGTGTAACGGCGTCGGAGATGTTTACGGGGTTTGACATCTCCTATCCAGAGTCTAACATGAGTGTTGTAACTTAAGAGATGCTCGGGATTCACATCTCCTAAGGATCCGTAAAACTATTTATTATTTAGTAATATTTCGCTATTATAATAATTTCTATTTGTAAAATAAACATACTTTTTAATAGCATTAAGGGGTTACCCATATAGCCCTTAACACATAATAGTCCCAGTAGTCCATCCAATATCATAGTCCCTCCTGATCGAGAAGCCACCAGAGGATACCACATGGGCTACGGGAGAAAACTAAATTCGTACAAGACGCGCTAGGGTAGGTGACACGGCACAACTAGGCAATGCCAGAGTAGATATACCTATTACGCTTCCGATCAAAGGTGCTACCTCATTAACCCGTCGATCGCTCCTGTTTTAGCCACCTTATGCCAACTCACGGGAGTTGGGTCCACGTATTTACCTCAAAGAAAACGCCGCCACCATCCTACTTCATTCTGGGATCTCCACCGCGTACACGGTTGTTAAAGTGGTTTTTGGAGTTGGCAGAGAGTATGACAACTTCTGATCCCGGTCTCTTTAACAACCAACCGTTATTATAACATCGCGGTCTTATCAAAATAGTTTATACCTTTAAAACCAGAATATAATATCCATTTCAAATCCATTTAAATACGATATCATTTCCTCTTTTTAAAAACCAAATCAAATTTGATATCATTTTCAAATATATCCTTTTCTAAAACTATAACATTTCAAAGTTATAATATTTCGAAACCAAAACTTGAAATATAGCCTTTCAAAACATAAACTTTGAATCTCAAAATTTTGAAACATACTACACCACTTAAATGGTTTAAATGTTTAATTACTTTATGTAGTAAAATAACTTCTTCACCTTCACAAATCAATTCCAATATGGATTTTAAATTTACAAATAAACCAATATAATTTCCATATATTTCAAAGCTTTAATTATTCCACCATTTCAAAACTTATTCTTTGATAATTTCATAAATATCAATTTCAACTATTATTATTTAGATTTGAAATGTTTACTTAATAAATCAAATATCATTTTAGTAAAACCTTTAGACTTCAAATAACTGGATATTCTTTCAATTACATTAACTTGATAACATTCATTTAAATCAATTTGATATTCATTTAAATCCTCTAAACAAAATTCAAGTTATAAAATCATACCTATTAAATCTCAATTTATTTACATTTCAAATCAAGTTTCCGAGGATAATTCTTAAATACTTTAATTCAAATCAAATTCACATTATCTTCCAATCTTAATTTTATTTGAGTCATTATAACTCTATATACCATAGAATTTAAATAGATACTTAACCATATTATATAAAAGAAATCAAACTTTATTATTTAGCTTATTTTATAATACAAAACAAATTATACATAGCTAAATCAATAATAAAATAGCATTTATATAACCTTTAAAATCAATATCTGTATAGCCCATATATTTCTTTACAAAACCATAAAAATCATTTCAAAAATAATTTTATATACCACGGTGCCTGTATAAAATATTCTATCCTATGGTCAAGTGATACAGATATTTATCATTTCAATCCGCAATTAAAAATAAAAATGCAGTTGTATATCATTTCAAACCGCAATCCTGAATAAGAATAAATGCATAACAACTTGCAAATTATGATGATATAAATAAAGCATCCATTAATCCATCACAATCATCATCCAAAATAATCAATCCATACCAATAGATAACAAATAACATATATAACGGGTATTTAACAGGCAGTTATATTCAATAATAAATTAAATAACGATTTTACTTCAAATAAATGCAATAACTGAGACGATGATTAAAAATATACGAAAAAGTCATAAATAAATGCATAATCACAAAAAAAAATAATTTAACAAACATAAGAAATTTTAGAAGTTGTGAGTGGGTTAAAACACTCACCTTTTGAATTTAAATTCAATTTAAATCCAAAAATTTGACAGTCTCAGAATTCGTTCAAACCAGCACTAGAATGTTCAGAATCCCAATACGAACGCTATTCAAGGCCACGTCATCCTTAGGCAATTAGCTCCAGTAATCATGCACGCTTCAAACCCTAACCGCCACGAACGCACCGCCACACGAACTGTTCACGCACGCGTCACCAATCGACCACGACCCAGCCACCACCTCCATGCCACGCGCCCATGCTCGGCCACACGAACCCCCATAGCTATGTCGATCTATGCCAAAACCTACAGAAGCCGCCGTAAATTTCATGCCCTAATCTAATTGTTGCAAGCAATCTAACCGTCAACTCACCGAAGTAAGCACACCGATGGACAGCTCTGAGGAATCTCTTCAAAACCCAGAAAGGAATTGACGATCCGACACCGTTCATCAACGAGCGATGAACGGTCGAGAATTGATTATTGAATTCTGAGCAACCGGTGAATCAATTTGAAAAACGAACAGTACCAGAAGATTACGCTCATTGAGAGCTTCAATATATATTTTTTTCAAATTTTTTTGAGGAGTTTGAAATTTGGTGTTTGCCTACCATTGAAATGAGGAGGTGAAAGGAATTGTACGTACAGGACAAATGAGAAATAGAAAGGCTAGGGTTTATAACAGGGTATTTACAGACAATGTTGAAATAGAATGGGTCAGATCTATGGGATATATGCACTGAACGATGAATGGCCCGAAAAGCCCGTTCTGACTCCAGAACGAAATTGGATCAACCCATATATCAAAATAGATGTTTTAAAATATTTTAAACGTGATGGAACAAGTTTCAAGTCCAAATTCCATCGTATGAAGAAGTTATGGTAAAATCAATATTTTTCAAATTGATTTCAATTGATTTCAATTTCATTGATTTCAAGGCATTTCGAGTCCCTACGATCAAACGACAAGTCCGATCGCTACGAAACTTGAAATCCTACAATAATTCACCGTTACAGATCCGATGAAACTAGTTTCGTCGAAATCCGAGTCATTGGAAAAATGGCTATTTTTACATTAATTAAATAATTTAATAATTAATTAATAAAATCCAATTTTTAATTTCAATCTTAAAATTGACCAATTTTATCACTATTATATTTCTCAATCATTTACAATTTTTTAAACAAATTAAAAGTCAATTTAAAGTTGATTAACTTATCGATTTCGGTATTATCCTCAATTCCATTCAATTCAGAAATTATAAATTTAATTTCCAAAATTTTTATTAAATTAAATTAACAAATCATTATTCCATTCATTATTGTCAAATAGATGGATTTAACATTGCATTCAAAACTATTACATATATTTCCTCATATTTCATCTTCATTTCAAATAACCTACTATTTAGCTATTTCAATTTCATTTGATTGCAATTAATCCAATTATTGAATTTTACATTTCAAGTAAATAAAATAAAGTTTTGATTTCCATTATTCTTATCCAACTAGTTGCTTTAATTAATTGGTATTGCACTAATTAAGTCAGTTACTATAATTGCTATCAAATTAAATTCTGTGAATTAAACAAATATGTAATTTATAACAATTGTAACCATTAAACTTTAATTACCTTTAAGTTTATTTCCTTCAACCCAATATTAAAATTACTTACAGAATATTGATTTTATTCAATGACCATTTATTGTAATTTAAATTCCTTAATTTAATTCAATGCTTACATTTTGTTTTCATATATTCAATTTGTAGCTACGTATACTTCTCTATTATTTTCATTGATTTGAATTTCATTCAATTTTTTATAGTCGCCTTATATTAACATCACTACCTTTTATTTTAAATTATCAGATTCATTCTTAAACCACTAACCATACCTTATTACCAAATATTACGTTAAATTTTCACTAATGTAATATTTAATTCCATTTATTGCAATAGGTTCCAATTAATAGTGATTGTGCTAAATTGGGTGTTATCAACTTGCATTAACGTTATTACATTAATCTACGTCCAATTTCAATTAATATTCCCAATAAATTTATTTAGCTTTCTGTTACACCAATTTCTATCTTATAAATAAATTTTCTGTTTCCTTTTTTATTTACACCCACACTTTCCATTATTATTTTAATTATCATTAAAGCACATTTAGTTATCTTTATTCTTCCCAACTAATTACCATCTATTATTATAACTTTACAATTTTAATAAATTCATTAATTGACATTTCATTCAACCTATTAATTATTAACCTAAATTAGCATTGTTACGTTTTAAATTATTTATTAGCTTACAACAAGTGCTACCATTAGTTCATACACTAATTCATTCCATTTCCATTCATTATACATTATTTTATTAGTAAGTTAACATTTTAAATTATTAATTTACCTTTTATATCTCATCACAAATTAATGCACACATTAATTCAGATTTTAAATCAATTTAATCATTCAATCTTGGTAACATTTTTATTACAATAAGAATATAATTAACATTTACACTGTTACACTTATTGGAATTACATCCAAGTTTATTAACAATTCACTTACCAATCTTATCCAAGTTATTATTTCCATTAATAATTCACTAAATTTTTATTCCTCTCTAAATTAAATTCCGAAAATCAAATTAAATTAACCAATTTTATTTATCATTTTTTTGGGTCGTTACAGGATTTCACAGCAGACTTCTTATAGTTGAGTCTTAATGAAACCTAACATATAATGAATTTAATTTCATATATAAAGGGGACCAAATGTGACATTGCTATATTAATATGGTTTTGACAATGGACCAAATGTTGATCGATTATTTTCCACTTACTAAATTAATGACATATGGTGTTTTTGATGTTTTGGTCCCTTGGATGTTGTAAATATTAACTGTCCCATGGGAAAAAATTAATGCACCATCCACAAACAATATTATTTTTCATCACCAATATATTAAAATTCTTATACATTTGGATATGGACTATGCAACTACAATATTGGTGCACCCGTTTCAAAATCACCTATGTTGGACTAAACCTGAAATACTAATAATTTATTGTTTTTACAGTATCATAAGTGGAATTTTTGACTAAAACCAAGTATACTTATCTTGTAAGACCCGTAAATTTTTGATAATTAAAATACAAATTCAATAAGATTTCGTGATTTAATGTTAGAAAAAAATTTGTAAATTCGTTTGGAATAATAATAACTGGAATGAATTGCAACAATAATTATCCAAGTAATGAAGAATAAAAGCTACTTAGTGAATGCCTTTACAATTAATAGTTGAATAGGATAATAAATGTTGAATTCATTGGGTATAATAGAGTAATTGATTGATAAGTAAAATCTATTTAAAATCAAACATTGAATATTGAACAGGTAAATTGTTTAAATTTAATATTTAAAACTTATTGAATGATTGAATAACTGTAAATGAAAATAGTATTCTAAATTGTGAATTGGTTTTAAAAGTTGAATCTTATAAGTTCGATTTCAATATTTCAAAAGATAACGAATTATTGGATAAGCGAAATTGTTTAAATTTAATATTTGGGATTTATTGAATAATTTAATAACGGGAATTGAATAACCGTATAATGGAAATAGTTGTTCTAAAATTTTGATTCGTTTCAAAAGTTAAATTTTTAAGTTCGTTTTGAATATCTTAAAAGATAGTGATTTAAGAATAATCAAATTGTTTAAATTTAATATTACAGATGTTTGAATAATTAAATTCCGAATTTGATACGATCAATTTGATATTGAAATTTAATATATGAAAATAGAGTGAATAATTGAAATTTGATTTAATATGATTCAGATTGGTTTCCAAAGTGAATATAGGTTATGTTGGGATTATAATAGAGTTAATAAGATTTTAAAATTGAAAATTATTGGATAATTGAATAACGGGTTTAATATGATTAAAAATGATTTGTAAAATTTTATTTTATCATATTAAAGTAAGAATGATGTTGTAGAACTTTTAAAATTGAATTAAAAGTAAATTTGTGAAAATTGAATATTTTAATATTTAATTATCGACTAGAAAACAGCTAATTTTTGAACAGTCTCAGAATTGGACAAAACTAGTTCAATTGGATCCGTAATAGTTAGTTATTATCGGATTTCAATTTTCCTAGCAATCGGAGTTGTCGTTTGACCGTGGCAGCTCGAAACGCGTTGAAATTGTTTTAATATTAATTTGGCGAGTTAAAATAGTCATTTTTCAAACGGTCTCAGATTTCGACGAAACCAGTTTCATCGGATCCGTAATGTGATATTATTGTAAGATTTCAAATTTCATGTCAATCGGATTTACCATTTGTCCGGGGCGAGCCAAAACGCGTAGAAATTCGTTTAATCGGTTTAATTTAAATTTGATCGTTTATTTCCGTAACTCGCACAGACGGTCGAATTAGCCTCCGAAACCTGTTCCATTGTGTCCGGAACGCGGGGTAAACCCTAGAAACGCCGGTCACCACGCGTAAATCGGAGTTCGGAAAATCCGGAATGAATAGTGCGTTGAGAAATTTCTATAAAAGGACTCCACTTTCACAAATTTGTCAAAACCTAACCCTAATTCAGAGCAGCCGCCATTAGCAACTTCAATGGTCAGAATCTCATCCCTTTCTTCCTCCTTTTTCTTTCAATCTACAAACATTCACGTGAAATCATCAACTACAAAGATGAAGAGCATGGCGAGGCCGAGGCATCCAACGGTTATGATCAAATTTTATTGACCGGATCAACGGCAAATCGACCACAAAGTAACACGGTTGTGCACGCATTTCGAAGCCATAGGGGGGCCGAGTTAAAGGTGGTTGCAGCCGAAAGTGGAGTAGGCAATGGGCTTTGGAATGGAAGCTCCTGATCGTCCTGAAGTTGCTTGTGGTGGTTGCATAATCTAACCCTAGTTATGGAGCTATGGGTTCAAGTCGCGTGCAAAATTTTCTGGAGGGAGGAAATTGCGTGAGAGGGAGAAGGAAAGATACGGCCAGGATTTCATGGGGTGGGATCTCATGGCTTGGATTGTGTAGGGTATAAAATATAATAAAAATGTTGTAAATTTATGAATAAAAATTCGTGTAACTTCTAAAATTCGTATCTTTTTCATACGAGGTCGAAAATGCACGAAACCAGTTGCGATGGAATCGTATGGACAAGCACTACGCTATGCAGCTAGATTGGAGTCGTTTGGAGCTAGAGGAAATTTTGAGTTAAATCGAACGTCTTTCGATTTGATTTAAAATCGTAAAATTAAGGTGAGTGTTTTATAACGCTCACAACGTACTAAATATCTTTATGCTAGTTAAATTTGACATTATGAAGTGTTATGATTTTATTTGTCGTTGTTTGATAAAAATTTAATTGTCATATAGCTTGTCATTTGAATTAACCGTTGAAAACTTTAATTTGACAGGAAATTAAAATTGAATTGCGATTATGTTACCTGACATTGATAACTATGAAATTGCCATGAATTGTATTGTCTATTGGATGATTTATTTCGATGGATGCTATTGGTTGATATTTAAATGTTTGGATGTTTATTTGCTTATATATATAACATGTTATGCATACATATGACACTATGATTTGAATTAAGTGATATATATTCATCCTTGACATTTAATTGAAATAAATAATTACTTGGCCATAGGATAGAAAATTATATACGGACACCGGATTGGCTAAATTAATAATTTTTAAAATCGTTGATTTGAAATTTATTTAAATGTTTGGATTTAAAAGTTTTAAATAGAAATTAATTTATAGAAATCGAATTTATCGAAAAATTGAGTTTGGAATGTTGAAATAAATTTTGATTAAAAGAAATTGTTAAATAATTTAAGTTGAGACTTTGAAATTTAAAATTTGGATATGATTGAATTTCGAAATTTAATTTGTTTTAAAAATTGAACCTAAATTCGAGCTTTGAATATTACTAAGTGAAAGTGATATAATAATGATATTTTGAAATTGAGCATGAAATTGAATCATATTTGAAATTTGGATTTAGATTTGAATTTTGACGGATAATTGTGTTGAGTGGTATAAATTGGTATTTTGAACATCAAACTCCAAATCGATATAAAATTGAAATTGAATAAATTAAAGGTGAACGAAAAATTGAATTAATTTGAAGTAAAAGTTGACATTGATTGAATCGAAATCGAAATTGAATCGGTAGAATGGAAATTGAAATTGATTTGAATTGGGAAGTTATAATTGAAATGGATTGGTTTTGAAGCTGTGTTAATTTGTTTTCCAAATTACTCGGTTATATAAACCATTTTGAATACTTAAACTGTTTTAATCTATTTTAAATCTACTTAACCCAATTTAAATTATTTTAAACTAAATTTATCTATTTCAAATCCATTTTAAGATTTTAAGTATTTTAACTATTTTAATTATTTAAAACTACTTTTAAACTATTTAAAACTATTTTCTAAAATTCTAAGCTGGTCAATAAAGTAGATTGTTTATATTTAAACCTTGAATTTAAATACGAATTGAGTTAAATGAAGTTGCAACCTAAATTGAAATTCGAAATGATTTTGAAATCGAAATGATATATTGATGCGGAAAATGATTTTTGAAACGGAATCTTACATTTGAAAGATACGATGATATTTGATATGGACTTGACTTTTAAAGCGAATATGATATTTGATATAAATTATGAACCGATTTGAAATGTAAAAGAGCCAACAGTGTAATAATACGTAGTTATTAAAGAGACCGGGATCGGATATGGACTGTAACGACCCGATATTTTCAACCATTCGCATCCATTATAAGTGTATAGGTAGACACTCATGCCGGAATTGGATAGCTCAAAATACCGCGTTGTAAATAAAAATTTAGCAAATCTCAGAATATACAGTAAATAAAATCATAGATCATAGACACAGAGTATATAAAAATGCAGCGGAAGAAAAAGAGATAGTAGTTCATGAAGCTACTATATAAATATGAGATACATCAGAGTTAAATAAGATACAACAGAAGAGTAACAAGATACATCACTGAAACACTGGATACTGAAACAAAATAGAAGGCTGGATCATCAAGGAAAGCTCCAACGCCGAAGGTGAATCTGGAATGCTAACTCACTCAATCTGACCCGAGCGTAAAGCAAAACACAAAACCCTCGAGTCAGGACATAAATACTTATAAACTGTAAATCAACTCAAGTGAACAGTAACAAAATGCATCAGTAACTTAAAGGATGCTTGGGACCGCCCATCCTCTAAGGATCCGTTAAACTATTTACTATGTAGTAATATACGCTATATACGGTAGTGTCTAATCAGTAAAGTATAATCATATAGAAAATAGTGTTAAGGGGATGGTGAAGCTTAACGTGGTCGGATCTTTAAAACCAAAATCGTAGTGGGCTCGATATAAGGATATGACACGGCACGCGAGGCAATGCCAGGGTGGATACACCGTTTGCACTCCCGGACTGGTGGTGACGGCAAGCCAGCATGTGACGCCCCACCTCAATACCCACGCTAGCCAAGAACACTCCGGAGTAGTGCTGTCAACTAGCACGGAGAATAAGGCTGTTGAGGAGCGACCATCCATGTAATTGCTTATCACACGGTGGCTATAAATAATCTTCGGAAACAAACATAGAAATAATCATATCACAAATCAGTCACAGATATCCATATCACAAAGGCGGAAGAAGATATGAATATATAACTAACACATGAAAGTGTACATCAGAGTAGTGGTCAGTAAGATCCACGATAATACAAAAGAATAGCAACACGTGCTATACAAAAGAATACAACTATGAGTCTATATCTCAAGTGTATACAACAAAAACTGCTAATCTAAACAGTTAGCCAAAAGTCAGAGTGATGAATCCCTGGGAAGAAGTCAAGCAGAAGCACCTGTAACATCTCGGTCTGACCCGAGTATTATTTAAGAAAATAATAAACGGATCAGTCTAGCTATAAATATCAGATGACATGATATAACATAAAAGATATGGCATAAACATAAACATCCATAACGACATACCACTATAAGTATGTAAATAATGATCAACAGAAGATCAATCAATAAGAGATAATCAATATCACAAGAATCTTCTCAAAGATTCGAAGAGGGCATCATACCCTAAACTTGTACTCATAACAAGTCAATGACATAAATTCCAGAAATCAACACGAGAAATCCAGAAATCATAAAAAGGGAAAGAGGCCTATCACATGACGGTCCGAAGACCATGGGGAGCTACCCCGCATGTGTGAATGGAATCACACAGATTGAGGTCAAGACTAACCAAAAAGCAGAAAGGTATGTGTGAATGGAATCACACAAGTGGTGTCTAGTCTAACCTTGCAATGAAAGAGACATCACGCAATTGCTAGTCTAATTCATAAAGCGATCATCAAGATCAACGAGAAGTGTCAATTACACTAAGCTAGTAAATATAGAAGTTTAGCTTCATGTCCCATAACCACTTGCTTAACTTAAATATTTACGAACAAACTGTAAATCTTCACTAATAAAATTGTCACAAGAGGTTCAATCGAACAAGTCCAAGAATTAACCGACGCAGTGAACGCAAGCGTTTCATACCACTTGTTTTACTAAGTCGTTTAATTAGATTTCTCATCCGAGTGAGGTAAAGGCTTGTATATACTAATAGATTGGAAAACGGTTTAAGAAAAGAGCTTTGTTATTAAAAATAGAGTTGAAATTGTTTGTTAAAAGAGTTTTGATATTTACTACTAGTATTGAAACCTTTATATTATAAAGTGACAAAACACATAAGCAAGTGTAGAAACAATCAGTCACAAAGATCGCATACGGAGATGCGAATAAAATCCAAGGAAATCAGCTAAATGTTTTTCAGATAAGATCCCCTATGGAGGGGGGGTCCAGGGGGGGTGGCAACCCCCCAAGGTGGGGGTGCGGGGGCAACGCCACCGCTTACGGGGTTCGACCCGCCCGGTCGGGTCGCGGGGGTCCAGGGGGCAGCGCCCCCGGCGGGGTGCGGGGCAGCGCCCCGACCAAAACGGTACGACCTAGTGAAGACAAGCAACCTAGTGAAGCCAAGCGACCTAAGGGGCCATGCGACCTAATGGGTCATGCGACCTAAGTTTAAAAAGGTGGGCGACTTAACAAAGTGGCCGAGCGACCTAACTGGAGCAAATGGCCATAGGTCATGCGACCTAAAGGTAAGCGACCTATCACGGTCACGCGACTTAAGGGATAGGACCGACCGACCTAACGACCTAGGCAAGGTCGACCGACTTAATGGTTGCGAACTAAAAATACAACAGGGTCGAGCGACCTAGTGGGATGCGCGACCTAAGAAGGTACGCGAGCTAAGGGTGAGCGACCTAACAAGGTCGTGCGACCTAAGTGGTCACAATGCCAAGCGACCTAAGGACTTAAATACTCGCGACCTAGCGCGTGCATCGGCCGAGCGACCTAAGGGTTTAACACGCGAGCGACTTAAGGTTTTAACACACGAGCGACCTAAAGTGATGCGCGACCTACGACCTAGCAGGATCGAGCGACCTAGAGCCGCCTTGTGATATAAGGTCGAAAACGACCTAATTTCGAGGCTAACGACCTAACGCTGCAGGGGGGATTTAAGGCCAGAAACGACCTACGACCTAAAGTGAAACGACCTAACTCCGATGTGAAGATTCAAGGCAGTGCGACCTAGCGCGATAACACGCGAGCGACCTAAGGGTTAGGTCGCGAGCGACCTATACGCGAACGACCTAAAGTCCAACGACCTACGACCTAAATCCGAGGCGAACAAAATATGCAGGCCGTGACTTTTCCACGCACGCGAGCTAATGATTCCGAGCGACCTAACCTAGGCAGAGCGACCTAAGCTCAGGAAATTCACCAAACAACTAAAAAATGGAGTTTTTCGCCAATCCAATCCAAATCAAATGCAAATGTACATGCTAAAGTGATGGGGAATCATTCCTAACAGTCCAATATAGTTATAGACTAGAATTGTGAGATAAAAATCTCACCTTTGCACTAAAATTTATGAAGATGAAGCTTGAAAGCAAGGAGAAGAAAGGAGAAGCAATCCAAAGCTTGAATCCAATATCTTCTACTTGAATTTGGAGTTGAATGTTGGATTTGCAATTGAATTTGTGCTTGGAGTTTTAATTTCCAATTCTTTTCATCATTAATGCCCAAGCTTGAGTTAGTTAGGAAATTTATGAAGAGTGAGGAGAAGAGGGTTGGAACTTGGGCTTAATAGGCTAAACTAACCCAAAGTCCAAAGCGGAAAAAGTTAGTGAAATTTCACTAACTCCAAACCTATCGATGTTTATACTTAAAAAGTTGTAAACGACATTTCGAACTCAATGGAAGTGGTCTCGAGTCCTAATTTGACCGTTTGCAAAAAGTAGCTTTTCGGACCAAAATCCGATTAACGAGTTAATATCTAAATAAAATATTTAAATACAAACTCGATAAATATGCGGGTTGTTACACAGCAGCTTCCGCCCACCTCGATCAATACCCCCGAATCAAAGTGGCGCCACCGAATCGAATCACAACAGTAATAGAATAGTTTCTGATGGAGCATGCTCGATGAAAGGGTGCGACCCTTTGTGTAGCCCGGTATAGCTCCTGTTTTAGTCATATATGCCAACTCACGGGAGTTGGGTCCACGTAATATACCTCGAGAACGTCGCCACCATCCTACTTCATTCTGGAATCTCCACCGCGTACACAGTTGTTAAAGTGGTTTTCGGTATAGTCCGGCTATAAGACAATATCCGATCCCGGTCTCTTTAACAACCAATCGTTATTATAACCCATGGATATTTATTTCAAATAATTTATACTTTCAAGACCAAAATATCATACTCATTTCAAAACAATATCACAATTGTATCATTTCCATTTCAAAAATAATTCAATATTATATCATTCAAATAAAACCCAAATTTTCAAATCATTGAATATTTCTTTAAATTTATTAAACTTGAAATATTCCTTTAAATTATCATAGCATTTTGGAAATGTTACCTTAAGGAATCATAGCATTTTTGAAATGTACTACTTTCCACTTTACATTGTATATAATCAAAGTATTGATAAGCTTAAAATTTTAACATGTCAATTTATCATAGCCTTATAGTTAAATAAACTTTCTTACTGTAATATACAATTTAAATCGAAATTCTTATGTTAAGTTAAAAGCACCTTATTAACTTACATTATTATTACAATAAAGAAACTTTATTATTTTAATCATTTAAAGTATGCCATTCACATAAATTAAAACTTGCTTATCAAATGTACGTTATCAACTTACATTTTATTATTACAGTAAGTAACATTCATCATTTTAATCAAATTAAAATACACCATTACATTCATTAAAATCTACGTGTCAAATGTACGTTTTAAATTTTATATTCCTATTACAATAATGAACATTTATTAATTAAATCAATACCACACTACTTAAACTTTACATGTTTCTTTCTTAATTAAAACTTTACATGTTCTTGCATTAATTAAAACTTTCATGTTCTCTCATTAATTAGGACTTTACACGTTTCTTTCATTAATTAAAACTTATACGTTTCTTTCATTAATTAAAACTTATACCTTTCTTTCATTAATTAGGAATTTACATGTTCCTATCATTAATTAGAACACCATACGTTCTTTCATTAATTAAAACCTATACGTTTCTTTCATAAATTAAAACCTACACGTTTCTTTCATTAAAACCTATACGTTTCTTTTATAAATTAAAACCTATACGTTTCTTTCATAAATTAAAACCTATACGTTTCTTTCATAAATTAAAACCTATACGTTTCTTTCATAAATTAAAACCTATACGTTCCTTTCATAAATTAAAACCTATACGTTTCTTTTATAAATTAAAACCTATACGTTCTTTTCATAAATTAGAACATATACGTTCCTTTCATAAATTAAAACCTATACGTTTCTTTCATTAAAACCTATACGTTTCTTTCATAAATTAAAACCTAACATTTCAGATTTATATTACTATTTCACAAATTTAACTAAACTTCCAGTTTATTTAATTAATTTAACATCTTTAGTTAAAACTCAAATTTCACATTTTCAAGTCAAGTTATATTTTAAAATTTCATTTTCAACAGTCATTTATTCAACCACTTAAATTTATTGAAAATCAATAATTCTTTAATAAATCACTTAAATTCAAATATAAATCAATTTATCATATTTACCATTTTCCAAATAAAATTAAAGTCCATTTTATTCATGTAACTTAAATATCATTTTTAGTCAAAATTCCAAATTTCAAACATAAGTTATATTTCAGAAATCCAGTTAAACAATTCATAAATTACATTTTAAACACATAGAAAAATCATATTTTATTTATTTTAAAACCTTTCAAAAACTATTTAAACCAAATTTCATAAATTTATAATTTTTAAAATACTTAAAATATTCAAAGCACTTTATAGAATAACCACGGGTCTGTATATAGTTTTCTAACCTAGGTCAAGTGATACGGATATGTATCATTTCAATCCGCAGTTTAAAAGTTAAAAATCCGGGTTCTATCATTTCAAACCCGCAATCCCAAGTTTAAATAAATAAATAAAATAACTCAGGCCTATCATTTCAGTCCATAATGATTTTTTATCCTAACAGGGAACTTGCAGTGTGATCATATGCAGAAATAATATAAACAATGTCAATATCACAATATACAGTCATGTATCAGATGTCAGGTGAAAATTAACAGTTTTAACATGGTAATAACATGGTAATAACACGGCATAGCATATCATATGATCATCATTAACTTGCATAAACATTTTACATTACTAAACACTTGTCATCAATCCACTTTTCATAAGTATATATGTCAGAGTGAGAAAGACTCACCTTTTTCAAAGCTAGAGACCAAAACAACATACAAGCACGACTCCAAAGGCACGACAAGCACAATTTCACGACTTTTGATTTGAGTTGAAAGATAGCCAAGATATGATTTTGTATCATCAACCCAAAACAAAACAAACCAGACAATATATAAACATTCAACATAAAATAACATTGAAACAATTTTGAAATACAAAGCGAAATGAACAAGATAGATTGGACCTTGCTTCAACCACTTCAATGCTTGGCCTAAGGGACACTTATGCTTGGCTATGATGATGCTTTGGCTCAGGTATGACATCATATAGGTCAGGTTTAACATCATATAGGCCAGGCAACAAGTGAAGATGAAGGGAATGAGGCAAAAATGGTCAAAAACATTGTTTTTAGGCATGTAGGTTGCAATTTGAAGGGTTTGGCCACCATAGATTGCTCGGCCATGGTCATGGTTGGTGGAGTAGATGGTGTTGGAGGCATGGAAGAGATGTAGGAGTTTGTGGCTGCGGCTATGGAGAAGAGGCCGATCCAAACTTAGAAGAGAAACAAGGCAAAATTACATAGAAAAGTAAGAAAAGTAGAAAGAAGAGAGGGATTTACCTAATATATTTTTTTCTTCAAGGTGGAGGCCATGATTTTTATGATTTTGGGGCTTCAAAAATTTGTGAATGACAAGAGGAAGTCGGCTGCAAAGGATGGGGAAAGGAATGGCTAAGATGAATTGATGTATTAATGACAGAAGAAACTGGAATAGAAACGGATAAAACGTTTTTCTGTTTCTTAGCTCTTAGCCCTTTCAAATTTCTCATATATATTTATATACATCCAAATAACTGAAAATAATTAAAATCTCAGTTAAAATTTGAAAATATAACAGATAAACAAAATATTAAAAATTAAATATTAATTAGATATGATTAAATAAGAAAAATAGCACAGAAAAATGAAAACTAGACTTAAGAATTAGAAATAACTTCAATACACTTTAGAAAAATTTACTTTAATTTAAATACATGTAAAATGAATAAAATAAAGTAAAACACAGCAAGTAAAAGTGAGTGCATAAAATAAATAAATAAATTTTAATTATATATAATTAAAATAAGAAAATGGCTTAAAATTGTAGACTAGGCTTTAAAATTAGAAATAAATCCAAATGAACTTTAGAAAATCTTCATGGACTTGTAAAGTATTTATAACAAATAAAATAACAAAAAAAATTGCATTCAAAAAAAAAAATTATTAAATATAATTTATATGAAGAAAATGGCAGAAAATTAGAAAACAACCTTTAAAAATAGGAAATAAATACAGTAAATTTTGGAAAAATTCTATGATCATTTAAAAATATTTAAAAGTCAAAATATACATAATAAAACATATTATCACATATTAAAATAAAATATAACCAAGAAGAAGTAATTTATACAATTTAAAATAGTCATTGTTAAATAACCCTATATACGCACAATATTGTAAAGGGTATAACTTTCACAATTTACATCCAAATTCTACGAAACGAAAAGTGGTGTTCTTATAATTTTATGTACTTTCATAATAAAAGAAAAAATTTAAATTTTTAAACTTTTAAAATTTTAAGTTGAAAGTCACAGTTTGACTATTTTGACCAAAATCAGCATTTCAGGCAAATATTTCAACTTACACAAGTTTGGGATTATTACTCATAAAAATCAAGATTATGTTTAAATAATAAATTTAATCATTTCAAATAAGTAAAATAAGTTTTTAAATCAAAATCTTACATTAAAAATAATTAAAATATACAATAAAATAATTACAAAATACAGGGTTGTTACACTCTCCCCCACTCAAAACTTTTCGTCCCCGAAAAGGAATGAGGTACGGGAAAGCACAGAAAAAGATAAAGTAAAATAAGATTGAGACAAGATAACAAGGAGATTGAAATTATACCTAATAACTATTGTTATAGGTAAGTTTAACAAGGTGCAGATTTATCAAAGATTATACAAAGATTTCTAAACAGAAAGATTATAGAAAGATGCCTTTACCAGTCTGTAGTAAGATAAGAATAATAAGCACAACAAAATGATAATTTCAAAAACAAAATAAGGAAATAAATTTGAAAGCATGGAAATTTCAACCTAATTTTTTTTATAAGTTAAATAAATCGTTAACTATCTCAAATTTCATTGTTTTATTATCCAATCATCTTAAATTAACAATTTTTAAAACCATGGGTTTGAAAAATAATCATTTATTACACTCACAATGTATTTAATAAATTTAATTCTTCTTTATTCCTAATTAAAATTAAATTTATTCCCCTCACTATATTTATCACTTATGTTAAACATACTTACACTTATTATAACTGCTTTCTTTATTCTTAGTTCTTTTAACATTATTTTATTGTAAGTTATTCAATTACCCTTTAATATATTTACCTCTGTTAATCATTTTATAATTAAAATTTAAGTGTATAACATTTATTATAACCATGCAGATTTTATTTATAAAATCTTTTTATATCGTATATTATCCAATTACATTTTTAACTTCTGAAATTTTGGTAAGTTATATTTGAATGCAATTGTATTATACAAATAAAATTTCCAATTAAATCATTTCATGCTTGATATTCATCCAAAATTTTGATTTTTTTTTTTGGAATTATTCTTGAAAATAAAATTTAAGAATTAAATTTTCGATTTCTTCAAACCATTTAGAGACAAGTAATAATATATATACATATATAATATGTCAAATCAAATTTCAATCATATAACTATATATATTATAAATTAAGTCATATTTTAAAAATTCAAATCAATTTAATTTCCCAAAACAAAGATGTAGCAAGACTACAGAACAGTCTCTTCACTTCGAAACTCGAAAATGAACGTCGATGATGCTGCAGTCATCACCGAAGTTATTTTCCAGCGACTAAGAGAAGAGTACTAATTTTAAACTTAAAATTCTTTGGAAACAAATTTCTATTTGAAAATATTTTAAATATTATATCCCTTTAAACTTTAAACAAAAGGTTTGGAACCATCGGAAATTAAATTCTCAAATTTCTTTTTCTAAATTCATTTAAGTTCCCATATAAATTTATAAACAATTATTTATAAATTCATTTATAGAACAATAAATGATAAATCAAGTATTATCATTTCAAATTATCAATTTGAATCATTTTATTAAGTTCCATAAATATATATATCAAAATTTTATTTCATTAACCAAATTTTAAAATAATATCGTGTTAGTTTGTTTTGTCAAAATGTTTTAGAAATCCTATCGATAGCGTTGATCAGACGAATCGATCGAAACCCAACTCAACATCAACAACTCAAACAACACAATATATAAACAAAATATAGATTGACAAATACAATTCAAAATGTTTGAAAATATGTTGGAAACAAAAGACAAGATGATTAAATACAGAGTAGGGAGGCGGATAAGCTAAAATAAATCACGGGCAACCTTAATCGGGTCAACCGTGACTTAAAGTATAAGATCGAAGTGGATTTTCTGGGGTAAATCTACATTCGACCTCAAGAGATAGAGTTTGGGATAATAGGAGATACTAGCATCTAAACCGAGGATATAAAAATTTTGGTGAATCGATGCTGTTGTAAAGGAGTTTCAATCCTTTTAGAAGAAAATTTTTGAGATTGGCGGGACCGCCAATTCACTATAAAGATCATTCGAAGTGGGGTTATGGGATACTCCAGAATCAAGTGAAGATGAGTAGCGGGTAATAAGAATGGATTTTTGGAACCGCAGGGAACGTTCCAAAATTCAAAGGATTCGAGTCAAAAGAGAGAGATTCAAGTCGAATGAAAGTGATTCTGTAAATACATCTACTCCATATGCCGAGTTTTGCCTAGAGCTAACCAAAGCTCTGATACCAACTGTAACGACCCGATATTTTCAACCATTTGCATCCATTATAAGTCTATAGGTAGACACTCATGCCGGAATTGGATAGCTCAAAATACCGCGTTGTATATAAAAATTTGGCAAATCTCAGAATGTACAGTAAATAAAATCACAGATCACAGACACAGAGTATATAAAAATGCAGCGGAAGAAAAAGAGACAGTAGTTCATGAAGCTACTATATAAATATGAGATACATCAGAGTTAAATAAGATACAACAGAAGAGTAACAAGATACATCACTGAAACACTGGATACTGAAACAAAATAGAAGGCTGGATCTTCAAGGAAAGCTCCAACACTAAAGGTGAATCTGGAATGCTAACTCACTCAATCTGACCCGAGCGTTAAACAAAACACAAAACCCTCGAGTCAGGACATAAATACTTACAAACTGTAAATCAACTCAAGTGAACAGTAACAAAATGCATCAGTAACTTAAAGGATGCTTGGGACCGCCCATCCTCTAAGGATACGTTAAACTATTTACTATGTAGTAATATACGCTATATACGGTAGTGTCTAATCAGTAAAGTATAATCATATAGAAAATAGCGTTAAGGGGATGGTGAACCTTAACGCGGTCGGATCTTTAAAACCAAAATCGTAGTGGGCTCGATATAAGGATATGACACGGCACGCGAGGCAATGCCAGGGTGGATACACCGTTTGCACTCCCGGACTGGTGGTGACGGCAAGCCAGCAGCTTCCGCCCACCTCGAACAATACCCCCGAATCAAAGTGGCGCCACCGAATCGAATCACAACAGTAATAGAATAGTTTCCGATGGAGCATGCTCGATGAAAGGGTGCGACCCTTTGTGTAGTCCGGTATAGCTCCTGTTTTAGTCATATATGCCAACTCACGGGAGTTGGATCCACGTAATATACCTCAAGAACGTCGCCACCATCCTACTTCATTCTGGAATCTCCACCGCGTACACAATTGTTAAAGTGGTTTTCGGTATTGTCCGGCTATAAGACAATATCTGATCCCGGTCTCTTTAACAACCAATCGTTATTATAACCCATGGATATTTATTTCAAATAATTTACTTTCAAGACCAAAATATCATACTCATTTCAAAACAATATCACAATTGTATCATTTCCATTTCAAAAATAATTCAATATTATATCATTCAAATAAAACCCAAATTTTCAAATCATTGAATATTTCTTTAAATTTATTAAACTTGAAATATTCCTTTAAATTATCATAGCATTTTGGAAATGTTACCTTAAGGAATCATAGCATTTTTTGAATGTACTACTTTCCACTTTACATTGTATATAATCAAAGTATTGATAAGCTTAAAATTTTAACATGTCAATTTATCATAGCCTTATAGTTAAATAAACTTTCTTACTGTAATATACAATTTAAATCGAAATTCTTATGTTAAGTTAAAAGCACCTTATTAACTTACATTATTATTACAATAAAGAAACTTTATTATTTTAATCATTTAAAGTATGCCATTCACATAAATTAAAACTTGCTTATCAAATGTACGTTATCAACTAACATTTTATTATTACAGTAAGTAACATTTATCATTTTAATCAATTTAAAATACACAATTACATTGATTAAAATCTACGTGTCAAATGTACGTTTTAAATTTTATATTCCTATTACAATAATGAACATTTATTAATTAAATCAATACCACACTACTTAAACTTTACATGTTTCTTTCTTAATTAAAACTTTACATGTTCTTGCATTAATTAAAACTTTCATGTTCTCTCATTAATTAGCACTTTACACGTTTCTTTCATTAATTAAAACTTATACGTTTCTTTCATTAATTAAAACTTATACGTTTCTTTCATTAATTAAAACTTATACCTTTCTTTCATTAATTAGGAATTTACATGTTCCTATCATTAATTATAACACCATACGTTCTTTCATTAATTAAAACCTATACGTTTCTTTCATAAATTAAAACCTATACGTTTTTTCATTAAAACCTATACGTTTCTTTTATAAATTAAAACTTATACGTTTCTTTCATAAATTAAAACCTATACGTTCCTTTCATAAATTAAAACCTATACGTTTCTTTCATAAATTAAAACCTATACGTTCCTTTCATAAATTAAAACCTATACGTTCCTTTCATAAATTAGAACCTATACGTTCCTTTCATAAATTAAAACCTATACGTTTCTTTCATTAAAACCTATACGTTTCTTTCATAAATTAAAACCTGTACGTTTCTTTCATAAATTAAAACCTAACATTTCAGATTTATATTACCATTTCACAAATTTAACTAAACTTTTAGTTTATTTAATTAATTTAACATCTTTAGTTAAAACTCAAATTTCACATTTTCAAGTCAAGTTATATTTTAAAATTTCATTTTCAACAGTCATTTATTCAATGACTTAAATTTATAGAAAATCAATAATTCTTTAATAAATCACTTAAATTCAAATATAAATCAATTTATCATATTTACCATTTTCCAAATAAAATTAAAGTCCATTTTATTCATGTAACTTAAATATCATTTTTAGTCAAATTTCCAAATTTCAAACATAAGTTATATTTCAGAAATCCAGTTAAACAATTCATAAATTACATTTTAAACACATAGAAAAAACTTATTTTATTTATTTTAAAACCTTTCAAAAACTATTTAAACCAAATTTCATAAATTTATAATTTTTGAAATACTTAAAATATTCAAAGCACTTTATAGAATAACCACGGGTCTGTATATAGTTTTCTAACCTAGGTCAAGTGATACAGATATGTATCATTTCAATCCGCAGTTTAAAAGTTAAAAATCCGGGTTCTATCATTTCAAACCCGCAATCCCAAGTTTAAATAAATAAATAAAATAACTCAGGCCTATCATTTTAGCCCATAATGATTTTTTATCCTAACAGGGAACTTGCAGTGTGATCATATACAGAAATAATATAAACAATGTCAATATCACAATATACAGTCATGTATCAGATGTCATGTGAAAATTAACAGTTTTAACATGGTAATAACATGGTAATAACACGGCATAGCATATCATATGATCATCATTAACTTGCATAAACATTATACATTACTAAACACTTGTCATCAATCCACTTTTCATAAGTATATATGTCAGAGTGAGAAAGACTCACCTTTTTCAAAGCTAGAGACCAAAACAACATACAAGCACGACTCCAAAGGCACGACAAGCTCAATTTCACGACTTTTGATTTGAGTTGAAAGATAGCCAAGATATGATTTTGTATCATCAACCCAAAAAAAAACAAACCAGACAATATATAAACATTCAACATAAAATAACATTGAAACAATTTTGAAATACAAAGCGAAATGAACAAGATAGATTGGACCTTGCTTCAACCACTTCAATGCTTGGCCTGAGGGACACTTATGCTTGGCTATGATGATGCTTTGGCTCAGGTATGACATCATATAGGTCAGGTTTAACATCATATAGGCAAGGCAACAAGTGGAGATGAAGGGAATGAGGCAACAATGGTCAAAAACATTGTTTTTAGGCATGTAGGTTGCAATTTGAAGGGTTTGGCCACCATAGATGGCTCGGCCATGGTCATGGTTGGTGGAGTAGATGGTGTTGGAGGCATGGAAGAGATGTAGGAGTTTGTGGCTGCGGCTATGGAGAAGAGGCCGATCCAAACTTAGAAGAGAAACAAGGCAAAATTGCATAGAAAAGTAAGAAAAGTAAAAAGAAGAGAGGGATTTACCTAATATATTTTTTTCTTCAAGGTGGAGGCCATGATTTTTATGATTTTGGGGCTTCAAAAATTCGTGAATGACAAGAGGAAGTCGGCTGCAAAGGATGGGGAAAGGAATGGCTAAGATGAATTGATGTATTAATGGCAGAAGAAACTGCAATAGAAACGGATAAAACGTTTTTCCGTTTCTTAGCTCTTAGCCCTTTCAAATTTCTCATATATATTTATATACATCCAAATAACTGAAAATAATTAAAATCTCAGTTAAAATTAAAAAATATAACAGATAAACAAAATATTAAAAATTAAATATTAATTAGATATGATTAAATAAGAAAAATAGCACAGAAAAATGAAAACTAGACTTAAGAATTAGAAATAACTTCAATACACTTTAAAAAAATTTACTTTAATTTAAATAAATGTAACATGAATAAAATAAAGTAAAACACAGCAAATAAAAGTGAGTGCATAAAATAAATAAATTTTAATTATATATAATTAATATAAGAAAATGGCTTAAAATTGTAGACTAGGCTTTAAAATTAGAAATAAATCCAAATGAACTTTAGAAAATCTTCATGGACTTGTAAAGTATTTATAACAAATAAAATAACAAAAAAAAGTGCATTCAAAAAAAAAATTATTAAATATAATTTATATGAAGAAAATGGCAGAAAATTAGAAAACAGTCTTTAAAAATAGGAAATAAATACAGTAACTTTTGGAAAAATTCTATTATCATTTAAAATATTTAAAAGTCAAAATATACATAATAAAACATATTAGCACATATTAAAATAAAATATAACCAAGAAGAAGTAATTTATACAATTTAAAATAGTCATTGTTAAATAACCCTATATACGCACAATATTGTAAAGGGTATAACTTTCACAATTTACATCCAAATTCAACGAAAAGAAAAGTGGTGTTGTTATAATTTTATGTACTTTCATAATAAAAGAAAAAATTTAAATTTTTAAACTTTTAAAATTTTAAGTTGAAAGTCGCAGTTTGACTATTTTGACCAAAATCAGCATTTCAGACAAATATTTCAACTTACACAAGTTTGGGATTATAACTCATAAAAATCAAGATTATATTTAAATTATAAATTTAATCATTTAAAATAAGTAAAATAAGTTTTTAAATCAAAATCTTACATTAAAAATAATTAAAATATACAATAAAATAATTACAAAATATAGGGTTGTTACATGGACATACTCTCTGTCGATACCGAAAACTACTTTAATAACTATTATACGCGGAGTGTTGATCCAGAATGAAGTGGATGGTTTGGTGAACGCGTTGACTGAAGAAAGAGAACGATTATTGGATGACCCCTGACATGACTAAAACAGGAGACGCGCCGGGCCATTGAGGTTCGCCACCTCTAGCGGACACACTTCTTCGATACCATATCTATTACATTTGTGATTCGATTTGGGTGCACCCCTTGATTTGGGAGTGTTGTTTCGTGGTGTTGGGGTAGCTGCTGGCTATGCTCAACATCAGTCCGGATCACGCAACTACTAGTATCCTAGTTGGTATCGCCTCATATACCTTGTCATACTGATTATCCTATTCGCGACCACTACGTTTTGTTTTGTGTTATACCTATGGGGTACCCTCTGATAACCACCAGTTTACGGTGGGGCTTACGGTGCTATATAGACTATGGCATTATAAAAATGTGTTAAGGGGGATCATAGTAACGCCTTAATGCTATTATGATACTTTATATTACTGATAGGCATTATCTACCTAGCGTACATTACTATAGTAGATAGCTTAACGGATCCTTAAGGGATGGAAAATCCTGTAACATCTCTTGAGTTATTGCACGCACGTTGACACTGGATATGAGTTGTCAAACCCCGTAAACATCTCTGATGCCGTTACACTCATATTTGTTTATGATTGATTTAACTTTCATAAGGATATTATGTCCTGACTCGAGTGTTTTGTCTTTTCATTACGCTCGGGTCAGTCCTGAGTTTTCAGATTTTTGAAGATCTATTCTGGAGGACGAGGATGAAGACTTGGTACACTATTACTATTATTATCTGTGCATCATGCTGTCTGCTGCATTATTTTAATTGTTCTGTTGTATATGTATAACTCTGATAATGTTGTATAAATAATAATCAAGGTATAGTAAACAACTTCATGAACTGTTTATTTGATTATTATATTTTATCATTCCGCTGCAAGATTCTATGTTTTTCATTTCCTTTATTTCTCTTTCTTTTCTTTTCTTAATTACCCCAATAATCATCTGCCCTTTTGAATGGTTTGGAATCGACATGTGTATTTGATCGTCGGTTTAAACTGTCCAAAAAGGCGCTTCGTTACAGTTGATATCAGAGCTTTGGTTTAGCGACAACCTTAACTTTGTGGGGTTTGACTCTTTATAAATAGGGCAGTTATACCCTATGATGAGTCGCTGAGTGTATATATATGAGAGAACGTATTTGTTAGTGATATAAAATGTTTTATATTGTGTCGGTTGATTTGTTGAGTGGCTAATGGATTCTGGTCAATACGAGTAATTAACGTTATTGATAGGGATCTCTAAACACTTAAACAGAACAATTCAACATAGTATTGTTTTAAATTGGGTAAATGAAATAATTTTGCTCTAATTATATTTTGTATATAAAGAAAAAATTTCAGAAATTTATTGTGACTTATCTAGCTTACCTGGTTGTTAGGAATTAAAATATTAGTTATTATCATAAATTGGATATTGTAATTTAATAAATAAGATGAATTACAAAATGAACAGTAATAAAACAACTTGTGGAATGTTTTAAGAAAAAAAATCCTATAAGATATTTTCTAAAGGTGACTTATAAATTTAAAATATGTTTAAATTGGAAAATATTGAATTTAAAGACCCAGAGGTTTTGGAAAATGGTTCTCAAAGTTTTGAAGAAATATATAGTAATATTTGTTGAAAATTGTTTATGGAAATATTTTGAAAGGATTTTTAAAGGAAAGAATGAATTTAGTACTCCTCTCTTATGTCGCTGGAAAATAATTTCGGCGATGACTACGCAGCATCATCGACGTTCATTTTCAGGTCTCAAAGTGGGGGAGACTTCTAAGAAGCTTTGCTTTTATCGAAATTATTTTGGGTAAATGGGTTTTGGTTTAAACTCCAAAGGTATGATTTGATATATTTAAAAAGATATAAGTGTATATATTAATTTCAAATGATTGAAAAGAACTGGGCATTTAAATTTCTAAGTTCTGTTAATTAATAATTTTCAAATTATTTGAATGAAATGTGGATAACCAGAATTTATAAAATAAGAGGATTAAGATATCTAAGCTTATTGTTTGGGAAAACTTTAAAGTTGAAAGGTAAAGAGGATTTAAATAAATCAAATTTGTGTACATTCTAATCAAGAAAAATGAAATTCTATAAATTTGTATAATACCGAATTTGCATTCTAATAACATATAATATGACTTGCCAAATATTAAGAAGTTGAAATAATGTTTTGGATATGTAATGAGATATTGTACAAATAAACAGAACCTAAAAATAATTGAAGTATACAAGTAAGGAAAACTCAAAAAGGAATTAAAATGTATATAAATGAAAATTTGGTTGTGATAAAAAGGTTATATACTTAAATAATAACATGAAATGATGAATGGATAAATGGAATAAGTACGTGAACTTAAGAAAGAAGACAAATGAATTGTATAATATCTTTTGTAAATTGGTTGTAGAAAATAAATATAAATTGCATAGAAAAAATAATTGAATTTGTAACCTTTAAGATAACTGTAAACTAAGAAAAGTCATATATGAGAAGTTAGACTTTTATGGAATGACTATAAACTAAAGTGATGATTAATAAAATGTTCCACAAATAAATTTGTATTAACTGAAACTATGAATATGGAGTAAATGTAAACCAAAGAATTAGGTATAGCTAAGAATCAATTGGGAAAGGAAATTGAGTTTAATTAAATTATATAGAATGTTTAAAATGAACTTGAGTAAGCAAATTCTTCGATATGATGTTTGAGAAAAGATAATGTTAAAGAATATGCTAGGTAAAGAAATGAATATACTAACTGAATAATGGATTGTGAGTAATTAAGTGAAAAAAATAGAAGTCAATAAAGTAATTTAGTATAGATAAATTGGATAGAAAATCCATTGGAAGGTAATACGTGAGATTGTACGTATATTATTTTATTCGCATAACGATTTGATCCAAATTCGAGCACAAAATTTCGAGATGATTTATATCGATCCAAGTTAGGATTTTTCACTCGATTTTCGACGGCGAACCCTAGATATGGATTTTTAATTTGATTCTGGAATTCTCTATCATAGTATATGGCTATGCAAGGAGAGTAACAGTTTCCAATCAAGGAACTAAATCTGAGTCCGCACTAGAGAGTCATGTGAACGATACTAGTTTGGAAGTGAAATTGTGTGATCGAATAAGCGATTAGATTGATATTGCTCATGGATGATATATGTATGGCTTACGGACTTAATTAAAGTTAATATTGGAAATTTAAGATGCCGAATAGAAAATGATTCTTTTAAAATTATATAATAGGATATATATATATAAAAGAGATAAACCAAATTGAATGTAAAAATTAATAAGTTGGTTATGTTGGGTATGATTTGGTTGTTATATGATTGTTAGTTGATTGTATATAATTCATTAAGTGTTAATGAAATTGGAAGCTATAAATCATTGAAATCAAATTGGAAGTTAAATGAATTTAAATAGAATTTAATTTGATTCAAATTGGAAGTGAACTAATGCAAATATAAATTAGTGAATGTTAACTAATTGAATTGAGAATGAATGTTAGTAAAAATCCAACGTTAATGAATCAACTGTGATTAAAATGGAAAACCAAGTAAATAAATATTAATGAGAAGTGAATTTATATTGATTGGTTATGGATTTGTTGGATGATAGTTGGATGATAATTGATTTGGTGGATGCATTTGTTGTTTGTTGCATTTGCTATGTTGGCACATGTAGTTGTTATGTTGCTATATGATGTATATTGATATTATTTTCATATATGCATGTTTCCCATGGTTTGTTGAGTGTTTAGTAGGTGCGGATTGCGCTTGCTTCGCATTTGGAGCTCGCTTTCGTGTTATTTTAGTCGTATATGCTCGCTAATAAAAATATAAGGTACATGTTTATTTTATCATTGGGTTTGGTGATTTTCGATGAGCCACTTGGCTTTTGATTTTCTTTTGTTGGTTTGGGGCCCGTAGAGGCGTTTTGTAGCTGTACCGATCGAGCCGCGCTAAGGAGACTCTGCCGAAATTTTCCGTAAAATCCGGGTGTTAGAAAATTTTTCAAGTTTTAAAAATTTTATAACTTGTTTTGATAACTAATTTTTAAAGTTAGAAAGGCGTTTGGAATAACTTAGTAAAAGCGTAGTTATGACTTTATAAATGAAATTTCATTGTTTTATGAGTTGGTAACTCTGAGATAAATATACCTAAGGTTGAATTCTATACTTAGTTCCTTTTCCCTTCTTTTTCCTTTTCGGGGACGAAAAGTTTTGAGTGGGGGAGAATGTAACGACCCGTAAATTTTCGATAATTAAAATAGCAAATTTAGTAAGATTTCGTGATTTAATGTTAGAAAAATTTTTGTAAATTCGTTTGGAATAATAATAACTGGAATGAATTGCAACAATAATTATCCAAGTAATGAAGAATAAAAGCTACTTAGTGAATGCCTTTACAATCAATAGTTGAATAGGATAATAAATGTTGAATTCATTGGGTATAATAGAGTAATTGATTGATAAGTAAAATCTATTTAAAATCAAACATTGAATATTGAACAGGTAAATTGTTTAAATTTAATATTTAAAACTTATTGAATGATTGAATAACTGTAAATGAAAATAGTATTCTAAACTGTGAATTGGTTTTAAAAGTTGAATCTTATAAGTTCGATTTCAATATTTCAAAAGATAATGAATTATTGGATAAGCGAAATTGTTTAAATTTAATATTTGGGATTTATTGAATAATTTAATAATGGGAATTGAATAACCGTATAATGGAAATAGTTGTTCTAAAAATTTAATTCGTTTCAAAAGTTAAATTTTTAAGTTCGTTTTGAATATCTCAAAAGATAGTGATTTAAGAATAATCAAATTGTTTAAATTTAATATTACATATGTTTGAATAATTAAATTTCGAATTTGATATGATCAATTTGATATTGAAATTTAATATATGAAAATAGAGTGAATAATTGAAATTTGATTTAATATGATTCAGATTGGTTTCCAAAGTGAATATAGGTTATATTGGGATTATAATAGAGTTAATAAGATTTTAAAATTGGAAATTATTGGATAATTAAATAACGGGTTTAATATGATTAAAAATGATTTGTAAAATTTTATTTTATCATATTAAAATAAGAATGATGTTGTAGAACTTTTAAAATCGAATTAAAAGTAAATTTGTGAAAATTGAATATTTTAATTGTAACGACCCGTATTTTACGTATCGAAATCGTAGAACTGTTGTCATTAGGTTGTTAGTGTTGTTAAGTCGTTTAGAGCTTAAGTCGTCCAGAGATGAGTCGTCCAGGGTTAGGTCGTGTCGTAGCATAAGTCGGTGGAGCGACTTAGGGGATGGAGCGACCTAAGGAAAGTGAACGGCTTAAGGAGGTGAGCGACTTAAGAGATTAGACGACTTAAGAGATCGAAGCGAGTTAACGGCCTAGTGGTTAGCGGCTTAAGGAAGATGGCTTAGGTCGCTGGGTCGCTAAGCCGTGTGTGTAGTTAGGTCGTAAGTCGCATGATGGCTTGAGTCGTTAGGTCGTGTCTAAGTTAGGTCGCGAGAGGACTTGAAGTGGTAGGTCGTTGGAGTTTTAGGTCGGTAAGCCGTGGGGTTGCTAAGTCGTATGTCGTTGGGTTTTGATAAGTCACGAGCGACTTAAGGGGGCGGACGACTTAAGGATTCGGCCTATAAATACACGTGCTTCCTTCACTTTTTGGGATCCGGATTTTGAAGCGACGAAGTGCCGCCATTTTGAGAGCTCGAGTGCTACACTTCTTCACTTCTTATCTCTTCTCTAATCTAGTGCTTCCTTCCATCCAAGATTGAAGATCAAATCGAAGATCCAAGAGCCAAAATTGAAGATCTACATTCTTCAAAGAGAGACTTCATCGTTTGAAGCGGAATTTTGACGGATCAAGCTAGATCCTTCGCTGTCCGGATCTGGAGTTTGTTGCTTTTGAGGTGTTTAGGTGATTCGGTGATTGGTGGTTATCTCTCACACAGACCCAAAGGAGTATATCGGATTGGTGGTTTGATTTTGTGTTAAAGTAGTGGTTTCATGCATTTCTGTAAAACCTAAGTATAGATTCATTGTTCATGAAGATTTGACATCCATTTTAGTACATGTTAACCTATGCAAGTTCATCCATTAAGTTGTAGAGATAATACTTATGATCCATGCTTGTTAGATTTGGACTCTTTATTTACAAGATTGCCATTTTGTTATAATTGCTTTTAGATCTTGTTTGAATGCTTGATTGCTTGGATTAATGATTGATTTGATTGATTAGTTGATTAGTGATTGAATTTGAACAAGTATGGTCGGAGATGATTCAAAAGCTAAGGGGAAGGCTCTTGAATGAGGAAAGCTGCTCGTAGCATATGTGGCGGATGTTGAAGCTCATATGGATAGATTTGATGATGATGTTGATGGGCTTTGCTATGATGAGATGAGGCGAAGCATGATAGGATGAAGCCTTGGTGTAATCTAGACGGGATCATTCCAAGCAGGTTGATAATGGTTGGCTTGAGAGGCGCTTGAGCTAGTATGGAAATAGTCGTCAAGGAGGATGACTAGAAGGCTGAGATCTCATCGTTGTTGAAGGTTATAGCAGGCTCAAAGCAAGAGTACGTTGGGCAGATTCGATAGTCCCAATCGACTAATAGTTGATGGTAGAGTACTCTGGGCAGATTCGATAGTCCTAGGCACGGGTCACGACGACGTGCGGAGTTCTGTCTAGAACCGGGGTTACCATTAGCCCTTCACGGACGGATGAAAGAATGAGCCGGTCATTCAATTAACGGTGATATCGAGGCAATGATAACAGTGATAGCCAGAGTCATGGATGTTTGGATGCTTTGGTTGTATCGTCACTCGGTCTCAAGAGCGATGTTTTATGGGTGCTTATCTGATCTTGGTTTAGGCCTTGGGGGTTTGTGCTTGGAAAACATCGACCTTGACTCGAGTAATAATTGTTTTACTTTAAATGTCTACTTTACTATGTTTATTTCTGCTTAGTGGGTCTGGGGGCTATCACTGTAGAAAGAGGTGGAGTGGGAGGGTTGGATTCCTATTCCTTTTTCCTTTATGCTCTTTTGGTATGTTGTTAGTTAATTTACTGCTCACTAAGACTGTTGTCTGACTCAAGGTTTTATGTTCAACTCTTATTACCTTGGGTTGTTCATCCGTTTTGGGATAGACAGACTAGGTAGCAGGTGACAGGTGTTGTTCTCAGTGACCAACGCTGTTGATGGCGAAGACGAGCTGGAGGCTTTTGCATATTATTTTCTTACTATAGTACTGGATATTCCGCTACTTGTATGATTCTCTGAGTGTTATGTAGTGAGGCTTGATGTATCGACTATTCAGATGTTTGTATCAAATTGTTTTGTAGTGTATTGATGAGATCCTATTTAGTGAAGCTTCACTATATATATTTCTCTGTTGTATTTTATCCCTGCGCTGTGAGTAATACGATAGAGTTTATTGTTTTACTTTAACCCTGACGATCATCCAATGCAGCCTGGCACACTTTTCAGTGCACTATTTCCTTGCTTAGTGCAGGAGCCATGGGCGATCGTCACATTTGGTATCAGAGCCTTGGTTAATCGATTTTAGCCAATGCTCACTGACGTAACTACGTATGAGAGACGTAATTGTATTTTGATGGATGATTACTATATATAATATAGTAGTTTAGAAGGATTAGAACCTCTTATGCAGTTGTTTCTCAAGGTGTACTAATCATTCTTTTATAGATATTAAGAATGAGTCGAAGAGGGAGACCAGCTGCTAGGGAAGGCCGTGATTCTGAGGGGGCTGCTGATTATGCTGCTATGTTTGAGGCCATGATGAATTCGATCATGAGAAGGATGCCAGCTCCAGGGCCAACGGTAGATGTTGGAGTTCAAGTTCAAGCTCCAAAACAGGTGGATTTTGCTAAGCTGTGTAAAGACTATACTGCTCTTGGAGGAAAGGTTTTCTTGGGAACAGAATACACCATAGAAGTCCAGAGATGGATAGATGCTTATAGAAGGATCTTTGGTGATTTGGGAATCGAGGATGTAACCAAAAGGAAGCTTGCATCAAGACAGCTTCAGGGAAGAGCTTCTGATTGGTGGAACTCTATCACCATTGATACTCCAGAGGAAGAAATTACTTGGGAGCAATTCCAAGTCAGATTTGAAGCTAAGTTCATTTCTACAGCTCAGAAATCCGTTCTGTTTAAGAAATTTGTGGAACTCAAGCAAGGTGGAAGACCAGTTCTTGAGTATGTTTCATAGTTTGAAGCCTTGTCCAAGTATGCTCGGTCATATATTGAATCTCCTTATCATAAGAATGAGAAGTTTGTGACAGGCTTGGACACTTACCTTGGGAGGCAGTTGGTGGATCATTTGGACGATCCGTTTGGGAAGCTTGTGGAGAAGGCTCTCAGTCATGAGAATCTGTTTCCTAAGGAAGGATCTGTTGTTGCTGTGACCAAGGAAGATTCTAAACCACAGCAAGGTGGGAACAAGAAGAGGAAGCAGCAGCAACAGAAGGGTAAGGATGGCCAGAAGAAGCCGAAGGGCGAAGTGACCTGCTACAATTGCCAGCAGAAGGGCCATTTCTTCAGAGATTGTAAGAATCCAAAGGTACCGTTGAAGTGTTACAACTGTGACAAACTAGGGCATATCAGGAAGAATTGTCCAGAACCGAGGAAGGACAAACAGATTGTGCAAGCCTATGCTTTGGGAGCAGTGCCATCATCTTCAAAAGCTCCTACTACAGAAGAGAAAGGAAAGAGTGTGGTGGTACAAGGTACTCTTTCCATTTGTAGTATTCCAGTTAGAGTGTTATTCGATACTGGAGCATCGCATTCCTTTGTTTGTAATGAACTTGTAGGCCGGTTGGGTTTAGAACCAGATATTGTTGATAGACCATTGGTTGTGATTAATCCATTTCGGGGTTCGTCATGTTTGTGTATGCTATGCCGTGGTCTGATTGTATCGAGTCATGATTGCTCTTTTGTTTGTTATTGTTTTGTTCTAAACTTTGCGGGGTTTGGAATTATTTTAGGTATGGACTGGCTTAGGAAGTATCCGGCAAAGTTTGATTGTGAAAGGCTGGAGGTGACAGTGGAGAATGTGGAAGGGCGAAAGGTTGTGATACGATGTAAGCATGAGGAAGGCGTCTTCATGAGCTTCATGTATTCGCTGGTTGTTCCACGGGATGGACTGTCATCGGTGCCAATTGTGAATGGATTTGAGGATATCTTTGAAGGGGTCAAAGGGCTACCGCCGCATAGAGAGATCGAGTTTCGCATCGATCTAGTTGAGGGAGCTAGACCTGTTGTGATGCCTCTTAGGCGGATGGCGCCAAGGGAACAGCAAGAGTTGAAGGTGCAAGTTGATGATCTTTTACAGAAAGGATTCATTCGGCGTAGTGTGTCCGAATGGGGTGCACCGGTTGTGTTTGCAACCAAAGCGGATGGATCATTAAGATTGTGTGTGGACTATCATGAGCTGAATAAAATGACTAAGAAGAACAAGTATCCATTGCCGAGAATAGATGACTTGTTTGATCAGCTTCACGAAGCCAAGGTGTTTTCTCAGATGGATTTGGCAACGGGATTTCACCAATTAAGAGTGGCAAAGGATAGTGTGCCGAAGACAGCTTTTAGGACACCATCAGGTTTCTATGAGTGGTTAGTAATGCCGTTTGGATTGACCAATGCACCAGCGTATTTTGTGGATCTTATGAATAGTTCAGGGATCAGTTGAACAAGTTCGTACTTGTGTTCGTAGATGATATTTTGATTTATTCCAGAACTGAAGAAGAGCACAAGACGCACTTGCGTATTGTTTTGGAGACCCTGCGAAAACATCAGCTGAAGGCTAAGTTTTCGAAGTGTCACTTCTGGTAGAGTGAAGTGAGGTTCTTAGGTCATATTATCTCTGGAAATGGAATAGCGGTTGATCCCTCCAAGGTGGCAGCAGTCCAGGATTGGGTTAGACCTAAGAATGCATTTGATGTGAGAAGTTTTCTTGGATTAGCAGGATATTATCGTCGGTTTATCAAAGACTTTTCCAAGATAGCTGCACCATTAACAGGATTGATGAAAAAAACCAAGTATTCAGATGGGATGATAAGTGTGAGCAAGCTTTCGGAATCCTGAAAGAGCGACTAACAAGTGCTCCTGTTTTGACTATTCCAAGTGGAAATGATGAGATGGTGGTTTACACCGATGCATGTGGTAATAGACTTGGAGCAGTGCTAATGCAGAAGGATAAAGTTGTTGCATATGCAAGTCGATAGCTGAAGCCGCATGAAAAGAATTATCCGACTCATGATTTGGAGTTAGCGGCGGTTGTATTTGCTTTAAAGATGTGGATACCTACTGGGAGTTCGATTCGAGTTGTTTACATATCATAAGTCATTGAAGTATCTTTTTTCCTAAAAGAATTTGAATCTCCGGCAGCAACGATGGCTAGAGTTTTTGGCATCATATGATTTTGGTATATCCTATACTCCGGGAAAAGGTAATGCAGTGGCAGATGCGTTAAGTCGAAGACATGTAGAATTGGGAGCCATGTTTTCAGAATGGAAGAGCCTTGAGTATTTGGCTGGATTTGACTTTAGACCTAGATGTGAATTGGAACCTGAGATGTTGGCAAACTTATCGATAAGACCTACTCTTGTGGAAAGAATTGGCAAGAGCCAAAAGCGAGACGATAAGCTTGTCAAGATTATCCGTGATTTGGAATCTGGATTGGACCCAGAAAAGGATAAAGGATTCGAAATCGATCGAGAGGCTTGGCTTCGGAAACAAGGATGACTGGTTCTTCGCGATATAGATGAATTGAGGAATGAAGTTCTGAAGGAGAGTCATCACTCGAAGTTAACAATTCATCCAGGTGGAAATAAGATGTATCGAGATATGAAGAGAACCTATTATTGGGAAGGTATGAAGAAGGATGTTGGAAATTTTATTTCCAAATGCATGAACTGCCAGTTGGTAAAAGCCGAACAGAAGAAGCCAAGTGGATTACTTCAGCCATTAGAAGTTCCTACATGGAAGTGGGAGCAAATATCGATGGATTTTATCGATGGGTTTCCTAGAACCAGAGTAGGAAATGAAGGGATTTGGGTCATCATAGATCGTTTGACTAAGAGTGCAAGATTCATTCCTGTTCGATCAACCAGGACTGCATCGAAATTGGGTGAGCTATATGTTAAGTGGATAGTTCGATTCCATGGTATTTCGAAAAGCGTAGTGAGCGATCGAGACCCATTGTTCACTAGTGGATTTTGGAAGAGCTTCCAGGAAGTTTTGGGAACCGAGTTGTGTTTGAGTACAGCTTATCACCCTCAAACAGATGGTCAGACCGAGAGAGTCAACCGAGTTTTGGAAGATCTCCTCAGAGCATGTGTTTTGGACTTCGAAGGATCATGGGAAGATTATCTTCATTTTGTGGAATTCTCGTATAATAACAGTTACCAGTCAAGCATTGGTATGGCACCATATGAAGCATTGTATGGAAGACCATGTAACTCTCCGACATGTTGGTTGGAAACGAGAGAAAAGTTGATACTTGGGCCAGAAATGATTCGACAGACTTCTAATTGTATAGAGATCATTCGGCGAAGAATGAAGGCAGCCCAAGACCGTCAGAAAAGCTATGCCGATAAGCGTCGTAAGGATTTGGAATTCGACGTAGGTGATATGGTTTTTGTGAAGATTTCTCCACTGAAGAATGTTATTCGATTCGGGAAGAAAGGGAAATTGACTCCGAGATTTGTTGGACCATTCCCGATCATCGAGCGAATTGGAAAGCTCGCCTATAAATTGGAATTACCAAAAAAGATGTCGGGTGTGCACAACGTTTTTCATGTATCGTATCTACGGAAGTATGCGCACGACTCGAATACGGTGGTTTCTGCTGATAGTTGTGAGGACTTTGAGATTGATCCAATCGTTGAGAGACCTTGTAAAACACTTCGTGTTGTGGAAACTGACACGAAACAGCTTAGGAGGAAGGTAGTCAAGTTGCTCAAGGTACAATGGAGTGATGATGTTAACGACTGTACATGGGAGGAGGAAGAGAGGATGAAGGCAGCTCATCCTGAACTCTTCGAGGTATGACCGTGAGGTGTCGTGACATCGCATGACATTGTAACTTGTTCTAGTCTTAGAATTCTACATGGTAGGCTAGGAATTGGATGCACGGTTTGTTGATTGCTATGGATGGTAGGCATGCAGAATAGTCTTTGATTGCTCTTGTTTGTTTGGAATTTCGGGTGCAAAATTCTTAAGGGGGAGAGAATGTAACGACCCGTATTTTACGTATCGAAATCGTAGAACTGTTGTCATTAGGTTGTTGGTGTTGTTAAGTCGTTTGGAGCTTAAGTCGTCCAGAGATGAGTTGTCCAGGGTTAGGTCGTGTCGTAGCATAAGTCGGTGGAGCGACTTAGGGGATGGAGCGACCTAAGGAAAGTGAACGGCTTAAGGAGGTGAGCGACTTAAGAGATTAGACGACTTAAGAGATCGGAGCGAGTTAACGACCTAGTGGTTAGCGGCTTAAGGAAGATGGCTTAGGTCGCTGGGTCGCTAAGCCGTGTGTGTAGTTAGGTCGTAAGTCGCATGATGGCTTGAGTCGTTAGGTCGTGTCTAAGTTAGGTCGCGAGAGGACATGAAGTGGTAGGTCGTTGGAGTTTTAGGTCGGTAAGCCGTGGGGTTGCTAAGTCGTATGTCGTTGGGTTTTGATAAGTCGCGAGCGACTTAAGGGGGCGGACGACTAAAGGATTCGGCCTATAAATACACGTGCTTCCTTTACTTTTTGGGATCCGGATTTTGAAGCGACGAAGTGCTGCCATTTTGAGAGCTCGAGTGCTACACTTCTTCACTTCTTATCTCTTCTCTAATCTAGTGCTTCCTTCCATCCAAGATTGAAGATCAAATCGAAGATCCAAGAGCCAAAATTGAAGATCTACATTCTTCAAAGAGAGACTTCATCGTTTGAAGCGGAATTTTGATGGATCAAGATAGATCCTTCGATGTCCGGATCTGGAGTTTGTTGCTTTTGAGGTGTTTAGGTGATTCGGTGAGTGGTGGTTATCTCTCACTGTGACGACCCGCCCTTCTACAACCAGAAAGACGTATCATCATTAAGAAATAAAGGGATAGAAATAGAAGAGAAAGAGAAAGAAAGACTAACAACATCAGAATCTCACAGCGGAACGGAATAAAATATAATATATCACATAAATATTTCATAGTTTTACATATATCAGAGTTATACAATATCAATACACATGACAACCATACATACATCTATCACTATATACATCAGAGGTACAATACATCTCAACTAACACAGCGGACTACATATATATATATAGCTATATACGTCTGGAGTCTGCTGCTCCAAGCTCCTCCAGAAATCAAAGTCCATAACCTATCACTTGGCTACTCATAAAAATTTGAGTACCCAAGAGTTTATGAAAACACAAAATATAAACTCCGGGTCAGACATGGGTCTTGTATGAGTAAACGGTTTAAAGCTGTTTAACTTTGAAAAACATTTGAAAATAAAGGTATCACGTAAGACTCCCCACAAATAAATACGGGTAAGTTTTTACCTTACGCTAACCGAAACATTTCATAGGAAATCATGTGATATTATAATAGTGTCTAGGGTTGTCAAGTAAATAGAAAATAGCCGAAATTGTTACATTCATTAAATTCCAGCTACTAGCCACAAAAGTGGGTAACACAAATCAAAACCGTTGGGTCTCGTAGGGAAAATGGATTTCCAACAATGGCAGGGCTACTGGGGTACCGCCCGTCACAGTGTGGGGCCTAGATCACTATACCGAGGATCACTCCCGACCCCCTGCTACACAAGGCCGGAACCATTCCTTACTGAACAGTCCCGAACAAGATAAACCTCGTGGTTGGCGCGACCAACCACCCACTAAGCCGAAATAAAAAAGGGGACATCTGGACAGGGGAAATATCTTGTCCTGCTTGGGCATGACCCACCTAACCTTGCTGCATCTCCCTTGTTTTAGCCATTCCCGGTTGATGAGGCTTGAGGCTACGATTACCTTTATAGAACATATTTCTTAGAATGCTCATCGTCCGCCTGACGATGTGCTGAAAGCATTCAATCCATACAAGTTCGTTCCGGGTTCGAACGAAACCGAAGGCATTATCTCGTCACACTCATTTTGGAATCACCCTCAGAGTCAACGATGATAACCCTTGCATTCTGAAAGCACCATCTCGATCTTCATTTCAGGATTTACGACCTAACGTTTAAATTGGATCGATGTGGTTTTCGGAGAATCAAATTTGATTCTTCTGATCCCGGTCTCATCGAATCCAAACGCCATTTTAACGGCCAAGTTGTCTATTTAACTTAACAGTTTAAATAATTTAAATTCAACAATTGAATTAACATAGCATTTATCACAGATAAAACATATACAAGCATCATAGGTATAACACAGCATATCATAGAATAACATAGGATATTATCACATAAGTATCACAATCAGATATTCAACACAACAGTTCATAAGCAATTACCTTTAAATTGTATTTATAATTAATTCAATTTAGAATTAGTTACCAGAGAGTTAATCACTTAACTCTATTTGATTAGTTATTAATTAACGATTAATTACCTATTTCAGTTCAAACCATCTAATTAATGGTTTCTTAATTAATCATTAATTCTAAATTACGTAATTATTCTATACTATTAATAAATTACTTCTTCAATCAAGTGATTTATCTTTAATTACTTAATTAACTGTTTCCTTGATCATTAGTTAATATCTTTAATTATCTATCAATAAAACATAATTATCCAATTATTATCTGCTAATTGCTTAATTAATTAATTCTAAATCAAGCTACTCTATCAATTCATAATCAAATTTACTAGATTAACTAACTATTAATTCATTTATTAACTTAAGTAGTTGATTTCAATTATTTATTTACTTATAATCCATCACTAACTGTGTATGAATTATTCTTAATTACTCAACCACTAATCATTTATTTATCACAAAATAGTTACATAACCCAAACTCTATTTAAGTTTTCAAGTGTTAATCATTCTTAATTACTTTCGAAAATAATATATTGATATCAATCATTTAACTTAATTAACGTTTAAAAGTACTCTTTTCTTATATTTTAAAAATCAATTTTAGTGCTAACTACAACTTTAATTATTAGTTAACTTATATTTCTTAATTAAAATGATTTAAGAGTTTAAGAAAAGTCGTTAAACTTTTGACTATAATAATTAAAATTTGAACAAATCTTAGCTTAATCCCCTTTTACACAATTTCTAAGCTCAAAACGTTAAAACAAATCTGAAGATAACAAATTTGAAAAAAAAAGAACAATTCTCAACTACAACCTACCCGCGACTTCCCAGGTAAAACCCGAGGCATCCCCTGCATTATACTCGGGGGTTACTTCGAGTTTCACACGTAAAACTCCCTGATACTCCCCTGAACATCTTCTTCTCCTTCAATAATTTTTTTTCAGTAAGTTCAGTTTAACTTTAATTTTAAAATCAAAATAGCAGTTAATACTTACGCACCCATCTCGTATACAAACCCAAGGAAAATAGTGGGTCGACTCGAGCACGACACGGAGCACATCACGTTGACAGAAAAGCAAGCTCCAACTCCATCGCCACCATGCACGTGCACGGTGGCTCGCCTCCCCTGCGGCGACTCGCGACAGCCCCCACAAACCACAAATCACCCTTAGCATCGGAAACAAAACTCAGATTTCCAATTACAAGTTGAAAACAAAATTCGACCTGATGCTCGAACATGCGACTACAACCACCCACTGACAAATCCTTCATGCGGTAACTATTCATCACCGGAGGTGATGAAACTTCACCAGTACGTCGCTCACATCCCCACCTAACTCCACCTAAACTCGCGTTCCACTCGGTTGACTCATGATGCCGAAATCAAAATTTTACAGAGCATAAAAACATTTGCACTAAAACCCTACTTTTGATTCAATCTAAAAATCCTTGCATTCGAAAATTCTTTAGCATTTTTCTTGTTATCAACAAGTATCAAGCAAGCTATACAACAAGTTTCAATATTTAAGATTTGTTGAATCTCCAGAGATTTACAAAAAGGCAATTTTTGTTCATTTACGAAATTCACCTTATATACTCATCTAAAAATCTCCATTCTCGTTTTAAAAATCCTACTTTTGCATGAAGATTCAAGCTATATAGTTGAATTGGCAAACTAAAATACTTGAATTCATCATAGGATTTTTGGTTGACTTGTAAATCAACTAGAACAGTTGATATACTTCACTGGAAATTTGAAAACAAGTTTAAAAACTTAATTTATATTCAACAACTTACTTTGTTTTAAAACATAAGCCTATAATTGAGTGAGAGGAGGTATTTTAAAATTTGATCATCTACTTAACTCCATAACTAAGAAAATCTGGGTATTCAAACCTACGGAGCACTCATATAAGATCATAGATTGATAAACAAAAACATATGCCAACATATGATTACCAATACATCATACACACAGATTAAACTTAAGGCTTAAAAGTTTATGTTCACTCACCTAATAAACTTTGAACAGAAAGTGATTTTGATGAGGGAAACTGCAAGTTTGATTTCTGAAAGCTTCACTTTTGTTTTGCTGTTGAGTTAAATCTAAGTTTTCAAAGCCACAAATGTTTATCCCCTTCTTCTTTGATTCTCAGTTTTTCTTTAAGTTTAAGTTTTATAAATGAACTGATGATATATAGGTGGATATATATAGATTGAAGCTACTGAATAACAGCTTGTAGCTGGCCAGTTTATATTTGTTTGTCATTTTTCTTTAATTGGTCCAGTAGTTCTGCAGTATGAAATGATATATAGGGATTTCGGCTACATGTACTTGTTAAACAAGTAGTTATGCTATTTAATGTTTATGTTTTTAATTATGATAACATGTATTTAATGGTGACTGATACTTACTTAGGTGTTGTACACAGATATTTATTATTTTGGCTAGCATGCTTCGTGTAAGACACAGGTTCTGTTTTTTTATTATTTCGGCCAATATGTTTTTGTAAGACATAGATTTAATATGCAGATACTTGTAACTTGCATAAGACAATGATCTGTTCCATTTATATTGAAGTAAAACTTTTGTTTTCTTATACACATAAATCTCAACAGCATATATGTTTAGCACAGAATATGTTACAAGTTATCCCCTTTTACTTATGCATTGACATGTTCACATGATATTTAAAAGTTCTATGTTGTACAAATAAAATTTACAGGTTATTGTTTTGACTTCGTTGATTGTAATTTATTTGTACTTTAGTTTTCCAAGCATTTGATTCATAATATTTCATATGTAAATTTATATACCTAGTTATAACTTATATTTGTTATTTATATCTTAGTTATATTATATATTTTATAATTTGTGATTTATACTTATGTTTATAATTATGATTCTTACTTGTTTGGATGTTTATGTTTATAATCAATTATATTGTTTAAAACTTAGATTTCCATGTTTATGTTAATATTACTACATTTGTTTATTTTTTAAACTTATCATTTTAAAAACTGACATTGTATTTATATGTGTATTATCAAAGATCTCATCCTTTTAAAAATTTAAAAACTTGCATTTAATCTAAATTAGATTAAATATTCATTAAAATATGCTGATAAAAATTCCGGGTTGTTACATTCCTCCCCCCTTAAAAGAATTTCATCCCTGAAATTTAAAACAACAGTTAATTCAAAAGCTTATATATTAACAATCCAAAAACACATATCATTCATACAATAGCAAATAAACAATAGTCTACTCTAACAAACATCACTAGTTATTCGAACATAAATCCGGATAAGCATTCTTAAAACTATCGAGTGTTTCCCTAGTACAATCACTGGGATCTTCACTCCATTGCACCTTGACGAGTTTCACCGCTTTGTTCCTGAGTTGCTTCTCGTCTTGATCCATAATTCGAACTGGATTTCTGACCACAGTTAAATCTGATTCAACTTCCAAATTCTTGAATTATGGGTTGAACAACTAATGATGAATCATGAACAAATTTCCTTAGATGGAAGTCACAATGAATTCCAAACATTCATTCTGGAAATTCAATTCTGAAATTTACAGTATTAATTCTTTATAAATCTTATTTACTATCTACAGAATTTCAATATCTATTCATTCAAGTCCGTACGATGTACATATGCTATTCGTACGCAATATCAAATCTGATTGCTCGCTCGATCACACAATTTCACTTCCGAACTAGTATCGTCCCCCCGACTTCCTAGTACGGACTCAGAACTGGATTGTTGATCAGAAACTGTCATTCTCCTTGCATAGTCACAATATGATAGAGAATTCCCAGAATCAATCAAAATCCAAATCCATGGTTCGTCGTCGAAAATCGAGTGAAAAATCCTAACTCGGATCGATATAACTATCTCGAAATTCTGTGCTCGAATATGGATCTAATTGCTATGTGAATAAAATCATATACGTACATCCTACGTATTTATATCCATTGATTATCAACTATATCAATTTTCTTTTATTCACATTATTCTGATTCTACCCACTTGGAATAATTTTTCCCAATATCAAATATTACTTAAGAATTTCACCATTCATTTCTTAAGTTTAATATAAGCATTATATATTCCCTTATATTATTACTTTACCATTTTAGCTTTAATATCTTTTTATTTAAATCTGAATTTCCAAATTCTTGTCAATTCAATTTATCTTCAACTCTGAATATTTAATTTTATTGTCTATCTCTCATTTAAACTGATTCCTATTATTATTATTATTTCAATTAGTCTCATCCACTAGTTTACTTTTAATTTCCAATTTGAAATTGTTTTGTTGCTAATCTCTTTTCTTCTTCAAATTCTGAAAAGTTTTGACAGAGTTTCCATTTGTTTAGCATTACATATTTCCAAAAGCACATATGTATTGTTTCAATCCTTATCACAATTACTTTTAACTAATTCTTGAATCATTCTCTACAGTTTTAGTGATTTACAACTTACTTGCTTAAGCAAAACAAACTCATATTCAAAATCATCCTATTTTTCTTCCAATAACTTACAGAATTTTAGCTAATCTTGTTTACTTCAAAACAACTCATTTCCTTATGGGAATTAACAATATCATTGTGAATAAATAATCGCTTAAGCTTTATAACCATTTTAAATTGATTCCAACTCAATTTACACTTAACTCCATCACATTTAATCTATTCACAATCCTTACATTGCATTTCTTTCATTTTCTCAAAAAGTTTGATTCCAAACCATTTTATTAACTCGACAACTAATGTTTTAAACAACCATCCCACAATTTACTCAAGTCCTTTACTTTCTTCAAACTGTTCCACCTAACAACTTAGGTTTACTCTATTTCACCAATTTCCAATTATTTACTAATTAGTTTATTCTTTTATCCATTCTTAAATTTTTAATTTACATTAACAATTAATTATTGAATTTATTCATAATAAGGTTATTCAATTTATACTTGAATTAAATTTGTTAACAACTCACACCATTTCTATTTAAATCCAATTCAATATTTACTTTGGTTTACATTTACTTATTTACATAAGAATTTTATTTCATTCAATATTATTTATGACTCGATTGAATTCATCTAAATACAATCTTATTTCAACTCAACTTCAGCTAAATTTAGCTACTTACCAACCTTTAAATTTTATTTCTCAATATATCAGCTCAAAACTTATTTGTTTACTTAAAAGCTTATATTGCTCATTTGGGTCATTTCATCTTATAATCACAATTTCAGATTATATATAACACTTACTATCTTAAGGTATAAATTTTCACCTTACCATCACAATCATTTTTCCTTCAATTTTATATCCAATTAAGTTCATTTTGAACTTCAATTCCATTCAACTTATCTCAGGTTAAACTCAAATATATTTTCTTCACCTTTATTTACTTAAATTAAATTTTAAATTCCTGGATTAAAAATTTCCAATTTCTACTTATTAATATCAAATTTACTTTCTAAGTCCCATAGTTGATTCATTTAAACTTTTCATATTATTTAAATAGAATTCTTATAATTCAATTGCCCGGTTTTCATTTTCAAAACCATTTTGAAATGATAACTACATATACCCACCTGGTATATCAAATCAAATATTCAAATTCCAAACACTTGTTTTCACCAAAACAATTTTCCCTTTGAAATTTCTAAAACAACTTGTATACCCAAACAGCCCAAACAATAACATAACCAACTACCCTGGTAGCAATCCATCACTTTAGAAACTCGAAAATGAATACTGATGATGTGGCCATCATCATCAGCATTATTTTCCAGCGACTGAAGTGAGTTCAGTGCTTCCTTACTTCCACAAATTTTTCCCAAAACAGTTTCCATTCAACCATATTTTTCCAAAACAATATTCCATTATTGCCTTCAAATCTTTGGAAAAACATTTCAAACATTCCCAAGATTTTAAATTCCCAAATTCCTTTGTTTAAATCCATTTAAACGCCTTCAAATTTCCGGGACTTAAATTCTGGTTTAATCAAATTTTAGTTATATTCCTTTCATTAGACAATTTTATTTAGTCATAAGCCACTCAAATTTTAACTTTTTTTTCTTTTTTTTTCAATTATAGTATTAACAACTAGACACTCATATATATATAATTTCAGAAAAATATTTCTTTTATATCAAAATATAATTTTGGGTAAAATTATTTCATTTACCCTACCTTTAAAAACAATACTGTGTCGGTCTATCTTGTTTAAGAGTTTAGAAATCCCTATCGATGAAATGGCGTCCCACACACCGACCAGAATCCATAAACACTCAACAGATAAGTCAACAAAATATAAAAACAATTTTTTTTTATAATCATTAACATATACGCGCTCATATCTATTAATACACTCAAACTCATTTTAGAGTTCTACAAACTCTATTCTATGAGTCATTCCTACCAGAGCCAAGGTTATTCCCAACCTATGCTATGATACTAACTGTGACGACCCATCCTTCTACAACCAGAAAGACGTATCATCATTAAGAAAGAAAGGGATAGAAATAGAAGAGAAAGAGAAAGAAAGACTAACAACATCAGAATCTCACAGCGGAACGGAATAAAATATTATATCACATAAATATTTCATAGTTTTACATATATCAGAGTTATACAATATCAATACACATGACAACCATACATACATCTATCACTATATACATCAGAGGTGCAGTACATCTCAACTAACACAGCGGACTACATATATATATATATATAGCTATATACGTCAGGAATCTCCTGCTCCAAGCTCCTCCAGAAATCAAAGTCCATAACCTATCACTTGGCTACTCATAAAAATTTGAGTACCCAAGAGTTTATGAAAACACAAAATATAAACTCCGGGTCAGACATGGGTCTGGTATGAGTAAACGGTTTAAAGTTGTTTAACTTTGAAAAACATTTGAAAATAAAGGTATCACGTAAGACTCCCCACAAATAAATACGGTAAGTTTTTACCTTACGCTAACCGAAACATTTCATAGGAAATCATGTGATATTATAATAGTGTCTAGGGTTTTCAAGTAAATAGAAAATAGCCGAAATTGTTACATTCATTAAATTCCAGCTACTAGCCACAAAAGTGGGTAATACAATTTAAAACTGTTGGGTCTCGTAGGGAAAATGGATTTCCAACAATGGCAGGGCTACTGGGGTACCGCCCGTCACAGTACGGGGCCTAGATCACCGTACCGAGGATCACTCCTGACCCCCTACTACACAAGGCCGGAACCATTCCTTACTGAAGAGTCCCGAACAAGATAAACCCCATGGTTGGCGCGACCAACCACCCACTAAGCTGAAATAAAAAAAGGGACATCTAGACAGGGGAAATATCTTGTCCTGCTTAGGCATGACCCACCTAACCTTGCTGCATCTCCCTTGTTTTAGCCATTCCCGGTTGATGAGGCTTGAGGCTACGATTACCTTTATAGAACATATTTCTTAGAATGCTCATCGTCCGCCTGACGATGTGCTGAAAGCATTCAATCCATACAAGTTCGTTCCGGGTTCGAACGAAACCGAAGGCATTATCTCGTCACACTCATTTTGGAATCACCCTCAGAATCAACGACGATAACCCTTGCATTCTGAAAGCACAATCTCGATCTTCATTTCAGGATTTACGACCTAACGTTTAAATTGGATCGATGTGGTTTTCGAAGAATCAAATTTGATTCTACCGATCCCGGTCTCATCGAATCCAAACGCCATTTTAAGGGCCAAGTTGTCTATTTAACTTAACAGTTTAAATAATTTAAATTCAACAATTGAATTAACATAGCATTTATCACAGATAAAACATATACAAGCATCATAGGTATAACACAGCATATCATAGAATAACATAGGATATTATCACATAAGTATCACAATCAGATATTCAACACAACAGTTCATAAGCAATTACCTTTAAATCGTATTTGTAATTAATTCAATTTAGAATTAATTACCTGAGATTTAATCACTTAACTCTATTTAATTAGTTATTAATTAACGATTAATTACCTATTTCAGTTCAAACCATCTAATTAATGGTTTCTTAATTAATCATTAATTCTAAATTACGTAATTATTCTATACTATTAATAAATTACTTCTTCAATCAAGTGATTTAACTTTAATTACTTAATTAACTGTTTCCTTGATCATTAGTTAATATCTTTAATTATCTATCAATAAAACATAATTATCCAATTACTATCTGCTAATTGCTTAATTAATTAATTCTAAATCAAGCTACTCTATCAATTCACAATCAAATTTACTAGATTAACTAACTATTAATTCATTTATTAACTTAAGTAGTTGATTTCAATTATTTATTTACTTATAATCCATCACTAACTGTGTACGAATTATTCTTAATTACTCAACCACTAATCATTTATTTATCACAAAATAGTTACATAACCCAAACTCTATTTAAGTTTTCAAGTGTTAATCATTCTTAATTACTTTCGAAAATAATCTATTGATATCAATCATTTAACTTAATTAACGTTTAAAAGTACTCTTTTCTTATATTTTAAAAATCAATTTTAGTGCTAACTACAACTTTAATTATTAGTTAACTTATATTTCTTAATTAAAATGATTTAAGAGTTTAAGAAAAGTCGTTAAACTTTTGACTATAATAATTAAAATTTGAACAAATCTTAGCTTAATCCCCTTTTACACAATTTCTAAGCTCAAAACGTTAAAACAAATCTGAAGATAACAAATTTGAAAAAAAAAAGAACAATTCTCAACTACAACCTACCCGCGACTTCCCAGGTAAAACCCGAGGCATCCCCTGCATTATACTCGGGGGTTACTTCGAGTTTCACACGTAAAACTCCCTGATACTCCCCTGAACATCTTCTTCTCCTTCAATATGTTTTTTTCAGTAAGTTCAGTTTAACTTTAATTTTAAAATCAAAATAGCAGTTAATACTTACGCACCCATCTCGTATACAAACCCAAATAAAATAGTGGGTCGAATCGAGCACGACACGGAGCACATCACGTTGACAGAAAAGCAAGCTCCACCTCCATCGCCACCGTGCACGTGCAAGGTGGCTCGCCTCCCCTGCGGCGGCTCGCGACAGCCCCCACAAACCACAAATCACCCTTAGCATCGGAAACAAAACTCAGATTTCCAATTACAAGTTGAAAACAAAATTCGACCTGATGCTCGAACATGCGACTACAACCACCCACGGACAAATCCTTCGTGCGGCCACTATCCATCACCGGAGGTGATGAAACTTCACCAGTACGTCGCTCACATCCCCACCTAAACTCGCGTTCCACTCGGTTGACTCATGATGCCGAAATCAAAATTTTACAGAGCATAAAAACATTTGCACTAAAACCCTACTTTTGATTCAATCCCAAAATCCTTGCATTCGAAAAATTCTTTAGCATTTTTCTTGTTATCAACAAGTATCAAGCAAGCTATACAACAAATTTCAATATTTAAGATTTGTTGAATCTCCAGAGATTTACAAAAAGGCAATTTTTGTTCATTTACAAAATTCACCTTATATACTCATCTAAAAATCTCCATTCTCGTTTTAAAAATCCTACTTTTGCATTAAGATTCAAGCTATATAGTTGAATTGGCAAACTAAAATACTTTAATTCATCATAGGATTTTTCGTTGACCTGTAAATCAACTAGAACAGTTGATATGCTTCACTGGAAATTTGAAAACAAGTTTAAAAACTTAATTTATATTCAACAACTTACTTTGTTTTAAAACATAAGCCTATAATTGAGTGAGAGGAGGTATTTTAAAATTTGATCATCTACGTAACTCCATAACTAAGAAAATCTTGGTATTCAAACCTATAGAGCACTCATATAAGATCACAAATTGATAAACAAAAACATATGCCAACATATGATTACCAATACATCATACACACAGATTAAACTTAAGGCTTAAAAGTTTTTGTTCACTCACCTAATAAACTTTGAACAGAAAGTGATTTTGATGAGGGAAACTACAAGTTTGATTTCTGAAAGCTTCACTGTTGTTTTGCTGTTGAGTTAAATCTAAGTTTTCAAAGCCACAAATGTTTATCCCCTTCTTCTTTGATTCTCAGTTTTTCTTTAAGTTTAAGTTCTATAAATGAACTGATGATATATAGGTGGATATATATAGATTGAAGCTACTGAATAACAGCTTGTAGCTGGCCAGTTTATATTTGTTTGTCATTTTTCTTTAATTGGTCCAGTAGTTCTGCAGTATGAAATGATATATAGGGATTTTGGCTACATGTACTTGTTAAACAAGTAGTTATGCTATTTAATGTTTATGTTTTTAATTATGATAACATGTAGTTAATGGTGACTGATACTTACTTAGGTGTTGTACACAGATATTTATTATTTCAGCTAGCATGCTTTGTATAAGACACAGGTTTTGTTTTTTTTATTATTTCGGCAAATATGTTTTTGTAAGACATAGATTTAATATGCAGTTAGTTGTAACTTGCACAAGACAATGATCTGTTCCATTTATACTGAAGTAAAACTTTTGTTTTCTTATACACATAAATCTCAGCAGATATATGTTTAGTACAGAATATGTTACAAGTTATCCCCTTTTACTTATGCATTGACATGTTCACATGATATTTAAAAGTTCTATGTTGTACAAATAAAATTTACAGGTTATTGTTTTGACTTCATTGATTGTAATTTATTTGCACTTTAGTTTTCCAAGCATTTGATTCATAATATTTCGTATGTAAATTTATATTCCTAGTTATAACTTATATTTGTATATTTATATCTTAGTTATATTTTATATTTTATAATTTATGATTTATACTTATGTTTATAATTATGATTCATACTTGTTTTGGATGTTTATGTTTATAATCAATTATATTGTTTAAAACTTAGATTTCCATGTTTATGTTAATATTACTACGTTTGTTTATTTTTTAAACTTATAATTTTAAAAACTGACATTGTATTTATATGTGTATTATCAAAGATCTCATCATCTTAAAAATTTAAAAGCTTGCATTTAATCTAAATTAGATTAAATATTCACTAAAATATGCTGACAAAAATTCCGGGTTGTTACACTCACACGGACCCAAAGGAGTATATCGGATTGGTGGTTTGATTTTGTGTTAAAGTAGTGGTTTCATGCATTTCTGTAAAACCTAAGTATAGATTCATTGTTCATGAAGATTTGACATCCATTTTAGTACATGTTAACCTATGCAAGTTCATCCATTAAGTTGTAGAGATAATACTTATGATCCATGCTTGTAAGATTTGGACTCTTTATTTACAAGATTGCCATTTTATTATAATTGCTTTTAGATCTTGTTTGAATGCTTGATTGCTTGGATTAATGATTGATTTGATTGATTAGTTGATTAGTGATTGAATTTGGACAAGTATGGTCGGAGATGATTCAAAAGCTAAGGGGAAGGCTCTTGAATAAGGAAAGCTGCTCGTAGCATATGTGGCGGATGTTGAAGCTCATATGGATAGATTTGATGATGATGTTGATGGGCTTTGCTATGATGAGATGAGGCGAAGCATGATAGGATTAAGCCTTGGTGTAATCCAGATGGGATCATTCCAAGCTGTTGATAATGGTTGGCTTGAGAGGCGCTTGAGCTAGTATGGAAATAGTCGTCAAGGAGGATGACTGAAGGCTGAGATCTCATCGTTGTTGAAGTTTCTAGCAGGCTCAAAGCAAGAGTACGTTGGGCAGATTCGATAGTCCCAATCGACTAATAGTTGATGGTCGAGTACTCTGGGCAGATTCGATAGTCCTAGACATGGGTCACGACGACGTGCGGAGTTCTGTCTAGAACCGGGGTTACCATTAGCCCTTGACGGATGAATGAAAGAATGAGCCGGTCATTGATATCGAGGCAATGATAACAGTGATAGCCAGAGTCATGGATGTTTGGATGCTTTGGTTGTATCGTCACTCGGTCTCAAGAACGATGTTTTGTGGGTGCTTATCTGATCTTGGTTTAGGCCTTGGGGGTTTGTGCTTGGAAAACATTGACCTTGACTCGAGTGATAATTGTTTTACTTTAAATGTCTGCTTTGCTATGTTTATTTCTGCTTAGTGGGTCTGGGAGCTATCACTGTAGAAAGAGGTGGAGTGGGAGGGTTGGATTCCTATTCCCTTTTCCTTTAAGCTCTTTTGGTATGTTGTTAGTTAATTTACCGCTCATTAAGACTGTTGTCTGACTCAAGGTTTTATGTTCAACTCTTATTACCTTGGGCTGTTCATCCGTTTTGGGATGGGCTGACTAGGTAGCAGGTGACAGGTGCTGTTCTCAGTGACCAATGCTGTTGATGACGAAGACGAGCTGGAGGCTTTTGCATATTATTTTCTTACTATATGTACTGGATGTTCCGCTGCTTGTATGATTCTCTGAGTGTTATGTAGTGAGGCTTGATGTATTGACTATTCAGATGTTTGTATCAAATTGTTTTGTAGTGTATTGATGAGATTCTATTTAGTGAAGCTTCACTATATATATTTCTCTATTGCATTTTATCCCTGCGCTGTGAGTAATACGATAGAGTTTATTGTTTTACTTTAACCCTGACGATCATCCATGGCGGCCTGGCACACTTTTCAGCGCACTATTTCCTTGTTTAGTGCAGGAGCCATGGGCGGTCGTCACATTAATATTTAATTATCGACTGGAAAATAGCCAATTTTTGAACAGTCTCAGAATTGGACGAAACTAGTTCCATTGGATCCGTAATAGTTAGTTATTATCGGATTTCAATTTTCGTAGCAATCGGAGTTGTCGTTTGACCGTGGCAGCTCGAAACGCGTTGAAATTATTTTAATGTTAATTTGGCGAGTTAAAATAGTCATTTTTCAAACGGTCTCGGATTTCAACGATACCATTTTCATCGGATCCGTAATGTGATATTATTGTAAGATTTCAAATTTCATGTCAATCGGATTTACCGTTTGTCCGGGGCGAGCCAAAACGCATAGAAATTCGTTTAATCGGTTTAATTTAAATTTGATCGTTTATTTCCGTAACTTGCACAGACGATCGAATTAGCCTCCGAAACCTGTTCCATTGTGTCCGAAACGCGGGGTAAACCCTAGAAACACCAATCACCACGCGTAAATCGGGGTTCGGAAAATCCGGAATGAATAGTGCGTTGAGAAATTTCTATAAAAGGACTCCACTTTCACTTATTTGTCAAAACCTAACCCTAATTCAGAGCAGCCGCCATTAACAACTTCAATGGCCAGAATCTCATCCCTTTCTTCCTCCTTTTTCTTTCAATCTACAAACATTCACGCGAAATCATCAACTACAAAGATGAAGAGCATGGTGATGCCGAGACATCCAACGGTTATGATCAAATTTTATTGAGCGGATCAACGGAAAATCGACCACAAAGTCGCACGGTTGCGCACGCATTTCAAGGCCATAGGGGGGCCGAGTTCAAGGTGGTTGCAGCCGAAAGTGGAGTAGGCAATGGGCTTCGGAATGGAAGCTCCTGATCGTCCTGAAGTTGCTTGTGGTGGTTGCGTAATCTAACCCTAGTTATGGAGCTATGGGTTCAAGTCGCGTGCAAAATTTCCTGGAGGGAGGAAATTGCGTGAGAGGGAGAAGGAAAGATACGGCCAGGATTTCATGGGGTGGGATCTCACGGCTTGGATTGTGTAGGGTATAAAATATAATAAAAATGTTGTAAATTTATGAATAAAAATTCGTGTAACTTCTAAAATTCGTATCTTTTTCATACGAGGTCGAAAACGCACGAAACCAGTTGCGATGGAATCGTAAGGACGAGCATTACGCTATGCAGCTGGATTGGAGTCGTTTGGAGCTAGAGGAAATTTTGAGTTAAATCGAACGTCCTTCGATTTGATTTAAAATCGTAAAATTAAGGTGAGTGTTTTATAACGCTCACAACGTACTAAATATTTTTATGCTAGTTAAATTTGACATTATGAAGTGTTATGATTTTATTTGTCGTTGTTTGATAAAAATTTAATTGTCATATAGCTTGTCATTTGAATTAACCGTTGAAAACTTTAATTTGACAGTTAAATTGAAATTTAAATTGAATTGCGATTATATTACCTGACATTGATAACTATGAAATTGCCATGAATTGTATTGTCTATTGGATGATTTATTTCGATGGATGCTATTGGTTGATATTTAAATATTTGGATGTTTATTTGCTTATATATATAACCTGTTATGCATACATATGACACTATGATTTGATTTAAGTGTTATATATTCATCCTTGACATTTAATTGAAATAAATAATTACTTGGCCATGGGATAGAAAATTATATACGGACACCGGATTGGCTAAATTAATAATTTTTAAAATCGTTGATTTGAAATTTATTTAATTGTTTGGATTTAAAAGTTATAAATAGAAATTAATTTATAGAAATCGAATTTATCGAAAAATTGAGTTTGGAAATTGAAATAAATTTTGATTAAAAGAAATTGTCAAATAATTTAAGTTGAGACTTTGAAATTTAAAATTTGGATATGATTGAATTTCGAAATTTAATTTGTTTTAAAGATTGAACCTAAATTCGAGCTTTGAATATTACTAAGTGAAAGTGATATAATAATGATATTTTGAAATTGAGCTTGAAATTGAATCATATTTGAAATTTGGATTTAGATTTGAATTTTGACGGATAATTGTGTTAAGTGGTATAAATTGGTATTTTGAACATCAAGCTCAAATCGATATAAAATTGAAATTGAATAAATTAAAGGTGAATGAAAAATTGAATTAATTTGAAGTAAAAGTTGACATTGATTGAATCGAAATCGAAATTGAATCGGTAGAATGGAAATTGAAATTGATTTGAATTGGGAAGTTATAATTGAAATGGATTGGTTTTGAAGCTGTGTTATTTTGTTTTCCAAATTACTCGGTTATATAAACCATTTTGGATACCTAAACTGTTTTAATCTATTTTAAATCTACTTAACCCAATTTAAATTATTTTAAACTCAATTTATCTATTTCAAATCCATTTTAAGATTTTAAGTATTTTAACTATTTTAATTATTTAAAACTACTTTTAAACTACTTAAAACTATTTTCTAAAATTCTAAGCTGGTCAATAAAGTGGATTGTTTATATTTAAATCTTGAATTTAAATACAAATTGAGTTAAATGAAGTTGCAACCTAAATTGAAATTCGAAATGATTTTGAAATCGAAATGAGCTATTGATGCGGAAAATGATTTTTGAAACGAAATCTTACATTTGAAAGATACGATGATATTCGATATGGACTTGACTTTTAAAGCGAATATGATATTTGATATAAATTATGAACCGATTTGAATTGTAAAAGAGCCAACGGTGTAATAATACATAGTTATTAAAGAAAACGGGATCGGATATGGACATACTCTCTGTCGATACTGAAAACCACTTTAATAACTATTATACGCGGAGTGTTGATCTAGAATGAAGTGGATGGTTTGGTGAACGCGTTGACCGAAGAAAGAGAACGATTATTGGATGACCCCTGACATGACTAAAACAGCAGCCGCGCCGGGCCATTGAGGTTTGCCACCTCTAGCGGACACACTTCTTCGATACCATATCTATTACATTTGTGATTCGATTTGGGTGCACCCCTTGATTTGGGAGTGTTGTTTCGCGGTGTTGGGGTAGCTGCTGGCTATGCTCAACATCAGTCCGGATCACGCAACTACTAGTATCCTAGTTGGCATCGCCTCATGTACCTTGTCATGCTGATTATCCTATTCGCGACCACTACGTTTTGTTTTGTGTTATACCTATGGGGTACCCTCTGATAACCACCAATTTACGGTGGGGCTTACGGTGCTGTATAGACTATGGCATTATAAAAATGTGTTAAGGGGGATTATGGTAACGCCTTAACGCTATTATGATACTTTATATTACTGATAGTCATTATCTACTTAGCGTACATTACTACATAGTAGATAGCTTAACGGATCCTTAAGAGATGGAAAATCCTGTAACATCTCTTGAGTTATTGCACGCACGTTGACACTGGATATGAGATGTCAAACCCCATAAACATCTGTGACGCCATTACACTCATATTTATTTACGATTGATTTAACTTTCATAAGGATATTTTAGTCCTGACTCGAGTGTTTTGTCTTTTCATTACGCTCGGGTCAGTCCTGAGTTTTCAGATTTTTGAAGATCTATTCTGGAGGACGAAGACGAAGACTTGGTACACTATTACTATTATTATCTATGCATCATGCTATCTGCTGCATTATTTTAATTGTTCTGTTGTATATGTATAACTCTGATAATGTTGTATAAATAATAATCAAGGTATAGTAAACAACTTCATGAACTGTTTATTTGATTATTATATTTTATCGTTCCGCTGCAAGATTCTGTGTTGTTTCATTTCCTTTATTCCTCTTTCTTTTCTTTTCTTAATTGCCCCAATAACCATCTGCCCTTTTGAATGGTTTGGAATCGACATGTGTATTTGATCGTCGGTTTAAACTGTCCAAAAAAGCGGGTCGTTACATATCTTCCTTGATTTTTTTATACTTGAGGTACTAATATTTTCATCCACTTATGAAACATAAAAATATAAACATAAAACCTACTGTTAGTGTAAGATACTTGAATTATTCTCTATTATTAAAATTAAATAATATAGTAGGAGGTATATGGTATGTTCTACCTTTTGATTCATTGGGAGCTGTCTTATAGATTATTATCTCCTTTTTTTTACTTCAAACTTGCTTTTGTTATATTAGTTTAGAGTTGCTACAGGTTCAAAGGTGTATGAGGAAATGTTTAATGCTCTTGAGACATAAAGCTTTCTGACTTACTAAACAATGTCCATATTTTGGATTATAAAGAAATTTCAGATAAGAAATTACTCATTTCATGGGAATAGTTTCACATGATTGGTTATTTAGATACATGGAAAATACTTCTTCTATTATTTACATTATTTATGCATGTCTCAAGTATCAATTTTATACACACACATTGAATATATTTATCTTAGGTCTATTGTACCCATACTTGCTAGATTCTTTACTAATAAACTTCAACACGGTTCTATATTTTAGAATTACTAGGCATGACTATATAATCAGTAAATCACTATTAATGAATTAATGCAATATGATACTTTTTTTAACCGCTAGGCACGACTTATTGTATCACTGGACCATAGTTAGTTCATTTCTCTATTATGCCATTTTCATGCATGATAGTTGTAATAATTCTATGATCTTTTATATTTATGCTGTAACATGGTCATTTTCTTATAGTTTTCTCCCCAGGGACTGTCATATATACTGAACTTGGCATTCTTACTAAATTTAATATTATATTTACTTCACGTAACATAGGGAAGTTGGATATGATGTCAGCCAGAGTTATACAGCAGTAGAAGTTGACCATTGCACGAAGCGAGTTAAGAAGACTTACAACAGCAGCAGAGGTTAACCGATGCATGGCAGCTAAAGCATTTTTCCAATTACTCCATTATCTAATGGCTGAGAAAGTGAACACCTATCTATTTTTTTATTGTACTACCTACAATTGAAATAACAGTACATGCTTGGTCTGTAGTTTATTTTGAAAATGCTATCAACTTCAACTCCCGTAAAAAAAAATTATTCCACCTACTTGGTCCATAAATTAATATATCTGCCTGTTCTCAAATGAGTTGTACTCATTCATGCATGCTTTTCATTTATAACATCCCGATACAGATTTAGACAACAACATGTTCACCTTTACTTGCTGGTGTATTTATGTTACTTAACAGCATTTTAATTCGTATATTACTTGAACTACTCCAACATTTGGAACATTACTATGTGGTACAACATAGCAGAATAGTATACATTATATAATTTTCAAATATCAGTAATTTAAGTTTCTATTCTAATAATTATTACAACGTCAATAAATAAAATGACATACAATATTTCCAATGCAACTTATTAACATCAATCTATGTGCGTAGCACGGGTTCACACTAGTATAGAAATATAGGATATAGGAAAAGGGGATAGGAAATGAAAAGAAAATGAGGTGGCAAGAAAATTAGTGATTGGAAACATGGAACAAAGTATAGCTGGTATATAATTAGATAAGGAAAGCAAGGGGACCAGCAGATTGAAATAAAACTATGGAATTCGATGATATCAAAATGTAAGTCCACTCAATAAATTTCGTTAACCCTAAATAACTTAAGTTTACAACCAATTAAATTTTTTTATTAACACACAATGAGATAAGATTTAGTACTCCAATTAACGTAACCGAGACCACCTTTACATACAATTTTGTTCTTTTCTTCTTCCGTTACAATTATTTTAATATCTTTCATTAATTAGTAAACTGATTTATTTTGACCGTTTATGTTTTCATAAATCTTATTTATGCTTACACATATGTGGAATCTCTTTCCCTTTCTTTTCCTATAAAGTATCATATCTTTCCGATTAATGGTATCAATAAAAAAAATTAACTTTCCTATTCTATAGGTATTTATTAGATTCTACACCAAATCTTTCCTATCCTATAGGCATTTATTAGATTCTACATCAAATTAACAGGAAAAGATAATTTACAACTATTAACATAGTAAATGCAACAACTAATGCTAGTATTGACATATACACATGGGTATATATTAGGGTTTATATCAACCATACACACAATGCATAAGTGTAAATTATTACCTCGACATTAATTGTTCAATAAAATAAACTTGAAGAAGAAATAAAAATATTGTTTCACATTTACATGCCATAAATATGAAAAATGGACATAAATGTTTTGTAATCATATACTATACACATAGAAGGGTTTACGGATTAAGCCAAAATAAATTCTCATTAATTGTTTTTTCCCAAATTACAAGTTTTAACAATATATTACATGGAAATATAAATATACATGAACATATATAATTAAATACATAATTGTTAATACAAGGTAATTTTTTATTTGATTCCACAATATTTGTACAACATTTATAAAATTGTACTTGCAATCAAATGAAGCGTTCATTATATTTAACCCAAAATATTCTTTTATTATTATTTGATCATTCTTCCATTTTAATTACAATTGACGTTTGATTTTGTGAACTGCCAAAAATTACAATTATGCTTTGATTACAGTTAACTTTTGGTATTTAATATCACAATTAACTTCAACTAAAATATCTCATGCTTTTATAACAAATAAATTTTTGTGTATTTTACTTAAATTCAAACATGTTTAATTTATTTTAGAATATGTTTCCTATAATAATAATTATTATATTTTTGAACTACATTTTGAAACAAATTTTCTTTCTAAAATCATATAAAAAAGTATTAAGCGATGATCCATAGACATCAACCTTGTCACTTGGTTGTGATGTTGATCATATAAATATTAACATCGCCTCGCCATAGTATCGCAATTTCTTACTGTTGTTCAATAGCTAAAATATATATTTTGAAGTATTCGAAATCAAAAATATATTATTATTTTTAAATATATATTATTACGTTAACTGTCTTGTTTGAAAGATTAAAAATCCAATCAATATGATGGCGTCCCATGCAGCGAATAGAATTCCATAACAATCTCGGAGCAAATTAACATAACAAAATATTAACATTTTAGTTTATGTAAATCATTTCCAACATTAAGTAAATCATAGGTATAATTTTTTAAATTATTATTAAAAAATTAAAGATTTTATAGTTCAAATTTTTTTTTCAAAATTTCTAATTATCAATCAGTTTTATTACAGTTTACTTTAATATTAGATTTTAAACGAATTTTAATAGCAACAATGATTTCTTGTTACAGTAATTCAACCGTAGTTATAAGAATCATTGTATACAGCGAAATTATACTTTACTAACCAATTACCAGTTATCTTGTTATAATTTATTATTTTGTAATTTTATTTAAGATCATAATTTAGATCCTAATTAGAATTTTACATTAATACATCTTGAATTTCTATTTCTACCAATTTTATTCTGAAATTTCTTATTTAATTTAATATTTTTTACCTGTTAAAAATAAGGGTTGTTACAGTAGCTTTACCCAAAATACTATTGTGAGTTCTAGAACAAAATGAAACTTTTACTTTTATGAATATAATAACAAAAAGAATTATTTTATAGAAAATAACCATATAACATAAAGAATCAATTTTCAAGATAAGTTTAAACAATCAGCGGATATAGTATATTTATGTTTATCTATATAAATGTTACGAAATATTATATAAATAATACAATGTTTTACATTTTTTCATAAACAATAATTCGAAAACAATGACAAAAGTAGTCGGACAACTTAGGCACATACAAATTTGTTGTAAGACAATGCAGGTATAACTATAAAAAGAATATGGACAAAAAATTAAATGAGGTATTGGATTTGAATTGTGTCAATCATAATTAAAATATAGTCAATAGAGATGTACAATAAATAGTGATCTAAAATTAATCAACATGATGATCATACTATTAATTGAGGTGGACAACAAGGTGATCTGAGTTATAGTACAAGATGAACATACAAAATAAAAGAGATGTAACATGCATAGAATCTAAACCATGTAAACATGATGAATATAGTCCGAGGCTTTGGTGCAGTGGTAAAACGCCAGGCTGTTGACGACAAGGTCGGCAGTTCGATCCCTGCCTCTGGCATATTAAACTGTGCGCCACGATGATTCTTGCAGACTTGTGTGCTGCCTACTTTGTAAATATAAGTACCCAGTTTCAAAAAAAAAAAAAAAAAAACATGATGAATATACAATTAAATAAATAAAGAATTACGTAAATGGAAGACAACAATTTGCAACTTGAGTGATGAACAAAGCTCCTAGATTCACTTGAATCAATCTCTGGATCTTGCAACAATGAAGAGATAACAACCAACTTTTAATTTTTGATTTCACTTGTATTTTATTTTGGAATTTTTAGGCATATACCCTATGAAAATTTGACCATTACTTGATGGTAGGAAGAGGGAAAATTTTGTCAAGATAAAATTAACTAAATGAAATAAATAAAGGGAAGTTTGTTTTAAAGAAATGGTAGAAACCTTTCTTATTCGTTTGTCAAAACCTTTCCCTTTTAATTATTTATTAAATCAAAATCCTCTCCCTCTTCTATATGCATGGCAAGGAATAGATGGTGCCAAAGAGGACCCCAAAATTTCCAAAATTCCACTAGCATTAATCTCATTTAAATCCAATATAATTGTTTTACCGATGTCGTATATCGTTGAGTGTGTTTATAACTTTTATGTACGCACTTTATTAAATGCTAATGCTATTAAAAAAAATTAATAATTAATATTTCACTAATATTAATTAATTTAGTTTTATTTTGAAACACATTTAGTATTTGTTTTACTTGAATCCAATTAAATATTCTACAGACATCATATACTGACATACACGTTTATAACTTTTATGTATGCCCTTTACCAAATACCAACAACATTAAAAAATTTAAGTAAAAATCAATAATTAATATGACATAAGCATTAGTTAATTTAAAATGATTATAAATTAATTAAATTACGTGTTTTGTTTGGTGTATTCATCACTTCGGTTGTGCGACTAATAGGCGTAAATTCAGTCATCGATCAATATCGAACGGTTCAAATATTAATGTTCGCACATCACCGTAGCTAGTGATGTGGGATTTCGGCCGAATTTATTGTTTCACATCTCTTAGTAAAATCTAATTCTACTTATTATAAGCAAAACCGGGTGGTAACGATTATTTGCACTAGTTCTCTTCATCAAAACTATATCGTATTAGGACTTAACGAATTTGACTTTTGTCAAAATTACAACGTCGTTCACATTCAACTTTTTAAGTTCAAACAAAAAATCCTTGGTTTAATAGTAACAATTTTTATTAATCATACATTTGAGCTAAAAACTTTGACCTAGATTTGACTATTGTAACAACCTGCCCTTTGTAATATCATGAAGCTAGGACCGAAGGACAAATTCTGACTTTCGAATACCACAAGAGACAGATTGTCGGGAAAGAAAATTAAAATAAACATTATACTAAGGCATATCGACAAAATCTCACAGTAGAATGATAACATATAATATATTGAATATACATGAAAAGAACGAAATAATCATTATATATAAGAAGCTGCACGAGCGGAAATAATTGATAAGAGAAAATCAATATAGAAAGTCAGAATATATCAAGTCTCATGCATAAATACATTTTTGTCATGTACTAATGCAATATTAAGCATGTATACTAAGTATCAACAATGTCTCCATAGAATGCTCCAACTGTCCTGAAATCGTATCTCCAAAAGCACCTAACCCCGAAACTACTCAATCGAGTACTAGAGAGTTGTGATGACATAAGCAGACAAAGTGTGATAACCCGGATTTTTGGACATCAGATAATTGGATAATTAGCTGATTTTACTACTGAGATACTAATTTTCTTTAGTTGAACAAATAAATCTGATCATAAACATTTATATCTGGATAAATATTTGTTTGATAATTTCTTGACATAATTATTTAAATTGGCAAAATTTATTTTTTCAAAAACAAATAAGATATGTTTTTGTTTATGTATATATAAGTAGATTGTAAATAGAATTTGGATTTGAATGTCAAAGGTAAAAATCCTACAAAAATAAATTGGATTTAAAAACTCAACATTTTAATACTAGTATACATGTATATATGATTATTTATTAATTTTAAGTTATTTTCTTTAAAGATTATAAACATATTAATAAAAGGAAATGCATTAATTAAAAACATAAAATGTATGAATATAAAAGATAAAAAAAACATATGTATATATGTAAAACTAATTAAAAATATACAAAAATTATATAAACATATTAAAAATATTATATAATGTGCAAAATTACAAGTGTAGGTGCTTAACAAGAAATTAGACAAGTGTAAACTATCTTAACATGTAAATTAACAAGTGTAATCATCTTTGCATGCAAATTACAAATGTTATGTTTTAAATTTTCTTTTCATTTTTTTTACAAAAATAAGAAAATCAAGGCTAAATACATCTCTATTTCTCTTCTCATTTTATTTTATTCAAAAACAAACTTGAGAAAATTCCAAATTCAGAGTAAAGCTTAAAGTAAAAGTTCAATTCAATCTCAAAATACACATCAGATCATATCAAAATCCAAAATCCTGAAGCAGTTCAAAGATCAGGCAAAAATTCAAATTTAAACTCAAAGAACAATTCAAAACAAAGTTCGTTTAAAATATCAAGAAACAGATTAAGTCATCTCTAGTTTTCAAAAGCAAGTCTAGGTTCTCTGTTTGCATAATACAGGTGAGTAAACCTTAACTTATAAAGCTAAATCATGTTTATATCTCTATGCACGAAATGATTGGTTGAAGAAATAGTTTGGATCTGGTCTGCATGAATGAAATAGTATGATTTTGTGTGTGCACAAGTTGAATATATTGTATATATACAGGCATGCCTCTGTTTGATCATCAGTTTCAAGAATACTTTAAATAAATTCATATCTCTTCATATTTACAGTTCGAGGTTATGATCATTGAAAGGAAAATGATAGAATTAGCCAGGTTTTAATTTTTAAAATGTTTTTAAGTATAATTAACAAGTATGATTACTGGAAGCATGGATTACAGGGAAAATCTTTTCAAATCAGGAAAATCAATTTTCAAAATTCTATGTTTTGATTATAGGATTGGATTCATACTGTAAAATGATGATTTTTAGGATCTTAATCATGAATTCTAGTTGAGAATTCATTGAGAAAAGGGGTAATGAACGGAAATTGGTCATGGAGCAATTTCTAGCGAATGCGAAGTTTTTGGGTTTCAGGATTGAGGTCAGAGGAAGCTGGAGGGGTGGCAGTCGTGGGAAAAATATTGGATCAATTTCTCTGACATCGTGGTGGTTGGGTGGAAGAGATTTAGGGTTTTAGATGTCATTCTGGACGGGGTCGAACTCGAGGCTATTGCGGTGACATGGCGATGTTGATTGAACCGGAATAAGGGGAATAGCGAGGGGATCGTATGGAAAAGGTAGGGCGGTGTTGACGCAGCTCTAGTTGGTCGAAGGTCATGGCACGATGGGAGTTTGGTAATCGAGATTCATGGCTTGTTAGTGATCGAATTGTTTGATTCTAATTTCTAGCGCAATCGATTGTGTTGGGTGGTCAGAATGTACGAATGGGTCATTGGCGACCTATAGACGATGGCAAAGGTGATCGGAGGGGCGACAAGGCGATGTGCACGTGAACGAATGGTCAGGCGTATCTATAGGCTACTGTGTTGTTTGGCATTGGGAAAGATGGGTTCAGGCTCGAAGACGATCTCGTGTTTTATCGAGAGGGGAGAGATAAGGGGTTAGCTCGAGTCTTGGCTCGGGTATTTCTGCTGTACGCTCGAGTTTTTTTTATGTTAACTATGTTTTAAAAGTAAAGAAAATGAATGAGTTCAAAGGTTTTCAAAGAAAAATGTTAAACTAGTTTCAAAAGCAAAGGTAGAGATCAATTATCAAACAAGTTTTGAGATTTAAATTTTTAAGTTAAATGTTTTTAAGATTAATTATTTTGATTTGAATAATTTTATATTAGGCTGATTATTTAATTAAATTCTCTAAGTATTTTCAAATGTAATTTAATGAAGTAATTAAGTAATTGATTAAGATAAATGGTTTATCTTAATAAACTAAGGTCTTAGCAATTAAAGTATAATTATTTAATGTAATTAAAGAATAGTTAATAAATGGGATTAATAAAAGTAATTAAGGGTAATTACTTAATGGAAGTGATTACAAGGATTAATTACTCAATGTAATTAATTAAAGGATTAATTAATTAATGTGATTAATTAAATTATAGTTAATTACTGAATGTGATTAATTAATGGATAATTAATGAATGAGATTAATTAATGTAAGTAATTAAAGATAGTTGATTATTTAATGAAATAAATTGAAGGATAAGTAATGTAAGCAATTAAGGATAATTAATTAAGATGGATAATTAAAGAATGATAAATTAATGGTTTGTAATTAATAAATATTAGGTAAGCAGGATTTAAAAGTAATTAAAATAATTAATTTAATTTATTTAGGAGATTAATTATATTAATTATAAATTATACAATTAATTAGTCTCGCTTATAGACGATTAAGATATATTGAGTGACTTAGATTATTTGATATCTCCGATATGTGATTTGTGATGCTTTGTGATATGAGATACTTTGGTTGAACTATGATAATGTAGGTTATTTACCTGAGATGAATTATTATGTGGATATGTTATCCTGAATATAAATTGTATTATTTAAACTTAAACAATTTGGTTTAAAGAATAACATTAGATTCGAAGAGACCAGGGTCGGCTATCAGCAAGTACCCGAAACCCCTTCGATATGTAATCTACAATAATTCTTTATAGATTGATTTTAAATCAAATAGCCTGGAATGAAATAAATTCGGTAAACTTGGCCATTTAAATTAAGTAACGGTACTTAGACATTATTTGTGAAATAAGTGTTTGGCTATAAAATGATTAAAACTCATAGAGAGGAAGGAGTTATCCTGGTTTGTAAATAAATTTTTATAACTTAGTATTTCATGTTATATGGGTTTACTCACGTTGGTTTCCAGCCTGACACGAATGTTACTTTGATGTAATGCTCGGGTCAGACAGAGTAGTACATATTTTCAGGTTAGAACGTTCTGGAGCTCAGGAGGCGAGCTAGATGACAGGAACGTATGGAGTATATTCCGCTATATTAGAGTTGCATTGATTATTTTCCTAGACAATTTTTTAGTACTGTCTAGTTTATTTAAGAATGGTTGTAACTCTGATGTGTTTTATGTAAATTGACAGATATAGCTTTCCTTTGTATAAATGCTATTAATTGATGTGACGACCTGCCCTTCTCGACCCTCGAAAATCGACACAAAATACTCCACGGCATAATATGCCGACGATCAAGTGCCGAGAAAGACAGATTGTTAAGGAAAAAGAAAGAAGATAGAAGAAAGAAGGAACTAATCAATAACATAATCTCGTAATCGCAGCGAAAAAAATATAATAGTCAATAACAGTTCTTTACACAAAATGAAAACTATATGTGTTTTATACAGTATACCATCGAAGTATCACAAACAAACAACAATTACCAACCTGACAATTTCAACAATTATAGCAGCGAATATAAACAAGTACGGACAATACGTCTCGGTTTCCAGCTCCTCTACTGAGCTCCACAGCATTCTATCCTATAATCTATAATACTCGGTCTGACCCGAGCATTATAATGAAATAACACCTGAGTCAATCTAGAATACCAGCGTGAGAGAAATACACCCAAATTGATTATTAAAGTTTCAAAAATCCTTTGAAATCAAAAGCATCTCGTAAGACCACGCCACAAATAAACATGTCGGGTTTTTACCTTATGATAGCTAAAACATTTTTATCAAAATCCTCTGATATTATAATACGGTCTATATACAAATACTTATTAAAATAGCTGAAATGGTTACATTCATTAAATTCCAGCTACTAGCCACAATCGTGGGTAATACAAACAAAAACCATAAAAGGCGCATAGGGAGCATGGATTTCCAACTAACGACTAGGCACTGGGGTACCACCTGTCACAGTACGTGGCCTAGATCACCGTACCGAGGACCAGTCTCGATCCCTTGCAACACAAGACCGGGACTACCCCTTACTGGATAATCCCGAGTAAGATCACCCCACAGTTGGGATCGGCAACCGCACCACTAAGCCGAATAAAATGGGACATCTAGACAGGGATGACCTTACTCTAATGGGTGCTACCCACATAGCCTTGCTGCATATCCCCTAATTTTCAGTCATTCCCGGTTGATGAGGCTTTAGTCTAAGCGTTACATTTAGAGAACTCATTTCTTAGAATGCTCATCGTCCACCTGACGATGTTCTGAAAGCATTCAATCCATACAAGTCTGTCCCGGGTTCGAACGGAACCAAAAGCACTACTCCTACTACATCCATTTCGGAATCATCCTCAGGATTAGTAGCGACTAGCCCTTGCACTTTGCTGCTCCATCTCCGACTCCGAACTTGTCTTCCTCACGAAAACGTATAAACCGGATCGAAGTGGTTTTGGAGAAATTAATCCCGATCTCGGTCTCTTCGAAACGATCAACGCATTGGCCAATATTGATAGTCGATGATTTAACTATCAATTAACATTCACAAACATCCATCAAACAATAAATAATTTCCCCAAATTATTTATTATCCTCAAAATATCTTTGCAAGATATATTTCCATTTTCAAACCCTTTTGAAAATAGTTTTCAAACCCAACTCTTCTCATGGAATAAATTCCCAAAAATATATTTCCACTGAATACATCCATGTCCAAATACTGTAGATTTAAAATAATTTAAATCACTTTATTCTTGAATATACGTTTAACATTTAAATTTAAACTACCTAAATATTTTATTTAACACATATATACCTTTGAAGCATCTCAAACAAAACTGCTTTATAAAATGCAAACTACTTTTCTCTAAAATAAAGGTTAAGTCATATTAAATGTAAAATAAGAGTTATGAAATTCTATACTAGTTTCCAAAAATATTTTAACCAAACTTATTTTTAAAATAAACTATTTTATTAAAATATAAATATTAATCATTATCTTTAAAACATAATACCAATTAACCTTTAAAATAATTTCTATTATAACTAATTTAATAAATATTTACCTTTAAAATTTATACAAGTTAAATAATAATCTTCTTAAAACATGCTTTTAAAGTCAACTTCAAAATTCCTAACTTTTACTCAAAAACCTGCTTAAAAACATACTTGCTTTGACGGAAATACACTTCCATTCCATAATAATCCAAAGAATTCCTTTTATACATCCTGCTTGATTTATCTCAATTCAAATTTACGTTCCAACCCCGTAAATTTCTTCCCATACTTTAACAATAAACACCTTTTATTTTTAAACACATTTCCCATTTCCTGGAAAATCACTTTCAAAATATATACTTAAATTATTTAAAATAAGTTGCTAAATTCTTTATTCAAAATAAAATTTTGAAAATCTAAAAAAGTTTTCTTGGGTAACTTAAAACAAAATTTCCTTTTAATATAAAGTTATTATATCAAATACTTATAATAAAATTTCCTTTAGAAAACATAATACTGATTTACCTCTAAAATAATTAAACAGCATAATTACTTAATTAAATGTTTACTTTTCACTTAAAAGTAATTAAAGATAATAATTTTTCTAAAATATTTTAAAACACATTTTTAAACTTTCTAGTTTATACTTTGAAAGTATTCTTTTGAAACATACTTCATTTCCCAGGAAAAATACACTTTCCATCCTTTAAAAATAATCTCCACTATTATTTTTAAAAGAATTTGCGCCTTCTCATAGAAATTCCCACCGATAATCTATACATTCATATTTATCCCGCGATAAATATTCCATTTCCTTTATAAACCCAGCTTATAAATTTCCATTCCTCATTTCCTTTAAAATCATAATTTCGAAAACACTTCAAATTTCCAAACCAATATCCTGAATTTAGTTTCCTTAAATTCATTGCTCAAAAATCCCTTTTCATTTTCCTTTTAATACCAATTTATATTATTTATGCTTTAAAATCCCAGATTATATTTTTCCAATCATAACACAGCACAACTTAATTTCCAAAATTAATTTATCACAGTATATACATAAAATACGTCATCAATTATGAAAATAATTTATATATTGTGAGGAATCCAGTTGGATCCCTCCAACCTGTTTCCCTGCATCCACAGACTTTAGCACGATAATTGAATATCAATCCAGACTGATATTAATATTCATATTGAACCAAACACCCAATTATTTAAATATTAACTATTTAAATTAGATGGTATCCAGATGTGAGTGAGATTAACTCACCTTGAGTTTCGACGAGCGTTTTAAATTTTGAATTAAATCGAACCGTCCGATTTAATTCAAAATTTTCGCTTGCTCCAAACGTCTCTAGATCTGCAGCAACGCGTAGACCACGTCGCTGCGATTCCGGGGCTTCTTGTTTCGTCGAAATCTGACAAAGTATGCACAAATTATGAATTTTTAAAGTTTGAATTTAATTTATAAATTAATTCCCTTTTTTTATTTGCCAGAACAAACCGTAGCCATAGATTCCAAAAGCAAAAAATCCCGCCCGTAACTCCATCTTCCCCAACACGTTTATTACCTAGGGTTTTACAAAACCCATGTTGCCGACCATCATGCTAACATCTCGGCCACCACGTTGCCATACGCGACGATTGAAACCCACCAAAATGAAGAGCACCTCGAATATCACCACTGGCCAGAGCAGCTTCGAGCTCGTTCATCCCTATAGCACGCGAAACGAAAATGAATGGTACGATTGCAGCCTCGATTTTCCCCCTCCTCGTCACTCGAAACACGATCTCCACTGTTAGATAGCAAGAGCTTGGTGAGCGCTATCTTTTTCATGTTGAAACTTTCTGACGAAAGCTTGTGGATTTGAAGAAAATCGAAGTAGAAAGTGGAAGTATTCTGGATATTAATTCTATAAGTGGCGGCCGAAGAAAATAGCTAGGATTTTGGCCCCTTAAACGTGAATATATATACGTATATACATATTAATTTAATATTTAATCCAATTTTAATGGGCATTTACAAACGAACTCCAAATCACACGTGCCGCCCGGCATTTATAATTTTTTACCCACATTCCGAACACAATGGGATGTTTTTTGGAGGCTAATTCGATCATATGCACGAGTTGCGGAAATAAACGATCAATTTTAAATTAAATCGATTAAAATAGTTTATATGCGTTTTGAGCTGCTAGGGTCAAACGACAACTCCAATTGCTAGGAAAGTTGAAATCTGATAATAACTAACTATTACGGATCCAATAGAACTGGTTTCGTCGAATTTCGAGACTGTGCTCCAGAAGGCTATTTTAACTCGTCTATTAATTCGAGCAATTTTCGAAATTGTTGAAATCACTTAAAATTTCACTTTTAAAACTTTACTAACTTATTTATAAATCATATAGAATCTATAATCATATTTGAAACCATTCTGATTCATTTTAAATCAGAATCTGATTATTTGCATTACTATATTATTAAATTCGATTATTAAATTAATATAAAATTCCAAATTTTAAACCTTTCGACTTTTGATTCCATCCAAAAGTCCAACATCATTATTTAAATCCAAATAAACTTAAAATAAATTTTAGAAACCGATTTCGTATCTATTTACCTCCAAATTCACAAATTATTCCAATTTCCAAATATAAAATTATTATTATTCAAATCCAATTAAATAGCCATATTTGATATTTTAACTAATTATATTGATTAAACCAAAATCTTCTTAAGTAAAAATCAATTCAGAATCCATATTTAACATTTAAAATGAATTAAACGTTCAAAATCTAAAGACCAAAATTTCGGGTCGTTACATTCCTCCCTCTTTATAAAAATTTAGTCCCCGAAATTTGCTAAGGTAGAAAAATGCAATTAAACTTATTTACTTACCCTAAAATTCATTCAATTAAAACTCACATTCACTTCTCAAAACCTTTTGCTCAATTCCAAAACCATTCGCTTTATTTATACTCAAAGGCGTTTTTATAACACCATTTCTAAATGCAACTTTATAGTTAACCCAAAATTTCAAAATTCCCAAAAAAAATCTAACTCCCAAAATTTTGGAAATTTTTTGACAGCGTCTCCTTTGTACGGAGAGCATTTCACAATATCACAATAGATATAAATATATATACATTGACCCACACGGTCGGAAAAAAAATATACCACAATATGTATATCATTTTTCCAATTTTATTGCGTAGGCGTACCTTTTGATTAGCATTTAAAAGCAAGCGGCTAATATTTTATGCATTTATGCGCTCCAACTCAATCGATTGCCTCCCGTACCTGTACTTACTCAAACAAACACATCAGTTTTCAATAATATGAGAATTTCAACAACATTCAATTCATTAATCTTAGCCAACATATCAATTGCATACCCAAACAAACAAATTTCATAATCCTGCACGTAATCGATCTGTTATAAGCAATCACAATGTTTCAATGCTACTTTAGTTTCTTTATAATCCAAACTTCATTTTATTCCACTCGAATGATTTACATTCAAGTTTCTACATACAATTTATATTTACTTCAATTCATTTCCAAATTAACTTACAACCAAATTTTATTTTCAATTTGATATATTTGCATTTCTTTAATGATTCACTTGCATTTATATGCAAATCCACTAAATTAAATTCCGACCCATTCCAATTTATTCAAAACCACTTATTTACTTCCATTAAACAATTTACTTCCGTTTATAACAAATTGACAAATTTTCTATGCAAATTTGGATGTTATTCATGCAATAACCATTACTTAAGCTTATAACCATTTAAAATCATTTCCAACTCAATTTATATTAATTTTATTCAATTTCGCATTGTTCACAATCCAAACATTCTTATTTCATTGGAATTATTAAATTAAATCCATATTCTTACATTTAATTTCGTTATCCATACAGATTCACTCAAAACCATTTTGTAAGCTCGACAACAAACATTTCAAAAAATTTCTTAAGTTGTCTCAACTCTATTGCATCCCATTTCTTTCATCCAATCAATTTTATTTAATTTTAATTTGATTCTCATTCAATCAAATTCCAATCCATTACAAATTTTAATTCAACTCGTTTACTTACTCAATCCATTTTAAATTTATTTACCTACTCAATTCATTTCTGAATTTATTAATAACATAACCATTCCAATTATTCTAAACCAGAACTGGGTTTTATTTTGCTTTTTAAATTTTTAACAAGTTACCAAAATTATTCATTCTATTACAATTTCCATTTAATTCAACTTACACTAAATTCATCTTCATACTATTCTTTTAAATTTAGTTGAGTAAGAATTTACTTCATTCAACATCATTTCAACTAAATTAAATTTTCTTTTCAATTCAATTCATTTCCGCTTCTAATTCAAGTTCAACTAAAAAAAATTAGCCAACTTAAATTCATACCATTTCCTTTACTATTTTAAATAAGAATTTAATTCTATTCAAGATTATTTATAACACAACTGAATTTTGATTTCAATTCCATCCAAATTTAACTCAATTTCTCTTAGTCTAAGTTAAATTCAATTCGATCCAAATTTATTTCTTCTTTTATACAAATTCAAGCCTTATTTACTGAGTTAAGCCCATTCACCTTTTATATTTCACTTGCCTTATCTCAATTTACATTTCATTTAGAATTCAATCCTTAAACTTTCCATTCTTTTTATCATAACTTTCAATCATTTCTATTTAGGTTTTACAATTCATCTTCTATTCATAAGTTTACCAACTTAATTTATTTGAAAGCTCATATTGCTCATTTTAGTCATTTCCATTTTATAATCACAATTCTAGACTATATATATACACCACTTAATAGCTTAAGGATATAAATTTCCATTACACAATTATAACTCACAATTACAAAGTCATTTTACATTTCAACTTTATCCACTTTAACATCGATCTCAATTTCAATTTTATTTAACTTATCTCAAGTAAATTCAAATATAGTTTACTCACATCCATTTACTCAAGTTAAATTTTAATTTCAAGATTAAAATTTCATTTTCCCTTCTGATTTAAATCAACTTCTCTTAATAACTTCAATAGTTGATTCATTTTAACTTTCACATTTTTAAATAGAATTTTCCAGAATTCAATTGCCCGGTTTTATTTCAAAAACATTTTGATATCATAAACAAAAAAATCCCCACTTGGAATATCACATCAAACTTCCGGATTCCAAAACAACTTGTTTTTACCAAACAAATTTCCCTTTTGAAATTTCTAAAACAACTTGTATACCCAACAAGTTCCAACAAATATCATAACCGATCTCCACGGTAGCAATCCATCACTTTAGAAACTCGAAAATGAATTCTGATGATGTGGCCATCATCATCAGGATTATTTTCCAGCGACTGAAGTGAGTTCAGTGCTTCCTTATTTCCACAAATTCCTTTCAAAACAATTTCCATTCAAAAATATTTCCCAAAATAATATTCCATCATTGCCTTCAAATACTTTGAAAAACATTTCAAACATTTCCAAGATTTTTAAATTCCCGAGCTTTTATTTAAATTCGTTTAAAACCCTTTTCAAAATTCTGGGATTTAAATTCTGGTTTAGCTCAAATTTTAATTATTCTTCTTTTAGATAAATTATACTTGTAGAATTTTATTTGGTTATAACCATTTCAAATTTTAGATTCTTATATTTGATTAAGATATCCACAACAAAACATCCAAATATATATGTATAATAATTTAGAAATTATTTGTTTCATATCAAAATATAATTTTGGGTAAAATTATTTCATTTACCCACATTAAAAACAATACTATGTCGGTTTATCTTGTTTAAGAGTTTAGAAACCCCTATCGATATTGTTGTACTTCTCGTACCGACAAGAATTCATAAACACTCAATCGATAAGTTGACACAGAGTATAAAAACAATTTTTATATTCACTAACAAGTACGCTCTCATACCTATTATTACACTCAACTCATTATAGAGTACTATTGACTCTGTTTAATGAGTAATTTCCCCACCAGAGCCAAGGTTATCGCCAACCTAAGCTCTGATACCAAGTGTGACGACCCACCCTTCTCAACCCTCAAAAATCGATACAAAATACTCCATGGTATAATATGCCGACGATCAAGTGCCGAAAAAGACAGATTGTTGAGGAAAAAGAAAGAAGATAGAAGAAAGAAGGAACTAATCAATAACAGAATCTCATAATCGCAGTGGAACAAAATATAATAGTCAATAACAGTTCTTTACACAAAATGAAAACTATATCTATTTTATAAAATATACCATCAGAGTATCACAAACAAACAACAATTACCAACCTGACAATTTCAACAATTACAGCAGCGAATATAAACAAGTACGCATAATACATCTCGGTCTCCAGCTCCTCTCCTGAGCTCCACAGCATCCTATCCTGTAATCTATAGTACTCGGTCTGACCCAAGCATTATAATGAAATAACACCCGAGTCAGTCTGGAATACCAACATGAGAGAAATACACCCAAATTGATTATTAAAGTTTCAAAAATCCTTTGATATCAAAAGCATCTCGTAAGACCACGCCACAAATAAACATGTCGGGTTTTTACCTTAGGATAGCTAAAACATTTTTATCAAAATCCTCTAATATAATAGCAGGGTCTATATACAAATACTTATTAAAATAGCCGAAATTGTCACATTCATTAAATTCGAGCTACTAGCCACAATCGTGGGTAATACGAACAAAAACCGTAAAAGGCACGTAGGGAGAATGGATTTCCAACTAATGACTAGGCACTGGGGTACCACCTGTCATAGTACGTGGCCTAGATCACCATACCGAGGACCACTCCCGATCCCCTGCAACACAAGACCGGGACTACCCCTTACTGGATAATCCTGAGTAAGATCACCCTATGGTTGGGATCAGCAACCGCACCACTAAGCCGAATAAAAAGGGACATCTAGACAGGGATGACCTTACCCTAATGGGTGCTACCCACATAGCCTTACTGCATATCCCCTGATTTTCAGTCATTTCCGGTTGATGAGGCTTGAGGCTAAGCATTACCTTTAGAGAACTCATCTCTTAGAATGCTCATCGTCCACCTGACGATGTTCTGAAAGAATTCAATTCATACAAGTCCGTCCCGGGTTTGAACGGAACCGAAGGCACTACTCCTACTACATCTATTTCGGAATCATCCTCCGGATTAGTAGCGATTAGCCCTTGCACTTCACTGATCCATCTTTGACTCCGAACTCGTCTTCCTCAAGAAAATGTACAAACCGGATCGAAGTGGTTTTCGAGAAATTAATCCTGATCCCGGTCTCTTCGAAACTATCAACGCATTGGCCAATATTGATAGTCGACGATTTAACTATCAATTAACATTCACAAACATCCATAAAACAATAAATAATTTCCCCAAATTATTTATTATCCTCAAAAATATCTTTGCAAGATATATTTCCATTTTCAATCCCTTTTGAAAACTGTTTTCAAACCCAACTCTTCTCATGGAATAAATTCCCAAAAATCTATTTCCACTGAATACATCCATGTCCAAATACTGTAGATTTAAAATAATTTAAATCACTTTATTCTTGAATATACCTTTAATAGTTAAATTTAAACTACCTTAATATTTTATTTAAAATATATATACCATTAAAGCATCTCAAACAAAACTACTTTATAAAATAAAAACTACTTTTCTCTAAAATAAGGTTAAGCCATATTAAATTTAAAATAACAGTTATGAAATTCTATACTAGTTTCCAAAAATATTTTAACCAAACTTATTTTTAAAATAAAATATTTTATTAAAATATAAATATTAATCATTATCTTTAAAACATAATACCAATTAATCTTTAAAATAATTTCTACTATAACTAATCTAATAAATATTTATCTTCAAAATTTATTCAACTTAAATAATAATCTTCTTAAAACATTCCTTTAAAGTCAACTTCAAAATTCCTAACTTTTACTCAAAAACCTACTTAAAAACATACTTGGCTTTCAGGGAAATACACTTCCGTTCCATAATAATCCGAACAATTCCTTTTATACATCCTGCTTGATTTATCTCAATTCAAATTTACGTTCCAACCCCGTAAATTTCTTCCTATACTTTAAAAATAAACACCTTTTATTTTTAAACACATTTCCCATTTCCTGGAAAATCACTTTCGAAATATATACTTAAATTATTTAAAATAAGTTGCTAAATTCTTTATTCAAAATATACTTTTGAAAATCTATAAAACTTTTCTTGGGTAACCTAAATCTAAATTTCCTTTTAATATAAAGTTATTATATCAAATACTTATAATAAAATTTCCTTTAGAAAACATAATACTGATTTACCTTTAAAATAATTAGACACCTTAATTACTTAACTAAATGTTTACTTTTCACTTAAAAGTAATTAAAGATAATTATTCTTCTAAAATATTTTAAAACACATTTTTAAACTTTCTAGTTTATACTTTGAAAGTTTTCTTTTGAAAATACTTCATTTCCTAGGAAAAATACACTTTCCATCCTTTAAAAATAATCCCCACTATTATTTTTAAAACAATTTGCGCCTTCTCATAGAAGTTCCCACCGAAAATCTATACTTTCAAATTTATCCCGCGATAAATATTCCATTTCCTTTATAAACCCAATTTATAAAATTCCATTCCCCATTTCCTTTAAAATCATAATTTCAAAAACACTTCAAATTTCGAAACCAATTTCCTGAATTTAATTTCCTTAAATTCATTGCTCAAAAAACCCTTTTCATTTTCCTTTAAATCCCAATTTATTTTATTTATACTTTAAAATCCCAGATTATATTTATCTAATCATAACACAGCATAATTTAATTTCCAAAATTAATCTATCACGGTATATAAATAAAATACGTCATCAATTATGAAAATAATTTCTATATTGTGAGGAATCCAGTTGGATCCCTCCAACCTGTTTCCCTGCATCCACAGACATTAGCACCACAATTAAATATCAATCCAGATTGATATTAATATTCATATTCAACCAATTACTCAATTATTTAAATATTAACTATTTAAATTAAATGGTATCCAGATGTGAGTGAGATTAACTCACCTTGAGTTTCGACGAGCGTTTTAAATTTTGAATTAAATCGAACATTTCGATTTAATTCAAAATTTTCACTTGCTCCAAATGTCTCTGAATCTATTGCAGCGCGTAGACCATGTCGCTGCGATTCCGGCGCTTCTTGTTTTGTCGAAATCTGACAAAGTATCCACAAAATATGAATTTTTAAAGTTTGAATTTAATTTATAAAACAATTCCCTTTTTTTATTTACAAACTGACAAACCGTAGCCGTAGATTCCAAAAGCAAAAATCCAGCCCGTAAATGCATCTTCACCAACACGTTTGTTACCCAGGGTTTTACAAAACCCATGTTGTCGACCATCATGCTAACATCTCGGCCACCACGTTGCCATACGCGACGATCGAAACCCCCCAAAATGAAGAGCACCTCGAATTTCACCACCGGCCAGAGTAGTTTCGAGCTCGGTCATCCCTATCGAATGTGAAACGAAAATGAACGGCACGGTTGCAGCCTTGATTTTCCCCCTCCTCGTCGCTCGAAACACGATCTCCACCATTAGATAGCAAGAGCTGGGTGAGCTCTGCCTTTTTCATGTTGAAATTTCTGACGAAAGCTTGTGGATTTGAAGAAAATTGAAGAAGAAAGTGGAAACATTTCGGCCATTAATTGTATAAGTGGCGGTCGATGAAAATAGCTAGGGTTTCGGCCCTTTAAACGTGAATATATATATGTATATACATATTAATTTAATATTAAATCCAATTTTAACGGGGATTTGCAAACGAACTCCAAATCACACATGCCGCCAGGCATTTATAAGGTTTTACCCACATTCCGAACAGAATGGGATGTGTTTCGGAGGCTAATTCGATCATATGCGCGAGTTATGGAAATAAACGATCAATTTTAAATTAAATCGATTAAAATAGTTTTTATACGTTTTGAGTTGCCATGTTCAAACGACAACTCCGATTGCTACGAAAATTGAAATCCGATAATAACTAACTATTACGGATCCAACAGAACTGGTTTCGTCAAATCCGAGACTGTGCCCCAAAAGGCTATTTTAACTCGTCTATTAATTCGAACGATTTCTGAAATTGTCGAAATCACTTAAAATTTCACTTTTAAAACTTTACTAACTTATTTACAAATCATATAGAATCTATAATCATATTTGAAACCATTCTGATTCATTTTAAATCAAAACCTGATTATTTGCATTATTATATTATTAAATTAATACAAAATTCCAAATTTTAAACCTATCGACTTTTGATTCCATCCAAAAGTCCAACATCATTATTTAAATCCAAATAAACTTAAAATAAATTTTAGAAACCAATTTCGTATCTATTTACCTCCAAATTCACAAATTATCCAAATTTCCAAATATTAAATTATTATTATTCAAATCCAATTAATAGCCATATTTGATATTTTAACTAATTATATTGATTAAACCAAAATCTTCTTACTTAAAAATCAATTCAAAATCCACATTTAAAATTTAAAATGAATTAAATGTTCAAAATCTAACGACCAAACTTCCGGGTCGTTACAATTAACATCATATTTTGATCCGCTGCGAATGTGAGATTTCTGTGTTTTGTTTTCTGATCTTATTCTACCTCTTTTCTTCTTTACCCTAACATTCTAGGATTTCGGACGTTTGATTGTGTGGCACTTCTATAGTGAACGTATTAGTGTCAAATTTTCGAGGTCAAAAATTTCGGGTCATTACAGTTGGTATCAGAGCTGAAGGTTAAGCGAGAACCTTGGCTCTGGTGGGTTTACTCATTTGAATAAGGGTCAATAGTACCCTAGAATGAGTTGAGTGCAATATATATGAGAGCATACTTGTTATTTTCTTATATAATGATTTTAAAACCGTTTTAAAATGATTCTTATATAAGCCTATATTTCGATATATAAAGCAATAAAAAAAGTTAATATATATATTAAGGGGTTGGATGTTGGTTATTGAAATTGAATAAGATAATAAGAATTAAATGGTAAAAGATAGAAGTTTGGGTATGGACTAACTATGTAGATAAGTTGAGCTAAAAATGGATTCATACTGAAACCTAGAAAATTTAAAGAAAAGAATTTTCAAAAGTATTGAAATAAGTTGATTTGATTTTCCAGTAAATGACTATGGAATATATGGTGTGTACGATTTCTAGATATGATAACTATAATAGATTAGGTATTGTATCTTAATAAAGGGATGTTTTCTTAATAAACAATGATAAAGTAGAATGAAATGTTTTAAGGAAGTAACAATTAAATAAGTATGACTTGTAAATTAAAAAGCATTTACATTGTGAAGTTTTACAATCTAAGTCCAAAAAATTTAAATTGTTTTAAAGTGTTAAAAGATATAATAAATAATACTTTTAAATGTAGGAATCTTATCTTAAACAAGGGTTGTTTTAAAAAAAATTAAAGAAATTTGATTTGAACTAAAAACCAAGATATGTCTTGGGGTGCATATGTATATATGTAGGATATACATAATAACAAGTTGATTGGAAGTTGTTAGCACCAAAATTGGTCATGTAATCCCGCCTTTTGGCAAAGTCGAGATACCCAAAAGTTAACAGAAACTCAATGATTACTAGTCACAAATATCGATTATACGCTATAGGTTCGCCATGGATATCGGTGAATTTTGTCCGAGTCCGGATCGGGCCACAATTGACAGGACATGATGAGCAAAGCTATGATAGATAGCATTTCAAATCTCAAGTCAATCCGAGCTTGTATGTGCAAGTTATGATCGATTCAATCTAAAGAAAGAGCGTGCTGTTCGTATCCATGAAGAGGTCGAGGTGATGGTCGATTCGAATCCATCAGGTTCGAATCTATCAGCATGACATCGTCTCGCTCCAATCGAATCCATCAGGTTCGAATCCATCAACATGACATCGTTTCGCTCCATTCGAATCTATCAGGTTCGAATCCATCAGGAGTTAGCCACATCGAACCGATCTCGTTCGTATCAATCAAGTTTGTACCCATCCCCACGCCTCAGTTCGACTCCGTCTAATTCGCATCCATCAGCGAGCAGTAGTTCGAATCCATCAAACAACCGCTCTTTGAATCCATCGGTGACTTCACTTCGCATCCATTAGTTGTTCGAATCCATGGATGACGATCACTTCGAATCCACCGAGTCAATAAGCTTAGATGAGGTGTCGGTCCTCGATGCAAATTAGGCGAGATTTAAGGAATTGATGCGTTCAACCAGGAGAGAAAACCGGATCGACTCGAAGGACGCGCGCCACCTCATCACAGAATCACATGAGCTGTTGGAGTCGGAGGCATCGATTCGAAGCCATGGGTTCGAACCAGACAGCCACACGAAGATCAACATTTCGAATCCATGATAACTCGAGATCTACTGATCCAAATGCCATGAAATTTTCACAGAAGCTTGCATGCATGATGAAGAATGTCTCCACCAAATTTCAGCTCAATTGGACATCATCTTGATCGAAAATGACTTCGTATCGAATACAGATGGACCCGAAACTTCCTGAGGTTGGTCGCGTGGGCCCACTCACGTGCCAGAAAAAGTCTCCCGAGATTTGAGCGAGATCTGAGCCTCCTACGCCTATAAATAGAGCCCCAGAACCAACAGGAAAAGGATCTTTGGCCATTGAACGTCCAGACTCTGCCGGAATCGATTCTACTTCCTATCATCGCTGATATAGCCGAAATTCAATTATTGTAACTGCTGCAATCGCTTGTAACCGGAAAAGAATATCAATAAAAGTTAGAACCTTTGAAGTGGACATAGTCCGAGATAGCCGAACCACTATAAATCGTGTGTCCTTATTTATTACTTCTGAATTGCTGTTTGTTGTTTGCTGAAATCTGTGATTTGTGTTTGAATATTGCTGATTTGTATTCATACACTGGTGCTTTCACGATATCCGGGGTTTGTGACCAATTTTGGCGCAAACACTTTGGTGCTTTCACTGAGAAGGACTAGCACCCATTACACCAGATTCGGAATTCGGATTTAAGAGTTTGAAGAATCCCGATTCACAATGACTCGACAAACAAGACAAAGAGCTGATCGGAGCCAATAAGGAGGAAGCCAAGAAGCATCCTCTGGAGCTGGAGAGGGACAGGCTTCGATGTATATCACTAGAGCTAAGATGGAAGCTATGGCTAATTCATTACGCGAAAGCATGATGAAGACTCAATAGGAGATGCTGCAGAATTTCGTCGAACAAATAAGGGCGGTGAATGTGCAAAACCTTAGACCAACTACAACAACTGCAAGTGCGGGACATGTAATCAGGATTATAGAAGCTAATGAAGGTTGGGTTCAAGGCCAGAATGCAGGAGCTGAAGGTGATCAACAAGGATTTGGAGGCAGACTCTTAGGGTCCGATACTGGATGACCAATAGACGGAGCTCAACAAGCTGGAGCCAATGCTTATGCTAACGAGCCACCCAAAGAGTATGTACCAGAATTCCCTTCGAGGCTCGGCGGGCTGGATATAAACTTGACAAGGGGTCAACCCCTGGACGGAGACAAGAGAGTGATTGGTCTAATGCGATGAATCATGAGAGGAGGATTGTCTGGAGGAGGGTAGGAAGAAGTCAGTCGGAGTCCGTTCACTCCAAACATCAGAAATGCAAGGAACCCCCCAAAATTCAAACTACCAATGCTAGATCCTTATGATGGGAGGTCAGACTCGACCATGCACATTACCAGATACATTAGGCACATGGAAGTGCTGGGGGCATCCGAGGAAGTGATGGCACGATGCTTCCCTCTATACTTGTCAGATTTGGCTGCGCTTTGGCTCAGGCAGCTAGAGACTGGATCAATCAGAACATGGAGCGGGCTTGTAGATTGCTTCATGAGACAGTTTAGGGTCCATGTGACGCGACCCAAGAGTGTAATGACCTTAGCTTCGATAAAGCAAAGGATCGGAGAGTCCATAAAAGATTTTCTACTGAGATTTAATGCCATCGTGACTTCTGTAGATCGCCCAGATCCATCAACGATTTTGATGGCGGCGGTGGCAGGAGTTGGGGAAGGCACCAAATTCAAAGATTCTCTGACTAAAGATCCACCGCAAGATCTCGGAGAGTTCTACCATAAAGCTGAAAAGTTCATCCGACTAGAAGAATCACGAGCCGAGAGGCAGGAAACAAATGCCACACAAGGCGAAGGAACCTCCAGAGAACAGTCTGGAGTAGACAAAGGAAAGAGGAAACAGGATGACAGATATGACGGTCCTGATAAACAGAAAAAATTCCAAGAACCAAGATTCAGTCAATACACAGATCAGACTGCAGGCCTGGAACGAATTTACACTGAAACTCGAGGGCAACTCCCCTATCGAAAGCCACCCAGGTGGGATCCCACGGAGCGGGAGCGCAGAACTGGTAAATATTGCCTATTCCATGAGCTGGATGGGCACACTGCAGATGAATGCCGCCATTTGAAATATGAGGTGGAAGAACATGCTAGGAGTGGTAGATTGCCGCAATATGTTAGAGAACGGACAGCGGCGGTAAGGCCTGAACAACTACCGCATCCACCTAACAGGAACGATCCTGGATCGGGATCACGCCTCGTCATCCACTGATTAAAGATGGCAAGGGCCGAGTCCAGGATTCGGACTTCGGTCGAATAATTTCGTTTAGATTTGTTTTCAGAATAAACGATTACTCCACTTACTCATGTACGGGAACCGGAGAGATCCCTAGGCATGCTCTGAGATGGAGATAAACCGATATGCCCAGACAGGCAATGTTTAGCTTTTTCCTGATGTTTGAGATTGAACATCTAGGACCTGAATTTAATAAATGAATTTAAATTTCTTGAAATAAACCTTTGACCGGAGAGTTAAAGGATGAACATTAAATACCAATATAAAAATGATCGCTTTATGACCCTACCCGGAGAGGCAGGGTCCGGAGTGCAAGAAGTGAGTTGCTTCGCCGGAGAGCGACAGGATCAACTCACTTAAGCGTTGTTTCCCCTTCACCGGAAAGTGTCAGGATGGGATCCAGCAAGAGCCCGGAGAAGCTATGATCGATCTAGAGTGACCAAAACATCGCTTAATGTTCAGATACACTGAACCGGAGTGCAAGAAGTGAGTTGCTTCGCCGGAGAGCGACAGGATCGACTCACTTAACGCTGCCTCCCCTTCACCGGAGAGTGACAGGATGGGATCCAGCAAGAGCCCGGAGAGGCTATGATCAGTTTAGAACAACCAAGACATCGCTACATACCCTAGCTGGGGCCGAAGTGCAATGGGATCTTTCTACTCAATCGCCAAGTTTGGAATGGGCTTGTCAAGGGTCCAGACTGGCCAACGATAGTCCGAAGAGATTAAAAAACTTCATTCTTGATTTCCACTGAAAGAAATTGATAACGATTTGCCTTCGAACAGCCATAAACTTGATTGATAATACTGCAGCTATAAATAAAACGTGAATTTACTACACTCAATTTAGACCGTTCAAAACATACCTTTTATAAAAAGGCATGTTTTGGGGGGCAAAGTGTTATCCCGCCTTTTGGCAAAGTCGAGATACCAAAAAGTTAACAGAAACTCAATGATTACTAGTCATAAATATCGATTATACACTGTAGGTTCGCCATGGATATCGATGAATTTTGTCCGAGTCCGGATCGGGCCATAATTGATAGGACATGATGAGCAAAGCTGTAGAAGCCAGCGTTTCAAATCTCAAGTCAATCCGAGCTTGTATATGCAAATTATGATCAATTCAATCTAAGGAAAGAGCATGCTGTTCGTATCTATGAAGAGCTCGAGGTGATGGTCCATTCGAATCCATCAGGTTCGAATCCATCAGCATGACATCTTCTCGCTCCATTCGAATCCATCAGGTTCGAATCCATCAGGAGTTAGCCACATCGAACCGATCTCGTTCGTATCGATCAAGTTCGTACCCATCCCCACGCCTCAGTTCGACTCCATCTAGTTCGCATCCATCAGCGAGCAGTAGTTCAAATCCATCAAACAACTGCTCTTCGAATCCATCGGTGACTTCACTTCGCATCCATGAGTTGTTCGAATCCATGGATGACAATCACTTCGAATCCACCGAGTCAACAAGCTTAGATGACGTGTCGGTCCTGGATGCAAATTAGGCGAGATCTAAGGAATTGATGCGTTCAACCCGAAGAGAAGACCGGATCGACTCGAAGGACGCGCGCCACTTCATCACAGAACCACGTGAGCTGTTGGAGTCGGAGGCATCGATTCGAAGCCATGGGTTCGAACCAGGAAGCCACACGAAGATCATCATTTCGAATCCATGATAACTCAAGATCTATTGATCCAAATGCCATGAAATTTTCACAGAAGCTTACATTCATGATGAAGAATGTCTCCATCAAATTTCAGCTCAATTGGACATCATCTTGATTGATACAAAATGACTTTGTATCGATCACATATGGACTCGAAGCTTCTTGAGGTTGGTCGCGTGGGCCCACTCACGTGCCAGAAAAAGTCTCCCAAGATTTGAGCGAGATCTGAGCCTCCTACGCCTATAAATAGAGCCCCAGAACCAACAGGAAAAGGATCTTTGGCCATTGAACGTCCAGACTCTGTCGGAATCGATTCTACTTCCTTTCATAGCTGATATAGTCGAAATTCAATTATTGTAACTGCTGCAATCACTTGTGACCGGAAAAGAATATCAATAAAAGTTAAAACCTTTGAAGTGGACGTAGGCCGAAGATAGCCGAACCACTATAAATTGTGTGTCCTTATTTATTGCTTCTGAATTGCTGTTTGTTGTTTGCTGGAATCTGTGATTTGTGTTTGAATATTGCTGATTTGTATTCATACACTGGTGCTTTCATGATATCTGGGGTTTGTGACCAATTTTGGCGCAAACTAGTCACTAACACCCTTAAGAGAGATTATGTAGAGAGATTAATGAAGAAAGTAAATGTAAACAGTGAACAGAATGCTAAACATAATGCAGAAAATTAGAACACCAGATTTATAGTGGTTCGGCGTAATTGCCTATGTCCACTTTGAGGTTAATCTTTATTGCTTTACTTATCAACTGGTTACAGATATAATCCGTGCACCAACTATTTGATTACAATTGTTAAGCAAAGAAGACAAGTCTTGAATAAATCTTGAATGTGGTAGAGTCTCCCCGGTGTTCTCCAAAATATCTGGTTCCTTTCAATGTGCCCCTGCCTCTCTATTTATAGACGAAGATGGGTTGGACTCCCTGGTGGGCCTAGTAGTTAGACAGTTCGGCCCAAAATGAGTGAAATTTGTGTGTCGAACCACAAATGTCGATCGAAAAATGCCGAGCGCTTCCTTAATACCGAACGAGGCGATGTGTTGAGTGAAGAGTGCAAGCCGAAAGTGAATCGATGTCGGTCGAGGGGAGACGCCGAACGAGGCTGGAATGCCGAACGAGCTTCACGCCGGTTGAGATTGAATGCCGAATCACTCTGACATGCCGAACAGCCCTCAATGCCGAACGAGATCTGGATGCCGAGCAGGTTGGAATGCCAAATGACTCTGACATGCCGAACGACCCTCAATGCCGAACAAGGTCTAGATGCCGAGCAGTGTGGAATACTGAATGACTATGCTGTGTCGAATGAGGTCTGGATGCCGAGCAGTGTGGAATGCCGAATGACTATGCTATGCCGAACGGCCCTCAGTGCCGAAGATATACAATACCGAATGGCCCACAATGCCGAACGACCATAGATGCCGAACGACCTGGTCGTGCCGAACTGGGACAGAGGCCGAACGAAGTCTCTTCATCAAGTTTTTGGTTGCCCGATCAAGCCGCTGGGTAACACTTGCCCCCCAAAGTGTATTATATGGATGAACATGATACGCTTTGAGTCACGAGTCCTCCATGTTTTGCTTCAAGCCCTGGTTTCATTTCCTCGATGGTACTTTCTCTTGAATGCCGAACGAGTCAGTGTATGCCGAACGACATGCCGATGCCAAACGTCATATAAATGCCAAACGATTTAGCTGATGCCAACCGAGGGATGTACACTGACCGGTTCTATCGGTCATTGTCTCTTCGACTTCCTCTCTTCCCCCTATAAAGGTCGGCACTTCACTTCTTCTTCTCTTTTTCATTTTTACCTCCGCTATCCTGTATTCGCAAACTTTGCTTTTTAACAAACTCCAAACAATTAACCACTCTTCCCTCCTCAAACATCGTACGTTACCTCACTCCTTTCCCAAATCAATCAAAACTAATTAAAACTGCTCTCCTTACTTCAGAATCCCCACAAGTTTTAGAGCCGTTTACTAGGTAATGACCTCTCTCTTTGAACACTACCCCTTGGCTAATAAACTTAGCACGAGATTCAAGTTCGTGAATATCTGTAGAACCGCGGCCAGTAGGTATCACGCGGATGAGGGAATCAGATCGTGATTAGGATAGGTTTTAAGGCTAGGCAGTATGGGAAAAAAGGAAAGGTCAGTGGCATGCAAAGGAGGGAAAAACAGATGAGGAGTAGAAATTGGTTAGAATGCCGATCGGCTCGGTATGACCTGGCGCAGGACTTAATAATGTCATTCGGTAGGGATGGAGGAAAAGAATAAAATTGTTATTAAGGACAGAGTGCCGAGCATTGTGGCTCGGCGTAAGTTTGGTTCGGCACGATTCGTCGTATGCCGAACAGTGGAGTGGATAAGTGGAAGAGTGTCGTTGTTCAGAGTAGAATGCCGAGCGATGCGGCTCGGCGTGAGGGTGGTTCGGCATGACCCCCTTATGCCAAACGGTGGAGAGGACAGATGGAAGTATGAAATGCCGAGCAATGGACTTGGGACAGAAGGTACTTAGGCCGAACTGGTTGAAGTCAAGCAACATTTAGGCCGAATGGCATTTAGGCCGAACGGCATTTACGCCCGGCTGTATTTAGGCCGAGCGGGTTTTAAGCCATGTGTTTGAAGTGTCGCTCGGCCTTGACCTTTGATGAATGGATAACTATAGTCGAAATCATTCCAACTTGGACATAACCCTCGTCGAATTCACTTATCTCCCACGCTTAATCATATGACAAAAACAAGGACAAGGACAAGGACTTAAGAAAACCAGCATATCGAACTAATCTGGACTGATAACTCCCCAGTTTCAAAAATCATAAGTCCTAATTTAAATCGATAAAAACAGATAACAGCCTTCAACATATAGTGCCAATGTTCGAGTTCAAAATCGAAAACATCATAAGACAGGCTTTCAAAGACGGTCAGGGATGACTGTCTTCGAAGATGACAGTTCAAAGCTCAACTTTATATTGTCAACTCTGTGACTTTTAATTTCTTTGCACCTATATTTGAATGATCGCACTAGTTCACACACCACACGGGGGGATATTTATGCTGTTAATTCTAACGTCGATTATTTTTCAAGTATACAAACAGTTGCTCTATTAGATTCAATCTTCATTAGAGATGCCTCGGAAATATAGCTCTGCTACGATCTCAGAAAGAACTGGGCCATCCTCTCGACAAGAAGTTGTAGATACTTCTCATCAGTCAACTACCCCTGCTCAAGACTTTCTGAACCTTGCGACTACATCTGTCGACTTGGCTCCCAACGCTTTGGAGGCAGCGATTTTTCTAGATGACCCAATCGATTCTCAGGCTTCAAAGATTAACGAAAGTATGCTCCGTCGGATTTGTTCTGTCCATGGAATCCCTTTGACGATGTATTAGTTCCATCGGGGCATGACCATCCACACTTGCCCCCAGTCAGATACACAGCTTGCAAAAAATTCATGTGCTGGGTTGGCAGCGTGACACGTTCAACTCATTCCTTCGAGACGTGTTGCAGTATGTCGACATCGCTCCGTCACAACCGCATCCAAACAGCCACGCATTCATCTACGGCACTTGTAACCTCTTCATGAGCGTCCTCTCTAGGCTTCCGACTCCGGGCGATATCCGATACATATATTGCATCAAGAGATGGAAGGATAGCCCATCTTTTATATTTTTCGAGCCGCATAACAAATGCCAAATTCTGACTGGGGCATGGAGTAAATTTGCCCGGTACAAGCAAGAATGGTTTTATATGCGCTGTCCTTCCGGTTTTGCGAGGAGATGGGTGAAAGGAAGTAAGTCTTTTTCCTGGATCGATACTCATGTTTGATGAAGCTATTCCTTTTCTAACTCTCTTCCATCTTTTCAGGTAACAGTCCACGTCCCGAGGGCCCCGGATATTCTAAAGTCGTCGAAGCTATTCGAGCCATTTCCGTCGAAGACGGGGATATCAGAACTCTTATTTCAAATGAGACGCTTACAAAGTTTGGGCTCTTAGCAGAAGGTTGCCGGATAAGCCTCCCTCAGGGCGTTACCATACCCAGGCCTGCTTCTGGCAAAGAGAAAAAGCAAGCTGAATCTTCAGCACGTAACGCCCCCGACACACTAGAAGAGGGGGAAATTAAGGAAACTGAAATGCCTGAGGCACAAGATGAGAACGTTAGTTCCGCTCGGGATTCGATAGTCGAAGTTCATGGCATCGAGACGTTGCCTTCCCCTTCGAAGGGGAAGAAGAAACTAATATACAGGCTGAGGAAGAAAACAGTCGGTGGAACTTCTAAAGTTACTCTCATTCCCATGGAGAAAGAAGCCTCCTCACAGCATTTAGAAAGTTCCCTAAAAGGCCTGTCGAACCTTTCCATACCTAGTGATTTACTCAACTACGACTTTGACGATCCAGAGGCCCTTAAGCTTCATTCGCCCACGAGAGGCGATGCAAGTGTTCAAGCCCAAAATTAGGGAGAAAAAACTCCTACTAGTAAAGAAACTGGTCCGTCGGGGTAGAAACACTAGGACACACACAAACACATGCACTTCACCCTGTACTTAAATTTCCATTGTCATCCTATTCTTTGCTAACTCATCGTTACTTAAACTTTGTGTAGGTGACATGGGTGCACGCATGGACTTGACTGCCTTCGCGGTTCATCGATATTTTATCATTCAGGACAGGATTCAGGTTCTGGAAGACGCCGAGATAGGGACGACGATGGCGATAGGGATTATCATTCTCGAGATTCATCGTCTCGGAAGAAATCTTATTATCAGCCCAAATACCATCATAATCCCCCTTCTCACTCGGAGCAAGGCAGAGATAAGCACGGCCATAAGGGGCCGCAATCTGATGTCCCTCGTGATCAATACTCTGATTCTTCTACCACACGATAGTCCTGAGATCCTTACAAGAGAACTGAACTTTCAAAGCCATCTCCTCTTATTCCCATGACAGATCCAATGATATCAGAGAGACTGACTGAGCTTAAGGCTAAATTCCAAAAATCTGCTTTGATGGCCTAAAATTCCTCCCGGCGATCCATCATATTCCGGGACATGTCGAACAGAGCGTTATCGCCAGCAACAACGACATCTATGTTCAACATGACGCGTTCGTTCATCTTGCTGAGAAAGTGTCAGAAGTCTCCATAGAGCGCCAGCATGACATTAATCGCCTGAAGCTTGAGGCCATCCATTACAAAGATATTATTAAAGCTCAGGACGAAGAGCTTGTTTCTTACAAGTCTTAGCTAGAAGCCGCCCAACAGAGCGCTAAAGATACTGCCGAAGCCGTAACTCGTTTGGAATCAACCCATAAAAAAGAAATCAATGAGACGGTCCAGCACTGTGGGGCTCTAGCTTTGGAGAAAGACTCAGTGCAGAAGGAGATGGACGCCTTTGCCCTCCGAGTTAAGGAGCTGGAGGAGCAACTCCGCAAAGAAAAGGAGGAGAAGACTACTGCCCAAGAAGAGACGCAACGATATTGCAACGAGATCGTTGCCACATGACTTCTGAAGGCGAAGCTCGAGGATGAAGTTTCTAAAGATGAGATGCTAAAGAACGAAGCCTGTAAAGAGGGCAAGAAAATAGCATCTACAGAGGTCGACTCTCGCCTTGAGGTGGCTAAAGAAGCAGGTAGGGAGGAGGGCAAAAGCATGTTCGACCCACTAATTGCAGAGTTCAATTCCCACGTCCTCATGCACCGAGAGTTAACTTTTCTGGGTGAGGGCTACCTCGAATCTTTAGCTGAGGCATGGGAGACCTTAATAGAAATCAAGAAGGCCGAACATGGTACCGAGGAGGTTGATGAAGGAGCTTTGATAAAAGAATTTCTTAAGGGAAATGAGCCTTCGGACTTGTCTGCAGCAAAAGCTCTTTACTGCAAAGGCTCCCCCTAAACGAAAGGGAAAGATGTTATTGTCGGTCCATCCAGAATCGAGCCTCAAGCTCTTGTGCCCACTCAGCCGACCGATCGGCCGATACTTGATCCCTTTGAGCAGCATGTTGGTTATGATCCGGAGGATCTTGACCTCGGCATTCACATTTTGTCTCCTATTCCAGAGGGTGGAACCCCTCTGACGGCTGAGAGCCAGTCGGAACCTGGTAGATAACTCTTCACTTTAACATTCCAAAAGTCGTCATTTTTCACCAGGAGCTATCGTATTCTAATGCTTATTTTTCATATTTTGTGTTGCCGTTCTGATCCCGAGCCCACTCCGAGGAGCGATGCCGCCAAGGAGGTGAAGGAAAAGACAAGTGAGGCCACTCACGCAGGAGAAGCTCCCGGTCCAGATGCTCAGGTGATCGGAGCGCTTGATGAAGATAAATCCGAGACTTCCTCTCCCATCGATGGGAGTTATAAAATTGAAATTACAGGCGCCTATGAACACGCATCTAAACTGAGCATAAAGGAGCAACTTGAGAAGGAGAAGAAAACGATGGTCGAGATCAAAGTCGAGCCTCAAGATGTGGACCTGGACAATCCTTTGAATAAGCCGTTGAAGGACATCCTCCCAGGCGAGTCTAAGCCCATGGAAGTTCCACATACTTCTTCAGTTGTCACTCCCTTGTCAACGAAAGTTATCAAGGACAAACGCACGGGAGAGGAGTCATCTGGAAAAAGGTCGAAGAAGTCGAAGAAGTAGTCGTTGCTCTCGTTCAATGAGAGTTAGTTTAGATTATGTAATTATTTTATTTATTTTCGTAGTTCATGTAAATAAACTTTGGACTCCGAGCTTCGGAGGAGTTGTAGTAGAAACTTATTTTTGATGAATAAAACTTAGTTCTTTTGCCTTTCAGAAGACTTCCATTGTCTTATTTTTTGTATAATCATGGTCAAAACCCAAGCTATTGCGAGTTACATAACTTCTCAATTCGTCTTCAAATAAGTCGATAATTTTTCTGGCATTGCATATTCTTTATTCCACGCTCCAGGTACTTAGAATATTTTCCAATCCGCACGCTAAGGGTCCGATGACTTCAAGTCATTTGTGTTCAGTTTGCCCTCAGGGGACTTGGATATTTAAATCGCTCATTCTTTAGTCCATGATCTGGAGACTTATAGTCCGCACTTCGGGGACTTGGAGATTTTGAGTCGTTTATACTCTGGTCCGCACTCCGGGGACTCAGAGTACTCCATTCCACACTCCGGGGACTTGGAGATTTTAAGTCATTTATACTCCGGTCTGCACTCTGGGGACTCAGAGTACGCTAGTCCGGACTTTGGGGACTTAGAGATTTTGAGTTGTTCATACTCGGGTCCGCACTTTGGGGACTCAAAGTACTCCAGTCTGCACTCCGGGGACTTGGAGATTTTGAGTCATTTATAATCTGGTCCGCACTCTGAGGACTCATAGTACTCCAATCCGCACTCCAGAGACTTGGAGATTTTGAGTCATTTATACTCTGGTCCGCACCCTAGGGACTCAGAGTACTCCCGTCCGCACTATGGAGACTTGGAGATTTTGAGTGCTCGTGCACGTTCATACGTCAAACAGAATAATGTATTTCTTTGTTATTCGTCACAGTGTTATCATACACAAAAACATCGACAATTCATGGAGAAAATGGCATCAAGCCTTTATTAATGCAAACAAGCTAAATTGTCTTATTACATGCCGTAAACTAGGAATAAAAACTTGCTGGAAATAAATGCAACTAAAATATGAACGAAATGAACTAAGTGTAATAATGCCGCAAATGCTCACTATTCCATGCTCTGGGGAGTGTCACACCCTCAACGGTCGCTAGCTTGAAAGTTCCTACTCCGAGCTTTCGTTCAATGACGTATGGACCTTCCCATGCGGGGCTCATATGTGATGGAACCGGGAAAACTCATTTCAAAATGAGATCACCCACACCAAAGATTCTCGGTCGGACTTTTTCATTATAATATCGAGCGACTCGGTGACTGTATGTGGCCGCTCTTAAATTAGCTTCTTCACGCTTTTCATCAATGAAGTCCAATGGTTACAGCAAAAGATCTTGATTTGACTCATGGTCATAATAAGTTACCCGATGTGATGGAACTTCAAGCTCTACAGGCATGACAGTTTCCATGCCATATGCTAATGCGAATGGAGTGTGGCCAGTCGTAGACTTGTGGGTGGTTCTATAAGCCCAAAGCGCTGTCGGAAGCTCATCTACCCACTTTCCTCTAGCCTTTTCCAAATGTTTTTCAATATGGATTTGATTATTTTGTTTACGGCTTCCACTTGTCCATTGGCTTTCGGGTGAGCAACTGCTATAAACTTTTTCTCAATACCATATTATGACAAAATTCCTTGAACTCTTTGCTTTCGAATTGAGTTCCGTTGTCTGTAATGATGGTTCGTGGAAGGCCAAAACGGCATATAATATTTCATACAATGAAATTGATGACCTTTTTGGTGGTGATAGTGGCCAAAGGCTCTGCTTCTTCCCACTTGGTAAAGTAATCGACCGCTACTATTGCGTATTTTGCACCACCTTTGGATAGGGGTAAGGAACCGACTATATCGATCCCCCACATTGCAAATGGCCAGGGACTAACCATTTGTGTGAGTCGGCGGAGCTCTCGGGGTTTTCACATATTTCTGACATTTGCCACATCTTCTCACATAGTCTGCGGCATCTCGATTTACAGTCGGCCAATAGTATCCATAGCGGAAGATTTTCTTTGCTAATGTCTGCCCCCCGGTATGGTCGCCACATTCACCTTCATGGACTTCCTTCAGTACTCGTTTTATCTCATCATGGCCAATACACCGGAGTAAGGGGGTCGAGAATCCCCTTCGATACATTACTCCATCTTGCATTACATAACGTGAAGCCTTACGAATGACTTGTCGTCTTTCGCTCTTTCTTTCGGGGACGGCCCCGTGTAAGAAGTACTGCTTGAAGGGGGTCATCCATGATTTCATCTTGATTTCTGTTTCTAATATGAAATCTACCTCCATCATATTTATGCTCGGAACATGTAAGGTTTCAACGAGAAACAATCCCATCTGCTGCGCATCGCCAGTGCTTGCAAATTTCGCCAATGAATCGGCTGCTCTGTTTTGCTCATGCAGGACATGTGAAATATCATAATACTCGAGATTCGCTAGCAGCTCTTGAACTCGGACCAAATACGGGGCAAGTCTCTACCCCTTTGCTGGATAGTCTCCCCACACTTGGTACACCACCAGTTGCGAGTCGCAAAAGATTTCAATCGATCTTACTCCCAGTTCATTGATAAGTCTTAAGCCTGCAATCAGTGCTTCATAATCGGCTTCGTTATTCGTTGCTGTGATATCGAGCTTCAAAGCGTAGCAAACTGATCGGTTCTCAGGAGTTACAAGAACTATGCCAAACCCCGGACAATGGTCGTTAGATGCCCTATCGGTGTACATCTTCCATCGAAAGGGACGTATGACATTGCGGCTGTTTGATTCGTCTGTCATGATGAATTCAGCAATGAAATATGCTAGCGCTTGCACCTGTATGGCCCTTCGTGGCAGGTAGGTAATATCGAACTGACTCAACTCTATATTCCATTTTAACATCCTTTCAGAAGTTTCCGGTCGTTGGAGTACCTGTCGCAAGGGTTGATCGGTGTAAACACTGATCGAGTGTGCCTGGAAGTATGGGCGAAGCTTGCATGATGCAATCACCAAGCAATAAGCTAACTTCTCAATCCTGGGATAATTTCTTTCTGCCCCCGCCAAACGTTTACTGACATAATAAACCGGCTTTTGAACTCGGTCCACCTCGCGAACCAAAGCCTTACTCATAGCATGTTGGGATACTACCACGTATACATACAACTTTTCATGGTCAATTGGTTTTGATAGCACCAGGGGACTTTCTAGATGTCTAACCAGAGCTCGGAGTGCTTCCTCGCAGTTAGATGTCCACTCGAAATTCCTCTTTCCTTTCTTTATCACATCAAAGAAAGGAGTGCACTTATCCGTGGCTCTGGATATGAATCGACTCAGCGCGGCCACCTTTACGTTCAAGCTTTGTACTTGCTTTATAGTTCTGGGCACTTGTATGTCCTGAATAGCCTGAATCTTTTCCGGGTTAGCTTCAATTCCACGTGCATTTACAATGAAATCCAAGAACTTCCCTGATGAAACGCCAAAAGAACACTTTAAAGGGTTGATCTTCATCCCGTAATGTCTAAGTATATCAAACATCTCTGCTAAGTCTTGGATGTGGTCGTTTGACTGTCGTGACTTCACGAGCATGTCATCCACATAGACTTCCATTTTTCTATCAATGTGGTCTTTAAAAATTCGATTCACCAGAGACTGACAAGTTGCTCCAGCGTTTTTAATCCAAAAGGCATTACTACATAGCAATATATCCCCACATCTGTGACAAAGCTGGTGTGTTCTTGGTATAGAATGTGCACCGAGATCTGATTGTATCCCGAATACGCATCCATAAATGACAATAATTCGTGTCCAGCGGTAGATTCGACGAGCTGGTCCATTCTAGGTAAAGGGAAACTATCCCTCGGGTATGCTCTATTCATATCGGAGTAATTAACATAAGTTCTCTACTTTCCATTCGCTTTTCTTACCAGCACAGTTAGATGCCCATTCGGGGTAGAGGACGTCGCAGATGAACCCATTGGCTTTGAGTTTGTCCACCTCCTCTTTAAGTGTAGCGGACCTCTCCGGGTCCATGCCTCTCCTTTTTTGTTTCATAGGAACATACTTTGGGTCTATGTTCAACATATGAATCACAATAGTGGGAGAAATCCCGAACATATCAGAATGTGTCCAAGCAAAAACATCCAATTCGCTCGGAGGAAATCAGTGAGGCCCTCGGCCACTGAAGGGTCAAGTTGTGATCCAATCTTAAGAACTCGTGATGAGTCACCTCGGCTGACTGGAATGTCGATCGTCAGCTCAGCCGGTGCTGCATTCGTTTCCCTGGGTTCCCCATCATCATATCTCGTATCTATGTCTCCCGAGCCAGTGCTCGGGCACTACTTGTCAATCATCAGTATTTAGGGTGCAGATGGAGTTGTCTGCAACCTTCCCCTTTTCTCTCCGTTGAGCTTCACTCAACTCTGCCACATAACATGTGCGACCGGTCGCTTGATCGCCATATACTACACCGACTCTTTTGTCTGTCGGAAACTTTAATGTCAAACACCAAGGGGCTAAAGCGGCCCTAAACTCTGCCAGGGCCGGACGACCCAAAAATACATTGTATGGAGAGTCAACATCTATTACTTTGAACAATAGGATTCGCACTCTCCTACCCTCAACTTCCCCCAGTTCAACTGGTAACTCAGTATACCCCATCACGTTGGTTGCGGCACCATTAAAGCCATGGATACGGGCTTTGCATGGTTTTAAATCTTTTGTCTCCATCTTCGTTTGGTCATAAGCCTTCTTGAAGATGATGTTCACAGAGCTTCCACAATCAATCAAAATCCTTTTGAAGTAAGCTGGCCCGATCGTTGCAAATATGACCATCAGTTCGATAGTAGGAGCCTCCATCCTGTCTGCATCTCGACTCCTAAACACTATATATTCTGTCATCATGCGTCGTTGTTTTGCAGGGGTTCCATCTTCCACATTCGAACAACATTCATAATTTGCATGCCTCAAGGAGGTAGCATATCATTCCATCTCCTACCAATTCTTGTCTGCAGGATGAGGTCCTCCGAATATAGTGTTTATGATTAACCTACCTATGGTCCGGGCAGGTTCCTCTGGGTGGCGTGGAGCAGGCCCGCATCCGGGGTCTGATGTTCCTTGCCTACCCTCTGGTGGGTTCTTAACAAACTCCTGCAGCTTTTTCTACCTGATTAACCTTTCTATAGCGTCATGGAGTTGTCTACACTCCTCAGTATTGTGCCCGTGGGTGTCACGAAAGCGACAGTACTTCCCCGTCCATTTTTTTCCTCAGTGGACTCCTTTGGGTGCGGCTTTCTGTATTAGAAGGTGTTACAGGTAGATAGGTAAATGTTTTCAAGAGACGTATTCAAGGGGGTGTATTCGTTGTAGGTCGGAATCCTCGAGTTCCATTTCCCTGTCTCTTTTTTCTTTCCGGGATTTCCACCTCCGGATCCTTTAGACTACCCAGGCTTGTTCTAGACGTTGACATGAACTTTTCCCGAACTGTCGCCGGATTACTTCACGGCGATGTTACTTTTCACAGTTTCCTGAACAGGCCCTGGTGCCTTATCTCGTCTCGTCCATTGAGCTTCCTCCCTCCTTATGAACTGGTGAGCTTTGGAATAGAATTGCTCCAACGTAGTTGGGGGCTTTCCCTCCAACCAATCGCCAAACTCCGAGTCTGGATCTACACCTCGCATTACTGCCATCAAGATTGTGTGGTCGTTAGGGTTGCTAACTTCAATGGCAGCAACATGAGACCTCTGCAAATATGCTTTCAAAGACTCTCCTTGAGCCTGGATCACGCTTGATAAGGACATCACATCCTTTGGACGAGTAGCATGTATCCTGAATTGTTCAACAAATTTCATCGCCAACTCGTTGAAGCTGGATATAGACCGTGGAGGAAGTCGAGTAAACCAGATAGTGGCGATCCCGAACAAAGTGATTGGCAAGCACCTACACTTAGTTGCATCATTCTCCCTTTCAGAATCCATCATCCATTCTAACCTCATCACGTGTTGCCTAGGGTCGGTCTTTCCTTCATAGGCTGGGATAGTCGGCATACTGAATTTCTTCGGATACTCAGCCTGTAGAATAATGTCTGTGAAGGGAGTATGACTCCTGGACACTCCGCAATGGTCAGGCCTTGGTTTTCTTTCGTTAACTGCCTGACCATGGCTGATAAGTCTGGAGTTTGTATAGAGGATGGAAGGTTGGGTTCCGTTCCACAGAACCGTGTGGGTTGATGTCCCGCTTACTGGCGGTCGGGCAAACGTGCATCCTGAACGCCCACTTGATTTGGGTCTTGGTGAGCCGGGCATTCGATCTCCTCACGTGCCTGATCCCTAGCGTCTATGCCTAGGAGGTTCATCAGCTGAAGTTGAGCTATCTGATGAAGAATAAGGAGCAGGACTACTTCCAACATTCTGATGCTGCTGCTGGGCAAGGTGAGTCATGAGATTAGTGTTGGCTTGAATCTGCTCGGCCAGTTGCCTTCTACTTTCCCAGAGTTCTCTTATCAAGTCGTTGAACTCTGATCGGAAACGACTTCCGTTTGATTTTGGGTGGAGGGCCCTACGCCTTGAATTGCTTGTTGGTTGCTAGATCCAACCTTTTTGCGCACTAGCAGTCTTATGGATGTCCGCATTGTGAGAGGCTAATCGAGTGCGTTGTTTTCCCATAGTAGAGTTGTCGGTTGGAACTCTGAATCGATTCAACGGGCGTCCAATGAATAAGTCGGATCACCTTCGGGTGATTTTTCAATCCAGTAGCTACAAAGTAGATCCTATCGAGCTGAGAATTCGATTCTTAGTGAAAGCACCAAAATGTTAGCACCAAAATTGGTAACTAACACCCTTAAGAGAGATTATGTAGAGAGATCAATGAAGAAAGTAAATGTAAACAATGAAAAGAATGCTAAACATAATGCAGAAAATAAGAACACCAGATTTATAGTGGTTCGGCGTAATTGCCTACATCCACTTTGAGGTTAATCTTTATTGCTTTACTTATCAACTGGTTAAAGATACAATCCGTGAACCAACTATTTGATTACAACTGTTAAGCAAAGAAGACAAGTTTTGAATGAATCTTGAATACGACTGAGTCTCCCCGGTGTTCTCCAAAATCCGGTCTCTTTCAATGTGCCCCTGCCTCTCTATTTATAAACGTAGATGGGTTGGACTTCCTGGTGGGCCTAGTAGTTAGACAGTTTGGCCCAAAATGAGTGAACTCTGTGTGCCGAACCACAAATGCCGAGAGCTTCCTTAATGCCGAACGAGGCGATGTGTTAAGTGAAGAGTGCAAGCCGAATGAGAATCGATGTCGGTCGAGGGGAGACGCCGAACGAGGCCGGAATGCCGAACGAGCTTCATGCCGGTCGAGATTGAATGCCGAAAGACTCTGACATAGCGAACGGCCCTCAATGCCAAGCGAGGTCAAGATGCCGAGCAGTGTGGAATGTCGAATGACTCTGACATGCCGAACGGCCCTCAATGCCGAACAAGGTCTGGATGACGAGCAGTGTGGAATGCCGAATGACTATGCTATGCCGAACGAGGTCTGGATGCCGAGCAGTGTGGAATGCTGAACGACTATGTTGTGCCGAACAGCCCTCAATGCCGAACGATATACAATACCGAACGGCCCTCAATGTCGAACAACCATAGATGCCGAATGGCCTGGTCGTGCCGAACGGGGACAAATGCCGAACGAAGTCTCTTCATCAATTTTTTGGTTGCCCAGTCAAGCCGCTGGGTAACAGAAGTAAACACTAAGTGTGAGTTTTGGATTTTTCCCCTGAAATGTGATGTGAACCCAAAGAGAAATAAGTTTTGAACTTATAAGTGAGAAAGGATATTGATAAGAAGTTTAAAATTTTGAAATGGAGAATTCAAATTGAAGAGGTTAACTGGATTAAATAAATTGAATTTAACTTAAGGAAAGTTAAATAAGTTTAACAAAACAACCTGAATTGGAAATTTCAAGATGAAATTAAGATTTAACTTAAGGAAGTTAAATGGTTGGTTTGAATGGGAGTTATATGTGATCTCAAAATGAGTTTGAGTTCTGAAAATTGGTAATGGATGCTATTGATGGTTGTTTCAAATAATTTGGATGTTTATTACTTTGATATAACCTAATATCATCATGTTGTTATTAATAATCTGTGAAACTGAGAATTGGATTATTTTAATTCAATTAAGAAGTGATTTGAGATAATATGAATTGGAATCACTTTGAACTTAAGATTTAAATGTTAAAAGGGAACTTGTAAACTGAAATTGTTTAAGAATTGGTTTCTAAGTTAGAAATTAAAATTGGGTAATAAATTGGATTCTGAAGATTAAATCGTTTAAAAAGATTTGAACTCTTACCTGAACCTTGGAATAAGTTAACTAAGGGTAATTTAAAATAAATATTTGAAATTTGGATTAAGAATTGAAAGTTTTTTAAAAGATCAGGTTATTAAATTAAAAGTAAAGGTTAATTTGATTTAAGAGGATTAAAACAAAATTTAAAAATGTAACTCGAATTAATATAATTCGAGATGGTTTAAAGTTGAGATTGGTATTGAAATTTGATTTGAATAATTTGGAAGTGAGCTTGAAGTTGAATAAGTTTAAATTCAAATGGAAATTTATTTGAATTTAGGAAAGGAATTAAAGTTAATTCAAACTGAAGTGGAATTGAATCAATTTAATTGGAAATTGGAAATTGATTGGAATGGGAGATTGGGAAATTGGACCAGTTTGACTCTGAATCTATTTTCAAATAAATTGTTTAATATAAATTGTTTTAAATCTATTTTCTTAGTTATTTATATACAACCTTTCTTTTTAGAAAAACCCAAACTATCTTATACATATTTTTCAATTATTTTGAAAACTAATTACTATTTTACATCTGTTTTATAAACTAATTACTATTTTACAACTATTTTGCAACTATCTAACTATTGTACAACTATTTAACTATTTTATGATTATTATATAACTACTTAACTATTTACAGCTATTTTACAACTAATAACTATTTTTCAACTATTTGCCTATTTTAAACTTTTCAAGCTATTTTCTAAATTCAAGTGGTCAGAATGAAAACTGTTTATAATTGAAGTGATAACCCAAATGGAAATGGAGGCAATTGTGAATAAGTGAATAGAATCAAAATGAAGGTAAATACGTAGGATGTATGTATATTATTCTATTCGCATAATGATTTGATCCAGATTTGAGCATAGAATTTCGAGATAATATATCGATCCGAGTTGAGATTTTTCACTCGATTTTCGATGGCGAACCCTGGATATGGATTTCTGATTGATTCTGGAAATTCTCTATCATAGTTAGGCTATGCAAGGAGAATGACGACTTTTGATCAAGAAGCTAGATCTGGGTCCGCAGTAGGATGTCGGGTGGACGATACTAGTTTGGAAGTGAAATTGTGTGATCGAGTGAGTGATCAGATTTGATATTGCATATTGATGGTATATGTACATCGTACGTGCTTAAATGTAATAGATATTGAAATTTTGAAAGAAATGAAAAATGATTTTTCAAAGGAACAGCATATTTTGAGAAATATATGTTGGATAAAGGTGGAAGTTGGATATCACTATAACTGAAACTCATTTAATAAAAAGTAAGTAATATGGTAAATAACTTTTTAAAAAGAAATCAAATTTGAATATTGATTTGGCACAAATAAAGTTGTATATGATAAACTCCCCTTGTTGAATCTATAGCCAGAAAAGAAGATCTTTGAAAAATATTTGAAGTATAAAAGGTAATTTATGTAAGTATGAAGTGATTCCAAGATTTTTCAAGATTATATATATATCTATATATATAAATGATTTTTATGAAAATGATTTTGGGAAAAAGGATTTTTGGAACCCATTGATTTTGGTTGGGCTTTTGATTTTTGGAAAAAATCAATTTTGGGAATTTGGAAAGCCAAGTTTGGAGCTATCGATTTGAGATATCGATTTTGTATAAAGGATAATTTTATGTGAATCATAAAGAGTATGATTTTAAAGATGCTATATGTGTAAAGTAAAAGTTGTTTTAAGATTGGCTCTGGGGAAAAGGCGCTTCCATGAAATAAACTTCATAGGAGATCCACGGGGTGGTTCTGCCTTGAGCCCCAAGGGGGGGCTCTAAATTTGATCCTTGGAGGAAGTCTAGATAAACTGAAGTTCCTAAGGATTGTGCGTGGGTAGGGAAAGTCAAGGACGCTGATAACAACAGAGACATTTGGGTTATGCAGTGACAACAATGTAACTCGGTGTCATTGCAATCTACTACGGACCATAGCGGAAATCGTGTGGCAGTGGGTGCCAATGGTCTAGTTTGATTTCGCCGGGAAAGCGACGTAACATCGGTAGACTACGATCTATGAAGACATAGCGAAAGTCATGTGGCAATGAGTACCTACAGGCTACATTGGGACTCAACTGATGTAGTCTATGATCTATGTGGGAGAAGTGAAGTTTCATTTGGCAGCGAAATTCAAGGACGCTGATGCCTACAGTTACATGGGTTTTTGCCATGATGGCGACATAAAATGTGACGACCGCCCATGACTCCCGCACCAAAACAAGGTAATAATGCGCTAAAAGGCGTGCAAGGCAGCCATGGGTGACCGTCAAGGGTAAAACAAAAGAATCTCTATCGTAATTACGTCAGCGCATGGATAAAATACAATAGAGAAATATATAGTGAAGTCTCATAACAGGAAATCATCATATAAGCATCACAGAAGTTTTATACAATCATCTCAACAAATCCATACATCAAGACCTCACTACAAGCACTCATCAAATACAGCAGCGGATACCCAGTACATATAAGAAAATAATATGCATAGCCTCCTGCTCGTCTTCGTCATCTTCAACGTAGAAACTCCAAGCACAGCACCTGTCACCTGCTTACCTAGTCTGCCCATCCCAACATGGATGAACAGCCCAAGGTAATAAGAGGAGACATAAAACCTTGAGTCAGACAAAGTCTTAGTGAGCAGTAAATTAACTATCAAACATACCAAAAGAGCATAAGGAATAAAAGGAATAGGAACTAAACCATCCCACTCCACCTCTTCTCACAGTGATAGCCCCCAGACACACACTAAGGAGAAGCAATCATAGCATAGCAGGTAATTAAAATAAAGCAATAATCACTCGAGTCAAGGACGATGTTTTCCAAATACAAACCCCCAAGGCCTAAACCAAGATCAGATAAGCACCCAGAAAACACCGCACTTGAGACCGAATGATAGTACAACCAAACATCCATGACTCTGGCTATCACTGTATCATTGCCTTGATATCACCGTTAGTTGAATGACCACCTGTCAAGGGCTAATGGTAACCCCGGTTCTAGCCATAACTCCGCACGTCGTCGCAGCCCGTGCCTAGGAATTTTCGCAACTACCCAGAGTACTAGCACGCCGTCGTAGCCCGTGCCTGGAACGTCGTCGCAGCCCGTTCCAACGTACCCTTGCTTTGAGCATGCTAGAACCTTCAACAACGATAAGATCTCAGCCTCCTAGTCATCCTCCTCGACGACTATTTCCATACTAGCTCAAGCGCCTCTCAAGCTAACCATTATCACCAACTCGGATCGCATCACCGAGTAATCAACATAACTTTGCACGTCGTCGCAGCCCGTGCTTGGAACGTCTTCGTGACCCGTCCCATCACAACATATGTCTTGCCTCATCATATCATAGCAAAGTCCCAATTCACTCATGCTTTGCCTTCTCGCATCATGGCAAGATCCCACATCCTCGAATCCATCCATATGAGCTTCCACATCCGCTTCATATGCTACAGGCAGCTTCCACATTCAAGAGCCTTTCCACTTAGCTTTTGAATCATCTTCAAACATCTTGTTCCAAATCAACCACAAGCTAACTTGGAGCAATCACATCTAACATACGTTCAAACATTCAAGCATTCAACAAGATCTATCAAACAATATCATTCATAATGGCAATTTCGTAATTAAGTGAGCAAAAGTCCAACATATGTGAAATCATGATTTTTAACATAGATCTATCAAATCTAAAACATGGGTTTTGTCTCTAATACTTTATAAATAGCTTCTATAGATAAACATCTTCAAATATGATGGATCTACATGCAGACTTAAGGAAAATGCGAGAAAACGCTAACTTTAACACCCAAACATATCACCAATCCCGTATACTCCTTTGGATCCGCGTGAGAGATAACTACCACTCACCAAATCACCCAAACACTACAAAAACTACACACTTCAGATCTGGACAGCAAGGACTTGGGCTTGATCCGGAGAAATTTCACTTGAAACGGTGAAATCTAGCCTCTTCGGATGAAAATCTTCAACTTTGGCTCTTGATCTTTGATCTTGATCTTCAATCTTCAATGGATGTTAGCACTTGATAGAAATAGAGAAAGAAGTGAAGAAAATACTGTAGTCGAGTCTTCAAAATGGCAGCACTTCGTCGCTTCAAAAACCGGTGCCAAAAAGTGAGCCAAACCCCTCTATTTATAGGCTGGAAACTCCTTAGGTCGTCGCCCCTTAGGTCGTCCCCGACCTAACTATGAGTCGTTGCCGACTCATCAGCCCCTACGACCTACGACCTAACCAACACAACATACAACCAAGGCCGACTTACGACTTAACCCAGACGCGACCTAAAACACAGGCCGACCTAACGACTCAACGCACTGCCGACCCAACTGTCACACGACTCAACACACTGCCGCATTTCCTAAGTCCTAGGTCGCCTGACGACTTAACTAGCATGCCGACCTACGACCTAAGACCCTGCCGACTCAACTCCTTGCCGACCTAACACAAAGTCGGTCACGACCTAAAAAGCCTCCGACCTAAAATACTGCCGCGTTCCCCAAGTCTTAAGTCGTATGACGACTTAACTATGACACACACGACTCAAGACCCCACGACCTAACTCACTGCCGACTCACTACCTAACTTAGGTCGTTTACGACCTAAGTCTGAACAGTACTCACGCGACCAACAAACCAGACCGACTCAACGACCTAAGCCCCCCAACGACTCAACGTGCCTGCTGACCTATCCCCCTAGCGTCCTAACGCTAGCCCTTAGGTCGTTGAACGACCTAACTCTAAGTCGCTAACTCGGCGACTTCCTTAAGTCGCTGCCTACTAACACGCTAACCCCTTAACTCGGCAAACCTTATGAGTCGTAACTCGTTGACTCGGCCACTTCCTAAGGTCGTCTACGACTTACTATAGGTCGGTCACCATCACTAAGTCGCCTAACTTTTAGGTCGTTACTTCTATAACTCGGCAACTCTTAGGTCGGTGAATTTCTTATCTCGGCCAACACTCCAACCCGTAACCCCTCCTTGAGTCGGTCCCCTATGAGTCGGTCACGACTCATCCCTTAGCTCGGCAATGCTCATGAGTCGGTCACAACTCATACTCCACCCGGGTTAACTTCTAAACGACTCAAGCTAGAGGCAACACAAACAACACTATCGACCTGCAAATTCTACGATCTATCGACACGTAAAATACGGGTCGTTACATTCTCTCCCCCTTAGGAATTTCGCCCCCGAAATTCCAAGCAAACAATCAGAAATCAAAGATATTCCGCATGCCTACCATCCAAAGCAATCAACAAACCATGCAACCAATTCTAGCCTAGCATGCAGAATTCTAAGACTCAGAACAAGCTACAAATTCATGAGATGTCACGACACTTTAGGGCCATACCTCGAAGAGTCCGGGATGAGCTGCCTTCATCCTCTCTTCCTCCTCCCATGTACAGTCGTTAACATCATCACTCCATTGTACCTTGAGCAACGTAATCGTCTTCCTCCTAAGCTGTTTCGTATCGGTTTCAACAATACGAAGCGGCTTACGAGGTCTCGAAACAACTGGATAAACCTCCAAGTCTTCACAGCTATCAGCAGAAACCACAGTAGTTGGGTCGTGCACATACTTCCGTAGATAAAATACATGAAAAACATTGTGCACACCCGCCATCTTTTCCGGTAACTCCAATCTATAAGCGAGCTTTCCAATTCGCTCGATAATCGGGAATGGTCCAACAAATCTCGGAGTTAACTTTCCTTTCTTTCCGAATCTAATGACACTCTTCAGAGGAGAAATCTTCACAAAAACCATATCACCTACGTCGAATTCCAAATCCTTACGACGATTATCGGCATAACTTTTCTGACGATCTTGGGCTGCCTTCATTCGTTGCCGAATGATCTCTATACAATCTGAAGTCTGTCGAATCATCTCTGGCCCAAGTATCAGCTTTTCTCCAGCTTCCAACCAACATGTCGGAGAGTTACACGGTCTTCCATATAATGCCTCATATGGTGCCATACCAATGCTCGACTGATAACTGTTATTATAAGCAAACTCCACCAAATGAAGGTGATCCTCCCATGATCCTCCGAAGTCCAAAACACAAGCTCTAAGGAGATCTTCCAAAACTCGGTTGACTCTCTCAGTCTGACCATCTGTTTGAGGGTGATAAGCTGTACTCAAACACAACTCAGTTCCCAAAACTTCCTGGAAGCTCTTCCAAAATCCACTAGTGAACAACGGATCTCGATCGCTCACTATACTCTTCGGAACACCATGGAATCGAACAATCCACTTCACATACAACTCAGCCAACTTCGATGCAGTCCTAGTCGATCGAACAGGAATGAACCTTGCACTTTTAGTCAAACGATCTACGATGACCCAAATCCCTTCATTTCCTGTCCTGGTCCTAGGTAGACCATCGATAAAATCCATCGATACTTGCTCCCACTTCCATGTAGGAACCTCTAATGGCTGAAGTAATCCACTGGGCTTCTTCTGCTCAGCTTTCACCAACTGGCAGTTCATACACTTGGAAATAAAATCTCCAACATCCTTCTTCATACCTTCCCAGTAGTAAGCTCTCTTCATATCCCGATACATCTTATTACCACCTGGATGAATTGTCAACTTCGAGTGATGACTTTCCCTTAGAACTTCATCTCTCAATCCATCCACATCGGGAACAACCAATCTTCCTTGCTTTCGAAGCCAACCCTCTCGATCGACCTCGAATCCCTTATCCTTCTCTGGAGTTAATCCAGCTTCCAAATCTCGGATAATCCTGACAAGCTTATCATCTCTCTTTTGGCTCTCACCAATCCTTTCCACCAGAGTAGGCCTTATCGATAAGTTTGCCAACATCTCAGGTTCCAACTCGCATCTAGGCCTGAAATCAAACTCAGCCAAATACTCGAGACTCCTCCACTCTGAAAACATGGCTCCCAAACCTGCATGTCTTCGACTTAACGCATCAGCCACTGCGTTACCTTTTCCCGGAGTATAGGCTATACCAAAATCATAAGATGCTAGAAACTCTAACCACCTTTGCTGTCGAAGATTCAAATCCTTTTGGGAGAACAGATACTTCAACGACTTATGATCTGTAAACAACTCAAATCTAACCCCCAATAGGTAGTGTCTCCACATCTTCAAAGCAAACACAATCGCCGCTAACTCCAAATCATGAGTTGGATAGTTCCTTTCATGCGGCTTCAGTTGTCGACTAGCATACGCAACAACTTTATCCTTCTGCATTAGCACTGCTCCAAGTCCAGTACCACATGCATCGGTGTAAACCACCATCTCATCATTCCCACTTGGAATAGTCAAAACAGGAGCACTCGTCAGTCGCTCTTTTAGGATTTCAAAAGCTTGCTCACACTTAGCATCCCATCTGAACACTTGGTTCTTTTTCGTCAATCCTGTTAACGGTGCAGCTATCTTGGAAAAGTCTTTGATAAACCGACGATAATATCCTGCTAATCCAAGAAAACTTCTCACATCAGATGCATTCTTAGGCCTAACCCAATCCTGGATCGCTGCCACCTTAGCGGGATCAACCGCTATTCCATTTCCAGAAATAACATGACCTAAGAACCTCACTTCATTCTTCCAGAAGTGACACTTCGAAAACTTAGCCTTCAGCTGATGTTTCCTCAAAATTTCCAAAACAATCCTCAAGTGCGTCTTGTGCTCTCCCTCAGTTCTGGAATAAATCAAAATATCATCAACGAACACAAGCACGAACTTATTCAACTGATCTCTGAATACTCTATTCATAAGATCCACAAAATATGCTGGCGCGTTAGTCAACCCAAATGGCATTACCAGCCACTCATAAAATCCGGACGGTGTCCTGAAAGCAGTCTTCGGCACACTATCCTTCGCCACTCTCAATTGGTGAAATCCCGTTGCCAAATCCATCTGAGAAAACACCTTAGCCTCGTGAAGCTGATCAAACAAGTCATCTATTCTCGGTAATGGATACTTGTTCTTCTTAGTCACCTTATTCAGCTCACGATAATCAACACACAACCTCAACGATCCATCCGCTTTGGTTGCAAACACAACGGGCGCACCCCATTCGGACACACTTCTCCGAATGAATCCTTTCCGCAAAAGGTCATCAACCTGCACCTTCAGCTCTTGCTGCTCCCTCGGTGCCATCCGCCTAAGAGGCATCACAACAGGTCTGGCTCCCTCAACTAGATCGATACGAAACTCGATCTCCCTATGCGGCGGCAACCCTTTGACTTCCTCAAAGACATCACCAAACTCATTCACAATAGGCACTGATGACAGTCCATCCCGTGGAACAACTAGCGAATACATGAAGCTCATGAAGACGCCTTCTTCATGCTTACATCGTATCACAACCTTTCGCCCTTCCACATTCCCGATTGTCACCTCAAGCCTCTCACAATCAATCCTAGCCGCATACTTCCTAAGCCAGTCCATACCCAAAATAATTCCGAACCCCGCAAAGTTCAGAACAAAGCAATCACAAACAAACGAGCAATCATGACTCGACACAACTAGACCACGGCATAACATACACAAACATGACGAACCCCCTACCGGATTAGTCACAACCAATGGCCTATCAACAATATCCGGTTTCATACCTAACCGGCTTACCAAATCATCACAAACAAAAGAATGCGACGCTCCAGTATCAAACAACACTCTAACTGGAACACCACAAATAGAAAGAGTACCTTGAACCACCACACTCTTCCCCTTTTCTTCAGCAGTCGGAGCTTTTGAAGACGACGGCACAACTCCCAAAGCATAAGCTTGCACAACTTGCCTGTCCTTCCTCGGTTCTGGACAATCCTTCCTGAAATGCCCTGGCTTATCACAGTTATGGCACTTCGCCGGCGCCTTTGGATTCCTACAATCCTTGGAGAGATGGCCCTTCTTCTGACAATTATAGCAGGTCACTTCGCCCTTTGGCTTTTTCTGGCCATCCTTACTCTTCTGCTGCTGCTGCTTCCTCTTCCTATTCCCACTCTGCTGTGGTTTAGATCCTTCCCTGGTTACAGCAACAACAGAATTTTCCTTAGGGAACAAACTCTCATGCCTAAGGGCTTTCTCCGCCAGCTTCTCAAATGGATCGTCCAAGTGATCCACTAACTGCCTCCCAAGATAAGCATCCAGACCAGTCACAAACTTCTCGTTCTTCTGGTAGGGAGAATCAATATACGATCTGGCATACTTAGACAAAGCTTCGAACTCGGAAATATACTCAAGAACTGGTCTCCCACCTTGCTTGAGCTCTACAAACCTCTTGAACAAAACAGACTTCTGAGCCGTAGAGATGAACTTAGCTTCAAATCTAACTCGGAATTGCTCCCAAGTAATCTCTTCTTCTGGTGTATCTATAGTGATAGAATTCCACCAATCAGCAGCTCTTCCCTGAAGCTGTCTCGATGCAAGCTTCCTCTTAGTTGCATCCTCAATCCCTAGATCACCAAAAATCCTTCGGCAAGCATCCATCCATCTCTGCACTTCAATAGTAGACTCCGTCCCTAAGAAAGCTTTTCCTCCAAGAGAAGTATAATCCTTACAAAGCTTGGCAAAATCCACCGGTCTCGGAGTTTGGACTTGAACTCCAACATCAACAGTAGGCCCTGGAACGGGCATCCTCCTCATAATCGAAGTCATCATCGCTTCGAACATAGCCCCATAATCTGCAGCTCCTTCTGTAGCATGGCCTTCCCTAGCAGCTGGTCTTCCTCTACGACTCATTCTTAATATCTGTAAAAAGAATGATTAGAACACCTTAAGAAACAACTGCATAAGGAGTTCAAATCCTTCTAAGCTACTATATTATATATAGTAATCATCCATCAAAATACAATTACGTCTCTCATACGTAATTACGTCAGCGAGCGTTGGCTAAAATCGACTAACCAAAGCTCTGATACCAAATGTGACGACCGCCCATGACTCCCGCACCAAAACAAGGTAATAATGCGCTAAAAGGCGTGCAAGGCAGCCATGGGTGACCGTCAAGGGTAAAACAAAAGAATCTCTATCGTAATTACGTCAGCGCATGGATAAAATACAATAGAGAAATATATAGTGAAGTCTCATAACAGGAAATCATCATATAAGCATCACAGAAGTTTTATACAATCATCTCAACAAATCCATACATCAAGACCTCACTACAAGCACTCATCAAATACAGCAGCGGATACCCAGTACATATAAGAAAATAATATGCATAGCCTCCTGCTCGTCTTCGTCATCTTCAACGTAGAAACTCCAAGCACAGCACCTGTCACCTGCTTACCTAGTCTGCCCATCCCAACATGGATGAACAGCCCAAGGTAATAAGAGGAGACATAAAACCTTGAGTCAGACAAAGTCTTAGTGAGCAGTAAATTAACTATCAAACATACCAAAAGAGCATAAGGAATAAAAGGAATAGGAACTAAACCATCCCACTCCACCTCTTCTCACAGTGATAGCCCCCAGACACACACTAAGGAGAAGCAATCATAGCATAGCAGGTAATTAAAATAAAGCAATAATCACTCGAGTCAAGGACGATGTTTTCCAAATACAAACCCCCAAGGCCTAAACCAAGATCAGATAAGCACCCAGAAAACACCGCACTTGAGACCGAATGATAGTACAACCAAACATCCATGACTCTGGCTATCACTGTATCATTGCCTTGATATCACCGTTAGTTGAATGACCACCTGTCAAGGGCTAATGGTAACCCCGGTTCTAGCCATAACTCCGCACGTCGTCGCAGCCCGTGCCTAGGAATTTTCGCAACTACCCAGAGTACTAGCACGCCGTCGTAGCCCGTGCCTGGAACGTCGTCGCAGCCCGTTCCAACGTACCCTTGCTTTGAGCATGCTAGAACCTTCAACAACGATAAGATCTCAGCCTCCTAGTCATCCTCCTCGACGACTATTTCCATACTAGCTCAAGCGCCTCTCAAGCTAACCATTATCACCAACTCGGATCGCATCACCGAGTAATCAACATAACTTTGCACGTCGTCGCAGCCCGTGCTTGGAACGTCTTCGTGACCCGTCCCATCACAACATATGTCTTGCCTCATCATATCATAGCAAAGTCCCAATTCACTCATGCTTTGCCTTCTCGCATCATGGCAAGATCCCACATCCTCGAATCCATCCATATGAGCTTCCACATCCGCTTCATATGCTACAGGCAGCTTCCACATTCAAGAGCCTTTCCACTTAGCTTTTGAATCATCTTCAAACATCTTGTTCCAAATCAACCACAAGCTAACTTGGAGCAATCACATCTAACATACGTTCAAACATTCAAGCATTCAACAAGATCTATCAAACAATATCATTCATAATGGCAATTTCGTAATTAAGTGAGCAAAAGTCCAACATATGTGAAATCATGATTTTTAACATAGATCTATCAAATCTAAAACATGGGTTTTGTCTCTAATACTTTATAAATAGCTTCTATAGATAAACATCTTCAAATATGATGGATCTACATGCAGACTTAAGGAAAATGCGAGAAAACGCTAACTTTAACACCCAAACATATCACCAATCCCGTATACTCCTTTGGATCCGCGTGAGAGATAACTACCACTCACCAAATCACCCAAACACTACAAAAACTACACACTTCAGATCTGGACAGCAAGGACTTGGGCTTGATCCGGAGAAATTTCACTTGAAACGGTGAAATCTAGCCTCTTCGGATGAAAATCTTCAACTTTGGCTCTTGATCTTTGATCTTGATCTTCAATCTTCAATGGATGTTAGCACTTGATAGAAATAGAGAAAGAAGTGAAGAAAATACTGTAGTCGAGTCTTCAAAATGGCAGCACTTCGTCGCTTCAAAAACCGGTGCCAAAAAGTGAGCCAAACCCCTCTATTTATAGGCTGGAAACTCCTTAGGTCGTCGCCCCTTAGGTCGTCCCCGACCTAACTATGAGTCGTTGCCGACTCATCAGCCCCTACGACCTACGACCTAACCAACACAACATACAACCAAGGCCGACTTACGACTTAACCCAGACGCGACCTAAAACACAGGCCGACCTAACGACTCAACGCACTGCCGACCCAACTGTCACACGACTCAACACACTGCCGCATTTCCTAAGTCCTAGGTCGCCTGACGACTTAACTAGCATGCCGACCTACGACCTAAGACCCTGCCGACTCAACTCCTTGCCGACCTAACACAAAGTCGGTCACGACCTAAAAAGCCTCCGACCTAAAATACTGCCGCGTTCCCCAAGTCTTAAGTCGTATGACGACTTAACTATGACACACACGACTCAAGACCCCACGACCTAACTCACTGCCGACTCACTACCTAACTTAGGTCGTTTACGACCTAAGTCTGAACAGTACTCACGCGACCAACAAACCAGACCGACTCAACGACCTAAGCCCCCCAACGACTCAACGTGCCTGCTGACCTATCCCCCTAGCGTCCTAACGCTAGCCCTTAGGTCGTTGAACGACCTAACTCTAAGTCGCTAACTCGGCGACTTCCTTAAGTCGCTGCCTACTAACACGCTAACCCCTTAACTCGGCAAACCTTATGAGTCGTAACTCGTTGACTCGGCCACTTCCTAAGGTCGTCTACGACTTACTATAGGTCGGTCACCATCACTAAGTCGCCTAACTTTTAGGTCGTTACTTCTATAACTCGGCAACTCTTAGGTCGGTGAATTTCTTATCTCGGCCAACACTCCAACCCGTAACCCCTCCTTGAGTCGGTCCCCTATGAGTCGGTCACGACTCATCCCTTAGCTCGGCAATGCTCATGAGTCGGTCACAACTCATACTCCACCCGGGTTAACTTCTAAACGACTCAAGCTAGAGGCAACACAAACAACACTATCGACCTGCAAATTCTACGATCTATCGACACGTAAAATACGGGTCGTTACATAAAACCTGGGTGTAGCTATGATCTATGGTGGGTTCTATGGTGTAATTGAGGGGCATGGAGCGCCTACAGTTTTCACTGGTTTTCCCGGGATGGCAACGTAATCATCGGGTTAACTACGACCATGGAGGAGTGATGATTTCCAAAGCACTCTCACCAAAAAAAACGTTTCCTATATTTAAAAAAATGTTTTCTATGTTTTCACCAAAATATTTTTCAAGTATTTTCACTGGATGTTGAAAACGGGTCTGCTAAGTACTTATAGATTTTCAGTCCTATGCCTGATCAACGTATGACCGAATTAAGGTTTAGGGATTGAATCTGGGAAGTCGGAGTTGTCGAGGGAATTTCGGCAACGGAGATACATCGGAGATGATCGCGGTGGGAGTAATCACGGCGGGGTGATGTGATGTTGCTCTGGAGTGAGTGTCGGGGTTCCAGTTGTCATGATCATCGATGGCGAGAAGTTTGTTCTTCTGGGTTTTTGTTCCAGTTTTTGGATCGAGAAACTCGTTTTCGATTTGCGTTGTTTTCTTCGAATCCAGGTTATCAAAAGGAGTGGCGGGGTTTTCGACGACTTGTAGATGGTTGTGGTGGCGATCGGTGGTGGCCGGAGGTTCTGTGCACGTATACGTGCACGATTTGTGTCAGGTGATGATCAGGTTTAGGAACGAAAGGGGTTTCCTCGGGTTAATGCTCGGGGAGAAGGAAGGCGAGCTCGGGGTATGTTGCCTGCGCGCGAGAGTAAATGTTAGCAGGTTTCTAAACTTAAAATAAACTCGGTTTTCTAAAAATAAAAAAAACTCGGATACTTTCATTGGTGGCTCGGGAATCTGTTGATGTTCTCGGGTTTACTTTTAGTTAAGTTAACAAGCCTCAAATTCTGGGTTTTTAGTTCTGAAGATAACATTTCCTGGTTTAAATCTTAAGGGAATCTAAGTTTTCAAGTTTTAATGAATACAAGTTTGAAAGCCAAATAAAATAAGTAAATTCCCAGCTTTAAGTTGTTAAAAATGGTAAGTGTTTAAGCAATTGATTAAATCAAGTTAAATCATTTAACTTTTGTATTTACTTAAACATTTACGGGTGATTATGATGATTAAATAAGGTAGTGTAATTTAAGAAAATAAATAAATTAATTAAGGATAATCACTAAAGGAAATTGATTGAGTACAATTACATGATGTAATTTATAAGTATAGTTACTTAAATGAAAGTAATTAAGGTTTACTTATTTAGTATAATTAATTAAGGGATAATTAATTGATGGATGTAATTAATTAAGGTTAATTAATAAATATGTTTAATTAAAGATTAATTAATTTATGTAATTAGTAATAGTCAATTAATTAATAAGGGTATTAAAGGTTAATCAATGTAAGTGATTATAGGATAATAAAATTTGAGTAATTAATATAGGGTAGAGATAATTAATATGGATGGGTGAAGGATAATTAATTTGTATTATTAAATTAAAGGTCAATTACGTAATATACTTAAAAGTGATAATTAAGAATTAATTTATCAAGGTTAATAAATTAAGAAATAATTAAGTAATAAGAAATTAAGAGGTTAATTTCTTACGAATTTATTTACTTCTTAATGAAGTAATTAAAGAAATTAATTACTCAGTGTAATTAATTGAGTTGATGGGGATGACTTCAGTTAATTAATTAAGTTTAATTAATTTGAAGTTCAATTAAGTATAATTACTGGAGGTAATAAATGAGGTGTAATTACTTAGTGAAGTAATTAGTGGATAATTACTGATGTAATTAATAAAAGGGGAATTTTATAATAGGAAGTAATTAAAGGGTAACTACTTGGTGGAAGAAGTTAAGTGATAAATACTCAATGTAATTAAATGATTAATTGATATAATTAAGCAAGAGTTGGTTTAATTGGTAGAGTAATTAAGAGAAGAAAATTCTGATTGTGATCAATCAAGGTTGATTAATGAATGAAATTAGGTTAAAGATTAATTATAAAGTGAAATCTAAGAATATTAACTAATGAAAGTAATTAGAGGATCATTAATTAATGAATTTATGGAAGTGATAAATCTTGCTTATGAATGATTGAATGATGATAAGTGATTTGGATTGGTTGATATTTTTCCTATATAAATTGCTTTGTGACATGATTTGTTAGATGGACAATGATAATATGGTTATCTATCGATTATGAATTTCTATGTGAAAGTGTTATCTGGTAATTGAAGTTGAATTGTTTTTAATTAAATAATTTGGGTTTAGATGACATTGGATTCGAAGAAACCGGAGTCGGGTATTAGTGAATACCCGGAACCATTTCAGTTCTTTATTGATTGACATGTGAAATCAATAGGCTGGAATGGAATGTTTTAAGTGAATCGGGCCAATTAATCTAAGTTTTTGATACTTATAAATTGATGTAGGATGTAAGTGATATCAATAACAACTTGTGAAGATGTAATTTTAATACAAGTTACCCGGGTTTATATAAGTTGTATGTTTTTGTGTTCCTTGTTAGATGGATTTTCTCACGCTGGTTTCCAGCCTGACCCGGGTGTTACTTTGATGTAATGCTTGGGTCAGACCGAGTATTACAGATTTCAGGTAAGGACGTTCTGGAGCTCAGGAGGCGAGCTGGATGGCAGGAACGTATGGAGAGTTTCCGCTGTGATATATAGTTGTATATATGGAACATGTTGTTTTAAACTGTCTAGTGTTTGTGTAAATGTTGAAACTCAAATCTTTATATAAGTAAATAACAAGTACGCTCTCATATAAATATATTCTCAACTCATTCTAGAGTACTATGGACTCTATTTAACGAGTAACTCCCACCAGAGCCAAGGTTCTCGCTTAACCTTTCAGCTCTGATACCAAATGTAACGACCTGGAAATTTCAATTTCGAAAATTCCAGATAGTTTGTAAAGGAAGAAAAGAGATAGAAGAAGAAATAGAAAAGAACACAGATTCTCACATTCGCAGCGGATCAAAATATAATATCACATAAAATAACAGTTATACAAAGGAAAGCTGTACTTGTCAAATTACCCTTTAATATATTTTGAATGATTTTATAAGAATATATTTTGATATATATTGCAATATTTCTTTCTAATAAATATTAAAGTAATTGGTTGTTAAATTATTGGAATTAAATTAAGTGGTAATAGGAATACAATCAAATTAAAATTAAATAAAGACTGAAAATTAAATCTTGAAGTTAGGAACGAATTTCTAAATAAGATGAATTAGAATTGGTTTCAAACCACGGAAATAGAATGGTTATTGTGTTTAATAATGGGATGATTGTTTTCCAATAAACAATAAAATGTTTTAAGGAAGTATATGTAAATTAAAGCGGGTTTCAAATTGTGAGGTTCTGAGTTCTAAATTTAAACATCTGAAATTGTTTTCAACGTGTTAAAAGAAATAATATTATTCAAACTATTTTGAATGTAATCTTATTTTAGAATAAGAAGTTGTTTGTAAACTTTAAGGGAATTTTGTTTTGAATTATAAACAAGGATGTTTTAAAATTTTAAATTTGGCTTGGTAAACCAAGAGTTAATATGTGTATATGTGTGGATATACATAATATCAAGGATGGTTTGAAAAGAACTCTTAATATTGAGTTTTAAATCTAGAATGAGATATGATACCCAAAGTAATAAGTTTTTGAACTTAATAAGTGGGAAGATTATTTATGAAAAGTTCAAAATTTAAGATGGAAGACAAAACTGAGTAAGGTTGACTGGATTAAGAGAATTGAGTTTAACTCTAGAAAGGTTAAATAAGTTGGAATGATCAACCTGGTTTGAAAATTTCAAGATGAAATTAAGATTTAACTTGGAAAGTTGAATGGTTGATTTGAATTAGAAAATTTGAGTGATCTCAAAATGGGTTTGAGATCCGAAATTGGAAATGGATGGATGTTTTTAAATAATTTGAATGATACCATCCTATTGTTATTAATAATCTTTAAGTTGGATTTGTTTAAAATGAATGAAGAAGTGGGGTGTGGTAATATATCCATTATTAAGTTAAAATGAAATCATATTGGACTTAAATTTTGAATGATTAAGATAAAACTTCAAAGGTTTGGTTTTAAAATTGAAATTGATGATAAATTGAATTTCAAAGATTTAGTTGTTTATTTGAATTATTATTTGAACTTTGAAATAGGATAAAAATGGAATTTGGATTCAGAATTAAACGGTTTTAAGACATAAGTTGATTTGATTTAAAGGATTAAATCAACATATTTTAAAAAAAATTAAAAAAAAATTTAACTCGAATTTATATAATTTCGGGATGGTTTAAATTTGAAATTTGAATTGAATTAGTTCAAATTAAATTTGATTTGAATTAATTAGAATTGTGATTGAAGATGAATAAGTTTTAAAATTCAAATGGAAATTTTGAATTGGATTAATTTGAAACGATTTGAAATTGAAGTGGGTTCAATTTGAAATTAGTCCGAATCGATTTGAATAATTTGGAATTGTAATTAAAGTTGAATAGTTTCAAATTCAAATGGAATTTGAATTGAATTTGGGAGGAAATCAAGAATAATTCAACTTGATTTGGAAATGGAGTTTGAAATTGGAATTAATTCAAACTGGAGTTGAAATGAATTGAAATTGGAACTAGTTCAATTGAAATTTATTTGAATTAGTAGAATTTGAGATCAAGGTTGAATAAAGTTAAATTTGGAAGAAACTGAGGTTAATTCAACTTGAATTGGGTCAATTTAAATGGAAGTGGAAATTTGAATTGAATTGATGAGAATGGAGATTGGAAAGTAAGCAGTTTTGACTCTGGACTATTTTTAATATAAATTGTTTTAATATAAACCTATTTTTTCAAGCTACTCATTATATATACAACCTTTCTTTTAAAAGCCAAACTATCTTATACTTGTTTTACAATTATTTTACAAAACTAATTATTATCTTTCTATTATTTTGCAATTATCTAAAATTTCTATAATTATTTTAACTTTTTTCTAACTATTTTACACCTATTTTACAAACTAGTAATTATTTTCCAACTACTTATCTATTTTTAAAATTTTCAAGCTATTTTCTAAATAAACTGATCGGAGTTCAAACTATTATTGGTTAAATACCCAATCGAGATAAGAATAGAGGTGATAATCCAAATGGATTGAAGCAATCGTGAGTAAGTGAATGAAAATCAAAGTGAATAGAAATTGAATTGATTTGGCTAATAACCAACAAAGATAAATACGTAGGGTGTACGTATGTTATTCTATTCGCATAATGATTTGATCCAGATTCGAGCATAGAATTTCGAGATAGTATGTCGATCCGAGTTGGGATTTTTCACTCGATTTTGGACGGCGAACCTGGATATGGGTTGTTGATTGGTTCTGGATATTCTCTATCATAGTTATGACTATGCAAGGAGAATGACGGTTTCTGATCAAGAAACCAGATCTGTGTCCGCACTAGGAAGTCGGGTGGACGATACTAGTTCGGAAGTGAAATTGTGTGGTTGAGTGAGCGATCAGATTGGTATAGTGTACGGATGATATGTGTACACCGTACGGATTTGAATGAAAATAATACTGAAAAGAGTGATCAAATTTGAATATTTGATTTTGAGTAAACAAAGTTAAATATCTTTGTTTTATAAAATGAAACTCCCCTTGTTGAATCTTTTGCCAGAAGAAAAGTGTTTTTGAAAATGTTTGAAGTATAAAAGGAGTTTTATACAAGTTTGAAATGATCCAAAGTTTTAAAAATTATATATCTATATATATATATATATATATATAAAGGATCTTATGAGGATTTTGGAAAAGGTTTTGGGAACCTTTGGATTTGGAAAGGCTTTTGATTTTTGGGTAAAATCAATATGAGAATTTAGAAAGCCTAGTTTGAGAATTATCGATTTTGGAATAATCGATTTTTTGTAAAGGAGCTTTGTATGAGATCATACTAGGTGTATGATTTCAAGATACTATATGTGTATAGTATAAAATATTTTGATAATGGCTCTGGGAAAAAAGGCTCTCCCTTGAAAAGAACTTCTCAGGAGTGCCGCCGGGTGGTGCTGCCTTGAGCCCCAAGGGGGGTTCTAAAGTTGATCTTGTGAGGAGTCCGGACAAAACTAGTTCCTGGGGATTATGAGTAGAGTATACCATAGGGAAAGTCGTGTGTGCCGCTGAGAGCCAACAGTCTGCGTTTGATTTTATATCGGTAGACTACGACCTATGGTAACATAGCGAAAGTCGTGTGTGCCGCTGAGAGCCAACAGTCTGTGTTTGATTTTATATCGGTAGACTGCGACCTATGTAGGAGTGGAGAAGTTCCATTTTGACAGCAAAAATCAGAGGCCGCTGAGAGCCTGCAGTTACATGGACTTTCGCTATGATGCCAATGTAACCCTGGAATGTAACTGTGACCTGTTGTGGGATTCCATGGCATAATCGAGAGGTCGCGGAGAGCCTACAGTTACATGGACTTTTGCTGTGATGGCAACGTAACCCTGGAATGTAACTGTGACCATGGATGGGGGTGATGATTTCCATATCATTCTCACCAAAGATATTCCGCTATTTTTAAAAATGATTTTCTATATTTTCAATAAATTATTTTTTAAGTATTGTCACTGGGTGTTGAAAACGGGTTTACTAAGTACTTGTAGATTTTCAGTCTTACGCCTGATCAACGTATGACCGAATTTCTATGAGAACAAGGATAGACCTATTAAGACATCGAGTTGTAAAAGTATTTTTATAAAAACTATTTTGGTAATATTATATAGATTTTAAAAATGTTTTAAAATGATCAAAGAATATTTTAACTGGTTTTAAAATATTTAGTAAATTCTGCTTTCGTTCCTTTTCGAGGACGAAAAGATTCAAAGGGGGAAGGAATGTGATAACCCGAATTTTGGACATCTATTAATTGGAAATTAATAGGATTAAAATTGTTAAATACTTACTTGTTAATAGAACAAATGAAATGCTGATATATATATATATATATCTCTGTGTGTGTGTGTGTGTGTGTATCTGAATATGTGTATATAAATTTGAACTATAATTAATGCTGAATTATAAATATTTGGGTAAATATTCATTTTACAATCTCCTAATATAATTTTTTAAAATTTACAAGTTATTCTTTTAAAACAAATAATAAAGATGGAATATATGTGTATATTTATAGATGAGTAGATTTTAATAAAAAAAAGGAAAGACAAATTTAAGATGGGTTTGTTTAAAAGTGTATAAGATTTTATTTGTATATCATTTGTTTTATAATATTTTCTTTAAAGTAATTTATATATACATATATTTAGATAAGTATTTATTTATTTTGTAAATTAAATATGAAAATTTTATATCAACATTTAACATAAGAATAATAAAAAGTTTATTAAGAGTGCTTAAGGACATGTGTTAACATATAAGGAATTAGTTTAACAAATGTCACCTAAGTAATCTATCTACTAACAAGTGGCAAATTCATACTTAACTAAATTTAGATTTTTATAAAATATAATACTAAAGAAAATAATGAGTGATTCTTTTAGCTAAGATTTTATCTCATCTTTTGAAACCTAAAATCAAAAGAAAAATATAATACTGAAAATCAAGCTTCAACCGGAGGTTTTGCAAATCAAATTTCAGTACTTCAGTTTCAAAACTTCAACACCAGATTCAACATCTTCAAGCATGCAACAGGAGTTCAAAATTAATTAAGCCTGAAAACAAGAACATGTTCACTGTCCTCTACTTTAGAACAGGTGAGTTAACATTTCTAAAAAAAATTAATTTTGATTTATATCTAATGCATGTGATGATATTGTATTAAATGGAAATTCTTCTGCTTGAATCTACTTGAATTTATATATATATATGTTAGCAAGACTGTGAATATATATATATATATACGTATGTCTGTTCTCTGTTGTTTCAGTCTCTGATTTGCCTTCAAAATTTTAAAAATCTCAATCGAGACAATATTAGACTTTAATATCTAAATGAAAATTGTTTGATATTGTATAATGATGTTTTTAAAAATATTTCAGGATTAAAATTTCAATAAATTATTTTTAAAATTAAAATAACAGTGAGATTCATAAATTAAGATAAAATCAACTATCTTAATTACAAATTTGAATTACAAGGATGAATTCATGGTTGAAAATCACGAATTTTGATATGCTTTTCATATTTTTTAGACTGCTAAATCTTGTGAATTCTTATGTTATTCGAATTGGGTATTTTGGGAAATTGATGATGATTGGCATGATGGAATTGGTCTAGTTTTGGATTGAAGGTAGTACGGAGGATAGAGATTGAGGAAAAATGGTAGCAGATTTTTCTTATGGTCGTAGTAGCCAGGGAGGGTCAAATTAGGGTTTAGTGATTGAATCTGGGAAGTCGGAGTTGTCGAGGGTGTTTCGGCAATGGAGATGCATCGGAGATGATCGCGGTGGGGGTAATCCCGGCGGGGTGATGTGATGCTGCTCTGGAGTGAGTGTCGGGGTTCCAGTCGTCATGATCATCGACGGTGAGAAGTTTGTTCTTCTGAGTTTTTGTTCTAGTTTTTGGATCGAGAAGCTCGTTTTCGATTTGCGTTGTTTTCTTCGAATCTGGGTTATCAAAAGGAGTGGTGGGGTTGTCGACAACTTGTAGATGGTTGTGGTGGCGATCGGTGGTGGCCAGAGGTTCTGTGCACGTATACGTGCATGATTGTGTCAGGTGATGATCAGATTTGGGAGCGAAAGGGGTTTCCTCGGGTTGATGCTCGGGGAGAATGAAGGTGAGCTCGGGGTATGTTGCGTGCACGCGAGAGTAAATGTTAGCAGGTTTCTAAACTTGAACTAAGCTCAGTTTTTAAAAAATATAAAAGAAAAAAATTCGGGTACTTTAATCAGTGGCTCGGGAATCTTTTGATGTTCTCGAGTTTACTTTTAATTAAGTTAGCAAGCCTCAAATTCTGGGTTTTTAGTTCTGAAGATAACATTGCCTGGTTTAAATCTTAAGGGAATCTAAGTTTTCAAGTTTTAATGAATACAAGTTTGAAAGCCAAATAAAATAAGTAAATTCCTAGCTTTAAGTTGTTAAAAATGGTAAGTGTTTAAGCAATTGATTAAATCAAGTTAAATCATTTAACTTTTGTATTTATTTAAACATTTACTGGTGATTATGATGATTAAATAAGGTAATGTAATTTAAGAAAATAAATAAATTAGTTAAGGATAATCACTAAAGGTAATTGATTAAGTACAATTACATGATGTAATTTATAAGTACAATTTCCTAAATGAAAGTAATTAAGGATTACTTAGTATAATTAATTAAGGGATAATTAATTGCTGGATGTAATTAATTAAGGTTAATTAATAAATATGTTTAATTAAAGATTAATTAATTTATGTAATTAATTATAGTCGATTAATTAATAAGGGTATTAAAGTTAATCAATGTAAGTGATTATAGGATAATAAAATTTGAGTAATTGATATAAGGCAGAGATAAATAATATGGATCGGTGAAGGATAATTAATTTGTATTATTGAATTAAAGGCCAATTACTTAATATACTTAAAAGTGATAATTAAGAATTAATTTATCAAGGTTAATAAATTAAGAAATAATTAATTAATAAGAAATTAAGAGGTTAATTTCTTACGGGTTTATTAATTTCTTAATGAAGTAATTAAAGGAATTAATTACTCAGTGTAATTAATTGAGTTGATGGGGAAGACTTTAGTTAATTAATTAAGTTTAATTAATTTGATGTTGAATTAAGTATAATTACTGGAGGTAATAAATGAGGTGTAATTAATCAGTGAAGTAATTAGTGGATAATTGCTGATGTAATTAATAAAAAGGGAATTTTATAGTGGGAAGTAATTAAAGGGTAATTACTTGGTGGAAGAAGTTAAGTGATAATTACTCAATGTAATTAAATGATTAAATGATATAATTAAGCAAGAGTTGGTTTAATTGATAGAGTAATTAAGGGAAGAAAATTCTGATTGTGATCGATCAAGGTTGATTAATGAATGAAATTAGGTTAAAGATTAATTATAAAATGAAATCTAAGAATAATTAACTAATGAAAGTAACTAGAGGATCATTAATTATTAAATTTATGGAAGTGATAAATCTTGCTTATGAATGATTGAATGATGATAAGTGCTTTGAATTGGTTGATATTTTTCTAATATAAATTGCTTTGTGACATGATTTGTTGGATGGACAGTGATAATATGATTATCTATCGATTATGAATTTCTGTGTAAAAGTGTTATCTGGTAATTGAAGTTGAATTGTTTTTAATTAAACAATTTGGGTTTAGACGACATTGGATTCGAAGAAACCGGAGTCAGGTATTGGTGAATGCCCGAAACCATTTCAATTCTTTATTGATTGACATGTGAAATCAATAGGCTGGAATGGAATGTTTTAAGTGAATCAGGCCAATTAATCTAAGCTTTTGATACTTAGAAATTGATGTAGGATGTAAGTGATACCAATAACGACTTGTGAAGATGTAATTTTAATACAAGTTACCCGGGTTTATGTAAGCTGTATGTTTTTGTGTTACTTGTTAGATGGGTTTTCTCACGCTGGTTTCCAGCCTGACCCGAGTGTTACTTTGATGTAATGCTTGGGTCAGACCGAGTATTACAGATTTCAGGTAAGGACGTTCTGGAGCTCAGGAGGCGAGCTGGATGGCAGGAACGTACGGAGAGTTTCCGCTGTGATACATAGTAGTATATCTGGAACATGTTGTTTTAAACTGTCTAGTGTTTGTGTAAATGTTGAAACTCGGATATATTAAAGTGTAATTTGACAAGTACAGCTTTCCTTCGTATAGATGTTTTTTTATGTGATATTATATTTTGATCCGCTGCGAATGTGAGAATCTGTGTTCTTTTCTGTTTCTTCTTCTATCTCTTTTCTTTCTTTACTAACTATCTGGAATTTTTGGAATTGAAATTTCCGGGTCGTTACACACTTTACCTTCCTTAAACTTCCCATTTAACTTCTTATTCACCTAAAAAATCCTTTCTTAGCCTCTTCTTGATTCTGTATGAGTCATGCCTTCTCCTACTCCTTTCCCTTCTTAATCTCTTTCTCCTTAGCATTCATTGTCTATGGTAAAGCCATCTTAACAAGCATCTCGTAGGTAGCTCCAGTGGGTATCTGAGTTTACAACCATTCCCTAAGCAAGGAGTTTAGACCCTTAACAAATTTCGTGGCCTTTCTCATGGGTGTATCGGTTAAGGTCATTTCGAATTTAGCCAATTCTGTAGACTTACCAATATACTCCTTTAGAGTGGAGTCTCCCTGCTTAAGATGTGTTTATCTAGTTGCAAGATCACTTTTGTTCTTAATATAAACCTTGTCTCGAACTGCTTCTCGAACTCATCCCAAGTGACATTCCTACTAATGTTCTCTCCAACCACCAAATTCCACCAATCCAAGGCTCTCTCCTTTAAGGTGCCAAGCTACCATCTTTGCTTCACTTGATCCTCCAAACTAATATTTTAAAATATCATCTCGTAGTCATTTATCCATGCCTTAGTCACCAAGAAGCTTTCCTTTCCAAAATATATTCTTCTTACCATGCTTATAAAATCCTTACACATTTTGGGAAAATCGATGGGACGAGGTGCAGCCTTCATAGGCGAAATGACGGGTGCTGCAGGTGTAGTTTGTTAGGGAATAGGGACTTGTCCTTCATGCCTGAGGTATTATTTAAAGCATTCAAGCATCCCTTGAATGGTGGGCATTCCTCTTGCAGGGTTCCCAATCTCAAAAGAAGAAGGATTTTCTGCATAGTCCATTATTTATAGGTTAAAATTTTAGTTATAATTTCCTACGGTAGTATATACGCTGAACGAAAGATTTTTGTAGTGTATATGTGTTTGTTTATAATAAAGTATATACATAATAGGGATTTTTGGAAAAATCTTTTCAAAACAATAAATACGTCTCACATACGTATACTTTTCCTGTTGATTGGGTAACCTTATACTAAATGTAACAACCCGCGTTGAAATGGGCCTAAATTCTAACCTAGAAGAGGCCTATAAAAACTTAGAATAAATTCTCAGAGCTTGTTGTGGTTGGTAAAAAGAAAAATAGAGAACTATTTATCTACATGCTCAAAATTCCACAGCGAAGGATAAAACATAATAATAACAATAGTACCCATTTCATTCAAATTTCAAAACCACATTAAAATACCCATAATGTCAAAACCAAATTATGACTATACATATCCGCAATATTCAAAATTACAACATCATTTTCTAATAGGTACATCTGAATTTAATATAAATAAATAGATTGCCACAAGCTTACTACATGCCTTTGCCTTTAATATCATCATCTTTCCTAACCTGTGTTGTAATAAGGAGGGAGTCAGAACAACATATGTCTGGTGAATAAAAATCTCGAGCGTTACTATATTAGTACTTGGGAAGCATAATTTAAATTGGAATATGTCTTATGATTTCTACCTACATCATAAATCTTTCCAAATGTAAGCCCAAAGGCTTTTCTCAGACTTAAATAAATGGCTTTTCAAATATAAATCCATAGCTAACTTGCTATCATCTCAATAACCCATATCTACCTTCAATAATGTCCTATCAATATAAGAGATATCATCCATGTCACTTAATACCTTTTAATAAGAATTAGGCAGACTCTGACAATTTACTACCTTATATAAGGCAGGTGCACGTTATTTACGACCTATGATCCCAAGGCATACTCCTCACCAGTAACTATCTTGTTGACATTGCATGGAATCATTTCAACCACATAATACTTACTATTGAAGCGGGTCTTCTACTAGGATATCCACTACATGCCTAACCTATAACACCAAACATTTACTACTTCCTACGTAAAGAAGTGGGGGGCCCTCACACAACCACTTAACACCTTCAGTATTTGAAATAGGTCCTTCGTATTATGACCCATAACCGTGGTGATGTCTCACATTAGTCGGACAATTATAGGTACCAGTATCCAGACTAGCTGGACAGATTTATCCTACAAAATTTAGGGCTAGCCTTGTGTCCTCATAGTTATTTATTATAGGTGATGTCTCATATCAGTCTTAAAGTCACACTGCTAATAACCAAATTAGTTGGGCAGAATTCCATGTGCTTTTGACTGACCTTGCATCCATGCAACTTAGTTATAATCTTTATACACTCTGCATGTATTATCACACATCTCACCATTTCCATAATGAAAGCCTTATAAGAAATCTTTCTTATTATGCTTTTTAACATTACATAGCTTCCTAAAGGGGATTTAATAAAAATAATAACCTATTTGACTATACAATTATATATTATAATTATACATTAACTACACTAATACATGTGTGTGCGTGCGTGCCTAGTAATTTCTAAATGTGCGGAATATATGCCCTAAAATAGTGTTTAAAGTCAAGTCTTTAAACAATTATACAAGTCCTATTCCATATTATCAATAATACTAAAATTCAAATATTCATATCCAAAATTTCCAATAAATAGACTTGCGTAAAATAAAAATCTAAACTCAATTTATACACCAAAATAATGGAATATTTTTATAATAGAAACATACAATTTCAATCCTTATGCTCTATTCAATTCCTTTTTCACATAAAAATGAACAAAATAAGTTCCATCTAATTCATGGAAATAAGCTGTGCAAACTACGAATGAAATGCTTACCTTACACACTATTCCTTAATCAAAATATTTTAATCAAATTTAAAGAAAAAGAATAAAGAGTGGAATAAAAGATAAAATTATAAAAATTGCAAATCAACACAATTCGACTATTTTAATATAAACAGTTGATATTTCAACCTAAACTTGGTATTTCGCATTGAAGGAGTTTGCGAGTTTATAATTTGATGTTTTCATAAACCAAAACTCCCGAAAGCGTAAACCCAAATTACACCGAACAAGTAGTAAAATAGAAAAGATAAGATTTCTGCTCACAATATAGCTTTAGCTTCATCTTCTTTCGATTTGACACGCCTTTGACAATCTTTAATTAGATCTCTTTTTTGATACATATATATGGCAAGGGATTTGCATAATGTTAGATTCAAAAAATTAAAATTTTGACAGAGAAGAAGTTGAGAAAATAAATAATAAACAAACATAGATCTATAGGATTTCTCATTTGAAAACCTAATCAAGTTTTCTGAATCTTGGAAGAGATGAGCTGACAGAGCTTCGCTGATGTTCCTAAAATATTGATTGAAAAAGTAAGGGCTCTAGGGTCTTATTTATAGCAGTGAGAAAGCACCAAAATCATCATATTTAAATAATTAATTCCAGAACGTTAGAAATTGCAAAACCTAGCCACTGTTATATGGGAAGTGGTCGATCGCACCTACCACCGGTCAATCGGTAGTGGTCAATCGGTCGAGGTCAAGGGTTGACCACTTCCCTTATTTTGGAAATATCTAATTTCTACCGTTGTTTGATTTATTATATTCTTTATTTAATTTTTAATGTCAATGTCATCTTTAAAGTTTCCTTAATCCACAAATTTTCTACTATTAATTTTTGAATTTAAAAGTTTAAAATTAATTTCCCATTTGAATATGAATTCTATTTGAATTATTTTAAATCTAAAAATTTCATCCATAACTTTCTATTTGAGCTCTCTTTTCAATATATATATATATATATATATATATATATATATATAAACTGATCAGAATTTCGCCATGAACACAACAGCATAACTTTCGTGGTCAAATTCCAATTTTTACAAAATTTCCATTTTACCCTTATCTTATTTATGTTGATTTTATTTATCCAATTTATCCTATGGTTGATTTTACGGGGTATACAATCACACCGTACCCTCTAAAGCAAGCTTGTGACATCTAGCCAAATGTCATCATGTATGAACCACATAATACCCTCTACATCAAGCTTTGACGACATTTAGTTCACTCATGGATGATCGTCATCATTCCCACTTTCTAGTCATCATGGATTTCTCATGTCACTTGTGTATGCCTCTATCAAAAGGAGAACAACTCTCGTGTCTCATCTAATATGCTATCGAAGAGAAAACCCCATCGAAGTGCATTCTTCCTAGGATTTACTGCCCAAGCAAGTGCATCACTGGTTGAACGATGGCCTACCCACTATCGACTGGTTACCTTTCCTGGGTAGTAGAGTGCAGGTAAAAAGCCTTTGAGTCATCGATTCAAATCTCATCTTCGCCATTGCTTCATTCGATGAATCGCCTAACTCCTGTAACTTACCGTCGCCACATCAGACCTCCTTTCGAGACCATTGCTTGATACTTTGGAAATGGTTCCTTATGTGTTCGAAAATCGAATTTGATACGATATCCACTTTTTGCACATGTAGTGTACAATAGGTGAATTTGGCAACCCAACCTCCTCTAGCATGCCAAAATGGACCCAACCGATATTCTTGCCTCACGCGATGCTCACATGTGTATCTATAACGACCCGTAAAATTCGATGATTAAAATGAGTTAAATTAAGAAGATTTTTAATTAAATTTAGAAAGAAATAAAAATCTTATAATTTATACTTGAACGAATGTAGAAATTAGATGTATTAATTGTAATTAAAATCAACAATTTAAAATTCATATTGCAATTAATTGAAATAGTGTAAATTGTCATACTGGGTTATAAGTTTAATATAAGAAACAAATGGGAATGTTTAATTTGTGAATTCTTAATAAAAATTATTAACTAGAATGGAATTCAAATTAATATAATAATAGAAAGTGTAATTGTTGCACTTGAGTAAGTTTTAAAAAATCAAAGTGATTAAAGGCTACTTAAATGATAATTAATGTAATAACGGAAAGGTGAAAGTAAATTGGATTGAAACAGGAGTTTATTTATAAGGCAGTAATTGATGAATGGAAGGTTGAAACCAAGTAAATAATTTATTGAGAATATTTAACCATAATTAATGTATATATTTGACAAAGATATAATAAATGAAAATAGGATAGTTAATAACAAAGAAGTCAGAAATTTGAATAGATTTAATGTAACATTTATACAACTGTAAGATGTCAATGGCGTATAATAGTGTAATAGAGAAGTACCCGTGTTGACATCACCTTTAAGATGGTAAGTTTATAATTGATTCATAATAAGGAAACCAAGTGAATGGATTTATTTGAATGGTAATTGACAATTAATGGATGTATTAAAATTTTAAAGGTCAAAATTGATTGCATTAAATAAATTGGGAATTTAATTTCATTAAAGGTAATTAAATATTATTTTAATGTAAAATTTAGATAACTTTTGAAATTAATGCTAACTCCATTCAGAATATGACAATTGGTGTAACATTTGGCTTGTAAGCATATATTATAAGTTACCTGTTTAATTAGTGGATGGAATTAGAATTTTAAATAAATGTTAATAAAATAAATAAAAGTTACATTAATGTGAGAAGTAATACAATGTTTAGAAGTTGTTAAACTAGAGTATATTTGGAAATAAAGATTCATTAATGTAAAACTTAATAAATGGATAAATTAAAATGAAAGGTCAGGTGAGATATGGAAATTTGTTATAATTGGTTATGAGATTTGAATTGTAAGAAACGAAGGTAAATACTAGATTGCTAATGAAATAATAATAATATAGTTAATGTAATTAAATAATAGCAGAAGTATTTAAGAACTATAACGGGGGCTTGATAATAGGGAACGCATGAGTGTAATTAAAGGCATGGTAATACTTGTTATAATTTACCTGTTTATTTGGTTTAATAATAAAATTTGAAATCAATTAGGGTTAAATGAACCTTAATATTATATTTATGAGAATTAATGCAATAACTAATTTAGTGCAAATTAATTTATGGAACCAATGGTAAGATCTTAGCAAATTTAATTAATAATCTGAAATAATGACTATTGGTTGAATAAAGGGATGGAAATAAAGTTTTATCAATATGTTGGAATTTAATAGATGATAATAGGATTAATTGCAATCCAATGAAAAGTAAATACTTAGAAGATTGCATAAATGGAAATTTAGATAAAATTTAAGAAAAAGAATATAAAAAATCGTGAACCAATGTGAATTGCGTCCATTTAATAACGAAAATTTAATAATAGAATGAAAGGTGAATATAATAGAATTATTGAAAACTAAATTTATAATTTAATGAAATTGAGGTTAATATTGAAATTTATAAATTATTCACCTCTAAATTGACATTTAAATTTTTTTAGTCATTGTAAATGATTGAGAAATCATAAGGGATGAAATTTGGCGAATTTTCAAATTGATATTGAAAATTTGATTTAATTAATTAATTTTAGTTTATTTAATTAACTGAAAAAAATAACCATTTGGCCACTGACCCGGGTTTCGACGAAACCAGTTTCATCGGATCCGTAATAGAGAATTATTGTAGGATTTCAAGCTTCATAGCGATTGGACTTGTCCTTTGATCGTATGGGCTCAGAACGCCTTGAAATTAACGAAATTGAAATCAATTGAAATCAATTTGAAAAAAAATACTAATTTTAGCATAACTTCCTCATACGATGCAATTTGAACCTGAAACCTTTTCCATTGCGTTTAAAATATTTTAAAACATCTATTTTGATATATGGGTTGACCCAATTTCGTTCTGGAGTCGAAACGGGTTTTGTGGGCCACTTTGGCCTTAGCGCGTAAATCTATCTTATCAATCCATTCAAATGTCAACCCTGCCTATATATATCCTGCTATAAACCCTAGCAGTCTCTGTTCCTCATTTCTATATGTTCTATTCACCTCCTCACTTCAATGGCAGACAAACGCTAATTCCGATTGCAATCCCAAATCAAATCCAAAGCTGAAAATTTAAATTCATTAGAAAAATTCAAAAAAAATGTGTTGAAGCTGTCGAAGTGCGTAATCTTCTGGTGTGATCCGTTTTTCGACTTAAGTTTCTTTATGGCCAGATCGGGGCGAATTTGTTTTGGCTATTCTTATGAAATTGTCGTTTTCAACGGCGGATCTGCGACGAGGCGACGATCAGGCAGTATAGTTGCGAAGAGGTGGTTGTGGGCTTACGACCCATACGGTTAGTTAGTGGTTTTCATCGGTGATTCGACTGGATTTGAACATGGAAGGGGTGATGGCAAGTCGGCCTGAGGCCGTATGGGGGATGCATGCGCGTCGCGGTATGGATGGCGAAGGCGGCTCGGCGTGGTCGAGGTGGTGGCAGCTTCTGATTGCGTCGATGGCGATTGGAAGCATGGTGAAAATTGGAGCGCGTGGCGGCCGAAACCCTAGAGCCATATTCAAGCTTGCGCGGTACCGTATGAGAAATAGAAGCAGGTCATGACGTGATGCCTTTTTTTATTTATTTCTAATTTTGATTTCAAATCATTTTAACCCATAACTATCGCATACGATAGCCGTTTTACACGCGATTTTTTTGTTAGGATCGTAATAAAATTCAGACATTTTGGCGCTGATTTGGACGAATTTGGTGACTGTGCAATTTTTGGCTTTAAATTGGATTCAAATTCAAAAGGTGAGTGTTTTAACCCACTTACAACTTCTAAAATTTCTTATGTTTGTTAAATTAATTGTTGATGTGATTAGAAATTTATTTATGACTGTTTGGCATATTTTTAATCATCGTCTCGGTTAAATTGCATTTATTTGAATAAATCGTTATTAATTTTTCATTGCATGTAAACTGCCAGTTAAATTGTTATTTATTTATTTTTGCATATAAACTGCCAACTAAAGTTATTTAATTTATTATTGAATATAAACTACTAGTTATACCTGTTGTTTATTATTCGTTCTATATTGACGCTATTGTTTGAATTGGATGGTGATTGTGATAAATGGTTGATGGTTGATATTGGATGAATGGATAATGTATTTTATATTGTTATAAACTGCAAGTATTATGCATTTTCATTTCATTCGGGATTGCGGTTTGAAATGATATATAACCGTATTTTATTTTTAAATTACGGATCGAAATGATAAATATCTGTATCACTTGACCAAAGGGTAGAAAATTATATGCAGACACCGCGGTCTATATATATAATATTTTGAAATGATTTTCTATGGTTTTGGAAAGGAATATACGGTTTAATAAATATTAAATTTTGATGTTATATAAATATTATTTTATATATATGTGTATATAGTTAAATCCTTGAATTTAAGCTATGTATAAAATTGATTAATAAAAAATGAGTTTAATAATGAGTTTGATTATTTTATATTCTATGGTTTAGTACCTATTTGAGATATTGTATATATAGAGTTTTAATTGACTTAAATGAAATTTAAGTTGGGTAGTTTAAATTGAATTATTTAAGAATTGTACTTGAATAAATTTTGATCTGGAATTTAAATAAAAATGGAGATTTTAAATGGATATGATTCTTATAACTTGATTTGGTTTAAAGTAATTTAAATGAATATAAAGTTGAGATAAATGAATTTATCAAGTTAAATAAATTGAAAGAATATCCAGTTGTTTGAATTTTAAAGTTTTACTTAAATTATATAGGATTTATTAAGTAAACGTTTCAAATCTAAATAATAGCAATTGAATTTGATATATATGGAATTATCAAAGAATTATTTTTGAAATGGTGGAATATTTAAAGCTTTGAAACATATGGAAATTTGAAATGGTTTATTTGGAGGTTCAAATTTGAATTTGGAATTTATTTATGAAACTAAAGAAGCTATTTTATTATATAAAGTAATTTAATATTTAAACCATTTAAGTAATTGAAGTTATGTTTCAAAGCTTTGGGTTTTCAAGGTATATAGATTTGAAAGTGCTATGATTTTTGAAAAAGGATATATTTGAAACAAAAATGATATCATTATTGATTTGTGATTTAAAACGAAAATGATATCGTATTTTAATGGTTTTGAAATGAAATATTTATTCTGGTTTTGAAGTATAATTATTCTAAATTGACCGTGGTGTTATAATAACGTTTGGTTGTTAAAGAGACCGGGATCAGAAGTTGTCATACTCTCTGCCAACCCCGAAAACCACTTTAACAACCGTGTACGCGGTGGAGATTCCAGAATGATGTAGGATGGTGGCGGCGTTTCCTTTGAGGTAAATACGTGGACCCAACTCCCGTGAGTTGGCATAAGGTGGCTAAAACAGGAGCGATCGACGGGTTAAGAAGGTAGCCCCTTTTATCGGACACGTCCCTTCGATATTCTACTCTGACTTTGGATTTATTTGGTGGCCACTTTTGATTTCTTTTATTTGGGATATGGCTCGAGGTGGGCGGTAGCTGCGCGCTACGCGTTAGCACCGATGCGGAAGCGTAATTGGTATATCTACCCTGGCATTGCTTAGTTGTGCCGTGTCACCTACCCTAGCGCGCCTTGTACGAGTTTCTATTTGTGTCGTACCTATGGAGTATCCTCTGGTAGCCTCCCGATCAAGAGGTATTACGGTACTGTATAGACTATTGGCATTATTTTTGTTAAGGGGAATATTGGGTCATTCCTTAACGCTATTTAAAAGTATGTTTATTTAACTATTAGACATTATTATAATAGCAAAATATTACTACATAGTAAATAGTTTAACAGATCCTTAGGAGATGTGAATCTCGAGCATCTCCTAAGTTACTGCACTCATATTTATTTCTGTTAATTTAACTCACATAAGATCTTTTAGTTCTGACTCGAGTGTTTTGTCTTTTCAATTCGCTTGGGTCAGACCGAGCGTTTCAGGATTTGAAGATTTTATTCTGGAGGACGAAGACGAAGATTTATATTACTATTATCTACTATATATTTCACTACACTATTTTATTCCGCTGCATTGATTATTATTCTCTAATATGTGTGTTGAGTCACAAGTTTTATGAAAGTTTTGATTTCTGACAAATAAGGCGATCGACAAAACAAGGTCATTAGAGCTACATATGTTACTATAGATTATAGGTTGATTATTTGATATTGTAATAGTGATAAACTTGTTAAAATCTATCCTCAAATAATCATGCACCTCAATATAATCGATATATATACGTTTTAATAGCATTGCACATTCATTGTGCAAATTAACAGGGACCGGTCGACCGGTTAATAATCATACGGTCGACCGTTTCTGTGTAAAATGCACAATCAACGTGCACACATGCACATAACGTATATATATTTTTAAATTCCTGTCTACTGGTCACTTTTTAACCTGTCGACCGTTTTTGAACAGAAAGCAATTTTTCCAAAAGACACTTCTCTTCTCCAAAGGTTGCATCTCTTACCTTTCACCAAAGATCATATCTCTTAATGGCAAAGAGTTACAACCATTCTTTTCTATATAAACTCATCCAATTCGTTGATTAAAATATAACAATTTCACATATTCTTTTTAATCTAATCTCTGATCTTACTTTATACTCCTGCATTCTAAAAAGCTCTCGATTATTTATTGAATCATTGAAACTATTTCATATCTTTTGATTCAATAAGTAATATACTTTCCTTAATCTTTTCAAAACATCATTCGCATACTTTGAGGATAAGATAATAGGAAGGGTGTACTGCTAGTGACAAATCCGTGTTTTCAAGAGCACAAGTTGTCAACAACAATTGTATTTGTTCTTTTGTTGAAGTCCTCTGTGTTGTAAGAGGCAAGTGTTGAAGTCCTCAGTGTATTAGAGGCGTGAAATCCCGTTCGGCTGTTCGGGTGTTGTAAACCTGTTCCTCCGGGTGAAGCGAGGAAGTTAATAGTGAAAATCCAGATAGAAGTCTGGGACTGGACGTAGGGCGGTGCTCCGAACCAGTATAAAAATCTCTGGTGTGATTTTTCTATTTTTTATTTACTATGCTATTATCATCTATTTCCGCATTTGTATTGTAATCCATATTACACGATCCGTGTATACTATATTAGCACATATAATTGTATACACACCGTACTTTCACTTGGTATCAGAGCACGGTCATCATATAACCGTAACACAGTTATTTGATATATTATAGTAATATGGCAAATAACGTAAGTACTAGCACTCAAAACACTACTTACACGGAGGGTCAATCGACACAAAGACCTCCATTTTTCAATGGTCTTAACTATAGTTATTGGGCAACACGTATGTCATTCTTTATGCAATTAAATAGCTATGATGCTTGGAATGCCACTCAAAGAGAAATAGTGAATCCAACAACTGATTATTCAGAATGGACTGCAGCTGAGAAAACGGCAGCAGCCGTAAATGCAAGAGCAATAAATATGTTATTCTGTGCATTAGACTAAAATGAATATAATCGTGTTAGTATCTGCACTACTGCATATCAAATTTGGCAAACACTAAAAATCACTCATGAAGGTACTAACAAGGTTAAACAAGCCAAAATAGCCATGCTGAAAAGTCAATTTCAAAATTTCAAAATGAAACCAAACGAGACAATCAATGACATGTATTCACGGTTTCAAACTATTCACCATGCACTTATTGGCTTAGGACAAAAGTATTCTGATTTCGATGTTGTTTCAACAGTCCTACACTCTCTGACTAGTGAATGCGAAGGAAAAGTATTAGCAATTGAAGAAGCTAATGACCTTTCCGTCATGAAGCCAGATGAATTGATAGGAAATTTAATGTCATATGAAGCAAATCTGCAGGCTAGAAAAGAACAGAAAGAAGAAAAGAAAAATGTAGCATTTCATGTTGAGAAAGATGAAAATGAATCAGATTCTGAAGACGAAGATTTGGCATTCATTGCGAAAGGATTCAAAAAATTCTTAAAATATCGAAAAGCCAGTCGTTACAATAAAAGGAAACCTGGATCAAATAAACCATCTTCATCTGCTATAGAATGTTTCAACTGTCACAAAAAGGGACACATGCAGAAAGATTGTCCAGAACAAAATAAGAAGTCAGAAAATGACAAATTCAAATATAAGAAGGACAAATCTAAGAAACGAGCCTTCTCAGTAACATGGGATGATTCAGAATCATCTTCATCAGAAAGTGAAAGTGATTCAGAGAATGAACAAGCTAATGTTTGTTTTATGGCAACAGAAGATAAGGTACAAATTCCTACATTTGATGAATTACTTGATATTAATGCTGAATTGATAGTCAAATATAAAGACATAAAACGTCAATTAAAAGTAGTCAAAGCAGATTTAAGTAGAGCGGAGCTTGAACGAGATATGTTAAAAGATGAGAAGAAAATATTAGAAGAGGAACTTGAAAATATTCAAGAATCATCATCTAATGTTGATTCTCAAATATCTCTTTTGAGTCAAGAAATAGAAACTCAAAAAGAGAAAAATAATGCTCTCACTACTGAAAATCATGAGCTTAAAGCAAAAGTCAAAATTCTAGACCTAGAAAAAGCTAGCTTACAAACAAAGTTTGATGACATTACTCAAAATGTTTCTAACTTTAACAAAGGTCGAGAAAATTTGACAAAAATCATTGAAAGATCACAATCTATTTCAGACAAACAAGGATTGGGATATAACAAATAAGAAACCAAGAAACATCTTGGAAATAAAAGGAAAAAGAAAGTACAAAAAACTGAAGCTAAGAAAAATCTTAGTTTATTATATTCCAAACCAAAACCAGTTGTGAAATTTCAAAAGAAAAATGTCAAGACTATCAAAATATGGGTTCCTAAAACAAATAACTATTTAATTAGGAACAAATACATTCAGCAATTCTTGAATACTGTGCATTTTAATAATAATTATATATATAAAGGGGATACCGGACCCAAATGGGTTTGGACTCCTAAGACCTAACTCTTAGGACCCTATAAAAAGTGGGTACCATAAACTTAATTCTATTTTTTGCAGGTCCCACTTAAGAAAAGAGGAAAATGGATATTGGACAGTGGTTGCTCAAAGCACATGACGGGAGACAAGAGTTTATTAACAAATATTACATATTCAGATGGTGGCTCCGTCACTTTTGGAGACAATTCAAAAGGCTATATCATCGGCAAAGGCGATGTGAGCAATTGCGGTACATCTAACTTACCTCTTATTACTAATGTCATGCTAGTTAGAAATTTAAAACACAATTTGCTCAGTATTAGTCAGTTATGTGACAAAGGTTTTATAATTTCATTTTCAAATAATAAGTGTAGTATTTTAGATAAAGACCATAATTTGGTTTTCGAAGGTTATAGAGACAGAAATATATATATTTTGAATATGAACATTAATCATAATTCAGATATGTGTCTTGTGGCTAATGACAATGATCCATGGCTATGGCACAAACGCTTCTGTCATATAAACTTCAGAACTATTGACAAGCTAGCCAAAAACAATCTAGTTAGAGGACTACCCAAAATGAGTTTCAAAGTTAACAACATTTGTGATGCATGTCAATTAGGAAAATTGACCAAATCATCTTTTAAATCCAAGAAAGTCATATCAACATTACAACCACTTGAGTTACTACACATGGATTTATTTGGACCTACTAGAGTTCAATCAATAAATCACAGTCAATATGTGCTTGTAATTGTTGATGATTTCTCTCGTTATACATGGACAATTTTCTTAAAAAATAAAAGTGACACTTTCGATCATTTCAAATCTTTCGTCAAAAGAATTCAAAAATCAAAAGGAATTAAAGTTAAAAATATTAGAAGTGATCATGGCGGAGAATTTGAAAATAATGAATTTGAACATTTTTGTACAAAGAAAGGTATATATCATAATTTTTCGTTTCCCAGAACTCCACAACAGAACGGAGTTGTAGAACGGAAGAACCGAACTTTACAAGAATGTGCAAGAACAAGATGGTTTATTGGAAAATCACTTGTCTCTTGGTTCAGTAAGAAACAGAATTGTGTTTCACTATCAACATGCGAAGCTGAATATATATCAGCAGCTCTCGCTTGTACTCAAGTACTATATATGCAACAAACACTTCAAGATTTTGATATTCATTTATCAAATTCTATTATATACTGTGATAACACTAGTGCTATAAATCTCTCTAAAAATCCAGTAAATCATTCTAGAACCAAACACATTGATATCCGTCATCATTTCCTTCGAGATAATATTGACAAAGGAAATATATGTCTTGAATATGTTCATACTGACAATCAATTAGCAGACATTTTTACTAAGCCTCTGCTCCAATTTAATTTAATTAGATTACGAAGAGAGCTTGGTTTAATTTCAAGAAAAAATCTTGACTAAGAAATTTCTAAAGAACGTCTTCTTGTTAGTTATTCTTTAGTTATTCTTTTTAGTTATTCTTTAACTATAACTATTGCATAAACTATATTTTTCTTACATTAAATATAAGCCACTGCTTTATTTAATGGTTAAATTCTCTTTACTCATTTTATAAATTCAGTTTTAAAAAGAAAGCTATTTTTAGATTTACAATAAAATTTCTGCTTATGTTTTCTTGATTAACATTTATCATTAACTCACATCCATAAGTTTATACACAAAAAACTTGTATATAAGCTTGCAAAAATTTTATATTTTGTTCAACTTTTCTTTTTTACCTAACCATAATATTCTATACAACATACACTATGGCTCACATTTGTGATAAATGTGCTCAAGAATCATACATTTCAATTACGAGTTCTAAGTCGGAGGAATTTTATTCTCCTACAACTCCAAAACAAAAATCAAGTTGTCATCATCAATGTTCTTGTATGTCTGATAAAACTCCAAATTCAAAACGAGTGAAGAGGACATTATTCTATTCTCCTCGTACCAAAGCTGTAACGACTCAGAATTTTTAGAAATTAAAATTTGAATATTTAATTAATTATAAACATTAATAAGTGAATTTATAAGTCGAATAAATTTTTATTTGAATTATTGGATTTAATTGAATAATTAAATCGACAATTTAATATGTTAAATTATGGAAATAATTGAAAATAGAGATAAATATGATTGAAAATGATTTGTAAAATTTTATTTTATCATATTGAAGTTAGAATGATATTTTAGAACTTTTAAAATCGAATTAAAAGTTAATTTGTGAAAATTGAATATTTTAATATTTAATAATCGACTGTAAAATAGTCAATTTTTGAACAGTCTCAGAATTGAACGAAACCAGTTCCATTGGATCCGTAATAGTTAGTTATTACCGGATTTCAAATTTCGTGTCAATCGGAGTTATCGTTTGATCGTGGCAGCTCGAAACGCATCGAATTATTTTTAATTTAAATTTGGCGAGTCAAAATAGCCATTTTTCAAAAAGTCTCGGATTTCGACGAAACCAGTTTCATCGGATCCGTAATGTGATATTATTGTAAGGTTTCAAATTTCAAGTCAATTGGATTTACGGTTTGTCCTGTACAAATTAAAACGCCTAGAAAATCGCTTAAATCGGTTTAATTCAAATTGAGCGTTTACAGCCATAACTCGCACAGATGTCCGAATTAGCTTCCGAAACCTGTTCCATTGTGTCCGGAACGCGGGGTAAACCCTAGGAACGTCAGTTTCGGCGCGTAAATCGGAGTTCGGAATTCCCGGATGAATAGTGTTCGTTCGTTCTTCTATAAATAGGCCTTGAATTCACAAATAAATTAAAAAAAAATATAACTAGGGTTTTCATCAGCCGCCGCCGCCCCTATATGAACGGCCGAAACTCCATCTCGTTTTCCCTTCGATTACTCCCAATCCACGCATCGTTTTGAGAAATCTCCAACTACAATATTGTAGATCTCATCGAGATCTTTATTATCAACGGTTATGATCGCAAAAGAAGCGGTAGATCATCGGCAAATGGTGTTTGAAGTGCTGCCGTTCTTCACGATTTTCGAGAGCCACGAGGGCACTAGAGACGTGCGGTCGGTGGCCATGGGGAGCTCTGGTGATGGTGGTTCGTTTGGTGACGAGATGATGAAGTCTCGAGCGGGGTAGGGGATGCGGCATCGTGCCCTAGGGTCGGCCTTCATGGGTTCTTTGGTTGCGTACTGGAAAACGAAGGAGAGGGGGGGAGACGCAGTGCACGGCTCTGATGGGGTTGCTTGGATCCAACGGTGATTGTTAGTGATAGGTTTAAAATAGTTTATTTAGTTGTAAATTATGAATATAAATCGTGTACAAACTTATAAATATCGTAACTTTTTCATACGAGGTCGAAAACGCGCGAAATCAGTTGCGTTGGAATCGTATGGACGAGCACTACGCGATGGAGTTGGTTTGGAGTCGTTTGGAGTTAGTGAGAATTTCGGGTAAAATTAAACGCGCGTTTAATTTTATTCGAAATAAATCGCTAAAACGGAAATTAAAATCAAGGTGAGAACTTCTCACTCAATCGAATCAGTTTCGATTTTATTTTAAATAGTTAGATTTAAAATATTTGAATGCATGTTTGAATGTTGATTGTTATCTATTGATTGTTAAAATAGACATTATACGCCGTTAGTAAGCGGATGTTATTTATTAAGAACATATACCGCGAATATTTCATAAACAGTGAAATTGATATATATATATAATATCAATATATATATATTGGCATATGTATATATTGCAGTTGTTGATTCCCCGCATTTTTTTAGCGGATGAGACCCTACTACGCCGTTATTAAGCGGATAATATTTAATAAGAACATATACCGCGATAATTTCGTACTGGAGCGAAATTGGTATTGTGCTAATGTTTTTGGATGCAGGAAACAGGTTGGAGGGATCCAACTGGATTCCTCAACAGTATTTATTTAATTTCAGATATTTTGATATTTGATTGACTATCATATACGATATATGATATCGTTGTTGTCGAGATTGACTATTTGTTGTGTAGCATCATTGGACCGAATTTGGAATTTTAAAATGATTTCAAAGTGATTTTTGAAAGTATACGTTTATAAAATAATTTTTGGAATTTGATCCATTTTAAATAAATAAACGTTATAATTTTTAATGTTATAAAAATTATGATTTTGAGAAAAATAGTTAAAAACTGATTTTTGAGAATATGATGCTAATAATTTTATAAAATAGTTAAATCGGAATTTTTGAATTTATTATGACCAGTTTAAGTATAGGATTTATAAAATTTAATTATTTTATGAATCAAAAGAATGAAGTTTTTAAAGGAATTTAAAGACGTTTAAAAAGAATAATATAAATTGATTTATATTAAGAGATTTATAAATTGAGATATTGGAATTATAAAACGAGTTTTTATAAGTGTTTGAATGAAGTGAAAATGAATTTCATTAAAGTATGAAATTTATAGAATTATAAACGGTGAAGTTATAAATGAAATTTATAAATAGTAAGAATTATAAATTTGTGAAGTTATTTGAAGAATAGATTTGGTTAAATAAATGAATCTTATAAGTTATAAGATTTATGGTTTGGAAAGTCTTTAGAGGAACGATTTTGTAAAATAATCGTTTTATAAGTATTTAACTTATAATATGAACTTTTAGTTCATAATTAAGTTATAAACTGGAATAGGTTAATAAAGGAATTTATAAAAAGGAAGTTTTTATAAGTAAATAGAAATGGAATTTATAAACGTTGTTTTATAAATTCGCAAATGACTTATTTTGATAAGTAAATTGTTGAAACCTATAAATGGAGTTATATTCACATTTTTGAATAGTGAATAATCCTTTGAATTAAAATGAATAAAAGGATGAAATTGTTAATGAAGTATATTCACGTTTTGAATAGTGAATAAGATGTTAAAGAAAATGTTTAGAATGTGATATTTTAAATAGAATTAAAACGATCTAACGATGTTTTAAAATGTGTTGAGATTCGAAACCATAGATTTCAACATTTATTGTTGAAATAGACGTTTTCGAGAAATAAAAGGAGATGATGGACTATAACACTGTTGTTATAGTAAATGATTTCCGAAAGGAAATGTTTTGTATAGTATTGGGATTTATATATCTATTTAATTTCGAATCCCTATACTAGTGATTTTGGGTTGTCGCAACGATGTTTTACGCAACATTCGTTTTGGCCCAAATAAATATGTTAAAGTGAATGATTTTCCTTAAAGAATGAAATATATACTAAATTTTGATTTAAGTATATTGAATATTTTCCAAGTGTTGAAAATAAATAAAATGTGTGAATTACTTATTAAATAAGTATGGAATTGTTTTCCAATATGAAGTGATATTTAGAATTTATCTGTTTGAAGATAAATTGAAATGAATAATTGAAATCGAATATTCATTGATATTTTGGAATTATAAATTCACTAAGGAATTTATAAAGGAAGTGGAATTTGTTTAAAAATAAATATTGATTTATTTTTGAAATATTGAAATTATATATCTTGTAAAGATATTTTGAAAAATAAATAATTTGGAAAATTATTTGGAATCTGGTGATGTGTGCATGTCCAGTGATAGTTAAATAACCGACTATCAATATTTCCCTTTGAATGGGTAATAGATGTGATTTGTTTGAATGTCAATGCTACACTTATTTTTGAATAAGCGCTCACTATTCGGGTTAACCGGGAAAGGACCATGGGGTCGTATAACCCATTCCGAATATGTGATACGTCGTTGTGAATTGCATTTGAAGATCGGTGTTGAAGACCCGGTATTTGCGAGAGCAATAGGATGACCTTTCGATTTACTCTGCACCGAGTAGCTACGGTATAGAGTTCTCCATATGTGATGGTGAATCCGATCAGGATTGTGAATATCCGGATTGCAAGGACTTCTTTGTAAGTGCCTTCGGTTTTGTTCGATCCCGGAACAGACTTGTATGGATTGTTTGTCTGACATTACAAGTTGAGATATAAAGCCGATTTCATTCAAATATATTTCTGTTTGGTGGCGGAGAATTTATTCTTTTAGCTTAACACCCTTCTCTGAGACGTACGAGCTCAGAGGTTATATAGTTGAAGTTATCAGCGATATATTCCCAATTTGGTAATGTGACATGCTGAGTGATGCTGAAATGATCATTGTGTTGATTATTGTGATAGGATCGTTTATTTGATCGTCTATCTTGGTGATCATTGTGTTGATCATTTGTTGACCCAAAGCATGGCTTTGTATAAAGTATGTTTTTGTGGACGTGACTTCGTCGAGCCTCACACCCCGGAAATGGTCAAAACAGGAAAGATGCGGCAAGGTTATGAGGGGTAGCACCCTTTAGGGTATGTACATTTCCTTCTGGATAGAGGTGGTATCATGGTATGGAGCCCAGATATTTAACCTATGTGGTTACTACGAATTTATTACTTTGTGGTTGTTGGCTTTCGGGATCCCGTGAGAAAGGTCGTTTACGATCGTGGAATGGCGTGCTCGTGTCAGTAGTTACCCAGTTAGGGGTAACCCGGCCTTGTGTTGGCAGAGTTCCGGTTCGGTTCTCGGGGATGTCTTTCCAGAGGCATTCTCATGTGGCAATGGAAAGTTCCTTGGCCTGACCATTTGTTGGAAATCCAAAGAAACAATACGTGACTTGTACGGTTTTAGTTGTATAACCTGCTATGGAATGTGGCTGTAACCTGCTATTGAACATAGTTAGCTATAGTAGGCATACGATAATGGTCGTATGTTGGCTAAGATTTATATTCTACTTTCGAAATGAATTTTTCCCCTACACTATGCACTAGTAATAATATCAAATGTTATTTTAAATGCGTATCAAGCATCTTTGACTATCATAATGAAAAATCTCCTCCGATTCTGCGTTTGCATGTGTGTGTGTGCGGGAGGCCTTATGGTAGTCTCATTTTTAAAAGTATTGCGAATTGAATTTAAAAATATTCCTCTATTTTGATTTTAAAGTTAAATAAACTGTTTTGAGTTCCCACACCAGTCACATGACTGACTTGGAGTTTATTGTTTTCCTTCCTAAACTCTGGGTGCCCACCAATTTTCACACGGGCAGTCAAGAGTTAGGTATATCAGGATATTCTGGATATTCTGGAGTTGCTGGAGGCAAGCTGGATGGCATGGCGTATTACTAGCTATAGAGTATTTCTTTTTCCGCTGCACTGTTTGTTGTTGTTGTTGTACACTCTGATGATATGATGTAATGAAATGTAATGTAATAACTGATATAGTTCTTTGTTTAAAGATTATTCATTTATTATTATATGTTGTTCCGCTGCGAATTGTGAGATTCTGATGTTGTTCTGTTGTTTTCTGTTCCGTCCTATTCTCTGTTCAGATTTTCTTTATTTTCTATTCTCTTTTCCTTCTATTTTAAAATGTTCTATTTTCTATTTTCTCTTCTTCCTATTTTCTGTTTTCTTCTCTATCTTTTCCCTCTATTTTCTCTCTTCTTTCTTCTTCCTTTTTCTTAAATTCTTTTTAAAACCCATAACTATTCGGTTTTTCGGCAACGAAAAATCGCGTACGTTACATTTGGTATCAGAGCATATGGTTAAGCGACAACCATGGTTCTGTTGGGTATTACTCATTAAAGATAGAGTCAGCAGTACTCTAGAATGAGTTTGAGTGTAATAATAGCTATGAGAGCGTATTTGTTAGTGAATATAAAATTGTTTTATATTGTGATGATTGGTTTGTTGAGTGGTATATAGATTCTGGTTAATGCGAGTAATTAACGTTGTTGATAGGGATCTCTAAACACTTGAATAGAACAATTCGACATAATATTGTTTTTAAAATTGGGTAAATGAAGTAATTTTACCTAAGTATATTTTATATATAAAGAAATAATTTTTTCAGAATTATTAAAGTATATAAGTTGATTGTTAGGTTGTTTGAATAATCTAAATAAAGGAATTGTATAAGCAAAAAGAATTATGAGAATTGAATTATAATTAAAGTGATTTACAATTGTGAAATAAAACTTATATATATAAGAAGTGAAACTATATGAATATATTTATGAATATGAGTTATAAATAAAAGCGAATTTAAAGATTAAATGGAAAATTACTTTAAAAATGAATATAACTTAAGTGATATGGAATGAAGTTGATATAGTTATCAAAGTGAATGAATATGAACTTGAGTTTTATAAATGAAATTCAACTTTAGAAATTAAATTGGATTGAATGTAAATCAATTAAATGTAAATTTAAGTTGATATGGAATAATGGATATAAGTGTTAATTCATTAAAATGTAATGTTATTGGAAGTTGAATGAAAATCAATTAATTAAACCAATTGAAAGCAAAGAAGTTTGGTTGTAATTAATATACATTGATTGTTATATAATTGTTAGTTGATTGTATATAATTCATTAAGTGTTAATGAAATTGATTTAATAAAATTGGAAGCTAAAGTAATTGAAATCCAATTGGAAGTTAAGTGAATCTTAAATGGAATTGAATTTGAATTGGAAGTGAACCAACTTGAATATGAATTAGTGAATATAAACTAATTTAAAATGAATGTTAGTAGAAACATCCACTGTTAATGAATCAAATGTGATTAAATTGAAAACCATTTCATTGAATATTAATGAGAATATAAATGAATATATATTGGTTATGAATTGTTGGATGATAGTTGGTTGATGGTTGGATATTTTGCATTTGTTGCTTTAGTTGCATTGCTATGTGACATATATAGTTATTATGTTGCTATATGTTGTATATTGATACTAATGTCTATATGCATGATTCTCATGTTGTTTGTTGAGTGATTAGTAGGTGCGGATCGTGTTTGCTTCGCATTTGGAGCTCGCTTTTGCGCTATATTAGCCGTATATGCTCGCTAATAAAATATAAGGTACATATCTCGGATTAAATATCGTACTTTTACACTTTTTCCCTGCGGGATGCCTCATTACTTGATGAGATGTATATTTGTGATATATATACTGTCATTTTTTTTTCGGATCGAGCCGTGCAAAGGAGACTATGGCGAATTTTTCCGAAAATTTAAGGCGTTAGAAAAAATTTAAGAAAATTGGAAAATTTGTGAAAACTTTAACTTTGTTTTGGAATTGAAAGTTAAACAATAGTAGTTGTTTTCGAAAAGATAACTAAGTATGACTTGAAAACTTAGTAAGTATTATAAGAAGTTTAATTATAAATTTTGGAAAGTTAATAGATTCTATAACTTTTCTTACTTGTTAATTTCGAGGACGAAATTCTTTTAAGTGGGGAAGATTGTAACGACCCAGAATTTTTAGAAATTAAAATTTGAATATTTAATTAATTATAAACATTAATAAGTGAATTTATAAGTCGAATAAATTTTTATTTGAATTATTGGATTTAATTGAATAATTAAATCGACAATTTAATATGTTAAATTATGGAAATAATTGAAAATAGAGATAAATATGATTGAAAATGATTTGTAAAATTTTATTTTATCATATTGAAGTTAGAATGATATTTTAGAACTTTTAAAATCGAATTAAAAGTTAATTTGTGAAAATTGAATATTTTAATATTTAATAATCGACTGTAAAATAGTCAATTTTTGAACAGTCTCAGAATTGAACGAAACCAGTTCCATTGGATCCGTAATAGTTAGTTATTACCGGATTTCAAATTTCGTGTCAATCGGAGTTATCGTTTGATCGTGGCAGCTCGAAACGCATCGAATTATTTTTAATTTAAATTTGGCGAGTCAAAATAGCCATTTTTCAAAAAGTCTCGGATTTCGACGAAACCAGTTTCATCGGATCCGTAATGTGATATTATTGTAAGGTTTCAAATTTCAAGTCAATTGGATTTACGGTTTGTCCTGTACAAATTAAAACGCCTAGAAAATCGCTTATATCGGTTTAATTCAAATTGAGCGTTTACAGCCATAACTCGCACAGATGCCCGAATTAGCTTCCGAAACCTGTTCCATTGTGTCCGGAACGCGGGGTAAACCCTAGGAATGTCAGTTTCGGCGCGTAAATCGGAGTTCGGAATTCCCGGATGAATAGTGTTCGTTCGTTCTTCTATAAATAGGCCTTGAATTCACAAATAAATTAAAAAAAAATATAACTAGGGTTTTCATCAGCCGCCGCCACCCCTATATGAACGGCCGAAACTCCATCTCGTTTTCCCTTCGATTACTCCCAATCCACGCATCGTTTTGAGAAATCTCCAACTACAATATTGTAGATCTCATCGAGATCTTTATTATCAACGGTTATGATCGCAAAAGAAGCGGTAGATCATCGGCAAATGGTGTTTGAAGTGCTGTCGTTCTTCACGATTTTCGAGAGCCACGAGGGCACTAGAGACATGCGGTCGGTGGCCATGGGGAGCTCTGGTGATGGTGGTTCGTTTGGTGACGAGATGATGAAGTCTCGAGCGGGGTAGGGGATGCGGCATCGTGCCCTAGGGTCGGCCTTCATGGGTTCTTTGGTTGCGTACTGGAAAACGAAGGAGAGGGGGGGAGACGCAGTGCACGGCTCTGATGGGGTTGCTTGGATCTAACGGTGATTGTTAGTGATAGGTTTAAAATAGTTTATTTAGTTGTAAATTATGAATATAAATCGTGTACAAACTTATAAATATCGTAACTTTTTCATACGAGGTCGAAAACGCGCGAAATCAGTTGCGTTGGAATCGTATGGACGAGCACTACGCGATGGAGTTGGTTTGGAGTCGTTTGGAGTTAGTGAGAATTTCGGGTAAAATTAAACGCGCGTTTAATTTTATTCGAAATAAATCGCTAAAACGGAAATTAAAATCAAGGTGAGAACTTCTCACTCAATCGAATCAGTTTCGATTTTATTTTAAATAGTTAGATTTAAAATATTTGAATGCATGTTTGAATGTTGATTGTTATCTATTGATTGTTAAAATAGACATTATACGCCGTTAGTAAGCGGATGTTATTTATTAAGAACATATACCGCGAATATTTCATAAACAGTGAAATTTGTATTATATATAATATCAATATATATATATTGGCATATGTATATATTGCAGTTGTTGATTCCCCGCATTTTTTTAGCGGATGAGACCCTATTACGCCGTTATTAAGCGGATAATATTTAATAAGAACATATACCGGGATAATTTCGTACTGGAGCGAAATTGGTATTGTGCTAATGTTTTTGGATGCAGGAAACAGGTTGGAGGGATCCAACTGGATTCCTCAACGGTATTTATTTAATTTCAGATATTTTGATATTTGATTGACTATCATATACGATATATGATATCGTTGTTGTCGAGATTGACTATTTGGTGTGTAGCATCATTGGACCGAATTTGAAATTTTAAAATGATTTCAAAGTGATTTTTGAAAGTATACGTTTATAAAATAATTTTTGGAATTTGATCCATTTTAAATAAATAAACGTTATAATTTTTAATGTTATAAAAATTATGATTTTGAGAAAAATAGTTAAAAACTGATTTTTGAGAATATGATGCTAATGATTTTATAAAATAGTTAAATCGAAATTTTTGAATTTATTATGACCAGTTTAAGTATAGGATTTATAAAATTTAATTATTTTATGAATCAAAAGAATGAAGTTTTTAAAGGAATTTAAAGACGTTTAAAAAGAATAATATAAATTGATTTATATTAAGAGATTTATAAATGGATATTTATAAATTGAGATATTGAAATTATAAAACGAGTTTTTATAAGTGTTTGAATGAAGTGAAAATGAATTTCATTAAAGTATGAAATTTATAGAATTATAAACGGTGAAGTTATAAATGAAATTTATAAATAGTAAGAATTATAAATTTGTGAAGTTATTTGAAGAATAGATTTGGTTAAATAAATGAATCTTATAAGTTATAAGATTTATGGTTTGGAAAGTCTTTAGAGGAACGATTTTGTAAAATAATCGTTTTATAAGTATTTAACTTATAATATGAACTTTTAGTTCATAATTAAGTTATAAACTGGAATAGGTTAATAAAGGAATTTATAAAAAGGAAGTTTTTATAAATAAATAGAAATGGAATTTATAAACGTTGTTTTATAAATTCGCAAATGACTTATTTTGATAAGTAAATTGTTGAAACCTATAAATGGAGTTATATTCACATTTTTGAATAGTGAATAATCCTTTGAATTAAAATGAATAAAAGGATGAAATTATTAATGAAGTATATTCACGTTTTGAATAGTGAATAAGATGTTAAAGAAAATGTTTAGAATGTGATATTTTAAATAGAATTAAAACGATCTAACGATGTTTTAAAATGTGTTGAGATTCGAAACCATAGATTTCAACATTTATTGTTGAAATAGACGTTTTCGAGAAATAAAAGGAGATGATGGACTATAACACTGTTGTTATAGTAAATGATTTCCGAAAGGAAATGTTTTGTATAGTATTGGGATTTATATATCTATTTAATTTCGAATCCCTATACTAGTGATTTTGGGTTGTCGCAACGATGTTTTACGCAACATTCGTTTTGGCCCAAATAAATATGTTAAAGTGAATGATTTTCCTTAAAGAATGAAATATATACTAAATTTTGATTTAAGTATATTGAATATTTTCCAAGTGTTGAAAATAAAGAAAATGTGTGAATTACTTATTAAATAAGTATGGAATTGTTTTCCAATATGAAGTGATATTTAGAATTTATCTTTTTGAAGATAAATTGAAATGAATAATTGAAATCGAATATTCATTGATATTTTGGAATTATAAATTCACTAAGGAATTTATAAAGGAAGTGGAATTTTTTTAAAAACAAATATTGATTTATTTTTGAAATATTGAAATTATATATCTTGTAAAGATATTTTGGAAAATAAATAATTTGGAAAATTATTTGGAATCTGGTGATGTGTGCATGTCCAGTGATAGTTAAATAACCGACTATCAATATTTCCCTTTGAATGGGTAATAGATGTGATTTGTTTGAATGTGAATGCTACACTTATTTTTGAATAAGCGCTCACTATTCGGGTTAACCGGGAAAGGACCATGGGGTCGTATAACCCATTCCGAATATGTGATACGTCGTTGTGAATTGCATTTGAAGATCGGTGTTGAAGACCCGGTATTTGCGAGAGCAATAGGATGACCTTTCGATTTACTCTGCACCGAGTAGCTACGGTATAGAGTTCTCCATATGTGATGGTGAATCCGATCAGGATTGTGAATATCCGGATTGCAAGGACTTCTTTGTAAGTGCCTTCGGTTTTGTTCGATCCCGGAACAGACTTGTATGGATTGTGTGTCTGACATTACAAGTTGAGATATAAAGCCGATTTCATTCAAATATATTTCTGTTTGGTGGCGGAGAATTTATTCTTTTAGCTTAACACCCTTCTCTGAGACGTACGAGCTCAGAGGTTATATAGTTGAAGTTATCAGCGATATATTCCCAATTTGGTAATGTGACATGCTGAGTGATGCTGAAATGATCATTGTGTTGATTATTGTGATAGGATCGTTTATTTGATCGTCTATCTTGGTGATCATTGTGTTGATCATTTGTTGACCCAAAGCATGGCTTTGTATAAAGTATGTTCTTGTGGACGTGACTTCGTCGAGCCTCACACCCCGGAAATGGTCAAAACAGGAAAGATGCGGCAAGGTTATGAGGGGTAGCACCCTTTAGGGTATGTACATTTCCTTCTGGATAGAGGTGTATCATGGTATGGAGCCCAGATATTTAAACTATGTGGTTACTACGAATTTATTACTTTGTGGTTGTTGGCTTTCGGGATCCCGTGAGAAAGGTCGTTTACGATCGGGGAATGGCGTGCTCGTGTCAGTAGTTACCCAGTTAGGGGTAACCCGGCCTTGTGTTGGCAGAGTTCCGGTTTGGTTCTCGGGGATGTCTTTCCAGAGGCATTCTCATGTGGCAATGGGAAGTTACTTGGCCTGACCATTTGTTGGAAATCCAAAGAAACAATACGTGACTTGTACGGTTTTAGTTGTATAACCTGCTATGGAATGTGGCGGTAACCTGCTATTGAACATAGTTAGCTATAGTAGGCATACGATAATGGTCGTATGTTGGCTAAGATTTATATTCTACTTTCGAAATGAATTTTTCCCCTACACTATGCACTAGTAATAATATCAAATGTTATTTTAAATGCGTATCAAGCATCTTTGACTATCATAAGGAGAAATCTCCTCCGATTCTGCGATTGCATGTGTGTGTGTGCGGGAGGCCTTATGGTAGTCTCATTTTTAAAAGCATTGCGAATTGAATTTAAAAATATTCCTCTATTTTGATTTTAAAGTTAAATAAACTATTTTGAGTTCCCACACCAGTCACATGACTGACTTGGAGTTTATTGTTTTCCTTCCTAAACTCTGGGTGCCCACCAATTTTCACACGGGCAGTCAAGAGTTAGGTATATCAGGATATTCTGGATATTCTGGAGTTGCTGGAGGCAAGCTGGATGGCATGGCGTATTACTAGCTATAGAGTATTTCTTTTTCCGCTGCACTGTTTGTTGTTGTTGTTGTACACTCTGATGATATGATGTAATGAAATGTAATGTAATAACTGATATAGTTCTTTGTTTAAAGATTATTCATTTATTATTATATGTTGTTTCGCTGCGAATTGTGAGATTCTGATGTTGTTCTGTTGTTTTCTGTTCCGTCCTATTCTCTGTTCAGATTTTCTTTATTTTCTATTCTCTTTTCCTTCTATTTTAAAATGTTCTATTTTCTATTTTCTCTTCTTCCTATTTTCTGTTTTCTTCTCTATCTTTTCCCTCTATTTTCTCTCTTCTTTCTTCTTCCTTTTTCTTAAATTCTTTTTAAAACCCATAACTATTCGGTTTTTCGGCAACGAAAAATCGCGTACTTTACAAAAGCTCAAATCGATGAAAGACACCACTACCAGAAACATCAGATAGACCTTCAGAGACAGCTCCATTACGGGCAAAGTCAACTTTATCATGAGCAACAGCGGACATCGGCACGATTATCCGTTTTAGAAAAGTTGGCAACATTTTTCTGCGGTTCCAACAAGCATGACGTGCATGAACCAATGCCGTCTAGGCCATCACCATCTAAAAGTCCTAACTCGTGGGATCGGAACTATGAGAAGAATGAAGGAGCTCAGAAACAATGGAGTCCATGGTCGAAACGTATTGAAGGAAACTACGATAATTCTAATGACGAATTCTCTCATTAGATTTATATATAGTTATTATATCTTTATCTATCTCTTGTGTAATGACGGTTATATTTTGTATTACGTATAAAATATAATATATATAGGTTGATATATGATAAAAACTTAAAAAAATAAACTTAAATTTCACAGCAGACCAAAACCGGTCGACCGCCCCTGTTATATCCGGTCGACCGTTTGCTCTCTGGTTGAAAACGGTCGACCAGCCAAAATAAGTAGGTCGACCGGTTGACGTATTTTCAGTTTTTTATATAAACCTATGCGTCATTCTTCCCTCTCCCCTCTTTCACTTTTTACTCAAGCTGTTCCTTTACCCAAAATCACAAACCCTAATTTCCTATTTTCAACTTCCAAATCTCAAATCCTCCAACAATGGCTCCTACTCAAAAGAAATCCAAGAAAGGAGCAACCTCTGAAACTTCATCTCCTACCATCTCCATCAAAAAATGGCTTCAAACTCCAATTGCTGTAACAAGATGGAATCAGATGACAAATTACAAGTTTCATCCAGGCTCTTTCATCAAATTTGATGATTTCACGGCTTATGGAGTTCGGAGGTTAGCCAATAATGCCAACATTACTCCATTAATAGATTTTTCTGAAAATAGTGTGGAGATAAATCATTTGATGATCAAATTGTTTTACGCCAACATGAATCTTGATGAATATCAACCTGATAATCCAAACGGCGTCATCTGGTCTGTGGTCTGTGGTAAGCAAATTTTTCTTACTCATGCTAGAATTGCCTCTATACTTGGTATACCAAATCGAGGCGAAGAGTTTTCATCTAACTTCTGCGAAGTCTTCACTCGAAATAATACCAGTCATCAGTTCATAGAAGACGATAGTGATGGCACTAAGTCTATTGGACTTCGACCGACAGCCAGACTACTTCATCGGGTTTTGATGCATTCTCTTTTTCCTAGACTTGGAAATTATGATGCAGTGTACAAAGAAAACTTCAAGGCACTCTATGCTATTTATGGTGAAATCCAAATCAATTGGGTTCACATGCTTTTTGATGAAATTCTCAAGGTAAATAACTCAACACGGCCTCATTTCTTCTACAATGAATATATCATGAGACTTTTGTTAGCTTGTGGGGTCAATCCTCCTGATTCTGCAACCTCAAAACCAAAATGCATTGATTCCATCACCATCAAGCGGATGAAGCTTCCTCCACCTTATCTTGAGATTATGCCTTTTGAAGAATGGCAACAAAGAGGACCAAGGAAACAATGAGCAACTTCCTCTCCTCCTCGTTCCGATGAAGTAAAACTTTTAAAATCAAAGTCATCAACAAAAGAATCTCTTGAAACAATCGCGCGTAACCAATTTTTGCTTGAATCACGTCTCAAGCGCATGGGCTCTAAGATCGATAAGCGCTTCAATAAGGTCAAGTCATTCTTTGGTATGCTATGGGATGCTATATCATGTTCCACATCCACCTCTGTTCAAGCACAAGACCCAGGAAAACGTCCTGCTGCTCCATTTTTCACCTGGACATCATCTGACGAGTCTACGGGAATGAGTGGTCATGGACATGGAGAATCGTCTAGAGGGCACAATGATGAAGAAGATGATGATGATGACGACGATGATGATGATGAAGAGGAGATACGATCTGCTTCATCCTAGATTCTATTATGGTTTAGTTCTTTAAAAACATTCATCGACACTTGTACTAAATAGTGTCGTTATTTGTGTTTTTCATTTGACATTATGTTCTGTAGTAAACTCTGTTATGTTTATGATGTGTTAATGATTTATTTTTCTATGCATATCATATTCATTCTACTATTCTAGTATCTGTTACTCCTTTTTGTCGATGACAAAGGGGGAGAAAAGGGCTAACAATTGCTTGCAGGAACATACATTTATAAGAATTCAAACAGAAAGAGATCACATACTCAGGGGGAGATTCAGATTTGCAGATATATATTGTCATCAATCAAAAAGGGGGAGAATGTTGAGTCACAAGTTTTATGAAAGTTTTGATTTCTGACAAATAAGGCGATCGACAAAACAAGGTCATTAGAGCTACATATGTTACTACAGATTATATGTTGATTATTTGATATTGTAATAGTGATAAACTTGTTAAAATCTATCCTCAAATAATCATGCACCTCAATATAATCGATATATATACGTTTTAATAGCATTGCACATTCATTGTGCAAATTAACAGGGACCGGTCGACCGGTTAATAATCATACGGTCGACCGTTTCTGTGTAAAATGCACAATGAACGTGCACACATGCACATAACGTATATATATTTTTAAATTCCTGTCTACTGGTCACTTTTTAACCTGTTGACCTTTTTTGAACAGAAAGCAATTTTTCCAAAAGACACTTCTCTTTTTCAAAGGTTGCATCTCTTACCTTTCACCAAAGATCATATCTCTTAATGGCAAAGAGTTACAACCATTCTTTTCTATATAAACTCATCCAATTCGTTGATTAATATATAACAATTTCACATATTCTTTTTAATCTAATCTCTGATCTTACTTTATACTCCTGCATTCTAAAAAGCTCTCGATTATTTATTGAATCATTGAAACTATTTCATATCTTTTGATTCAATAAGTAATATACTTTCCTTAATCTTTTCAAAACATCATTCGCATACTTTGAGGATAAGATTATAGGAAGGGTGTACTGCTAGTGACAAATCCGTGTTTTCAAGAGCACAAGTTGTCAACAACAATTGTATTTGTTCTTTTGTTGAAGTCCTCTGTGTTGTAAGAGGCAAGTGTTGAAGTCCTCAGTGTATTAGAGGCGTGAAATCCCGTTCGGCTGTTTGGGTGTTGTAAACCTGTTCCTCCGGGTGAAGCGAGGAAGTTAATAGTGAAAATCCAGATAGAAGTCTGGGACTGGACGTAGGACGGTGCTCCGAACCAGTATAAAAATCTCTGGTGTGATTTTTCTATTTTTTATTTACTATGCTATTATCATCTATTTCCGCATTTGTATTGTAATCCATATTACACGATCCGTGTATACTATATTAGCACATATAATTGTATACACACCGTACTTTCAATGTGTACTCTGATATTTATTGTATAAAGAAAAATCAAATGTTTTGTAAAACAGTTTTATGAATTGTATATTGATTATTATATTTTATCGTTCCGCTATAAGATTTTGTTTTGTTTTTTTTCTTCTCTGCTTTTCTTGTTACCCCATAACAATCCTCCCTTTTGTATGATTTAAGTCTGACGTATGTGGGTTATCGTTGATTTAAAGCGTACGAAAAGGCGGGACGTTACATCTGGTATTAGAGCTTTGCTTTAGCGATAAAGCTTAGCTTTGTGGGGTCTGACTCTTTACTAATAGTGTAGTAATACCTTATGGGAGTCGCTGAGAGTATATATGAGAGAGCGTATTTGTTAGTGTTATAAAAAGGTTTTATATTGTGCTAATCTGTTCCGTTTTGTATTTATAAATTCTGGTTGATGCATGGGACGCTATGAAATCAATAGGGATTTCTCAACACTTAATAGGATAGACCGACATAATATTTGTTTTAATATAGATGAATGAAAAAATTTGCCCATTATATTTTCTATATATATATATATATAATAAATTTATAAATAATATATATTTGGTTGTAATATATTGGTTGTTAGGTAATGAAATCTATAAATAATAGTTGAAATAATATTAAAAATAAAATAAATGAAAATTGGAAATGTTAAAACTTAAGTTCCGGGGTTTTGAAAATTTCTTTTGAATGATTTTGGAATATAATAATAATATTATTAGAAGTATTTTCTGATATAAGTATTTCAATATAATTTGAAAGAAATGTTTTAAAAAGGAAATTTTGGAAAGAAATAAGTTTTGTACTCCCCTCTCTGTTGCTGGAAAATAATTTCGGTGATGAGTGCACGCATCATCGACATTCATTTTCGAGTTTCGAAGTGGGAAGGCCACTGTGGTAGTTACTGAACATTTCTTTTGATAAATATAAATTTTAAATTGTTTTAAATTTAATTAGATATATAAGTTGTAAGGATATACATTTAAATGATTTGAAATTAACCCGGTATTTGGTTCTTAAGTTCAACTTAATTAATAGTTCAATTAAGTATAGTAAATTGGAATATGACTAATTAATAATTGGAACCTTTAATTAAAATAAGTGATTTCATGCTAAGTTATAAATGAGATTAAAAGAAAGTGAAATTGTAATCCTATAAAACGAAAGATATAATTATTGAACATTTAATTAATAAAAAGAAATAAGATAGACTTGTATGATTTTAATTACATTCTTAAAAGGCATATATATAACTTACCAAATATTAAAAAGTTGACATGTTTAATAAGAAAATGTAATAGATATTATACAAGAAATAAACTTGAGGCAATGAAAGTAATTAATGAAATTCTTTAATAAATAAGAATTTGGTATTGTCGTTGTTATAAACTTAAGTATAATTGAAATACTACTAATTAAATATAATGGAAGGCAGGTATTGTAAGTAAGAAATTTTAACTTAAGTAGATAAGTTGAAGTTATTTCTAAATAAAATGGTAAGAAATAAATGATAAATCATTATATGAAAGAAAAAAATCAAACAACTAATGTATGAAATGAATTTAATAATAAGTAATTTGATTTGTTGGTTGGAATTGTTGTTTGTTTTGGGTTATGGTTGTTTGGGTAAGAATACTTTAAAATTGTTTGGATGAATGAATAATCTATTTAGTTTCACCTAAGACTTTTGAGTAAAGGGTACACTTAGTAGTTTATTTTTAATTCCGTACAATTTAAAGTTTGAACCCGAACAACTATTTGTTGTGTTTGATATAAATGAATGATTGAATTGTGTTGATTTTGTATGATGGTTGTATGCCTTGTTGCAATTGGTTGTTGTTGTATTGATTGTTTTTTATGGTTGAAACAACCTTAAATATTTCATTTTATATAATTGTTAACCCTTTTAGATTATATAAGTGAAATGTAGGTTATGGAAGCAATTGCTACTGCTTTTGGTTCCATAAAATAAGCGTTAATTGCCCGACTAATAGGTACGTTTTTGGATTACGGTTTATAGTTTATTATATTGCTTTCCTGTGTTAGGATATATATTATTTTGGAAAATATATGTTGTATATTGTTATATTGATATTATATTTTCTCCCAAGCCTCTCTGTACAAAGGAGACTCTGCCGAAATTTTCCGTAAATTTTCGACGTAGAAAATTTTTGAAAATATTTTCCAAACTTTATTGTTTTAAGTATAAAAAGATATAATGATTTTAAATTTGTATATTTTATTTAAAGTAACTAATTTTGTAAATTTAATTGTTTATAAATTAATGTTTTGAATAAGAGATATTGATTTCTTAATTCTTCTTTTCCCTTCTTTTTCCTTTTCGGGGACAAAAAGTTTTGAGTTAGGGAGAGTGTAACAACCCGTAAAATTCGATGATTAAAATGAGTTAAATTAATAAGATTTTTAATTAAATTTAGAAAGAAATAAAAATCTTACAATTTATACTTGAATGAATGCAGAAATTAGATGTATCAATTGTAATTAAAATCAACAATTTAAAATTCATATTGCAATTAATTGAAATAGTGTAAATTGTCATACTGGGTTATAAGTTTAATGTAAGAAACAAATGGAAATGTTGAATTTGTGAATTATTATCTAGAATGGAATTCAAATCAATATAATTATGGAAAGTTTAATTGATGCACTTGAGTAAGTTTTAAAAAATAAAAGTGATTAAAGGCTACTTAAATGATAATTAATATAATAACAGAAAGGTGAATGTAAATTGGATTGAAATGGGAGTTTATTTATAAGGCAGTAATTGATAAATAGAAGGTTGAAACCAAGTAAATAATTTATTGAGAATATTTAACCGTAATTAATGTATATATTTGACAAAGATATAATAAATGAAAATAGGATAGTTAACAACAAAGAAGTCAGAAATTTGAACATTTATACAACTGTAAGATGTAAATGGCGTATAATAGTGTAATAGGGAAGTACCCGTGTTGACATCACCTTTAAGATTGTAAGTTTATAATTGATTCATAATAAGGAAATCAAATTAATGGATTTATTTGAATGGTAATTGACAATTAATGAATGCATTAAAATTTTAAAGGTCAAAATTGATTGCATTAAATAAACTGGGAATTTAATTTCATTAAAGGTAATTAAATATTATCTTAATGTAAAATTTAGATAACTTTTGAAATTAATGCTAACTCCATTCAGAATATGACAATTGGTGTAACATTTGGCTTGTAAGCATATATTATAAGTTACCTGTTTAATTAGTGGATGGAATTAGAATTTGAAATAAATGTTAATAAAATAAATAAAAGTTACATTAATGTGAGAAGTAATACAATGTTTAGAAGTTGTTAAACTAGAGTATATTTGGAAATAAAGATTCATTAATGTAAAACTTAATAAATGGATAAATTGAAATGAAAGGTCAGGTGAGATGTGGAAATTTGTTATAATTGGTTATGAGATTTGAATTTTAAGAAACGAAGGTAAATACTAAATTGCTAATGAAATAATAATAACATAGTTAATGTAATTAAATAATAGGAGAAGTATTTAAGAACTGTAACGGGGGCTTGATAATAGGGAACGCATGAGTGTAATTAAAGGCATGGTAATACTTGTTATAATTTACCTGTTTATTTGGTTTAATAATAAAATTTGAAATCAATTAGAGTTAAATGAACCTTAATGTTATATTTATGAGAATTAATGCAATAACTAATTTAGTGCAAATAAATTTATGGAACCAATGGTAAGATCTTAGCTAATTGTAATTAATAATTTGAAATAGTGACTATTGGTTGAATAAAGGGATGGAAATAAAGTTTTATCAATATGTTAGAATTTAATATACGATAATAGGATTAATTGCAATTCAACGAAAAGTAAATACTTAGAAGATTGCATAAATGGAAATTTAGATAAAATTTAAGAATATAAATATAAACAATCGTGGACCAATGTAAATTGCATCCTCTTGATAACGAAAATTTAATAATAGAATGAAAGGTGAATATAATAGAATTATTTAAAACTAAATTTATAATTTAATGAAATTGAGGTTAATATTGAAATTTATAAATTATTCACCTCTAAGTTGACATTTAAATTTGTTTAATCATTGTTAATGATTGAGAAATCATAAGGGATGAAATTTGGCAAATTTTCGAATTGATACTGAAAAGTTGATTTAATTAAGTAATTTTAATTTATTTAATTAACTGGAAAAAATAGCCATTTGGCCACTGACTCGGGTTTCGACGAAACCAGTTTCATCGGATCCGTAACAGAGAATTATTGTAGGATTTCAAGTTTCGTAGCGATCGACTTGTCGTTTGATCGTACGGACTCGAAACGCCTTGAAATTAATGAAATTGAAACCTTTTCCATTGCGTTTAAAATATTTTAAAACATCTATTTTGATATATGGGTTGACCCAATTTCGTTCCGGAGTCGAAACGGGTTTTGTGGGCCACTTTGGCCTTAGCGCGTAAATCTATCTTATCCATCCATTCAAATATAAACCCTACCTATATATATCCTGCTATAAACCCTAGCAGTCTTTGTTCCTCATTTCTATACGTTCTATTCACCTCCTCACTTCAATGGCAGACAAACCCTAATTCCGATTGCAATACTGTAACATCCCGCCTTTTTACACACTTTAAACCGACACACGTGCCAATTCAAAGCATACGCAAGGGCGGATTGTTATGGGGTAAATAAGAAAAACAGAGAAAAAATAAAAAAAACAAAACAGAATCTCACAGCGGAAGGATAAAATATAATAACAAATATACAGTTCATAAACAGTTTACAAAAGCTTGATTCTTCTTTTACAATAAATATCAGAGTTACACATACCAATACAAGCAATGCAGCGGAATAGAAAGAGTGTGGTGTAATACTATATATAACATAATACTTATTCTTCGTCTTCGTCCTCCAAAGCTAAAATCTGCTATCCTGAAATGCTCGGACTGACCCGAGCGAATTTGAATAGACAAAAACACCCGAGTCAGACTAGAATATCTTATGTGAGTTAAATAAACAGAATATAAATATGAGTACAGTAACTCAAGAGATGTTCGGGATTTACATCTCCTAAGGATCCGTTAAACTATTTACTATGTAGTATATTGCGCTATTATAATAGTGTCTATTTATAAAATAAACTTACTTTTAAATAGCGTTAAGGCTTTACATTTTCCACCTTAACACGTAATAGTCCCAGTAGTCCGTCCAATATCATAGCCCCTCCTGATCGGGAAGCCACTAGAGGATACCACACGGGCTACGGGAGAAAACCAAACTCGTACAAGGCGCGATATGGTAGGTGACACGGCACAACTAGGCAATGCCAGGGTAGATATACCAATTGCTATCCAGGCTGGTGGAAACGCGTAGCCGCAGTTACCGCCCACCTCGGACTAACTCCCCAAAATCAAAATATAGAAGTGGTGTAACGACCCAGAATTTTCAGAAATTAAAATTTTAATATTTAATTTATTTTAAATATTTATAAGTGAATTTATAAGTCAAATAAATTTTAATTTGAATTATTGGATTTAATTTAATAATTTAATCGATAATTTAATACGTTAAATAATGAAAATAATTAAAAATTGAGTTAAAAATGATTGAAAATAATTTGGAAAATTTTATTTTATCATACTGGAGTTATAGAAATATTTTAGAACTTTTAAAATCGAATTAAAAGTTAATTTGTGAAAATTGAATATTTTAATATTTAATAATCGACTGTAAAATAGTCAATTTTTGAACAGTCTCGGAATTGAACGAAACCAGTTCCATTGGATCCGTAATAGTTAGTTATTACCGGATTTAAAATTTCGTGTCAATCGGAGCTATCGTTTGATCGTGGCAGCTCGAAACGCATCGAATTATTTTTAATTTAAATTTGACGAGTGAAAATAGCCATTTTTCAAAAAGTCTCGGATTTCGACGAAACCAGTTTCATCGGATCCGTAATGTGATATTATTGTAAGGTTTCAAATTTCAAGTCAATTGGATTTACCGTTTGTCCGGTACAAATTAAAACGCCTAGAAATCGGTTTAAATCGGTTTAATTCAAATTGAGCGTTTTCAGCCATAACTCGCACATACTTCCGAATTAGCTTCCGAAACTTGTTCCATTGTGTCCGGAACGCGGGATAAACCCTAGGTACGCTGGTTACGGCGTCTAAATCGGAGTTCGGAATTTCCGGGTGAATAGTGTCGAACGAAACTCTATAAATAGACCACCATCTTCATAAATTGAGAAAAAAAAAAAGATAAAAACCCTAATAATTTGTAGCCGGCCCTAGAAACATGAATGGCCAGAAATCATCCTCTTTCATTCATCAATCTCTCTCAATCCATCAAGAATTAGCCAAAGTGATCAACTACAAACTTGTAGAGCGCATCAAGAGCTTTAGATCCGTACGGTTGAGATCGTGTTTGGAGCGGCGATGGAGGAGCAAGAGGTGGCCGTTCGCTACAGGTTTGGCACGACTTCCAAGGCCAGAGGGCAGGCCGAGCTACAGGTCCTTGGGGCCGAGTGTAGTGGAGAGGTGGGGCTTCGCAACGGCGCATCCTGATCGAGATATCGTCGAGTGTGGAGAGAGCATTTATCAACCCTAATTTATCTAAATGGGTTCGGCCTCATTTTCTATGGCCTGGAGTTTGAACGCAAGAGGGAAGAAAGCACGCACGGTGGTGATGAGGCTGGAGCAAGATCTGAGGGCTAGGATGAGCTTAGGTTTAAAATATATAAGTATGTTGTAAATTAAGTTATTTAAAACGTGTACAAACTTGTAAATTGCATAACTTTTTCATACGAGGTCGAAAAAATGCAAACTCAGTTGCGTTGGAATCGTATGGACGAGCACTACGCGATGGAGTTGGTTTGGAGTCGTTTGGAGTTAGTGAGAATTTCGGGTAAAATTAAACGCGCGTTTAATTTTATTCGAAATAAAAGCTAAAACGGAATTTAAAACCAAGGTGAGAACTTCTCACTCAATCGAATAGATTTCGATTTTATTTTAAATAGTTAGATTTAAAATATTTGAATGCATGTTTGAATGATGACTGTAAATTATTGATTGTTAAAATAGACATTATGCGCCGTTAGTAAGCGGATGTTATTTAATATAAACATATACCGCGAATATTTCATAAACAGTGAAATTGGTATTATATATAATATCAATATATATATATATTGGCATATGTATATATTGCAGTTGTTGATTTCCCGCATTTTTTTGTTTAGCGGATGAGACCCTATTACGCCGTTATTAAGCGGATAATATTTAATAAGAACATGTACCGCGATAATTTCGTACTGGAGCGAAATTGGTATTGTGCTAATGTTTTTGGATGCAGGAAACAGGTTGGAGGGATCCAACTGGATTCCTCAACAGTATTTATTTTATTTCAGATATTTAGATATTTGATTGATTATCATATCGATATATGATATCGTTGTTGTCGTGATTGACTATTTGGTGTGTAGCATCATTGGACCCAAATTTTGGGATTTTAAAATGATTAAAAAGTGATTTTTGAAAAGATAAAATATTTTTGGAATTGATCCATTATAAATAAATGAACGTTATAATTTTTAAAGTTATAAAAAATTATAATTTTTGAGAAATACGGTTAAAAGCTGATTTTTGAGAAATATGAATTAATGACTTTATAAAATAGTTTAAACTGGATTTTTGAGTTTATTATTAAAGTTTAAATATAGGATTTATAAAATTTGATTATTTTATAAATCAGAATGATGAAATTATAAAGGAATTTAAAGACGTTTTAGAATAATAATATAAACTGATTTATATTAAGAGATTTATAAATGGATATTTATAAATTGAAATATGGACATTATAAAACGAGTTTTTATAAGTGTTTGAATGTAGTGAAAATGAATTTCCTAAATGAATGAAATTTATGAAATTATAAACTGTAAAGTTATAAATGAAATTTTATAAGCAATAGGTTTATAAAATTTATAAAGTTATCGAAAGAATGAATTTTGGATAAATAAACAATCTTATAAGTTAAGATTAATAATTTGGGAAGTTAAATGAACGATTTTGTAAAATAATCGTTTTATAAGTAATTAACTTATAATATGAACGTTTAGTTTATAATTGAGTTATAAACTGGGATAGGTTAATAAAGAAATTTATAAAAAGGAAGTTTTTATAAATAAATAGAAATGGAATTTATAAACGTTGTTTTATAAATTCGCAAACGACTTATTTTGATAAGTTAATTGTTATAACTTAGAAATAGAGTTATATTCACGTTTTAGACAGTGAATAATCCTTAGAGTAAAATGAATAGAAAAGATGAAGTTTGTTAACGGAGTTTATTCACGTTTTTGAATAGTGAATAACACGTTAAAGAAATTGTTTAGAATGTGAATGTTTTAAATAGAATTAAAACGATCTAACGATGTTTTAAAAGGGATTGAGATTCGAAACCATAGATTTCAACATTTATTGTTGAAGTAGACGTTTTCGAGAAATAAAAGGAAATGGTAGACTATAACACTGTTGTTATAGTAAATGATTTCCGAAAGGAAATATTTTTGAATAGTATTGGGATTTATATATCTATTTTAATTTCGAATCCCTATACTAGTGATTTTGGGTTGTCGTAACGATGTTTTACGCAACATTCGTTTTGGCCCAAGTAAATATGTTTAAGTGAATGATTTCCTTAAAGAATGAAATATATACTTAATTCGATTTAAGTATATTGAATATTTTCTAAGTGTTGAAAATAAAAAGATTTGTGAATTACTTATGAATAAATAAGTATGGAAATGTTTTCCAATGTGAAGTGAATATTTAGAATTTATCTTTTTGAAGATAAATTGAGAATGAATAATTGAAATCGGTTATTCATGAATATTTTTGAAATATAAATTCATTTTGGAATTTATATGTGAAAGTGGAATTTGGTTAAAAATAAATATTGATTTATTTTTGAAGTGATGAAATTATATATCTTGTAAAGATATTTTGGAAAATAAATAATTTGGAAAATTATTTGGAATCTGGTGATGTATGCATATCCATTGATAGTTCAATAGCCGACTATCAGTATTTCCCTTTGAATGGGTATTTGATGTGAATTGTTGAATTTGAATGCACACTTATTTTTGAATAAGCGCTCACTATTCGGGTTAACCGGGAAAGGACCATGGGGTCGTATAACCCATTCCGAATATGTGATACGTCGTTGTGAATTGCATTTGAAGATCGGTGTTGAAGACCGGTATTTGCGAGAGCGATAGGATGACCTATCGATTGTCTCTGCACTGGGTCGCTCCTGGTATAGAGATTCCATAAGTGATGGGAAATCCGATCAGGATTGTGAATATCCGGATTGCAAGGACTTCTTTGTAAGTGCCTTCGGTTCTGTTCGATCCCGGAACAGACTTGTATGGATTGTATGCCTGACATTACAAGTTGAGATATAAAGCCGATTTCTTTCAAATATATTTCTGTTGGTGGCGGAGAATTTATTCTTTGCTTAACACCCTTCTTTGAGACGTACGAGCTCAAAGGTTATATATTTGAAGTTATCAGCGATATATCCCATTTTGGTAATGTGACATGCTGAGTGATGCTGAAATGATCATTGTGTTGATTATTTGTGATAGGATCATTTATTTGATCGTCTATCTTAGTGATCATTGTGTTGATCATTTGTTGACCCAAAGCACGGCTTTTTGTACAAAGTGTGTTTTTGTGGACGTGAATTCATCGAGCCTCACATCCCGTTAATGGTCAAAACAGGAAAGATGCGGCAAGGTTATGAGGGGTAGCTCCCTTTAGGGTATGTGCATTTCCTTCTGGAAAGGGTGGTATCATGGTATGGAGCCCAGATACTTACTCATGTTGATACACTATATCTATTTCTGTGTGGTGTTGTTGGTGACGAGCGCTCGGTTAAAGGTCCGATGGGACCGGGGGATGCCATATTCGTGTAGTAGTTACCTAGTGATAAAGGTAACCCGGCCTTGTGTTGGCAGAGAGCTGGTTAAGTTCTCGGGACGTCCAGCCAGAGGCGATCCCATGTGGCAGTAGGAAGTTCCTTAGCCTAACCATTTGTTGGAAATCCAAAGAAACAATACGATCTTGTACGGTTTTAGTTGTAGAACCTGCTTCCTCAGGAGGTAGCTATAGTAGGCATAATATAATGGTACCTATGCTGGCTATGATTTATATCTTTACTTTCGAAAGGATTTGTTCTACACTATGCACTAGTAATAATATCAAATGTTATTTTAATGCGTATCAAGCATCTTTGACTAACATAAGAAGAAATCTCCTCCAAGTCTGCGTTTGCATTGTGTGTGTGGTGGGAGGTCTTATGGTAGTTACATTTTTAAAAGCATTGCGAATTGATTTAAAAATATTCCTCTTTTGATTTTAAAAAAAATAAATAAACTGTTTTGAGTTCTCACACCAGTCACATGACTGACTCGGAGTTTATTGTTTTCATTCCTAAACTCTGGGTGCCCACCAATTTCCACACGGGCAGTCAAGAGTTAAGGTTTATCAGGATATTCTGGATATTCTGGAGTTGCTGGAGGCAAGCTGGATTGGCATGGCGTATTACTAGTATATAGTATTTCTTTTTCCGCTGCACTGTTTATTGTTGTATGTTGTTGTACACTCTGATGATATGATGTAATGAAATGTAATGTAATAACTGATATAGTTCTTTGTTTAAAGATTATTCATTTATTATTATATGTTGTTCCGCTGCGAAATGTGAGATTCTGATGTTGTTCTATTTTGTTTCTTCTGTCCCGTTCTTTTTCAAATTTTCTGTTTTCTTTCTCTATTTCCTATCTTCTTATCTTCTTTTTTCTTCTTTCTTTTTTTCTTTTCTTTTTAAAACCCATAACATCTCGGTTTTTCGGCAACGAAAATCCGCAATCGTTACATTTGGTATCGGAGCTGATGGTTAAGCGACAACCATGGTTCTGTAGGGTATTACTCATTAGAGATAGAGTCAGCAGTACTCTAGAATGAGTTTGAGAGTAATAATAGCTATGAGAGCGTATTTGTTAGTGAATAAAAAAAATTGTTTTATATTGTGTTGACTTATCGGTTGATTGTTTATAGATTTCGATCGATCTAGTCTAGCTAACTATCGTAGATAGGGGTTTCTAAACTCTTAAACAAGATAAACCGACACGATATTGTTTTAAATTGGGTGAATGAAATAATTTTGCCTTGAATATATTTTATATATAAAGGAATAATTTTTCAGAATTATTAAAGTGTTTATAAGTTGATTGTTTGGTTGTTTGAATAATCTAAATAAAAGAGTAATTGTATAAGCAAGAGAAAAATAAGCACTGAATTATAATTAAAGTGAATTACAATTGTGAAATAAACTTATATATATAAGAAGTGAAACTATATAAAACTATATAAAATATGAGTTGTAAATAGAGGTAAATTTAAAGTTAAATGGAATATAACTTAAGAGATATTGAATTAAGTTGATTTTGGTATCAAAGTAAATTAATTAAGTTAAGTGATGGATATGAACTTAAGTTATGTAAATGAAATTCAACTTTTGTAATTGAATTGAATGAATGGCTTGAATGTTTAATCAATTGAATGTAAATTAAGTTGATAAGGAATAATTAATGAAAGTGTTAATTCATTAAAATCAAATGCTATTAGAAGTTGAATAAAATTGAATGAAAATGAATATAAGCAAAGGAATTTGGTTGTATTATATAAACATTGGTTGCTATATGGATGTTGATTGATAGTATAAAATTCATTAAGTGTTAATGAAATTGAAAGCTATGAAATTGAATTCAAATTAGAAATAAATAAATTTGAATAGAATTGAAAGTGAATTAGATTTAATTAGTAATGCAAACTAATTGAATTGAGAATGAATGTTAGTAAATCCAATGTAAATGAATCAAATGTGATTTGAAAGTGAAAACCAATTCATTGAATATAATGAGAATAAGAATGAATGTTTATTGGATATAGATTATAGTTGGTTGATGTTTGCATTTGTTGTTTGGTTGCATTTGCTATGTGACATATGTAGTTGTTATGGAGATATATGTTGTATATTGAGGTTATTTTCATATATGCATGTTCTCATGTTGTTTGTTGAGTGTTTAGTAGGTGCGGATCGCGTTTGCTTCGCATTTGGAGTTCGCTTTTGCGCTATATTAGCCGTATATGCTTGCTAATGAAATATAAGGTACATATCTCGGATTAAATACAGTACTTTTACACTTTTTCCCTTCGGGATGCCTCATTACTTGATGAGATGTATATTTGTGATATATATACTGTCATTTTTTTTCGGATCGAGCCGCGCAAAGGAGACTATGGCGAATTTTTCCGAAAATTTAAGGCGTTAGAAAATTTTTGAGAAAATTGGAAAATTTTGAAAACTTTAAACTTTGTTTTAAAGTTGAAAGTTAAATGATATAATTGTTTTTGAAAAGATAACTAAGTATGATTGGAAAACTTAGTAAAGATTTGTAAGGAATTTAATTATGAATTTTGGAAAGTTAATAAATTCTATAACCTTTCTTACTTGTAATTTCGAGGACGAAATTCTTTTAAGGGGGAAAGATTGTAACGACCCAGAATTTTCAGAAATTAAAATTTGAATATTTAATTTATTTTAAATATTTATAAGTGAATTTATAAGTCAAATAAATTTTAATTTGAATTATTGGATTTAATTTAATAATTTAATCGATAATTTAATACGTTAAATAATGAAAATAATTAAAAATTGAGTTAAAAATGATTGAAAATAATTTGGAAAATTTTATTTTATCATACTGGAGTTATAGAAATATTTTAGAACTTTTAAAATCGAATTAAAAGTTAATTTGTGAAAATTGAATATTTTAATATTTAATAATCGACTGTAAAATAGTCAATTTTTGAACAGTCTCGGAATTGAACGAAACCAGTTCCATTGGATCTGTAATAGTTAGTTATTACCGGATTTCAAATTTCGTGTCAATCGGAGCTATCGTTTGATCGTGGCAGCTCGAAACGCATCGAATTATTTTTAATTTAAATTTGACGAGTGAAAATAGCCATTTTTCAAAAAGTCTCGGATTTCGACGAAACCAGTTTCATCGGATCCGTAATGTGATATTATTGTAAGGTTTCAAATTTCAAGTCAATTGGATTTACCGTTTGTCCGGTACAAATTAAAACGCCTAGAAATCGGTTTAAATCGGTTTAATTCAAATTGAGCGTTTTCAGCCATAACTCGCACATACTTCCGAATTAGCTTCCGAAACTTGTTCCATTGTGTCCGGAACGCGGGATAAACCCTAGGTACGCTGGTTACGGCGTCTAAATCGGAGTTCGGAATTTCCGGGTGAATAGTGTCGAACGAAACTCTATAAATAGACCACCATCTTCATAAATTGAGAAAAAAAAAAAAGATAAAAACCCTAATAATTTGTAGCCGGCCCTAGAAACATGAATGGCCAGAAATCATCCTCTTTCATTCATCAATCTCTCTCAATCCATCAAGAATTAGCCAAAGTGATCAACTACAAACTTGTAGAGCGCATCAAGAGCTTTAGATCCGTACGGTTGAGATCGTGTTTGGAGCGGCGATGGAGGAGCAAGAGGTGGCCGTTCGCTACAGGTTTGGCATGACTTCCAAGGCCAGAGGGCAGGCCGAGCTACAGGTCCTTGGGGCCGAGTGTAGTGGAGAGGTGGGGCTTCGCAACGGCGCATCCTGATCGAGATATCGTCGAGTGTGGAGAGAGCATTTATCAACCCTAATTTATCTAAATGGGTTCGGCCTCATTTTCTATGGCCTGGAGTTTGAACGCAAGAGGGAAGAAAGCACGCACGGTGGTGATGAGGCTGGAGCAAGATCTGAGGGCTAGGATGAGCTTAGGTTTAAAATATATAAGTATGTTGTAAATTAAGTTATTTAAAACGTGTACAAACTTGTAAATTGCATAACTTTTTCATACGAGGTCGAAAAAATGCAAACTCAGTTGCGTTGGAATCGTATGGACGAGCACTACGCGATGGAGTTGGTTTGGAGTCGTTTGGAGTTAGTGAGAATTTCGGGTAAAATTAAACGCGCGTTTAATTTTATTCGAAATAAAAGCTAAAACGGAATTTAAAACCAAGGTGAGAACTTCTCACTCAATCGAATAGATTTCGATTTTATTTTAAATAGTTAGATTTAAAATATTTGAATGCATGTTTGAATGATGACTGTAAATTATTGATTGTTAAAATAGACATTATGCGCCGTTAGTAAGCGGATGTTATTTAATATAAACATATACCGCGAATATTTCATAAACAGTGAAATTGGTATTATATATAATATCAATATATATATATTGGCATATGTATATATTTCAGTTGTTGATTTCCCGCATTTTTTTGTTTAGCGGATGAGACCCTATTACGCCGTTATTAAGCGGATAATATTTAATAAGAACATGTACCGCGATAATTTCGTACTGGAGCGAAATTGGTATTGTGCTAATGTTTTTGGATGCAGGAAACAAGTTGGAGGGATCCAACTGGATTCCTCAACAGTATTTATTTTATTTCAGATATTTAGATATTTGATTGATTATCATATCGATATATGATATCGTTGTTGTCGTGATTGACTATTTGGTGTGTAGCATCATTGGACCCAAATTTTGGGATTTTAAAATGATTAAAAAGTGATTTTTGAAAAGATAAAATATTTTTGGAATTGATCCATTATAAATAGATGAACGTTATAATTTTTAAAGTTATAAAAAATTATAATTTTTGAGAAATACGGTTAAAAGCTGATTTTTGAGAAATATGAATTAATGACTTTATAAAATAGTTTAAACTGGATTTTTGAGTTTATTATTAAAGTTTAAATATAGGATTTATAAAATTTGATTATTTTATAAATCAGAATGATGAAATTATAAAGGAATTTAAAGACGTTTTAGAATAATAATATAAACTGATTTATATTAAGAGATTTATAAATGGATATTTATAAATTGAAATATGGACATTATAAAACGAGTTTTTATAAGTGTTTGAATGTAGTGAAAATGAATTTCCTAAATGAATGAAATTTATGAAATTATAAACTGTGAAGTTATAAATGAAATTTTATAAGCAATAGGTTTATAAAATTTATAAAGTTATCGAAAGAATGAATTTTGGATAAATAAACAATCTTATAAGTTAAGATTAATAATTTGGGAAGTTAAATGAACGATTTTGTAAAATAATCGTTTTATAAGTAATTAACTTATAATATGAACGTTTAGTTTATAATTGAGTTATAAACTGGGATAGGTTAATAAAGAAATTTATAAAAAGGAAGTTTTTATAAATAAATAGAAATGGAATTTATAAACGTTGTTTTATAAATTCGCAAACGACTTATTTTGATAAGTTAATTGTTATAACTTAGAAATAGAGTTATATTCACGTTTTAGACAGTGAATAATCCTTAGAGTAAAATGAATAGAAAAGATGAAGTTTGTTAACGGAGTTTATTCACGTTTTTGAATAGTGAATAACACGTTAAAGAAATTGTTTAGAATGTGAATGTTTTAAATAGAATTAAAACGATCTAACGATGTTTTAAAAGGGATTGAGATTCGAAACCATAGATTTCAACATTTATTGTTGAAGTAGACGTTTTCGAGAAATAAAAGGAAATGGTAGACTATAACACTGTTGTTATAGTAAATGATTTCCGAAAGGAAATATTTTTGAATAGTATTGGGATTTATATATCTATTTTAATTTCGAATCCCTATACTAGTGATTTTGGGTTGTCGTAACGATGTTTTACGCAACATTCGTTTTGGCCCAAGTAAATATGTTTAAGTGAATGATTTCCTTAAAGAATGAAATATATACTTAATTCGATTTAAGTATATTGAATATTTTCTAAGTGTTGAAAATAAAAAGATTTGTGAATTACTTATGAATAAATAAGTATGGAAATGTTTTCCAATGTGAAGTGAATATTTAGAATTTATCTTTTTGAAGATAAATTGAGAATGAATAATTGAAATCGGTTATTCATGAATATTTTTGAAATATAAATTCATTTTGGAATTTATATGTGAAAGTGGAATTTGGTTAAAAATAAATATTGATTTATTTTTGAAGTGATGAAATTATATATCTTGTAAAGATATTTTGGAAAATAAATAATTTGGAAAATTATTTGGAATCTGGTGATGTATGCATATCCATTGATAGTTCAATAGCCGACTATCAGTATTTCCCTTTGAATGGGTATTTGATGTGAATTGTTGAATTTGAATGCACACTTATTTTTGAATAAGCGCTCACTATTCGGGTTAACCGGGAAAGGACCATGGGGTCGTATAACCCATTCCGAATATGTGATACGTCGTTGTGAATTGCATTTGAAGATCGGTGTTGAAGACCGGTATTTGCGAGAGCGATAGGATGACCTATCGATTGTCTCTGCACTGGGTCGCTCCTGGTATAGAGATTCCATAAGTGATGGGAAATCCGATCAGGATTGTGAATATCCGGATTGCAAGGACTTCTTTGTAAGTGCCTTCGGTTCTGTTCGATCCCGGAACAGACTTGTATGGATTGTATGCCTGACATTACAAGTTGAGATATAAAGCCGATTTCTTTCAAATATATTTCTGTTGGTGGCGGAGAATTTATTCTTTGCTTAACACCCTTCTTTGAGACGTACGAGCTCAAAGGTTATATATTTGAAGTTATCAGCGATATATCCCATTTTGGTAATGTGACATGCTGAGTGATGCTGAAATGATCATTGTGTTGATTATTTGTGATAGGATCATTTATTTGATCGTCTATCTTAGTGATCATTGTGTTGATCATTTGTTGACCCAAAGCACGGCTTTTTGTACAAAGTGTGTTTTTGTGGACGTGAATTCATCGAGCCTCACATCCCGTTAATGGTCAAAACAGGAAAGATGCGGCAAGGTTATGAGGGGTAGCTCCCTTTAGGGTATGTGCATTTCCTTCTGGAAAGGGTGGTATCATGGTATGGAGCCCAGATACTTACTCATGTTGATACACTATATCTATTTCTGTGTGGTGTTGTTGGTGACGAGCGCTCGGTTAAAGGTCCGATGGGACCGGGGGATGCCATATTCGTGTAGTAGTTACCTAGTGATAAAGGTAACCCGGCCTTGTGTTGGCAGAGAGCTGGTTAAGTTCTCGGGACGTCCAGCCAGAGGCGATCCCATGTGGCAGTAGGAAGTTCCTTAGCCTAACCATTTGTTGGAAATCCAAAGAAACAATACGATCTTGTACGGTTTTAGTTGTAGAACCTGCTTCCTCAGGAGGTAGCTATAGTAGGCATAATATAATGGTACCTATGCTGGCTATGATTTATATCTTTACTTTCGAAAGGATTTGTTCTACACTATGCACTAGTAATAATATCAAATGTTATTTTAATGCGTATCAAGCATCTTTGACTAACATAAGAAGAAATCTCCTCCAAGTCTGCGTTTGCATTGTGTGTGTGGTGGGAGGTCTTATGGTAGTTACATTTTTAAAAGCATTGCGAATTGATTTAAAAATATTCCTCTTTTGATTTTAAAAAAAATAAATAAACTGTTTTGAGTTCTCACACCAGTCACATGACTGACTCGGAGTTTATTGTTTTCATTCCTAAACTCTGGGTGCCCACCAATTTCCACACGGGCAGTCAAGAGTTAAGGTTTATCAGGATATTCTGGATATTCTGGAGTTGCTGGAGGCAAGCTGGATTGGCATGGCGTATTACTAGTATATAGTATTTCTTTTTCCGCTGCACTGTTTATTGTTGTATGTTGTTGTACACTCTGATGATATGATGTAATGAAATGTAATGTAATAACTGATATAGTTCTTTGTTTAAAGATTATTCATTTATTATTATATGTTGTTCCGCTGCGAAATGTGAGATTCTGATGTTGTTCTGTTTTGTTTCTTCTGTCCCGTTCTTTTTCAAATTTTCTGTTTTCTTTCTCTATTTCCTATCTTCTTATCTTCTTTTTTCTTCTTTCTTTTTTTCTTTTCTTTTTAAAACCCATAACATCTCGGTTTTTCGGCAACGAAAATCCGCAATCGTTACATTTGGTATCGGAGCTGATGGTTAAGCGACAACCATGGTTCTGTAGGGTATTACTCATTAGAGATAGAGTCAGCAGTACTCTAGAATGAGTTTGAGAGTAATAATAGCTATGAGAGCGTATTTGTTAGTGAATAAAAAAAATTGTTTTATATTGTGTTGACTTATCGGTTGATTGTTTATAGATTTCGATCGATCTAGTCTAGCTAACTATCGTAGATAGGGGTTTCTAAACTCTTAAACAAGATAAACCGACACGATATTGTTTTAAATTGGGTGAATGAAATAATTTTGCCTTGAATATATTTTATATATAAAGGAATAATTTTTCAGAATTATTAAAGTGTTTATAAGTTGATTGTTTGGTTGTTTGAATAATCTAAATAAAAGAGTAATTGTATAAGCAAGAGAATTATAAGCACTGAATTATAATTAAAGTGAATTACAATTGTGAAATAAACTTATATATATAAGAAGTGAAACTATATAAAACTATATAAAATATGAGTTGTAAATAGAGGTAAATTTAAAGTTAAATGGAATATAACTTAAGAGATATTGAATTAAGTTGATTTTGGTATCAAAGTAAATTAATTAAGTTAAGTGATGGATATGAACTTAAGTTATGTAAATGAAATTCAACTTTTGTAATTGAATTGAATGAATGGCTTGAATGTTTAATCCAATTTGATTTATCATAATTTCAACTTAGCTTCAGTTATTATAGATATTTTTATTTTCTAACACCCAATCTATAGCAACCAAATATATATATATCTTTATAAAACTATTTTCATATATAGAAAATATAATAGGCAAAATTATTTCATTTACCTATATTAAAACGGATATTATGTCGGTCTGTCCTATTAAGTGTTTAGAAATCCCTATTGATGACATAGCGTCCCATGCATCAACCAGAATTTATAAATACAAAGCGGAACAGATTGACACAATATAAAAATCTTTTTATAACACTAACAAGTACGCTCTCTCATATATATACGCTCAGTGACTCCCATAGGATATTACTACCCTATTAACAAAGAGTCAAACCCCACAAAGCCAAGGTTTATCGTTAAACCAAAGCTCTGATACCAACTGTAACATCCCGCCTTTTTACACACTTTAAACCGACACACGTGCCAATTCAAAGCATACGCAAGGGCGGATTGTTATGGGGTAAATAAGAAAAACAGAGAAAAAATAAAAAAAACAAAACAGAATCTCACAGCGGAAGGATAAAATATAATAACAAATATACAGTTCATAAACAGTTTACAAAAGCTTGATTCTTCTTTTACAATAAATATCAGAGTTACACATACCAATACAAGCAATGCAGCGGAATAGAAAGAGTGTGGTGTAATACTATATATAACATAATACTTATTCTTCGTCTTCATCCTCCAAAGCTAAAATCTGCTATCCTGAAATGCTCGGACTGACCCGAGCGAATTTGAATAGACAAAAACACCCGAGTCAGACTAGAATATCTTATGTGAGTTAAATAAACAGAATATAAATATGAGTACAGTAACTCAAGAGATGTTCGGGATTTACATCTCCTAAGGATCCGTTAAACTATTTACTATGTAGTATATTGCGCTATTATAATAGTGTCTATTTATAAAATAAACTTACTTTTAAATAGCGTTAAGGCTTTACATTTTCCACCTTAACACGTAATAGTCCCAGTAGTCCGTCCAATATCATAGCCCCTCCTGATCGGGAAGCCACTAGAGGATACCACACGGGCTACGGGAGAAAACCAAACTCGTACAAGGCGCGATATGGTAGGTGACACGGCACAACTAGGCAATGCCAGGGTAGATATACCAATTGCTATCCAGGCTGGTGGAAACGCGTAGCCGCAGTTACCGCCCACCTCGGACTAACTCCCCAAAATCAAAATATAGAAGTGGCCACTGAATCAAATCCAAGTCAAATTATAATATCGAAGAGGAGCGTCCGATCAGAGGAATGACCTCATTGGCCTGAGAATCGCTCCTGTTTTAGCCACCTTATGCCAACTCACGGGAGTTGGGTCCACGTATTTACCTTACAGGAAACGTCGCCACCACCTACTTCATTCTGGAATCTCCACCGCGTACACGGTTAGTCAAAGTGGTTTTCGGTATCGACAGAGAGTATGTCCATATCCGATCCCGGTCTCTTTGCCAACCAATCGTTATTATAACACCGCGGTCATTTAAAATAGTTTATACTTTAAAACCAGAACATAGTCCCTTTCAAAACCATAATATTACGATATCATTTTTCTTTAAAACACAAATAATTTATCTTCATGTTATTTTATAAAAACCCAAATCCATGATATCGTTTCCCAAATAAAATTTTCCTTTCCAAAAATTATGTCACTTTTTATTATTTGATATCCCATGTAACCAATATTTTGTTTGTAACTTTCAACATAATTCTTCGAAAATCCATAGTATTTTAAAACCATTATTTTCAAAACTAAATGGTTTGGATATTCAACGGTATGCGAATTAAAAAGGTTTAACTTTACTGTTGCTTTATAAAGAATAAATTACATGGCTTTCCAAATATTTCTTGTTTTAAAGTTAAACCCAAAGTCCAAAATATTACTTGAAGTCCCAAAACCATTTCAATTTTATATATATTTATATCCATTTTTGAGCATTAATATTTCAACTAAAGTTGGATTTTTTATCCTTTCAAAATCAATATTCTATTAATTAATCTTGACCATTCACATAAAATCCATAATTAATAAGACTTCAATTTCTAGTAAAATATATATATATATATATATATATATAGAATTTTTCCACTTCAAATTATACTAGAATATCCATTTCTATTTATTTTGGAAAAATCCAATTACAAATATCATATCTTATAATTTCCAACTTTACATTTAAACATAGGATATAAATTTACCAAACTCCATTTTCTAAATTTCTTCCATTTTCAATAAAGAAATTTATATTCCTTTTATTTCAAAATTCCAACTTCATAGGTATATAAATATGGAATAAAATATTTATACAATATAAATTTAAGATTTATAGACCGTATTCAATCCAAACCATAGAAATCACATTAAAATAGTTATATATAGACCGCGGTGCCTGTATATAGTTTTCTATCCTATGGTCAAGTGATACGGATATTTATCATTTCAATCCGCAATTTAAAAATAAAAATTTGCGGTTATATATCATTTCAAACCACAATCCCGAAAAATGAAATATGCATGATAATTTTCAATTTAATGATATGCAATAAACATCCATCCATCAACAACATCCATCATCCAATCGCAACCATCAACCAATATCAATCAATAACAATATATGTTTGGTAATATACAACAGGTAATAATTGTCAGTTTTATTTCAAATTATATTTATCAACTATTAATCTAACAATTTATATTCAGTGATAATTGACATAACTGTTAACTAGCAGTTCATATGCAAACAATAATTTCTAACAGCCAATTAACACGCAATAAATCAATTAAATTAACAGTTAAATTCAAAAAAATGCAATTCAACAGATATAAATGAAATAACATGCCAAAAGCTCATAAATAAATTTCTATTCATTTCTAAAATTTATTTAACAAACATAAAAGCTTCTAGTAATTGTGAGTGGGTCAAAACACTCACCTTTTGAATTTAAATCGAATTCAAACCCGATTTAAACCCAAAAATTCGCCCGTCTCAGAATTCGTCCAAACCAGCGTCATCGAGTCCGGAATTAAATTACGATCCTAACAAAAGAAATTTCGTGTGAATCCGACTTCGTATGAGAAAGTTATGGCGAAAAATGATGATTGAAATCAAAATTAAAAATAAACAAAACGACACACTTTTCACTCACCTTTATATAAATGTGACACGTCACCGCAACAGCACGCGCAAGAACGAATTGCAGGCCGAAGCCCCCCCCTATCGCACGCCTCCAATATTCGAACCCAAATCGAAGATCTACGACGATCTAACCGTTGAAACTCGAAACAAACTACATAGATGCGATCCCCTCGGTTCCCTCTCCAAAACCCAGAAACAGAATCTCGATCCGACGAAGTTTTGCGCGACGATGATAAACGGTTTTGGGGCTGTTTGAATTTATTCTGGATGAACGACAGCTCCAATTGAAAAACGAATTTCACCAGTATATTACGCGTATCGAATACTTCAACATATATTTTTTCTGGAATTTTCTGAAATTTTTGAGTTTTGACTTTTGATTTTGAACTGTGGATGGATCTGGAATTGGATCTGAGATGTATACATTTGGGGAAGAGAAAAGAGTGAAGAAATGAACGTACAAAGAAAGGAGCTAGGGTTTATAGATGTATATTTATAGATAGGCTAGAGGTAGGGTAGCTAGACTGGATGCGCGAACGTGCGTGACAAACCATGGTCCAAAAAGCCCGCTATGCCTCCGGAGTCGAACTTGTTAAAACTATATATCCAAACAGGTGTTTTAAAATATTCTGAACGCGATGGAAAAAGTTTCGCGACCAAATTCGATCGTATGAAGAAGTTATGCTAAAAAAACAAGATTTCACATTTTTTTCAAAATGCGTAAATTTCAAGGCGTTTCAAGTCCGTATGATCAAACGACAAGTCCGATCGCTACGAAACTTGAAATATTATTATAATTCACCGTTACGGATCCGATGAAACTGGTTTCGTCGAAATCCGAGTCCGTGCCCAAAATGGCTATTTTTATATTAATTAAATAAATAGGCAAATAAATTAATTAAATTCAATCTTTAAAATTTTTGACTTTAAAATTGAAAATTTGATCATTTTTATAATTTCACTTTAGTTACAACAAATAAAACAAACCCAGATATCAATGTCAGGTAAATAAATTTATAAATTTCAGTGTTTGAATTCAATTACGGTAAATTCAGATATTGTAAATTCCAAGAATTTACTTAAATTTAACTTTGACTATGACCTTATAGTTTACTGCGTATTATTACGTCAATTAATATAACTTTACGTTTATTTCAAATCTACCAATTATAACCAAATAAAACCTTTCAATTGTTTTTCATGAATAGGTATTTCAATGAATTAGTTAGTATTCGACTAGCATAATATTTAATTCTAACCACTGCAATAATTAAGCTTTATTTTAAATTGGATTTAGATGGAAGGATTTGTTTGCCTTTTCTTAACTACTATATTCAAAAAATTTGCCTTTCTTTGTATTGCTACTATTTCCATTTATATTGAAATTGTAAAACATATATAAAAAAATTAGAATCTCAAATAAGCTCTTATTACTCACAATTACTATATTAATTTGGATTGCACAACATCTTATTCATCACTTGCTTAAACCTAAATTCCTATTTCATTCATAAATGCTAAAATAAATCAATTATTACATAATTTCTTTTATTAATATTCATGCTATTCATGCTATTCATGTTAAATTCAATTCCTTTGTTCCATTCAACATCAGCAATTATCTATTAAATGTCCCAAAATTTCTATTAAATAAATCTAACGAATCTTTATTATAAATTAGATGAATTTAATATTGCATTCAAACTATTGCGTTAAAATTTCCGTTTCACCTTAAAGTAACTAAATTTGCCCATTATAATACTTATTTCAATTCAAAAAAAAAATCATTTTATTAACATCAAAAATTTACCATTTCATCTTACCATTTATTTACGTATCCTTTTATTGCACTGATTGAAATAAATTCACTTATTAAATTTTTAAGTTCGTTACCTATCCATCTTGATTTTAATTCCATCTATAAAGCAAATTTAGTTAGCCTTAACGTTACTACACTAAATCTACAATCAGTTTCAATTTATATAGAATTATATCTTAATACTTACCATTTATTTATAAATTAGGTTACCTTCCAATAAATCTGATTCCTACGCATTTGATTGGATTGCCATCTTTACTATGTCTATTATTAATTAGCTTCAAATTCTACAATTTCACTTCTTAAATCCACCCTTTGCTATATTATAAGTAAAATTTACATTGGTTACATAAATGTATCATTTATTTACATTTATTACAAACTTATTTCCAGTTCCAACTAACAATCTAAATAAATTAATAGGCAACCTACCATAACATTACCGTTACCTTTTTGTCACATACAAAATCCTTTATCACAAAAATCAATTTCTGCATATATTTTCATACTACAAATTCAATTTTCTTATGTTCAAATTATAACCAAACCTGACTTTTAAATTATTTTGTATAAAATTGGGATTTCATTAAGTTTCTTAATTATTACCCTTAATTGGCATTTATCATCTTGTATTCTCGTTATCATTTCATAGATATGATTCCCAATTCCTTATTATCGACTTAAAATGTCATTACTTACATTGCATTAAACGTTGTTACTTAAATCTCTACCCAATAGTAATTAATACTCTAAATAAATATGCTTACTCCTTTCGTTATTTATTCATTATCACAAGAAACGTTTAATCATTTGTAATTTCAAATTACCTACATTGATTGTATATATTTTCCATTATTATCATTTATTAGAATTCTATTCAACTTTCCATCTTATGCATGTAGTTAACCTTTCTATTGATTTTTCCTTCAAAATTTTCAGTTATTTCTTATTTAATCGCTATAAATTAAATGCATTGGTAACGAACAATAGTTGTTACCATTATACAATTTATACATTTGTAATTTATTCTCTACAACAATTATTACCTATCAATATTATTTCGCCCATAAATACAAACTTGCAATTTTTCTTATTATCATATTCCATTTACTGTTAACAATGTTTATTACATTATACTAGTTTAATAATTTCCTCAAATTCCTCATATTCAACTCATACGCTGGTAAAATTCTTTTCACTACTTAAAATCATTTGAATTAACTTCGAATTACTATAAGTAGGTTTTTAATTTATTTTTCTTCTAAATTTAATTACAACTTAATTTAACCAAATTAAATCCATGAAATCTACGGGTCGCTACACTCTCCCCCACTCAAAACTTTTCGTCCCCGAAAAGGAAAAGGAAGGGAGAAAGAAGAATAAAACAGTATATCTAGTTTCAAATATTAACTTATAACAATAATTTACTAAATTAATTTCCTTTAATGAATTACACTTGTTTTATAATTATTATGTCTTTTAATACTTAAATTATTAAAGTTGGAAAAATATCTGTAACAAAATTCTAAGTCCAAAATTTACGAAAATTTTTGGCAGAGTCTCCTTTGTACGGAGGGACTCTGGAGAAAATATAATATCCAAATATACAAATATATTACATATATATCCAAAATAAAATATCCCAACACGGGAAAATATAAAATAGCGCTTTAATCGTAATCCGAAAACGTACCTATTTGTCGGGCAATACGCTTATTATTTTGGAACCAAAAGCAGTAGCAGTTGCTTCCAACCCCTGTATTTACTTATATAATCTAAAAGTTAAATATCTATATTACAGTAAAATGTTTGGGTAGATTCAATCATTCATATCCAAATCAAATGCAACAACCATACATTTTAACAAACAGCACACACCACAAACAACAATCATTCAATCAATAACCAATAGTTGTTCGGTTCAAATTCTGAAATTTTACGGAGTGAGAAATAACTATCCAGTGCATCCGTTACTCAACAGTCTTAGATGGAACAAAGATAGATTATTTCTCCATCCCACAACTTCAAAATTCCTTACCCAACAACCATACATCAACCAAACAATTCAAATCAACACCAAAATAGCTTATTATACATTTATTTCATACTTCAGTGGTTTGATTTTCTTCCCTTCCTTTATGGAGGGATTTCTTTGTTTCTTACAATTTTCATTTTCCATTTGTTACAAAATTCATTATATTGTATTCCAATTTATTGACTAAGGTTTATATCATCTATTTATACTACTTACCCTTTCTTATATAGTAAAATTTCCAATTTAACTTAAGTTTATACAATTAATTCTCATTTATAACAGCAAATTTATTGAATACCTTAATTACCTCAAGCTTCACTTGTAAGATTTCCCCTTACATTTTCTTACTAACATTGCAGCTTTTATTATATGGTAAGTTATGTATGTTTAAGAATGCAAGTGAAAATTTACAAGTTTCTTCTCAATTCCTTTTTATTTATTAATGGTTCAATAAATATATATTCGTTTTATTAATTACAATTTCAACTTACCCTTAATTTCATTCCTTTATTTAATGTTTACGTTTTATTATATTTAATTACAGTAACCCTCTACTTACACTTAAATTATTAACCTTAAAACCTCCATTTTTATAAGTAAAGGATCTTATTAATTCATTATCTAGGGTTTACAGACATTTATTTATATTACCTACATTTTATTATATTACTAGTAGCATTTTAAGACATACTTAAGTTTATAACCCTACACATCAATCTTTATTTATTAAAGAATTTCATTTTATTTACTTAAGTTAAAAATCACCTATTAATAATACTCACCTTTAATTTGGGTAAAATTTCAATTATCACTTAAGTTTATACCAATAAATTCTTATTATAACAGTAATTTATTGAATACTTCATTTTTCCTAAATTCCTACTTGTAAAATATTCAATTCCAGTTTCTCATTTAACACTCCAACTTTTATATTTGGGTAAGTTATTTATGTTAAGGAAATTGCAATTGAACTTATACAAGTTTAATCTCCATTCTTTTAATTAAATTTAATGTTTATCCATATTACTCTTTGTCTCATATGTATGCAAATTTCTCTTTATAGCTTTGCAGTTATTCTTTTATTTCAATTAGAGGTTTCAATTCGTTTATTACTTAACTTTTATTTCACTAACAACTTTTAAACAATTAATTAACGGAAAAAAAAAAAATTTAGAATGAAATACCGGGTTAAATTTCAATTTATTTCAAAATAATAGATAATTAATTTCTTGCAACTTTTATATCTCTAATTTTATTTAGAACAATAAAGAAAAATTTTAGAAAATTTCAAAATAAATCTGCAGTAGAATTTACTACAGTGCCTTTCCCCTTCGAAACTCGAAAATGAAAGTCGATGATGCGGCCGTCATCACCGAATTTATTTTCCAGTGACAGAGAGGAAAGTACAGAATTTAATTCTTTTCCAAAATCTTCTTTAAAACAATTCTTCCAATTTATACGAAATATTTATATAAGAAAATACATATAAACCAAATCAATAAATTTCACAGATTCTTTGAAAGCAGATTTGGAAAAATCCCGGACTTAAGTTCTAAAATCTCCAATTTGATTTATCATAATTTCAACTTAGCTTCAGTTATTATAGATATTTTTATTTTCTAACACCCAATCTATAGCAACCAAATATATATATATCTTTATAAAACTATTTTCATATATAGAAAATATAATAGGCAAAATTATTTCATTTACCTATATTAAAACGGATATTATGTCGGTCTGTCCTATTAAGTGTTTAGAAATCCCTATTGATGACATAGCGTCCCATGCATCAACCAGAATTTATAAATACAAAGCGGAACAGATTGACACAATATAAAAATCTTTTTATAACACTAACAAGTACGCTCTCTCATATATATACGCTCAGTGACTCCCATAGGATATTACTACCCTATTAACAAAGAGTCAAACCCCACAAAGCCAAGGTTTATCGTTAAACCAAAGCTCTGATACCAACTGTAACATCCCGCCTTTTTACACACTTTAAACCGACACACGTGCCAATTCAAAGCATACGCAAGGGCGGATTGTTATGGGGTAAATAAGAAAAACAGAGAAAAAATAAAAAAAACAAAACAGAATCTCACAGCGGAAGGATAAAATATAATAACAAATATACAGTTCATAAACAGTTTACAAAAGCTTGATTCTTCTTTTACAATAAATATCAGAGTTACACATACCAATACAAGCAATGCAGCGGAATAGAAAGAGTGTGGTGTAATACTATATATAACATAATACTTATTCTTCGTCTTCATCCTCCAAAGCTAAAATCTGCTATCCTGAAATGCTCGGACTGACCCGAGCGAATTTGAATAGACAAAAACACCCGAGTCAGACTAGAATATCTTATGTGAGTTAAATAAACAGAATATAAATATGAGTACAGTAACTCAAGAGATGTTCGGGATTTACATCTCCTAAGGATCCGTTAAACTATTTACTATGTAGTATATTGCGCTATTATAATAGTGTCTATTTATAAAATAAACTTACTTTTAAATAGCGTTAAGGCTTTACATTTTCCACCTTAACACGTAATAGTCCCAGTAGTCCGTCCAATATCATAGCCCCTCCTGATCGGGAAGCCACTAGAGGATACCACACGGGCTACGGGAGAAAACCAAACTCGTACAAGGCGCGATATGGTAGGTGACACGGCACAACTAGGCAATGCCAGGGTAGATATACCAATTGCTATCCAGGCTGGTGGAAACGCGTAGCCGCAGTTACCGCCCACCTCGGACTAACTCCCCAAAATCAAAATATAGAAGTGGCCACTGAATCAAATCCAAGTCAAATTATAATATCGAAGAGGAGCGTCCGATCAGAGGAATGACCTCATTGGCCTGAGAATCGCTCCTGTTTTAGCCACCTTATGCCAACTCACGGGAGTTGGGTCCACGTATTTACCTTACAGGAAACGTCGCCACCACCTACTTCATTCTGGAATCTCCACCGCGTACACGGTTAGTCAAAGTGGTTTTCGGTATCGACAGAGAGTATGTCCATATCCGATCCCGGTCTCTTTGCCAACCAATCGTTATTATAACACCGCGGTCATTTAAAATAGTTTATACTTTAAAACCAGAACATAGTCCCTTTCAAAACCATAATATTACGATATCATTTTTCTTTAAAACACAAATAATTTATCTTCATGTTATTTTATAAAAACCCAAATCCATGATATCGTTTCCCAAATAAAATTTTCCTTTCCAAAAATTATGTCACTTTTTATTATTTGATATCCCATGTAACCAATATTTTGTTTGTAACTTTCAACATAATTCTTCGAAAATCCATAGTATTTTAAAACCATTATTTTCAAAACTAAATGGTTTGGATATTCAACGGTATGCGAATTAAAAAGGTTTAACTTTACTGTTGCTTTATAAAGAATAAATTACATGGCTTTCCAAATATTTCTTGTTTTAAAGTTAAACCCAAAGTCCAAAATATTACTTGAAGTCCCAAAACCATTTCAATTTTATATATATTTATATCCATTTTTGAGCATTAATATTTCAACTAAAGTTGGATTTTTTATCCTTTCAAAATCAATATTCTATTAATTAATCTTGACCATTCACATAAAATCCATAATTAATAAGACTTCAATTTCTAGTAAAATATATATATATATATATATAGAATTTTTCCACTTCAAATTATACTAGAATATCCATTTCTATTTATTTTGGAAAAATCCAATTACAAATATCATATCTTATAATTTCCAACTTTACATTTAAACATAGGATATAAATTTACCAAACTCCATTTTCTAAATTTCTTCCATTTTCAATAAAGAAATTTATATTCCTTTTATTTCAAAATTCCAACTTCATAGGTATATAAATATGGAATAAAATATTTATACAATATAAATTTAAGATTTATAGACCGTATTCAATCCAAACCATAGAAATCACATTAAAATAGTTATATATAGACCGCGGTGCCTGTATATAGTTTTCTATCCTATGGTCAAGTGATACGGATATTTATCATTTCAATCCGCAATTTAAAAATAAAAATTTGCGGTTATATATCATTTCAAACCACAATCCCGAAAAATGAAATATGCATGATAATTTTCAATTTAATGATATGCAATAAACATCCATCCATCAACAACATCCATCATCCAATCGCAACCATCAACCAATATCAATCAATAACAATATATGTTTGGTAATATACAACAGGTAATAATTGTCAGTTTTATTTCAAATTATATTTATCAACTATTAATCTAACAATTTATATTCAGTGATAATTGACATAACTGTTAACTAGCAGTTCATATGCAAACAATAATTTCTAACAGCCAATTAACACGCAATAAATCAATTAAATTAACAGTTAAATTCAAAAAAATGCAATTCAACAGATATAAATGAAATAACATGCCAAAAGCTCATAAATAAATTTCTATTCATTTCTAAAATTTATTTAACAAACATAAAAGCTTCTAGTAATTGTGAGTGGGTCAAAACACTCACCTTTTGAATTTAAATCGAATTCAAACCCGATTTAAACCCAAAAATTCGCCCGTCTCAGAATTCGTCCAAACCAGCGTCATCGAGTCCGGAATTAAATTACGATCCTAACAAAAGAAATTTCGTGTGAATCCGACTTCGTATGAGAAAGTTATGGCAAAAAATGATGATTGAAATCAAAATTAAAAATAAACAAAACGACACACTTTTCACTCACCTTTATATAAATGTGACACGTCACCGCAACAGCACGCGCAAGAACGAATTGCAGGCCGAAGCCCCCCCCTATCGCACGCCTCCAATATTCGAACCCAAATCGAAGATCTACGACGATCTAACCGTTGAAACTCGAAACAAACTACATAGATGCGATCCCCTCGGTTCCCTCTCCAAAACCCAGAAACAGAATCTCGATCCGACGAAGTTTTGCGCGACGATGATAAACGGTTTTGGGGCTGTTTGAATTTATTCTGGATGAACGACAGCTCCAATTGAAAAACGAATTTCACCAGTATATTACGCGTATCGAATACTTCAACATATATTTTTTCTGGAATTTTCTGAAATTTTTGAGTTTTGACTTTTGATTTTGAACTGTGGATGGATCTGGAATTGGATCTGAGATGTATACATTTGGGGAAGAGAAAAGAGTGAAGAAATGAACGTACAAAGAAAGGAGCTAGGGTTTATAGATGTATATTTATAGATAGGCTAGAGGTAGGGTAGCTAGACTGGATGCGCGAACGTGCGTGACAAACCATGGTCCAAAAAGCCCGCTATGCCTCCGGAGTCGAACTTGTTAAAACTATATATCCAAACAGGTGTTTTAAAATATTCTGAACGCGATGGAAAAAGTTTCGCGACCAAATTCGATCGTATGAAGAAGTTATGCTAAAAAAACAAGATTTCACATTTTTTTCAAAATGCGTAAATTTCAAGGCGTTTCAAGTCCGTATGATCAAACGACAAGTCCGATCGCTACGAAACTTGAAATATTATTATAATTCACCGTTACGGATCCGATGAAACTGGTTTCGTCGAAATCCGAGTCCGTGCCCAAAATGGCTATTTTTATATTAATTAAATAAATAGGCAAATAAATTAATTAAATTCAATCTTTAAAATTTTTGACTTTAAAATTGAAAATTTGATCATTTTTATAATTTCACTTTAGTTACAACAAATAAAACAACCCAGATATCAATGTCAGGTAAATAAATTTATAAATTTCAGTGTTTGAATTCAATTACGGTAAATTCAGATATTGTAAATTCCAAGAATTTACTTAAATTTAACTTTGACTATGACCTTATAGTTTACTGCGTATTATTACGTCAATTAATATAACTTTACGTTTATTTCAAATCTACCAATTATAACCAAATAAAACCTTTCAATTGTTTTTCATGAATAGGTATTTCAATGAATTAGTTAGTATTCGACTAGCATAATATTTAATTCTAACCACTGCAATAATTAAGCTTTATTTTAAATTGGATTTAGATGGAAGGATTTGTTTGCCTTTTCTTAACTACTATATTCAAAAATTTTGCCTTTCTTTGTATTGCTACTATTTCCATTTATATTGAAATTGTAAAACATATATAAAAAAATTAGAATCTCAAATAAGCTCTTATTACTCACAATTACTATATTAATTTGGATTGCACAACATCTTATTCATCACTTGCTTAAACCTAAATTCCTATTTCATTCATAAATGCTAAAATAAATCAATTATTACATAATTTCTTTTATTAATATTCATGCTATTCATGCTATTCATGTTAAATTCAATTCCTTTGTTCCATTCAACATCAGCAATTATCTATTAAATGTCCCAAAATTTCTATTAAATAAATCTAACGAATCTTTATTATAAATTAGATGAATTTAATATTGCATTCAAACTATTGCGTTAAAATTTCCGTTTCACCTTAAAGTAACTAAATTTGCCCATTATAATACTTATTTCAATTCAAAAAAAAAATCATTTTATTAACATCAAAAATTTACCATTTCATCTTACCATTTATTTACGTATCCTTTTATTGCACTGATTGAAATAAATTCACTTATTAAATTTTTAAGTTCGTTACCTATCCATCTTGATTTTAATTCCATCTATAAAGCAAATTTAGTTAGCCTTAACGTTACTACACTAAATCTACAATCAGTTTCAATTTATATAGAATTATATCTTAATACTTACCATTTATTTATAAATTAGGTTACCTTCCAATAAATCTGATTCCTACGCATTTGATTGGATTGCCATCTTTACTATGTCTATTATTAATTAGCTTCAAATTCTACAATTTCACTTCTTAAATCCACCCTTTGCTATATTATAAGTAAAATTTACATTGGTTACATAAATGTATCATTTATTTACATTTATTACAAACTTATTTCCAGTTCCAACTAACAATCTAAATAAATTAATAGGCAACCTACCATAACATTACCGTTACCTTTTTGTCACATACAAAATCCTTTATCACAAAAATCAATTTCTGCATATATTTTCATACTACAAATTCAATTTTCTTATGTTCAAATTATAACCAAACCTGACTTTTAAATTATTTTGTATAAAATTGGGATTTCATTAAGTTTCTTAATTATTACCCTTAATTGGCATTTATCATCTTGTATTCTCGTTATCATTTCATAGATATGATTCCCAATTCCTTATTATCGACTTAAAATGTCATTACTTACATTGCATTAAACGTTGTTACTTAAATCTCTACCCAATAGTAATTAATACTCTAAATAAATATGCTTACTCCTTTCGTTATTTATTCATTATCACAAGAAACGTTTAATCATTTGTAATTTCAAATTACCTACATTGATTGTATATATTTTCCATTATTATCATTTATTAGAATTCTATTCAACTTTCCATCTTATGCATGTAGTTAACCTTTCTATTGATTTTTCCTTCAAAATTTTCAGTTATTTCTTATTTAATCGCTATAAATTAAATGCATTGGTAACGAACAATAGTTGTTACCATTATACAATTTATACATTTGTAATTTATTCTCTACAACAATTATTACCTATCAATATTATTTCGCCCATAAATACAAACTTGCAATTTTTCTTATTATCATATTCCATTTACTGTTAACAATGTTTATTACATTATACTAGTTTAATAATTTCCTCAAATTCCTCATATTCAACTCATACGCTGGTAAAATTCTTTTCACTACTTAAAATCATTTGAATTAACTTCGAATTACTATAAGTAGGTTTTTAATTTATTTTTCTTCTAAATTTAATTACAACTTAATTTAACCAAATTAAATCCATGAAATCTACGGGTCGCTACAAATTCCAAATCAAATCCAAAGCTGAAAATTTAAACTCATCAAAAAAATCAAAAAAAAATGTGTTGAAGCTGTCGAAGTGCGTAATCTTCTGGTGTGATCCTTTTTCGATTTGAGTTTCTTTATGGCCATATCGAGGCGAATTTGTTTCGGCCATTCTTATGAAATTGTCGTTTTCAACGGCGGATCTGTGACGAGGCGACGATCAGGCAGTATAGTTGCGAAGAGGTGGTTGTGGGCTTGCGATCCATACGGTTAGTTAGTGGTTTTCATCAGTGATTCGACTGGATTTGGACATGGAAGGGGCGATGGCAAGCTTGGCCTAAGGCCGTATGGGGGATGTGCGCGCGTCGCGGTGTGGATGGTGAAGGCGGCTCGGCGTGGTCGATGTGGTGGCAGCTTCTGATTGCGTCGATGGCGATTGGAGGCATGGTGGAAATTGGAGCGCGTGGCGGTAGAAACCCTAGAGTCGTGTTCAAGCTTGCGCGGTACTGTACGAGAGATAGAAGCCGGTGATGACGTGATGCCTTTTTTTATTTACTTCTAATTTTGATTTCAAATCATTTTAACCCATAACTATCGCATACGATATCCGTTTTACGTGCGATTTTATTTGTTAGGATCGTAATAAAATTCCAGACATTTTGGCGCTGGTTTGGACGAATTTGGTGACTGTACAATTTTTGGCTTCAAACTGGATTTAAATTCAATTTAAATTCAAAAGGTGAGTGTTTTAACCCACTCACAACTTCTAAAATTTCTTATGTTTGTTAAATTAATTGTTGATGTGATTAAAGATTTATTTATGACTGTTCGGCATATTTTTAATCATCGTCTCAGTTAAATTGCATTTATTTGATTAAATCATTATTTAATTTTCCATTGCATATAAACTGCCAGTTAAATTGTTATTTATTATTTTTGCATATAAACTGCCAGTTAAACAGTTATTTAATTTATTATTGAATATAAACTACTAGTTAATACCTGTTGTTTATTATTCGTTCCATATTGATGCTATTGTTTGAATTGGATGGTGATTGTGATAAATGGTTGATGGTTGACATTGGATGAATGGATGCTGTATTTTATATTGTTATAAACTGCAAGTATTATGCATTTTCATTTCGTTCGGGATTGCGGTTTGAAATAATATATAACCGTATTTTATTTTAAATTACGGATCGAAATGATAAATATCTGTATCACTTGACCAAAGGGTAGAAAATTATATATAGACACCGCGGTCTATATATATAATATTTTGAAATGATATTCTATGATTTTGGAAAGGAATATACGGTATAATAAATATTAAATTTTGATGTTATATAAATATTATTTTATATATATGTATATATAGTTAAATCCTTGAATTTAAGCTATGTATAAAATTGATTAATAAAAAATGAGTTTAGTAATGGAGTTCAATTGTTTTATATTCTATGGTTTAGTACCTATTTGAGATATTGTATATATAGAGTTTTAATTGACTTAAATGAAATTTAAGTTGGGTGGTTTAAATTGAATTATTTAAGAATTGCACTTGAATAAATTTTGATCTGGAATTTAAATAAAAAAATGGAGATTTTAAATGGATATGATTCTTATAACTTGATTTGGTTTAAAGTAATTTAAATGAATATAAAGTTGAGATAAATGAATTTATCAAGTTAAATAAATTGAAAGAATATCCAGTTGTTTGTAGTTAAAATTTTTACTTAAATTATATAGGATTTATTAAGTAAACGTTTCAAATCTAAACAATAGCAATTGAATCTGATATGTATGGAATTATCATAGAATTAGTTTTGAAATGGTGGAATATTTAAAGCTTTGAAATATATGGAAATTTGAAATGGTTTATTTAGAGGTTCAAATTTGAATTTGGAATTTATTTATGAAATTAAAGAAGTTATTTTATTATATAGAGTAATTTAATATTTAAACCATTTAAGTAATTGAAGTTATGTTTCAAAGCTATGGGTTTTCAAGGTATATAGATTTGAAAGTGCTATGATTTTTGAAAAAGGATATATTTGAAAAAAAAATGATATCATATTGATTTGGGTTTCAAAACGAAAATGATATCGTATTTTAATGGTTTTGAAATGAAATATTTATTCTGGTTTTGAAGTATAATTATTTTAATTGACCGCGGTGTATAATAACGTTTGGTTATTGAAGAGACCGGGATTGGAAGTTCTCATACTCTCTGCCAACCCCGAAAACCACTTTAACAACCGTGTATGCGGTGGAGATTCTAGAATGAAGTAGGATGGTGGCGGCTTTCCTTTGAGGTAAATACGTGGACCCAACTCCCGTGAGTTGGCATAAGGTGGCTAAAACAGGAGCGATCGATGGGTTAATAAGGTAGCCCCTTTTATCGGACACATCCCATCGATATTCTACTCTGACATTGGATTTATTCGGTGGCCACTTTTGATTTCTTTGATTTAGGGTGTGGCTTGAGTTGGGCGGTAGCTGCGCGCTACGCGTTACCACCGACCCAGAAGCGTAATTGGTATATCTGTCCTGGCATTACCTAGTTGTGCCGTGTCACCTACCCTAGCGCGCCTTGTACGAGTTTCTATTTGTGTCGTACCTATGGAGTATCCTCTGGTAGCCTCCTACGGTATTGTATAGACTATTGGCATTATTTGTGTTAAGGGGAATATTAGGTCACTCCTTAACGCTATTTAAAAGTAAGTTTATTTTACTCCTATACATTATTATAATAGCGAAATATTTATTTCTGTTAATTTAACTCACATAAGATCTTTTAGTCCTGACTCGAGTGTTTTGTCTTTTCAATTCGCTCAGGTCAGTCCGAGCGTTTCAGGATTTGAAGATTTTATTCTGGAGGACGAAGACGAAGATTTATATTACTATTATCTACTAAATATTTCACTACACCATTTTATTCCGCTGCATTAATTATTATTCTCTGGTATGTGTACTCTGATATTTATTGTATAAAGAAAAATCAAATGTTTTGTAAAACAGTTTTATGAACTGTATATTGATTATTATATTTTATCGTTCCGCTGCAAGATTCTGTTTTGATTTTTTTTCTTCTCTGCTTTTCTTATTTACCCCATAACAATCTGCCCTTTTGTATGATTTAAGTCTGACGTGTGTGGGTTATCGTCGATTTAAAGCATATGAAAAGGCAGGACGTTACAGCATCAGTACACTCGCTTGTGTACATATTCACAAACAGGTAAAACCTCGCAAATCACATTTAGAACTTTGTCAGACTAATAACTCGATTTGGTATTCTCTTATGCAACTTAGTGCACTCGGTGGCCATTGTGGCTTCATAAGATTGCTCGCAACTTGATTATATAGGCATATGGAAATTTTTATACACATACACAGTTAAAAAAGTTATCAAAAATCCAAACTATTCATACAATACAAGAATTATGTTAATTGTTATACAACCCCAAATACACATATACGCATACCTGCCCATGCATTTATATGTACTCGTATATTCAAGTAAGTAATTAAATTTTTACTTAAATCAAGGCTTATTTTCATTTAATTAAACATTTTAAATCAAAGTCTATACTCATTTCTATTATATTATAAAAATCATTTCATTATATCATAAAATACAACATTATCTTATAGATCATTTTTCACCCTTCTAGCTTAATTTTAAAAGTCATACTCTTGACTTTCAATTAATTAATAAAATGTATAATAATATTTCTATTACTAATATAATGATAAACTGAAGTTTAATTAATTTATGCCATGTTAAAAATTAATATCACTGCTATCTAGCTCCATTCAATACGAATAGAACACAATATAAATATATAAAATCTTAATCAACTATATTGAATATATAATCAAACAAATCCAATCAAATGGGGAAATAGTTTCATATATGTATATATTTTTCTACCTCTTCTAGGTAATAATTTTCAATATATAAAATCATAGGGATTTATACTAAAATACAAATTCATAGGTATAATTCTTCTTACCTAAGCCGTAAATTCTCAATTGTTCAAATCCAGTCCAAGCCCATACCATATCATAGATAATCCCACGGAGAGTGCAACGGTGAAGATCGCAACTCGAATGGACCTCGTATGCAAAAGATATGAATTTTATAAGAATCAAGATTAATTAGAATAATTGACTCACTTAATTAATCAACTAATCACCTTATTAATCCCTTAATCCACCTTCCCCAATATGCACATTCCATTACATGTGCATAATCCATACACGCACACACAAGCCCATCATTTCTCTCTCCACACAACATAATTCGACGAATGGTCGATTGCATTACGCTATACAATGCAGCTCTTCCAACATTCCCCTTCAAGATAAGACCTGGCGCCTCCCAATGCAGCTCCAAGATGTCTCATTTAATTGATGTAAGAATCTGTCCTGAAACGGACCTAAATTATGATCCAGAAAAGGCCAATCGGAACTTAGATCCATTCCAAAGCTGGTCGTTGGTTTGTATAAAGAACAATACAAAGCTATTTATCAACAAATTCAGAACTCACCACGGAAGAATAAAATATAATAATAGAAACAGTACCCATTTCGTTTAAAAACCAAATGTCATTAAATCCATAACATAATGCTAATAGCAACCGTCACATATGTGTATTACAACATTTTCAAAATACAACATTATTTTACAATGGGTACAATAGAAAATAACATAAGTAGATAAATAGATAAACTATCACAAGTTTCCTCCTCATTTTCGCCTTCAGCGTCACCTTTCCTAACCAAAGTTGCAATGGGGAGGGAGTTAGAACAACATATGTTTAGTGAACAAAAATCTCGAGCCTTACTATAACAGTACTTGGGCAGTATAATATAAATAGTAATATGTCTTTCATATATTAGTTGCGATCTTTCCAACTCTGAGCTCTAAGGCTTTCCCAATTCCAATTCCATAGTATTACTTTTACAACCCAATAACCCATAATTATCGTCAGCAATGTCCCACCAATGTAATAAATAGTACCCAAGCCACGTAATATCTTTTAAATGGGAATTAGGCAGACTCTAACCATTTAATACCCTATTTAAGCAAGTCCCCCATCATGTAATACATATCCCAACGTGGATTCCTCACTGGTACTTATCTAGCTAACATTGCATGGAATCTCTTTGCTCATTTAATACTTTATATCGAAGCAAACCTTTTTAAGATATCCACTATCATGCCTAACCATTAACCTCGACCATTTACTACTTCCTCAATAGGGAAGAGGCGAGCCCTCATACAGTCACTTAATATCTTCAATCCCTAAAGCAGTTCCTTAGTATTATGAACCATACCCCACAGTGACATCTCATATTTGTTCAATTATTTATAGTTACTGGTAGCCTTGGTCAGTTTTATCATACAAAATTTAGGACTAACATTGCATCATTCGTATTTACTTATTGTAGGTGATGTCTCACATCAGCTTCTAAGTCACACTGCTAGTAGCCAAATTAGCTAGACAGACTTCCATATGCTTACGACTACCTCGCATCCCTAGTCATAATTTATAACACTCTCATATTATCACACATCTCATCACATTCATTATTTAGGCTTTATAAGAAAACCATCTTATTGCACCTCTACAATTAATCACTTCCTAATGGGGAATTCGATAATAATTAATAATCTATTAACTACACCATTAATAAATTATAATCTTAACTATTTATGGTAATTTATATATATATATATTACGTACTTAGTAAATTTCTAAGCGTTCAGAGTTTTCGCCTTATATTAAAACGTTTGAATATCCAATCTTCAAAAATTATACAAGTCCTATTTCCATATTAACAAATATATCATAAATCCAATATACATAATTTAGCCAATGGACTTGGATAAAATAGAATCCACACTAATTTAATTTATATCAAAACAACAGAATAAATCAATAGTGTAAACTTGCAAATTTGAATACATTTACACTCCGTTCAACTTCTTTTTACATGAAAATGGACAAAGGGAATTTCTCTTCAAATTGCGGAAATAGGCGGTGTAATCTATGAATAAGAATTCGTACCTTGCATATCGTTTTCTAATCAAAATCTTTTAATTGGACGCAAAGTAAAAGATAAGAAGGGGAATAGAAGGTAAAATATTAAAAATGCAAAATATACACAAATTCCATTATTATAATATAAAATAATTGAGATTCCAACCTAAGAATTGACATTTCACTTTGGAAGAATTTTGAGGGTTTTAATGTGCTATTTTCGTAAACCAAAATTCCCCAAAGTATATATCAAATCCAAACTACACTATTCAATTACTAAAATAGAAAGACTAATATTTCCATTCACTATAGGTCCTTAGCTTTTCCTCTGTTTAGATTTGTCACCCCTTCAATAATCTCTTTCAGATCTCCTCTTTTAGACATATATAACAAAGGATTTTGTGTGTGTGTATTAGATTTAGAATATGAGGGATTTGGAGGAGAATAGAATTAGAAATAAAATAATAAACATCTAGAATTGGTTACTTGAAACTCTAAAGAATTTTTCTGAATCTCTGAAGAGAGAGACTAACAAAGCTTCACTAGGTTCTCCAAAATAATTTATGAATAAAGTGAGGGGGCTAGGCTCTTATTTATAGTGATTGGAATGCACCAATATCATTGGATTTAAGTAGGTTAAAAATAATAAAATCTCGTACATTCATTTGCGTAAAACCCTAGTTGCCACCTTTGTTGACCGACCAATCTCCCCTACCCTATTGGTCGACCAGTGTAGTTATTTTAGGAATGATATTTCTTTGTCATTACTCGATTTATTTTATTCCTTAATTAACTTTTTAATGTTAACGTTAAATTTAATGATTACTTAACCCCTAAGTCTATTTACCATTACTTTACAAATTTCAGATCTGAGAATTATTTAATTATTTGAATTTGAATTATTTTGAATTTGAAAACTTCAAATGCCTATAACCTTTCCGTTTGAGCTCCGTTTTCAATATATTACACATGGAAATTGACAAGAAAATCACCATGAACACAATGCCATAACTTCCATGGTCAAATGCTTACTTTTGCAAAATTTCCATTTTTGGCCTAATCTCATTTAATTAATTTATCTAATTTATTTATTTCTTATTAATTTTTGCGGAGTGTTACATTCTCCTTGCTTAAAAAGGATTTTGTCCTTGAAATCATTCTAAGAAGCTGACAACGTAACGTGCAATAAACATCCATGTTATATAATGAAGTTATCTACACAACCATCTACTCAACCAAATATGCAATGTAATTATGTGTGCAGACATACTTTAAGTGAGCTCAATCCTAGCATGATTGTGTTATCATGACATATAAGTATATACGTATGCACCCTAAACATGCATGAAATTTCTATGTGAATGCAAAGTGATAGTGAAATGCATAGCAACCATCTCCTACCATCTGATCTAACAATCTCGATGCAACCAAAACTTAATTTTACATAGAAAAGTTTACTAGTGAAAAGCTTAGGATGAGAGATCCACATCTTCTCTTTGGTTTCCCATGTGCATTTCACTAGTTTATTTCCCCATTGTACTCGAATCAACTAAATTTCTTTGTTGCAAGCTTCCTAGTTTCATGCTCCACAATGCATGCGCATGGCACGGGATGCTATTGGCTCCATCTCATATCCACCAAATGATCAGGTTTTACCAGTAGTTGTGCTATGAAGGCATTACATCAAGTATGAAACGTGAAAAACCTTTTGGACTCTAGCCAATCTGTATGGTTGCTTTACATGGTAAGTAACTTTTCCTATTCTTTCCAAAGTTTGAAAAGGCCCAAAAAATCGTGCTGCCAACTTTCCCCATTTTCGAAATCCCACAACTTTCCTAAGATGGGAAACTATGATAAATACCATGTCTCTAACCTCGAACGTATGCTCTTTTCTTCCCTTATCCGCGTAGGATTTCTAACAATCTTGCATTACCTTCATACATTGCTTAATCAACTCTACCTTATCCGAAGTTTCGCAAACAAATCTGGGTCAAGTAGAATTTTGTTGGTGGTTTCCCATCAATAATTGAGCGATTTGCATGGCCTTCCATAAAGCACTTTAAAGGATGCACACTAATCATTGATTGTGTGACGACCCGCCCTTCTACTACCAGAAAGACGCATCATCATTAAGAAAGAAAGAGATGGGAAAATAGAAAAGATAGAGAATAAAGAACAACAACAACCGAATCTCACAGCGGAATGGAACAAAATGTAATATATCACCTAAGTATTACATAGTTTGTACATATATCAGAGTTATACAATATCAATACATGTGACAATCATACATACATACATACTAGACAGTTATAAACACCCATCTAGTTAATACAACTCAAACATTATGACTCAAAGATACTAACACAGCGGAACTATATATATATATCTACAACGCTGAAGCCTCCTGCTCCATTGCTCCTCCAGAATTCGTCAACTCTAACCTGAATCTCTTGACTACCCGTAAAAATTTGGGTACCCGAGAGTTTATGAAAAACAAAAATAAACTCCGGGTCAGACATGGGTCTGGTATGAGTAAACGGTTTAAAGTTGTTTAACTTTTGAAAAACATTTGAAAATAAAGGTATCACGTAAGACTTCCCACAAATAAATACGGGTAAGTTTTTACCTTACGCTAACCAAAACATTTTATAGGAAATCCAGTGATATTATAATAGTGTCTAGGGTTTTCAAGTAAATAGAAAATAGCCGAAATTGTTACATTCATTAAATTCCAGCTACTAGCCACAAAAGTGGGTAATACAAATCAAAACCGTAGAGTCTCGTAGGGAAAATGGATTTCCAACAATGGCAGGGCTACTGGGGTACCGCCCGTCACAGTACGGGGCCTAGATCACCGTACCGAGGATTACTCCCTTCATCCCCTGCAACACAAGGCCGGAGCCATTCCTTACTGAACAGTCCCGAACAAGATAAACCCCGCGGTTGTAGCTAGCAACCGCCCACTAAGCCGAAATATAAAAAGGGACATCTAGACAGGGGAAATATCTTGTCCTGCTTGGGCATGACCCACCTAACCTTGCTGCACATCCCCTGTTTTAGCCATTCCCGGTTGATGAGGCTTGAGGTTACGATTACCTTTATTGAACGTTATTCTTAGAATGCTCATCGTCCGCCTGACGATGTGTTGAAAGCATTCAATCCATACGAGTTCGTTCCGGGTTCGAACGAAACCGAAGGCATTATCTCGTCACACTCATTTTGGAATCACCCTCAGAGTCAACGACGATAACCCTTGCATTTTGAAAGCACCATCTCGATCTTCATTTCAGGATTCACGACCTAACGTTTAAATTGGATCGATGTGGTTTTCGGAGAATCAAAATTGATTCTTCCGATCCCGGTCCCATCGGATCCAAACGCCATTTTAAGGGCCAAGTTGTCTAATTAACTTAAACAGTTTAATAATTTAACACTTGAATTCATAAAGCCATTTAACACCGATACATAACATCAGACAAATCATATGGCAAATTAACACAGGTAAATAACTTCGGATAAATCATATAGCAAATTAATGCAAATAAATTACACACAACCATCATAGATATGTTCGGAGTATCACAGAACATCTCAGAGTATAAATAAACATCAAATGTAATCAAATAGAATCATTGATTCATATCAACAAGTTTGATTTGTTTTAAACTTAATTGTATACTTAAGAGTAAATTGTATTTTTTTCTTTGCTTGATTAATTATTAATTAATTAACTTGTTTCAGTTTATTAATTACTTATTAACTATTCACTTAATTAATGGATTAATTCTTAAGTATTAATCAATAACCTTAATTATTGATTTATAAAACTCAATTATACAATTAATTATTACTAAATTGCTAAATCAATCATTACTTTCTTAATTACAAATGATTCCACAAAATTATCGTTATAATCTTTAATTACTAATTTAATTGAGTTTGAACTATTTATTACAATTATAAATTTTATTACATTCGTAATTAATTTATCTTTCCAAATTAATTACTCAACTTTGTTTCAATAACGCTCTAAAGTTTATCAGGACTCAAAACAAATTGGTTAACACTTAATAACATAGTTTCGCTTAACTTATTTACTCTTATTTTCAAATTACATTAGCAAAATTCCAGGTATTGGAAACCCAAGTAAACTTCGCGACAAACTTGGGTAGTACTCGAGTCCATCCTTCACTTCTCTCGCGTTCCCTCTCTGGAACACTTCTTCTTCCCTGTTTCTCTTTTTACTCTTCTTTTTTTTTTCAATGCTTAAGTTAAAACTGATACAATCCTCAAACACACACACGACCATAGACCCAGGAACAAAACTCGAAGTCAATCACGCGAACAACTCGAGTTACACTCGAGTCGACACGAGCAGCTTCTTCACACCGCCGTGCACAACCATCTGTGCACGTACACCCCCCTCCGACGCTCTTCCATCACCTGGCCTGATTGCCGACAAGTCGATCGCCATCCACTCATTGAATTCCAACACCCCAAACTTTGATGAGATTCGTGAAAGAGAAAAGAGGATTCGAGCTCCCAATCCAAGGAAATGCTCTGACCAACTCCCACCATGTTCAGGTGAGACAAACCCCCTGTAGCTTCGAAACTCCGGCTACATCACCCTCGACCTCCACACTACCCTCCCTTCCAGCCACACAACACTCGATGCACCGTGCTAGTCACCACGACCGAAACTTCCAATTTGTTCAGAAAGTCGAACAAAACCCTATTTTTACCTCAATCTCAAAATCCATACATTCGAAAATTATTCTAATATTTTTCTAGTGTCAAAAGGATTACAAGCTTGCTTCGTATGAATTTACAGAAATTAAAATTAACACAACATCCCAAAATTGACTGAAACCCATTTTAGTTTCATCTTGAAACTGCTCTTAATACCCCTATTTAAAAATCATAATTTTTATACTAAAAATCCTAATTTTGTATCTGAATTTGAAATATGTTATTGAATCCCTAAATCTAAACATTCGAATTTTGATCTTTGAATCCCTTTACCTGTAGTTTGAATAAACAATGTTGATAACATGCTGTAAAACTTTAAAGCAAAACTTGCAGGCATTGATTTAAGTAAACTACTTACATTAGCATCAAAGTCCAGGTTTCAAACATTTATATGAAGAATCATTTACAATTCCTTTGTTTTACTATCAACAAATTAGACCATAGCAACTTTTCCAGAGCAACAGCAAATTACTCAAGGCTACTTATTGAAGCAATGACCCAAAACACACCATTTATAAGCTACAAATACAAGTATAGATTAAAGATAAGTTTGCTCACCAAACAGTGTTGAAACTTAAAACAGAAGATAAAGTATTGATGAAGAATACTGCAGAAGAATTTCCTGAAGCCCTCTCTTTAGCTTTCTGTTTTAAATAAATTTCCAGTTTGCAAAGCAACAGATGATTATCCTCTCTCCTTATTTGATTCTCAGGTTTGTTTTAAGTTTTTATTGAGTTTTATATACGAATATAAAGATATGGTACATATATATGTATAAGCTACTTTGAACAATACAGGTGATAACTGGCCAGCCACCATATTTGACCCAATAAAAATCTTAGTATTAAATTTACTGCAAATATGAAATGATTTTGGTCTCGGCTGCATGTACTTGTTTAAACAAGAAGTTAGGCTAATTAATGTTTTTGCTTTTAATTATGGTAGCAAGAAATAAATGTTTACTGCCTGTTGCAAATTTTGGTACAAAGATATTTATTGTTACTTACTTTGTTGTACAAGATATTCATCATTTTCGGCCAAACATGTTTTCATATAAACACAGGCTTTGTTTTTATTATATTTAAAGTAAAACTTGTTTTATATTAAAGTGGACTTGCTTCCTGAGGCATAAAACTGTACATAGCACATATATGTTTATTACTGGTTTACATTCATTTTCAGTTTATAAAATTTTTCTCTGGACAAAGATGTTTGAACATTTTCAATTGTTCAATTTCATATTTGTTTTCATTTAATGAATGCTTCATTTATGCTTAACAAGTAGTAAATGTTCAGATTTTCTGGGCTTGTCTTATTTTTCTCTGACAAGAAGTTGTATTTTATTTGTTAATTAAATTTTTAAACATTTGATTTACACATACTTATATTTATAGATTTCAAATTATAATTTATATTTGTATATTTTTGTTACTTTAATTACATCTTATAATTTATGATTGTGTTTTATACTAGTTTTGAATGTTAATACCTATATTGTTTTGCACATCCATATTTGTGTTAAATATTTTCATGTTTGTTTATTTTAAAACTTATCATTTTAAAAAACCAAAATTGTATTCATATAAATTATCAAATAATAAAATATTGAATCTTTGATTTGATTTTATTAAATAAGGAAGATTTGTTTTTAATGGTTTTGAAGTATTCTATTTAAATTTTCTAATCAAAACTTTCTTTTATAAAACATATAACTGTTATATATCCAAAATCTCATCAAGTTAAACATTGACAAGCTTATATTTAATTAAAATTAGATTAAATATTTATTAAAATGTATCGTCAAAATTCCAGGTCGTTACATTCCCCCCCTTAAAAGAATTTCATCCCCGAAATTTAAACAACAGTAAATTCAAAAGCTTTTATATTAATCATCCAAACATACATATCATTTATATATTAACAACAAACAAACAGTCTATTCTAACAAACAACACTAGCTATCCGAACACAAATTCGGATAAGTTTCCCTAAAAGTATCGAGAGTTTGACTCTCGATGATCAACAATCCAAACTGGATTCCTGACCACAATTCAATTCGACTCAACTTCAAATTTCCTGAATTACTGGTTTAACAATCAATGATGAATCATGAACAAATTTCCTGAGATATATGGAATATACAATAAATTCCAGACATCCATTCTAGCAATTAAATTTTAAAAGCTACAGTATTAACCCTTTCCAAATTTAATTGACTCTTTTACAGAATTTCAATATCTATTCAATCAAGCCCGTACGATGTACATATACCATTCGTACGCAATACCAAATCCGATTACTCACTCGATCACACAATTTCACTTCCGAACTAGTATCGTCCACCCGACTTCCTAGTACGGACTCAGAACTGGTTTTCTTGTAAGCAACTGCCATTCTCCTTGCATAGTCACAACTATGATAGAGAATTCCCAGAATCAATCAAAATCCCAATCCATGGTTCGTCGTCGAAAATCGAGTGAAAAATCCTAACTCGGATCGATATAATTATCTCGAAATTCTGTGCTCGAATCTGGATCAGTTCGTTATGCGAATAAAATAATATACGTACATTCTACGTATTTATATTCATTGATTATCAACCATATCAATTTTCTTTTATTCACATTATTCTGATGCTATCCACTTGGAATAATTTCTCAGTATCAATTTTACTTAAGATTTCACTCTTCATTTATTAAGCTTAATATAAGCATTATATATATACCCTTACATTATTATTTGTTACTTAAGCCTTAATCTTCTTATTTAAACCTGAATTACCAATTCCATATGAATTCAACTTTCTTAATCTCTGAATATTGAACCTTTATTGATCATCTCCATTTATAACTGATTCCTATTATTATTTTATTATTAGTTTCATTTATTAGTTTACTTTAAATTTTCAATTGAAATTGTTTTGTTGCTAGAAATTTTTTTTTGTATATAGTTTTCAAATTCTGAAAAGCTTTGACATATTCTCCATTACATATTTTCATAAGCACATATGTAAGGTTCCAATTCCCAACCCAATTAATCTCAATCAATTCTCAAACCATTCCCTTTTAATTAAAAGGAATTTGCAACATACTTGCTTATATAATCCATTTAAGCCAAATAATTGCTTATTTATTTCAAATGATTTCAAAATCATCCTATTTTGCTTCCAATAATTCATAGAATTTATCTAATTCTCATTTACTTCAAACAACCCAATTCCATATGCAATTCAACAATATTATTGTGAATAAACAATCACTTAAGCTTTATAACAAATCTTAAATTGATTTCAATTCAATTTACACTTGATTCCATCCCAATTAAATTATTCACAATCCTTCTATTACATTTTCTTTCATTTCAAAAGTTTGATTCCAAACCATTTTATTAAATTTGACAACCCATATTTTAAATTAATCATCTCACAATTTATTTAAGTCATTAACTGTTTCACTTAATAACTTAAGTTCATTCTATTCCACCAATTCCCATTCAAATCTTTGATTTTATTTTCACTTAATCAAATCCCACTATTTACTAATCTATTTGATTAGTTTATTCTTTTATTCATCCTTAAATTGTTAATTTACGTTAACAATTCATTATTGAATTTATAGTAAAGTCATTCAATTTATGCTTGAATTAGATTTGTTTATAACTCACACCATTTCTATTTAAATCCAATTCACTACTTACTTTGATTTACATTTACTTATTTACATAAGAATTTTATCTCATTCAATATTATTTATGACTCAGTTGAATTCATTTAATTTCAATGTTATTCCAACTCAACTTCGGTTAAATTTAGCTACTTACCAATCTTTAAATTTATTTCTTAATATATGAGCTCAAAAACTTATTCGTTTACCTTAAGGTTTATATTACTCATTTGAGTCATTTCATCTCATAACCACAATTTCAGATTATATATATAACACTTAGCATCTTAAGGTATAAATTTCCTCCTCACAATTTATTATCACTTTACCTTCAAATATTATATCCAATTAAGTTCATTTTGAACTTCAATTTCATTTAACTTTATCTCGGGTTAACCTCAAGTATATTTCTTATTTTATTTACTTAAGTTAAATTTTAATACTGGGATCAAAATTCCCGATTTTTTTTTTTATTATTAATATCAACTTTACTTTATAAGTTCAACAGTTAATTCATTCAAACCTTTCACATTATTTAAATAGAATTTTTCTTAAAATTCAATTGCCCGGTTTCCATTTCCAAAACCTATTTAAAATGATAACTACACATACCTACTTGGTATATCAACTCAAATTTTCAACTTTCAAACACTTATTTTCACTAAAACAAATTTTCTCCTTTTGAAAATTTTGGAACAACTTGCATACCCAACAACCCCAAACAATATCATAACCAAAAATAATTTTCCAAAACAAAATTCCATTATTTTTCTTTCCTTCAAATCTTTGGAAAAACATTTCAAACATTCCCAAGATTTTAAATTTCCAAATCCTTTGATTAAATTCATTTAAACACTTTCAAGTTCCCGGGACTTAAATTCTGGTTTAATCAAATGTTAATTATATTCCTTTTTATTTAAAATCATTCTTAAATAATTTTTTATTTGGTTATAAACCACTCACATTTAAATTTTTATTCGATTGTACTATTAACAATCAAACATCCAAGTATATATAGTTATTTTAGAAAAATATTCCTTTATATCAAAATATAATTTTGGGTAAAATTATTTCCTTTACCCTATCTTTAAAAACAATACTGTGTCGAATTGCTCTATTCAAGTGTTTAGAAACCCCTTCGATACAGTTTTCGAGACTGTGCCGACGAAGGTTCATATACTACTCAATAAATCAATCAACGCAATATAAAACAACTTTATATTCACTAACAAATACGCGCTCATACCTATTAATACACTCAAACTCATTTTTAGAGTACTGCTGACTCTATTTTATGAGTAATCACTACCAGAGCCAAGGTTATGACCAACCTATGCTCTGATACCAACTGTGACGACCCGCCCTTCTACTACCAGAAAGACGCATCATCATTAAGAAAGAAAGAGATGGGAAAATAGAAAAGATAAAGAAGAAAGAACAACAACAACCGAATCTCACAGCGGAATGGAACAAAATATAATATATCACCTAAGTATTACATAGTTTGTACATATATCAGAGTTATACAATATCAATACATGTGACAATCATACATACATACATACTAGACAGTTATAAACACCCATCTAGTTAATACAACTCAAACATTATGACTCAGAGATACTAACACAGCGGAACTATATATATATCTACAACGCTGAAGCCTCCTGCTCCATTGCTCCTCCAGAATTCGTCAACTCTAACCTGAATCTCTTGACTACCCGTAAAAATTTGGGTACCCGAGAGTTTATGAAAAAAAAAATAAACTCCGGGTCAGACATGGGTCTGGTATGAGTAAACGGTTTAAAGTTGTTTAACTTTTGAAAAACATTTGAAAATGAAGGTATCACGTAAGACTTCCCACAAATAAATACGGGTAAGTTTTTACCTTACGCTAACCAAAACATTTTATAGGAAATCCAGTGATATTATAATAGTGTCTAGGGTTTTCAAGTAAATAGAAAATAGCCGAAATTGTTACATTCATTAAATTCCAGCTACTAGCCACAAAAGTGGGTAATACAAATCAAAACCGTAGAGTCTCGTAGGGAAAATGGATTTCCAACAATGGCAGGGCTACTGGGGTACCGCCCGTCACAGTACGGGGCCTAGATCACCGTACCGAGGATTACTCCCTTCATCCCCTGCAACACAAGGCCGGAACCATTCCTTACTGAACAGTCCCGAACAAGATAAACCCCGCGGTTGTAGCTAGCAACCGCCCACTAAGCCGAAATATAAAAAGGGACATCTAGACAGGGGAAATATCTTGTCCTGCTTGGGCATGACCCACCTAACCTTGCTGCACATCCCCTGTTTTAGCCATTCCCGGTTGATGAGGCTTGAGGTTACGATTACCTTTATTGAACGTTATTCTTAGAATGCTCATCGTCCGCCTGACGATGTGTTGAAAGCATTCAATCCATACGAGTTCGTTCCGGGTTCGAACGAAACCGAAGGCATTATCTCGTCACACTCATTTTGGAATCACCCTCAGAGTCAACGACGATAACCCTTGCATTTTGAAAGCACCATCTCGATCTTCATTTCAGGATTCACGACCTAATGTTTAAATTGGATCGATGTGGTTTTCGAAGAATCAAAATTGATTCTTCCGATCCCGGTCTCATCGGATCCAAACGCCATTTTAAGGGCCAAGTTGTCTAATTAACTTAAACAGTTTAATAATTTAACACTTGAATTCATAAAGCCATTTAACACCGATACATAACATCAGACAAATCATATGGCAAATTAACACAGGTAAATAACTTCGGATAAATCATATAGCAAATTAATGCAAATAAATCACACACAACCATCATAGATATGTTCGGAGTATCACAGAACATCTCAGAGTATAAATAAACATCAAATGCAATCAAATAGAATCATTGATTCATATCAACAAGTTTGATTTGTTTTAAACTTAATTGTATACTTAAGAGTAAATTGTATTTTTTTCTTTGCTTGATTAATTATTAATTAATTAACTTGTTTCAGTTTATTAATTACTTATTAACTATTCACTTAATTAATGGATTAATTCTTAAGTATTAATCAATAACCTTAATTATTGATTTATAAAACTCAATTATACAATTAATTATTACTAAATTGCTAAATCAATCATTACTTTCTTAATTACAAATGATTCCACAAAATTATCGTTATAATCTTTAATTACTAATTTAATTGAGTTTGAACTATTTATTACAATTATAAATTTTATTACATTCGTAATTAATTTCTCTTTCCAAATTAATTACTCAACTTTGTTTCAATAACGCTCTAAAGTTTATCAGGACTCAAAACAAATTGGTTAACACTTAATAACATAGTTTACACTTAACTTATTTACTCTTATTTTCAAATTACATTAGCAAAATTCCAGGTATTGGAAACCCAAGTAAACTTCGCGACAAACTTGGGTAGTACTCGAGTCCATCCTTCACTTCTCTCGTGTTCCCTCTCTGGAACACTTCTTCTTCCCTGTTTCTCTTTTTACTCTTTTTTTTTTCAATGCTTAAGTTAAAACTGATACAATCCTCAAACACACACACGACCATAGACCCAGGAACAAAACTCGAAGTCAATCACGCGACCAACTCGAGTTACACTCGAGCCGACACGAGCAGCTTCTTCACGCCGCCGTGCACAACCATCTGTGCACGTACACCCCCCTCCGACGCTCTTCCATCACCTGGCCTGATTGCCGACAAGTCGATCGCCATCCACTCATTGAATTCCAACACCCCAAACTTCGATGAGATTCATGAAAGAGAAAAGAGGATTCGAGCTCCCAATCCAAGGAAATGCTCTGACCAACTCCCACCATGTTCAGGCGAGACAAACCCCCTGTAGCTTCGAAACTCCGGCTACATCACCCTCGACCTCCACACTACCCTCCCTTCCAGCCACACAACACTTGATGCACCGTGCTAGTCACCACGACCGAAACTTCCAATTTGTTCAGAAAGTCGAACAAAACCCTATTTTTACCTCAATCTCAAAATCCATACATTCGAAAATTATTCTAATATTTTTCTAGTGTCAAAAGGATTACAAGCTTGCTTCGTATGAATTTACATAAATTAAAATTAACACAACATCCCAAAATTGACTGAAACCCATTTTAGTTTCATCTTGAAACTGCTCTTAATACCCCTATTTAAAAATCATAATTTTTATACTAAAAATCCTAATTTTGTATCTGAATTTGAAATATGTTATTGAATCCCTAAATCTAAACATTCGAATTTTGATCTTTGAATCCCTTTACCTGTAGTTTGAATAAACAATGTTGATAACATGCTGTAAAACTTTAAAGCAAAACTTGCAGGCATTGATTTAAGTAAACTACTTACATTAGCATCAATGTCCAGGTTTCAAACATTTATATGAAGAATCATTTACAATTCCTTTGTTTTACTATCAACAAATTAGACCATAGCAACTTTTCCAGAGCAACAGCAAATTACTCAAGGCTACTTATTGAAGCAATGACCCAAAACACACCATTTATAAGCTACAAATACAAGTATAGATTAAAGATAAGTTTACTCACCAAACAGTGTTGAAACTTAAAACAGAAGATAAAGTATTGATGAAGAATACTGCAGAAGAATTTCCTGAAGCCCTCTCTTTAGCTTTCTGTTTTAAATAAATTTCCAGTTTGCAAAGCAATAGATGATTATCCTCTCTCCTTATTTGATTCTCAGGTTTGTTTTAAGTTTTTATTGAGTTTTATATACGAATATAAAGATATGGTACATATATATAGAGAAGCTACTTTGAACAATACAGGTGATAACTGGCCAGCCACCATATTTGAGCCAATAAAAATCTTATTGTTAAATTTACTGCAAATATGAAATGATTTTGGTCTCGGCTGCATGTACTTGTTTAAACAAGAAGTTAGGCTAATTAATGTTTTTGCTTTTAATTATGGTAGCAAGAAATAAACGTTTACTGCCTGTTGCAAATTTTGGTACAAAGATATTTATTGTTACTTACTTTGTTGTACAAGATATTCATCATTTTCGGCCAAACATGTTTTCATATAAACACAGGCTTTGTTTTTATTATATTTAAAGTAAAACTTGTTTTATATTAAAGTGGACTTGCTTCCTGAGGCATAAAACTGCACATAGCACATATATGTTTATTACTGGTTTACATTCATTTTCAGTTTATAAAATTTTTCTCTGGACAAAGATGTTTGAACATTTTCAATTGTTCAATTTCATATTTGTTTTCATTTAATGAATGCTTCATTTATGCTTAACAAGTAGTAAATGTTCAGATTTTCTGGGCTTGTCTTATTTTTCTCTGACAAGAAGTTGTATTTTATTTGTTAATTAAATTTTTAAACATTTGATTTACACATACTTATATTTATAGATTTCAAATTATAATTTATATTTGTATATTTATGTTACTTTAATTACATCTTATAATTTATGATTGTGTTTTATACTAGTTTTGAATGTTAATACCTATATTGTTTTGCACATCCATATTTGTGTTAAATATTTTCATGTTTGTTTATTTTAAAACTTATCATTTTAAAAAACCAAAATTGTATTCATATAAATTATCAAATAATAAAATATTGAATCTTTGATTTGATTTTATTAAATAAGGAAGATTTGTTTTTAATGGTTTTGAAGTATTCTATTTAAATTTTCTAATCAAAACTTTCTTTTATAAAACATATAACTGTTATATATCCAAAATCTCATCAAGTTAAACATTGACAAGCTTATATTTAATTAAAATTAGATTAAATATTTATTAAAATGTATCGTCAAAATTCCGGGTCATTACAGATTGGTAACTATTATTATATGCGAACTCGACTAACAGTAGGTGCTGCTCCTAGTATCCTCCAAAGTCCACGATGCATGCTCCCAACAAATCCTATAAGATCTTATTCACTCATTCAGTTTGTCCATCGGTCTATGGGTGGTAAGCAGTACTAAGATTCAACGCAATTTCTAAAGCTTCTTCTAAACTCCTTCAAAACTCGCTGATAAATAAGAGGTCCCTATCATCAACGATGCTAACTGGAATTCCATGAAGTCAAACCACCTCCTTGATATAAATCTATGCTAGAGATGTTGTAGTCCTATCGCTCCTAATGGTAATAAGTGGGTGCTTTTAGGGAGTCTATCCACTATGACCCAAACTGCTTTATTTCCTCTTTGACTCCTAGGCCACCCATCTATAAAGTTCACTGATATATGTTCCAATTTTCAAGTCGAAATTTCTAATGACAATAACAATCCTCTAGACTTACGCTGTGAGTCGGTGGAAAGGGATCTTAAGGCTAAATTTACACTAGAGGGAGGGTGAATAGTGTTTAATGGATTATATGAATAATATTCAAAAAAATTAAGATTCTACTTGGAATGATGCAATTAACAATCTCAGAAACAATCACGGAATTGAAGTGCAGATAAAAGTAAATATCGTAAAAGGAAAAAGGAAAGAACACATTATGATTTTATACTAGTTCAGAGTTATCCACATATAATCATACACAATTCCTTGTGCGGATTACTTTTCAACTAGTAAATGCAAATATAATTTTGATTTCGAGGCTAGGAGACACACCCTCCAAAATCGCAACCTTTGGGTAGAGTCACTTTGATTTTTGGGCTACAAGCACACCTACTATTTTTACAGGCTACTAAGCACACCCAATTGATTTTAACTGGCTACAACCATACTTGCTTAGATTTTAGGATACCAAGCATACCACAAAGTATAAGAATATGATTTGATAGAGTTTACAGACTCAGATCTTCAGTCTTGATTACAATTGATCTTATGACTCTTGAATAGCATTTTGATCCTGAGAGAAATGAGAGAAATCGGTGGGTATATGAAAGAGAATCAAACAAGTAATAATTGAATTTGATTCTGGTTAAATTTTGGTGGAGTTTAGATAGAAATTGATTTAGAAATCAAGAGAGTGAAAAAGGGAGAGAAAAATAACAAAGTAGCTGATTAAAATTCATTTGGAAGTCTAGTGTATATATATGAAAACAATGGTCATGTCCATTCGCGAAGAGGTATGATGAAAGAAACTTCCACTTAAAATTTGATTTTTGAAATTCACGGCTAGTATGTCAACATACTCATAGAGAATATGTCGACATATCCCTTTGTAATTTGAAAATTCACTTTATGAAAAAAATTGAAAATATTATGTTTTGTAAAATATTTTGAAACTTTTTACAATTATTTAAACATAGTGTATACATATTTCAATCATATCAAAACTTAATAAAAATTTGTAAAGTAATTTTGAAATATTTAATCAGTATAATCAATATAACGTAAATAATATATGTAAAATCAATATAGTTATAAAATTATTAAAGTATAAACAAAAATTCAATATATATACATAAACTTTTTTTTAGCAGAGCCTAGCGCGGTTGATTGGGCCCTAACCTGATTTTGTTGCAACGAACAATAAAATAAAAATGCTCACTTCAAGCACCAAAACACACAAAGAAAAACTGGGAAAATACAACAAGCTCACTGACTAGAAAAAGAAGGTGGAAGAAAAAGGAGACACGAGCAAAACTCGAAGAAAAACTAAATTATCTCCAAGCAGCCACCAAAGCATTGGAGAAAATAGACATTGTAACGCCCCACTCCGAGACCCACTCTAGTAAAGAGTATTACGGAGTAATATCGTCTACTAGAACGGAGAATAGAGTATAATGGAAGCGACCATATGTAATCAAGCTATAACTAACTACTGAATACGTCGAATAGGTGGTTTTCTTTTCTCAAGTGGTTCGACATATCCAATAGATATTTATAACGAAACTACAATGGCTAAAAATAGATTCAGAACAAACATAATAACAACGATAATATATCCATCACAGAACAGTCACAGAGCATAAGTACATCATAACGTCAATACAAGTCCAAATGTAAAGAAAGTGGATACAAACCCACCGCTCACACATGTGAGTCAAAAATATATACATAAGAGACTGAATAATCAGAGTATCAAAATAGTGGAAAAATATAAAGAGCTATCTATCAGCATAGCAGATAATGTCCAAGCGGAAGCACAGAAGCTAAGTCCAGAGACCTAACCTGAAACAACTCGATCTAACCCGAGCGAAAACACTCGGATCAGGCTAGCTAAACAATCAATAATAACTAATATATATATAAGAATGCAGTACATAAATAAAACAGTACTTCTCCGAAGAGGAGAGTATTATGGACCACATGAATAAAATGACGATCCCCAATCAACTATAAACAGTAAAAATCACCAAAAAGAATATCAACACCAAAGTGTTGAATAAATAAAATCGCCTCATATCACCGGCGTAGCTAAAGCTATATAAAGTTGCCCATAGGCAATAATCCCAAGAGTGCCCAGAGTCTATAATCAATGCCCAAGCAAAGATCGATGCTCCAAAGAGCAATAGGGATATACTGAAAAGTCAATGAAATCGAACACTGAAAAAGCTGTGTCCAGAGACACTGTGAATCCACAAGGTAATCGCACTTACATCATATGGTTCCATAGAACCAACACCGAATGGTGGTACTCGAATGGATATAAAAATCATCAGATAATACAAGTATAGCACGTGCACCGACCAGAGTTGTTATTGCCAAATACTGTAGAGTTGTGATCGATCACTCGCACAGATGCGGAACGCGCGAGACGGCGAGATCCTTCCCAAAAGGATAAATGCCCAAAGGCACATGTCGAAAAACTGCTCCATAGAGCAGGTGTCCAGAGACGGTTGCCCAGAGGCGTGGTGACCCAGAGGTCCAGTACTGGCCGCCCGTAGGCTAATGTGTCACAAACTTCTTGGAGAGGAACCCGTAAAGTGTTAACAATGAGTCTCATACCCCACGTTCGCACTAAACGGTTTACTATCCAATAGCAAGCTCACAGTCCAAACAATAAAAAGTCCATCTCGTATCATCGGTAAACAAGACCCAAAGGTCAAAACGATCAATCGACTAGGTCGGGGATTAATCGGAAAGAAAATACACACGGTTCCATAAGCCAGAGATTTCATAACCGTTTAAGCACCTTCCCACTTCGCTCGACGTGCTAAAAAGTGAGTGTGAGATTTTTATTATAGAAAATAATGGTGCGAAACGGATTTAAAATTGATTTTGAAATCACTTTAAAACGGCTTTTGAAAACTCTCCTATTATGGAGTAAATAGTTTAATAATTAAAAATAACATTATAAAATAATTTTGAAAACCATTTAGGAGTGAAAAATCCTTTTAAAATAGTTCATAGAACTCGTGTACGAAATCTAGAGACAAATCTCAAAGAAAGCAATAAATCGGAAAAATCACTGAAAACTAATATTCGTTTTGGTAAATCTCCGAATGGTTGTGAATCAAAGTTCGACAATTTCTGATTAGCAATTGAAGCCCAAAGGTTCATTGCAGAAACGAACAATTTGAAGCGGTTGCACTAAAATGGTGCAACCCGGACTCGGTTGCACCAAAAATGGTGCAACCGGTGGGTCGGAACCCGGCTGCACCAAGTGGGTGCAGACCATTTTATAGAAGCCGGCTGCACCACATGGTGCAGCCCGTTTCTGTGAACCAGGATGCACCATGCGGTGCAGCTGGTTTGGTCCAGCCCCAGCCCGCATGGGGTGGGAAGACATAGCAAGCCCAACCCACATGGGCTGGGGGATAGGCAAGCCCTAGCCCGCATGGGCTGGGGAGATGGGGCAAGCCCCAGCCCGCCTGGGTGGGGAAAAATAACAAGCCCCAACCCGCTTGGGCTGGAAAAATAGGGACAAGCTCCAGCCCGCATGGGCTGGGGAGATAGGGATGCAGGCCTTGGCCCGCGTCAGCACTGGGTCGCGCGGGCCATACGCCCGCGCGCTGAATTTCTTGCCCGCACGGGCCCTGCGGCCGCGTGGGAGGGGTATAGCGGGCCGCACTGTGCGGGCCCGCTCTTGGCATGCACGCCATCCCACTAAGGGCTGGCCTGCTATCGGCTAGCCCAACCGGGCTAGCCTGCTCCGCTCGGGCAGCAGTTTGGGTGCAACCCAGGCCTGCCCTGGTGCACTCAGACCACTGTTTCAGCTTGTTTTCAGGCTGAAGCATTCCAGCCAGCTGGAAATGCTGATTTTGGTGATTTTGGGGAGTTTTTTTTCAAGTTTTTGGCATCAAATTTCACCAATATCAATCACAAACTACTATACAATGATTACTACACTATTTTAAAGGAAACAAAGGGCCAAAGCTTAGCATTACCTTAGGAAGCAATATCACAAGCACTAATGTGCACACCCCAAAATGAAAGCAAAGATGATCAAAGAGCTATGATTCACATGTTACATAATAAAATATGTGTTACCAAATGGTTACCGAAATCAAAGATGATTAAACACATATTAGAAGAGGTTTTTAGCAATATACCTCTCTAGAAAGCAACAAAGACCAATATAGCATCAACCCGAGTTAGCAAAAGATGATTAGGAGGCTATAAGATCAAAAACACATAAAACGTGTGTTACCAAATAAATTTCAGAAATTAGAAAGATATAAAAACGGATTTGAGGTGGGTATTTGCATTACCTTTGCATAGAATGACTTGCATAAGCTAAAACTAGAAGGAGATGAAGATAGAGGCCATTTTAGTTAAGAATGCTTTAGGAAATGATTAGGGTTTTGATTAGGGATGAATGAATGAGGTTAGGAGAGTTTGAGATAATTTATAGAGGAGGTTTAGGGTGGGTTATTGGGCTAGGTTTAGTAACCCAATAAGAAGAGAGTTATTTACATGTTTCCAAAAATTAGTCTAAGTGTTCATATATGTTTATAAAACTCATTTTTCTTATCCAAACCCGTTTTAAAATCTCTCCTAAAATATTTAACTTTAAAAAAAATAACATTTTATCCTTATTTCAAAATCCCATATTTCACATTTAATTAAAATAGCCTTTTTCAAATAAATTTTGTTATTCCAAATCCTTTTATGCTTCATTAAATAAATAAAGAATCCAAACTTTTATTTATTAATTGGTAATGCAAATCCCGGGTTGTTACAGACTCCCCCCTTAAGAAAATTACGTCCCCGCAATTCCTTAAGATAGATGTCGTCTATAATGTCAAATCCACAAAAGAAGTGATAGAGATAAAACAGAGAATTCTCACCCGCAGTAGAAGATGGGAGAAAGCCAGGATAAGAGCGCTCGATAGATTCTCTGGTCTCCCAATTGTTGTCCTTAGGATTCGGTGACCATTGAATCTTCACGAGTGGAACCTCTTTGTTGCGAAGGCGTCTAACCTCCGAATCAAGCACATGAAGAGGTTGCTTCTCCAAAGATAAATCAGGTAAGATCTCTAAATCAGGCATGACATGCGGCTCAATGATAGAATCAGGATCGCGGACACACATGCGAAGCTGGGAAACACGGAACACGTCGTGTATTCCAGAGAAGTGAGCAGGTAGAGCCACACGATAAGCAACGGGGCCGATGCGTTCCGTAATAGGAAATGGTCCAACATAGCGAGCAGCCAACTTCCCTGTAGAGCTGAAACGCACAACCCCCTTCATGGGAGAAACCCGAACAAAGACAAAATCGCCAATGGAGAACTCAAGAGGCTTCCTACGATTGTCCGCGTAGGATTTCTGGCAGTCGTGTGCCTCTTTCATTCTCTGACGGATAAACACGATCTTTTCAGAAGATTCCCAAACTGAATCTGGACCAAGAATGAGCTTCTCGCCAGATTCTAACTAACAAGCAGGAGAGCAACATGGCCTTCCGTATAGAGCCTCGAAAGGTGTCATACCGATACTAGACTGAAAGCTGTTGTTGTAGGAGAACTCTACAAGCGGTAAGTGATCCTCCCAACTACCTCCGAAATCCAGAATACAACAGCGCAAAAGATCCTCTAAAACACGATTCACCCTCTCCGTTTGACCGTCAGTCTGAGGATGATAAGCAGTCGAGAGATTCAGCTTTGAGCCCAAAGCTGACTGTAGGCACTTCTAGAAGTAACTAGTAAAGATAGTGTCTCGATCACAGACGATAGAGCTAGGAATGCCATGAAGTCGAACGACTTCCTTCACATATAGCTTGGCAAGCTGAGGAGCAGTCCGAGTGGACTTAATAGGAATGAAATGAGCTGATTTGGTCAAGCGATCGACGATGACCCAAATAGAAGTATGGCCCGACCTCGATCGAGGCAGACCGTCAATAAAATCCATGGATATCTGATCTCATTTCCACAATGGAATCTCTAGCGGCTGAAGAAGACCAGATGGACACTGATGCTCGGCTTTGATCTGTTGAGAAGTCATGCAACGGCTCACATAACTTGCAACATCACTCTTCATGCCCTCCCAATAAAATAGGCGACACATGTCAGCATACATCTTACTCGACCCGGGATGAATAGTGTACCTAGTGCGATGACACTCGTCTAGAATGTCACGCCTAAGAAATGAATTAGATGGCAAAACAATACGGTTCTTCCTCCGAAGGCACCGATGAAAATCAATAGAATAGTCTAGCAAAGTATCATCACTGGATCCTGACTCGAGAAGATGAATGAAATGCAATACGTCTGGATCCTGCCGCTGAGCATGGGCAATGCGATCCAACAAGATGGGACGAGCTTCCAAGCTGGATAATAAGACAGGAGCATCAGAAGATGGAGCTCGATCTCTAATATCACATAAAGATAGAGTCTCAAGAACATTCCACTCGGCAATCATCATAGAAACAACTGCCAAGTGTTTGCGACTGAGCGCATCTGCAACACGATTCCCCTTGCCAGGGGTATACTGAATATCTAAATCATATGAGGCGAGAAACTCAATCCATCGCTGCTGCCTCATGTTGAGATCTCTCTGGCTGAAAAGATACTTCAGAGACTTATGATCGGTGTAAAGAGTGAAGCGTTCGCCTAATAGAAAGTGACGCCACGTCTTCAAGGCAAAGACGATAGCTGCCAACTCAAGATCATGAGTCGGATAGCGAACCTCATTCGGACGTAGCTGCCTAGAAGCATAAGCAACTACCCGATCCTTCTGCATAAGCACAGCACCGAGGCCGCTACCACAAGCGTCGGTGTAAACAACAAGATCCTGGTTACTCTCAGGAACCACAAGGATAGGAGCATGAGTGAGAAGTTCCTTCAATCGCTGAAAAGAAGCTTCACACTTATCAGACCAAATAAAGCGAACACCCTTACGAGTCAGCGTCATAAGGGGAAGTGCAACTCGAGAGAAATCCTTGATAAACCGATGGTAATAACCTGCCAGACCAAGAAAGCTGCGAATATCATGAACGTTCTCGGGCTGCTTCCAATTCTGAATAGCTTCGACCTTGGCAGGATCGACAGAAATACCCTCAGATGATACAATATGACCCAAGAACTTGACCTTGCTCTCCCAGAAATGGAACTTGGAGAGCTTGGCCCTAAGCTTATGCTGATGAAGAGTATCCAAGACGATCCGTGGATGAAGAGCATGCTGTGCCTCAGATCTAGAATAAACAAGAATATCGTCAATGAAAACCAGAACGGATCTATCGATGTATTCCCGGAATACTCGATTCATGAGATCGACGAAGAAAGCCGGAGCGTTCATCAAGCCGAATGGCATGACCAACCACTCAAAAGAACCATAACGAGTGCGAAATGCTGTAAGAGGAATGCTACCTTCCGCAACTTGGAGTTGATGAAATCCGGTGGCAAGGTCGAGCTGGGAAAAGACCTTCGCACCGCTCAACTGATCAAACATATCGTCTATCTGTGGCAATGGATAACGATTTCTGATGGTCAACTCATTAAGCTTGCGATAGTCAATGCAAAGCCTAAGAGAGCCATCGGGCTTCTTAACGAAGACCACAGCAGCACCCCATGGCGAAGAACTGGACCGAATGAACTGCTTCGCCTCAAGCTCTACTAACTGCTTCTTGAGTTCCTCATTCTCTTTAGTAGACATCCTCGTGGGAGGACGCCCAACTGGGTGGGAGCCTGGAATGAGATCGATGCGGAGCTCAATGGCCCGCTTTGGCGGCAGGCCTGATACTGGCTCAAATATATCGGGAAATCCCAAACAACAGGAATACGAGATATGTCCACATCTTCATCTTGTGAATCAAGAGAAAATAAAGTAATATCAGAAATTCCAACATCTTGAAGAGCAATAGCTAACGGAGCGGACAAGTCAGGATGACGAAGAAATAATATCTGCTCCGAACAAATGATTTTGGCGTCATACTGAGCAAGCCAATCCATGCCAAGAATCATGTCAAATCCCAAATACTCCATAACGTGCAGATTCGCACGGAAAGAAAATCCACAAAGATCAATATCTATATCCTCACAAAGCAAGCTAAGGGTCGTGGATCCGCCGATGGGATTCACAATCCTTAGTGAAGAAACCAAACAAGTAACATCCAAGGATAAAGCATCTACTAGATCCTTTGACACGAATGAGTGAGAGGCACCCGTATCAAAGAGAACTCTACAAGGTCTATCACGAAATAAAAGAGAACCTTCAAGAACGAAAGGATGCGTACCTCGAGGCAGAGCTGAAGATATAGGAGCTTTGGCAGCATTAAGCTTGCCAGATCTAGGAGGTGCAGTAGGACAAGTGGAGATCCTGTGTCCCTCCTTCTTGCAGAAGGTGCAATAGAGAGGTTTGGGACACTCTCGAATAAAGTGATCAGGAGAACCGCAGTTGAAGCATTTCTTCGGGGGACGTGTCCCACTAGGCTGAGCAGGAGACTGGGACTGAGGACGAGTCTGAGGCTGAGTCTGAAAAGTAGAACTGCCAGTCTTCTTCTTCTTGTTCCAAGGCTTGGTCTTCTGAAATGGACCCCGCTTCTGATTGGGGTTTTTGGAGCCCTCACCATCCCCGTCGCTGTCTTTCTCACGCTCCACCGCTTCTAAGTGAAGCGCTGCGTCAACTAGCTCATCAAAAGGGAGCTTAAGCTGGAGCATAAGCTGTTTCTTCAAATATTTCTTCAGGCCTTCTACAAACTTGAGATTCTTCTTATAAGGAGAGCTAATGAACTCGAGGCCATACTTGGACAGGGCCTCGAAAGATGATGAATAGTCAGCAACAGAGGTCTTCCCTTGCTTAAGGTCAATAAAGCGGCGTGCAAGGGCTATCTTCTCGGACTCGGGGACAAACTTGAGCAAGAAGCGCTCTCGGAACTGGTCCCAAGTGAGTGAGGCCTCATCGGTCTCGGAAATAAGGAGCTCGTACCAATCCATGGCACGGCCCTCAAGATGGCTAGAAGCAACAAGAACTCCGTCATGGTCAGGAAGGGTCATGCGAGTGAAATTACACTCGTAAACTCTGATCCAAGCCTGGACCTCAAGAACAGTCTCGGAGACATTGAACGGCTTCCCTCCAAGATGAATAAAGTCGCTGCAGAGGCGCGCAAAAGCAAACTTGCACGGAGCATCGGAAACCGGTGTAGGAGGCTGAGAGTTACGAACCAGCTCCATAAGCTGATCTGTAGTCATAAAAATACCACCTGGATGAGGGTTGCCGGACTGACCAGCATCATCAGAACGAAGAGTGTCGGTAGAGAGAAGATTCCTACCTCTACCAGCCATACTGAAAGATAAGGTAAGAAGGAGTTAAGCACGATTCAAAGATAGATAATTCAAAGTAGAATACTACAGAATATAAATGTATTCCTGAACATATTCCTAACTTATCTATCCAATGTCATGAGGAAAGGGCTTTGTAATATTTGAATCATACTAGGATGTATTGTACTAAGCGTTACCGTTCTTTGTTTATTATACTTAGTTCTGAACCTGGCTCCGATACCAAACTGTAACGCCCCATTCCGAGACCCACTCTAGTAAAGAGTATTACGGAGTAACACCGTCTACTAGAACGGAGAATAGAGTACAATGGAAGCGACCATATGTAATCAAGCTATAACTAACTACTGAATACGTCGAATAGGTGGTTTTCTTTTCTCAAGTGGTTCGACATATCCAATAGATATTTATAACAAAACTACAATGGCTAAAAATAGATTCAGAACAAACATAATAACAACGATAATATATCCATCACAGAACAGTCACAGAGCATAAGTACATAATATCGTCAATACAAGTCCAAATGTAAAGAAAGTGGATACAAACCCACCGCTCACACATGTGAGTCAAAAATATATACATAAGAGACTGAATAATCAGAGTATCAAAATAGTGGACAAATATAAAGAGCTATCTATCAGCATAGCAGATAATGTCCAAGCGGAAGCACAGAAGCTAAGTCCAGAGACCTAACCTGAAACAACTCGGTCTGACCCGAGCGAAAACACTCGGGTCAGGCTAGCTAAACAATCAGTAATAACTAAGATATATAAGAATGCAGTATATAAATAAAACAGTAATTCTCCGAAGAAGAGAGTATTATGGACCACATGAATAAAATGACGATCCCCAATCATCTATAAACAGTAAAAACTCCAAAAAGAATATCAACACCAAAGTGTTGAATAAATAAAATCGCCTCATATCATCGGCATAGCTAAAGCTATATAAAGTTGCCCATAGGCAATAATCCCAAGAGTGCCCAGAGTGTGTAAATCAATGCCCAAGCAAAGATCGATGCTCCAAAGAGCAATAGGGATATACTGAAAAGTCAATGAAATCGAACACTGAAAAAGCTATGTCCAGAGACACTGTGAATCCACAAGGTAATCGCACTTACATCATATGGTTCCATAGAACCAACACCGAATGGCGGTACTCGAATGGATATAAAAATCATCAGATAATACAAATATAGCACGTGCACCGACCAGAGTCGTTATTGCCAAGTACTGTAGAGTTGTGATCGATCACTCGCACAGATGCGGAACGCGCGAGACGGCGAGATCCTTCCCAAAAGGATAAAGGCCTAGAGGCACATGCCGAAAAACTGCTCCATAGAGCAGGTGTCCAGAGACGGTTTCCCAGAGGCGTGGTGACCCAGAGGTCCAGTACTGGCCGCTCGTAGGCTAATGTGTCACAAACTTCTTGGAGAGGAACCCGTAAAGTGTTAACAATGAGTCCCATACCCTACGTTCGCACTAAACGGTTTACTATCCAATAGCAAGCTCACACTCCAAACAATAAAAAGTCCACCTCGTATCATCGGTAAACAAGACCCAAAGGTCAAAACGATCAATCGAATAGGTCGGGGATTAACCGGAAAGAAAATACACACGGTTCCATAGGCCGGAGATTTCCTAACCGTTTAAGCAGCTTCCCACTTCGCTCGACGTGCTAAAAAGTGAGTGTGAGATTTTTATTATAGAAAATAATGGTGCGAAACGGATTTGAATTGATTTTGAAATCACTTTAAAACAGCTTTTGAAAACTCTCCTATTATGGAGTAAATAGTTTAATAATTAAAAATAACATTATAGAATAATTTTGAAAACCATTTAGGAGTGAAAAATCCTTTTAAATTAGTTCATAAAACTCGTGTACGAAATCTAGAGACAAATCTCAAAGAAAGCAATAAATCAGAAAAATCACTGAAAACTAATATTCGTTTTGGTAAATATTCCGAATGGTTGTGAATCAAAGTTCGACAATTTCTGATTAGCAATTGAAGCCCAAAGGTTCATTGCAGAAACGAACAATTTGAAGCGGTTGCACCAAAATGGTGCAACCGGTGGGTCGGAACCCGGCTGCACCAAGTGGGTGCAGCCCATTTTATAGAAGCCGGCTGCACCACATGGTGCAGCCCGTTTCTGTGAACCAGGCTGCACTATGCGGTGTAGCTAGTTTGGTCCAGCCCCAGCCAGCATGGGCTGGGGAGATAGGCAAGCCCCAGCCCACATAGGCTGGGGAGATGGGGCAAGCCCCAGCCCGCCTGGGCTGGAGAAATAGGGACAAGCCCCAGCCCGCATGGGCTGGGGAGATAGGGATGCGGGCCTCGGCCCGCGTCAGCACTGGGTCGCATGGGCCATGCGCCCGCACGCTGAAATTCTTGCCGGCACGAGCCCTGCGCCCGCATGGGAGGGGTATAGCGGGCTGCACTGTGCGGACCCGCTCTTGGCGTGCGCGCCAGCCCAATAAGGGCTGGCCTGCTACCGGGTAGCCCAACCGGGCTAGCCTGCTGCGCTCGGGCAGTAGTCTGGGTGCAACCCAGGCCTGCCTTGGTGCACTCAGACCACTGTTTCAGCCTGTTTTCAGGCTGAAGCATTCCAGCCAGCTGGAAATGCTGATTTTGGTGATTTTGGGGTGTTTTTTTTTCAAGTTTTTGGCATCAAATTTCACCAAAATCAATCACAAACTACTATACAATGATTACTACACTATTTTAAAGGAAACAAAGGGCCAAAGCTTAGCATTACCTTAGGAAGCAATATCACAAGCACCTTATGTGTACACCCCAAAATGAAAGCAAAGATGATCAAAGAGCTATGATTCACATGTTACATAATAAAACATGTGTTACTAAATGGTTACCGAAATCAAAAGATGATTAAACACATATTAGAAGAGGTTTTTATCAATATACCTCTCTAGAAAGCAACAAAGACCACTATAGCATCAACCCAAGTTAGCAAAAGATGATTAGGAGGCTATAAGATCAAAAACACATAAAACGTGTGTTACCAAATAAATTTCAGAAATTAGAAAGATATAAAAACGGATTTGAGGTGGGTATTTGCATTACCTTTGCATAGAATGACTTGCATAAGCTAAAACTAGAAGGAGATGAAGATAGAGGCCATTTTAGTTAAGAAAGCTTTAGGAAATGATTAGGGTTTTGATTAGGGATGAATGAATGAGGTTAGGAGAGTTTGAGATAATTTATAGAGGAGGTTTAGGGTGGGTTATTGGGCTAGGTTTAGTAACCCAATAAGAAGAGAGTTATTTACATGTTTCCAAAAATTAGTCTAAGTGTTCATATATGTTTATAAAACTCATTTTTCTTATCCAAACCCGTTTTAAAATCTCTGCTAAAATATTTAACTTTAAAAAAACCATTTTATCCTCATTTTAAAATCCCATATTTCCCATTTAATTAAAATAGCCTTTTTCAAATAAATTTTGTTATTCTAAATCCTTTTATGCTTCACTAAAATAAATAAAGAATCCTAACTTTTATTTATTAATTGGTAATGCAAATCCCGGGTTGTTACAGACATCCTCAGCATTTCTTTTAGAATTTCTTTTTTCAATACTTTCCATAGAACTTCACCATCTCTTCTTCTCTTTTCAAAACATATAAGATTCCTTTCATGCCATACCAAAGGCAGGTATTTCTTTAAACATAGTGTTATGAGACGAGATTTCCTAGTTCTCCATCAGTTGATTTGTAAATCATGTTCAAGTCAATAATAGATTGGGAAGAGAACATGCTGCTTCCAACTAATAACATCATTTGTCTCCATAAAGGTAGATTAACATTATAGCCAAAAAAGATGCGGTCATAGATTTCTTTACTGTCAGAACAAAAGAAGCATAAGTCTCCAAGGTTGAGGCCCATTCCCAACAAGACATTTCTAGTTAGCAAGGCTTGATATAAGACATTCCGTAGCATCAAATTTTCTTTAGGAGTGGTATCAGCATTCCAGATGATTTCAACCACTGGCGTTGTGGAATATTATCAATATTAAACAGATACCCATATACATGAGAGATAGAGTGTTTCCTATCCTTCCAGAACAACTGATCAGTACTCACAGTTTGAATATGGCTATCCTGAAGTTGAACCCAAACTGCTTTGATAATCTAGTTTGAAGTATAAGGAAGCTGAAGGTGGCCATGAAAATGTATTCAGAAGCCTTAGCTTCCTTAGGAATGCCAATTTGTAGGATTTGTTGACAATTCAATAGGTTAGAAAGTATCATTCCAGAGGCTACTAAAGGATCATGCCAAAACTTGACTTCAGAAGATGCAACCATTCTCATAACAATCAAAGGGAGGAATGAGGTTCTCAACCCTAGCAATCTTCTCCAAGTTCAACTATAGTTTTAACGGATTTGCATACTCCAGAAGTCCTTCATGCCTATTCTGTGAGTCCATACCAAGTTCACTACAACAGTGCCCTGCCTAGATAAGGCAGAGTTGAAATGTGAACTAAAAGTTGCTACATTCCACTTCAAAATGTTAATAACTCCTAACCCTCCTTTGTCCCTTGGCATTTCAAACAGAGTGAAGGAGCAAGGCATAGGCTTCTTCTTATGGATTGATCCACACCAGTAGAACCTCATCATTGCACTTATAATCATTTTCAAAAGTTTATTAAGCAAGATAAAGGCTTTAGCCCAATAAACAACCATAGAGAAGCTCACTGATTCGATAAAATGAGACGGCCAGCCTGAGATAAAAATTTGTTAGCCTATTTGTCCAATGAAGATGTGATTCTATTGTATAGGGGAAGGCAGTCAAATAATGATAGCCTGGATGAAATAAGTGGAAGACTGAAATAAGACATGTTTGAATCCATCTATTGAAGACCAGAGGCATGTAATAAAAGAGTAAAAAGTTGTAGATCAGTGCAAGGGAAGATAATGCTAGATTTGGAATGATTAAGTCTGAGGCCAGACATTAAGTAGAAGGATGCCAAGGTGGTTAAAATACACTGGATGGAAGAGAGATGAGGTTTAGTAAAGATCATGGTTTCATCAACAAACAATAGGGTAGTTATATCATGGATGCTACACTTCAGACGACAGCTAATCAGGTTTGCTCTGTGCTTTAGGGAGACAAATCTAGTGAGCACCTCCATCACAAGAATAAATATATATGAGGAGACCGGATCACCTTGTCGAATCCCTTGCTTGTTTTTGAAATAACCAATTGATCGACCATTAAGAATGAGGGAGAAGCTTGGAGAAGATATACATTCATACACCCAACCAGCATAAGGTTTAGGAAATCTCATTAAGGCCATGATGCGAACTATTGAAGTCTAGTGAATAGAATCGTATGCCTTCATTATGCCAAGCCTCATCATGGCAGCAGGGGCAGCATTTGCTCTTCCATACCCATTAAGGAGCTCATGAACAAGCAGAACATTATCTAAAATGCTCCTTTTTGGTATGAAGGCCGCCTGGTTCTAAGAAATGATGTGAGGAAGAACTCAAGCTAGTCTAGTTGCAACAATTTTTATATACACTTATATACTACATTGTAACAAGAGATCGGTCTGTATAAGGAGACAAAGTTGGCATCAAAAGTCTTTGGGATCAAAACTAGGTTAGTTTCATTAAATTCAAAGAGAAGTGTGCATTTTTCGAAATGTGCATGGCCTTAGAAAAATTAGCATGAAGGATTTCTTAGCTTGTCATCAAGAAATGCACATTGAATCCATCCGGGCCACCACTCGACTTATTATTCATTGTGAACAAGGTTTGCTTAATCTCTTTATCGGTAAATTTATCAATCAGCAAGGAAGATTGATTATTGGTGAGTAAAGGAAGGGGTATTTCATGAAACATATTGAGGTCAGGTGTGAAGTTGGTTGAGTTTCTATATAAACCATTGCAGCAACTGAGGAAGGTAGGGTCAACCTATTCAAGAGTGGAGAAAAGAGTACCATCCTGTCCATGAATCATACGATAATTTTCTCTTGCTTGCTTGATATTGATCGAAGCATGAAAGTACATAGTGTTTCGGTCTCCAAATTGGAGCCACTTATTATGCAACTATTATTCTTTCATATAGCTTTCACTATCAAGAGCTTTATTAAGTAATGTGTATAGCTTTCCTTCCTCCTTAGCTGCTTGAATGTTATCAGCATTGTTCAGCATGTGTTTCTAAGCTATTTTGAGCTTTTCCTTCAGAAGGGAAGACTGCTTTATTCCATCTCCAGATTGTTAGCCCAAGTTCTCAGAGACTTTTTAACAAATTTCAGCTTCCTGCACAATTTGAACATAGGATTACCAAAACAATTAGTAGACCGGGCAGCGTTTACTATAGTTATATATTCAAGGTAGAGTCTCCAAGCATTGTATAACCTAAAGCTTCTTTTCTCCTTTACCTTGGAGAACCACATGAAAGAATTAAAGGAGAGTGGTCAGACAGAATGGGATGAGGAATGGAAATGGATAGATTGGGCCACATTGAATGGGATTTGAGATTACAGAAGGTATGATCAATGGTAGAGAAAGTTCTCACTCCACCCTTACTTCTGTTGTTCCATGTGAATTTAGCCCTAGAAGTTTGAATTTTGATAAGATTAGAATCAGTGGAGGCAATGATGAGAGGTTGAATGTGCTTAGGTAATAAGGGTTGACCACCATGCTTGTCATCTAGATGAAGGCAGTAGTTGAAATCACCCATGATGAGAAGAGGATGAGATTCTTGCCTAAGATGAGGAATAAAATTAAGGAAATTTTGCTTGGATTCAGTGGAATTGTCAGCATAGACTAATGTAAGGTAAAAGGATATAGCTGGTTGAGAACAAGTTACTTGAAAGTAAATGAATTGTTTGGATAAGAGGATAGTTGATAATGAGTAGAAATTAGGATCATATGGAACAAGAATCCTTCCATATTTTGCATCATAAAGATTATAAAGCAGCTTCATGGAAGGGTTAATATAGCTTGCAGCTCGATTAGTTAGAAGTAGATTTAATTTTGTTTTAAGAATGGCAATGATTTTTAGTTCATAGGATTTTATAAGATTCTTAACTTGATCAAGCTTTAAGTGGAAATGAGCACCTCTTATGTTCCAAACTCTAATGTTTTGTATCATCATAAACTATAGAGATTAATGGGTAATGTTTTTCTTGCTCCTGGTTGCAGGAGATCGAGAGTTTGAAAAGGCAACATTGGCCTTGATATTTTTGGATGAGGGAGGTTTCTTAATGCTTCCAGTGCCACCATGGCAGTTGTCAGCATGCAACTCTGTGTCTGAACTTACCCAGCCAGAGATACTGGAATTTTTGACATAGGGGAAAAAAGGAGAGGCAATGGATGGGATAGGGAAAGGCAGTGAAGAGGAAGAAATGATAGATTTAGAGAAGTTAGAAGAAAAAGAACAAAGATGAGCAGGATTTTCATGCATGGAGAGAACGAGCTGATCATTTGCACTTTAAGATCCATGCCAAAGCCTATTTCTATTTCTTTAGTACTGACTTTTTTGCATTCTCCATTTTTCATTAAATCAAGTTGTTGCTGGTAAGAGTTAGAGCAGCTACTGTTCAAAACATTACCACTTTTTGTGTGCACGTGCGCAAGCATTTTACTATGCAGAGTGCTACTCAATTTTAGCTTTCCACTACAAGCACCTGAAACTTCGAGGACAACCTCAGGAAATTCACAGCTTGCTTCGAGACAAATCTCTCTTTCATCAGCTGTGTTAACATGCACAGGCAAGGATGTGCACAAAGGAGCTTCTTCATTTGCTTCGGGACTAGGAATAGGATTTTCACAGGTTGCTTCGAGACACTCTCCCTCCTCAACATCATTATCATTTGCACAGCCATTTTCCTAAGTTTCTATCTCTATAACATCAAGATCAATTTCATCATTATTTTCCAATGCATAAAACTTGTTCAAGGTACATTAAACTCCACCAGATCGACTGGCATTAGGAATTTGATCGGTTTTGGGATTTTGTGAATTTTCTACCTCATCAAATTCAACAGTTTTATTCATGGTTATTTCAATAGCACACTTTTTCTCATTCTCTTTTATCATTTGGGTATTTCCTTTATTTTTATTTTTATTATGAGTGACTTTCTTCCACATTTGTCTCATTTTCTCAGCCTTTGTTATGAAATCATTCGATCTTGCACCTCCTTCCTCACCTCCCACAGGATCAGTACCACTTGGTGCCTCCGCCTTATTTTCACAGCGAGCCAAAGTACATGTTAGGTCACAGTGAACAAACTCAGAGCATGATACACAAATTTTTGGTTTCCAAAGATAGCTAACTTGTGCGAATTGATCACTTCATCCAACAGCTTCATTGGAAACTTGTCCACTAGCTCCTAATCAGGTTTCACCTCAACAAGACATTTTGCAAATGTAATCCTCTTAATCTTTTCAGTTGATTGATCCATGCATAAAAACTTCCCTATTCTAGATGCTAACCAGTTTATGCCATAATGCAACCAGACATAAAGAGGTATGTTGCTTAACTTAATACACATAGGCACTGATTGAATAGTCCCACAACTATTGCCCATAGTTGTATCCCGTGGCTTAATAATGAAAAAAAAATTAACACTATCGGATCAGCCTCAACTGTCCTATGACGGTCATCATCAGAGGAGAATTTAAAGAGAAAGTGGAACCCGCCTGATTTTTTTGAAAGTTCACCCTTCAGCTTCCACACCCTTTTCAAATGAAAGATAATTGATGTATAAGGGAGTGGTTTGTCAGGGAAGGAACCCACAAGAAATTCCTTCCACGCTTCATTACCAGCCTTGATGATGCCACTGGATGACAAAAGCACATCATAAGAGAAATTCAGAGGAATATCTTGAGGACAGTAGTTGCCAGCATCACGAGGTCTGGTCTTGAAAAGAGAAGACCAAGGCAGAGAGATATTAGATGACAATGGAAGAGGAGGAGATTTAGACGAAATACTAGGAAGCACATAAGGCATAGAAGGTGGAGGAGGGTAGGGGCAGGAGGAACAAGCTTGGGAGAAGCAGACAAAGGAGTATGGTGAAGGGACGTAGAAGAAAGAGTAAGGGATGAAGCACGGTAAGATATAGGAGAGGCTGAAGCAAAATAATGGGGGAATGGACCCCATAAAAGGAAGAAAAGAAGCTTTAGACCCGTGAGTAATATATATACATAAACTTAAAATCACTAAAATAATACTGTTATAAATTATTAAAGTATAAACAAAAATTCAATATGTACACATAAACTTAAAACCACCAAAAAAATATCTTTATACGTATAAGAGATTGAAAATCATTTTGAGGACTATTTCGAAAAGATTGTTTTAAAACCAAGATATTTGAAAAACAATTTAAAACAAAAATAAAAAAGCGAGAGAGATCAGGAAAGTGTTATCAATATTTTAACATAAATTCTGTGACCCCATAACTTATTTGGAAGATCTTGAAATCTTGAACTCTTCAGTACTCATGAGTCTTCATTCTTGAACTCTTGAAACTCTATATAAGCATCTTGAATATACTAATGATATTGTACAGTCTTCTTAACCAACACTTGTCTAATATCCTATGCTATATACCATATGTATCTTAATAAAACATTAGTATCTATATTTTATATACTGTCCTATAGTTGTTATCATCAAACCAACACCTAATGTGACGACCCGGAATTTTTGGATGTTTGAAATAGGTATATTTAATTGATTTTAAATATTTAAAAGTTAATTTTTAACTTGAATTCAAATATCACTATTTGTTGGGTAACTTAAATTATTAAATTTAATAATTGGAAGTTTGGTAAAATATTGAATCTTCAGTTTCAAGCTTGTTAAAAATAATTTAAAGGCTTGTAAAATTATATTGGTAGTACTGAAGATGGTAAAAGTGTTAAAATTGAATTTGGAAGTGTTTTATTAAGTTTTTAAAATATATTGTTTAAATTGATATTTAAAAATAGCCTTCCGAGGCACAGTCTCGAAATTCGACGAAACCAGATTCGTTGGATCCGTAACAATGTATTATTATTGGATTTTAATTTTCGTAACATATGGAGTCATCATGTGGCCGTATGAGAGGGAAAGGCATTGAAATTTATATCGAAAATTAAATATAATAACTAGGTTCAAAAGGCTATCTTCTCCATACGATCGAATTAGGACTTGAAACCTTTTCCATTTTGTTCGGAACAGGGGTATAACATTATAAACACCTAGCGGCACGTCTCGATAGGAAGTCAAGATTAAGTTGTGGATTCAAGTCAATTTAAATCTAAATTTTGAAAGTTTAAATGTAAAATATATGGTTGACTGGTCAAATATTCTTTCCATCAGCTGAAATTCTTTCAACATCAAAGCTTTTTGGTCTCCTCTGTAAATCATTGTAGCTCATCTGCCACACGCGACCATCGCTTCCTGTCTCCCTCTGTTCTTCTTAATATCCACGCATCAGAGCAAGATTTAAATAAAAAAACAATCCATGGCCGATGTCTTTCTCCTATCCTCCCCTTTCCTCTCAAATTCAAATTGAAGGTCGAACGAAATTAATTCGTTCATCTAAAAAATATGAATGATGCAAACGAATCGCAAGAGTTGAGGCAGGGAAATGGAAATTAGGGAATCAAGCCGTGCTCGATCGTGTGGAATCATAGGGGAGTCAGCATTCGAGGGTTTGCGCTCGTGTTTGGTTGGGTAGATTCGCGAGGCCGGGGCGATTCACATGGAGGAGGAGCAGTTCAAGGGAGTTGCAATTTCATCTAGGGTTAGGAGCCGTGTTTGACTCGCGTGCGAAGAGGAAGGCGCAATTGGAGGGTACGCGGCAGTGGAGGTGGGTTTCGGCGATGGTGGTCTAGCGATTGGCAGGCATGCGATGGAGGCGACTTTGCGTGCGCGAGGCAAAGGAGTAGTTTGCCAGTAAGGTATTCCTTTTATTAAATTTATATATACACATAAAAATTTAATATGTAGGTGAAGCGGTAAAATAGTAGGAATATATATATCAGTTTTCGAGAATATAAATTTCGAATGTTGAACGGTAAAAATGAATATATTCACATTCGTATTTTAGTTTAAAAATATATATAGTAAAAGCAGAAAATATATAGATAAGACATGGGAAATTTAAATGGTAATGCAGATCATTTTATAAGTACATGTGTTTTTCCAAAAATGAAAATAAATAGACATACTCACATTTTAATTTACTGGTCTATTTTAAAAATAGAGTATTAAGGTGATTAATTTGTTTTATGAACATATTTAATTTATTTCAGTTTCTAAAACTAATTTATTAAACAAAAATTAGTTTAAATAAAATTACTTGTTAATTAAATTAAATTTATCATATGGAAATTTATTTATTCGATTTATTTGAATATTAACAAAATTTTAATTTTTCAATTGACTCGAATATTGATAAAAATTAAAAGGTTATAACCCAGGAAACCAAGTTGAAATTGAAGCGGACTGCAAACAAATTTAAAGTTGAGTTAATCTCACTCGTCTGGTGTGACGACCCGGGTTCCTGACCCCAGAAATCCGTTTCGTCTTGAAGAAAGAAAGGGATGAGAAAATAGAACAGATAGAGAAGAAAGAACAACAACATCAGAATCTCACAGCGGAACGAATAAATTATAATAATCACATAAGTATTTACATAATATACAACATCCATCAGAGTTATACAGATAATACATCACATACTAGACAGTTATAAACACCTGTCTAGTTAATACAACACAACTCAAACAAATAACCCAAAGATACCAACACACTGGAACTATACTTATATCTATAACGCTGAAGCCTCCTGCTCCATTGCTCCTCCAGAAATCGTCAAAGCTAACCTGAATCCCTTGGCTACCCGTAAAAATTTGGGTACCCGAAAGTTTATGAAAAACAAAAATAAACTCCGAGTCAGACATGGGTCTGGTATGAGTATTGCTTAACTTTGAAAAACATTTGAAAATAAAAGGTATCACGTAAGACTCCCCACAAATAAACACGGGTAAGTTTTTACCTTACGCTAACCAAAACATTTGATAGGAAATTCTGTGATATTATAATAGGTCTAGGGTTTTCAAGTAAATAGAAAATAGCCGAAATTGTTACATTTATTAAATTCCACCTACTAGCCACAAAAGTGGGTAATACAATCAAAACCGTTCGCACTTACTGGATTTTGGATTCCATACAATGGCAGGGCTACTGGGTACCACCCGTCACAGTACGTGGCCTAGATCAACGTACCGAGGATCACTCCCGACCCCCTGCAACACAAGGCCGGAACCATTCCTTACTGAACAGTCTCGAACAAGACAACCCCGACAGCTGGAGCTCACAACTGTCCACACAGCCGAATAAAAAGGGACATCTAGACGGGGAAAATCTTGTCGTGCTTGGGCATGACCCACCTAACCTTGCTGCACCTCCCCTGTTTTAGCCATTCCCGGTTGATGAGGCTTGAGTCTGCGGTTACCTTTAGAGAACAGATTTCTTAGAATGCTCATCGCTCACCTGACGATGTTTTGAAAGCATTCAATCCATACAAGTTCGTTCCGGGTTTGAACGAAACCGAAGGCATTATCTCGTTACACTCATTTTGGAATCACCCTCAGAGTTAACGACGATAACCCTTGCATTCAGAATCTTCATCTTCACTTCAGATTCACGACCTATCGTTAATTTGGAATCGATGTGGTTTTCGGACTTCCAAATATGGAAAACCTGATCCCGGTCTCATCGAAATCCATACGTGTCTTTTAAGGCCAAGTTGTTTTAAAGTTTAAAACAATTCAATTCAATTATCCATTTACACACAGATAATCACTTCATCATCATGAATAGATAAATCATATTATCATCACAAACAAATAATAAATATCATCATACTTAAATCAAATCTTCCATATTACACAGCATAAATATCACATATCCGAGATCTCAAATCATTCAAGGTAAATAATATCATCCATCCATACATAAACAATCATATCAGCTATAATTAATTTAAAATGAATTAAATTAATTATATCACCTCTAATTAATTTAAAGTAAATTAAATTAATTACTTCACCATTTTAAATCTTGCTTATATAATTATTAATCAGTTAATAAATCATTCACTAATTATTCGTTTCAATTAATCACACTTGATTAATTAACCTTTAATTATATACAAATAATCATCCTTAAATTATTTTCACAAATTAATTATCTTATCCAAATATAGAAATTAACCTTAAATTACAAACATTACATTACTTTTTAATTACACTAATTAATTACTCTTTAATTACTTATTATTGATTAATTAATCTAAATTTATCATCCCATCATTAATTATATCAATTAATGATTTCTAATTACATTTTAATCAATTCCCTATTTAAATTAATTACCTTAAGTAATTAATCTTCAATTAAACCACATCTATTAATCACCTCTGATTAATACCATTCAGTAATTAACTATTTTTAATTACTCATCAAATAAATTAATTACTCCTTAATTAATTTCTCTAACTAATCCCCTGATTAATTATACAAAGTAATTATATTCCAATTACTTTCATTATTAAATCACCCTCAGTTAATTACATCCAGTAATTATCATCAATTACTTCCCTAAATAATAATACTTATCTCATCATCATATGATTATTTAAATTAATTAAACTTAATTAATTAACTTAAATAATTCATAGAATTAATTTCAATGAGTAATTAATTTCTTAATTACTTCCGTTAAGTAATTATACTTAACAATTCACAATTGCTTACCTTAAATAAATAATTTAATTAATTATTAAAAATAATCCCATTAATTGATTATTTCGTAATTTTTAGTTAATGTCCTTCATTAACTATTTATAATTCTGTAATTACTTTTCCTAAAGTAATTTACTAAAATTTATTTCAATTACATTTAAATTAGTCTTAATAACTCATTAATTAATCCTTTATTAATTCATTAATTGATTACTAATCATTAATTAAAAATCAATCCATATTTAATCAATGATTCTTAATTACAAATTGATTTACCTTAAATTAATTAACTTATACCTTATTTAAATAAATATAACTCTTAATTTCTAAGTTAATTAATTCTAGTCATTAATTATCCATTTAGTTAACTTGATAATTACAAAGCCTTAAGTTTTTAAAACCTTTTTCTATTTAATGATCAATTTATCATTAATAAGGTATTTTAAACAATTTAATTTAAATTTACTTTTAAATTTCATTTTAAATTTAAGATTTAAAATGAAATCAAATTTATCTTAACAATTCCAAACTCCTTTTTATTTTACAACTTAAAGAGTAATTATCTTAAATTGAAGATTAAAAGAATTTAAACACAATTTCATTTAAAATTCACTTTATCATTCAAATTTGTTTAAAACAATTTAAAATTTAAAATCTTTATTTATTTAAAAACTGAGATTCAAAGTACGTTTCGAATCCAAACTTATCTTAATTTAAACCTTGTTTAAATACCTATTTTTTTCAATATTTATATCTCATTTTTAATCCAGGTTTAAAGAAATTTAAACTTTACAGGTTTTTAAAACCTGTTTCCAACCTACCCAGGCCCCCCCCCCCCCACATTACTCCGAGTCAAGCTCGAACGTGCTTCGAGTTCGCGTGAAGTTTTCCCCGAGTCAAATCCTTAAAGACTCGAGTACCCCTGCTTCAACAATCCATTCCAGGCACAACCCAGTGCACGTGCACGTGTACCTTCACCGGAGCTCCCTCCGATCATCGATGATCACTCCAAAACATCGCCTAACCACGCAGCAACCCACAACGATCACCCAACCATTTGCACGAGCCTCGAATCGAAATTGAGCACAAAACCCAAACCTGGAAACGCACGAGCATCACCTCCACCAAACCTGTCATCGCCTTACTTGCAGAATTCCGACCACTGTAAACACTGAAACTCCGGCTATGACCTTGACCACGTCCAAGCTTTCATCCTTCAAGACCCCGCTGCACTCGATCCACTATAGAGGCTGTGGTGATCGATTCTTTATGCGCAGCAAAAATTAGGGTTCTAAAAGAAAAACCCCTGCCGAAATTTCCCTAGTGAATATTATCACCATCAACCATTTTTCCACCAATCTCCACTCATACTTCTTCCTCCAGAAAGAAACCCGATTCCCATATTCACATAGATCACCCCAAAATCACAGATTCACATATCATATTCAACCTGGAACTAAACCTTAAATACTTAACTAAAAATAGTTATTCTGGTTTTAAAAATCAAGTTTTTGTTTTAGCATTTGATTCATATGCCTGAAACAATGATTTATAAGAATTGGGTTTTAACTTATTTTAGTTTCCACTGTTGTTCTATATTTTCCAGAACTAATACAAACTGTTTTTCTTTTAACCCAATTTTTAGACTCAAGTCTATATTATAACAACATTTTATGTTCAAAACTTATGTCTTGTTAAAGCTTGAATTAAGAACAAAGAAATTTTTTTATGTGAACTTAAGCCTGAAATCAAAACAGAGAAAGATACACAGAAATGATTATCATATATCCACACCTTAACACAGAGATATATTTGCAAAATATACTCACAAATAACTAAACTTCAGAGAGAACATATAGCAGAATAAATATACTCAAACATTTATAGATGTGATGTTACTCACCTGATTTTGAGAGGATGAACAGAGCACAACTTGGTTTTGAAAATAGTTTGAACTTTTAAAAACTGTAAACTGGTTTGCTCTTCCTTCAAATCATCTGTTCTTTGGTTTTGAGGTAGTTTAGGTTTGTGAATAAAAACTTACTTATATTTTCTGATTTTGCTTATGTTTTATAAACAAAAAGAAGTGGAAGATACGTACTTTTATAAGGAAAGATTTCAGAGGAAGGTGTTTACTGGGTAAACTCTTTGCTGGAACAAAATTTATCTTTGTTCAAAGATTTTATTTTTGTTTTTATCAGGCAGATGTTCTTCAAAAGGGATGCTGAAATGTTAATTTAGATTTCGAATTGACTTAATTTGTATGCTGAAATGAAAGTATTAAATGCCTATGTACTTTTTGTTTCCTACTAGCTTACCTTATCTAATTAGTACATGTTGAAACTTAACTAAGCAGCATAATCTAAACTTCCTATGTAAGATTTTTACATGTTTCTTACTTGTCTTATTCTTAGCTTGTATATTAGGTTGCAGGCAACAAATATTATAATGTCAGGTTTGTATTTATTTTTTATTATTATTATTTTTTTTTTACCTGTACCTGCATATTCACTTTTGTCTTGTATATAGATATTTTGATGTTGGTAGATTTTCTTTTGCTTATTTAGTCTACAGGTTATATACATATTATAAAGTTGTTTTAATCATTATTATAAATTTTAACTTAAGTATTTAGTTCTATTGCTTATTTTTATTTTCTCTTTTATTTTTAAACTTTAACTATCAATTACTTAATTTGATGATTATTAATTTATTTTCATACTTATGCTAATATCATACATTGGATTTATACTTAATATATTTAAGACTTGTTTTATTTTAAACATATTTGAAAGATGCTATTTCAAATTTACAATCACATCTTTTCTATCAAATACACATATATAGATTTAAGATAACAATTTTTATTTGTATTAAAAATCCATTTGTAAAAATATTATATCTTCAATATAGTTTAAATATAACTCATTATTAAATTAAAATAATTCACAAAAGAATTTGTCTTCTTATTTAATAAATTATTATATAAAAAAAACAAAACAAACCTTTTTATTTAAATTTAAACTTAAGCTGAAATCAATTTTAAATAGTTAAGTTTTTAGCTTGAGTATTAAAATCATATGGTTATTTATTTAATAGCTTAATATCAAATTAAATCCAATTTTTAATTTATCAAAAATATTAGAATAAGAAAACATGCCTATGTATATTAAATTTAAAACAAAGATTTATCTAGTTATAATATATACAGATATGTATACATTACAAATATAAAACAATTTATTAGCCTTTAAAGATAGATTATCAGTTTAAATATTTATTTTAAATAAGATTATTAAATTTAATTCAACTTTATTATTAACAATATGGTCAAATCAATTAAATTTTGAAATAAATTATTAAATTGTTATTGTCAAAATTTCCGGGATATCACATCTGGATTATTATAGTTAAAGTTAAATTATTGGTTGAATTGCTTGGATGATGATTGTCATTAGTTAAAATAAAATAGACCCTATGCGCCACATAATAGCGGATGATATTATATATAAACCCATTTACCATGATATTCCACCTCGAAGTGGAATAGGTATTATATATATTTGGAGTGATTGATTTCCCGCATTATATAGCGGATGAGACCCTATGCGCCGCATAATAGCGGATGATATTTTATAAACCAATATACCATGATATTCCACCTCGAAGTGGAATTGGCATTGTGCTAACATCTGTGGATGTAGTGAAACAGGTTGGAGGAATCCAACTGGATTCCTCAAAATATTTAGGTTTGTTTAAATATTCTGTGATATGATTATTTGATATACTGTTATATTGATAATTGGAGTATTGGATGCTACGGTCTGACTGAATATATTTGGGTATACCGAGTTACCAAAAATATATATATTGGATATTTGAAAAGAAAATAAAAGAAGAGAATTTGTAAGTAAAATGATTATAGAGAATTTTTGGTAAATCATAGAATGAATGGGCAAAGGGTAAAAGCGGATTTTAAAATTTTAATAAATAGAATCCGAGTATGGGAAGAAAGATTTTGAATAAAAGGGAAAAATAATGAATTTTAAAACCCAAGTGATATTATTTAAAGGAATAAAGAATTTATTTAAAATTCAAGGTTTAAAGTTATTGGAATAGATAAAGAAGGAATTTGGAAAAAGTATGAAATTGGTATTTTCAGTTAAATGAGATTTTAAATCATAAGTAAGAATTAAAAATCTGAAGTTAATGGGTTTCGAAATAAATGAGTAAGTAAAGTAAATTATTTAAAAATAGAGCAATTTGGAAATCAATTTGGAAATTGATTTAAGTGTCTGAAATTGGAATTATAAAGGAGGACGGGACTAAGAAATTTATAAACTGGGTTTATAAAAGTGAAGTAATATATCAGTGGATATTTGAAAGGATAAATTCACGGTAGGAATTTATTAAGGAATGGGTAAATTTGTTTAAAAATAAATAGTGATTTATTTTTAAAAGATGTGAAAGAGAAGCGTATTTCCCTGGATAGCCAAGTACGTTTTCAAAGCAAATTTTTAAGTATAAGTTAAAAGTTTTAAAGTTGTTTTAAAAGCATGTTTTAGAAAATTTATTATTTTTAAATGTTTAAATTTTAAAGTAAGTATTTTTCAAAATTTATCTTAGTAGTAATTACTTAAAGGTGGCTTGGTACTATGTTTCTAAAAGGGGAAAATTTAGTTTTATATTTTATAAAGTAGCTTTATTTTAAGTATTCTTAAAGTATATATTTTTAATAAAGTATTAAAGTAGTTTTTTTAAATTTAAATGTCAAAGTATGTTTTATAACATAGTGTTTTAAATTATTTTAAAATCTAAAGTGTTTGTACTTGGTGATTTCAATGGAAATAGAAAATATTTGGGCAATGTATTCCGTGAGAGGAAGAAGGTTTGAAAACTGTTTTCAAAAAGGGTTGAAAAGTGGAAATATATCTTGTGGAGATATTTTGAGATTAATAAATAGTTTGGTGAAATTATTTATGTTTTATGGTTGTTTGTGAATGTTAATTGATAGTTAAATAACCGACTATCAATATTTGGCCAATGCGCTGATCGTTTCGAAGAGGCCGGGATCGGGATTTATTTCTTGAAAACCACTTCGATCCGGTTTGTACGTTTTCGTGAGGAAGACGAGTTTGGATTCGAAGATGGAACAGTGAAGTGCAAGGGCTAGTTGCTACTAATCCTGAGGTGATTCCAAAATGGATGTAGTAGGAGTAGTGCCTTCGGTTCCGTTCGAACCCGGGACAGACTTGTATGGATGGATGCTTTCAGAACATCGTCAGGTGGACGGTCAACATTCTAAGTGATATGTTCTAAAAAGTTAACGCTTAGCCTTGAGCCTCATCAACCAGGAATAGCTGAAAATCAAGGAATATGGAGCAAGCTAAGTGGGTAGCACCCATTAGGGTAAGGTCATCTCTATCTAGATGTCCCTTTTTTATTCGGCTTAGTAGGCGGTTGCTGATCCCAACCGTAGGGTGATCTTACTCAAGATTATCCAGTAAGGGGTAGTCTCGGTCTTGTGTTGCAGGGGATCGGGAGGGGTCCTCGGTACGGTGATCTAGGTCACGTACTATGATAGGTGGTACCCCAGTGCCTAGTCATTAGTTGGAAATCCATTCTCCCTACGTGCCTTTTTCGGTTTTGATTGTATAACCCACTTTGTGGCTAGTATGTTGGAATTTAATAAATGTAACAATTTCGACTATTTGAATAAGTATTTGTTTGTAGACACTATTATAATATCAGAGGATTTTAATAAGAAATGTTTTAACTGTCGTAAGGTAAAAACCCAACATGTTTATTTGTGGCGTGGTCTTACGAGATGCTGTTGATTTCAAATGATTTTGAAACTTTAATAATCCAATTGAGTGTGATTTCTCACGCTGGTATTCCAGATTGACTCGGGTGTTATTTAACTATAATGCACGGGTCAGACCGAGTATTATAGAATACAGGAAAGGATGCTGTGGAGCTCAGGAAACGAGCTGGATGGCGATACGTACTTCTGTATTTGTGTTAAATATTCCGTTGTGTATTCAGATTGTGAGGACAGGTTATAATTACTGTTCAGTTGTGTGTTATGTCTACTCTGATGATGTAATGTATAAACAGATTTGTTTTTGTGTAAAGATCATTTATTATCTATTATATTTTGTTCCGCTGCGATGGTTAGATTTTGATGTTGTTTTCTCTTTCTTCTTCTCCTCTTCTTCTTTAACCCTGATGGTTCGGCTTTCCGGCATTCGATACAGTGGACGTATTGATATCGATTTTCGGGCGTCGAAAAATTGGGTCGTTACAGTTGGTATCAGAGCTGAAGGTTAAGAGAGAACCTTGGCACTGGTGGGAATTGCTCATTAGAAATAGAGTCAGTAGTATTCTATAATGAGTTTGAGTGTATTAATAGATATGAGCGCGTATTTGTTAGTGAATATAAATTGTTTAATATTGTGTTGACTTATTGATTGAGTGGAACATGAATTCTGACCAGTAAGTTTGCCGCCATTCGAGAAGAGTTTATAAACACCTGACACGATAAATTGACACGGTATTGTTTTAAAGATGGGTGAATCAAATAATTTTATCCAAAAATATACTTCGATATAAAAGAAATATTTTCTTAAATTGTTATATAACTTGGGCGTTTGGATGATAATATTTTAAACAAATGAAATTATAAAATTAGTATGACTTGTATAATCAAATGGAAAAAAACTGTATGAGCATAAATTATACAGATGGATTATCGCTAAAATTGGATACAAATTAAAAATTGAAGATTTAAATCTCGGGGATTTTGGAAGTGTTTTCCGAAGTATTTTAAAAGGAAAATAATAATATTATTTTGGAGATATTTTTGAAAGAAAATGGTTTTAAATAGGTTTTGGAGATGTCATAGCACTGAAATCGCTTCGGTCACTGGGAAATAATTCTGATGATGATCGCGACATCATCGGTGTTCATTTTCGAGTTTCTAAGTGATGGATTGCTGTCGTGGTCATAGTTTTGGAATGTTTTGGGGAAAAACAAAGTTTGTTTTGAAATTTCAAAGGAAATTTGTTGGGGATAAAAACCAGGATTGGTTTAAAAATTTGAGAAGTGTGATTTTAAGATAATGGTGATTTCAAAATGATTTGAAACAAAAGCCGGGCGTTTGAAAATCCTGAAATCCTTATTTAAATAATTTAGAGATCATCAGGAGATAAGTTATCAACTTATAAATATTGAATGATTTTGATGAGGGGTATGGGGATTGGATTTTGGAATTAAAATTAAAGGTGAAAGTTAAAAATGAGAATTTAACTTGGGTAAAGATTAAATTTTGAAATTTAATTGATGATTGGAAGAAATAATTAGTAAATCTTGAATGTGATTGGAATGGGAAAATAAAAATTAAATTTGGATTGAGAAATAAAATTAATTAGAATTAAATAAACTTAAGCAAAGTTAATAATAATGGGTTGGATTTGAAGTAAGTTAAAAAGAATTGAAATGAAATAAAAGTGAATTACGTGGGATGATATTAAATGGAATTAAGTCATTGCTTAATGAAATTCAAAAGAATGGTATGTAACTAGATATAATTGGAGTAGAGTTAAATAAAATGGAATTGAAATAAATTCTGTTGAGTTATACATAATATTGAATGGAATAAAATTCTTACTTAAAAAATAAGTGTAAACCAAGTAAGTATTGAATTGGAATAAATAAGCTTCGGAAGCTTATAAAAGAATTGAAAAGCATTGAAATAAAAATATATAATCCCTAGTTAAAAGTAAAATGTGAATGTGATTGACCGTAAATGGATGGAGAAGTATGAATATTAATAAGTGAGTAGCTTATAAAAAAATTTAAAAAGGGAATAAACAAGCCGAAATAAAAGTGTTGGTATTTTGAAAAAAAATCCAAACTTGAGATATAAAATAAGATTGAACTCAAGAAAATTAAGTGGAGTGATTTTTAAAGATAAAAATCAAATATTGAATTGCAAGTTGGAAGGGGCCTAATTTGAAATAAATGAGTGAATGGGATATGTTAATGGGGTTTAAATTGGTTAAATTAAAGGTTGAATTGTGATTTAATAAAATTGGTTTGTGAATTAAAGTGAATGATAGAAATAGAACTTGAGTATAAATAATATTCATCGCATATTATAAGTGGATTGATTATGGGTTGAAGTTGTTGTCAATGAAATAGAATTGGATTATAATAGAAATGATTTGAGTTGTGAATAAAATCCAATTCGAGTATAAATGAGTTAAAAATGTGCTTGGATATTATTTTTATAAATTGAGAATGTGAATTAAAATTAAAATGGATGGGCTAACTGAATTAAATGGAATTTGATTAGATGAGAATCAAATTAAATGGAAGTGAACTTAAGTTTGAAGTAGGAATAAATTGAAGTAAATTAACTTAATTTAAAAATAATTAGAAGATTGACTTCGAGTAAGAATGGAAGTCTATTAAATAAAAGTTTGGGTTGAATTAATTTGGGAATGGTTAGTAGCATACAAGCATGGAATGTGTCGAGCTAAATAAAATGGTTGTGAATGAATTAAAATGGAAGCAATTAAATATAAATTGAGTTAGAATCAATTTAGATTGGTTATGAGCTTAAGTAATTATTTATTCACATGAATATAGTCGAATTACGTAGAAATAAATAGTCGTTTGACGAAAACGAGATCAAATAAAACTCTATATATTGATAGAAGTGAAATAAAATTGATTTTAAAATCAATTGAATTGAATATGAGCTTGTTTGGATTAAAAATAAATTGAATTTAAGCAATTGAGTTGTAAACCATTAAAATTGAATGAAATGGCATATGAGTTGGTTGAAAGCAATTGAAGTAGTTTTGAAATCATATAAATTGCTCATGGAAAGTGTTTGGTGTATGTTGCTTATGAAATGCATGTGTTTAGCTACTGAAAGTAAGTGAAATGTTAATAAATTTCATATATTTAGTACTTACATGTTTGAATTGAGTAAGTACAGGTATCGGGAAGCCGTTTGGCTGGATTTGGTCATGCAAAATGCTAAAATAATAAGTCGCTTGCTCAAAAATGCTAAATAAAGGTACGCCTACGCAATAAAAGTTAGGAAATATGAACTATTGTTTGTTTTTTTGTTTTTTTGACCATGTGGGTCGATGTATATATATTTATATCTCTTGTCAAATTGCAAAAGCTTCCCCGTACAAAGGAGACTCTGCCAAAAAAATTCGAAAATTTTAGGAGTTAGAAAATTTATGGAAATTTTGGGAAAAAATTTTGTTAGCGGCAAATGATTTCAAATTGGATTTGAAATAAAAGGATTTTGGAAATGGAGTTGAGGACAAATTGTTTTGGTTGAAACTAATTGTTTAGTTGGGACCAAAGGGTTATAAAAAGTGAATATGGGATTTTCACTAAGAGTGTTTTAGTGAATTAGTGGGTTTGAAGCATTCGTCTGCCTTAGCAATTTCGGGGACGAAATTCTTTTAAGAGGGGAGGAATATGACGATCCGGAATTTTTGGGTGTATGAAATCGGAATATTTAATTGATTTTAAATATTTAAAAGTTAATTTTTAACTTGAATTCAAATATCACTATTTATTGGGTAATTTAAATTATTGAATTTAATAATTGGAAGTTTGGTAAAATATTGAATCTTCAGTTTCAAGCTTGTTAAAAATAATTTAAAGGCTTGTAAAATTTATATTGATAGTACTGAAGATAGTAAAAGTGTTAAAACTGAATTTGGAAGTGTTTTGTTAAGTTTTGAAAATATATTGTTTAAATCGATATTTAAAAATAGCCTTCCGAGGCACAGTCTCGGAATTCGACGAAATCAGTTTCAATGGATCCGTAATAATGTATTATTATTGGAATTCAATTTTCGTAATATTTGGAGTCATCGTGTGGCCGTACAAAAGGGAAAGGCGTTGAAATTTATATCTAAAATTAAATATAATAATTGGATTCAAAAAGCTATCTTCTCCATACGATCGAATTAGGACTTAAAACCTTTTCCATTTCATTCGGAATAGGGGTATAACATTATAAACAACTAGTGGCATGCCTCGATAGGAAGTCAAGATTAAGTTGTGGATTCAAGTCAAATTAAATTTCAAAAATTTAAATGTAAAATATATGGTTGACTGGTCAAATATTCTTTCCATCAGCTGAAATTCTTTCAGCATCAAAGCTTTTTGGTCCCCTCTGCAAATCACTGTAGCTTATCTGCTACACGCGACCATCGCTTTCTATCTCCCTTTGTTCTTTTTAATATCCACGCATCAGAGCAAGATTTAAACCAAAAAAACAATCTATGGCCGATGTCTTTCTCCTATCTTCCCCTTTCCTCTCAAATTCAAATCGAAGGCCGAACGATATCAGTTCATTCATCTAAAAAAATGGAGGACACGAACAAATCACAAGCTTAGAGACAGGGAAATGGCGACTAGGGAATCAAGCAGTGCTCGATCGTGCGGAATCATAGGAGAGTCGGCATTCGAGGGTTTGCGCTCGCGTTCGTTGGGTAGATTTGCGAGGCCGGGGCGATTCACGTGGAGGAGGAGCATTTCAGGGCAGTCGTGATTTCATCTAGGGTTAAGAGCCGTGTTTGACTCACGTGCGAAGAGGAAGACGCAAGGAGGGTATGCGGCAGTGGAGGTGGGTTTCGGCGATGGTGGTCTGGCGATTGGCAGGCGTGCGATGGAGGCGACTTCGCGTGCGCGAGGCAGAGGATTAGTTTGCCAGTAAGGTATTCCTTTTATTAAATTTATATATACACATAAAAAATTTAATATGTAGGTGAAGCGGTAAAACAATAGGAATATATATATATCAGTTTTTGAAAATATAAATTTTTAATGTTGAACAGTAAAAATGAATATATTCACATTCATATTTCATTTTAAAAATATATATAGTAAAAGAAAAAAATATATAGTAAGATATAGGAAATTTAAATGGTAATGCAGATCATTTTATAAGTATATGTGTTTTTTCAAAAATAAAAATAAATAGACATACTCACATTTTAATTTACTGGTCTATTTTAAAAATAGAGTATTAAGGTGATTAATTTGTTTTATTAACATATTTAATTTATTTTAGTTTCTAAAACTAATTTATTAAACAAAAATTATTTTAAATTAAATTATTTGTAATTAAATTAAATTTATCTGATGGAAATTTATTTTTTTAATTTATTCGAATATTAACAAAATTTTAATTTTTCAATTGACTCGAATATTGATAAAAGTTATAAATTTTTATATAAGGTTATAACCCAGGAAACCAAGTTGAAATTGAAGCGGACTGCAAACAAATTTAAAGGTGAGTTAATCTCACTCATCTGGATTATTATAGTTAAAGTTAAATTATTGGCTGAATTGCTTGGATGATGATTGTCATTAGTTAAAATTAAATAGACCTTATGCGTCGTATAATAGCGGATGATATTATATATAAACCCATTTACCGCGATATTCCATCTCGAAGTGGAATAGGTATTCTATATATATTTGGAGTATTTAATTTCCCGCACTATATAGCGAATGAGACCCTATGCGCCACATAACAGCGGATGATATTTTATAAACCCATATACCGCGATATTCCACCTCAAAGTGGAATGTATTGTGCTAACATCTGTGGATGCAGGGAAACAGGTTGGAAGGATCCAAATGGATTCCTCAAAATATTTAGATTTGTTTAAATATTCTATGATATGATTATTTGATATCCTGTGATGAATTATATTGATAATTGGAGTATTGGATGTTACGGTCTGATTGAATATACTTGGGTATGCTGAGTTACCAAAAATATATAAATTGGATATTTGAAAAGAAAATAAAAGAAGATAATTTGTAAGTAAAATGATTATAGAGAATTTGGGGTAAATCATAGAATGAATGGGAAAAGGGTAAAAGCGGATTTTAAAATTTTAATAAATAAAATTCGAGTATGGGAAGAGAGATTTTGAATAAAAGGGAAAAATAATGAATTATAAAACCTAAGTGATATTATTTAAAGGAATAAAGAATTTATTTAAAATTCAAGGTTTAAAGTTATTGAAATAGATAAAGAAGGAATTTGGAAAAGGTTTGAAAATGGTATTTTCAGTTAAATGAGATTTTAAATCATAAGTAAGAAATAAAAATCTAAAGTTAATGGGTTTTGAAATAAAGTAGTAAGTAAAGGAAATTATTTAAAAATAGAGTAATTTGGAAATCAATTTGGAAATTGATTTAAGTGTTTGAAATTGGAATTATAAAGGAGGATGGGACTTTATAAACGGGGTTTATAAAAGTGAAGTAATATATCAGTGGATATTTGGAAGGATAAATTCATGGTGGGAATTTATTAAGGAATGGGTAAAAAATTTAAAAAATAAATAGTGGTTTATTTTTAAAAGATGTGAAAGAGTAGCGTATTTCCCTGGACAGCCAAGTACGTTTTCGAAGAAAATTTTTAAGTATAAGTTAAAAGTTTTAATGTTGTTTTAAAAGCATGTTTTAGAAAATTTATTATTTTTAAATTTTTAAATTTTAAAGTAAGTATTTTTCAAAATTTATCTTAGTAGTAATTACTTAAAGGTGGCTTGGTACTATGTTTCTAAAAGGGGAAAATTTAGTTTTATATTTTATAAAGTAGCTATATTTTAAATATTCTTAAAGTATATATTTTTAATAAAATATTAAATTAGTTTTTTTTGAATTTAAATGTTAAAGTATGTTTTATAACATAGATTTTTAAATTATTTTAAAATCTAAAGTGTTTGTACTTGGTGATTTCAGTGGAAATAGAAAATATTTGAGGAATGTATTCCGTGAGAGGAAGATGGTTTGAAAACTGTTTTCAAAAAGGGTTGAAAAGTGGAAATATATCTTGTGAAGATATTTTGAGATTAATAAATAATTTGGCAAAATTATTTATGTTTGATGGTTGTTTGTGAATATTAATTGATAGTTAAATAACTGACTATCAATATTTGTCCAATGCGTTGATCGTTTCGAAGAGACCGGGATGGGGATTTATTTCCTGAAAACCACTTCGATCCGGTTTGTACGTTTTCGTGAGGAAGATGAGTTTGGATTCGAAGATGGAGCAGTGAAGTGAAAGGGCTAGTCGCTACTAATCCTGAGGTGATTCCAAAATGGATGTAGTAGGAGTAGTGCCTTCGGTTCCGTTCGAATGCGGGACGGACTTGTATGGATGAATGCTTTCAGAACATCGTCAGGTGGACGGTGAGCATTCTATGTGATATGTTCTAAAAAGATAAAGCTTAGCTCGAGCCTCATCAACCAAGAATGGCTGAAAATCGGGGGATATGCAGCAAGGCTAAGTGGGTAGCACCCATTAGGGTAAGGTCATCGTTGTCTAGATGTCCCTTTTTTATTCGGCTTAGTTGTCGGTTGTTGATCCCAACCGCATGGTGATCTTACTCGGGATTATCCAGTAAGGGGCAGTACCGGTCTTGTGTTGCAAGGGATCGGGGAGGATCCTCGATACGGTGATCTAGGCCTCGTACTGTGATAGGTGGTACCCCAATGCCTGGTCATTAGTTGAAAATCCATTCTCCCTACGTGCCTTTTGCGGTTTTGATTGTATAACCCACTTTGTGGCCAGTATGCTGGAATTTAATAAATGTAACAATTTCGGCTATTTGAATAAGTATTTGTATGTAGACACTATTATAATATCAGAGGATTTTGATAAGAAATGTTTTAACTACGTAGGGTTAAAACCCGACATGTTTATTTGTGGCATGGTCTTACGAGACGCTTTTGATTTCAAATGATTTTGAAACTTTAATAATCCAATTGAGTGTCTCACGCTGGTATTCCAGACTGACTCGGGTGTTATTTAACTATACTGCTCAGGTCAGACCGAGTATTATATAATACAGGAAAGGATGCTGTGGAGCTCAAGAGACGAGCTGGATGGCGATACGTACTTCTGTATTTGTGTTAAATATTCTGCTGTGTATTCAGATTGTGAGGACAGGTTATGATTACTGTCCAGTTGTGTGTTATGTATGCTTTGATGATGTAATGTATAAACAGATTTGTTTTTGTGTAAAGATCATTTATTATCTATTATATTTTATTCCGCTGCGATGGTTAGATTCTGATGTTGTTTTCTATTTTCTTCTTCTACCTCTTCTTCTTTAACCCTGATGGTTCGGTTTTCCAGCATCCGATTGCTCGGTATTCGATGCAGTGAACGTATTGATGTTGATTTTCGGGCGTCGAAAAATCAGGTCATTACACCTACTAACAATCTCCCCCTTTTTGATGATGGCAACTCTATATATAAAATATATTATAACTCTTCCTAAGTTACAAAACTCCGCCATAATCTATGCCTAAATTTTATATATTTCTCCCCTTTTGTTATCAACAAAAAAATTACCTAACTAAAACTATAATCTAACACTATCACTTGCTCAAATTCTATCTATAACTCCCCTAAATAAAATACTAATCAATATGTATAAGAATTATATATAATGATGATGAGAAAGATTATATAAAAACAATATATGATTTGTAAAATTAGATAATCATGAAATAATTAATTCAAATATTCATCTAATCAGACAAAGTTTATGTCAAAGGGCATTCAAACAAATTCACACAAATCAAAACCAAATCAAGTATTGTTAATTATGTACAATCAAACCTATTTAAACTAGACATTTCGAGGAACTTCAACCCACCCGTCTGTGCCAAAGATTGGATCTGCTTTAATTGCATTACAATCTTCATCATCTTTGTTGATGGTACACTCTAGATTGGTGGTTGGTTCTTCTTTGTTCAAGGCGGAAATCATCATTCGAATCGTGTCGAAATGCCTTTGTTACTCCTTGATCATCTGCATTTGACTCAATTCTAAGTGTCTCTAGTTTCTTAGGATAAAAGTAAGAAGTTCTTGAATAATTCAAGAGTTTTTTCGAGGTTTTCAGTTAGTTTTTAGATAGGAGAAGCCATTATTTTAGTTTTAGAGTTTAGGAATGCAAAGAAGGAAGAAAGAGAGTATAAAATAATGATTTTCTAGTTTTAACAGATATTTAAAGGGGTGGAAATTTGTTGGAAATGAATAGGCATTTGATGTCTATTCAATTTTCAAAATTAAAATATTTTGAAAAATTACCGTGGTATGCTGACATACATACCTAGTGTATGTCGACGTATATGCAGTGATTTTCAAAACAACTTTGTTTTTAAATTCAAAATCATCATCACTTTCGAAATTACCATAAGTTACTTCATGATTTTGAAGATCAATTTGAAAAGATGAAAGGTCCATTCCACTTGATTTGAATCCAAGAATGTGATCCGAAAGTTCGCGGTTTAAAACAATTTGTGTCTCTTTTATACTACTCCAAACTTTTTCCTCTCTACCATCATAAAACTTTCCTTTTAAATTTGCATAAAACCTCTTTACTAATTTTGGACAAAAACAAAATCATTTTGAGAAGCATCAATTAAACCAAGAATTTCATTTTGTAAACAAAGATTGAAAAGATCATAAGTAAGAAAATCTTTAAAAGTAGCAAATCTTCTGAGAAAGACTTTTCCAAAAGATGAATACTCAATATAGGCTTGAATGGCTTCTTCGTCATTGAAAAGAAATTCATATAATTTCTTAGAAAGCCTCATGGTTACCTTAGTATTGCTTGAGGGTGTCATTAAAGAATAATTTGAGGTGATAAGAGAGTTTATGATTTTTGAATTTGAAAATGAAAGTGAGAAATGAATGGATGGAGATGGAGTAAGTAAAAAGAGAATCAAAGAACATGTTCTCTAGTCAAAAGGCCATTTTTTAGAACACAAGAGTTGGTAAAAAGTAGAGGGAAATTTAAATTTTGAATTTGAAGCCCAAAACCTGTCTTCATACGTCGAACTATGCTCGTGGGATATGTCCACATGTATGTCGAAATTTTCAAAAAAGGATTTTTTTTGTTTAACTATGTTCTATTTTATTATATATATTTATCTATAGTTATTCTATTTTCAGAAAAATAATTTAAAATGATTTTAAATATATGTTATATTATTAGAAATATATAAAATATTTATATTTAAAATATCATCACATAGTATTCAACTAATATTATTGTTAATCTATAGGATATTCTTAAAAACAATTAAACAACCAAAAGAAAAAGAAAAATTCATTCAAGAAATTAAAAAACTTTTGATATATTAAAAGCAAACCTTTTTTTGATCCATTTCACCATTTTATTCTGAATTATGTATTGCTGCGAAGCACATGTTAGCAATTTCTGTACCTGAATCATCATCTCTTGAGGATGTATATGAATCGTCTAATGTTGCAGTATCGGCTCTTCTCCGTTTTCTGGATGAACCGGTGTTTGGTGTAGTTTTTAGTATATAAAGATGTGGACGGTCTTGTTTTAAATGACCAAGGTCATCGTAGTTATAACATCTAATGCATTTCTGTTTTCACTTTCGCTTCCTGGATTTTTGTTGTCATTTCTTTTGAAATTGTTCGACTTTCTATATTTCAGAAATTTTCTAAAATTCATGTAACGACCCATAAAATTTTAATAATTTTTAAATTTGTTTTATAACGTATTTAATTGAATTTTTGAGAAATTTAAATGATAAAAGTATGAAATAAAAATTTAATATTTGGATTACGTCCAATTAAACGTAACAGAATGTAAATTTTCAATTAATTTTACCAAAGTTTATTTCATTGTGAAATTCTATTAAATTCAAGCTAGCTAATATTGTTGATAATAAAATATTTTTCAAACCTGAATATTTTTACATAGAAAAATTTGAAATCATCTTCTGACTGAGACGTCGTTTCTCAAAATACGGACTTCTATTACTCCATTTATCTTATTTCTGGCGAAATAACTGCATTTCTGACACCGATTATCGACTTTTGATCGGATGATCGTGCCACTGATATCTGTATACAGTTTTGATCGCCTCGTCGTGCTGATCCTAATGGTATATTTATTTCTGTATTTTGAAATCCAGTACGTGGCGGAATCTGTAAAGAGTAAACCCGTATCGGTATCTGTTTTAAAACCTTTTGCTTTGTCTTTTTCAAACTTGTGACGTGCTGCCCAAACAAATATAAATGCTGCTTTAATTAGTTGGCCGAAATTTTGGGTGACCGTTGCTATTACAGCAAAATTTGTTTTATTAATGCCTAAATCCAGGGCTGACTTTCAGCGTTCCATTCGTTCTTTTTTAATTGTGGTTCCAACGTTTCACTGGCTTCCTTTTCACGGTTCATTTATTTTACCTTTTTTTCTATAAAAAATTATTTGAATTCATCTTCTTCCCCTTCTTATATTTTGTCCCTTCTCATCATCATCTTTTAGCCGTTCTCCCCCTCACACGTTCCCAACCTCACATCAGCCACCTCCCACCGACCATCACTTCAGCCCAAGCCTTCACCCATGCAGTCACGACCACCAACGTCCATCACCAATCCTCACGTTAAATCCATCATCCCTGACCGAGCTCACCATTCCAGCCGTCTCAGCCTGGCATCGGCTCGCCCACCAACCTCGGCCTCCACACAACCTCCTCCCTCTACACTCCTCGGCCCGAGCCTCATCACCTTCGCCCAGCGATATGCCATCAATCTCCTCCGGCTTGGCTGCCTGCTTCTCCGTCCTGGCCTAGCACCGTAACCATCTCCACGCGTGTGTGTGGTTATAAGGTTCGAGCCTATAATCTTTATGTTGCGTCAGAACTTTTCATGTTAGTATAAAAAAATTCGGATCTGAGAGATTACATACGTTTATTTTATTATCTAAGTAACATTATTTTATATAAGACTAATGTATACTAGTATTTGTATAGTAAGTTGTTATAGGACTTTATATTATGTTAGTAATGTATCAGTGATATATACATATATAATAGTTATATGGAAAGTTGGTCTGTTGGTTTTCAAAAATTTGTAGGGGTTAGCTTATATAAATTTTCAACATATAGACTTTGATTCCAAAAACCATGGTCTGCCTTGTTATGCTGGGTTTTGTCCTAGCTTGATCGCCTGTACTTGTTTATAGTGTATATATATATATGAAATAGTTTGATATTACATATAGGCTATATATTTGTATGCGTGGGTCTATTATATTATATATAAGTTATATATAAAAGTGTTGGATCTGAGAGTTGCCCACATGATTGTTTAAATGTATTGATGTCTGCATATTATACCTTTTAAGTTCGTTGCCATATATATATATATATGTTCACAAAAAATAATTTGGAATGCATGTATTCGTAAGGAATAGGTTTGGCAATGCTTGATTTGCATATATGTTAACATATCTTCATATAGCAGTCTGACATATGTATACATATAGTTATATATATATATATATGTATGTATGTATATAATAAGTTGTTTGGTATAAAAGTATACAAGCTGTATTTCAACCAGTATGGTGAGTCTGTGCATATTTTGTAGTCTATATGTATGTCAGTTTTATACTTTAAATTCATAGTTTATAAACTACACATAATTCCAATTTTTCACTTGGTCGTCTGTTGCTACATATATATATATATATATATATATATATATATATATATATATATATATATATATATATATATATATATATATTTGTATAAGATATCAGTGTGTCATATTGTATTATAATGTCTGTTAGTTAGGAAGTTATAAAGGTGTATTCACCTTACTGTTTATTTTAGTCAATAGTGAAGAAATATGTCAAGTATAGTTAAAGTTATTTATATATAAGTGTACAATTTACAAAATTTGTATAGTTTGTTACAAGTTTTGTCATACATTTTTATCTAAGTATAGTGTTGGGACATTTGTTTTATTGTATATTTGAGCTTTAGTTATATATATATACATTGAACTATCAAATTTTTATGTATCGATTCAAAATTTATTATTATATGTATACTAGTTATATAAGTTTAGTATGAAAGTGTTAATATATATATATATATATATATATATTATGTAAAGTTGTTTTAAAGATTATAAGTTATTTTCTTATCTAAAATTTTAAGTTGTATATAATTTTATATATAGTATATATAGTAGTGTATATATTCACTTAGGCCAATTATTTTCATCGGCCCAGTCCTGATTGTTTCATCTATTCATATTATCAGATCTGTTCGCCAAATTCGTGCTAATCAAATTTGCTTTGAAATCCGTGCTTGGAATCGTAACTCACTCTATCGTCGAATCTCCCTCTAACCTCGAAAGGTGAGCAATCACTCACGATTAACTTTTTTTATTTATTAAATCTGATTCCAATTGAAACGACAATTTAAAATATGAGGCTGTAGTTATTTAAATTGTTATATATGCTATTATCTGCAACTGTTCACTTATAGGATATGACACCATATCCTATTGTTTATATTTATTTTATTGATACATACCCGAATGGACTTTAGAATAGGAGAAAATCATTATGGGTTAAAATAATAAATCCAAGCGATTTTCATTTAATTGAATTTGGGATTACGGGTTGAAATGATATCCACCCGTATATATTTAGTGTACGGATTGAAATGATAAATATCCATAGCACTTGACTATATGATAGGAAATATATACAGACACCGTTGGTCCATATAAATATTTTGAAAATAAATTTCTACAGTTTGAAAAGAAATATATGGACTTTAATAAATATTGGTTCTTAAAATATTATATATAAATGGAAATTTTATATATAGATTTAATAATAATATTATTGAGATTGATTTAATCCATATAATATGTTTAAGTATTATTTAAGATTTATATTTCAAAATTTACCGTTGTAAAAATTTGAATAATTAAGATTGGGAGATAAATTTGGGTTTGTTAAAAATGGTATTTAAATAAGGATTTATTTAATTAAATCGATTTGAAATTTTTGAATGGGAAATTTAAAGGTATGATTTTGTAACTGGATTTTTGATTTAAGTTATTTAATGAATATTTCACGTTTAAATAAATTAAAGAAAATATTGAGTAAAATGTAACTTATGGTTACTTAAATGATATTGAATCTAATGAGGGAGCATTTCAAGACTAAATAATAATGAGGTTAAATCGAGATCTATATGAAACTGTTATATTGAACATTTAAATATTAAAGCCTTGAACTATATTGGAATTTAAATGGTTTATTTTGAGGTTTAGATCTGTATTTGAAATCAATATAGTTGAATTTGTTATTTAGAAACTAAATTGAATTAAAGTGAAATTTAGGTTGAAGCAAATTTGAATTTATTATTTATAAAACTAAAATGAATAAAAAAAAAATTAGCTAAAACGTTGAATACTTAAAGTTTGAAGTATATTGAAATATAAAGGGGTATTTTGTGATTACAAATCTGAATTGAGATCGATAGAATTAAGTGTTTATTTTAGGAATTGAGTTGAATTTAAATTGATAAATTGAGATTGAATTTAATTTGAATGGGAAGGTCGGGTTGATGTTGAAACGATGTGTTGAGTTTAGGAAATTGAAAATACTTTACTTTATAAATTATTTAATATATATAAATACTATTTTGGGAAATATAGAGATATTTGAAGTGAAAATGATATTTTAGTTTTGAAATATAATAAAATTGAAATGACCACGGTGTTATAGTGTATATTTCTACCTTGTAGATAGTTCTATGGACCCTTAAATGATGGTTATCCCAAACATCCTTTAAGTTATTTGTATTTCAGTTGATATTTCACTTGAGTTGGATTTATTTATATAAGAATTTTAATCCTGACTCGAGTGTTTTGTGTTTTTGCTTTACGCTCGGGTCAGACTAAGTGATACAGTGTAACAACCCGCATATTTATCGATTTTATATTTAAATATTTTATTTAAATATTTCATCATTAGTCGGATTTTAGTCTGAAAAGCTACTTTTTGCATATGGTCGAATTAGGACTTGGGACCACTCCCATTGAGTTTAAAATGCCGTTTGCGACCTTTTTGAGTATAAGCTTCGATATGTTTGGAGAAAGTTGATTTTTGCTACTTTTCACTTTGGGTTTGGTTTTGGGCTCAGCCCTATGTTTTAACTTATACTCCAAAACTGAACCACTCTCCCCATTCTCCCTCACTTCTTTCTCTTTTCAGTTTTCTTAGCATTAATGGTGGGAGAGATTGGAAATTAAAACTCCAAAACCCTAGTTTCTCTTGCAAATCAAATTCCTAGCTCCAAACTTAAGAAGAACCCATTGGTAAGCTTCTCTTCTTCTTCTCCAACTTATTCTCTTACCAATTTCATAAATTCCTAAACCTAATTTCGGGAATGTTCTTGTTTTGAGCTTAGATTCAAGCTCAATTGGGTTGTGTTGAAGAGAGGTTGATTCTCCATTTGCTTTCAAGCTTCTTCTTGTTCGATTTTGTGAAAAGGTGAGATTTTTATCTCACATCTATGCTTATATTTATCTTCGATTGTTAGGTATGAATTCCTAACACTTATTCGTGTGCATTTGCTTTTGGTTTGGATTGATTTGGTGAATATTCCAATTTTTAATGTTTGGGTTCAATTCCTTAAAAATCATAGCTTTGATCTTTGATCATGTTTTTGGAGACGCATCGAAGAGCTTATAGGGCCGAGTAGTCGATTGGCATAATCCCTTAGCGCCGTTGCTCGAGAGAATGCAATTTGGTCAAGATTGTACCTCATTTGTAATAGGCAGGGAAGAGGCTGGAAACAGGTCCGGCCGACCGACCCCCTGGTTCGGTCGACCGACCTGCTTCCAAATGTGCAGTTGCACTTCTGTTTCTGGTTCGGCCGACCGACCCCCCTGGTTCGGTCGACCGACCTGCTTCCAAGTGCATAAGCACTATCTGTTTTAGGTTCGGTCGACCGACTCAGGGAGTCCGGCCGACCGACCTGATGATTTTTGCCTGCTTTGCCATGTTGCTTAAATTTCCAACTTAAATCGATTCGTGTTGTTTCCTATTTATTGTTATCAATTATTATGACTTTGATGACTCCTTTTTAGGGATTTTCTTGAGTATCCATTTTGATGGATTCTTTATCGGTTTCGTTGGATTTTTATTCACATCTTCGTATGTGAATTTTAGTGATTGATTGTTCCTACAATCTTCTTTGTGTTTTTCCACTTTAAAAAAAATAAAGGTTTTCTATGCTAGTAGTAAATATCAAAACTCTTTCCTCAAACGATTTCAATACTATTTTAATAGCAAATTCGTTTATAAAACCGTTTTTCCAATCTATTAGTACATATATAAACCTTTACTTCACTCGTATGAGAAATCTAATTAAACGACTTAGTAAAACAAGTGGTATGAAACGCTTGCGTTCACTTTGTCGGTTAATTCTTGGATTTCTTCGATTGAATCTCTTGTGACAATTTTATAGTGGAGATCTACAGTTTGTTCGTAAATATTTAAGTTAAGCAAGTGGTTATGGGACATGATGCTAAGCTCATATATTTACTAGCTTACTGTAATCGACACTTCTCGATGATCATGACGATCATTTTTGTGATTTAGACTAGCAATGTGCGATGTCTCTTTGTCTGTAAGGTAGACTAAACCCCGTTTTGTGGAGTTTCGACTCAAATTGGTGGGGTAGCAACCCACGGTCTTCGGACCATTCGTGTGTCAGGTCTTCGGACCATTCGTGTGTCAAATTAATGGCTAGCTACCATGAGATAGCTTCTCGTTCGTGTGTTACAGCTGTTGGTGAGTTTTCATGCTCCCGTTCATGTGATAGGCCTCCCCCCCTTATTTTGTGAAATTTCTGGATTTCGTGTGTCGAATTCTGGAATTTATACTTCACCTATTTTTGTGATTTCTATTGATATGATTTATCAATTCTTGTGTATAGGTGAATTTGTGTGTCATTGACTGGATTTCTTGTGTTAATTTCAGGAATTTATGTTTCACCAACTTTGTGATTTCTATTGATATGATTTATCAATTCTTGTGCATAGGTGAGTTTGTGTGTCATTAACTTGTTGTGAATACAAGTTTTGGGTATGATACCCTTTTTGGATCCTTGAGTAGATTATCGTGATATTGATTAATCTCTTGTTGATTTCCAATTACTTATATATATCACAGCTTGGCGTTGTGATTATTATGTGTTTAGTCATATCTCCTATTCTATATCATGTTATCTGATATTTATAGTTAGACTGATCTGTTTATTATTTTCTTATAAATAATACTCGGGTCAGACCGAGATGTTGCAGGTGCTTCGACTTGACTTCTCTCCGGGGATCCATTACTCTGACCTTTTGCTTACTACTTAGATTAGTAGTTTTTGTTGTATACATTTGAGATACAGACTCCATAATGTATACTTATTCTTTTGTGTAGTTCATGTAACTATTCTTTTGGGATATTGTGGATCTTTTTAGACCACTACTCTGATGAACACTTTCATGTGTTATATTCATATCTATTTCCGCCTTTGTGATATGAATTGTCTGTGACTGATTTCTGTTATGTTTACTTCTATATTTGTTTCCGAAGATATTATAGCCACTGTGTAGTAGCTTTGAGTTTGTGTCGGCATGTCGGATTTCCACTTGAAAAGAATTGTATGCTATACTATCTGACATATCGATGCTCGCACAAAGCAATTACACGGATGGTCGCTCCTCAACGGCCTTATTCTCCGTGCTAGTTGACAGCATTCACCGTGATGTTCTTGGCTAGCGTGGGTATAGAGGTGGGGCGTCACAGCTTGGTATCAAAGCCAAACTTCGGAACAATATGGAATATTATAACAAGGATCATCGTCCTAAGTCCATCTTAGGAGTCGTGCTTTAGGATTTAATTCGAGTCTTCGTACCGATTCATCCTATTTTCCTTATGATTCCTTGTTTATCTATCAAGATTGCTTGATATTCAATTTGGTGAATAACCTTTTTCTTCTTCTTCTTTCTTTCTAAAGGAAGAGAAATGTCTAGACCAGGCCGCCCCAGAGCTGTGCCATCTAGCACTCCACCCCAGGATGGAGTTTTTATGACTGCTCAACAGCTTCTTGATTTAGTGGCAAATGCTCAAGCAGCTGGAGCTAACCCGGAACCTACTCACCCTAAGTCGGGATTTGCACGCTTGTGTAGCGATTACACTAATTTGGGTGGGGAGCCATTCAAAGGTTCCGAAACTGTTATCGAGGTACAGGCTTGGCTAAGGTCATGCGATCGAATCTTTTCTCGCATGAATCTTATTGACCTTCACCGAGTTCAGGTGGCCTCAAGTATGCTCCGAGAAAGAGCATTGGAATGGTACGAGCTTCTTATTTCTGAAATTAATGAAGCGGACCTCACCTGGGAGAAATTCCGGGAACGCTTCGAGTTGAAATTTGTACCGGAAGCAGAGAAAGTGACATTGGCTCGACAATTTATAGACCTTGTTCAAGGTGAGTCCTCCGTGACTGATTACGTCGCCTCCTTCGAGTCGCTTTCCAAATATAGGGTTGAATACATCAACACCCCTTTAAAGAAGAACCAGAGGTTCGTCTACAGCTTAAACAAAAGTCTCAAGAAGCCATTACTTCTAAAATTAGAAGTTTCTTTCGACCAACTCGTTGATATCGCTCTTCGTCTTGAAGAGGCGGATAGGGAGAATGAAGTTGAAGTGGTGGGTTCCAAACCAAACTTCAACAACAAGAAGAGGCCAAGCAAATTCAAAGGCCCTTATCCCAATAAGAAAGGGAGGCAAGCAACTCCTGCTGAAAAGACCTTTTCCTCTACTCAAGGGAAATGCTATAATTGTGGTTCGAAAGACCATTTTGCGAACAAGTGTTCAAAGCCTCGTACTTGTCGCTATTGTAAGATCCCGGACCATTTTATGCATGCATGTCCCAAACTTCAAAATAGGAAGGAGGGAAAGCTTAATGTTTCTCAAGCCCCTGGCAACACATCTCGTGGCCAAGGTATTTCTCATTCTATTCTGGATGGAATTATTTTATTTCGTGATCATCTTATTCGAGTTCTTTTTGATACGGGTGCTTCCCATTCTTTTATATCAAAAGAGCTTGTTGATACTTTTTCCTTGGATGTTTTGTGTTTAATGACTTCTTTGAGAATTGCGTATCCGGTTGGTGGATCCGCAACGATCAGTTTATTGTGTAAAGATGTCGAGATTATTTTGTGTGATTTTTCTTTCCTAGCCGATTTGCATGTCATGCGTTATTTAGGCTTTGGAATGATTTTGGGAATGGATTGGCTTAACCGTTATGAAGACCATATCCTATGTCCTGAGCAGACTATTCATCTTCGACATCCTCAATCTGTTAAGCAGATTTCTATTAATCTTAAAGATTCAGATTCCAGCTTGGTTGCATCTTTGTATTCTTTAAATCCTTGTGATGACGACGATGATGATGAGGGTGATATTATTTCTCTTATTCACGTCGTTTGTTAATTTTCCGACATATTTGATCCCGTTTTAGGATTACCACCTAAGCGAGCAATTGAGTTCAGAATTAATCTCATTCCTGGAGCTCAACCTATCACTCGTCCTCCTTATCGTATGTCCAATAAAGAAAACGAGGAGATGCGTAAACAATTATCCGAATTGGAGACGAAGCAATTTATTCGCTCTAGTTCCTCGCCTTGGGGAGCTTCGGCTATTTTCGTGAAGAAATCCGATGGTACACTTAGGCTTTGCGTTGACTACCGCAAGCTTAATGATCTTACTATCAAAAATAAATATCCTTTACCTCGGATTGATGATTTATTTGACTAACTTAGTGGTGCTAGAGTCTTTTCACAATTGGACTTGGCTACCGGTTTTCATCAGCTTCGTATTGCAGAGGATAGCATTCCTTTGACAACGTTCCGTACTCAGTATGGATCTTATGAATGGCTTGTTATGCCATTTGGTTTGACGAATGCTCCGGCGTATTTCGTTGACCTTATGAATCGGGTTTTCAAAGATTTTCTCGACCGATTTGTTCTCATCTTTATCGATGATATTCTTGTGTATTCTAAAACCGAGGAGGAGCATGAAAAACATCTTCGGATTGTGTTGGAAACTCTTAGGAGTAATCAATTAAAGGCAAAATTTTCAAAATGCCACTTTTGGAAATCTCGTGTGAAGTTTCTCGGTCATATTATTTCTGAATCCGGAATTTCCGTGGATCCTTCAAAGATTGAAGCGATTCAAGATTGGAAGAGACCGGAGAGTGTGACAGAGATTCGTAGTTTTCTCGGATTGGCGGGCTATTACCGTCGTTTTATCAAAGACTTTTCTAAGATTGTCATACCTCTCACTAACTTGACTAATAAAGGTGTTAAATACATTTGGTCGGACAAATGTGAAGCTTCTTTTCAGAAATTAAAAGAACTCCTTTCTGATGCTCCTATTCTTGTTATTCCCGAGGGGAATCAAGATTTCGTTGTTTATACCGATGCTAGTCGCGTTGGTTTGGGTGCCGTTCTTATGCAAAGAGAACATGTTATTGCTTATGCTTCTAGGCAATTGAAGCTAGCTGAGACTAGATATGCCACTCATGATTTAGAGCTCGCGGCTATTGTTTTCGCCTTTCGTATTTGGCGTCATTATCTCTTAGGAGAGGAATTTGTTCTTTACACAGATCATAAGTCTTTGAAATATTTATTTTCTCAAACGGAACTTAATTTGCGTCAACAACGTTGGCTCGAGTTCCTTGCTCCTTATGATCTTGATATTCTTTATACGCCCGGTAAGGGTAATCGTGTCGCCGATGCTCTTAGCCGTAAACAACAAGCTGTTGTTTCTATGATGATATCCGAATGGAACGATCTCGAGATTTTATCCACTTGCGAAATTCGAGACCGTGTTTCCGATTTATGCTCATCATTTGTTGTATGTAGCCTTGAGGCTCATCCATCTCTTTTAGACCGCATTCTTGAAGCTCAATGGCTAGATCCTGAATTGGCTCTTCTTGGCCAAAATATTAAGGATAAAATTGATATCGAAGGTTTGAAAGACTTTGATATCGATTCTCGTGGCGACATTCGGAAATTTGGTAGACTTATCGTGCCAAATATTAGGGATCTTCGTAAAGATATTTTAGAAGATTCTCATCACTCTAAATTTACCATTCATCCCGGTAGTAGTAAAATGTACGCGGATATGAAGCGACTTTATTATTGGGAGGGAATGAAACTTGACATCGCTAACTTCGTTAAGCGTTGCATGACTTGCCAACTCGTTAAGGCCGAACATCAAAGGCCCGGTGGGTTATTGCAACCTTTAGAAATTCCAGTTTGGAAGTGGGATCAAATTTCCATGGATTTTATAGATGGCCTTCCCCGTTCTCGATCGGGTTATGATAGCTTATGGGTAATTGTTGGTAGACTTACTAAATCCGCCCATTTTATTCTCGTTCGGTCTAACCGAACCGTTCCTCTTTTAGCCAAACTCTTTATTAAAGAGATTGTTAAATTGCATGGGGTTCCTACTTCAATTGTTAGTGATCGTGATCCATTGTTTACTAGTGGATTTTGGAAGAGTCTTCAAAAAGCTTTAGGAACGAAGCTTAATTTTAGCACCGCTTATCACCCCCAGTCCGATGGACAAACTGAGCGTGTGAATCAAACTCTTGAAGATCTTCTTCGTTCTTGTGTGCTTGATTTTGGTGGAGGTTGGGAAGATCATATTTCACTTGTTGAATTTTCCTATAATAATAGCTTCCAATCTAGTATTGGTATGGCACCTTTCGAGGCACTCTATGGAAGGCCATGCCAATCGCCTTCTTGTTGGCTTGAGGCCGGTGAGAAGCTGGTTTTAGGTCCAGATTTTATTCGTCCACAGAGAAAATTGAACTTATTCAACATAGAATGAAAGAAGCCCAGAGTAGACAAAAATCCTATGCCGATAACCGAAGAAGGAAGTTAGAATTTTCTGAGGGAGATCTTGTGTTCATTCGTGTTTCACCTATGAAAGGTGTTGTACGTTTCAGTCGATCGGGAAAATTGGCGCCTCGATATATTGGGCCATTTCCTATCATTGAACGTATTGGTTCCATGGCTTATCGCCTTTTATTGCCGGCTCAATTTTCTGCTATTCATGACATGTTTCACGTTTCTCAATTACGGAAATGCCTTCGAGATTCCGATTCTATTCTTGAGCCCGGTGTTGTGGAAGAGATTGAAGATTCACCTAATTTAACTTATGAGCAACATCCTATTCGTATCATTGCTTCGGAAGTCAAACGACTTCGAAATAAAGATGTTCCGCTTGCTAAAGTTCAATGGTCTTCAAATCCTAAGGATTGTTCTTGGGAATCTAGAGAGTACATCGAGCGAACACATCCGGACTTACTTTCTCGTGCTCTTTGAGGTGAACTTCTTATTTCAAACTTCTTTTGTGTTAAATATGCTTTTATGGTTGTTACTATATATCTTCTTCTTGTAATATTGCGAGGACGCAATTTCTTTAAGGAGGGGAGTCTGTAACAACCCGCATATTTATCGATTTTATATTTAAATATTTTATTTAAATATTTCATCATTAGTCGGATTTTAGTCTGAAAAGCTACTTTTTGCATATGGTCGAATTAGGACTTGGGACCACTCCCATTGAGTTTAAAATGCCGTTTGCGACCTTTTTGAGTATAAGCTTCGATATGTTTGGAGAAAGTTGATTTTTGCTACTTTTCACTTTGGGTTTGGTTTTGGGCTCAGCCCTATGTTTTAACTTATACTCCAAAACTGAACCACTCTCCCCATTCTCCCTCACTTCTTTCTCTTTTCAGTTTTCTTAGCATTAATGGTGGGAGAGGTTGGAAATTAAAACTCCAAAACCCTAGTTTCTCTTGCAAATCAAATTCCTAGCTCCAAACTTAAGAAGAACCCATTGGTAAGCTTCTCTCCTTCTTCTCCAACTTATTCTCTTACCAATTTCAGAAATTCCTAAACCGAATTTCGGGAATGTTCTTGTTTTGAGCTTAGATTCAAGCTCAATTGGGTTGTGTTGAAGAGAGGTTGATTCTCCATTTACTTTCAAGCTTCTTCTTGTTCGATTTTGTGAAAAGGTGAGATTTTTATCTCACATCTATGCTTATATTTATCTTCGATTGTTAGGTATGAATTCCTAACACTTGTTCGTGTGCATTTGCTTTTGGTTTGGATTGATTTGGTGAATATTCCAATTTTTAATGTTTGGGTTCAATTCCTTAAAAATCATAGCTTTGATCTTTGATCATGTTTTTGGAGATGCATCGAAGAGCTTATAGGGCCGGGTAGTCGATTGGCATAATCCCTTAGCACCGTTGCTCGAGAGAATGCAATTTGGTCAAGATTGTACCTCATTTGTAATAGGCAGGGAAGAGGCTGGAAACAGGTCCGGCCGACCGACCCCCCTGGTTCGGTCGACCGACCTGCTTCCAAATGTGCAGTTGCACTTCTGTTTCTGGTTCGGCCGACCAACCCCCCTGGTTCGGTCGACCGACCTGCTTCCAAGTGCATAAGCACTTTCTGTTTTAGGTTCGGTCGACCGACTCAGGGAGTCCGGCCGACCGACCTGATGATTTTTGCCTGCTTTGCCTTGTTGCTTAAATTTCCAACTTAAATCGATTCGTGTTGTTTCCTATTTATTGTTATCAATTATTATGACTTTGATGACTCCTTTTTAGGGATTTTCTTGAGTATCCATTTTGATGGATTCTTTATCAGTTTCGTTGGATTTTTATTCACATCTTCGTATGTGAATTTTAGTGATTGATTGTTCCTACAATCTTCTTTGTGTTTTGTCACTTTAAAAATATAAAGGTTTTCTATACTAGTAGTAAATATCAAAACTCTTTCCTCAAACGATTTCAATACTATTTTAATACCAAATTCGTTTATAAAACCGTTTTTCCAATCTATTAGTATATATATAAACCTTTACTTCACTCGTATGAGAAATCTAATTAAACGACTTAGTAAAACAAGTGGTATGAAACGCTTGCGTTCACTTTGTCGGTTAATTCTTGGACTTGTTCGATTGAATCTCTTGTGACAATTTTATAGTGGAGATCTACAGTTTGTTCGTAAATATTTAAGTTAAGCAAGTGGTTATGGGACATGATGCTAAGCTCATATATTTACTAGCTTACTGTAATCGACACTTCTCGATGATCATGACGATCATTTTTGTGATTTAGACTAGCAATGTGCGATGTCTCTTTGTCTGTAAGAGAGACTAAACCCCGTTTTGTGGAGTTTCGACTCAAATTGGTGGGGTAGCAACCCACGGTCTTCGGACCATTCGTGTGTCAGGTCTTCGGACAATTCGTGTGTCAAATTAATGGCTAGCTACCATGAGATAGCTTCTCGTTCGTGTGTTACAGCTATTGGTGAGTTTTCATGCTCCCGTTCATGTGATAGGCCTCCCCCCCCTTATTTTGTGAAATTTCTGGATTTCGTGTGTCGAATTCTGGAATTTATACTTCACCTATTTTTGTGATTTCTATTGATATGATTTACCAATTCTTGTGTATAGGTGAATTTGTGTGTCATTGACTGGATTTCTTGTGTTGATTTCTAGAATTTATGTTTCACCAACTTTGTGATTTCTATTGATATGATTTATCAATTCTTGTGCATAGGTGAGTTTGTGTGTCATTAACTTGTTGTGAATACAAGTTTTGGGTATGATACCCTTTTTGGATCCTTGAGTAGATTATCGTGATATTGATTAATCTCTTGTTGATTTTCAATTACTTATATATATCACAGCTTGGCATTGTGATTATTATGTGTTTAGTCATATCTCCTATTCTATATCATGTTATCTGATATTTATAGTTAGACTGATCCGTTTATTATTTTCTTATAAATATACTCGGGTCAGACCGAGATGTTGCAGGTGCTTCGACTTGACTTCTCTCCGGGGATCCATTACTCTGACCTTTTGCTTACTACTTAGATTAGTAGTTTTTGTTGTATACATTTGAGATACAGACTCCATAATGTATACTTATTCTTTTGTGTAGTTCATGTAACTATTCTTTTGGGATATTGTGGATCTTTTTAGACCACTACTCTGATGAACACTTTCATGTGTTATATTCATATCTATTTCCGCCTTTGTGATATGAATTGTCTGTGACTGATTTATGTTATGTTTACTTCTATATTTGTTTCCGAAGATATTATAGCCACTGTGTAGTAGCTTTGAGTTTGTGTCGGCATGTCGGATTTCCACTTGAAAAGAATTGCATGCTATACTATCTGACATATCGATGCTCGCACAAAGCAATTACACGGATGGTCGCTCCTCAACAGCCTTATTCTCCGTGCTAGTTGACAGCATTCACCGTGATGTTCTTGGCTAGCGTGGGTATAGAGGTGGGGCGTCACATACAGCATTTGAGACTCACCTTCGAAGTTGGAGCTTTGCTTGAAGATCCAGCTATCTATCCTTTCAGTCATCCAGTTGGTTGGTTCAGAGAAGTCATCTGCTCGTACTAGAGACTTCACTGCATCTGGGATATTCTAATGTATTTTATTCTAACTCTGATGTATATAGTAGCTTCATGAACTACTATTTTTTGTCTATTCCGCTGCATTTTATTACTCTGTGTTTGTGATCTGTGATTATTTATTTACTATTTATGCTGAGTTTGCCAAATTAAATTAACAATTCGGTATTTTGAATTATTCAAGTCAGACATGTATGGTTTTATTGTCGATTCGAAGGGTCCAAAATAGCGGGTCGTTACAATTCATTGTTATAAAAGCATTTTCTTCATCATCATCGTTGTCTGAATCCAAATTATCCATCATTGTTTAAAAGCTATAGATTCTTCTCTATTTTTTTGCTTTCTCTACTGCCATGCATTTGTGCTTCAAAAGACATTAAATTGTCAATTACCTCTTCAATTTTTAGAGTTCTAGTGTCATTAGCCTCTTCGATTGCAAGAGTCTTTTGATCCCATTCAGGAGTAAGTGAACTGAGGATTTTTCTAATTTGATCCTCTTCAGAAAAACTTTTTCCCAGTGCAATAAGTGAATGTATTATATATTTGATTGTACTATACATATTAGATATGGACTCATTTTGAAACATCAAAACTAGTTTTTCAACATGGAAACCTTAGTATGTTTCACCTTACTTCTCCTTTCACGTGTAACCTGAAAAGTTCTATAAATTCCAAATGCAGACTTACATATAGATACTCTATTAAATTCATTTCTATATAGTGAACAAAATAATATATTCATATCCTTAGAGTTACTTTATGCAACTGCTTTTTAGTCAGTAGCCCGCTGTGCAAAATTTGTCTTGGGTTTAGTCTATTCAATTTGTGTGATATTACAAGTGTATAAACCAATTGAAACGTAAATAAATTTTCATTCTACATGACTAATATGCGTAATTACCGCCACTAAAAAGTGGAGGTCCAGCAGTGGATTGTCCTTCGACAAATAAATTACTAACAATTGTATAACAATGTTACTAACGGTACTATTACAAGTATTGGTAGCCATTTAAACTTTTTCAAAAATCAGATGATAAATACTTTGAATACCAATGCTCTGATACCAAATGTGAGTTAGCGGAATAGGGATCTTAAGGCTAAATTTACATTGGGGGTGAATAATGTTTAATGGATTATGTAAATATTTTTCAAATTCTTTAAGATTCTACCTGAAATGATGTAATTAACGGTCACAGAAACAATCACAGAATAAATGTGCAGATAAAAGTATTTGCGGTAAAATTAAAAAAGGAAAGAATGTACCAGGATTTTATAATGGTTCGGAGTTACACCACTTCCAGTCTCACACAATTCCTTGTACGAATATCTTTTCAACTAGTAAATCCAAATACAATCTCGATTTCAAAGCTATGAGACACGCCCTCCATAATCCCGACCTCTAGGTAGCATCACTTGATTTTTGAGCTACAAGCACACCCACTAGATTTATGGGCTAATAAGCACGCCCAATTGATTTTAACAGGCCACAATCACACCTACTTGGATTTCAGAGATACAAGCATACCACAAAGTATAAGAGTATGATTTGATAGAATATATAGACTCGGATGTTTGATCTTGATTAGTCCTATAACCCTTGAATAGCACTTTGATCTTGAGAGATATGAGAGAAATCAAAGAGTATATGAAAGAGAATCAAACTAGTAACGATTAAATTTGATTCTAGTTGAATTTCGGCAGAGTTTAGATATAAATTGATTTAGAAATCAGGAGAATGAAAAGAGGAGAGAAAAATAAGAAAGTAGTTGATTAAAATTCGTTTGGAAGTCTAGTATATATAAGAAAACAATGGTCATGTCCATTTACGAAGAGATACGATGAAAAAACACTTCCATTCAAATTTGGAATTTGAAATTTTCGGCTAGTATGTCACCATACTTATAGAGGATATGACAACATATCCCTTTGCATTTTGAAAAATCACCTAAAAATTGTTTTGAAAATATTAAGTTTTGTAAAATATTTTGAAACTTTATGTAAACATTTAAACATAGTTTATACATATTTTAATCATATTAAAACTTGATAAAAATTTATAAAATAATTTTGAAATATTTAATCAGAGTACTTAATATAATATAAATAATATATATAATATTAATATAATTATGAATTATTAATAAACAAAAATTCAATATATATAAACTTAAAATCACTAAAATAATATCTTTATAAGTATAAGAGATTGAAAATACTTTTGAGAAATATTTTGAAAAGATTATTTTAAACCCAGGATAGTCGAAAAACAATTTAAAACAAATTCAGAAAAGGCGAGAGAGATCAGGAAAGTGCTATCAAGGTTTTAACATAAATTCTATGACTCTATAACTTATCTGGAATATCTTAAAATCTTGAACTCTTCAATACTCATGAGTATTTATTCTTGAATTCTTGAAACTCTATATCAGGATCTTGAATCTACTCTTGTTATTGGACAGTCTTCTTAATCAGCACATGTCTAATATATGTAAGATATACTATATATATCTTGATGAAACTTTAGTACTATATTCTATATAATGTCAATAGTTGTTATCATCAAAACTATTACCTAAGGTACCAACATCCCTTGCTCGGCCTTTATTCTTTGGCATGTTAAAACATCTAGAAACAAATTTAACTACCCTCTTCTTCATCCTTGGCAAAATAGAAAATTCATTTCATATCCTTATACATCATATCTCCTCTAGGGTGAATGGTCATCCCTGAATGGTAACACTCCACACGCACTTCCTCCAACACATTATTAACCTTTGGAATGCAAAGGCATCCATCTCTCCTCAAACATCCATTCTCGTTAATTGCATATCTATTGATGGGGGAAAATTATTCTCCTCTATTTTTCTTTCCTAAATTTTTATCTATCTCCTCATCATTCTTTTGCTCTGGTCCAATATGGTCCATCAATGCTGGCCTAACCTCCATTGTTGCTAAATAGCTTTGGGTGTGTTCTGTTGGCGGCTAGAAGTTGAAATTTAAGAGGAACTCCAACTGCCTCTACTCATATATAACACCTAAGGTTGCATGCCTCCGGCTATGGGCATTGGCATGACATTCCCTTTTCAAGGGGTATGTTGTATCCCAAAGTCATATAATGTTATAAACTTCATCCACCTCTGCTGCCTAAGATTTAAATCTTTTTGAAAAAATAGGTATTTGAGCAATTTTTGGTCTATGAACAACTCAAACATTTCTCCCAAAAGATAATGCCTCCATACCTTCAAGGAGAAAACAACAACTGCCAACTCCAAATCATGAAATGGGTATCTCTTGTCATGGTCCTTTAATTGCCTATGAGCACAAGCTATCACCTTTCCTTCTTGCATAAGAACTGCTCCCAATCCAGTGTCATATGCATCCATGTAAATAGTAAAAGATGTTGTCCCATCAGGAACAATGAGTACTAATGCACTTGTTAATAGATCCTTTAGCTTCTCAAATGATTCTGTGCATTTCTTATCCCATGCACAGACAGGATTCTTTATAGTTAGGCAAGCTAAAGGAAATACTTTCATTCCAAAGTCCTTTTCCACGACATTCTTTAGAACTTTCGAACTTTGAATAGCTTCCACTTTTGCGGGGTCCAGTGCCAACCCATGTTTAGAAACAATGTGTCCAAGGCATCTCAACTCTTTCTTCCAAAAGTGACATCTTGAGAATTTAGCTTTAAGTTGGTGCTTCCTTAAAGTCCCTGGTATCTCCCTTAAAATTTTCATGCTCTCCTTCACTCTTAGAGAATATTAATATGTCATCAAAAAAAACTGCGAAAAACTTATTCAATTTCCCTAAATACTCTACTTATCAAATTTACAAAGTATGCAAGGGCATTCGTCAATCCAAAAGGCATCACTTGCTATTTATAGAGTCCATCTGGCATGCGGAACATGGTCTTCATTTTGCTATCCTCTACAATCCTCAGCTGATGAAATCCAGTTTCCAAGTCCAACTGGAAGAAGATTTTGGCTTTCACAGGCTAATCAAACAAATTGTCTATCCTAGGTAAGGGATACATATTCTTCCTTGTCAACTTGTTGAGTTCCATATAGTCGATGCATAGCCTTAATGAACTGTCTACCTTAGTGGCAAAGACAATAGGGGCTCCCCAATTTGAAGTATTCCATTAGACGAGTCCTTTCTTCAATAACTCTGAGATCGGCTTATCTAAATTTCGCTTTCTTTGGAGATCATGTGTCATAATAGTAGAGCGATAATATAGTGTCTTTCTATAAATCAATCCTAACTTGATCTCCCTTCAGGGTGGGAGATCCAAAACTTCTAAAAATACATCAGGTAATTCTCGAACTACGGGTATGGATGAAATCTCATTTTGAGATAGGCTTAGTGAATGTAAATAGCTTAACTTAACTCAGTCTTGAGGTGTGCAATGAATATCTATATCTTGTCCTCTACAACTCTTTAACCATACAACCCTCCTATCACAATCTAAGATTGCCCCATAGCATGACAACTAATATGTTCCTAAGACAAGTCTATACCCCTTGAAATTAAGAACGTATGCATTCTATATGAAATCAACATTACACATGTCTAACACTAGATCTTTGCAAATTAAGAAAAGATAAGTCGACCCTCCAAAAGGATTTGAAACTACTATTGGGTTAGTGACAGTTTGGGTTTAAAGAATTAAGAAGTTGATCACATTCCTAACTATAAATGAATGCGATGCTCCGGAGTCAAATAGGGTATGAATTGTTTTCAAAAAAATAAGAGTTATACCTTCCATCCTGTCTTCCCTTGGTTTCTAGAAGGTGGTCTACTTGAAATAGGAATAGCCACAATGGCATTGGCTTGTCTACCTTGCCCTTCCTTCACTGGCTTCAGACACTGATTCTTGTAGTATCTTTCTTCATGGCAATGGCAACACATTCCCCTAAAAGCTTCCTTCAATAGATTCACTTTGTAGTATTTAGCGATATCTCTTTTCTTTTAGCATCTATTGTAGATCTTGTCTTAAACTTTCCTTTTGACTTCTTATCTGCCTATAAATTTCCCTTCTTGGATTCTCCTTGGTTCTGAGTAGGTCCCGCCTTCTCCTTCTCTATCTCTTTCTCCTCTGTACTAGCAGCCTACAGCAAAGCCATCTCAAATAATGTCTCATATGTGGCAATAGTGGGTACTTGGGTTAATACCGGTTCTCAAAGTGGGGAGTTTAGGCCCTTGACAAACATCATGGCCTTTTTAATGGGTGTATCAATCAAATGCATTCCAAACATAGCTAGATTTATGAATTTACTATACTCCTTCGAAGTGGAGTCTCCATGCCTAAGCTGCATAAACCTCTCTAATTGCAAGGTCACTTCTACTATTGACATAAACTGCGACTCAAATCGATTCTTGAACTCACCTCAATTGACAATCCTATCAACATTCTCCTCAACCATAATATTCCATCAATCTAAGTCTCTCCCTTAAGGTGCCAAGCTACCATTCTCTACTTCATCTGATCATCCCAACCCAACTCTCGAAATATCGTCCCTTGGTTATTTATCCATGTCTTTGTATCTATGAAACCTTTTATTCCTGGATATACTTTTCCTTCCATATTTCGAAAATCCTTACGCATTATAGGGAAGTCAAAGGGGCGAGATGCTACTTCGACAGGTGGGACAGAGGGTGCTGCTGGTGTAGCTTGCTGAGAAACAGGGACTTGTCCTACGTGTGTGAGCCGCCCTGAGGTATTGTTTAAACAATTTGGGCATCCCTCGAATGAGGGGCATTCCTCGACCAAGATTTCCAATCTCAGTAGAAGAAGGGTTTTTAGCCATAATCTACTATCTATGGTTAAACTTTCAGTTACAATGGCCTAAGATAGTATTATATTCTAAAACAAAGATCTGCCTAGTTATTTGCATATGTTCAAAAATAGTGTGTATTTGTGTGTCTAGTGGAGGTTTTCTGCAAATCCTTTCAAAATAACATGTATGTCCCTCATACGTGTACCTATCCCAAATATTTCGCCTGCTTCAAAAAAAACCCTAAAATTGATTCTCACCGTACGTTATTTCGCGGATTAGATTTGGCCTACCAAATCACCGTTAAGCGATCGTTTGCTGTGGAGACTCAAGGAGTGGGTGGGTTGCAACTATTTTGCATGGCTCTGAAATGTAAGGTGGTCATGGTAGAGGACGATGGAAGGCAACGAGGTTGGTAATTTGCCCTACACGGGACAACTTTAGGTAATATACTTTGCTTGATGTTAAATTTTGTATGTTTTAAGGTGCTGCTTGTTAGACTTTGTATTTGGGTGACCGCAACTGGTGTCGGTGTTAAGATTATGCGATTTGTAGATCTAATGTTAAGAAACTAACTTTTTTTGATCATATTTCGTATTTTAGATTTGTATTGAAAAAAAGTTATTTAATAATCTAATGAAAAATAATTCATATTCAATATGTATATTGCTACAAATTTCCACTGAGCGAAATGTTTGTATAAACACTAATAGATGGTCCTATTTCTTTATTTAATTTCCAAGCATGGGATGAACCAATACTGTAGTAAGATAGGGGTTGGTTACGTAGAAATCAGTGAAACTCCACGTTTTAAAGGAAGCTGGTCAAATATTTGGACATAATGTACTTGAAACTCTATTAGTTTGTAGCAAGTCCTTGACTGTATAATTTACCTGTTCTTTTTACTAATTGACAATATCCTGTCCATACGAAGAAATTTTCAAGTGCCATACACCCAACTAATTTAGCAATATTTGTTGAATTAAACTAAAATCTATATTGAATCAAGCCAAAATGTATGCCATTGTTGCTTCCATAGAGGGTAAAACATAAGAAGATGTGATACGTGTTTCACGTTAAATTGATGAAAATAAATTTCTGAAGGTCTCATAAATACGATTTCTATTTGGTTTCATGAATTTTTCCTTTTTAGGCTTTCAAGGCTATTTTTGCAAAGTTCATTTTTGAAAACACACGTTTTCCAAAATGGGCACAAATGCAAAAGGCAGAAAAAAAATTTCCTCTATTTTTTTTTCTCGTTGGAATGGTGGAAAACATAGGATAGAAAAAAAAAAGTTAATGCGACAAGAGAAACAAATCCTCGGCGGTTCATTAGAATAAAGAAATGAAATTAAATATACCTAAAAAAAAATTCGAGTAATTTAACTAAACTATTTAGTTCAAATAAACCACAAGAACTTATTTAAGATCAACCAATCTTCACTCACTCAACCAGGTAATATTTTTTCCATATTGAATAATATGAAGTAGGAAGGGCTAAAATAAAAACTGATTAAAACAAAACATATAATTAGGGTGCATATATCATTACTTGTAACGACCCGCCTTTTTGGACAGTTTAAACCGACGATCAAATACATATGTCGATTCCAAACCGTTCAAAATGGCAGATAGTTATTGGGGTAAATAAGAAAAGAAAAGAAAGAGAAATGAAACAACACAGAATCTCGCAACGGAACGATAAAATATAATAGTCAAATAAACAGTTCATGAAGCTGTCTACTATACTTTGACAATTATTTATACAACATTTATCAGAGTTTATACATATACAACAGAACAATTAAATAATGCAGCAGATAGCATGATGCAAGGGTAATAATAGTAATAGTGTACCAAATCTTCGTCTTCGTCCTCTAGAATAGATCTTCAAAATCTGAAAACTCAGGACTGACCCGAGCGTAATGAAAAGACAAAACACTCGAGTCAGGACTAAAATATCCTCATGTAAGTTAAATCAATCGTAAATAAATATGAGTGTAACGGCGTCAGAGATGTTTACGGGGTTTGACATCTCCTATCCAGTGTCAGCGTGCGTGCAATAACTTAAGAGATGTTACGGGATTTTCCATCTCTCAAGGATCCGTTAATCTACTATGTAGTAATATACGCTAAGTAGATAATGCCTATCAGTAATATAAAGTATCAAAATAGCGTTAAGGCATTACCATAATCCCCCTTAACACATTTTATAATCCCAAAAGCATATACAAGACCGTAGTTTCCCCAAAACCGGAAGTCACCAGAGGGCAATCCATATACTCAAGGTACAAATCAAAACGTAGTGGTCGCGAATAGGATAATCAGTGTGACAAGGTACATGAGGCGATACCAACTAGGATACTAGTAGTTGCGTGATCCGGACTGATGTTGGGCATAGCCAGCAGCTACCCCAACACCGTGAAACAACACTCCGAAATCAAGGGGTGCACCCAAATCGCATCACAAATGTAATAGATATGGTATCGAAGAAGTGTGTCCGCTAGAGGTGGCGAACCTCAATGGCCCGGCGCGGCTCCTGTTTAAGTCATTTCAGGGGTCATCCAATATCGTTCTCTTTCTTCAGTCAACCAGCTCACCAAACCATCCACTTCATTCTGGATCAACACTCCGCGTATAATAGTTATTAAAGTGGTTTTCGGTATCGACAGAGAGTATGTCCATATCCGATCCCGGTCTCTTTAATAACTACGTATTATTACACCGTTGGCTCTTTTATATTTCAAATCGATTCATAATTGATATCAAAATATCACATTCGCTTCAAAAATCAAATTCATTTCAAATATCATCGTATCTTTTCAAATGTAGGATTTCGCTCCAGAATAAATTTCGCATCAATATCTCATTTCGATTCCAAAATCATTTCGAATTTCAATTTAGGTTGCAACTTCATTTAATCCAATTCGTATTCAAATTCAAGATTTAAACATAACATTTCACCTTATTAACCAGTTTGGAATTTTAGAAAATAGTTTTAAGTGGTTTGAAAGTGGTTTTAAATAATTAAAATAGTTAAAATACTTAAAATCTTAAAATAGATTGGAAATAGATAAATCAGTTTAAAATAATTTAAATTAGGTTAAGTAGATTAAAAATAGATTGAAATAGTTTAAGAATTCAAAGTGGTTTACATAACAGAGTAATTTGACAAACAAATTAAAACAGCTTCAAAACCAATCCATTTCAATTATAACTTCCCAATTCAAATAAATTTCAATTTCCAATTTACCGATTCAATTTCGATCTCAATTCAAATCAATGTCAATTTTTTTACTTCAAATTAATTCAATTTTACATTCACCTTTAATTTATTCAATTTCAATTTATATCGATTTTTAGCTTGATTTTCCAAAATATCAAATTTTTAACACTTAACAAAATTATCCTTCAATGTTCAAGTTTAAATCCAAATTTCAAATGTGATTAAGTTCCAAGCTCGATTTCAAAATATCATTTTATATCACTTTTACTTAGTAATATTCAAAGCTCGAATTAAGGTTAAATCTTTAAACAAATCAATTTTCGAAATTCAATCAAATCCCAATTTTTAAATTTCAAAGTCTCGAATCACATTACTTAACAATTTCTTTTAACCAAGATTTATTTCAATATTCCAAAACTCAATTTTTCAATAAATTCAATTTTTATAAATTGATTTCTATTTATAACCTTTAAATCAAACATTTAAATAAATTTCAAATCGACGATTTTAAAAATTATTAATTTAGCCAATTCGGTGCCCGTGTATAATTTTCTATCCTATGGCCAAGTAATTATCTTATTTCAATTAAATGTCAAGGATGAGCATATATTACTTAAATTAAATCACAGTATCATATGTATGCATAACAGGATCTATATAAGTAAATAAACATCCAAACATTCAATTATCAACCAATATCATCCATCAAAATACATCATCCAATAAACGATACAATTCATGGCAGTTTCATAGTTATCAATGTTAGGTAATTTAATCGCCATTCAATTTTAATTTCAATTTAACTGTCAATTTAATTTTTCAACGGTTAATTCAAATAACAAGCTATATGACAATTAAATTTATATCAAACAACGACAAATAAAATTCATATCACTTCATAATGTCAATTTAACTAGCATAAAGATATTTAGTACGGTGTGAGCGTTATAAAACACTCATTTTGATTTTCCGATTTTAAATCAAATCGAACGACGTTCGATTTAATCCAAAATTTTCTCAAGCTCCAAATGATTCCAATACAGTCCCATAGCGAAGAGCTTGCCCATACGATCCCAACGCAAAAAGTTTCGTCCGATTTGGACCTCGTATGAAAGAGATACGAAATTTTGAAGTTACTTGAATTATAAATATAATAATTTAACAATTCATATATTAATTTCAAACCCCATCAATTCCTGGCCGTAGGATCCAGAACCCTTGCATCTGAACCGCGCCTTGCCTCCTTCCCTCACGCGTTCGTTCGCTACAGGTAGCTCACGCAACACCGAACCCAACCCACGCCCCAAAACCCTAATGGCGCGCCACCCTCCAACGCTTTTAGCTCGATCAACCAGCACCATTCCGAAGCACACGCACGCCCAAACTCTCGGCCTAAAGATGATGCAGCTCGGCCGCCTCCTTGCTTCGGTTTTCGTGTATGAACGCACGACCTTCCAGCTCCAATTGCCGTTGAATCACAACTCCATACTCGATCTCGACCGTTGAAGTTACAGAGGTCGACGAGTTCTTTGATTTCCCAGTTGGAACATTTGGCTAAAAATGTGTGGATAGAGAGAAAAATGAGGGGGAACCAGGGAGTATTTCGGCCATTGACTGCGGGAAGTGGCGGCTAGGGTTTCTTTTTATTTTATTTTTTTTGTGAAAAAAGGGGGTCTATTTATAAGAAACGGCGAATATTATTTATCCGGCTTTTCCAAACTCCGATTTACGCGTGGTGACCGGCGTTTCTAAGGTTTATCCCGCGTTTCGGACACAATGGAACAGGTTTCGGAAGCTAATTCGATCATATGTGGGAGTTACGGAAATAAACGATCAAATTAAATTAAACCGATTAAACGATTTTCTAGGCGTTTTGGCTCGCCCCGGACAAACGGTAAATCCAATTGACATGAAATTTGAAATCTTACAATAATATCACATTACGGATCCGATGAAACTGGTTTCGTCGAAATCCGAGACCGTTTAAAAATGACTATTTTAGCTCGCCAAATTAATATTAAAACAATTTCAACGCATTTCGAGCTGCCACGGTCAAACGACAACTCTGATTGCTACAAAAATTGAAATCCGATAATAACTAACTATTACGGATCCAATGGAACTAGTTTCGCCCAATTCTGAGACTGTTCAAAAATTGGCTATTTTTCAATCGATAATTAAATATTCAAATTTCACAAATTTACTTTTAATTCGATTTTAAAAGTTCTATAACATCACTATAACTCTAATATGATAAAATAAAATTTTACAAATCATTTTTAATCATATTAAACCCGTTATTCAATTTATCCTTTGAATTCCAATTTTAAAATCTTATTAACTCTATTATAATCCCAATATAACTTACATTTACTTTGGAAACCAATTTGAATCCTATTAAATCAAATTTCAATTATTCACTCTATTTTCATATATTAAATTTCAATATCAATTTATTCATATCGAATTCGAAATTTAATTTATTCAAACATTCGCAATATGAAATTTAACAAATTTGATTATTCTTAAATCACTATCTTTTGAAATATTCAAAACGAACTTATAAAATTTAACTTTTGAAACGAATTAAAATTATAAAACAACTATTTCTATTATACGGTTATGCAATTCCCATTATTAAATTATTCAATAAATTCCAAATATTAAATTTAAACAATTTCGATTATCCAATAATTCATTATCTTTTGAAATATTGAAATTGAACTTATAAAAATCAACTTTTAAAACCAATTCACAATTTTGAACACTATTTTCATTTTACAGTTATTCAATTATTCAACAAGTTTTAAATATTTAATTTAAACAATTTACCTGTTCAATATTCAATATTTGATTTTTAATAGATTTTCTTATCAATCAATTACTCTATTATACCTAATGAATTCAACATTTATTATCTTATTCAACTATTGATTGCAAAGGCATTCAATAAGTAGCTTTTATTTTTTCATCACTTGGATAGTTATTTTTGCGATTCATTCCAGTTATTATTATTTCAAACGAATTACAAAAATTTTTTTTCTAACATTAAATCGGGAAAGCTTATTAAATTAGTTATTTTAATTATCGAAAATTTACGGGTCGTTACATTACTATTATTTCAATCTTAATGAAAAGATCAACTAGTTTATTCATCTACTTTTTTTTCCTGATTTTCTTGACGGTTTTATCATAATATTCGAAGAAGAAGACACTGTATTTTTTTCCTTCTAGAATTTGGTTCTCTTTATGCATTCTTTTCCAGATTTCCTAGTTATGTATCCACATTTTTAAATGGATCAAAACTGGGGAAAAAAGATACATTTCAGTTCTTTTTTATGTTAAGTCCTTTTAGAGTATTGTAGCAAGCAAAAACGTTAATCATCATTGTTTGGGTATTTTTTCTTTATTCTAGGATGTGATCTCATTTTTATTGGCTACGTAGAAATCATTGATGGACTATTGAGCAAAAAGTAAGTGTGATATACATCGTTCATATACTAAGTAGTATTAACTAAATAATGTTTGCTATTTTATCAAGTTAATAATTTACCTTGTATATATAAATGAATATTCATTGCTAAAACTATTTTTATTATCATATTATTTGTTTCTTGTACTTTTTTTAAGCAATAGTGGATGGTATTAAAATAAATAATTCATTAAACATAAGCTAGTCCTTGTGCATTGTAGAATCATAATTTGTCCTCGTCGCTGTTCATATGCTAAACTAATGCTGCTTTTGATAACTACTCTATTCCCTAATGAAATCCAACCTCATGTTGTAACGATATGTAGCATACAGAGAACGAAAAAACACAAAACAAAATACCCTGAAACTGAGTGTAATTGATAAACGCACACTTGCACTATAATTACTTTGAAACCTCATGTTGAATGACTTCTTCTTTTGAACATGCGTTGATATGTGAACATGTACTTAACGAGTGATAAATTTACATTGACACTTCCCTATGGTAAAGAAGGCTGGGTTCCTGGATTAGAGCTATGTTGATTTAATAATGAATGCTCTTCATAATCCAATGTTTTTTTTTGCTTGTGTAGTGTGTCTTTAGCATTTGCATATGGATCGTAATTTGTATTTAGTGGCTGAATCATATGGAGGAAAGAGTGCAGTAACACTTGGGTTATCGATTCTCAAGGCTGTTAAATCGAGGGAATTGAAGCTTAAACTGGGAGGAATTGCTATTGGTTAAGTTAAAATAGTTACCTAGCATTCGATAATTTTAGGTATATATGGTGATTAGAATTCGATAATTTTTTGTAGGTGTGTTGTATCTAGCATCATCCCTGTAAAAAATGATCATATTTCAATAGTTTTACAACATTAAATTAATTATACAATATATTATATATTACAAAAATTTGTTATAATCATCAATTCGAAAGAATTATTTTTTAGCGGGCAAAAGATATCGAAATAAATTTATTTTTTGCAGAAATGACATGTAGAGCAGTTAAACAAAAGATTATCAAATTCCGATGAACATTATATCTAAAGTCGAAATACATATCCCTATATTTACACATACTGCACCAAGATGTTGGTTGCTATAATGTTTACAAAATTCTCTTGAGCAAAACAGAATTTAGTATTGCTACTGCCCTGCACTGCTCTATTGCTTATATTTGTGTTGAAATGTACTATTCTACAGACCCAGATATCCCCATGATTCCAGGTTGTATGAATAGCTTAGAAATTTGTATTGTAATAATGATTTTACTTTCAAAGTAGAAGAAATAAGCTAATTCTATAATCTCTGTGCGTCTATAGCCAACTGCAAATTGGCTAAACCTCTGTTTTAAATTACATGTCCGATATATGTAAAAATCTGGTCATAATTTAGAATCTGTCAAGCAAACAAACTAACAGTGTTGTTCCCTTCATCTACTATTAAATGTTACCGTGATTGATTTATACTTTCTTCTTGTTTGCTCTTATTTCTCTAAAACATCGGTTGCGTTGGTAAATGGGTTGATTTTTGTTTGGGTGGCAACTAATCAGAGTCAAGAACTTGTAACTTGTAAGAAGAAGCTACAGCAATGTCATCTGTTCAAGTTACTAGATGATAATTGTGTATACCAACTGGCGGACTGGCCCTGCCAGCTTTCTCATGCATATAGGATCTAGATTAACCCTAGGGGGGGAGGGTGAATAGGGTTATAGCAAATTTTCTCGATTTAAACATAGAAACAAATTGCAGAAATAAATATGCTGAAAAGTAAATCACACACAAAATTTACCCAGCTTCGGCAACCCCTGCCTACTGCTGCATTCCCAGATTTCTATTAGAATTAAACAGTATCCCGTTTACAAACACTCTAACAGACTCGCAAACCCTGCTCCGCTTACAAACACTCTAATAGACTCGCACCCCCGCTCCCGCCTATAGAGTTTTGCAAACTCGCAAACCCTTGCTCCCGCCTATAGAGTTTTGCAAACTCGCACACCCTGCTCACTGAACTAATTCTAACTAGACAATCTGACACTACCTACAACCTAGGTGGTGATTTACCAATATTTTGACTCGAAAAGAAAAACTGACTTCAAAAATAAATGCAAGAGCAAAAATTAAAATACAAACTTGAATTCATAATTTTTGCTAAAGTAAAACTAAATTTAAAAATTAAACCATATAAACTAAAGCCCTTAAAATAAATTCCCTTTTACAAAACAAGGCCCGACCCCTTTTTTTCTTTAAACCGATCCTTTTCCTTTTGCCTCATGAAGAAAAATGGCGGCTCTGTTGATTTGGGGCTTTTGTTCCCTTGCAAAAATTAGGGCTTTGTTTCTTCGTTCGATCTTGCGCCTTGCTCTGTCGATCGATGGCTCTTTTGAATTGCACTCGGCTGCTTCTCTTGATCACTCTGTGAAATTAGGGTTTTTGATGTAATCGGCTTGGTTGCTTTGAGATGCTTTTATTCGAATTCTCTCTGGTATGTGATTTTATCCTTTTGTTATCTGTATGGATTGCTTGAATTCGATTTTCTTATCAGTGTCGATGATGATGGTGGGTTTTTATATGGATTTCGAGACACTTGGAATTGTTCGTATCCATTTACGCGACTTCATCACTTTCCTAATTTTTGCGTTTTGTGACTTGATGCGCACGGCTTTGTTTTTGAAGCGTTTGATTTACCTTGATTAACACGGCAGAGACTTTCCTCTTTTAATTTACGACTTTTTCAAATTGTACACACACTTGATTTCAAACTTGTTGGTCATCACGTTGTTGACTTTGATTTAAGACACGGCATTGAATTTGTTACTGATTTCGTGTATACCACTCCACGACTCTACATTACTTCGGTCATCACCATTTCTTTGTGTTCATCCACTGTAGCATTGATTTACACGGCATTTACAACTTTGGCACGTCTGCATTCATATATGCATTCATCTTTGCACACAGCCGATGATGATATTGTACACTGTGACATTGTTTTAGCATACTTGTTTGTGCATTGCCATATATCTGTAGCTTGCATGAATCATTTCTATTCACCTGTATGTAGTTGTTGGTTTGTAGCTCTGATCATCACAACTTGGGTCACTGTGTTGAATCCAGTTTCACTTGACTTGACTTGATCATTGTGGTATGAGCCTTGATGTTTGGTCTGACCTGAACTTTTGATCATGTTGCCTTCATGTTGTTGACTGCATTACTGCTGTCTCATTTACTTGTGGTCTTCACTGAGTTTGTTGTTGCATTCATTTCATGTTTTCATTGTCATATTGTTGTCAGATACTTAGAACTGTTAAGAACAGTTCGACTTCGACTTGGTCTTTGGGCATTGCATTACTTCATGTATGTTGAGCTCTGGTCATTTGCACTTGCACTTGATATTGTAGTTTCTGGCCTTGTACCTGTGCATATGAACTTGGTCTCTGTTGCCTTGAATTTCTGGTTGGTCTGCACTATTGAAGTGTGTCTGACCATGTTGCTTGCTGTTACTTACTTGGTGCATTGTGTAGTTGTACTGCACTGTTGCCTTGAGTTTCACTGCCATACTTGTTGTTGCCAGTTTGCCTTGTATCATTTTGCTCTTTGATCTGGTCATTGCTTGCATCACTGGTCTTTCCATCCATTCATGTTGATTTTTGAAATTTCACTTGAGTTGAATCCAGTTTCAAAAACTCGGGTTTGACCTTGTGCTCGTGTCGTGATTTTAAGTATATTGCACGTGAGTTGAACCCGGCTTTACATTTGGGTTTGACCTGTGCTCACTTGTCCCTGTAGCATTATCAAGTGTATATCGATGTGCATGGCCTTGTGGCATGTACAGTGATACACTGTGCATGTCACATTGTTCGTGTATAATGAATTTAAATGTGAATGATGACGAACAACCCAAATAACTGAGGCAAATCATATTTTCAAAAATCATATTTCATTTTATATTGCAAAAATATTTCTTTTTCAATTTTACTGCGTTAGTGAATATTTTTGCAGATTGCTCAAATGCTGGATTCAAACTGGAATGAAGTTGAAGATAAACTACGAGTGTGAGTGATATGTAGTGAGGCATTTATGTAAATTGAATTGTGATGTAATTACAATCAAAATTGTATATGTATAATGAGAGCTTGAATTTGTACTATTCAAGATTGTAATAAATATTTGTTTGAATAAAATTTCTTTCTGAATTCAAATTCCATTCAAATTTTGTGTAATTTATTTTATTCAACAAATATTTATTTAATCTATGAAAAATAAAATAGTACATTAACAAATACATTTAAATGAATATATATATATGTTTATTATCATCACACAAAAATCATATGCTCGCATATACCACAATCTCCCTCTTTTGATGATAACAAACATATATTTAAGATTTTGACTGTGTTAAATGTATTTGAACAATGATATACACTAATTGCTCCCCCTATTTAAATGCTTCCTCTCTACATGGTGCTCCCCCAACATATATGCATATAAATAGAAATATATAAATGAACCTAGATGCAAATGGAAAATTATTTGACCTTTGCTTGATTCTATTTGACAAAATCTTAACTTTTCTCTCCCCCTTTTATTATCAGCAAAAGAATAATAGTGTTAGAGAAAAATAGAGATTAAGTGATCAATATTAATCCAACATTAAACTCAAATTGAATATAAATATTAAACTTCAATAAAAATCAAATAAAAATCATAACTACCCATGTTAGGCGCATATTCCACTTTTAGAAAGAATGGAAATGATGTTCTAATTTAAAGTCATACAATTGTATCAACTTATGGTACATTTATATCGGGAATTTGAATATCTACTAATCATGCATAACCGTTAGGACTTTTAAATGAGATTAGTAGTATTCCAATTTAATTTAAAAAATGAAATCAAGTATCTTCTAACCACGCATGACCGTGAGGACTTTTAAATAGGATTAGAATCAACTTGTCTATTTAATTAATTAATTTGGATATGCGTTCCATACATGCATAACCGTAAGGACTTTTAAATGAGCATGGAAGCACATAATCAAAAATCCAAGTAATTCACTCATGCATAACCGTGAGGACTTTTAAAAGAGAGTGAATGCTTTGGATATTTATTTATTTTTAAAAAAAAATATGAAATGAAAAACAAATGATCCCTGATTATAGTACCACATATCGACCAACTATATTTAAGTTTTGATAAACAATGGTCGATAGAAATATGATAGATATAGAAATGGTCATGGAATCTTTACCCAACTAAAAGTTTTATAACTCTTGTTTGAATTTCTAAAGAAATTTTTCTAAAATATACTCTCTTGAGTAATGTATGAAAAACATCAACACTCATCACTTTTTCCAATCACTATTTATCTTTTCGATAATTATTAGGGAGTTAGATTAGTCAAAATTTGTCATTCAAAATCAAATAAAAATGACTAATTTGAAAATATGGTCAAAAATGATTTTCTCGAGGGGGTTATATGAGAAAATTTTCTGTTATTTGAAATGAAAAATATGCAGATATTTTCTTTGAAAACGATGCAGTTACTAAATGTCTCAAAAATCACGTTCAACTAGTAATTTTTCTATCAACTAGATTACCAGTGTAATCTGCATCTGAATTTCTTTTTCACTCAAAAATATCACTAACTAAAATTGATAAACCAGACCATGAAGCGTGCATAAAAAATTTCAAACTCAATTTTTCATGCAATTTTAAATGACATTCTCTTGAATTTGGATTGAAGCCATGTAAATAATCAGAAGATCGTGAACATAGAGTTAGCCAATATTATCATCCAACAAAACACTCTGTTTAATCCAAACAAATATGTATGAAGTAATTCAAAGAATGGTGTTTTTGGCATCAATATAATTGGCTAACTATGTCCAACAAGTCATCTTTACAACATCTCAATATTGGCTGATTTCATCCAGAATATGGTGCAGATGATCACATTTAATTTATCAATCAAATAAATATACCTTTACCTGTTTTACCTTTACGATAATTTTTCGTGGTTGCCCATTGTGATTCTGTCACCCTTGTACTAGGCTAAGGAACTTTGCTTTGTTGCCCGTTATGTTTTTGGAACAGCCAAAATCCAGAGAACACTGTTGTTGTTCCTTAGCCTGCCACCATACCTACACGATGAAAGATTTTTGTGACCTATTTGTTTTTATAGGTCCATGATTGTTAGTGGCTGAAGCATTGTGAATAAACAAACCCTTTGGAACCCAAACTTGTTTAGTCCTTTCATTCTTGTTCCAATAGACATGAAATTTGTTTGTAGAATTCTTAGGAACCCAAACTTGTATAAATTTTGTGTTCTTGTTCCTATGACTACAATTTTCAACACGATGTTCAATTATTTCACATCTATCAAAGACACTCTTACCTTTTGCATTGCCATCAACTTGTGTTTTCCTAAAACCTAGTCCTTTTCTGTTGTTAGCAAAAATTTGATTTCCCAATAACATGTTGAATGATTTTTCTCCTCTTGAAAAGTTATTCAAAGATTTCTCAAGATTTTGGACTTTGGTTTTTAGTGTTGTGTTTTCAGTGACAAGTGAGGTGCATCTATTTATAAAATCCTTTTTCCTAGTGTCAATGATTTCTTTATGACTCAAGTTTTCTTTTTCAAGATTCTCAAAGCTATTCTTAAGTCTTGATAATTCTGAATCTAAAATTTTACATTTTTTACATTCTAGGTTTTGAATATTTTCAAGTTCAGTTTCTAACCTAAAATTTTCACGAGCAAGTTCTCTCCTATCAGATTTCAGTTTTTCAATTTTAGATTCAAGAGTATCAACTACTTTAGTAAGATCAAGACACATATAAACAAGATCTTTATAAGAATAGTCACCTACCTCACTAGATTCCTCTGAGCTTGCTTCTGAATCTGTTTTTGCCATAAGACAAAAGTTAGCCTCCTCTGAGCTACTATTCGAAACTTCCGCTTCTTCTTCATCATCCCAAGCTGCTGCAATGGCCTTCTTCTTCTTTTTCTTTCCTTGGTTGTATTGAGAAGTGGGCATTGTTGTTTGAAGTGGCCAGGCTTGTTGCAGTTAAAGCACGTCGATTCATTATCGGAATTGTCGGAATCTTTTGACCTATTACCATTTGTTTTCTTCTTGCGTGGCTTGAATCTTGACCATTTTCTAAGATTATTGACAGTCATTGCAAGCTCTTCAATTGGATCTTCTTCATCTTCATCGCTCTCTTCTTTGCTCTTTAAGGCAATCGTCTTCTTCTTTGGTTCGGAGTTGTTGCGTTCTTCCTTTACTTTTAGCTCAAGCTCATATGTCATCAAGTTACCGATCAACTCCTCCATGCTTAGTTTACTCAAATCTTTCGATTCTTGGATTGTCGTGACTTTTGCCTCAAAGTTTATCGGTAAGACTCGTAGCACCTTCCTCACAAGCTCTACCTCGGTGAATACCTTCCCAAGCGCTCTAGCGTTGTACACCAAAGTTGAAAAGCGTCCAAACATGTCCTTTATGCTCTCGTCTTTGTCCATTTCAAAGTTCTCATATTTATTACTGAATAGGGCTAGACGAGACTCCTTGATTTGAGAAGTTCCTTCATGTGTCACCTCCAAGGTATGCCAAATTTCCTTTGCAGTTTTACAATGAGAAATTCTATTAAATTCATTCTTATCAAGAGCACAGATCAGAGCATTCATGGCTTTAGCATTTGTAGTTTTTAATCTCTTATCGTTAGCATCCCACCTATCCTTAGGTTTAGGAATCTCAGTATCACCAACGGTTATAGTGGGAGATTTATAGCCAGTTTCAATAATATCCCAAACATCATAATCAACAGAACTAAGATAAATACCCATCCTAACTTTCCAATAAGCATAATCATTCCCGTTAAACATGGGTGGCCTAACAATAGATTGCCCCTCAGAAAAAGCATTATTTGATGAATTCATGACTCTAGAGTTAAAAGAAAAATACCGTGCTCTAATACCACTTGTAGGATCTAGATTAACCCTAGAGGGGGGGAGGGTGAATAGGGTTATAGCAAATTTTCCCGATTTAAACAGAGAAACAAACTGCAGAAATAAATATGCTGAAAAGTAAATCACACACAAAATTTACCCAGCTTCGGCAACCCCTGCCTACTGCTGCATTCCCAGATTTCTATTAGAATTAAACAGTATCCCGCTTACAAACACTCTAACAGACTCGCAAACCCTGCTCCGCTTACAAACACTCTAATAGACTCGCACCCCCTGCTCCCGCCTATAGAGTTTTGCAAACTCGCAAACCCTTGCTCCCGCCTATAGAGTTTTGCAAACTCGCACACCCTGCTCAATGAACTAATTCTAACCAGACAATCTGACACTACCTACAACCTAGGTGGCGATTTACCAATATTTTGACTCGAAAAGAAAAACTGACTTCAAAAATAAATGCAAGAGCAAAAATTAAAATACAAACTTGAATTCATAATTTTTTCTCAAGTAAAACTAAATTTAAAAATTAAACCTATTAACTAAAGCCCTTAAAATAAATTCCCTTTTATAAAACAAGGCCCGACCTCTTTTTTTCTTTAACCCGATCCTTTTCCTTTTGCCTCGTGAAGAAAAATGGCGGCTCTGTTGATTTGGGGCTTTTGTTTCCTTGCGAAAATTAGGGCTTTGTTTCTTCGTTCGATCTTGCGCCTTGCTCTGTCGATCGATGGCTCTTTTGAATTGCACTCGGCTGCTTCTCTTGATCACTCTGTGAAATTAGGGTTTTTGATGTAATCGGCTTGGTTGCTTTGAGATGCTTTTATTCGAATTCTCTCTGGTATGTGATTTTATCCTTTTGTTATCTGTATGGATTGCTTGAATTCGATTTTCTTATCAGTGCTGATGATGATAGTGGGTTTTTATATGGATTTCGAGACACTAGGAATTGTTCGTATCCATTTACGCGACTTCATCACTTTCCTAATTTTTGCGTTTTGTGACTTGATGCGCACGGCTTTGTTTTTGAAGCGTTTGATTTACCTTGATTAACACGGCAGAGACTTTCCTCTTTTAATTTACGACTTTTTCAAATTGTACAAACACTTGATTTCGAACTTGTTGGTCATCACGTTTTTGACTTTGATTTGAGACACGACATTGAATTTGTTACTGATTTTGTGTATACCACTCCACGACTCTGCATTACTTCGATCATCACCATTTCTTTGTGTTCATCCACTGTAGCATTGATTTACACGGCATTTACAACTTTGGCACATCTGCATTCATATATGTGTTCATCTTTGCACAGAGCCGATGATGATATTGTACACTGTGACTTTGTTTTAGCATAATTGTTTGTGCATTGCCATATATCTATAGCTTGCATGAATCATTTCTATTCACCTGTATGTAGTTGTTGGTTTGTAGCTCTGATCATCACAACTTGGGTCACTGTGTTGAATCCAGTTTCACTTGACTTGACTTGATCATTGTGGTATGAGCCTTGATGTTTGGTCTGACCTGAACTTTTGATCATGTTGCCTTCATGTTGTTGACTGCATTACTGCTGTCTCATTTACTTGTGGTCTTCACTGAGTTTGTTGTTGCATTCATTTCATGTTTGCATTGTCATATTGTTGTCAGATACTTAGAACTGTTAAGAACAGTACGACTTCGACTTGGTCTTTGGGCATTGCATTACTTCATGTATGTTGAGCTCTGGTCATTTGCACTTGCACTTGATATTGTAGTTTCTGGCCTTGTACCTGTGCATATGAACTTGGTCTCTGTTGTCTTGAATTTCTGGTTGGTCTGCACTATTGAAGTGTGTCTGACCATGTTGCTTACTGTTACTTACTTGGTGCATTGTGTAGTTGTACTACACTATTGCCTTGAGTTTCACTGCCATAATTGTTGTTGCCAGTTTGCCTTGTATCATTTTGCTCTTTGATCTGGTCATTGCTTACATCACTGGTCTTTCCATCCATTCATGTTGATTTTTGAAATTTCACTTGAGTTGAATCCAGTTTCAAAAACTCGGGTTTGACCTTGTGCTCATGTCGTGATTTTGAGTATATTGCACGTGAGTTGAACCCGGCTTTACATTTGGGTTTGACCTGTGCTCACCTGTCCCTGTAGCATTATCAAGTGTATATCGATGTGCACGGCCTTGTGGCATGTACAGTGATACACTGTGCATGTCACATTGTTCGTGTATAATGAATTCAAATGTGAATGATGACGAACAACCCAAATAACTGAGGCAAATCATATTTTCAAAAATCATATTTCATTTTATATTGCAAAAATATTTCTTTTTCAATTTTACTGCATTAGTGAATATTTTTGCAGATTGCTCAGATGCTGGATTCAAACTGGAATGAAGTTGAAGATAAACTACGAGTGTGAGTGATATGTAGTGAGGCATTTATGTAAATTGAATTGTGATGTAATTACAATCAAAATTGTATATGTATAATGAGAGCTTGAATTTGTACTATTCAAGATTGTAATAAATATTTGTTTGAATAAAATTTCTTTTTGAATTCAAATTCCATTCAAATACTGTGTAATTTATTTTATTCAACAAATATTTATTTAATCTATGAAAAATAAAATAGTACATTAACAAATACATTTAAATGAATATATATATGTTTATTATCATCAAACAAAAATCATATGCTCGCATATTCCACAATGCAAGTATCTTCCATCAAGGTACATGAAACTACATTTAATTTAATTTATTTTTCTTGTTTAATAACTGTGTTGGACGGTTTTTTAAGCACTGATGGAATCCATTTAGAAAATTGCAGGAGCGGTTATTTCCTGGATGATTGTCTACTGCTAAACATTCAATACGACCATCTCAATAATTTCGACAATAAGATGATCATTTTAATTTGTTTTTAATTAAATAATGTTAGCATTAGAAAGCTTTATTTTGTTCTTATAATTTTTTTGATAAAAAGGTGTAATTTTTATATAGCGCAATTTTTATGAGTGCACTTTAGCATGGAGAAGCTCAAAATAATATTCCAACCACCTATCTTCTGTAGATTCAGGGAACAGGCTGAGCGTATGCAGTTAGTCATACATTATTTTTCATACTGAAAGTCTGAAACTAAATATTAACTGAAAGTTGCTGTAAATTTGTTATATACAGATTTCTGAACCAGATAGTCGTTATATACCTTTATGCTTAAAAGTTCATACATACACATGGTTACTTTTAAACCCTACATACATATACTTGATCGATATATAAGTTTTTTTAAGTTGCTATGAACTTTTACGACAAACTCTTCAGAGACTAAGTGTCTGGGTGTATAGGGCCTGAAATCGAGTACTCTTGACATAGTTTACCAATTTTCAAACAATAAATTATACGTGTGTGTGTGGGTGTGTGTAAACATCTCAAGTGTTTGTGCATCAAACTGTATAGTCTGTATGTGACACATTTGGCAGAGGATAGCATTATTGATTTGATAAGATAAACTTCTGATGTCATATCTGGAGTTGGTATTTCTTTTTCTGCATGTTTTACATTTCCAACTTTCTACACTTTTGCTTACCTTGAACACTGACCCTATGCAAGCACAAATGATTAAGGTTGTTCATTGCAAAGGAAAGTGATGCCTATTCAGATTGCATTAGCATAGATGTCAGACAAGGGGTGATTGGTTATAAGTGGAGGTGGGGAGGTTGCTGGATTGACAACGGGCAGTTAAGGGTGATGATTATTTCAGGTTGAATGCAGTTAATAAGTGATTAAATTGAATGATTGTAGAAGACTGGACGGTGAGGAGAGGTGTAGTGTGTTTGTGGAGTATGAGAGTTTTTTTGTAATCGTTTTGAGGTGCAGATTAATGGAGAGGTGATGAAGCGTTTTTGGAGGACTTGGAGTTGGTGGTAATTGTATGGGCAGTAATGTTGGCAGGTAAGTGGTGTGGTTGAGGTTGATGTGCACTGGTTGATGAGCAATGCTATGGCTGGTCTTTTTGCTGAATGTTGAAGATGCAAGTGGAGGTTGAAGTATAGAACCGTGGCCAGTGCTGGAAGAGATAGTATGGTTGTGTTAATGAAGTGTGGGTGGATGATAGCAGTCAGTGCTTGTACGGTAGTGCTGTGGTGATGACAGTCTGGTGATGCACTGTGGATGTAGGAGTAAGTTGTAGCTTGGAAGAGGTTACTTTAGCAGTGGATTGTGGCACAGTGGAGAGGAAGTTAAAGTTTGTTGGCAGAGCAAAGATCGCGACTGAATTATGCTGCAAAAATGAATGTATGAACCATTATTTTGTATAGATTATTAACACTTTAATTGATATGTGTTTATTTTGGTACTATGTTATTCAGTTTGTATTTGCCATCAAATTTAATTTTGAATGATTGTAATATTGCATGCAATAATTTTTTGTTATAATCAATAATTGAGAGATTAGTTTGCATCGGTTTCCAACAACAACCTATGCAACAAGTTCCTTTGTTGCATCGGTTTTCATTACAACCGATGCAACATGTTTCTTTGTTGCAACCGTATTTTGCATCAGTTGTTAGTAACAACCGATGCAAAAAGGACTGTTTTGCATCGGTTTTAGAACTGATGCAAAACTGTTAAGTCTGTTGCATCGATTGCAAGTGCATCGGTTGTAGAACTGATGCAATAGGGGGTGAACAACCGATGCAAATGGCCTGTTTTGTAGTAGTGCCCTTATCTCCTCAAGTTAAATGGATCTAACTTCATCGATTTTCAAGGACTAATGCTCTAGATTTTAATTTATAAACGAGGTGGCTACTTTTCCTTTTTACTGAAGGAAGAGAAGTGAAAGGTGAATCGTAATGATATATATATATATATATATAATAAAGTGAGGAGTGAAAGAGGGAAAAGAAAATGAAGTAAGGAAAATTTAGGGATTATATATATATAATAAAATATATATCTTATTTGATTTTTCAAATAAATCTCCTCGTGCTTAGAGCCTATATGATCTTATAGAATGTCGAATCATAATGAAACTTATTGGTGCACATCACTTCATTTTTCCTATTTCGATGGTATAAATTTCATCGCTATCTGAGATAACGCTCCAAGATGATAATTTCACGCATTTTAAGGTCGTTTTGGCTATCAGGTCACCTAGTTCCAAATATAACGATATTTATACCCATTTTTAATTTACAATGTTGATCTAAACTCAATAGAAGTGGTCTCGAATCCTGATTCAGTCGTATGCGAAAGTCATATTTTTGCACCACCAAATCAATACCAATCCAATATTCAAATTAATTATCTACATATCCTATCGTTAAAATGCAGGTTGTTACATTCCCTCCCCTTAAAAGGATTTCGTCCTCGAAATTCCCAAAGTAAGAAAATGTCTTCCAACCGTTATGCTTTCAAAGCCCCTCTTATTTTGGAAAAATTCGCTAGCACCTTCTCTGCATGGCTAGCCCCGAAAAATCCCAAAACAATATATATATATATATATATATATATATCATATCTGAGGCATTTTGTACTTAAGGCATCTCATTTCTGAGGACATACAAGTATATATAACAAAGTCTACGCTACAGATTTTGCGTACAACTTTCATCGCAAATGCATGTCATTTAGATGTGAATACAAGCAAATAAGCATCTCAGTAGTGCATGGTTGCTTCCATGTACCTAATCATGTACTTAAGAAAAGGATTAAATACAGTTGCAATGCTAACCATGTATTTATGCATGCTAAATCATGTATATCAATCATCTCAAGTGAATGTGTTATGTCAAACCATGGAACTTGCATTTCTAATGCAATAAGTGTAAAATTTTAAATACGTATAGTTTTAGTCCAGTTTCCAATATAGTCACAACCATACTGACTATCAATTAGAGAGTACGCTCAAATAAATTGATATCTAAATATACCATTGACTCTGAATCACATCAAAATGCAATAGACTCATATAGGTCCTATCTCAACCTCTATAATAGCCTTGGATGGAATGGCCTATTCTTGATAGCTATCATTATCTCTCTCTCTAAACATTCTTTAATAGGAAACTTAAATTAAGATACTACTAATCAAACACACAACAAGTAACAGCCAACAACAATCATCTACAATAATGCTACCAAGCATACAAAGCATGCAATAACAAGCAATAAAAATCAATAACAATCAATAATCAAACAATAGAAAAAAACCGATAAGAGATAACAAGAAATCAAGAATGAGCAATAATAAACAATCAACAAACAACAACAACCAACATACAAACTACCAATCATATAGAGCAAGAAATAACAATACATCCATAAAACTCAAAATTAATCAATAACAAACAACATCAAACAATAGCAAGCAACAATAAACAACAAGTATACAAACAATGAAACATACTAAAGAGTTTATACCGACATGCACGGTGACTAACAATAGTCGATACGTGCATGGTAACTATAAACTTCAATGAATCTGTCCATCATCCAAGATGGACAAAATACTTAAGTGGTATAATTCCTTTCGCGAGTACAATACACTAAAGACTATTACACCTTCCAACACGAAAGAAAAAACTTACACGATATACAAGACCATCAAGTCCCGAAACTCTCAAACAAATCCGACGAACTACATCTTAATATTTCCTTCCCTTTCGAATAGAACTCATTCTCAAATAGAGAAAATTATACTGATTAAATCGTTACTTAATGACGATTTATAAATTTCTAGGTTTACTTGGGTTCAAACTCACCTGAACTGCTCAATGTTGATAAGGATAATATACCAAGTATACCACAATGCTCACCTAGGCAGGTATCATATCGCTACTTAGGAGATTATCTGAATAGCCACAAAACTAGTCGAGAAGTCCTTCCTCGAGCTATCACAAGCATTTCAAACTATACTATACCATAAATAATTTTACAATGGATAAAGATCATCCAAATTAATATATGATACCTGATTTTAATCCTTTTATCCGCTCGCATGATTTCTTTGTCAAACTAGGGTTGGCCATTTGACTCCTCTCATGTAAAATCTGATCCATTTCCTTGGTTAAACAACTGAAATTTCCTCACATGACTGGAGTCACGCTTCAAAATCTCTCAGCCTCGTCAAGAATTCGACTCAAGTGCTCGCCTTTAAGAAATGAGTGAAAACCCTTTTTCTAACTTGTGCAAATCACCTGAAAACTATGCACTTAAACTAGCGATTAGGAACTAGTACGTGAATGGATCAATATTTAGTAAATATTCCTTTCCATGCATAGGATTACTCTCATCAGCTAACGTTTATTAACACAAGGAAATACACTTCTTACATGAAAGACTTCAAGGCAAAACCTATAAGTTATTCGATTAGTTTTGGCTCATTAGTGCGCATCCACTAAACTTTACTTGGATGCAAAATCCAAGCCGCTCTTCATTCACCACCGACACTCTACTTGAAAGCTTGTGCACCAAATTCAAATGGTAGTACTCTTGGTTGCTTCACCACGGCTTTGCAACTAAGGTTACTCGTACAAGGTTGATCATTGTAAAAGATTTACCTACTATGAAAGGTGTTTGGTTTAGCCTATCTACCAAATAACTAGCAATAGATAAATATGCTGCTCAAGTATCTGAAGGAACATAAGCGAGTTTCCAAAAAATAAAGCATACCTCACCACGTGAGCTCCTTCCATTTATTTTATAACCCCCCACACATGTATATATAAATATATATTGACATATATTTTTAGGGTTTGTTGGAAGAATAGACTCACTATTTGGTGAGATTATTTAAATAATTTAAATTTGAGATTTTGTAAGTAATTTAAGTATATGGATTTAAATATAAAAAATTAGGAAACAATTGAAGAGGGGTTGTAAGTAATTGTATAAATATTAAAATGTAGGTATTTGAATCTAAATATGGAATTTTGCAATTTAATGTATGATAAATTTGTTGAGATAAATGGATAATAAAATTAAGCATTTTAATATTGATAAATACTGCTTACATTATTTGATTTATATATCTTTATATTTAAATGAAAAAACTAATTTAACCACTCACTTTGATATAAATATGATTTATATATTGAACTTGCCATATTTTAGGATTTATTAGATGAATTAACGAATATTTGTTACTTTAATCTGTTCAAATAGTTTAAATTCAGGATTACCTAATTAATTAAAAAATATTGATCTAAATGTATGACATTAGGTGATATTAAGGAGGGTTTTGAAAATAATGGGAAAGATTTCAAATTTTCCAAATGTAGTTATTTGACGTTAATTTTTTTGCAATGCATTAATATATCGATGTAAATGAATTATAAATTAAATTTCTAATTATTACTTATGTATATAATTATGTTATGTGATTAATATATTTATATATTTAAATGAAATTTTCATTGTTTTTGTTACTATGAATATGGTATGAATATTAAAAATTTCCTATTCTTATGATTTATTAAACAAATCAACAGATAATAAGTTTATTGAATTTCTTAAATAATTTTAAGGTTACTTGACATCTTCCAATATATGAAATTAAATGTAAAATGTTAGAACGAAACAAAGGGGTTTTGTAAAGGTTATATAAATATTAAAATGAAGGCATTTGAAGTTTGAAAAACAAAATTTTATATGTATTATATAATTAAATTATTAAGATAACTAAAATATAAATTGAATTTGCTATTAACTTTTTAGTGGAAATTAGGATCTGTCTCTTATTTTCAAGTATAATATATGAAAGCCCCTTATGAAAAACATGTTTTAAATTACAACCCTAATATTATTTTCGACAATTTTTTTTCGCTTTTTTCGTAAATCAAATTTGAACTTGGTCGCATGTTTCTATGATCAAAGATTAAAAAAAAATCAATTTATTTTGCAAAAGTGCGAATATTTGATTTTTTTTTTGTGAAAGTGCGTATTTGCAATTTTTTACTATAAATATTTGTTGTCTAAATAAAACTAAAAATATGAGTATTTTTAAAAGGATGTTTTTGAGAATGAATAACTGTGTATTTTGAAACTTAAGAGTGTGTTTCACAAAAGTTCCATATTGTTGCATGTAATGTATGTTATGTGACTTGTCTATTTTACTGTAATGAAAAGATTAATTTTACTATTTTATTAACATGAGTGGTGTACATATTGAAATTTCATATTTTCACAATTCAGTAAACAAACTAACAAATATCGTTTAATAGTATTTATTTAATTAATTTTAATTTAATATTGCAAAATTAACTTACACATGTGTGCCGAAACGTAAAATATTAGGGGAAAAGCGATCTGGATTTTGTAAATAATTGTGATGGTTTTAAATTAGGCATTTGAAGCTAAAAGTTGAAATTTACAATACAGTACATGATTAGTATATTGAGATAAAAAAATTTTATTATTATTTTATGCAATTTATACATAAATTTTACAATTTTGTTTGGTACAATAGTAGTATATATGTTGAAATTGTCATTCGTTATTATTTATTAGAAAAATTAACAAATATTAGATAACTGAATTGATTTAAATAGTTTAAATTTGAATTATGTAATTAACCAAAATATATTAACTTGAATATAAAATGCTAGGTGGTAATGGATAAATTATTTGTAAATAATTGTATATACTTTTACATGATGGGAGATAAATTATTTGTAAATAATCATATATACTTTTAAATGATGGGAGAGATTTAGTAAAATAAATGTAAACTGATAAATTAAAATATTCGAAAATAAAATATCAGAGAGAATCATGAAGAAGGTAGAAACTATTAGAATCAATAAGAGAGGTGGAAATGATTCCGCTTTACTATTATTTAATAGATAAGATAAATTACTATAATCATCTTATTTTATTCTTACTATATGCTCTCGAAAATCAAAAATTAACATTTGTTTCAATTTTCCACCTCTTTTAACAAATTTCTAGATTTTTTTTTCGTTTGTTTTTATACATATACGCGGTTAGTTGATTGATTTTAGTAGAAGAAAAATTAAAACCAAAACCAAAACTTTGTGAGTGGATAATTGAAATAAACGAAGGTAAAACGAAGAAAATTTGATATTTTAGTGAAATAGAGGGGCACTAAGGAAAGATTTTTCTTTGAACGAGAGGTTATTATAATTACAGTCCATGGGTACATCGTTAAAGAACTGAAAAAGGGGTATGAAAGCCCACCATGTATGAAAGCCCAGCAAGTACCAAAAGTCAAATTGGTGAAGCCCATTTTATGGGATACAAACGTAATTTCCCATACAAAATGGAGAATCCAGAGCTAGGGTTTGAAATCTGCGTATAAATAATCTCTTTGCCTCTGTATCTTGTATCTACCCAAAACTTCATTTAATGGAAGCTTCATTTTCTTTTCTTTGTTTTATACGGTCATTGTCAATTCGGTCGTACTCTTGGGCGTTTTACTTGTTTATATATGATCATCAAATTTGGTGATGGTTCATATTGATTTCGCTCCCAATAGTTATCCGTGGCGTTATAAAGCCCTAATCCAGTGAAATCAAATGGATCTAGGGTTACGCGCGCCTCTATATTCCTCCCTCTTAAATTCCTTTTATGTGCAATCGATTACATTCAGTTTACATAATTTTCTGATTTTGACGAATTGTGCTATGATTATAAAAAATTCCTCGTTCTGACTAGCTATCATGTAGCATGACAGACTCCTATACACCCATAGAATATGAGCACTCGAACATAAATACTTTTTTTTCCTTGAGACGTTGAAGCTATCGCGTAATTTAATTTGACGCAGCGTGGAGAAGTTATTTAGGTGCGGCCTTTTCATGAACGATGTTTATTGTAATCTCAAAAAATTGTTTTAACTGTGTAATTATTAGTTGTCAACGAAGCTTACCGTCTAATCTTAGTTTAGTTATGGCGTTAAGATTGTATTGGCAAGTTATGCGATTTCAGCCGTTTTTCTTTGCAGGAATTAAAACTGTCGCAATTTTCCTGAGGCGGGAATTTTGCTTTTCTACTGCCTTTAATCAAAATTTTGGATTTGCCATATTTAATCGAAATAATTAGTGTATACAGTGAATTTATTTGAATGCCGTTCATACCATTCGTCTTTTGGATTGTACTTGAAATTTAACTTGTTAGTGCTGCTAGTTTCACTCGTGCAAGTACTGTCATCATTATTAACAGTAGATGGCTTTGTTTTTGATGTTCAGATTGAACTGAGAAAATGTGAGTTAAGTATTTGCATAAGTTAGCTGATGGCTGAAATGGTATAAATAGTTAATACTCTGTAGCAGCAATTTGTTATCCATCTTTTGTGATTGTGTTATAGAAAAATTCATATTCGAATTGTATACAAACATTTAAATTTGGTATTACATGTGAGTTTGGTTTTTTTAGAAAATGCAATTTTATTTAGTTAAATGTTGTTATAATCCTATGTTGGTATAATTACGTGTAGTTTTCAATGCCTTTTATTTCAATTTTGATGTGTTTCAGTTACGATATATAGTCATCTAGTTGTTTTTATTGTTATAGTATCTATTTTTATTTCATTTGTTTCCGTGCTATTTTTAAAGTGGTCAAGTTTTTAATCTAATTTCCTACCTACATGCGGCAATTTTGAACTACATAAAATATATTTTAATGAAATAATTTTGGTTGAAAATATGATGTATGTTGTATTTTAGTGGTTTGTATGTTCGATTGGTTCGTTGATTCAACCATCTACAGTATCCTAATTTTCATTTGATCTCGTTAATTCTTAATGAAACTCAGAAAAACTGATATTTTAGTTGGTTTAACATACTATCGTATTGTGTATCAGTATTCGAAAGGGCGCATCGAGTCTATGGAAGAATGAGAGTAGTAGTGATGGACTTTTAAGTTTGTTCAAAGCAATATTGTAACCATCTTCTCTAATTTTTTTTTAAATTATTGAAGTTTGTTGTTTACTTGATGCATGCAAAAACAACTAATACTGTTTCGGTTATGTTGTTCCTATTCTTTGATTGGTTAGAATGTCTAGGATGCTATGGTTTAAGCACGGATTGCTTTTTAGTACATTGTTGTTGACTAGGAAAGAATTGTTTTGTAAAGGGAATCTTGGATAGGGCTGTTAGCCTATATTCACAAAATTTGAAATTAATATGTATTTTAAAAGTGGATAAATATTCAATATGCGACAAAATGGATGTAGACATGAAGATTTTTGCATTTGAAAATTACTATTTGGTTTTGGTTTTTGTTATGATTGTTGTTTAAATTATGTATTTTAGTATGGTGAAAAATATTTGTTTATTATTTTATTGTGTTAGTATTTTATATTATATGTATTTAAAGTTTTTTATCTGTTCCAAACTATTTAGTATCATCTTATTTGTATATTTTTAACTTTTATAAGTAATGAAATTAAAGAATATGTAAGTTTGATATTTTTTAGTAACTTTTGATTTATTGGTTGTTAGTGGATATGATGTTTATACGATATCCGTTTGTATCTGTGAATGTGGATGTTTGATATTTGAAATTGATTTTGGGTATGAATGCAAATGTAGCATTATTCATGTCTAAAAACATATGTTCATAGGTCTAATTGTAAAAATTGTTGATTTTGATCGTCGGATCGTTGAAACGCTTTTGATGGTTAGATTGTTAAAACAGTACTAATTATTATTGAAGCTTCAGCAAGAATTTTGTAAAGGATAAATTTTCCAAAGAAACTGAATTTTAAAACTATTTGCATGAAGATGCCATTTTTGAAACTATTTGCAGATATATGCTAGTTTTGACCAGCTCAGCGATAAGTTGGCTTTTTTTTTAAATATAACGGACGCATTTAAGAAATGCGTTCCTTTTAGTTTGTGCTGGCGCATCTGTAAAATGCGTCAGTGTAAATATTTCTGTGCAAACCTGGACAACAAACAAATTAACCAATTTAAATACACAATCGAATTTCACAATTTTAAATGATAGCAAACGTTTATCAATATGCAAGGCAACAAATAAAACTACCATTAAATTAATTCCAGCATAACATAATTAAAATTCGATTACATTCGAATTAAAGCAGAAGTTATAGTTCGATTACAAAAGTAAATTAATAGTAAACTAAAAATAAGAGTACTCATGGTTGAGTTGGATCGTCTTGGGTAGGTGGGGGTTGAGAAGATTCAGTAGGTTGCAATTGGTGTGTATCATGTTTTCTTTTATATCTTCGCACTTTAGTCATAGCTTGTTCGGAAGAGCTTGGCCGTGTTAATCGATTTCTGAAAAGAAGTATATCAATAAGTTTCTTCAAATTAAGACTTCGTGGTTGGACTTTTCGTTCGGGTACTTTACCATGTCCGATATCATTTAACCCTCCTACCATCTCTAGTACATCGGCCTACAAGTTGTAGTTATTTATTCAAAATTAGAAATATAATTCAAATGAACAAATTAAAAATATCACGATAATGTGAAGATTTATCACATCTCGTTCATGCGGTGCACGAGCGGTGTATGTTCGTTCGTGAGGAGTCCGATCTGCAACAATGAATCTTCGAGTAATCGATCAATACCAAGTCATGTATCTCGAAATAGGAATCGTAGGAAACTGTTGGTGTACAATATGGTTATGTCTATCGTTCCACTGGACGATAGGAAACTCTAAATTCAGCTTTGGTTCGCATGGATCAGATATGTGTTGTTGAATATCAAACTGTCGCATCACTCGATTAGAATTATACATTTCTACATCTCGCAAGCATATGATCGGTGTCTTACAAAGCTAATTATGCATCCCACTTAGACATATCTGCGGAAGGTCGAATAGCACATCTTGTGTGTACGGATTTCATATAACAGCTTCATCTGTTAAAATGTCGAGCTGGTGGCGATAGTAAGTGCCCATCTGCTTTGGAATACACATATGTAAATGTAGTTGAAAATTCACTATCTTGCACTATAAGGCAATGTTATGTCGATTAGCATGGATGAAGTCACATTTGGACGACCAATGAAAAGATGTGTCCATGCCCAAAGTGGTAAAATAAATTAAAATTTGAATACTTTAGAAATAAAATTATATATGAGTTTATAGCAAATATATCTATGCATATTGTACCTGTAAAAGCGAGAGACAATCAGTTATCGATTTAGATTTCATGAGTGCAACATTTGTTAACTTATTATGTAATGTTGTCAATATAACACTGCCCCAAGAATATCGTGCATACTCATCCAGATTTTGCAAAAACAATAACCAAAGAAGGTTTAGTCGTTCTTTAGAATGATCGGGAAATAGACGACAAGATATCAAATGTAAAATAACAGCCCTTGCATGATATTCAATTTATTCATCTGAAGCATCCGGTGATGGCTCATCTGCAAACATATCGCGAAGCCATGTCAACTTAACTGTTGCACTCTTATCTCACTTCGAGGTGGAAACACACCTAAACACTGTTGACAAATATCTTCGTGATTACTTAGCTGTCTGATTGTAACATGATTTCCTTCTACTATAACACCTAGAAGGCAACTAACATCTGCTAATATGATGATAATTTCACCAGTAGGGAAATGGAAAGTTGAAGTCTCAGTTCTCTATCTATCTACCAATGAAGTAATTAGTGCATGATCTTTTTTGAAAAAACCCAATCTAGATATTTCTCTGAATCTCGCTCTTTGAAATGCAAGTTGAACTCTTGGAGTATTAAACTTGATTAATTTTAATTTGCTTGAATGATCATGACACTCAAGTGGATCATCACTCTACACATTCACAAACAAACACTTGCATCAAGTTCATAAACAAACATTTGCATAAACAAACACTCAATGATAATTTTAATTTTCTTGAAAAATACCTGCATCAAGTTCATATCATTGCTTCGATGTTCATTCAGAAGATACAAAACACTTGCATTCACGAGACCAGGTACAACTCTTTAAGAAAACAATGTTCAAGTGTGAATGTAATTGAATGTAAATATAAACAAATTGATATAAATGAATGTAATTGCTTTGATGTAAATTAATGTACTTGCTTCAGTGTTCATTTTGATGGTGCAAAACTAAATTGATAAATAAAAGGACAAATTGATAAAATTCCAAATTGATAAACAAATGTGTATACTTTTGAATTGAACATTATATCTCTAACTTGAGAAGATGATGATGATCCTTCCATTTTTTCAACAGATATGATGAAGAAATAACTAAAATTGATGTTGGATTTTAGAACTTAGTAGATTTGAGGTTTTATGGATTTTGAGGGAAATGTTGGAATGAGATGAAATGAGGAGGAAATGAAGGCTGGCTGGGTATATTACCAGCACAGGGCGCAGTTGGTAAATGCGCCTTCTCAAATTTTCATGGACGCAACTGCCAAATGTGCCCATTCAATTTTGTTCAAAACAGAGACCTGTTGGTTCATATACAAAATGAGCGCAGTTGGTAAATCCAAGCATGTCATCATCATAAATCTTCCACCATTATCCTTGCATGGAGCCCAATTTTCCTCCGCACCTCGTAAACTTCTTTCAATTCAAGCATGTGCATCTGGAGCAATAGTTTTCAAGTGTCCCCTTAACTCTTTGTACTGCAAATCGTATGTAGCACTAGCACATGAATAAAACAAGTCTACTTAATTTTTTGGACTAAATCCAACAACTTGAAAGTTAGCTTTGAGATGTCTAGCACAAAAGCGGTGATGGTGTTCTTGTGGCCAATTATCTAATGCTCTCGGAATACCTTTCGTTCAGTCATATATAAAGGTTAAACATCTATTGCGAACACTATGTATATGGTAGTACATGCATCTAAGAAACCAATCCTAACTATCTTTTGATTCAGAGTCTACGATTGCATATGTTATTGGAAATATATCATCATTTGCATCTACTCCAGTCGCGACTAGCAACATACCTTGATATTTACCTTATAGATGAGTGCCATCAATGCAAAGCAACGGTCGACAATGCGCAAAACCATCAATAGATGCATCGAATAACCAAAATGCACTCTTAAAAAGAACTTTATCATTGGTGATTCTTTCGACATCAACTTTGAAAATTGTTCACGGATTATGTTTTATAATGGTAGCTAAATATTATGGTAACTCAGCATACGATGTTTTCCAATCTCCAAAAACTCTCTCAAGTGCTTTACGCAATGCTCTATATGCTTTGAAGTAGCTGATTTTGATAAAAAAAAATTCAAACATTAGCACTTGAATCGCAGAAGGAGTGATATTCAAATCCGATTTCACAAAAGGAAGTATTTTATTAGCAATAAACCTGCTTGTAGCTTGTTTATGATTTGAATTAATAATCAAATTAACACAAGTATGATTGCCATCATATTTTCTAATTTACCACCACCCTATCAATGATTTTTTAGGGACAATTGCATGTATTCTCCAGTGACAATTTTTATCAACACTACAAATCACGGTGTATTCTGTTTTGCGGGATTTTATGGGTTTAAAAGAAACAGAATTCTTGATGGACCACTCGCTTAACTGCCGAATAAGTATTTCCTTTGTTTGAAATTGCATTCCCACTTGAAAACCAGAATCAACACCTTTTGAGGTAAAAACATCTTTAATAGAAGTTACATTTTCAATCAATGATGCCGCCATAATTTTCGCAGTACATAAATCATCTGTCAAAGGCATCTCAAATTCTATATGTTCATCGTTATCATCGTCATCTTCTTCTTCCACCAAAGATGCTCCATTATTTTTATTTTCTTTCTCATGATTAATTTCAAACTCTAGCGCTTCATTGTTAACTTCTATATTATCCATCCATGACATATCATTATCCATTGAAGCAATTTGCGTACTATCTATATGCGGTGAATTAGGACCTCCATCATCATTGTTAATCTCTCTAGAATTTGTAGGAACGGAGTGTAAAAATTGATCATTTGCCAATCTAGAGCTTAAATCACCCAGATGCACCGTAAAACTATGAAAAAAAGAGTATGAGATCAAAACGCTATAAATTTCAACTACTCGAATGTAAGTATTTTAACAAATTACTTGTTTTGTATTCACACAAGTAGAAAATACTGGACTTGGATTGCTCTGATAAGGATAACTCAGAATAGTACCAAGAATTTGAGTAGAATGTTCGTTCAAATTAGTGGTATTTGCATCTTAAAAATGTCTCAACTCCTCTTTTATTGCAAATAATTCGATCACTTTCATATTAACGGAAAACATAGCATCGACATCTTCATCATCATTTACGTCGATAGCAGAAGATCCAGAATCAGTAATTCACTTGCTTATTAGTTTTACATCATATTCTTGTGAATTAATTTTTGTCACCTTATACACCGTTTTTTTTAGTTCATGATAGGAGCAAAATTTTTTAATCTTCGAACCTTTTTCTTTACCACCAACATATACTGGTGTATTGTTTTCTTTTATATCCAATTTTCCATCAAAGTAGCAAATTATTGGGATGAAATCCGACATACTTCTAAAAAAGAAAACATTATTAATTTTAGAACAATCAACTACTACACAAATACTAATGAGATAATAAAACATAAAAATGAAAGAATTGACATGTGAAAGTTAGAATATGAAAATATTAAAAAATTGAGCTAGGGTTTGAGTTTTTACCTTCAAATTGATGCCAAGTAGCTGATAGAAGTAATCCGACTAATAATCCTTGTATATTTTGGAGATTTTAAGTAGATATTGATCAATTTTTGAGCTGAATGGAAGAAAGATTCGGAATTGGATTTTGGAGGTTTTGAGTAAAAACAGTGAGTTGGTCTAAGCAGCCTTTTGCTTTCTGTTTTGTGCAGAAAGATTTGCAATGGCGCATTTTGTAGATGCGCCAGTGCAAATTAAAAGGGGCGCATTTCTGAAATGCGCCCCGTTATATTTAAAAAAAAAAAACAAGGCCAGCTAAGCGATAGCTGGTCAAAACTAGCCTATATCTGCAAATAGTTTCAAAACTGGCATTTTTATGCAAATGGTTTTGAAAATCAGTCTCTTTTGAAAATTTGTCTTTTTATAAAATGTATGGAAAATGCCAAATTAATTAAATAGAAAAAAAATTGAAGGATTTGATCGCAGGACTTATTAAATAATTTTCTTGGAGGATATGATTAAAAATTACTTAAATCATAATTACTATTGATCTTTCTGCTCATAAATCAACTATGGATAAACTTTATTGGTTTGTTATCTTTGGATCGCCAAGACCGATTTTCTCGATGGTTGAATTGATTCGCCAAGATCGATTTTCTTAATGGTCGACTTGATGGCTGGGTTGGGTCTTCAAAAACATGGAGAGGAAGTTTTCTTTCATGTTGCAGGAATATGATATCTGAACCAAACTTTGGTAATTTTTGATAATTGCTTGTTTTTATCGCAGATCATGCAGATTCATATATGGTTTGCTTTGTTTAATCAACCAATGGTTACTTTAATCAGTTTACATGATTATTTTGGCATAGACAATACAATTATATAAATACACTTGTGAGTGTTTGCTAGTGTCGTTGGATGTGTAGCTCACAGAAAAGCAGATAATTGCTTCATCATAATGTTTGTGATTAAGTTTTTCAAATGATATGGTCTATGGTACGAATGATAGGATATTAGTCCGTTCAAAGTAAATTAAATTATTGTTTCATATTTAAATTTATAATGTGGACTCTACTTTTAATGTCAAATCATTAAATCTAGCGGTTGCTTTTTGGTTTTCTGTATCTTATGTTAATTCGTGATTGATTATGGGTCATTACTTTGGTTTTCATGCGTCTATTACCATTTACCCTCATTTGTTTTGTTATGAAGTTTCGTTCATGTGAGAAGAGAACTAAAAATGCAATGAATATATACTTAATTCTTATTTATACTTATGTGTTTATTGACTTGACAATAAGACAGAGTTATTGCCAATATCAAGCATTTTTCATTTAGAAAATTATATTTGAAAATATCTACATGAATTTGTTTTAATTGGACGTGTAACAACCCGCATATTTATCGATTTTATATTTAAATATTTTATTTAAATACTTTGTCGTTAATCGGATATTGGTCCGAAAAGCTACTTTTTGCAAACGGTCAAATTAGGACCCGAGACCACTTCCATTGAGTTCGAAATGCCATTTACAATCTTTTTAAGTATAAACTTTGATATGTTTGGGGTTAGTGGAATTTCACTAACTTTTCCCGCTTTGGACTTTGGGCTGGTTTAGCCTATTAAACCTAAGTTCCAACCCCTTCTCCTCATCTCTTCATAAATTCCTACCTAACTCTAGTTTTAGAATTAATGGTGAGTGGAAAGGGAAATTAAAATTCCAAGCCCAAGTTCATTAGCAAATTCAACATCCAACTCCAAAATCAAAGTAAAGACATTGGATTCAAGCTTGTAGTTGCTTCTCTATTGACTTCAAGCTTCTTCTTCATTGAATTTTTGCAAAGGTGAGATTTTTATCTCACAATTCTAGCCTATAACTATCTTGGACTGTTGGGAATGATTCCCTATCACGTTTGCATATGTATTTGCATTTGGTTTGGATTGGATTGGTGAAAAACTCCAATTTTTAGTGTTTTTGGTAAAATTCTGCACTTAGGTCGTTCTGCCAATGCTAGGTCGTTCGCGTGGAATAGTCTCGGCCTTCAAATAGCTCGTTTCTGGCCTTAAAACGTTCTACAGCCTTAGGTCTCTCGGCTCTGGCTCGCTAGGTCGTAGGTCGTGGGCCTCTAGGTCGTAGGTCGCTCGGCCTGTTCTTCGTTTGGTTGCTCGATCCATTATTCGTTAGGTCGCGGCAACGCTAGGTCGCTTCAACCACTAGGTTGTTCCTGACCTTAGGTCACGAGACCTTGTTTTAGAACTTAGGTCGTTAGGCCGTATGACCTTAGGCCGTTAGGTCGTATGACATTAGGTCGTTTTCCCGTTAGGTCGTATGACCTTAGGTCGCTCGCCTCTTCTAACCCGCGAGTTCCTTAAGTCGTTCGTCTTCCTTAGGTCGCTCATCTGGTTGAGTCGCACCTTACCTTAGCTCGGCCATGTTAGGTCGCGAGTTTCCCTTAGGTCGCATACATTTTAGGTCGCGTGTTTCACTAGGCCGTTAGGCCTTTACCTCGTTAGGTCGTATGTCGCTTGACCTTATTACCTTGTTAGGTCGCGAGTCCCTTAGGTCGTTCGCCTCTGTTAGGTCGCTCGCTTCTGCTAACTCGCGAACGCCTCTAGGTCGCAACCACTAGGTAGCTTGACCCATAGGTCGCTCGATCCTATCCTCCCTTAGGTCTTCACTAGGTCGTACCGTTTTGGACGGAGCGCTGCCCCGCACCCCGCACCCCGCACCCCGCACCCCGCACCCCGCACCCCGCTGGGGGCGCTGCCCCACACCTCGCACCCCGCCGGGGGCGTTGCCCCCGGACCCCCGCGATCTGACCGGGCAGGTCGAACCCCGTAGCGGGGGTGTTGCCCCCGCACCCCCACCGTGGGGAGTTGCCACCCCCCAGGACCCCCCCTCCGTAGGGGATCTTATCTGAAAAACATTCAACAGAACTTGCTTTGTTGAGATGCTGAGTTGACCATTCTTCGAGATAAACTATCTTGGGCTTCTCGGTCGATTTTATGGTATCACGGCCTTGCTAAAAAGGCGGGATAACAACTTTAGAAATATGAAGGTTTCAATACTAGTAGTAAATACCAAAACTCTTTCAACAAAATGATTTCAACTCTATTTTCAATAACAAATCTCTTTTCTTAAACCGCTTTCCAATCTACTAGTATATACAAACCTTTACCTCACTCGGATGAGAAATCTAATTAAACGGCTTAGTAAAACAAGTGGTATGAAACGCTTGCGTTCTCGGTTAATTATTGGACTTGTTCGATTGAACCTCTTATGACAATTTTCTAGTGAAGATTTACAGTTTGTTCATAAATATTTAAGTTAAGCAAGTGGTTATGGGACACGAAGATAAACTTTTATATTTACTAGTTTAGTGTAATTGACACTTCTCGTTGATCATGACGATCATTTTATGATTTAGACTAGCAATTGTGTGATGTCTCTTTGTTTGCAAGGTTAGACTAGACCTCATGGGTGTGATTCCGACTCACACATATCTCTTTGTCCGTAAGGTTAGTCTAGACACCATTTGTATGATTCCACTCACATACCTTTTTGTTGCGAGGTTAGGCTAGACACCATTTGTGTGATTCCACTCACACATACCTTTTTGCTTTTTGGTTAGCCTAGACCTCATCTGGGTGATTCCGACTCACCCATATGGGGTAGCTCCCCATGGTCTTCGGACCGTCATGTGATAGGCCTCTTTCCCCTTTTCTGTGATTTCTGGATTTCTTGTGTTGATTCCTGAAATTTATGCCATTGACTTGTTATGAGTACAAGTTTAGGGTATGATGCCCTCTTTGGATCTTTGAGAAAATTCTTGTGATATCGATTTATCTCTTATTGATTGATCTTCTGTTGATCATCATTTGCATACTTATAGTAGTATGTCAGTATGGATATTTTATGTTTATGCCATATCTTTTATTTTATACCATGTCATCTGATATTTATAGCTAGATACTCGGGTCAGACCGATATGTTACAGGTGCTTCTGCTTAACTTTTTCTCGGGATTTGCTACTCTGACTTTTGGATAATTATTTAGATTAGCAGTTTTTGTTGTATACACTTGAGATATAGACTCATAGTTGTATTGTTTTGTACAACACGTGTTGCTATTCTTTTGTTTTATTGTGGATCTTTTTGACCACTACTCTGATGTACGCTTTCATGTGTTAGTTATATAATCATATCTTCTTCCGCCTTTGTGATATGGATGTCTGTGACTGATTTGTGTTATGCTTATTTCTATGTTTGTTTCCGAAGATTATTTATAGCCACCGTGTGATAAGCAATCACATGGATGGTCGCACCTCAACAGCCTTGTTCTCCGTGCTAGTTGGCAGCACTACTCCGTAGTGTTCTTGGCTAGCGTGGGTATAGAGGTGTGGCATCACAGGACGTGTAACCATATTTACCTTATTAGCTTTTAAAGTTAATTTATTAATTACGAATTTTTTTCTCTCTTTCAAACTTAGAAACAGGAAATATGTCAGTTAAAATAAATTCGTGAGATAATTTCAAATATATATTTTCAAATAACGAATATTCGATGTTAAAATTAGTTTTTTGTTATATTAAAATGATTTCGTGCAATAATTTCAATTATTTATTTTCAGACAAGCATATTCGATATTAACATCAAGGAAAAAAATTTAATTTATGCCAATCTTTAGCGGCAGAGAAAACGATATCTAGGTGTGGAAGCCTATTGGGAATGTATTTACTACTAAATTAGCTTTGAACTAAATAAAATGTATTTTAATGAAATAATTTTGGTTGAAAATATGATGTATGTTGTATTTTAGTGCTTTGTATGTTCGATTGGATCGTTGATTCAAATATCTACAGAGCCCTAATTTTCATTTGATCCCGTTAATTCATAATGAAACTCATAAAAACTGATTTTTTAGTTGGTTTAACATACTATTGTATTTTGTATCAGTATTTGAAAGGAAGCATCGAGTCTATGGAAGAATGAGAGTAGAAGGCGACCGACTTTTAAGTCTTGTTCAAAGCAATATCGTAACTATGTTCTCTAATTTTTAATTTTTTTAATTATTGAATTTTGTCGTTTGCTCTAAGATGCATGCAAAAACAACTAATACTGTTTCGGTTAAATTGTTCCAATTGTTTGATTGGTTAGATTGTCTAGGATGTTATGGTTTAAGCACAGTTCTATTTTTCAAAACATTGTTGCTGACTGGGAAAGAATTGTTTTGTAAATGGAACCGTGGGTAGGGCTGTTAGCCTATATTCAAAAAAATTGAAATTAATCTCTATTCGAAAAGTGGATAAATATTCAATATGCGGCGAAATGGATGTAGATACGAAGATTTTTGCATTCGAAAATTACCATTGTGTTTTGGTTTTTGTTATGATTATTGTTTAAATTATGTATTTTAGTATGGTGAAAAATATTTGTTTATTATTTTATTGTGTTAGTACTTTATATTATATGTATTTAAAGTTTTTTAACTGTTCGAAACTATTTATTATCATCTTATTTGTTTATTTTTAATAATTTTATAATTAATGGAATTAAAGAATATGTAAGTCTGATTTGTTTTAATAACTTTTGATTTATCGGTTGTTAGTGGATAGGATATTATACGATATCCGTTTGTATCCGTGGATGTGGATGTTCGATATTTGAAATTGATTTTGGGTGCGAATGCAAATGTAGCACTATTCATGTCTAAAAACATCTGTTGATAGGTCTAATTGTGAAAATCGGTGATTTTGATTGTTAGATCGTCGAAACGCTTTTGATTGTTACATTGTCAAAACAATACTAGTTATTTTTATTGAAGCTTCAGAAAGAATTTTATAAAATGTATGGAAAATGCAAAATTAATTAAATAGAAATTTTTTTAAAGGATTTGATCGCAAGACTTATCAAATAATTTTCTTGGAGGATATGATTGAAAAATTACTTAAATCATAATTACTGTTGATCTTTCTGCTCATAAATCAATTGTGGATAAACTTTATTGGTATGTTATCTTTGGATCGCCAAGACCGATTTTCTCGATGGTTGAATTGATTTGCCAACACCGATTTTCTCGATGGTTGAATTGATGACTGGGTTAGGTCTTCAAAACATGGAGAGGAAGTTTTCTTTCATGTTGCAGGAATATGGTATCTGAACCAAGCTTAGGTTATTTTTGATAATTGCTTGTTTTAACCGCAGATCAAGCAGATTCATATATGGTTTGCTTTGTTTAATCAACCAATGGTTACTTTAATCAGTTTACATGATTATTTTGGCATAAACAATACAATTATATAAATATGCTTGTGAGTGTTTGCTAGTGTCGTTGGATATGTAGCTCACAGAAAAGCGGATAATTGCTTCGCCATAATGTTCGTGATTAAAATTTTCAAATGATATGGTCTATGGTACGGATGATAGGATATTGGTCCGTTCAAAGTAAATTAAATTATTGTTTCATATTTAAATTTATATTGTGGACTCTAATTTTAATGTCAAATCATTAAATCTAGCGGTTGCTTTTTGGTTTTCTGTATCTTATGTTAATTCGTGATTGATTATGGGTCATTACTTTGGTTTTCATGCATCCATTATCATTTACCCTCATTTTTTTGTTATGAAGTTTCGTTCATGTGAGAAGAGAAATAAAAATGCAATGAATATATACTTAATTCTTATTTATACTTATGTGCTTATTGACTTGAAAATAAGAGAGAGTTATTGCCAATATCAAGCATTTTTCATTTAGAAAATTATATTTGAAAATATCTACATGAATTTGTTTTAATTGGACGTATAACCATATTTACCTTTTTAGATTTCAAAGTTAATTTATTAATTACTATTTTTTTTCCTCTCTTTCAAACTTAGAAACAGGAAATATGTCTGTTAAAATAAATTCGTGAGATAATTTCAAATATATATTTTTAAATAACGAATATTCGATGTTAAAATTAGTTTTTTGTTATATTAAAATGATTTCGTGCAATAATTCCAAATTTATATTTTTAAACAAACATATTTGATGTTAACATCAAGGAAAAAATTCAATTTATGCCAATCTTTAGCGGTAGAGAAAACGATATCTGGGTGTGGAAGCCTACTGGGAATGTATTTACTATTAAATCAGCTTTGAACTAAATAAAATGTACTTTAATGAAATAATTTTGGTTGAAAATACGATGTATGTTGTATTTTAGTGCTTTGTATGTACGATTGGATCGTTGATTCAATTATCTACAGAACCCTAATTTTCATTTGATCCCGTTAATTCTTAATGAAACTCATAAAAACTGATTTTTTAGTTGGTTTAACATACTATTGTATTTTGTATCAGTATTTGAAAGGAAGCATCGAGTCCATGGAAGAATGAGAGTAGAAGGCGACGGACTTTTAAGTCTTGTTCAAAGCAATATCGTAACTATGTTCTCTAGTTTTTAATTTTTTTAATTATTGAAGTTTTTCATTTGCTCTAAGATGCATGCAAATACAACTAATACTGTTTCGGTTATATTGTTCCAATTGTTTGAATGGTTAGATTGTCTAGGATGCTATGGTTTAAGCACGGTTCTGTTTTTCAAAACATTGTTGTTGACTGGGAAAGAATTGTTTTGTAAATGGAACCGTGGGTAGGGCTATCAGCCTATATTCAAAAAAATTGAAATTAATATGTATTCGAAAAGTGGATAAATATTCAATATGCGGCGAAATGGATGTGAATACGAAGATTTTTGCATTCGAAAATTACCATTTGGTTTTGGTTTTTGTTATGATTATTGTTTTTTTTTTGAATTACCTAGAGAACCAAGCTTCGCTTGTAAACTATAGGGAAGTACATGCCTGCCAAACACATACTTAGGGTACTTGTTACAGGGTTGTCAGTTTCGGGGCTCGAACTCGTGACCTTTGATCACGCAGTCCGGACCATCAACCAACTGCGCCAACCCTGTTGGCTGTTATGATTATTTTTTAAATTATGTATTTTAGTATGGCGAAAAATATTTGTTTATTATTTTATTGTGTTAGTACTTTATATTATATGTATTTAAAGTTTTTTAACTGTTCGAAACTATTTATTATCATCTTATTTGTTTATTTTTAATAATTTTATAATTAATGGAATTAAAGAATATGTAAGTATGATTTTTTTTTAATAACTTTTGATTTATCGGTTGTTAGTGGATAGGATATTTATACGATATCCGTTTGTATCCGTGGATGTGGATGTTCGATATTTGAAATTGATTTTGGGTGCGAATGCAAATGTAGCACTATTCATGTCTGAAAACATATGTTGATAGGTCTAATTGTGAAAATCGATGATTTTGATTGTTAGATCGTTGAAACGCTTTTGATTGTTACACCGTCAAAACAATACTAGTTATTTTTATTGAAGCTTCAGCAACAATTTTATAAAATGTATGGAAAATGAAAAATTAACTAAATAGAAAAAAAGAGAAGGATTTGATCGCAAGACTTATTAAATAATTTTCTTGGAGGATATGATTGAAAAATTAATTAAGTTATAATTACTGTTGATCTTTCTACTCATAAATCAACTGTGGATAAACTTTATTGGTTTGTTATCTTTGGATCGCCAAGACCGATTTTCTCGATGGTTGAATTGATTCGCCAAGACCGATTTTCTTGATGGTTGAATTGATGACTGGGTTAGGTCTTCAAAACATGGAGATGAAGTTTTCGTTCATGTTGCAGGAATATGGTATCTGAACCAAGCTTAGGTTATTTTTGATAATTGCTTGTTTTAACCGCAGATCATGCAGATTCATGTATGGTTTGCTTTGTTTAATCAACCAATGGTTACTTTAATCAATTTACATGATTATTTTGGCATAGACAATACAATTATATAAATGCGCTTATGAGTGTTTGCTAGTGTCGTTGGATGTGTAGCTTACAGAAAAGCAGATAATTGCTTCGTCATAATGTTTGTGATTAAGTTTTTCAAATGATATGGTCTATGGTACGGATGATAGGATATTAGTTCGTTCAAAGTAAATTAAATTATTGTTTCATATTTAAATTTATATTGTGGACTCTACTTTTAATGTCAAATCATTAAATCTAGCGGTTGCCTTTTGGTTTTCTGTATCTTATGTTAATTCGTGATTTGATTATGGGTCATTACTTTGGTTTTCATTCGTCCATTATCATTTACCCTCATTTGTTTTGTTATGAATTTTCATTCATGTGAGAAGAGAACTAAAAATGCAATGAATATATACTTAATTCTTATTTATACTTCTGTGCTTATTGACTTGAAAATAAGAGAGTTATCGCCAATATCAAGCATTTTTCATTTAGAAAATTATATTTGAAAATATCTACATGAATTTGTTTTAATTGGACGTGTAACCATATTTATCTTTGTAGATTTTAAAGTTAATTTGTTAGTTACTAATTTTTCTCTCTCTTTCAAACTTAGAAACAGGAAATATGTCATTTAAAATAAATTCGTGAGTAATTTCAATTTTTTTTAAATAACGAATATTTGATGTTAAAATCAGTTTTTTGTTATATTAAAATGATTTCGTGCAATAATTCCAAATATATATTTTAAACAAACATATTTTATGTTAATATCAAGGAAAAAATTCAATTTATGCCAATCTTTAGCGGTAGAGAAAACGATATCTGGGTTTGGAAGCCTGCTGGGAATGTATTTACTACTAAACCAGCTTGGAATGAGGTAAGGCATTGAGGCAATAAAGTTGTATGGAGCAAAATTATCTGGAATCACGCCAACAGCCTTAAAATTTCCTTTACGGCTTATAAAGCAATTCTCAAAAGACTGCCTACTAAAGATAGACTCATGAAATGGGGTATCCTATCAGAGAATAAATGTGCACTATGTAAGCAGAAAGAAGAAACACATGAACATCTCTTCTTTTCCTGCAAATTCTCGAATGATGTGTGGAAATTGTGCAAAATCTCAAACAAATTTGTCAAATCAAGCAAGTCTATTAGAGGAAGAAATCAGTCACCTGGTTCAGAGTAGGCACGGCGTAAACTTGAAAACCAAATTGGCCAGTATTGCTATCACTGTTACCGTTTGGAGCATGTGGAAGGAAAGAAATCGTCGTTCGTTTCAGAGTAAACAACAAAATCGCACAGAGATCAGTAAATTTGCTATAAACGAAATGTGATTGGTAAGGAGAAGGATAAAAAATTAGGCTTTTACCTCACTGGAACTAGATGGAGCTCGAATTGCAGAAGCGGATCAGAACTACCCATCGGCAGAAATCTCAAGTACAAGCTACCTGCAGCCGCCATGAAAACTGAAGATGAAAGAGAAGCAGCTTTGTTTTATTTACTTTAATTTTGGAAAGTTCGAGTACTTTGATTATTCTATCGGTTTCTTTTGTATGTAAACCATGGGCTTATGTATTTGGCTTTAACTTTGGCTGTAATGCCTTTAATAGAAATCTTACCCATTTTCAAAAAAATATATTTGATTCTAACATTAGTTTTTTATACATTAAAATTAAGGAAATGCGTGTGCAAAGTATTTATGAGTATATTACAATATGCATTTATCATGCTTTTTTGTTCCGCTTCTCACCAGGATAATATGCTTTTAAAGCTCTATAAAAGCTTTACAATGCCTTCTTTACTATAGCGTATGCTACTTTTTTTTATCATTACATTATTTCTATTTAGCGCTATTAAATATTAAGTTTGTTTTAAGCCCTATTATTTTTTACTGCATCATTTAAATCAAGCTTTTTTAGCATCAATTTTAGCCATGTTAATATGCGAAGGTTAATTTAATTTGTTTATTTTAGGATTTTTTTTCCATTTAGTCATGTTTTAAAACTAATTATCGCAAATAGTTCGATACCAAGCTATTATCAAACTTAACCTTGTTTTGACCAGCTCAGCTTCAAGCTGGTCAAAACGTACTGGCGACTTTTCAAAAGTCGCCAGTATATTTTTCTTGCTTGAAACGTGCTTTTGGGAAGTCGTCCAAAGGCGACTTCTCAAAGAACGCCTGGAAGTTTTAAAACAAATTGGGCGACTTTTAAGAAGTCGTCCACTGGTGGCTTCTCAAAAGTAGTCCAGATAGGGCTCTGTAACAATCCCAGAGTGCATTTCCTCCCCCTTCATTTTATCCCCTTTCTTTCCATCTCCAAAATAAACAAATTTGAAAATTTTGCCCAAACCCAAAAAAATATTTAGCATTTTGTTCAACAAATTAGAAGATGGCAAGCTCTTCAATGCGTGATGCGCTTTAGGTATGGATAAATAAAAAATCTTTCAATTTAGGGTCTTGAAGAAAATTGCGAAATAATAGTTTTTAGTAATCGTAAGCAATCATTGATTGTTGAGATATCTTAGTATGGATGAAATCATTGTTAAATTGTTGATGTTGGAAAATAAATTTGAAAATCTTGTTAACTTATATGTGAAGATGACTTTGAGATGCTCCCTGGACATATTGATGGATCCGTCCTATATTTGCAACAATAGCATCGAATGAATAATCTGGAATTTGTCGAAATTCGTAGCGTTCGAAATGTACAAATATTGAATGGTATTGTATGTTATATGTCAAACAATATTTTTATGATATTTTGACAAAGCAATACGGCAGACAAAACCTGAAGTGACCCGCTATTTTGGACCATTCAAATCGACAACAAAACCATACATGTCCGACTTGAATAATTCAAAATACCGAATTGTTAATTAAAATTTGGCAAAACTTAACATATATAGTAAGTAAATCATCACAGATCACAGACACAGAGTAATATAATGCAGCAGAATAGATAAAGAATAGTAGTTCATGAAGCTACTATATATATTGGAGTTAGAAATAAAATACAACTGAATATTTTAGATGTAGTGAAGTCTCCAGTATGCACAGATGACTTCTCTGAACAAATCAACAGGATGATTGAAAGGAAAGATAGTTGGATCTTCAAGCAAGGCTCCAACTTCGAAGGTGAGTCTCAAATGCTGTATCACTCAGTCTGACCCGAGCGTAAAGCAAAACACAAAACACAAAACACTCGAGTCAGGATTAACATTCTTATATCAATAAATCCAACTCAAGTGAAATATCAACTGAAATACAAATAACTTAAAGGATGTTTGGAATAACCATCCTCTAAGGGTCCATGGAACTATCTACAGGGTAGAAATATACACTATAACACCGTGGTTCTTTCATCTTAATTTATACCTCAAAATCAAATATCATTTCACTTCAAATATAGCTATTTTCCAAAATAGTATTTAGATATATTAAATAATTTATACCGTAAAATATTTTCTATTCCCTCAACTTAACAAATTGTTTCAACATCAACCCGACCTTCCCATTTAAATTAAATTCAATCTCAATTTATCAATTTAAATTCGACTCAATTCCTAAAATAACCACTTCAATTTTATCGATCTCAAATTCGGATTTGTAATCACAAAATACCCCTTTATATTCAATATTTTTAAACCTTTAAGTATTCAACGTTTCAACTAAATTTTTATTCAATTTAGTTTTCTAAATAATAAATTCAAATTTAGTTCAACCTAAATTTTTATTTTAATTCAATTTAGTTTCTAAATAACAAATTCACCTATACTGATTTCAAATACAGATCCGAATCTCAAATTTAAACCATTTAAATTCCAATATAGTTTAAGGCTTAAAAATTTAAATGTCCAATTTAACCGTTTCATATAGATCTCGATTTAACCTCATTATTATTTAGTCTTGAAATACTTCCTCATTTGATTCAAGATTATTTAATTAACCTTAAATTCCATTTTTCTCAATATTTTCTTTAATTTACTTAAATGTGAAATATGCATTTAATCGCTTAAATCAAAATCCAGTTATAAAATCCTACTTTTTAAAATTCCCATTTAAAAATTTTAGATTGATTTAATTAAATAAATCCTTATTTAGATACCATTTAATAAACTCAAATTTATCTCCCTATCTTAATTTATCCCAATTATTTCAAAAATCTATTTGAAATATAATTTACATAAATACTAACATAGTTTATGTATTAAATCAAACTTAATTAAATTAAATATTATTAAATCTATATATATAGAAATTTAAGAATTAAAATTTATTAAGACCATATATTTCTTTCCAAACAAAGAATTTATTTCCAAAATATTTATATATGAACCACGGTGTCTGTATATATTCCTTATCATCTGGTCAAGTGTTACGGATATTTATCATTTAAATCCGTACACTAAATATGTACGGGTAGATATCATTCCAATCCGTAATCCCAAATTTAATTAAATGAAAATCGCTTGGGTCTATCATTTCAACCCATAATGAAATTCTCCTATTCTAAAGTCTATTCGGGTATGTATCATTTCAACCCATAGCGAATTCTAAATACAAGGAACTTGCAGAGTGATAATAGATAACAAAAATATAGCAGGATATGATAATAATATACAACAGGAATATATCATCAGTAATTAAATAAAGTATAAACAATAGGATTGGTGTCATATCCCGTAGGTGAACAGATACAGGTAATAGCATAAATATAACAATTTAAATAACTACAGCAATATATTTCAATTGTCGTTTCAATTGAAATCAAATTTAATAAATAAAAGAATGTAAATCGTGAGTGATTGCTCACCTTTCAAGGTTAGAGAGATAGACAATGAAGTTGAGTTATGAAATTCAAGCACGACTTCCAAAGCAAAGTTAGATGGTATGATTTCGACGGAAAAGCCGATAGATAGAAATTGATGAGAACGGATCAAATTAGCTTGATAAAATTGAAACGAAGATTATATGATTAATTTATTACTTTCTTTCAAAATGAACGTTAAATCAAAACACGCATTTTAAAAACGAAATATATATATATATATATATATATATATATATATATATATATATATATATATATATATATATGCACACCCATGAAAACCATATAACTTTAAAACGCTTCCATTTCATATTAATGTTAAATACAAATATATAATTATTCAAAATGTCACATATATAGTATATTCATTTTATGGTTGTTGTTTCCATGTAATAAATATTCATTTTGAACCAATATTAAAATAATATATATGTATAGTTAAAAAAATCAATGTTCTAACAAAAAACACATATATTAAAGATCAACACACACATATATAATATCTTTTGAAATGAATACTTATGTATATATATAATTATTATAGTTTATTACTTTCCTTTTCAAAATATCCAACAGGAAATCAAACAAACTTATGCACATATATGTGCAGATAAACAATATTCTTTTAATACATTATTAACTTACTCCTTTTTTTTCTCTTTTTTTTATATTTTTTATAAAACCTTTATATATAACAATATATATATATATAAAATAAAATATTTGTATATATAAAAATAAAAACGTATCAAACATATATTCAAAAACTGGATCATATAAACAATAATGTATTTAGTTAACGCATAGTATAAAATTCATTTATATAACACTCTTATATATATATAGAAATCTTGTATAAGTAAACCTTTATAGCTTCATAACTTATTTACATTCACATATAACAAGATCTGTACAAAAGAATGCAAACTTTTCTCAAATCCTTTTGAACGTTTATAAGAAAATTTTTAAACAATAAATATACCTTCTTATTTAGGAAAGAAAGTAAGCAGGCACTTGTAGGAGAAACGTGAGTGAAGGTTGAGGGTTGTAGGTGGTGGGAAGGGAAAAGGGGCAGAGATAGCTTCAGGCGATGGGTATATACGTCGTGCAAAATTTTTTCTTTTTTTTTATATCTGGCGTAGGCCATGGAAAAATTTGGGAGGAGGAAAAGTAAGCAATGGTGGGGAGTGGATCTCGAAAATGAAGAAGGAGCAGGCAATAATGAAATATATGAAGAGAGAGGTAGTGGAAAGCTACAGAGAAAAATATAATATAAAAGGGAATAATAAATGAAATATCAACGTTCATGCGTTGATTCAGCAGAGAAGTTAAAGCATATAAGAAGAGAATGGATTGATCTAAAGGAAAGGCAATGAATGGTTTAGAAATAAATAAATGTAAAACGTATACGTTTTAATTTCAAAAAGGTAAGAAATAAATACGGGGATGGCAACAGTCAAAATGCACGTTTAGGCTAATAATAGAATATAAAAGTAAGAAACTCAAAAGGATAGGCACAGAGACGTGAAATCATGGAGACAAGGGAAGCAAGTGATCTTTCAAATTTATAACATTGGCAATAAATATAAAATAAATGAAAATTAATAGATGGATGCTTGATTGATGCAGTGATTAAAGTAAGGTTGCGCGTCAGTCACGATGAAATTTGAAACAGAAGAAAATGTAAATGAATAAAAGGGGTAAGCCAGATTTTCCGCTTAGATTTAGAGAAGACACATCAAATGCTGAAAAAGGGAATTATGAAACGGCTAGATTCTAGCAAATAATAAATATGGTAAGAAAAGTAAATAGGCAGGTTATAAATCAGATTGGAAAGAGAAGTGGAGAGGTGAATTGATAAAAGAATTAAGATAATGAAAATACATAATAATATTGTTGGCATCTAATGTCATTTAACGTTAACTAGCATCAATTATGTCAGACTCCCATGTTAATAAAAGAAATGCATATAGGAGCATGCATTTTCTTCTGACTTGCAACATCATTCATCATTTTGGCATTCGCGGCATTCAACAAATTAAGGTGGTGGTCAAAGTCGTGAAATGGTAGCAAATTAACGATGAATAGGATCCAATAATTCTTAATGCAATGCAAAAAATTAGAAAAATCAGCATGTGCCCTCTACGCACATGTTAAGATTTGCATAATTTCACTAATAACCTTTATGATTTTGCATTTTTGCGTGATAAATATAGATAGTTTGATTTTTTAACAATTTACATTGCGTATTAGTGATTATTTCTTGTTTGAGCGGTTGTTAGCATATGCCTACTGAATACATATTAACATAATCTCATAAAAATTTATGTGTACTTAAAATGTTCTTCTGATAAAGTTTTTTTTTTCAAGATTATTATTAACATTTAGAATATCATTTGAATTATCCGAAGGTTGATGATTTTCAAATCCTATTAAGATTAAGGTCGCTAATTGATTATTGTTGAAAGCTAAGGATATTAAGAAAATACTATTATGTAATCCATATCTTGTACACGGAATTTGTTATTAAAATCGTATCATTAGAGTTACATGTATGATTATAAACAATAACGTTCATAATTTACAACTACGATGTTGCAGATCCTTTTAATTTATAATATTTATTCTCTACCTATTAATTTATACGTTTTATTCTCTACCTATTAATTTATACGATTTATTCTCTACCTATTAATTTATACGTTTTATTCTCTACCTATTAATTTATACGTTTTATTCTCTACCTATTAATTTATTAAAAATTATTAAAATTTTATGGGTCGTTACACTCTCCCCCACTCAAAACTTTTCGTCCCCGAAAAGGAAGGAGGTAGGAGAATAGAACAACCAGAAATAAAAGTAGATTGAAAGTCAGGGGTAACAATTGATTAACTATATAAATTTTACTTGAGATATTCATAATTTTCAAAACCCATTTGTAAAACTTCTTGCTTCCTTTATAAATACCATTTATATTTTAAATAACACCTTTATAAGTATATGAAAGCTATTTTAAAATAATTATTTACATCATTAGTTATATTTAAAGAAGCTATTTGAAAACATTAAATTCATAACTCATGAAAATTTTAATTTATCTCAAGATACTTTTCAAATATTATCAATAAATTAATAATCATTTTCTTTAAATATGTTTTATTTAATTAATAACTTCAAAAATATTTATACCACTAAAATTTTCTATTAACCAATGTAGTATACAGATAAGCAATCTTTAAAAATTATATTCGAAAAGGAAAGAAGGTAGATTCGGAAAAACAGAATCAAGGTGAACAACGAAAGCTGAGAAGATAAGGTAGATTTAAAGAATAGAATCGGGCATGAATCGTAAATTTCAAACCATAAGAGTTTCAATTTCAAATATTAACACAAAATTTCTTTGTTGAAAAATACCTTTATAATAAAATACCTTTATATCGAAATAAATCTTTCTTTCAAAAATACTTTTATAACTTGATGTTTCAACAAGTTTATCCTCGTTCTTGCAGACTCTGGCCATGCATTGATCAGGCGCAAAGCTAGAATTCTTCAAGTACTTGGCAGACCCGTTTCAACACCCAGTGAAAATACTAGAAAAACTTAAAAAAAAAACAGATATGGAAAGTACAATCCAAACAAAACAACCAAACCAAAACCTTTGTCCGACCATGGTTCGCAGATACACAATGGTTACGCCTGGATCCCCCAGGAAACAATCCATATCCGTAAGCTTTCTCAGCCCTGCGAGTTACGCCATGATGACTAGTAGAGTGCAGGATACACAATGGTTGCGCGTGGATCCCCCAGGAAACAATCCGTACCCCTAGGCAAGACTCAGCCAGGCACTTGCGCTACTATTTGCGACCTACACAGATTGCAGGATACACAATGGTTACGCCTGGATCCCCCAGGAAACAATCCGTACCCCTAGGCAAGACTCAGTCAGGCAATTGCGCTATGCATTCACGAGAGAAAAAAAAACCATGGGTTACGCCACGGTGGGAACAATCGAGTATTACATCCGGAAAACCAAAAATCAGAAAGAATAATATCGATAGAGTGAATCCACGATGTGGCCACAAAGCGGATATCAAGCAGAAGGCACTTTCCATATCTTTACTTCGAAAATATATATCATATAGTACCTTTTCAAATCACTTTCAAATATCATACTTATACAAAGTCCATTATATATAGGATTCCTTTTTTCCCAAATCGAATACTTTCCAAATCAATAGTAGATCAAATCATACTTATATAGACTTCGGTTATATAAAATAGCTTTCCAAATTGAGTACCTTCAAATCAATGGATTTCAAATCAATTTCATACTTTTACAAATCCAATTTATATAAGTTCGACCACTCCCAAATCAAGTGCTTAATAATATAAGGTTGTCAATTTCAAATCATTCAATATCCATTCAGTTTCCAAATCATATATGATTTCACCAAATTTTCTTCCAAATTAAGTATCTAAATTTCAAAGTTCCCAAAATAATAGGTTTAGAAAATTATCCCAGTTTCTAAATTAAAATAATTCAAGTCAAACAAATTCATTTCCAAAATCTCCATAAGAGTACTGGTTTTTAATTTCAATTTAATTTCAAAACTAAAAATTTTCCCAAAATCAATTATACTCAAATGGTTTCCAAATTTATAATTATTCCTTTAAAACTTTTAAACTATCTATTTCTAGTTGAAATATTCAATTTACCTTTCTGAAAACTATTATTCAAAACTACATTTTTTTTAAAACATTTCAAACTAAATATATATTCTTTATCAAACATTTTATACTCTTCGAAATTTCTTAGTTTTAAAATTTTAGACCTTGACTTGGAAGTGTTCAAACCTTCAAAATGATAAGGGGAAATCACATTTTCAATTCAAGAGTTGAAAATCAATAATAAATCAATTTCAATATATAGGGTTATACCAAAACAAATTCGAAACTCGAGGACTGAACTCCGGTCTCACTTTAAATTGTTTCAAATATATACATATGTCTTTCCAAAATATCAAATTATACTTCGGAATTTGAAATCATAACGGTTTTACAAAATCACTCGCATAGCGAGCTATCAAAGTGGCCTCTCCCCCACTCTGAAACTCGAAAATCAATGTCGATGATGCGTGCACTCATCACCGAAATTATTTTCCAGCGACATATGTGAGTTCTGGACTTCTATTTTCTTGAAAACTTCTTTGAAATTTCTTCAAAATTATTGGAACTCATTTGAAACATTTCTTATTTGGGAAAATACCTTTAAATCGTATTATTTTTATATATTTTCCAAAATCTTAAATCCAATTTCAAAATACCGGAATTCAATTCTCGAATTTCAAATTTAACCCTTCAGTTGTAAATCAATTTTATATAAATCAATTTCTTACAAGTTTTCAAATTTTCAAATCCTTTCAAAACTTTTATATATATAGAATAACATTTCTTATTTGTTTTATATATAGGTATATAATCCTTATCGAAAGAATAAAATCATAGTTATCAAAATAATAATTTCGGTACAAAACAATTTCAAAAATACAACATACTCGATTTTTCAAAGGGTGATTTAAGAATGGATTTCAAAACAAAGGTAGAGATTTAAATTAGAAGACTCTAACCAATAGAATTCTGATTCGAAGATAGACTCGATCGAAGATGATTAAATTACAAAATAGGTGATGGATATACTTCTATATATCACGGGCGACCTTAATCGGGTCAATCGTGCATTTAGAAATATGATGGATGCAGAATTCTAAGGCAAATCGACATTCGATCGCTAGAGATAGAATTTGGAATAACAGGAGATAGTAGCATCTAAACCGAGGATACAAAAATCTTCGGTGAATCGACGCCAATTGTAAAGGAGTTTTCATCCCCCTTTACAAATCATTTAGTGGAGTTATTGGATACTCCAGAATCAAAAGAATATAAATAGAGAGAGACAAGAATGAATTTTGAAACCGAGGGACATTCCAAAATTCAAAGGAAATCGAGTCAGAAAGGAAGAGATTCAACTCGAGCGAAAGTGATTCTGTTAATAAATTTACCATATATGCTAAGTTTTGCCTAGAGCCAAAGCTCTGATACCAACTGAAGCGACCCGCTATTTTGGACCATTCAAATCGACAATAAAACCATACTTGTCCGACTTGAATAATTCAAAATACCGAATTGTTAATTAATTGGCAAAACTTAACATATATAGTAAATAAATCATCACAGATCACAGACACAGAGTAATATAATGCAGCGGAATAGATAAAGAATAGTAGTTCATGAAGCTACTATATACATTGGAGTTAGAAATAAAATACAACTGAATATCTTAGATGTAGTGAAGTCTCCAGTATGCGTAAATGACTTCTCTGAACAAATCAACAGGACGATTGAAAGGATAGATAGTTGGATCTTCAAGCAAGGCTCCAACTTCGAAGGTGAGTCTCAAATGCTATATCACTCAGTCTGACCCGAGCGTAAAGCAAAACATAAAACACTCGAGTCAGGATTAACATTCTTATATCAATAAATCCAACTCAAGTGAAATATCAACTGAAATACAAATAACCTAAAGGATGTTTGGAATAACCATCCTCTAAGGGTCCATGGAACAATCTACAGGGTAGAAATATACACTATAACACCGTGGTTCTTTCATATTATACCTCAAAATCAAATATCATTTCACTTCAAATATAGCTATTTTCCAAAATAGTATTTAGATATATTAAATAATTTATACCGTAAAATATTTTCTATTCCCTCAACTTAACAAATTGTTTCAACATTAACCCGACCTTCCTATTTAAATTAAATTCAATCTTAATTTATCAATTTAAATTCAACTCAATTCCTAAAATAACCACTTCAATTTTATCGATCTCAAATTCGGATTTGTAATCACAAAATAACCCTTTATATTCAATATTTTTAAACCTTTAAGTATTCAATGTTTCAACTAAATTTTTATTCAATTTAGTTTTCTAAATAATAAATTCAAATTTAGTTCAACCTAAATTTTCATTTTAATTCAATTTAGTTTCTAAATAACAAATTCAACTATATTGATTTCAAATACAGATCTGAATCTCAAATTTAAACCATTTAAATTCCAATATAGTTTAAGGCTTAAAAATTTAAATGTTCAATTTAACCGTTTCATATAGATCTCTATTTAACCTCATTATTATTTAGTCTTGAAATACTTCCTCATTTGATTAAAGATTATTTAATTAACCTTAAATTCCATTTTTCTCAATATTTTCCTTAATTTACTTAAACGTGAAATATGCATTTAATCGCTTAAATCAAAAATCCAGTTATAAAATCCTACCTTTTTAAAATTTCCCATTTAAAAATTTTAGATTGATTTAATTAAATAAATCCTTATTTAGATACCATTTAATAAACTCAAATTTATCTCCCCATCTTAATTTATCCCAATTATTTCAAAAATCTATTTGAAATATAATTTACATAAATACTAACATAGTTTATGTATTAAATCAAACTTAATTAAATTAAATATTATTAAGTCTATATATATATATATATAGAAATTTAAGAATTAACATTTATTAAGACCATATATTTCTTTTCAAACAAAGAATTTATTTCCAAAATATTTATATATGAACCACAATGTCTGTATATATTCCTTATCATCTGGTCAAGTGTTACGGATATTTATCATTTAAATCCGTACACTAAATATATACGGGTGGATATCATTCCAATCCGTAATCCCAAATTTAATTAAATGAAAATCGCTTGGGTCTATCATTTCAACCCATAACGAAATTCTCCTATTCTAAAGTCTGTTCGGGTATGTATCATTTCAACCCATAGTGAATTCTAAACTACATGGAACTTGCAGAGTGATAACAGATAACAAAAATATAGCAGGATATGATAATAATATACAACATGAATATATCATCAGTAATTAAATAAAGTATAAACAATAGGATATGGTGTCATATCCCGTAGGTGAACAGATACAGGTAATAGCATAAATATAACAATTTAAATAACTACAGCAACATATTTCAATTGTCGTTTCAATTGAAATCAAATTTAATAAATAAAAGAATGTAAATCGTGAGTGATTGCTCACCTTTCAAGGTTAGAGAGATATACAATGAAGTTGAGTTATGAAATGCAAGCACGACTTCCAAAGGAAAGTTAGATGGTACGATTTCGACGGAAAAGCTGATAGATAGAAATTGATGAGAACGGATCAAATTAGCTTGATAAAATTGAAACGAAGATTATATGATTAACTTATTACTTTCTTTCAAAATGAATGTTAAATCAAAACACGCATTTTAAAAATGATATATATATATATATATATATATATATATATATATATATATATATATATATATATATATGCACACCCATGAAAACCATATAACTTTAAAACGCTTCCATTTCATATTAATGTTAAATAATATATAATTATTCAAAATGTCACATATATAGTATATTCATTTTATGGTTGTCGTTTCCATGTAATAAATATTCATTTTGAACCAATATTAAAATAATATATATGTATAGTTAAAAAAATCAATGTTCTAACATAAAACACATATATTAAAGATCAACACACATATATATAATATCTTTTGAAATGAATACTTATGTATATATATAATTATTATAGTTTATTACTTTCCTTTTCAAAATATCCAGCAGGAAATCAAACAAACTTATGCACATATATGTGCAGATAAACAATATTCTTTATAATACATTGTTAACTTACTCCTTTTTTTTCTCTTTTTTTATATGTTTTATAAAACCTTTATATATAACAAAATATATATAAAAAATAAAATATTTGTATATATAAAAATCAAAACGTTTCAAACATATATTCAAAAACTGGATCATATAAATAACATTGTATTTAGTTAACGCATAATATAAAATTCATTTATATAACACTCTTATATATATATATAAATCTTGTATAAGTAAACCTTTATAGCTTGATAACTTATTTACTTTCACATATAACAAGATCTGTACAAAAGAATGCAAACTTTTCTCAAATCCTTTTGAAAGTTTATAAGAAATTTTTTAAACAATAAATATACCTTCTTATTTAGGAAAGAAAGTAAGCAGGCACTTGTAGGAGAAACGTGAGTGGAGGTTGAGGGTTGTAGGCGGTGGGAAGGGAAGAGGGGCAGAGATAGCTTCAAGCGATGGGTATATATGTCGTGCAACTTTTTTTTTTATTATATCGGGCGTAGGCCATGGAAAAATTTGGGAGGAGGAAAAGTAAGCAATGGTGGGGAGTGGATCTCGAAAATGAAGAAGGAGCAGGCAATAATGAAATATATGAAGAGAGAGGTAGTGGAAAGCTACAGAGAAAAATATAATATAAAAGGGAATAATAAATGAAATATCAACGTTCATGCGTTGATTCAGCAGAGAAGTTAAAGCAAATAAGAAGAGAATGGATTGATCTAAAGGAAAGGCAATGAATGGTTTAGAAATAAATAAATGTAAAACGTATATGTTTTAATTTCAAAAAGGAAAGAAATAAATACGGGGATGGCAACAGTCAAAATGCATGTTTAGGCTAATAATAGAATATAAAAGTAAGAAACTCAAAAGGATAGGCACAGAGACGTGAAATCAAGGAGACAAGGGAAGCAAGTGATCTTTCAAATTTATAACGTTGGCAATAAATATAAAATAAATGAAAATTAATAGATGGATGCTTGATTGACGCAGTGATTAAAGTAAGGTTGCGTGTCAGTCACGATGAAATTTGAAACAGAAGAAAATGTAAATGAATAAAAGGGGTAAGCCAGATTTTCCGCTTAGATTTAGAGAAGACACATCAAATGCTGAAAAAGAGAATTATGAAACGGCTAGATTCTAGCAAATAATAAATATGGTAAGAAAAGTAAATAGGCAGGTTATAAATCAGATTGGAAAGAAAAGTGGAGAGGTTAATTGATAAAAGAATTAAGATAATGAAAATGCATAATAATATTGTTGGCATCTAATGTCATTAAATTTAACTAGCATCAATCATGTCAGACACCCATGTTAAAAAAAGAAACGCATATAGGAGCATGCATTTTCTTCCGACTTGCAACATCATTCATCATTTTGGCATTCGTGGCATTCAACAAATTAAGGTGGTGGTCAAAGTCGTGAAATGGTAGCAAATTAACGATGAGTAGGATCCAATAATTCTTAGTGCAAGGCACAAAATTGGAATAATCAGCATGTGCCCTCTACGCACATGTTAAGATTTGCATAATTTCACTAATAACCTTTATGATTTTGCATTTTTGCGTGATAAATATAGATAGTTTGATTTTTTAACAATTTACACTGTGTATTAGTGATTATTTCTTGTTTGAGCGGTTGTTAGCATATGCCTACCGAATACATATTAACATAATCCCATAAAAATTTATATGCACTTAAAATGTTCTTCTGATAAAGTTTTTTTTTCAAGATTATTATTAACATTTAGAATATCATTTGACTTATCCGAAGGTTGATGATTTTCAAATCCTATTAAGATTAAGGTCGCTAATTGATTATTGTTGAAAGCTAAGGATATTAAGAAAATACTACTATGTAATCCATATCTTGTACACGGAATTTGTTATTAAAATCGTATCATTAGAGTTACATGTATGATTATAAACAATAACGTTCGTAATTTACAACTACGATGTTGCAGATCCTTTTAATTTATACTATTTATTCTCTACCTATTAATTTATACGTTTCATTCTCTACCTATTAACTTATACTATTTATTCTCTACCTATTAATTTATACGTTTTATTCTCTACCTGTTAATTTATACGATTTATTCTCTACCTATTAATTTATACGTTTTATTCTCTACCTATTAACTTATACATTTTATTCTCTACCTATTAATTTATTAAAAATTATTAAAATTTTATGGGTCGTTACAAAACCATAGATCATTCGTCTAAAATGAATAGAGTAACATTTGCCCATCTAGACGTTATACAGTTGATAGACCAAGTCGGATTTGGATTGGTTTTTAGGGTGGGGCACATCCAGTTGGGTCATCATCTTATCACCTCTTTGTGAATAGATGGTGGCCAGAGACATCTGCAATTCACCTACGTGCTGGGGAGGTGACTATCACGTTGGGTGATGTTGCGTGCTTACCGGGTATACCAATAGACAACGTGATAGTCACCTCCAACAGAGGAGTGGTGAGGAAACGAAAAGATACGGACAATATAGTTTAGGCAATAATTTGCAGACGACATACCAGCAGACACCATGGAGATTCAGATTTAGCAACGAGGTAGAGCCGTTATGTTGCATATTATATGCTCGAGGTTGATATGTGATCATTCGAAGACGCGAATATGGCTTAGATGGCTTACATTTTTAGAAAACTTTGATTTTTCGCCAGCATTCATGGGGCAGTGCAGTTCTAGCGTATGTGTACTGCGAGTTGACGAGGTTTGCTTTGCGAGAGAGCGCAAGCATTAGTGGTTGTGTGAGTCTAGTACAAGTATATCCATTATTTACTTTCGTCGACGGTTATTTCATATTCTCTTATCCAATTGAAATCATGTGTCTAATTTTATTAGCGGCTATGATGTTGGACTTATCTACCCGTAGGTAGAATAACGATGAGGAGGACGACGATTGATTTATCATTGCCATACGGTGTTAAGTATAATTAATTCTGTAGTATAGTACGTATTGGTGTTCGGATTTGAAAAGTTTCAATTTTATATTTCCATAGGTGGAAAGGACCTAAAAGCATCATTTTATCACCGAGGCGTCATGTTGCCTTCTACCGTAATGAGTTCGATGTGCTAGACTATCATTCTATGACTTGGACTCCATACGCATATGTGCTTGGACATCTTTTAAAATTATGTACCACTTCCATTCAACCGTGGAGTGCTCATGTTCCTCTCATTTTCTTTAATGATGTCGCATATCATCTTCCTGACTGAGTGATGAGGCAGTTTGGTATGGCTCAACACTTACCGAAACAACAACCGCATTACAGGATTGATATTGCAGATGGGGAGTATGCTATGGCGATTGAAACATGGACCGAGCGCTACATGCACACGCAACAGGAACACGAGTTCACATTGTCCAAACAAGAATATCTATCTTGGTACTGGAATATCATGCGTTGATATGTTCTTCGTGCCACTGATCCACCTACAGCGCCTCCTGTTGTTGTAGAACCTTACACTCTCAAAGCACCCCTCGAAAGGAATGTGGTACGTAGCACATACAATCTTTATTCGAATATTTGAAATTTATACGTTTTCTTAAACTTTATGGTATGGCAGGCAGACGACATTTACCGTACGATCGAGATTGTGGACGAGTTTGCACAAGAGGTTCCTGAAAGGTTACAGGGGAAATTCTTTAGTGTAAAACGCATCTTATAATTTATTTTGGGAAGAAACAAGTTCACAGGACCAAGACCACCTCCACCGCCTCCTCCATCTCCAGCACATGTGCTACATCGAACATGCCATAGAAGCCCACAACGTTCCTCCTGCTACTAGCACATATCAGCGATGGAGACATCGAAAAGGCACTTCTTCATCTTAAGAAACATAGTTTGAAGTTGCTCTCGGCCCTTCACAGCCTATTGATCTTTCGCAAGAAAGTGAAGAGGACGATTCGTCGGATGAAATTCCACTGTCTATGAGGAAACCCAAACGAACTCAGCTATAACTTCGTAGGTTGAAGTACTGAGGATGGTATAAGTTGTTGATATGCTTTGTCCGGTTCTGTTTTTGTTTAATGAATTTTTGAAATATTGGGATTAGTTTTTTTTGTTGAATTGTTGGATGTCGGAATTAGAACGCAATTCTTGAATTGTAGGATGTTGGATTTTGAATTTAATTGTTGAATCGGTGGATGTTGTAATTTGAGTTATTGGATGGTTGAATTTGATTGAAATGTTGAATTTTGATTGTAGTGAAGTTTAGTGTATTGTTGTTAATGGTGGCGCAGGGTCTCTATTTTGAAACCCTGCACACAACTGGGGCGACTTTTAAAAAGTTGCTAGTGGGCGTCTTTTGAAAAGTCGCCCCAATTGTGTGTGTAGGGTTTCAAGACAGAAATCCTGCCCTTCAACCTTCCACATATTTCACTTTACCAAATGCCAAATAAAGAACCCAAAACCTAAGTCACATCTCTCTTCCACAATTTCAATATTTTCCGAAAAAACGGATATCTTTTAGTGATTTGGAACACAAAAAGAAGATAAGATCAATAAGCACTATTAAATTTGTTTAATCTTTTGCGATTAAGTCTAATTCCAACATTGATACTTTCAAGAAAAAAATTGTTGAAAATGGATAATTGGAAGCTTAACGACGAAACGATGATGAGAATGTATGAAAAATTTGAACAACAATGAGGTTTTGCGCCGGTTAATGAAGAAAATGTTGAGGTTGATTTCTTCCCTGAGACACATGTTGAAAACTTGCCCCCCTCTAGGGATGGCGATACGTCAACATTGGCCGTGGTTAGTGGTGAATCAATACACCAACAACTTCGTGGAAAATTAATGGATGTGTTAGCTCGTCGTAAGCCTAACAATGCTAGTTTAAACCGGACACCGCCTTTGGTACTTTGTCATTGTGGAGATGAATGTGAAGTGGTTGTGTGTCGGAATGTAAGGAATGCGGGACGTCGATTTTAGCGGTTTGAATCATAAAACGATAATAAGTTATGTCCTAACAATGTTGAACGTTGTAACTTTTTTTAAATGGAAAGATCCGAAACTATGTCCGAGGGGAATTGCATATGCTCTTGAGATACAAGCAGAAAATGCCCGTTCGGTGAAGTTGAACCTACAATACCACAACGCACTATTAAGTAAGGGCGTATCGTTCGATAAGTTGAGTCCTCGTACATTATGGCAGGAGAAGTAAACACAAATTTGAATGTTCATTTATATGTAATTGAATTATGTATCATTGAATATGTATTATGACGATTTACGTATCACTAGCTTATATTTGCATCTGTTTACGTATCACTTAGCAGTTAATATTTCTCAACTTATTTTGGGTGGTGTAATCCACTTTTATCCTCTCAAACGAACATACCACATGAAATAGAAGCACAAACTGTTCTAACATAAACAACATACGGCTTACAAACATCAAACCAATAATACCACGCGTACGAAAACTAAGTAACTGAATTACAGCGACTCCTTTTGTGACCGTGTGTACCACATTTACTGCATCTATTCGGTCTTGGAGGCTGCATCTTGTTTATAACGCCTTTAATTCTAGTTGACTTAGGCCTTCTAGGAGCTCGCCTTAGGGGAGGAGGGGGGGGGGGGGGGGGTGGAAGTACCATTTGACCTTCGCGTGGAGACCAATACCTTTTACCGCGTACGGGATGAATTCTAAAGAGTATGCCGCTAGGTAATTCTGAATAGAGTACCAATGTGATGCAAAATCACGATGAGCTCTATTTGCATCATTGGCCACCGACGAACAAGCAACCATCACATAGGCGCAGGGGAGTTGCTATAGTAATGAGATGTTGCATGTACATAAACAAGTGTTACCATCGATTATAACTTTGATTACATTTCCGAAGTAATGAATCACTTGCCATTCAATTTGACTGAAACAGACAATCCGACAACTTCTAGCTTCGCTTGCTTTCTCCGCTATTTTTGCTTTCCATTTTGGCGTGACATGAAGTGTGGAATTCTTAGCTAACTTTCTTCTTTGTCAAAAGTAATCAATGGATCAATAGAAGGTACGTGTGACAAGTGCTCTAATTAGCAAAGATCTTCCATACCTAAGTAGACCATCAAAACATTCTGACACATTAGTCGTCATAACATGAAAACGACCACCATCATCTTTACATAATGCCCAATTTTCCTCCTTTCCACCCAAACTTCTCTCAATCCAGTTGTGTGCTCTTATAGTGGTGGTTTTAATTTCTTCATGAATCTTTAAATACTCAATCTCCACAGTGGCACATGCAGCAGCGTAGAATAAACCGGTCAATCGCTTGTCTTTGAAACTCGCTGCTTGAAAATTTGCTTTCAAATGTCTGGCATAGTATCTATGTTTATGTGTGGCTAGCCATTTGCTCTACAACGCTGTAGGTATTCCTTTCATTCTATCAGAAATGAAAGTAATACGGCGATTGTTCACGTTGTGAATGAACCTTTGCATGCACGCAAAAAACCAACCCCAACTATCAGTGGATTCGGACTCAACAATGGAAAATGCCAAGGGATATAGCTGATCATTTGCATCAACGATAGTTGCAACAAGTAAGGTACTTTTGTATTTTCCATATAGATTTGTGCCATCTATGCACAACAAAGGTCGACAATGGACAAATTCCTCAACATATGGCCCAAATAACCAAAATGCACGATCAAAAACTCCACATTCATCAGTAGTCACATGTCCTACGCTTCCTGGATTTGTTTCGCATATTTCATCGAAGTATTGTCGTAGGTTGGAATATGACTCTGCCCAATCACCATAAATTCGTTCAATGCCTTGCTCAATGCTCTCCATGCTTTCAGGTAACTAATTATGATAAATAATTGTTCCTCCATTAGAACTTGCACCGTTTCAACTGTAATGTTCAAGTCGGATTTCACGAAAGGCATGATCTTCGATACCATAAAAGATGTTGTAGCTTGCCTATGATTTGAGTTCACTGTAGAGTTAACGCATGTATTATCACTAGGATATTTTTTAATAACCCACCATCCAGTCTGTGTCTTTTTTGAGTCAATATCATGTATTCTCCAAGGACAGCCGTCATCGACGTTGCAAATGGCGGTGTATTTTTCTTTGTTTGACCATATTGGCTTAAATGACACCGCATGTAAGATTGTCCATTCCAATAGTTGTTGCAAAAATTTAGCCTTTACTCTCAAACACCATGCCAACTTTGAAATCGGCCTGTACGCTGTAGGATAAAAATAATTCACTGTTGAAGTTTACATTTGCTACAATTACTTAGCCATAATTTGTGCATTGCACAAATCATCATCTAACGGTATCTCCATTTTCGGTTCATCGTTGTCCACACAATCTGCTTCTGCACCTTCAAAATCATAGTCTAGTGGATCGTTGTTTACTTGCATATTTTCCACCCAGGTTGTATCAACCTCTGGTATTGGCACAACAGACATACTATCAAGTGCAAGAACATCTTCAGTTGTACATCTTCTTCATCATCTACATCCATATCATCGTTGCAGATAGTCTGATCCACTGGTTCATTCAGTGGTTAGACGTATGACTGTGTAGTAGTGTTGTTTGCTGCAAAGCTGCAGTAAATTAATACATCAATTTTAGTTTATTTCTACATACCAACAATTTTACAACATATTGCAATATTTAACTTTCTTTTGGCTTAAATGGTAAAATTCGGGAGGAGTTGGCTGCATTCATTTGTTTGTACGACTACTCGATGCTCTAGCACTTTTTTGAGTACAATTCTAAACTGGAATAAAACTGCATGGGAGTACAAATTAAGTATAACAATTAAATAAATTCAATAACAAATCTGTATGTAATCACGGCTAAACGATACCTCTGACTCATTCATGGAAAGCTGTTCTGCGTCAAATGGGGATTGGTAAATTGGACATTTAGCTGCAAACTCATGAATGGATGAAAACCATAATACATTTGTTGTTGCCCGTATTGCGATATGTGCTCAGTGGGATTACTAAAACTAGGTGACGGAATTCCTTACCTAGTACTCATGTTTCCCATCATTCTAGAATATTCTTTAACGCCAAAATTTGTTACGGATGCTGGTGTCGGTTGTTCTGCAACCGATCTTCTTTTTTTCCAAACAAACAACAATAGATTTGTTCGAAGCAGCAAACATAAATTCAACATCGTCGTCGTCAACAATTTTGATTGCTTTGGATCCGAAATCTGTTGGCCAATTGCAAACTATATCAATATCGTACTCTTCTAGTTTTATCCTTGTTGCTTTGTAAACCGACTCTTTCAACTGCTCAAAAGTAGAACCTCTTCAAACTTTAGTCTGTATGTGAGATCCACCAAGATATTTCCCACATGTTAAATCATCAATAACCAATTCACCATCAAAATAGCATATGGTTGGAATAAAACTAGGAGCCATTCTACATCAATAAAAAAATAGTTTGCAAACTAATTTCAAAACTTAGGGTTTCTACTACATACCTTGATTAGACTCGACCTTATGACGGTTTTCTATGCTTGAGGTAGATCTTCAAAATCTATTACTTTTAAAGAGATTAAGTAAAATTAATCAGGTTTTACAAATTTTTTTGAGGTAGAGGGTATTGGGTTTTTGGAGATGGAGAGGAGAGGGATAAAGTGAATGATGAAGAAAGTAGGGTTCTGGTTTTGTAACAGAACCCCGTATGGGTGACTTCTTAGAAGTCGCCAGTGGGCGATTTCTGCGAAGACGTCCCGATTGTTTTAAAATAAGCAGGCGGCTTTTGAGAAGTCACCTTCGGGCGACTTTCCAAAAGCCGCCAACTTGATTCTGCAAAAAAATGTACTGGCGACTTTTCAAAAGTTGCCAGTACGTTTTGGCCAGCTTGGGGCTGAGTTGGCCAAAGCACGGCTACGTTTGGTATTAGTTTTAATATTGGGATATTTGCGATAATTAGTTTTAAAACGAGGCTAAATGGAAAAAATCCATTATTTTATGGTTAAATTGAGAAAATTATGAAAAAGATCCAATTTTAAGTTATAAGTGTCTAATATAGGTTAGAAATTTGTTGCCGTCTTCAAATGTAGTCAGTATAAATCATGAATTTTTTTGGTTTTATTACCTAAAATTAAACGCTATTTTTCTTCTTCTATACAAATAATAAATAAGAATGAGAATAAATCAACTTTAAGAATTTACTTTTATATTTAGTGAAGCCTTTTACACCTTTGTTATATCTTCATTTTATTTCTATTATAACACTTTGCGTCTTTACTGTTATAGAACCGCTAAGCGCTTTACTTGCACAACGATTGGATAAAAGATTCACAAAAATGATAATTTTGTGAACATATATATGCAATTTGGAGTAATGATCCATATTCTCTCTCATGAGTTTGTAAAGGAGGCTGGCATTCAAAAAGTGATCAAGAACTAAAGTTTGGCAATTGGGCAATATTCGTCAATTTTGATTTGGATGATGCAATCATAGTTTGCTCTTCATCAAGGAATAATAATATTCTATTATTCATATCTTCTGTTATATCATATGATATAGTTTGTCATAGACTTCACTATGGATCATTTGCCTGCTTGTCCATGATCACCGGACAAATCTATCGACTCTATCATTGTCTTTGTGACCATAGTTTTAGATCGAAATCCAAAAGGTGATATGAGTGTATGGGTTAGGGACTTTTGGGATGATAGATTGCAGTGTAGCCAATATGTAGCACATTTACCATACATAGCTGAAATTGCAGACAATCTGCTTATGGTGCCTCATGGCTGCATTTTCAGAAGAATAATTGATGACATGGTGCTTCTTATATATTGGGAGGTAATGAAATTATATAAATGGTAGTTTTATCAATGAAAATTATATCGAAAGTCAAATTTTTTTACACACAAACAAACACATATATTTTATGTATAAAATAAACATTTGAGCAAGTGAAGCCTTTTTTTGAATTGGCAGAAAATCCTCCTTCAACTTTGTAAACCATATTATTTCACAACAATCCTGCAAGGATGTATTTAACTTTTTGCCTTCTATACACGACATTTCAGTTTTCCAACCATTTTCTTTTGTAATCACAGTTTTACATCTTCATTTTTATTTTTTCCGCATGCTTTATCTTATACATAAACCAAATACTTGAGCAAGTGAAGTCTTTTTTGAATTGTTAGAAAAGCACTCTTTTCACATCATGTAGGGACATGTTTGACTTTTTGCCTTCTATACACAAGATTCTAGTTTTTCAACCCATTTTCTCTTCTAATCATGATTTCACTTCATTTTCCATTTTCCTCACGTCATATGAAGATAAATGAGACGATCCGACTTTCTAACTCCAGGAAATCGCATCATCTTGAAGAAAGAAAGGGATAGAAGAAGAAAAGAAAGAGAAAGAAGAAACACAACAACATCAGAGAACTCACAGCGGAACGAATGAAATATAATATATCACTTAAAATATTACATAGTATCATATTACATCAGAGTATACAACTTAAAACCACTCGTATTAGACAGTTATAAACATCTGTCTAATCTATACAACTCAAATACAACAGATACAGATACAAACAAACACAGCGGAACCATAATATATCTACACATGGAAGCCTCCTGCTTCATATCTCCTCCAGAATTCGTCAAGCAAACCTGAATCATGTAACGACCCGTTAAATTAATAATGTTTAATGAATTGAATTTAATAGAATTGCTAATCTAATTTAGAAGGAAATATAAGTCTTAAGATTTTTATTTGAGTAAATATAGGAATTGATGTGGTGATTATAATTTAATGTTAACAATTAAATATTTATGTGGCATAGATTGGATTAATGTAAATTGGTGGGTAGTTATTAGTTATAATTAGTTGATTTAAAAGGTATTAATGAAATGATAGCTGAATCGGATTGCCAATATATAAACATTAGAAAATTTATTAGGTGGACTAAATTTGTTAAAGTTCATAAGTTGTATAATTCAATTTAGTAGAAACTCTAAATTTATAAACGGAGATTTAAATAAACGCTAAATATGTAAATGGTGACTGAAGACCTAGTTATAGGAATTGGAATATAATCCAATTTGGATTAGGTATAAAAAGGATTTGATTTATATGAAAGTTATTTTTCACAGTATTGAATAAAAATTTGGAATCCAATTATAATTGATGATAATAACGTTAGTATTAGTAATAAATAGATTTCAACGCAGTAACCAAATGAATGGAAAAAAAAAAAAAAAAAAAGAGAGTATATATTGCATAGAAATGAAATGTAGATTGTCACATTTGGTTGGAGTAAATTTTAGAAACATAAATGTTGAATCAGTAAATATTAGTAAAAATATTACCTAGAATAAATTCCATTTAATATAAGAATTCAAAAGTGGAAGATTTACATTTGGATTGGAAAATGGATAGTTACTAATTAAAAGTGACCATTGAATAAATTTATGCAAACGTGATATAATGTAAATAGATGGGGATCAACTTTTATTTATGTGGTTAATGGAATTTAATTTCTATAGTATGATAATCGCAATTAATGGAAGTTGGAATAGCTAATTTATATGTTAGTTGGAATTTAGCTAGAATATGTAGATATTGGATGATAGTAAAATTAAATGGATATAAAGGTTTCAATTATACATTGAAATTCATACTCGCCATAAAAGGTTAATTGAGACCAAAGAAGTTAATATAGGAATCAAGCCTTATTTATTAATCTGGATTTATTGCAATAGTAAATTTCATAAAATAAAGGTAAAGCTAATTCAAATTTAACTGGACCATTGTTGGTATAACTTTAGAAGCAAGATTTATTTAAGATTTGAGTATTTAATTCAACAAGTGGTATTTACGACAAATAAAATAGAATTGAACGTAAAATATTACGTTATTAGATTGAAATGGAATTTGTAAACATTGAGTGAAATCTTAAACTAATGTTAGTATTCGTCGTATTTACAACAATAACTTTGAATAATAGAAAGGAAGTGAATATAATAAATTAATCAAATTTATAGTGTTGAATTCGATTGGATTGGAATTAATAAATAGTTAAGAAAAATAAGGGTTATTAATAATTTGGAATTTAATTATGGTAAAAGTTTATTTGCAATCATGAGTTGGAATAGAAATCAAATCTATTTATCTAATTGGATTTCGTTGAGAGTATAAGAATATAAGCTTTAATAATTGAGTTTTAGAATATAATTTATAATTTCCAAATAATTATAAAAATGCAGAAATTAACACTGCAAATTGATATGTTTATAGATTTTAATTCACATCCAAGCTGCTAAATCAATTGGAATTGATTGAATTATATAAGTAATAAGATTTGGCCAATATTAGAAGTTGAAAAATTAGAATTGGATTTTTATGATTTATTTAATTGATTTAATAAACATTAAAAATAGCCATTTTTGTCACGGACTCGGATTTCGACGAAACTAGTTTCATCGGATCCGTATCGGTGAATTATTATAGGGTTTCAAATTTCGTATCGATCGGACTTGTCGTTTGATCGTACGGACGCGAAACGCCTTGAAAATCAATTTTATTAAAAATCAATTTGAAATCAATTTGGAAATCTTGTTTTCAGCATAACTTCTTCATACGATCGAATTTGGTCGTGAAACTTTTTCCATCGCGTTCAGAATATTTTAAAACACCTATCTGGATATATAGTTTTAACAAATTCGGTTCCGGAGGCATAACGGGCTTTTTGGGCCATAGTTTGTTGCGTACGTTCATCTATTTAGCCTATCTATTCTAACCTAGCCTACCTATATATATACAGCTATAAACCCTAGTCTCTATTCTTTTGTTGTACGTTCATTTCTTCACTCTTCTCTCTCCCCCAAATGTATACATCTCAGATCCAATTTCAAATTTGCAAATCAAAGTGAAAATTCAAAGTCTTCAGAAAATTCCCAAAAAATTATATGTCGTAGATTTCTTCAATACGAATTTATATGTGACATCTGTTTTTGCAATCGATGCTCGAATCGTCCTGGAAACTCAGTCAAAGGCCAAAAACTCGAAACCCTAAGGCTAGATTTGGGCGTTTTTGATTTCGGGTTCAATCGACGAAATTGGTTGAGGGGTTTGGTAGCAATCGCTGTGGGGAGTAGATCGATGGTGGTTGCAGCTTGTATTGTGGTCAGGGGCGCTAGAATTTGGCCGATTAGGGTTTCGAAACCCTAACCACTAGTGGCGGCGGCGGGCACTAGGGGGTGCCGCACCCCTGGCGGTCTAAAGAGGAGGTGGAGGCGGTATCCCTGGTGGCATCGGCGTGGCGAATTGAAGGTCGTGGTGGTCTCAATGTCATGGTCAACGGCGAAGGAAGGCTGCTCCGTGTGTGAGGGATGCGTGAGGAAGCTGAGTGGTTTCACGCGTGAGAAGAAGGTAGACGTGGCAACATTATGCAAGTTTAACATTTGTTAATTTATTTTGTTTACCAATCGTTTTTCCATCATAACTTTTTCATACGACATCGGATTCACATGATTTTTTTTGCGTTAGGATCGTAATTTAATTCCAGATCTGATGACGCTGGTTTGGACAGATTTGGAGACCGTCAAATTTTTGAGTTTAAATCGAATCTAAATTCGATTTAAATTCGGAAGGTGAGTGTTTTAACCCACTCACAATTACTAGAAGCTTTTATGTTTGTTAAATAAATTTTAGAAATGAATAGAAATTTATTTATGAGCTTTTGGCATGTTATTTCATCCATATCTGTTGAATTGCATTTATTGAATTTAGCTGTTAATTAAATTGATTAATTGCGTATTAATTTGCTGTTAGGAATTTTGTTTGCATATGAAATGCTAGTTAACAGTTATATAAATTATCTCTAAATATAAATGGTTAGATTAATAGTTGAAATTTAATTTGAATAAACTGACAGTTATTACCCGTTGCATATTATCGAACTAATATTGTTATTGATTGATATGGGTTGATTGTGATTGATATTGATTGATGGTTGAAATTGGGTGATGGATGTGTTGTTGAATGGATGACTTATGTGGATATCATTAACTGCCAGTTAGCATGCATTTTACATTTTCGGGATTGTGGTTTGAAATGATAAAACCGCAAAGTTTTATTTTTAAATTGCGGATTGAAATGATAAATATCCGTATCACTTGACCATAGGATAGAAAATTATATACAGGCACCGCGGTCTATATATAACTATTTTAATGTGATTTCTATGGTTTGGATTGAATACGGTTTATAAATCTTAAATTTTATATTGTATAAATATTTTATTCCATATTTATATACCTGTGAAGTTAAATTTTAGGAATTTAAAAGGTGGATAAATTTCTTTATTGAAATGGAAGAAATTTAGAAAATGGAGTTGGTAAATTTATATCCTATGTTTAAATGTAAAGTTGGAAATTTTAAGATATGATATTTGAAATTGGATTTTTCCAAAATAAATAGAAATGGATATTCTAGTAAAATTTTGAATTGGAAAATATATATATATATTTTACTAGAAATTGAAGTTTTATTAATTATGGATTTTATGTGAATGGTCAAGATTAATTAATAGAATATTGATTTTGAAAGGATAAAAATCCAACTTTAGTTGAAATATTAATGATCAAAAATGGATATAAATATATATAAAATTGAAATGGTTTTGGGACTTGAGGTAATATTTTGGATTTTGGTTTAACTTTAAAAGAAGAAATATTTGGAAAGCCGTGTAATTTATTTCTTTATAAAGCAACAGTAAAGTTAAACCCTTTTAATTCGCATACCGTTGAATATCCAAACCATTTGAGTTTAAAAGTTATGGTTTGAAATTATGGATTTCCAAAAATATTAACCTTTGAAAATATTCGATTTTCAGATATTATGAAGCTAAAGCCTTTTAATTTTGGAAAGGAATTATATTTGGAATAAGTGGTAAAATATGGTTTTGGGTTTTGGAATGATATCGTAATATTATGGTTTTGAAATGGATTATATTCTGGTTTTAAAAGTATAAACTGTTTTAAATAACCGCGGTGTTATAATAACGATGGGTTGGCAAAGAGACCGGGATCGGATATGGACATACTCTCTGTCGATACCGAAAACCACTTTGACTAACCGTGTACGCGGTGGAGATTCCAGAATGAAGTAGGTTGGTGGCGACGATTCCTGTAAGGTAAATACGTGGACCCGACTCCCGTGAGTTGGCATAAGGTGGCTAAAACAGGAGCGATCGACGGGTTAATGAGGTCATTCCTCTGATCGGACACTCCTCTTCGATATTATACTATGACTTTGGATTGATTCAGTGGCCACTTCTATTTTTTTGATTTGGGGAGTTGTTTCGAGGTGGGCGGTTGCTGCGGCTTCGCGTTACCATCGGCCCGGAAGCGTAATTGGTATATCTACCCTGGCATTGCCTAGTTGTGCCGTGTCACCTACCCTATCGCGCCTTGTACGAGTTTGGTTTTCTCCCGTAGCCCGTGTGGTATCCTCTAGTGGCTTCCCGATCAGGAGGGACTATGATATTGGATGGACTACTGGGACTATTACGTGTTAAGGGCTATATGGGTAACCCCTTAACGCTATTAAAAAGTAAGTTTATTTTATAAATAGACACTATTATAATAACGCAATATACTACATAGTAAATAGTTTAACGGATCCTTAGGAGATGTAAATCCCGAGCATCTCTTGAGTTACTGTACTCATATTTATTTCTGTTTATTTAACTCACATAAGATATTCTAGTCTGACTCGAGTGTTTTTGTCTTTTCAAATTCGCTCGGGTCAGTCCGAGCGTTTCAGGATAGCAGATTTTAGCTTTGGAGGACGAAGACGAAGAATCAGTATTATTTATATATAGTATTGCACCACACTCTTTCTATTCCGCTGCATTGCTTGTATTGGTATGTGTAACTCTGATATTTATTGTAAAAGAAGAATCAAGCATTTTGTAAACTGTTTATGAACTGTATATTTGTTATTATATTTTATCCTTCCGCTGTGAGATTCTATTTTGTTTTATTCCTTCTCTGTTATTCTTATTTACCCCATAACAATCCGCCCTTGCGTATGCTTTGAATCGACATGTGTGTCGTTTTAAAGTGTGCGAAAAGGCGGGATGTTACAGTTGGTATCAGAGCTTTGGTTTAGCGATAAACCTTGGCTTTGTGAGGTTTGACTCTTTGTTAATAGGGTAGAAATATCCTATGGGAGTCACCGAGTGTACATATATGAGAGAGCGTACTTGTTAGTATTAATAAAAGGGTTTTAATATTGTGTTAATCTGTTCCGCTTTGTATTTATAAATTCTGGTTGATGCATGGGACGCTATGTCATTAATAGGGATTTCTAAACACTTAATAGGACAGACCGACATAATATTTGTTTTAATATAGGTGAATGAAATAATTTTGCCTATTATATTTTCTATATATATAAAAATATTTTATAAAGATATATATATATATATATATTTGGTTGCTATAGATTGGATGTTAGGCAATAAACATATTTATAATAATTGAAGCTAAGTGAAATTATAATAAACCAAATTGGAGATTTTAGAACTTAAGTCCGGGATTTTTGAAATGTGCTTTCAAAGAATTTATGAAAAGTAATGATTTGGTTTATAAGGAATTTCTTATATAAAAAGTATAATTTGGAAGTATGATAATATTGTCATATATATATTTTCCGATATGAATATTCCATTTTAAATTCGGGAAAATTGTTTTAAAAGAAGATTTTGGAGAAATAAATTCTGTACTTTTCTCTCCGTCGCTGGAAAATAAATTCGGTGATGACGGCCGCATCATCGACTTTCATTTTCGAGTTTCAAAAGGGGAAAGGCCACTGTAGTAAATTCTACTGCAGATTTATTTTGAAATTTTCTAAAATTTTCTTTTATTGTTCTAAATATAATTAGAGATATTGAGTTGTAAGAACTTATTTATCTATTATTTTGAAATATTTGAAATTTAACCCGGTATTTAATTCTTAAATTTCCATTAATAAATTGTTTAAAATTATGTTAGTGAAAAAAAAGGGGTTAAGTAATAAATAAATTAAAACCTCTAATTTAATTAAGAGAATTATTGCAAGGATATAAAGAGAAAGTAAATACGTAGGAGAGAGAATAGTAATAAGGATTAACATTGAATTGAATTAAAGAATGGAGATTTAACTTGTATAAGTTCAATTGCAATTTCTTTAACATAAATAACTTACCCAAATATAAAAGTTGAAATGTTAAATAAGAAACTAGAATTGAATATTTTACAAGTAGGAATTTAGGAAAAATTGAAGTATTCAATAAACGACTGTATAAATAAGAATTTAATGGTATAAACTTAAGTTATGATTGAAATTTTACTAAAAAAAAAAATAAGTTAAGAATTACTAATAGGTGATATGAACTTAAAGTAAATAAAATGAAATTCTAAATAAGAATTGATTGTAGGATTATTAACTTAAGTATGTTTTAATTTCCTCTATTCCAATATAATGGAAACCTCCACATTAAATAAATGAATGAGATTAAAGGTAAGTAACAAATATATATATATTAATTAAAGGAATTAAGAAGAAACATGTAAATTGTCACTTACATTCTTAAAATATATATAACTTACCATAAAATAAAAGTTGAAATGTTAGTAAGAATATGTAAAAGAAAATCTTGCAAGTAAAGCTTGAAGCAATAAAGGTATTCAATAAATTGCTGTTATTAATGAGAATTTATTTTATAAACTTAAGTAATAAAAGGAAACTTAAGTAATAAAAGGAAACTTAAGTAATAAAAAGGAAATACAAATATAATGAATTTGGTGATAATTGGAAAATAAAACTTGTAAGAAATAAAGAAATCCCTCCATAAATAAAGGGAAGAAAATCAAAACACTGAATTATGAAATGAATGTATAATCAGCTATTTTGGTGTTGGTTTGAATTGTTTGATGTATGATTGTTGGGTAAGAATGGTGGAGTTGTTGGATGAACAAATAATCTATCTTTGTTCCATCTAAGGCTGTTGAGCAACGGATGCACTTGATAGTTATTCTTCATTCGTACAACTTCAGAATTTGAGCCGAACAACTAATTATTTGTTTGATTTAATGATTGTTTGTTGTGGTGTGTGCTATTTGCTAAAATCTATGGTTGTTGCATTTGATTGGATATGAATGATTGAATCCACCAAAACATTCACTGTAAAATAAATATTTAACCTTTTAGATTTTATAAGTGAATACAGGTGTTGGAAGCCACTGCTACTGCTTTGGTTCCACAAAAATATAAGCGTATATTGCCCGACAAATAGGTACGTTTTCGGATTACGTTTAAAGCGCTATTTTATATATTTTTCCGTGTGGGATATTTTATTTTGGATATATATGTAATATATTTGTATATTTGGATATTATATTTTCTCCAGAGTCCCTCCGTACAAAGGAGACTCTGCCAAAATTTTCCGTAAATTTTGGACTTAGAATTTTGTTGAAAACATTTTTCCCAACTTTAATAATTCAAGTATCAAAGGGTATAATGATTATAAAACAAGTGTATTTCATTAAAGGAAATTAATCCAGTAAAATATAAGTTAATATTTGAAGTAAAATGCACTGTTATTCTTCCTCCTCCCTTCTTTCCTTTTCGGGGACGAAAAGTTTTGAGTGGGGGAGATTGTAACGACCCGTTAAATTAATAATGTTTAATGAATTGAATTTAATAGAATTGCTAATCTAATTTAGAAGGAAATATAAGTCTTAAGATTTTTATTTGAGTAAATATAGGAATTGATGTGGTGATTATAATTTAATGTTAACAATTAAATATTTATGTGGCATAGATTGGATTAATGTAAATTGGTGGGTAGTTATTAGTTATAATTAGTTGATTTAAAAGGTATTAATGAAATGATAGCTGAATCGGATTGCCAATATATAAACATTAGAAAATTTATTAGGTGGACTAAATTTGTTAAAGTTCATAAGTTGTATAATTCAATTTAGTAGAAACTCTAAATTTATAAACGGAGATTTAAATAAACGCTAAATATGTAAATGGTGACTGAAGACCTAGTTATAGGAATTGGAATATAATCCAATTTGGATTAGGTATAAAAAGGATTTGATTTATATGAAAGTTATTTTTCACAGTATTGAATAAAAATTTGGAATCCAATTATAATTGATGATAATAACGTTAGTATTAGTAATAAATAGATTTCAACGCAGTAACCAAATGAATGGAAAAAAAAAAAAAAAAAAAAAAGAGAGTATATATTGCATAGAAATGAAATGTAGATTGTCACATTTGGTTGGAGTAAATTTTAGAAACATAAATGTTGAATCAGTAAATATTAGTAAAAATATTACCTAGAATAAATTCCATTTAATATAAGAATTCAAAAGTGGAAGATTTACATTTGGATTGGAAAATGGATAGTTACTAATTAAAAGTGACCATTGAATAAATTTATGCAAACGTGATATAATGTAAATAGATGGGGATCAACTTTTATTTATGTGGTTAATGGAATTTAATTTCTATAGTATGATAATCGCAATTAATGGAAGTTGGAATAGCTAATTTATATGTTAGTTGGAATTTAGCTAGAATATGTAGATATTGGATGATAGTAAAATTAAATGGATATAAAGGTTTCAATTATACATTGAAATTCATACTCGCCATAAAAGGTTAATTGAGACCAAAGAAGTTAATATAGGAATCAAGCCTTATTTATTAATCTGGATTTATTGCAATAGTAAATTTCATAAAATAAAGGTAAAGCTAATTCAAATTTAACTGGACCATTGTTGGTATAACTTTAGAAGCAAGATTTATTTAAGATTTGAGTATTTAATTCAACAAGTGGTATTTACGACAAATAAAATAGAATTGAACGTAAAATATTACGTTATTAGATTGAAATGGAATTTGTAAACATTGAGTGAAATCTTAAACTAATGTTAGTATTCGTCGTATTTACAACAATAACTTTGAATAATAGAAAGGAAGTGAATATAATAAATTAATCAAATTTATAGTGTTGAATTCGATTGGATTGGAATTAATAAATAGTTAAGAAAAATAAGGGTTATTAATAATTTGGAATTTAATTATGGTAAAAGTTTATTTGCAATCATGAGTTGGAATAGAAATCAAATCTATTTATCTAATTGGATTTCGTTGAGAGTATAAGAATATAAGCTTTAATAATTGAGTTTTAGAATATAATTTATAATTTCCAAATAATTATAAAAATGCAGAAATTAACACTGCAAATTGATATGTTTATAGATTTTAATTCACATCCAAGCTGCTAAATCAATTGGAATTGATTGAATTATATAAGTAATAAGATTTGGCCAATATTAGAAGTTGAAAAATTAGAATTGGATTTTTATGATTTATTTAATTGATTTAATAAACATTAAAAATAGCCATTTTTGTCACGGACTCGGATTTCGACGAAACTAGTTTCATCGGATCCGTATCGGTGAATTATTATAGGGTTTCAAATTTCGTATCGATCGGACTTGTCGTTTGATCGTACGGACGCGAAACGCCTTGAAAATCAATTTTATTAAAAATCAATTTGAAATCAATTTGGAAATCTTGTTTTCAGCATAACTTCTTCATACGATCGAATTTGGTCGTGAAACTTTTTCCATCGCGTTCAGAATATTTTAAAACACCTATCTGGATATATAGTTTTAACAAATTCGGTTCCGGAGGCATAACGGGCTTTTTGGGCCATAGTTTGTTGCGTACGTTCATCTATTTAGCCTATCTATTCTAACCTAGCCTACCTATATATATACAGCTATAAACCCTAGTCTCTATTCTTTTGTTGTACGTTCATTTCTTCACTCTTCTCTCTCCCCCAAATGTATACATCTCAGATCCAATTTCAAATTTGCAAATCAAAGTGAAAATTCAAAGTCTTCAGAAAATTCCCAAAAAATTATATGTCGTAGATTTCTTCAATACGAATTTATATGTGACATCTGTTTTTGCAATCGATGCTCGAATCGTCCTGGAAACTCAGTCAAAGGCCAAAAACTCGAAACCCTAAGGCTAGATTTGGGCGTTTTTGATTTCGGGTTCAATCGACGAAATTGGTTGAGGGGTTTGGTAGCAATCGCTGTGGGGAGTAGATCGATGGTGGTTGCAGCTTGTATTGTGGTCAGGGGCGCTAGAATTTGGCCGATTAGGGTTTCGAAACCCTAACCACTAGTGGCGGCGGCGGGCACTAGGGGGTGCCGCACCCCTGGCGGTCTAAAGAGGAGGTGGAGGCGGTATCCCTGGTGGCATCGGCGTGGCGAATTGAAGGTCGTGGTGGTCTCAATGTCATGGTCAACGGCGAAGGAAGGCTGCTCCGTGTGTGAGGGATGCGTGAGGAAGCTGAGTGGTTTCACGCGTGAGAAGAAGGTAGACGTGGCAACATTATGCAAGTTTAACATTTGTTAATTTATTTTGTTTACCAATCGTTTTTCCATCATAACTTTTTCATACGACATCGGATTCACATGATTTTTTTTGCGTTAGGATCGTAATTTAATTCCAGATCTGATGACGCTGGTTTGGACAGATTTGGAGACCGTCAAATTTTTGAGTTTAAATCGAATCTAAATTCGATTTAAATTCGGAAGGTGAGTGTTTTAACCCACTCACAATTACTAGAAGCTTTTATGTTTGTTAAATAAATTTTAGAAATGAATAGAAATTTATTTATGAGCTTTTGGCATGTTATTTCATCCATATCTGTTGAATTGCATTTATTGAATTTAGCTGTTAATTAAATTGATTAATTGCGTATTAATTTGCTGTTAGGAATTTTGTTTGCATATGAAATGCTAGTTAACAGTTATATAAATTATCTCTAAATATAAATGGTTAGATTAATAGTTGAAATTTAATTTGAATAAACTGACAGTTATTACCCGTTGCATATTATCGAACTAATATTGTTATTGATTGATATGGGTTGATTGTGATTGATATTGATTGATGGTTGAAATTGGGTGATGGATGTGTTGTTGAATGGATGACTTATGTGGATATCATTAACTGCCAGTTAGCATGCATTTTACATTTTCGGGATTGTGGTTTGAAATGATAAAACCGCAAAGTTTTATTTTTAAATTGCGGATTGAAATGATAAATATCCGTATCACTTGACCATAGGATAGAAAATTATATACAGGCACCGCGGTCTATATATAACTATTTTAATGTGATTTCTATGGTTTGGATTGAATACGGTTTATAAATCTTAAATTTTATATTGTATAAATATTTTATTCCATATTTATATACCTGTGAAGTTAAATTTTAGGAATTTAAAAGGTGGATAAATTTCTTTATTGAAATGGAAGAAATTTAGAAAATGGAGTTGGTAAATTTATATCCTATGTTTAAATGTAAAGTTGGAAATTTTAAGATATGATATTTGAAATTGGATTTTTCCAAAATAAATAGAAATGGATATTCTAGTAAAATTTTGAATTGGAAAATATATATATATATTTTACTAGAAATTGAAGTTTTATTAATTATGGATTTTATGTGAATGGTCAAGATTAATTAATAGAATATTGATTTTGAAAGGATAAAAATCCAACTTTAGTTGAAATATTAATGATCAAAAATGGATATAAATATATATAAAATTGAAATGGTTTTGGGACTTGAGGTAATATTTTGGATTTTGGTTTAACTTTAAAAGAAGAAATATTTGGAAAGCCGTGTAATTTATTTCTTTATAAAGCAACAGTAAAGTTAAACCCTTTTAATTCGCATACCGTTGAATATCCAAACCATTTGAGTTTAAAAGTTATGGTTTGAAATTATGGATTTCCAAAAATATTAACCTTTGAAAATATTCGATTTTCAGATATTATGAAGCTAAAGCCTTTTAATTTTGGAAAGGAATTATATTTGGAATAAGTGGTAAAATATGGTTTTGGGTTTTGGAATGATATCGTAATATTATGGTTTTGAAATGGATTATATTCTGGTTTTAAAAGTATAAACTGTTTTAAATAACCGCGGTGTTATAATAACGATGGGTTGGCAAAGAGACCGGGATCGGATATGGACATACTCTCTGTCGATACCGAAAACCACTTTGACTAACCGTGTACGCGGTGGAGATTCCAGAATGAAGTAGGTTGGTGGCGACGATTCCTGTAAGGTAAATACGTGGACCCGACTCCCGTGAGTTGGCATAAGGTGGCTAAAACAGGAGCGATCGACGGGTTAATGAGGTCATTCCTCTGATCGGACACTCCTCTTCGATATTATACTATGACTTTGGATTGATTCAGTGGCCACTTCTATTTTTTTGATTTGGGGAGTTGTTTCGAGGTGGGCGGTTGCTGCGGCTTCGCGTTACCATCGGCCCGGAAGCGTAATTGGTATATCTACCCTGGCATTGCCTAGTTGTGCCGTGTCACCTACCCTATCGCGCCTTGTACGAGTTTGGTTTTCTCCCGTAGCCCGTGTGGTATCCTCTAGTGGCTTCCCGATCAGGAGGGACTATGATATTGGATGGACTACTGGGACTATTACGTGTTAAGGGCTATATGGGTAACCCCTTAACGCTATTAAAAAGTAAGTTTATTTTATAAATAGACACTATTATAATAACGCAATATACTACATAGTAAATAGTTTAACGGATCCTTAGGAGATGTAAATCCCGAGCATCTCTTGAGTTACTGTACTCATATTTATTTCTGTTTATTTAACTCACATAAGATATTCTAGTCTGACTCGAGTGTTTTTGTCTTTTCAAATTCGCTCGGGTCAGTCCGAGCGTTTCAGGATAGCAGATTTTAGCTTTGGAGGACGAAGACGAAGAATCAGTATTATTTATATATAGTATTGCACCACACTCTTTCTATTCCGCTGCATTGCTTGTATTGGTATGTGTAACTCTGATATTTATTGTAAAAGAAGAATCAAGCATTTTGTAAACTGTTTATGAACTGTATATTTGTTATTATATTTTATCCTTCCGCTGTGAGATTCTATTTTGTTTTATTCCTTCTCTGTTATTCTTATTTACCCCATAACAATCCGCCCTTGCGTATGCTTTGAATCGACATGTGTGTCGTTTTAAAGTGTGCGAAAAGGCGGGATGTTACAAATCACTTGACTACTCATACATAATATGAGTTCCCAAGAGTTTAATAAAACAAAAAATAAACACTCGGGTCAGACAGGGGTCTGGTGTGAGTAAACGGGTTAAAATTGCTTAACTTTAGAAAAACCTTTGAAAAGAAAAGGTATCACGTAAGACTTCCCAAACACATAAACATGGAAAAGTTTTTACCTTACACTAACCAAAACATTTGATAGGAAATCCAGTGATATTATAATAGTGTCTAGGGTTTTCAAGTAAATAAGAAATAGCCGAAATTGTTACATTCATTAAATTCCAGCTACTAGCCACAAAAGTGGGTAACACAAACAAAACCGTAGGGTCTCGTAGGAAGACTGGGTTTCCATCAATGGTAGAGCTACTGGGGTACCGCCCGTCACAATACGTGGCCTAGATCAATGTACCGAGGAGTTCACCCGCTTCCCTGCAGTACAAGGCCGGGACCATTCCTTACTGAACAGTCCTGAACAAGACAACCCCGGCGGTTGTCCGGAATCAACCGCCCCACACAGCCGAATAAAAAGGGACTTCTAGACAGGGGTAAATCTTGCTCTCCAATGGGAGCTACCCACGAAGCCTTGCTGCACCTCCCCTGTTTTAGCCATTCCCGGTTGATGAGGCTTGAGGCTGCGATTACCGTTATAGAACACATCTATCTTAGAATGCTCATCGTCCACCTGAAAGATGTTCTGAAAGCATTCAATCCATACAAGTTCGTTCTGGGTTCGAACGAAACCGAAGGCACTATCTCGTTGCACTAATTTTGGAATCACCCTCAGAGTCAACGACCATAGCCCTTGCACTCTAATACACCATCTTGAACCTATAAGTACTATTCCATCAAACTCATTACGGAATAACCCACAGAGTTACACTGGCGTATAGCCCTTACACCTCGATTCTTCACAAAGATCCACTTGGATTCACGATCTAACGTTTAATTGGAATCGATGTGGTTTTCGAATTCCAAATATAGAAACCCAATCCTGGTCTCATCGAATCCAAACGCCATTTTATTGTCCAAGTTGTACTTAAGGGTTTTTAACAAATAACTCATTATTCAGGATGATATATAAGCAGATAGATGAATCACATTATCACGATAGATAATTCATATCAAACATTCATCTCACAATGCAGCATATCACATATCAGATATATCCAAAACATCCAGTATCGACCAAACACCCAATGTCAATCACCCAATATCAATTGATCGTCTAATATCAATCACCAAATATCAATTATTCAATATCAATTGATCATCCAATATCAATCAAACACCTAATATTGATCATCCAATAGCAGAATTTATTAACTTCAAAACAATTGGATTAACCTAAAATCCTTCTTTATTTATTTATCCCAAATAAATAAATTAATCATTCTCAATGATCTTCCATAATTAATCCTCCTTGATTAATCATCTTTTGATTACATTCAAGTAATTATCCTTAACCATAATCAGTAGTTAACCTTTAATTACTATCATTAATTACAATAATTAATGATCCTTTATCAATTAATTAACTATAATTAATTACATTAATCCTTAACTAATTACAATTAATTAACCACACTTAAATTAATTACTTTTATTTATAAATCTTGATTAATATCATTTATTAACTAATGATCCTCATTAATTAATTATTCCTTTAATTAATTAGTAATTAAGTTATAATTGATTATCTCAAAAATCATAAACAATAATTAATAATTTGTAATTACTTATCTTAATTAATTAACTTCTCAATTAATTATACTAACCCTTTGATTAATTAATCTTATTAATTAATCTTTAATTACTTCATTAAGTAATTATTATTCAATTAAATTAATAAATAAATTCTTAATTAATTACTTTATTAATTAATTACAAATTTTAATTAATTACACTTAGTTAATTAATATTAAATTAATCTCATTCATTAATTAATTAATCACATTAATTAATGAACTAAAATTAATTAAATAATTAATCCTTAATTACTTACATAAGTAATTATCTCTAATTACTTCATTAATAACTCTTGATTACTTTCTTAATTAATTACCTAAACAATTAATTAATTCCATTATTAAATAATCCTTAATCCTTTAATTAATTAATTTCTTCATAATTAATTAACTTCAACAATTATATTAATCAATTCTTTAATTGATATCATCAAGTGATTAACCAATAATCACTTCCATTAAAATACTCCTTGAGTAATTACCATTTATTACTTCCATAATTAATTTCTTCCATTCTTAATTATATTCAAATATTAACCATTGACCACTTCATTAACTAATCACACTTAATTAATCCATAATTAAGCAATTATTTAGAAATTAAATAAACAATTTAACTAATTATTTAAAATTAATTAAACAATTAATAAATTAACATATTATATTTCAAAATCCTTAATTAATTAAGAAAACATTAATCTTAATTAACAAATCATATTTATTAAGTATTCCTATGTTCATGACAAAATAATTTGACCATATTTGTCTTTATAAATAATTTATTTGAATTTAAATCAAATTTTAATAACTTAACAACAATTTATTCTATTTGATTTTCAAATTTAACAACAACCTTATTTGAAAATAAGGCATTTAGAAATCAAATTTTGAAAAGAATTTAAAACACTTTAAACATCTAATTCAAACTTATAAAATTTTAAAACTTTGTTATTAAAACATTACTTAAACTTTGATTTAATACTTAAATTTAAACACTTCTTTAAATTTTAAAATTCAAAACACTATATAAATTTTGAAAACTTTATTTCAAAACCACAACTCTAACTTATAATTCATCTCCTTATAACTTCGAACTTGTTCCATTCATTCAGTCAACAGGTTTAAACCTGAAAACATTTACATTACAGAACTTATAAAAGTACACCCAAAAATGTCGAGACAGTTACCTAAAAATCCCATGCCTAACTCGAGCAAAACCCAACACCAATAACACGGAGTCGATCTCGAGAATAACACGAGTGCTGCTTCGAGTTCCCATCGTCTTCTCCAAAACAAAACTTCACATTGCACAACCCAACACCGTGCACATGTCCATCACCCTCCGACCATACTTGGTCGTTGCAACCATCCGTGACGGTCGCACCAACGCGCACGAACTCAAAAACCAACTCAGATCCTTCAATATGAATTCGAATCGAAATTCAACCTATTTGCTCGAAAATCTGCAGCAGCTTCGAACCAAGAATTCCATCGCCAACGATCAACTCGAAGCAGTTGAACTCGCCGTCATCCACAACAACTCGTCACAACCCCAGCCTAATGTTCTACCATCGCGACCACCTCCGGTCCTCCTTCCACGACGCAAAAGCCATGACAATCAGCCGAAAGCAAAAACCAAAATAAACCCTAGTTCGTTCGATTACGAACGAATCTGCCATTCGAAAATTCCAACTATAATTTTCCCATTATCAACATCATGAAAGCTTGCTTCACCCAAAAATTCAGCTTCAAACATTGATTGGATCAGCGGCAATTGTTTAAATTGCTGAAATCCTACATTCCCAATTTCCCAATTGTATATTAATCTAAAAATTATGCAATACATGCTAAAATTCGTGATTTTCAAACACGAATCCAATCCTATAATGTAAATTCGAAATTAAGCAGGTTGATTTTCACAAAAATTGGGCATTCACTGTTCTTTTAAAATTTTTGAAATGAAAATTCATTTGAAATTCCAGGAATGATTTTTGGTGGTCATATTACAAGATTCCGATCATCTCTTGCTTGCAAATCAAAGACTAACAATGCTTAAAAAAATGATATTGAATTTGAAGAGAAAAAATTCAAAGTCTGTTAACAACAAAATCCATTTCCTTACTTATAGACATTCAATACAACATGCATTCATATAAACTAATATTCATCATCAAAACATATTTCATTACATGCATTACTATTCAACAATAGATTAAATTAAAGCTGTTTTTGTAATGACTCGGTATTTTCAACCATTCGCATCCATTATAAGTGCATAGGCAGACACTCATGCTGGAATTGAATTGCTCAAAATACCGTGTTGTAAATAAAAGTTTGGCAAACCTCAGAATATACAGTAAATAAAAATCACAGATCACAGACACAGAGTACATAAAAATGCAGCGGAAGAAAAAGAGATAGTAGTTCATGAAGCTACTATATAAATATGAGATACATCAGAGTTAAATAAGATACAACAGAAGAGTAACAGGATACATCAGGTACAAATCAGATACATCACTGAACCACTGGATACTGAAACAAAATAGATGGCTGGATCTTCAAGGAAAGCTCCAACGCCGAAGGTGAATCTTGAATGCTAACTCAATCAATCTGACCCGAGCATAAAGCAAAATACAAAACCCTCGAGTCAGGACATAAATACTTATAAACTGTAAGTCAACTCAAGTGAACAGTAACAAAATACATCAGTAACTTAAAGGTTGCTTGGGACCGCCCATCCTCTAAGGATCCGTTAAACTATTTACTATGTAGTAATATACGATATATACGGTAGTGTCTAATCAGTAAAGTATAATCATATAGAAAATAGCGTTAATGGGATGGTGAACCTTAACGCGGTCGGATCTTTAAAACCAAAATCGTAGTGGGCTCGATATAAGGATATGACACGGCATGCGAGGCAATGCCAGGATGGATACACCGTTTGCACTCCCGGACCGGTGGTGACGGCAAGCCAGCAGCTTCCTCCCACCTCGAACAATACCCCCGAATCAAAAGTGGCGCCACCGAATCGAATCACAACAGTAATAGAATAGTTTCCGATGGAGCATGCTCGATGAAAGGGTGCGACCCTTTGTGTAGCCTGGTATAGCTCATGTTTTAGTCATATATGCCAACTCACGGGAGTTGGGTCCATGTAATATACCTCGAGAACGTCGCCACCATCCTACTTCATTCTGGAATCTCCACCGCGTACACAGTTGTTAAAGTGGTTTTCGGTATTGGCCGGCTATAAGACAATATCCGATCCCGGTCTCTTTAACAACCAATCGTTATTATAACCCATAGTTATAACTTTAAAACAATATTTTATACTTCAAAATAAAATATCCTTTTCAATCCAAATCTTTATCAAAATAAAGATTAAATCATTTCCAAAACCATTTCAATATATCATCATAAAATATCTTTCAATTCAAATATTTATCAAAATAAATATCAAGTCATTTCTAACCATTTCAATATATTAAATTTTCATACCCTTTCAACACTACCTTTCAAATCATTTTAATATATCAAAATATCATAACCTTTCAAAGCTTCAGTTCCAAAATATCATATCTTTCAGAACTTCTTTTTAAATCATGTTAATATCAAAATGTCCTATCTTTCAAACTCCGTTTTCAAATCATTTAATATCAAAAATATCATATCTTTCAAAACTTCGTTTCAAATCATTTTAATATATCAAAATATCATACCTTTTCAAAACTTCATTTCAAATCATTTTAATATATCAAAATATCGTATCTTTTTAAACTTCATTCATTTTAAATCATTATTCATTTTATTCAATCTAAAATACCATTTCAATTCATATTTCAAAACAGTTTATATTCCAAAAATTCTTTTTTATCATTTCAATGAAGTTATTATGTTTAATAATTAAATTATTAAATTTCCAAAAATGTCAACTTCCAAAGTTTATTTATTCACTTAAGTTTATCAAAATAGTGAAAATTCACTTTTCGCATCATTTAGAAAACTCTACGGAAAGTTACATTCAAAACATTTCAATTTAACAAAAGACAACGTTTAAAAATGTTGTAATAGAGTTTTCTTAAATTTCAAATAAACTTAGTTAAATTCAAAAATTATAGCACTTACAAAAATTGCTATAATAGCTTTTAATTCAATAGCTTTTTAGTTCATTATCATCAACTACAGTATTCACAAATGCTGTAATATCATTTACATTGTAATTAAAAGGATTTCAAAAATGCAGTCAATTAACTTCAAATATTCAATAAAATTTCTCAACCAATTATATTTTATTTAAAACATTTTTAACTTACAAAATCATACATTTTTTTTTATATAAACATCATTTAATTTTAATTTTTTCTCAAGTTCATGATTTTATAAAGTTAAATTTCCATTCAAAAATCAAGATTTAATAATAATCCACTTATTAAAATGCAATGCTCAATTTTAAAATCCATTACATTAAATTTCAACTTAACACTTAAGTTCAAATTCTCAAATATAACTTAGTTTTATTTTTATTTTCTTAACTAAAAGTTCACTTTTACGTCAATTTCATAAACTTCCAGTTTTAGTTATATTTCAAAATTTCAACTTACAATATTCATTCATTTCACATTTCAACTTTATTAAAATCATTAATATGATATAAAAAATCACTTTAAATTTATTTAAATTCAAATTATCATAAATTTATCATAATTTCATATTCACTTAAATTTCCAATTATAATTAAATCAAAATTTCCAAAATAACTTACGTTCAAAATTTCTAACTTTTTCATTAATTCATTTCACTTACAATTATTCAGAAAATCAATAATATTTTACAAAAATCCTTTTTTTATTAAATTAAAAATCAAAATATTATAATAATTAAATTTCTAAAATATTTAAAATTTTTAGAAAAACATATTTTAACTACGGGCCTGTATATAATTTTCTACGCTAGGTAAAGTGATATGGGTAATATATCATTTCAACCCATAATTTACAAAGAAAATCCGGGTTTTATCATTTCAAACCCGCAATCCCAAGTCAAAATGAAAAATTTTAAACCATTCAGGCCTATCATTTCAGCCCATAACATTTTTTTTCTAACAGGGAACTTGCAGTGTGACCATATACAGAAATAATATAAACAAGGTCAATATCACAATATACAGCCATATATCAGATGTCAGGTGAAAATTAACAGTTTTAACATGGTAATAATAAGGTAATAACATGGCATAGCATATCATATGATCATCATTAACTTGCATAAACATTTTTTTATTACTAAACACTTGTCATCAATTCACTTTTCATAAGTATAAATGTCAGAGTGAGAAAGACTCACTTTTTCAAGCTGAAGACCAAAACAACAAACACAAGTGCGATTCCAAAAGTACGACAAGCACGATATAGCATGACTTTTGATTTGAATGAATGGAGAGCCTTGATATTTGTCTTGTAAACAATAACCAAAACAAGACAATATACACATAAATATTCAACGCAAAACAATGTTGAAACAATGAAAATACGAAGCAACAAAGGAATAGATTACTTGACCTTGCTTTAACCATTCAAATGCTTGGCCTAGGAGGTTCTTGGGTTCAGCCATGATGATGATATAGCTCAGGTTTGGCACCATAACTCACGGCTAGAAGGAGTATGGAGTGGTAGGGTTATAACATGAAGCATACAATTGGTCAAGGCAACATATATGAAGTTTTTGAGCACAACAAGGCTCGGCCTTGGGTCAAGTGGGGCTTGGACATACTTGTACAGGTTTGGACAGTAGATGGAGGGGTGTGGGGAGGTCTAGAAAAGGTGGTGGTGGCGGCCTATGGTGGTGGCCAAGGTGGTGGATGAAGATATGAAGTGATAGGGTGGCTATCATGAATGTTTCAAGGCTTTATGCATTGTTTTTGTGGAGTTTTGGTTCATGGAGTCTTGGCCATGTCAATTTCAGATCTGGACAGAGGCTAAGATGAAGTGTAGTGGTGGTAGCAAGGTGGTGGTCGTGGCTAGAGGTGGTGGCCATGGTGAAGTATGAAGGTGGTGAAGTAATAGTGGTGGCTAGGGCATTGTTTAGGACATTATTTGCAATTTTGTGGAGTTTTGTCACCAAGGGAGGTGTGGCCATGGATGGATCTGAAATGATGGCTGGAGATGATGCCAAGGAAGAGTGGTAGGGGATGGTGGAGAGTATGGTGGTGATGGTGGGTGGTAGAGGCCAATCCAGAAAGCATAGAAAACTAGGCAAAATACATAGAAAATGAGAAGAAAAAGGTAGAAAAAAGATGTAGCCATTACCAGATTTTTTCTCAAGATGGAGGCCATGATTTTTAGGGTTTTGGAGCTTGAAAATTCGTGAATAAGATGAGGGAGTCGGCTGCAAAGGATGAGGAAAGGAATGGCTAAGATAAATTGATGTATTAATTGCAAAAAGAAACGGATAAAACGCCTTTACGTTTCAGGCTTTTAAGATCTCTTAACTTTCTAAACCTTTTGCATTTCCTTTTCTTTTTAATTTTATAAAAACAAAATAAATTCAGAAATGTTTATTTAAAACCGAAACTAAGTAAGAATGAAATAAAATAAAAAATTTATTTTAAGTAAAATAGAAAAAGGAAATAAGAAATTGCTTAAAAATAGCAACCCTGACATAAAAATTACAAGAAGATCTCCAATGACTTTGGAAAATTTATTACTTCATAAAAAAATATTAAAACACAAAATTTGAATTAAAAATGGTTTAAAAACATTTTCAAGGTAAAATAATAATTTAATTTTTATTAAATGGAATTTTAAATAAAGAAAAATGCAGTAAATACCAAACTAGGCTTTATAAATTGAAATAAATTCAAATAAACTTTAGAAAAATTATATTATCATTTTAAAAATACTTAAAAGTCAAAATATACATAATATAACATATTATCACATATTAAAATAAAATATAACAAAGAAGAAGTAATCTATACAATTTAAAATAGTCATTGTTAAATAACCCTATATACGCACAATATTGTAAAGGGTATAACTTTCACAGTTTACATCCAAACTCAACGAAACGAAAAGTGGTATTCTTATAATTTTATGTACTTTCATAATAAAAGAAAAAAAAAATTAAATTTTTTAAACTTTTAAAATTTTAAGTTGAGAGTCACAGTTTGACTATTTTGACCAAAATCAGCATTTCAGGCAAATATTCAACTTACACAAGTTTGGAATTATAACTCATAAAAAATCAAGATTATATTTAAATAATAAATTTAATCATTTCAAATAAGTAAAATAAGTTTTTAAATCAAAATCTTACATTAAAAAAAATTAAAATATACAATAAAATAATTACAAAATACAGGGTTGTTACAGTTTTTAAAATATGTTTACTCACTTTTTATAAAATATGAAGAGCAGAACTTTTGTATTATTCCAGGCTTGAAAATTTTAAATCTCTATAATTCTTTTTGATTTGCAAATGCATGCTTCAAATTTTGTTGAACTTGATTCCATTCTGTTGCTGGTTGAATTAAAGTGAAGAACTTCATGGATTGCAGGTTGAAATCGAACTGCAGCTTCCCAATTTGCAGAATGAAGATTTGTGTTGTAGTTTTAATTTGCAGGTTTTTAATTTGGACTTGGATTTGATTTTGCAGATTTGCAATTTGAATGTATACTTGGTTTCCATTATCAGGTTTGTGAACATCTTATGGTTTGGTTTTAGAAAAGAAATCAAAGAAATAAAGGTGAAAAACAAATCTTCTTTTCAAACTATCATTTTTATATAAATTTAAATTCTAAATAAAATGATGCCACATGTTCATTTTGTTAACATTTGTCATAAGCTAGCTTAACCTTCTTACAAGTGTTATTAAAGTGACTAATATGATTACATTTGTCTTAAGTATTTCTAAATTAATTTTTCATTCAATTTAAATGAAAACATAAACTAACATATTAATTTACTAAGTAAATAAATACTTACATATATGTAAATAAATTTACTTTTTAAAGGAAATATTCAAAAACTAATTATAATACAAATATATTTTCTTATACATGTTATTAAAAATCTAGAACATTTATTTTTTTATACACTTATAACCATTTTTAATTTAAACATTTTAAAACAAAGCTTGTTTAAATTCCTTTTAACTATCATATTTTGAAAACAAACAATTATCTTATTTTTTTTAAAACAAATTGACTTAAACTAAATTATCTTTTGAAAAATATTAATTTATAAACAAAGCTTTTAAATTACAATATCTAACATATATACATTATCAACAGAAATTCCAAAATAACATCAAATTATAACATAGACTTACATATATATTACAATTTGAAAATTCATTTTTTTTATTTAAAACAAAAGATATTCTATTCACAATATATATCAAATATGTATTATAAACAAAATAAAATTTTATTAGCTTTTGGAAAACAATTCTAACCAATTTGAAATTGTTAAAAGATATTGATCACACTTACCAGATTAAATATTTGTTTTCCTTTGAAAGATTAATTTCTCCAATTTAAATTAAAATTATAAAGAAAATTATCAAATCAATTAAATTATTATTGCAGATTATTAAATTGATATTGCCTCAAATTCCGGGTCGCTACAATCCTTCCCCCTTAAAAGAATTTCATCCCCGAAATTTAAAAGCAAAGGTAATTTAATAACCCAGCAAAAATTTTAATTTCAATCTGCAAAGCATACTTATCAATCTGTCACTAACAACCAAAGCAATCAATCTAACAAACAAACTTAACTAGTTATCCTGACACAAATCAGAATAAATCTCTAATACAATCTCGAGCTTTCCCAGTAAAAATCACCGGGAGACTCGCTCTACATAAACTAACAAACTACACTACCAAAATCTAGAGCTCCACTCGTCTCTAGATCCACCAATTTGAACAGAATATCAGACTATACTCAAGTCTAGCACAACTTCCAAATCCAACTGAACTACAGATTCAACAACCAATCGATGAATCATACACGTACTCCCTCAGAAATACGTGGTACACAATGAATTCCAGCTATCCAAACTGGCAATTCAATCTTATCCTATCAAAACACAGATAATAAATCTTCAAATGCCTCAGACTATCCATCCAAACTTATCCAATTACTGTTCTCTTAACCAGAGAAATCTTAATAACAATGAAGTCCTCAACTTCGAATTCCAAACTCCTTATCTCATATCTGCATACTCAACAGACAAATCCTGGGCTGCCAATCTCTTCCTGATCAACTCAACCTATGCTGATACTTACAGAAACAATTAGACCAAAACAAACCAGTTTCCTAGATCTTATTCAACAGAAAAGTCTTCCAAAATCCGTCGAAATCCAGAACATAAGCTCTACTTCCCAAACAATAGAAAATTGAACTTGCTTCCTTCCTTGCACAGCTGCTACTTCGCTTCCGCTGCACAACTCTGATCCTGAAATAGATAAGAATATTATTGATGAACATGAGTACAAACTTATCCACTAAATCCGAGAAACTTTGTTCATCAAATCCATAATATCTGAGGGACTCATCTGACTCGGTCACACAACCTTACTACAGAATCCAATTCAAAAACTAGATCTGACCAAATCAAACCCAAAAATATCTGAGCTGCTACACCAACTCTTCCTACTACGCTAACCACCCAAAATCGCTTTTGGAACCAAAATAATATGGAACTCAACTCCAGATGCAGACAAACTTCTGATTACATCAGTAGCTCCTACTTCCATATGAGAACCCTTAGTCTCAAACAAAGATAACCCAAGAAAATTTTCAAACAAATCGCAAGTCACTTTTGCGATCCTACCTAGTTCGGATTCTAAAGAAACTGTCCTCTCTTTACCAATTAGAACAGCCTTAAGCTTCTCCAAACAAGGTTAACCTTCAAGAAACTTTCACCAACTGCCCGGGCTGCTACTAGAAGAAACACCAAGATTCCTGAACCATCGAAGAAACAACCAATACTGCTGCTTCCAAACTCTACTTTGATGATACTGCCGAGCCAAAAGACCTTCTTGACAGCACACCGAACACTTCGAGTTACACTGCTACCACAGTTAACCAAAACTTCTAATCCAAAGGCTTCTCGAAAACCAAAACCATCAACAAACTACACAACGGACCTTCGAGATGTCAGACATCCTCTCAATAAATTCGGGCTCCAAACCAAGCATCAACATCTCGCTCTCCTTAAGAAATGACAAATGAGACCAGGCCGAAGTGAAACAACTTATAGACCTTAGTCGCATATTCCAGAATAGCCAACCCCATGCTAAAGATCTAGACAACTTCTACACAGACGAGTCTTCTCTGCGGCAGGTAAGGACTGCTCCTCAACCACTTAAAAACTTCTTCAAGAGAAAACATCTTCTGAAATATCCATGGATACTGCATCTCGTCACGCAGTTATCAAATATCATCACTTACTTCTGCACTACCAACAGATCCAAACTCAAGAAAATTCGCTCACCCGAGCGAAATCCAAACTTACACTTCAAAGATAAATTCCAAATCTTTAAAAAGATTTCCTTCGGATATCAGAGAAATCCTTATTCCAAACTACAAATCTCTCTTGAGACGGTATTGGGTCTACAGTCTCGACAAATACTTCCAACCTCAAACATATGGACCGCTTCCATCAGTGGTAGTCGTGTTACACACACATACCACTACTCCATCTACCTTTAAAATTTATGTTGGAAAATCCGAACAGATAACCCAACAAATCAGGTAGATATATATATATATATAATTATATATAAAAATTACAAGTACGCTCTCTCAAGAAAGACACCACTCCAGAGCCTAGGTATTCACTCAACCTAATGCTCTGATACCAACCGAGACGACCCGACTTCCTAACTCCAGGAAATTGCATCATCTTGAAGAAAGAAAGGGGTAGAAGAAGAAAAGAAAGAGAAAGAAAAAACACAACAACATCAGAGAACTCACAGCGGAATGAATGAAATATAATATATCACTTAAAATATTACATAGTATTATATTACACCAGAGTACACAACTTAAAACAACTCGTATTAGACAGTTATAAACATCTGTCTAATCTATACAACTCAAATACAACAGGTACAGATACCAAACAAACACAGCGGAACCATAATATATCTACACGTGGAAGCCTCCGGCTTCATATCTCCTCCAGAATTCGTCAAGCAAACCTGAATCACTTGACTACTCATACATAATATAAGTACCCCAGAGTTTAATAAAACAGAAAATAAACACTCGGGTCAGACAAGGGTCCGGTGTGAATAAACGGGTTAAAATTGCTTAACTTTAGAAAACCTTTGAAAAGAAAAGGTATCACGTAAGACTTCCCACACATAAACATGGAAAAGTTTTTACCTTACGCTAACCAAAACATTTGATAGGTAATCCAGTGATATTATAATAGTGTCTTGGGTTTTCAAGTAAATAAGAAACAGCCGAAATTGTTACATTCATTAAATTCCAGCTACTAGCCACAAAAGTGGGTAATAAAAACAAAACCGTAGGGTCTCGTAGGAAGAATAGGTTTCCATCAATGGCAGGGCTACTGGGGTACCGCCCGTCATAGTACGTGAACTAGATCAACGTACCGAGGAGTACGCCCGCTCCGCTGCAACACAAGGCCGGGACCATTCCTTACTGAACAGTCCCGAGCAAGACAACCCCGGCGGTTGTCCGGAATCAACCGCCCCACACAGCCGAATAAAAAGGGACTTCTAGACAGGGGTAAATCTTGCTCTCCAGTGGGAGCTACCCAAGAAGCCTTGCTGCACCTCCTCTATTTTAGCCATTCCCGGTTGATGAGGCTTGAGGCTGCGATTACCTTTATAGAACACATCTATCTTAGAATGATCATCGTCCACCTGACGATGTTCTGAAAGCATTCAATACATACAAGTTCGTTCCGGGTTCGAACGAAACCGAAGGCACTATCTCGTTGCACTCATTTTGGAATCACTCTTAGAGTCAACGACCATAGTCCTTGCACTCTAAAGCACCATCTCGAACCTATAAGTACTATTCCGTCAAACTCATTACGGAATCACCCACAGAGTTATACCGACGTATAGCCCTTACACCTCAAGTCTTAACAAAGCTCCACTTGGATTCACGACCTAACGTTTAATTAGAATCGATGTGGTTTTCGGATTCGAAATATGGAACCTGATCCCGGTCTCACCGAAACCAAACGCCATTTTAATGTCCAAGTTGTACTTAAGGGTTTTTAACAAATAACTCATTATTCAGGATGATATATAAACAGATAGATGAATCACATTATCACAATAGATAATTCATATCGAACATTCATCTCACAATGCAGCATATCGCATATCAGATATATCCAAAATATCCAGTATCAACCAAACACCCAATATCAATCACCCAATATCAATTGATCGTGTAATATCAATCACCAAATATCAATTATTCAATATCAATTGATCATCCAACATCAATCAAACACCCAATATTGATCATCCAATAGCAGAATTTATTAACTCCAAAACAATTGGATTAACCTAAAATCCTTCTTCATTTATTTATCCCAAATAAATAAATTAATCATTATCAATGATCTTCCATAATTAATCCTCCTTGATTAATCATCTTTTAATTACGTTCAAGTAATTATCCTTAACCATAATCAGTAATTAACCTTTAATTACTATCATTAATTATAATAATTAATGATCCTTTATTAATTAATTAACTATAATTAATTACATTAATCCTTAATTAATTACAATTAATTAACCACACTTAAATTATTACTTTTATTTATCAATCTTGATTAATATCATTTGTTAACTAATGATCCTCATTAATTAATTATTCCTTTAATTAATTAATAATTAACTTATAATTGATTATCTCAAAAATCATAAACAGTAATTAACAATTTGTAATTACTTATCTTAATTAATTAACTTCTTAATTAATTATACTAACCCTTTGATTAATTAATCTAATTAATTAATCTTTAATTACTTCAATAAGTAATTATTATTCTATTAAATTAATAAATAAATTCTTAATTAATTACTTTATTAATTAATTGCAAATTTTAATTAATTACACTTAGTTAATTAGTATTAAATTAATCTCATTCATTAGTTAATTAATCACATAAAATTAATTAAATAATTAATCCTTAATTACTTACATAAGTAATTATCTCTAATTACTTCATTAATAACTCTTGATTACTTTCTTAATTAATTACCTTAACAAATAATTAATTCCATTATTAAATAATCCTTAATCCTTTAATTAATTAATTTCTTCATAATTAATTAACTTCAACAATTATAATAATCAATTCTTTAATTGATATCATCAAGTGATTAATCAATAATCACTTCCATTAAAATACTCCATGAGTAATTACCATTTATTACTTCCATAATTAATTTCCTCCATTCTTATTTATATTCAAATATTAACCATTGATTACTTCATTAAGTAATCACACTTAATTAATCCATAATTAAGTGATTATTTAGAAATTAAATAACCAATTTAACTAATTATCTCAAATTAATTAAACAATTAATTAATTAACATCTTATATTTCAAAATCCTTAATTAATTAAGAAAACATTAATATTAATTAACAAATCATATTTATTAAGTATTCCTAAGTTCATGACAAAATAATTTGACCATATTTATCTTTATAAATAATTTATTTGAATTTAAATCAAATTTTAATAACTTAACAACAATTTATTCTATTTGATTTTCAAATTTAACAATAACCTTATTTGAAAATAAGGCATTTAGAAATCAAATTTTAAAAAGAATTTAAAACACTTTAAACATCTAATTCAAACTTATAAATTTTTAAAACTTTGTTATTATAACATTACTTAAACTTTGATTTAATACTTAAATTTAAACACTTCTTTAAATTTTAAAATTCAAAACACTGTATAAATTTTGAAAACTTTATTTCAAAACCACAACTTTAACTTATAATTCATTTCCTTATAACTTTGAACTTGTTCCATTCATCAGTCAACAGGTTTAAACCTGAAAACATTTACAGTACAGAACTTATAAAAGTACACCCAAAAAAATCTCGAGACAGTTACCTAAAAATCCCGTGCCTACCTCGAGCAAAACCCAACACCAACAACACCGAGTCGATCTCGAGAATAACACGAGTGCTGCTTCGAGTTCCCATTGTCTTCTCCAAAAAAAAACTTCCCAGTGCACAACCCAACACCATGCACGTGTCCATCACCCTCCGGCCATACTTGGTCGTCGCGACCATCGGTGACGGTCGCACCAACGCGCGTGAACTCAAAAACCAACCCAGATCCTTCAATATGAATTCGAATCGAAATTCAACCTATTTGCTCGAAAATCTACAGCAGCTTCGAACCGAAAATTCCATCGCCAATGATCAACTCGACGCCGTTGGACTCCCCATTATCCACAACAACTCATCACAACCCCAGCCTAATGTTCTACCATCGCGACCACCTCCGGTCCTCCTTCCACGACGCAAAAGCCATGACAATCAACCGAAACCAAAAACCAAAATAAACCCCAGTTCGTTCGATTACGAACGAATCTGCCATTCGAAAATTCCAACTATAATTTTTCCATTATCAACATCATGAAAGCCTGCTTCACCCAAAAATTCAGCTTCAAACGTTGATTGGATCATCGGCAATTGATCAAATTGCCGAAATCCTTCATTCCCAATTTCCAAATTGTATATTAATCTAAAAATTATGCAATACATGCTAAAATTCGTGATTTTCAAACACGAATCCAATCCTATAATGTAAATTCGAAATTAAGCAGGTTGATTTTCACATAAATTGGGTATTCACTATTCTTTTAAAAAATTTGAAATGAAAATTCATTTGGAATTCCAGGAATGATTTTTGGCGGTCATATTACAAGATTCCAATCATCTCTTGCTTGCAGATCAAAGACTAACGATGGTTAAAAAAATGTTATTGAATTTAAAGAGAAAAAAATGTAAAGTCTGTTAACAACAGAATCCATTTCCTTACTTACAGACATTCAATACAACATGCATTCATATAAACTAATATTCATCATCAAAACAAATTTCATTGCATGCATTACTATTCAACAACAGATTAAATTAAAGCTGTTTTTAAAATATGTTTACACAACTTTTATAAAATATGTAGAGCAGAACTTCTGTATTATTCCAGGCTTGAAAATTTTAAATCTGTATAATGCTTTTTGATTTGCAAATGCATGCTTCAAATTTTGTTGAACTTGATTCCATTCTGTTGCAGGTTGAATTAAAGTGAAGAACTTCATGGATTGCAGGTTGAAATCGAACTGCAGCTTCCCAATTTGCAGATTGAAGATTTGTGTTGTAGTTTTAATTTGCAGGTTTTTAATTTGAACTCAGATTTGATTTTTTAGATTTGCAATTTGAATGTATACTTGGTTTCCATTATCAGGTTTGAGAACATCTTCTAGTTTGGTTTTAGAAAAGAAAACAAAGAAATAAAGGTGAAAAACAAATCTTCTTTTCAAACTATCATTTTTATATAAATTTAATTTCTAAATAAAATGATGCCACATGTTCATTTTGTTAACTTTTGTCATAAGCTAGCTTAACCTTCTTACAAGTGTTATTAAAGTGACTAATATGATTACATTTGTCTTAAGTATTTTTAAATTAATTTTTCATTCAATTTAAATGAAAACATAAACTAACACATTAATTTACTAAGTAAATAAATACTTACATATATGTAAATAAATTTACTTTTTAAAGGAAATATTATAAAACTAATTATAACACAAATATATTTTCTTATACATGTTATTAAAAATCTAGAACATTTAATTTTTTATACACTTATAACCATTTTTAATTTAAACATTTTAAAACAAAGCTTGTTTAAATTCCTTTTAACTATCATATTTTAAAAGCAAACAATTATCTTATATTTTTTAAAACAAATTGAATTAAACTAAATTATCTTTTGAAAAATATTAATTTAAAAACAAAGCTTTTAAATTACAATATCTAACATATATAAATTATCAATAGATTAAATTAAATTCCAAAATAACATCAAATTATAACATAGACTTACATATATTTTACAATTTAAAAATTCCTTTTTTTTATTTAAAACAAAAGATGTTCTATTCACAATATATATCAAATATATATCATAAACAGAATAAAATTTTATTAGCTTTTGGAAAACAATTCTAACCAATTTTAAATTGTTAAAAGATATTGATCACACCTACCAGATTAAATATTTGTTTTCCTTTAAAAGATTAATTTCTCCAATTTAAATTAAAATTATAAAGAAAATTATCAAATCAATTAAATTATTATTGCAGATTATTAAATTGATATTGCCTCAAATTTCGGATCGTTACAATAAAATAAAAAAGTTGTTCTAGAATCAAAGCTACAAAAATTGAATAACTACGAATTTTATATAACGTATGCGAAATGGTATTTTTGGTTCTTAATTTTTAATTTTCAATTGTCTTCTACAATTGCATAACGATAGTTGAAGCATCCAAAGTGTTCAATAAAAAAAGCGACAACGGCTACACCTGAACTGTATCTATTGAAATTATTCAGTCTGACTAAAGCTTAAATTTTATTTTAATCATGTTCTAAAGTATTTTTGATATTTTGTATATATTTGGTCCATTTTTTGTAATAGATGGAATAGAGGAGATGTTATTTTTGAATCGATTAAGGTCGATAAATATGTTGGAGGAACTATTAGACTGGAAGGGCATTTACCCACCATTCATAATATATAATTTTGTAATCACATAAAATGAGCTTTTCAAATAGTAGGGTATAATTTTGTGAATGTGCAAACAACTTAAGGGATTTTATATCATGTGATAAACTATCATATGAGACTTATAAACATGTTCAACTAGTACTAAAATAAACCATTTAAACAATAAATATAAATATGTTCGTTATTGCATCAACCTAAATTTTTATTCCAAATTTCTTTTATACAAGTGATATTGTAGGGAAATCCTTTATGTAATCTATGTTCATGGTAAATAACTTTCTCTTTTATGATATGTTTATTATAATTTCTTTTATAGTTTGGACCGATTTAGAGGCTGGGTTTATTCATGACTAAAGGGGGTTGTTCAAGTTTCTTCTCTATTTGTATGTTCACAACTTTTGTCATTATAGTTTCTTATGTTCTATGTGATGTTGATTGATAAAGGTTAAATTTATCTATGGTTCATTCATCCTACGGTTTATCTTTATTTGTTTATTTGTATTTATTGAGTTGATAATTTATTTATTTCTTACCTAAACATTTTTATTGCTTGAAAATACTTTATGCATTTGTAAATACGAAAAATAGAATTTCATGAGTTGAAAAGATTGCAAATTATACATTTGGAATACTAATAACGTGTGGTCTATACGTTTTCTTTTCGCCTTTGCAAAACATTATTCTTTTAACAATGAAAACTCATGTTGTTTAGTGATGTATGCATTTCATTAAAAATTAGGTGATTTCATACTTTACTATGATTATTCTATTTATGAATTAAATTTTCAACCAGCGTCGAACTTTATAGGCATTTGTTACTGTAATTATGTGCAAAACTTGTAGTAAAATGCAAAAATTAAGTTATCTAAATCTACAATTAGATGTAAAGGAAAAAATAAGATGTACTTGGTAAAATCATCTAAGTAATTAGATGTGTATTCTCACTATGAATATGGTATTAAACTTATATAAGAATAAAAACTTAAGTCAGGTTTTAAAGAATGGTTATACGGAGCATCATTTTCTCATCGTCTTAAACTTACTTTCAATGCGTTTGAGAATTCCTGCTAAATAAACATGTATGTTATAGCAAAATCAGTTTCTTTTCAACTAGAATTGTACTTGCAGTTCATTAACAAAAGTAGCACCTCAAGAAATATCGTGTTCAATAGTTGTTTTGGACCATGAAGATATACAATTTTCTTACTCTATATTTGTTACTAATTAAGTCTATTTAGTTTGACTTTGATTTTTGTATGGTTAAGTCTCTAAATTGAACTTTTCTATAAATTTTGTTGTCATCCAAATTCATTTATGAGCCAATTTAAACAGTTTTTGGTGTTTGAAAATACTAATTAAAGCGTTAGAAAATAATATATTATTTTATACATTTAGAAATAATACTCATTATGTTTGGGAATTCTTATGCTTATATGTGTGTTTGTGTCAAAATTGGGCACAACACTCGTCGGAAGTTTTTGAAGAGATAATAAATGAAGAAAGTAAATTAAAACGTGGATTATCTAACAAAAACTCCAAATAGCAGGAAGTAAATTGCACAAGAGACAACAATTTAGCGTGGTTCGGCGTTTTGCCTACGTCCACTATGAAGTTTTTGTTACTTTATTGCTTGATATTCGGAGAATTTTTATTGTCAAAGTACAGCAAGTAGTAAGCCAAAATTCGAAATCAAAGGCAGCAGTGGTGCTCTGAAGCAATTCTGGCAGCGTCTGGACGTGCTTTACCTCTAAAATTCTCCGATCCCTTTTCCGAATGACCAGGGGCTCTATTTATAAGTGCTGGAGGCTGATATTTCGCCTAAAATTCGGGGAGACCACTTCTGGCACGTGAGGGGGGCCCACATGGCCGAATTCTGGAGATCCGGGCCCACTTTGAGATCGATTCGACCCTTGGTTCGTATCGATCAAAAAAGTGTCCAATTGCGATGAAACTTGGCGTGGATATTCTTCTATGTATATGCAAGCTCCTAAGAAAATTTCATAGCATTTGGATTTGTAGATCTCGAGCTTTGATCGATTTAATATTGCATTTCAGATGGACACTTGCTTCGAATCGATCCTTTCGACTCGATAGGGTCGAATCGATCGCCTGAGTATGTGCTTGGTGACGTGGCTCGCGCGTTCCTCAGGTCAACCCTCCTTTTTCTCCGAGTTTTCTGGGTCAAATCCGTAGTTTTAGTTGCATTTACTTGGTGGATTCGAAGAGAAGGATTCGAAGGTATGCTCCTTCGATTCGATCACACGTGCATTCCTTCGTATCGATCAAGGTGTTCCATGGTTCGATCGATACGAAGAGTTCTTTGCTCCATGGATTCGAAGATGGTTATGAATTGGAGTCGAAGCTTCTTGAACTTCATGGATTCGAAGGATGGTTCTTGAGGGATGCGAGGATGGGAATACCTTGATGGATTCGAACCAAGGCCTAATGGGATGGATTCGAACCAAGGTCTCGTGGAATGGATTCAAACCAATGCATGGGTTATGGATTCGATCGTGAGGCTATCTTATGGATTCGAACCTAAACTTCTTCTGATCGATTCGAATCAGGACTTCTGATCGATTCGAACTGAGGTTGTCTCCTCCACTTTCCATTGGCGATAACTTGAGCATACGAACTCGGATTGTCTCGAAATTTGGAAAGTTGGTTTCCACAGCTTCGCTTGACGTGTCTTATGAATTGTAGCCCGATCCGGACTCGGACAAAATTTATCGATATTTGCAGTTGCCCAACAAGCATTCAAAGTTGAAGACGTGTGATCCTGTTTTTCTTTAGTCAGTTCCTTGGTATCTCGGCCTTGCCAAAAGGCGGGATAACATTTGCGCCCCAAAGTACGTCTTGTGTAAACATGAAATGCTTTGAAAAGCTGCAGTTTCACGTTGGACAACTATGACATGCTTTGCTGAAAGTTGTACCCTATATTACTGTAATTAACCTTTGTAAGATTGTGATCGGCTGTTTGTCGATGAAATCACGATGAGATGAACCTTTGATCCCTTGACTTCGGTTAACGTTGCGTGTTTGCAAGTTATTATCAGTTTGGTTATTGAATTCTGCATCGATCCTCTCCTGAATCGATTTTTGATTCAAGTCAAAGCATTGTTTTTATGGTTGTCTATGATTATCCTCTTGTATCGATCCTCTCCTGAATCGGTATAAAAGGTAGACAAGTAATTTTCACATTGAAACAATTTCGTCCATTTTCATCGGTGGTCTTTGATGGATTCGAAGCTATGTTTGTTCGAATCGATGGCCCGATGGACCTCGTGCTTCGAGTCGATAAGACTCTCAATCCAGCCTCTGTTTGGTTGTTCCTTCGAATCGATGAAGCCTCGCATCGACACTGCATCGATGGATTCGGAGTATTGATGGATTCGAATGCGATGGGTTCGAACGTGATGGGTTCGAACGTGATGGGTTCGAACGTGGCTTGTTCGAATCGATCTCTTCATGGCCAAGACAAACGTGCTTTTCTTGAATCGATCGAACCCCTTCACGCTTCCATTCGTAACCAAATCAACTCAGGTAATCAAGGGATCGATTCGAGATGAGAATGATCGAACTTAGAACTTTTTTTTGCATCGATTCAATCTTTTCTTCTGAAAATTTTGAGGAGTGGTGAGATCTGAACGAAGTGGGTCGATGCGATGGAACTGAGGAATGAAACCATTCGAGTCGTATCGATCAGAGTGTTGTCTTTCGTTGCTTCGCATCGATCCAAGAATGAGCGATTCGAATCGATTTTGAATGCATAGCTTCGAATCGATGGTTATAAAAGAAAAAGAAAAAAGGCTCGTGGCGATCGATTCGAAATAATGATATTCTGATCGATTGAAAGGAGCTCAATATTGATCGATTCGAAGTAACGATACATTGATCTATTCGAAGGAGCTCAACTTTGATCGATTTGAAGTCATGTAGGGCTTCATGGATTCGAATTGCTTCTCTGTCCCAAGGTCTCATCGAGTCGAACTACATGGAGTCGGGGCGTACCGATTCGAAGTTCATCGATTCGACTCGTGTCGATTCGAGTCGATCGATTCGAACGTTCTTGCTTCTGGGACTCCCACTCTTCTGATTTGCTCCAACATCTGAACTACGACCAATTTCAAGTTGAACTTTAACGAACTCACTGAACTTTAGCATACTTGACTCCGGCGAGCTTCGGCCTTGCATAATCGAATTTGACTTGAACTCTCTTTTGGAGCTCGTCGATGGCACCATGACTTAACCAAAATATAACCAATTTATACTTGAATTGGTCAGTAGCATCTGGATGGCGTGGAAGTGACGGTCAGCGATGACGGTCATTTTTATGCTCAAATTCCAAAGTTTCGTCGTCGGACGTCTTGTTTCAACTTGTGAAATCTGTTTAAGTTATGCACAACACTTGCACTGTACGACATATTCATACATTGTACACTGGGGGAATGCATGGGCTTTTTATGTATTTAACGCCGCTTTCTGGTGAGTTAGTTAATTATGGAATCTTCGAGTTCTCAACAACAAGAAGTACAAAGCTCGCCTCCTCCAGTGCTTGAGATTCCGGAAATCCCTCCTGAAGTTATAGATCCGGCTCCGGATGAGTTGCCGGAGGCCATATTTATCGAAGACCCTTTCGACTCGGTTCAGTCCAATATCTCGGAGTCTCTGTTGGGCCGGATATGCTTGAAGCATAACATATCCCTGGATGATGTTCTATTACCTAGTGCTAATGACAGGCCACATAACCCACCTGAAGGATATACTGCCTTTTACCGTCATGCCTGCGCGGCTGGATCTCTTCCTCCTTTTAACCAATACATCAGAGAGATGCTGTCGTATTTAGGAATTGCTCCTTCACAACTCCATCCCAACGGGCATGCATTACTGAATAGCGTCTTTGTCATATTTATGGATTGTCTTTTTCGCCCGCCAAGGCCAAACGAGATCAGGCATATATTCAATTTCAAGAGTAGGGGTGATAGCCCGTCTTTCACTTTTCTGGAAGCGGTTAGAAACTGTCAGGTTGTGACTGGGGCCTGGACCAGGCATAGCTATTTCAAGAATGAGTGGTTTTTTGTTCGATGCCCCCCCGGGTTTGCTAGGAGATGGTTATCCAGACGTAAGCATCATAATTCATCTTTGAATGGCCACTTTTAATACTTACACTAATACTCTGTTACTCTTACAGCCATCATTTCGAGACCTACCGGTGGGCATTATAGAGGCGTCGTTCAAAGCTTGCAAAGGGTCCCAAGCGACTCAAGGCACATAGACTTGCTGTTGACCGACGATAACTTAAGGACATTGGGTTTGATTGGGATGAGCCAGAGTATTGTAATTGAAGGATTGGCAAAATCGGCCTCGAGGAAGAAGAAGAAAGTGGCAAAAAGAAAACCTGGCGTTGTGATAAGAGAAGTGAGCGATGATGAAAGAACGCCCACGGACACTGAGATAGCAGCCGACCTTTCCCGAATAGAAGAGGGTCAGAAAGGCAAGGCAACTGTACCTAAGTTTAAGAGATGGAAGTCTGTAGTCGTAACCCGTTCTAAACCTGGGGTTACTGTCTCCGGCGCCTCTCCTCGCCAGTCCGGAGAACTTTTCACAGGGTTGGACGATATTCCCATTCCGGACTACATATCTCTCTACCACGGGTCCGGGTTGGAAGAGCTCCGGGGAGCGCTTGATATAAGCGAATCTTTTCCCGTTAGTGTAATCGACGCTTCTGGTTGATCGGGGGGTTTGCGCATTTATACACTTTTCACAACACTTCACGACTTCCACATGCATTGCAGTGCTTTTTCTTGGTACTTAACTGAATTGTTTCTTCTTTACAGGTGCCATGTCGGATCGTCCTTCTACACTTGATAGACTTCGGCGAGTGCATCATTCTTCATCTTATTACGAATCTCGCCGTAGGGATTCTGACCGTGATCGTGAACGGAGGCATTATGAGCAAGAGCATCGTGAAAGGGACCATTCTCGATATTATTCCAGCCAGGAGCTTTCTGATAGAGACCGAAGGTACCGCTCACCCTCTCGTTCTCCTCCGCCACCCAGAAGCCAGGCACGTGTAGTTGAACCTTCGCGACAACAGCCATCTCTACAGATCTCAAAACCTGGTCCACATTGTTCAAGGACTGATACGGCTACGACCGTAACTGTGGAGGAGGTCCCTCTTGAACCGTCTGTTGAAGGGGCTATAACAATTGCTTAACTGAAGAAAGATTTTCCAGAAATATGCTTCGACGCTTATATCTTTCCACCCAATCTCAAAAGAATTCCCGAAGAGGCTGTGAGCACCGCCCTCAGCTATACCCATGATTTTTATGCTCAGTATAAAGAATGGTACAGGGCGGCTGTTAAAGCTTCGAAAGTAGCCTTCGATCGAGCCAAAGTTATTAAGAAACTGGAAGCAGACTTGGCTCAGAAGAACCGTATTGTTGACATACTTCAATCTGAAATGGAATCTTCTCGTAAGGCCGTAATGGAGTCGCTAAAAAAGGTAGATGAGACACTAGCTGAGATGGCGAAGATGCAACAAGCGCATTGCACTTTAGTTGAAGATTTGGGCCATCGGTACAAAAATGTTGAGGCCGAGCGAGATGCGGCGGTCAAAGAACTTGAGGAGTTAAAGGCTAAATTTGCCGACTTGAACAAGGAAAAAGATGACGCTAACATGGCCGCACAAGAAACGTGCGAGCAAGCCGTGTCTCTCCGAGCTGAGCGAGACGCTGCGGTTGCTAAAGTTGAAGCGGTGGAGGCAGAAGTGGAAGGGAGAGTTCAAGTAGAGATATTCAGAGTAGAAGCCGAGTTTGATGATCTTATTGACACTTACAATGCTAATGTGCTTGAGCACAGGAATCTCTCGTGGCTCGGAGATTATTCTACGCTTCTACTCAGTGCTTGGAGAAAATTGGTGGCGAACAAGAGAGCATCACTCCCTGAAGGTGCCGTGGATGAATTTGAACTCGAGTCTCGCTTGTTAAGCGAGGAGGAAAGGAAACTTCTCCATGTAGTGATGATTTTTGCAGAGAGAGAGAGAGAGACTTGGTTTTCACCATGTGGAGACTGGCGAGGGTTCTGGAGCTGCACATTATAGTGAGGATGTTTCAGTTGATGCCCTGACCTCGTTTGGAGTTACTGCTACAGCTGGTCCACATGTTGTTCCTGCTTATAACCCGGATCGACCGGAACTATCTCTTGGTACAACTACTGCTTCCGAACTCGTCTCATCACCGAGCCGAGGCAAAGAAGGTATTTCAAATGTTGCTTAAGTGCTTTTAGAATGACGAACTTGGAACAGATCATTTGACTAATTATTCTCATTTCTTTTCGACCAGTGACTGAAAGTGACGCGCCAGCACTTCCAGTACCACAAACTTCACAGCCAATGCAAGGAGCTGTCGTTACTGAGGCTATTACAACTACCGCCACAACCGGCGAGATGGGAGAGGGGAGTTCAATGTCGTTTGATGTTCAGATGATTGAGGAACTTCTCAAGCAGCCATGTGAACCCTTTACCGATCCTTCCTTTGCAATGGGTGGAGTTGCTCCAACTTTTAGCTCGTTCATGCCGACCGTCAGTGTGTCCAGCGCTGCTCGATCTTCCCGAGAAGAAGAAATCCTTGCCGAGATAAGCGCTGAAATGGCTGCAGTGACAACGGTCGGTGGTTTCGGAAGTGATGTCGCTACGCCAAGCTTAACTCCTTTAATGGTTACTTCTCCTGCCGGCACAGCTATAACTTCTAGTGTCGAAGCTTCACCACCTGTTACGGCTTCTCTGCCTTCGGTTCGTCCTCACAAAAGGATCTCTATCCCTTCCAGCTCTGAGAAAGACGTGTATATTATGCCAGATCTTGAGGATGCTCCAAAGAAGGACAAAAAACCTCGCAAGAAGCCGGGTAGTGGGTCTAGCGGCTCAACTCCGAAGAAGAGACCCCGGAAGAAGAAGGAGTGAACTTCTCGTTTTATCATGCGGTTGTGAAATGGCAGTTCTTTTTTACTTCTCCTTTTTTAGGCCGTGTATAAGTGTGGACTCGGCACCCACTTTATGGACTGTTTTTTGTTTTGTCATGTAATCAAACCCCCTTTTTTGTTTGTTGATAAAATGAAAAACAACTCTTATCTCTTTTGCTTTAGTATTGCGTTGATTATCTCGGGCATACATATGTCATAAACCTTGAATACATGTCCACACTTCGGGGACTTAACACAATTTGCAACTAACAGTTCGCCCCATATTCTGGGAACTTATTAATTATCAACGTTTATGACTTAGTTCGCTCTCCGGGAACCTGTATTTGACGTTTATACTCAAATTCACACTCCGAGAATTTGAAGTTAGTGACTTACATTCTGGTTCGCGTTCTGGGAACCACGAGTTGGTGTTTATGTTCCAATTCACACTCTGGGAATCTGGAGATAGAGTTTTATATTCTGGCTTGCACTCTAGGAACCGAAAGTTGAAGTTTATACTCCAATTCGCACTCCGGGAATTTGGAGTTGGCTCACACTCTGGGAGCGATGGATTTATACTCCGGTTCGCGCTCCGAGAATCGAGAGTTGAAGTTTATACTCCAATTCGCACTCCGGGAATTTGGAGTCAGCTCACACTCTGGGAGCGATGGATTTACACTCCGGTTCGCGCTACGGGAACCGAGAGTTGAAGTTTATACTCCAATTCGCACTCTGGGAATTTGGAGTTGGCTCACACTCTGGGAGCGATGGATTTATACTCCGGTTCGCGCTCCGGGAACCGAGAGTGAAAGTTTATACTCCAATTCGCACTCTGGGAAATTGGAGTTGGCAGAGGGATTGTCGTGTATCAATCCCCATTTATGTTGGTGTAGTGTTCTGCCCCCGAGCTCAGGTTTCACTTAGCGAGTGACCGGTCGTATCACAGTCACTCCCTATTTGAATAAATCCCACCGCGTGATGGAACTTAGCTCTCCGTGCATCGTGATATTGTACGTCATATTTAGTAAATCACAGCTCTGGCTCGAAGAGATGGCATTTTATTGCTGAAACGAGAAAATATGGCAAAGTCAGTTGCCTTATTACAAATTTAAATCTCGAAATGCTAGAATAAAATGCAAAGGGATAAATTGACAGAAAATAAATAAGTAAAGTCTTTTATATGTAGTAGCGACGAAGACTTTCGCTATTCCAAGCTCTCGGCAAAGTAAGACCGTCAACGGTCGATAATTTGAACGTGCCATCTCCGAGCTTTTGTGAAATCACATACGGCCCTTCCCAATTTGGCTTCATGTGCGAAGGAACCGGATAGACCCTTTTGAGTACGAGATCGCCGAGTTCGAAGGTTCGCGGACGAACCTTGGCATTGTACAGTCGGGCGACTTGTCTTTGATATGCGGCTGCCCTCAAGTCAGCCTCTTCACGCTTCTCATCGAGTAAATCCAAAGATTCAGCAAGTAATATGGCATTTGTTTTCGGATCATAATATGTTACACGATGAGAGTGCACTTCCATTTCGACTGGAATAACGGCTTCAGAACCATAAGATAGTGAAAACGGGGTATGACCGGTTGCAGTTTTATGAGTCGTTCGATAGGCCCATAATGCCATAGGAAGTTCGTCGACCCATTTGCCCCCAGCTTTTTCCAGTCGCTTCTTTAGAATGGACTTGATAACTTTATTAACAGCTTCAACTTGACCATTTGCTTGAGGGTGCGCTACTGTTGAGAATTTCTTATGGATGTGGAATCGTTGACAGAAATTCTTGAATTCAGCACTGTCGAATTGGGTTCCGTTATCGGTGACGATGGTATATGGGAGACCAAAACGGTAGATGATGTTACGTACTACAAAGTTGATTACTTTCTTTGTCGTAATTGTCGCAAGGGGTTCAGCTTCAGCCCATTTGGTGAAATAACCAACTGCGACGATGGCGTACTTCGCGCCACCTTTGGCCAGAGGCAATGTGCCGATGATATCTATTCCCCATACCGCAAATGGCCAAGGACTGACCATTTGGGTTATCTCAGTAGGCGGGGCTCTAGGAATTCGAGCGTTTTTCTGGTATTTGTCACATTTTCTAGCATAGTCTGCAGCATCGCGATTAACAGTAGGCCAATAATACCCATATCGAAGTATTTTCTTTGCTAGTGCTTGCCCCCCAGTGTGATCGCCATATTCTCCTTCATGTACATCGTGTAACACTCGTTTGACTTCATCGTGTGCGATACATCGGAGGAGAGGAACAGAGTATCCTCTCCGGTACATGACTCCATTTTGAATAACGAATCGTGAGGCCTTTCGTAGAACTTGTCTACTCTCGCTTTGTCGCTCGGGCAATACACCACGTTCGATATAATCTCGATAAGGAGTCATCCACGACTCCCTATTGGATGTAGCTTCAATTGTGAAATCGGTCTCCCTTCGATCAATGCTCGGAGAGGATAGGGTTTCAAGCGGAACAACCCCCAACTGCCGAGCCTCACCCGTACTTGCTAACTTTGCCAACGAATCAGCTTTCTGATTGTGCTCTCGGGGTATGTAGAAAATGGCATAATAATCGAATTGATCAAGCATCTCCAGAACTCGAGTTAGACAAGCGGCTAATCTTCGGTCTTTGGCCTGATATTCTCCTCGAACTTGACATACTATCAACTAGGAATCACAGTAGATCTCTACAACGATGATTTTTAGATCACGGGCAAGCTTTAGTCCGGTAAGTAGAGCTTCGTACTCGGCTTCATTGTTGGTTGCACGGAACTCGAATTTTAAAGCATAACATATGGATCGTCCCTCGGGGGTTTCAAGCACTATCCCAGCTCCTGAGCACCGATCGTTTGACGCACCATCGGTGTACAGCTTCCAGATGTATTCGGGAGATTTGCTAGTCTTGGGCAAGTCTTCAGAAACAGTGAATTCGGCTATAAAATCTGCTAGGACTTGGCCGTGAATGGCTCTTCTTGGAGTATAAGTGATGTCGAATTGACTCAGTTCGATGTTCCACTTTAGTAACCTACAAGACGTCTCAGGCCGCGTGAGGACCTGTCGTAACGGCTGATCGGTGTACACAGTAATAGGATGAGCCTGGAAATATGGATGGAGCTTCCTCGAGGCAATGACTAGGCAATATGCCAACTTTTCAAGCTTTGGGTAATTTCTCTCGGCCCCGGTCAATCGTTTACTCACGTAGTAGACCGTTTTTTGCACTCGGTCCTCCTCTAGAATTATGCAGCACTGATTGCATTTTCAGATACCGCCAGGTAGAGATATAACTGTTCATGATCTACAGGCTTTGAAAGGATTGGTGGTACGGAAAGATGTTGGATTAGCGATTGACATGCGCCTCACATTCTGCAGTCCATTCGAAGTTTCGTTTCCCTATTCGAATCAAATCGAAGAAGGGAATGCATTTGTCGGTCGACTTTGAGATAAACCTGCTCAGTGCTGCAACTTTCCCATTAAGGCTCTGAACTTGCTTTATGGTTCTCAGAGTTTGAAGATTTCTGATAGCCCAGATCTTCTCGGGGTTGGCCTCTATTCCTCGGGCATTGACAATGAACCCAAGGAATTTTACGGATGCGACTCCGAAATGACATTTTAGTGGATTAAGCTTCATCCTGTATTTCCGGAGGATATTAAACATTGACTCCAAGTCTTTGACATGATTATCGGAGTATCGTGATTTCACCAACATGTCATCTACATAGACCTCCATAGTCTTCCCAATTTGATCGGCAAACATTCGGTTGACTAAGCGTTGATAAGTTGCGCCAGCATTCTTTAACCCAAAAGGCATGACCTTGTAGCAGTATAATCCCAAGTCGGTTACGAAACTTGTGTGTTCTTGGTCTGGTACATGCATGGGTATCTGATTGTAACCTGAGTAAGCATCCATGAAGGATAATAATTCATGTCCGACGGTTGAATCTACCAGTTGATCGATTCGGGGAAGCGGAAAGCTGTCTTTCGGGCAGGCTTTATTCAGGTCAGAGTAATCGATACACGTTCTCCATTTCCCGTTTGGTTTCCGGACAAGTACGGGATTGGACACCCATTCTGGGTATAAAGCATCTCTAATGAACCCATTCGCCTTTAATTTGTCGACCTCTTCCTTAAGGGCGGCAGATCTCTCTGGATCCATACCACGTCTTTTCTGCTTGACCGGGATATACCGTGGGTCAATGTTCAAAGTGTGGCTCGCGATGTCCGGCGAGATTCCACACATATCATAGTGCGTCCAGGCGAATACGTCAAGATTCGCCCGGAGAAAATCAACCAATTCCTATTGTGTCTCTTGGTTAAGCTGAGACCCAATCTTCAACATTCTCGAGTCATTGTGATCATCGTCAATCGGGACATCGATGGTTAGCTCGGCCGGAGAAGCTTGACTTTCCGTAGATTCTTCTTTATTATCATTGTCCCTTGGATCAAGATCCTTTTGGAATTGGTTGTGGTGCCCAGGTCGAGGCCCAGGCGCTAATTGTCAATCGTCAGTGAAACGGACGCAGAGAGATTCCTCTATGCCCTTTCCTTTTTCTTTTCGTCGCGCCTCCCGCAGCTCAGCAACATAACAGGCTCTTCCAACAGCCTGATCTCCTTGTACAATTCCTATCCCGTGGTCAGTAGGGAACTTCAGAGTTAAACACCATGGGGCAATAGCAGCCCTAAATTCAGGAAGGGCCGGTCGGCCCAAAAAGGCATTGTACGGGGAAGGAATATCCAAGACAACAAATTGCAACATCCGAACTCTTCGGCATTCTCCCACTCCCAATTCCACCAGCAATTCAACCATTCCGGTTGGTATCGTCGCACTCCCGTTGAAGCCGTGGACTCGTGATTGACAAGGTTTTAAGTCCTTAGCTTCCATTTTCATTAAATCATATGCTCTTTTAAACAATATGTTCACAGAACTCCCATTGTCTACCAAGATCCTCTTCATTCAAGAAGGACCAACTTGAGCGGATATGACCAACGGGTCAATTGTGGGAGCTTCGACTTTATCGGCATCTCGATTTCTAAATACGATTTCATCAGCCATCGTCTTTTGTTGTTTAGCCGGTGTTCCGTCTTCTGAGTTACTATAGCATTCAAAGTCCACATGCCTGATCGAGCTAGCATATGACTCCATTTCTCTCCAGCTTCTGTCTGCTGGATGGGGACCACCACTTATTGTATTGATAACCAACCTTCCGCCCGTACGAGCAGATTCATCTTGCCTTTCCTGATTCTGCGTTCGATTTTGATTAGATGGGCCTGCTCCACCAGACTGCGGCGCCCGAACAAACTGGTCCAACTTTTTCTCTCTGATCAACTTTTCAATGAGGTCTTGCAAATGCCTACACTCATTGGTATTATGCCCATAACTTTCATGAAACCTACAGAATTTTCCTGTTTGAATCTGCCTTTCCGACGAAGGCTTCGGAGCAGGCTTCTTGTATTACATAGTATTACAAGTCTGTAGGTATACGTTTTCCAGCGACGTGTTAAGCGGTGTATAACTGTCAAACATTGCGGCCCTACGTCTCGGACCACGATTCTGGTCTTGCTTCTTGCTTCGGCTATCACCGTTTCTCGATCGTTGAGTCTGTTTATTTTGAATATTCAACTCGACTTTTCCTGAACTTTCTCCGGATTGTTTAACCGCAGCATTACTCTGAATCCCTTCACTGCTGGGCCTTGCATCGTCCTGCTTTCTAGACTGTTTCGCATCCTCTCGCCTCAAGAATTGAGCGGCTTTGGAATAGAAACGGTCCAACAATGCAGGAGGCTTTCCAGCTAACCAATTTCCAAACTCGGAATCAGGGTCGATTCCTTTAGTCAAAGCCATTAAAATAGAATTATCATTGGGGTTGGTGATCTCTGCGCATGCAGCATTGAATCTCTCCAAATATTGTCTAAGTGTTTCTCTGGGAGCATGAGTGACACTTGATAAGGTATTAACATATTTAGGTCGGGCAATATGCATGCGAAATTGCTCAACAAATTTGGTAGCTAACTGATCAAAATGAAGAAATAGACTGTGGCGGTAATCGTGTAAACCACATCGTCGCAATTCCCCCTAAGGAAATAGGAAAACTGCGGTACTTTACTGCGTCGTCAGCTCTCGCAGCAGTCATCGACCATTCGTATTTCAAAATATGTTCATTTGGGTTGGAATTTCCTTCATACATGGGCAGGGTTGGCATTCTGAATCACCGAGGAGGTTTAGCATACAATATGTCATCAGTAAACGGGGTATGACTTCGGGAGATTCCCCAATCGTCATTTGTTAGGCCTTGACTCTCGCGAATCATTTGTCGTACCATGGCTGAGAAGTCCGGCATTGGAACATTCTGTGTTGTGAGCCAAAGTGTGGTCGGGTTCCATAGTGCGAGGTGGGATCGGGCGTTGTCGACGATCCGTATCTCGCCTCCTTGGCTCGACGTCTTCTGGGACATATGGCTCTGGAGCATGTCCCTGCTGATGATAATTCTGATTGGAGTGATCTCGGGTATCAACTCCTATGTCAACTGCAGCGGCTGTGGAAGCTCGATCATCTGCAGTGTATTGTGGAATTGTGCCTCCTCGAGAGGAGGGTCCAGTATGGAAGCTGGTAGATGGGCCAACTCTTATTTGCCCAACGGTTAACGCCTGTTGATAGTCAGCAGCTTGCGCATGGTTTCCGTCTATCCTGGGACGGGTAGATCTGTCATTGTAGTCAGATGAAGCAGAGCTTTCGGTGGAAGAATGAGGAGCTTGATCCCTTCTGGATCTTCTTCGCTTTTGGCGATTTAGTTGATTGGTCAACTTAGCGTTAGCGCGCAACTGCTCAGTTAGCTGTTGTCGGCTTTGGGTTAGTTCCTGGAGTAGCGCCTGGAACTCTTGTCTTGTGACCGGACCTGACTGATCCGTATGCCCAGCAGCATCTTGATTGGTAGTCTGTAGCTGTGTGGGATTTTGCCTATCCCGACCTTCTTGATCACCAACGTTAGAAGTGGTTCTTGTACTCACCATCTTGAAGCGTTGAATCATTTCCTAGACTTTTAACAAATCTAAATAGAACAGAAGGAATCTGAATATGAGGTCTGGATCTCTCTCTTAGATTTATGCAATCCGGTATCGAAGATAGATCCAAGGAGCAGGAGAAAAAACTGGGTTTTTTCTTAGTGAAAGCACCAAAGTGTTTGTGTCAAAATTGGCACAACACTCGTCGGAAGTTTTTGAAGAGATAATAAATGAAGAAAGTAAATTAAAACGTGGATTAGCTAACAAAAACTCCAAATAGCAGGAAGTAAATTGCACAAGAGACAACGATTTAGAGTGGTTCGGCGTTTTGCCTACGTCCACTATGAAGTTTTTATTACTTTATTGCTTGATACTCGGAGAATACAACTTTTTAATGTCAAAGTACAGCAAGTAGTAAGCCAAAATTCGAAATCAAAGGCAGCAGTGGTGCTCTGAAGCAATTCTGGCAGCGTCTGGACGTGCTTTACCTCTAAAATTCTCCGATCCCTTTTCTGAATGACCAGGGGCTCTATTTATAAGTGCTGGAGGCTGATATTTCGCCTAAAATTCGGGGAGACCACTTCTGGCATGTGAGGGGGGCCCACATGGCCGAATTCTGGAGATCCGGGCCCACTTTGGGATCGATTCGACCTTTGGTTCGAATCGATCAAAAAAGTGTCCAATTGTGATGAAACTTGGCGTGGATATTCTTCTATGTATACGCAAGCTCCTGTGAAAATTTCATAGCATTTGGATTTGTAGATCTCGAGCTTTGATTGATTTAATATTGCATTTCAGATGGACACTCTTGCTTCGAATCGATCCTTTCGACTCGATAGGGTCGAATCAATCGCTTGAGTATGTGCTTGGTGACATGGCTCGCGCGTTCCTCGGGTCAACCCCCCTTTTTCTCCGAGTTTTCTGGGTCAAATCCGTAGTTTTAGTCACGTTTACTTGGTGGATTCGAAGAGAAGGATTCGAAGGTATGCTCCTTCGATTCGATCACACGTGCGTTCCTTCGTATCGATCAAGGCGTTCCATGGTTCGATCGATACGAAGAGTTCTTTGCTCCATGGATTCGAAGATGGTTATGAATTGGAGTCGAAGCTTCTTGAACTTCATGGATTCGAAGGATGGTTCTTGAGGGATGCGAGGATGGGAATACCTCGATGGATTCGAACCAAGGCCTAATGGGATGGATTCGAACCAAGGTCTCGTGGAATGGATTCGAACCAATGCATGGCTTATGGATTCGATCGTGAGGCTATCTTATGGATTCGAACCTAAACTTCTTCTGATCGATTCGAATCAGGACTTCTGATCGATTCGAACTGAGGTTGTCTCCTCCACTTTCCATTGGCGATAACTTGAGCATACGAACTCGGATTGTCTCGAAATTTGGAACGTTGGTTTCCACAGCTTCGCTTGACATGTCTTATGAATTGTAGCCCGATCCGGACTCGGAAAAAATTCATCGATATTTGCAGTTGCCCAACAATCATTCAAAGTTGAAGACGTGTGATCCTGTTTTTCTTCAGTCAGTTCCTTGGTATCTCGACCTTGCCAAAAGGCGGGATAACAATGTGTATATAATAAGATAGGAAACTTCTATTAAAGTATATTGATAATTGCAGTTTTTGATAAAAATATAACCCAAAAATATTTTCTTCAGTACTTTTTACGGACAATAAATAGGGTTTCTTATACTATAAATGTTAGTAATTCAATTATTTGGTTTGCTTTGTTTCCTACGTAATACATACATAAAAAGATTGTTATGAAAATTTCTGTTTTGTAATCAATTTAACCAGTTATCATGCTTCAAAATTTATCATTCGCTGTATTGGAATTATATATATACAAAATTTGATTTTTCTTTATTTAGACTACTGCTAATGCATTTCATAATAAGTTTTGACAATTTCTCAATTGATCCACTCATTTGGTATGGCTGTTAATTCTGTAAGTGGCCATTACATGAAAAATCATTTTTATCGTTATTTTCCATAAGTGGGTAAATGATGAAATGCTAAATTGTCTTTAATGCTAAATTTGGTGTAATTCTTTTGGACAATTAAGGTAAAACCACTTTATCTATGTATGTAATTTATTTATTTGGTATGCAATCGTTGTTTATCTGGTCTAGTTTAGTTTTTGCGTGAACTTTACATAATTTTTTTGTTGTTGTGGAAGCATACCTTTATTACATTGAAAACAAAATTATAGCAATTCTGATATTTTTATCTAAATGATTTTTCATGACTTTAGCTATTGATACACCGATATGGTGTGGTGATATTGGCAGCAAAGCACTAAAGTGAATTCCAGTTTATTTGTATCATGACCTTTTCATATGTGGGTAAACAATGAAAGTTTAATTTTCATTATAGTATAAAATAAAATAGTTACTTAAGTTACATGCATCCTCATTAACTATAATATCAAATGAACTAAACCATCATAGATAATTTTCCATAGATGTACATTCTTTATTTTCATATTGATAGGTTTATTGATAACTTTTGGCTTAAAAATATAAGCAATTTTTCCTTTATCAAATACAAAGATATGAGAGAGCAGAAGCAACAAATATATGCAGTGGAGATAAACAGATGTTGTAGCTATATGTTATGTTAGTACAAATTGTTAAACCGGTCTACCGATCTTTTGATGTACTTTTTATTTTTAAATTTGAAAATTTTAAACATTATGATATCTTAAGGGCTCAAACCCATGATCTCTAGAACCTTTGTCTACAGCGCTTTACTAAGAACTTGAGCTAGAGGTCCTCGACAATACACACACATACATACATACATACATACATGCATACATACATATATACGTAAATATGTATATATGTATTCATTCATTGTTTATAAGTAATCATCCTAAGTTTTGTGCGTGTGTATATATGTATACATACATAAAAAAACACACACACACACACATATATGTCACATGTATTCTTTTTTCAGTAAGATCTGTAGACCTCCCATTCAATAAATGTGTATATATGTGAGTGTATATAATATTACTGGACAGATTTATTATAAATCCTTTTTTAAAAGTATGATTTCCGATTCAATGTTAAAATTGAAATTTGACTGGAGACTTAAATGTGATACAAAAGAAATTTTTTTAGTGAATACTTCAAAATGTACGTAAGTTTCAAATGTTTATGGTTTCAAATTTCAATTGTAAAATGTTCGCATGAACAAAGTTTTATTAAATCATAGGGTACTAATACCACCAACTTTGAAATCTAGGTAAACTTTTTTCGGTGTAAGGCTTTTGTCGATCTTGATGATAGAGCTAGTGGTATGCCCTAGGGGTAATTATGTATTTGTTACATATATCTAACTCTGTGACCAAACTTATCCAAAATAAAAGGTATTTTTTCTATTATATACTTTGTGACGATCTAGAATTTTAGTTATTTGAAATTGGGATATTTAATTGATTTTAAATATTTAAAAGTTAATTCTTAACTTGAATTTCAAATATAACTATTCATTTGGTAATTTAATTATTGAATTTAATAATTGAAGATTGGTTAAAATATTAAATCTGAAGTTTAAGCTTGATAAAAATAATTTGAGGGCTTATAAAATTTATATTAAGAAAACTGGAGATAATAAAACTTTTTAAATTGAATTTAAAAGTGATTTGTTCGGTTTTATAAATATATCGTTGAATTAACATTAAAAAATAGCCTTCCGGGGACAGTCTCGAATTTCGACGAAATCTGTTCCATTAGATCCGCAATGGTGTATTATTATCGGATTTCAAATTTTGTAGCGTTTGGGGTTATCGTTTGGTCGTACAGAATATAAACGCAGTGAAATTTATATCGTAAATTCAACATAATAATTGGGTCCAAAATGCTATCTTCTCCATACGATCGAATTAGGACTCGAAACCTTTTCCATTGCGTTTGGAATTGGATATAACATTATAAATGCCTAGCGGCATTTCTCAATAGGAGTTCGAGATTTTGAGTGGCGTGTAACGAGACGTTTGAAAACTAATTAATATATTTAGATTCTAGTCAACCTTTTCAGCTGCAATTCCTTCACATCAACCTTTTTCCCTTCACTCAATCACTGTACCCTTTTCCATTCAAACATATTTCCCTCTTCATTAGTTCAAAATGTATATCACTTTTCATTTTAAAATCCTCGGAACAAAAAAAAGTCTGAACAAAAAATAATAGAGAAAGTGAAAAAAAAGAGAGTCACGTGTAGTCTTTCCCTCTTTCAAAATTCGAAGTCGCGTAGCTGCAAAAATTATAAGAAAAAGGAAAGAATAAGAACTTCACTCGGGGTAAATCGCGGTCAAGTTTTCATGTTTGAAATATGGCGGTTGGAGGTGTAGCTCGCCTGGAACGATGGCGAGATTGGCAAATTGGCTGGCATGACTGTCGCGTACATGAGGGGAGGGCTTGGCGTCACGAGTGTTGTTGAGGGGTTCGAGAGTCGTATGTGCTATGTTGGAGAGAAGTTGCTCGAGTGGTGAGGCGTGGCATCACGGTCGACGCCGTTCGTTGATGTTGGAGATCGCGATGGCGTAGAGGATGGCGGCACTGGAGTTTGGAGGCACGATTGTTTTGTACGCACGCAAGTGCACGTGGAAGGGGGCTATGTACGGTCGGTTGTTGTAGTGTATTTTGGCAATAGGAGGTGGTCAGTTTGCGATAGACGATGGTGAATGGCGTGTGGTAGTGGAAGTCGTGAACTCAGTGAGGAGAGGTGGTTGCTGTTAGCTGCTAGGGCGTGCAGACTGGAGGATGGACGCGGGTTTGGTTCGAACTATTGTGGTGGTCGCGTGGATTTTGTAGGATCAATTTCACCCTAGAGGGGGGATGAATAGGGTGATACTATCAATTTTAAAAATTATTACAGAAGTTTGTATAAAATAATTTCAACGCAGATATATCAGAATAATAGCAGCACAGATAATAGCAGAATAATAAATGTAGAAATATAACACAAAGAATTTATCCAACTTTGGAAAACCCAACCTACGTTCTGCCCCCGAGGTTTCTACTAGAAATTAAGCAGTCTGACGCTTACATACGTAAACTCGCGACACCCGCTATCGACTAGCTATAACTCTGTAACAGCCCAAGATTTTTACAAGCGCTGTATTCTTTTATTTATAAAACCTTGTGATTTATTATTATATAAATCTTTAATTTGATTAAATCATTTCTCAAAATTTAAATAAAAGACAAGGGTTTTGAAATTTCAACTTTGGTTAAAGATAACTCTAAATGGGAATGTTAAAATTTTAATTTCTAAATCTTTTATGTAGGAATTATATATGTACAAGATTTACTGTGAGGATGTTTACTTATATTGGTAATAACATTTATTTCCCTTTTTGGTTCCTTTTAAAATGAGTTATATATATATTAAAATTAAGTAATAAATTTCTTAGAAAATGGTAAATAAATCCGAAGACTGTAAACAAGTTCTATTTTTAGTTAAATAATAACTTTCACAATTTACAGTGTATTAATAAACTGTTGAATTACACGTTTAAATGGCGCGTTAATTGATGGGATAAATAACGTATAAGAAAACGTATGAAATTTAAATCCGTTATTTTCTTTATATTTGGGCATAAAGTATTACGTCTGTTGTATGCATTTTAAATATATTTACTTTCCTTCTGATTTAATAGAAACGTTACCCACAGATTTATAACCGTTCACATTCTAATTATAGTCTTTGTCCTAAATCAATTGTCGTGCACGTTAAAGGAGGAAATTCACCGTGCCTTGCCATTACTTCCATTTATTTAAAAATGTATTTTTTTTTGACTCTTTCAAAGAGCTGTTAATTTCTTTTAAAACTGGATTGAAATCACCGGGGGTTTCCACTTTCCTTTGCGTGAATAATTAACAATTATTAATTCATAGACATTTCAAAATAAAAAAAATATTTATAATTTGTAAAAGAATTTAACCTTATTAATTTACTATTTTGTTTCTTAGTTAGTAAGAAATAAATAAAATGTTAGATTGTATAGTAGATAGTGGATAAATAAGCTTTATAAAAGGCACGTTTTAAATTTACGTTTATACTCGTTTTGTTTCATTGGGGGTGTAAATAGTACGTATGTAATAAAATACTCTTTAAGCATACAAGTAACAATTGAATATAAACGTGCAAATATAAAATGCGGGAGTACGTTTGCTTAAATTTTTACGTATAGAGTGCGCATTCTTAATTTATAAATAAATTAATTATAGCCGTTCAACTTTAGTACCCTGAATTCCACGTATAAACGTTACACTTTCCATAACCTTCATTTGTTTTAAAAGTTTGGTATAAAATCTTTATTTCAAAACCGTTCCAAAATCTTTGGAAATTTAATTCTTGCCGTTACTTTGCAAAAATCACTCAACCTATTTAATTATAAAACACGCAACCTTAATAATGCAATGAAATCATTCTTTTCCTTTTAAAATTCAAATTCAAATTCACGTATAACATGTTTCCATTCGCGAATAACTTTCTACTTTCCCTTGCGGTATAATTGACAATTATTACTATATGAACGTTTCAAAATTTATAATTTATCTCTTACTAATTTCCTTCACCTCTATCGACGCAAGATATTCTCTTTAATATTTACACGTTCATTTCGTCAATTTTCCATTTCCGTTTTGAAGCAAATTGATTGCTTTCCGTTTTATGTTCTCCTTAATTACGAAACCCATGGCATAATTCCCTAGCACAACAGATTTTCTACCTATTGCTTATAATAGGAATAGAACCAAGTGGTCGTGTATAACACGGAATAAATCTGTGCTCAATCAACTCATGATCTTTTTTAAAATATTTATATTCTTCTTGCCCAAAACTTTACTTCTTACCTCAATCACCGCAAGTTTCCATCTTTTAAATTATACACTTCAAAATTTCATGCTCCTTACCGTTTCTTTCCCCTTAATTCACGCAATCTCCACTAATTAAAATTTATGTCCACTGCAAATATTGCACCAATCAAATCAACGCATTTTCTTCCTTAATTTAACACGTACAAATGTTTACCAATAAAAAAATATTTTCCTCCCTTGATTTGCGCACCCTATGTTATATATAAATCGAGTCCATGAAAAATTCCATCATTCACTGCATTTGGTTTCTCCTCTTCTTCCTTGCGTGCGTGAGAATCAGTAGCATCAGGTAATGGCTACAACTTTATTTTCTTCTTTTGTTTTTTTCCATTGCTCTGTTCAAACTGCTCCACCGCATGACAAACGCCTAACTTCCTTCCCCTCCTCTCCGATCTGGTCGTGCATTGCCAAGCATCTCTGATGCAGTTTTAGCCTAGCACTTGAATATTTATTTTATCAACACCTGTATATTGTTATTCTTTTATAAGACAAACATTTCTTTACCATGTAATTTAAAAGGGTTTTTAAATTGTTTAAACTTTTTTTAAGTTAAATTGTATTCATTTTACATCTCATTTTTGAAATGAAATTTTTAAAGTAAATTCAAAAGTAAATTGTTTCCAAGTGTTTTGTTAATAACAATTTGTCATAATTAAGAAATGTTTTATCTTAAAGTTAAATTAAGATTTAATGATTTGAAATTAATTAAATTAATGAGGTAATTAAGGAATAATTAGATAATTTAATTAATTAATGATTAGGGATTAATAAATAATTGATTAAGGGTTAATCAATTTGAAATTAAAGATCATTAATTAGATAATTAAAGATTATTAATTAATGATTTATTAATTAAGCAATAAGTTATAATCAAGGTCAATTAATTATGTAATTAAGGATTAACTGCATACTAGTTTGAGTATAGGCGCACTTCAGTTTGAAAAAAATATATAATATAAAAGGCATACGCCACCTAAGGTTAGCCCAGCCTAAAAATTTTCAGATAATTCCACTGCTTCGTTTACGCGAGTGTTCATGGAAGAAGTATTTTCAGACCGTACACGTTTTTTTCTTGGTCACCTGTGTTTTAAAATTTAGAAACATTACGCATGAGGATATATGATATATGTAAGAACAGTATAAAGCTGTTTTGATTTGGAGATTTTGATATTTTACTTGTTTCCTAACAGAGAAAAAAAGAAAAGAAAAAAAAGAAAAGAAAAAAGAAGAAAAAAAGAAAAAGAAGAAAAAATATAATAAATAAATATTGCATGCGCCACCTTTATGTATCACTGCCGTGAATTGCATGTTGCCCACATAAGATTTGCCACCTTTTTATTAATACGTCATAATATTTTGTAAAAAGAGTAAAAGAAAATAGAGTATAAATTTATTTTGAAAATTTTGATTTGAAAAAAATAAATGGGCAGGCTGAGCTTTTGTTTTAAATGGTTCAAGTCGTGCGGTGGAGTGGTCGAGCAATTTGAGTCAATTTTCATTTTATTTTAGCTCGTTCCAATTTTTTTTTTATTTAAAAAATTTGCTTTGTCCGTAATTGGAATTCGCGTACTCAATTTTATTTATTTATCTTGTTTCAAGATCGAAATTTGTTTGTCTCATCTTCCAATATTTGATCGTTCTTTCTACGCTGTTTCGGTGTGGTTATCGTAGTTTTGAATCTAATCTTCTGTAACGACCCTATATTTTCAACCATTCGCATCCATTATAAGTGTATAGGTAGACACTCATGCCGGAATTGGATAGCTCAAAATACCGCGTTGTAAATAAAAATTTGGCAAATCTCAGAATATACAGTAAATAAAATCACAGATCACAGACACAGAGTATATAAAAATGCAGCGGAAGAAAAAGAGATAGTAGTTCATGAAGCTACTATATAAACATGAGATACATCAGAGCTAAATAAGATACAACAGAAGAGTAACAAGATACATCACTGAAACACTGGATACTAAAACAAAATAGAAGGCTGGATCTTCAAGGAAATCTCCAACGCCGAAGGTGAATCTGGAATGCTAACTCACTCAATCTGACCCGAGCGTAAAGCAAAACACAAAACCCTCGAGTCAGGACATAAATACTTATAAACTGTAAATCAACTCAAGTGAACAGTAACAAAATGCATCAGTAACTTAAAGGATGCTTGGGACCGCCCATCCTCGAAGGATCCGTTAAACTATTTACTATGTAGTAATATACGCTATATACGGTAGTGTCTAATCAGTAAAGTATAATCATATAGAAAATAGCGTTAAGCGGATGGTGAACCTTAACGCGGTCGGATCTTTAAAACCAAAATCGTAGTGGGCTCGATATAAGGATATGACACGGCACGCGAGGCAATGCCAGGGTGGATACACTGTTTGCACTCCCGGACCGGTGGTGACGGCAAGCCAGCAGCTTCCGCCCACCTCGAACAATACCCCCGAATCAAAGTGGCGCCACCGAATCGAATCACAACAGTAATAGAATAGTTTATGATGGAGCATGCTCGATGAAAGGGAGCGACCCTTTGTGTAGCCCGGTATAGCTCCTGTTTTAGTCATATATGCCAACTCACGGGAGTTGGGTCCACTTAATATACCTCGAGAACGTCGCTGTAACAGCCTGCAAATCCGTACCCCTTGAGTCTACACTATTCTACAACAAACAACTCAAGTTGCACAGAAATACGAACCATTAGGATTTAAGAAGAAGAGGTAGAAGAAGAGAAAACAAAATCAACATCAGAATCTAACCATCGCAGCGGAATAAAATATAATAGAGAATAAATAATCTTTACTCAAAATCAAATATATCTGTTTACATATATTACATCATCAGAGTACATCAATCACAGCTCACATCAATAACATACAATGGGTACATAACAACTCAACTCAGCGGAAATACATATATATAAGTACGAGAGTACGTATCGTCATCCAGCTCGTCTCCTGAGCCCACAGCATCATATCCTGTATCCTATAATACTCGGTCTGACCCGAGCATTACAGTTAAATAGTACCCGAGTCAGTCTGGAATACCAGAGTGAGAAAATCACACCCAATTGATTATTAAAGTTTCAAAAATCCTTTGAAAACCAAAAGCATCTCGTAAGACCACGCCACAAATAAACATGTCGGGTTTTTACCTTACGATAGCTAAAACAATTTTTATATAGAAGTCCTCTGATATTATAATAGGGTCTATATACAAATACTTATAAAATAGCCGAAATTGTTACATTCATTAAATTCCAGCTACTAGCCACAAAAGTGGGTAATACAAACAAAACTCGTACAAGGCTCGTAGGGAGAATGGATTTCCAACAATGACTAGGCACTGGGGTACCACCTGTCACAGTACGGGGCCTAGATCACCGTACCGAGGACTACTCCCTTCATCCCCTGCAACACAAGGCCGGAACCATTCCTTACTGAACAGTCCCGAACAAGATAAACCCCGTGGTTGGCGCGACCAACCACCCACTAAGCCGAAATATAATAAGGGACATCTAGACAGGGGAATTATCTTGTCCTGCTTGGGCATGACCCACCTAACCTTGCTGCATATCCCCTGATTTTCAGTCATTCCCATTTGATGAGGCTTGAGGCTAAGCGTTACCTTTTAGAACGTTTCACTTAGAATGCCCATCGCCCACCTGACGATGTTTCGCAAGCATTCGTCCATACAAGTCCGTCCCGGGTTCGAACGGAACCGAAGGCACTATTCCTACTACATCCATTTTGGAAATATCCTCAGGATTAGTAGCGACTAGTACTTGCACTCCAATTCTCCATCTTTGAATCCAAATCGTTTACACGAAACGTACAAACCGAATCGAAGTGGTTTTCGAGAAATTAATCTCGATCCCGGTCTCTTCGAAACGATTAACGCATTTGTCCAATATTGATAGTCGGTTATTTAACTATCAATTAATATTCACAACATCCATCACACAATAAATAATTTCCCAAATTATTTATTAACTTCAAAATATCTTCACAAGATATATTTCTATTTTCAATCCTTTGAAAACAGTTCCAAAACCATCTTTCCTTTCAGAATCAACTTTTCCCAAATATCTTCTATCCATCTCTGAAATCACCAAGCACAAAATAAATTTTTAAAATAATTTTAAACACTTTACTTTGAAATATATATACACTTTTAAAACATATAAATTAAAATCTACCTTAATAATTTGTTAAAAATATATCTTATATGAATATTTGAAAATGAAATTACTTAATAAAAGATAAAACTAAATTTTCACTTTTGGAACAAAATACTAAGTCACTTTTAAAATAATTACTACCATAATAGTTTTGAGAAAAACTTACTTTAGAATTTAAATATTGGAAATAATAAATTGTTCAAAACATACCCTTTAAAACAAATTTTAAAACAATTAACTTATATTTAAAATTTACTTGAAAACGACTTGGTGAGCCAGGAAGAATTCCAGCTTCAAACACTTAAATCAATTTTCCAAATTGACTCCCAATTTATTCTATTTGAAATAAGTTCCTTTAATTACTCAATTCATTTTCAAATTTCATTAATTATGCCCTTAATTATTTTCGTTATTATTTCCATTTGAATTTAAATCCTTTAACTGAAATATACCGATTTCAGCTTCTTCCAAATTTCTTCCTTATTCTTTTCAATAAATTGAATATTAAAAATAAACGATTCATTCCTTTAAACCAATAACACTGAAATTTAAAATTCAATAATCTTCTGATTATTCAAATATCCTTTACTAAACTTAAGATTTATTTATTAAAATTTTAAAAGGGCACTTTATTTCTTTTCCAATTTATTCAAATTTCCTATAATTATTTACTTACAAATTCATTTCCTTTATTTTCTTTCGAAATCCAATCTATATAAATTTGATAATTCATTTATTCAAATATATCCAATCAACCAATCATTCCATATTCCAATACAACTCATCACAGAATATCAATATTCACAGCAGAGAATATTAAATAAATTTAAATAAATGTTGAGGGATCCAGTTGGATCCCTCCAACCTGTTTTCCCTGCATCCACAGACGTTAGCATAATAATATATCGATTCCAGAATATTCCATACCATATCACATCAATCAATTCCATCCATTCAAACAATTATTTAAATTTAATCATTTAACTTTAAATTTGAAGTAACTGAGTGAGATTAACTCACCTTTGCCTTGCTATTTGAAATCCATTTTCAATTCTGTCTTGGTTTCCCGGTTTACAACCTTGTATAAACATTCCATAAATTTTTATCAACATTCGAGTCAATTGGAACAATTAGATTTCCATTTATAACTTGATTAACTCGTGTTTTCATTTTTAAACAAGTAAATTCAAATTTTTTTTTAAAAATAAACTCTTCAATATTATAATATTCCTATTTTACCAAAATCCTCCATACATACAAATTTCTATTTATAGTACATATAAAAATGTGGATGTACTTGTATATTTTCATTTTGATATACCTTTCTGCAGCAAATTTACTTTACTATTTAACTAATTAAGGTTTTTTTTTTTTTTATATTTCAAATAGCTATCAGTAAAATTAACTAAATCAGTAAACTAACATACGAAATTACCTTCAAACAATCTGACGAACTTCGAGCTCACTTCTGCTTCAACACTCGCAACTCGACACCTTCCCTCTGGCCACGCGATTCCTATTGACCTAAACCCTAACTCGAACGAGCGTTGAAGATCATCGCGACGTGAGCACGAACCAGACCACTGGAATCACCACACGCGAACAACCCACTTGACGCCGTGACCTCTCCCACCCAAATCGCGTTGCGAACATCAAGCTGTGCCTCCCCTATAACACGGCCCGCTCGCAAATACCCTCGCCCATACTTCGACCTCTGTGCCTTGATTCGAAAGCGATACAAGTTTGAACGACATTGGCCCTTAAGATTTTGAATCGAAATTTATTTGATTCGGTTTGAGGAGGGTTCGGCCCCTTTTGATTTCGAATTTATTTTCGAATGAATAAAAATGGAAGAGGGGGACGAAACAGGAATGAAGAAATTATCTACCATGTTTAATTATTTAATGAAACGAAGAAGTGTGAGGAAGAAGCTAGGGGAACGCATTACTTCGGCTGGAAAATAAAAGGTGAGGAAGCGTGTTGAAGACTCCACGCTACAGTGTTCACTTATTTTTAAATTCAACTTCTAATCGATTTTATCAATTAAATCCTCAACGCGTTTTTATATTGTACCCTTACACACTAACCCCGATTAATACGAAATTTGGAATCCAATAATAATTCAATATTACGGATCTAATGGAACTGGTTTCATCGAATTCCGAGACTGCGTCTCGGGGTGCTAGTTTTAAATTCAATTTAAACGATATATATTTTTAAAACTGAACAAACCACTATTAATTTCAATTTTACGACTTCTATTATCCTCAGTATTATCAATATAAATTTTTCAAGCCTTCAACTTATTTTTAACAGGCTTAAAATTCCAGATTCAACATTTTATTCAAATTCAAGTTATTTAATTCGATAATTAATTATCAAATAAATCATGATATTCGTAATTCAAATTAAAATTACTCTATTGAATATTCAAAATCAATTAAATATTCCGATTTAAAAGGCTTAAAAATTTCGAGTCGTCACATTCCTCCCCCCTTAAAAGAATTTCGTCCCCGAAATTACCAATTAGGAAGAATGGTCCAATACCCGTTTATTATTATTTCCCTAAAATCAAACAGTTTTTAACAATTCAACATCTCACCAACTATCTTCTTATAAAAGATCCATTATCATTCTTATTAACTTCCCAAGCCTTCTCTAGTTTCAGACTATACCATTTGTTTAACCATTCAAGTTTCAACTTAAAACCAAAATTTGAATTCTCAAAATTTTCTCAAAATTTTTCTAACTCCCTAAATTCCCGAAAAATTTCGCCAGCGTTTCCTTTGCGCGGCTAGCTCGGTACTACTACAAAATAGCTCTACAGCCTCTCAAATCCAAAAAGAAAACAAAAAGGCCAAGTGGCTCAATCCAAATCCAAATCCCAATCAAATTCCATACCAAATTTAACTACGTACCTTTTTGTCGAGCATTCCAAATTTATCTCTTGAAATCAAATCCAATTTCTTTTCCCTTTTATAATACCTGCATATTCTGCTTAGTACTAATATCCAATCACAATATCCCAAAACATTTTATCGACTTTTCACAAAATGTCAATATTTACTCATCCAAATATTAATTCGGAATATATTTATATTATCAATATTCAATTTCCAATTAAGAATTGATCATTCCTTACTTAAGTTAACCTAAACACTTTATATGTGTCTTATATTTATTTTCATCTCCGACTTTAGTTTATATCTATTTCTATACAAATTAACTCTTTCATTTCCATACGAATTCAATTTATTTTCAATTCTAAACTTTAAATTTTATTTTTCCTAATTCATGTCATTATTTTAATTAGTTTCATTCACTAACTTATTTAAATTTCCCAGTTGAAATTGTTTTGTCGTTAACAAAATTTTCCAAAATTTCCAAAAATTTTCTAACTCCCAAAATTTCTGAAAATTTTTGGCAGAGTCTCCTTTGTACGGAGGAGCTTTTGCAATTTGACAAAAGAGATAAATATATATACATCGACCCACACGGTCGGAAAAACCAAAAACAGTTCATATTTCCTATTTTTATTGCGTAGGCGTACCTTATTTAGCATTTTAAGCAAGCAGCTTATTATTTTTAGCATATAGCACAACCAAATCCAGCCACACGGTTTCCAGGTACCTGTACTTACTCAATTTAAACTTGTAAGTGCCAAATATAAGAAGTTTAACATATTACACTCACTTGCAATAGTTAAAACATATGAATTCTAAAAGAAATTCACACTAAACATTTTTCTGTAAGCAACTTATACAGTTTCCATGTTAATTCAACTTTCAAATTTATTTATAAACCATTTTTATGCAATTTGAATGGTTTTCAATCCATTCGTATACAACTTCACCAATTTGAATGGTTTAAAACTCAACCATTTACTTTGAATTTATTTTAAGCAACTGAACTCATATTTAATCCAATTGATCTCAAAAATCAATTTATTTTATTCCTATTCATCCAAGGTATTTTAATAACTTCTATTCACTTTCAATAATAATTTATCCTTTGCAATTTGACAAGATTTATGTGAATAAATAAGTGCTTGAGTTTTATAATCAATTTAAATTGACTCCAACTCAACTTACACTTAATTCAATTCCATTTCGGATTCATTTACATCCATTTATTTACATTTCATTCCAAATTTGTTTATTCCAAACTATTTTATTTAGCTTGAAGAAAATCCAAGCTATTTCATTTAATAACCATTTCCCAACTTATCCTCTCCAGTTATTTCAATTCTTCAACAATTTAAATGGTTTACAATTGCTAAATTAAGAATTTCATTTCATTAAATATTATCGACAACTCACCGAATTTTATTTCAATTAAAATTCATTTTTATTTGATTTAAAACCAATCCAACTATTATTAAACTTTGTTTAAGTTGAATTCAATTCAACTCTCCTGCATTCATTTAGCTTAAGTCAATTTACTTCAATTTATACAAATTTTACACTTAAGCTCATTCTCATTTTAAATTTGCAATTTCATTTGATTGGTTATTATAGAATTTAACTTTCCAGATTTAACTCATTCAATTTATTGCAAAGCCATCTCCAATTATATTTTCACTTCGTTGGAATTTATTCTCAGTACAAACCATTATTATTTTAATCCAATTTCATTTTGATTTGATACATTTCCTATTATATTTAATTTGTTAACACTTCAAGTCTAATTTTAATTCATAACTCAAGTCCTGATTTTATTAAACTCACAAGTCATTTACATCAACTTCATCGTCAATTTAAGTCGAATTTAGTTATAACTTGAGTTTTATTTCAAACCTCATCATAACTCACAATTCAATTTTATTAACAAATTTATTAACGAATTTGTTCTTTCCTTATTTATAATCCAACACTTGAATTTTTATTCCAAATATCACTTCATTTTATTTTCTTAAGTTCAATATACTTTATAATTCAAGTTTGGATTTTTTTTTCTTTTTCAATTCATCAAAATATTAAATTTAGGCTTTGTATTCCATTTCCAACTTTATAAGTCGCCACTTACTATTTTATACAATTCCATTCATCATAAGCTTGAATATATCCATTTTTATTTTTAACTCAAGCCTTCTATTTATTCATAGCCCAAGCATATTTTATTTTTATGGATTTTTAATTATCCTATAAGTTATTCTGATTTATGGATTTCAATTCTAATCCTTATTCAATTTCCATTTGCTTAGGTGTGAATCTAATTCCATCAAATAATTCAATTGAATTCTTATTCCAATTCAATTTTATTTTAACTTAGTTTAAAATTTTATTTCCAATCCAGGTTAATTTCATTTAGTCTTTTAAATTTAAATTCCATTATTCAAGGCTTATATTTCCTTCATTTTCATTCACTTAAGTTAAATTTTATTTGCTGAATTCAAATTTTCAATCCCTTCTTATTAATATCAACTTCTCTTTATAAGTACATTATTTGATCATTTATTCATTCACCAATCCATTATTTAACCAAATAATGTTATATCCAAACATTTATTATCTTTAGTCCTTCCTGACTAATTTTCCCATTCCACATAACTCCACCCAATTCAATTTTAAATTCCAGTACTCAATTTCACTTTCACCGTTGAAATGTTGTTTTTCAACAAATTCCAAAGTTTAAACAATCTTTCAACATTTCAAAATTCTCTTTAAAACTTTCTATATCCAAAATTCGTTTGATAAATTCAATTTATCCCTTTGAATGTTAAAACTCAACCAGTTTTGCAAACAATTTCAAGTCAAAACAATTTGGTAGCAATTTTCACTTCTGGAAACTCGAAAATGAACATCGATGATGCTGCAGTCATCACCGAAGTTATTTTCTAGCGACCAAAAGAGTTCAATGCTTTTATTCTCTTTCTAAAGTCCATCCAATATTTTTAAATTCCAAATCTCTCTAGATTTCAAATCCGATTCAAAAATATCTCTCATAAATATAATATCTTTCCCAGTCTTTGTAAATCATTTCCAAATTCAAAGGAACTTAAATTCAAAAATTTTCAAATTCCAACTTTTTAGATTTATATTCAAACATTACTTTGGAATTTTATTTTATTTAATCATTAATCCTACTATAATTTACATTATAATTTACATTTACAAATTCATCTGATATGAATTGGTTTCTTAGTTTTGAATTATGAATTCAATTCTTTATTCCATTATGAATCACATTCATAAATTTCATCTATTATGTTAATTTATTCCTTAATTTTTAGTTATTATTTCAAACTTTATTCAATTATCTTACAATGATAATAATTTAATATTTATCACTTCTATCATCCAACATCCATGTACATCTATAATAATTAAGAAAATCATTTTCTTTTATATACATAAAATAAATTTGGGTAAAATTATTTCATTTACCCTAGTTAAAACCATATTGTGTCGGATTATCTTGTTCAAGAGTTTAGAAATCCCTATCGATGACATGGCGTCCCACACATCGATCAGAATCCATAAACACTCAACCGATAAATCAACACAATATAAAATCATTTTCATATTCACTAACAAGTACGCACTCATATCTATTAATACGCTCCAACTCATTATAGAGTACTATAAACTCTATTTTATGAGTAATTCCCGCCAGAGCCAAGGTTATCCCAACCTAAGCTCTGATACCAACTGTAATAGCCCGCAAATCCGTACCCCTTGAGTCTACACTATTCTACAACAAACAACTCAAGTTGCACAGAAATACGAACCATTAGGATTTAAGAAGAAGAGGTAGAAGAAGAGAAAACAAAATCAACATCAGAATCTAACCATCGCAGCGGAATAAAATATAATAGAGAATAAATAATCTTTACTCAAAATCAAATATATCTGTTTACATATATTACATCATCAGAGTACATCAATCACAGCTCACATCAATAACATACAATGGGTACATAACAGCTCAACTCAGCGGAAATACATATATATAAGTACGAGAATACGTATCGTCATCCAGCTCGTCTCCTGAGCCCACAGCATCATATCCTGTATCCTATAATACTCGGTCTGACCCGAGCATTACAGTTAAATAGTACCCGAGTCAGTCTGGAATACCAGAGTGAGAAAATCACACCCAATTGATTATTAAAGTTTCAAAAATCCTTTGAAAACCAAAAGCATCTCGTAAGACCACGCCACAAATAAACATGTCGGGTTTTTACCTTACGATAGCTAAAACAATTTTTATATAGAAGTCCTCTGATATTATAATAGGGTCTATATACAAATACTTATAAAATAGCCGAAATTGTTACATTCATTAAATTCCAGCTGCTAGCCACAAAAGTGGGTAATACAAACAAAACTCGTACAAGGCTCGTAGGGAGAATGGATTTCCAACAATGACTAGGCACTGGGGTACCACCTGTCACAGTACGGGGCCTAGATCACCGTACCGAGGACTACTCCCTTCATCCCCTGCAACACAAGGCCGGAACCATTCCTTACTGAACAGTCCCGAACAAGATAAACCCCGTGGTTGGCGCGACCAACCACCCACTAAGCCGAAATATAATAAGGGACATCTAGACAGGGGAATTATCTTGTCCTGCTTGGGCATGACCCACCTAACCTTGCTGCATATCCCCTGATTTTCAGTCATTCCCATTTGATGAGGCTTGAGGCTAAGCGTTACCTTTTAGAACGTTTCACTTAGAATGCCCATCGCCCACCTGACGATGTTTCGCAAGCATTCGTCCATACAAGTCCGTCCCGGGTTCGAACGGAACCGAAGGCACTATTCCTACTACATCCATTTTGGAAATATCCTCAGGATTAGTAGCGACTAGTCCTTGCACTCCAATGCTCCATCTTTGAATCCAAATCGTTTACACGAAACGTACAAACCGAATCGAAGTGGTTTTCGAGAAATTAATCTCGATCCCGGTCTCTTCGAAACGATTAACGCATTTGTCCAATATTGATAGTCGGTTATTTAACTATCAATTAATATTCACAACATCCATCACACAATAAATAATTTCCCAAATTATTTATTAACTTCAAAATATCTTCACAAGATATATTTCTATTTTCAATCCTTTGAAAACAGTTCCAAAACCATCTTTCCTTTCAGAATCAACTTTTCCCAAATATCTTCTATCCATCTCTGAAATCACCAAGCACAAAATAAATTTTTAAAATAATTTTAAACACTTTACTTTGAAATATATATATACTTTTAAAACATATAAATTAAAATCTACCTTAATAATTTGTTAAAAATATATCTTATATGAATATTTGAAAATGAAATTACTTAATAAAAGATAAAACTAAATTTTCACTTTTGGAACAAAATACTAAGTCACTTTTAAAATAATTACTACCATAATAGTTTTGAGAAAAACTTACTTTAGAATTTAAATATTGGAAATAATAAATTGTTCAAAACATACCCTTTAAAACAAATTTTAAAACAATTAACTTATATTTAAAATTTACTTGAAAACGTACTTGGTGAGCCAGGAAGAATTCCAGCTTCAAACACTTAAATCAATTTTCCAAATTGACTCCCAGTTTATTCTATTTGAAATAAGTTCCTTTAATTACTCAATTCATTTTCAAATTTCATTAATTATGCCCTTAATTATTTTCGTTATTATTTCCATTTGAATTTAAATCCTTTAACTGAAATATACCGATTTCAGCTTCTTCCAAATTTCTTCCTTATTCTTTTCAATAAATTGAATATTAAAAATAAATGATTCATTCCTTTAAACCAATAACACTGAAATTTAAAATTCAATAATCTTCTGATTATTCAAATATCCTCCTAAACTTAAGATTTATTTATTAAAATTTTAAAAGGGCACTTTATTTCTTTTCCAATTTATTCAAATTTCCTATAATTATTTACTTACAAATTCATTTCCTTTATTTTCTTTCGAAATCCAATCTATATAAATTTGATAATTCATTTATTCAAATATATCCAATCAACCAATCATTCCATATTCCAATACAACTCATCACAGAATATCAATATTCACAGCAGAGAATATTAAATAAATTTAAATAAATGTTGAGGGATCCAGTTGGATCCCTCCAACTTGTTTTCCCTGCATCCATAGACGTTAGCATAATAATATATCGATTCCAGAATATCCCATACCATATCACATCAATCAATTCCATCCATTCAAACAATTATTTAAATTTAATCATTTAACTTTAAATTTGAAGTAACTGAGTGAGATTAACTCACCTTTGCCTTGCTGTTTGAAATCCATTTTCAATTCTGTCTTGGTTTCCCGGTTTACAACCTTGTATAAACATTCCATAAATTTTTATCAACATTCGAGTCAATTGGAACAATTAGATTTCCATTTATAACTTGATTAACTCGTGTTTTCATTTTTAAACAAGTAAATTCAATTTTTTTTTTAAAATAAACTCTTCAATATTATAATATTCCTATTTTACCAAAATCCTCCATATATACAAATTTCTATTTATAGTACATATAAAAATGTGGATGTACTTGTATATTTTCATTTTTATATACCTTTCTGCAGCAAATTTACTTTACTATTTAACTAATTAAGGTTTTTATTTTTATTTTTTTATATTTTTTTATATTTCAAATAGCTATCAGTAAAATTAACTAAATCAGTAAACTAACATACGAAATTACCTTCAAACAATCTGACGAACTTCGAGCTCACTTCTGCTTCAACACTCGCAACTCGACACCTTCCCTCTGGCCACGCGATTCCTACTGACCTAAACCCTAACTCGAACGAGCGTTGAAGATCATCGCGACGTGAGCACGAACCAGACCACTGGAATCACCACACGCGAACAACCCACTTGACGCCGTGACCTCTCCCACCCAAATCGCCTTGCGAACATCAAGCTGTGCCTCCCCTATAACACGGCCCGCTCGCAAATACCCTCGCCCATACTTCGACCTCTGTGCCTTGATTCGAAAGCGATACAAGTTTGAACGACATTGGCCCTTAAGATTTTGAATCGAAATTTATTTGATTCGGTTTGAGGAGGGTTCGGCCCCTTTTGATTTCGAATTTATTTTCGAATGAATAAAAATGGAAGAGGGGGACGAAACAGGAATGAAGAAATTATCTACCATGTTTAATTATTTAATGAAACGAAGAAGTGTGAGGAAGAAGCTAGGGGAACGCATTACTTCGGCTGGAAAATAAAAGGTGAGGAAGCGTGTTGAAGACTCCACGCTACAGTGTTCACTTATTTTTAAATTCAACTTCTAATCGATTTTATCAATTAAATCCTCAACGCGTTTTTATATTGTACCCTTACACACTAACCCCGATTAATACGAAATTTGGAATCCAATAATAATTCTATATTACGGATCCAATGGAACTGGTTTCATCGAATTCCGAGACTGCGTCTCGGGGTGCTAGTTTTAAATTCAATTTAAACGATATATATTTTTAAAACTGAACAAACCACTATTAATTTCAATTTTACGACTTCTATTATCCTCAGTATTATCAATATAAATTTTTCAAGCCTTCAACTATTTTTAACAGGCTTAAAATTCCAGATTCAACATTTTATTCAAATTCAAGTTATTTAATTCGATAATTAATTATCAAATAAATCATGATATTCGTAATTCAAATTAAAATTACTCTATTGAATATTCAAAATCAATTAAATATTCCGATTTAAAAGGCTTAAAAATTTCGGGTCGTCACAGTCGCCACCATCCTACTTCATTCTGGAATCTCCACCGCGTACACAGTTGTTAAAGTGGTTTTCGGTATTGGCCGGCTATAAGACAATATCCGATCTCGGTCTCTTTAACAACCAATCGTTATTATAACCCATGGATATTTATTTCAAATAATTTATACTTCCAAGACCAAAATATCATACTCATTTCAAAACAATATCACAATTGTATCATTTCCATTTCAAAAATAATTCAATATTATATCATTCAAATAAAACCCAAATTTTCAAATCATTGAATATTTCTTTAAATTTATTAAACTTGAAATATTCCTTTAAATTATCATGGCATTTTGGAAATGTTACCTTAAGGAATCATAGCATTTTTGGAATGTACTACTTTCCACTTTACATTGTATATAATCAAAGTATTGATAAGCTTAAAATTTTAACATGTCAATTTATCATAGCCGTATAGTTAAATAAACTTTCTTACTGTAATATACAATTTAAGCCGAAATTCTTATGTTAAGTTAAAAGCACCTTATTAACTTACATTATTATTACAATAAGTAACATTTATCATTTTAATCAATTTAAAATACACCATTACATTGATTAAAATCTACGTGTCAAATGTACGTTTTAAATTTTATATTCCTATTACAATAATGAACATTTATTAATTAAATCAATACCACACTACTTAAAACTTTACATGTTTCTTTCTTAATTAAAACTTTACATGTTCTTGCATTAATTAAAACTTTCATGTTCTCTCATTAATTAGGAATTTACACGTTTCTTTCATTAATTAAAAACTTATACGTTTCTTTCATTAATTAAAACTTATACCTTCTTTCGTTAATTAGGAATTTACATGTTCCTATCATTAATTAGAACACCATACGTTCTTTCATTAATTAAAACCTATACGTTTCTTTCATAAATTAAAACCTATACGTTTCTTTCATAAATTAAAACCTATACGTTCCTTTCATAAATTAAACCCTATACGTTTCCTTCATAAATTAAATCCTATACGTCCTTTCATAAATTAAACCCTATACGTTTCTTTCATAAATTAAACCCTATACGTTTCTTTCATAAATTAAAACCTATACTTTTTTTCATAAATTAAAACCTATAAGTTTCTTTCATAAATTAAAACCTATACGTTTCTTTCATAAATTAAAACCTATACGTTTCTTTCATAAAACCTATACGTTTCTTTCATAAATTAAAACCTATATGTTTCTTTCATAAATTAAAACCTATACGTTTCTTTCATAAATTAAAACCTATACGTTTCTTTCATAAATTAAACCCTATACGTTTCTTTCATAAATTAAACCCTATACGTTTCTTTCATAAATTAAAACCTATACGTTTCGTTCATAAATTAAAACCTATACGTTTCAGATTTATATTACCATTTTACAAATTTAACTAAACTTCCAGTTTATTTGATTAATTTAACATCTTTAGTTAAAACTCAAATTTCACATTTTCAAGTCAAGGTATATTTTAAAATTTCATTTTCAACAGTCATTTATTCAACCACTTGAATTTATAGAAAATCAATAATTCTTTAATAAATCACTTAAATTCAAATATAAATCAATTTATCATATTTACCATTTCCAAATAAAATTAAAGTCCATTTTATTCATGTAACTTAAATATCATTTTTAGTCAAAATTCCAAATTTCAAACATAAGTTATATTTCAAAATCTAGTTAATCCATTCATAAATTACATTTTTAACACATAGAAAAATCATAATTTATTTATTTTAAAACCTTTCAAAATCTATTTAAATCAAATTTCATAATTTTATATTTTTAAAATACTTAAAATATTCAAAGCACTTTATAGAATAACCATCTGTATATAGTTTTCTAACCTAGGTCAAGTGATACGGATATGTATCATTTCAATCCGCAGTTTAAAAGGTAAAAATCCGGGTTCTATCATTTCAAACCCGCAATCCCAAGTTTAAATAAATAAATAAATAACTCAGGCCTATCATTTCAGCCCATAATGATTTTTTATCCTAACAGGGAACTTGTTGTGTGATCATATACATAAATAATATAAACAATGTCAATATCACAATATACAGTCATGTATCAGATGTCAGGTGAAAATTAACAGTTTTAACATGGTAATAACATGGTAATAACATGGCATAGAATAACATATGATCATCATTAACTTGCATAAACATTTTACATTACTAAACACTTGTCATCAATCCACTTTTCATAAGTATATATCTCAGAGTGAGAAAGACTCACCTTTTCGAAGCTAGAGACCAATACAACAAACACAAGAGCGATTCCAAAAGCACGACAAACACGATTTGAATTGAATGAATGGAAAGCCTTGATAATGATCTTGTATACAACAAATAAACAAGACCATATAAACATATGCATACAATATAAAGATTTGTTGAACAATAGAAAAGTTGAAGCAACAAATGACATTACCAAGCTTTTCAACCACTTTTGCTTGACCACAACTCCATGTATGCTCGGCCATACATGCTTAGGGCTAGGCCACACATGTTTTCAGGTGGAAAAGGATCTGGTTTGGCATCACAAAGGCATGGCAAGCACAAAATGTGAAGTGGTAGGAGATGATATGAGGAGTTGTTAGGGTTAATTGGTGAAAGGTTAGGTTAAAAGTAAAAGGGTGGGCTATAAAGGCCCATAAAAAGATAGAAAGTTTAAGGCCTTTCAAATTTCCTTTTCTATTTAATTTTATAAAAACAAAATAAACTATGACTTCAAAAATACAAGACCACTTTTAAAATAGACTATAACTTCAAAAAAAGGTGACAAAACAAATTTTGTTCATTTCTTTTTTTTTTTCAAACAAAAGGGCAGAGGGAATATAGACTAGAATGCCAAATTACAGAGGTGACAAATTTTTTTTTTCTCTCATTTCTTTTTTCCAGAACAAGGGCCAGTGGAAAAATAGATTATAACTTCAAAAATACAAAGTGACAAAAGCAACTTTTTTTTTTCATTTCTCCGTTTGTTTTCAAAACAAGGTCGGTGGCAATATTACTTCAAAAACAAAATACAAAGGCGATAAAAATGGAATTTTTTTCATTCCTTTTTTATCTCAAACAAGGCTCGGTGGTCTGGCATGGGTAGGGTCGGAAAAATATGGTGAATGGCCAAGCACGGTGGCAGGCAATACGATAAAGCAAAACAATGAAAGGAGAACAAATGAAATAAAACAAGAGTGAAAAGAAGAAAGAAAGAAAAAAGAAAAAAAAATGAAAGGAAAAGCATGCGCCGGTTCATACCTTCAGGAGATGCTCACGCAAATTTTGATGGAAGCAAAATGAATAATTTGTGGTATGGAACTTTTGAACGTGAAATATATATTAACATTTGCTCACTAATTTATGTAGAGGGCAGGCAAGAGTAAAATGCTTGAACGGTAGAGGCAATTTAATTCTATCCAATAGGTGGAAACGTATGGGAGGCAAGAGGGAAAGAAATAATTCACACACGGAAATGATTTAAGGCAAGATTTGAGCAAGATTTTGGATTCTCAAAAGAGAATATACGGCTGAAAACTTTGCATTGTTAACGCAAAGTCTTTAAATACTAACGTTTCTATTAGGAAAAATAAACCATCACTTTAAACCAAAATTTAATAGCTATTATACCATAATTAATAACATTTGATTTAGCTTCATCCAATTGATTGTTAAATATAAAGTTAAGAAACAGATGTAAACATATGTAAAAGAAATGTAAAGTTTATTTCCCGTTTCACACTAATTATTACTAACTTTTTTTTAAAAAAAAAGTATACAACAAACCTGACCAAAACAAAAGTGAAACAAATGTTACACAATTGTATACAGTTCAAGATGAAAATTTTGCCTTTAGAATTATAAAATTTAGAATTTCTATTGAAGGTACACTTTTTATCCAAATCAAATTTTCAGACATTGTTTATTTTTATTTGGACAAATGATCAGAAATCATTTCTAGAAAATTTCCAAAATTAGATTTTTAAGAAAAAAAAAGCCAAAGTCTTTAAATAAATGAAAAAAATTAAAATTTTAAACTTTTAAAATTTTAAGTTGAAAGTCACAGTTTGGCTATTTGACCAAAATCAGCATTTCAGACAAATATTCAACTTACACAAGTTTGGAATTATAACTCATAAAAATCAAGATTATATTTAAATAATAAATTTAATCATTTAAAATAAGTAAAATAAGTTTTTAAATCAAAATCTTACATTAAAAATAATTAAAATATACAATAAAATAATTACAAAATACATGGTTGTTACACTCTCCCCCACTCAAAACTTTTCGTCCCCGAAAAGGAATGAGGTATGGAAGGGCACAAAAAAGTTAGAGTGAAATAGGATTAAGATAAGATGACAAGAAGATTGAAGTTATACCTGATAACTGTTGTTATAGGTAAATTTTACAAGGTGGAGATTATCAAAGATTATAGAAAGATTTCAAAACAGAAAGATCATAGAAAGATGCATGTACCGGTCTATAGCAAGATGAGGACGATAAGAACAACCAAAAGATATTTTGAAAAACAAAATAATAAAATGAATTTGAAAGCAAGGAGATTTCAACTTAAATAGAAAATAAACTTTTACACAAGTTACATAAATCTTAACTATCTCAAATTTCATTATCTTATTATCCAATCATCTTAAATTAACAATTTTTTTTTAAAACCATGGGTTAGAAAAATAATCATTTATTACACTCACAATGTATTTAATAAATTTTATTCTTCTTTATTCCTAATAAAAATTAAATTTATTCCTCTCAATATATTTATCACTCATGTTCAATATACTTACACTTATTATAACTGCTTTCTTTTATTCTTAGTTCTTTTAACATCATTTCATTGTAAGTTATTCAATTACCCTTTATTATATTTACCTCTGTTAATCATTTTATAATTAAAATTTAAGTGTATAACTTTTATTATAACCACCAAAATTTTATTTATAAAATCTTTTTATATTGTATATTACCCAATTACATTATTAACTTCTGAAATTAAGGTAAGTTATATTGGAATGGAATTGAGTCATACAAATAAAACTTTCCAATTCAATTATCTCAAGTTTAATCATTTATCCAAAAAAATTTGATTTTCTTTTTATAATTGAAATTATTGTTAAAAATAAAATTTAAGAATTAAATTTCCAATTTCTTCAAACCATTTAGAGATAAGTAATAATATATATATACAATATGTCAAATCAAATTTCAATCATATATCTATATATATTATAAATTAAGTCATATTTTAGAAATTCAAACCAATTTAATTTCCCAAAACAAAGCTTTAGCAAGACTACAGAACAGTCTCTTCACTTCGAAACTCGAAAATGAACGTCGATGATGCTGCAGTCATCACCGAAGTTATTTTCCAGCGACAAAGAGAAGAGTACTAATTTTAAACTTAAAATTCTTTGGAAACAAATTTCTATTTGAAAATATTTTAAATATTATATCCCTTTAAACTTTTAAACAAAAGGTTTGGAACCATCGGAAATTAAATTCTCAAATTTCTTTTTCTAAATTCATTTAAGTTCCCATATAAATTTATAAACAATTATTTATAAATTCATTTATAGGACAATAAATGATAAATCAAGTATAAATTATCAATTTGAATCATTTTATTAAGTTCCATAAATATATATATATCAAAATTTTATTTCATTAACCAAATTTTAAAATAATATCGTGTCAGTTTGTTCTGTCAAAGTGTTTTAGAAATCCTATCGATAGCGTTGATCAGACGAATCGATCGGAAACCCAACTCAACATCAACAACTCAAACAACACAATATATAAGCAAAATATAGACTGACAAATACAATTCAAAATGTTTGAAAATATGTTGTAAGCAAAAGACAAGATGATTAAATACAGAGTAAGGAGGCGGATAAGCTAAAATAAATCACGGGCAACCTTAATCGGGTCAACCGTGACTTAAAGTATAAGATCGAAGTGGATTTTCTGGGGTAAATCTACATTCGACCTCAAGAGATAGAGTTTGGGATAATAGGAGATACTAGCATCTAAACCGAGGATGTAAAATTTCTGGTTAATAGATGCTGTTGTGAAGGAGTCTCACTCCTTTTACAAGAATTTTTTTGAGATTGGCAGGACCGCCAATTCACTATAAAGATCATTCGAAGTGGAGCTTTGGGTTACTCCAGAATCAAGTGAAGATGAGTAGCGGGGAATAAGAATGGATTTTTGGAACCGCAGGGAACGTTCCAAAATTCAAAGGAATTGAGTCAAAAGAGAGAGATTCAACTCGAATGAAAGTGATTCTGTAAATACATCTACTCCATATGCTGAGTTTTGACTAGAGCTAACCAAAGCTCTGATACCAACTGTAACGACCCGATATTTTCAACCATTCGCATCCATTATAAGTGTATAGGTAGACACTCATGCCGGAATTGGATAGCTCAAAATACCGCGTTGTAAATAAAAATTTGGAAAATCTCAGAATATACAGTAAATAAAATCACAGATCACAGACACAGAGTATATAAAAATGCAGCGCAAGAAAAAGAGATAGTAGATCATGAAGCTACTATATAAATATGAGATACATCAGAGTTAAATAAGATACAACAGAAGAGTAACAAGATACATCACTGAAACACTGGATACTGAAACAAAATAGAAGGCTGGATCTTCAAGGAAAGCTCCAACGCCGAAGGTGAATCTGGAATGCTAACTCACTCAATCTGACCCGAGCGTAAAGCAAAACACAAAACCCTCGAGTCAGGACATAAATACTTATAAACTGTAAATCAACTCAAGTGAACAGTAACAAAATGCATCAGTAACTTAAGGATGCTTGGGACCGCCCATCCTCTAAGGATCCGTTAAACTATTTACCATGTAGTAATATACGCTACATACGGTAGTGTCTAATCAGTAAAGTATAATCATATAGAAAATAGCGTTAAGGGGATGGTGAACCTTAACGCGGTCGGATCTTTAAAACCAAAATCGTAGTGGGCTCGATATAAGGATATGACACGGCACGCGAGGCAATGCCAGGGTGGATACACCGTTTGCACTCGCGGACCGGTGGTGACGGCAAGCCAGCAGCTTCCGCCCACCTCGAACAATACCCCCGAATCAAAGTGGCGCCACCGAATCGAATCATAACAGTAATAGAATAGTTTCCGATGGAGCATGCTCGATGAAAGGGTGCGACCCTTTGTGTAGCCCGGTATAGCTCCTGGTTTAGTCATATATGCCAACTCATGGGAGTTGGGTCCACGTAATATACCTCGAGAACGTCGCCACCATCCTACTTCATTCTGGAATCTCCACCGCATACACAGTTGTTAAAGTGGTTTTCGGTATTGGTCGGCTATAAGACAATATCCGATCCCGGTCTCTTTAACAACCAATCGTTATTATAACCCATGGATATTTATTTCAAATAATTTATACTTGCAAGACCAAAATATCATACTCATTTCAAAACAATATCACAATTGTATCATTTCCATTTCAAAAATAATTCAATATTATATCATTCAAATAAAACCCAAATTTTCAAATCATTGAATATTCCTTTAAATTTATTAAACTTGAAATATTCCTTTAAATTATCATAGCATTTTGGAAATGTTACCTTAAGGAATCATAGCATTTTTGGAATGTACTACTTTCCACTTTACATTGTATATAATCAAAGTATTGATAAGCTTAAAATTTTAACACGTCAATTTATCATAGCCTTATAGTTAAATAAACTTTCTTACTGTAATATACAATTTAAACCGAAATTCTTATGTTAAGTTAAAAGTACCTTATTAACTTACATTATTATTACAATAAGTAACATTTATCATTTTAATCAATTTAAAATACACCATTACATTAATTAAAATCTACGTGTCAAATATACGTTTTAAATTTTATATTCCTATTACAATAATGAACATTTATTTATTAAATCAATACCACACTACTTAAAACTTTACATGTTTCTTTCTTAATTAAAACTTTACATGTTCTTGCATTAATTAAAACTTTCATGTTCTCTCATTAATTAGGACTTTACACGTTTCTTTCATTAATTAAAAACTTATACGTTTCTTTCATTAATTAAAACTTATACCTTCTTTCATTAATTAGGAATTTACATGTTCCTATCATTAATTAGAACACCATACGTTCTTTCATTAATTAGAACCTATACGTTTCTTTCATAAATTAAAACCTATAGGTTTCTTTCATAAATTAAAACCTATACGTTCCTTTCATAAATTAAACCCTATACTAAATTAAAACCTATACGTTCCTTTCATAAATTAAACCCTATACGTTTCTTTCATAAATTAAACCCTATACGTTTCTTCATAAATTAAAACCTATACGTTTCTTTCATAAATTAAACCCTATACGTTTCTTTCATAAATTAAAACCTATACGTTTCTTTCATAAATTAAAACCTATACGTTTCTTTCATAAATTAAAACCTATACGTTTCTTTCATAAATTAAAACCTATACGTTTCTTTCATAAATTAGAACCTATACGTTTCTTTCATAAATTAAACCCTATACGTTTCTTTCATAAATTAAAACCCATACGTTTCTTTCATAAATTAAAACCTATACGTTTCAGATTTATATTACCATTTTACAAGTTTAACTAAACTTCCAGTTTATTTGATTAATTTAACATCTTTAGTTAAAACTCAAATTTCACATTTTCAAGTCAAGTTATATTTTAAAATTTCATTTTCAACAGTCATTTATTCAACCACTTAAATTTATAGAAAATCAATAATTCTTTAATAAATCACTTAAATTCAAATATAAATCAATTTATCATATTTACAATTTCCAAATAAAATTAAAGTCCATTTTATTCATGTAACTTAAATATCATTTTTAGTCAAAATTCCAAATTTCAAACATAAGTTATATTTCAAAATCCACTTAATCCATTCATTAGTTACATTTTTAACACATAGAAAAATCATAATTTATTTATTTTAAAACCTTTCAAAATCTATTTAAATCAAATTTCATAATTTTATATTTTTAAAATACTTAAAATATTCAAAGCACTTTATAGAATAACCACGAGTGTGTATATAGTTTTCTAACCTAGGTCAAGTGATACGGATTTGTATCATTTCAATCCGCAGTTTAAAAGGTAAAAATCCGGGTTCTATCATTTCAAACCCGCAATCCCAAGTTTAAATAAATAAATAAAATAACTAAGGCCTATCATTTCAGCCCATAATGATTTTTCATCCTAACAGGGAACTTGCAGTGTGATCATATACAGAAATAATATAAACAATGTCAATATCACAATATACAGTCATGTATCAGATGTCAGGTGAAAATTAACAGTTTTAACATGGTAATAACATGGTAATAACACGGCATAGCATATCATATGATCATCATTAACTTGCATAAACATTTTACATTACTAAACACTTGTCATCAATCCACTTTTCATAAGTATATATGTCAGAGTGAGAAAGACTCACCTTTTCGAAGCTAGAGACCAAAACAACAAACACAAGAGCGATTCCAAAAGCACGACAAACACGATTTGAATTGAACGAACGGAAAGCCTTGATAATGATCTTGTATACAACAAATAAACAAGACCATAAAAACATATGCATACAATATAAAGATTTGTTGAACAATAGAAAAGTAGAAGCAACAAATGACATTACCAAGCTTTTCAACCACTTTTGCTTGACCACAACTCCATGTATGCTCGGCCATACATGCTTAGGGCTAGGCCACACATGTTTTCAGGTGGAAAAGGATCTGGTTTGGCATCACAAAGGCATGGCAAGCACAAAAATGTGAAGTGGTAGGAGATGATATGAGGAGGTGTTAGGGTTAATTGGTGAAAGGTTAGGTTAAATGTAAAAGGGTGGACTATAAAGGCCCATAGAAAGATAGAAAGTTTAAGGCCTTTCAAATTTCCTTTTCTATTTAATTTTATAAAAGCAAAATAAACTATGACTTCAAAAATGCAAGACCACTTTTAAAATAGACTATAACTTCAAAACAAAGGTGACAAAACAAATTTTGTTCATTTCTTTTTTTTTTTCAAACAAAAGGGCAGAGGGAATATAGACTAGAATGGCAAATTACATAGGTGACAAAACAATTTTTTTTTCTCATTTCTTTTTTCCAGAACAAGGGCCAGTGGAAAAATAGATTATAACTTCAAAAATACAAAGTGACAAAAGCAACTTTTTTTTTCATTTCCCCTTTTGTTTTCAAAACAAGGCTCGGTGGCAATATTACTTCAAAAACAAAATACAAAGGCGACAAAAATGGAATTTTTTTCATTCCTTTTTTTTCTCAAACAAGGCTCGGTGGTCTGGCATGGGTAGGGTCGGAAAAATATGGTGAATGGCCAAGCACGGTGGCAGGCAATAGGATAAAGCAAAACAATGAAAGGAGAACAAATGAAATAAAACAAGAGTGAAAAGAAGAAAGAAAGAAAAAAGAGAAAAAAAATGAAAGGAAAAGCATGCGCCGGTTCATACCTTCAGGAGATGCTCACGCAAATTTTGATGGAAGCAAAATGAATAATTTGTAGTATGGAACTTTTGAACGTGAAATATATATTAACATTTGCTCACTAATTTATGTAGAGGGCAGGCAAGAGTAAAATGCTTGAACGGTAGAGGCAATTTAATTCTATCCAATAGGTGGAAACGTATGGGAGGCAAGAGGGAAAGAAATAATTCACACACGGAAATGATTTAAGGCAAGATTTGAGCAAGATTTTGGATTCTCAAAAGAGAATATACGGCTGAAAACTTTGCATTGTTAACGCAAGAAAAAAATCAAATAGATAGCGAAAAGGCAAGAGCAACAATTAAATATATGCCCAAAGCAACGTACAAATTATTTTGTTTCTCGTATTAAATAAATTTAAAATACTAACGTTTCTATTAGGAAAAATAAACCATCACTTTAAACCAAAATTTAATAGCTATATACCATAATTAATAACATTTGATTTAGCTTCATCCAATTGATTGTTAAATATAAAGTTAAGAAACAGATGTAAACATATGTAAAAGAAATGTAAAGTTTATTTCCCGTTTCACACTAATTACTACTAACTTTTTTTTAAAAAAAAAGTATACAACAAACCTCACCAAAACAAAAGTGAAACAAATGTTACACAATTGTATACAGTTCAAGATGAAAATTTTGCCTTTAGAATTATAAAATTTAGAATTTCTATTAAAGTTGCACTTTTTATCCAAATCAAATTTTCAGACATTGTTTATTTTTATTTGGACAAATGATCAGAAATCATTTCAAGAAGATTTCCAAAATTAGATTTTTAAGAAAACAAAAGCCAAAGTCTTTAAATAAATGAAAAAAAAAAAATTTAAACTTTTAAAATTTTAAGTTGAAAGTCACAGTTTGACTATTTTGACCAAAATCAGCATTTCAGGCAAATATTCAACTTACACAAGTTTGGAATTATAACTCATAAAAATCAAGATTATATTTAAATAATAAATTTAATCATTTCAAATAAGTAAAATAAGTTTTTAAATCAAAATCTTACATTAAAAATAATTAAAATATACAATAAAATAATTACAAAATACAGGGTTGTTACATCTTCAGCAGCATAGAGGTGTTTTCTCACCTGACAAACATACTTATATATCTGTAAATTGATAAAAAGTGTGATTGTAGAATAATTATTATTTTTATTTGATTGTGATATAAATTGATGATGTTAAAAATTCCGTTATTAAACCTATACATCATCAGTTATATTATATACTATTTATTTATGCTGTTACACTATTTATTTATTATTTACCACAATCACACTTCAAGTTCTCTGTAGAATAGAAATCGTCACATGCTGAAATGATAGGCCTGAACGATATTTATTTATTTAGTTTATTTTAATTCTTGGGATTGCGGGTTCGAAATGATAGAACCCGGATTTATTTTGTAAATTACGGATTGAAATGATATATTATCCGTATCACTTGACCTAGGCTAGAAAATATTATATAGACCCGTGGTTATATATATGTATTTTATGGAAATATTTAAATATTAAAAAGAAAATCTAAAATGTTATTACACCTTGTTAAAGTGGATTTAAATAATGATTATAAGTATAGTGATATTTTTCAAGTTAAATATGTAAATAAATAAATGTTAAAAATTTAAAGTATAAATTCATTTTGTAAAAAAAATTGTTTGTAAAATAAAGGGAATTTATGTTAAGAAATAAAATATGGAATTTGTCATAACTTGAATATAAAGCGAGGTTAAGTTTTCTATGAAGTGAATAGTTAAATTGGTGAAAATATGGAAGTTAAGATATAACTGAATGATAGGCTGGTTTTGAAATAAAGGTAAGGTAAGAAATTAATTGGAAATATAGTTATTTTGGATTGGTATTTTACTTAATGGTTAAGCAAATTTCATAGAAAAATCTTGTACTTGATTGGCATAAGTAAAAGAAGTTAGATATATATTTGTATAAAATACTTTATAAAGGCCATAGATTTTTGAGTAATTTAAATGACTATTTAAAGGGTGGAAATTTTGAATCTATAAGTTAAATTGGTCTAATTATTGTTGAAACTATATTTAAGTAAAATTTTAAATTACTCAAACGAACTAAGATATAACCTTTGGGATGTATATTGGATTTTTATAAAATTTATAACTTCACTTTTAAATAATAAAATGAAGTATTTGATTTTAATATAACTATTTTGGATTCTTTATAACCACGGGTAATAATAACGTTGGTTGTTAAAGAGACCGGGATCGGATATGGGCATACTCTTTGTCGATACCGAAAACCACTTTGACAACCGTGTACGCGGAGGAGATTCCAGAATGAAGTAGGATGGTGGTGACGTTTCCTTTGAGGTAAATATATGGACCCGACTCCCGTGAGTTGGCATAAGGTGGCTAAAACAGGAGCGATCGAAGGATTAATGAGGTAGCACCTCTGATCGGACGCACTTCTTCGTATGCCATTCTATTACTTTTGTGATTGTTTTGGTGCGCACGTTTGATTTAGGAGTGTTGTTCGTGGTGGGCGGTAGTAGCAGCTACGCGTTACCACCGGTCCGGAAGCGTAATTGGTATATCTACCCTGGCATTGCCTAGTTGTGCTGTGTCACCTACCATAGCGAGCCTTGTACGAGTTTGTTTTTCTCCCGTAGCCCGTGTGGTATCCTCTGGTGGCATCCCAATCAGGAGGGACTATGATATTGGATGGACTACTGGGACTATTATTGTGTTAAGGGGGAGATTGGGTAACTCCTTAACGCTATTTAAAAGTAAGTTTATTTTAATATAGACACTATTATAATAGCGAAATTATTACTACATAGTAAATAGTTTAACGGACCCTTAGAGGATGGGCGGTCCCAAGCATCCTTTAAGTTACTTGCTATATATTACAGTACACTTGAATTAGCTTACACTGTATAAGTATGTATGTCCTGACTCGAGTGTTGTGTTTATTTCTTACGCTTGGGTCAGCCTGAGTTGCAGTTCAGTCTTCATCCCGGAGCTAGGACTTCTGTAGATCACTTTCAAGCTGCTAGCAAATTTTCCTTTCAGTTCCTTATCTAAATTTATGTAATCAAGACTATTGAATATTGAGATTTACTATTGTTGTTTCAAACTATATTTGGGTTTAAAGTCTATGTAAATTTTATTGTTTTGAGACTTTTAATAGTGGTTTCATGAACCACTAAGTTATTTTAAATTCCGCTGCGAGTATTCTGAATTTCTGTGTCTGTGATTATTTATTTACTGTATATTCTAAGATTTGCCAAATTTTATTTACAACGCGGTATTTTGAACAGTTCAAGTCCGACATGTGCGGATGCGAATGGTTGAAAATATCGGGTCGTTACAAACTCTACGGTCAAAACCCTGCCACAAGTCAGCCACTTAGTTGCGAATTCTCGAACTATACCACCATAGCTTGTCCCCTAGCACATGACTAGAAATTACAATGGTTTAAAAAATACAAATTTAAAACAATTATAAAACAAAACCCTAATTTTAAATATTAAAGCCCACATAACAAGGCTGGCCCAAAATGTAGACTTAAGAATTTTTTGTTTCCTTTTTTTATTTCCTTCGGCCCGCTTCCTTGTTGGTGAAAGAATGGCTGCTTCGCTCTTGTTCCTCTTTTGTTCTGAAATTAGGGTTTTCAAAGACACTGATTTATTGTTGATCGATTATAATTGGTGTTCTTCTGATTTGCTTCGGCAATCAATCATCCCCTCGATTCAAACATAGCTCCTTCGATTTTTGATCGAGTTCCAACTTACTTTGGTATGTAATTTTTTTGCGTTTTGCTTTACTGTTTTTCGTACATGAACTCAATCGATGATTCGAGTTATTGATATAATGTTTTCTCTGTTGCTTCGAACTCGAATGATTAATTTTGGATGATGATGATTGGGTTTATAGGATTGGAATTCCTATAATTTTGTTCGTATACATTTGTTTGAATTCATCAATTGTTTTCTCTCGGTCATTGATTCTCATATGAACGATAGTGATGATTTTTGACTTTGTCACTTCGTATATTTGATTACTTCTGACTTTGCTTGGTCACCACGGTGTTGAAATCTTTGACAATGTTCTTGACTTCGGCAAGTGATTTGAATTTGTAAAAATTTTGACTTTGTTAATTCATTATCTTGGTCACCACGACTTTGTGAATTTTAATTTGGAATTCGGCCATTTGAGACTGTTGTAAACATTATTTGATTCTCGTTTGAAATCCTATGCGACCTTATTTTTGGTTCGAACTTTATGCTATGACTTCGGACATTTTTGAAATTCACTGCTTGATTATTTCTGTGTGTCTTTTGTCTTTTTTCGACTATTGAAATAGTTATGCCAGTTTGGTGAATTTCTAATCACTTCGGCTTTGAATTTCTCTAACCAGTTGAATCATTGACTATTGTTGTGATTGTGTACATTTGGTAGAGATGTTGTATGGTTTTACTTGAATCTTGTGTTCCTCATGATTCACATGAATTTTGCTTCACTTGATATTATGATTGTAACAACCCGCATATTTTACGATTCGAATATTTAAATATTTTATTTAAATATTTCATCGTTAGTCGGATTATAGTCCGAAAAGCTACTTTTTCCACACTGTCGAATTAGGACTCGGGACCACTTCCATTGAGTTCAAAACACCGTTTGCGATCTTTTTGAGTATAAACTTTGATATGTTTGGAGTTAGTGGAATTTTGCCACTTTTCACTTAGGGCTTTGGTTTGGGCTGAGCCCTATAACCCCACTTATTAACTCAGTCCCAACCCTCTCCACTTCATTTACTTCCTTTCTATTTTCCTAATACTCAAGCTTTTATAACAATAGAGAGTGGAATGGGAAATTAATACTCAAGCCCTAGTTTTCTTTTGCAAATCAAGCTCTAGCTCCAAACTAATAGAAGAAACTTTGGTAAGCCTCTTCTTCTTCTTCTTCTCCAACTCATTCTCTTTTCAATTTCAGAAATTCCTAAACCTAACTTTGGGAATGCTCTTCTTTTTGAGCATGGATTCAAGCTCGTTTGGGTTGTGTTGAAGAGTGGTTGATTCTCCCTTTGCTTTCAAGCTTCTTCTTCATTGTTTTTGTGAAAAGGTGAGATTTTTATCTCACATATTAGTCTATAACTATCTTCGATTGTTAGGTATGAATTCCTAATGCTTATTCTTGTACAATTGCTTTTGGTTTGGATTGATTTGGTGAATATTCCAATTTTTGGTGTTTTGGGTTCAATTCTTTAAAAATCATAGCTTTGATGTCTTGATCATGTTTTTCGTAATGAACCGAAGAGCTTCTAAGGCTGGGTAGTCGATTGGCGTAAACCCTAAGTGCCGTTGCTCGACCGATAGCAATTGGGAAGGGAATGACATTTATTAGATAGGCATGGGAGTGCTGGCAGCAGGCTTCGGTCGACCAAGCTCAGGGTCCGGTCGACCGACCTGCTACCCGAGCACTTCCTGCCTCTGGTTTGGAAATGCAGGTTACAGGCTCCGGTCGACCGAGCTCAGGGTCCGGTCAACCGACCTGCTACCCGTGCACTTCCATCTTTGGTTCGGTCAACCGACTCAGGGAGTCCGGTTGACCGACCTGCTCCTATTTGCTAATTTTGCCTATATATCATATTTTGTTGAATTTCCAACTTTAATCGATTCGTGTTGTTTCCCTTTTATTATTATCATTTATTATCGACTTTGATGACATTTTCTTTGGGAATTTTCGAAATATCCATTTTGGTGGATTTGATATCGATTTCTTTGGATTTATTTCATGTCTTCGAATGTGAATTTCGGTGATTGTTTGTTTTACAATCATTTATGTGATTTGTCACTTTAAAAATATAAAGGTTTCAATACTAGTAGTAAATATCAAAATTCTTTCATCAAAGCGATTTCAAAACTATTTTATTACTAAGCACTTTTCTTAAACCGTTTTCCAATCTATTAGTATATACAAGCCTTTACCTCACTCGTATGAGAAATCTAATTAAACGATTTAGTAAAACGAGTGGTATGAAACGCTTGCGTTTGCTTCGTCGGTTAATTCTTGGACTTGTTCGATTGAACCTCTTGTGGCAATTTTATAGTGGAGATCTACAGTTTGTTCGTAAATATTTGAGTTAAGCTAGTGGTTATGGGACACGAAGCTAAATTCATATATTTACTAGCTTAGTGTAATTGACACTTTCTTGATGATCAACGACGATCATTTTTGTGATTTAGACTAGCAATGTGCGATATCTCTTTGTCTGCGAGGGAGACTAAACCCTGTTTTGTGGAGTTTCGACTCAAATTAGTGGGGTAGCAACCCATGGCCTTCGGTCCATTTGTGGAGCTTCGGCTCAATTTTTGATGGTTAGCAACCATGGAATTAGCGTTCCGTTTGTGATACACGTGTTGGTGAGCTTTATGCTCCCGTTTGTGATAGGCCTTCCCCCCTTTTTTTTGATTTCTGGATCTCGTGTGTTGATTTCTGGAATTTGTGCTTCACCAATTTTCGTGATTTTCATTGATAAGTTTTATCAATTTTTGTGCATTAGTGAATTCGTGTGTCATTGACTTGTTGTGAATACAAGTTTTGGGTATGAAACCGTTTTTGGATCTTTGAGGAGATTCTTGTGATATTGATTAATCTTATGTTGATTTTCAATTACATGCTTATATTAGTAATGCCATTATGGTTATTATACGCTTATGCCATATCTTTTATCCTATATCACCTCATCTGATATTTATAGATAGACTGATCTATTTATTATTTTCTTATTAAATAATACTCGGGTCAGACCGAGATGTTACAGGTGCTTCTGCTTAACTTCTCACCAGGGATTATTGTCCTAACTTTTGGCTAACTACTTAGATTAGTAGTTTTTGGTTGTATACATTTGAGATATAGACTCATTGTTGTGTACTTATTCTTTTGTATAGCACATGTTGCTATTCTTTTGTGTCATTGTGGATCTTTTTGACCACTAATCTGATGAACACTTTTATGTGTTATATATATTCATGTCTATTTCCGCCTTTGTGATATGAATTATCTGTGATTGATTTGTGTTATGTTTATTTCTATATTTGTTTCCGAAGACATTATAGCCACTGTGTAGTAGCTTTGAGTTTGTGTCGGTATGTCGGATTTCCTCTTGAAAAGAATGCAAGTTATATTTTATCTGGCATATCGGTACTCGCACAAAGCAATTATACAGATGGTCGCTCCTCAACAGCCTTATTCTCCGTGCTAGTTGACGGCATTACACCGTAGCGTCCTTGGCTAGCGTGGGTATATTGGTGGGGCGTCACAGCTTGGTATCAGAGCCAAACTTCGGACAATGTAGAATAATTTAACAAGGATCATCGTCCTATGTCCTTCTTAGGAGTCGTGCCTTATGATTTAATTCGAGTCTTCGTACCGATTCATCCTATTTTCTTTATGATTCCTTGTTTTATCTATCAATATTGATTGATATTCATTTGGTGAATAACCTTTTTCTTCTTCTTCCTTTCTTTCTAAAGGAAGAGAAATGGTTAGTCCTGGCCGTCCCAGCGCCAGTCAATCTAGTGCTACTTCCCAAGAAGGAGTTTTTATGTCTGCCCAGCAGCTTCTTGATCTAGTAAAGAATGCTCAAGCAGTCGGTTCTAATCCGGAACTAACTCATCCTAAGTCTGGATTTGCACGTTTGTGCAATGATTATACCAACTTGGGTGGGAAACCATTCAAGGGTTCTGAAACTATTATTGAAGTCCAGGCTTGGCTGAGATCATGCGATCGAATCTTTTCTCGCATGAATCTTATTGATCTTCACCGTATTCAGGTGGCTTCTAGTATGCTCCAAGAAAAGGCATTAGACTGGTACGAGCTTTTGATTTCTGAAATTATTGAAGTGGATCTTACTTGGGGGAAATTCCAAGAGCGCTTCGAGTTAAAATTCGTACCAGAAGCAGAGAAGGTGACATTAGCTCGACGCTTTATTGACCTTGTTCAAGGTGAATCTTCTGTGACAGACTATTCGAATCTCTTTCCAAATATGGGGTTGAATACATTAACACCCCATTGAAGAAAAATCAGAGATTTGTTTATGGCTTGAACAAGAGTCTCAAGAAGCCATTACTTATAAAACTAGAAGTTTCTTTTGATCAACTGATTGATATCGCTCTTCGTCTTGAAGAGGGGGATAAGGAAAGCGATGTTGAAATTGCGGGTGCCAAACCAAACTTCAACAACAACAAGAAAAGGCCTAACAAATTCAAAGGTCCTTATCCCAATAAGAAAGGGAAGCAAGCAATCCCTATGACAAAGACTTCTTCCTTTGGTCGTGGTGAATGCTATAATTGTGGTTCGAAGGACCATTACGCGAACAAGTGTCCAAAGTCCCTCTCTTGTCGCTACTGCAAAGGTCCCGGCCATGTTATATCTTCATGCCCGAAGCTTCAGGGCAAGAGGGAGGGAAAGCTGAATGTGGCTCAAGCCCCTGGCAACACATCTCGTAGTCAAGATATGTCTCATTCTAACCTTGATGGCATTATTATATTTCGTGGTCAACCTATTCGAGTTCTTTTTGACACGGGTGTATCCCATTCTTTTATTTCGAAAGAACTCGTTGATACTTTTTCTTTAATTTTTGTTGCTTTAATGACTTCTTTGAGAATTGCGAATCTGGTTGGTGGATCCGCAACGATTAGTTTGCTTTGTAAAGATGTGGAGATTATTTTGTGCGATTTTACTTTCCAAGCCGATTTGCATGTCATGCGTTACTTAGGCTTTGGAATGATTTTGGGAATGGATTGGATTAACCGTTATGAAGCTCATATCCTATGCCCTGAGCGGACTATTCATCTTCGACATCCTCAATCTGTTAAGCAGATTTCTATTATTCTCAAAGATTCGGATTCCACTTTATCTGCATCTTTATATTCTTTAAATCCTCGTGATGATGGTAATGATGATGAGGAAGACGTCATTTCTCTTATTCACGTTGTTCGTGAATTTTCCGACATATTTGAGCCCGTTTTAGGATTACCACCTAAGCGAGCAATTGAGTTCAGAAATAATCTTGCCCCTGGAGCTCAACCTATTACTCGTCCTCCTTATCGTTTGTCCAATAAAGAAAATGAGGAGATGCGCATACAATTATCCGATTTGGAAACGAAGCAATTTATTCGCTCTAGTTCCTCGCCTTGGGGAGCTTCGACTATTTATGTGAAGAAATCCGATGGCACACTTAGGTTTTGCGTTGACTACCGCAAGCTTAATGATCTTACTACCAAAAATAAATATCCTTTACCTCGGATTGATGACCTATTCGATCAACTTAGTGGTGCTAGAGTCTTTTCACAATTGGACTTGGCAATCGGTTTTCATCAGCTTCGTATTGCAGAGGATAGCATTCCTTTGACATCATTCCGTACTCGATATGGATCTTATGAATGTCTTGTTATGCCATTTGGTTTAACGAATGCTCCAGCTTATTTCGTTGACCTTATGAATCGAGTTTTCAAAGATTTTCTCGATCGATTTGTTCTCATCTTTATTGATGATATTCTTGTGTATTCAAAAACCGAGGAGGAGCATGAAAAGCATCTTCGGATTGTATTGGAAACTCTTAGGAGTAATCAATTAAAAGCAAAATTTTCTAAATGCCATTTTGGCAATCTAGTGTGAAGTTTCTCGGTCATATTTCAAGATTGGAAGAGACCCGAGAGTGTGACGGAAATCCGTAGGTTCCTTGGATTGGCGGGTTATTACCGTCGTTTTATCAAGGACTTTTCAAAAATTGCCGTGCCTCTCACTAGCTTAACTAAGAAAGGTGTTGGATACATTTGGTCGGACAAATGTGAAACTTCTTTTCAAAAATTAAAAGAACTCCTTTCCGATGCTCCTATTCTTGTTATTCCCGAGGGGAATCAAGATTTCATTGTTTATACCGATGCTAGTTGCGTTGGTTTGGGTGCCGTTCTTACGCAAAAAGAACGTGTTATTGCTTATGCTTCTAGGCAATTGAAGCCAGCGGAGACTAGATATGCCACTCATGATTTAGAACTTGTGGCTATCATTTTCGCCCTTCGAATTTGGCATCATTATCTATCGGGAGAAAAATTTATTCTCTACACCGACCATAAGTCTTTGAAATATTTATTCTCCCAAAAGGAACTTAATTTGCGTCAACAGCGTTGGCTCGAATTCCTTGCATCTTATGATCTTAATATTCTTTATATTCCCGGAAAGGGAAATCGAGTTGCCGATGCACTTAGTCGCAAGCAACAAGTGATTGTTTCCATGATGATATCCGAATGGAATGATCTCGAGGTTTTATCCACTTGTGAAATTCGAGACCGTGTTTTCGATTTATGTTCATCTCTTATTTTATGTAGCCTTGAGGCTCATCCTTCTCTTTTAGACCGCATTCTTGAAGCTCAAAGGCTAGATCCTGAATTGGCTCTTCTTGGCCAAAATATTAAGGATAAAATTGATATTGAAGGTTTGAAAGACTTTGATATCGATTCTCGTGGCGGCATTCGAAAATTTGGTAGACTTATCGTACCAAATATTAGTGATCTTCGTAGAGATATTTTAAAAGATTTTGATCGTTCAAAATTTACCATTCATCCCGGTAGTAGTAAAATGTACATGGATATGAAGCGACTTTATTATTGGGAGGTAATGAAATCTGATATTGCTAACTTTGTTAAGTGTTGCATGACTTGCCAACTTGTCAAAGCCGAACATCAAAGGCCTGGTGGGTTATTGCAACCTTTAGAAATTCCAATTTGGAAGTGGGACCAAATTTCCATGGATTTTATAGACGGCCTTCCCCGTTCTCGTTCGGGTCATGATAGCTTATGGGTGATAGTTGATAGACTCACTAAATCCGCCCATTTTAGTCCCGTTCGGTACAATCGAACCGTTCCTCTTTTGGCCAAACTCTTTATCAAGGAAATCGTTAAATTGCATGCTGTTCCTACTTCTATTGTTAGCGATCGTGATCCATTGTTTTTCTAGTGGATTTTGGAAGAGTCTTCAAAAAGCTTTGGGAACGAAGCTTAATTTTAGCACCACTTATCATCCTCAGTCCGATGGACAAACCGAGCGTGTGAATCAAACTCTTGAAGATCTTCTTCGTGCATGTGTTTTTGATTTTGGTGGAAGTTGGGAAGATCACATTTCTCTTGTTGAGTTTTCCTATAATAATAGATTCCAATCTAGTATTGGTATGGCTCCTTTTGAGGCACTCTATGGAAGGCCATGCCGTTCTCCTTCTTGTTGGCTTGAGGCCGGTGAGAAGCTGGTTTTAGGTCCAGATTTTATTCGTGATTCCACAGAAAAGATTGATCTTATTCGTCATAGGATGAAAGAAGCCCAGAGTAGACAAAAATCCTATGCCGATAACCGAAGAAGGAGGTTAGAATTTTCTGTGGGAGATTTGGTGTTTGTTCGTGTTTCACCTATGAAAGGTGTTGTGCGTTTCAGTCGATCGGGAAAGTTAGCACCTCGATATATTGGTCCATTTTCCATCACCGAACATATTGGTTCCGTGGCTTATCGCCTTTTGTTACCGGCTCAATTTTCTGCTATTCATGACGTGTTTCACGTTTCTCAATTGCGGAAATGCCTTCGAGATTCCGATTCTATTCTTGAGCCCAGTGTTGTGGAAGAAATTGAAATTTCGCCTAATCTAACTTTTGAGCAACATCCTTTTCGTATTATCGCTTCGGAGGTCTAGCGCCTTCGTAATAAAGATGTCCTGCTTGTGAAAGTTCAATGGTCCTCAAATCCTAAGGATTGCTCTTGGGAATCTAGAGAATTCATCGAGCGAACACACCTGGACTTACTCTCTCGTGCTCTTTGAGGTGAACTTCTTATTTCAAATTTCTTCTTTTGTGTTGATATGCTTTTATGGTTGTTGCTTTTTGTTCATTTATTCCTTATGATTGCGAGGATACAATTCCTTTAAGGAGGGGAGTCTTTAACAACCCGCATATTTTACGATTCGAATATTTAAATATTTCATCGTTAGTTGGATCATAGTCCGAAAAGCTACTTTTTGTATACGGTCGAATTAGGACTCGGGACCACTTCCATTGAGTTCAAAACACCATTTGCGATCTTTTTGTATACTTTGATATGTTTGGAGTTAGTGGAATTTTGCCACTTTTCACTTAGGGCTTTGGTTTGGGCTGAGCCCTATAAACCCACTTATTAACTCAGTCCCAACCCTCTCCTCTTCATCTACTTCCTTTCTATTTTCCTAATACTTAAGCTTTTATAACAATGGAGATTGGAATGGGAAATTAAAACTCAAGCCCTAGTTTTCTTTTGCAAATCAAGCTCTAGCTCCAAACTAATAGAAGAAACTTTGGTAAGCCTCCTCTTCTTCTTCTCCAACTCATTCTCTTTTCAATTTCAGAAATTCCTAAACCTAACTTTGGGAATGTTCTTCTTTTTGAGCATAGATTCAAGCTCGTTTAGGTTGTGTTGAAGAGTGGTTGATTCTCCCTTTGCTTTCAAGCTTCTTCTTCATTGTTTTTGTGAAAAGGTGAGATTTTTATCTCACATCTTAGTCTATAACTATCTTCGATTGTTAGGTATGAATTCCTAACGCTTATTCTTATACAATAGCTTTTGGTTTGGATTGATTTGGTGAATATTCCAATTTTTGGTGTTTTGGGTTCAATTCTTTAAAAATCATAGCTTTGATGTCTTGATCATGTTTTTGGTGATGAACCAAAGAGCTTCTCTGGCCGCGTAGTCGATTGGCGTAAACCCTTAGTGCCATTGCTCGACCGATAGTAATTTGGAAGGGAATGACATTTATTAGATAGGCATGGGAGTGCTGGCAACAGGCTCCGGTCGACAGAGCTCAGGGTCCGGTCGACTGACCTGCTACCCGAGCACTTCCTGCCTCTGGTTTGGAAATGCAGGTTACAGGCTCCGATCGACCGAGCTTAGTGTGCGGTCGACCGACCTGCTACCCATTCACTTCCATATTTGGTTCGGTCAACCGACTCAGGGAGTCCGGTTGACCGACCTGCTCCTATTTGCCAAATTTTCCTATATTGCCTATTTTGTTGAATTTCCAACTTTAATCGATTCGTGTTGTTTCCCTTTTATTGTTAGCATTTATTATCGACTTTGATGACATTTTCTTTGGGAATTTTCGAAATATCCAGTTTGGTGAATTTGATATCGATTTCTTTGGATTTTATTCACGTCTTCGAATGTGAATTTCGGTGATTGTTTGTTTTACAATCATTTATGTGATTTGTCACTTTAAAAATATAAAGGTTTCAATACTAGTAGTAAATATCAAAATTCTTTCATCGAAGCGATTTCAAAACTATTTTATTACTAAGCTCTTTTCTTAAACCGTTTTCCAATCTATTAGTATATACAAGCCTTTACCTCACTCGTATGAGAAATCTAATTAAACGACTTAGTAAAACGAGTGGTATGAACGCTTGCATTTGCTTCGTCGGTTAATTCTTGGACTTGTTCGATTGAACCTCTTGTGACAATTTTCCAGTGGAGATCTACAGTTTGTTCGTAAATATTTGAGTTAAGCTAGTGGTTATGGGACATGAAGCTAAATTCATATATTTACTAGCTTAGTGTAATTGACACTTTCTTGATGATCAACGACGATCATTTTTGTGATTTAGACTAGCAATGTGCGATGTCTCTTTGTCTGCGAGCGAGACTAAACCCTGTTTTGTGGAGTTTCGACTCAAATTAGTGGGGTAGCAACCCATGGCCTTCGGGCCATTTGTGGAGCTTCGGCTCAATTTTTGATGGTTAGCAACCATGGAATTAGCGTTCCGTTTGTGATACACGTGTTGGTGAGCTTTATGCTCCCGTTTGTGATAGGCCTTCCCCCCTTTTTTTTGATTTCAGGATCTCGTGTGTTGATTTCTGGAATTTGTGCTTCACCAATTTTCGTGATTTTCATTGATAAGTTTTATCAATTTTTGTGCATTGGTGAATTCGTGTGTCATTGACTTGTTGTGAATACAAGTTTTGGGTATGAAACCCTTTTTGGATCTTTGAGGAGATTCTTGTGATATTGATTAATCTTATGTTGATTTTCAATTACATACTTATAGTAGTATGCCATTATGGTTATTATACGCTTATGCCATATCTTTTATCCTTTATCACCTCATCTGATATTTATAGATAGACTGATCTATTTATTATTTTCTTATTAAATAATACTCAGGTCAGACCGAGATGTTACAGGTGCTTCTGCTTAACTTCTCACCAGGGATTATTGTCCTAACTTTTGGCTAACTACTTAGATTAGTAGTTTTTGGTTGTATACATTTGAGATATAGACTCATTGTTGTGTACTTATTCTTTTGTATAGCACATGTTGCTATTCTTTTGTGTCATTGTGGATCTTTTTGACCACTACTCTGATGAACACTTTTATGTGTTATATATATTCATGTCTATTTCCGCCTTTGTGATATGAATTATCTGTGATTGATTTGTGTTATGTTTATTTCTATATTTGTTTCCGAAGACATTATAGCCACTGTGTAGTAGCTTTGAGTTTGTGTCGGTATGTCGGATTTCCTCTTGAAAAGAATGCAAGTTATATTTTATCTGGCATATCGGTACTCGCACAAAGCAATTATACAGATGGTCGCTCCTCAACAGCCTTATTCTCCGTGCTAGTTGACGGCATTACACCGTAGCGTCCTTGGCTAGCGTGGGTGTAGAGGTGGGGCGTCACAGCTTGGTATCAGAGCCAAACTTCGGAGCAATGTAGAATTAGCAACCCATTTTGTGGAGTTTCTTTGTCTGCGAGGGAGACTAAACCCCGTTTTGTGGAGTTTCGACTCAAATTGGTGGGGTAGCAACCCATGGCCTTCAGGCCGTTTGTGGAGCTTCGGCTCAATTTGTGATGGTTAGCAACCATGGAATTAGCGTTCCGTTTGTGATACACGTGTTGGTGAGCTTTATGCTCCCGTTTGTGATAGGCCTTCCCTTTTTTTTATGATTTCTAGATTTCGTGTGTTGATTTCTGAAATTTGTGCTTCACCAATTTTCATGATTTTCATTAATAAGTTTTATTAATTTTTGTGCATTAGTGAATTCGTGTGTCATTGACTTGTTGTGAATACAAGTTTTGGGTATGAAACCCTTTTTGGATATTTGAGAAGATTCTTGTGATATTGATTAATCTCATGTTGATTTTCAATTACATACTTATAGTAGTACGCCATTCGCTTATGCCATATCTTTTATTCTATATCACCTCATCTGATATTTATAGCTAGACTGATCCGTTTATTATTTTCTTATTAAATAATACTCGGGTCAAACCGAGATGTTACAGGTGCTTCTGCTTAACTTCTCACCAGGGATTATTGTCCTAACTTTTGGCTAACTACTTAGATTAGTAGTTTTTGGTTGTATACATTTGAGATATAGACTCATAGTTGTGTACTTATTCTTTTGTATAGCACATGTTGCTATTCTTTTGTGTCATTGTGGATCTTTTTGACCACTACTCTGATGAACACTTTTATGTGTAATATATATTCATGTCTATTTCCGCCTTTGTGATATGAATTATCTGTGATTGATTTTTGTTATGCTTATTTCTATATTTGTTTCCGAAGACATTATAGCCACTGTGTAGTAGCTTTGAGTTTGTGTCGGTATGTCGGATTTCCTCTTGAAAAGAATGCAAGTTATATTTTATCTCGCATATCGGTACTCGCACAAAGCAATTATACAGATGGTCGCTCCTCAACAGCCTTATTCTCCGTGCTAGCTGACAACATTACACCGTAGTGTCCTTGGCTAGCGTGGGTATAGAGGTGGGGCGTCACAGTGATAATATTGTTTCACTGTTTGACATTGTTTTGCATTCTTTGGATTGTTGGTGCCACTCTTGTTTATGTAAAGTTTGGTCATACTACATACATATGTAGTTCACTACTTGACTTCGTATTCTTTGTCTTTGATCAAAACTGCATATATGTATTTGTGTGTTCCATTCCTGTGACCATTCATGTTTTTTGCATTGGGTTGATGTCATGTTGAACTGTTCGGTTGCATCTATAGTTTGAATTAGACTTCATGTTGTTACGTTCTGTTGTCTGGTGGCATTTGATCTTGATGTTGTACTTCACTGTGTTCATTTGTCTGCAGTTGCGTTGTCCACTTTTGGCTTTGACTTGAAATTTTCCATTACTTGACTTCGGCACTATCATTGTTGCATTACGTTGTACCTGTTTTTGTTGCCTTCATGTACATGCCTCGAAATCTGGTGTAGATATAGTTCTGGCCACTGTGTACTTGTTTGGTTTTCCCGTATTCACATGCTTGAAGTCGTAGGGTTGCATGTGGTCTTGTTGAAGTCCAGTTTCATATAAATCTGTACATTCATGTTGTGTTTGTTCTTCGTTTCACTGGAGCATTGCTTCGAGTCTGGTTCTATTAGTGGCTTCACTTTAGTATTGTTGCATTGTCCACTTCATTTCAAAGTTGCATACATGTTGACTTCGTATATTTGTCACGGTGCATTCGTACTTGAAGTACTTGTCGACTTTTGGTTTCACTTAAACCTGGTTTGTATTGGGTTGAGGTGCACTGTGTTTCTAGTCTTTGTTGTACATGATTGCATCTTTGAATCTGGTCTGGCCTTAATTTCTTTGCATTCTGGTTTTCTTGTTTCACTAGTCGTTCAGTGGTCTTCGGGACAGTTCCTGTAGTGTCTGTGCACTATTTTGAGTTCGAGTCTTGTTCATGTCTTCACTGTTCATTTTGATGCAGAGTCTGTATGGACTTTTTAGTTAGACTTATACACTTATGGTTTCTGGTTGTATGTTTGCATCCATGTATGTGGTCAGTGGTGGTTTGTTGTCAGTGCATATGTGCCTTGCATACCAGGTTCATGTCTGTAACATATTCACTGATTCATGTAGTATGATATGTGCATATTGAAGTCTATTGCTGTTTGAATTATGATGAGTTGCTTCTTTACTTTGATATTGCAGTCTGGTCTTGGTCGAGTCTGGTCCTGTTTTGTTCGAGACTTGTTTTAGTTGTTTTGACCATTTTCATGAACTTGCACCTGTGTTGAATCCAGCTTATAGATTGGATTTGACCTTGTGCTCGTGTCGTGACTCTATTTGTATTGCACTTGCGTTAAATCCGGCTTTTCATTTGGGTTTGACCTATGCTCACCTGTCCCTGTAATTTTACCAAGTGTATATATCGATGTGCACGTCCTTGGGGCATGTACAGTGATCAACTGTGCATGTCACAAGCTGTTCGTATATGATGAATTCAAATGTCAATGATGACGAACAACCCAAATAACTAAGGCAAATAATATTTTCAAAATCACTTTTTATTTTATACTTCAGAAATATTTCTTTTTCAATTTTACTACGTCAATGTATATTTTTGCAGATTGCTCAGATGATGGATTCAAGTTGAAGATTAAATACGAGTGAATGAGCGATATGTAGTGAGGACTATTATAAATTGTGATGTAACCGGATTTTTATTGTAATTGAAAATTGTATGCATATAGTGAGAGCTCAAATTTGTACCATTCAAAATTATAATAAATATCTGTTTGAATTTAAACTCTTTGTTATTTATTTTATTCAGCAAATATTTATTTATTATGTGAAAAATAAATTAGTACATTAACAAATACATTTAAATGAATATATATATATATATGTTTATTATAATAAAAAAAATCATATACTCATATATTTAACAGATTTCACAACTATAGCAGGTGGTGGTGGTCAACAGCCTGGAGATTGCAGTGGAGGTGTCGAGCCGTGAGAGGTATATAGCAATTGATTTTAAAATTTATTCTGATTAATGTGAATTAGTTTAATTTTAGGAAAAATATGTTAACTTATATACGTCATAAATTTATTCCTGTGAGGTTCAAAATTTCGAAAGAAAGAAAAAATCACCACCAAGTCGCGATGGGTTCGTAATTGCAAATTATACGCGATAGAATTAAAAATTGGAATGGATTGCAAAGTAAATCAAGGTGAGTAAGTCTAACTCAATTTTGGATTACTGCAAATAATTTTAAATAGTCAATTAATTATTGATTGATTGGTTTAATTGATATATTTTTATTAGTTGAATGTGATATTATATATTGCAGTGTGTATATATATATTGGAGTGATTGATATTCCCGCATATATATAGCGGATGAGACCCTATGTGTAATAAGCCTGTCTCGACCTTCGAAAATCGACAATGAATTCATCACCCGTATTCAAATGCCGCAGTTTCAAACGTCAAATCTGGTTCGTCGGAGCTTATAACACATTAAGTATAACAACATAGCGGAAGAGAAATGAATAATATCATTCATACATAATATTTGATACCACACATTGATACAATTGATATCAGTACTATCAGATATATAAGGCATAGCAGCGGAGCAATTTCACCAAATGGTCTCCAAATGAGAAAGAAGATAGAATCCAAATCTGCATCCCGAATCTAAAACTCCAAAACTCCAAATCGAAAGCTCGAACCACCATCATGTTGGACTTAAGCAAGTCCGATCCCGACGTTGAAGAGAAGCACAAATCGATAGCCAAAATCCAAAGACTCCCAAGATATCGAATCTATATCTACTATTTGACTACCTGACTCTAGGATGCCCATGTGGAAAAGTATGGGTACCCAGACTTTCGAAATGGAACAATAAACTTCAGTTCAGTCATGGGACATGTGTGAGCAACCGAAAACCGTTTTGAATGAAAACAAACAATAAAAGAATTTAAAATTGAAATCCGTAAAGCTTATTGGAAAATGAAACTACCATAAGGCTTCCCTGCACACACACAATGCAAGCGCACAAATTGAGGATATTTTTCCTTATGATAGTCAAACATGCTTGATACACAAAATCCTTTTGATATTATTATTAGTGCATAGTGCAGAAAACCTTTCGAAAGTATAATATAAACCTTAACCAGCATAAGTACCATTATATTATGCCAGCTATAGCTACCTCCTGAGGAGGCAGGTTATACAATTGCAATCATAAAGGGCGCGTATTGGTGATTGGATTTCCAACAAATGGTCAGGCAAAGGAACTTTCTGGGCGACATGGGTATGCCTCTAGAGGGACGCCTCAAGAACCTAACCGGATCTCTGCCAATACAAGACCGGGTTACCTCTGTAACTAATTAACTACTACATGGGTACGCCATCCCCCGGTCATAACCAACCTTTATCCGAGGGCCCTGAACCACAAAGCAACAATCACAAAGTAATAAATTTGCAGCAACCACATAAGTCAAGTATCTGGGATCCATACCATGATACCACTTCTATCCAGAAGGAAATGGACATACCCTTAGGGGGCACTACTCCAAATAACCTTACCGCATCTTTCCTGTTTCGACCATTTCGGGTTGTGAGGTCCGACGAGGTCACGTCAATAAAGCTACGTTTTACACAAAATCCATGCTTTGATCAACAAATGATCAGCAGCACTTCGTATGTCACATTACCAAATTGGGAATGTATAATTAGTAACCATCAACTACATAACCTCTGAGCTCGTACGTCTCAGAGAAGGGTGTTAAACTAAGAGAATAAATTCTCTGCCACCAAACAAAAGTGTAAAAACCAGCTTTACATCTCAAAGTGTAACGTCAGACACACATCCATACAAGTCTGTTCTAGGTTCGAACAGAACCGAAGGCACTTCAAAAGAAGCCCTTGCAATCCGGGTATTCACAATCCCGATCGAACTCCTCATCACATATGGAGATCTCTATACCGACGTGACTCACTGTAGAGACATTCGACGGGTAATCCTTTCGTTCTCGAAAATACCCGATCTTCACCACCGGTCTTCAAATGTTATCCATTATGTCGTATCATTATTTGGAATGGGTTATATGACACAAAGTCCTCTCCCGGCTAAACCGAATAATGAGGAAAATATTTAAAAACATATGGATATTGGGATCTCAGTTAAGATCACAACTTAAAGCCCAAAACCTTTCTTTCAAACGGTTTAAACAAATTACCATTTTCAAATCTTTAAACAAAAAGATTCACTTCACAAAGTTCATCAATCTTTTACAAAGATTAATTCACAGTATTCAAAATAATTCCATTTCAAATCTTTTATACAAAAGATACACCTTTAAGTTCCTCTTCAATTGCAAAATAAAGTTCAACAATCTTTCACAAAGATTCATTTATAGCTTTCAAAACAATTCTATTTCAAACTTGAAATCTTTTCAACACAAATTGGAAATCCTTTCTTTATATGAAAGCTATTATTATTTGAAAAAAACAATCATTTTCGTTTTGGAAAAATCCGATCAAATATGCACAAGCTACATCTTTAAAGTATAAATTTGGGTTTAATTCAAATTCCCAAAATAACACATTCAATACACTTCAAAATGGTTTAAAATCCATATTATATAAATTGTATAATCTTTCCAAACTGTAATTTCCAAAAAAATAAATAAATATAGTATATTCAAACTAAATTTAGATTTCAAAACTTTCTTTTCAAAAGCTTTTCATATTCAATTCAATTCCATTTCCAAAACCATTTAGATTCAAAATTTAACTTTAAAACAATTTCATAATATTAAATTCAAATATCTGTGACTTAACCAATTTCCTCGTGCAATCCATATTTGTGTGCGTATGGTGTGATCCAGGGGTTTTACATAGTAGTGCAACATCATCAATCATTACAATCCAAACACGGCAATATCGATAAACGGTATAATCTTATAATGCTTATCTTCATTCACAGATTGACAGATAAATAATACAAATTTATCACAGATAAATAAATTACATTCATCTCGGCTCAAATCAAAATGATTCATATCACAAAGTATCACACATCCGGGATATCAAACAATTCAAAGCATCCCATGCATAAGTAAGGTTAATTAATCATCTGATTAATTGAAACTAGATTGATCACCAATCCAGGTTAATTAACATTAATTAATTGCAAATTATTTAAATTAATTAACCTTGATTATAAATTAATTAACCTTTAAACATTAATTAATCAACCTTAATCAATTAATAAAACAACCCCTAATCATTGAATAATTAACCTTTACTTATTTAATTATTCTTTAATTAATTATTCTTAATTAATTACATTAATTAATTAACCCTTAATTAAATACCATTTAATTAATAAAATTAAAATAAGCAATTATCCCTTATCAGTTTCATTAATTAATTAGCCTTTAATTAATTAATTATCCTCAAATTAATTACTTTAATTAATTAACCATATTAATTAATTATCCTTTAATTATTCATTTGATTAATCAACTTCAATCATTAATTAATTACTTTTAATTAAGTAATTATCTTTAAGTAATTAATTACCCTTTAATTGATTACTTTAAGAAATTTACCTTTAAGAAATTAATTTCCCTTAATTACTTCCATAAATTAACCTTTAATTATTAAATAAATAATTTTCCCATAACTAAATTTAAAATAAACCATTTATCTTAATCAAATACTTCGTTTCATTATCAAACTATAATTGAGAATACTCAGGGATTTAAATCAAATAATTAACCAAAATAAAAAATTATCAAGATGAATTAAAAAAGAAAACATTTTAATTTAAAAATTTCATCCTTTGAAATTTTGCTTGAAAACTTGTTCTATATTTATATTTTGGAAACTTGTTTGAAAATGAAATATCAACAAATGAATTTAAAACATTTTATCTTCAACATTTGAATTTTAATTGTAAATAAACTTAAAAATTATCTTAATTAATTTAGGTTAATTAAATTATAAAAATATTTCTTTAACCAAACATTTTTAAAAACATTATTTATATCGAGAAAAATAACTTTGAACTTGACTTATTTTGGATTTAAAATCGTTCCAACATGAACCCGAGCTCAACCCGCATACTCCCCGAGCTCATCTTCGAGTTTTCCACATTTTCTTTTGCTTCGAGTCGAACTTACATTTTCTCGAGCTTGAACCCGAGAATACTTCGTCTTCCTCAATCCATAAAACAACCCAGTCATGCACAGATTCACATACACGTGCACGAGTCGCCGGAGCGATTACGATCACCATCGCCGTTGCCAACGAGTCGTCGCCGGCTTCCTCCATCAATCCCGACCACCCAGGTTTGATTTGAGCTTTAAATCAAAATCAAGCTCGAACTAACCCAATTTGGAATAAACTTAGTCACCAGAAACCACTTCATTCCGTCAACCAAGATCACCAGAGACCACTGAACTACATCAAAGCTTCGCCTTGACTTCCAGCCTCCATCACCCCCGGACCGGTCTCCCCCGATGCTACGACGGAGACATAGCAACCTCATTTCCAACCTCAACCAAAAACCAATCTAAAACCCTACTTTGACGATTTTCCAACGCCACGGTGATCTGAAAACCCAACGAGTATCTTTCTAAAGCTCTCCTACTCTCACATTGTCTCCAGTACCGATCCCAAGCATTGTCGATCACCAAAAAAGCTTCAAAACACCAAACCCGTTCAACCCTCAAATTCTCTCAATATACAAGCTTAAAAATCTTGATTTCTATTTTAAAAATCATAGTTTACAAGTACGAATCTATGAATATAAACAAAAACCAAAATTTAAACAACTAATTTTTTTGACTTAATTAGATTCCCGCTGTTCTTCTTCTTTTCTGTTAAGACTACCTTCAGATTCTTTCTAAAAATATTTTTAAAAACTATATCTGTTATTTCTAACAGATTTTGCTTATACATCAAAGTCTAAAGCGAATCAAGGGAAGAAGAATTGAAATTTAAACTTATTCAGGCCTATAAGATTTAGAACAGTGCTAACTTCCCTTTACATAGACCTGCACACCTATTTTCATGTATATATATACACAGGCATATGCAACAACTGAACACACATTTATCATGGCACACTACAAACATGAAGAGGAATATACATAGCCTAAGTAAATTTGCTCACCTAGAATTTGACGGAGCAGAGAACAAAGAAGCAAGCCTGGAATTAGTTTTAAACTTGAATCTAGAAATAAATTTTCAATTTGACCTGTACTTGGATATATATTGAATTGAATCTGAAGCTTGATCTTGATGCTGATCTAAAGCTTTTAATTGCATTGCTTGATTCAGGTTGAAAACAGGATGAAGCTTTAATCTTGTTTGAATGTTGAGATGATTTTGTTTTTGATCAGGTTTTTATTTTTCTATTTTGAGTTTTCTTTTGATTTTTTTCTTTTTAGTTTAGAAAGATGAATGAAATTGATGAAGCCTATTTTTTTACTTTTGATGTTTATTTACATTATGAATTAAAAAAGAAACACATCTTGCCACTTGTTTATTTGTGTTAATATTTTGCGTTCACATGTTAATACATATCCTTATTGTTTTACAAATGTTAAAGATTTCAAATTTATGTTTAAGTCCTAAATCTTTAATTAGTTTATAAATTTTATTTTAAAACTTATGTTATTATAAGTTATGTAATATTTTTCCTTATATATATATAATCTTAAAGAAAGTACTTAAGTCTTTTAATTCTTGTTCAACTATTATACTTTAAATAAATTTGTGTTTAAATCCTAACTTGAAATAATTTTATAAATTACATTCATGTTCTATGTATATCTTACTGTATTTTCAAATTTATACTTATATATATATATATTTACAAACTATATTTCTAAAAAAAATGTTCAAATTTAACTTTTATAAAATTATATATTAATTTTCAAAACAGGAAAATAGGCACAAGGAAATAATTACAAAAAAATTTAGTCTCTGGGACAATAAGTTTGTTTTTTAGTCTGAAGGACACTTTATAGTGTAAACAGAAAATGATAGTTACATCTATCATTCTGTGATTTACACTACAGAGTGTCCTTCAGACTAAAAAACAAACTTGTTGTCCCTAAAACAAATTTTTTTTTGCAACTTCTTCCCTGTGCCTAAAAACCCCTTTTCAAAATATAATTTCCAAAAATTATATTATAATTAGAAAACAAATTTTATTAATTTTAAACATAGTATTTTCAAATCCAAATTCTATTTATAATCAATTTGTATATATACATATTTATTAATTTATTTTGAAAAATTCAATTTAATTCACAAATTTAACTCAAAATTTATATTTATATATTTTCAATTGTTTACATTTGTATAATTTTTTTAAAAGAAATGACTTAAAATATAATTATACACAAATAAATAATCATATATGCATTTTTATTTTTAAATTCCAAATCAAAATTGTATTTACAATTTATTGAATTTCTCAAATCAATTCCTTTATTTACAATCCTTGATGTATATATTTATTCCAAATTTTCAAATTAATCCACAATTAAATTTATAGTTAATATATTATTCAAAATATTTCTGAATTTCCAATTAGGAATTCTATTTAAAATCATATTTATATAATTTATGTTAATAAACAAACAAATATCTATTTAATTTTGGAAAATACCAAACTAATTCGCAATTTAATTTCAAAAATTAAATTAATTACCAATTTAAACTTTGATTTGAAAACATGAATGTTACAGATTCCCCCTTAAGTAAATTTCGTCCTTGAAATTTGCTAGACAGGGAGGTAATAAAGGGGAGATGAAGAATGTTTTATCAGATCAAACTGAATATCTATTCTGCATTTGGCTTACCAAATCAGAATATCAACAATAAATACGAGAATAACTTGTTCAATATTTCACCAGATACTTAGGTCATCCGGATCTATGAAATATACAGGGGCACTAGTCAATTAGAAGGGATAACTAACCGTTCGTAGAATGTATTTGGACCCAAAAGAATAGACAAAGGATACAATTTAATTTAGCTTCATATTTCGTTAACCAATTTATTTCAAATAAATTCTCAAATTTATTAAAGTTTAAAACGAAAAGCTGATAGAAAACTAATGAAGAGAATATGAATTTGGAATTAGGATTTTTTTATAATGTAAGCAAAGATTCACAGGGCTACCATCACATTGAAGCTCCTTCTTGTAGCTGCCACAAAGCAATCAAAGAATTTGAAATTGGATTATCAACAAAGGAGATTGATAGAGAAAGTTATTTTCGTTGTCGTTGCAGGTATTGACCATTTGTAGTGGTACTTCCCTGTCCCCTGCCTCGTCCTCTTCTTGCACTCAAACTTGCTATTAGTGAATAGTAAGAGAATTTACCGAGGCATATGGACGGGTATCTTAGGGATATACTCATTTTAGGGTATACTTCACCCTATCTCTAAAGAGTTACCTAATGTGTTATACTCCTGAGCTAAAGTTCAACCTTTAGCTTTGATACCAAATGTAACGGTCTAGGCTTTTCAACCATCGACAGCGGCCACTCTCGACTGGTAGGCTTTCAACCATTCCAGCCCCGCCGTGGCAGACACTGGTACCCTGAACTTACATTTACGGCTAGACTTTCGAATTCTTCACCTACCCGGTCAACCAACTCTCCTCGGGGACATGTAGGGGTAAGAGTCTCCCATTCACCACCAAACATGAAATGAGAACCCCCTAACACGTTGTATTAAGCAAGGTCAGTCATGGGACTGGTGTGAGCAAACGAAAATAGTTTTGAACGAAAACAAATAACAAAAGAATTTAAAATTGAAATCCGCAATGCTTTTTGGAAAATAAAACTACCATAAGGCCTCCCCGCGCACACACAATGCAAGTGCACAATTGGAGGATATTTCTCCTTATGATAGTCAAACATGCTTGATACGCAAAATCCTTTTGATATTATTATTAGTGCATAGTGCAGAAAACCTTTTGAAAGTACAATATAAATCTTAACCAGCATAGGTACCATTATATTATGCCAGCTATAGCTACATCCTGAGGAGGCAGGTTATACAATTGCCATCGTAAAGGGTGTGTATTGGTGATCGGATTTCCAACAAATGATGAGGCAAAGGAACTTCCTGGGCCACATGGGTACGCCTCTGGAGGGATGCCCCGAGAACCTAACCGGATCTCTGCCAACACAAGACCGGGTTACCTTTGTAACTATGTAACTACTACACAAGTATGCCATCCTCCGGTTGTAACCAACCTTTATCCGAGGGCCCTCAACCACAAAGCAACAATCACAAAGTAATAAATTTGCAGCAACCACATAAGTTAAGTACCTGGGCTCCATACCATGATACCACTTCTATCCAAAAGGAAATGGACATACCCTCAGGAGGCGCTACCCCCAAATAACCTTGCCACATCTTTCCTGTTTCGACCATTCCGAGTTGTGAGGTCCGACGAGGTCATGTCGACAAAGCTACGCTTTATACAAAAGTCAAGCTTTGGTCAACAAATGATCAGCAACACTACGTGTGCCACATTACCAAATTGGGAATTTATCACTAGTAACCATCAGCTACATAACCTCTGAGCTCGTACCTCTCAGAGAAGGGCATTAAGCTAAGAGAATAAATTCTCCGCCACCAAACAGAAATGTATTTGATAGAAACCATCTTTACATCCCAAAGTGTTACGTCAGACATACATCCATACAAGTCTGTTCCGGGTTCGAACAGAACCAAAGGCACTTCAAAAGAAGCCCTTGCAATTCGGGTATTCACAATCCCGATCGAACTCCTAATCACATATGGAGATCTCTATACCGACGCGACTCAGTGTAGAGACATTCGACGGGTAATCCTTTCGTTCTAGAATATACCTAGGTCTTCACCATCGGTCTTCAAATGCTATCCATTATGTCGTACCATTATTTGGAATGGGTTATATGACACAAAGTCCTCTCCCGGCTAAACCGAATAATGAGCACAATATTTAAAAACATATGGATATTGGGATCTCAGTTAAGTCACAACTTAAAGCCCAAAACCTTTCTTTTAAATGGTTTAAACAAATTACCATTTTCAAACCTTTAAACAAAAAGATTCAATTCATAAAGTTCACCAATCTTTCACAAAAATTAATTCATAGCTTTCAAATTAATTTCATTTCAAATCTTTTATACAAAAGATACACCTTTAAGATCCTCTTCAATTTCAAAACAAAGTTCAACAATCTTTCATAAAGATTCGTTTATAGCTTTCAAAACAATTCTATTTCAAACTTGAAATCTTTTCAACACAAATTGGAAATCCTTCTTTTATATGAAAGCTATTATTATTTGGAAAAAGCAACCCTTTTTGTTTCGGAAAAATACGATCAAATATGTACAAGTTATATCTTTAAAGTATAAACTTGGGTTGAATTCAAATTCCCAAAATAATACATTCAATATACTTCAAAATGGTTTAAAATCCATATTTTACAACTTGTATAATCTTTCCAAACCATAATTTCCAAAAAAAATAAGATATAGTATATTCAAACAAAATTTAGATTTCAAAACTTTCTTTTCAAAAGCTTTTCATATTCAATTCAATTCCATTTCCATAACCATTTGGATTCAAAATTTAACTTTAAAACAATTTCATTGTATTAAATTCAAATATCCATGACTTAACCAATTTTGCACGTGCAATCCATATTTGTATATGTATGGTGTGATCCAAGGGTTTTACACAATAGTGCAACATTATCAATCATCACAATCCAAACACAGCAATATCGATAAGTGGTATAATCCTATAACGCTTATCTTCATTCACAGATTCACATATAAATAATACAAATTTAACACAGATAAATAAATTACATTCATCTCGGCTCAAATCAAAATGATTCATATCAAAAAGTATCACACATCAGGGATATCAAACAATTCAAAGCATCTCATGCAATTCGAACATCCAAAAGTAAGGGAAACTAGATTGATCACCAATCCAGGTTAATTAACACTAATTAATTACAAATTATTTTAATTAACTAACCTTAATTATAATTTAATTAACCTTTAAACATTAATTAATAAACCTTAATTAATTAATAAAACAACCTTTAATCATTAAATAATCAACCTTTAATTATTTAATTATTCTTTAATTAATTATTCTTAATTAATTACATTAATTAATTAACCTTAAATAATTACCATTTAATTAATAAAATTACGATAATTGATTATCCTTAATCACTTTCATTAATTCATTAACCTTTAATTAATTAATTATCCTCAAATTAAATTAATTTATCATATTAATTAATTATACTTTAATTAATCATTTAATTAATCAACTTTAATCATTAATTAATTACCTTTAATTAAGTAATTATCATTAAGTAATTAATTACCCTTTAATTGCTTACTTTAAGAAATTTACCTTTAAGTAGTTAATTTCCCTTAATTACTTCCATAAATTAACCTTTAATTATTAAGTAAATAACGATCCCATAATTAATTTAAGATAAACCATTTATCGTAATCAAATAAATACTTCGTTTCATTATCAAACTATAATTGAGAACACTCACGGATTTTAATCAAATAATTAACCTAAATAAAAGATTATCAAGATAAATTTAAAAAGAAAACATTTTACTTTAAAAATATCATCCTTTGAAATTTTACTTGAAAACTTGTTCCATATTTATATTTTGGAAACTCTTTGATAATGAAATATCAACAAATCAATTTAAAACATTTTATCTTCATCGTTTGAATTTTAAGTTTAAATAAACTTAAAAATTATCTTAACTAATTTAGGTTAATCAAATTACAAAAAAATTCTTTAACCAAACATTTTTAAAAACATTATTTATATCGAGAAAAATAACTTTGAACTTGATTTATTTTAGATTTAAAATCGTTCTAACATGAACCCGAGCTCAACCCGCATACTCGCCGAGCTCATCTTCGAGTTTTCCATATTTTCTTTTGCTTCGAGTCGAACTTACATTTTCTCGAGCTTGAACCCTAGAATACTTCGTCTTCCTTAATCCATAAAACAACCCAGTCATGCACAGGTTCACATACACATGCAAGAGTCGTCGGAGCGATTACGATCACCATTGCCATAGCCAACAATACGTCGCCGACCTCCTCCATCAATCTCGACCACCCAGGTTCTGATTTGAGCTTGAAATAGAAATCAAACTCGAGCTCACCCAATCTGGAATAAACTTAGTCACCAGAAACCACTTCGTTCCGTCAACCAAGATCACCAGAGACCACCCGAACTACATCAAAGCTTCACCCCGCCTTGATCCCCCAGACCGGTCTCCCCCGATGCTACGACGGCGACGTAGCAACCTCATTTCCAACCTCAACCAAAAACCAATCTAGAACCCTACTTTAACGATTTCCCGACATCACGTTGATCTGAAAACCCAACAAGCATTTTTCCAAAGCTCGCCAACTCTCGCACTGTCTCCAGTACCGATCCCGAGATCCGAAGCCTTGTTGATCACCAAAAAAGATTCAAAACACCAAACCCGTTCAACCCTCAAATTCTCTCAATATACAAGCTTAAAAATCTTGATTTCTATTTTAAAAATCATAGTTTTTAAGTATGAATCTATTAAAATGAACGAAAGCCAAAATTTAAACAACTAAATTTTTTGACTTGATTAAATTCCCACCGCACTTATTCTTTTCTGTTAAGACTACCTTCAGATTCTTTCTAAAAATATTTTTAAAATCTATATCCTGTTATTTCTAACAGATTATGTTTATACATCAAAGTCTAAAGAGAATCAAGGGAAGAGGAATTGAAATTTAAACTTATTTAGTCCTGTAAGATTTAGAACAGAGCAAACTTCCTGTACACAGACACGCACACCTATTTTCATGTGTTTATATATATATACACACATGCATATTCAACAACTGAACACACATTTATTATGGTACACTCCAAACATGAAGAGGAATTTACATAGCCTAAGTAAATTTGCTCACCTGGAATTTGACAGAGCAGAGAACAAAGAAGCAAGCTTGGAATTGGTTTTAAACTTGAATCTGGAAGTAAATTTTCAATTTGATCTGTACTTGGATATATATTGAATTGAATCTAAAGCTTGATCTTGATGCTGATCTAAAGCTTTGAATTGCATTGCTTGATTCAGGTTGAAAACAGGATGAAGCTTTAATCTTATTTGATTGTTGAGATGATTTTGTTTTTGATCAGGTTTTTATTTTATTTTTTTGATTTTTGTTTTGATTTTTTTTCTTCTTAGTTTAGAAAGATAAATGAAATTGATGAAGTATAACATTCAGCCTTTTCGCACGCTTTAAATCGACACACGTGCCAATTCAAACCATACAGAAGGGCGGATTGTTATGGGGTAAATAAGAAAAACAAGAAAGAAATAAAACAAAATAGAATCTCACAGTGGGAGGATAAAATATAATAATCAAATATACAGTTCATGAAGCTGTTTACAAAATATTTAATTTTACTTATACAATATATATCAGAGTTGCACATACCAACGAATAAAAATCGATGCAGCGTAATACAGTGTGTAGTGGAACAATATAACATAATAATAATAATGAAATCTTCGTCTTCGTCCTCCAGGAATAAAATCTTCAAATCCTGAAACACTCAGACTGACCCGAGCGAATTGAAAAGACAAAACACTTGAGTCAGAACTAAAAGATCTTATGTAAGTTAAATTAACTGAAATAAATATGAGTGTAATGGCGTCGGAGATGTTTACGGAATTTGACATCTCCTATCCATTGTCTAACGTGAGTGTAGTAACTCAACAGATGCTCGAGATTCACATCTCCTAAGGATCCGTTAAACTATTTACTATGTAGTAATATTTCGCTATTATAATAATGCCTAATAGTAAAATATAAACTTACCTTTTTCTTAGCACTAAGGGGTTACCCATATAGCCCTTAACACGTAATAGTCCCAGTAGTCCATCCAATATCATGGTCCCTCCTGATCGGGAAGCCACCAGAGGATACCACACGGGCTATGGGAGAAATCCAAACTCGTACAAGGCGCGATAGGATAGGTGACACAGCACAACTAGGCAATGCCAGAGTAGATATACCAATCACGCTTCTGGGTCGGTGGTAACGCGTAGCCGCAGCTACCGCCCACCTCGAGCCATACCCCCAAATAAAAAAAATCAAAAGTGGCCACCTTATGCCAAGGGATGTGTCCGATCAAAGGTGCTATCCCAATTAACCCGTCGATCGCTCCTGTTTTAGCCACCTTATGCCAACTCACAGGAGTTGGGTCCATGTATTTACCTCAAAGGAAACCCCGCCACCATCCTACTTCATTCTGGAATCTCCACCACGTACACGGTTGTTAAAGTGGTTTTCGGAGTTGGCAGAGAGTATGACAACTACCGATCCCGGTCTCTTCAACAACCAAACGTTATTATAACACCGCGGTCATTTAAAAATAGTTTACACTTTAAAACCAGAATATACTATCCATTTCAAAACCATATAAATACGATATCATTTCCGTTTAAAACCCAAATCAATATAATATCAATTTATGTCAAATTTATCCTTTTTCCAAAACCATAGCGCTTCCAAAGTTATAACATTTAGAAATTGTAACGACCCGTAAATTTAACCGGTTTTAGTAACGTTATTAACTGAAATTTTGTGAAGTTTTAAACAGTAAAATTTTAAAATAAAAATTTTATATTTGGAATGCGTCTAGTTAAAGATAGCAACTGGTAAATTTTCGTCCGAAAATATGAAATTTTATTCCGTGCGTAGATTTACTTCAATTTAATCAGTTAAAAAGCGATGAAAATAAAACGTTTTCAAAACCAAAATATTTTTACATAGAAAAATTCTAAATCATCTTTTGAGCAAGTTGTCAGTTTGTCGTTTTTCCAAATTCGGACATCTTTGGCTCCATCGATCTTAATTTTTTGCGATTTTTATGCATTTTTCACTAGTAGGAATTTCGAATTTTTATAATTCAATCGAATCACTAATATCTATATACCGTTTTGATCATCTCATCGTGAGGATCTCTATGATATATTCAAATTGGTATTTTGATGACCGGAACACGGTGAAACCGGCGATCGGTAGCCGTACCGATAATTGTTTCAGTCTTTAGTTCCTCCATACTTTTCCATTTTTCAATATAGTAAACGAATAGCCGTTTGTTATTATATTCTACTGTTTATTTATTAGTAACCTTTCGTCGTTATTGTTTGAATTCAAAACGGCTGGCTTTACACTTTTCAATGAATTTATTTTATCTATACGTTACTTCTCTACTGTCTATTGGTTTAAACCAAGTGAAACCATATTTCAGCTGATTCTTCTTCCTCTCCACACCTATTTTCTATATTTTAAAACTAATGCAGAGAAACCCAAACCAACTCCACCCTCCAGCCGGATGTGCCCACTCTCCATTCCACCTCCGCCTTTACTTCACGCGACAAATCCATCTAATAACCGAGCCTCCCCTTAGATCCGAACTCCACTCTCCATGCTCGACCTTCAACCTGTCACCGCCCCTCTCCCCTATAGCCGATGCTCTACCCAAAACCGCCTCTTCCTCACATTGCTTTCCCTTCCCTCCACGATCTGCTTCACCACAAATCCATGCGCGGCCTCCGACCTTCCTATAGCCTGCCTCCAAAACACCTACGCACAACACACGTCCATCATGCCACAGTTTATATTTCAAAGATTGGTTCTGTATATATGTAAGTTTACTTTTATTATTAATAAATGTTTGTAATATATGTGTTTAGTATAAGCTTACTTTTATATTTATATGTCTGGTACAGTAATATAAAGGGTAGCTTGCATATATTTTTGTCTTCACAAGTTTTGTTGAAAAAATGGATTAATATGTTGGGTTTAATACTTCTGTTCATAAGAGTTCTGTTGCTAATGTCAATATAATATATTTTAGCATTGTAGCCCGATTCATGATATTCTGGTATATAAAATTTCACATCCGAGGTGCTGAAAGGTTTAAGCCTGCTATTATATTTATAGTTATACAACCTATTAAACTAGCATATGGAAACTTGTGAACTATTGATAAATTTGTTTATGTATATGTGTTGTCTGATATGAGGTTTATTGAAGAAGCTCGTAACAGTTTACATTTTATAATATACAATTTACTGTATGATAAAATGTGTTATTGGCAAATTTTAAAGTTGTAAGTATATATTGTAAATAATAGTCTAGCTAGCTATATGCGCATATATATGTGTATACGGGATTTTGAAATTTATAGTGTTATATTGTATTTATATAAGATTCGTATATAATGTTATATATTGGGATTGTTTTAATTTTATATGTATACTATTATAGGACTGAAGCCTATATGTTAGCTTGTATTCTGTAAGTATAAGTAATATATATATGGTTTTTAATGTTACGAAAGTTATACAGTGGGTATCTACTTTAATATATTGAGATGTCCTAGTAGTCAGTCTTGCTCTACTTATATAGGTTAAAAGTTGTAGTATATTGATTTCGAAATAATAATATAAGGTTACGCATTATCTAAAATATCTCTTTTGTTGTGTTGATTGACTTGGGATTGTAAATAGTTAGGTAGATATTTTTACATTTTTTTAATGTTAATCTTTTGATTTTATAATATATTATGCCAGTTTTATACATATAAATTTATATGGATTGTATATATTTGAATATAAAATATGATTGTTATCTCGTTACATATGAGTTCGCTGATACCCTTTATCTTCATCAATCTAGTTTGGTTTGACGTCGTCAAATTCTTATTTATCAGCCTTGATCGCCGAGTTCTAACCAATCTTGCTTGCTTTGAAATTCATGCTTGGGTTCGTAACACGTTCAGTGTCAAATTCTCTCTAGCCTCGGAAGGTGAGCAATCACTCACGATTAATATTCTTTTATTTATTAAATTTGATTTCAATTGAAACGACAATCGAAATATACCTGTTGTTAGTTATGTACACTGTTAAATATATGTTATTACCTGTATCAGTTCACCTGTGACATCTGACACCATTATCCGTCAATTATTTGATGATAATCCAGTTTGTTTGATGATTGATTGTTTGTTGTTTATATTGGATGTAAATTGAAATGTATAAAGTGATAAATATGATGCAATTTAATCTATCGAAGGATAGTTAAAAATTTGTAACGACATATGTGTAAAATTGATTAAATGACATTGTATAATATGACCCTTTTAAATGTTAAATTAATTGACACGTAGGATTTGGTTAATTGCACATTGAACCACTGAATGTATGTTGTGTAAATTGATGTAGTATAAAATTGAATAGTGAATATCAATTAAAGAACCGTATAAATATTACTGTAATAATCTTTAATCTACATGAAGTAATAGTGTAGATTCTAGAAATAATTATATTAATTCGCATAAAGAACAATGTGAATTAATACGATCATTTCGGGATTATTTGTATTAATTATTGGATTGTTATTGATTGTTGTTATTGCTTGTTTATTAACTTCGACACCATCCCAGTTATCACACTGCAAGTTCCCTTTTGCTATGCTTTGATTTTGAATTGAATTGGAATCGGGTTGAAATGATATATACCCAAATGAATTTAAACCTAGGATAGAGAATTAAATAGAAATCCGATTGGTCAATAAATTGATTTAAAATTAAAATAATGATTTTATTCAAATAAAGAATAAGTTTTGAAACGAAGTTGGAATTTGAATTTTTATGAAAGGAAAACGTAAATATTGGAATTTGAAACAAATATTAACGTAGTAATTGAAGAAAGAACGTTGTTTGAAATTTAATTATTAATAATTAAATTTGGAATTATTAATAAATAAATTGAGTTTTGAAATTATTAAGTTTGAAATCATTTAATAATTAAATTTGAAATTATAATTAAGTTTGGAATTATAATTAAATTTGAAATTATTAAGTTGAATTTATAAATAAGTTGAAATGATTTGATAATTAAGTTTGAATTCATAATTAAGTGGAAATAATTTAATAATTAATTTTGAATTTATAATCAAGTTTGTAATTATTAAGTTTTGAAAGTATTAATAATTAAGATTGAAATTATTTAATACTTGAATAAGATTTAATTATTTGATAATTGAATAAAAATTTAATTCTTTAATAAGAGAAATTGAACTTTTGAATAAGTGGATTTGAACTTCGTTAATAAATGAATTGAGTTTCTTTATTTATTAAAGTTTGGAAAAATTATTTAAGTAAGCTAATAAGTGAAATTTAAACTTCTCGATTATGTGAAATTTAGTTCTTTATTAATTGAGTTTGAAATTTGTAACGAAGTCAATAAATAAGTGAAAATTGAATTTCTTTAACCAGAAATAAAATGTGATTTATTGAAATGAATGGGATTTATTGAAGTTAACGTAAGAATTGTAATTTAAAGAATTGATTTGACGAATTTATTTTATTCCAATTTGAAGTTTTGATATAATGAAGTTGAACGTAAGTAATTGATTTAAATGAATTGGAATTTAAATAGAAGTTGTTTTGAAGGATAAATTTACTTAGCGAATACTGAATGAAATCGATAAATGAATTTAAATTGATTTGAATGAAATTTAAACCATTTAAATGATTTCGGAATGAAGCTTATATACGAACTTGAATCAATATTTGAATTGTTTCAAATAAAAATTGAAATCCAAATATAAGATTTTGAAATGGTAATTTGGAAGTTCTGAAACGTGAATTTTGGAAATTGATTTAGAAAGACGACTGAAATGTTGATTTACGAATTGAATTTGATTTGGTATGAAATTTACTAAACGACCAATCGGTGTAATAATTACGAAAGTTATTAAAGAGACCGGAATCGGTTATGGATATACTCTCTATCTAAACCGAAACCACTTTAATAACTATACGTGGAGTGATGATCTAGAATGAAGTGGTTGGAATGATGAACGTGATGACTGAAGAAAGAGAACGATAATTGATAGCCTTGACACTTGTGTCAAAATTGGAAATGACTAAAATCAGGAGCCGTGCCGGGCCAAATGGGGTTAGCCACCTCGAGCGGACACACTTCTTCGTAACTACTACTCATTACTTGTGATTGATTGGTGCACCCTCGTACTTTTCAGGAGTGTTGTTTCGCGGTGTTGCGATCGTTGCGGCGATGCGTTCTCACCAGTCCAGATCAGGCGAACGTTAGTTTAACTACCTTAAGTATTGCCTCATGTGCCTTGTCATACTTGTATCCCTATATACGCGACCACTACGAATTTTTTTCGTGTTATACCTATGGAGTACTCCCTGATATCCCACTAGTTTACGGTGGAGTTTACAGTGCTGTATAGACTATGACATTTGTATAAAATGTGTTAAGGGGGATAATGGTAACGCCTTAACACTATTTTGATACTTTATATTACTGATAGACATTATCTATTTAGCGTACACTACTACATAGTAGATAGTTTAACGGATCCTCAGAGGATGGTGATTCCAACATCCTTTGAGTTACTTGTATTTCGATTTCTATTTCACTTGAGTTAGATTTATTGATATAAGAATATTAATCCCGACTCGAGTGTTTTGTATTTTGCTTTACGCTCGGGTCAGACTGAGAGTACCAACTTTCGAGGCTCATCTTTGGAGTTGGAGCTTTGCTTGAAGATCCAGCCATCTATTCTGCTTTCAATATTCGATGATTCCAGTGATGTATTCTGATTTGTACTTGATGTATCGTATTTCTCTTCTGTTGTAAACTCTGATGTATCTTATATATTTATATAGTAGCTTCATGAACTACTATCTCTTTTGCTTCCGCTGCATATTATTACTCTGTGTCTGTGATTCTGTGATTATTTATTTACTGTATATCTGAGTTTTACCAAATTTAAATTAGCAATTCGGTGTTTTGAATTATTCAAGTCCGACATGTGCGGATGCGAAGAGTCCAAAATAGCGGGTCGTTACAGAAATCAAGACTCTTGAATATAACACTTTTAATTATGATACCTTGGAAATCATACTTTGAAACATAACTTCCAATACTTAAATGGTTTAATATTAAATTACTTTATATAATAAATTAGCATCTTTAATTTCATAAATCTATTCCAAGTACAGATTTAAATCCTCAATTAAACCATTTCAAATTTCATATATTTCAAAGCTTCAATATTCAATATTTCAAACTTAATTTTTACTTTATATATATACCTATTTCACTTTTCCCATTATTTAGTTTTGAAATATTTTCTTATAAATCCAATATCCTTTAGATAAACTTCAATTTCAATAACTGAATATTCCTCGATTTATTTACTTAAATCACCTTAAACCCGAATTAAGTTATAAAACCATATTCTTTTAAAATCTAAATTTCAATAAGTTCCAATGGATTCTTATTAAATAAAATTCTTAATTAAATAAAATCTCAAGTCAAATTTCAAAGCTATCTTCTCAACCTTGATTTATAAAAATCAATATAAATTCTATATTAAAATATAATTTAAGTAAATACTTTTCTGTATTATATTTTAATAAAATCAAACTTTATTATTAAATTTATTTATACTTTAAACGATTTTATACATAGCTTAAAACCAAAAATTTAACTATATATAAAATAACCTTTATCAAATATCTGAATCAATATCTCATAAAATCATATATATATTCTTTACAAACCATAGAAATCATTTCAAAATATTTTATATACAGACCGCGGTGTCTGTACATAATTTTCTATCCTATGGCCAAGTGATACGGATATTTATCATTTCAATCCGCAATTTAAAAATAAAAATTGTGGTTATATATCATTTCAAACCGCAATCCCGAATGAATTGAAAATGTATAATAACTTGCAATTTATGCAATATAAAATACAGCATCCATTCATCCAATATCAACCATCAACCATTTATCACAATCATCACCCAGTTCAAACAATAGCATCAATATAAAACGGATAATAAATAACAGGTATTAACTAGCAGTTTATATTCAATGATAAATTAAATAACTGTTTAACTGGCAGTTTATATGCAATACTAAATAAATAACAATTTAATTGGCAGTTTATATGCAATGAATAATTAAATAACAATCTAATTTAATAAAAGCAATTTAACTGAGAGGATGATTAAAATATGCCAAACAATCGTAGGTAAATTTTAAATCACATCAAAATTTAATTTAACAAACATAAGAAATCTTAGAAGTTGTGAGTGGGTTAAAACACCCACCTTTTGAATTTAAATTCAATTTAAACCAAAAAATTTGACCATCTCAGAATTCATCCAAACCAGCGTTATCAATTCTGGAATTTTAATACGATCCTAACAAAAGAAACCGCGCGTAAAATGGATATCGTATGCAAAAGTTGTGACGATAAATGCTATTGAATCATTTAAAAAATAATAAAAGAAATGGAACACATTTACCCCTTTTAGGTTTTCCACCTCATCTCCCCTGCGTTCTTCACTCTACAGAACACACAACACATGCAGTCACGAACGAACCCACTTACCGAACCTTTGACCGCCGCCATCTCACGCCTATGGCCATCTTTCACCATGTCGCCACCACCGTTAAATTCGCCTCGACCTCCTCTACCCGACGACACGAGTGCGGTGTCCCCCGGTGCGAGCCGCCACCGCCGTGATTAGGGTTTGCCGAACCCTAATCGGCCAATTCTAGGCGCCATAGCCCACGATACAACCTCCGACCACCATCAAACGACTCCACACGTCGAACACTCCAATACCCATAAACTGATTTCATCGATTGAGGCCAAAATCAGAAAGCCCCAATTTAGCCTAGGGTTTCGAATTTCATGGCTTTGACCGTGATTCAGGTTGACTCGAGCATCAGTTGCTAAAACAGATGCTACGCGTAGATTTGTATTGATGAAATCTTCGATATATATATTTTTTTTGAATTTTTCTGAGGACTGAGAAATTTATGCTTTGGATTTGATTTGCAATTGGATCTGGAAATATAGAATTTTGTCTGCCATTGAGGAAGAGGAGGAATAGGATGAATTGCGTACAGACAAATGAGAATGAGGGGAATTAAGGTTTATAACCGGGTTTATAAAGGTAGGTCAGAAATTAGAATGGATGGATAAGGTTGGATATACGCGCTAACACCAAAGTGGCCCAAAAAGCCCGTTTCGACTTCGGAATGAAATTGGGTCAACCCGTATATCAAAATAGGTATTTTTAAATATTTTAAACGCGATGGAACAAATTTCAAGTTCAAATTCCATCCTATGAAGAAGTTATGCAAAAATCAATATTTTTCAAATTGATTTCAATTGATTTCAATTTCATTAATTTCAAGGCGTTTCGAATCCGTACGATCAAACGACAAGTCCGATCGCTACGAAACTTGTAACCCTACAATAATTCACCGTTACGGATCCGATGAAACTAGTTTCGTCGAAATCCGAGTCAGTGGCCAAAATGGCTATTTTTACACTTTTTAGATAAATTAATAATTAATTAATTAAACCCATTTTTAATTTCAATTCGATAATTGACAATTCTTATCATTTTAAATTTTCCAATCATTTACATTGATTTAAACAAATTTAACTGTCGAATTAAAATTTATAAATTCTTCAATTTCATTAAATTCAACAATTATAAATTAAATTTTCAATAATTAAATTAAATTTACTTTCAATTTATTATTGTCAAATAGATGAATTTATCGTTGGATTCAAAATTATTTCTTTAATATTTTCTTATTCCATCTTCATTTCAATTAACGAAAAATTTAATGTTAAATTCTACTTATTGCAATAAACTCAATTATTTAACTTAAATTTCAAATAAATAAATAAATTCTAATTCCAATTCTTTAAATTCACTATTTATCATATTATCATTTTAGGTACCATTTATTTTGGTATATATCCAGATACATTAGCATTTTTCCAATTCCTTTATCTCAATTGCATAACATTTAATTTACACGAGAGTAACATTCAATTTGAATTTTATTGCAATTGATTACCCGTTTTAATTCAATAGACTAAATAAATGGTTCACTTATAATAATTGTTTCACATTCATTACATTAGTGCTCCCATTCCATCCTTTATTTATCGACTATTATATCTCCATTTACTATATTTTGGTCAATTCACATTTCCGTTATTATATTAATAATCACTAAAGTAACCTTTATTGTCAACCATAAACATTATAATTACTTAACGGACATTGATTTTATTCAATGACCATTTATTATACTTATTCATTTATTTGTACAACACCTGTTACTTACATTCCAATAAATTAATAAACCTTGATTTACAATCTTTCCCTCAACCAATAGTCATATTATAAATAAAATTATCATTATTTCCGATTATTACTTAAATTTACAGTATCCAAATGTTAAATTTAGATTTATTACAACCGATTACCAAAGTTTAATTAACACATTAAATAAATGAGCAACCTACATTAATTACCACCTAATTGCCTTAAATTGCATTTCTAAGTTCGTTACTTATCAATCCATATTATAATTTATATAAAGCAAATTTTATTTCATTTCATTAATGTATGCCTATTTACGTCTTAATTTGAATAACTATTATATTTCTAAATGTGTCCTTCTAACAATTTAACACATTAGTTAAGGTTTTAAAACCAATTGATGAAATTTCCTTAATTCCATTCTTATACAAGTTTATTACTTTGCATACATTATGTATTTATACATTAATTAACATAGCTTGAACTATTTTCCCCAATTCACCAATTACTACCTTAAATAATTTACGTTCTATTAAGTTTACACAAATTCAGCTTTAATTACTTCGTTGTTATATTTCATTATTTATTTACAAATTTAATTTTTTTCAATATTTAATACCAAGATTCATTTAATTAATAAATTTTTCCATTCTTTCAATACTAAATTACTAAACTTTATCAATTTAACAAAATTAAATCGTTGAAAATTTACGGGTCGTTACATGAAGCCTGTTTTTTTACTTTTGATGTTTATTTACAATATAAATTAAAA